>OX243893.1:3526385-6504191 GCA_945859665.1 Anorthoa munda
ATTACGGCCCATTCCCTCTCACAGAGAGGAGGCCTGTGTCCCAGCAGTGGGAAAATTAATAGGCTGATGATGATGATGTGTGATGATGTAAGAGAATATGATGAAGAATTAAGAATAGGTACCTACTTATTGTAACAAAATCCTATTAAATTGCAAGAATACACAAATACGTAATTGAATACCGTAGTTACCGTATCTGCTTGTACAAAGCTGAACTTCATTAATCATAGTTCAGTAGCTCAACTAATTCAGAACAGACTGAAGTTGAATTAATTTAGTTTTTGGCACTAATTATAGCAGCACACATTAATTTATATCGGTTGTAACTAATTTCAAGGAGAAAGAGGACCAGAGGAGGTATTCATTAAGGCGAGAGCTCAGTTGGCTGCAAAAAAGTTGGGGATCTTTGCAAAGGTGAGACGGTACTTCACGCCTGAACAGCTGCAACTTGTATAAATAAAACACTGGACTACTGCTCTCACCACTGGGGTCGATCTGCCAAATACCAGCTTGATGCACTTGAGTCAGATGGGCCAAGAGGCTTATTGGCAACGAGGCACTGGTCGCGTCAAATTTCAAGAGCATCGAACATCGTCGCCGAGTTGCCACTCTGTCGGTTTTTACCCGACTGCCGAAGGAGGGTAATGTGTTTATCAGTCTGTATTTATGTATGTATGTTTGTTCCTATGTGGCGTTCCAGACGCGTCGGCCGATTGATTCTTACGTCAATCGATTCGTCTAAACCCTGCGAGTGTCACTGGCTACATTAAAATTGTAAAATAGAAAAATGCCGGATTTTGGGCGCCATATTCTGGGGGGCCAAATTTTTTTCTTCCAATCCCATCGTGTGGGATATCAAAATAAAGGGCTTTAAGAGGCGATTTCAATAATATATAACACTTATGTTTCTATGTACCAAATTCGAAAAAAAATAACAAAAAAGTTAAAAATAAAAAAATCTAAGAAACCCGACTGCCTAAGAAGCGAACTAAAAAGACGTAAACAAGGAGAAAATCATAATATGCAGTCGGAGGATACATCTGGTTTTGGTCAGCCAGCTCGCGAATATGTTCGATTTTCTTCTTGTTTACGTCTTTTTAGTTCGCTTCTTAAGCAGTCGAGTTTTTTTGATTTTTTTTATTAACTTTTTTTTTCGGTTACATTTCGGGGAGTGTGCGATGGAACTGCACAATTTGATTCCACCTAGCCCTTTCCATCATCGGACTACAAGACGTACGGCCATGTGCTATCCGTACATGGTGGACATCCCACCCATACGCACAAAGCGTTTTGCTAATACTTTCATTGTGCACACAGCTAAGCAGAGGAATTTCCTGCCGGAATCTTTGCCAATAAGCCTCTTCGCCCGCTTTTGCTGATAGTGTAATCTTGGGGTCGACCACATCATCGCATACCATCAGGCGAGTTAGTAGTCAAACGCGAGCCTGACGTTAAATAAAAAAGGACAATGGGGTTTCTTGGTAGCTCTTCTTCATAGGAATATACACTTTAGATATTAGAACTTTTTGAATAACTGACCGAATCCTTAGCGAGATTAGATCGAAAATGTTTAAAATGTAATGTTGTCCCATGTAGAATATCAGCATGTCTAGGTTTTCTTGACAATTTTGTTTTCTCTACATTGCGCTACTAAATATTCAAGCTTGACCAACTCCTAGACCAACACACCAACTACGGACCCCTAAAAAAAGCAAATCACTGACGTCGTTGTCGAACAGATCCCCTAAAATAATCGCCCCTCTATGCTTAGTCACGTATTAAAAAAATAAAAAGTTGTCTATGATGGGCGGCTCATTATCTCTTTATAATGCTAAGCTATGGTCTATTGTCAAAAATGGCGGTAAACAAAGATTATAGAGGTAATAAAAAAGAGGGTAGTTATTGATACGTAAGGATTTAAAATTAATCTTTTACAGTCAAGCGGTTTGCAAATATTTTTTAGACAAAGTGGTATTAAATTTTTGTTTTTATGGTCTGACGGGGACCTGTCTATTAGAAGGATTATAGAGTATTAAAATTATAATTATGTAGGAAAATACACATAATAAATCTATGGGTAAATAACTATATATTGTCTGCCAAATTGACAGAAGAAATATATAAATAAATAATAATTATCAACATTTCAAAATTAGTTGGTAGGTAATAATTCTAGGCAGGTACTCTGTAAGTAGGTTTTATTTTCTTTATGGGACGGATGGGTCTGTCAGACTCTTATTGACGAATCTTCAGCCAGGTTTTAGCACGTCAGATTCCATGTGGAACTTCTTAGTCATCCATAGCGGGCCGGCGGGCCGGTGGCGTGTATAAGACCAGTGTTCCTTGTCGTTGGTCCTGTTAGTTTACCGTGGAAGAACACCTTTTGTAATACACATTTATTCGAGATTACAAAACGTTATTGAAGCTTTCAATAATTTATTCATATTGAGTCATTGAGGCATAAATCCAAAACGAGCTTTGATGATTTGCATAACAGTTTTATACCATTGTTGCTAATCATCACAAAATAAAATCTAAATATGTTGCCTTATAAAGTCTGTGCCATGTATATTTTCACAAAATGCATCATGATTCTGGCTACATCATTATTTAATCATTTAATCAAAATCAAACAATGATGACGGCAAAATATTTTGTATAATGATGTGACGATGATGCTGCATCAATGATTATGTAATACCTTAAATAAATGGTTCAAAAGCGCATTCAAATAGTGATTCCATTACAGTTATAGGTAAATGAGTGATGGTGGTCCCATGGAGAGCTGGCCCGTACAATAAAATTTTATAATATTTAGAAGTATTTATAGTTTTTTTTACATAAAAGCTAATTCTGAAAATTGCAACAGCTAATAAGAGTTATTTTTAACACAACGCCATCTAGGAGCCTTGCATGTAACTATGGAAACAACATCGTCGACACACGCTCAGTAATTGCCAGATGGATAAGGTACAAGTGCGGCTTTGTTAGTTTCTATAAACTAACATAGATGTCACTTCTTTAAATAAATACCAAAAATAAAATAGACTGAAACAACGTCGACAGATATTTCTTTCGTTATTGGTATTTTATTATTTAAAATATTATAATTAAACTAATTCAAAATCACCAATATCTAAAGCGACAGGCCACTAACTAAAATTATAACATCCAAAAGAAATTAAATCTACTTAAATAGGTAACTAGATGTACAATTCTCAGCTATATTCCATTAAAATGACCAACAAATTAGCTCACAATGACAGACGCTATATTATTATCTTATTAAAAAGCCTGTTAGGCACACATCTCTCATCATCTGGACATCTCATATCTCAAAGTAAACACAAATAATTAAATTAGAGAGCTACAATTACCAGTAATTAAAATAATAATCCGACATCATACCGACGATTAGCGATGAGAAATGACGCCCGTCACAGAACGCGATGAGCGAAATGACAGGCACACAAAATGGATGCCGTAATCAAGATGGACGCGAAATAATTTTATTAATGGTGGATGGTATTTTTGTAAGTGTGCATGTTTTAAAGATGGGCTCATAACCATAAATATGCTGTAGATGATAATGATGCGTGTTCGTTGAACATTGCGATGAGAGTGTCAGGAAAAGTTGATTGCGCACATTAGCTTATTTCGGTAATATTTAGATACCTACCCATGTGACGGAGAACGATTGCTGCTACAGATTTATTTAAATAATTGTCTCGTAGATAAGTCCCAGTCTTGCTTGAGATCACCACCGACAATGCCATGGAAGTGGCGAAGTTTTGGTCCAACCATTTGAATCACTATCATGCCTTAAAAATGAAGACCAGAGGGACACAAACGGTTTTTTATCAAGCTATAATTAAAAATCTATCGCAGAAATGCAACGTTTGAGTTAGTACGTCAGTGCGCGCACATTCAAGTAATAAATAGCAACGATTTTAAAATTGTGGTTTATCACAATTTGCTGCATTTGCTCGGGACCAGTGAACGGAAATAAACATGGAAGCATTACTTCGAAGGAACTAAGCGCGCATCTTGACTCAAAATCCCAAACAAACTCACACATCAAAACCCCGCCACTGATTCGCTAAACTAGCCAAAGTACACAAACAATATCATTACAACTCATGATGCACAGTTAAAAATAGACCTTATTTGCTGATAGTTTGGGTTTAAATTACCATCTAACGTATAGGCCGCTAACGACATTTCTACGACGCCACTGCGTCCACCATTCGCGTCGCCCGGGATGTTTTATGCAATATGGTGCAATGCAATTATTAATTATGATAGTGATGGTTTTAAAATAATCTGAAAGAAAGTAAAAGAAGCATAAAAAAGCGTGTGTGGTCAGAGGACCACAGTGAGGAACGAAGTTCCTTCTCACGTATGATTTAAACAAAAACATTTATTTTATTTAGTGCCGTCTTGGATTTTTTTAACCTCTCAATCGACTTTAGCACCCTCGAAAACTAAATTCATGATGAAAAATAGGAAAGTTTTCGCAGCCGCCATCTTGGATTTATGTTTTACCAAATTTGAAAGAAGAAAATCGCAAATATGAACGCTTTTTCGCGTGAAGGTTTCTACTAGTCAACTCCTACCGCAATTCGTGTTAAACATCTTTTATTGTATTAAAAAATATCTTTTCGGGACGACCAAAAAGATATTAGAAAAGATAAAGATACAGCAACGATATCTATTTTCTCCATGAGATTAAAGGAACTTTTATGTACCTACAATAACTTAGTATATTTTGCATAGTGCCGTCCCCATAGAAAAAAAAATAGCGTGAATTGTATCATAAATTGTAATCGAAATTATATTTGTTATTATTGTCAGGTAGAAAAGTAAATTGTTTGGTTGGCATAACATCATCCCCATAGATTTCTTGGCATACTTCATTTTTAATAGAAATATAAATAATAGCGATGTATATACACGTGAAAACTAATTCCAACATTCTTATTATGCAAATGTGATTTATGTATGCACCAATTCACTGCACAAGAAGGCATTTTTAAATATTTAACACGAGAAAATCAATAAATATTAGTCGACCGCCGCTTATGCCTACTGCAGACGAACTAAAAGCGTGAGCGGCACGATCGGTAAGCCCCGCCCACCGCAGCACAATGTGCGTTGGGTCATTTTTTAAAGCTAGGAATGCTTCCATGTTTATTTTCGTTCACTGCTCGGGACGCGATTATCGCGAAAGTGAACTGCAGCGTATGTCCCACGCGCACTGCGACAGAAAAATCGCGCATTCGGGCCACCTGGGGCCAAAAATTGAGCATTCATATTTCCAGCGTATTCCGTTCTTTCGAGAATAGCCATTTCGGCGTCTGCATCTCCACTGGATTCTCAATACGAAACGAAGCTAGACGTGTAACATTTGATAATCGCAATACGAGAAAGATCACTCTGGAATAAACACTCCAAAGAATATAGAACATTGTATTTCTGATAAAAGAAACCATAAATCTATCCGCTATAAAAGGATGAGTAACGAAGATATTTTTTCTATTTTCGTCTTTCCCTCCGAGTAGTAAATAGAGACAAGTAACTTGTATCCATGGTTCCGAATCCATGGTGAAAAGCTGAGTAAAGACCACCGATTTTTATCGCAATGCGTGCACTGTTTTTCGGCTGTAGGGGCGATGACACAAACTAACACGCTTATTCATAGTTCACGTTGTAAAAACAACAACAAAAACCACCTAGTTACCACCACACACTATTAAAAGAAATAGGTACAGATTATCTTCGTAGATCGTGTGTCGTG
The DNA here is from genome assembly GCA_945859665.1 of Anorthoa munda. Taxonomy (NCBI): domain Eukaryota; kingdom Metazoa; phylum Arthropoda; class Insecta; order Lepidoptera; family Noctuidae; genus Anorthoa; species Anorthoa munda. The sequence continues at coordinate 3,532,183 of OX243893.1, forward strand.
TAGGCCTCGCCCGCGAAGGCAGACGGTCGTAATCACGTCATACAACTCGCCGCCGCGTGGGAACCTGCTGAGAGTAACTTGTTTCATATTATATGCACATTGTTTTAATGCCAGGAGCTTGTGAAGTGAAGGTAAGAGGAAGAATCTAGGTGTTTTTCAAGGATCACTTTTGGAGATTTGGTTTTTAATTTATTTTATTGCATATGTCTGATAACTTGATTAAATGAAAGGTTAACCCTTGATTTAAGCCTCATAACCTGTATTAATAAAAGCCCCTCAAATGAGTTCTTTTTGCTTAGATAAAGTACCTATAGATTAGCACTGGCGTGGCCGCACATGAGACAGCAATAGTTAGTTCTGGTGTTACAACAAGAACAAGAACACTACAACTCACCATCGCACTGACACTTATTATCTATAAATAACCCAAATTCCTTGTCTCAAATAACACATAATACCACGAAATCATAGAAAATCAAACAAAACCGAGTTTGTTTGTCAAACCTGCCATTGTATTAGAGTTTGACAAACAACAGAAACCGGCCACGGTGACAAAGACAAAAAATAATCTTTTGCCCTTATTATTTACATGGAGCTGCCAATTAGCCATCTCGCTCTATCAATCAAGGTCATTTTAAGGCTTAATCTATAGGTACTTTATCTAAGCCTTTTTGAGTTTCGTTAAGCTTCCTCTTTCCTACCAGCTACTATTTTGTTGTACTTACTCGACAGCGTCCATAATATTGATCTGACTATAATTATTTTAAACAAATAACCTACCACCTCAGTAACTTTAAGAACATTAGGGAATTAAATAAATGGTTGAATATCGAGTTTATTTTACTAAAGCTTTAGTTCACAGATTTCATTTTACACTTACACACTGACACTTACCTATACACCCCACTTATCATATTTGTCGCCTGATGCAGAGTGGCAGTGGCATCTATAGCAATATCTAAACATGATTGGCGTGATAGTAAAAACATAACCTATTCATCAACTACCTGTACCTAACTTTCTGTACCAACTGTATTATGTAGAAACACACAATGTAGAAACCTCGACAAATCCTATGGATCAAAGTTAGAATACTTCGGCTTCAGCAAGAAAAGCTGCGGATATCGTTTACTTGTTCAAACTGATCAACGCCCACGTAGATTGTGAGGCTTTACTGGAGAGAATCCAACCTGCTGTTCCACGCCAGAGCAGTCGTCTAAGCAATAGGCTTACTTTTGTGATGCCTCATTGCAGAACAAATATAAAAAAGACATGGCCCATTTTGAATGTTTTCCAGCTGCAATGATGTGAGACAGTATTTTGATATTTTCTCTGAGACCCTAGCATCAGCCAAAATAAAAATTAAGACGAGCCTATGCAGCCATTCGAATAATAAGTAATAATTAGGTCTAATGGCTGCATATTACTTTTAAACTTATTAATATTTTTAACTAGCTCATATATTGTGAATGCTGTGTTCACTATTTTAGGGCATGCAGCTTCATGTTTTTTAGAGGTATCCAAAAATAATAAAAGTACTTACTACGATCAAAAGTCCCGACACAGAACCTCATACCCTCAGGTTATCTTTAACCCCTTCAGTCCCTCCCAGTAATAGGAAAGTGACCCATTAAGCCATTCCCAACATTCCTAGAGGATTACGAAAGAAATTACTTGAACGCGGCCAATCTGTATAATGACCGCAAAGAAGATTGGATCCTGGCATTAAAATGATGGAACACACACCATGGTACAGAGATTAGGAATTGAAGCAGATTGGGCATCTTGATATACTTGACATTGAGCCGAGTTATTTGCCTAAACAAAATTTTTCAATAGCTTCAATGCCTCAAACGAATGAGTGAACAAGTCAGGTCATTGTTTTGGGGTCTTTGGGATATTAAGAAAAAGTAACTGTCAATAAAGTAAGTGGTTCACTTGATGACTTCACAACACACTGTGAGTGTTGGAAATAAATAATGAAAACAAGCTTCTACATCTCCTTTTCAATGAGAATTTAAATGAATCATATAGATCATTTTGGTAAGTTGTAAAGAAATCTACCAAACAAATACAAACCAAAAATATATGTCCTACTTGTCCTCAATAAAGTTCCACCAACGTAGGCACAAAACAAATCTCATCTCAGCATCATCTAATCATTCCATGAATTCTTCTAAGACAATGCACCCATCGAATTACACCAAAATTAACTCACACAACACCAACCTTTATTTCCTGAACACTACAATTCAAAATCTAATGAATGATGAGTCTAATAATGGTAATAATTTTTTCCCATAAAATGGGAAATTAGGAGCGGCACAAAATTGATTGCGTGGAGACAATTCATTTGATGATGGTAGCTGTGAACTGTGAGGTAATGAGGCGTGTCATGTTATTACCATTATCATCTCTGTTCTTGATGATGATGATGAATTTGATGAGGACGGACATTTTTCGAATATTTAAGGTGATTATTAACAGTTATGTAACATCTCAAGAGTCTAGGCTAAAGGGGTTTGCTGCTTGTTTCCGAATGTCATATCCCTGATGGCTAATTCCCCGAAGTCATCAGATCGAACGTCCGAATCGCCGAAGTTCCATAGCATCGATGTACCACAATTTCGAATAGCCATTATTAGATCGAGCGTCCGTTTCGCCGAAAAGCCATTGCAACGATAGCTCTATACATCGAATGTCTATTGGCTCGTGCCAGTAAGTCGAAAGCTATTCAACCTTAAATATTCTAGAAGACTAAAAGAAGGAATAAAAAATGTAAAAAAAATCAGGTTTAATCAACAGAATTTTATAGATATCCTAGTAATTGTATACAATTCTTGGTTTTCACAAATTGCCTATATGATATTCGGCGAAACGGACGCTTGATCTAATAGCTATTCGAAATTGTGGTACATCGATGCTATGGAATATCGGAGATGCGGACGTTTGATCTGATGACTTCGGGGAATTAGCCATCGGGGATATGACATTCGGAAACAAGCAGTAAACCCAGGTTAAAGAGCCTTGAACATCGCCGCCGACTTGCCAGCCTGTCGGTTTTTATCGTTAGCATTTCGGGGAGTGTGCGTTGGAAATGCAAGAACTGATTCCTCCTAGCCAGTTCCATCATCGGACCTCAAGACGTATGACGATGCGTCATCGGTACACGGTGGACATCCCACCCATACGCACTAAACGTTTTGGGAATACTTTTATTATACGCACAGCAAAAGAGTGGAATTCCCTGCCGGAGTCTATATTTCCTGATAGCTACAACCTGGGAGACTTTAAGTCAAGAGTGAATAGGTTTCTTCTAGGCAAGCGTGCTTCACCGTCGACCACATCATCGCTTACCATCAGGTGAGAACGTGGTCCAGTGCAAGCCTATTATTAATTAATTAATTAATATTAATATATTAATAATGTTATTATATTATATTATATATTAAATTATAAATGCGAAAGTTTGTAAGGATGTATATTTGTTACTCTTTCACGCAAAAACTACTGAACGGATCTGGATGAAGTTTGGCACAGAGATAGATTTATAGTCAGGAATAGCACATAGAATACTTTTTATCCCGGGAATATATATATATATATATATATATATAGATCCCTCGGGACACTTTCGACATTCACGCGGGCGAAGCCGCTGGCAGAAGCTAGTTATTAATAAAAATAAAATCTGTACCGTTGTCTGTTAAGAATACAATAGATATCCTGAGACGAACACGAAATGACCAACAAATGGACTCAGCCTATCGTCGATTATTAGTCCACTGCCAAAAGCCTCTCCCAGGCTGCAGACGGACCACGAAGTACATGATTTATGAGTTTAATGACAGTACTTAAATTAATTAATTATTACAGGACTTCTACAAAACTCCAAAGAACGAAGCTCTGTTTTTGTAAAAGCTCATTGTTTGAGTCAAATAAACAATCAAAGGTTTCTGTTAAAATCATTCTAACCAACCGTGCAGATAGATGAGTTTGGAGTCATAAAAACTAGAACTACGTGAATGGACGATTGTTCATTGAATAAAGGTAGATTGTCTGAAGTAAATCACTCTTGACTCTTGAAGTTAATGTTGTTGGGCAACTCGGTGTGAAGACGTTAAATAATTATTTTTTCCAAAGAAATAAGTGATAGTTTAAAGAAAACTATAGCGCTGCTATCTGGCCATGATCTTTTAGGGTCTGTTGATCAGAGAAAAAAAAATCCTTTTGACCCTAAAGAAAGCGGAAATATAGTTTTCATTTTAGCCGTAGGTACTCGTGCTAGAAAGAGGGCGATGCCTGAGATGACATAGACAAGTCATCATCATGATCAGCCTATTAATGTTCCCACTGCTGGGACAAATGCCGTAATCCACCACGCGGGCCCAGTGCGGTTTGGTAGATGTCACATTTCTTCGAATTTTAATTTTGATTTTGATAATTTTATGATTGACTAGCTGTTGCCCGCGACTTCGTCCGCATCAAACGCGTAAAGAAATATGATTAGTTTTTAATTATCCTGCTGGAACTATGAATTTTCTCGTGATCAAACGTACCCTATGTTACTCGTTATTACATCAGCTATCTACCAGTGAAAGTCTCGTCAAAATCGGTCCAGCCGTTTCGGGGATTACCCGGAACAAACAGACAGATAGACAGACAGACAAAAATCTTAAAAATTGCTAATTTGTTGTTAGTACCGTATATACTTTCACGTGCATTCAATAAAACGTTGTTATTTTGATATTACATACAGACACTTCAATTTTATTTATTTGTATTTTAGTATTGTATGTATAGATGAACAAAAATGATTAAATATAAAAAGCCTAACAAAAGCCGTACAGGTTAGAAACCGTCTAATTTGGCCGCACATGCGACCTAAAAGCCTGTTTGCGTGTGGGATTATCCGGACGCCTGGCAACCCTCGCGGCCAATACCACTGGGCCACCACTGCACTGCACATAGAGAAGTATGGAAGAAGAAAGCAAGTTGATACGACCCCAAATAAATAGGAAGGAAAAGAAAGAAATAAAAAGTATTTAAGTGTCACAAAATGACATACAATATAAGTACTCTATACTTCTTAAAAGATAGTTTGATCTCTGCGACAGCTGTCAGTATCAATACAGTAACAATAGCGCTTGACAGGCTAACAATAACGTATACGTCAGTTTGACATATGTCGCAGAGATCAATACAAGCTTTCTTTTATGAAGTATACATGCGTATGCTAAAACCTTAACAATAGTACTATTAGTACTTAAATTAATTTAGTAAAGACAAGAAATAAATAAAACAATAAAGGCAGGATAACGGCAGGAGAATGATAATGATTCTAGCCGTACAAGTAAAAACTTTGTTCATTCAGCAAACATAAAATATCAAACCGGAGCAATTGCACATCATTCTTGACTCCATTAACAAACAAAACTCGGCTTCTTTAAATGTTTTCAATACAAAAGCATCATAAGGATCCTAATTGCAGCATGCAATCCAAATAAAGATATTTCGTCTCTCAAAAAGCAACAAAGCTAAGCCCGACAGCTCGAAAGCCCATCAAAATCCAAAAAAGAACATGATATTATAATCTGTCGGCACATACAAACAAACAAACAAACGCTACGTCACAGCCGCCATGATTAATTCTCATTACACAATACGCGCGCGCAGTTATTAATGAACACATCGTGATTCTTTGTTTGTCTTGTATGGGAAAGAATGATGGAATCCTTTCGAAAGTGAGAGAGTACTGAGCTTTTTATTACGGGTATCTGATGGTGTTTGATTTCCTATTTAAATTGTTATTTAATCACTCCTTTTGAGTGAGAAAAGGGTGTGAGAAAGGGAAAATATAAATTAGAATATAGGTACTAAGGTATCCGCTTCTGAATTTTATAATGGGGTCGAGGTTTTGAAGATATCTTAGTACTAAATTAGTAAGAATGTATTGACTTATGAATGACCTACTATAGTAACCATTGTAAATGGTGAGAAACAATATCGAAGGGACGAAGATGTAGCATAGGATTTTCTAGCCCAAAATCCAAGTTACACCTTTGGTAACTCACAGGAGGAAATACTGCTTGAACTAGTATGTAAAAAAGTTAATTAAAAATATCAAAAAACCCGACTGCTTGAAAAGCGAACTAAAAAGACGTGAAAAAGTCGGAGGATACATATTCGTGAGCTGGCTGACCATAACCAGATATATCCTCCGACTGCACAGCATGATTTTGTTCTTGTTTACGTCTTTTTAGTTCGCTTTTCAAGCAGTCGGGTTTTTTAATATTTTTAATTAACTTTTTTTATTTTTAACTTTTAGTTATTTTTTTTTCGAATTAGGTACATTTAAACATATAAGTGTTATACATTTTTGAAATCACCTCTTAAAACCCTTTATTTTGATACCCCACACGATAGGTTTGGAAGATAAAAAATATTTGGGCCCCCACAATATGGCGCCCAAGAACCGCCATTTTCCTATTTTACAATTTTAATGTGACACTCGCGGGGTTAAGACGAATCGACCACGCGTTTGGTCTCTAGAACGCCACATAGGAACAAACATACATACATAGACTGATAAACACATTACCCTCCTTCGGCAGTCGGGTAAAAATGGGGAACAATTACAATGATCCTATAGATAGCTCTTACAAATACCATCATAAATATCAAACTCAAACTATTGTTTATTGTGGTGATGTTACTTTTTATGTCTACTTAGCACTAAATTTCGTACATCGACCTCTACGATGCATTCTTCTCATTAGCTTAACATTAATTGATGGGGTTGCCTTAGCGTTGTATTGCGTCAGGGAGGTTTGCGGCGGCGCATGTGGATTGTTTTTACGCGATAATGCGCAAGCGCGCAACATCAATGGTGGCCCGAATTATGGACAGCCATAACAGGGTTCTGAAAATAATTGCTCACAGAGTGGATTGTCTGTATATAATTCACTGCTGTCAGTTACATGTGTCACCGTATCGTGTTGTTTACTAACATTTAGTTTTTATAGCACATTGTTACTAACCCTATATGAATCTTCGCTCGAAATAAAGTTATTGAATTTGAATTCTAATTATATTTCACTTCCTTCCTCGTCATATCATCCAGCATACTTCATAATCATAACAAACCTCAAGCACAGAACCTCTTTCACGTCTTACCCAACCACGTAAATCTCAAATGGAGCACTTAAAACTAATGATTTACGTCCGACAATCGACCGACTTTCATGAATCAATTCTTTGTGAAAGACCCAAGTTTTATTGCTTACAAGCTTGTGAAGTTCACTTGAACTTCACGGTGATTTAGTTTTGGTGTTAACAGAAGTGTTGTGTTTGTTCTGGTTGGAACAATGGTGCTTTTAGAAGTGGTGATCTTACACGTTGTAGGGCAACATGGTGGGTCCTATAGAACACTGTTTTTATTTTAGTCTACTAAAGAAATTCGGTTGACTGTTTGTTGTCATGAAGGTTCAATGGCATTGACAGTATTGTATCATAACAAGTACTGGAACCACTCGCAGCACATATTATGTAACCACAAAATCTACGATTGTATATCGTATATAAACTTGATAAAAGGGCTAGCCTAGAGTAAGTATTATATTTAAATAAATCTAGATATAAAGCAACAATTTAGAACAGCAGCAGCAACTAACAGCTTAATTAATGAGATAGTTTCATCTAAGATACTTTTGGTATAAATTAATAATATTGAAGAATATGATCTCAGAGTTTTAACAGTTCCAGGGTGCTTCAATAGCTTCCATGCATTTCATAGTAAACCAATGGATACATGGTTAGATACACACGAGATTTCGAGGTTCTGAAAATTCGCAATATCTTCAAACAGAGAACCGCTTACGTTAGGTACTTATGCAGTAACAATAGATACCAGAATGATTTCAAGGTAACATTATTGTTTCTGACATGTATTTAATAAGCATAAGTACATAAGTACGTACTCTTCGTGTCGTGGGAACTTCGGTGCGATGAAAGGCTTAAATCTACTCTCTCTTTCCCTCCTATATAAAGCCGTATGTCACCGTCTCCTTCACAAATTCGTGACTATACGATTTTGCTTCGGAAACTGAGAGGCAATTTGTACTTTGTTTTTGACAGACGATTTTTAATGAAGATATGTATCTGAGCCGAGTTTAATAGTTTCTTTGGTACAGTTTGGAAATTATGGTTATATGGAATAAGTAGTTAAGACCTGTTAAAGTGTATGATTAATTAAAGTAACGAGACAATTGAAGAAGAAAGTGGCCATTTTTGTCCGGCGAATATTTGTTTGAACTACGAATAGTTTTTTCATATCATAAAGGGCAACTATTTAAAACATATCTCATATCTATTTGATGTAACTAGCAGTGCATTAGAAATATTCCAATTACTTAGTTCTATATGTTACCTAATTATTTATTTCAGCTTTGCCCACTGCGGGGAAAAGACCAAGTTTTATCCTTTCCTTTCCCCTCTATTTTATCCTAGGGTAGACCAATCATGAATAGAATAGAATAGAAAACATTTATTCGACACAGACACAACACAACAACAATAATCGCAAAGTAACAGAGAAGAATAGTAAAAAAGTACAAACAGGGTTTCAGAATCATTGTGCCGGGCGTGCCCACACCGAATGGGTTACCAACTCAGTATTTGCTGGATGTCAGACACCCAGGGCTGATTTTCAGTTGGCACCCCGCTAGTGACACACGGACGTGGGTAAATGCGGTAATGCGGTGCGGTGTGGTGGTAGGCTTTCATTTGTTCCGCTATCTTCGCCTGCGCGATTCTCGTCTGTTATAATACTGGCATCGTCTATTATTCTCTCTGATTCCACATCTCTCTTTAATCATTATCTCATTGTGTTCTACATAGTTTCTAATAGTGTATCAAAATATACCAGAGGCCTGGTGAGATTGCCATCCTGATTGATTGATTATTCTAAAAGCTATGACGATGCTTAAAAGGTCTAAATTGTGAAGGGCAGAAATGTCATATAGTCGTTTGATGATCAGTGAGCAGCGAGTAGCGAGTGTGTAGTTCCGAGTTTTGTCACTCGGCTATTAGCGAGTGTTTTTGTGCGACGCGTGATTATTTGCACCACGCGCTTGTAGCGGCCATACTATAGGTAGAAATTACCGCTGGTTGGTCTCTCGGCGTGAGTTCTTACCGCCCAGCGAGCAAGCGAGCATCGCTGAGCGAGTATTTATTTTTATTTATTTAAAAAAAAAATGTTGCCCCACACTAGGAATTTCTTCCTGTATCGTGGGTGCGTTTACAAACATATAAACTCACATACACAAACACCCAGAGCCGGAACAATTATCTGTAGGTCATACAAATTTTTGTTCCGTGCGGGAATCGAACCCGCGACACGCAGCGCAGCAGTCAATTGCTCAACCACTGCTCCAACCGTGCGCCCAAGTATCTCTGAGGAAGTATAACTTTGATAGCTCTTGTCGCTGCGATACACTTGTGGAAGAGTGTACTCGACGACAGTGTGAACAGACAGCGATCAACTATTAATATATGTGTGTCTTTTATTGATACGGGATCTCATATCTTTTGTACCATTCTTTAGCGAATAGTCGACAGCTATCGCTTACTCGTCGGCGGCGACAAAAAAGCCTTATGGCTGATATAATGTCATTTTATCTAAAGCCCCACAGTTCTATTATTTAATGTACAGTTTTTCTGGAGCTATCATCATCATCAGCTTTTTAATTTGCCCACTGCTGGGACACAGGCCTCCTCTATGTGGGAGGGAATGAGCCGTTATCCACCACGCGGGCCCAGTGTTGGTTGATGGATGCAACAAGTCTTCGATTTTTTGGTTCTAGGACATGCTGGTTTCGCGATGTTTTCCTTCACCGTTATGAGAGCAGTGGGGTTCGAACCCACTACCTAGAACTTGTAAGTCGCGGTCGTTACCGCTGGGCTACTACTGCTCTCCTCTCTGCTCTATTACCATCATAATGCAAGTGCAACATGCATGACAGTAGGTTTGTGACGTTCCACTGCACGCATGGGTAACTTGCTCTTGCGCATGACATTTAGTGGGTGCGTCCCATTCATAGGAACACGTTATTTTAATGTCAAAAGGCTCATTCATGGTAGCGAGTTGTAACTTCGATGTTAGAGTTAGTAGTACCTGCGTAACTTGTTTTACGAGAGTCAGTATCGTGAATACCGCTTCCAATTAGCTCTCGCCAATTTTCTCCTACAATATTGGACTAATTTAAAAGATATATACTATATAGGTTACTTCTAGGAGGCGTGCTCCATCGTGGACCACATCATCGCTTACCATCAGGTGAGATAGTGGTCAAGCGCAAGCCAATAACAGATAAAAAAAACATAAAATTAAAAAGAAAGATATATACTATGTCTCTATGTTTTCCTTTTTGATGATACATTATTATATTTAGATGCAAGAACCCTCAAAAAATGCTCAATGTTTCGCTGTCAACATAGGCCTAGTGTACAAATTTGACAACTATAAATTAAAAAAATTAAAACATAGAGGAATAGTATATATCTTTTAAATTGATTCAATATTGGAGGTGGCAATAGGTGAGAGCCAATCATGACTTTTTACTAAGAAAATTATATCGGAGCTCTGCCCAAATTTCATCTTAATACCCAATACATTACGTTCCATCGCACGCAATATTACATTATTTTGAAGGAACATTATTTTTGCGTTTTCCAAGTATATAATAAATTGACATTTTATTAGATTCACACATATATAACATAAATGGTGTTTATGTTCATACCGTGACAAACAAACCTAATGACAGCCTGCCTCTTGTGATGAGCACAATAATTACCCATTTCCTTTTGTATACTGTTGTCTTGATGTGAATAAAAGCTACTGCCATTATTGGTGAGTTATGGTTTTTCTCGTAACTTCTTTAAGCACTCATAGCGAACAAGGCGTTTTTGAACATTCTTTTCACAATGTGAGTTATATGTCTGTCTATCTATTCTGTTTCGGAATATGCCTTAATTTTGGGTTTAATTGGTTTACAACAAAAACAGCCATTAAATAGAAGGACCTATGCCCAGCAGTGGGACGTATCGAAACATGACCTTGATTCGGTTCCGGAATGAAAAATTAACACAGTTCCAAACTAGCCAAACATAATTCCTACGGGTATCTGCCCACCCAGGCAGGAGCCGATCGTGAAGCTACAAAACTAGTTAGATACCCGGAGTCGTCTGCCAGCCGGCGCTATACCTCACGTAATACGGCATTGTTCACGAGTATGCTCTTTGTACCAGTTTGTAGGAGAACCATGAGTTTTAGCGAAATTCCTTGCCATATAAACCTCTAAAAGCTTTGATTTTGGTTGCTGAAACACCACCTCTTATCATCAATAGTTCAAGTAAGTACGTAGTCAAGTAGAGAACATCATCCGTTGCAATTTCTTCCAATCACCAAAAACATTTCCAAACTCGATGGATAGTATATTTTTCAGTTTATCGAAACTCCAGCTTACCTACGCAAAGTTCTCTAAAGTTCTTCCTCTAAAGTTTTACTGCTACCTACGCAGTTAAACTTTAGAGGTTGCCATGCCGTTAGAATCCTCTTTTAGCATGTCAATGACATGACATGCGTTTTCTAGTGACATGGCATGTCACTATAATGTGATTTTTTATTTCGTGGACTAAACTGACATTTGGGGGGTTGTCACTTTATCGTTACATTAAAATAGTGTCGTACCCTAACTATCTTGAGTATCGAAAATCGAAATCGAAAGTTAATCGAAAATCGAATCGAATCGAAGTAGATCGAAAAAGAAACTATTTCACGGCATAAAAAAATAATTTGTTTAGAAACTAGCGGCCCATATTTAGTTTCTACTCATTTATGACTAGACTTAATTCTACTGACTTAATTTTATCGATTGCATTTATTTTATTGTTGATTTCATATTTAACACAATAAAAGTTCATGTACTATGTGTATGAATACTGTTATATTTAAATATATTACGTTTATATTCATAAAACATTTATTTACACCAATTAGTGAGATAGTGGTCAAGCGCAAGCCTATAAATAATAATAAAAAAAAAATGTAAAAATAAATTCAGGAGTCATGTCACATCGATTCGATGAATCACTTATGATTGAGCCTTACCTACAATACTATGCTCCGCGCTTGCAACATTTAAAAAAAATAAGGTCAATAGCAGCTGTCAGTTTAGTCCACGAAATTAAAAATCACAGTATAGATAACGCAAGTCCCTCCATCTGTATGAAAACCAAGCGTAGAATATTTCCAATGGCTCGGCCATTTTTTTCTATACAATATTTACAGCTCAATTTGCCGATAATGCTAAATGAAAATCTGGAAGTACGATCATTGATCGTAATTTTACTCCGTTTTTTGACACGCAAAGTACATAAAATCGCGTCACCTAGTTAGATTTACATCTGTGATGGTAACTAATTAAGCTTAATTCACCAATTGGATACCACCACAATCTCATGGTAAATACTGCTTATCCACACTGGACTTGAAGATAATCTGGGTATCTGGAAACAGTTAAACTATTAATGGGCGAATCTTTATACGCTCATTAATTGGAGGCAAGCAGAGACCTTAAAATTGATTACCTACAGAATGTCCCATCTCAACTCAAGCTATGGCTACCACACGGACACCCACCGTCCAAACTGACCGACATCGGATCCGGTCGGACGCCCGACAATGCACGAAACGTTATTATTACAGAACAATATACTTTTATCTCGATCCCATTCGATTCAAATGGTTTGTGATCTATGAGTATCGATTCACAGTTTCTACTCTTTGGATTGTGCAACGATTTTTAAAATAGGTGCGGTTTTGTTCGGTTGAAAAGGCTTATGAACTTTTATTTTTAAACGACTTACCATAAAGGAGGAGGTTCTATGTTCCACTTCACGTATGTTTTTTTTATTTTATTTTTATTTTCAGCGATATCTCCGCCAATTGTGGACCGATTTTGAAAATTCTTTTTTTGTTTGAAAGAGTATGTTTAGAAATTGGTCCTATTTTAGTTTGGTGAAGATCTGATGAAGAACTTCGGCGATATACAACAGAACTCTTCAATAAATAACGGCAAATCTCTCGGTATTGCTGCAATCACATGTCTGTTTATTGTTTATACCATTTCATAACATAACATCACGCCAGTACGCTCGAAAGGGGTACGCAGATCTCTCATTTCACCGGTTATGTTCAAGTTCCATGTTATTTGGGTAATCTATTCTGGTGTTATAGGTACTTACTAAGCAACTTGCCAATTAGGAAGATAAAACTAAAAAGGGAAAAATACAATCTTTTTTTCATTAAAATACTACCGACTTCCAAATAAAAAACTACAAAGTGAAAAATAACTTTAATTTTGGAATTCGGTGTCCATATTGCAAAAAGTTGGTACACCGACTTCCAAAAATAAAGTTATATTTTACTTTGTAGTTTTTTATTTGGAAGTCGGTAGTATTTTTTTTCAAAAAAGTTTTTTTGTACCATGGATTCATAACACTTTTTGTTTTGAAAAAAAATATTGATTTAAACACGAGGCCTAGATTAGAGGGACGCTGTTCGGAGCCTGTCTGTTATTGTCTATTATGCCTGGTCTCGGCACCCTGACACTTGTCATATAAGGTTCAGATAAAAAATAGAAACACAGTATTGTATTGACGATTTTTTTCAATTTTATTATACCAGTCGTATGAGGGTTATCCACTTCTGAACAAGTAGAATACCCTTTGAACGAAATCCGACGACTTTTACGGCACATAATCAAGTTTGGCATAAATCAGTGTTGAGTAAAAATGGGTTTTAGGATTACATTTAGGTGTAGTCCCATCTCGAAACCGTATCAAATACAATAAACAATTAACTAAATCTAATCAAACATATAATGGGAGCCACTCTCACATCAATAGTATTGACATCTTCTCCAACACCTTGGCTCAATTTCAAAGACATCTCTTCAAACAACTCAAGGTTGATATTTTTTTGTTTTTTTTGATTTGTTTTATTCCATCACCACTTGTGTTTTGAATCGTATCCTTTTGTTTCTAATTATTATTGATTAATTCTATGTTTTTATATTATTATTATTTGAGATTATTTCTTGATTTTTCGTTATTTTTGTTTTATTATTAGTTCTTGTTTTAACATTTTTCTATTTGACATGATTTTTAGTCATTTTTGTTTTATTTTTACTGCCAATTTTTTAATTCTTGTTTTGAAATTTTTATTTGAAATTATATATAGTAAACATAAACTGCTAGTGCTGTGCACACCTATAAGTGAAAAGTTCGCTATAGTATGTAGTCAATTGTGATTAATTTACTGTCAATATTATTGTGAACAATTCGTTGAGTGCCATAATAATAAATAAATAAATAAAAATGAAAATTAAAATCATATTATATATAAAAAAATTCAAAATAAAAATTGATTGAATAAATAATCAAGCTGATTTAGTCAGTGATTTGTTACAAGGGACCGAGATGGGAAGGTGCCGAGATGGGACTAAACCATTAGATCTAATGACTGTCAAAGAAAACTTTATAGAGTCCATTTTTTCACAATTTTGAGGAGTTTCGTTTCGCATATCTGTTTGACTACCAAAAAGGATAAAACTGACCATAAGCAGTGTTCTCCAACTTTCAGTAAAACCAAGAAGAAACTTTTCAAGCGGAAATATCAGGCTCAGTGGAACCCACCTCCGGTTGAAAAGGTCTATCTAAGAAAAATATCAACTCGTACTCCTAATTTTGATACCACATCTACTGCCTCAGTGCCTCTAATCTTTTCCGGGTCAATCACGGAAGGAATTCACACGGACCAATGCGCACCATCATGGAGGCATCGCTTTGGCGCCAAAACAAAGCTTAACTGACAGTCTATGCCCGCTCGGCCTGCTGTGCGCATGCGCGATCGGACGCCATATTGCCGTAACCATAGCAACGCGGATGTAATCAAATAAACTACTTTTAAATCGTTTATAAACATTCTTGTGTATGTGATTTACATTTAAATTTTATATGAAAATAATATGGTGAGCTTCTTTGTTTAGTTTTTACCGTATATTGAACGTGTTTCTATTGTATGTTTTTGTTTGTGAAGCGAAGTAGGTATGTGTTACGATTATTGCACTTTTTATTGGTTTTATCGCGCATTGCAAGCTGTTTTTGCCTGTCGAATTATCTTGCACGAGATCTTGGCTTTAATTGTAAGTAATTAAGAATTATTATTGACTTATTACTTGAAAAATATGTTTGTGACTTTATTTGTCAAATAATTTTTATTAGACCCTAGTGTCTTTACCGTGCCTTAGTGAAGATGAAATCACTTTTTAATTAGCTTAACCATTTTCTACGAATTGACTAAATGCATAAAACTATCATATTTAATTATTTCAAAAAGAGATCACGCGCTCAGCTGTTGAATACGGCGTTAGAGACTGGCAAACGAAAGCAGAGACTGAAAAAGCGCGGCGAATTTAAAAAATATCAGCATAGCAACCCCATAACTAATATGAAATACCTGGAATAACCTAATTTGATACTTTAGAATTATTTATTTTATTTCGTCTGAATAAAAATACTATAAGTAGTTCATCATCTTCCTGCCCTTATCCCATGTTACTTGGGGTCGGCGCAATACTATAGGTAGTTGTAGTAGGTAATATTTTAGATATTATGTATCAATCTCAATAAAAAACAACAGTATTCTTTAATATTTTGGTTTATTCAACTTACTAGCGTCATACTAACTTATGAAATCTAACACCACACATAAACAATTTTGTTTTTTGTTTGAGTTCGACATCTTTATCCTGATGTTTTTCTTGATATTTAGACATCATGCGAAACGACATCTCCCGTAATCCACTTTTAATTGGTTTTATTAATTTTTCACATAATCAAGACCACAACAAACCACCAAAAAATAATGTTGACATTAGTATAGCATTGCCATATAAAAAGTTTGCAAATAATTCCAGTGTCTACTTTCGTTTGCCAGACTCTAGACATAATCGTCATCATCTTCCTGCCCTTGTCCCATGTTACTTGTGGTCGGCGCAACACGTTTTCTTCTTCCATACCGTCCTGTCCCCCGTGTCGCTATCACTGACTCCCTTTTCTTTCATACCACTCCTCACACAGTCCATCCATCTTTTCTTTGGCCGTCCCCTCCCTCTCCATCCATCCACATTTACATTCATAACTCTTTTAGTAACATGCGTATCATCCCTCCTCATCAGATGACCATACCAGGACAAACGGTTTCCTTTCAACTTTTCTGTCACTGGCTCCAGTTTCAAACTTCCTCTAATATACTCATTTCTCACTTTATCCATTCTCGTCACGCCGCACATCCATGTCAACATTCTCATCTCTGCTACATGCAATCTCTTTTCATCCATCTTTTTCACAGCCCAACATTCTGATCCATACAGTTCGGTAAACCCATTCCTTACCCAAGCCTTCAGCTTTCAAGCATTAAAAGAGGTAACAGGCATCTTCTGGTCCTGCTAGTTCCATAGTAGATAGACCTCATCCATCGCTTTTCACCAAGTGAGGACAAACCACCCATCTTCAACAGACTAGATTGTAATTTAGGACAAATAAGGTAGGTATCGTTATTCTTATTATATATCAACTATAAATATATTTCTGAAACATAAAACTTAAATGATTTGCAACATGGTAATTTTAAAAATTCAAGCAGCGTCATAAAAAATTGGACCTCTCGGATTCGTGCCACCATACGAAGCCGCGGCGGACATTTGAATGATGTCATATTCCATCCATAATTGGCATAAATGGGCCTTTTAAATAAAAAATAAATTTCGTTAATATCTCACACACATCTTGTTTTATTCAATTTTAACATCGACCCGTCCTTTTTGAAAGACCCTTTATAAAGAGGATCAGAAGAGTTTGTTTGTTTTTAAGTTTGTTTGTAATGGATAAATTCAAAAACTACTTAACTGATTTTAATAATTCTTTCACCTATGGAAAGCTACGGTATTTTGGAGTTAGATAGGCTATTTTTATTATCCCGGTAACGGGTCCTGTGGAGTGGGACACGGGAGCGAAGCCGGGGGGAAAAGTTAGTGTTTTATAAATGCGAAAGTAACTCTTTACATTCGATTTAAATGCACACATTACAAAACACATAACACTCATTTAATTTTAGCCGACTTAGCGGATTGCGGTAAAAAACCGCAGTTGTTACAAATTGCCAAATGTTAGAATGTGCTTTACCGTTACTGTCTGTCTGCATGAACTAGTTAAGACTTAATTATTATTAGTTTCCATATTTCTTGACATTAAAAACATTTAAATAGCTGTCTACGTGTGGACCATTTGTTTTAAAAACCTGGTAACAGTTTATATTTTTTTTTTGTCACCTCTCCACGACACTTATGACCACGACGTTAACAAAATAGCCAATAGCCTATTTTGGCTGGAGATCAGGCTCGCAGACAGAATTTTAAAATCTGTATCTTACAAACGTTATATGGATGCCTAAAACCTGCCAATCTATTCTGCAAACTTCTTCACATCACTTCACCAAGATACGGTGAGATTATTACCGAACAGCACAAAAAAATTAAATACTGTCAGATTCAGTATGCATAGAAGAAAATAAATGAAGAAATAAATGTGCTTTATTACAATTATCGTTCTAAGATAATCCTTAAAATTTATCCTAGTTCTGAATCAAAAATCTAAGACTTGTCATCAAGCTCGAAAACTCAAACAAAAATTTGATTTACATCCGCGAGAGCGAGACACAAGTTACATATTCTGCAATGCAACAAACTACGCAATATCATTATTGCAAATACCACTCTTATATTGCAATTTATTCGTCACTTAAACAGAAAAACTTAGTACTATATCAGGAGTTACTTTCCCACGCTAGTAAAAGTCAATTGCGTAAATTACACTTTATCTTCTGATTCATTGACACAATGGGGCATATAGTAGCAGCACTTCCAGTTTCAATGGATTTACTATTGGTTGTTAAATTGATAGAACTTCTCGATAATGAGGGACATTGCAAATATTGCTGTGAGTTTCCATGGGTGGTCGGTTCCCATAGGAATAAGGGTTTGTTGGTGCTATCACTAGAGCTTCGCGATTCGTAACGGTATTCGAGACTAACATTGACTGGAATCACAGTAATATTATAAAAGCGAAAGTTTGTGAGTGTGTTTATTAATTCTTTACGCTTAAACGACTGGACGGATCAGGATGAAATTTGGCACAGAGATAGATTATCTATAGTATCGGGATAATATTCGAATTTCACTCGGCCGAAGCAGCTGGCAGAAGCTAGTTATCTATATGATGGATTAAAACAACACCATGATAACTTATTTCCTGAAGGGTGAATAGGTGTATGAAGAATACAACTCTATGGTCAATCTGCAACTTAAAACTAAAGCATTTATTTCAATCAAACAACTTACAATCACTTGAATTGGCAAGCAACTCCTTACCAGTGAAATAAAAATCAACTAATTACAAACTAAATAATTTTCTTAATAAATACCAATCCTGTATGTGACTGCGAAATAGATACAAAACTGCAAACTCTGGACCCCACATTTAGGACTCACTTTTGCGTAATTATAGTTCTAGTCTAGCCAAACTCCTGGGCTACCCTGAAGGTGCCGTTTTTGTATGTGATTTTGCGCAGCCATTGTAGCCAACTTCAGGGCGGCCAAAAAGTTTGGCGAGTACTATATATTGTAAGGATTCAAATGATACTCAAAAGTAATCACATGGTCTACCAACCAATTTTCGTAATAACTTTGTAACTCCTTGTCTCAACACCCGGTGGCCACAAGGGGAAGCATCCGATCAGACATCCGCTTTGCCAAAACCACAGGTGGCACCTATATCGGTTACACCAGGTTAGCTACTGACCAATACGGATGTATGACCCGCCCGACAGATGGATTGGCCTGTGGTAAGTTTTGTACTATTTTTATGAGACGTACGCGGCATTATTTGTATTTGCCTATTTTGTAGAGAAACCCACACTCTCCATTTGAGGAGAACGGAGCTTTCTGGTTTTTTGTGAGAGTTAACTCTGCCAAATCTCACTTAACTGATATCTACACTACCGCGCGAGAGCCCGAGGAAAAGCTGTACATTGAGTTTGTAAACAAAATACTTCATGATTGAACTCAGTATTGAGAGCAATGTGAATCATCCTCGCGAGCGCTTTCGCGCGAGTGTGTACAGCCAGCATTACATCATTATCAGCTGTCCCATAATCAATCGTAAAATTCATGAGATTAACATTCAAAAATCGAACAAGCTTTCAGTAAACTTTGTTCGATCGTTAATATGCTTGCGTTTACCTGTACCTGTATACCTGTTGATACATGGTTACAACCTTGCATTAACTGGTATTCCCACGGAGTATTCCAGTTCTAGCCAGCCATCGTCCAAGGTCGCACCAAACACGCAGGGACTACAAATTACCAGTAATGTTCAATCCAAAGCTGTTCATATGAGATCACTGTCAATGCATCTAGTTACTAAGTCAGTAGATTGACGAGCTTTTTTATACTGGATTTAATTTACTACTTATTGATCTTGTTAGTAATGCTTTCAGACAATAGCTCTTTACCAACGTCACATGAAAAGTTATCAAATATCATCATCGTTCATATTAATTCAACAGGTGTTCACTGTAGAACATTGGCTTCCCAAAAACATCAGCACTACGATGAGTTTGAACTGTCCAGCCGATTCACATACCCAATCAGACCAGAGACTCAGAGATAAGTGACCCTCTATCATCGAAAGCGTAGCTATAGCGATTGTCAAAAAGACAGAATTGTATGGCATTGCAAAGCGATATTGAAAAATCACGTGATCAATCCCTTACATTTTGACTACGACCTTCGCTGCCATCGTATGCCACTTGTCTAGATCCTCGGACCTCATCACAACATCAACACTTCCGAAGCCCGAATCAAATAATGCAATGAATAATAATCAAAATTACTGGATCAATAGATGAATGGCTGGTACCGTGGGAAAATTGTATATTTCTACTGGAAGGGAGTTAAAACAGCAGAAAACTCGGTCTGGGAGGCACTGACCATCGAAAGTAAGCACCACACTTGAGGTGGGAACCCATTCAGCCTTACCCTCACTGACAATCTTGCGGTTCATTCGCCTCACCTTTAATATCACGAGGGGACTTCAGGTTGTCCATAACTTCGATATCAGACCAATCGCTAGGGACACCCTTCACAATACCCATCCTGGTGATATTGAAAGTTGTTGGCAAACTTCTTGGCCGCCCTGAAGTTGGCTACAATGGCTGCGCAGTAGTAAATCTTATACAAAAACCACCGGCATCGGTAAGCCAATTTCAGGGTGGTCCAGAAGTTTGGTGAGAACTATAGAGAATATTATTTAGCATAAGTACCCATTTATTACATAAAGATTAAATAAATAAATGACTGAATTGATAAGAGCCAGTAAAGGCGACAAGAATAGCTTTCATTGGGCCAGCACCTTGGATTTTGACAATAAAGGTTACACTAGTCGACGGCACGAACTATTTTGTGCGCGGGGTTAAAATGCGTGCTCTATCAACCGACAGCACGTACGATAGAGATAGATGTTGTGATGTATGATATATACATGATGTATGATATAGGATGCTTTTTTGTTTCCATACAGGGCTAGATAATGTTGAGACAAATTGATATCATTTTTTATTTTAAACGTACACCCTCAAACAGTGGGGTAATCTATAGACTACGTTTGTATGGAAGAATTATCGACTTGGGCAACCTTAAATGGCCATTTCCGTAATGCAAAAAGAACTAGCTCAGAAATCGTACAATCAGGGTTACAGATTGTGAAACCACTAATTTGAACTGGATTAGGTGGCTATAAATCCATCGTCGTATCGCCCTTCGTCTTTCAGTGAAGCGAGCTCAAGTATTTTAGTTTATTCAGTGTACTATGGAGATTAGAAATACACATTTTATTTGTTCAGATGTTCAACTGTTTAGCAACGTGTCGAAATATTGTGAACTACGTCGAAATATTGTGAACTACTCTCAAGTATTTAGGCAATGAAGGCTTCCGGTAGTTTAAACAAATAATTACGAATTCGTAGTTTGGACTTCGATTTGTTTAATTTTGATTTTTTTGCGAATCTTTGTTAGTATTGTATCATTATACGTTATTGAGTTGTCTGCTTCCGTGTGATTTTTGTTTTGCTATTTTTATACAGGTAGAATCAAACTTAATGCCGATTCAAATTTATTTACAGCTTCACAGTCGTAAATAAGTTTGAACTGAATCGAACTGTACACAAAGTTTTCTTATTGATAAGTTTTTATTGACAAACAGAAATAGGTATTTAATCTACATAATACATAAATAATCATTTTATTATCATACCTAATTAGTACATAGATTAGTCGAGAAGAACCAAATAGCTACTGAATCCTCCTTTTGTTGTCTCAGGTTCCATTCCAACAATTATTTGGTCCATATGTTTAGTTTGTACATATTTTGATATAATTTTATGCACATAATTATTAAATCAGTATTTTCAATCAACATTATGCATGCCAATATAAAAATAGATTTTTATTATCTCACCTCATTTTTATCTGCTTTACCTAAAACACTGCTCAACCCGTTCCGCAAAGCGTGAACTAAAAAAAGAACACGATAATTCGCCATCTTTGATAGTGTTCGATACTTAAAAAAATACCGTGTTTCCTTTTACGTCATCCACGTAGCGTTGCCAACATAACTCACACTAACGTGACTTATAAAAGTGTGCGTGTGTGCGTGACGTATAAGCCAGTCCGCTATTCCGGCGCCTCTCTCACAGTCCCTGTGGCGCAGAGGATAGCGCGTTGGACTTCTAATCCAAAGGTCGTGGGTTCGATCCCCACCAGGGATGCGATATTTCACTGGGAGTAAAATCGCATGTGAGAAATTCCTTTTTGTGTTTTTTAGTTATTTTATTTGTTAAGTTGTCTTCTGTAAATTGATAATTTATTTTTCTGTTAAACAGTTCGGTTAAGTAAGTATACTTTTTAGTTTTTTTGATTGTGAAATAATAACGTATTTGATATTATTCAAAATGTAGTTATTGTTTTTCATATAAAATGGCACGTGGGAATTTGTTGTATTTTATGTACGATAAACTTTTTCTTTTCTAATAATAAAAAGTGATATATTATCGTAAGATTTAAAAGAATACTTTTAAAGCGTGGTGTACAATTAAATGTATTTAATATAGAATAATATATTGATTAATGACTACTTGTGTCCGCGGTTTCGCACAAATCGTACATAATTTTGGGTTAAAAAGTAGGCAGTGATTGTTTTTGTGTTTTAGTGCATAATGGAAGCAGAACTTTCATCTTTATTATCTTAGTTTATAAAATGGGTGCTAATTAAACAGGCTTCTTTTTAATATCATTATTCGCCCCCAAAAATGTATGTTGCCTTCTAAATTACAAAGTCAGTCACAATTAACGAGCATCTAAATAATACTATGTTAGCCACTAGTTATCTTCTATGTAAACCACTCTAAATACAACTCAGCATGATGGTTATTTTTTAGCATCAAAATTTTTAACATGCATTCTAACAGTAAATTTCTAAAATACTATTAAATGACATCAAAAAATATATTTATTTAGCTTCTAATTTTTTAACTCAGTACGTTTAAAATGTAACTTACGTGTAAAATTTTTAACATGCATTCTAACAGTAAATTTCTAAAATACTATTAAATGACATCAAAAAATATATTTATTTAGCTTCTAATTTTTTAACTCAGTACGTTTAAAATGTAACTCATCCCATATTAATTGATCGTAAAAAAATTGCAAAAACATTTCATCAAATAGTATATTGGCCACTAATATTACCAGAAGCTATTGAGGAGAGACAAAATAAAAGACTATATTTTTTGGTTTTAATATAGAATAGGTGCAAGTTGGATTAGTATTTATGCGACAGAGTCGACGGAGCCCCGCTGCGGGGCTCCTATTTCTGTATGCAGGGTTTAAAGTAACCTAACACGAAGGAGATGACGGGAGCTGAGTTCGCTCGCTTTGCTCGCTCACTTCAGCTCCCGTCATCTCCTTCGAACCTAACCTGTCCGTGTCGGGGTGCCCTAAGCTCCCGAGCTCGCTACGCTCGCTCTTGGACAACTCAACTCGTCGTCACATGAATCGAATGGCGCTCTCTGATTGGTGCAAATGGCCGGTCGCTGTCGTCTCGCGTACTCGCGCCAAATCATGCAGTGGCTATTTTCACGATAAAAGAATATGATGTATTGTTTTACATGCTAAGTTATAATAAATTATGCTTTCTTTCTTTCTTCGATAGAAGCTTGAATTATATTTTTTGAGGATATTGCGTTGAAGCTGTAAAACGTAAAATGGTGACAAGATATAAAATCCGTGGCCGAGTTAGTAAATTACGTGGCAATGTATAAATAAGAAGGACAAGTCACAATAATTGATGATCTTTACTTGACGCTTTCTGTAGAATATTTAGTTGGCGTTGCAAAAAAGACGAATTAGTTTATTAGAGGCTATGTCATTTTCCCGTTGCTTAGTTATAAAATTAGAAGTTTAATCACGTGTCCAATAAATAATTTTGTGGCTAGACTTATTATTTCCCTTATAAAATTAAGATAGGTACTTTGCTTAAACCGAAATGTAGACGTATGAAACTAATTCTCAATTCTTTTCCATGTGTAGATTTTATCGCAACTCAATAAGTACATGCAGTAATGTCTAAAATTTTACGCTTGTTTTTATTGTATCACCATTTTTTCTGATCTATATATAATATTTTTAATTATAATTATCTTTTAATCACTTATGGTGATAATAGCTAACAATACAACAGGCAACAGTAGGCGTTTGTTTATTTAAATATTACATTTAAAAACCGACCTCCAATTCAGCCTCCGTCGATTTAATGCTTTTTCTGAAAAGTCATTAGTTTAGTTATCTATATAACAGATAATATAAACAAATAAAAAAAAATATAATTAAATAGTTAGTTTTACTAATATAATTTATATCTATTTTAATTACAATCACTTAGTTTCTTTTCAAATTTTTATATTCTCAAATGTAATATCGATTTTTTTATGCAATGCCGTATTGCATAAAAACACTTACTGTTTGACTGTTTGGGAGAAGGCACTGGTTCCTGAATACATGTATTTATATATTCTAAATACAGGAGCCTCACTTTATTTATCAAGTACACTCTTTTATGCCAATAAGCTCATTATAAATATAATATGTATGTCTAAACAGATTACCTAATTGGCATGTGGTCGTTCTAATATGAGTCTAGCTAAAATTAAAACCAATCAACGCTTTTGTAACGATAATATTTTTTAACAATTCAGCCATTCATAAACAACTGTATTTATTTTTAATTAATTCACACACATACCTACCTAAATCATCATCTTCCTGCCCTTATCCCTTGTCGGCGCAACACGTTTTTAACCGACTTCAAAAAAGGAGGAGGTTCTCAATTCGTCGGAATCTTGTTTTTTCTTCTTCCATACCGTCCTGTCCCCCGTCACGCCATCACTGGCTCTTTTCCTTCATATCACTCCTAACACAGTCCATCCATCTTTTCTTTCCTACCTAAATCACAAAATTTCATCAATCACCATTGATTGTGGCTTATTTCCATTTCTATATTTTCTACTATTTAAATTCAACCAGATTATAATTATTACCTGCACCTAAGAGCTCGAGAGTAGGTGGTTCTTTAGAATTTAGTACATTTTTTTATTTAGTGTAGGCTCGCGCTTGACCACAATCTCACCTGATGGTAAGCAATGATGCGGTCGACGGTGAAGCACGCTTGCCTAGAAGTAACCTATTCTCTCTTGACTTAAATACCCTAACCCTCTTACAAATAAACGCGGAATAAAGTTATACCAAGTATAAACCTATGAAAATGTATGGTTATTCCTTTGTTATACCTGGTATAACTTTATTCCGCGTTTATTCGTAAGAGGGCTAGATTGTAGCTATCGGGAAACACAGACTCCGGCAGGGAATTCCACTCCTTAGCTGTACGCATAATATGTCCACCATGTACCGATGGCGCATCGCCGTACGTCTGGTAGTCCGATGATGAAACGGGCTGGGTGGAATTAGATCATGCAATTCCATCTCAGCACACTCCCCGAAATGTTGTTAATAATAATTGTTGTTATTTTGTATGTATTGGGCAAAAATCTTAAGCACAACAATAAATAAAATTAAATGTAAATAAATGGACACATTTGGGTTTTTATTAAAAATAAAATAGTTACGGATAAAATGTAACAGCTGTATTATTATTAGGTTTATTTTTTTAAGTCATTCATTCATACACAACCGTATTTATAATTAAAAAGCTAATCAAATAATCATTCACTATTGTTTATCAATTAGTTCCAATATCCGAAAATTAATTATTTTTCTTGAGGACCGCTATATGTAATAACATTGCAACAGTCCCTGTGGCGCAGAGGATAGCGCGTTGGACTTCTAATCCAAAGGTCGTGGGTTCGATCCCCACCAGGGATGCGCGGGAATACTTGTGTGTCAGTTGACATGTGGCTATTTCTGGGTATATTTTGGTGGGAATCGCGTTGAAATGTAGCTACAAATAAACTAAACAAAAAAAAACATATGCATTGTTGACGTTAAACGTAAAAGTGAACAACATAGTGATAATGTACTTCCATGATTTGATTAGTGTATTTTTTGTGACAAAAATCGCCTTTTATATAAATTATTGCAAATATTTCGATTTTTAGGGCTTCCGTACCCAAAGGGTAAAATAAAAACGGGACCCTATAACTAAGAATCCACTGTCCGTCTGTCTGTCTGTCAGACACAAGGGTGTATCTCATGAATCGTGATAGCTAGACAGTTGAAATTTTCCCAGATGATGTATTTCTGTGGCCGCTATTAGCAAAAATATTAAAAACAGAATAAAATAAATATTTAAGTGGGGCTCCCATACAACAAACGAGATTTTTTTGTCATTTTATGCGATAATGGTACGAAACCCTTCGTGCGCGAGTCCGACTCGCACTTGGCCCGTTTTTTTACAATATTCCTTATTCTTAACTACTTACTGATGTATTTAGTTTAGTAGTTTTTTACATAATCATAAGCATTATTTAGGTACGACTAGCTAACACTTGCGGCTCCGCCCGCGTGAAAGTGTAAATTATGCCAAAGGAACTTACTACCAGAATAAAAATGCATCGTGCAAAGACAAAAAAAAAACATATAAACCATACCATAAACCACGTTACTCGTAAGTCGTGCAAACAGACATACAGTTAACCGCCGATCAAGTTTTTACCGTCCATATTTATCCGCTCCGTTTACCGGTCACTCGGTCAATAAGACCATACACCGATCACAGACGGGTTAAGTATATTTTTGGTACAATTGACCCAGTTGAAAGTATATTGGAGCATACGTTCTATGTAGGTAAAGCGTTTTACCTTAATGAGGTCAAATGTTTTTTTTTCGATAGCAGGGTTTAGCTTTGCTTATTTGAGGCAGAATAAGAAGTAGAATTTCATTGATGTACTCAAACGTAAAGTATATACATTTAAAAAGTTACACAAGGAGTTTCACTTTTTACCCGACTGCCGAAGGAGGGTAATGTGTTTATCAGTCTATGTATGTATGTATGTATGTATGTTTGTTCTTATGTGGCGTTCTAGAGACCAAATGCATTGGCCGATTTTGATGATTCTTACGTCAATCGATTCGTCTTAATCCTGCGAGTGTCACTGGCTACATTAAAATTGTAAAAATAAAAAATGGCGGATTTTGGGCGCCATTTTGTGGGGAAAAAAAAATATTATTCTTCTAAACCCATCGTGTGGGGTATCAAAATAAAGGATTTTAAGAGGCCATTTCATAAATATATGACACTTATATGTTTAAATGTACCTAATTCTAAAAAAAATAACTAAAAATTGTAAATAAAAAAAGTTAATTAAAAATATCTAAAATCCCGACTGCTTAAAAAGCAAATTAAAAAGACGTAAACAAGAAGAAAATCATGCTGTGCAGTCGGAGGATACATCTGGTTTTGTCTTCTTGTTTACGTCTTCTTGTTTACGTCTTTTTATTAGTTTGCTTTTTAAGCAGTCGGGTTTTTTAGTTTTTTTAATTAACATTTTTATTTAATTATTGATATTGTCTGGCATCGGCATTGATCCAGTCTGTAGTGACCATAATGCGAGTATTTATGTTATAACATATGGATATTACATCAATTTGTACTGAAACTGAATAAGCGCCCCCTGGTGACAACAATGGGAAACAATTATTTCATACAGTGTCCCTCTTACAAATAAACGCGGTATAAAGTTATACCAAGTATAAACCTATGAAAATGTATGGTATACCTTTATTATACCTGGTATAACTTTATACCGCGTTTATTTGTAAGAGGGTGTGTCTAGAAGATTTAATTCGTAACAATCGTGTACGTACAAAAATCTCGTACTAGGCCCTTTAGGCCTGTTTTCAAAAGCAGTTCTTGATAGCGATGTTTTCACAATTAGTCACAAACTTATAAATAAATAATTAGTTAGAATTAGTGTTTTTTTTCAACACGTAGACACTAGGCATTTTTCCTTTATCGGGACGCGTTTACAAACGGCCAAATGCGAGCCTTTAAAAAATAAAAAAGCAGCCATTTGTTCCGTGCAGGAATCGAACCCGTGACACGCAGCGCAGCAGCCAACAGCTCAGCCTCTGCGCCAACCGTGTCGTCAAAATGTTAGGTCAATGAAAAAAAAACATAAAGTTCATGCTTTTCTGAACAAAACATATTCTAAAACATTACAAAGATAAGCATGTTGCTAAACATTTTTTAGCACAAAAATACCACTAATAATGTCTATTATATTATTCTTATAAGATCGTGTGAACTGCGCAGTTCAAGGTTGATATGAAACAAAAACCGGTCAAGTGCGAATCGGGCCCGCACGGTAAAATACTTCCTACAGTAAATTAAATATTAATCATAGCATGCCGGAGTAGTAATCTTAATAATATGGAATAATTTGTAGACATGTATTTAGGTATTATCTATTAAAAACATTTGTGTTTACAAATAAGTTGTTTAACGTCTTGTTCTGTTAGATTTCCGTTATCTTATTTTAACTAGTATTGGACTAATATTTCTGATTTGATAGTATTTTTGCTATGAAGTAATTTTATATGCCCATGAGGAAAATCTGTCTATGTATGTACTAGCTCTGGCATATACGCTATAAAGGGTCGTTCATTATTCAGTTTTAAATGCAGAAAAAATATCATTACTATTTACGGAACCCTAAAAGTAATAACAATGCAGATTAAGAACAGCCTTGGGACGGGTTGCTATTCTTAAAAAAGTTATTTACAGACAGACATTTATATGTTTTAAAGAAAGGCGTGTTATTTTTAATATCCTCACGGTCAAATAGTTTTATAAGGTGAGCAAAGCAGGCAAAAAATCTTATTGGTTTCCTGGCGGCTAGTGTACAACAACATTTGTAACTAGAGGTGAAAAATAAAAAAAAAAACAAAAATGTCAAAAATATTTTCCTCCTCATACTTTTTATACCACATACGAGGACCTCGTGGCTAAATAATAACAGCCGCACCGGTCAATCTTCAATGTTAAGCAACGCTTGACGAGGTCGGTCCGTGGATGGGTGACCATTTCAACATGAGTTTCCTCCGTGCCTCGGGAAGCACGTTAAGCCGCTGGTCCCGGCTGTCTGTTGGTCATTTGAAGATCTTTGACAGTCGTTAAGGGTGGTCAGAAACCTGAGATCTGACATCAGTCTTGGCAAGGGGTATCGTGTTAACCAGTTACTGGGTTGTGGAGGTCTGATAGGCAGTCGCTCCATATAAAACACTGGTACTCAGCTGAATCCGGTAAGACTGGAAGCCGACCCCAACAATAATTGGGATAAAGGCTAGGTAGATGATGACTTTTTATAACACAAAATTTATCTACTAGTAGATACGCTTCGATCAACAATCTATCGAACACGTATTATGACACGATATCTTGCGAAAATACATTCAAACATTTTCGCCCATAACTTTTCAAGGACTGAACTGATTATCATCAAACATAGCTAAGAACACTCCCGATAATGTCACCTTTCAAAATAAAACTAAATTATAATCAGTTCATCTGTTTTGGAGCTATGATGCCACAGACAGATACACAAATACACAGGTACACACATAAAAAGTTAATTCAAGAAATAAAAATGCTGCTGACCAAAACCAAATGTATCCTCCGACTGCACAGCATGATTTTCTTCTTGTTTACGTCTTTTTAATTAGCTTTTTAAACAGTCGGGGTTTTTGATTTCTTGAATTAACTTTTTTCATTTAAAACTTTTTAGTTATCACATTTTTCGAATTATTAATTTTTTTCGAATTTTTTAAACGTATAATTATTATATATTTTTGAAATCACCTCTAGAAACCCTTTATTTTGATACACCACACGAAGGGTTTGAAAGATAAAAAATAATTGGGCCACCACAATATGGCGCCCAAAATCAGCCTTTTTTCTATTGTCCAATTTTAATGTAGCCAGTGACACTCGCAAGGTTAAGACAAATTGATCGACGTATGAGTCATAAAAATCGGCCAACGCGTTTGGTCTATGGAACGCCACATAGGAACAAACATACATAGACTGATAAACACATTACCCTCCTCCGGCAGTCGGGTAAAAAGAAAGACGAAGCTTAAATATTTCATGTGGCTGTAATAACTACCACGCACTTTATAATTATTTTTTCACATTATTATATACTACCAGTAACTCTCAAAGTAGGTACTCATATAGTCTCAGTGTTAATGTTCTATTCACTAACTCTGTTCCGGTCTGGTTTGTTTACTTGCATTTTGGTCTTAGTCATTGTATATATATACAGGGTGTCCCAGAAATCGACGTCAAGCCGTAAATGGGTGATAGATCAAGTTATAACAGTTCTCAGAAAAATACGAAAAAAGATCTATCTCATGTTTTAAAAAAATTATGTTCACTTTAAAAATTTACTAAAAAAATCAATCCCTGTAATGGTTCTTTAACTCCAATTGCTACAAATCCCATAATTTATCAATTTTTTTTATTATTATGTAATCTTGAATAATGCTTGTGTAGATTTTTGCCTAAAATTTAAAGCCAACTCCTCCTACTTAGAAGAAAATTAAACTTTTTCAAAACCAAATTATTCAAATTTACTGTTTCGCCCAACTTTAACTGACTGTACTGAAAAAAAATGTACTACGCTAGTTTGGCAAGTAACATGAAAAATTGGCGCATTTAATAAGGATTCAAAAATGGTGTAACACTTGCTAGATTACTTTTTTAAGATTCGGTGGGCGGTACTCTTAAATACACCTGTGCTTGTTTCGATTCCACGTACAGAAGCACTTGGGTCTTCTTGGACTGCTTGTAGTACGACGTCTTCGTACGGATTACGATGTCTTCCTTCACCATGTACTTGGTTAGGGAATCGTCCCTCTGATAGTGAACGGTGCACATTAATAAAAACTCGATGATCTGGGTGACGATTGTTCGGGTACCTCTCACGATAAAGTCTAGCGGCTGCATTGGCATTGCATCTGCTTTCCCCATAAACGAGGTGCATGTTCGCATATTCCAATGCAGTGTACACAGCCATGGTAGTACTACACAATCACAGGATCAGCAACAGTCCAGAGTAAAGCACAGGTCGTCAGAAAGAGGAATTAAACAGTCCAAATCACAAGCAATTAAGTCCAGAAAACAACGCAAAAAGTGGTAAGTACGGAATCAACATGAACGAATACGGAGATGCGCAGTAAACAAAGCAGCGTAACGTACTGATTTGTAATTGTGTGTGCGTCTGCGCTTACAAAACAGAACAATAACTACTGCTGTCTCATTCGCACTCATCGGTAAATTGTATCTCCGTTTCATGATAAAGGTTGTGTCACTGATAAAGGTGGCGTCACTCTCTGTCTCGCTCACACTTCGTAAAATGACTCTCTCCGTCTCTATCGAACTAGAAACGGAGTTTAGCAAAGCTTTAGGTAAGCTAAAGTCATTTTAAGGAAGTATGGACATTTTGTGTAAAAACTGAGACTATTTACAAAAAAAACTTGACCAATTATTGAAAACGTAATCTAGCAAGTGTTACACCATTTTTGAATCCTTATTAAATGCGCCAATTTTTCATGTTACTTGCCAAACTAGCGTAGTACATTTTTTTTTCAGTACAGTCAGTTAAAGTTGGGCGAAATAGTAAATTTGAATAATTTGGGTTTGAAAAAGTTTAATTTTCTTCCAAGTAGGAGGAGTTGGCTTTGAATTTTAGGCAAAAATCTACACAAGCATTATTCAAGATTACATAATAATAAAAAAATTAGATAAATTATGGGATTTGTAGCAATTGGAGTTAAAGAACCATTACAGGGATTGTTTTTTTTAGTAAATTTTTAAAGTGACCATAAATTTTTTAAAACATGAGATAGATTTTTTTTCGTATTTTTCTGAGAACTGTTATAACTTGGTCTATCACCCATTTACGGCTTGACGTCGATTTCTGGGACAACCTGTATGTGGCATGATTTCGCCAGACTTGAAAAACCGGCCAAGTGCGAGTCGGACTCGCGCACGAAGGGTTACATACCCTTATCGAAAAAAACGGAAAAAACCAGGTTTGTTGTATGGGAGCCCCACTTAAATGTTTATTTTATTCTGTTTTTAGTATTTGTTGTTATAGCGGCAACAGAAATACATCATCTGTGAAAATTTCAACTGTCTAAACTCCATTTGCGATAACATTAGACGTTTAAATTAGCCTATTTTACTGCCCGTTCAACCGATTTTGACTTCTATTGCGTTAGTGATACGACATATGGTAGCTGTAGTAAACAGTTGGTTTTGGTAACAGGTTTATGCTTTTTATGTCCTCCTTATGTTTACGGAATAGAACTCAAAATCGGTTGAACGGACTGTAAAAAGATTTGGAAACATGTCTAATGTTATTTCAAATGGAGTATAGCTATCACGGTTCATGAGATATAGCCTGGTGACAGACGGACCGACAGACAGACGGATCGCGGAGTCTTAGTAATAGGGTCCCGTTTTTACACTTTGGGTACGGAAACCTAATTATTACTGATAGAACTCCGAGTTTTATCACGGCAATTTGTATATGACCTAATACAACAAATAATCCTGGATCAGGATGGGCAAGTTTCACACAAAGAGGAAAAAATAATGGAGCTAAACATCCTGGCCTATATATTTTTCACTAGCTGTTGCGCGCGACTTCGTCTGCGTAGCATTAGTACTTTGAATAACCTACTGTTTTATATCGCGCCTTAATTATAGGTGTGTGGACTTGATAAATTATTAGTTCACCATACAAACATCCCCCCTGTCCACCCCGGATGATTTTCGGAATCAAAACTATTCTATGTCCTGTCCAGGGTCTCAAACTATCTCCATACCAAAATTTTATCAAAATTGGTTTGGCGGTTTAAGCGTGAAAAGATAACAGACAGACAGACAGACCGAGTTACTTTCACATATATAGATATTCAAACTGGAAATAGACGCCAGACTTTTTTGACCATTCCGTATTTATATCGATATTCCGTACTCCACGTGTGGAAATTATCACACGTGGTATACCGGTGTAAAATCAGTTTAAAAAATGTACAAATAAATATTATACTTTGTAAAAGAGATTTACTGTATTCTGTAAAAGAAAAGATAGAAATGGTCACGCTGCAAAAAATTTTTACGTATTTGGCACCCAACCGTCAAATTATTCAAGTCTTATGGCTACTCATGGCGTCATAAAAAATACTCCACACGTTGGTAGACCACGCAAAATATTGTTATTATACATAAACAAGTTCAAGGTTTCAGATCAAGGTTGCAACAAATACATAACTAGTATCAAAACCGGTTCTCTTGTTTTAACGGGCACATAGCTCTATGAGGAGCCTCTACAAATAGAACTACTTGTGTACATACGTCTAGTAGACTTAGCCTACTTACTGTCTGGTTTACAGTTCTATTTCAGACCCTAGGCCAGTAGCCCACAATGCCAAATTTTAGCAGCCTTACTGAAGAATAATGAATGTGCTACTTTTGTGGAGCAGTGGTGGCCCAGACGTAAGTCTGTCAACTAGTAAAAGTTGTAAAAACCAGCATGTCCTAGAACCAAAAAAGTTAATTAAAAAAATCAAAAAACCCGACTGCTTAGAAAGCAAACTAAAAAGACGTAAACAAGAAGAAAATCATGCTGTGCAGTCGGAGGATACAATTCGCGAGCTGGCGGACCAAAACCAGATGTATCCTCCGACTGCACAGCATGATTTTCTTCTTGTTTACGGCTTTTTAGTTTGCTTTCTAAGCAGTCGGGTTTTTTGATTTTTTTAATTAACTTTTTTTATTTACAAGTTTTTAGTTATTTTTTTTTAGAATTAGGTACATTTAAACATATAAGTGTTATATATTTTTGAAATCGCCTCTTATAATCCTTTATTTTGATACCCCACACGATGGGTTTGGAAGAAAAAAAATTTTTTTTTCCCTCAAAATGGCGCCCAAAATCCGCCATTTTTGTTTTTTCCAAGATTAATGTAGCCAGTGACACTCGCAGGATTAAGACGAATCGATTGACGTAAGAATCATCAAAATCGGCCAACGCGTTTGGTCTCTAGAACGCCACATAGGAACAAACATACATACATACATACATACATACATACTTACATACATACATACATACATACATACATACATAGACTGATAAACACATTACCCTCCTTCGGCAGTCGGGTAAAAAGCGAAGACACATCCACCAACCCGCACTGGGCCCGCGTGGTGGATTACGGCCCATTCCCTCTCCCAGCAGTGGGAAATTTAATAGGCTGATGATAATGACTTTCGTTCAGAGTTAGCCGGCAGCGTCTTCCCTGACTCCTTATGGTGGTTGAGAGCTTAGAGTTTTGCTTCTCTATTATATGCCCTTATGCAACACACATATCCGGACGAAAATTACGAGCATATTGCAGTTATCTCAGGACTCTAGTAGTTTTCGTGGTTTCAACCAACAAAAGAGTAGAATATTAGTTTTGGTTGTTTTGATTATGCGAGAGATTCCTCATCATTATTTATTGGATTCCTTTTATTCAAAATTTTAGCTGCCCATAATTTTCTTGGAGAAAATGTCGCTGCAAAAGCCATTGCTTGGCACCAATCGTATTCAGGTAATTCCATATTTTCAAATTACATTTAATACATTGTGACTTCATCAAATTCGTGCAATTGTATTTAAATACTGAGAAAAAATCCAAAACAATTTTGATCAGACAATGCAATCTGCCAAAACTCATGACGGTTTCGACCCTGCACAAAATTGACCACTGAGCTCACCATATAAGGACAAATAGTTTAAGGTTTAAAATTTCAAGCCTGTCTTCCATGTTTGCCTTATAAACACAATCACATACGCTGCAATGTCAGTGGATTGTTTTCTTTAAGGTCAGTCTTATTGATTTGACCTCACGCTTACAAAACGCGGGTACATATATACTTACGGAACTGTTCGAATGAAGATTGAACGATTAGAGTGGCCGGCAGTTATTTTTAGCTGTAGTCTTTATTTTATTTTGGTACTCATCGTTGATAATGGGATTAGGTTCGTATTATAATATAACATTTATGGTTCATCAGGAACTGATCAACATTCATCATCATAATTTCAGCCTGAAATCACAAAGACGTCTCCTTTTTAGGGTCCCGTACCCAAAGGGTAAAAACGGGACCCTATTACTGAGACTTCGCGGTCCGTCTGTCTGTCTGTCTGTCTGTATGTCTGTCTGTTTGTCTGTCTGTCTGTCTGTCTGTCTGTCTGTCTGTCTGTCACCAGGCTGTATCTCATGAACCGTGATAGTTAGACAGTTGAAATTTTCACAGATGATGTATTTCTGTTGCCGCTATAACAACAAATACTAAAAACAGAATAAAATAAATATTTAAGTGGGCTCCCATACAACAAACGTGATTTTTTTGCCGTTTTTTGCGATAATGGTACGGAACCCTTCGTGCGCGAGTCCGACTCGCACTTGGCCGGTTTTTATTTCCAAATGTGTTTACCAGTCTATATGTATGTTTTTTCCTATGGGATTTTCTATAGACCAAAGTCGTTGGCCAATTTTGATGTTTCTTACTTCAATCGATTCGTCTTAACCTTGCAAGTGTCACCGGCTACATTAAAATTGGGAAATGGAAAATTGGCGGCTTTTAGGCGCCATATTTTGAGGGCCAAATTTTTTTATAGGAATATCCCATCGCGTGGGTTATCAAAATAAAGGGTTTAAAGAGGCGATTTGAATATAAAACTACTAAATGTATAAATGCACCTAATTTGAAAAACAAATGTTAACTAAAAAGTTAGATATAAATAAAAAAAGTTAATTCAAAAATTCAAAAAGCATCTTAAGAGGCGGGTTTTTCGATTTTTTTATTTCTTCTCTACTACCCGGTTCTCTGCGTCTGTCTAAGAGGATGAAGTTTTCCCCTCGAGACGTTAACAATATCAACATTAGCCTTTTCCTAATTCATTAGTCTAGTTACTGGTATTACATTAACTGGTTTTGGGCTTAGGTACATTACCTCCTTCTTATTGTCTGCGGGCCACGGATGACCTGCACTGAGGTTGAACCTGGATAAAGATGAAGCTGTTGCAGCATTGCTATTATTAAACAAGTAAAATTTCAAAATTTAAACAAACCTCCGACAATTTTTTATTCCATGCTACATAATTTATCTAGTACATAGTAGATACGCTTCGATCGGCAATCTATTGAACACGTAATTTTGACACGATATCTTGCGAAAACACCCCGATTCAAACAGTAAAACGCCCATAGCTTTTCAACAGCTGACACATAAATATACAGATACACAGCAACACACGTCAAACTTATAACACCGCTCTTTTTCCGTCGGGGGTTCAAAAGCTTTTCTTAACAATGTCTTAACAATCTTTGGGAAAGATGCTAGCTAAAATTATAGTTTCATTAGCTGGAAACGCAAATACTAATATAATACAATGATTTGGTCAATCCATCAACAACTTAAAAGATCTTGTCGGTGTAGGATGAAAATCAAAATAAAAACAGTCGTAGTAATGCACTGGGACTCGACAATCATACGAGGGAGCTATTTATAAACCCCGCTCTTATATGGGTTTAAGCCGAGTCGCAAAGAACGCAGAAAGATAAGTGAATCATACAAACGACCACAAGAAACAGGCAACATTTCCCATAGGTATTCAGAAGACCATAATTGCAATCTCTCTGTAAAAGTCGTCTGATATCAGCAGTATTATCCCATAGGAATCAGTAGAATTGGGAAAGGTTTAGGATCAGTAGTGGTTGAACCAAGCCCTATACAATTACATGCATCCTTGGTCAATCTCATATATTCATTACCATCCATATCACTGCTCCATGCCTGAGGATGTAATAAGTCAAACTCAAACTCAAGGCATTTGTTTCAATTAAACCATTTACGGGCACTCTTGCATTGTCGGAGTAGGAAGGAGTTGTTTATAGATCGCCGTAGTGGATTATTAACCCAATAATTACTTCTAAAATCTTTTCAAAGGTACCTACGCTAATTCCAACAAGCAAAATTTTAAAAATTAATAACTTCCGACACATTTTAATTTCATGCTACTTATTTTATCTAGTAGCAGACACGCATCGATCGACAATCTATTGAACACGTAATAATGATACGTTATCTTGCGAAGACACCCTGATTGAAACAGTAAAACGCCTATAACTTTAGAACGGCTGAACCAATTGTCATCAAACTTAGCTAAGAACACTCACGAAGAAACTAAATCAAAATCGGTTCATTCGTTTAGGAGCTATGGTGCCACAGAAATATACACAAATACACAGGTCACACTTCATCAAACTTATAACGTCCCTCTTTTTTCGTCGGGGGTTTTCAAAAAACCGGGAAAAGGGTGGTAGGGCGATTCCACGACCTATAAAACGGGGGACTCTGGGTAAACTGCAGTAGGCGCTTGTCACTTTGTTCAGGTCTCATTTTCTATTCTACATGCAGATAGCTTTATATTATAAAAGACAGGCAAATTTCTGATTGAAGAAACCCGGTTAATTCATTAACCTTATAGTTTTCTAACCAGGTTCTAAGGTAATGATAACATAGCATCACCAGTACACGGCATCCGGAGAAAACAGCGCTGGTTACATTAGTAGAGCGGCTCTCAAGGTCAGCGCGGGCGTTCCGGCTTGCGCGTGCGCATCCTGCTCGCATGGCGCCGATACTTTTGTTGTAGTACGTTTTATTGCGCTTTTACTTACGAAAGTGGGGTTCGATTTCAATGGGGAGAGGAAGAATCCTCTTGTCCAGCCTCTGTTGTGGTGGGAAGTTGTTGACCCTTTTTAGGGTGTGGTTGCAG
The DNA here is from genome assembly GCA_945859665.1 of Anorthoa munda. Taxonomy (NCBI): domain Eukaryota; kingdom Metazoa; phylum Arthropoda; class Insecta; order Lepidoptera; family Noctuidae; genus Anorthoa; species Anorthoa munda. Next base: position 3,569,834 of record OX243893.1, read on the forward strand.
GATGGTATGTATCAGCAGTTTTTGAAAGTCAAGAATGACTAAAGACAGACTCCCAAAACTCCTTTACCACTTTCATAGTCCGCTCGGAAGAAGACGATGCGCAACCAACTCCTTCAGATTTCATTACGTTGACTTTGCAATGATTTTCAGGGCAAATGTCCTAAATTGTTCTTTCGTTTTTATTGCTCCAAATCAAATAAAGGGAGCCATCTGTAGTACTGATTTTTGTACATGTAAAATTTTTCGTCAAGGTCAGTACTGCAGATTCGATCTCGCTTACTTGTGAATTGTAAATAATAAAAATCAATTATGTGTCATTGGATTTATCATTATTGTATTTCCTGTGTTTTTCATAGACACAGTGACAATAGTGAAACTTGTTCCCAAGTACTTACTTACGTACTTATAAATAGCTTGTTACCCACGTAATGCGAGTGAGTCACTTTAGTAAAACGAAATACTATACCCGCCCATGACCTTATAGTGTTTCCTTGGTAGTAAATTATAATAACAAAGACACACATCTGCTACCGGTCGTGTAGTGTAGACTTGAATTTTCACCAAATGACGAATTAAACCTTAGATTGAATACAAGCAGAATTAAAAAAAACCGGCCAAGTGCGAGTCGGACTCGCGCACGAAGGGTTCCGTACCATTATTGCAAAAAACGGCAAAAAAATCACGTTTGTTGTATGGGAGCCCCACTTAAATATTTATTTTATTCTGTTTTTAGTATTTGTTGTTATAGCGGCAACAGAAATACATCATCTGTGAAAATTTCAACTGTCTAACTATCACGGTTCATGAGATACAGCCTGGTGACAGACAGACAGACAGACCGCGAAGTCTCAGTAATAGGGTCCCGTTTTTACCCTTTGGGTACGGAACCCTAAAAAACAATAACCGCGACACATTTTAATGTCATGTTTTATAAATTACATTTCGCGAAAATATCGCGATTCAAACTGTAATAAAAAAAGTTAATTAAAAAAATCAAAAAACCCGACTGCTTAAAAAGCAAACTAAAAAAAGACGTAAACAAGAAGAAAATCATGCTGTGCAGTCGGAGGATAGTCGGCGGACCAAAACCAGATGTATCCTCCGACTGCACAGCATGATTTTCTTCTTGTTTACGTCTTTTTAGTTTGCTTTTTAAGCAGTCGGGTTTTTTGATTTTTTTAATTAACTTCTTTTATTTACAACTTTTTAGTTATTTTTTTTTTAGAATTATGTACATTTGAATATTTAAGTGTTATATATTTTTGAAATCGCCTTTTAAAGCCCTTTATTTTGATACCCCACACGATGGGTTCGGAAGAAAAAAAAAAATTTTTCCCCCACAAATTGTCGCCCAAAATTCGCCATTTTTGTTTTTTCCAATTTGAATGTAGCCAGTGACACTCGCAGGATTAAGACGAATCGATTGACGTAAGAATCATTAAAATCGGCCAACGCGTTTGGTCTCTGGAACGCCACATAGGAACAAACATACATACATACATACATACATACATACATACATACATACATACATACATACATACATACATACATACATAGACTGATAAACACATTACCCTCCTTCGGCAGTCGGGTAAAAAGCTGAAAACTTTTGTACGGCTGAACCGAATTTCATCAAACTTAGCATTCAATAGAATTTCATCAAGAACACTCTAGAAAATCTGTTCACCCACTTTTTCTTTCGGGTGTTAAAAATCATCATACGAGTATGTCATCCAGATAGTTAATGCTAACCTAACCTAGCGTCCATCAAATAAATCACTGTTTCCTGCAGATTCACTTCCGTGGTCTTTTCTCCAGAATACGTGTATTTTTCGGAATAAAAAGTACTCAGGAATATCGTGGCTTTCTATCAATCAAATAATGTTAGTATTTGAATCAGTACCTCCAGAAAACAAAGACCAGAGTACCTCGTACAATCATACAATACATTTTGTTTGTTTTTTACCGACTACAAAAAGGAAGAGGTTCTCAATTTGATGGTTTTTCTTTTACTAGGTGAACTGATTTCGATGATTCTTTTTTTATTTGATAGCTGGTGCTTCTCATGTGTGCTAAGGGTGGTCATAACCTCGAACAGCTAATGATCACAGGCTAGGTCGAAGGCAAGAGGCCGAGGGGCCGTAGCCCGATCAGATGGTCTGACCAAATACGTACAACGCTGAACATCAAGCTGCACGATGCGCTCCACGTCGCTAAGGACAGACACAGATGGAGAATCATCGTCAGAGAAAAGCTGATCTCCTGTCGGGGGAATCACGACCCTCAGTAATGAGGAACACGACGCGAGAAGAAGCTTCTTATGTGGTCCCATTAACCCAAAAATAAAACTGATATCCAAATCGAAACAAGTTGGTACTTACCAAAAGACAATACCGACAAGACCGACTGCCGAAAATAAAGTTATTTTTAACTTTGTAGTGTTTGTTTTGGAAGTTGGAAAAAAAAAAGTATTATTTTGTATTGTTAATATTGATTACAATGTTAAGAAATACCACCACAAGCATTGCGTGCAAAACCATTGGGCTCTACCAAACCACTTGTTTTCAAATGTTTGCGGTGAGTAAACAAGTTCATTGGTCGTCTCATATTTATTTATGGTTTAATTCATACTTAGTCATAGCATTTCTCTTTACAATGCCATAAAGACGACACCTCATGGGGATTAAAATAGAAGATCGATTACAATAGAAAACTGCGTTTCTACAAACTCCTGTGGGAATTGCAACCATAATAGCAATACAAAACCACCTAGTAAGAATCATTATCGACATACTAATTTGATATCAATGAGCTAATACACTACAATAGAATCAAATTCGTATTACTTCTTATCAAATTGACGTTTACTGATAAACCAATCAGAAGGTTATCTATGTTCTAGGTAAGTGACATACAAGTGATTGTTATCAAATAAATTGCTACTTGATGATTATGTTGATATAAATAAATTCAGTTTTAATTTGAATGGTCAAGCAACGCTTGCTGAGGTCGGTACAAGGATGGGTGACCTTGATATTCCTCCGTGACTCGGCAAGCACGTTAAGACGACGAGAGTCGCCAACGACCTTGAGGGACAAAACGCGCACTCGTTTCACACCCGCGCGACCAAAAATGCAGTAGTTTTTTGTACTTTCCTCATTATTATAATAATTCTTAAAAAAAAAGCCTAATTCAATTGTCTAAGAGATGGTGAATGTCATTAAAAAATACGCCTGGCGCCGGCGGTTTAGGTGCGATTGTCGTTTTTTTGTCCGTGTTAAACATAACTTTACAAATTAATTACACTATGTTATACGAATAAAACTCAAAATTTTCTTCGATCAAATTATTAAGAAAATGTCTAATGTACCTTAAATTTTTTTTCAAATAATTACGACTAGCCGTTTATATGTGATTCTCATTTTCAAATCAGTAACCGAGGGGTATCTGCGTGCGTCAGTCTTATTGCGTATTGAATTCGGCAAGGCAAAGGGAAGAGAGTATAAAAATAGACCAATCACTTGCGACACGAAAGACGCAATGTGGATTGCCGTATATATTGGTCGAATTCATTACGCAATAAGGCTTTTGGGCTCCCGGTTGTCACACTAGAGGGGTATAGCCACAGTTTCTCGGTTGTCTGGGTCAGATAGGCTAGATTCCATGGAAAAGAAACATTTTAACAAAAACAAAAAAATGACTGCTAAAGATAAAGAAAAACAATTAATACGATTACTTATGTATAATTTATACAGTAAATATTCTGTGGTAAATGCTTATTTATTTTGCTTAATTTTAAAGTTACGCTTATCTTGAATTTGTTACAAAGTAGTAACAGAAAAGTGTTAGGATATATATATATATATATATATATATATATATATATACTTTTGGAATGGTCTATTTAGTAGCTTATACCCATATTATTGATGAGATTCATGTTAAGAAATCGAAAAAATATCACTGCCACAATTGATACGAATGCAACGACACCTCATTATGTCATAAAAATAATACGTCAAGCCGTTTAGGCTGTGGAGCGTGATATAGAAATGGACATACATACATACATATGCTCGAAATACATTACCCTCCCGCATTCGGGTCTGCTATCAAAACGTTGAAGGAAAACATCGTGAGGAAACTTGTTGTCTTAGAACCAAACATTCGAAGACATGTGACATCCACCAACCGTGCGTGGTGGATTACGGCCCATCCCCTCTCTCAGATAGAGGATGCCTGTGTCCCAGCAGTGGGAACATTAATAGGATGATGATGATGATGAGTCGGGTAAATATTGGTAAATCGGATTAACCTGAAGTTGACTCCAGTATATTTGGGTAGAGGCTAGGTAGGTTGATTGACAAGAAGTCACAAGTTAAACTTTGTATGTGACCTTCAATCTAACAAAATTTGCATTGGTAACAAAATCTACAGTGAAATGTTTACTGGCCGAGAAAAAGAATTAATTTATCAAAACTCTGACAAAGTTCATTTGAGTATTCAATTCAATTGAAGAAAAGAGAAATCAAATTCGTCCTCAGTTGCAAAGTTTGGATTAATTTCGTGTAAGGATGTGGCCACTTCTGGTGTCAGAGTTACTTAAGCTGCCTCTGGGAACCCTAAATGCCTCTGACTTGGCTATTTCAGATTTACATTAACTTTATAAGTCCAGGATTCCTCACGATGTTTTCCTTCACCGTTGCCTGTGATGTCCAAGATAAACTTAGAAAGAACATATTAATAAGGAAATGTCACTTTGGTACTTTCCGTGGAGAGGCGAGGTCTTAGCCACTGGATCACCAAAACATATATGTAGTTGTAGATGTAAATCCAAAAATGTGAACACATAAAGTACCTACAATGAAAATTGAAAATGTGCTATGAACCGCCAAAAATATAAGTCTACAATTTCCGTTATTCATCTTACAATTATTGTCTCGTTGGTTGTGGTCGCAAGCACTACTGTTGAACGTAAGATCCTGGGTTAGTTGCCCGGGTTGGGCTGTGTGGGTTGGTTGATGGCAATAGGATCGCTGTTACTTAAAAATAACTAGGCAAAATGGGTCCCATATATGCACTTCTACCCATCCCTTAAGGAAATAGATGACGTGATGATGATCTTACAATTAATATAAGTCCCGCTTCATATTTATTCAAAGACCATAAAAACCGTACTGGCCGCCCATAGCTTAGCAAGGCCGCAAAATCCAACAGGAAGATGCGGGGTGCACTTTTAATACCCCGGCGAAAATGGTAGAGACATTTCCCAGACCGGAGTAACAACTAACAATACATAAGTATAGAAATAGGTATGAAACTAAATTCGCAAACGATCAATTAATCTACAATACCTATCAGCTATGCGGTCAGCCATCAGCGATCAGCAATTGAGCAATTCAGCAGTGTGATTCTGACCGTATTGACCGACGGACGTACGTTGAAAAGTGCTGTGAAAATAATCACGTGTGTTTTAAAAAAATATTGGTGATGATATTTGTGATACCCCGTGTTTTATAGTGCTTGTGTTGGATTCAGTTTTTCGTGTATCAAGGTATGTTTATACAGTTGTTTTGTTTTTAAATAATTCGATTATTATGCCGTTTGTTTTTCTTTTCAGTTTGAATAAATGTGTAATTATTCTTGTTGAATAGGAAGTAGGTATATTATGACGGTAGTGTTGTTGTTTATGTTTTTTTTACCGGCTTTTTGTTGTCATTAAATATTATCATGTGTTTAGGAAGTTCGTTGCTGTTTGTTCATTGTGTTTCTTTAGAATAATATAGAAACTTAGTATCTTCATTTGAAATAAATGTTTCAGTAAGGTATATTTTGGATAGCCAGTGTTTTCCCAATATTTTCCAACATAAGATGGAATTCAATATCAAAGATTTCAACTGAAAATAGACACCTATTAGGTTTTCGGCTGAAAATGTAAAAAAATAATCACAATATTTATTAGTTACATGCTGAATGAACCACATCTTGTGCACACATTATGTATTTTAAATTGACATAAAACAGAAGTAATAATATCTATATAAATGTATATAATTACTATCTTGTTATGACAACAGAAAATTACTCATTTCCCTTCGCGAATTAGATTAGGCGTTTCCTTTCTTACATAGATCTGTTAGAAATCTTGAATTTATTTAATGACTGTAAGTACGTTAAATACTTTTTTATTTGGCTAGGTAGTACCTATTTGTTTATTGCCATTTATAATTTATTTTGTATATATTATGTAAGTAGTTAAGTTTAGTGTTTAAGTATGTACATATTTTGTCAATTTAATACTTAGCACATGCATTTGTTGTGGCATTTGATTTGCGAAGTATTCATTATCAGTCTTATAATATTCCCACTGCTGGGACACAGGCATCCTCTCTGCGAGAGAGGTAATGGGCATAATCAACCACGCGGGCCCAGTGCGGGTTGGTGGAAGTCACATGCCTTCGAAAGTTTGGTTCTAGGACATGCCGGTTTCCTCACGATGTTTTCCTTCACCGTTTTTAGAGCAGTGCCGTATTAGACATAATAGATAATTAATTATTCGAGATATGTAAATAACTATGTGATTTGTTAATAGAGATCAGCCACTCAATATTCTTGTTTACTTCTGATAATAATTATCATATACAGTAAACAAACCGTGCAAATTAGAGTAAATAACTAGTGTGAGTTATGAAATAGGTGCCCAATGATCCATAGAATTGTGCATGTCAGTTAGAGTCCTTGTATTTTGTTTATTATTATTTTCGATTGCAAACCAAAAGAATTCTTTTATTATGACTCATCAAGAAACTACAACTATGTAGACGTAGAATTGTAAAGTTATCTAATCTAATCGTTTTCGTATTTCAGTAATACATCGTCTGAAACCATTATCAATATATTTTTCATTAATTAGTTCTATGTAATTTAGTTACGTGCAATAATTTTGTAGTCTTTTTAAGGCCCTTACTCCGTTTTAGTGCCGTAAATGGGTAACTTTAACGCCTACTCCTTAGAACGGCTAGGATGAAAGATTTGAACAAAAACTATATATTTGTTATCGAGTAATTAATTGTGAAACATGGTATATTCGTGAAAAAAAAAAACATATTAAAAAACTCTATTAAAGAGTGGTTGTTAAATCTATCTTAATTAACTATATTCACAACAATATTAAACATGTTAATTCGCGCTAAAAGCCAAAAAAAAACATTTTGAAGACCAGCGCCCCAAGCGCAAAATTCAAACGCGGTAGCCCTCATTAACACATCTAAATTTACTAAACTGTCTGTCCGCCTGTTACAGCCAGTTTGCTCCGAAACGACTGGACTTATATGAGCCAACAATTATTTTTCAAGTAAAATGTTTAATTTGTTCTTGGTGAACATGGTACTAACATTAACCGTACGGAACCCTCTCCAAACAAGCCCGACTCACACTTGGTCGGTTCTTCTCTCCAATCACAAAAGGTTAAGTTTAAGAACAATCAATACTTAAATAATTAAACTTAGGTAACTGTCCATTCTTTCCTACACAAGCCTACCTCAATTTCTTCGGCACCCTGCTTACGACACAAAATACGTGCAACGAAGATAAATACGACGCTTATCGTCAAACGATATCGATACTGTAGTACCCGATACCAATCGAAACATGTTTTTATCTAAATGTAAAATTCTATTAAGCACGTTTGTTTATATTGATCTGACCCGAGTTTACCAAGCGAGGCGGGTCACACCGTGCGATAACCTCTGATTAATAAATCAACTGGTTAAATTAAGATTAATGTTAATGCCCTGGAAAATGGTTACGTGGTTTTATTGTTATTGAATTGATTATTAGTGTGGTTTAGAGTGTTCCTCGTGTGGTTTTAGGATGATAAATTAATAGTTCTTATAACCGTTTGATCTTTATGCTTTTGGTAGGACTCAGTATAGGCTGAAAGTATTTTCTGGTTAAAAGAAAAGAGGTAGGAGAACTAAGTAAAGATGGACTCTTTTTTCTACAAAGTGACATTTTATGATTTAATTTGTTATAATGAATTGATAAAAGCGTAGAAAATGTATGGGGCCAACACATGCCTTTCGGCTGCCCATGTCCACAAACCTTGGATTATTTGATTGTCGTTATCGCGGACAGAATGTCATTTCGTCTAAGCTCGCTTTTTTATGATATGACATTTAAATTTTGTTACATCTAAACTACGAAACTATATCGTAAACATTCTGAAATGTCTAGAAAATAACTTTCTACCCGTTATTTGGATTGTCCACGCTCTCAACTTTTACCGATACTTAGCTATGCTTGAGCAACAGCTATCATCGTAACGACATCAAGAGCACAAATCTTAATATTTCAGTAACATGCGATACGCAGATATTGTATTTCATAACTTATATATTATAAATCTCGTCAACCGAGATAGCCTACACAATTTTTAGAAAGTCGGCTAATATTTCGGTTTGAAACATTTTTTACGCAGATCGGTAATTCGTTTCGCAATAAAGATTTTTAACCGCAGTTTAAACGGTTGAATCGGTCGAAATTGAGATGATATAATAATTTTTGATTACTTTTTTACAGGTATTATTATACATCTGTCGGATCAAATAATAATAGAACTTTAAATAAAATAATCTTCACGCCTCTTATATTTCATGGTATATTAGTATAGTGCATGGTACAGTGGTCTAGTTCCTTATTGCCTGATTTTGATAGTAACCACAAAGATTTGTAAGGTAAAGTATAAAATTATGATTATAAAACACATCGTATTATATCACCTTCTACTCCATACATAGTTAAATCCTAAGGAAAACTATCAGCCACTAAGTGTAATTAAATCATAAATAATAATTAAAGTATTTAACTGCATTTGACTGTATGAGTCATTTAGTCCTCCGTGAGACAAAACATCACGCCATTTTTGTATCTTATACAATTGCTAAGCGATGTCATCAAATCAGACAATGATACACGTGTGTTTAGGTTTATTAAGTAAACATTCGACAACTACGTAACGAAGAATGGAATAAAATATTTTTTTGTTTTCAGACAATGAATGTCCAAATGACCCATGCCTATTAAAAATAAACATTCCTTACACTCCTAACGCTGAAAATAAAAGTACTGAATTTCAAACAATATCGACGGCCTACAAAATAGCAAAGAGAGACAGTAAATCGCTACTTAGGATGCAGGTCTCAATCTAGAGTGCTTTTATATTTCCATATCACTTAGCTGATAGATTGGCTATTGATATTATTCGCATAATGAAAAAACTGGCCAAGTGCGAGTCGGACTCGCGCACGAAGGGTTCCGTACCATTATCGCAAATAACGGCCAAAAAATCACATTTGTTGTATGGGAGCCCCACTTAAATATTTATTTTATTCTGTTTTTAGTATTTGTTGTTAATAAAAATACATCATACATCATCTGTGAAAATTTCAATTGCCTAGCTATCATGGTTCATGAGATACAGCCTGGTGACAGACAGACAGACAGACGGACCGCGGAGTCTCAGTAATAGGGTCCCGTTTTTACCCTTTGGGTACGGAACCCTAAAAACGCTGCTGCCAATCCCCTGGAAATAATTTTTTTAACGGCTACGGTTTTACGAAACCAACTTAGTTAAATACTTAATCAGAGAAAGACTGCCACAAATTCGAAGACATGTGACATACACCAACCCGCACAGGGTCCGCGTGGTGGAATAAGGCCCGTTCTCTCTTTTACAGAGAGGTTGCCTGTGTCCCAGCAGAGAAAACATTAGCAGGCTGATGATGATGTAAAACTCTCTTCACTTCTAAAACCTCTCCTACACTGCAGATCTTTACGTCTGTTTATCTACAGAGAAGGAACCATTAGACATGAAAATTTACTGAAGGCTAGGTGAAATCAAATCGTGCAGTTCCATGGCACACTCCCCCAAATGTAACCGATAAATACCGACAGGCTGGCAACTCGGCGTCGATCTTCAAGGCCTTGGAGCTTTGACTCGACCAGTGCGACTCGATCGTTGCCGATTAGCCTCTTGGCCGTTGACTCAAGTGCATCAAACTGGCCATAATAAACTATGACGAATATTATCGATATTTCGATATTTTCGTGGAATGAGAAAGAAACAATGATTGTCATGTCATTACGTCATAAACTTAGTAAGTCGGTTCATCTTCTTCATTACGTCATATTCTTTATACCTGAGGGTTATGATAATTTTCATGATCATCTTGCGCTTCTGGGATTGTCGCGAATGTCTTAGGCCATTGAAGAGCTACAAGGAGTTTCAGAGACAGTTTAGAGATTTATGGCAAAGCCCAGGTGCATAGTACTCAAAACATCGTGCATGTATGACCAGTATGAACGTTAACTAAGCAAATGGAGTACATTATGACCGAAGAATCGTGGCGGGTGGCGTACTGTAGCTTCTGCTTACCTCCATGAGACAAAGGCGTGAGTGAAGTGTGTGTGTAGATTTGCATAATTGATCAGTCAGAACATATCCAGTAGCCACGTACCCACTAGGTCCTCCATTCCATCCATTTTCCTGTTACAACTGTTGTAGATTGCGTATGGCCCTATCTTGGATATATAAAGAACTCAATAATAATCAGAGTCAGAAATTCCATCATGATAAATGATTTTATTTCTGTTAGTTGGTTTGTACAAACACTTTTACATGTCGATCATATTTTTTAAAACTAGATGAGGTCGGCGTTTTCTATTTGACTACTCTGAGAAGAAACGCCGAAACTAAAGGGCTTATTACACCACACGGTATTCAGGGCCCTGAATACCGGGTCCCTAAATCATTCCGAAGCAATAAGGTCGATATTATGAGAACCCTAACTCCCTAACAGCTATTACACTACCCTAAATTAGGGTTTAGGGCCCTGAATACCGTGTAGTGTAATAAGCCCTTAACTCAGAGGTCACAGTCTCTTTTAAAGTCCAGACAAAATCATGGTTCGATCATGTGAAGACCATGTGTGTCCATGGATGTCTGAAATGATCTTTTGAGGAAATAACCAGCCAGATTGTGTGGACCTGTTTCAGTCAGTGCACGCATTTGTCAATAAATCATGAAGGCATTGGCATACTTGCCCGATTCAGAGTTTCGACCCCACGTTATTTTCATACTCAAGAAACGTACCGCCAAGAATACAACTATTTACTTACAGAACCTTATCAACATTTCGGCCGTACACAAGTCAACAACCTGCGTTAATTAAGTTAGCTAATTACGTTAGAGCCATACACCACGTCACGGTCGGTTACCGCGTACAATAGGATGTGTGGACTGTCCGGTTTGCATTGTGGTGTGGACGTGTGGATGTGGCTATAGAGAGGGGGCGAATGAGGTTAGGGACTATGTTTTTGTCTTTTATTTGTGTCATCTTAGTAGCTATTTTAAATGCAGTGGCTTCCAAGTCTTGATAGGTATACAGCATATAGTATCGTTATTTCTGATTAATTTCGTTGCGGGATCCAAGACAGTTAAATTCATTCTCCGGGACTTTGACGAGCTTCGTTGCCTCGGCGCTTTTCTGGTGGTTGCCACTGTTGATTTTGGCTTTCAGGCATTGCAGTGGTTTGGGATAGTGCGATGGGATTGTCCTAAAAAAAAAACAGAAAGTATGTATGCATTGGCGAGGCCGCCTACTGAGATGAAGTTCGCACTGCGTGCTTCCAATAATATCTACTTACTCGGTCCTTCTCATACTACTGATTTTGTTCACTCCTCCTTTCATATTCAGTCCATTCTTCTCTGGAACGCGCTTCCTCTCGTGATCAGGACGGCCGCAAGTCGGTTTGCATTCAAGCGGACATTGCGGATTTATTTTCAACACAACTAAGGGGAGTCCTCTCACTTTCTTCTTTTCTGTTACTCTGTAAATTTATTAAACTATATTATTATATTCAATGTATATATGAACGTGTATTTTAACTATTTTAGTAAGTTATTTTTATTAATGCACCTGCCATGTAATCTCCTCACCACCTTTGGTTGATGGTTGACTGGTAGAAAAAGCCTAAGGCATTAAGGCCGCCTTTGTACCTTTGTGCATGAAATATGCAATATTTGTATAAACCTATATATATATTATCACGTTCTCGGAAACGGCTTTTGGGTGTGTCCAAAAAATTAAAATAATAATTGTGTCAAAATTTTGAGTTTACTAGGTTTTAATTTTGACCCGCCGAACAGTTCTGGTGTGCGGTAAGTGTGCCCCTAACCTAAACCACAGGCATGCACAAAATCTAATTTCCGTCAAAACATACCTACAAAGACATTTACAATGCATGTCCTCGAAAAGAGCGTTTTCCAAGCAGCCAAACTGTGCGGAAAGTGTCACTTTTTTTCACTAGTGCTTTTTAATGTGATGTGTGTCAATAAATTATTAATTTTAAATATTCATTAAATATGTTTGGCAGAACGTATATTTTACTCGTGCCTTTTTGCGTTATGACGTGACAGCTATTTGCACATGCGCAGTAGATATACCCGAGGAACTTTTAGTTAATCTGTGGTTTTGCTGAGTGCGCTCGAATAAGCCCGCCATTTTATAAATTTTTGCTTGGTGAATAAAAATGCCACTCATCGGAAATCACCTACCTTCCGCACTTGTAGCATAAATAACTATTTGTAGGAAGTTAGATTCAACGTTCAAAAAAAGAACACCAGAAAAAGAATCCTCCAAACTTGACCCTTCTTTTTATAAAAAGCGAAGATACAGACGCACGCGCGTTTTATCTGCCGTCACGATCGATCGTGATACAAACGTTTTTTTTGTCGATTGTACCTTGGATTAGTACTTGCATTTCGTAATTTTTCTTTCAACCGTACATATACAGGGTGACAGTCTGCATTTTGTTGAGAAGAATTTTGAGTAATTTTTGTTGAAGGAGTTTTTAAGATGGCTGCCAATTTGTAATCATGCTGTGAAGAAAATTTAACTTTGCGAGTTAGTCTTTTCTAGGAAGATTAGTTAGAATGCTGATTGCCAGGATATGCTGGACAGATTTCGGTTCTGTTTTGTTTCTGTTCAGTATCAAATAAAAAAATGTTTCTTTTTTTTAAAAGTACCTATTGAAGAATAAAGATATATATCAACTGTCAGGTCAAGTTCTTATATTGCTTCCCATTCGAAACGTGTAATTAAAGTGCTATCTTCGCATTTCAATCGAAAGCTTCTGATAAACATGTAAAATTTAGAAGATTTGCAAGAAGAAAATAATAGTTTACTTGGACCTATAACATAGGTAACTAAATATCTTACATTTTAGTCCTATTAAGACTATTTATCCCTAATTATACGGTCAAGGTTTTGAAGCTCTGGGAGAGCCAAATTAACATAATTTCCAGGAGAACATAATCCGTGAACCCATGTTCATACTGCATTCATTATTAAAAAAATATCAAGTTAACAAAGACATACCTCGTCATGTCGAGAATTCGGGTAAAAATACTTCGGGTAAAAATACATCCTGTATAATGGCGTAAGTGATACGCAATATCTTGCCCAGCGTGATTTTCGTCGTGCTTCAATTGTTTACAAATTGACCATTAAAATACTAACTTTGAGACTTGCGCCAAATTTCATTGAATTTGCTCAACGAACGAGATTAAAAAGTAACCTTTAACCTCCCAAGTCGTCGCAGTTGAGTAAAAATATCAATTCGGTGTTACGAAAATCAATAAAAAGTATAGATTTCTTACTACATTTTATTTAAATATCAGTTCTAAATGCTTTAACCCGATGACCAACTTTCATTGGAATGTTATTTGTTTGCACTTAATGCAAAAAACTTGTAAATGCGCTTGCGCAAGCTCGAATGCAACGCGCATGTAACTCCGATACCCGAGCAGAATGTTAAGTTGAGGAAATTCTATACATGACACACACACTTACTAAATATACTTAAGAAATGTGAGCATTTATTTTTAAATGGATCTTTGTGTGGTCTTCTATATCGTGTTAGATTCTTCTATCACCGTATAGAACGGAGAGAACGTGTGAACTATTCATATTAATTTTTGCCATTTCGTAAGACATTTATTTTAGCAAATTGTTAATATTGAATACTCTCTATGTAATGACGTATTGGCTATAATGTGGAACTAATTTCATATAAACGAAACTTCACGACATAACAAATTACACCATTCACATTTCCGTCACTTCTGTTATTTACATATATCTAATTTTTCTTTTGTTAATTTTTAACCGACTTACCAAAAAGGAGGAGGTACCATGTTCGACATTACTTTTTTTTTTCTTTTTTTTTGTGTATGTTCACGCATATCTCCGTCAATTTTGGAGCGATTTTGAAAATTCTTTTTTTGTTTGAAAAAGTATGTTTCGAAATTGGTCCCATTTTAGTTTGGTGAAGATCTGATGAAGAACTTCGAAGATATACAACAGAACTCTTCAATAAATTACGTTAAATCTCTCGGGATTGCTGCAATCACATGTCTGTTTATTGTTCATACCATTTCATAACATAACATCACGCCAGTACGCTCTTAAGGGGTACGCAGATCTCTCATTTCACCGGTTATGTACAAGTTTCATGATATCCGCGTAATCTATTCTGGCGTTATCTACCTTACTAACATTACATACTACAACTTGCTAATTATGTAGGTACAACTAAAAAGCGAAAAATAAAAAGCTTTTTTGATAATTTTTAACAACTTGGTTCACATAGATAATTGTACCTGTAGCAATTATATAAATTTTGAAACATCTTACGTGGTGATCTACCTGCATGTTTTTTTGATTTTTGTACTTTATTTTAATTTTTTTTTTGTCTCCGTCATTGTTATTATCACTTGTGGTTATCTTCAACAGGACTACATTTTTTGTGGGGGCCTGGTGACCTGTAACACAGGTTTATTTCAAAAACCTATTTCAGGCATCAGTCTCATGCAATGATGTATTATAGTTTTATCATTGATTGTAATGTTAATTTTAAGGCAACCATTGAAAAGAGAAAATAAATGAGAAATCGAAAGAAAAAAATATATTATTATAAAACATAAATTATAGTAAATAGCACAATCCAAATAGTCCTAGTTAGCTGTATAAGATTAATGATCATATGGACGCTATCGAGCACAAGGTAGTAGGGTCAGACCGACAAGAGTCAGACAGGCACTCGCTCTATGGAAACATACTGGCATTCACCTGCATCCACTTAGACTGGAAGATTGGGGTCAGCTTCCAGTCTAGTTGGGAAAAGACCAGGCAGATGATGATGGTTTTGTAGGTGAGACTAATAAGACTCCTATTTTAGAGACGTGAGACTATGCATTATAAGACCCGGCTACATCTATACCAATTTTATAAAGAGGAAAGATTTGTTTGTTTGTTTGTACCGAATAGGCTCCGAAACGACTGGACCGTTTTGAAAAATTCTATCTCTTATATAAAGCTACATTATTTCCGAGCAACTTAAGCTACGAGTATAATTTATTTTCAAAAAAAAATTGATATCCTAATGAAAATTGCAATAAAATCCCTATAAAATTCATTATTTGGCATGCGCTGAGAAATCTATTCATTATACATAAAAATTATGTACTACATGATTAAAGTCCTCATTATTAGGTAATTCTCTCGCAGATTTTTTGTAGTTACAAAAATGTCTGCGAGAGAATATATATCTCTTAATTAGGTCACAATAGCAGCTTTTGTGTTCTAAAATTTAATTAGATCGCTGCGCCGGTAAAAACAAAAGTTGTTTACAATCATGTTGTAGTATTAATTCTTATTATATAAATATTATAAATAGTTTAACAAAATGCTAGATAGGTAAGGAAGGGTAGGTAGGGTAGGTAGGGTAGGTAGGTAGGGAAGGTGGTTAGGTAAATAGGATAGGGTAAGTAGAGTAGGTGGGTAAGTAAGTATCTAAGTACGTAGGTAATGCCGGTGTGTGATATAAATATATAGTATTTAGTGAGGGATGAACTCACGTAGACTTAAGTTAGTTAAGTAAGTCCAAAAATAATGTCCAACGTAGGAGTCAGATAATTGTAACTTTAAAGAAAAAAATAAAAATAACAAACAAACAATAAACACTATAAAAAAGATCGCGGAGTGCCACATGTTCGCGGTAGAATATTGAAAAAAAAAATATGCATGTAGTATTAGAGTTATAAAATATAGACCAAAAATATAACATGACAGAATTTCACATCAAAGTTATTTCTCCTCGCTAGAGTGGTCACCGTGAGAATCACGGGACTCAGTAGAGCGGAGAGCACCTAGAGAATTATACTTACTAGTAAAAACTATTGTTTAAACCGATTTGTAGCTGTTACTACATTCGATTTGTGTTCGAGTGTATCATTTGGGTGATAAGGATCTTGTAGACGTTGTGTTAACTGTGGAATTTATCGTGGGAAGTGATTGGGATGTTTTGGTTTGAAGAGGAGTCTATGTACTAAAGAAGTGGGTGTTTTAGCTATTAGCTACTAGGTCCTAACCTAAAAGGGAACACATAACCGCGATAAAAAAAGTAAAATATCCCTTTAGAATGCTTGGCAACATGTTGGTCCCGCTCCGTAGGGCAATCTTTGGTGTGGCAAAATCAAATTTGCTAATTTATATTCCTATTCATAGTTATTGTGTTATTTTTTATATTCTTCCAGAATTTGACTCACACACGGTTCCGTTGTTGTTGAATTAGGTATTTTACCTATGTTTGCAATATTTGTAAGTATGTGAGAACCATGTTCCTATTTATCAAATTAATGAATTTACCTGTTAGTGCTTTTATTACTTTATTCCTGTACGTAGTATAGTGTGTAGTGCTATTTTTGGGTGCATCGTCCTCACATATATGAATTTATTAATGTATGTACCTAAGTAAACATTGTAAATAGCCTAGTTGAAATAAATATATTTGACTTTGACTTTGACCTAATCCAGGACTTTATCTACGTGTGTGCCAAGTTTCATCTAAATTCGTTCAGCCGTTAATATGAGAACAACCGACTTCCAAATGAAAACACTACAAAGTGAAAAATAACTGCAATTTCGGAAGTTGGTGTTCCTGTTTTCGTTTCTTCGTTTTTTGACACCGCCTGCCGAAATTGAAGTTATTTTTTGTATAAAATTTCATTATTTTTTGACTTTTTATTGGTACATAATGGACAAGTCCTATAGTAAGGTATCTATAATGCCCACAGTGAGGCCAGAATAGATTACCCGAATAACATGTAACTTGAACATAACCGGTGGAATGAGAGTGTACCAGGGTGAAATGTACACATCTGCGTACTCGTTTAGAGCATACAGGCGTGATGGTATGTTATGAAATGGTGTAAACAATAAACGGAGATGCGATTGCAGCAATCCCGGGAGATTTGCCGTCATTTTTTGTAGAGTTGTGTTGTATATTTCCGAAGATGTTCATCAGATCTTTACCATACTTAAATGGACCATTTCGGAATAAAATTATTTTGAACAAAAAAGAATTTTGCAAATACGTTTATTTAAGACGAAGTGAAACATAAAAAAAAATTGAATTGAGAACCTCCTCCTATTTGGGAAGTTTTTAAAAAGTAAGAGACAGACCGAGTTACTTGCGCATTTATCATTATTAAGGATAGACTGTTGCTTTCCAGCTTCTGCACAGTGTAATTTGGAGAAACATGATAGTTTTGTTTTAAGGCCAAATATAGCAAATGATACAACTGCAAAGATCAGGAACATGTCAACTTATCTTGTCTTTGGTGTCAATTCAGGAACATGTCAACTTATCTTGTCTTTGGTGTCAATTCATTGCCACAGAATAGATAGGTAAATAGTAAATACCCCTGATAAGAAATTCAGAAATAGAACGTGCCCCAATTTTCTGCGGCACCCATACAAAAAAAAAGTTAATTAAAAAAATCAATACACCCGACTGCTTGAAAAGTGAACTAATAAAAAGACGTAAACTAGGAGAAAATCATGCTATGCTGTCGGAGGATACATCTTCGCGAGCTGGCTGACCAAAACCAGACGTATCCTCCGACTGCAGACCATGATTTTCTCCTAGTTTACGTCTTTTTAGTTCACTTTTCAAGCAGTCGGGTTTATTGATTTTTTTAATTAACTTTTTTTATTTATAACTTTTTAGTTATTTTTTTTTTCGAGTTAGGTACATTTGAAAATATAAGTGTTATATATTTTTGAAATCACGTCTTAAAATCCTTCCTTTATTTTGATACCCCACACGATATGTTTGTAAGAAAAAAAAAATTGGGCCCCCACAATATGGCGCCCAAGAACCGCCATTTTCCTATTTTCCAATTTTCATGTAGCCAGTGATACTCGCAGGGTTAAGACGAATCGATTGACGTAAGAACCATCAAAATCGGCCCACGCGTTTGGTCTCTAGAACGCCACATAGAAACAAACATACATACATACATAGACTGATAAACACATTACCCTCCTTCGGCAGCCGGGTAAAAAAACTGGGCATGCTACTTGATAGTGGGGTAGTAGAATACTTGTATTTTCGTAGATCATTTAATTTTTTGATATCTGACAGGCTTTTAACACTTAAAAGCCTGCATCCCGAAACATAGCAATGGGCCCAAACTGAACATTGTGCTAACTACTCGTATGCCATCTTTTATTCTTAATGACTTCTTTACAATGATAAAATAAAAATAAATAAATATATCTTCACACTAATATTATAAAGGCGAAAGTTTGTGAGTGTGTGTGTGAGTTTGTATGTTTGTTACTTCTTCATCCTTAAACAGCTGGATGGATAAGGATGAAATTTGGCACAGAGATAGATTATAGTCTGGAATAACACATAGGATACTTTTTATCCCTGGAATACGTTACCTTGGGATAATTTATTGACTTTCACGCGGGCGAAGCCGCTAGCAGAAGCTTGTATTATAATAATATACTTCTTTATTATCTATTATTTTATATCTTTCTTGTATTATCTTTTCTTTCTTTACTGCAGCTGAAACTGAAAACTAAATTTACTTTCCCTTCTTGAGACCTAAAAAAGGCATCTTTGAGAAGATCCAGCTTTCTAAAAAAAACCACCCAGTTTTCTAGCACCCATTCGCACAAACCCAGGGCAACTGCGAAAAACTACACCATAGCAAAGTCACACGCTCAATCACTAGATGGCGCCACAATCTTTCACGGTTGATTTTAATCGCCATAATCATTTCGCTCTTATCAGAAAAACGACATGGTGACCTATTAACGGGAACTGTTACAGTATGGAATGATAACACTGTTTCTTTTTCACTTGGACTTAATCTAGTTTAATAACTTCTTGTTTTTATGACGCAAAGAATCTGTCTGTTTGCATGTCTAGTAATGAGGTAACTAGTTGAGTTGGTTTTTGATTTTTGATACGAATTCTGCAACAAAAAGTAGGTTTTAGAAAGAGTGAGTTATTATAAAGCCATTCGTAATTAATGATTGAAATTTATTAATTATATAACACCAAAATGTGTAGGAATAACGGTGAACAAAAGGGATGAATGAATGTATGCAGCAGCTGAGATGAAAATGCTAGGAGGGATGTGTATCGCTACGCTGGATATAATGCAAAATGAGTACCTATGCAAGAGGAAATCGCAAAGTGACACTGGTGACCCAAATATTGAGCGGCAAATTTTTATGGAGCAATGAGACACCTTTGAATATGCATGCAGACGTTTAAATAAGGGTAGAGTAGACAACTGAAAAGATAGAAGAATGTGCGACAAATTATAAGGCTAGAAACTACTTATTGAGATGCCGAACAAAAATAGAGATGTATGGATGAAGGCACGTAGCACAGACACCAATGAAGATGAACTAATTAACGTCAGTTTAAACTTGGAAGGTTGACTAAAGTCCATAAATATAGCTGTTAAATGTTGTTATAACTCGCACAGAAGCAAAGTTAAATTAAAATCATTTCTTATGCCGTAGAAATGAGATTAAATATAAAAATTGTTTTGTGCAGACCCATTTAAAAAAAAAAAAAGAATGACATTTCCTAAACATAAAACTCTATTAAAGCAGTGGTTGGTAAATCTTTTACCTATCTTAATCTGTCATATTTGTAATTTAAAGACAAAAATAAAAATGTAAATAAACTCGTTCTGAAAGAACAAAACTATGAATTTGACATATCGGAGACCTCTCGCCACACTAGCGCCTCTAGCGGTGAATTCATATACGGGATAAGAGCTGAAGAAAGATGTGACTTAAACCATTACACTCATTATGAATGAATTATGATATTTACCTTACTCGATGACAATTCAGTGCAGTATATTACGTTTATTTTATTTTCGAGTTAATGCATTTTTCTCTAGAGAAAATAAAGAAAGCAGTGACCTCGTATAAAGTTGTATACAAAACATACATACGCAAGCATACATAACTGTCTATATAGCTATAGTTTGTTAATAATTTCGTGTCTGTCGAGCGTCTAACGAGAGAAACGTGTTACTGGTCTAAATACTTGTCTTCACTGTTGTTGTGTTTACACCTGACGAGTAGGCGTTTTTTTGTTGCAAAAACGAAGTTTACATACATGCGAGTATGATATATTATGCAGTTTCGAAACTATGGTTTTATTACTGTAAAAGAGCTTTATGAGAAAGTTTTTTTTTTTTTTTATCGATAGGCTCGCGTTTGACCACTATCTCGCCTGATGGTAAGCGATGATGTGGTCGACGGTGAAGCACGCTTGCCTAGAAGTAACCTATTCACTCTTGACTTAAAGACCCCAAGGTTGTAGCTATCAGGAAACAAAGACGCCGGCAGGGAATTCCACTCCTTAGCTGTGCGTACAATGAAAGTATTCGCAAAACGCTTTGTACGTATGGGTGGGATGTCCACCATGTACCGGTGGCGCATTGCCGTACGTCTAGTTGTCCGGTGATGGAAAGGGCTAGGCGGAATCAAATTGTGCAGTTCCATCGCACACTTCCCGAAATGTAACCGATAAAAAACCGACAGACTGGCCACTTGGCGTCGATGTTCAAGTCTCTGGAGCTTTGAAGCGACCAGTGCATCGTTGCCGATAAGCCTCTTGGCCCGTTTATCAATCGACTCAAGTGATGATATCTACCAATAGTCAGAACGTGGCCTATATAGTGCTGACGGAAACTTTTGTTAATTTAATTGGTAAACTTAAGCTAACATTAACATTAGAAACGGGATATTTACCTCGTTTACTGTTTGTTACGAGCTCCCGATATTTCGGTGCTATTGCAAGCACCATGAGCACGGCAGGCTTATTACGTATATTTTGCAGGAGCAAAACGATAGCGAAACGCTTTATGTCATAAAAGTCTGAATTACCTGCAGTGTAGGTATGGTAGGTCCTACACAATCGTTTGCTAATCGCTCGCTGTTTGTCAAATGCACTTATTTAACTAAAAAACCACCAACAACTCTAAAACTTCTGTACGGAAGAGCAATTATTGCGCAAAAATCGCTATCGTTTTGCTATTGCAAAAGATACGTAATAAGCCTGCGGGTAGACTGATTTGTCTCTTCATAAACGGTGGGTGTTTAATAACAGTAAACATGGTAAATATCCCGTTTCTATTGATAATGTTAGTTTTAGTGACCATGACAGTTTAAAAACTTAAAGTTAAGCTAAATTGTGCTGCCAAGTTTGCGGCTATCTTTTCAATAGAATTTGTTTATATTCTTTACTGGATATAGATAGATCTCCGGTTCTACAACTTGCCAAAGCACATATCTAATTAGACCAGAGAGGCCCTAGACAAGTCACATTCTTACATCGAAAGCGTGTCGATAACGATCGGGAAAATGTTGAAAATGCCACAATGTCAAACATCCTTTACGTTTAAGAAAGAAAGAAAGAAAAAATATTTATTTGTGACCCGCACAGGAGACACGAGATAAGCAAAACACAAACAATAATCTTTACTTAATATTATAAAGAGGAAGGATTTGTATTTTTGGTATGTAACGAATAAACTTAAAAACTACTGGACCGATTTAAAAAAATATTTCACCGTTGGGGAGCTACACTATCCCCGGGTGACATATGCTACTTTTTATCCCTGTATTCCCACGGGCATGGGAACTAAGCGGGTGAAACCGCGAGGCGTCCGCTAGTAAAAAATAAAAATAAATAACCCGCGTAAGACCAAAACAGCATAACGCTTGCTTAGACAGGTTTGATATAATTATACACCTTGGGTCCAACATACTATATATCAAATAAAGCATTATAAACTTTGACACGGATGTCTCCGAGATAGACCTAATATCTCGACCTTATGCGTCTCAGGTCGAGATTTTATTTTTCAGTTTATTAATTATATCTTTATCTAATACTTACAACATCTAATACAATAGAACGATCACATCCCCACTCCTTGCCATCTCGTGACGAGTATTTTTCCTATCACATAATTAATCATGAAGATGTGATAAAATTATCTTATCATCACACTGTTGTACTATAATTATATTTTTATATTGTTCCTAGACGTGAGGTCGTGTGCGCGTGAGTTCCTGCATCCCGACGGCTCTCGATCTCTCCCGACGTTTGCCGATTGCCCCCGATTCCTGACTTCCCGGAAAATGAAGGGATGGGAGTTACTGTGCATTTTAGCCTTTTTCGGTTTCGCTTTGGCGCAAGGGCCGGAAAAACGTAAGTACCCACCTACATAATAATTTAAAAAAAAATATCATTGTAGTGTAGTGTTTAAATAATGTTTGTATATAAATCTTGTTATATTTATGTCGATTGTAAATATCAGAAAAATGGTTATAGGTAGTGGTTGCATAATTTTTCTTGTGTATGTAATAATTTCAATGTTTCTCGAAATGTACCATTATTGAATTTTGTAATAATTATGTAGTTATTATCTTAATACCACTTTAAGTGGTACCTGTGTGTAATTTCGGCTTGACCATTTACCTCAATATTATTTGATATCGAGGGTAGTTATATAACCAACTACATTACGATCAAGTAATTGAAAAACATGAGCTGTAGTAAAAGTTGAAGTCCGAAAACCCTTGTATGAAAATATATACAAACTTGTTACAAGATTTACAAATTGTAAAATAATGTTTAAAAATTATTAATTCGCAATTGATTATATTCTTATTCATGCTACGAGTAAATTAATAATTAAATTCTAATTAAAATTGTGACTTACAAAACACAAAAATTTCAACTTTGTTAGAAGCTATCACGTGAATTTATCTTACGTTTCTTGCATAGCCATTCCATCCATCATCTGCGCTAAAAAAACGTCTACTGTAATATCGGACGTAAGGCTCCCAGCAAGGAGCAATGAAACAAATACCAATCGAGTTCCTTTCAGTTGAGTTTTCCGGGGCACATAAAACGTTCAGTCGGTATATATACAGGTATTTTTTCAGTAATAAATAATACTCGTAATGCCCGTTACCGGCAATAAGCTCGACTCGATGGAACTGAGACTGACGGCGAATGAAATGAGGGGTGTATGTATATACAGTTCTACCTACCCCCACCGAGAAATCAAGCGTTATGTATGTGTTAAACAATATTTTGCTATGAATAAGGCTCTGCACAAAAATTGTACTGTTGATAGACTCATTAGAAAAATAAATAATGATAAACATCACATCACATCATCAGCCTATTATTGTTCCCACTGCTGGGACACAGGCCTCCTCAGACTCTGTGTGGTAGGGAATGGGCCGTAATCCACCACGCGGGCCCAGTGCGGGTTGGTGGATGTCACATGGTTTCCTCACGATGTTTTCCTTCACCGTTTTGAGAGCAGTAGTGATGAAATAATTTACACAAAGTAATGCGCCTGCCTGGGCTCGAACTCACGACCTACAACTTGTAAGTCGCGGCCGATACCACTGGGCCACCACTACTCATCATGATAAACATAATCACATTTTATTCCTTTACCACCGTTATTCTTATAAACTAACACAAATTTTACAACATAGGCCTGTATTTCAAATTCTCGCGATGAGTCGCTGTTTCGACATGTTTGCCTCAAGGCTTACACTTTTATGTCATTGACTGTCTTATCAGTAAACAATGGTGGAACCTTACACAGCCTGTCAGCCGCTTATCAATTGTGTAGGTTGTAAATCAGTTTATTTCAGTCATCCTAGATGTTGTAAGTAGATAGGCAAGAGTGGGGCTCTTTGTCTATCATATTTGCAAGATGATATACTTAAGAGAGATTTCATCATGTTCCTGCCCTTATCCCATCTTACCATACCGTCCTGTCCCCCGTCACGTTATTACTGATTCCCTTTTCTTTCATATCACTCCTCACACAGTCCATCCATCTTTTCTTTGGCCTTCCTCTCCCTCTCCATCCATCCAAATTTATATTCATAATTCTTTTAGTAACATGCGTTTCATACTCAAATACTACTTGTAAATTATGTCCATGTTTCTTTAAATAAATAATAATAATACTTAAGAGAGATTTGATGAAATTAAATCCGCGGATGAAGCTTTGATATTTGATTAAAAGGTTTGACTGGATCTGAAATTCTGGACACGTATTTTCATCGGCTTCCCTTTTTCGAAAATTCGAGCCAATTCGATGAAAATTCTTTAAATACGTAGCGTTCAGGTAACAGCTATATTATGTTGATGATATAGATTTTGGCATTGTTTAACCAGTCCGTGGGACATTCTCCGTCCAAGAAGTCAGCGCACCATCTCTTCTGCTTCCCTATACATGTCTATTAGTTGTCATCTCAAAAGCCATCCACCTTTTTAATTATATCATATTTCACTTACTACCCATCTATCGATTATTTGATCCATCCTCATAACTCTTAGGCTTAGTCATCCACATTCATACTCAACACTTTCATAAACACCATAAAAATAAATCATCAAGATGCTGGTACGGATCTTGACAGTAATTCCGGGATTGTCCTGATAATCGCGGTATACGTCGCCACTCCTCAAGTACCTCCGGATATGTTGCCCCCAAGTGACCCTTTATGGGGGCCCATTAATTGAGTGTGCCAGTAACGCCTGCCATTTTATAGCCGTGTAGTTCAATAGTGGTCAGGCAGAGGCCAGTAGTCCCATCGATCCACTAAACCTACCAAACCCATAGCCCAATATAATTTTCTCCATATTATGCAATAGTCCTGCACCAACTGGGGATTGCTCTTGGGTGCACCTGCGCATTGCATACAGGGATAATCGTCGGTTGGTGTCACATTTCCTGATACATGCCTAACAGGGCCTCTGCGAGTTGGCTTCGGCCCCGCACCTCCGTTCAAAGGACCGGAACCCCAGGGTCCAGAGATTGCCAAAGTCATAAAAATAATCACCTCTTACTGCGATCTCATAGAACAGGTGGAGCGTGTTACACAAGATAATTACTGACCATTATATGCAATTGTGAACGAGTTACGTTTAATATATAAAGCATAAGTATTACTTCAAGGAAATTAACACAATCAGTGTGTTACATATCTATCTAATCTCACAAGGCGTGAGAAATCGTTCATCTGCTTCCGATTTACTTACGTTACAGATGCTATCGTTAATTGTGAGGAGAAACGCGATGATATATTAGTGATCTGGTTATAGGAGGCAGTTTAATTAAACTACTAAGTTATATTCAATGTTCCCACTGCTGGGACATAGGCCTCCTCTCTGTGAGAGGGAATGGGCCGTAATCCTCCACGCGGGTCCAGTGCGGGTAGGTGGATGCCAGATGTCTCCGAATTTTTAGATCTAGGTTGTACCGGTTTCCTCAAGATGTTTTCCTTCACCGTTTTGAGAGCAGTGGTGATTAAATAATTTACACAATGTAAAGCGCCTATCTGGGTTCAAACCCATGACCTACGACACGTAAGTCGCGACCGTTACCACTGGGCCACCACTGCTCTCAGTTGTAAATATCCGTCAAAATCTTAACTGATCCCATTATTGTGTAAATATCTTCTTACATTCTTAACTGATCCAATTATTATGGGTCGGGCCTCCTCACTTTCCTGCGCCAAGTTGCTCTGTCTTGGTTTGCCTGTTCTGGCAATTAGGCTTGCTTGAAGTCTCTTTCTCTAGTGGACTACCAGGTCAAAGACGGGTGGCCTCTGCCTCTTTTGTTTTCCGATTTGTACCACATGGTCCTCACTAAATCTCTTGACGTGTCCATACCAACGAAGGCGGACTTGGAAACTTCTACTTAAACGTGTTAATAAATGTTAAATTAATAAATAAACTATGAAAACGAAAAATGTGTACTTGAATGATTGAAAAAATTTAAATAATTATGGTTTAAAATAACTCTTTAATCAAGGGCTTTGTGGACCATTCATCAGTAGGTCAAATCCGTGAAGTTTTAATTTTCTTTTCTCGCAATATCAGAGCCCACTGGAAAATCACCATAATTTTGTAGCAAAAGCATTTTTAGAAAAAAAAAATGTATCATTCATCATCATCATTTCAGACAAAAGACGTCCACTGTTGGACATAGGCCTCGTCCAAACGTCGCCACACTAATTGCGTCTCGCATCCACCGGACTCCCACAGCCTTGACCAGGTCGTCGCCCCACCTAGCGGGAGGCCTTCCAACACAACGTCTTCCGGAACTTTTCGGCCCCAACGGCCAACCGTTCTGCGAGCAATGTGCCCTGCCCACTGCCACTTAAGTTTGGCAACTCTCTGGGCTTTGTCGGTAACCCTGATTCTCTTGCGGATGTCTTCATTTCTGATTCTATCACGCAAGGAAACTCCGAGCATAGCTCTCCCATATCCATAGTCTTTTGGGTGACTTTAAGCCTTCTGGTTATTTATCATTATGAGGTACCTATTATATTGTGTTTTAGGAGTAAATGATAGCCTGACGGTTGACAGGGAAGCTTAAAAGGAAACCGTATTGCACCGACCGGCCCCAATTAAAACAGAACAAGCGCAGGAAGATAATGAGTACTGAGATATATTCTGTTGTACCACTTGTTTTACACAGTCTAACATGAGTAAAGCACACTACAAAAAACACTATAAAGTAAAAACAGAAAATAATTTTCCAAATCGGTCCAGGCGTCTTTGAGTAATCGGGGAGCAAATTAAAAAAAAAAGATTCCGACGAATTGAGAACCTTTTTAGGGTTCCGTAGCCATAGGGTAAAAACGGGACCCTATTACTGAGACTTCGCGGTCCGTCTGTCTGTCTGTCTGTCACCAGGCTGTATCTCATGAACCGTGATAGCTACACAGTTGAAATTTTCACAGATGATGTATTTCTGTTGCCGCTATAACAACAAATACTAAAAACAGAATAAAATAAATATTTAAGTAGGGCTCCCATACAACAAACGTGATTTTTTGCGATAATGGTACGGAAACCTTCGCGCGCGAGTCCGACTCGCACTTGGCCGGTATTTTTTAAGTCGGTTATAAATAACTTAAATTTCGGCAATTTTTTCATTATCAAAAAATCTTGTTCATGTTTTTGTTTCTTCGTTCTCTGACATCGACTTACGACATTGAAGTTACTTTTCACTTTGTAGTGTATTGTTTTGAAAGTTGTTTGTGTTTTATTTTTCACCTTTTAGTTGTGGTATTTAATGGGCAAGCAACTATATAAAGGTACCTATAATGTCCAAAGTTAAGCCAGAATAGATTACTTAAATAACATGAAACTTGAACATAACTGGAAGTTGAAATTATTGTTTACCAGGGTGAACTGTACACATCTGCGTACCCCTTTAGAGCGTACCGGCGAGATGTTATGTTATGAAATGGCGTAAACAATAAACATACATGCGATTGCAGCAATTTCGAGAGATGTGCCGTCATTTATTGAAGAGTTCTGTTGTATATCTCCGAAGTTCTTTATCAGATCTTCACTTTAAAATGGGACCAATTCGGCAACATACCCCCGGCAATATCAAACAAAAAAGGAATTTTGAAAATCGGTCTACAATTGAGGGAGAAATCGGTGAACATACACAAAAATTTCTTGATTCTTCATAATCATTTTTGGAAAGATCTCACTTTTCATTCGTCATTTAGTACTCCAAGGAAACATTCCTTGGAAGGAACCTATAAATTCACCGCGCGTTCTAGCAAGTTTTTCCTCTATAAATACCGATGCGTACAAAGTCATATTAGCCAATTGCGGTCTTACCTTACCTGATAAGTGACGTAAGGAGGGCAAGGCGAGGGTACCTACGTGCGTCGACCTGTTAGGACGGTACTAGCTAAATGATAAGTGGCTTCGTGAGTCATGACGGCACAGGTGTTCGGTGAGGTAGAGACATATTGGAAGAAGTTTTAAGTATAAACTTTATTGTAGTTTTTGTTGTTTTTATTCTTAGTCTGAGTAGTCCCACTTCCAGGAGATTTGTTCCGGTCGGATCCCCTCGATCTGATCCGAGACATGTTGTGATGAATATTTACCCCAAGGTTTTCATTTTCTTTTTTAGGCTAAAATAATCATTTTATTTGTTTACATATGTACATTATTTACAAACTAATATTAGAACTAGAATAAGAAAACCTTATAATATGTACAATTACGGGGCGTCAAAAAATTCGTCCATATCGCTGTCAACAGGAAAAGTGCCCAGAAGGCTGGCAACATTGCCACGTTGGATGGCAATGCTGATTCTTTGCCCAAAAAAAATCCATTCATTCCATGGCAATATGGTCATACCATCTGGTCTCTTCCCATCGACGCGTCGAAAAAATATAAAATCGAAAAAATATAAAAAACTTATTTTTTTATTGTCTATTGGCGCGCGTTTGACCACTATCTCGCCTGATGGCAAGCGATGATGTGGTCGACGGTGAAGCATGCTTGTCTAGAATAAACCTATTCACTGTTGACTTAAAGACCCCTAGACTGTAGCTATCGAGAAACACAAACTCCGGCAGGAAATTCCACTCCTTTGATGTACGCATAATAAAAGTGATTCCAAAACCAGCGGTGGATGACCACCGTGTACCGAGGGCGCATCGCCGTACGTCTGTTAGTCCGATGATGAAACGAGCTAGGCGGAATTCGATCATGCAATTCCATCATAAACTCCCCGAAATATAACCGATAAAAACCGACAAGCTGGCAACTCGGCGACGATGTCCAAGGCTCTGAAGCTTTGACTTGACCAGTGCCTCAATAGTAATCAACCACGACAATGCTCACTAACATTTACAATAAGCTTCAATACCCAACATTCCATTGTACCAAGCAACTGAAGATAGCAATATGAACCGTTATGAACCATTTGCAACACTCGATTCGTTTCAATTGAACCGGACTCGAACCTACGCTTTCGCACTCGACCGCTCATCAAACGAAGCATCGCACAGAACGCAGCATCATTGGCAAACAGCCGGGGAGAATCGAAAACCGCGAATGACCGGAGGGAATTGATTTTTTTTCTACTCTCTAATTTTTAATAAAGTTTAGTATAACGGTAGTTTATGGTTGTAGAGTGTAAAATTGTGCCATTTGGCTGTTTCTTTCTCAACTTATATTTTAGTAGTTGCACTTGCTTACGCCAGCGGTTTCAAAGTCGAAATTTATTCCACGGGAACGTAGGTCTGTGTGTCTTAATCCAGGACAGATATTCCCGTGTGTCAAGTTTTATCAAAATTTGTTAAGCCTTTGAGACATAGATTAGCAAACACCCAGATTATCACATTAATTAGTAGGATAGGATATGACAGAAAGATTTAAGTTATTACTTGAGATCTCGACTATAAACTGATTAATTTCAATTATTTAATTAAACTCAATTAAATGAATTCAGTTCACTCTTACGCCCAGTTATTTGATCCGTAGTTAACTTA
This sequence comes from Anorthoa munda, assembly GCA_945859665.1. Taxonomy (NCBI): domain Eukaryota; kingdom Metazoa; phylum Arthropoda; class Insecta; order Lepidoptera; family Noctuidae; genus Anorthoa; species Anorthoa munda. The sequence goes on from OX243893.1 coordinate 3,599,644, forward strand.
ACCACAGATAATATAATACTAGCATATAGATACCTCATCCCATACAAAGAAACCGTGCCGACGTAACTAGTGTTTTTCGACTGGTTATTCTGGCAATTTTTTGTACATCAAACGCATTCGGTTCTGTTTCACGGTGATAGATAGATGGTGTTAGCAGCGACTTGCAAGTACTAGGTTAGTAGTGGTTTACTAGGTTCGTGAATATTTTTGATGACTAACAATTTGATGAATAAACGCGTTTTACCGTAATTTTAAACCATTGGTGAGCATTATTTAACCATAGTTTGAGTTAACTACGAATCAATAAACTGGGAATAACTTAGGGTTCACTGCTGGACTGCAATCTAATATATCATCATCATTTCGGCCAAAAGATGTCCACTGCTGGACATAGGCCTCCCCCAGGCGTCGCCACATTGACCGATCCCGTGCATCTCGCATCCAGCACCTTCCCGCAACCTTAACCAGGTCATCGGTCCACCTAGTGGGAGGCCTTCCAAAGTATCGTCTTCCGATTCGCGGTCACCATTCCAGAAATTTTCGGCCTCATCGGCCATCCATTCTGCGAGCAATGTGCCCTGCCCAATGCCACTTAAGTTTGGCAATTCTTCATATTTATCACATATATATAGATAATCTGTTTCAGCAGCAATTTTATTTGAGTCGCTCTAAAACTGCGCGAGAAAAACTTAGTCATAAACAAAATTACTTCATTGTCTCTGTATTTCTTTACACATAATTCTAAACTATCATTTCGTTTTAATTCTCTTTTGTCGCGCACGGGTGACTACATTAATCTCTTTTGTGATGCTCGACCGATATTAATAAGACTTGTTGGGTTTTTAGAACAAAATAAAAAGTTACTTATTTTTCTTGGTTTAAAGCAGATTAACCTGATTTGTTAGGTTTTAGGCAGCAAAAGAAAGTAAGTAGTGAAAATTTATTAACAATAAAAAAAAATTTAGCTTACCGTGCATTTTCATCCAAACCAAATGTTTATATAAAATTTCAGCTAAATCTGTCTGGGATGGCTATTTAAAAATTGAGTAACAAGATTTGATCCATACATAAACAAACAAGCAAGTTAATTAAAAGCTTGTAAAAATTAAGAACTTTTATTTTAAATAGGTTATATAGGAATTTTGTAGTTTACTTTGAAGTTGGGTAAAATAAATAGACAAACTGCGAAACTTCATTAACGTTCGTTAATAAAATACTCCGTTTCAGTATCATTAACAAAACACCTGATTTTTTTATCAGAAGCAGAGCAAGCTGACGTTTTTTGTTATCGACTAATAAAAAATCCCTTAAAACAATCTAGGTAATTTATCTAAGACGGATTAAAATAGAGCAGCCTTGCAAACAATCACCTGAAAAAACAACCTTCAATGTATAAAAAATACAGATACAGTTGCCAGCTTGGATATCTTACACTTATAAAAAATTCAAAAGCGATTTTCTCCTTTAGTGTTGATAGTCATTTACAAAATTAGTATTATCTAAATTATATTATTATGAAATGGGCATTTTCTCCAATTTGTAACCGTCATTTTACGTAAAAAATATTTTTGCATCTTGAAGGTATTTACGCGCGTGACTGTACCTATTTGCCTACTGTACACTGTCGAGCCATAAAATAGGTAAGTCTCGCAATAGTTTGTTCAGTGATTACACTGGAGTGCAAACAAAGTTATCGTGAAATGACTGATTATATTTATATTTCCTTGTTGTCATTTGAACCGAAAGAAAGAGTTAATATTGTACCAGCCTGTAGTTTTCTTTGTTAGATTTGAGTAAACAGTGTTGTTGTCATGCAATTACTAATCAAATGAAGGGAATCAAAACCTACAGGGTACTTCCCGTGAACTCACAATCTTAGTACGAATCAACGTTTTATAGCACAGATAAAGGAAAAATTGCGAAAACCATAATTTTTTTATTACATCATATAATAAAATATTTTTATTAATTTTATACTTACTACCCCTTTCCTCATGAACAAAAAATATCACGTTTGTTGTATGGGAGCCCCCTTAAATATTTATTTTATACTGTTTTTAGCATTGTTGTTATAGCGGCAACAGAAATACATAATCTGTGAAAATTTCAACTGTCTAGCTATCACGGTTCATGAGATACAGCCTGGTGACAGACGGACAGACAGACAGACAGACAGACGGATCGCGAAGTCTTAGTAATAGGGTCCCGTTTTTACCCTTTGGGTACGGAACCCTAAAAACGCCTAAAGATGAACACAGTTGCTGAATCAATTCCTCCAACCTCTAAGAAAAATACAGACAAAAAAAAGTCTTCTTCAAAAATTTGCTTGCCAATAGAATACAACGTGATCTCGTTAAAATATGAACCAATTTACATATTTTTTTACTAAATCTTGACTTCATGACAAATATTCGAGCGAATTCAGAAGAATAACTTTACTTCTAATTATTACAAAAGACTGTAGCAACAATGACAAGAAAAATTGGCTTATTTATCAATATAATTTATTACAGTAATATTTTATAGATTTTGTCTGATGTCATCAGTGGAACGAAGCAGAAATTATGATCGTAGACAATTAGACAAACTGTCTTTGTTTGGTATTCGTCATTTTATGTTACTCATACTTTAGTATTTAATAACTTAACTTTAAATAAAGACAGCGTAAATATGTGTAATGATGAGTGCTAGCGTAGATAGATTCCCCGAATTTCCCCGAACTTGAGTTGTGCCTTTTATCTGTGATAAAGCAACCGTTTATGCCATGAAAGTGAATCACTTCAAGTTTCAACTAAAGTAAATACATTAAATTAAGGCGCAGATACCCCTGGGTAGCTGATTTTAAAATGAGAATCACGTCTAAACGGCAACCATATTTTTTTGGAAAAACATTTCAAACACAAATTTTCTTTAAATGAAAATTTTGATTTTATTTGTATAAGTGTAATTAATTAGTAAAATTATGTCTAGAACGGACAAAAACACGACAATCACGCCAAAACCGCTGGGCGTATTTTAATGAAATTGACACCATCTTAAAGACAATTGAATTATTACATTTTGAAATGGGCCTTTTTTTAAAGTCATAGGATAATAAGGAAAGTACAAAAAACTACAAAATTTTGGGTAGCGCGGGTGTGAAACGAGTGCGCGTTTTGTTCTCTCAAGATCATTGGCGACAGTCGTCTTCTTAAACCGTCTTTTATATGATTGCGAGTATGCCTCAAAGAACAAAAGCGCTCAATCAGCAAAACGTACGGTAGTATGAAATGGATCTCCGTTTCTCTGTCCATTTAGAGTAGACCCTATAAAAAAAAAAATATTTTATAGATATTTGATGTCGTTACGTGTAGCCAGAAGCCTGGAAGTCTAACAACGAGGTTTAGCAAGGGGTACCCCGTTACCCAGTAACTAGATTGTAATGTTTAGACTAGAAGCTGACTCCAATATTTTTGGGCGCACGGTTGGCGCAGTGGTTGAGCGATTGACTGCTGCGCTGCGTGTCGCGGGTTCGGTTCCCGCACGGAACAAATATATGTATGACCTACAGATAGTTGTTCCGGCTCTGGGTGTTGTGTATGTGAGTTTATATATTTGTAAACGCACCCACGATACAGGAAGAAATTCCTAGAGCGGGGCAAAGATAAAAAAAAAAAAAATGAAATTGTCTAAGACTCGAAAAATGACGAATACTATTGTTTTAAAAAAATCGCTCTTAATTTTTTCTAATTACAAAAATATATTTGTCTTGTTTTCCCAGGTCGGACGGGGAACGTATGCGGCGTTGACATGGACTGCCCTGACAATGCCTTCTGCCGACTGGGCAGCTACTGCGTCTGCAAGGATGGCTTCGTGTATGCTGCTATTAACAGCACGCACAAGGGATGCTTGAAAGGTACGGTGGTCTTTTGGAAGTATCATTAACATCTTCTGGCCAAATTTTTTAAGGGTCCCTTATGGCATGCTACTCATTTATCCGCATCATTTATACAAACATACCCAATATTTTGTAAATATAGTACCTAATGGAATCCTTCAACTTAGGGGCCGTTCATTAATCACGTGATGTTTTTTTAGTATTTTTAAACCTCCCCCCCTCGACCTTGGTGATACGTGGTTGGGTATAATACACGCACAATAACACTACACGCCGCTTTTCGATTTTTAAATATCGGATTTTACGAAAAATAAATACACGTGATATCATACTACACCCCCGTTACCCCTTGTGATATTTCATGATTTTTGCTAACACCCCCCCCTCTCTTTCAAGCCTCACGTGATTAATGGACGGTCCCTTATTTCTCCGCATCAAATCGACAAAGCCTAATATTTTACAAATATATGAAAATTACCTTCTTCATCCCGCACTGGTACGTGCGTGCGTACAATACCAATTCGGTCTCTCTTGCAAAGAGGGCTACTGTTTCGCAGGCTAAAGCTTAATGTTCCAATTATATGCTGGTTATGCTAAGTTTCGCCCATAATTCATAAAAAGTAAGAACTATGAGCCTCCATAATGTGTGTTACAGACGGCCATAGCCGTCGATTCCATGTTTTCGCCATTCTACTCGTGTTTACTAATTAGCATTGGTACAGATAATATAATACTAGCATAGAGATGCCTCATCCCAAACAAAGAAACTGTGCCGACGTAACTAGCGCTTTTCATCTGATTATACCGATATTTTTTTGTTCATCTATAGCGTTCGGTTCCGTTCCACGGCGAAAGATAGATCACCATCTATATCCGTGGAACGGAACCAAACGCGATCGATGTGCAAAAAATAATGAGTACAATCGGTACAGTACGTCGGCACCACATAACAGAAAAAACGCCTCGTCTCTGTTCTTTGGTCGGCACGGTTTCTTTGTATGGGATGAGACATTTGTATGCTAGTACTATATTACCTGTGTTATTGGTAGAAGATCAACATACAGAAAACTCTAGCTAGATTTACAGTAGGTACTGTAGCAGAGAGATCGGTATTTTGACTACGGGTGACGTGTTAGGTTCCCTGTAGTATACAAAGTAGATTGGGTGTTTCAGCATGTTCTATTATACAAATCATACCTTCAATAGCTCCTACAAAATACTGAAGACATTTTTCTTTTTTTACGCTGTCGAAACAAGTTAGCGTCTCCAAGGACTTTTGCGAATGCTTATTGTCAAGTACAAAAGATGCTAAGTGCTGTAATTATTGCGAAATTTTTGGTAGTTCCACTCGAAACAATTTGCATGTAACCTAATCGGCCTAGTTTTCGGAATTAGAACTTGCCCAATATTATATTATTATTAACCAACTTCAAAAAAGAGTAGGTTCTCAATTGAACTGTATGTTTTTGTATGTTTGTTAGGTGATTACTTCGCCAACTATGAAACGATTTCGATGGTTCTTTTTTTTATTTGAATGCTAGTGTAATCTTTTTTTTATCTTTACTTTCAGAGGCCCGTATCGGCGAGGAATGCGTACAGCATATCCAGTGCCATTCGACGACTGGCATCCACTCCGAGTGTGCCAACGGAGTGTGCGCCTGCGCACCTAGCGCGCACTTCGAAGATGATCGATGTTATGAGACCGCGGGTTAGTATTTGATGATATTATTGGGCTACGCCACCGTTCTGATACAGAATTTAAAGAAATCCATCTCGAAAAAAAATACCGTTATCAAAAAGTACCCATAACTGCGAAGTTTACATAGAGAAAAATCAGAAATTATTCTATTGGATAGAAGTTTATGTTAAAATTACAAAAAAAATAAAACGATGTCTCTAAATAGCAAACTTTTTCAGAAATAAAATTTGCAATAAAGATATAATTGTAAAGTACTGTCCGCCTGTTCGCCCTTCTACCTGTCCGGCTGTCCATCTATCTAACTTTTGAAGGACAGTACGTAAAGGAATATATTATCCAAAATATTTATATATGATGGTACGAAACCCTCGGTGCGCGAGTCCGGCTGGCTCATGCCTGTTTTTTTTTAAACTGCTTTATTTTTTTAATACATGCCATGACATGTAACTGTTTCCTGAAAGTATTTAAATGAGCCACAAAGCATGTGAGTGTTGGTTTCAGTTTAAATTATGTAAAGATTCTGTGAAGTATAAAGTAGTAATATTTTTTTTTTCTTTTCCAGTAATCGGCGAGCGTTGCGTAGTGGATCAGAACTGCTATCTCGGAGACCAGGGTCCTGAGCGACAGGCCTTCTGCGTCAGAGGATACTGCACTTGTCAGCTGCAGTTCAGTCCTAGGGATAATGGCACGAGGTTGGTACAAGTTCTAAGTCTGATGACAAAAAATATATTGTTATAAAACTTATTATAATCATAATTTAGGGGTTTAATAGCCATGATTGCTGGAGTAAGTGTACGAATGTTATTCTTTTTCCTTAACCTCTACTACGGGCCGACCAATAGAATATCTATAATTTCGTCAACGGCTTCCAGGCTTCTTAGTAGGGATTGTCTGTTGACCTAACAAGGCGGACTGTAGATTATGCACAGGTTTAGGCCTACTGAAACCATCCAAAGCACGCCAGAGTGTAGCAATCAGGATCAGGTGGTTTCCTTTCATGTGTTATTGGGGAGATTGTTGCGCCACTTGAAGAATTAAGGAAATTTTCTCTCTTCTTGTTCGTTTTCTTCATTTCTGAAGGTCGGCACGACCACGTCTTGAAAAGCTGAAAGCTGAAGCGGAAAGCTTTGGGTAGTTTTAAGCCAGCTAAAACACTAGACCAAGAAGTGAACGAGCGAGAAAGGGGACGAGCGATTGTTTTGGGGACTGCGTCGATGTTTAAAAAGTGCTGGCTTTTAGCCTAATTTGAATTTTTGATTGATGACGTTTTTCACCATCCTATTTCCACTATTTTCTTATCTAACCTATCGTGTTATATTCCAGATGTGTCCGTGACGCTACACTGGGCGAGGAGTGTGAAGATCAGTTGCAATGCGCGGGCGCAGGCCTGGAGTGCAGAGGCACGTGTCGCTGCAAGGACAACTGGGTGGCGCATAATGGAACCAACTCTTGTGTGGAATGTGAGTATCTTCGATTGTTGTCGTGGAGAAGAGTGTACAGAAGTTCTTAGTTAGAACCCTGGTTTAGTAAAAGCTTTATGAGATTTGGCTTACCACTATCCTACTTTGTTCAAAACGGTCACTGAAATGTGGCATCTACATTTCCTAAATGCTAACTTAATTATTCTATTTTGTGTTGTTCGGCGATCAAAACCAGCACAGTGTCATCAGCATAAGAAAAGACCCGGGTACTACCTGCTTCCAAAGTTCCAACTCATACAGATCATTGATATAGATTAGAAACAAGGTGGAACCAAGAACGCTTTCCTGTGGTACCCCGAATGTTTTTGAGTTCCTGCTTGTATACTGGCTAACTCTAACCTTTTGCGTTCGATGTGTTAAGTGGCTTTTAAATAATTCAAGTGGGGCACCCTCTCTTATTCCTATGTATTTAAGCTTGCGTAAAAGAATGGGAATAGAAACTGTTTTAAAAGCCTTTCTTTGGTCGAGGAAAACTTTAAGGCATTTCTTTCCACGATCAAGGCTTTCAGTAATTAGAGATGTTAAAGCTGTGCATTTTCAGTTGATTTCGCCTGTCGAAAACCATACTTTGTATCGGATATATGAGATATTTATTAAGGAAGTTAGTTAATCATTTATTTAAGAGTTTCTCTAGAATTTTAGATATAGCAAGTAGTATTGATATAGGCAAACTCACATATTTGTAAATTCGAACAACAAAGATAATGTTAACAATACTTAATAATTATTTAGTTTCAGTGAAGTGCAAGACGTGCAAGAACACGTTATTCTCCATTCGCTTGTGAGTGTGCATCTAGCTTCATGTTTTGGCAATGATTGCTTGACAACGATTAAAAAATATCTGTGAGTTGTTCAACTGAAATAAATTATTTGAGTTTTCAGTTTTATTTTAAAAGCTAAAACCGTCTTAAACCGCAGCGGTAGTTAAACGGTGACGAGCAAACCAATGACACTATAATCGATAATTAATAATAAGTTTGTTCGATAATAAGTGTTCTCAGCTTGTTCTTTTAATCTGAATATAACTATACACATTCTTTTTATAATTCAAAACGAATCAACCTGTAGACTAATAAACAAACCATGGAATGCATGTCTAAGATCAATAGCGTTTACTATTCGCATTATCACGCCCTTGATCCAATGGTCCTAACTATGCCCTTAATTTCTAGGGCTGAATTAATAGATAGTTAGATACAATTTGCATCCAGAGTACCAGTTTGTAAATATGGTTAGAATTTTATTAGGGCCAGGGTTTTAGTCATTAAATCAATTTTGTAGGTAATTACCAAGAAACTGTAATAAGTAGGTTGTAGGCTGTTGTATCTAAGTATGTTGGTAATGTTCTAATTAGGTCAGGGTGATCATGGTTATAGGGCTTTTGATTCTGATGGTTAACTTTATTAGATTCATCAGTATGATTTCAAAATTATTTCATGGATCAATTAGTAAGATATGCCTTTGACTCGTGAATTTAGGTCCACCGATGATGAATCCAGTCCGCAGACAGCACCCAACGAACTTCACTGGTCAATCTGGGTACAAGAAGCTTGTTGATTATCTTATTTTTCCACCACGACACGAAAACCAAAAGAAGCACCGTTGTATGGAACGTACCAGGCCGCGTTTTATAGTGTCTACCTCTTTCTGCTCCATGCATGTGAAAAAGCGTGCGTTTTCAGAAAAAGAAAGAAAAATGTTAATTGAGCTTTTCTCCTTTTCAGCTGTCAAAGAGCTCAACGAATCTTGCGAGTACGACGTCCAATGCGACGGCCTGGCCGGGCTACCTGACGCGCGGTCTCCAGGCGCCGCGCTGTGCCTGGGAGGGGCCTGTGCATGTGCCTATAGCGCACGCCCGGCTGGCACCCCTGCCAGGTGCTGGCATAGGAGACGACCGGGACAGGAGTGTAGGAGAGACGAGGTATGTGTGTTTTGTCAATCAACTCAGCATATCACAATCCACAGGTGGACATAAACTTTTCAAAGCTGCGCCAAAAAAATTGCATCTAGCGGTGGAACGCCACACGCTACGCCTGCTGATACACGAGGGCTCTTTGCTCCTTATGCAATTGTGTCTCCTATTTGGATGAAGCATCATTATGTTTCAGGGATACGTTTAGAGAAATACCAGTTACATGAAGTTAGTCAGTCAACATTCATTCTCTTTATTACTTAGTACATATTAAAATATCATTTGACACAAAAATTCAACAACAATATTTATAAATGGCACCAGGCCTATCACATCAACTTCATAACATATCTAAGTCTTAATATGATATGATGGTAGTTAATGGCGTATTTTTCTTTTCCAGGAATGTGTATCTGAAGAAAACGAGCCTGGATACTGTCTGTCTGGACGCTGCACATGCAAAACCTGTTCGCCGGATGCCAAAGACTTTGGTGGAGCCTCGACGCTTTCTCGCCCGCCTTTAATGGTGTCAGCCATCTTGTCAGTCGCCGCCATCTTAAGGTATCAGCTGTAAAAATACAGAAAATGTACAGATTGTTAATCTATTATTGTTTTTATGTAGACTTGTCTAAGAAGAAATGATATTAATATTGAAAACAGAATAGAAAATTTTAAATATTGAAGTAGGAATTTGGAAATTGGATCGACCAGTGATTCAGTCTTTTGTTGTTGGATAAAGATCTTAAAAAGATGACGTAGGTACCTAATTTTGCACAGCGTGTAACAAAAAATGATGTAATAAGTAATTTTATGTTTCGTTAAGCAACAGAACGTTAAAAAACCCCATAATAATTTATTCTAAGCTATGTAACTACTGAGTGCATTCCCAAGTAATTCCTGAGTAGGATTGCAAAGTTACAACCATTTTTATTTTCTTGAAAAGATAATATTATATCGCACAATATTTTAGTTTTTAGGCTGTTACATTGTTCGTAGTCTATTTCAAAGTTTATTTAAGTTGTAAATAATATTGTTGTTGTTAAAACTTTATAAATTCTAAGTTTAGATTAATATTCCACATAAAACAGTATTTTGCGAGTGCAATTTTATATATTTGTTTTAATAATAAATGGGTAGTGTTTATGCCAAAGAAGTGTACACAAACAAATATTGAATGTATTGTGTAAATAAATATTATTTATTTTAAAACTGAGTTGTTTCAATTTATTTTGTTTTCATCCTCAAGAAAGTCTGTACTAGGATGTGCTTAAAAAACTTAAATTGACCAAAACCATCATCATCTGCCTGCCCTTATCCCATGTTACTTGGGGTCGGCGCAACACGTTTGCTTCTTCCATACCGTTCCATCCCCCGTCATGTTATTACTGACTCCCTTTTCTTTCATATCACAAAAAAAAAAAAAAATTCCAACCTCAATCAGATAAAAAGTGAAAATGAACGTTAAAATGGGTGATTGACAACCAAATCAGAGGCCTTAGTGCGAGTTTTTTAACGTACTCACCCGTGATAACGTAAATGATCTCTTATGTCAAAATGTATAATTTGTTTTTCAAGTACTGTGCGTTACCTTTTCATGGGAGTGGTGCCAGGAGGGAAAGGGCACCCCCTCCCCCTCCTCCTCCTGCCATCTGTTAAGGTGATATAAGACAGCTTTCAGGTTTAGATCCTTCAGGTAGATTCAGGTGACGGGCCTTTGGTGATGGCATTGGTGTGGATTGGTGATGGCATCCTGGAAACACATTCATATCATAGTATTACGAGGTGCACCTGTAGTACTAACAACACTCGTATGAAAACGCAAAAGCCGTTTGATGATTCATCATCATCATTGCCGCCGAAAGACGTCCACTGCTGGACATAGGACTCCCCCGAGTGTCGCCACATTGACCGATCCCGTACGTCTCGCATCCAGCGGATGCCCGCAACCTTAAACAGGTCTTCGGTCCACTTAGTTTGATGATTACCTCCTATAAATTACAAAGATTGGTAAGAAACGATTGGAAATGTAACTGTGTAATTATTTGTTTGACGTTCCTGTGAACAAATATTGTTTGAAACAACGAACGCTTCTTTATAATGCTGGTTTAGGAGTTTTGTTCTGTAGTAAAAAAGGTAAACTTAATGGTCAATCGAAGTGAAAAATGATAAAAGAAACATAAATATGATTTTTCATTACCTATTCAATGATACCTCAGATAACATTGTTTGTAGACTGATATTTTTCTTTTTCCCTATAATGATTATGGCTTCTGGTTGTCGCCATATTGAATTTTGATTACTGTCATATCTTTGAATCAAAAGTGACTCCCAAGACATCGATTGATCTAAGAATTAATAAAATCAATCCACGCGTTTGGTCTCTACTAGCGCACCACAAACAATGGAACGAACATACATTATTAATATAAGTAGACTGATAAAACAGCATTAAAATAGATTAAAAAAGATACCTTTATTTAGATATTCAGGCACTTTAATTTATTACTAACGTTACTCGTTTTTATAGGGTTCCGCACCCAAAGGGTAAAAACGGGACCCTATTACTAAGACTTCGCGATCCGTCTGTCTGTCTGTCCGTCTGTCACCAGGCTGTATCTCATGAACCGTGATAGCTAGACAGTTGAAATTTTCACAGATGATGTATTTCTGTTGCCGCTATAACAACAAAAAATACTAAAAACAGTATAAAATAAATATTTAAAGGGGGCTCCCATACAACAAACGTGATTTTTTGGCCATTTTTTGCTCGATATTAATAACGGCAACATGTAGACGCTTGAAATATTCACAGAATATTTAGTTGTATATTCACTTCAAAAAATAATAATTATTAAATTAAAATAAAATAAATAAAAGGGGCTCCCATACAACAAACGTAATTTGTTTTGCAGAGTTTTGCGATAATGGTACGGAACCCTTCGTGTGCGAGTCCGACTCGCACTTGGCCGGTTTTTTTCTAAAGCAAGACGAGTACGGTGTTTCCAAGCCGACTACTCATTAAAAAAAGTAAAAAACAAACTTAGAGATAAGTCTCTCTTAAAAATAAGTTTTACAGTAACCAATTCTTGACTGAATTCTTTAAGTAAGTTCTCAGGGGGACGACGCGAACGCAGTCCTCACTACCAGGGGCGGCTTTACCTATAGTGCAGGGTGTGCGAAGCACACGGGCGCAGCGCCCTAGGGGGCGCCGAGCGGCTCTCGCGTGCCCTCCGGCCGCGGCACTTTCAATGACCCACGTAAAAAGAGCTCCGGTTTGCTTACATTTTGTATGGCATCTGGAGCTCTTCTTATATATATCGAATTACAGCAAAGCAAGGCGCGCCACGAGCGGGTCTATCCCACTAGTCCCATTGACTCAGTCCCACGATGGGACAAGTGGGAAAATATATCCCACTTGTCCCATGGGACAACTGATACTAACAAAATTTTAAAATTATATCCCACTAGTCCCATGGGACAACTGATACTAATATATTTTTAAAATTATGTCCCATTAGTTCCATAGGACAGCAAATACTGATATTACGAGTATGATTGCGATGTCGTCAATCGTCGTCATCGTCTACTAATACTTAATGGCAAAATTAAAAAAATAATCCTGCTTTTGTAAATTTCTTATATACTTTGCGTTATCAACCTTCAATAGAATTTCCACTATATAACGTAATATCCCCTAAGGTAATGGTACCTTTTTTTTTTTTTTTTTTTTGGGTGGGAAATCATCCAATGACTTCTCCCGCTCTGGGTGAGGCGGGAGGGCGTGTCAGACTTTTACTGACTAAAACCCACCCGTGTTCCTTCAGTTGCTTGAGCCTGGGCCGCGGTAACTCTTTTTCAAATTTATCCGCGACCCAGACAGGCATCGGCCCTCGCGGACCCCGTCAGTTCTGCTGACATCTCTTTGAGGCGCGCGTGGAACACAACGCGCCGTCGACTCGGGCCTGGTCCTTATCGGACGGCGAGCTACCCATTACTCGCCGTCCGCAGGCCCGCGCCTACGGTGGCCGGGAATCGGCTTGCGACTCCCGACGCCCAGGGCGTCTCCTGCGGTGGCGAGCATTACTGCTTCGCAGAAGGAGGAGACAGCTTCCCATGCCCTCTCGCTCCGTAACATGGCCTGAACCAGAGCCGGACGCGAGAGGTTGCCACCGCCGATCGCCTCCACGAGGACACGGCGGTGCCCAGCCCAAGCGGGGCAGATCTCCACCGTATGCTCCACCGTGTCCTCCGGGCGATCCACACAATGGTGACACCCGGGCGTTTCCTCCCGCCCAATCCTGAACAGGAACCTCCCGAAACAGCCGTGTCCGGTGAGGACCTGCGTCAGGCGGAAGGTGAGGGCGCCATGGCACCTCTCAAGCCACTCCTCAAAGAGGGGCCTTATCGCCGCAATTGTGGCGTGCCCAGCGCTGGGTTGCGACAGTCTCTCTCTCCATTCCGCCATGAGATCTTGCCGGAGCTCTGTCCGCAGAGCCGCGATGTGTCGCGGCCACGGAGTTTCGCCCCGGCGTTTCGCCTCCTCGCGCCATTCCCAAATGTGCGCGAGGACTTTTGCCTCCAGATCCCATGGCGGTAATCCGGCAAGGAGGCTCGCCGCCTCAGCAGAGACCGTGCGGTATCCCCGGACCAGCCGGATGGCCATGACCTTTTGGGACGCGTTCAACCGGCGGACTGGTCGTCGCCTCAGGGAACGCGCCCACACCGGTGCCCCATACAGGGCCATGGACCGCACGACCCCCGCGTAGAGCCTCCGGCAGGAGGCGTTTGGACCCCCTAGATTAGGCAGGAGCCGCTTGAGGGCAGCCCCGGCCCGCTCCAGTCTAGGAGCCAAACGTCGGAAATGCTCCACGAAATTCCACCGGCTGTCGAGGACGAGTCCCAGATACTTCATCGTCGACCCGACGCCGATGTGAACCCCTCCTACCGTTACTTGGGAACCCGGCGGTGGCGCGTTCCGAGGACCATGAAAACACATGGCCTCGGACTTGTGCAGGGCCACCTCGAGTCCCAATTGCCGGATCCTCTCAACGATTGTCGCAACCCCGCGTGTCGCTAATTCAGCCGCCGCCTGGTGCGACCTCCCCTGCGCCAGGACCAGCGTGTCGTCAGCGTAGCAAATTACGCTAACGCCGCTAGGGAGGTCGGCGCGCAGCACCCAGTCGTACCCGATGTCCCACAGATGCGGCCCCAAGACCGATCCCTGTGGGACACCGCACGACATCTCTCGCCGGTTCCACTCTCCCTGGTGACCGGGGTAGACGACGGCCCTTTCCGTCAAATAGGCCTCGACCACGCGACAGAGGTAGGGCGGCATCCGGTGATACCGGAGTGCTTCCCTGATGCAACTCCAGGGCAGGGTGTTGAAGGCATTGGCGATGTCTAGAGACACCGCCAAGACGACCCCACCCCGGGCCACTGCATCCCCCGTCGTGAGGGCTCGCACGCGCATGATGGCGTCCACCGTAGAGCGCCCCCTGCGGAAGCCAAACTGGCTCTCCACTAGATCCGGCCCCACCCGCACCAGCTGCCCAACGAGGCGGTCTGCAATGACTCTTTCAAAGAGCTTGCCCACCTCATCGAGCAGCACAATGGGCCGGTAAGCGGACGGAGAGTCCGCTGGGCGCCCCGGCTTCTTAATGAGGACCAGTTTCCCCGTCTTCCAGCGAAGCGGGAACTGGCCCCTCTCCAAGCATGCGCTAAGGAGCCCCCTTAGTCGAGGCCCGAGAGCCTCCAAGGCCAGGACCCAGGCTTTCCCAGGTAAGCCGTCGGGTCCTGGGGCGGTATTTTTGGCATTCAGCATACGTACCGCCACTCTCAGTTCTACCTCAGTCACCTCTGGAGCATCGTCGTCGTCGGTGGTGTGGTCCGCATCGGGCACCGCGAGAGGTGGAGCCATGGGTGGGGGAGTATGTTCCCCTTGCGAAGGAAACAGTGTGCTCACCACGCCCTCCACGAGCTGCGGCCGGAGACTCTGCGTCAGCGGGGGCGCCCATGGGCGGAGTTTATCCCGCACCATTTTGTAGGGGCGACCCCACGGATCCCTGTTCAGAGTCCCCAGTGACTCCTCGCGAGCCAAGCTCTTGGCCCGCTTGATCTCCGCTCGGAGGGCAGTCCTCGCCGCTCTGTACCCCTCGTACAGCTCCACCTCAATGGCTTCCGTATCCGGAGGACGGTTACGGAGCCTGCGGTGCCTGGTGTACCGGCGTCGCGCAGCAACGCACGCCTGGCGCAGAGCCGTAAGCTCCGGCGACCACCAGTATACCTGGCGCCGGGCGCGTCCTAGCTGGGCCCGGGGCATTGCCACGTCACATATCTCGGACATGGCCTCCCGGAACCACTCCGCCTCGTCGTTGATGTCAGCAGGCCTATCCGGTGATGACACCCAGGCCTGCACGATCGAGGCTTCCAGGAGGAGCTCCCGGTCCAGCTGTTTCAGCGCCCACCGCGGACCACTCAGGGTCTGTCGGACCGACGCGCTCGAGATCTGGGTGGAGACGTCGAACCGGATATACCGGTGGTCGGAATATGTCTCCACCTCCTCCATAACGCGCCAGTCGACGACACGCGGTGACAGAGCGGGGCTGGCAAACGAGATATCCACCACTGATTCGCCCTGCATCCGCACACACGTGGGGACAGAACCCCGGTTGAGGACGACCAAGCCTGTCTCCAGAGCCCAGTCCTCAACCATCCTGCCCCGTGTGTCCGTGTACCGGGAACCCCAAGCCAAATTCTTGGCATTGAAGTCCCCGAGGACAATCACAGGGATGGAGCGATACCCGACGACGACGACTTTTAACTCCGCGAGGGAGTTGTGGAACTCGGTGAGAATTCGGTTCGGGGAGAAGTATACCCCTACCACGGCAATCTCCCCGAACCGTGCCGCCACGCAACCCTGTCCCCTCTTGACACCCTCCAGGGATGGGGTACCGGCGGCGGCCGACGAAATTAAGGTCACTGAGCCGCTCAGGTCCTCCACCCAGTCTTCCCTGGGCGGGACAAAGTACGGCTCAGCGACCACGGCGATGTTAATCGACCACTGCGCCATGCTCTGGAGCAATAGATCCTGAGCAGCGGCACAGTGGTTGATGTTCGCCTGAAGGAGACGTAATGGGGCCATTATTGGCATTCCATTCCAGTCTCCTCCTGAGCCCCCTGTAAGGGCCCTGCCACGGTGGTTTGAGCGGCGACAACGGCTGTGGCGGCACCAGTGACGGCGGCTGCAGCGGTGACGGCGGTGGTTGAGGGCTTGCTCCTGCCCCTGGCCTTGGCGGGTGGAGCGCAGGCTTTGCTCCCAGCCCGGTGTTCGGCCGGCTTGCCCGCTGCTGCACATACGACGCAGTGTGGCGTGGCATTGCACGAGCCGGCCTTGTGACCGGGCTGACCACAGCGAAAGCAGTGATCGCTGCGGTCCACCTCCGAGGTGCATTGAGCTCCCACGTGGTTGCCCACATGGCAGCGGAAGCACCTCAGGGGTTTGGGTTCCAAAAGTTTCACCTGCGCGGAAACCCAGCCCACCAAGAGCCTTCGGCCCTCCCCAGCTATTTTTAGGGCTGCCGAGACGGGGCAACTCACTGTTACAGCTCGCATTCCCGTGACGTCAGGACGTATGGTGCCTGCCCTCACCTGCTCGGCAGAGCATCCCCCGGTCCTGGCGACGGCGGCCACCACGTCTCCCTCTGTCACAGAGTCGTCCAGGCCCAGAATGCGCATATCAGCGCACTTGGTCGGCCTGGACACTCGTATTTCGTCCGCATTTAGAGTCGCCCTGAGCCTTTCGGCCAGAGCGTCAGCGGTCGGGCCGCTGGCCGCACCGGGGACTTCCAGCATCCGGGCCCCAGTCGCGGTGACTCTCACCCGGATACCCTCGGTGACGCCAAGCTCCTGTAGGTTCACCGCCGCCCTCGCTTTGACGAGTACCTCGCGGTAGGACACGCCCTTCTTTTCCGCATCCGGCTGTAGCGTAATCACTACAGCTGCGGACTTCGGGGCGCGGAGCCTAGCCGCGACGCTTCGCTCCTTGCGCCGCTTCCGCCTCTCCTTCCTTTTGGCCGCCCTCGCTGCCTTGCCCGCCTTCCTCTTCTGCCCGGCCACTTGCCATTCGGCGTCGGCCGCAGGAGATTCAGGAGGCGGAAGCAATTGGGGCAGCTGACACACCGCCTGGGCTGGGGCCTTCGCCGCCTGTCCAGTAGCTCCACTCTTTTTGGGGGCAGAATTGCCTTGTCTCCCCGAGACCGACTTCGAAGGTTCCAACATGGCTCCGCGGTTGGCCTGTCCCAGCGAGCCCGTGGCAGCCGCGGCGGTGGCAAACGAGGCCGCCTTCCGCTGGCTCAAGGCTGCCTGGCTCGCCGCTAGCGGGGGGCGCAGGACGATGGCCTCCAGTGCAGAAAACCGGCTTTGAAAGGCAGCCAGCTCCTGCCGCACCAGGTTCAGAACCCGGTCCTCTGCAGGCACGGGCTGGCCTTGCCCATGCTGCGCCTCCTCCTGCGGAATCTCCCGGGGTCCAGCCCCTCGGAGCCCAGCCAGGTCTGCTCGGAGCTTCTCATTTTCCTTTTGGAGAAGCTCCATGTCGGCTTTCAGTCGGGCGACCTCCGCCCGCATCTCGGACATTCCTTCCGACGGAGGCCCGGCTTGATTGGCCTCCGCTGCCGCCATAATGGAGGCCGTGGCCGCGGATATGGCCTTGTCTTTAGAAGATTTGTTCCTCTTCAAGGCCACATCTCTGATAGCGGCTCCCACGACCTCTGCAAACCTGACTGCCCGCTTCGAATTGGAACCACTAGCAGCGTCCAGCTCTTCGCCAGAAGACCCCGAGAGGACAGCCCTGTGGCTGTTCGATCCGGGGTGGTGCCCCTCCGCGGCAAGCCTCTCGGCTCGATGGGTAGCCTCCTGGGCGGTGAGCCCTCTCCCCACTCCGCTGTCTCGGCCCCCACGCCTACTGGTGGGAATCTTCCGGGCCGAGGCCAGCTCGTCGTCGGAGAACGACCCTAGGCCATCCCCCGATTTGGGGCGCTTCCGGAAGAACCGTAGGTTTTTCACAACAGCCCCCTCAACTTCGCGCTCTGAGCTCTGTGGGCCCTTTGCGCCAGATACAGAGTCGGATTCCGACCCCGCATCACTCCTCGCCTCTTCGTCTAAAAATATCGGTGTCCGTATATCGCGCGTTTGGTTGTCGTTGTTGTCTGAGACAGACAGAAGACATTTGTTGCCCACCCCAGAATACGGAGGGCAGCCCGCCGAAGCGGGGTGGGATTCCCCGACCGCCGAGCAGTCGGGACCCACCTGGGGACGTTTTTTACAAAGGCCTGATTGATCCATGATTTTATTTCCTTTAAAGGGTGAGGTCCCTATTTCTCCATCCTTCTTTCCTTTCTGCCCACTCTACGCCCACTCAACCTACCCTCTGTAAGCAGAGGGGGGAGTAGGCGTCAGGAGGCCCACCTAAGCGATGGATTATCCGTCCTGTCACTAGCCCGGTTCCCTTCACAGACCATCAACGATGATCTGTGATTGGAACCGTGACCCTTCCTCGTGTGTTGAAAATTAGCCGCCAGCCCCAACTGCCCGCCCAAAGCGAGTGAGCAGTTGGAGCCGACGTTGCCCAGGGTACGCCACGTGGAGGCTTTCAACATGCACCCCAAGGTAATGGTACCTTAGGGGGTATTACATTATATAAAAAAGACCTCTCAAGTTTCAGACAAGAAGTGACAATACTTCTTTTTCGTTTTGTCTATAGAGATTCCATACGGCTTCATCTTCAGTTTTGGTATACAAACTCTAACATCTTCTCTTGAAGCTTGGGAACACCAGAGCCTTAAACGTGCACGCCAATCTGACCACGAAGCATGGCCAGTCTTGGCTTATACAGTGCCTTTGTAAACATATCAGCAATGCTACAATTTCGGCATCTACAAAAAATAAAAATCCAAAAAAAGAAACCGATCTTAACCTTCGACCTTCCAAAAACTTACTTCTCCAAATTCCTTCTCACCGCACTGGGTTTCTATCTAATTCTTACACTGTCTCAACTATAAAACTCTGGAACGTGCTTCCCCTTGTCATCAAAAAAGCTGAGAGTAAATTGTCATTTAAGCGTAGAATCCGAAACTAATATTTATTAGTCTATTGTTTTAGAAATTATTTATGTATTTTATTACTTTGGTAGTTTTTTAATATCTTAATAGTTTTTTTTAATATTAATTAATGTTTTTTTTTTACCTACCACTGTTGAGTCCTTTTTGAACCCAAAGGTTGACTGGTAGAGAATGCCTTGCTGCATTAAGTCCGCCTATGTATAACCATTGTACATGAAGTTTAAATAAATAAATAAATAAGCTCTCCGGGCTTCGTCGCTCGTTCTCGTGTTCCGAACTTCAACCTGTGTGCTTTGCCATTGATGCAACCTTCACATAATTCTGTATTATAGTCCAATTTTATGACAAATTCCTTTTCTACTATCTTTTTTACATGCTTTTTGTTTTGATGTCTAAAGCGTTCATGATACAATTGTAACGATTGTGAATTTGTGACAAGATTTACTTCTTGCTTTGGTGTGACTATTTTAACATTAAGTTTATAAAGCCCACCGAGCTATCTTCGCTTTCCGTTCACTATTTCTTTACCGTTTACCTTCAATGTACATGATTCTGTGTGAGATTCGAATGTACTATTCTGTAGTTTGTTTGTATAAATGGTTAAAATTTGTCCAGTACTTTCTTTTTTTTTTGAGAGATAATGCACAACATAAACCAACAATCCGATTGGTCAGCTTAGATTTGTTCAAACCCAACGCTCTTGCTTTCCTTTTCAAACATCTAAAAAAGAAAAAAATACACCCTTTCACTGTTGTATTAGGCAATATTTTAAATAAGGCTTGAACCACTGCCTCTTCGAAATCCACAGTTACTTTAACTGGTTGTTGGCAGCTGTGATTTAATTATTTACATCAAAATTGTATAAGAATTTATATCTTTATGCGACATAAACGCATGTGACCGTCGTTCTTTTTTTTTAAATTGGGACAATCCCACCGCACTATTCCCAAACCACTGCAACTCCTGAATGCCAGAATCAACAGTGGCGACCACCAGAAAAGCGCCGAGGCAATGAAACTCGACGAAGTCCCGGAGAATGAATTTAACTGTCTTGGATCCCGCAACGAAATTAATCAGAAAAGAATAACGGAGAAGTAGGAAAAAACATAAATTTTCACTTCCCTCCATATCAAGCAGGAGACAGAACAAACAAGGCCACCAGGCACAAAGGGTCGTAATAATTAATAATACACTCCCATAAGATATGATGTGCAGATTGTACATATTCGCAGTCAGATGTAGAATACTGACATAAAGGCGAGGCAACGAGCTTGAAGGAAAACAATTTACTTTTAAAGTTACCATGCCCTGTGAGAAATTGGGCAACACAGTGATCCACCTGCAGCCACATCCTGGCCAGCCGCACGCGAACGGATGGAAAGAATTGACCGTAGTTCTACTGAACATTTTGATAAGGTAATTTCAGTGTAATAAGACCAGTTGTTATAGATTTTATGTTTTGGTTGTATCTCTGGTTGCTTTGCCGAAGCATTTTGTTCCTTTTATGAGCACATAATACGTCTGTTAGTATTCGATTGAGTTAGAAATGATTAAGCGTTCATCTCACGAACCCTCACAAGCGACTCTGAGCTTGTTGTATTTTTGCTGTCTCATCTCTGATGTCTCCCTAACACACCTTGGTACTGAGTCGGGGTGCGTTAGAGTAAATGCCTATTTGATAATGATCTGGAAATGCTAACTTGCAATGTATGTATGTGTGTTCGGGTCAAATCTTGCAACTGAATTTTAAAGCAGTTATCTTCCACTGATTAAGATGTAATTTTGCACACGTTTATTTATTTTGGACGACAATGAATTGTTATCCAAACTAAATAAACGTGATTCACCGTCCCAATCATATAATCAGTACTCGCTGTCCTATGGAACTAATGGGATATAATTTTAAAAATATATTAGTATCATTTGTCCCATGGGACTATTGGGACATAATTTTAAAAATATGTTCCACTGGGACTAGTGGGATAGACCCCCACGAGCGGCTTTTAAAATAGTAACTTTTATTTCAACATAAAATAAACCTAAAAACATATAATTACAGATTATATTGGTTTAGTTTGGTAGTGAGTCAGCGCATCGCTACCAAAGGCGCGTGCAGTGCCGCCCGTTTAGTGGAAATCGTATACTCCGACAACTATGTACGATTTCCACTAAACGGGCGGCGCCGGAGCGCATTTCACACTGTGCTACAGGAAATTGAGGCTTCTATACAATAGTTAAGTTTTATGTTTGCATGGTATTTATACTGCTTGGAACTCGGTTAGAACCGCGCGTATGCCGCGTCAGCCAGTCGGCTGCGCTCGGACGCCTCGGTAGCCGATTGGCTACTCTCGTACGTGGACGGCGGCGTTCGCCTGTTTTCGTGTCCGGTCGGCTCCGGTCGGCTACAACCGCGCGCGCTACTTTTTTGTCGCCGGCCAGCATGTTGGATCATTCAAGTTATGCTTTGAACTGTAGACTGACGTGATTTATTTATTGATTTTCGTGCAAAATGAATATGGATACAGATGAAAAGCTTAACTACCTGTTTATTTGAAAAAAACTGTCTGCGACGCGAAAGCATCACTAGTCGCTGAAAGCATGCTAGCGGTTACACGGGCTCTAGCAGATTTTAGGCGTTGTCCGCTGCGAAGCGCTGCGCTGCGCCCCCGCGCTGCCCGGTCTTTGGAAATCGTACATTATATTGCGAAACCTGAATTCGGCTGTATAGAATAAGAATTAAGTTCAAATTGCCATGGACAAACGTCACGCGCGCTGCATTTCTCAAAAACAAAGTGTGTACGCGTGGCGCGAACACACTTTGTGTTCTACCGCTACACGTAATTTTGCGAAGTAAGCCTTAACGCAATGGATTAAGTAAATATTTGAGTAAACATGTAAATAAGAAGTAAATCGTCTTTTCTTTTGATTAAAATATACCTAATGTAAAGAACAATGGCGAAATTTTAGCTGACTTAGTTATTAGCTGCCACAAATGTTGCGACTTTCACCGGGGTCAGAGCTTTTAAATAACCACAAAGTTGTATATTGTTATTCTTGTCACTCCTTCCTACCTTAAAAAACATCGATACCCGTTTTTACCCGTGTACCTACAGTGGGCCACGCATTAAGTTTCCCAAATCTGTCAAATGTTCCCAATTGATATTGAACTCTGTACGTATGACATGATGTCGTAATTAGGGTTCTTTCAGACAGAGAGCTGTCACACGGTCAAGCGTTCAAGAGGTCAGTTTTGCGTTCGAGCGTGCAGTTGCTCACGAAGGTCGCGCTGTTGGACGGTCTACGCGGTACCTATTGTCACCATGTTTTCTGACGATAGTTCTTCTCTTGTGGTAATGTGTTGTTATTTTTTTGTACCTATTCCATTTTGACCGCGCGCTTACTAGAGGGTGCTAGGGTAATGATTGCACACGGGCGCTACATAGGCTAGAGACGCCTCTGCTCACTACCAAAAAATACGCATCTAAGTTATCCACATTAGATAATATAATCGCAGGGGTCAACCTAACCGCAATGCAATGGTAGGCCTCACCCTGGGGGAACCATCTTCATAATCACGGTGTCCTCTATGCCAGGTAAGTATGAATCAGGGTGGTTCAACGGCGGAGAATCTTAACACCGCTATTCAGAGATATGACGCCACAGCACAGTTACATCTGTTTGCGAGTTTTACAAAACTAACTGCCGGTTTCCCAGCTCTCAATTATCGGGCTGTTAACGTAATCGACGAATAATCGCACAAGTGGTTTACAATTAGTCACATTTGAGATAAATCTCAAATTAACCACATGTTATAGCAGTTTTGGGTTTCTGAGCACCTTTTTAAATGTTAATCTCTTGTCAACGAGCCTAATTTATAATTGATGGGAATTGGTCGATTATTCGCAGATTAAAATTAATATTATGACTTTAAAGGCTTATATTACGATAAAAAGATAATAGTCGAAGATAGGTCGGCGAAAACTGTGGTATGGGTTGAGCTATAAAAAATATGTTAATTTAGATCAATTATTTAATTATCAAGATCAAAAAAAAATTTGGATATTAATACTAAAATTTTTAAATTAATTTCATTATAAAAACTAGACACAATTATCAAAAGTTATTTTGTATTTATGTAAATAAAAATACAAAAAAAATAAACTGTTTCTGACCCGGGCATCAGGGTTCGATTCCCGGGTCAGTGTTGACTGTACCCTGTACTTAGTACTTACCAAGGTCAGATTCTGGACTTATAAGTTTGAGTTTAACTTGAAACGGATGGGGTGGTGACTGCGCCAGGATAAGTAACACTTACCAAGGTCAGTCTTTGGATGGGTGACCACTTTTTATTGGATCGCTTGTTTATGGATAGGTGACTCCGCCAGGGTAAGCAACACTAGCCAAGGTCAGTCTTTGGATGGGTGACCACTTTTTTTTGGATCGCTTGTTTATGGATAGGTGACTCCGCTAGGGTAAGCAACACTAACCAAGGTCAGTCTTTGGATGGGTGACCATCACCACAAAAATTTTGTTCACCCATCCTAAAGTCACCCCGCTAGGTTAAACAACATCTAACAAGGTCACCCATCCAAAAACAACCAAACCAAAAAAAAAATAAGTGGTCACCCATCCAAACAGTGACCTTGGTAAATGTTGCTTACCCTGGCAGGGTCACCCATTCCAAAACTGACCTTGGTAAGTGTTGCTTTCCCTAGCGGGGTCAGCAATCCAAAACAAACGAACCAAAAAAAAGCGGTCACCCATCCAAAGATTAACCTTGGTAAGTGTTGCTTAACCTGTGTGGGGTCACCTATCCAAAAACAACCAAACCAAAAAAAGTAAGTGGTTGCCCATCCTAAAATCGACCTTGGTAAGGTTTGCTTAACTTGGCGGCTACACCAACCCACCCTCTCAAGATAAAATACTATTTAGAGTTACTGAATACGTTATAGTATGAATGAATACCAGCTAAGGTAGCCAACCGAAATAAATGAATGTCGATTATTTAATGTAACAAGCGATTACGTAATTTCTCGATGATGAAGAGTTGAGAAAGTCACTGACAACTGAGGGTTGATTTGTGACAAATTGTCAGCGGATTTGAGATTTGACGTCGACTTCATAAACCAGCCCTAAAGGTCTATCCACACATATCAGGGCCGTGCCTGGGACGTGCCCGGGACGTGGACATGGGACGTGGACAGACCGTGCCCCGTCAGGGTCAGACGGCACCGCCGGCAACCACTACCACTGTAGTACCCGCACCGGCATCGAATAAGGCCGCGGGACCGCCTAAGGTCAGAGCCCCACGCTCCGCGGCTGTAGTGATCACGCTGCAGCCCGGAACCGTCGAAAGGGGCATAATTTATTTTTGGCTCCTGATAGAGGCAAGGGCCAAAGTCGCGTTCCCCGACCTTGGAACACCGTCCGGCTTCAGAATGAGGCCGGCGATTACGGGGGCGCGGCTTCTCGAGATGTCGGGTGCCTCTAGCGCCGAAAAGGCGGATATTTTAGCCACCAAGCTGCGGGAGGACCCTGAGGACGTCCGGGTGTCCAGGCCGATGAAGACTGCTGAGCTGCGGATCGTCGGTCTGGACGACTCGACGACCCCAGTTGAGGTCGTGGCGGCCATGGCCCGAGCCGGCGGATGTCCGTCCGATGACGTACGAACGGGTGAGATCCGCGCCGACGATACCGGGCTCGGTATGTTTGGGTGCGGTGCCCGGTGGCGGCAGCGCAAAAAGTCGCTAACGGTGGACGACTGCTGGTGGGGTGGGTTGCAGCGAGGTATCTACAATACAGCAAGTATCTATTCTTACTACAATCCATGCTGCAGGCAATCATGCATCGCAAAAATCAATTTGATGTTTAAGTAGTTTTAAACAACAAATTAATCGTCTTTTTTCTTTAAAAAGCCCCACACTTGAAGTTTCTTCTGCATCTTGGGTGCATTTACAAATATATATACTCACATTCACAAACAGCCAAATCCGGAACAACTGTCTGTAAGCCTTACAAATAACTATTTTGTTCCGTGCGGGAATTGAACCCGCGCCATGAAGCGTAGTTGTGCAGTGGTGGTTCGTTTTCATTATAAACTATGCATAGTTTACCTACAACAAACGTTCATTATCATCACCAGATCACTTACCACTATGTGTGAGATAGTCTTCAACGTCTAGACTGTTAAATGTAAAAAATACTCGTAAATTAAAACCATTGAAACTTACCTAAGATTAGTATTATCACGACAACCTTTCTCCTCATGAGCCAGCTTTCGGAGACGGTATGAAGATGGTAGGCAGCGGCAGCGCCACAGCTAGTGATAAAGGCCAGACAATGCCGGCGAACAGTCTCGCTCACTTAGCTCACCTGACTCCAGCGCTCCCAGCCGCTCCAGCGATGCCGCTCCAGCGCTCCCAGCCGAGGCAGCACAGAGAGAGGATGGATGCTGTGCAGCACATGATTTCTAGCATTTCTCATGCTCGGCAGTAGCACTTCCGACCACAAGACCAACGAGGCAGTCAAGTAATTAGCTGACTAAATTAGTGTAGTTTATAAACTACAGTAGTAACATGTACGACTATACCGTAAATTGATTTTTTGTTTCAGCCAATTACGAAGTTGACTCTTTCACAAAATTATTGAGCAGTTGGAGAAAAATTAAGGATGTTCTGTATCCGGCTCTGCCATTATAATCCCACTTGTATCTAATGCAGATATTAGGACAAAGATTCTGGGGATGACCCTCAGACGTATTGCTTCACAATCACCTGATTCGCACCTTTGCACTCAAGCAGAAGTTCTGCACGAATCTTCGGACAATAGCGGAGACTAAAATTTGCCCTTGTATCAGCTTTGAAAACTTCATGAAATCGAGGTTGCAAGTACAAGTCCTGCTCAGGAAAACTTACCGACACCCAATGCTTCTAAACAAGCTACTCCTACAGGGTGTCTAACAAGATTGTACTTTTGTTACTATTCTTCTCTTTAACTCTGTGTTTGTTGCTGTTGTGCCTGTGTCGAATATTTTTTTCTCTTCTATTAACACCCAACCGCGTTCGTTCACTCGTTGATTCACCCGGCATTAGAGTGACGTACAAAATATTGTTCAAAACTAGTTAATAAAAATTTTGCGGTATGGGTAAATAAAAGCACATGTATTATACAGGACTTATTTTTATTAAAAAGAGAAACTAAAGCAAACGTAATATCAAAATTTATAGAAATATTTATTTTATATCTAGTCCATAGTTTAGTTATATTAAAATAAATTTAAGTACCAAAAAATAGACAGTCATAGGGACTGGCGACAGAAATTAAAACTTAAAACCTGTCACTGACGCGAACCCATAAGTCTTGGCCCAAGCAAAACGTGGCTTAAGAGATTTTCACTTGAAAAAAAATAACTAAATTTGTGTGGTCCCAGAAAAACACAGAACAAATAAAGTTCACAGGAGAACTCTAGCAGGGTGTCGCGTTAAAGTACGTCTACCTTTTCATGTATAGAAACTACTTATAATATCTGGGTTTGAGTCAGATTTGTAGAAAGACTAAAGCCAGAAGGCTTTTATTCTTGTTCTCAAAAAAACGTTGACAGATTGAGCATGAGATTTGAAAAAAGCTATAAAAAGACGAAAATTGCGTCTCTCTGATAGAAAATGTTGTCTTGTTGAATGCAATAACTTAAAAACGTATAGTAAAGTATACCAAACATATAACTGTGCAAGGTAAATTTGTATTACCTTATCTTTTGTGGTTAGATAATAGTTGAAACTCGCCGCTTGAATGGATACATGCCTATTTAGGATGCACATTTCTCAACACTTTTCTGAATGCTTTTGGCGACATATTCGTCACTTCTTTAAATGACAGCTTTAGAACCGTCAATGAGTTAGAATTTATTACATATTCGATAAAATACGAATCGCGATTTGATACTCTATTACTATTAAGTTAGCAGATACTCGCATTAGTTTTCGATGACTTCAATGTTAAGGTTGTCCTATATTATATCACATTACTTGTTCACCATTTAGTTATTTTTGCTGACAGTTTAGTTATTTGTGTCGACCACTAGAAGCAATTCAATTTACTTTATTTGTTGACAAAATACATTTTGTAACTGAACAAAACTCTGTAATGAGCTGACCCTTTAAATATTGCCGTTTTCATAAGTAAGGCTGTTAGTCTTGAAGTAGACTTCAATCTGTGAGAGAGTAGATACTGCACTACTCGTAGTAGCTGAGCTGGAGGTTTAGTAGTTAATAATGTGACCCGAAAGCTAGTAAACTATTACATTGCCACTTCTGTCTAACCTTGGAAACTAAATTGCAAATTTATATCATCTATAATTAACTAATAATGGAACCGCGCCCTTATATTTGTTATAATGATCAGTATGTAATAGTGAAAATAAACTCTTCAAAGGCTTCCGAACAACCTCCGTTTTTCAGACAACAGTTGAAGCACACGTCGACTCTTCTTTGCCCAGAGTTACCGGCGTAGCATCTGCAAACAAGATAAAGAGGAACTTATATTATAATGTAATAAAGCGATTGTGGCATGAACATATATGACAATATCAATCTGATGATTCAGATTACCGATATGACCGACATGGCGCCGATTTATTGATACAAATCTACGGCATGTTAGACTGTCCGTATGTATGTACTCGAAACGATGAGACTTGTTAGTTTCAACGACCAAAATTCTTATAGTGATTCTTGCGCTCGTCATGGGTGACCGACATGAGGACATAACAGCCGGACACAGTTCGAAGTTTCATCAGATCAGACGGACGTAAAGGTGAAACTGAATATTGTTTGGAAAGTCTTTAGACTAAATAGATTTTTACCTGGACTTAGCATGTCTCTCAACATTGAAACACATTGGATACACTTCATTATAACGGCGGGAACATCGCATCTTTCTCCATCATAGCCTGCTGTGCATTGACAGACCGGCTCATTTTCCTCATTCAAGGAACAGACACCGTTGTTTGAACAATACTCATGGCACGCGTTAAATTCGCAGCGTTCGCCGGCGAAACCGGCATTACAGCTGAAATAACGAAGATATTGATGAGTTACTCTATAATCAAGAAAATCAACAAATATGTATGACTAGCAGTGCGCCCGCGACTTCGTTCGCGTGTTTTATTTGATCCTATAAATAATTTTCTTATGTGCAGTTGGTGAAGACTATGTTATTCACTCTTGCTTTTCTCATTTTTATTTTTCGTTTTTGTTAGTGAGATTGCGCAGTAAAATTCTGCAAAAAAACTTTAACACCTCTTAATGGGGTGACAGATTTAAAAAACTTTTTATGTTAATTTTGATTATTAAGGCATTAGATATTTTTCATACAAACAAATTTTGTCCCTTTTCACCTCCTTAAAGGTTGAATTGCCCAAAATGCCAGTTTAGTGCTCTCCTACAATCCGACGTAAAAAACGAAACCTGTACAGTAAGATTCTTAGCTTGGGGTTAGTTTCAAAAAATTATAATGACAATCTTTATTATTAATTAAGGTTAGTTTTTGTACCAAGTTTCAAGTTTATTAACCCAAGAAATATGATTCTTCAAAAAAACTTTAACACCCCCTAAATCATCATTTGGGGATAGTTTCGAAAAACTAATACTGGCAACCTTTATCATTTACTTAGATTACTATTTGTGCCAAGTTTCAAGAATTTTGGCCGACGGAATTAGATTTTTCATACAAACTTTCAACCCCTTTTTACCGCCTCAGGGGTGGTGTTTTCAAAAATTAATTCTTAGTGCTCACTTGATGATGAAATCATCATCACCTTCCTGCGCTTGTCCTTGTATAGATTATACTTTATGTTTGATTAACAGGCGAATGAGTTGCGCGACCACTGTTCCCTTTTAAGAAGCCCTGTGTATGAGGTTGTAACGGAAGGGTGGGATCAAATTATAAAAACTGCTTTTGCCCATGTAAATGTTCATCTTTCTTTAAGGAAGTCCTAGGCAATTACCTAAAAATATTGGCTTTTCCATACAAAGTTTTCGTCAGCTGACCAACATTTGTATACTGAGAATTTTTTTTTGTTAAGAATTGACTACGACATCGTTGGAGAAAGTTATTCATATTCATGCGTAGAAACAGATTATAAAATACGGTCACACCTTTCCGTTGCACCCTGTATAGAAGTTTATTTGACAACACTGACTACGGAATGGAATTCAGATTTCAAATATTAATATTGATGAAAGTGTTAATAATATTATGTTTGCAACAAAATTTATAGATGAATCGATTTACCTGCATTTAGGCTGTCCCTCAGTACCGACACTACAGTTTCCTTGTAAACAATAGTCCTTACAAATGGAAACTTCGCATTTTTTACCCTCATAACCTTCTGTGCATTCACAGATCGGCTCATCTTCCTCATTAAGGGAACAGGCACCGTTGTTTGAACAATAGTCATGACACGCGTTAACTTCGCAACGTACCCCAGAGTAGCCGTCATAACAACTGTAATAACAAAGACATCGATGAGTTATCTATAGTAAAAAACCGGCCAAGTGCGAGTCGGACTCGCACACGAATGGTTCCGTACCATTATCGCAAAACACTGCAAAAAATCACGTTTGTTGTATGGGAGCCCCCCTTAATTTATTTTATTTTAATTTATTAATTATTATTTTTTGAAGTGAATATACAACTAAACATTCAGTGAATATTTCAAGCGTCTACCTGTTGCCGTTATTAATATCGAGCAAAAAACTGCAAAAATATCACGTTTGTTGTATGGGAGCCCTCCTTAAATATTTACTTTATACTGTTTTTAGTATTTGTTGTTATAGCGGCAACAGAAATACATCATCTGTGAAAATTTCAACTGTCTGGCTATCACGGTTCATGAGATACAGCCTGGAGACAGACGGACAGACAGACAGACAGACAGACGGATCGCGAAGTCTTAGTAATAGGGTCCCGTTTTTACCCTTTGGGTACGGAACCCTAAAACACAACAAATATGTATGTTATTTGTAAAAGGTAAATACCGACCGAATATTCGTTTTCGGCCAGTTTCGGCCAAAAAGCCTGATACGGCTGAAATTTAGGTTTAGCCAAAAATCGGCCGTAACTTTCGGCTTGGCCGAAACTACGTTCGTTAATTTTCGTACGACGCTCTGGTTGCTTCGAGAGCGCTGCTACCGGGCGATCGCACTATTCCACCATGGCGTTGAGTGAGTGTGCCAATACCATGGACCTATTATACTAATGCAGTTTGTAATTACCGGTTTAACAAATCCTTTTTTATGTATTTGTGTTACATTAGTATTTGTCAATTGTAATTATCGATAATTATCGAAGAAAAATAATTACTAAGTGAACTAATTTTAACAAACTGATATTTCTTTGCATAAGCAATAAAACCGGCCAATACAGCCTGGTGACAGGCGGACAGACAGACAGACATTCAGACATACTGATCGTGGAGTCTTAGTAATAGGGTCCCGTTTTTACCCTTTGGGTACGGAACCGTAAAAAGAAAAGGACTTTATTCATTGTTTAAACATTTTTCACGTGTTTTGTCTTGTATATTTGCAATTATTCAAAAAGTGCTCAAACGAGTTGAATTAGAAATTGGAACATTCTTTTCACGAATTATTTATCAGTGGTTTTAACCGGCCAAGTGCGAGTCGGACTCGCGCACGAAGGGTTCCGTACCATTATAGCAAAAAACGACAAAAAAACACGTTTTTTGTATGGGAGCCCCACTTAAATATTTATTTTATTCTGTTTTTAGTATTTGTTGTTATAGCGGCAACGGAAATACATCATCTGTGAAAATTTCAACTGTGTAGCTGTCACGGTTCATGAGATACAGCCTGGTGACAGACAGACAGACAGACAGACAGACCGACGGACCGCGGCGTCTCAGTAATAGGGTCCCGTTTTTACCCTTTGGGTACGGAACCCTAAAAACGGCCTCTTCTGTTTTAAATTTTTAGTTACGTTCAAACTGAAGTCACATGTTTTTTTTTTCATTTTAATGAAATAAAAAATATCTATTATCCTTTAATTTGACAGAATTTGATATAAAAATAAATCTTTTATTTTCTTACCAACTATGATAGGTATGTAAAAATTGTAAACGTAATTAACGTAAGTTAAATAAAGTCAACGATTTTAAGGACTTTAACTCACGCACTCTTTATTGTTTGAGGTAAATACAAAATGAAAAATACCGTTTTGAAAATGTTTCGACAAAAGCACAACTGACTCATATAATCTGCAAAAAATCGCTGTCATTAGGCGGTGCCAAGTCCAAAAACAACATTTGTCAAAATTTCATGATAATTGAAAGGAGCTACAGACTTCAAATTTTCACAGTATAAGCGTCTTCTGGACCCAAAGCCATATAAATAGTCAAAACATGAGCTTGAGCCACTTGTGCTTTCTTTACAGACAAGTTTTGTAAAGACATTCTGAATTATAAAACATTAAAAACGAGGCTAAGCAAAAGCGACTTGAATTAACTTCGGACTTCTACGAGGACGGTTTGACTGGCAATGAAAATACCAAATTGGTTCAATATAAGCTCGAAAATAATCCATTCTTAGACTTTCTCTATGAGTTTCGGTTTCGGCCAAAAATATAGTTTCGGTCGGTCTGTAGTTAACGAATGTGGTGTGCGACTACTGCGCTGACACTCTATAAGTTCATCGTAGACAATACTGACATCGGTGAGGGAACTCGGACATTTGCCCTAGTTGGGACAAAAGTGAGCAGGCATATTAGTAAAAGTGTTTATATTATGTTTGCAACTAATTCTATGAACAACTCGCATTTACCTGCATTTAGGCTTTCCCTCTGTACTGACACTACAGTTTCCTTGCAAACAATAGTCCTTACAAATGGAAACCTCGCATCTTTCACCATCATAACCTTCTGTGCATTCACAGACCGGCCCATCTTCTTTATTCATTGAACAGACACCGCTGTTCAAACAATAGCCATGGCATGCGTTAACTTCGCACCTTTCGCCGGAGAAACCAGTTTTACATCTGAAATAATAAATACCTACGTGAAACACATCAAACACTAAATAAAGTACGAAACCAGAAACCACTCCAGCCTGTGGACGTCGACAGAGGAAGTCCAAACACTGCTCAATCTCTAGCTATCCAGCCTTGCAACTCAAGTGCTGTAAAACCAGCAAAATCAGTTTTGGTCCGTGAATTTGGACCTTTTGCTGATTTTGCGGTAGTTAAAATAAAATAAAACAAAAGTACACAAGACACTATGGCCGAGTTTCTCACCTCTAAACTGTCGCAGAATTAATGTGACAAATTGTCAAGCACGCGTTATCTGCTGTAATTGGTTGAATGATTTTTCAACAGCCAATCACAAAAAAAGGCCGAATGCGATTCGGACTTGCGCACGAAGGGTTCCATACCATTATCGCAAAAGCGTCAAAAAAATCACGTTTGTTGTACGGAAGCCCCACTTAAATATTATTTTATTCTGTTTTTAGTATTTGTTGTTATAACGGCAACATACATACATCATCTGTGAAAATTTCAACTGCCTAGTAATCACCGTTCATGAGATACAGCCTGGTGACAGACAGACGGACCGCGGAGTCTTAGTAATAGGGTCCCGTTTTTACCCTTTGGCTACGGAACCCTAAAAATAACGCGTGCTTGACAATTTGTCACATTAATTCTGCGATAATTTAGAGGTGAGAAACTCGGCCTTAAAACATCAAAATTTATTTTATTACTAATGTAATTATGTTCGACGCGAGTCGGTGTGCTAGGTACCCTGAATATAGATTTGGAAGCTTTCTAGTCTGTTTCTGATAAGCAGTGATAGGGATAATGTGAATGCTTACGATCTGTAAACAATAGGTATACCTACTATCAATGAGTTGTTTTAAGTGACGTTAGTTAGGTTAGGTTATTAGGGTCAGCTCAAACCGAGACGCGACGTGACGCGACGATGCTAGTACTTAATGAGACAAAGATGTTTTACCTGCATTCTGGTTGTCCGTCAGCACTGACACTACAATCTCCTTGCACACAATAGTACTGACATATTGAAGCTTCCCATCTCTCACCGGTGTAACCCGGTGTAGATTCATAACGAGATGCCTCACTCACTTCCGCACCATGGGAACAAGGAACGCTTACATCTGTTGACTCTGATACCGAGTCGTTCGTTATCAGATTAATTAGAGGTTCACAGTTTAGATTTCCTTGAGTTTGTTCCTTTGTTGTATAGTTGGCTGCTATACGTTGACAGCCATACCAACAAAAGTCTGAGTGAGAAATTGAAAATAGTTTAGGTTCCTCACGATGCCGAGGGTTTTTCTGTAATTGCCAGATTTTGTTTAGATCTTCGCTCCTCCAGTAGATAAAATCTTTTGATACAGACAATGAATTTGCATGTATTTCGTTTTTGATAACATATAATGTTGTTTCATTCTTTCCATTCAAATTGGCACTTTTAATAGATAACTGATGACCAGGATATGTAAGTATTAACTCAATCCAGTACATTTTCTGGGTCTGTGGATCAATGGCCAAACTTAGTCGGTAATGAACATATTTCTTTATTAGAATTTCTCTCTCGGAACCATCAAAGCGAGCCCTCTCTATTTCATCGTCTGTGATCCAGTAAATATATCTGTAATTTGTAAATAACTATGAAAATTAACAAAGTTCAAACGATTTTGTTGAGTCATAAAACTACATACAATAGCAAAATAGCGGCATAAATAACTCATGTCTTTTTTTAATACAATTAATATAAATAAATATTTAATCAACCTAAGTGATATTACATTTTAGTATCGCATGGCGCACGGTTGGCGCAGTGGTTGAGCGATTGACTGCTGCGCTCCGTGTCGCGGGTTCGATTCCCGCACGGAACAAATATTTGTATGACCTACAGATTGTTTTTCCGGCTCTGGGTGTTGTGTATGAGAGATAATATGTTTGTAAACGCACCCACGATACAGAAAGTAATTCCTAGTGCGGGGCAACGTATTTAAAAAAAAAAGAAAAAAAAATGTATGAATTTTGTGAAAAATGCATTTTGTTTATTTTTTAAGATTAGCAAGACACGCTTAACTGACGAATATCACCATTACCTTTAGTTTTTCACATATATTTACCTAATTTTATAGCCTGTGTCCATTTGGAATAATCTTCAATCAACAATACAACAGACTAGATAACGCGTCACGTACAAAATCAAAGCTAAACTCTGTTCGCATGAATATATACATACTATCCTACATTTACAATACTTACTACAGCTACATTGTTTACTAACGAACTGAGAAGTTTTAAAACAGTTTCAACCATTTTTTTTTTTTTTCCTGCGTGGAAAATCCTCATTGGATGTCCTCCGCCCTGGGGAGGGTGGAGGGGTCTGTCAGACTCATACTGACTAAAAACCACCCCGGTGTTCCATCTCACACCTACGCTGGGGGTCGCGGGAACAACGATACTTCCGCAACCCCCAGCTAGTGCCGGCCCGCCTCCGCGGGCCACGACCTCGGGTTGGGGGGGAGTGAGGTGTTGGACTCCCCCCACGACGTCTCAGAGGGGCGCGCGTGGAACACTACGCGCCACCACCTCGGGTCCTGATGTGTGGGGGGCGACGGACGTCCCCGAGTCCGTCGCCCCTGGACCCATTTAGGGGGGCTGGAAGAGGGCGTTGTCCGCCCTCCGCCGACGCCCGGCGCGTCTGCTGTGGATTGGGTTAGCGGATGAAATCTCCCTCTCCCTCTCCCTCTCCGCA
This sequence comes from Anorthoa munda, assembly GCA_945859665.1. NCBI lineage: Eukaryota > Metazoa > Arthropoda > Insecta > Lepidoptera > Noctuidae > Anorthoa > Anorthoa munda. The sequence goes on from OX243893.1 coordinate 3,634,520, forward strand.
GCCTCCTTATGCGAGACGACTGTTTCGCAGAAGGATACCACCGCGTCCCAGGACTCCTCACTGCCGACCATAGACTCGACTACGGCCGGCAGCGACAGGTCACTGCCTACTTCAGAGATAAGGGCACGGCGTGGCTCCTCCCAAGCGGCACATTCTGCCAGCGTATGCCGCGCCGTGTCCTCCCGGCAGTTGACGCAGTGGTGACACCGGGCGTCCAGCTCCCTGTTTATGCGACACAGGTACTTCCCGAAGCAACCATGCCCCGAGAGCACCTGCGTCACTCGAAACGACAGGGAGCCGTGCCTCCTCCCGAGCCAGCGCTCGAGCACTGGCCGGACCGCCTCAATGGTAATGAGGCCGGCGGTAGGGCGTGAAAGCCTGTCCCGCCATTCCGCCACCAGGACCTCGCGAAGCTGAGACTGACGCAACTCCATGTGTCGCTGCATCAGCCCTTCGCCCCGCGCCCGCGAGTACCTTCGCCTCCAGGTCCCAGGGCGGAGATCCGGCCAGTGCACAAGCCGCCTCGTAGGAGATCGTGCGATACCCCCTGATGACTCTGACGGCCATCGCTCTCTGCGGCTTTCGCAGGACAGCGATGCTGCCGGCCGTCAGGTCAGCCGCCCAGATCGGGGCCCCGTACAGGGCCATTGATCGCACGATCCCCACGTAGAGCCGCCTACAGGCAGCGCTCGGGCCCCCCAGATTGGGAAGCAGCGTTGACAGCGCCCCAGCCGCGCCCAACAACTTGGGCGCCAGCCGCCGGAAGTGGGGGCCGAAATCCCACCGGCTGTCGAGCACCAATCCCAGGTACTTCATGGTTGACTCGACAGCGATTCGAGCACCCCCGACGACGATGTGGGCATCGGGTGGTGGCGCCCGCCGGGGGCCATGAAAAACCATGGCCTCCGACTTGTTGAGGGCCACCTCCAGGCCAAGGCGCCGTATGCGGCTCACCACCTGTGAGACCGCAGCCGTCGCCAGCAACGCTGCCTCCCTGTACGAACTCCCCCGGGCGGTGACCAGCGTATCGTCCGCGTAACACGTCAGGTCTACGCCCGGTTGGAGTTCGCCCCTCAGCACCCAGTCGTACCCGATGTTCCACAGGGGCGGGCCCAAGACCGAGCCCTGTGGAACACCGCACGACATGCGGTGCTGGTTTTCGACGCCATTACGTCCCACGTAGGTGACACACCTCTCTGCCAAATAGGCCCCGACGATGCGGCGGAGGTAGGGAGGCACTCGATGATACCGCAGTGCCTCCCGTACACAACTCCAGGGCAGGGTGTTGAAGGCGTTGGAAATGTCCAAGGACACCGCCAACATCACCCCACCCCGGGACACCGCTTCTTCCGCCAGGACTCTCACGTGCGATATCGCGTGGATGGTGGAGCGCCCATGCCGAAAGCCGAACTGGCTTTCGTCCAGGTCCGGCCCCTCTCTGTACAAGTGGCTGACGAGGCGGGCAGCGATTATCCGCTCGAACAGCTTACCCACCTCGTCTAGCAGCACTATGGGCCGGTACGCGGACGGCGAGTCTGCAGGGCGCCCCGCCTTCCTGAGCAGGACCAGACGACCAGATTTCCACAGAGTGGGAAACTGGCCCCGCTCAAGGCACGCTGTGAAGAGTCCTCTCAGCCAGGGCTCTAGCTCCTTCAGAGCGAGGGCTAACACGTGGCCGTGGATTCCGTCGGGCCCCGGAGCCGCGTTCTTGGCCCGGAGCCGCATCACGGCCACCCCCATCTCTGCCAGTGTCACCTCTGGGACGTTGATGGCATCCTCCTCCGTAGACTCTGCGGCCGTGGGCAAAGCCATCGGCGGCGGGATATGCTCCGCTCTCGCCGGGAAGAGGGCTGCGACTACCTCCTCCAACAGCTCTGGTTGGAGACTCTCCGTAAGTGGAGGCGCGGCAGCTCGAAGTTTCCCTCGAACCGCTCGATAAGGGCGCCCCCAAGGATCCCTGTCTAGAGTCTCCAACATCTCCTCCCTGGCTCGCTTCTTCGCCTCGCCGATGGCCAGCCGCAGAGTCTCCGTCGCCGCACGGTACACCTCATACAGCGCGGCTTCTTCGTCAGGGACCCGACGACGTCTCCTCCGGTATCGGGTGTACTGGCGTCTGGTCGCTACGCACGTGACACGCAACTGTGCGATCTCGGCGGACCACCAGTACACCTGGCGCCTTGCTGACTGTGCGTGGACCCGGGGCATGGACGCGTCGCTGATTTGCGTTATCGCCCCGCGGAATCACAGCGCCTCCTGTTCGACGTCGACGGGTCCAGTTGTTGCAGACTCCCGGATCCAGGCCTGGACAATGGTGGCCTCCTCGAGAAGTTCCCTGTCGATGCGCTTGCGCGCCCAGCGCGGACCGTCCGTTCGCGGGGCCAGCGCACCGCGGCCGCCGGCGGTCTGGGTGGAGACGTCGAAACGGATATATCTGTGATCCGATAACGTCTCCACCTCCACGGCGACACGCCAGTCACGGACACGGCTCGCGACAGCAGGGGTTGCGAACGATACGTCCACTATTGAACCGCCCCGCTGTCGCACGCACGTGTGAACCGAGCCCCGGTTTAGGACGACCAGACCAGTGGTGACTGCCCACTCTTCCAGCACCTCGCCCCTAGCATCGGTTACCGGAGATCCCCACGCCGAAGACTTTGCGTTGAGATCCCCTAGCAACAGCACAGGGCGAGGGTGCAGTCGGCCTACGACGGCGCCCAACTCGACAAGGAAACTCTCGAAGTCGGCGAGACTCTTGTTGGGCGAAAAATACGCACCAACTATGCCAACGCCATCCGCGAGGGCGGCCACCCAGCCGTGACCTCGGGACGTGCTGACTAGAGCCCCGCCAATGATGGCCACCAAACCGTCGAGGTCTCCAACCCAGTTATCCCTGGGTGGGACGAAATACGGCTCGGCGACCACAGCCACGTGAATCGACCACTCTGCCATGCTCTGGAGCAAGACATCCTGAGCTCTGGCAGAGTGGTTGATATTGCCCTGGAGGAAATGGTAGAGCGCCATTATGCGCAATCCATTCCCTCCACTCCATTCCTAGGCCGGGAGTCGGCCGAAGAGAAGCTAGACTGACGAGGGGGTAAAGAGCCCCCGGCAACCTTGGCCCTCCTTCTCCTCATCTGCTGCGCGGGTGCGCCACAGGCCTTTCCACCCGCTCTGTGCCCAGCGGGCCTCCCTGCAGCTGTACAAAGGCTGCAGTTTGGCGCCGCAGAGCACTGGGCCGCCTTGTGGCCAGGCTGACCGCAACGATAGCACTGCTCGCTGCGGTCTGTTTCGGCGGTGCATCGTGCCCTGACATGCCCAATGTCCAGGCAACGATAGCACCGCAGTGCCCTGGGTTGCAGCAGCTTGACCCTCGCTGCAACCCACCCCACCAGCAGTCGTCCACCGTTAGCGACTTTTTGCGCCGCCGCTACCGGGCACCGCACCCAAATCATGCCGAGCCCGGCAGCGTCGGCGCGGATCTCGCCCACCCGCACGTCCTCGGACGGACATCCGCCGGCTCGGGCGATGGCCGCCACGACCTCAGCTGGGGTCGTCAAGTCGTCCAGACCGTCGACACGCAGCTCAGACGTTTTCATAGGTCTGGACACCCGGACGTCCTCAGGATTGAGGACCTCCCGAAGCTTGGCGGCCAAAATGTCCGCCTTTTCAGCGCTAGAGGCACCCGATACCTCGAGCAGCCGCGCCCCCGTAATCGCCGGCCTAATTTTGAAGCCAGACGGTGTTCCAAGGTCGGGGAACGCGACTTTGGCCCTCGCTTCTGTCAGGACCGCCTTATAAGAGACGCCCCTTTCGACGGCTCCGGGCTGCAGCGTGATCACTACAGCCGCGGAGCGTGGTGCTCGTACCTTAGGCGGTCCCGCGGCCTTATTCGTTGCGGGTGCTCCAGCGGTTGCCGGTGGCGGTGCCGTCCTCTTCTTTCGACGGCGGCCCCTCTTGACCACCGTCGTCCAGGCCTCCGTGAGCCCCCTCCCAGGTGGTGTCGGCAGGGTAGCAGCCGCCGACTGGGAATTGGGCACGGACCTACCCTCCGAGAGCCTAGTGGCCCCCTTCCCGGCACTTCTCGGCTCAGACGATGTGGCTGCCGGTTTAGCGGGCCCCTCCTGTCTTCGCTTGTCTGCAGCGAGTGGTGGGCGGATAGTTTCCGCTGGGGGCAACCTCGCCTCTATGGCCTCCATCCGGGCACTAACCATTTGGCCACACTGCATCATGCAGATGCGCGCGATCCTCTCGATATCCGCATCCACAAGTGCAGGGGCCGACAATGGGGCCACAGATGGAGCCGACAATGGGGCCACAGGTGGAGCCGAAGACGGGGCCGGCGATGGGCTCGCGACGGAAGAGGCAGCCTTCTGGGCGGCAAACTGCCGCTTGAGATCCTCCAATTCGGTTCGGAGACGGCGGTTCTCCTCCCACAATTTCGCCGTCTCATCCGTAGCTGTGCGGCTACTGAGGACCTCAACCGCCTCCTGGATGTCGCTCACTGCCTGCTTCAGGGCATGGGTGAATGTGCCCTTCAGGTTACCAGATTTAGTGGCAACCTTCAGGACGACTTCTAGCCCGTCCATCACCTGGCGATTGAGCGCCACCGCCGATATATCCCCACCAGCAGACGTCCGAGCCAAACGCCGTTCTCGGGCCTGTCGGGCCAACTCGCTGACTTCATCAGCCGCGACAGCCCGTCGTTGCGCCCGTTTTGCCGCATTTGACTCTGCCTTATTTGTCCCTAATAGGGACGTGGTGGAGCCACCGCTCTGGTCCGCACTCATGTGCCCAGGGTCGCTCTGCACGCATTCCGCAGGGGCAGGCGTTTCGGGCCGAGGTACAAAGCGACCCCGCATGCCGCGTTCTGGCAACCGAGCGTTGGCAACAGCCCCCACAGTGCGACCTCGTCCTCTCCGCCCTGTTGTCACCTTTGGGGCCGATAGGTTCTCCTCACTCGAGGACAGACCCAGCGACCCCGAGTCTTTGCTGCGCAGACGCTTCCTCCAAACTTTGGAGGTGCCGCGCGAGTCCTGGTTGGACAAATTGTCCGCAGGACCTGAGCCTCCTCGGCTCTTGTTGCCGTCGGCGACGGCAAGCGGTGCGTCCACGTCGTGCAGTTGCTCCAGGTTCACCTGGAGCTCCTTTTCTCGCTCGTGGCTCATTTGGCGCAGGTCGGCGGTGGTCTGCCGGCCCACGAGACTATTGGTGCCCCCCTCAGATACGATGGGGCTGCCCTCTAGGAGATCCCTAGAGGGGCGGGACTGACCCTTGCTTTGCGCAAGGGTACCCGCCTGAGGATTTTTTGCCTTTAGTCTGTCTTCCATTATTAGTTCCTTTTTAAGGGTGAGGTCCCTTTCCCACGCTAGGGACCGGATACAAACCCTCCGGCTATTCATCCCCTCGGCACGCTAGACCTTGGGATTGGGTTCCATCTCTACTACACGCCCACTCGACCTACCCTCTGAAAGCAGAGGGGGGGAGTAGGCGTTAGATGGCCACCGCAGCAACGGACTACCCGTCCCGCCTCTAGCCCGGTTCCCTTCACAGACCATCATGGATGATGATCTGTGTTTGGAACCGTGACCTTTCCTCGTGTGTTGAAATTAGCCGCCCGCCCCAACTGTCCACCCAACGAGGGTGGGCAGTTGGAGCCGACGTTGCCCAGGGTGCGCCGCGTGGAGGCTTTCAACTTGCACCCCAAAACAGTTTCAACCAATTACAACCTCGGCACTTAGTAATAAAGTCACAAATCTTCAAAATATTATCTTACACTTACGACCATTCCTCACAAAAAACGAGCAAAGCAATAAATTACTTCTCATCATCATCATCTGCTTAGCCTTTTCCCCAACTATGTTAGGCTCGGCCTCCAGTCTAACCGGATTCAGCTGAGTACCAGTGTTTTACATGGAGCGACTGCCTATCTGACCTCCACAACCCAGAAACTGGGTAACAAGATACCTCTTGGCAAGACTGGTATCAGATCCCAGGCTTCTGACTACCCGTAACGACTGTCAAAGATCTTCAAATGACAGTCGGGACCAACGGCTCAACGTGCTTGCCGAGGCACGGAAGTAACTCGGTAAACGACCTCTGCTAGCGTTGCTTCACCTTGATGATCGACCCGTGCGGCTGTTGTTATTTAGCCACGAGCTGTCACATGTCTTCAAATTTTTGGTTCTAAGACATGGCGGTTTCCCCACGATGTTTTCTTTCATCGTTTTGAGAGCAGTGGTGATGAAATAATTCACACAAAGTAAAGCGCCTGCCTGGATTCGAACCCACGACCGACTTGTAAATCGCGGCCGTTACCACTGGGCCACCACTAGCAATAATTTACTTCTGTCACTTAGAAATGAAAAGGCACAGGTTAAGTAACATTTAGTGTGAAAAAAGTCTTAACTAACAACAAATTAAGTACTTTTTGCAGTTATTGCCTTACGTTACGCCTTGTATTGCCCAACCTTCGCCAAACACTTGCTTAACACTTGCTTGGTGCTTTAAAATCGGTAATTTTGTTGTCGTTTCAAATGTGATATTATTTATTAGTACTAACCTTAAAATATTACGTAATCTACATGTATTTACTGAAAGTAAGACACTTCGGCCGGTAAGTAGCTTTTTCAGTCATTATTATTGCAACTTTTGAATACACATTGAGGCATGGTGAAACGTGTTAACATTGGCTGTGTTTCAAGCGAACCAAACAAAGTTAAGAGCTCACGTCTCAAGTGAGCTGTTATTTACCAAGACGTACTTTTTGCGCCGACCCGATATCTAGTTGTATTGTCGATCGAAGGGAATAATGTACATACAATGTATGTGTGATATAGAATTTTATAGGAGCAATGGTTGCGCAGATCACCCTCCAGATAAAATAAGACAAACTCCTAAAATTTTCTCTCCCTCTTAATTATTTTTAATATTGGAAATATTCGGTTATATTATAAAACCAAGTAAAAACTACCCTGTAATGGTCTACGAAAATGATTTCTGTTTATATTTTATGTTCCGCTAATTTTGCCGGTGTATGTATTATATCACTTAAAGTAACGTACCCTCCACAACTATCTACTTCGATATCCGCGCACTGCCAGTCCGTCCTAACTATAAGATTTCCGTCAACTGCTTTATTAGAAGATGCAGGATTTAATGGAAACGAGTAAATATTATAATATCTGGCACTCCAAAACAGTAATTGTGTGACCGGGTCGTAAGCGACAGGCACGACATAGCTATTGTATGATGTTTCCGTAACTAAATGTTGTATTTTCCTGGTTGATAGGTCAAAGCTGGATATTGACACATTGGTCGGGTACTTGTTGTCAGCAAAGATTACCCTGTAGTGAACTGGATCATAAGTTGTGGATTGAATATCTTTAGCCGACGGAATGTCTTCTGTGTGCGTAAGTGTTCCATCGTAATAAAACTCTAGTCGTTTCTCTCTGCCCATGACTATGTCTGAAACATGAAGATAAGATTTAATTAAAAACTATTATTTCCTCATCTTTTCATAACATACGCTGCTCATACAAATGATATGCATTCCCGCCAGTCGACATCCTTCTCGAGAACTACGTTCTACAATTTACTACTTACAATGAAACACAATAAAATACACCATAACAGATTAGAATTTTCAAAAGTTACATAACCCTTCTTACCTAAATTTGAAACGGAAACGGTTTAAATATCCTGAAGCTTCAAAATTTTCTATTTTCGTTGTTTTTTACATAGATAGTACAAAATATAGAAAACTAGCTTGTGCCAGTGGCTTCACCCGCGTGAAAAGGGTTTTCTTATCCCAAAAGAACATTATACCGGTATGCAAAGTAGCCTTCAGACTATAAGTTATTTCTGTGCCAAATTGCATCCAGATCCGTTCAGCCGTTCTGGCATGATTGAGTAAAAAAACATTCAAGCTTCACATTTATGATATTAGTAAGACGTAAGATTATAAATAAATATGGAATACAAAAAACGTAAAACGACGTAGTGACGAGCATGTGGTACACATTTCTGTGCGCCTACCAGAACAAAAGAGACGTAGAGGCCGCCCGCCATTGAGCTGCAATGCTATTCTGTACACATCTCACCGTGATGACGTAGGTGAAGTGAGTTCGAAGTGGAGTGAGCTGTCAGTGATGCTAGGGATTACCTAATTTATTACATTTACAATCATATCGACAGTCGGATTTACCTATTAAATGGAAATATTAGCTTTACGCCCTGCTATTCATTTAGGACTAAAATAATGGAAATATCTCCAAAGACAAAAAAATACCCACATGAATATGCATAGAACGTTGATCTGTAACTTTAAATAACTTTAAATAAATAAATATTATTATTATTATAAAAAACATTATCGCGTTAACAAGAAAATACTTCCAAAACGAAAAGTAAAAAATACTTGCATAGAACATTGATCCGTAACCTCATATAAATAAGGAGCAGAATCGCGTCGAGCGTCCACAGAATGATAAGACGAGTAAAATAGTAAAATACTTAATGATTGTCTAAATTGGGATTACTCAACCCGATCAACAGCTGCTTTACCCCACCCTAATCCCAACCAGCCAACCCACCCTAATCCCATTCTCAACCAACACTTGCTTATCTAACATAACTTGATATGGATAAAAGTCACATTTAATTTAAATAAATTTTAACCCTAAATCGTCTTTTAGGAGTAGTTTTGAAAAACCGGCCAAGTGCGAGTCGGACTCGCGCACGAAGGGTTCCGTACTATTATCGCAAAAAAAGGCACAAAAATCACGTTTGTTGTATGGGAGCCCCACTTAAATATTTATTTTATTCTGTTTTTAGTATTTGTTGTTATAGCGGCAACAGAAATACATCACCTGTGATAATTTCAACTGTCTAGCTATCACGGTTCACGCGATACTGCCTGGTGACAGACAGACAGACAGACAGACAGACGGACCGCGGAGTCTCAGTAATAGGGTCCCAAAACCCAAAGGGTAAAAACGGGAAAAACCTAAAAACTAATAAAGATTTTTTTTTTACTTAGTATTTATGTAAGTTTCAAATATATAAGCCCAACAAATTTCTTCCTTCCTTAGGGATAAAATTGCCAATAACCAATACATGAATTCTTTTTATCAACCAAAAGCTAAATCTTTAATTTCACGTGTCACATTTTAAAGGGCAGAAGTTTCACGCAAACTTTAATCCCAGCTTACCTCCTTAGGGGTGGAATTTCCAAAAAACAATAAATACATGAATTCCTTTTATCAACAAAGAGTATAAATCTAAAAGTTCAGGTTTCAACTTACAAACTGTAAAAAATTCATACAAACTTTCACCCCCCTTACTTAAGGGAGTAACCCTAAGTATATAGTAATACCTAAGTATATAGAATTGCCGAAATTAAAAAAAAAACCCTTTTTTTTACTAACCAAGAGCGTAAACGAACTATTTCAATAAGTGAACGATATTTTCTGTTCCCAATAAACTTCCAAAATTGCAAAAGAGTTTCTAATATTAATATAGATTTGTAATTTGGTTCTCTTATTTATTTTTTTCATAGAGGGGGATGAAAAGCAGAGAGTGCTATGCGGTACCAAAAATTATTTAACCTAGAGCGACGTACTTTGAATCCTTCGCTACGCTTGTGATTCTACTCTAGAATCCTTCGGTTCACTCTAGATACAAACAATCACTCTCGCTCGGAATACATAATTTTGGTCCCTTGTAACACAATCTACTATTTACTAAGCTAAATTGCAAGTACGTCACATGGACGGAAGCCATGCAATTCGATCGATATACACTTTAAATTTCGTTATAAAATTCGTGACACAATTACAACTGCATCGTGCCATCAGGATCCCTTACTGTCATAGTCCGATGGGAACATAATTGGACACGACCGAAGAGTAATCTGCACTGCGCAGGACTAACGGCTTAGCGTGCTTTTCGAGATGCGCCTCGATAAATATTAGAATGCCAGCTTTCAAACTCCAAGCTACCATTGCGAATAATAATTCGTACCTTGTCCGATCTAGGAAACGAACACAAGACACTACAATCGGTAGACGTATTAGCGACCGGGAGACCAATGGGTCAGTTCGGAACACTCTTTACGCTGGGACGGTTTCTTGGCTGAAGCCGAAGGTGGTGTTTTTGGCCGAAGACGAGCGAAGCCGAAGCCGAAGGTTCAGTCGGACACTACCACCAAGTGAAAATTACTAATCTATATCTGTACTAATGTTATAAAGAGGAAAGATTTGTATTTAAGTATGTAACGAATAAACTTAAAAACTACTGGACCGATTTTTCATCTAAATTGGGTTAGGTAACAAACAAAAGTTATTTTCGCATTTATTATATTAGTATAGATATTAATTATTTTTCTCGGAGCCGGTTGTTCTATCCTCGAATATATATAATATATCATAGTGCATTTCTTGCTAGAGTATCAGTCTGGTAACACAGTAGCACGAGTAGAACTTCCATGTGCCAATTTTGAATACTTGTTTTTTTTTAAATCGCAACGTTTTTGTGACCTTTAAGGTCAAAAGTACAAAAAAAAATCATATTTAAAAAACTGTACATAATTGAGCTTTGTTCGTATTGCAGTTTTGTGAAGCAAGTACAAAGAGAAAATTATGCCGTGTTTAAGTAATCAAAAACGATAATAGAACTCGCAAAAAGATTGTATTACCGAAATCAATATTTTTATTTTTATTTTTTTTCCAGCTCGAAGTAGAACCTCTGTCATGCACCAACAGATACCTTATACTAAGGTTTATAATCCATAAAAATATGACTTGCAACTTGGGCCTAGGTTTTGAGAAAATGATTTTCAAAAATATGTGTTAGGGTTGTCACTATTTTGACCTTTTGTGACGATTAGTTTTTATCACATAAAATCTGCAGGTCTTTTATCTTCTATAATGGTTAATTGTTAGTATTATACTAACAATTAATTTTAAAACTTTTCACGTGAAATTGTACAAAAAATATATAAACATACAAATGTAATAGAACAGTTAATGTACAAATGCGAGCTCAGCCCATAATTGGGTTCTTGGCTTCTTAGTTTGATTACTGTCTGATAAACAGTTGCCTATACTATTATAGGGTAGAGATGACAATAAATTAAACTCCGTATAAGTCATGATATTCCCAGTCTACACATAAAAATGCAAACGAATATAATTATCCAGTATAAAGTACTGGATAATTATATTCGTTTGCCACAGGATTTTTCATTTTTAGTATTTTCTACATGATGTATCTGTTGTTATTATATTCGTTTGCCACAGGATTTTTCATTTTTAGCATTTTCTACATGATGTATCTGTTAATAGGTGAGCACCGACAGATTAACGACTCCCGCTTCCTGATGCAATTCAGTGCAAATTATAGCTTATGCCTGAGCCATAAGAGTCAAAGCGTGCCATCTCAACTAGATATAGTAAGAATGCATGCGAAATTTATTACTTCCTGTTACACACTCATGTCATTGTGTCATGAAATTAGGTAAGTGCGAAAGAGAAATAAAAACCTCAAAATTATATATTTCAACTAATCCAAGTTGAAATAAAAATATATAGAGTTTTTGATTTTCGTACAAAAGTTGCGTCAGCGATGTAGTATCGAACCAACTTAGATGTACCTAGGCTGTAGGCTTGTGGAAGACATGTTACCGATGACGTTCTCTGCGACAGTCTGTCTACTACTTACGAAATAAATACGCAAGAGTCACCGAGATTACCTTCTACTTAACCTATCTCACTATCTGTGTTATCATGGGTGTTATTGTTTACGATTAAATAGACTATATCTGCAACATGCACTATGATCGATAAGTCCTAAATAATTTTTACTAAATTATAATTAATTTTAATTGATTATAAACAGCAAATAATAACTGACCTTTGTGACACCCCTAAATTTGGAATTTTGGCCTCGGTACATAAAAATCATTTTCTCGAAACCTAGGCCCAAGTTGAAAGTAATATTTTTATGGGTGATAAACCTTAATAAAAGCAATCTATTAGTACCAGAAAAAGGTTCTACTTCGAGCTAGAAAATAAATAAAAAAATAAATAGTGATTTCGATAAAAAAAAATTTCGTGCGTTCTATTATCGTTTTTGATTACATAAATACGGGATAATTTTCTCCTTGTATTGCTTCATAAACCTGCAATACGAATAAAGCTCAATTATGTACAGTTTTTTTACGAATTTATTTTGGTCTTTTGGGCTTCAAGGTTACGAAAACTTTACGATGTTTTAAAAAATCAAGTACACAAAATTGACACGTAGCATAGAAGCTAGTTACCTATATACTTAATATCAAGTGCTATGTATAAAATTACTGCACAGGGTCCTGATTCGAGCAAATCTTGTGTTTTCGACGCACTTCTCACATTATTCACAAAGATTATAAAATGAAATCAAATATGATATTGAGATAACTGCTACTAACTGCATTAGAATTCAGACTGCTTGAGAAGTGATCTGGTGTCAGAGCGGAACTTTTCAATCATGCTTTTTGGAATAATTTTTGTTTTTTTTGTGTGGCGTTCCTTAAACAATTAATTTTATTTATAATGTTAGGTAACGGAATCCGAAAGGTGGAAAGTGATTTAATAGGACTACAATTTTTTTTGGATCTTTGAAACAAAAAGAACGGCAACGGCAAGTGGGTATCGGACTAGCGCGCTACAGGTTCCAAATAAAACCAACCATAATTTTGAAGGTTCACATTTGTACATCCAATTTCTTAAATTCATAAATAAAACATGACAGAAGAACAAATTTTTAGAGTTCCATACGTCCGAATGAAAAAACGGAACCCATTATACGATCACTCCTGAATCTGTCTAGTCAACTGTCTCAGCACTCTCAGCCAATTTGCTTTGAATCTACTGAGCCGGTACAGTTCTTTAGTACACATAAAATGAACCTCTGTGACCTAAACACGGAGGGTAACGTACATAAATTAATAAAATTTTGAATATGGGGCATCAAGATTATAAAAATACAAATTAAAATAACAATTGCTAACAAAAATGTTGAGCTCTTTTCTTTGTCGTTTTAAAATGGGTACGATTCTGGTAAGCGTTAATAAACCTTATTTATGCCAATAAACTCAAATCAGAATAAAATGTATTAAAACTAAATTATTATTATTCACAACTTTATCCTCACCCCAATTGAAGCACTGCACTATCGCGAGCTGCAACGCTAACAACAGCAATACACGCATGGGATACATCTTGGTCTCCAAACAACGTGAATTCATCAAAACTAGATGAGACGTCCACTCTCGATGACAGCTCGTTGAATACAGAAGTGAACTGATAATGTTATGTGAACATGACGCTATAAATAGGCAGCTACATGACTCTTGCTCAAAACCCATTTCCTGTTGGGAATACTGCCTGTGATAAGCGGGCTTCATATGGGTTTTTTCCATATTTTTAATCAAATTCGTTATTATTTAGTCATTTTATTTTTCGCACGTTTATTATCTGGCTGCTGGTTTCCTGTGAACATTGATAATATATTTATCAATAGGACGCAGGCACGTTAGTTACAGAGACGCTCGCTGATAAGCGGAACATTTATGTGGGAAACTTACATGTATGTTATTATATACTAGCTAGTGCCTACTCAATTCAAAACATCAAGATCGGAGACAACTCTCGAAGTTGTAGAAGGTCTAACTTCGAGAAACGGACGACATGTCTTTGTTGCCATGGAACATGGGTAGGCCTTTAGTGTAGGATGCTACTTGTGTCGTTCCTCTTGTATCATTTACAATTAGCTTTTATGTTAACTCTCTTTACCTAAACAGTGTAATAGTTTTGTACATTAGCAGTTGTCGCATAATCTATTTACTAATTGGGCGCTAATTTACTTAAAATTCCGGATTTATAGTCCCGAGATTGCTAAAAATGTTATCTTTAAGAGTACAAGTAAATAGACAGTTTCATAAAACCCGTTGTAACCACGATATTTTCAATAATTAATGTTTATAATTAATTAATCCGTTGGATTTAAGACGAACGGAATCGGTCAATGTGGTGACACTTGAGGAGGCTTTGTACAGCAGTGGACGTCTTTCGGCTAAAATGATGCTGCAATCCTAATATCGGAAATCAATATCGGAATAGTAAACCTTCCGATATGACATGCTTTAGTTGTTACACTATGTAACTAATAAACCTAAGCAGACTATAAACAAACCGAGGAATTCCTATCTAACTTCAATAGCGTTCACCATTCTTATTATCAGGTCCCTTGATTCAATGGTACCTATACATTATTACTACCCTTAATTTCTAGGACCGAATTAATTGATAGTTAGCTGCAGTTAACATACAGTTTTCCGGTTTGAACGTCAATGTGGTTAGCTTTTTAGTAGGGCCAGGGTTTAGTAATGAATTCCATTTAGGAGATAATTTTCGTGAAAGGGAAATTAAGGTGGTACCGACCAAGTGTGTTGATAATGTTCTATTTAGGTCAGGGTGATGAACTTCACTGAGAATCGTAGTTGTTAAATATCTTAACGATCCGACTAGCAAGTTTCTATTGATCTGAAAATATGTTCCACTGTTGATGAGTCTAGTCCATATTCCACCACCAAAATTATCTAAATGAGTAACGCTAACGCGTACTTCAAGTTTGTTTGTAAAATTGCCCAAGGTCGGCAATATACTTCTTTCCTTATTCTTATACCGTGTTTTAAGCAATTATTACATAACTACTTAATATTCACCAAGGTAAAGTTATGGAGAACTTAAGAAGAAGAAAGAAGGCATGAAAGTGGCTCCTGGAGTGATAAGAGTGGAACGTATAATTAGTGCGTAATCTGCTGTGAATGTGCGCCACATGTTGTCGTTTTTGGAAAAAAAAACGCCGTCAAAGTTATGACAGCGTCGTTTTGGCTTTTAGCAATATTATTCGTTAACGCAAGCATGGATACTTTTGAAACTTTTTATGGTTAATACAAGCGTCAAGATGGACTGAATACAGTTTTCAGCGAGCTAATACGTTTTCTCATTTGGGAGCTGCGATTTTTTTCGGGATTTCAAAAAAGCGCGATTACTTGTTTTTTTTTATATCTATTTCCGGCACGAATAGGCACATATCAAGAGCTACTCGTGTATTTTTATTCTACAGGCGCACATACAATGGTTTTAGAGAGAGATACACGATTCTGCAAAACGTTACTCCAGCAGGAAATGCGATATCTAGAAAACGTGATGACGCACCAATTATATTTTCAGCGCACATTTTTGCACAATTATAAGCTCTCTGCCCATGCACAATATTTTTCACTCCGATCATTCGTTTAGAATTTTCCTGCTGGAACGACGTTACTCCAGCAGGAATCGTTATTCCCCTTTTTTTTTCAAAAACGATGACTCTCACGAATTTGCTGGGATAACGTTCTCGAAATTATGTATTAATTTATTAAAATTTTCACATTACAGACGTAAAAGAGTTCAACAAATCTTGTGAGGACAACGTCCAATGCGACGGCCTGGTCGGGCTACCAGACGCGCGGTTTCCAGACGCCGCGCTGTGCAATCAACTCAGCATAATTGCAGTCCACAGCTGGACATAAGCTCTCCAAAAAAGTATTTCGCGAGTGCATTTTTATAATTTGTTTCAATAATCTATATATATAACTAGCTGTTCCCCGCGGCTTCGCTCCCGTGGGCCACCCCTCAGGACCTGTTATCGGGATCAAAAAATAGCCTATGTCACTCAGGAATAATGTAGCTTTCTATTGGTGAAAGAATTTTTTAAATCGGTCCAGTAGTTTCCGAGCCTATTCGGTACAAACAAACAAACAAAAAAATCTTTCCTCTTTATAATATTAGTATTGTATAGAAAAGGCACTGTCCCGACTGACATATCAACGCCCAGCCTAAACCACTAATGATAGAAGTTTGAATTTTTTATAGGAATTTGATTTTATACTGCAGACGTCATTTAAGGATTTTTGAAAATTCATCCCTTAAAGGTGTAAAAAGGGATGTTAAAATTTAATGAAATTTATATTGGTTATTAACAGAATTACGAATACGAATTTAGTATTTATGATCTTCAATACAATTAAAGAATAACGTATTTAAGGCTTTTTTGAATTTCATCCCTAAAAGGGGTAAAAAGGGCATTTTATAATATATAATTTTTACTAGCTGACCCGGCAAACTTTGTTTTGCCATAAAAACACCAAACATTCATCTACCCTACCTACCCTACCTACCCTACCTACCCTACCTACCCTACCTACCCTACCTACCCTACCTACCCTACCTACCCTACCTACCCTACCTACCCTACCCTACCCTATATCTCAAGTTGGACCAGACTGCTCACGGTGTGCCAATTTAATTTAAAATCGGTTATGTAGTTTAGGAATCCATCGCGGACAAACATCGTGACAGGAGATTTATATATATTAGATAACACTGGTATTGTCACACAAATAACAGCCCCACTTCGTGTCAAGCAATTACTGTCCATACCAGGTTGCCTGGAAGAGATCGCAGAATGCGATAATGCCGCCCACTGTATTTGGTGTACAATAAAGTATATAATAAATAAAAAGGGGTGTTAAAATTTGTATGAAAACTAAATTGTTCATTATCAAAATTAATTGAAATGTAGTCATTCTGCTCTTCAATACAATTAAAGAAACAGGTATTTAAGGATTTATGAATTTTATCCCTTAAAGGGAGAAAAGGGGTGTTAAAGTTTATGTGAATGATTACTGGATGTGCTTGGGGGAAACAGTTTTCATAACTCGAGTACCACTGATACCCTCTGACTATGTCTTTGAGTTTAAGCGATTACGATTCCTCTCAAGGTCTGCTTTGCAATGACCATAAATAAATCTCTAGGTCAGTCATTAAGGGTGGCATGCATAGATTTAAGGCAACATTGCTTCCGACACGGGCAATTTTACGTTGCCTGTCCCAGAGTCACCACTGGCAGCCTGGTCAATTTGACACCAGACAGAAAAAAGAGCAATGTGATATACAAAGAAGTGGTTAATTAAATTCTAACTTGACGACTTTGTTAGTGTAAGCTAATTGGAGTACCCATAACTAGACTGTACAGGATGGCAAGACTCATCACTCTATCAGAAGATGCTTTAATTTTTGCAACTGGCGGAAAATATCTACTCTACTTCGGCATTTGTGAAGTACACAGATACTAAATATAGCTGGTAAGCCATACTAAATCGCGACCACGAGGAAGACAACTATTAATCGAAAATCATCATGAGCAAGCTCTGTGAATATGTGAATATGCAAAATTATCACCTCTGTGGCACCGAAAATCCGCGTATAATCCAGACAGAATCATTACACCCGCTCAAAGTTACTGCATGGTGTGTTTTTTACTCTCGAGGCGTCATCGGGCCGCCAAACCACTACTGTGGTCGACGAGGTCACAGAGCTATGATCAACCTATTTATCTATCCTTAAAAGGAATAAATTTGAACTAGAGTACATATTGGTTCCAACAGGATAATGAAACGGCGCTTACGAGCCGCAACCGAAATTCTAAGGGCGGCATTACACGCAGGCTTATTACGTATGAAACAGCAATCAGCAATAATTGCGCAGAGATTGTACAATCAACGCGTGATTATAGCATTACGTCAAAAAATCGGCAGGCTTATATTTGCGAAATAATTGCTTTTCAATCGCGAATCCGCATTATGTATGACCGATAGCCACACCATAATAATTTTACGACAGCATTGCTTACAATAAAAATCTGGTAAATAAAATAGGCATTTATCGCAAGGTGATCGCGATCATTTCGTATTACGCATGGTTTTTGACAGCAGAGCGACAGCTATCGGCGAGCAATGTGGCTGTCAAATTGCGATAACTTTTCCCTTGTTGTTGGTCGATTGCCAATCGCTCGCTGATGGCAGAGTAGGTACAGAAGTTTTTAAGTTTTTGGCGGCATATTTTGTGTGTTATTTATTTTGTGACTACCTACTCTAATTATCCACAAATTAATTCCTACTAAATAATAAATCAAAATAAACAAAAAAAATTAAATAAAAAAGAATGCAAATTGATGTAGTTTTATGTCTCAAATGTTTGCGCAACAAAATAATTTGTTTAATCATTGAAAGTTGAGTTGAGGAGAAAATTTTAGTTGTAGTTTTGGCTACCTCAGCGAAGCTTGCCAAAAAGTTTGACACGCTAGGTATGTTTACTGCCAAATACTTACAAACACATTAGAATGTGTTATGCCCGCAATAAGTATATTTTATTATCTTCTTATTTCTATATGGCTTATTTCTCATATTTATTCTTATTTCTATAGCTCAAATACGAGATGATGATGTTCATTTAGTGATGTCCTAATGCGTTATCGATTCAATTTCTTATAACAATCTTCTATAGATTCAATTTCATATAGTCATTCAATTTTTCAATTTAATAAAGGACAATGGCAGAAGCCCATACATTATATTAGCCATGTTCTGAATTAGTTTGTTCGAGAACGCCGAGATTAATAGATATTTATTCATGAACTTTTGTAGGTTATGTCTGGGTAACTTTTAATAATGTGTTTAATAGGTGATATTATTCAATTTCGTGGAAGTAAAAGGGCAATATCGCATAAGTCCCTTACCTAGTTATTTCAGCATAAATTTGAAAATATGCACTTTGAAAAGAGTATATTTATTTATACTAAGCGACTTTGACGCGTATCAAAAGGTCCTCGTCAGAACCAAGATATTTTTTTTTTACTTGAATACTATTCTTTTTGCCTATCATTAATTGAAATTATGTGATTCATTTATATCTACTAAACTACCTCCCTGCAAGGAACACATGCACATAGACATAAACTGTATTGTTAATTCATTTTTAACCGACTTCCCAAAAAGGAGGTGGTGATTATTTTTTTATTTGATAGCTGGTGCTTGTCATGTGGTCCCATTTAATTTTCATCAAGATCTAATGAAGAACTTCGGAGATATACATCAGAACTCTTTAATAAATGACGGCAAATCACTCGGGATAGCTGCAATCGCATTTCTGTTTATTGTTTACACCATTTCATAACATAACATCACACTGGTACCCTCTACATGGGTACGCAAGTGTAAGCAGTTTACCTTGGTATACTCTTATTCCACCGGTTTTGTTTAAGTTTAATCTATTCGGGCTTCACTTTGGGCATTATTGGTACCTAGCCTATTTAACTGGTCCATTATGTACCACAAAAGTAAGTAAAAGTGTACATAAAAAGCGGAAAATAAAAAAATACTTTTTACAAAAAAATAACCGACTTCCAAACAAAAACACTACAAAGTAAAAAATAACTTCATTTTCGGAAGTAGGTGTCAAAAAACGAAGAAACTAAAACAAGAACACCGACTTCCGAAATTGAAGTTATTTTTTACTTTGTAGTGTTTTTGTTTGGAAGTCGGTTGTTTTATTGTAATAACAAATACATGAGTGATTTATTTACTACAGTCACTACTTGTCACTTGGCAGAATAAGTGTAAGATGGCAGCACTAAGCTAATGAAATGTAACGAAAAAGTCAATTAACTTTCATACATATCGGACCATCTTGAGCTTCTTGGCGTTACGTTGACATCGACTCTCAATTTTGGGCCGTACATTGAGGCAAAGGCTCAGCTGGCTGCCAAAAAGTTAGGGATCCTTGCGAAGGTGAGAAAGTACTTCACGCCGGAACAGCTGCTCAACTTGTATCAAGCACAAGTTCGATCGTGCATGGAGTACTGCTCTCATCTCTGGGACGGATCAGCTAAATACCAGCTTGATGCACTAGAGTCGATCGAAAAGCGGGCCAAAAGACTCAACGGCAATGAGGCACTGGTCAAATCAAAGCTCCAGAGCCTTGAACATCGTCGCCGAGTTGCCAGCTTGTCGGTTTTTCTTCGGTTACATTTCGGGGAGTGTGCGATGGAATTGCATGATTTAATGCCGCCCAGCCCGTTCCATCATCGGACAACCAGACGCACGGCGATGCGTCATCGGTACATGGTGGGCATCCCACCCATACGCACAAAACGTTTTGAGGACACTTTTATTATGCGTACAGCAAAGGAGTGGAATTCCCTGCCGGAGTCTGTGTTTCCCGATAACTACAATCTAGGGGTCTTTAAGTCAAGAGTGAATGGGTATTTTTTAGGCAAGCGTGCTTCACCGTCGACCACATCATCGCTTACCATCAGGTGAGATAGTGGTCAAGCGCGAGCCTATAGATAATAAAAAAAAAAGGTTTTTGTTTATACGCGGTGAACCAGTTAATGTTATACTTTAAAAAAACGTAGACAATTAATGGCTTTTCTTTGTATATAACTCACTTTCAGACGCTCAAATTTAAGTCAGCTAAGATTTCGCCATTGTTATTTTTCAAATTAATTATTATATTTTGTAAATAAAATGAAAATATTCAATAATCACTGCCATATTTACTGTTACGAATACTTTACATCTGCAAATATTAATTAAACGGAATATTGGAGCTAAATAGTAATTAAATGAAAAAAGAACAGCGTCCACGAAGTGTTTCATTGTCATAAGCTGGCTACTTAATCAAACGATAAATTTTATAAATCATAGGACAGGTATAACAGCTTCTGTTAAAAGTTACTGTTAAAAAAAAGACTTGACTTAAAGGCCTTAGTAGCCAGGTTGTTATATTGATCGCGCGATAATTGCGATAATCTTCTCGCGTGTTTTTTCACTGAACTAATGGACTAGCGCGCGAAAGGGCTGTCTGCCGAACCCCCGCCGGCTATTAAGTGAAACTCCTAGTTTTCCTCTCGCTCATCGAGTATTCTAGTGCTCCGGGTAAGAGAAGTGAGTGATCAGCACCTGTGGAACTGTGCGTTAATTGCTGGATTCAAAACCTTCGCTGTCTGCACGTCGACCGAGCCCACGGTGCGCAAGGCTGGTGTGCGGGAGTTGAAAAGGTGAGTTCTCATTCGAATCCACACATGAATGCTTTCTTCAATACATAATTTTGGCGATAATTGTACAATTATTGTTGCTTGCTGTTCCTTACGTAATAAACCCGCCAGTAAGATCGCCTGATTTAACTGTACCAGACTTCTTTCTGTAGGTTTTTTTAAGTCACGTGTCTATGTCAACAAGCCTCAGACTCTTGAAGCTCTCAAAGATAATATCTGCTGAGATATGGCAAGAGTGGATGTTCTGGCAAGAGTGATGGCAAATGCCATAAACGGGCCCGAATATTTGTCAATTCTGGCGAAGTGAATCACTTAGCCGTATCATTTTCTCGACTAACTGGAAAATAAATTAAGACACCAAATAAATATTATCCAAAAGCAGAAACAAAGTTCTTAATTCATAAATAAAAATTAGCCCTATAACATCGGGTATTAATTTTCTATCGTGTCGGTAGTAGGATTCAGAAATAGAAAGCAAAGTAGTCTTCCACTATTTGTATCTCCCCGTGTAGATCGATCCCACTAGACCTCCGGAGTGAAAGTCGGCTCTAGCTATTAGAACAGGAAGGCAGTGCAGTTTATGCTCATTTCATATCAATTTACACGTAATTTTTATGATTCGATAATATATTAAAGTTGAGCAAATTTTGTGGTCTACGCGAACAAAGACCGCCTATGTGTCTGTATGTTGCATGAAGTTTTAAATAAATAATAAATAAAGACGCGGGCTTAAACCATGTTTGGATAATAATTTGCAATAGCCCGCCAGAACCGGAAAAAACGAAACAGCCAATATCGTGTAGTCCTGAGCATCGTCGCCGAATTGCCAGCTTGTCGGTTTTATAGCGGTTGCATTTCGGGAAGGGGTGGAATTCCCTGCCGGAGTCTGTTTCCCGATAGCTACAATCTAGGGGTCTTTAAGTCAAGAGTGAATGGGTTTTTTCTAGGCAAGCGTGCTTCACCATCGACCACATCATCGCTTACCATCAGGTGAGATAGTGGTCAAACGCAAGCCTATAGACAATAAAAAAAACCATGCAGGCGAAGCTGCGGGCGGAAAGCTAGTAATATATAAATGGGTAGTGACTAGTGTTTATGCCAAAGAAGTGTACACAAATATTGAATGTTTTGTGTAAATGTTATTTATTTTAAAACTGAGTTGTTTAAATTACTTTTGTTTTGATTCTCAATAATGTCTGTATTAGGAAATGCTTATACTCGTAAAACTAATGACCAAAACCACATGACGTATTTCTCATTTTATATTTTCGTATAGCGAGATGAATGACGCGATGTGGATTTCCGTCTGTGTCAGTGGTCGATTGATAGCGGTCAAATCCTTCGCTTTGCCGAATTAACTTGCGCAATTCGGCTGCAGGAGTCCATTGGAAGCTTATGTATTATAACGTTTGCCCAGCCATTCATTTCAACCACGTCTCTTCATTTAAGGCCTTACATTTACTTGTATGAGACTAGTAACTACCACCATAAGGGCCGACGTTAGAACATTTGACCTCAGCTTTAACAATGCTAATAGGAACTACTTAACTATAAATGTTTGGGTCCCAAGTGTTCGGTTTTGACCTGCCTCTGTTAGAGGTAAGACCTTAAAACTCCAAAACTTCTGTTGATATGAAATCCTGCCTCGACCGCCCACTTGCTTTTGGGTTTCTAGATTCTTTATTTATTCTCTTTATTTAGTCCAGTAGCTAACAGTTGTGTTGTCTTAATGTAGGTAGATACTATGTCGACATTGACAAAGTGAGACTTATATCGTTAGGTTAGAAGCTTAATGTTGATAGTGACGTACCGTTTGAGTTTAGCTCTGAATACATTAAAAGAAGATGTGTTCCTTATATCTGCTAGTAGATTATTGAGTATATAGAGTGATATAGAGTGCGTTCGCGGGGACGCGTCTGTATTTGGTTATGGTTTCTTTTGCTGTATTTGGATGTTTTGGTGTTGAAGGATAGCTGTGTGTGTATGGTTTTGTTGAGATTTTTTCTAATGAGAACGCAGGAATTGAAAGTGTAAAGTTGATGAATGCTTATTAGTTTGGTGTATTTTTATAGTTCAGATGTAGATGTATGATAATCGTAGTTAAATAGAAGCTTAATTATTTTATTTTGTGCTATAAGCAGATCTTTAATTGCAGATTTTGTAGCGCATCCTTAGATTTCGATAAGACAATTTATGTGTGAGCGAATTAATGAGTTGTAAATGTTGAAGCGGATTTTTTTGGGATGTTATTTATGTACCCGCGCATTAACGATTTTATTTTTGATTTTATGTAATCAATGTGCGCTTGCCAAGTGAGTTTGTTGTCTACTCTAAGTCCGAGGTATTTTTCACAATTGCTTTTGATGATTTTAGTGTTGTTTATATGTAAAGCTGGGTGACCTGCGATTTTTTTTTAATTTTTAGCTGAGATTATCATGTTTAAGGTTTTAGAACCTCCTATTTTTGTCTACAGTCGGTTAAATCAATCTATATTTACCTTGCACTTTCACAGTGGGTGTCAACGACATATCTGGCCTGACTGAGCTCGTCAGCGAAGCTTGCAGCGCGCGCCGGATGCTGGGTGATGCTGCTGCGTACACTAGAGGGTTTAGTGCGGAGTTGGTGAACCCCAGCCATGTACACCATTGCCAGACTGAGTCCCAGACGCAGTCGCAGAGGGAATCTGGAAAATGTTTTAGAGGTAGTAAATCATCAGTTCCAAAGCCATACCCTTTTTATTGAGGAAAATGATTATAGATACCTTCCGATTGGAAAACGGAAGGTCATGTCGAAATTCAAAGTACTAAAACCTCACAGTTCTTACGGCTACCACGATCGCCGGAATGACACGGCCCGGAATCTAAAGTTGGTTTGGGCGCACGGTTGGCGCAGTGGTTGAGCGATTGACTGCTGCGCTGCATGTCGCGGGTTTGATTCCCGCACGGAACAAATATTTGTATGACCTACAAATAGTTGTTTCCGGCTCTGGGTGTTTGTGTTTGTGAACACACCCACGAAACAAGAGAAATTTCTAGTGTGGGGCAAAGATTAAAAAAAGAAGAAGTAATTCGCGCGCACTCTCGACTGGTATCGGCCCACTGTGCCCAAAGGACCTGGATCTATAGTGTATAAAGTGGCGATGTGATATCCTCGTGCCACGGAAAGCACGTAAAGCCGTTAGTCCCGTGTCTGATCTCTCTCAAGTCAAACAGATTTTCCGTCCCATTGGAGTTTGAGGGTATGGGAACCGAGATGGCTCGCGCACTTACTTTCAGAAAGTAAATAATCAGTTTACCAACTGGCAGCACTATGAAGAATGGAGACTAGCAGAAGAGGTACAGCGCCATCAGTCTGTGGCGCGCTGTTGGCGAGAGATGATGGAGCAACTGTAAACATAGCATTAAAATTGTTACTTATCAGACACGGCATTTTATTTCTATTAGGCTCGCGCTTGACCACTATCCCACCTGATGGTAAGCGATGATGTGGTCGACGGTGTAACACGCTTGCCTAGAAGTAACCTATTCACTCTTGACTTAAAGACCCCCAGATTGTAGCTATCGGGAAACAGAGACTCCGGCAGCGTATTCCACTCCTTAGCTGTACTCATAATGAATGTATTTCGAAAACGTTTAGTGCGTATGGGTGGCATGTCCACCATGTACCGATGGCACATCGCCGTACGTCTTGTAGTCCGATGATGAAACGGGCTTGTCGGAATTAGATCATGCGATGCAAAATGCAATGCATGTATGTATCGCACACTTCGGTCCACCTAGTTTGATGATTACGTCCTACAAATTATAAAGATTGGTAAGAAACGATAGGAAATGTAACTTACACAGTATTCGTTTGACGGTCCTGTGAACAAATGTTGTTTGAAGCAACGCTTCTTTTTAATGCTGGTTTAGGAGTTTTGTCCTGAAATACAAACAAAAACAAGCATATTATTATAATAAGGTAAACTTAATGATAATTCGAAATGATAAAAGAAACACAAACATGATTTTCAAATACCTATTCCACGATACCCACATAACTTTGAGACCAAATTTTTTTTTTCACTATAATAATATGGCTTAGTTTTTTATTCAAAGACATAACAGTAATACTGTAATGTTTTTGAATTAAAAATAACTCCCAAGACAAATCGATTGACGTAAGAATCATCAAAATCAACCCACCCGTTTGGTCTCTACTAAACTCCGTTTGAAATAACATAGACAATCTGTTTTACACACCTAACAAGAGTTATTTAAGTAATGTTTCAATAGCATTTGTACAAAACTTTTACTGTGCCAAGTACATTTTATAAGTTGGTCGACTATTACTCGTAAACTTGTAAAGCCTGTTATGATTTTATTTTTGTATATTTTTACATGGTTCGTAAGCATATATTTACTCTATTTTACACAGCTCTCAACGTTATTGAAGTAATTTTTCATTGGCATTTGTACAAAATTTATACTGTTCCAAGTACATTTTATAAGTTGGTCGACTATTACTCGTAAACTTGTAAAGCCTACTTATCCGTGATAGTTTTCATTTTAATTTCATTATATTTAATACTGACGTGAATATTTTCACATAGCTAATAGCAACCATTTCGCTGAGGACACTTGACTCTAACATAATTATTATTTTTTATTTATTTATTTAAAGCTTAATTTTACGCATACGGATCTCTGAATCGAAAAATGGTTTTAACAACCTCATAATATTTTTGAATGGCCTATCCAACGATATGCCACACCATGGGGTAGATAAGAAAAAAATACATCCCCACTTTATATCTATGGTAGGCACATGATAAAAAATATTTTTTCATGATTTTATGTAACCACTTTGTCGGAATTATTAATATTATATCCATGCCAGATACTCTAGTGCTTAGATTCTCTGAGCTAAGCTGCGGACGGACAGACGGACAGAGCAAAACTATAAGGGTTCCTTGTTGACTTCGGAGGTATCTGGATAAGAGTCCGCTGGATAGAGGGCTTCAAGGCGCACACGCCCATATATAATATGTCATATTTCCTCCAGAAATAAGAGGGGTTTTGTTGATTTGTAGGATGTAAACATAGTAAAATATAACTAAAATAAAAATTCGCAAGTGATTGATAAAGAGGAGGACCGCAACCTCAACAAAGTAAAGTTTCGGGGTTCTAACGCTCGCAGGCGCGTCGACCTCATTCGTAGCCATCGACATGGAAATTTTATCCACCGCTTCAAATAGTCATGAAACATCAAGTGTTTCATTTCCTACTTAAAGAGCCTTCACACCTCAATACATAGCAGCCTTCAATCAACACTTCAGGACTCCTGGAACTGAACTATAGGTACAGGGCGTCACCGCGCTAGGGCTGGAGACTTACAACCTCCCGTATATAGTACCCGGCGATCACGTCCGTCCGGTACAACTATGTAATTTTTACAGTAAAATTGTATAATCCACAAAGTCATTAGACATTTGGGGCCTTCGTTATGTCTGTATATATCGCACAAACATATTTCTTTTTTAAACAGTGCCAAATTTTTCTGAACCGTTTTGTTCATTGAAAAGTAATTTTTTTTTTTCGAAATAAGCTTAAATGGAATTGTAAATAACTTTCTCAAATATTTTTGACTATACTTGTCGGGTTTAGTGACGTTAGTTTTAAATTTAAAGTTACGCAGGCCTTATCAGTGGGATTTCGTAATTGCAGACGTAAAGCAACCAATATTGGGTGCAGATTTTCTAAATCATCATAAACATCTGGTTGACGTCAGTGCCCGAAAACTCATTGACCAGGTAACTGATTTAAATGTCATAGCATCAATAGTAAGCATGAGTGAACCTTCTGTACTTTCTGTTAGCATCGATCATCCTTATCATGACCTCTTATTGAAATTTACAAGAATAACTAAACCAATGTCATTCGTGGAAACGAAACCGAGCTCTGTACAGCATAGTATTAAAACAACCGGACCACCGGTCTTTGCACGAGCACGGCCTCTAGCACACATCCGATACCAACGTGTCAAAGGTGTATTCAACAAAATGCAAGAAATAGGTATCTGTCGACCTTCAAAGAGTCCTTAGCCTCAAGGCAAGCCCCTTACAAGTAGTTGAGAAAAAGAATGGGGACATTAGGCCATGTGGCGATTATCGCCGACTAAAGGCAATCACGAAGCCAGACAGATACCCAATGCCGCGGTAACAAGATTTTACCAATAACATGGCCGGAAAGAATATTTTTTAAAAATCTGTATAAATAGGGCCTATCATTGCATTAAGACCGCGCTGGAGGACGTCGAGAAAACAGCGATAATAACGCCTTTCGGCCTATATGAGTTTACTCGAATCGTTTGCGTAATGCCGCGTTGACCTTCCAGCGATTCATGGACTCGGTTTTCCACGGCCTGGATTTTGTTTTTAATTATATAGATGATGCACTGATCATGAGTGAGAATAAAACTCAGCACCTCGAACATTTAGGCATAATTTATCAACACACAGGATATCACAGCGGGATAACAGTAAATTTAGATAAATGCGCTTCCGGGCAAACATATTTCGAATTTTTAGGCTACCACGTGTTACCATTCGTCTGACAGAAAAAAAGGTCAAGGCCATCATAGACTACCCAAAACCAAAGACAGTTGAAGAGTTACGGCATTTCACAGGTATGGTGAAATTTACCGTACTCAGTTGCCCAACGCAGCATCGTATCAGTCGGCTTTCAACAAGTATTTCGGGAACACAAAAAAAAGGGACAAAAGTAAAATCCAATGGATCGAGGAAGCTAGTGAGGCCTTTGAACAATGTAAGATTGGTTTTAGAACGGCCGCTACATTGTCACATCCAAGGAATGATTCGACGCTTGCCTTGATGACCGACACTTCTGAGTTTTGTGTAGGTGCAGTTTTGCAGCAGGAAGTTAATGAAATTTGGGAACCATAGGCTTATTTCTCAAAAAACGTTGACCCAACAGAAATACTACGCTTACAACCAGGAATTATCCATACTAATATTATAAATACGAAAGTAACTCTGTCTGTCTGTTACCTTTTTACGCTTAAACCGCTGAACCGATTTAGATTTAATTTGGTATGGAGATAATTTGAGACCCGGGAAAGGACATAGGCTCCTATTTTTTTCAAAAACACGACGGGGGAGAAATGGGTTTGGGGTAGTTTTGCATGAAACTTCTTATTATGGCTTAAGCCGCTAAACCGATTTAGATGAAATTTGGTATGGAGATAGTTTTAAATCCTAGGAAGGACAAAGAAAAATTTTTTTCATAAACACGAAGGGGGAGAAATGGGGGATGGGACGTTAGTTTTGAATGAGACTTCTTAATAGGGCTTAAATCGATGAACCGATTAAGATGAAATTTGGTATGGGGATAGTCTGAGACCATGAGGAATATATAGGCTACTTTTTTTTGCATAAAACACGAAGGGGAGAAAAGGGGGCCGGCGTTAATTTTGTATGTAACTGCCTATCATACAACTTCTTCTTATTATAAATCGATTTAGATTAAATTTGGTATGGAGTTAGTTTGAGACCCTGAGAAGGACTTAGGCTACTTCTTTGTGCATACAAATCGAAGGTAAAGAAATGGGAGGGTTTAGTTTTGTATGAAACTTATTATTATGGGGTTGTAAAGATAAGATGTACAAATTTTCTTCATGAAGCTGAATTTCGGGAGATGGTAGTATAAAAATAATAAAGTTGGTTAAGAAATGATTTTTGAAAATTGGAATTTTTAGGGGTTAAATGGGGCAAGCTGAACTTAGTATACAACTTTTTATTGCGGCTTCCGATTAGATTTAAACTTTTCAGGCATGTTTTTGATAAAAGATGATTGAGATCTGAATATTTATTTAGATTATGTAATTGGATGAGGATTCGTTATTCACAATAAGGGCTAAATATAATTGGTGCCAATATATTAACAGGTATGGGAAAAGGGGCAAGCGTGTTCATACGTCGAATCCTAATAATTCCCACTGACCTATCATTTCAATTCAAGACTTCAGTTTCCAGTCAAACTTAGTTTTGCTATAACTATTAACAAAGCTCAAGGGTAGTAGGCATGCTTTACCCACGGCCAGCTACATGTAGCTGCTGATGTTCGTGATTAGCACGACTTTCAACATAGTATATACCAGCATCCTAAAATGTTGTACACGTGATTAACGGCATAATTAAGAAAAGTCGTTTTTAGGGTTCCGTACCCAAAGGGTAAAAACGGGACCCTATTACTAAGACTTCGCGATCCGTCTGTCTGTCTGTCTGTCTGTCCGTCTGTCTCCAGGCTGTATCTCATGAACCGTGATAGCTAGACAGTTGAAATTTTCACAGATGATGTATTTCTATTGCCGCTATAACAACAAATACTAAAAACTGTATAAAGTAAATATTAAAGGGGGGCTCACATACAACAAACGTGATATTTTTGCAGTTTTTTGCTCGATATTTATAACGGCAACAGGTAGACGTTTGAAATATTCACAAAATGTTTAGTTGTATATTTACTTCAAAAAATAATAATTAATAAATTAAAATAAAATAAATTAAGGGGGGCTCCCATACAACAAACGTGATTTTTATGCAGTGTTTTGCGATAATGGTACGGAACCCTTCGTGTGCGAGTCCGACTCGCACTTGGCCGGTTTTTTTTTTATTTCTTTTTGATTTTTATAAACTGCTCCCCACACTAGGAGTTTCATTCTGTATCGTGGGTGCGTTTACAAACGATTAACTGTAGACAAAATGTATGATAGAGAGGTATCTTCAGTTCACAGCAAAGCAGAACCTATGAGTCTGTAGTTTATTTGTTTCCTTTTGTAACTATTTAACCTATACCTATCACCGTGTACACAGACCGTGAACCGCTAGTTTACGCCTTTTCAAAATTAGGAAAATCATCTGATGAAACAGTTCGTAGAATTAGGCATTTATCATATATCAGTGGGTTGACAACCGATATACGTCACATAACTGGACATAGCGACACAGTAGCTGATACCTTATCGCGTATAGGAACAGTTTTCTGTCCCACGAGAATAGACTACAACCGGATAGCTGAGTTGCAAGAAACCGACGACTACGTGATAGCATGCAATGCAAATAATAGCAGCCGTATCACTTTAAAGAAATCATATTTACCTACATGTGATAAGCCAATATATTGTGAGTTATCCACTGATCGTATATACCACAAGAAGTCAGGTGAATCGCGTTCGAAAGTAAAAGATCCGGCAATTAATCAGCAATTTTTTTTGACGCCTATGATGAACAGCAACATTAACGAATGCTCTAAAACATGCAAAGAGTGTCAACGATCAAAAATCGGTCGTCATACTATAACAAATATAGACCAGTTTCCTATAGTCGATAGATTCCAACACATACATATAAATATAATCAGTCCGCTTCCGATTTCGCAAAATGGTTTCAAGTATTGCTTAACGTAACGATAACAGACCGGTGTAGACGATGGCCTGAAGCCCTCCCCATGCAGGCTATCACCGCCGAGAAAGTCGCGGGTATTTATACAGAGATTGGATCTGCCGATACGGTTGCCCAGTAAAATTAATTAGCGATCAAGGCCGCCAATTCGAAAGCACGCTTTTCCAACAACTATTGAAAATTAAGGGTATTTATAGGATACGCACCAGAGCGCTGGCATAGAACACTTAAAGCCGCCCTTATGGCTCGATTAAACATTCTCGCTCGATTATTACAGTTAGGTATGTTAGGTCTCCATGCAGCATGTCGAAGCGATAGTGGGATATCAGCTGCAGAATTATTTTTACCATTGTACTGCTCGGCGGGCCGGAAATGACATCATTCTTATCGTAACAATAAAATAGAACAAGTTGTTCAATATATTAAAATCTTTAATGCTTTCAACATAAAATACTCGTTAGTCACACAATAGTCTAAAAACTGAACTGAATATTTAGAAATGACCAGTAAGAAACATTCCCAATGCAAGCAAGTACTGTCCGTAAACTGTTATTTCGTAAAGAATAATTAAAACTTATTTGTCTGGCTCGTATTAGTGTAAAAACAGTCCCATTGTGCTGTCCGTAACACTAATTTCTCGAGCAGGAAAAACTTTGAAATATGTACCTTGCTGTTGGTAGGTAGGGACAAAGTAAACAAGATGTGTTATCTCGTATCCTTGTATTTTAATAACAGATGAAGATCGTTATGCTATCAAATTAAATACAAATAATTGTGTAATGGTTACTCGTAAGTAGGTCAACACTGCTTAATATTATAGTACATACCTTGATCATCTAACGGAGAATCATCATTCTCAGCACAGCACATGAGTTATCCGAGTAATACGTATCACGCGATCGACACCGTTTCCGTTTGAATTTTCTTTGTAATATTCTAATTTTATGTTTTATACGATCACAATCATCACCTTTTCGTTTAGGCATTATTTTAAAATTATAACAATAACACTAGATATTAACTTTATAAATAAATAACTCTTATCGCGAGCGTGTGTGGAACGGCGCAGCACTAAAATGCGAATGACATCAGTGTTGCCAGTGGCAGATAGTTAAATATTACATGAGACAATCTCAAAATGTTACATTTTCATGGAAAAAGTTACTTTGCCTTATTGTATGTGAAAAACATACACATACAATAAGGCAATATATAGGCAATATACACATATCGGTCAATGTGGCGACGCCTGGGGGAGGCCTATGTCCAGCAGTGGACGTCTTTCGGCTGAAATGATGATGATGATGTGAAAAACGACACTAACACGCTCACTCGCTCGCCGGAGTAAGCGGGATGGAAGATTTAGAAATACGCGTAAGTAAGTGAGTGAATATTCAATACGTCAATTTGAGTGTCACAAAATCAGATGCGACAAAACAACGAACATAAACTTTTCAAGATGCTTTCCGTTTCACGATTATTTTTTGTTTGCCAAAAATATTTCAATATTTTTTATTAAGTCCTAAATGTAACGTATAAGTTACATTTTGAGTCGTGTTACATGGAGGTTATCATGAGAAGGTCAAAACAAACGTAAAATGTAACAAAAGTTACATTCTGGCAACGCTGAATGACATAGTGTTACATATTATTTAGCGAATGACCCGGATTGCGGGCACAGGAATCAAGTGGAATAAAAACGGCAATAAAAACTTCAGAAGACATCAAAATATTCTCAAAATAGTGTGGAATGGTGTGTTCTTCGCGTTAATACAGGTGTATAACTATAAAATGCTAAAACATTTTTATCTCGAGTACGAATCCTGAAGTATAATGGTTCTTGGGGCAAACAAAATTTTGTTTTGTTTATTACTTGCCAGGCTGCTTTTGATTTGTTTTGTGAAACATTTATAAAATGGTTATTTTGGGCTTTCGGGGTAAATTTTATTATTTTCCTGGAAAGTGTGGCATATTATTTTAAGACAAGTTTATTTTTGAGATAGGCAATCCTCACTAAGAAATATCTATAGTATATATTCCCAGAGTAGCTGTCTCTGTGTTTAAGGTTCCGTATACAAAGGGTAAAAACGGGATCCTATTACTAAGACACCGCGGTCCGTCTATATGTCTGTCTGTCACCACATTTTCAAATTCTAATGTTCTTTTGTTTGTTTTTATTACATCGATATTGAAGTCGTATTTTTATTTGTAAGTTAAAGAATTGTTCGCATAAAGTCTTCCACATCACACGTCACATCATCAACCAATTAATGTTCCCATTGCTGGGACACAGGCCTCCTCTCAGAGAGAGGGAATGGGCCGTAATCCACCACGCGGGCCCAGTGAGGGTTGGTGGATGTCGCATGTCTTCGAATTTTTGGTCCTAGGACATGCCGGTTTCCTCATAATGTTTTCTTTCACTGTTTTGAGAGCAGTGGTGATGAAATAATTTACACAAAGGAAAGCGCCTGCCTGGACTCGAACACACGACCTACAACTTGTAAGTCGCGGCCGATACCACTGGGCTACCACTGCTCGTCCAGTCTTTTATTAAATACGTTTTAGTTAAATTTAGGTATTCTATATACGCAGACAATTATAATATTATGAGTTATCAGCTCTATACCACAGCACTCG
Source organism: Anorthoa munda (assembly GCA_945859665.1). Taxonomy (NCBI): domain Eukaryota; kingdom Metazoa; phylum Arthropoda; class Insecta; order Lepidoptera; family Noctuidae; genus Anorthoa; species Anorthoa munda. Next base: position 3,667,599 of record OX243893.1, read on the forward strand.
AAAATACCGGTCACTGATTGCTTTGTTACTTCCGTTAAATCTCTACAATGTAATCCTATTCGAACAAATATGCAGGTTCCTCCTCGTTTAATATTTCTCGAAAAGAAGGCAGCTAGGCAGTAATTGGGTAGATGTAGCAAGCTCTCGTAACCTGTCTCAACTAAATGTTCCGCTCGTTTTCTTAATTACTAAAGGGTAATCTTGTCTGCGCTAGACAAGATTAATTCGTGCCTAGATCCGATAAAATTCTTGTCGTGTACGTGATGAATTGTTCGTGTACGTTACGAATTCTTGACTGAAGAGTTTATATCTGCTGAAGACGTCATAGCCCGAACCGGCCGGCCGGGATGACGGTCGGCTTATCAGGCCTTTTTAACCCGACTGCCGAAGGAGGGTAATGTGTTTATCAGTCTATGTATGTATGTAAGTATGTATGTATGTATGTTTGTTCCTATGTGGCATTCTTTAATTGTTGTGTTGTGTGGATAAGATTGTAAAAAAGTTCTTAGTTATAACCTTGTATTGGGGTTGTGGTTAAAATGATACCAACTCTTGTGTGGAATGTGAGTATCATTGGTTTTAGTAGAGTAAAGATGATCTTAGTTAAAACCTTGGGTTGGGAATCCGGAAACTTGAATTTTTGTAACCAAATGATGCTCAAACCAATCAAATCATTTTAATTCAGAGGTGCATTATAATAGTGGGCATTGAAAGACGGGTGTAGAATTATGAGAAAACATGAGAATATGTGACCTTGGTTGTTTAATGGAACCAGCTACCACCACTTGTGTGGAATGTAAAAAATATGTAGTATCCTTGTTCTGGTAATATCTGTATTTCGGTAAGGAAGTTGTAAGCTTCCGTATGGAGCTTGGAATCCGATAATGCATAATATCGTCGCCATTATAACTTTTGTCCAAATACGTCACTTGTGAAATATGGGTCAACATCTACCCTTCATAAATGCCAATTTTAATACTAAAACTACTTGCAGCAGGTAAGTAGTTTTGGTAGGCAAGCAGTGACCAGCAAGCTGCTTAGTAAGTTAACAATTTAATCATAAAGGGTCTAAAAAAACATAATTGGCCTCTAAAGGGAAACATAAATGCGACATGTGGGTGTACTCTGCCGAAGCTTCTAGGGAACACAGGCGTGATATTATGGTATGTTATTAATACACCGAAGTAAACTATAAACAAACCTTGGAATGCCTGTCTCAGTTCAATAGCGTTCACAGATCTTATTATCTAGTCTTTGTTCAATGGTAAGCTCCCTGCGGGCCAACAACTGCCTTGGCCTACCTGGCAATCTCTCAACCGACTGCGAAGCCAGGTGGGTCGCTGCAGCCACAACCTAGTTAGATGGGGGTACTCCAATGACCCACAGTGCGATTGCGGAGCCAGGTCCCAAACAACGCCTCACCTTTTGTCGTGCTCTCTGTGCAACAACACCTGCACCTTAAAAGACCTTTGTGAGGCAAATGACAACGCTGTTGGCGTGGCTGAATACTGGTTAAAACATATTTAAATTTGGAATCATCGATACAACGAAGAAGAAGAAGAAGAATGGTATGCTAACTAACTTCTAGGGCCGAATTAATTGTTAATTAGATGCAGTTAACATACAGTTCTCTAGTTTGGATTTGCAGTTGGTATTTTATTAGAGCTAGGGAATAATTATTAATTAGAATTAAGAGATATTTTTTAATAAAAGCGAAATTAATAGGCCGAAAGTGCAGAAAGTAATATTGCTATAATGTTTCAATTAAGTCAGGGTGATCATGATTAAAGGCTTTTGATTCGATTGGTTAACTTTATTAGAATCATCAGTATGGTTTCAAAATTAAATCAATTAGCAAGATAATTCGCTTGACTCGTGAATTTAAAAAAAATTACATAGTTTCATCGATGATGAATTCAGTCCACCACCAAAAGTTCTTTAGGAGTGACAGTACTTCACGTTTGTTTGGATTATTGCCTTTAACATATTATACTGCCGTAATTACTGAAATTATTAAAAACCATTGTGTCTCGAGCGAGGCGAGTCTTTGGCAACGACTATACCATAACAAGACCATAGACAATAACTAACAAAACTATTTAAAGAAACAACGAGTAACTTGAAAAAGTGCTAAAGTAGCTTGTATGCCACTGTGACAATGACCAATCAGCAGCCTTATTGCTTTGCCTTGCCTTAATGAATTCGGCAAGGCAAAGGGCAAAGAGTATGAACAATCGACCAATCACATGGTGAGAAAAAAGACTCGATGTGGATTTCCGTCTATGTGATTGGTTTTTCGCGCGTATCTTGTATGTAAATATTTTTGTTTGTATGTATGTATGTAATATTCTTTATTACCCCATATCTTTCAAACCGCTAGACGGATTCAAATAATTAAGACATCATTAGATAGCTCTTGACCGCTCAAGTGTTCTTAGATAGGTAAAATTAAAAATATGGTAGATTTTGGGCGCCATATTGTCGGGGTCCCAATTTTTTTCCTTCCAAACCTATCCAGTGGGGTATCAAAATGAACGGTTTTAAGAGGTGATTGCAAAAATATATACCACTTATATGTTTAAAAATAATCCTTAAAAAAATATGATAACTAAAAAGTAGTAAATAAAAAAGTAAATTCAAAAATCAAAAACCCGACTGCTTAAAAAGCGAACTTAAAAGCTTTAAGCAAGAAATAATCATGCTGTGCAGTTAGAGGATATAATTATATTCGCGAGCTGGCTGACCCCCTGATCCTCCGACTGCACAGCATGTTTTTTCTTGTTTATAGCTTTTTAGTTCGCTTCTTCACTTTGTAAAAACTATGTATCATAAAATTGTGTAATCAGGACAAGCCATGGGTTCCTCATCTAGCTAGGGTGCAACATGAGCATATAGATCTACTGCCTGCACTCGCATTTAGACCGTTTTCCACCAAATCTGGGTGATTTTAGTTAGGAGCAGGGTGAAAGATTCCTTCAGGATCTTTGGACAATGGAGGGGCGTTATCATGGACGGTGGGACTCACATTTGATGGTAGACTACTGCTGGAGTTTGCAACGAGATCTACCTAAAGTCTTTTATTCAAGGAAAACTTATAATAGATCATTTGATAGTGTTCAATAGAAATTTTGTTAACTGTATATTTCAAAAAGTATAGCTGTTAGCCAACAAATTTTTTTCATAGTCAGGGCCATAGAAATAATAAAAAAACAGAAAAAAATAATGGAATAATGGAAACTTGTGTTGACCAGTGTAATTTGTCAAGAATTATGAAAAAGAATAAATCATTTCGAAAACTGATCTTCGCTGATATAATAATAATAATACCAGCTGCATGGCTAATACACGTAAGCATGGTGGACCAGTGGAAAAGACCTCACCTCTCGTGAAAGAAGTCAAATACAGGCAAGTACATTACAATGTGACTTTTACAATTCATATATACTATTTAAGTTTATCTTTGATATCGCTGACAACGGTGAAGGAAAATATCGTGGGGAAACCAGAGATTATAGATATTGAGATTATAAGACCGGGATTATCGGTTCATCGTACAATACGAGTCTTTGTTCTTTGACTGTAAATATCACCGAATAAACAATACTGTGATTTGTGCTTCAACCTAAGTTTTACTGGTTTACCCGAGTACCCCTACATCATGGAACCTACACCAAGAGAAGAAGATGCCCATGATATCGCTACGCTCACGCTCCCGCCGTCATATATATACTCACATTCACAAATAGCCAGATGCGGAACAACTATCTGTAGGCCATACAAATACTATTTTGTTCCGTGCGGGAATTGAACCCGCGCCATGAAGCGTATTTGCACAGTGGTGGTTGGTGTTCATGGTAAACGATGCATAGTTTACCTACAATAACCGTACATCATCACTACCAGATCACTTACCACCTGGTGTGAGATAGTCTATAGTCAAATAGTCTCTGGACTGTCAAATGTAAAAAATACTCGTAAATTATAACCATTGCAACTTACCTAAGATTAGTATTATCACGACAACCTTTCTCATCATGATCCAAAGCTTTCGGTGACGGTATGAAGATAGTAGGCAGCGCCACAGCTAGTGATAGAGGCCACACAAGGCCAACGAACAGTCTCGCTCGCTTAGCTCGCCTGGCTCGAGCGAGGGGAGCGGTGATGCCGCTCTAGCGCGCCCAGCCGTGGCCGCAGAGAGAGAGGATGGATGCTGTGCAGCACATGATGTCTAGCATCTTCCAGAAGCTGCAGATGAGTGAGTCTGGAATTGTTAAGATGAATGTCAATTTTATGTGATTGTATAACTACCTAGCTATGTACATATTTTTATTTACGTAAATAAAACCACAACGAAAACTAAAGAAATGATAATTGGGCCTTTTATTAATATTTTTCCATATTTGAAACCACGCATCAGACTGAAAACTGATACATGTTAATTCTATTAACAAATTACGACTGAACCCTTAACCTGTTCATTACTAAATGTACCTATAATTAAAATCAAACACTCCTCGACTTCACGGCAAAATTTTGACTAGATTGTCCGTCAAAACTTCTATTTGTTATAAAAGCAACAAAGTACCCAATTCAAAACAACAACTTGGTAACCCTACTTACCTAGTTAAAACACAAACAGCTCCCTCGCAGCAGCCACCGGGATGACAAACAGGTTGGTGGGCCAACAGATCAGCAGCGGCCAAACTCGCCAGTGGGTAGTGTGCAGGCGCCGTCCTCGACCGACGTAGTGTGGCCAACACCGCTGCGTTGCCGATGGTCGTGGCCGTTGTGAGAGCGGCCATCGCAAAAGCCACGACACACCAGTGGGTTGTCAGCCCACCGCGCGGGTGGAGAGAGCTAATGACTGTGTATCTGGAAATCAACACCATCATACAAATCACCACCATATTCTATAGCGATCTGTCTCTATCACCCAAATAGGCCGTTGCAAATAATATTTGGCAAAATGAGGGATTATTAATTCGTCGAACACACGGTGCGAGTGTGGTGCCGTTGTACAAAAAATTCCCACTTGCTGGAATGTCCTAGCTGATTATTCACTTGCACCATGGATGAGCTGTACAGTGCTTCTGACGCTGCAACGAACGTGGCCAGCCACCTACTGGGCCCAGACAATTTAATTAATTGTATCGTCGAATCAAAAAGAAGAAGACTCAAAGCTTTGAGCTGTGAGAAAACTCAACTTTGTGTATGCTCGCCTTTTTAATTACATCTACCCTGGGTTCTCCAAAGGGTTGGGCAGAGGTATACAGTTTTATATACATTTCAAAACTTATGTTAGGACCCATGTAACATCAAGGAATATTGTGGTTCAAAAGAAATGTGGTCGTATTGACAAAAATTTAAAAGAGTATACTTATAGTAGTAGATGGTTTGGCCATGTTGAGAGGATGAAAGAAAGGCGATTTCCAAAAGACATTTACAAGGAAGACGTGATTGGAATCGCCGGGAGGGGACGCCCTAGAAGGACATACACGGATCTCATTGGTGATGTTCTTCAGAAAGACCAGGTGCGCAGTACGTGAGTAGACATCTATAATGCATGAACGTCAATGAAACAAAGGGATGTAAGGATCGTAACAGGTACAGGTCTGTAGTTTTTGCCTACCTCCTTGGAAAAGGACGTGAGTTTAGTTTAGAATAATAAATACGGAATGTTTATCTATATATGAATGTGTACCACCCCGATCACATTAGGCTGTTGAAGTAGATATATGAAAGGGCAAAGGATATGTAATAAAAATCTAGTACAAACTTTTCAAAAATTGGTACCCTTAACAGTTTACTATAATTTGCTAGAAACTAGAAATTTCTGGCGGTAAAACATTGTATTGAAACTTCGTTTATCAATTCAAATGCAAGGTATGGTCAGCGGGTCGTATTTGGGGCGGCAGGAGTTTATGCGTGGTAGAAAGAACGCAGTCAAATTTAAGTTAATACATTAGTTACCTTTTCATATTTGTGGCGTCTCCCAATCTCTGCCTCACAATGACTCACTTGAAATAAATAATACCTCACTCACAATGCTAAAAACCGCGTCTTGAAAAATCTAATAAATTATTTAAAAATCTCACTATGAAATGTTTCGTAGAAATCTCCGGAAGACATTATTCACAACATAATAAATACGAAAGCAAATTCGACAATAACTTCTTAAGGGCCATCCTACAGGACCCGTTTTCGGGATAAATAATAGCCTATGTCACTCAGGAATAATGTAGCTTTCTATTGGTGAAAAAATTTTTTGAATCGGTCTAGTAGTTTCGGAGCCTATTCGGTACAAACAAACAAAAAAAAATTTCCTCTTTATAATATTATTATATTATATACAGCCTATGTCACTCAGGAATAATTGCAAATCAATAATCTATTGTTCTGAGTAACAAACTTGTTTCAAAACAAGGCTTAGATAAATAAATTCTCACATCAAAAGTTCTGAAATATTTCTTGTATGTCAGCTGTGTCCTGTCAACTAATTACGATATCTATGAATCAATGTTACATAAGTGTTTTGTGTGTGATCCAGAAACTTATTCAACTGTTTTTCAAGAGGAGTTTAGTTTGACAGACTATTGATTTTATATGAAGGTGAAGGAAAACATCGTGAGGAAACCGGCATGTCCTAGAACCAACAATTCGAAGACATGTGACATCCACCAACCCGCACTGGGCCCGCGTGGTGGGTAACGGCCCATTCCCTTTCACAGAGAGGAGGCCTGTGTCCCAGCAGTGGGAACATTAATAGGCTGATGATGATGATGTGATGTGATTTTATATTATTTTGAGAGTGAGAGAGAATTAAAAAAAAATACACTAAGATTGTTTTGTTAGCAAGTAGTCACATAACGTCGCGCCTGTATTGCCTGAAGAGTTAGGCAGAGGAGCAGCTGTAGTACACCAACATTTCACCAGTGTTGTTTTTTTAATTTCCATGTAACGCTGCGATGAAAGGCCTCACACTATGTGGACAGATGATCTGGTGCTGGTGGCGGGAGTCCGCTGGATGCGAGACGCACGGGACCGGCCAATGTGGCGACACTTGGGGAAGGGCTATGTCCAACAATGAACGTCTTTCGGCTGATTATGATCCATGATGAATTCCATGTAATCGCCCCCTAAATCCTGCTGCCAACAACCGGGCAAACATACACAGGCTCCCTGCTGTTAATGAAAATTCAAGTAACACTTTGTCCGACCCGGGAAACGAACCCAGCACCTCATGCTCGGCACTAGCACTTCCGACCACTAGACCAACGAGGCAGTCAAGTAATTATTTATTTAAACTTCATGTACAATGGTTATACATAGGCGGACTTAATGCAGCAAAGCATTCTCTATCAGTCAACCTTTGGGTTCAAAAGGACACAACAGTGGTAGGTTTACAAAATGAAAAATATGACAAATAATTAAATTCGGATAATAAACTGCCTAACTAATAAAATATATAAATAATTTCAAAAAAATGGACTATTAAATATTATAATAAATATCTAATTCTAAATGAGACTGAAATTTAAATATAATAACTACGAGTATGAAGAAGACCGAGCTATGTATTAGAGGACAAATAATAGTGCCGTACTCTACGCTTAAAAGATAATTTACTCTCAGCTTTTTTGATGTCAAGGGGAAGCAAGCACGTTCCAGAGTTTTATCGTTGAGACAGTGTAAGAATTAGAAAGAAACCCAGTGCGTTGAGAAGGTATTTTAGAGAAGTAAGGTTTTGGAAGCACGAAGGTTAAGATCGTGAGAAATGCCCAATACTTTAAAATATAGTTTTAAATAACCGGGCGTACAAGGATCGTTCATGATGGTGAAGAGCATGCAGAGGGATCTGATGGATCTCCTCCGACGGATAGGCCGCCATTTAAACTGAGATCGGAAGGAGGAAATGTGATCGTTTTTACGAAGGCCGAAAATAAAGCGAATACAGTTGTTAAGAAGTCGATCCATTTTGTTAAGAAGTTCTTGGGATAGAACAGAGTAACAAACATCAGCATAGTCGATTATAGGCAACAAAGAGCTGGAACTAAAGTGGTTTTAGTGCTAGACGGAAGAAAATGTTTGAATCTATAGAGTGTGAATGGGCCTCTCTGGCTAATCTGAGCGACCTGCTTGATCCAGCCTAACTTGTCATCAACTATAGGCCTAAGTCTTTATTGAGCAGTTTGAGAAATATTAAGGATTTTCTTATCTGGCTCTGCCATTATATTCCCATATGACAACTGTACTGCAGATATTAAGACAAAGATTCTGGGAATGACACCCAGATGTATTGCCTCACGCTCACTTGATTCTCAGCGTTGCACTCAAGTAGTAATTCTGCACGAATCTTCGGACAATAAAGGACACGATAATTTGCTATTGTATCAGCATTAAACACTCCATTAAATCGTCCAAGTACTAGTTCTACACAGGAAAAATTACACACGCCTACTGCTTCTAGACAAGCTACTCCTACAGGCTGTCTTTTGCCCAGCAAATGCCGAATTGGTTGCCCTTTCGGGCACGCTCAGCACAATTTGTGATTGTACTTTTGTTACTATTCTTCTCTTTTACTCTGTATTTGTCGCCGTTGTGTTGTGCCTGTATCGATTTTTTTTTTTCTATTCTTTGCACACCCAACCGCGTTCGATCACTCCTTGATTCACCCGGCATTAGAGTGCCGTACAAAATATTGTTCAAAACTAGTTTATGAAATTACTATGGTATGGGAAAATAAAAGCACGTATATTATATAGGACTTATTTTTATTAAAAAGAGAAACTATAGCTAACGTTAAATCAAAATTTTATAGAATCAATATTATAGTTACATTAAAATAAAATATAGTTATATTTAATAAATAAGTAAAATGAAGTACCAAAAATTAGAGAGTTTTGGAAACTGCCGACAGAAATGAATACTTAAAACGTGTCACTGACACGAACCCAAAAGTTTTGGCCCTAGCAAAATGCGGCCACAGAAGTTTTCACTTAAAAAAAAAACGAAATTAGTGAGAGACTGGTCCCCGAAAAAGACAGAATAAATAAGGTTCACAGGAGAACTAGTAGGGTGTCGCGTTTAATGAACGTCTACCTTTTCGTGTATAGAAACTACTTTAGAATATCTGGGTTTGAATCGGATATGTGGAAGGAATAAAGCCAAAAGGCTTTTATTCTCTTTCTCAAAAAACGTTCACATTCAAGTCTCAATTTCATTCATATCACATCACAATCGATGTAAATAATTGATAAGCCGTTTCATTGACAGATTGAGCATGAGTTTTGAAAAAAGTCCATGAAAAGACGAAAATTGCGTCTCTCAGATAGAAAATGTTGTCATGTTGAACGCAATAACTTAAAAAATGTATTGTCAAGTATACCAAACATGTAACTATGCAAGGTAAATTTGTATTACCGTATCTTTTGTGGTTAGATAATATTTGAAACTCACCACGTGAATGGATACATGCCTGTTTAGGATGCACTTTTCTCAACACTTTTCTGAATGCTTTTGGTGACAGATTCATCATTTCTTTAAATGACAGCTTTACAACCGTCAATGAGTGAGAATTTATTACAAATTCGATAAAATTAGAATCAAGATTTGATGCTTATTACTATTAAGTTTGCAAATACTTGCATTTACTTTTCTATGACTTCAATGTTAAGGTTGTCCTATATTATATCACATTACTTGTTCACCATTTAGTTATTTTCGCTGACAGTTTAGTTATTTGTGTCGACCACTAGAAGCAATTCAATTTACTTTATTTGTTGACAAAATACATTTTGTAACTGAACAAAAACTTTGTAATTAGCTGACCCTTTAAAATATTGCCGTTTTTATAAATAAGGTTGTTAGTCTCAATCTGTGAGAGAGTAGATACTGCACTACTCGTAGTAGCTGAGCTGGAAGTTTAGTAGTTAATAATGTGACCCGTAAACTAGTAAACTATTATATTGCCACTTTTGTCTAATCTTGGAAACTTAATTGCAATTTATATCATCTATCTAATATTGGAACCGCGCCCTTATATTTGTTATTATGATTAGTATGTAATAGTGATGGAAGAGGTGAAAATAAACTCTTCAACGGCTTCCGAACAACCTCCGTTTTTTAGACAACAGTTGAAGCACACGTCGACTCTTCTTTGCCCAGAGTTACCGGCGTAGCATCTGCAAACAAGATAAAGAGGAACTTATATTATAATGTAATAAAGCGATTGTGGCATGAACATATATGACAATATCAATCTGATGATTCAGATTACCGATATGACCAACATGGCTACGATTCGTTGATATAAATCTACGGCATGTTAGAGTGTCCGTATGTATGTACACGAAACGATGAGACTTGTTAGTTTCAAAGACAGAAATTCTTATAGTGATTCTTGCGGTCGTCATGGGTGACCGTCATGAGGACATAGCCGGACACAGTTCGGAGTTTCATCAGATCAGACGGACGTAAAGTTGAAACTGATCATTGTTTGGAAAGTCTTTAGGTTAAAAAGATTTTTACCTGGACTTAGCATGTCTCTCAACATTGAAACACATTGGATACACTTCATTATAACGGCGGGAACATCGCATCTTTCTCCATCATAGCCTGCTGTGCATTGACAGACCGGCTCATTCTCCTCATTCAAGGAACAGACACCATTGTTTGAACAATACTCATGGCACGCGTTAAATTCGCAGCGTTCACCCGCGAAACCTGCATTACAGCTGAAATAACGAAGACATTGATGAGTTACTGTATAATCACGAAAATCAACAAATATGTATGACTAGCAGTGCGCCCGCGACTTCGGTCGCGTGTTTTATTTGATCCTATAAATAATTTTCTTATGTGCAGTTAGTGAAGACTATGTTATTCACTCTTGCTTTTCTCTTTTCTATTTTTCGTTTTTGTTAGTGAGATTGCGCAGTAAAATGCCGCAAAAAAGCTTAACACCTCTTAATGGGGCGATAGATTTAAAAAACTTTTTATGTTAATTTTGATTATTAAGGAATTAGTTAATTTTCATACAAACAAATTTTGCCCCTTTTCACCTTTCCTTAAAGGTTGAATTGCCGAAAATGCCAGTTTAGTGTTCCCCTACAATCCGACGTCAAAAACGAAACCTGTACAGTAAGATTCTTAGCTTGGGGTTAGTTTCAAAAAATGATAATGACAATCTTTATTATTAATTAAGATTAGTTTTTGTGCCAAGTTTCAAGTTTATTAACCCAAGAAATATGATTCTTCAAAAAAACTTTAACACCCCCTCATCATTTGGGGATAGTTTCGAAAAACTAATACTGGCAACCTTTATCATTTACTTAGATTACTATTTGTGCCAAGTTTCAAGAATTTTGGCCGACGGAATTAGATTTTTCATACAAACTTTCAACCCCTTTTTACCGCCTCAGGGGTGGTATTTTCAAAAATTAATTCTTAGTGCTCACTTGATGATGAAATCATCATCACCTTCCTGCGCTTGTCCTTGTATAGATTATACTTTATGTTTAATTAACAGGCGAATGAGTTGCGCGACCACTGAAGCCCTGTTGTGTGTAAGAAGAGGTTGTAACGGAAGGGTGGGATCAAATTATAAAAACTGCTTTTGCCCATGTAAATGTTCAACTTTCTATAAGGAAGTCCTAGGCAATTACCTAACAATATTGGCTTTTCCATACAAAGTTTTCGTCAGCTGACCAACATTTGTGTACTGAGATAAAAAAAAATTAAGAATTGACTGCGACATCGTTGGAGAAAGTTATGTGTACGTAGTCGCAGCGGAAAAACGTCGTATTTATTAATTTCAGATAAGCAGATAATTAGTGTATGACGTCCTGTAATTGTGTATAGTAAGTACAAATTTGTGTATCCAAATTGGGGAGCTATTCAACAAAAACTGTTTCCGCTGGAACTACGTCATCCCAGCGGCACCTTTTTTTTCCTATGCACGTAGATAAAAAAAAATACATTCAATAATTAGTTTGAAACGAGAGGTAAATGTGTATGCTTAAATGAAAATAGGAACACTAGAGCCTAACTTATAACGTTTATTTGTATCTTGTAAGGGTTTACAAAGTCCTGCCAAGTTTCATGTATGTGTTCTTAGTAATTAATGAGCAGTTGCATAATTTACTACGACTGGACCACTATATTGTATGACAACCGATTTTAGGACTTTTAATGGAAATGCAACGTAAAACATGGCGATAGTTAGTGTATTAATGCAGCTGTTCACATGTAAAATTTCAGCTAATTACACTAAATAATTAAAGAGATATAATAAAAATACCAGAACAACCAAATTTGAATGGCTACAAAAAAGCGGGCGTGCACTATATAGAGCTAACATTCTAAAATTTCCAGTATAGTATCGTTATTGTGTGTAATAGTTTCATACAGGTGCGTACACAAACGTTTAGCAGAAAATAAAACAACTGTAAGTATAGCCCTCACCAAACTTCTTGGCCGCCCTGAAGTTGGTTTACCGGATGCGTGAGGCACGAAACGGTTCTGTTTTTGTATGAGATTTTCTACTGCGCAGCCATTTTAGCCAACTTCAGGGCGGCCAAGAAGTTTGGCGACAACTATATTAACATAATACTCATAAAAGTATTTATTGGAAAATGAAAAAAAAAACAATATTATTAACAGAGTAGGTAATAATAACATGAACATAAAGAATCAGTTTTTTTATTAAAAATAAATAACAAATATATGGCCCACTGTAAAAGCCCATACGAGTAAGTAAATCTTAGGATTTTTACCGGTACCTAACTTTTCGGGAAACTTATACAATTGTTCTATCTCACGAGTCACGACCGACGCACTGCGTGACTGCGGGATCGTCTTAGTCATGTGTGCAGATGCACATTGTTTCTGTGTGCATAAGCGATACTGAGCGCCAGAGAGTTTGTATTATACTAGAGGGAACGTATTTACGACAAAAAGAAACTGTTAATTCTTTCGTTCTTGCTATAAGCAAGAAAAAAATTCTATCAAAAAAAAGAGACAAACATAGGCAAACGCTATCATCCTGAACGTCAAACTGAGCGCTCCCGAGCTTGCGCACACAGAAACAATGTGCATGTGCACTACACACACGATTAAGACCAATCCACCGTCGCGAGATAGAAAAACCTTCTTTAGAATACTCCCTTATCTATCTAATAACTACTGGTGTGTTAATATTTTTTTCTAATTATTATTAATATTTCATTTAATCAAATTTTACTAACATCAAAATATTAATACGATGGAAGCAGCAGAATATTAATGACATAATAATTACCTACTGTAACAACTTTTTGTAATATTCTGACAAATAAATGCATTTGCTAATACAGAAGTAATTCTTATTGTAATAATTTCGTAAGTTTGAGAAACAAACAAGTGAGCTACTATTTTGATCACGAACATTATTTGTTACTTGTTCAAGAATTGTGTGCTCACCTGTACCAATACAATAATGGTACGACACTGGAAATTTTAGAACGTTAGCTCTATGTACTGCACGGCCGCTTTTTTGTAGTCATTCAAACTTGGTCGGTTTATCCATGAATTGCGGTTGTACTGGTATTTTTATTATATCTCTTTAATTATTTAGTGTAATGAGCTGTAATTTTACATGTGAATAGTTTCATTAATACACTAACTATCGCCATATGTTTTACGTTGCATTTCCATTAAAAAAACCTAAAATCGGTTGTCATACAATATAATGGTCCAGTCGTAGTAAATTATGCGACTGCTCATTAATTACTAAGAACACACACATGATACTTGGCAGGATATTGTAGACCCTTACAAGATACAAATAAACGTTATAAGTTAGGCTCTAGTGTTCCTATTTTAAGTACTTGGACCTAATAACCTTATTTTACTTTTACGTGTATATCTTCAGAACGGTAAGATTTTTTCAAATTCTGTTTTACAATCATTACACACAAATTCAAAGTAACGTGCGTAAAAAAAATCAATTCTGCACTAAGCCGTTTTATATGATTTTCATCAAATAGTCAAACGTCAGCGCAGCGGAAACTTGTTTATCTTCGCAGTTTTATGTCACACAAATTTCATTTAAGCATACACATTTACCTCTCGTTTCAAACTAATTATTGAATGTATTTTTTTTATCTACGTGCATAGGAAAAAAAAGGTGCCGCTAGGATGACGTAGTTCCAGCGGAAACAGTTTTTGTTGAATAGCTCCCCAATGGTTGGTTACACAAATTTGTACTTACTATACACAATTACACGACGTCATACACTAATTATCTGCTTATCTGAAATTAATAAATTCGATGTTTTTCCGCTGCGACTACGTACACGAAAGTTATTCATATTCATGCGTAGAAGCAGATTATAAAATACGGTCACACCTTTCCGTTGCACCCTGTATAGAAGTTTATTTGACAACACTGACTACGGAATGGAATTCAGATTTCAAATATTAATGTTGATGAAAGTGTTAATAATATAATGTTTGCAACAAAATTTATAGATGAATCGATTTACCTGCATTTAGGCTGTCCCTCAGTACCGACACTACAGTTTCCTTGCAAACAATAGTCTTTACAAATGGAAAATTCGCAGCGTTCTCCAGAGAAGCCGGCATTACAGCTGAAAAAATGAAAATATCGATGAGTTACTCTATAATCAAGAAAATCAACAAATACGTATGACTACTTGTAACAGGCGAATGAGGTGCGCGACCACTGTGCCGTGTTTCAGACACACTATACAGTGTGTCACGGTAGGGTGTGATCAAATTTAAAAAACTGCTTTTGCCCATGTAAATTTTTTCCCAACGAAATCTTAGGCAAGTACCAAAACAAATTGGATTATCCATACAAAGTTGCCGTTTGTATGGAAGATACCTACAATGTTTTTTAGACAATGGACTACGACTTCCTTGGAGAAAGTTATTCCTATTCATGGGCAGAAGCAGTTTTTAAAATATGGTCACACCGTTCCGTTACACCCTGTATATAAGATTTTTTGACAACCCTGACTATGGTTATGGAATTCAGACTTCAAGTTGCCCTTTGTCCTTCAGTGGGACAATAAGGGACAGGTATACATATTGATGAAAGTTTTTATATTATACTTGCAACAAATTTTATGTACAATTCGATTTACCTGCATTTAGGCTGTCCCTCAGTACTGACACTACATTTTCCTTGCAAACAATAGTCTTTACAAATGGAAAATTCACAGCGTTCTCCGGAGAAGCCGGCATTACAGCTGAAAAAAATAAAATATCAATGATCTCTATAATCAAGAAAATCAACAAATATGTATGACTAGCAGTCCGCCCGTGACTTCGTTCGCGTGATTTATTTGATACTATAAATAATTTTCTTATGTGCAGTTAGTGAATACGACCAAAAATAAGCCATTATTAAATCAATAAAAAATAAGCTTTTACTAAACCAATAAAAAATAAGCTATTATTAAATCAATACAAATCAGTTATCGTAGATACACAGGGTTTATTCGATTGGGACGATTTGTTATTTGACTTAAAGAATAATACATTTTAGGTTACCGCCACAAAGTAAAATCCTCCCCTAAAAACTTAATAACCCCTTTTTGCCCCGTTGAGGGTCGAATTTTGAACAACCCAAATATGTTATTCACTCTTTTATTTTCTCTTTTTTTATTTTTCGTTTATGTAAGTGACATTGCGCAGTAAAATGCCTCAAAAAAACTTTAACACCCCTTAACCCTATGGGGGGATAGATTTAAAAACTTTTTATGTAAATTTTGATTATTAACTTTATCCGCAAGGAATCAGATTATTCATACAAACAATTTTGCCCCTTTTCACCTCCTTAATTCAACCATTGCCGAAAATGCCAGTTTAGTGCTCCCCTAGAACCTTACGTCAAAAACGAAACCTGTACAGTATGATTCTTGGCTTAGGATTAGTTTCGAAAAACTTATAATGACAATCTTTATTGTTTACTTAGGTTGGTATTTGTGCCAAGTTTCAAGTTTATTGACCCAAGAAATCAGATTTTTCCATGCAAATTTTAACACCCCCTAAATCATCATTTGGGGAGTTTAGAAAACATAATACTGGCAATCTTTATCATTTACTTAGATTACTATTTGTGCCAAGTTTCAAGAATTTTGACCGACGGAATAAGATTTTTCATACAAACTTTCAACCCCCTTTTTATCCCCTCAGGGGTGGAATTTCCAAAAAAAACTTTCTTAGTGCTCACTTACGTCACTTGAGGAACGTTTCTGCTAAATTTTATGTTTCTAGGCTTAGCGAATTTCGCTACACGTTGATCGATCAGTCAGTCAGCCAGTTTCTTCTTTTATATTGTGTGAGTGATATGAAAGGAAAGGGTGATAGCGCGACCGGGGACAGGACGGTATGGAAGAAGAAAACGTGTTGCGCCGAACCCAAGCAACATGGGACAAGGGCAGGAAGATGATGATGTTTATATAGATTACACTTTATGTTTGATTAAAAGGCGAATGAGGTGCGCGACCACTGTTCCCCTTTTAAGAAGCCCTGTAGAGGTTGTAACGGAAGCGTGTGATCAAATTTTAAAAACTGCTTTTGCCCATGTAAATGTTAAGCTTTCTTTAAGGAAGTCCTAGGCAATTACCTAAAAATATTGGCTTTTCCATACAAAGTTTTCGTCAGTTGACCAAAATTTGTATACAGAGATAATTTTTTTTTAAGAATTGACTATGTCATCGTTGGAGAAAGTTATTCATATTCATGCGTAGAAGCAGATTATAAAATACGGTCACACCTTTCCGTTACACCCTGTATAGAAGTTTATTTGACAACACTGACTACGGAATGGAATTCAGATTTCAAATATTAATATTGATGAAAGTGTTAATGTTTGCAACAAAATTTATAGATGAATCAATTTACCTGCATTTAGGCTGTCCCTCAGTACCGACACTACAGTTTCCTTGTAAACAATAGTCTTTACAAAAGGAAACTTCGCATTTTTTACCCTCATAACCTTCTGTGCATTCACAGATCGGCTCATCTTCCTCATTCAGGGAACAGGCACCGTTGTTTGAACAATAGTCATGACACGCGTTAACTTCGCAACGTTCCCCAGAGAAGCCGGCATTACAGCTGAAAAAATGAAAATATCGATGAGTTACTCTATAATCAAGAAAATCAACAAATACGTATGACTACTTGTAACAGGCGAATGAGGTGCGCGACCACTGTGCCGTGTTTCAGACACACTATACAGTGTGTCACGGTAGGGTGTGATCAAATTTAAAAACTGCTTTTGCCCATGTAAATTTTCTCCTAACGAAATCTTAGGCAAGTACCAAAACAAATTGTATTATCCATACAAAGTTGCCGTTTGTATGGAAGATACCTACAATGTTTTTTAGACAATGGACTACGACTTCCTTGGAGAAAGTTATTCCTATTCATGGGCAGAAGCAGTTTTTAAAATATGGTCACACCTTTCCGTTACATCCTGTATATAAGTTTTTTTTTGGCAACCCTGACTACGGTTATGGAATTCAGACTTCAAGTTGCCCTTTGTCCTTCAGTGGGACAATAAGGGGCAGGTATAAATATTGATGAAAGTTTTTATATTATGCTTGCAACAAATTTTATGTACAATTCGATTTACCTGCATTTAGGCTGTCCCTCAGTACCGACACTACAGTTTCCTTGCAAACAATAGTCTTTACAAATGGAAAATTCGCAGCGTTCTCCAGAGAAGCCGGCATTACAGCTGAAAAATGAAAATATTGATGAAATACTCTATAATCAAGAAAATCAACAAATATGTATGACTACTTGTAACACGCGAATGAGGCGCGCGACCACTGTGCCGCGTGTCAGACGCCCTGAAGATGGTGTAACTGAAGGGTGTGATCAAATTTTAAAAACTGCTGTTGTCCATGTAAATGTACAACTTTCTCTAAGGAAGTCCTAGGCAATTCCCTAAAAAGTTGTATTTTCCATACAAAGTTATCGTTAGCTGACAAACATTTGTATGGGAGATACATTTTTTTTGTTATAAATTGATTAACAGCAGATTTAAACTATGGTCACACCTTTCCGTTAAACCCTGTATATAAGTTTATTTGACAACCCTGACTACGGTTATGGAATTCACACTTCAAATTGCTCTTTGTCCTTCAGTGGGACAATAAGGGGCAGGTATTAATATTAGAATAAACTGTTTATATTATGTTTGCAACAATTTTTTTAAAGATTGATCGATTTACCTGCATTTAGGCTGTCCCTCAGTACCGACACTACAGTTTCCTTGCAAACAATAGTCTTTACAAATGGACACTTCGCATTTTTTACCCTCATAACCTTCTGTGCATTCACAGATCGGCTCATCTTCCTCATTCAGGGAACAGGCACCGTTGTTGGAACAATAGTCATGACACGCGTTAACTTCGCAACGTTCCCCAGAGTAGCCGTCATAACATCTGTAATAACAAAGACATCGATGAGTTACTCTATAGTAAAATAACAAACAATATGTATGACATTTGTAAAAGATAATGACCGACCGAATCCTGCCAAAAATCCTGTTTCAGCAGAAATTTCAGTTTCGCCCAAAACTTTCGGCCTGACCGAAACTACGTCCGTAAATTTTCGTAAGATGCTCCGGTCCTTCAAGTGCGCTGCTATCGGGCGATCGCACTATTCCTCCATTGCGTTGAATAAGTGTGCCAATACCATGGACGTATATCTATATAATACGGCATAGCCATTGTCGTTTGTGATTACCGGAAAATCAAATTCTTTTTTAAGTCTTTGTGTTTCATTCGTATTTGTTAGCGATGGGCGTTGAATGAACGAACTAGTTAATTCGACCGTCGACGTACAATGAACGATCCGACGGTTCACCGATATTCAACGAACTAGTTGAATTCGTAGACGGCTAAACTGAGACGCGACTATGTTCATGTCGACTTGTAACGCGACGACCGACGCGAGAACTTAATTGGGTAGTACAAGTTCATACGTCCGAAAAAATAACAACAACGGACGAACATCGAGCAAATTAATTTATACTCTAACTCTAGAAACAAAGAGTTGATATTTCTATGGGCCGAATGCCAATTTGGAGTAAAAATGCATTGTGTTAAGAAGAAAAGGACGCCAATAGTTTCATGTGTGCGAGGTAAACCGGTTTGTACTTGTATACGTTCAATCGGAAAGTTGAAAGTTGTTGTCGAGCCGTCCGTCTGTAGACGCCGCGCGTCGCGTCGTCGCAAAGTGAACGTCTACTTAACAAAGTTTACGTTATGAAATAGTCCATAAATTCAACTAGTTGATCGACCCGTTGATCAACGGAAATGGACGGTCTAGTTTCGTTAACGAAAATTACGTCGACGACCCATCTCTAGTATTTGTCAATTGTAATTATCGATGAAAAATACTTACCTAAGTGAACTAATTTAAACGAAGTGATATTTCTTTGCATAAGCAAAAAAGGGAACTGGACTATATTCATTGTTTTTAAAACATTTATTTTAATTTTGTTTTTTGTGCCATTATTCAAAAACTGCTCAAACAAGTTGAATTGGAAATTGGAATACTTATATTTTCGAATTATCTGTGCTTTTGAAAAACAGGCAGCATCTTCTGTTTTCATTTTTAGATACGTTCAAACTGAAGTCACATGATTATATTCTTACCATTTTAATGATTTAACAAATATCTATTATCATTAAATTTGATAGAATTCGATATAAAAAATAAATCTATGGACTTTTTTCTGATTGGTTTTACGAGAAGTATACTATTATTTTCTTACCAACTATAATATTTTGTTCGCAATTTTAAATGTAATTAACGTATAGTTAAACAAAGTCAACGATATTAAGAACTTTAACTCACGCACTCTTTATTGTTAGAGATAAATACAAAATTAAAAATACCGTTTTGGCAGTTCATTGACAATAGCACAACTGACTTAACTAAATCTATCTGAAAAAATCG
The DNA here is from genome assembly GCA_945859665.1 of Anorthoa munda. Lineage (NCBI taxonomy): Eukaryota > Metazoa > Arthropoda > Insecta > Lepidoptera > Noctuidae > Anorthoa > Anorthoa munda. The sequence continues at coordinate 3,687,582 of OX243893.1, forward strand.
TTTTCGTTGTCCAAAAACAACATTTATCAAAATTTCATGATAATTATACACAAGTTTTGTAAAGACATTCTGAAAAATGAGGCTAAGCATAAGCGACTTAAATTAACTTCAGTCTACTACGAGTAAGGTTTGACTGATAATATCAAATTGGTTCAATATAAGCTCGAAAATACTCCATTCTTAGACCTTCTCTATGAGCTTCGGTTTCGGCAGAAAATATAGTTTCGGTCGGTCTCTAGTTAACTGCGAATGTGGTGTGCGACTACTGCGCTGACACTCTATAAGTTCATCGTAGACAATACTGACATCGGTGAGGGAACTCGGACATTTGCCCTAGTTGGGACAAAAGTGGGCAGGCATATTAGTAAAAGTGTTTATAATTATTATGTTTGCAAGTAAGTACAACATGATTTACCTGCATTTAGTATTTCCCTCTGTACTGACACTACAGTTTCCTTGCAAACAATAGTCCTTGCAAATGAAAACTTCGCATTTTTTACCCTCATAACCTTCTGTGCATTCACAGATCGGCTCATCTTCCTCATTCAGGGAACAGGCACCGTTGTTGGAACAATAGTCATGACACGCGTTAACTTCGCAACGTTCCCCAGAGTAGCCGTCATAACATCTGTAATAACAAAGACATCGATGAGTTACTCTATAGTAAAAAAACAACAAATATGTATGCTATTTGTAAAAGATAGAGACCGACCGAATATTCGTTTTCGGCCAGTTTCGGCCGAAATTTCGGTTTCGCCCAAAACTTTTAGCCTGGCCGAAACTAGTTTCGTTAATTTTCGTACGACGCTCTGCGGAGCGAGCATGGGCGTACCCAAGACATTTGTGACAAGACATGATAAATTATGTCATGTCTTACAATTTGTCTTAAATGCTAGCCGGGTCAAACATGTGACTTATTTTAAAGGCGCGACATGCCTTTCTTGTTGCTTCCCGGCGACCACGGCCTACTGTGACATGGCTTGAGTCACACATTTCATCGCAGTTTGGACGATAAAGCCATTTTGTCTTAATTATTAGTACCGGCGGCGTGAGAAAATTTCCTGACGTTTATTTGGGACTCATCGGGTCTTACTTTGCTAATACGGGTGCACCCATTTTGTCACAAATTTCACATTTAAACAGATGATTAAGAAAAATGTATCACTTTCGTTCGGAGGTGGTGATAAAATTTTATAGTTAAAAAATAAAATATTTTCCTGCACCAAATGGCAATAAATTTATTTTGTGTGTGTGGTGATCAATGCTTATTAATTAATTGAAATTTTACAGGATTATTAATTAATTCTATTTTATGACTTTTTTATAAATGTTATTTTTTATTGTTATTCCTATTTTTAATTATTATTTTGATTATTACTTTTTTATAATTATTTTCTTATATTCCATATTCTTCTTACTTTCTACATTTTAAATTATTTCTTAAATAAAACCTCCAAAAAATATTAATTAATTGAAATGTTACAGGATTATTAATTAATTCTATTTTATTACTTTTTTATAATTGTTATTTCTATTTTTAATTATTATTTTTATTTTGATTATTACTTTTTTATAATTATTTTCTTATATTCCATATTCTTCTTACTTTCTACATTTTAAATAATTTTTTAAATAAACCCCCCAAAAAACAACTAAAATAAAAAAATAGGGGCTCACCGGTATCGGGAACTGGGTCCAAGCTATTATATTTTTTAAGTAATTATTAATATTTTCAAAATAATTATATCTTCCTAACAAACACTTAATATGTTATCAAACAAACAAAGAAAAATAAAGTGTGCATAAGTCTATGGTCGTGGGTCAAATATTAATTTGTTCCCAACAAAATTAAAAAGTATTTTATCTGTATGAACGGCATACTTTTATAAGTATTATTTTATGGGGATAAATATAATGACCACCTAAAATTACTTTGTGACCATAACCTCTATTACCTAAAATTGTACTATGAAACCCAAATTTAGTAAATTGATCACCAAATTTAGTAAATTGATCACCAAATTTTAATAGCAAATTATTGCGCTATTTAATGTTGTAAAATAGGTTAGGTTAGGTTAGAACTGTGACCAACCGCGCGCGAGCCGAGCGAGCAAAGCGAGCGGTGCCGCGGCAGCGGCCGGCGAGCGCTACTTCCAAGTTGCTCCCAGAAATTTTATAATCTTTTTGGTCATTGGTTTAATTTTGGTGATCATTTACTACTTTTGGTGATCATTTACTACTTTTGGGTTAACAATGATTTATTTGGAGTCATTTTGCCTAAACAGGATAGCGAGATGTTAAAACTTTGGTTATAATTTTACAATAAGATGCGGGTTTAATTTTGGTGATCATTTACTATTTTTGTCTGTTATATGTTACTATATCTGGTGGTAAGTTAAACATAAGCCTTATTTTATTTGGTCGTCTATTCAGATTATGTCGCACTATGAAGTCAGCTACAAGAAAGGCATGTCGCGTCTTGAAACTATGTCGCATGGTTGTCCCGTGCTAGTATTTAAGACAAATTGTAAGACATGACATATTTTGTCATAACTTGTCATGACCCAAAATATTTTCTGTTAAGAATTTGTAGTTCAAGTCGAAAACCAAGCAAAGTAAAAAAAAAAAAAGTTTTTTTCTTAAATTCATGTTGGGATGCTGCTAGCATGGGGGAATCAAAGGGGGGGGCTAAATTTTGGTTATTTTTTGCCTAGGACATACCGTTTTCGAGATATAGAGTGTTTTATGTAAAATAAAATTAAACTCGGAGGCACATAATTCGAAAATAGTGCGTCGTAGGACTATGCTTCTCTGAACCTAAATGGTTTTTATGGCCAAGGTTAAACCGAAACTGCCATAAAATTGGCAAAATTCCGAAAAAGAAAACAAATAAATGTCAAGAAGTTATGCCACAAGTCAAGAAAATATCTCACGCCGCCGTGCTAGCATTTAAGACAAAATGGCTTTATCGCCCAAACTGTGATAAAAAGTGTGTCTTAGGCCATGTCACAGTAGGCCGTGCTCGCCGGGCAGGTTGCTTCGAGTGCCCTGCTACCGGGCGATCTCACTATTCCACCATGGCGTTGAGTGAGTGTGCCAATGCCGTTTGTGATTACCGGTTAAACATATTTTTTTAATTCTTTGTGTTTTATTAATATTTGTCAATTGTAATTATTAGTAAGTGTATACTTAGTGAACTAATTTTACCGAAGTGATATTTCTTTAAATAAGCAAAAAAAAATAAACTGTTCTATGTTCATTGTTTTTAAAACATTTTAACTGTTATTTTGCCATGCCTGTTTGCAATTTTTCAAAAACTGCTTAAACGAGATGAATCTGAATACTTTTTTTTTATTATTTGTGTTTTTGAAAAACAGGCATCTTCTTTTGTTTTAATTTTTTAGATACGATCAAACTGAAGTCACATGATTAGTTTTTAGGGTTCCGTACCCGAAGGGTACGTGTTTTCACTCAAGTGTCTGTCTGTCCGTCTGTCTGGCCGTCGTCTGTCACCTGTCACACAGGTTTTACCGCCAAACGGTTGGAGTTACAGACTTCAAATTTTCACAGTATAAGCATCTTCTTGACCCAAAGCCATATAAATAGTCAAAACATTTTTTTTTATGTTATTAAGGGTCCTATACAGTTTATGGGGGACCGAAAAATAAATTTAGCCTATCCCATCGAGTGGGATATCGTTGTTTTGAGCTCATTGGGTAGATAAATACTGTATTTATGTTTTACAAAATATTGGAAAATAAAGGCATGAGAAGCCACCAAAGGCAGACCTTTTTACAAAATTTTGTCCGAAGAATTTTTTAACTTCCCATTGACCTAAAAACCACAAATTTGGTGATAATGTTTATTATTACGTATATTTTACTAATAAATACCAATATCAAGTCAGAATTTTATTTGAAATTGCCTCATTTTTCCTATTACAACCTGTTTCTTGCGATATGGTACGGAACCCTAAATGTGTGCAGTCCGACACGCAGGCTTGGCCGGCTTTTTCTTTTTATTTATTTAACAAATATCTATTATCATTTGATGGCATTACAAATAAATAAATAAACCTACAGACTGTTTCTGATTGGTTTTACGATAAGTAGACTACTATTTTCTTACAAACACTATGCTAAGCTAGCAATTTTAAGTGCAATAAATGTAAGTTAAAAAACCGGCCAAGTGCAAGTTGGATTCGCGCACGAAGGGTTCCGTACCATTATCGCAAAAAAACGACACAAAAATCACGTTTGTTGTATGGGAGCCCCTCTTAAATATTTATTTTATTATGTTTATATTATTTGTTGTTATATAGCGGCAACAGAAATACATCACCTGTGAAAATTTCAACTGACTAGCTATCACGGTTCATGAGATACAGCCTGGTGTCAGACAGACAGACAGACGGACCTCGGAGTCTTAGTTATAGGGTCCCGTTTTTACCCTTTGGGTACGGAACCCTAAAAATGCCAACGTTTTTGAGGTCTTTAACTCACATACTCTTTATTGTGTATGTATAATGCCACAATAAGAAAAATACCGTTTTAGCAATTTTTCGACGAAAGCACAACTGGCTTATCTAAAAGAAAACTATCTGCAAGAAATCGCTCTCATTAGGCAGTGCCAAGTCTAAAAAAAACCGGCCAAGTGCGTGTCGGGCCACGCGCAGTAATAGGGTTCCGAAGTTGCATAATAATGCGCACTAAAAAGAGGGTTTTATTGTTGTTACATGAACATTAGAACGGTTTCAGCGGCTCACAAAGTCTAAAAACGGGCCCACATAGGATGATGTTTTTTTTTTTAATATATATTCTCGCGTTTGACCACTATCTCGCCTGATGGTAAGCGATGATGTGGTCTACGGTGAAGCACGCTTGCCTAGGTGACTAACTGGTAACTGAAGGAGTTATAAAATCCAACTTCGCAACTGAAGTTAGAAAAATATTATCTATTTGAGTACCACCGCGGGTGCGAATTGCGAAAGGAGCCGATACGAGCGCGCGTTAGAGCCACGGGGAATGGTATAGTTCGTTCCTGGATCCTTGCGTGCACGCTCCTTGTTTATTTCTCTTTCGGAATTAGAAAAAAATCGAATGTATTCACCTCTAATCTCCTCTAATACCGCTGATTAGAGGTGAATCCTCTAATCATTCGCTATTTCATTCTGGAAAGTTTTACGCTACTCAATTAGTGATGAAGTCGGGTCGAATATTGACTTTATAGAAGGATATTCACAAAAGAAAATAAGTAATTTGCTTGGAAATCGAATCTAATTCGACTTACTTTTACGTTTTAATTACGAAACGTCAAAAATACTGCTGCACTAACACAAAATAAACTCCACCGCGCGCATGCGCCGTATGGACTACGGACTGGTACCGCCAACGACTCCGGCCACTCCAATGCGTTATTCGAGCTTAAACATTATTAATTTAGAAATCATTATTATTAAGGATGTTATGATTTTATTTTTGTATATTTTTACATGGTTCATAAGCATATATTTACTATCTGTTTTACACAGCTAACAACGTTATTTAAGTAATTTTTCAATGGCTATGTACAAAAATTTTACTGTGCCAAGTACATTTTATAAGTAGGTCGACTATTACTCGTAAACTTGTATAGCCTGTTATGATTTCATTTTTGTATATTTTTACATGGTTTGTAAGCATTATATTAACTCTGTTTTACACAGCTATAAACTTTATTTAAGTAATTTACAATGGCATTTGTACAAAATTTTTACTGTTCCAAGTACATTTTATAAGTTGGTCGACTATTACTCGTAAACTTGTAAAGCCTTGTTATCCGTGATAATTTTCCTTTTAATTTCGTTTTATTTACTACTGCCGTGAATGTTTTCACATAGCCAAGAGCAACCATTTCGCTGGCAGGGTGGCTGGGGGGGACACTTGACTCTAACATAAATTTGCAGCTTAAAGCTTAATTTTACGCAAACTAATCTCTGAATCGAAAAATGGTTTCAACAAACCCATAATATTTTTTAATGGCCTATCCAACGATACCCCACACCATGGGATAGATGAGAAAAAAAAATACATCCCCACTTTACGTCTATGGCCTCCCATAGACGTAAAGTGGGGATATATTTTTTTTACCCATAAAAAAATATTTTTCATGATTTTATGTTACCACTTTGTCGGAATTATAATTATTATTATTATTAATATGTATATACATGCCCAATTATAGCTTTCTAATACTTAGATTCTCTGAGCTAAGCTGCGGACGGACAGACGGACAGAGCGAAACTATAAGGGTTCCTTGTTGACTTCGGCACCCTAAAAAAAGTTAACTCTAAAACCAAAAAACCCGCCTGCTTAAAAAGCGAACTAAAAAGACGTCTACAACTCGTATTAGTCAGACAGCTCGCGTATTATGTATCCTCCGACTGCACAACATGATTTTCGCCTTGTTTACGTCTTTTTAGTTCGCTTTTTAAGCAGGCGGGTTTTTTGGTTTTAGAATTAACTTTTTTTATTTATAACTTTTTAGTTAACATACAAACGAATTAGGTACATTTAAACATATAAGTGTTATATATTTTTGAAATTTCCTCTAAAATCCCTTCATTATGATACCCCACTCGATGGGAAAGGAAGAAAAAAAAAAATTGCAACCCCTACAATATGGCGCACAAAATCCGCCATGTTCCTTTTTTTCTAAAGGCACTTAGCTAAAAACACTTGGGCGGTCAAGACCTATCTAACGATGCCTTAATTATAAAAATCCGCCAAGAAGTTTGAAAGATATGAGGTAATAAAGAATATTACATACATACAAGATACACGCGAAAAACATAACCCTTTCGGCAGCCGGGTAGAAACTACATTTATCAAAATTTCATGATAATTGAAAGGAGCTACAGACTTCAAATTTTCACAGTATAAGCATCTTCTTGACCCAAAGCCATATAAATAGTCAAAACATGAGCTTGAGCCACTTGTGCTTTCTTTACAGAAAAGTTTTGTAAAGACATTCTGAATTATAAAACATTAAAAATGAGGCTAAGCAAAAGCGACTTGAATTAACTTCGGACTTTTACGAGGACGGTTTGACTGGCAATGAAAATACCAAATTGGTTCAATATAAGCTCGAAAATACTCCATTCTTAGACTTTCTCTATGAGTTTCGGTTTCGGCCAAAAATATAGTTTCGGTCGGTCTCTAGTTAACGAATGTGGTGTGCGACTACTGCGCTGACACTCTATAAGTTCATCGTAGACAATACTGACATCGGTGAGGGAACTCGGACATTTGCCCTAGTTGGGACAAAAGTGAGCAGGCATATTAGTAAAAGTGTGTATATTATGTTTGCAACTAATTCTATGAACAACTCGCATTTACCTGCATTTAGGCTGTCCCTCAGTACCGACACTACAGTTTCCTTGCAAACAATAGTCTTTACAAATGGAAAATTCGCAGCGTTCTCCAGAGAAGCCGGCATTACAGCTGAAAAATTAAAATATCAATGAGTTACTCTATAATCAAGAAAATCAACAAATACGTATGACTACTTGTAACACGCGAATGAGGCGCGCGACCACTGTGCCGCGTGTCAGACGCCCTGAAGATGGTGTAACTGAAGGGTGTGATCAAATTTTAAAAACTGCTGTTGTCCATGTAAATGTACAACTTTCTCTTAGGAAGTCCTAGGCAATTCCCTAAAAAGTTGTATTTTCCATACAAAGTTATCGTTAGCTGACCAACATTTGTATGGGAGATACAATTTTTTTGTTAAAAATTGATTAAGACTCTCATAAATAAAATTATTCATGTTCTTGTGTAACAGCAGATTTTAAACTATGGTCACACCCACAGAACAGAAAAAACGCCGTCTACAGGTCACACCTTTCCGTTAAACCCTGTATATAAGTTTATTTGACAACCCTGACTACGGTTATGGAATTCACATTTCAAATTGCCCTTTGTCCTTCAGTGGGACAATAAGGGGCAGGTATTAATATTGATGAAAGTGTTTATATTATGTTTGCAACAAATTTTATAGATGAATCGATTTACCTGCATTTAGGCTTTCCCTCTGTACTGACACTACAGTTTCCTTGCAAACAATAGTCCTTACAAATGGAAACCTCGCATCTTTCACCATCATAACCTTCTGTGCATTCACAGACCGGCCCATCTTCTTTATTCATTGAACAGACACCGCTGTTCAAACAATAGCCATGGCAAGCGTTAACTTCGCACCTTTCGCCGGAGAAACCAGTTTTACATCTGAAATAATAAATACCTACTTGAAACACATCAAACACTAAATAAAGTACGAAACCAGAAACCACTCCAGCCTGTGGACGTCTACAGAGGAAGTCCAAACACTGCTCAATCTCTAGCTATCCAGCCTTGCAACTCAAGTACTGTAAAACCAGCAAAATCAGTTTTGGTCCGTGAATTTGGACCTTTTGCTGATTTTGCGGTAGTTAAAATAAAATAAAACAAAAGTACACAAGACACTATGGCCGAGTTTCTCACCTCTAAATTGTCGCAGAATTAATGTGACAAATTGTCAAGCACGCGTTATCTGCTGTAATTGGTTGAATGATTTTTAAACAGCCAATCACAAAAAAAGGCCAAATGCGATTCGGACTTGCGCACGAAGGGTTCCGTACCATTATCGCAAAAACGGCAAAAAATCAGGTTTGTTGTGCGGAAGCCCCACTTCAATATTGTTTTATTCTGTTTTTAGTATTTGTTGTTATAACGGCAACATAAATACATCATCTGTGAAAATTTTAACTGCCTAGTTATCACCGTTCATAAGATTATTTAACACATTAATTTAGCACATTAATTCTGCGATAATTTAGAGGTGAGAAACTCGGCCTTTAATTTTATTACTAATGTAATTATGTTAGACGCGAGTCGGCGTGCTAGGTACCCTAAATATAGATTTGGAAGCTTTCTAGTCTGTTTCTGATAAGCAGTGATAGGGATAATGTGAATGCTTACGATCTGTAAACAATAGGTATACCTACTATCAATGAGTCGTTTTAAGTGACGTTAGTTAGGTTAGGTTATTAGGGTCAGCTCAAACCGAGACGCGACGTGACGCGACGATGCTAGTACTTCATGAGACAAACATGTTTTACCTGCATTCTGGTTGTCCGTCAGCACTGACACTACAATCTCCTTGCACACAATAGTTCTGACATATTGAAGCTTCCCATCTCTCACCGGTGTAACCCGGTGTAGATTCATAACGAGATGCCTCACTCACTTCCGTACCATGGGAACAAAGTGAGTTCTGTATGAGACTATATATACGTTTACAGTTTATATTTCCTTCAGATTGTTCCTTTGTAGTATAGTTGGCTGCTATATGTTGACAATCCCAACAATAGGCTGAGTGAGAAATTGAAAATAGTTTAGGTTCCTCACGTTGGTCTGGGTTTTTCTGTAATTGCCAGATTTTGTCTTGCTTTTCGCTCCTCCAGTAGATAAAATCTTTTGATACAGACAATGATAACGTATAATGTTGTTTCATTCTTTCCATTCAAATTGGCACTTTTAATAGATAACTGACTACCAGGATGTGTTAGTATTGACTCAATCCAGTACATTTTTTGTGTCTGTGGATCAATGGCCAAACTTAGTCGCCAATAAACATATTTCTCTATTAGAATTTCTCTCTCGGAACCATCAAAGCGAGCCCTTTCTATTTCATAGTCTGTGATCCAGTAAATATATCTGTAATTTGTAAATAACTATGAAAATTAACAAAGTTCAAACGATTTTGTTGATTCATAAAACTACATACAATAGCAAAAAAGCGGCATAAATAACTCACAAAATGTATTTTTTAATACAATCAATATAAATAAATATTTAATCAACCTATAAGTGATATTACATTTTAGTATCGCATGGCGCTCGGTTGTTGCAGTGGTTGAGCGATTGACTGCTGCGCTCCGTGTCGCGGGTTCGATTCCCGCACGGAACAAATATTTGTATGACCTACAGATTGTTGTTCATATTCATGTTCTACAGAACATATAAACTCTCATACACAACACTGAGTGTTGTGTATGAGAGTTAATATGTTTGTAAACGCACCCACGATACAGGAAGTAATTCCTAGTGCGGGGCAACGTATTTAAAAAAAAAGAAAAAGAAAATGTGTGAATTTTGTGAAAAATGCGTTTTGTTTATTTTTTAAGATTAGCAAGACACGCTTAGTTGAGGAATATCACCATTACCTTTAGTTTTTCACATATATTTACCTAATTTTATAGCCTGTGTCCATTTGGAATAATCTTCAATCAACAATACAACAGACTAGATAACGCGTCACGTACAAAATCAATGCTAAACTCTGTTCGCATGAATATATACATACTATCCTACATTTACAATACTTACTACAGCTACATTGTTTACTAACGAACTGAGAAGTTTTAAAACAGTTTCAACCTAATTACAACCTTGGCACTTAGTAATAAAGTCACAAATCTTCAAAATATTATCTTACACTTACGACCATTCGTCACAAAAAACGAGCAAAGCAATAAATTACTTCTCATCATCATCATCTGCTTAGCCTTTTCCCCAACTATGTTAGGCTCGGCCTCCAGTCTAACCGGATTCAGCTGAGTACCAGTGTTTTACATGGAGCGACTGCCTATCTGACCTCCACAACCCAGAAACTGGGTAACAAGATACCTCTTGGCTAGACTGGTATCAGATCCCAGGCTTCTGACTGCCCGTAACGACTGTCAAAGATCTTCAAATGACAGTCGGGACCAACGGCTCAACGTGCTTGCCGAGGCACGGAAGAAACTCGGTAAACGACCTCTGCTAGCGTTGCTTCACCTTGATGATCGACCCGTGCGGCTGTTGTTATTTAGCCACGAGCTGTCACATGTCTTCAAATTTTTGGTTCTAAGACATGCCGGTTTCCCCACGATGTTTTCTTTCATCGTTTTGAGAGCAGTGGTGATGAAATAATTCACACAAAGTAAAGTGCCTGCCTGGATTCGAACCCACGACCTACAACTTGTAAATCGCGGCCGTTACCACTGGGCCACCACTAGCAATAATTTACTTCTGTCACTTAGAAATGAAAAGGCATAGGTTAAGTAACATTTAGTGTGAAAAAAGTCTTAACTAACAACAAATTAAGTACTTTTTGCAGTTATTGCCTTACGTTACGCCTTGTATTGCCCAACCTTCGCCAAACACTTGTAACGGTGCTTTAAAATCGGTAATTTTGTTGTCGTTTCAAATGTGATATTATTTATTAGTTCTAACCTTAAAATATTACGTAATCTACATGTACTTACTGAAAGTAAGACACTTCGGCCGGTTAGTAGCTTTTTCAGTCATTATTATTGCAACTTTTGATTACACATTGACGCATTGTGAAACGTGTTAACATTAGCTGTGTTTCAAGCGAACCAAACAAAGTTAAGAGCTCACGTCTCAAGTGAGCTGTTATTTACCAAGACGTACTTTTTGCGCCGACCCGATATCTAGTTGTATTGTCGATCGAAGGGAATAATGTAAATACAATGTATGTGTGATATAGAATTTTATAGGAGCTATGGTTGCGCAGATCACCCTCCAGATAAAATAAGGCAATCTCCTAAAATTTTCTCTCCCTCTTAATTATTTTTAATATTATAAATATTCGGTTATATTATAAAACCAAGTAAAAACTACCCTGTAATGGTCTACGAAAATGATTTCTGTTTATATTTTATGTTCCGCTAATTTTGCCGGTGTATGTATTATATCACTTAAAGTAACGTACCCTCCACAACTATCTACTTCGATATCCAAGCACACTCCATTCGTCGTAACTATATGATTTCCGTCAACTGCTTTATTAGAAGATGCAGGATTTAATGGAAACGAGTAAATATCAAAAAATTCGATACTCCAAAACAGTAATTGTGTGACCGGGTCGTAAGCGACAGGCACGCCATTGTTGTATGTTGTTCCCGTAACTAAATGTTGTATTTTCCTGGTTGATAGGTCAAAGCTGGATATTGACACATTGGTCGGGTACTTGTTGTCAGCAAAGATTACCCTGTAGTGAACTGGATCATAAGTTGTGGATTGAATATTTTCAGCCGACGGAATGTCTTCTGTGTGCGTAAGTGTTCCATCGTAATAAAACTCTAGTCGTTTCTCTCTGCCCATGACTATGTCTGAAACATGAAGATAAGATTTAATTAAAAACTATTATTTCCTCATCTTTTCATAACAACCGCTGCTCATACAAATGATTTGCATTTCCGCCAGTCGACATCCTGCTCGAGAACTACGTTCTACAATTTACTACTTACAATGAAAAACAATAAAATACACCATAACAGATTAGAACTTTCAAAAGTTACATAACCCTTAAACTACTTACCTAAATTTGAAACGGAAACGGTTTAAATATCCTGAAGCTTCATAATTTTCTATTTTCGTTGTTTTTTTACATATATAGTACAAAATATAGAAAACTAGCTTGTGCCAGTGGCTTCACCCGCGTGAAAAGGGTTTTCTTATCCCAAAAGAACATTATACCGGTATGCAAAGTAGCCTTCAGACTATAAGTTATTTCTGTGCCAAATTTCATCCAGATCCGTTCAGCCGTTCTGGCATGATTGAGTAAAAAAACATTCAAGCTTCACATTTATGATATTAGTAAGACGTAAGATTATAAATAAATATGGAATACAAAAAACGTAAAACGACGTAGTGACGAGCATGTGGTACACATTTCTGTGCGCCTACCAGAACAAAAGAGACGTAGAGGCCGCCCGCCATTGAGCTGCAATGCTATTCTGTACACATCTCACCGTGATGACGTAGGTGAAGTGAGCTCGAAGTGGAGTGAGCTGTCAGTGATGCTAGGGATTGCCTAATTTATTACATTTACAATCATATCGACAGTCGGATTTACCTATTAAAAGGAAATATTAGCTTTACGCCCTGCTATTCATATAGTACTAAAATAATGGAAATATCTCCAAAGACTAAAAAATACCCACAAGAATTTGCATAGAACGTTGATCTGTAACTTTAGATAACTTTAAATAAATAAATATTATTATTATTATAAAAACATTATCGCGTTAACAAAAAAATACTTCCAAAACGAAAAGTAAAAAATACTTGCATAGAACATTGATCCGTAACCTGATATAAATAAGGAGCAGAATCGCGTCGAGCGTCCACAGAACGATAAGACGAGTAAAATAGTAAAATACTTAATGATTGTCTAAATTAGGATTACTCAACCCGATCAACAGCTGCTTTACCCCACCCATCTATTTCGCAACATTGCCAACAACTGTTTCAAACCAGCCAACCCATCCTAATCCCATTCTCAACCAACACTTGCTTATCTAACATAACTTGATATGGATAAAAGTCACATTTAATTTAAATAAATTTTAACCCCCAAAAAAATCATCAAAAAAACCGGCCAAGTGCGAGTCGGACTCGCGCACGAAGGGTTCCGTACCATTATCGCAAAAAAACGGCACAAAATCACGTTTGTTGTATGGGAGCCCCACTTAAATATTTATTTTATTCTGTTTTTAGTATTTGTTGTTATAGCGGCAACAGAAATACATCACCTGTGATAATTTCAACTGTCTAGCTATCACGGTTCACGCGATACTGCCTGGTGACAGACAGACAGACAGACAGACGGACCGCGGAGTCTCAGTAATAGGGTCCCAAAACCCAAAGGGTAAAAACGGGAAAAACCTAAAAACTAATAAAGATTTTTTTTTACTTAGTATTTATGCCAAGTTTCAAATATATAAGCCCAACAAATTTCTTCCTTCCTTAGGGATAAAATTGCCAATAACCAATACATGAATTCATTTTATCAACCAAAAGCTAAATCTTTAATTTCACGTGTCACATTTTAAAGGGCAGAAATTTCACGCAAACTTTAATTAACCCCATCTTACCTCCTTAGGGGTGGAATTTCCAAAAAACAATAAATACATGCATTCCTTTTATCAACAAAGAGTATAAATCTAAAAGTTCAGGTTTCAACTTACAAACTGTAAAAAAATCATACAAACTTTCACCCCCCTTACTTAAGGGAGTAACCCTTAGATATATAGAATTGCCGAAATTAAAAAAAAAAACCTTTTTTTTACTAACCAAGAGCGTAAACGAACTATTTCAATAAGTGAACGATATTTTCTGTTCCCAATAAACTAAACAATAAACTTCCAAAATTGCAAAAGAGTATCTAATATTAATATAGATTTGTAATTTGGTTCTCTCATTTATTTTTTTCATAGAGGGGGATGAAAAGCAGAGTGTGCTATGCGGTACCAACAATTATTTAACCTAGAGCGACGTACTTTGAATCCTTCGCTACGCTTGTGATTCTACTCTAGAATCCTTCGGTTCACTCTAGATACAAACAATCACTCTCGCTCGGAATACATAATTTTGGTCCTTTGTAACACAATCTACTATTTACTAAGCTAAATTGCAAGTACGTTACATGGACGGAAGCCATGCAATTCGATCGATATACACTTTAAATTTCGTTATAAAATTCGTGACACAATTACAACTGCATCGCGCCATCAGGATCCCTTACTGTCATAGTCCGATGGGAACATAATTCGACACGACCGAAGAGTAATCTGCACTGCGCAGGACTAACGGCTTAGCGTGCTTTTCGAGGTGCGCCTCGATAAATATTAGAATACCAGCTTTCAAACTCCAAGCTACCATTGCGAATAATAATTCGTACCTTGTCCGATCTAGGAAACGAACACAAGACCGTCGGTGCTCCGTAGACCAATTGGAATTCGACCAATTGGTCTATGGGGAAAATTACATGTTTCCATCGTCCAATTACCAACTGGTCTATGGAGCATACTCGAGGTAAACCAAAACTATGTTCCATTATCACATTATAACCCTGAGTTCACATCAGTTTCCTATACTTTGGGTTCAAAGAAGCTTTTGTTATATTTTTGGGTTCACATCAAACTAAATTCAAAAATATTATAAAGGAATAAATACAATAACCTTATATTGTATTTATTTCATTTATAGCTAATTATAATAGAATCTTCAATGAAAAGAAAAGAAAAGATAGGAAAGTATGTAAACTTTTTTAAATGGCCACTTCACAGAAAACCTATGTGTCATTATGGTGTCAATGTAATGACAATTAATTGATTTCTTGTTAGCCTACACAGAGAAAAATAATATAGCCTACCAGTGGGAAGAATTGAAGAATCTTAAGATATTTTTTTTTTTCAAAGCAGACAGCTTACGTTTTTGAGCTGATAAGGATTATCCATTTTGTTGCAGAATGTTATAGTCTTCGCCAAACTTCTGGGCCGCCCTGAATTTGACTTTCCGATGCACAAGGCACGAAACGGTGCTGTTTTTTTATGAGATTAACGACTGCGCAGCCATTGCAGCCAACTTCAGGGCGGCCAAGAAAATTGGCAAGGACTATAAAGACAGTTTGTCCTATCTGCGTATTTTTCACTGTATTTTTTTTTAAATTGTTGTGCCGTAATTATTCAATAAATGATTATTAAGCGGTTTCCAAAATTGTTTATGATATATTTTTTTAATACTTATGGACACGACTTTACTATACCATTAAACTGGACTGCGGAACATTTCTCAATTCTCCATAGACCAGTTGGAAATTGGACGATGGATACATGTAATATTCCCCATAGACCAATTGGTCAGATTTCAATTGGTCTACGGAGCACCGACGCACAAGACGTAAGTTGGCACACCGTGAGCAGTCTGGTCCAACTTGTGATATAGGGTAGGGTAGGGTAGGTAGGGTAGGGTAGGGTAGGTAGGTAGGGTAGGTAGGGTAGATGAATGTTTGGTGTTTTTATGGCAAAACAAAGTTTGCCGGGTCAGCTAGTATTAATTAATTAATTATTTTTCTCGGAGCCGGTTGTTCTATCCTCGAATATATATAATATATCATAGTGCATTTCTTGCTAGAGTATCAGTCTGGTAACACAGTAGCCACGCAGTTGTTTTAGCTCCGAGGCGGCCGGCAACTAGCAAAAATCCTTGTATTTATCAAACTTTACTAATATTAGTGAACGCCTCGCGGTTTCACCCGCGTAGTTCCCGTTCCAGTGGGCATACAGGGATAAACCTATGTCAGATAAGCCTATGTCACCCGGGGATAGAGAAGCTTCTTTCTTTGAAATGGGTCCAATAGCTTTTAAGTTTATTCGTTACATACAAAAATACAAATCTTTTCTCTTTATAGTATTAGTATAGATATAGATTAAACATGCAGATAGTTTGAGACCCTGGGGCGTAGGATAGTTTTTATCTGGGAAGTGCGTGGGATCACACTTCAACTTCCCATGGAATGATAAATCACTTTATACACGGGTGAAACCGCGGGACAGTATTCTATAGACCCAAAAAAAGTGACATCGGCTTTTTATTGGCTATTTCTATTTAATAGTTCATTACAAATGCACGAGTAGAACTTCCATGTGCCAATTTTGAAAAAAGTTTTAGTGACCTTTAGGTCAAAAGAACAAAAAAAAATCATATTAAAAAAACTGTACATAATTGAGCTTTGTTCGTATTGCAGTTTTCTGAAGCAAGTACAAGGAGAAAATTATGCCGTGTTTAAGTAATCAAAAACGATAATAGAACTCGCCAAGGGCGTCGCCAGCCGATGGCCTAGGGGGGGGCAAATTGATATAGAGAATGAGAAAAGTATGAATTGTAGGTAAAGTCGAGAGCACATGAAGCTTTTCACTTGTAGTACGAGCCTTACATCTACAGCGATTGTAATAATATCGGTATAGTTCTCGCCAAACTTCTTGGCCGTCCCGAAGTTGGCTGCAATGTCTGCGCAGTAGTAAATCATACAAAAACATTACCGATCCGTACCTTGCGCATCGGAAAGCCAAGTTCAGGGCGGCCCGGAAGTTTGGCGAGCACTATTCAGAGTCCAACGTGTAAAGCTACGCAACTCTACCGTACACGTTGTGCACGGAAGAGCGATCAAAATTTTCAACGCTTTTCCGTGTCGGGAAAGAAGGTTTTTGCCAATTTTAGGATATCAACAACGGTTCGATCTGTTGGGTTTGGTTTATATATATTCATTCGCGACGTACGGGAATGATCAATCAAGCAAGTCAAGTCAAAGACTTAGGACTGTGGTTGCTTTACATTTGGCAACTTTTTTAGAATCTCTAGGGGGGGGGCCGCTGCCCCCCCATGTCCCCCCTTTGGCGACGCCCTTGGAACTCGCAAAAAGATTGTATTACCGAAATCAGTATTTTATTTTTTTTCCAGCTCGAAGTAGAACCTCTGTCTGGCACCAACAGATACCTTATACTAAGGTTTATAATCCATAAAAATATGACTTGCAACTTGGGCCTAGGTTTTGAGAAAATGATTTTCAAAAATATGTGTTAGGGTTGTCACTATTTTGACCTTTTGTGACGATTAGTTTTTATCACATAAAATCTGCAGGTCTTTTATCTTCTATAATGGTATAATTCTAACAATTAATTTTAAAACTTTACACGTGAAATTGTACGAAAAATATATAAGCATACAAATGTAATAGAACAGTTAATGTACAAATGCGAGCTCAGCACATAATTGGGTTCTTGGCTTCTTAGTTTGATTACTGTCTGATAAACAGTTGCCTATACTATTATAGGGTAGAGATGACAATAAATTAAACTCCGTATAAGTCATGATATTCCCAGTCTACACATAAAAATAGAAAATAAATAAAAAAAGAAATAGTGATTTCGATAAACAAAAATTTCATGCGTTCTATTATCGTTTTTGATTACATAAATACGGGATAATTTTCTCCTTGTATTGCTTCATAAACCTGCAATACGAATAAAGCTCAATTATGTACAGTTTTATTTTACGAATTTATTTCGGTCTTTTGGGCTTCAAGGTTACGAAAACTTTACAATTAAAAAAAAAACAAGTACACAAAATTGACACGTAGCATAGAAGCTAGTTACCTATATACTTAATATCAAGTGCTATTTATAAAATTACTGACAGAGTCCTGATTCGAGCAAATCGTGTGTTTTCGACGCACTTCTCACATTATTCACAAAGATTATAAAATGAAATCAAATATGATATTGAGATAACTGCTACTAACTGCATTAGAATTCAGACTGCTTGAGAAGTGATCTGGTGTCAGAGTGGAACTTTTCAATCATGCTTTTTGGAATAATTTTTGTTTTTTTTGTGTGGCGTTCCTTAAACAATTAATTTTATTTATAATGTTAGGTAACGGAATCCGAAAGGTGGAAAGTGATTTAGTAGGACCACAATTTTTTTTGGATCATTGAAACAAAAAGAACGGCAACGGCAAGTGGGTATCGGACTAGCGCGCTACACTCCAAATAAAACCAACCATAATTTTGAAGGTTCACATTTGTACATCCAATTTCTTAAATTCATAAATAAAACATGACAGAAGAACAAATTTTTAGAGTTCCATACGTCCGAATGAAAAAACGGAACCCATTATACGATCACTCCTGAATCTGTCTAGTCAATTGTCTCAGCACTCTCAGCCAATTTACTTTGAATCTACTGAGCCGGTACAGTTCTTAAGTACACATAAAATGAACCTCTGTGACCTAAACACGGAGGGTAACGTACATAAATTAATAAAATTTTGAATATGGAATCATCAAGATTATAAAAATGTAAATTAAAATAACAATTGCTAACAAAAATGTTGAGCTCTTTTCTTTGTCGTTGTAAAATGGGTACGATTCTGGTAAGCGTTAATAAACCTTATTTATGCCAATAAACTCAAATCAGAATAAAATTTATTAAAACTAAATTATTATTATTCACAACTTTATCCTCACCCCAATTGAAGCACTGCACTATCGCCAGCTGCAACGCTAACAACAGCAATACACGCATGTGATACATCTTGGTCTCCAAACAACGTGAATACATCAAAACTAGATGAGACGTCCACTCTCGATGACAGCTCGTTGAATACAGAAGTGAACTGATAATGTTATGTGAACATGACGCTATAAATAGGCAGCTACATGACTCTTGCTCAAAACCCATTTCCTGTTGGGAATACTGCCTGTGATAAGCGGGCTTCATATGGGTTTTTTCCATATTTTTAATCAAATTCGTTATTATTTAGTCATTTTATTTTTCGCACGTTTATTATCTGGCTGCTGGTTTCCTGTGAACATTGATAATATATTTATCAATAGGACGCAGGCACGTTAGTTACAGAGACGCTCGCTGATAAGCGGACCAATTATGTGGGAAACTTACATGTATGTTATTATATACTAGCTAGTGCCTACTCAATTCAAAACATCAAGATCGGAGACAACTCTCGAAGTTGTAGAAGGTCTAACTTCGAGAAACGGACGACATGTCTTTGTTGCCATGGAACATGGGTAGGCCTTTAGTGTAGGATGCTACTTGTGTCGTTCCTCTTGTATCATTTACTATTAGCTTTTATGTTAACTCTCTTTACCTAAACAGTGTAATAGTTTTGTACATTAGCAGTTGTCGCATAATCTGTTTACTAATTGGGCGCTAATTTACTTAAAATTCCGGATTTATAGTCCCGAGATTGCTAAAAATGTTATCTTTAAGAGTACAAGTAAATAGACAGTTTCATAAAACCCGTTGTAACCACGATATTTTCAATAATTAATGCTTAGGTTACGGGCATCCGTTGGATTTAAGACGAACGGAATCGGTCAATGTGGTGACACTTGAGGAGGCTTTGTACAGCAGTGGACGTCTTTCGGCTAAAATGATGCTGCAATCCTAATATCGGAAATCAATATCGGAATAGTAAAGCTTCCGATATGACATGCTTTAGTTGTTACACTATGTAACTAAAAAACCTAAACAGACTATAAACAAACCGAGGAATTCCTATCTAACTTCAATAGCGTTCACCATTCTTATTATCAGGGCCCTTGATTCAATGGTACCTATACATTATTACTACCCTTAATTTCTAGGACCGAATTAATTGATAGTTAGCTGCAGTTAACATACAGTTTTCCGGTTTGAACGTCAATGTGGTTAGCTTTTTAGTAGGGCCAGGGTTTAGTAATGAATTCCATTTAGGAGATAATTTTCGTGAAAGGGAAATTAAGGTGGTACCGACCAAGTGTGTTGATAATGTTCTATTTAGGTCAGGGTGATGAACTTCACTGAGAATCGTAGTTGATAAATATCTTAACGATCCGACTAGCAAGTTTCTATTGATCTGAAAATATGTTCCACTGTTGATGAGTCCAGTCCATATTCCACCACCAAAATTATCTAAATGAGTAACGCTAACGCGTACTTCAAGTTTGTTTGTAAAATTGCCCAAGGTCGGCAATATACTTCTTTCCTTATTCTTATACCGTGTTTTAAGCAATTATTACATAACTACTTAATATCCACCAAGGTAAAGTTATGGAGAACTTAAGAAGAAGAAAGAAGGCATGAAAGTGGCTCCTGGAGTGATAAGAGTGGAACGTATAATTAGTGCGTAATCTGCTGTGAATGTGCGCCACATGTTGTCGTTTTTGGAAAAAAAAACGCCGTCAAAGTTATGACAGCGTCGTTTTGGCTTTTAGCAATATTATTCGTTAACGCAAGCATGGATACTTTTGAAACTTTTTATGGTTAATACAAGCGTCAAGATGGACTGAATACAGTTTTCAGCGAGCTAATACGTTTTCTCATTTGGGAGCTGCGATTTTTTTCGGGATTTCAAAAAAGCGCGATTACGTGTTTTTTTTTATATCTATTTCCGGCACGAATAGGCACATATCAAGAGCTAGTCGTGTATTTTTATTCTACAGGCGCACATACAATGGTTTTAGAGAGAGATACATGATTCTGCAAAACGTTACTCCAGCAGGAAATGCGATATCTAGAAAACGTGATGACGCACCAATTATATTTTCAGCGCACATTTTTGCACAATTATAAGCTCTCTGCCCATGCACAATATTTTTCACTCCGATCATTCGTTTAGAATTTTCCTGCTGGAACGACGTTACTCCAGCAGGAATCGTTATTCCCCTTTTTTTTTCAAAAACGATGACTCTCACGAATATGCTGGGATAACGTTCTCGAAATTATGTATTAATTTATTAAAATTTTCACATTACAGACGTAAAAGAGTTCAACAAATCTTGTGAGGACAACGTCCAATGCGACGGCCTGGTCGGGCTACCAGACGCGCGGTTTCCAGACGCCGCGCTGTGCAATCAACTCAGCATAATTGCAGTCCACAGCTGGACATAAGCTCTCCAAAAAAGTATTTCGCGAGTGCATTTTTATAATTTGTTTCAATAATCTATATATATAACTAGCTGTTCCCCGCGGCTTCGCTCCCGTGGGCCACCCCTCAGGACCTGTTATCGGGATCAAAAAATAGCCTATGTCACTCAGGAATAATGTAGCTTTCTATTGGTGAAAGAATTTTTTAAATCGGTCCAGTAGTTTCCGAGCCTATTCGGTACAAACAAACAAACAAAAAAATCTTTCCTCTTTATAATATTAGTATTGTATAGAAAAGGCACTGTCCCGACTGACATATCAACGCCCAGCCTAAACCACTAATGATAGAGGTTTGAATTTTTTATAGGAATTTGATTTTATACTGCAGGCGTCATTTAAGGATTTTTGAAAATTCATCCCTTAAAGGTGTAAAAAGGGATGTTAAAATTTAATGAAATTTATATTGGTTATTAACAGAATTACGAATACGAATTTAGTATTTATGATCTTCAATACAATTAAAGAATAACGTATTTAAGGCTTTTTTGAATTTCATCCCTAAAAGGGGTAAAAAGGGCATTTTATAATATATAATTTTTACTAGCTGACCCGGCAAACTTTGTTTTGCCATAAAAACACCAAACATTCATCTACCCTACCTACCCTACCTACCCTACCTACCCTACCCTACCCTACCTACCCTACCTACCCTACCCTACCCTACCCTACCTACCCTACCCTACCCTACCTACCCTACCCTACCCTACCTACCCTACCTACCCTACCTACCCTACCTACCCTACCTACCCTACCTACCCTACCTACCCTACCTACCCTACCTACCCTACCTACCCTACCTACCCTACCTACCCTACCTACCCTACCTACCCTACCTACCCTACCTACCCTACCTACCCTACCTACCCTACCTACCCTACCTACCCTACCTACCCTACCTACCCTACCTACCCTACCTACCCTACCTACCCTACCTACCCTACCTACCCTACCTACCCTACCTACCCTACCTACCCTACCTACCCTACCTACCCTACCTACCCTACCTACCCTACCTACCCTACCTACCCTACCTACCCTACCTACCCTACCTACCCTACCTACCCTACCTACCCTACCTACCCTACCTACCCTACCTACCCTACCTACCCTACCTACCCTACCTACCCTACCTACCCTACCTACCCTACCTACCCTACCTACCCTACCTACCCTACCTACCCTACCTACCCTACCTACCCTACCTACCCTACCTACCCTACCTACCCTACCTACCCTACCTACCCTACCTACCCTACCTACCCTACCTACCCTACCTACCCTACCTACCCTAC
Organism: Anorthoa munda; assembly: GCA_945859665.1. Taxonomy (NCBI): domain Eukaryota; kingdom Metazoa; phylum Arthropoda; class Insecta; order Lepidoptera; family Noctuidae; genus Anorthoa; species Anorthoa munda. The sequence continues at coordinate 3,710,230 of OX243893.1, forward strand.
CTACCCTACCTACCCTACCTACCCTACCTACCCTACCTACCCTACCTACCCTACCTACCCTACCTACCCTACCTACCCTACCTACCCTACCTACCCTACCTACCCTACCTACCCTACCTACCCTACCTACCCTACCTACCCTACCTACCCTACCTACCCTACCTACCCTACCCTACCCTATATCTCAAGTTGGACCAGACTGCTCACGGTGTGCCAATTTAATTTAAAATCGGTTATGTAGTTTAGGAATCCATCGCGGACAAACATCGTGACAGGAGATTTATATATATTAGATAACACTGGTATTGTCACACAAATAACAGCCCCACTTCGTGTCAAGCAATTACTGTCCATACCAGGTTGCCTGGAAGAGATCGCAGAATGCGATAATGCCGCCCACTGTATTTGGTGTACAATAAAGTATATAATAAATAAAAAGGGGTGTTAAAATTTGTATGAAAACTAAATTGTTCATTATCAAAATTAATTGAAATGTAGTCATTCTGCTCTTCAATACAATTAAAGAAACAGGTATTTAAGGATTTATGAATTTTATCCCTTAAAGGGAGAAAAGGGGTGTTAAAGTTTATGTGAATGATTACTGGATGTGCTTGGGGGAACAGTTTTCATAACTCGAGTACCACTGATACCCTCTGACTATGTCTTTGAGTTTAAGCGATTACGATTCCTCTCAAGGTCTGCTTTGCAATGACCATAAATAAATCTCTAGGTCAGTCATTAAGGGTGGCATGCATAGATTTAAGGCAACATTGCTTCCGACACGGGCAATTTTACGTTGCCTGTCCCAGAGTCACCACTGGCAGCCTGGTCAATTTGACACCAGACAGAAAAAAGAGCAATGTGATATACAAAGAAGTGGTTAATTAAATTCTAACTTGACGACTTTGTTAGTGTAAGCTAATTGGAGTACCCATAACTAGACTGTACAGGATGGCAAGACTCATCACTCTATCAGAAGATGCTTTAATTTTTGCAACTGGCGGAAAATATCTACTCTACTTCGGCATTTGTGAAGTACATAGATACTAAATATAGCTGGTAAGCCATACTAAATCGCGACCACGAGGAAGACAACTATTAATCGAAAATCATCATGAGCAAGCTCTGTGAATATGTGAATATGCAAAATTATCACCTCTGTGGCACCGAAAATCCGTGTATAATCCAGACAGAATCATTACACCTGCTCAAAGTTACTGCATGGTGTGTTTTTTACGCTCGAGGCGTCATCGGGCCGCCAAACCACTACTGTGGTCGACGAGGTCACAGAGCTATGATGAACCTATTTATCTATCCTTAAAAGGAATAAATTTTAACTAGAGTACATATTGGTTCCAACAGGATAATGAAACGGCGCTTACGAGCCGCAACCGAAATTCTAAGGGCGGCATTACACGCAGGCTTATTACGTATGAAACAGCAATCAGCAATAATTGCGCAGAGATTGTACAATCAACGCGTGATTATAGCATTACGTCAAAAAATCGGCAGGCTTATATTTGCGAAATAATTGCTTTTCAATCGCGAATCCGCATTATGTATGAGCGATAGCCACACCATAATAATTTTACGACAGCATTGCTAACAATAAAAATCTAGTAAATAAAATAGGCATTTATCGCAAGGTGATCGCGATCATTTCGTATTACGCATGGTTTTTGACAGCAGAGCGACAGCTATCGGCGAGCAATGTGGCTGTCAAATTGCGATAACTTTTCCCTTGTTGTTGGTCAATTGCCAATCGCTCGCTGATGGCAGAGTAGGTACAGAAGTTTTTGAGTTTTTGGCGGCATATTTTGTGTGTTATTTATTTTGTGACTACCTACTCTAATTATCCACAAATTAATTCCTACTAAATAATAAATAAAAGTAACAAAAAAAATTAAATAATAAATAATGCAAATTGATGTAGTTTTATGTCTCAAATGTCTGCGCAACAAAATAATTTGTTTAATCATTGAAAGTTGAGTTGAGGAGAAAATTTTAGTTGTAGTTTTGGCTACCTCAGCGAAGACGAAGACACGCTAGATATGTTTACTGCCAAATACTTACAAACACATTAGAATGTGTTATGCCCTTAATAAGTATATTTTACTATCTTCTTATTTCTATATGGCTTATTTCTCATATTTATTCTTATTTCTATAGCTCAAATACGAGATGATGATGTTCATTTAGTGATGTCGTAATGCGTTATCGATTAAATTTCTTATAACAATCTTCTATAGATTCAATTTCATATAGTCATTCAATTTTTCAATTTAATAAAGGACAATGGCAGAAGCCCATACATTATATTAGCCATGTTCTGAATTAGTTTGTTCGAGAACGCCGAGATTAATAGATATTCATTCATGAACTTTTGTAGGTTATGTCTGGGTAACTTTTAATAATGTGTTTAATAGGTGATATTATTCAATTTCGTGGAAGTAAAAGGGCATATCGCATAAGTCCCTTACCTAGTTATTTCAGCATAAATTTGAAAATATGCACTTTGAAAAGAGTATATTTATTTATACTAAGCGACTTTGATGCGTATCAAAAGGTCCTCGTTAGAACCAAGATATATTTTTTTTTTACTTGAATACTATTGTTTTTGCCTATCATTAATTGAAATTATGTGATTCATTTATATCTACTACACTACCTCCCTGCAAGGAACACATAGACATAAACTGTATTGTTAATTCATTTTTAACCGACTTCCCAAAAAGGAGGTGGTGATTATTTTTTTATTTGATAGCTGGTGCTTGTCATGTGGTACCATTTATTTTCATCAAGATCTGATGAAGAACTTCGGAGATATACATCAGAACTCTTTAATAAATGACGGCAAATCACTCGGGATAGCTGCAATCGCATTTCTGTTTATTGTTTACACCATTTCATAACATAACATCACACTGGTACCCTCTAAATGGGTACGCAAGTGTAAGCAGTTTACCTTGGTATACTCTTATTCCACCGGTTTTGTTTAAGTTTAATCTATTCGGGCTTCACTTTGGGCATTATTGGTACCTAGCCTATTTAACTGGTCCATTATGTACCACAAAAGTAAAAGTGTACATAAAAAGTGGAAAATAAAAAAAAACTTTTTACAAAAAAACAACTGACTTCCAAACAATAACACTACAAAGTAAAAAATAACTTCAATTTCGGAAGTAGGTGTCAAAAAACGAAGAAACTAAAACAAGAACACCGACTTCCTAAATTGAAGTTATTTTTTACTTTGTAGTGTTTTTGTTTGGAAGTCGGTTGTTTTATTGTAATAACAAATACATGAGTGATTTATTTACTACAGTCACTACTTGTCACTTGGCAGAATAAGTGTAAGATGGCAGCACTAAGCTAATGAAATTTAACGAAAAAGTCAATTAACTTTCATACATATCGGACTATCTTGAGCTTCTTGGCGTTACGTTGACATCGACTCTCAATTTTGGGCCGTACATTGAGGCAAAGGCTGGCTGCCAAAAAGTTAGGGATCCTTGCGAAGGTGAGAAAGTACTTCACGCCGGAACAGCTGCTCAACTTGTATCAAGCGCAAGTTCGATCGTGCATGGAGTACTGCTCTCATCTCTGGGACGGATCAGCCAAATACCAGCTTGATGCACTATAGTCGATCAAAAAGCGGGCCAAGAGACTCAACGGCAATGAGGCACTGGTCAAATCAAAGCTCCAGAGCCTTGAACATCGTCACCGAGTTGCCAGCTTGTCGGTTTTTCTTCGGTTACATTTCGGGGAGTGTGCGATGGAATTGCATGATTTAATGCCGCCCAGCCCGTTCCATCATCGGACAACCAGACGCACGGCGATGCATCATCGGTACATGGTGGGCATCCCACCCATACGCACAAAACGTTTTGGGGACACTTTTATTATGCGTACAGCAAAGGAGTGGAATTCCCTGCCGGAGTCTGTTTCCCGATAGCTACAATCTAGGGGTCTCTAAGTCAAGAGTGAATGGGTTTTTTCTAGGCAAGCGTGCTTCACCGTCGACCGCATCATCGCTTACCATCAGGTGAGATAGTGGTCAAGCGCGAGCCTATAGATAATAAAAAAAAAAGGTTTTTGTTTATACGCGGTGAACCAGTTAATGTTATACTTTAAAAAAACGTAGACAATTAATGGCTTTTCTTTGTATATAACTCACTTTCAGACGCTCAAATTTAAGTCAGCTAAGATTTCGCCATTGTTATTTTTCAAATTAATTATTATATTTTGTAAATAAAATGAAAATATTCAATAATCACTGCCATATTTACTGTTACGAATACTTTACATCTGCAAATATTAATTAAACGGAATATTGGAGCTAAATAGTAATTAACTGAAAAAAGAACAGCGTCCACGAAGTGTTTCATTGTCATAAGCTGGCTACTTAATCAAACGATAAATTTTATAAATCATAGGACAGGTATAACAGCTTCTGTTAAAAGTTACTGTTAAAAAAAAGACTTGACTTAAAGGCCTTAGTAGCCAGGTTGTTATATTGATCGCGCGATAATTGACGATGATGAATGACGCGATGTGGATTTCCGTCTGTGTCAGTGGTCGATTGATAGCGGTCAAATCCTTCGCTTTGCCGTTTTAACTTGCGCAATTCGGCTGCAGGAGTCCATTGGAAGCTTATGTATTATAACGTTTGCCCAGCCATTCATTTCAACCACGTCTCTTCATTTAAGGCCTTACATTTACTTGTATGAGACTAGTAACTACCACCATAAGGGCCGACGTTAGAACATTTGACCTCAGCTTTAACAATGCTAATAGGAACTACTTAACTATAAATGTTTGGGTCCCAAGTCTTCGGTTTTGACCTGCCTCTGTTAGAGGTAAGACCTTAAAACTCCAAAACTTCTGTTGATATGAAATCCTGCCTCGACCGCCCACTTGCTTTTGGGTTTCTAGATTCTTTATTTATTCTAAAAGAACATATATTGTTCATTTAGCGAATAAATACATGACTAAGGTTAGTGTAGTCCAGTAGCTAACAGTTTTGTTGTCTTAATGTAGGTAGATACTATATCGACATTGATAAAGTGAGACTTATATCGTTAGCTTAGAAGCTTTATGTTGATAGTGACGTACCGTTTGAGTTTAGCTCTGAATACATTAAAAGAAGATGTGTTCCTTATATCTGCTAGTAGATTATTGAGTATATAGAGTGATATAGAGTGCGTTCGCGGGGACGCGTCTGTATTTGGTTATGGTTTCTTTGGATGTTTTGGTGTTGAAGGATAGCTGTGTGTGTATGGTTTTGTTGAGATTTTTTCTAATGAGAACGCAGGAATTGAAAGTGTAAAGTTGATGAATGCATTTTAGTTTGGTGTATTTTTATAGTTCAGATGTAGATGTATGATAATCGTAGTTAAATAGAAGCTTAATTATTTTATTTTGTGCTATTAGCAGATCTTTAATTGCAGATTTTGTAGCGCATCCTTAGATTTCGATAAGACAATTTATGTGTGAGCGAATTAATGAGTTGTAAATGTTGAAGCGGATTTTTTTGGGATGTTATTTATGTACCCGCGCATTAACGATGTTATTTTTGATTTTATGTAATCAATGTGCGCTTGCCAAGTGAGTTTGTTGTCTACTCTTAAGTCCGAGGTATTTTTCACAATTGCTTTTGATGATTTTAGTGTTGTTTATATGTAAAGCTGGGTGACCTGCGATTTTTTTTTAATTTTTAGCTGAGATTATCATGTTTAAGGTTTTAGAACCTCCTATTTTTGTCTACAGTCGGTTAAATCAATCTATATTTACCTTGCACTTTCACAGTGGGTGTCAACGACATATCTGGCCTGACTGAGCTCGTCAGCGAAGCTTGCAGCGCGCGCCGGATGCTGGGTGATGCTGCTGCGTACACTAGAGGGTTTAGTGCGGAGTTGGTGAACCCCAGCCATGTACACCATTGCCAGACTGAGTCCCAGACGCAGTCGCAGAGGGAATCTGGAAAATGTTTTAGAGGTAGTAAATCATCAGTTCCAAAGCCATACCCTTTTTATTGAGGAAAATGATTATAGATACCTTCCGATTGGAAAACGGAAGGTCATGTCGAAATTCAAAGTACTAAAACCCCACAGTTCATACGGCTACCACGATCGCCGGAATGACACGGCCCGGAATCTAAAGTTGGTTTGGGCGCACGGTTGGCGCAGTGGTTGAGCGATTGACTGCTGCGCTGTATGTCGCGGGTTTGATTCCCGCACGGAACAAATATTTGTATGACCTACAAATAGTTGTTTCCGGCTCTGGGTGTTTGTGTTTGTGAACACACCCACGAAACAAGAGAAATTTCTAGTGTGGGCAAAGATTAAAAAAAGAAGAAGTGATTCGCGCGCACTCTCGACTGGTATCGGCCCACTGTGCCCAAAGGACCTGGATCTATAGTGTATAAAGTGGCGATGTGATATCCTCGTGCCACGGAAAGCACGTAAAGCCGTTAGTCCCGTGTCTGATCTCTCTCAAGTCAAACAGATTTTCCGTCCCATTGGAGTATGAGGGTATGGGAACCGAGATGGCTCGCGCACTTACTTTCAGAAAGTAAATAATCAGTTTACCAACTGGCAGCACTATGAAGAATGGAGACTAGCAGAAGAGGTACAGCGCCATCAGTCTGTGGCGCGCTGTTGGCGAGAGATGATGGAGCAACTGTAAACATAGCATTAAAATTGTTACTTATCAGACACGGCATTTTATTTCTAGTAGGCTCGCGCTTGACCACTATCTCACCTGATGGTAAGCGATGATGTGGTCGACGGTGTAACACGCTTGCCTAGAAGTAACCTATTCACTCTTGACAAAAAGACCCCTAGATTGTAGCCAGTGGCGGCCTTAGGGGGTGGCGAACAGGGCAATCGCCCGGGGCCTCGCTCTTGCAGGGGCCTCACGCTACAACCCAAAAAGCTTACAATTCTATCCCTAGCAAACAATAAAGTTGGTCGATTAATTATTTTATAGTAAAGTACTAATATTATAAAGGCGAAAGTTTGTGAGTGTGTGTGTGTTTGAATGTTTGTTACTTCTTCACGCTCAAACGGCTGAACGGATCTGGATGAAATTTAGCACAGATATAGATTTCAGTCTAGAATAGTACTTAAGATACTTTTATTCCGGAAATATGTTCCCTTGGGCTTATTTTTTAAATTCCCGCGGGCGAAGTCGCTGGCAGAAGCTAGTTAATAACAAAAACAATAAGTTTTATATGTCATACATTGTAAAAACCGGCCAAGTGCGAGTCGGATTCGCGCACGAAGGGTTCCGTACCATACTCGCAAACAAAGGCAAAAATATCACGTTTGTTGAATAAGAGTCCCACTTAAATATTTATTTTATTCTGTTTTTAGTATTTGTTGTTATAGCGGCAACAGAAATACGTCATCTGTGAAAATTTCAACTGCCTAGCTATCACGGTCCATGAGATACAGCCTGGTGATAGACAGACAGACATACGGACCGCGGAGTCTTAGTAATAGGGTCCCGTTTTTACCCTTTGGATACGGAACTCTAAAAAGGACAAGGGCCTCGCATACCTGCATACCTCGCAGCGGTTAAGGCCGCCCCTGATTGTAGCTATCGGGAAACACAGACTCCGGCAGGGAATTCCACTCCTTAGCTGTACTCATAATGAATGTATTTCCAAAACGTTTAGTGCGTATGGGTGGCATGTCCACCATGTACCGATGGCACATCGCCGTACGTCTTGTAGTCCGATGATGAAACGGGCTTGTCGGAATTAGATCATGCGATGCAAAATGCAATGCATGTATGTATCGCACACTTCGGTCCACCTAGTTTGATGATTCATCATCTGCCTAGCCTTTTTCCCAATTATTGTTGGGGTCGGCTTCCAGTCTTACCGGATTCAGCTTAGTACCAGTGTTTTACATGGAGCGACTGCCTATCAGACCTCCACAACCCAGTAACTGGGTAACACGATACCCCTTGGTAAGACTGGTGTCAGATCTCAGGCTTCTGACTACCCGTAACGACTGTCAAAGATCTTCAAATGACAGCCGGGACCAACGGCTTAACGTGCTTTCAGAGGCACGGAGGAAACTCGGTATGTTGAAATGGTCACCCATCCACGGACCGACCTCGTCAAGCGTTGCTTAACCTTGAAGATCGACCCGTGCGGCTGTTATTATTTAGCCACGAGCTCCTCCGCTCCTCCGATGATTACGTCCTATAAATTATAAAGATTGGTAAGAAACGATAGGAAATGTAACTTACACAGTATTCGTTTGACGGTCCTGTGAACAAATGTTGTTTGAAGCAACGCTTCTTTTTAATGCTGGTTTAGGAGTTTTGTCATGAAATACAAACAAAAATAAGCATATTATAATAAGGTAATATTAATGATCATTAGAAATGAAATAGTAGTTTATGCAATGGCCATATAATAGGGGTTATTAAAACACGAGCGTAGGTTTGAGCGTATAATAATATTACGCGAGTGTTTTAATACCTAATTATATGCCGTTGCATACACTACTTTATCTTCACTCATACAGTTGAAATAAAACAAAAGTGGAAAGGGAAAAATATTTGGCATGGCGGGCAATTTAGATTCTCATTGCGCAGCGCGCGCATCCACAGACAATGAAACTTCTTTACTACAGCCCATACGCGCCAGAAAATTAAAAAGTAAAAGTGTGCTATAAAAATTAAAAAGTTATTTTATGATGCAGTTGTTTGAAAATCGAAGGAAAATGTTGAACTGTAATGGTTTTTTTTTTAAATTTTACCTATCCACGAATATAAAGTACGTGTTTATACTAGTAGTTTATGCAATGGTCATATAATAGGGGTTATTAAAACACGAGCGTAGGTTTATCAAATGAGGCGAAGCCGAATTTGATAATAATATTACGCGAGTGTTTTAATAACTAATTATATGCTATTGCATACACTACTTTATCTTCACTCATACAGTTGAAATAAAACAAAAGTAGAAACGGAAAAGATATGATGCATGGTATGGCGGGCAATTTAGATTCTCATTGCGCAGCGCGCGCATCCACAGACAACTGACAATGACATGAGCCCATACGCGCCAGAAAATTAAAAGGTAAAAGTGTGCTATAAAAATTAAAAAGTTATTTTATGATGCAGTTGTTTGAAAATCGAAGGAAAATGTTGAACTATAATGGTTTTTTTTTAAATTTTACCTATCCACGAATATAAAGTACGTGTTTATACAATATTTTTCGAATTCGTATTTGGAACATTACGTTGTGAGTGTAGATAAAATAATTTTTGAATTTGTATTTGGAACATTATGTTGTGAGTGTAGATAAAATTATAAAAGAAACACAAACATGATTTTCAAATACCTATTCAACGATACCCCCATAACGTTGTGATCTTATTTTTTTTCTTTTGCACCTTAATAATTTGGCTTCTGTTTGTCACCATAATGAATTTTGATTATTGTTATGTCTTTGAATTAAAAATAACTCCCAAGACAAATCGATTGATGTAAGAATCATCAAAATTACTACTACTAAACTCCGTTTGAAATAACATAGACATTTATTTTCACAAACCTTTTTACAATCCATTCAACCGATATTGAGCTCTATTCCGTAAACATAAGGATGACAAAAAAGCGTAAACATGTTACCAAAACCAATTGTTTACTATAGCTGCCATTTTCATATTACTGACATTATAGAAACCAAAAAAAAGAAATTTAAAAATAACAAAAGACCCGACTGACCAAAACCAGACGTATCCTCCGACTGCATAGCATGATTTTCTTCTTGTTTACGTCTTTTTAGTTCGCTTTTTAAGCAGTCGGGTTTTTTGTTATTTTTAAATATTTTTTTTATTAACAACTTTTTAGTTATATTTTTTTTAGAATTTGGTACATTTAAACATATAAGTGTTATATATTTTTGTAATCACTTCTTAAAACCCTTTTTTGTGATACCCCACACGATGCTTTCGGAAGAAAAAAAAAATTTTTGCCTCCACAATATGGCGCCCAAAAGCCGCCATTTTTCTATTCTCCAATTTTAATGTAGCCAGTGACACTCGCAGGGTTAAGACGAATCGATTGACGTGAGAATAATCAAAATCGGCCAACGCGTTTGGTCTCTAGAACGCCACATAGGAACAAACATACATACATAGACTGATAAACACATTACCCTCCTTCGGCAGTCGGGTAATTAGTTGAACGGGCAGTAAAAAGGAATAATCTAAATGTTTAATGGTATTGCAAGTGGTAGTATAATAATTATATAAAAACCGGCCAAGTGCGTTTCGGACCACGCGCAGTAATAGGGTGCCGAAGTTGCATAATAACGCGGACTAAAAAGAGGGTTTTGTTGTTGTTACATGAACATTAGAACGGTTTCAAAGGCTCACAAAGTCTAAAAACGGGTCCACATTGTTTTTTTACCCGACTGCCGAAGGAGGGTAATGTGTTTATCAGTCTATGTATGTATGTATGTATGTATATATGTATGTATGTATGTTTGTTCCTATGTGGCGTTCTAGAGACTAAAGGCGTTGGCCGATTTTGATGATTTTTACGTCAATCGATTTGTCTTAATCCTGCGAGTGTCACTGGCTACATTAAAATTGGAAAATATAAAAATGGCGGCTTTTGGGCGCCATTTTGTAGGGAAAAAAAATATTATTTCTTCCAAACCCATCGTGTATCAAAATAAAGGATTTTAAGAGGCGATTTCAAAAATATATAACACTTATATGTTTAAATGTAAGTTTATCCCTTTGTGCCTAGTGGCCTTGTTTGTTCTGTCTCCTGCTTGATATGGAGGGAAGTGGAAATTTATGTTTTTTCCTACTCCTCCGTTATTCTTTTCTGATTAATTTCGTTGCGGGATCCAAGACAGTTAAATTCATTCTCCGGGACTTCGTCGAGCTTCATTGCCTCGGCGCTTTTCTGGTGGTCGCCACTGTTGATTCTGGCTTTCAGGAGTTGCAGTGGTTTGGGAATAGTGCGGTGGGTTTGTCCCAAAAAAAAAAAAAAAAAAAAAATTTTTAAATGTACCTAATTCTAAAAAAAAATAACTAAAAAGTTGTAAATAAAAAAAGTTAATTAAAAAATCAAAAAACCCGACTGCTTAAAAAGCAAACTAAAAAGAAGTAAACAAGAAGAAAATCATGCTGAGCAGTCGGAGGATACATCTGGTTTTGGTCCGCCAGCTCGCGAATATGTATCCTCCGACTGCTCAGCATGATTTTCTTCTTGTTTACTTCTTTTTAGTTTGCTTTTTAAGCAGTCGGAAATCGAATGCGGAAAACGTACGTATGCGGCCAGCCTTAAACAAATCACAAGCACGCCCCTGGCGGCAAATCAAGAACAACTACGCATTGGCGCGCTTTTCCCAACCACTTGCGTGGTAGCGACATACTCAATAATAGTTTCACAATTGGTCTATAATTTCCAACGTCATTTCTGTTATTTCTTTTAAAAAGGGGCTTTCTGATTACTTTTACGGTTCCGCACCCAAAGAGTAAAAACACAACCCTATCACTAAAAATTCAAGATCCTTCTGTCTGTCTCTCTGTCTGTCTGTCCGTCTGTCACCAGACTGTATGTCATGAACCGTGAAAGCTAGACAGTTGAAATTTTCACAGATGATGTATTTCTGTTGCCGCTATAACCAGTGGCGTAGCTAGGTATCCAAGGGCCCTGGGGCAAATAAAAAAATGGGACCCCACTGCTATCTAAACTGGTTAGGTTTTATCAAGTATAAATATTAAATATACAAATACTTTAAAAATGCTAAGCTACTTTATCAACAGCTCTTTTTCGTGCACTGCAGGGCAGGTAATAAAAATATTAAACGGTAACAAAATAAATTACAATTAATACTTGAAAGAAAGAAAGAAAGGTAGGTAGGTAGGTTGGTGTAGGTATTGGGCAATACAATGAAATAGAAAAGATTCAAGGGTAATAAACCCTATTTAAAGGTTGGACCTATCAACTGACTAAATAACAATTATATTTACAATCTTTTCCTAGCTTTAGTTTTCGCAAAATTATCAATGACTTCGGTTAAATCCAGGCTTGATGCGATTTTTTGCTAAATGACCTTTCAGTACTAAAAAGTTTATTGAAATTAGCTTACTTACTCCCGATACAGCATTAATTTTTTTAAAGTTCTCGAAAAAATATCTTGACTCGAATTCACAATAAAACGCATATCGATGAATAGTAAAACGCACATATCGTTATCCGACAAATTGACAACACGGCCAACCCACAGAAAGAATTTAGGGGAATTCCCTAGGTATTACTTTCGAATTACTCTCAACTGAGTTGCCATGATTAAAGTCGGGTTGCAACCTGTCATATTTATTTTGAAAAGGGGCAAAAACTTCAAAAGTTCAGTTTGATCGAGATTTTATGGTAAGGATTTGAGGGCCCCCTGTGCTTGAGGGCCCCGGGGCACTGCCCCGCCTAGCCCCTTGGTAGCTACGCCACTGGCTATAACAACAAATACTAGAAACATAACAAACATGATTTATTTGCCGTTTTTTTGCGATAATGGTACGGAACCTTCGTGCGCGATTCCGTATCGCACTTGGCCAGTTTTATAAACTATTTGGGAATATGCCATCTGCAATACAGAGATTGATTACATGTAACAGTGATGGCTCTATAATTTCCTTGACATATTTTACGAGTATCACTTTTGTTTATATCCCATCGTGTCCGGTGGTATTTGTGTTGTTATGTGGCTATTAATTAAATTAAGTATGTCATCATCTACAACAGGCAACATAAATAATGAGTGCGACGTTAGACTTTCACTAATTATTTTTTGTCGACTTATTGTTCGTTTGTATATTGTTTTTAACAGCCTCAATAAAATATTTATTAAATTCATTTGCTATATCCATGGGTAGAGTCAAAATTAAGTCATGTTTTGTTAAAGATAATATTGGTTCTTGGGGCCCACAAAATTTTTATTTGTTTATTACTTCGTTCACATCAGTTTATTTTATTTACCTTATACCGCTAAGGTTCCCCGACGCGAGTATGAGGCTTATTTTTTGCTTTTTAGAGGTTGGAGGAGGCCTATGCCCAAATATGGGTACCTCTCTTAATAAAAGAAATTAAATAAATATTAAATTAAATAACAAATTAAATTCAAATTTCATACTTAACAAATAAATACTAAAATTCAATATTATATAATAATAATTTTACCACTATTACTTAATTTAATGTATATTTATATTGTATAATATTTAAAAGTGTGAATGGTCTATTTATACCGTTGAATTATGTTATACAATAATAATAATGATGTAAAGTAATATAATAATAATGTTATGAATGTATGCATATAATTAGTGAGAAATAATGGCTTTATTATTATACAGGAGCAAATGTGTCAGTGCAGGAAATACAAATTATTTGCAGCCAACGGGACGGAGATAAAACTTTTGGGGTAAAATCATTGGTTTTAAATTTAAAGTTACGCAGGCCTTATCGGTGGGATTTCGTAATTGCACACGTAAAGCAACCAATATTGGGTGCAGATTTTCTAAGTCATCATAAACATCTGGTTGACGTCAGTGCCCGAAAACTCATTGACCAGGTAACTGATTTAAATGTCATAGCATCAATAGTAAGCATGAGTGAACCTTCTGTACTTTCTGTTAGCATCGATCATCCTTATCATGACCTCTTATTGAAATTTACAAGAATAACTAAACCAATGTCATTCGTGGATACGAAACCGAGCTCTGTACAGCATAGTATTAAAACAACCGGACCACCGATCTTTGCACGAGCACGGCCTCTAGCACACATCCGATACCAACGTGTCAAAGGTGAATTCAACAAAATGCAAGAATTAGGTATTTGTCGACCTTCAAAGAGTCCTTGGCCTCAAGGCAAGCCCCTTACAAGTAGTTGAGAAAAAGAATGGGCACATTAGTCAATGTTAGTAAATGCAATCACGAAGCCAGACAGATACCCAATGCCGCGGTTACAAGATTTTACCAATAACATGGCCGGTAAGAATATTTTTTCAAAAATCTGTATAAATAGGGCCTATCATTGCATTGAGTCCGCGCCGGAGGACGTCGAGAAAACAGCGATAATAACGCCTTTCGGCCTATAAATATAAAAGTTTACTCGAATCGTTTCGGATTGCGTAATGCCGCGTTGACCTTCCAGCGATTCATGGACTCTGTTTTCCACGGCCTAGATTTTGTTTTTAATTATATAGATGATGCACTGATCATGAGTGAGAATAAAACTCAGCACCTCGAACATTTAGGCATAATTTATCAGCGGTTTCAACAGGATATCACAGTGGGATAACAGTAAATTTAGATAAATGCGCTTCCGGGCAAACTTATTTGGCATTTTTAGGCTACCACGTGTTACCACATTCGTCTGACAGAAGAAAAGGTCAAGGCCATCATAGACTACCCAAAACCGGAGACAGTTGAAGAGTTACAGCGTTTCACAGGTATGGTGAAATTTACCGTGCTCAGTTGCCCGTCGCAGCATCGTATCAGTCGGCTTTCAACAAGTATTTCGGGAACACAAAAAAAAGGGACAAAAGTAAAATCCAATGGATCGAGGAAGCTAGTGAGGCCTTTGAACAATGTAAGATTGGTTTTAGAACGGCCGCTACATTGTCACATCCAAGGAATGATTCGACGCTTGCCTTGATGACCAACACTTCTGAGTTTTGTGTAGATGCAGTTTTGCAGCAGGAAGTTAATGAAATTTGGGAACCTTTAGCTTATTTCTCAAAAAACGTTGGCCCAACAGAAAAACAGGAATTGTCCATACTAATATTATAAATGCGAAAGTAACTCTGTCTGTCTGTTACCTTTTCACGCTTAAACCGCTGAACCGATTTAGATGTGAGTTGGTATGGAGATAATTTGAGACCCGGGAAAGGACATAGGCTCCTATTTTTATCAAAAACACGACGGGGGAGAAATGGGGTTGGGTAGTTTTGCATGAAACTTCCTATTATGGCTTAAGCCGCTGAACCGATTTAGATTAAATTTGGTATGGAGATAGTTTTAAATCCTAGGAAGGACAAAGACAATTTTTTTTCATAAACACGAAGGGGGAGAAATGGGAGATGGGACGTTAGTTTTGAATGAGACTTCTAAATGGGGCTTAAACCGATGAACCGATTTAAATGAAATTTGGTATGGAGATAGTTTGAGACCCTGAGAAGGACTTAGGCTACTTCTTTGTGCATACAAATCGAAGGTAAAGAAATGGGAGGGGGTTAGTTTTGTATGAAACTTATTTTTATGGGGTTGTAAAGATAAGATGTACAAATTTTCTTCATGAAGCTGAATTTCGGGAGATAGTAGTATAAAAATAATAAAATTGGTTAAGAAATGATTTTTAAAAATTAGAATTTTTAGGGGGTAAATGGGGCAAGCTGCAAATGAACGCTTCTGCAAGCTGCGGCTTCCGATTAGGTTTAAACTTTTCAGGCATGTTTTTGATATAAAATGATTGAGATCTGAATATTTATTGAGATTATGTAATTTGATGAGGATTCGTTATACACAATAAGGGCTAAATATAATTGGTGCCAATATATTAACAGGTATGGGAAAAGGGGCAAGCGTGATCATACGTCGAATCCTAATAATTCCCACTGACCTATCATTTCAATTCAAGACTTCAGTTTCCAGTCAAACTTAGTTTTGCTATAACTATTAACAAAGCTCAAGGGTAGTAGGCATGCTTTACCCACGGCCAGCTACATGTAGCTGCTGATGTTCGTGATTAGCACGACTTACAACATAGTATATACCAGCATCCTAAAATATTGTACGCATGATTAACGGCATAAAACGGCGGAGTTTCTTCCTGTATCGTGGGTGCGTTTACAAACAATTAACTGTAGACAAAATGTATGATAGAGTGGCATCTACAATTCGCAGCAAAGCAGAACCTATGACTCTGTAGTTTATTTGTTTCCTTTTGTAACTATTTAACCTATACCTATCACCGTGTAAACAGACCATAAACCGCTAGTTTACGCCTGTTCAAAATTAGAAAAATCATCCGATGAAACAGTTCGTAGAATTAGGCATTTATCATATATCAGTGGGTTGACAACAGATATACGTCACATAACTGGACATAGCGACACAGTAGCCGATACCTTATCGCGTATAGAAACAGTTTTCTGTCCCACGAGTATAGACTACAACCAGATAGCTGAGTTGCAAGAAACCGACGACTACGTGATAGCATGCAATGCAAATAATAGCAGCCGTATCACTTTAAAGAAATTATATTTACCTACATGTGATAAGCCAATATATTGTGAGTTATCCATTGATCGTATATACCACAAGAAGTCAGGTGAATCGCGTTCGAAAGTAAAAGACCCGGCAATTAATCAGCAATTTTTTTCTCGCCCATGATGAACAGCAACATTAACGAATGCTCTAAAACATGCATAGAGTGTCAACGATCAAAAATCGGTCGCCATACTATAACAAATATAGACCAGTTTCCTAAAATCGATAGATTCCAACACATACATATAAATATAATCAGTCCGCTTCCGATTTCGCAAAATGGTTTCAAGTATTTTAGTTTAACGTAACGATAACAGACCGGTGTAGACGATGGCCTGAAGCCCTCCCCATGCAGGCTATCACCGCCGAGAAAGTCGCGGGTATTTATACAGAGATTGGATCTGCCGATACGGTTGCCCAGTAAAATTAACAAGCGACCAAGACCGCCAATTCGAAAGCACGCTTTTCCAACAACTATTGAAAATTATGGGTATTTATTGGATACGCTCCACGGCTTTTCTTGGGGATTACAATCGATTCTAAATTGCAGTGGGGCGCGCACATTAGAACTCTTTCGGGTAGGTTAAGTTCGGCTGCGTATGCAGTAAGGAAGATAAGGCAGTTAACCGATGTAGCTACGGCTAGGCTGGTATACTATGCTTACTTCCACAGTATTATGTCTTATGGCATTCTGCTGTGGGGATCAGCAGCGGACGTTGACTCAATTTTCGTCTTACAAAACAGGGCAATCCGCGCGATCTATAAAATGGGTTCTCGCGAGTCCCTCAGAGAAAAATTTAAAGAGATCGATATACTGACTCTACCTTCACTTTATATTTTGGAATGTATTTTGTACGTACGCAAAAATCGAGGGCTTTTCAAAACTAGAAGCGACTTCCATAATTTAAATACACGCAGTAAGCACGAAATTGTAATACCCAAAATCAGATTAACGAAAACTAGCAAGTCTTTTCTTATAAACAGTATACGCTTCTATAACAAGTTGCCAAAGTCAGTTATAGAACTGACCGATGGAAAGTTCAAAAACTTCATCAAACGTGTCCTTATTAAAAAAGCATATTATAAAATCAAGGACTACGTTGAAGATAAAAATTTTGGCTCCTTCTGCGCATGCGGCTTCCCTGGTAACTCATAAACGGTACAAATATGTGGATGTCTCTTACTATTCTCAATCTTATTTTTCTTTTTTTTCTCTTCTTTTAATTGGACTTTTTACAATGGTTTTCAATCATCTTAATAACCCTTTGATAAGAATAGTTACAGCACTGATAACTACATTTGTGCCACATGTTTAATTTAGTCTTGTTATACATTTTTTTTTTCCTTTGTATCTTAGATGCTTTTACCGATTGTTTTGTGAATGTGTGAATATTGTAGGCCTTCTAGATTCCTAGATGCTTGATAACTTTATATCTCGTTTTACTTTTTATTTTTAGTTTCTAAAGTTTTATTGTCGGGCCTACGTTGTCCTCCCATATTTAAGTAATGCTGTAACATGGAAATATTGTAAAAACAAACCATATTTTTAAAAGAGTAACCATGGAGTTTCTTGCCGGTTCTTCTCCATAGGAAACGACCAACCCGAACCGTGCACCTTTTGTCGACGTTTTATAAGTGCCCATGTAGGCCTTTGTAAAATAAAAATAAATGATTTTGATTTTGCTTACCACCCACAAACATATGGCGTTGTAAAGCGCTGGCATAGAACACTTACCCCCAGTTTCTCAGCTCTAAATTATCGCAGAATTCATGTGACAAATTGTCAAGCACGCGTTATCTGCTGTGATTGGTTGAATAATTTTTTTACAGCGTGGTGGGTTACGGCCCATTCTCTCTCACAGAGAGGAGGCATGCACGCACAACTAAATGGGAGTCTAACCCACGGTTTCTCAGCTCTCGATTATCGGGCTGTTAACATAATTGACGAATAATCGCCGGTTATCTGCTGTGATTGGTTGTTGAAAATTCGTTCAACCAATCACAGCAGATAACGCGTGCTTGACAATTTGTCACATTAATTCTGCGATAATTTAGACCTGGGAAACTCGGGGTAAAAGCCGCCATTATGGTTCGATTAAACGGCAAGTCATGGGTCGACGAATTACCTACAGTTATGGCTGGTCTCCGCGCAGCATGTCGAAGCGATAGTGGGATATCAGCCGCGGAATTATATTTACCATTGTACTGTCCGGCGGGCCGGAAATTACTACATTGTTATCGTAACAATAAAATAGAACAAGTTGTTCAATATAATAAAATCTTTAATGCTTTCGTTAAAAAATACTCGTTAGTCACATATTAGTCTAAAAGACTGAACTGAATGGTTAGAAATGATCAGTAAGAAACATTCCCAATGCAAGCAAGTACTGACCGTAAACTTATTAACTTATTTGTCTGGCTCGTATTAGTGTAAAAACAGTCCCACTGTGCTGTCCGTAACACTAATTTCTCGAGCAGGAAAAACTTTGAAATATGTACCTTGCTGTTGGTAGGTAGGTACAAAGTAAACCAGATGTGTTATCTCGTATCCTTGTATTTTAATAACAGATGAAGATCGTTATGCTATCAAATTAAATAAAAATAATTGTGTAATGGTTACTCGTAAGTAGGTCAACACTGCTTAATATTATAGTACATACCTTGATCATCTAACGGAGAATCACCATTCTCAGCACAGCACATGAGTTATCCGAGTAATACATATCACGCGATCGACGCCGTTTCCGTTTTAATTTTCTTTGTAATATTCTAATTATATGTTTTATACGATCACAATCATCACCTTTTCGTTTAGGCATTATTTTAAAATTATAACAATAACACTAGACATTAACTTTATAAATAAGTAACTCTTATCGCGAGCGTGTGTGGAACGGCGCAGCACTAAAATGCGAATGACAATCAGTGTTGCCAGTGGCAGATAGTCAAATATTACATGAGACATCTCAAAAAGTTAAATTTTCATGAGAAAAGTTACATTACCTTATTGTAGGTAAACGACACTAATACGCTCACTCGCTCGCCGGAGTAAACGGGCTGGAAGACTTAGAAATACACTTAAGTGAGTGAGTGAATATGCAGTACGTCAATTTGTGTGTCACAAAATCAGGTGCGTAACGACAAACGAAAACTTTCTTAGATGCGTTCCGTTTCACGATTATTTTTGGTTTGCTGGCAAATATTTCAATATTTTTTATTAAGTTTTAAAAGTAACGTAAACGTTACATTTTGAGTCGTGTTACATGGAGGTTACATGAGAAGGTCAAAAGTAACGTAAAATGTAACAAAAATTAAATTCAGGCAACGCTGCACGGATTGCGGGCGAAGAAAAGTAGCTGCCGACGGAATCAAAATATTCTCAAAATAGTGTGGAATGGTGTATATAATCCTCGCCAAACTTCTTGGCCGTTCTGAAGTTGGTTTACCGCATGCGCGAGGCACGAAACGGTGCTGTTTTTGTATGAGATTTACTACTGCACAGCCATTGTAGCCAACTTCAGGGCGGCCGAGAAGTTTGGCGAGAACTTTAACATGCGTTACTACATGAACATGTGTATAAAATGCTAATCTCGAGTATGAACCCTGAAGTAAACAAAACTAGGGCAAAAAAAAATTGATTTGCTTATTACTAGCCAGGCTAAAAGCATTTGTTTTGTGAAACACTAGCTGTTCCCCGCGGCTTCGCTCCCGTGGACCACCCCACAGGACCCGATTTCGGGCTATGCCACTAGCCTATGTCACTCAGGAATAATGTAGCTTTCAATTGGTGAAAGAATTTTTGAAATCGGTACAGTAGTTTCGGAGCCTATTCGGTACAAACAAACAAACAAACAAAAAAATCTTTCCTCTTTATAATATTGGTATAGATTTATAAAATGGTTATTTTGGGCTTTCTGGTTTAATTTTATTATTTTCCTGTAAATTGTGGCATATTTTTTTAAATCAAGTTTATTGTTTGAGTAAGGTAATCCTAACCCAAAAAATATCTATGGTCTTATATATATAGAGTAGCTGTCTCTGTTTTTTACTACATAATTTAATTCTATAATTGATAACAATTTAGTCTTTTTATTTGTATACATAGTGACATTCTTTTCCGGAAAGCTTAAACGATATAATAACAAAAAGTCATCTTTCAAATTTTCGTAAGACTCGTTTGCATCTTTGGCGTTGTACACTTGCAAGATAGATATACACTTCAAGTGATTTTTTAATTTGGTTAAATTACATGCTGACATATATTTTTTTTTAGTTTTCCAGAATTTTACCGTACAGATTTTCCTCCTGCCTACCCTGCCTGCCCCACCTACACTGCCTACCCTGCTTACCCTGCCTACCAGGCCTACCTGGCCTACCCTGCCTACCCGGCTTACCCTGCCTACCTTGCCAACCCTGTCTACACTGCTTACCCTGCCTACCAGGCCTACCTGGCCTACCCTGCCTACCCTGCCTACCCTGCCTACCCTGCCTACCCTGCCTACCCTGCCTACCCGGCTTACCCTGCCTACCTTGCCAACCCTGTCTACACTGCTTACCCTGCCTACCAGGCCTACCTGGCCTACCCTGCCTACCCTGCCTACCCTGCCTACCCTGCCTACCCTGCCTACCCTGCCTACCCGGCTTACCCTGCCTACCTTGCCAACCCTGTCTACACTGCCTACCCTGCCTACCCGGCCTACCCTGCCTACCTTGCCTACCCTGCTTACCCTGCTCACCCTGGCTACCCAGCCTACCCTACCTACCCTGCTTACCTACCTTACCTACCTTTGCTTACTATTTTTTATGTATCATCAATAGTTTTCTCAGCGCACGCCATAAATTGAATTTTATAGTCAACATTTTGCTATTGTACTTTATTAGATTCATCAATATGGTTTTAAAATTAAAGATAACTAGCTGACCCGGCAAACTTCGTTTTGCCATAAAAACACCAAACATTCATCTACCCTACCTACCCGACCCTAACAACCCTACACTACCTACCCTACCCTACCCTACCTACCCTACCCTAACTACCCTACACTACCTACCCTACCATACCTACCCTACCTACAATACCCTACCTACCCTACCTACCCTACCTACCCTACCCTACCTTCCCTACCTACCTACCCTACCCTACCTACCCTACCCTACCTACCCTACCCTACCCTACCCTACCTACCCTACACTACCTGCCCTACCCTACACTACCTACCCTACCCTACCTACATACCTACCCTACCTACATACCTACCCTACCCTACCTACCCTACCCTACTTACCCTACCCTACCCTAAACGGGATAAAAAGTATCCTATGTCCTTCTCCTGGCTCTAAACTACCTCCCTGCCAATTTTCAGCTAAATCGGTTCAGCCGTTCTTGAGTTATAAGTGAAGTAACTAACACGACTTTCTTTTATATATATAGATAATATATATATAATAAAGATAATTAGCAAGATAATTCGCTTGACTCGTGAATTTTAAAGAAATTTACATGGTTCCATCAAAATGAAATCAAAAATTTTTTTTTTTATTGTTCATAGGCCTACATGGGCACATAAAAAATGTCGACAATAGGCGAACGGTTCGGGTTGGTCGTTTCCTATGGAGAAGAACCGGCAAGAAACTCCATGGTTACTCTTTTAAAAATGTGGTTTGTTTTTACAATATTTCCATGTTACAGCATTACTTAGATATGGGGGGACAACGTAGGCCCGACAATAAGACGTTAGTTATTAAAAATAAAAAGTAAAACGAGATAAAAAGTTAACGAATGTTATAACATCACACATCATTAGCCCATTAAAGTTCCCACTACTGGGACACAGGCCTCCTCTCTGTGAGAGGGAATGGGCCGTAATCCACCACGCGGGCCCAGTGCGGTGTTGGTGGATGTCACATGTCTTCGAATTTTTGGTTCTAGGACATGCCGGTTTTCTCACGATGTTTTCCTTCACCGTTTTGAGAGCAGTGGTGATGAAATAATTTACACAAAGTAAAGCACCTGCCTGGGCTCGAACCCACGACCTACAAATACAAATACAAATGTTATCAAGCAACTAGAAATCTAGAAGGCATACAATGTTCAATCATGTTCATCGATGATGAATTCAGTCCACCGCTGGTTCAAAGGTTCTTTAAGAGTGACAGTACTTCACGTTTGTTTGGAATATTGCCTTTAACATATTATACTGCCGTAATTACTGAAATAATTAAAAACCATTTTGTCTCGAGCGAGGCGAGTCCTTGGCAACGAACCTGTTAACTATACCATAACAAGACCATAGAAAATAACTAACAAAACTAATTAAAGAAACAACGAGTAACTTAAAAAAATCAAAGCGGCTTCCAAAAAAACACTGCAAAACGAAAAATAACTTTCTTTTCCGAAGTCGGTGTCGAAACACGGAAAACAATAGGTACCAAAGACACCGACTTCGGAAAAGAAAGTTATTTTTCGTTTTGCAGTGTTTTTTTGGAAGTCGGTTTGATTTTTTGTTAAAAAGTTTTTATCTCTTTTTAGTTTTGATAGGTACTTCCAATTGCAATAAACATCATATATAGCCAAAGTACATCTCATGACGATTCCAATAAGCCCATACACGACTAGGATACATTGTTTTATTTCGGAGTACCAGTGCCTACCTGCCGGCTTCATCATCAGATCAGTTCGATGGTACCATTTTCATCAGCACTATTTGTTTCATCATAGTCGTTAAACTATTTTAAATATCTTATAACCCATGACATACTTAGCATTAAGGAATTCTATTGGCCATCTGTGGTCTTCTTCACCAGTTCCACTTCACCAAATGTTACTTTCTGAGTGCAGATGATTGCGTTGTTGATAAAAATACCAAAATCGCTGTATGTATGCCTATAATATTTGAGGAGTTCCCGCGATTTCTCCAAGATCCCATCATCAGATCCTGACTTGATGACTATGGAACCAACTGGAAAGTATACCCTTTCAAACAAAAGAAGAATTTTCCAAATCGGTCCAGGCGTCTTACAGTAATCGGGGAACATACATAAAAAAAAAAGATTCCGACGAATTGAGAACCTCCTCCTTTTTTTGAAGTCGGTTAAAAAGTGCTAAAGTAGCTTGCATGCCACTGTGACAATGACCAATCAGCAGCCTTATTGCTTAATGCATTCGGCAAGGCAAAGGGCAAAGAGCATGAAGAATCGATCAATCACATGGCGAGAAGAAAGAGGCGATGTGGATTTCCGTCTATGTTATGGGTTTTCGCGTGTATCTTGTATGTAAATATGTTTGTTTGTATTTATGTATGCCATATTGTCCGAGTCCCAATTTTTTTTTATCCAAACCTATCAAGTCCCCACTCGAATTCCAAAATGAACGGTTTCAAGAGGTGATTGCAAAAATATATACCACTTAAATGTTCAAAAATATTTAAAAAAAAATATGACTAAAAAGTTGTAATTAAAAAACTAAATTTAAAAATCAAAACCTTTTAAACAAAATTCTTTTAAGCAAGGTAAAATATTGTTTATAATCAAGAAAAAATCATGCTGTGCAGTCGGAGGATATAATTATATTCGCGAGCTGGCTGACCCCCTGATCCTCCGACTGCACAGCATGTTTTTTCTTGTTTATAGCTTTTTAGTTCGCTTCTTCACTTTGTAAAAACTACGTATCATAAAATTGTGTAATCAGGACAAGCCATGGGTTCCTCATATAGCTAGGATGCAACATGAGCATATAGATCTACTGCCTGCACTCGCATTTAGACCGTTTTCCACCAAATCTGGGTGATTTTAGTTAGGAGCAGGGTGAAAGATTCCTTCAGGATCTTTGGACAATGGAGGGGCGTTATCAGGGACGGTGGGACTCATATTTGGTGGTAGATTACTGCTGGAGTTTGCAACGAGATCCTAAAGTCTTTCATTCAAGGAAATCTTATAAAAGATCATTTGATAATGTTCAATAGAAATTTTGTTAACGTGTATTAATTTTCTGTACGTTTTTGTCAAAATAATAAAACTGTATATTTCAAAAAGTATAGCTGTTAGCCATCTCGTATTTTTTTCAGGGCTATAGAAATACTGAAAATCAGAAAAAAATGGAAACAAAACTTGTGTTGACCAGTGTAATTTGTCAAGAATTATGAAAAAGAATAAACCATTTCGAAAACTGACGTTCGCTGATATAATAATAATACCAGCTGCATGGCTAATACAAGCAAGCATGGTGGACCAGTGGATAAGACCTCACCTCTCGTGAATGAAGACAAGTACCTAATAATGTGACTTTTTCAATTCATATGTACTATTTATGTTTATCTTGGATAATGCTGATAACGGTGAAGGAAAACATCGTTGGGAAACCTGGACGTCAATATAAGTTTGCATTGATTGAGCAAGCGTGGTGATTAATGTCTTGTGCCTTCTCTCTGATAAATAGGTCTTTGTCATATTGTGGCATATCTTGGTATTTGGTAGAATTTAGAAAAACGGTTTCCAGATAAGATAAAATGGTATTAAACACACTTACGGTGCTCCAGCGCGTTTAACAGGTTTAGATCCTTCAGGTAGATTCAGATGACGGGCCTTTGGTGATGGCACCCTGGAAAAACATTCATAACATAGTATTACGAGGTGCACCTGTACTACTAACAACACTCGTAAGAAAACGCAAAAGCCGTTTGATAATTCATCATCATCTTTGCCGCCAACAGACGTCCACACTGGACATAGGCCTCCCCCGAGTGTCGCCACATTGACCGATCCCGTGCGTCTTACATCCAGAGGATTCCTGCAACATTAACCAGGTCTTCGGTCCACCGAGTTTGATGATTACGTTCTATTAAATAATAAAGATTGGTAAGTAACTATTAGAAATGTAACTTACACAGTATTCGTTTGACGTTCCTGTGAACAAATGTTGTTTGAAGCAGCGCTTTTTTTTAATGCTGATTTAGGAGTTTTGTCCTGAAATACAAACAAAAATAAGCATATAATATGGAAAACTTAATAATCATTCGAAATGATAAAAGAAACCTAAATATGATTTTCAAATAGCTATTCAAAGATACCCTTTATTTTTCTCCTACTTTTTTTCCTTTTCACTGACTGACTCGCAAGATTATGACAAATCAATTTACGTAAGAACCATCAAAATCAGTCCACGCGTTTGGTCTCTAGAACACCACAAACAATGGAAAAAACATACAGGTAATCTGGTATTCTAATTAAATATGACGTTTATCCAGGAATTCAGGCACTTTATAATTTATTATTACTGTTACTTTTTTCTTTCTAAAGCAAGATGAGTACGGTGTTTCCTAGGCGACTGCTCTTAAAAGAAACTCCAAAACAAACTTAGAGATAAGTCTCTTTTAAAAACCCGCTTTTTCTAGTGGGAAAAGAAATTCCCATTAGTTCTACCGTAGAACTGTTCAGTAGAACTAGTGGGAACAAACCTTTTTAATAACCAATTTTTGACTCCAAAATCACTCTGGCTAAAGCGAACATATCAGTCTCAGCCACTCAACAATACATGAGCAATAATTCTAAGTTCCCAGGTGGACGGCGCGAACGCAGTCCCCACTACCAAAAATTACGCATACAACTTATCCACATTAGGGATAATCGCAGGGGTCAACCTAGCAACAGTACAATGGTAGGCCTCGCCCTGCCTGGAGGAACTGCCTTCTTGATCACGGTGTCCCCTATGCCAGATAAGTAACAAAATCTCGCAAGGGTCGTTCAACGGTGGAGATTCTTAACTCTGAGATTCAGAGATATGACGCCACGGCACAGTGACATCTCAAATCACAACCTTATGATTCAGAGATATGACGCCACGGCACAGTGACATCTCAAATCACAACCTTATGATTCAGAGATATGACGCCACAGCACAGTGACATCTCAAATCACAACCTTATGATTCAGAGATATGACGCCACGGACCAGTGACATCTCAAATCACAACCTTATGTTTCAGAGATATGACGCCACAGCACAGTGACATCTCAAATCACAACCTTATGATTCAGAGATATGACGCCACGGACCAGTGACATCTCAAATCACAACCTTATGTTTCAGAGATATGACGCCACAGCACAGTGACATCTCAAATCACAACCTTATGATTCAGAGATATGACGCCACAGCACAGAGACATCTCAAATCACAACCTTATGATTCAGAGATATGACGCCACAGCACAGTGACATCTCAAATCACAACCTTATGATTCAGAGATATGACGCCACAGCACAGAGACATCTCAAATCACAACCTTATGATTCAGAGATATGACGCTACGGCACAGTGACATCTGTGTGTGTGTGTTGTGGCAATTGTGAGAGAGGTCATAGCAAAAGCATTGGCACACCAGTGGGTTGTCAGCCCCCGCGAGGGTGGCGAGAGATCATGACTGTGTATCTGGAAATTTGACAAAATGGGAGATTATTGATATGTCGAACACCTAGTGCCCCTATACAGACTATGTCACACTTGCTGGTGTGTCCTAGCTGTCTGTTCACTTGCGCCCTAGACAACCAGTATGGTGCTTATGATGCTGCAATAAGTGGGCCATCTACTGGGCCCAGACAATTTAATTAAATGTACCGTCGAAACAGTGTTAGCTCGGCTTTGTCATTACATCTACCCTGGGTTCACCAAAGGGTTGGATGAGGTATATACTTTTATATACATCAGCATTTAAAAACTTATGTTAGGACCCATGTAACCTAATGGAAAGTTGTGGTTCAAAAGAAGTGACAACATTTTTAAAGAGTATGCTTATAGTAGGTTTGGCCATGTTGTGAGAATAAATGAAAGGCGATTAACAAAAGGTATTTACAAGGAAGACGTGAACGGAAAAGCCGGGAGAGGACGCGCTAGAAGGACAACAAGGATCTCATTGGTGATGTTCAAATCAAATCAAATGTTTTTTATTTCACATAGGCCTACATGGGCACTTATAAAACGTCGACAAAAGGTGCACGGTTCGGGTTAGTCGTTTCCTGTGGAGAAGAACCGGCAAGAAACTCCACGGTTACTCTTTTAAAAAAATTGGTTTGTTTTTACAATATTTCCATGTTAC
The DNA here is from genome assembly GCA_945859665.1 of Anorthoa munda. Classification (NCBI taxonomy): domain Eukaryota; kingdom Metazoa; phylum Arthropoda; class Insecta; order Lepidoptera; family Noctuidae; genus Anorthoa; species Anorthoa munda. Next base: position 3,737,633 of record OX243893.1, read on the forward strand.
AGTATTAGTGCTTAGCTAAATATGGGGGGACAACGTAGGCCCGACAATAAGTCGTAAGAAACTAAAAAAAAAAAAAATTGTATAAACGAGAGAGTTAACAAATGTTATAAAGCGTCTAGAAATCTAGAAGGCCTACAATGTTCACACATTCACAAAACAATCAGTAAAAGAATCTATACAAAGGAAAAAATAAATAAAAATATATAACAAGACTAAATTTAACATGTGGTACAAATGTTGTTATCAGTGCTGTAACTATTCATAGCAAAGGGCTATAAAGATTATTGAAATCATTGTAAAAAGTCTAATTAAAAGAAAGAAAAAAAGTAAAAATGAGATTGAGAATAGTTAGAGACATCCACATATTTGTGCCGTTTATGAGTTACCAGGGAAGCCGCATGCGCAGAAGGAGCTAAAATTTTTATCTTCAACGTAGTCCTTGATTTTGTAATATGCTTTTTTAATAAGGACACGTTTGATGTAGTTTTTGAACTTTCCATCGGTCAATTCTATAACTGGCTTTGGCAACTTGTTATAAAAGCGTATACTGTTTATAAGAAAAGACTTGCTAGTTTTCGTTAACCTGAATTTGGGTATTACAATTTCATGCTTACTGCGTGTATTTAAATTATGGAAATCGCTTCTAGTTTTGAAAAGCCCTCGACTTTTGCGTACATACAAAATACATTCCAATATATAAAGAGAAGGTAGAGTCAGTATGTCGATCTCTTTAAATTTTTCTCTGAGGGACTCTCGTGGACTCATTTTATAGATTGCGCGGATTGCCCTCTTTTGTAAGATGAAAATTGAGTCAACGTCTGCTGCTGATCCCCACAGCAGAATGCCATAAGACATAATACTGTGGAAATAAGCATAGTATACTAACCTTGCTGTGGCTACATCGGTTAACTGCCTTATTATCCTTACTGCATATGCAGCTGAACTTAACCGACCCGAAAGAGTTCTAATGTGCGCGCCCCACTGCAATTTTGAATCGATAGTAATCCCTAAGAATACAGTTTCCTTTATAACTTCAAGATTTTTGCCGTCAAGATTTAAATTTAGGTCACGTTGTGGTACATTTGGTAAGGCAAACTTCAGACATTTTGTTTTTTTCGCATTCAGTAAAAGATTGTTAGCTGCGAACCATTTAGAGAGAACAATTAGACTTTCGTTGACATGTAAGACATCCGTATCTTTCCTATCTATTTTAAAAATTAGCGAAGTATCATCAGCAAAAAGAATTATATCCGATAATATGGCCATCATAAAAGGGAGATCATTAATGTAAACAAGAAAAAGGAAAGGGCCGAGAATTGAACCTTGGGGCACGCCCATCTTGACTTGAGACCCGGAGGACGTCGCCCCATTAACATTTACTTTTTGCTGTCTGTTTGATAAATAGGAAAGCACAAGATCAGCAGATTTTCCTCGAATTCCGTAGTGGTGTAATTTACAGATCAGTGTGTTGTGGTCGACGCAGTCGAACGCTTTCGAGAGATCACAGAAAATGCCAATGGCATCCTGGGACTTCTCCCAAGATTCCAAGATGTGGCTGATGAGTTTTACTCCCGCGTCCGTTGTCGACCTACCTTTCGTGAAACCAAACTGTTGACTATGCAGGATCTTATTTGAATTGAAGTGAGACAACATCTGTTCCAGCATGATTTTTTCATAGATTTTACTCAATGCTGGAAGCACGGATATAGGCCTATTATTAGAGGGATCACTCTTACAGCCTGATTTGAAAATTGGTACTACTTTACTGTGTTTCATTAAGTCAGGAAAAGTGTTCTTCAGAAAGGCCAGGTGCGCAGTAAGTGAGTACGGTTATAAAATTGGTGTACGTCTGTAATGCATGAACGTCAATGAAGCAAAGGGAACACTCCCTTGTTGGGAGGATCGTAGCAGGTGGCGTTCTGTAGTTTCCGCCTACCACATATGAAATTTAGGTTATTTAGTTGCCTTTTCATATTTTTGGCATCTCTCAATCTCTGCCTCGCAATCACTCACTTGAAATAAATAATACCTCCCTCACAATTTTGAGCCAGCCAATGCTAAAAAACACGTCTTGAAAAGTCACTATGAAATGCTCCGTATAAATTTTCGGACGACAATATTATCAACATACTAAATACGAAAGCAAATTCGACAATATCTTCTTGCGGTTTCTAATATGAAATTAATCTTCAGAATTATAAATAAATCAGATACTTGTCTCCAAAATTATTTTCTAAGTAATAATTAATAACACTTAACACTGAGTCTGTGACTAAACGCTGTTACCACTGTTGCAAATCAATAATCTATTGTTCTATCTAACCGACTTGTTTTAAAATAAGGCTTAGATAAATAAATTCTCACATCAAGGTTCCGAAATATTTATTTTATATCAGCTGTGTCCTGTCAACTAATTACGATATCTATGAATCAATTTTAGGTAAGTGTTTTGTGCGTGATCCAGAAACACATTAGGTACTTTATCTAAGCATTCAGCTGATTTTCAAGAGGCGTTTAGTTTGACAGACTATTGATTTAATATTATTTTGTCAATCTTCATAAAATACGAAATAAAATAAAATTACACTATGATTGTTTTGTTAGCAAGCAGTCACATAACGTCACGCCTGTATTGTCTGAAGAGTTAAGCAGAGGAGCAGCTATAGTACACCAACATTTCACCAGTTATGTTTTTTAATGCCCATGTGACTCTGCGTTGGATTGGAAGGCCTCCCACCAGGGGGACAGATGACCTGGTGAGGGTGGCGGGAGTCCGCTGGATGCGAGACGGACGGAACCGGTCAATGTGGTGACACTTGGCCTCCCGCCAATGTCTAGCAGTGGAAGTCTTTCAGCTGATATGAACATGATGAATTCCCTTGTAATCGCCACCTTAATCCTATGGCCATCAACCGGGCAAAAAATTTGAAAATTCCAGAGAGAATAACAGGTTGCCCGACCCAGGAAACGAACCCAGCACCTCATGCTCGACAGTAGCTCTTCCGACCACTAGACCAACGAGGTAGTCAAGTAGTTAGCTGACGACATTAGTGTAGTTTATAAACTACAGTAGTAACATGTACGACTGTACCGTTAAAATTAATGTGTATAATAAAGCGTGTTTTTTGTTTCAGACAATTACGAAGTTGACTCTTTCACAAAATTTCTGAGCAGTTGGAGTAAAAATAAGGATGTTCTGTATCCGACTCTGCTATTATATTCCCACCATGTGTAATACAGATTAATTAAATAATCCAAACTGTAATGCAGATTTTCAGACAAAGATTCTGGGGATGACACGCATACGTATTGCTTCCAATCTCAAGCAGAAGTTCTATACGAATCTTCGGACAATAGCGGAGACGATAATTTGCCGTTTTACAAACTTCATTAAATCGAGGTTGCAAGTACGAGTCCTGTTCAGGAAATTTTTACCGATACCCATTGCTTCTAAACAAGCTTCTCCTACAGGGTATCTAACGCCCAGAATATGCCTAGTAGGTAACCCTTTCGGGCACGCTCAGCGCATGTTGTGATTGTACTTTTGTTACTATTCTTCTCTTTTTTTACTTTGTATTTGTTGCTGTTGTATTGTGCCTGTGTCGATTTTTTTTCTATTATACTCACACGGCTCACACCCAACTGCGTGCGTTCGCTCCTTGATTCATCAGGAATTTTAATTCAGTCATAGTAATAAAGGTTTTCATTCGGTTATGTTTTCAGATGGTATTGGAAAAGGTTTAGGTAAATTAATAAATGGCAATCAGAGTCATTCCACTTTTAATTATTGCATGCCCGGGTCATCGTACAAGCAAATAATGGAATCTGTGACAAAGAGTATATATAAACCAGATACCAATATAACTGTATTTGTAGGTAATAGTATAAAAGTAAAAAAAGATGACATCACTGAGTGTGTAAAAGAGATGTTAAAGTTAAATTGCAATAAAATTATTTTGTGTGCCTTCCCTTACTTGGATAAATTGTCAAATAGACAAAATAATCACATTCACATGCTTAATAAGCATTTGCACTTTCTTGTGAGTCACTATAGTGATAAACTAGTTTTTTTTGACATCAACATTTTTGTTGGTAAATTAAAGTCGACAGGTGATACTTTGTATCTGCCTCTTAGGGTAAGACATCAAATAGCTCGGCTATTATCATATACAATAAACTCAGACATAAGTAGTATGTCGAAGTATCCAGTTATTATTAATATTAGTAATAGTACTAATTTAAAGGGGGTCAATACCTTGAGTAACGTTAGCAAAAATGCTATTAATATTTATTCTTTAAACTAGTTGATAGGACAAGGGAGGGTACCAATAACGGAATAGATACGAGTATATCCACCATCATAAAGGTACCTTCTTGCTCACAAAAATATAATTTCAAAAAAATGTCTGAGCAGAATTCTCTGAAATTATTCCACCAGAATATTCAGGGTTTTTCTTCGAAGGAATTGGAAATCGAACTGTTTTTAGAAAAATCAATGTTCGAAATTATTTGTTTCACGGAGCATTGGCTGAAAGATTATGCAATGCTAATAAATTATGAAAATTATACTGTGGGCAGTTGTTTTAATAGAAAGATTATGTTGCGTGGGGGTTCACTTATATTAATTAAAAAGGGTATTAAATCAAAACCTCGTAAAGATATAGTAGACCTATCGGTTGAACAAAGTGTTGAACTGTCCTGTGTTGAGCTGGATAAGCATGTCATAGTGTGCGTCTACAGACCCCCTAATTATAAGAACTACTCTATATTCGAGTCAGTGATGGAAGATGTTTTGGCAAAACTTGCAATGGGTAATAAACTAGTCATTGTCTGTGGTGACTTTAATATTAATATTTTAGAAGATAATTCAGATAGCAGTAGGTTACTAAATCTCTTTAAATCATTTAATTTGTCACATGTGTTTATGGAACCAACCCGAACTACACTGACTTCTGCTACATGTATTGATAATGTTTTTTGTTGCTGCAACTACTTGGACAAAGCCATTATAAATTATCTGCCTTCGGATCATAGTGGGCTACTGGTGACATTTGAGTACATTATGCGAATAAAACATGTGCAGATTCAATCCAGACCAATAACAGCCCGTAAATTAAATAAATTTAACAGCACTTTAATCTGTAAGTTAAGCGATCAGGACCTCACAGTGAATGATGGTAATATTTTGTATGATGAATTTTTCTCAGTGGTTCAAAAAGAGTTCAATAACACTTTTAAGAAGAAAACTAAAACTATATGCCCTAAGTTTTTATTCAGTGACTGGGCGACTACAGGACTTAGAAAAAGTAGGGAAAGACTTTACGAGCTATATGGCCTTAAGCCTTGTATTAACACTGAAACTTTTAATAAGTATGTTGCTACTTACTCAAGAATTTTTAAAAATACATGCAAGGCAGCTAAGGCCTTGTACATTAGCAATAAGGTTAAATTAGCAGAAAATAAAATCAAGACGGTTTGGAAAATTATAAATAATGAAACGAATAGGAATAAAAGAAATAATACTGATTACACGCTTGGGACCACACACGGACTTATTAAAGATAACAAAAAAGTTGCGCAAGAATTTGTAAATTTCTTTACCAACATCCCAATTAAAACAACTGAAACCTTAAATTCATCGCCCTCGATTGCTTTTGGATTATTAAACGCGAACGTTTCAGCCTGCACGAATGTATTTAAATTTTCACATATAAATCCCATAACTGTAATAAAAGCTTTTAAGCAAATCAAGATCAAACCGACTGAAGATCTGTGGGGAATGTCCATCAAAGCTTGTACTTCCATTATTCAGACTATAGCGCCATACTTGGCTTTGATTTTCAATTTGTGTGTGGATCAAGGAGTCTTTCCGGATCTAATGAAATATAGTAAAGTTATACCACTTTTTAAATCTGGGGATAGTAAAGACACAAATAATTATAGACCAGTATCCGTGTTGCCGGTTTTCAGCAAGGTATTTGAGAAGATAATGCTAAATCAAATGCTCATTCATTTTAATACGAATAACATCTTGCATGATAAACAGTATGGTTTCACCAGAGGACGTTGTACAACTGACGCTGGTGTCACCCTATTGAAACACATCTTTAATGCGTGGGAAGATTCGCAGGATGCCATAGGTATCTTCTGCGACCTGTCGAAGGCGTTTGATTGCGTTAATCATGAAACATTACTTCTGAAACTTGAGCATTACGGGCTAGGTCAATCAGCGTTAAGTTTGGTTAAATCTTATTTGAATGAAAGACAGCAATTAGTTCAAATAAACGGTGTGAATTCGTCGGGGTTAAACGTAAAAATGGGGGTACCCCAGGGCTCAATTTTAGGTCCTTTCTTATTTTTAATATACATAAACGATTTACCCCGTTTATTGGAAAACAAACTAAACATGGTGTTATTTGCTGATGACACATCTTTAATTTTTAAAATAAATAGACGTACTTGTCGGGTTGACGACGTAAATAACGCGCTACGGCAGGTTCAGGATTGGTTCACTGCCAATAATTTAGTTTTAAATGGTAAAAAAACCAAGTGCATAAAATTTTCCTTGCCGAATGTCAAAAGTACTGATTGTGACATTATATTAAACAAGGAGAAGCTAGAATTCGTCGATAAAACGGTTTTCCTGGGGATCACGCTGGACTCGGGGCTGCAATGGGGACCTCATTTGGTATCCCTTGCAGGGCGGCTGAGTTCGGCAGCGTATGCTGTTGCAAAGATTCGTAGGTTAACTGATGTGGATACCGCGAGACTAGTCTATTTTAGTTATTTTCATAGTATAATGTCTTACGGTATCCTACTATGGGGAAGGGCTGCAGACATTGAGTCAATTTTTATTCTGCAAAAACGAGCCATCAGAGCAATATATAATCTTCGCCGGCGCGATTCTCTAAGGGAACTGTTTAAGGACATTAACATCATGACGGTTCCTTGTCAATATATTTATGAAAACATCATGTACTTGAGAAAGAATTTACATCTTTTTAGTAAAAACGGCGACAGACATAATTACGTTACTAGAAATAGGGACCAATTAGTTCAACCAGGTTTCAGACTGGCTAAAGTAGCCTCATCTTTCATGGGATACTGTACAAAATGTTACAATAAAATTCCTCCCCAAATTCTTGAACTGAATGAGACGAAGTTTAAAACCTGTATAAAACGCACACTATGTAGGCTAGCATATTATAAGTTGGGGGATTACATCTCTGATAAAAATGCTTGGCTCAATGCTAGTCCTGCTCCACAATCCACATCCACTAGGGCGCAATAACAAGTGATATGCAGAACATTATTTTTTTGAGGTATTGTTGGACCTGCTGAAGACTGTATGAATATATTTGTATTGTATAAACTCAATTTCCTTAGTATTGTATAACTGCACAGCACATGTGTGAGTACTATGTACCCAACTGTAAATCTACCATTTACTGTACCTATGCGGCGTTCGTTGACTTGTGTGTGCCCTGGCCGTTGAGTGTGTCATGCTCTCTCAAATGTCTCTCTGATGGTGGCGCGTGTGTTGGATCATCCGGTTCCCTTCATGATGGTTGAGCTGGGTGGTGCCAATTCATGCGTCATGTTCGTGAACGGACGCCGTCAGTTGGGATTGGTCATAACTTGACTGCTTCGGATGTTAATGTTTTTCTAGTATCTATTATATAACTGCACAGTACATGTGTGAGTACTTCTAATGCTTTATGTCTGTAGGTGGTATGGTGGTGTGTAGTGCTATTCTGGGTGCATTGTCCTCACATATATGAACTAATAACTATATATGTACCTATGTTCCTAAATATTGTAAAAAAAACAATAATTTTTTAAAAGAGTAAGTATGGAGTTTCTTGTGCATTCTTCTCCATAACAAGCTACTTTCCGAATGCACGGTAGAATCATTTTTATGTACGTTCAAAAGTGCCGCTTGGTGGCCTAGTTGAAATAAAATATCTTTGTCATCCGGTATTAGAGGACGTACAAAATATTATTCAAAGAGAGTTTAAGAAATTACTATGGTATAGGAAAATAAAAATACGTGTATTGTACGGGACTTATTTTTATTAAAAAGAGAAACTAAAGCTAACATTAATTCAAAATTTTATAGAAATATTTATTTTACATCTATTCCATATTATAGTTACATTAAATTAAAACAAATACCAAAAAAGACAGTCATGGTGACTGGTGACAGAAATGAAAACTTAAAACGTGTCACTGACGCGAACCCATAATAGTTTTGACCCTAGGAAAAATTGCTCAACGCAGCTAAGGAAGTTTTCACTTCAAAAATAATAATTAATTTTATGAGAGACTAGTTCCCGAATAAGACAGATAAATAAAGTTCACAGAATCATGGCTTGACGCTCCGTTCTCGTGCAGGAGAACTCTAAGGTGTTTCATTTTAAGTACGTGTACTTTCATACGTGAGCTAGCTACTTTAAAACACCTTGGTTTTCGATCGGACTTGTACAAAGAGATATTCTCGTTTAAAAAAAACGCTTATATTCAAGTCGCAATTTCATTGATATCACAGTTATTGTAAATACTCGTGATTGGCAAACCGTATTTTCATAAAAGTAAGAAAATTGCCTGTCTCTAATAGATAAATGCATATTGAACACAAACAATTACTTAAAAAAAAACCGGCCAAGTGCGAGTCGGACTCGCACACGAAGGGTTCCGTACCATTATCGCAAAACACTGCAAAAAAATTACGTTTGTTGTATGGGAGCCCCCCTTAATTTATTTTATTTTAATTTAATAATTATTATTTTTTGAAGAGAATATACAACTAAATATTCTGTGAATATTTTAAGCGTCTACCTGTTACCGTTATTAATATCGAGCAAAAAACGCCAAATATCACGTTTATTGTATGGGAGCCCACCTTAAATATTTATTTTATACTGTTTTTAGTATTTGTTGTTATAGCGGCAACAGGAATACATCATCTGTGAAAATTTCAACTGTCTAACTATCACGGTTCATGAGATACAGCCTGGTGACAGACAGACAGACAGACAGACAGACAGACGGACAGCGAAGTCTCAGTAATAGGGTCCCATTTTTACCCTTTGGGTACGGAACCCTAAAAAGTAAGTTAAGCGTATCAAATATGTAACAAAATGTAACTGTGAAAGGTAAATTATGAGATTTTTATTTTGTTATTTATTTCCCTACCGTCCGATCCTCAAAACTATAAGTAACTAGCTACTAGGTTTCAATGGGACCGCGCATTTATAGTTATTCTACTGAGTAATAGTGATGGTAGAGGTAAAAATTAACTTTTCAACGGCTTCCGAAACCTCTCCGTTTTTCAGACAACAGTTGGAGCACACGTCGACTCTTCTTTACCCAGAGTTACCGGGATTGCACCTATAAAAAAGATAAAATGCACTTTATTTATTTATTAGTTATTATATACTTTATTGTACACCACAAAATAACATACAGGACCAACGTTCACAATAACAAGTGTACAATAGGCGGTCTTATCGCACTAGGCAATTTCCTACAGACAACCTTTGGATGGACTGAACGGTAGGAGAAGAATTTAGGGCTGTCGTGTACAAATTATCATAAATAGGAGACTTAATAACCTAAAAAACAAAGATACAATATTACAAAATATACTAATACATATCAAATATAACAGAGAAAGGAGAAGAATAAAAATTATAGTGAAAGGTAATGCTCCTTCACCATTTTTTTAAACGTTGGCAGTGTTTGAGCCCGTCTTATTTCAATAGGTAATGCATTACATAACCGAGCTGCTTGATTCGGGAAAGATTTGTCAAAGAAGGAAGTGGAATGCAAACGAATCCATTTCACAATTAATTTTAGATTTTTCGATGGTCTCAAAGACCTAAAATGGGTGTCACAGAGAAATTAAAAGCGTTCTTTGAGATAAGAGGATTAAGTAGCACATTAATAAGTATTACAGTGACTTGGGCGTCTATCAAGACAGTAATTTAATTTTTGACACACACATTGATGCAATTGTCAAAAAAGCTTCTAAACTTCTTGAGTTTGAAATGCGTTTCTGTAAGTGTTTTACAGATGCTAAATTTTTAAGAAGTCAGCTAGAGTATGCGTCTCAGATATGGAATCCACGTTATCATAAATACATTGACCGCATTGAAAACATCCAAAAACGTTTCATAAAATATCTTTCCTTTCATCAAAAGATTCCATATCAGTCAACCAATTATCTTGGACTCTGTAAGAAGTATTATCTGCTACCACTGGTAGATCGACGTAAAATTGACTGTTTATTCTTGTTAAAAATCGAGTTATTGTCAAAATTTTGTTTCAATGTGCCATGTAAAACATTTCGATTTAATCCACCCATACGTGTACCTCATACTTCTTCGAATTATAAGCAGAACAGTTATATTGTGCGCTCAAGCAGAGACTTCAATGATATTTGCAAGGCATATGATTTGGATCCATTCACAATCAGTGTAAATTTAGCTAGAAGGTGCTTAAGCGTCAAATTTTTCAAGTAGCGGTAGATTATATTGTTTGTTTCTGTTTTTATTAATTTATTATTTTCTTCCTCATCCGACATATAATTGCAAACCAAGTAGGTATTTATATTGCTTCTTACTTCAATAAAAGTGGTGAGATTTTTGTTTTTGTGCTCATACCATAAATTATTATTATAAGTCTATACGTGAGGATTTGTAATTAGCTTTCCGTTGACTATGGTTTACTTTTTTGTCTGTATTTATTAGCTGTAAGTCCTCCATGTACTAAAATAAATAAATAAATTGTAAAGCACAGAAAGTATGTGGGCATTTTGGCGAAGGCGAATAGCCATTTGAGGTACTATTATATATAACTATTTGAGTACGAAATTCAGAAACGTGATCATACGGGCGCAAGCCAAATATGAACCTGATACAGAGATTTTGAAGTCGAACAAGCTTATCCAATTGGTCTTGGGTGAAATCAAGAAAGCTGGCATCAGCATAATCTAAAATAGGGAGAAGAAGAGATTGTGCTATCGCAATTTTAGTGGATATGCGAAAAAAATTACGAAGCCGTCTCAAGGCGCCCGCAGACGCAAACAGTTTTCGACTGACTTCCTGCAGTTGTTTGGTCCAGGATAGAGTGCTGTCGATATAAATCCCCAAGTTCTTCACGATATGATTTAAGGGGATAGTGGTATTATTGAAAGAGACAGTCCAGGTACTACCAACAACCGTCACTTGAGTCTTCGTTGGATTGATATTCAGCCCGAACTCAGTGCTCCAGTCGCCCATTCGAGCCAGGTCCATATTAATTGTTCCAATGGCATCAGATAACTCTTCGAGGGGGGCTTGGGTATACATTTGAAGATCATCAGCGTACAGGTGGTAAAAAGAAGAAAATTATTGAGTGATAGCATTAATAAAAAATGCGAAGTGAGGAGGAGATATAACGCCACCCTGCGGCACACCGGCAGAGGTCATCCGCTGCCGAGGCTTATCATACGCTGCCGGCACCTAAACAGGTAACTATGAAACCGTCAACTACCGGAGGAGATATGTTAAAAGAGCTTAGCTTTTAACGTAATAAGTCGATACTAAAAGATGATTCAGATTACTGACATGCCCGACATGGCACCGATTCATTGATTTAAATCTACAGCGTGTTAGACTGTCCGTATGACTGTCCGTACTGTCCACGAAATAATGAAACTTGTTACTTTCAATTACTAATTTCTTTCTGTGATTGTCGCGGTCATCATGGGCGATCGACACTAAGGACACAACAGCCGGTACCTTTACCTGGATTTAGCATGTCTCTCAGCATTGAAACACATTTGGATACACTTCATAATAACGACGGGAACTTCGCATCTTTCTCCATCATAACCTTCTGTGCATTTACAGATCGGCTTATCTTCCTCATTCAGGGAACAGGCACCGTTGTTTGAACAATACTCATGACACGCGTTAAATTCACGGCGTTCTCCTGAGTAGCCGGCATTATAGCTGAAAAAGTGAAATTATCGATGAGTTCTCATACTCAAGAAAGTCAACAATTATGTATGTTACTTAATACTTTATGTTTGATTAACAGGCGAATGAGGTGCGCGACCACCGTGTCGCGTTTCAGAAGCCCTATACAGATTGTGAAGGAAGAGCGTTGTCAAATTTTTAAAACTGCTTTTGCCCATGCAATTTGATAGTGATGTTATAGTTCTTTCTGAGTACTGGATGTCATGCGTTCAAAATCTCCCTGTGTTGGATGGATATATAAGTATGTCTACATCTTCCCACTATAACCAGAATGATGGTGTGGTAGTATATATAAAAAAAAAACCGGCCAAGTGCGAGTCGGACTCGCACATGAAGGGTTCCGTACCATTATCGCAAAACACTGCATAAAAATCACGTTTGTTGTATGGGAGCCCCCCTTAATTTATTTTATTTTAATTTATTAATTATTATTTTTTGAAGTAAATATACAACTAAACATTCTGTGAATATTTCAAGCGTCTACCTGTTGCTGTTATTAATATCGAGCAAAAAACGGCAATAATATCACGTTTGTTGTATGGGAGCCCCCCTTTAATATTTACTTTATACTGTTTTTAGTATTTGTTGTTATAGCGGCAACAGAAATACATCATCTGTGAAAATTTCAACTGTCTAGCTATCACGGTTCATGAGATACAGCCTGGAGACAGACGGACAGACAGACAGACAGACAGACAGACAGACAGACAGACAGACAGACGGATCGCGAAGTCTTAGTAATAGGGTCCCGTTTTTACCCTTTGGGTACGGAACCCTAAAAAGTAGTATTAAAGCCTCTCTAGAAGAACCCGAAATACAAGAGGCAAACTGCTTATTAATTAATAATGAAGTGGCTATCTTAGCGATATACCGGCCTTTTTGTTTTAAAACTATAAATAACTTCTTAATGTCCCTACAAAAAATAATAGATAGTTTGTCATCCTTCAAAAACATTATAATTGTGGGTGACATTAACATAAATATTGCTACCTTACATATTGTAATGTTTCATAGTGTAATGTCGTATGGTATTCTGTTGTGGGGAAATGCCGCCGACATCCAGACTATCTTTGTTTTGCAGAAAAGAGCTGTTCGATCAATTTATAAATTAAGCCCGAGACACTCTCTCAGAGAGAAATTTAAGGAGATTAATGTAATGACTGTGCCTTCTCAGTATATTTATGAAAATCTTTTATATGCCCATAAAAATATAAAATTGTTTAAAAAATACAGTGATATCCATAACATAAATACTAGGAACAAACACAAATTTGTAGTACCTACAACAAGGCTCAAGAAAATAGGTGGCTCGTTTAGATGTCAATGTGTACGCTTTTATAATAAGCTTCCAAGCGACGTACAAGGTTTAAGTGTTAATAAATTCAAATCATTCATTAAACGTAAGTTATGCCAGAAAGCGTTTTATAACATTAAAGATTACGTTGAGGACAAAAAGGCTTGGGATTGAGCTGCTCCAATTAATTTCGTTTTTTATTTTTATTTTATTTTGCTTCGTGGATTTAGTTTTTAATTATATTTTAATTTTTTTAATTTTTCTTGCAATGACAAGAATATTTACTTTTAAAGTATTATATTATTTTATTTTAATTATTGTGAATGTGAAGACTATGTGGATTATTCTTTTTCTTTTAATTTTAATTTATCTTAGTTAGTTTTTAATCATGGTCTGGCAGTTTGAGTATTTATGCGGCCTACCCGAATGTCCTTTCTTTGGTATTGTTCGTCAATTCGTTGAGCTCCTTAAATTCTAAGTTGAGCTGCACGGTTATTGACAAATGCGTGCACTGACTGGACAGGTCCACTCAATCTGGCTGGTTCTTTTCTCAAAAGACCATTTCAGACATCAGTCTACATGGTCTTCACATGATCTAACCAAGTTTTTGTCTGGACTTTAAAAGAGACTGTGACCTCTGAGTTTGTTTCGGCCTTTCTTCTCATAGTAGTCAGACAGGAAACGCCGACCTCATCTAGTTTTAAAAAATATGATCGACATGTGAAAGTGTTTGTACAAACCAACTTACAGAAAATAAATCATTTATCATTTACCAGTAGCTCTGATCGCTTCATGTCGGATTATCTTGATTTTCTATCCCTTAGTGGACTTATTCCAGCATTTAACACAGCGACTCGTGCAAAGAGCTGTCTCGACCATGTAATATTGAAGACAAAAATACCAATAACTACGTTTATAATTGAATCCCTTATTACTGATCATGCACCCATACTTTGCTGTGCGAAAGTTAAAAACATTAATAAACATTTAAAAAGACAAATAGTTAAACTTGATTTTGAGGCACTTAAACTGGCTTGTGAACATCTTGATTTTACATCTATTTTTAATACGACTAACCCAAATTCTGCTATGGATTTATTTATATCTAAAATTAGTCATGTTATGAAAATAAACACAAACATTTTAACTGTAACAAATAAGTATAGAATACTAAAACCTTGGATGACACTTGGACTCCTGAGGTGTAGTCGTAACAGGGATCGGATGCACAAAAAACTTAAACAAAATCCGGAGAACGTTGTGCTCGAAATCACGTATAAACGTTACAGGAACTTCTATAACAGGATCATTAATAAATTGAAGCGAGAATACGAAAAAGGGTTACTAAGAGAAGCAGGTAATAATAATAAAAGTATATGGAAAGCTATAAATAATATTACTAATAGAAACCTTAAAAAAGATAACTCGTTAGATCTTCTTTCTATGATGTCAACACCTCACCTATCTGTCAATGCCACAAATGAGTTCTTTGCCACTATTGGCGAAAATTTAGCAAGTAAAATCACTTCTCCAACGGGATTACATCACTTTACAGAAATGTTGTCGCAGAGACACACGTCCTTAACCGGCAATTCATTTGTTCTTCTTGAGACTGATGAAGATGAAATTGAGAGATTAATCACTGGTCTGAAAGGTAACTGTGCTGCAGGTGACGATGGAATCTCATCTGACGTACTCAAACTGTTAAAAAATAATATAAAAACCCCGCTCACGCATATCTTTAATATGTGCCTACAAATGGGTATTTTTCCTGATTCACTAAAACGGTCTATAGTTAGACCTATTTTTAAGGGTGGAGATAGAAACCGTGTCACTAACTATCGCCCTATTTCTATTCTGACTTCTCTATCAAAAATATTTGAAAGATTAATTAATGAAAGACTTACAAATTATTTAGAAAAATACAACTTACTTTCGAAAAATCAATTTGGTTTCCGTACAGGCAAGTCCACGGAAGATGCATTAAATGACTTTACGGAACATATTGTAAAAACTATAGACAGCAAAAAGAAATGCCTTACTATATTTCTCGATCTGGCGAAGGCTTTTGACACTGTTTCTATTCCTACCCTAGTTAACAAGCTATATCAACTCGGTATCCGTGGAAATCAACTTAAATTACTGTCTAATTATCTATTTGGAAGAACACAAAAGGTGAAAATTGGCAATTATACTAGTGATAGCTTACCTGTTACACATGGTGTGCCACAGGGTAGTATCCTTGGGCCAACGTTGTTCCTAGTTTATATTAATGATCTTACACTACTCAATATTAAAAACTGCAAAATAATTTCTTATGCAGATGATACTACCCTAACATTCCATGGTGATACTTGGAGTGAAACATACCAAAACGCACAACAAGGCTTTAACACGGTCACAAAATGGCTTGCTAAAAATTATCTCTCTCTTAATACCGAGAAAACCAAATATATCGCATTTTCTATTCGAAACCCTGGTGTATCGGTATTATCAACACATTGTATAACCTCCCACAACTGCCATAATGAAACTATCGACTGTTCCTGTCCGTCTCTCTCTCCCGTTGAATATATTAAATATTTGGGACTAATATTTGACAAAAATCTTAATTTTAAAAATCATTTAATTAATCTCTCTAACAGAATAAGAAAACTCATATACGTATTTAAACAAATAAGGCAGTCAGCCAATGCTAAGATTATGAAAATGATTTATTACTCCTTGTGTCAAGCGGTTATAACCTATTGTATTACTTGTTGGGGTGGTGCCGCTAAAATGCATAATTTAATTGCTGAAAGAGCGCAAAGAGCCTTATTGAAGGTTAGTTACTTTAAGCCCAGGTATTTTTCTACCACTGAGCTATACAGGGAATGTGAGGTGCTTTCTGTACGTAAACTGTTTGTACTAGCGTTAATTATGAGACAGCATTCCTATGTCCAGATAAGTACCCTGACTAAAAAAGAAATTACAGGGAGAAGACGTTTTGATCTATTTAGATCTGCACCTTGCAGGACATCTTTTGCTCAAAAATTCAACATGTTCCTAGGCCCAAGAATATTCAACATTGCTAATAAACATTTGCACATTATCCACATGACAAAAAGAGAGTGCAAACAGAATGTGGTCACTTGGCTTCTATCCTTAAACTATGATGAAACTGAAAAGCTATTCAGCATACTTGCATAATTTCTTTGTGCGATAAAAATTATATTTAGTTTAGTCGTTTATTTATTTATGTCTTAAATGGCAGAATTAAGTGGACGATAATACATTGATACATGAGTACAGCACCTACGTTATTCTTCTTGAAAAAATCTATATCCTAAGTTTTCTCTGGCACACACACACACACTCACGTAAACATGACACCCACACACAAACATTACACTCCCACACACCCAACACACACACATACACTCACACACCCCTATACTCACCAGCAGACACCATTAAAGTTTTTATTTTTTGTTTGTTAATTTATTTCTAGTTTGCACCTAATGGTCCCTAATTATAATTATTTTTGCTTGGTAATGAAACTAATCAAAATTATGAGACTTTCTGTAATAAAAATACATGTTTTATATGTTATTGATCAGCGGCTACAATTTGTTGACGAGGGTGGGCGCTGATACCTATAATTACAAGATATTAAGGTATCTTAGTTTAGGTATTGGCTGCAACATTAACTTACAACTCTACTTACCTTTGGCATATTTTTATTGTAAACCGTACCATTTTTGTGTTTTTACTTGAAGGTGCAAATAAACTATTTTTTTATTTTTTTTTATTTATATAAATGTTCAACTTTCTCTAAGGAAGTCCTAGGCAATTACCTAAAAACGTTGTATTTTCCATACAAACTTCGTCAACTGACCAAAATTTGTATACTGAGATACAATTTTTTTGTTAAGAATTGACGACGACATCGTTGGAGAAAATTATTCATATTCATGGGTAGAAGCAGATTTTAAAATATGGTCAACACTGCCTACGGAATGGAATTCAAACCTTGAAATTGCCCTTTGTCTTTCAGTGGGTCACTAAGGGGCAGTTATTTATATTGATGAATGTGTTTATATTATGTTTGCAACAAATTTTATAGATAATTCGATTTACCCGCATTTAGGCTGTCCCTCAGTACCGACACTACAGTTTCCTTGCAAACAATAGTCTTTACAAACGGAAACTTCGCATTTTTTACCCTCATAACCTTCTGTGCATTCACAGATCGGCTCATCTTCCTCATTCAGGTAACAGGCACCGTTGTTTAAACAATAGTCATGACACGCGTTAACTTCGCAACGTTCCCCAGAGTAGCCATCATAACAACTGTAATAAAAAAGACAACGATGAGTCCGGATTAAAAAACCGGCCAAGTGCGAGTCGGAAACGCGCACGAAGGGTTCCGTAGCATTATCGCAAAAAACGGCAAAAAATCATGTTTTTTGTATGAGATACCCACTTAAATATTTAAGTGGGTATCCACTTAAATATTTATTTTATTCTGTTTTTATAGTAAAAATAAAACTGCCCAAGTGCGTGTCGGGCCACGCGCAGTAATAGGGTTCCGAAGTTGGAAAATAATGCGGACTAAGAAGAGGGTTTTATTGTTGTTACATGAACATTAAAACGATTTTAGCGGCACACAACGTCTAAAAACGGGCCCGCATAGAATGATGTTTTTTTCTTAATCTATATGCTTGCGTTTGGCCACTATCTTGCCAGATGGTAAGAGATGATGTGGTCTACGGTGAAGCACGCTTGCCTAGAAGTAACTTATTCACTCTTGACTTAAACTAAAGAAGGACTAACTGGTAACTGAAGAAGAAGTTACAAATACCAACTTCGCAACTGAAGTTAGAAAAATATTATCTATTTGAGTACCACCGCGGGTGCGAATTACGAAAAGAGCTGATACGAGCGTGCGTTAGAGCTACGGGGAATGATATGGTTCGTTCCTGGATCCTTGCGCGCACGCTCCTTGTTTATTTCTCTTTCGGAATTTCTAAAATTTCGTATGTATTAACCTCTAATCTGCGGTATTCACTAATTCGTTCTGGAAAGTTCTACGCTACTCAATTAGTGATTTAGTCGGGTCGAATCAATATTCGTATAGCGTATTTTCTTTTGTCGATATCCATCTATAAAGTCAATACTTTATAGATGGATATCGACAAAAGAAAATTAGTGATTTTTGCTTGTCAATCGAACCTAATTTGACTTTAGATTACAAAACGTCGAAAATACTACTGCACTAACACAAAATAAACACCCCCGCGCACATGCGCCGTATGGACTACGGACCGGTACTGCCAACTACTCCGGCCATTCGAATGCGTTATTCGAGCTTAAACATTATTAATTTAGAAATCATTATTATTAAGGATGTTATGACTTTATTTTGATATATATTTTTACATGGCTCATAAGCATATATTTACTTCCATTTTACACAGGTAACAACGTTATTTAACAATTTTTTATGGCATTTGTACAAAATTTTTACTGTTCCAAGTACATTTTATAAATTGGTCGACTATTACTCGTAAACTTGTAAAGCCTACTTATCTGTGATAGTTTGCCTTTTAATTTCGTTATATTTACTACTGCCTTAAATTTTTTCACATAGAGCAACCATTTCACTGGCAGGAGGGGGGGGGGGGGAGGACACACTTGGCTCTAACATAATTTTGCAATTTAAAGCTTAATTTTACGCTTACGTATCTCTGAATCGAAATATGATTTTAAGACGCCCATAATATTTTTGAATGGCCTATCCAACGATACCCCACACCATGGTATAGACGAGAAAAAAAACATCCCCAATTTAAGTCTATAGGAGGATTTTTTTTTAATTTTTTTTTTACCACTTCGTCGGAATTATTAATATGTATATCCATGCCAAATTATAGCTTTCTAGTACTTAGATTCTCTGAGCTAAGCTGCGGACGGACAGACGGACAGAGCGAAACAATAAGGGTTCCTTGTTGACTTCGAAACCCTAAAAACAACAAATATGTATGATATTTGTAAAAGGTAGAGACCGACTGAATATTCGTTTTCAGCCTGTTTCGGCTACAGCCATAAAACGGCCGCAACATTCGGTTTAGGCTACCCCATCAAGTGGGACATTGTTTTTTTGAACTCGTTGGGTAGATATTGTTGATATTAGTACCTACTTGTTAACCTAATGATCATAATCAAATTTAAAGACTGATCCAATAAATACCACCGTGCTACTAGCTATAAGATTGTAATTATAATTTACAATAATCTGTGATTTTACTACAAAGTACAAAGCGTATACTATATTGAAAAGGATAAGTACTTACTTATTAAATTATTTATTTATTTATCCAAAAAATATTTAAATTTTACAGTCTCTGTAATGCAAGCGTTAAATCAACACTTTTCTGCCTAACTATACATCGACGTTTTTACGCCTATCAAAATAGAAATATGCAGGTATTATTCTTCGGGTTGAGTCTAATCGGGTTGAGTGGGCACGGACCCGTTTATATTTGGCAGTCGGTAGTATTTTTTATACCTTTTTGGGTTCCATTCCTTAAAAGGTAAAAAAAGGAACCCTTATAAGATCACTCTCTATTGTCCGTCTGTCGGTCTGTCCGTCTGTCTGTCCGTGTGTCACCACCGATTTTCTCAGGAACTCGTGGACGTAGCGTGTTGAAATTTATAACAGATTCTGAGGTCTATAGTCCATATAGGTGTATAAAAATCAAAGTCCTGAGTCAACACGATAAAAAGTTGTACTCGTAAGTACCAAAATTTACCTTAATTTTCAACATTTTTATTTCTCGGAATTTTCCCTTTACTTGTGCTATAAGACCTTGCTTTTAACCAAAATTGTCAATTCTAAGTCAACCGAAAGTACCCTATAGGTTATGGGTCAAAAACCTGTATGGTAGTTCCCGTTGACCTGGAATCACGAAATTTGACAAAAAGTAAGGTCTTACAGCACAAATAGAGGAAAAAATCTAAAAAGCTGAAAATTAAAGGGTGTCCCATACATACATAGTTGGCGCCACCCTGGGTACGGAACCCTTCGTGCGCGACTCCGACTCGCACATGGCCGGTTTTATTTTTCACCTAATATGCTAGTTCTATAGAAAGGTACTAACCTATAATGCCAGAATAGATTACCCGAATATTATGAAGCTTGAACATAACTGGTGAAACGAGAGGGTACCAAGCTGATCTGTACTCATCTGCGTAGCTCTTTAGAGCGTAGTTACTGGCGTGTTGTTATGTTATGAAATGGTATAAACAATAAGCAGACATGCGATTGCTGCAATCCCGAGAGATTTGCCGTCATTTACTGAAGAGTTATTTTGTATATCTCCCAAGTTCTTCATCAGATCTTCACCAAATTAAAATTCTATCAATTTGGGAACACGCTCTTTCAAAAAAAAAGAATTTAAAAAATCGGTCCATATTTGTCACAAAAAAAACATAACAAAGTCGAACATAGATCCTCCTTGGAAAGACAGTTAAAAATGAAGCTAGGCAGATGCACCTTGAATTAAATTCGGACTTCTACGAGGACGGTTTGACTGGCAATGATAATACCAAATTGGTTCAATATAAGCTCGAAAATACTCCATTCTTAGACTTTCTTTGTGAGTTTCGGTTTCGGGCAAAAATGTAGTTTCGGTAGGTCTCTAGTTAACGGCGAATGTGGTGTGCGACTACTGCGCTGACACTCTATAAGTTCATCGTAGACAATACTGACATCGGTGAGGGAATTCGGACTTCAAATTGTCAATTGCTCCAGTTGGGACAAAAGTGGGCAGGCATATTAGTAAGTGTTTATAATTATTATGTTTGCAAGTAAACAACACGATTTACCTGCATTTAGGCTTTCCCTCTGTACTGACACTACAGTTTCCTTGCAAACAATAATCCTTACTACTGGAAACCTCACATCTTTCACCCTCATAACCTGCTGTGCATTCACAGACCGGCCCATCTTCTTTATTCATTGAACAGACACCGCTGTTCAAACAATAGCCATGGCATGCGTTAACTTCGCACCTTTCGCCGGCGAAACCAGTTTTACATCTGAAATAATAAATACCTACGTGAAACACATCAAACACTAAATAAAGTACGAAACCAGAAACCACTCCAGCCTGTGGACGTCTACA
The DNA here is from genome assembly GCA_945859665.1 of Anorthoa munda. NCBI lineage: Eukaryota > Metazoa > Arthropoda > Insecta > Lepidoptera > Noctuidae > Anorthoa > Anorthoa munda. Next base: position 3,759,118 of record OX243893.1, read on the forward strand.
GAGGAAGTCCAAACACTGCTCAATCTCTAGCTATCCAGCCTTGCAACTCAAGTACTGTAAAACCAGCAAAATCAGTTTTGGTCCGTGAATTTGGACCTTTTGCTGATTTTGCGGTAGTTAAAATAAAATAAAACGAAAGTACACAAGACACTATGGCCGAGTTTCTCACCTCTAAATTGTCGCAGAATTAATGTGACAAAATTGTCAAGCACGCGTTATCTCCTGTAATTGGTTGAATCGTTTTTCAACAGCCAATCAGTGCTTGACAGTTTGTCACATTAATTCTGCGACAATTTAGAGGTGAGAGACTCGGCCTTAAAACATCAAAATAAATTTTATTACTAATGTAATTATGTTAGACGCGAGTCATTAGTCATTTTAGTCATTAGTCATTTATTCATGAACAATAAATTTGTATCTGAACATTTACACAAAAAAAATAAAAAAAATCAAACAAGTCACAAAAACAAAAACCATTAATTTTACAAATCAATACGATTAGGTCCATAACATACATTCCATAAATTACACCACAATAAAAATAATAAGACAAGTATTCGTTAATTACTACATTATTTGTGTCAATTTAAATTAGATTCACAAACAATAACCATTAATTTTACATTTCATATTTAATACATACGTTCCATAGATATAATATTCATTAAAAAAAATAAAAAAAAACAATAATGATATTAAGCACTACAATTCTTCAATGGCATACAGACATTTGTCCAATAGGAATTCCTTCAATTTTGTTTTAAAAGAACTAGTGTGAACCGGGAGTGGGAGTCGGTGTGCTAGGTACCCTAAATATAGATTTGGAAGCTTTCTAGTCTGTTTCTGATAAGCAGTGATAGGGATAATGTGAATGCTTACGATCTGTAAACAATAGGTATACCTACTATCAATGAGTTGTTTTAAGTGACGTTAGTTAGGTTAGGTTATTAGGGTCAGCTCAAACCGAGACGCGACGTGACGCGACGATGCTAGTACTTCATGAGACAAACATGTTTTACCTGCATTCTGGTTGTCCGTCAGCACTGACACTACAATCTCCTTGCACACAATAGTTCTGACATATTGAAGCTTCCCATCTCTCACCGGTGTAACCCGGTGTAGATTTATAACGAGATGCCTCACTCACTTCCGTACCATGGGAACAAGGAACGCTTACATCTGTTGACTCTGATACCGAATCGTTCGGTATCACATTTTTTAGAGGTTCACAGTTTATATTTCCTTGACTTTGTTCCTTTGTTGTATAGTTGGCTGCTATATGTTGACAACCATAGAAACAAAAGGCTGAGTGAGAAATTGAAAATAGTTTAGGTTCCTCACGTTGTCGTGGCTTTTTCTGTAATTGCCAGATTTTGTCTTGATCTTTGCTCCTCCAGTAGATAAAATCTTTTGATACAGACAATGAATGTGCTAAATCTTCGTTTTGGATAACATATAATGTTGTTTCATTCTTTCCATTCAAATTGGCACTTTTAATAGATAACTGTTCATCAGCATATGTTATTAACTCAATCCAGTACATTTTTTGTGTCTGTGGATCAATGGCCAAACTTAGTCGGTAATAAATAAATTTCTCTATTAGAATTTCTCTCTCGGAACCATCAAAGCGAGCCCTCCCTATTTCATTGGCTGTGATCCAGTAAATATATCTGTAATTTGTAAATAACTATGAAAATTAACAAAGTTCAAACGATTTTGTTGAGTCTTAAAACGGGTTATTGGACGACTCGCCCGAATTTAACTCGCCCGAATCGGGCGAATTGTCCACTATTAAAAATATTCATTTTTCTGTGTCGATTCGCCCGAATATATTTTATCGGTGGGCGAATCGACCACTCCAATATTATTTAGTGGACGATTCGCCCGAATTTTATTTAAGAGAACAAACAATATAAAAGTACAGTCGTGCTCACCCGTCTCGGTAATAATATGAAGAATTAATCGAAGTTAATAAATATTGTACTAGAAACTAGGAAAGCAATTCAAACTACCAGGAGGCCAGAATCATGAAGAAGTATTTGCAGAGCGGTAGAGACTAACGGAGTACTAGGGCTTCAGAATCGAAAATCGCCCGGTACTTTTTTTACCGCTCATGATTCCAGCCTAGCTGCCTCATGATTATAATCTCCTGGTACTTCAGTTAGTCTTTACCGGTACCGAAATGACCTGATAGCGTATAGAGCTTTCTCTTTCGCTTTTTTTGTAGAGAATATTGCTGTCTCCCTCTTATTATTTTTTCGCCTGTTTATCATATCTAACGTTCAAATCTCAACGTACTCTCGTACTCTTTTTACCGCTCATGATTCTTTTGATTCATTGGCGACAAAACACTAAGAGGGAGACAGCAATATTCGCTACAAAAAAAAAATAAAGATAAAGCTCTATACGCTAGGAAGCTAGGCTGGAATCATTTTCGATTCTGAAGCCCTAGTACTCCGTTAGTCTCTACCGCTAATGATTCTAGCTCTGCAAATACTTCTTCATGATTCTGGCCTCCTGGTAGTTTGAATTGCCTTCCTAGTTTCTAGTACAATATCTATTAACTTCGATTAATTCTTCATAATTATTATTACCGAGACGGGTGAGCACGACTGTACTTTTATATTGTTTGTTCTCTAAAATAAAATTAGGGCGAATCGTCCACTAAATAATATTGGAGTGGTCGATTCGCCCACCGATAAATTATCTTCAGGCGAATCGACACAGAAAAATGAATATTTTTAATAGTGGACAATTCGCCCGATTCGGGCGAGTTTAATTCGGGCGAGTCGTCCAATAACCCCTTAAAACTACATACAATAGCAAAATAGCGGCATAAATAACTCACAAAATGTCTTTTTTTAATACAATTAATATAAATAAATATTTAATCAACCTATAAGTGATATTACATTTTAGTATCGCATGGCGCACGGTTGGCGCAGTGGTTGAGCGATTGACTGCTGCGCTCCGTGTCGCGGGTTCGATTCCCGCACGGAACAAATATTTGTATGACCTACAGATTGTTGTTCCGGCTCTGGGTGTTGTGTATGAGAGTTTATATGTTTGTAAACGCACCCACGATACAGGAAGCAATTCCTAGTGCGGGGCAAAGTTTTTTTATAAAAAAGAAAAAAAAAGTATGAATTTTGTGAAAAATGCATTTTGTTTATTTTTTAAGATTAGCAAGACACGCTTAACTGACGAATATCACCATTACCTTTAGTTTTTCACATATATTTACCTAATTTTATAGCCTGTGTCCATTTGGAATAATCTTCAATCAACAATACAACAGACTAGATAACGCGTCACGTACAAAATCAATGCTAAACTCTGTTCGTATGAATATATACATACTATCCTACATTTACAATACTTACTACAGCTACATTGTTTACTAACGAACTGAGAAGTTTTAAAACAGTTTCAACCTAATTACAACCTTGGCACTTAGTAATAAAGTCACAAATCTTCAAAATATTATCTTACACTTACGACCATTCGTCACAAAAAACGAGCAAAGCAATAAATTACTTCTCATCATCATCATCTGCTTAGCCTTTTCCCCAACTATGTTAGGCTCGGCCTCCAGTCTAACCGGATTCAGCTGAGTACCAGTGTTTTACATGGAGCGACTGCCTCTGACCTCCACAACCCAGAAACTGGGTAACAAGATACCTCTTGGCAAGACTGGTATCAGATCCCAGGCTTCTGACTACCCGTAACGACTGTCAAAGATCTTCAAATGAAAGCCGGGACCAACGGCTCAACGTGCTTGCCGAGGCACGGAAGAAACTCGGTAAACGACCTCTGCTAGCGTTGCTTCACCTTGATGATCGACCCGTGCGGCTGTTATTATTTAGCCACGAGCTGTCACATGTCTTCAAATTTTTGGTTCTAAGACATGCCGGTTTCCCCACGATGTTTTCTTTCATCGTTTTGAGAGCAGTGGTGATGAAATAATTCACACAAAGTAAAGTGCCTGCCTGGATTCGAACCCACGACCTACAACTTGTAAATCGCGGCCGTTACCACTGGGCCACCACTAGCAATAATTTACTTCTGTCACTTAGAAATGAAAAGGCATAGGTTAAATAACATTTAGTGTGAAAAAAGTCTTAACTAACAACAAATTAAGTACTTTTTCCAGTTATTGCCTTACGTTACGCCTTGTATTGCCCAACCTTCGCCAAACACTTGTAACGGTGCTTTAAAATCGGTAATTTTGTTATCGTTTCAAATGTGATATTTATTAGTTCTAACCTTAAAATATTACGTAATCTACATGTATTTACTGAAAGTAAGACACTTCGGCCGGTAAATAGCTTTTTCAGTCATTATTATTGCAACTTTTGATTACACATTGAGGCATGGTGAAACGTGTTTACACTGTCTGTGTTTCAAGCGAACCAAACAAACATAAGAGCTCACGTCTCAAGTGGGCTGTTATTTACCAAGACGTAGGTCCTTTTTGCGCCGACCCGATATCTAGTTGTATTGTTGATCGAAGGGAATAATGTACATACAATGTACGTGTGATATAGAATTTTATAGGAGCAATGGTTGCGCAGATCACCCTCCAGATAAAATAAGACAAACTCCTAAAATTTTCACTCCCTCTTTATAATTATTAAAATTAAAAATATTCGGTTATATTATAAAACCAAGTAAAAACTACCCTGTAATGGTCTACGAAAATGATTTCTGTTTATATTTTATGTTCCGCTAATTTTGCCGGTGTATGTATTATATCACTTAAAGTAACGTACCCTCCACAACTATCTACTTCGATATCCCAGCAATTCCAGTCCGTCCTAACTATAAGTTTTCCGTCAACTGCTTTATTAGAAGATGTAGGATTTAATGGAAACGAGTAAATATTATAATATTCGGTCCTCCAAAACAGTAATTGTGTGACCGGGTCGTAAGCGACAGGCACGCCATAGCTGTATGTTTCCATAACCTGTGCCGTAACTAAATGTTGTATTTTCCTGGTTGATAGGTCAAAGCTGGATATTGACACATTGGTCGGGTACTTGTCAGCAAAGATTACCCTGTAGTGAACTGGATCATAAGTTGTGGATGTAATATCTTTAGCCGACGGAATGTCTTCTGTGTGCGTAAGTGTTCCATCGTAATAAAACTCTAGTCGTTTCTCTCTGCCCATGACTATGTCTGAAACATGAAGATAAGATTTAATTAAAATCTTTTCTTTCCTCATCTTTTCATAACATACGCTGCTCGTACAAATGATTTGCATTCCTGCCAGTCGACATCCTTCTCGAGAACTACGTTCTACAATTTACTACTTACAATGAAATACATTTAGGATACACCATAACAAATTAAAACTTTCAAAAGTTACATAACCCTTAAAACCCTTTATTTGAAACGGAAACGGTTTAAATATCCTGAAGCTTCAAAATTATCTATTTTCGTTCTTTTTTACATTGATTGTACAAAATATTGATAAACTAGCTTCTGCCAGCGACTCCGCCCGCGTGAAAGGTGTTTTCTTATCCCAAGGGATAAATATAGCGGTGTAAAAAGTAGTCTATGTACTTACTATACCAGACTATAATCTATCTCTGTGCCAAATTTCATCCAGATTCGTTCAAACTTTCTGGCGTGATTGAGTAAAAAACAAACATTCAAACTTCACATTTAAAATATTAGTAAGATGTAAGATTATAAATAAATATGGAATAAAAAAACCGGCCATGTGCGAGTTGAACTCTCGCACGAAGGGTTCCGTACCAGTATCGCAAAAAACGGCAAAAAACACGTTTGTTGTATGGCAGCCCCACTTAAATATTTATTTTATTCTGTTTTTAGTATTTGTTGTTATAGCGGCAATAGAAATACATCGTCTGTGAAAATTGTAACTGTATAGTTATCACGGTTCATGAGATATAGCCTGGTGACAGACAGACAGATAGACGGACCGCGGAGTCTTAGTAATAAGGTCCCGTTAATAACCTTTGGGTACGGAACCCCAAAAACGTCAAACGACGTAGACGACCATGTCGTACACATTTCTCTGCGCCTACCAGAACAAAAGAGACGTAGAGGCCGCCCGCCATTGACCTGCAATGCTATTCTGAGGCCTTAGTGCGAGTTTTTACTCACGCTACCTCGTGATAACGTAAACGATCTCTTATGTCAAACTGTATACAAAAAAAGAGGTTTCTCCATACCGTCACCAGACGGCGCTTATCCAGTTTCAATACAAATTGTCGTTAACGTTAACGCGATTGACCGTGAGTAAAAACTCGCACTAAGGCCTCTGTAGACATCTCACCGTGATGACTTAGGTGAAGTGAGCTCGAAGTGGAGTGAGCTGTCAGTGATGCTAGGGATTGCCTAATTTGTTACATTTACAATCATTTCGACAATCGGGTTTACCTATTAAAAGGAAATATATTAGCTTTACACCCTGCTTTTCATTTAGGACTAAAATAATTGAAATATATCCAAAGACAAAATATGACCTACTTGCATAGAACGTTGATCCGTAACCTGATATAAATTATGATTGTCTTACTTAGGAACTGATGGGATTTCTCAACCCGATCAACAGCTGCTTTACCTCACCCATCTATTTCGCAACATTGCCAACAACTGTTTCAAACCAACCAACCCATCCAAATCCCAATCTCACCCAACACTTGCTTAACTAACATAACTTGATATGGATAAAAGTCACATTTATTTTAAACTAGCTACTACCCGCAGCTTCGCCCGCGTTAATATAGATTTTGTCTTTCAATTCTGGTTGTCGACATACTGGGTGAGAAAAATCCAATGTTGCAGTTTTAGTTTTAATCAAAATCGGCCCATTGACTCCTTTAATTGTTTTGTGCTATTGTTTATAGTGATGATTTAGCCATCCACGCCCACTTGGAAAATTCAGCCTGTACACGCCTGTACAGGAAGCGTTAACGTAAGAACGATTCACTTATTTAATTGAAGACGTTAGTCAATTCAGGTATAGGTTAAATAGTTACAAAAGGAATCAAATAAACTACAGACTCATAGGTTCTGCTTTGCTACATATTGAAGATACCACTTTATCATAAATTGTATCTATAGTTAATTGACATTCCTTAATTATGCCGTTAATCATGCGTACAACATTTTAGGACGCTGCTATATGCTATGTTATTATTTGATGCTAATACATACACATTCTGGGCCCTGGACATATGTGAACGTCAGCAGCTACATGTAGCTGGCCGTGGGTAAAGCATGGCTTTTCCAAATGAACCCTTGCTACCCTTGAGCTCTGTTAATAGTAATAGCAAAACTAAGTTTGATTAGACACTGGAGTCTTTTGAATTGAAATGATAGGTCAGTGGGTATTATTGGGATTCGACGTATGAACACGCTTTCCCCTTTTCTCATACCTGTTAATATATTGGCACCTATTATATTTTGCCCATATTGTGTAATACGAAGCCATCCCATTAGATAATCTAAATAAATATGTAGATTTCAATCATTTGTTATCAAAATCATGCCTGCAAAGTTTCAACCAAATCGGAAGCCGCAATAAAAACTTTCATACAAAGTTCAGCTTTCCCATTTACCCCTTTTAAATTAGAATTTACAAAAATCGTATCACCTGCCAAAATTCTGCTCCATGAAGAAAATTTGTACATCTTATCTTTACAAACCCAACCCCTTTTAGGGTTAATTAAAAAAAACAATACACTTGAATTATTTGTTACGGAAGTATTTCCGCAAAATTTTAAGTGAATCGATCCCCATAATAAGAAGATTCATACAAAACTAACCCCTCCTATTTCTCCCCCTTCAATTTTTAAGCACAAAAAAGTAGCCTATGTCCTTTTCAGGTTCTCAAACTATCTTCATACCAAATTTCATCTAAATCAATCCATAATAAGAAGAAGTTGCATGATAAGAAGTTAAATACAAAATTAACCCTCTCTCTTATTTCTCCCCCTTCGTGTTTTATGCAAAATATGTAGACTATGTCCTTCCCAAGGTCTTAAACTATCTTCATACCAAATTCCATCTAAATCGGTTCATAATAAGAAGAAGTTGCATCATTAGAAGTTTCATACATAATTTACCCCTCCCACCATTCCTCCCTCTTCGTATTTTATGCAAGTAGCCTTTCATATGTCCTTCTCAGATTCTGAAACTATCTCTATACCAAATTTCATCTAAATCGGTTCATACTAAGAAGTTGCATGATAAGAAGTTACATACAAAATTAACCCTCCCCCTTCGTGTTTTATGCAAGTAGCCAATCATATGTCCTTCTCAGATTCTCAAACTATCTTCATACCAAAGGAGAATGCCCATGGCACAGATTACTGAATAGTTACTACGTAACAGATACTTCACTCAGTAGAAAATTTCCAATACCTATTACGATAATTGCCTACTCCCTCGCGTCAACAACCACTGTATGCTAAAATGCGCCTAAATGCTCAAGCGTACAGCAGTGATTGCTTCGCACCGCGCGATTCCACAGTAATCGCAGGGCTGCCTCTTCGATAAAATTAAATTAACATAACTTTTTATCTATGTTATTGAGAACTGTGAATATATTCTGACTTTTATGTGGCAGTTAAAATTTTTATCATTTATAAAATATTTAACCAACTTAAAAAAAAGGAGGTGATCAGACATACAGGCCAAACTGAGAAGTTTGACTTGTATGGTTTGTAGGTATGTATGTTTGTGCGCGTTAATCTCGCGTTTGGCTAAACCGATATCGATGCGGTTTTCAGAAAAGGATTTGTTACATTTAGGAGAACGTTTTAAAATAAGTATAATACTTCTTAGTTTGATGATGATCTTCGGAGATGTTCACTAGAAATGAAAAAAAAGCCTTAAAAAAAGAGAACCGACTTCAAATAAAGCACTAAGCCGTAAGAAATAATTTGTTTTTTTTATGTTAGTGCTAACAGCTGGTAATTACGAATCGAAAAAGCACCGACATCAAAGAAGAATTTATTTCTTACGGTCATCGTATGGGCATCGTAATACGCGTACGAACGAACAGCACTATTAAAATTGAACGGCGTGCGCGCGCTTCGCTTGCGAAAACCGCACTGAATTTGAACCGCCGGCGGACCGAGACAGCTCGGCTGGGCGGTAGGCACTTATAGCGCGCAAGTACATGGAGTGACGGAGGCCTGCCCATGGGCAGTATTTAAAAAAAAAAAATTGTGTCACAATCATTTCTGGACCATAAATAAAACAAAAATATTTTAAGTATTTAAACTTCTTTTCAATAAAATTCCTAGTGGGGTTATTTTTCTTGAATTAATAGGTATTTTTACCTCCGTGTCACAGCTCAAACATATGCCGCCATTTATGTTAGGGTTGAGACATGTTGACATGATCTGACATCGATTAATCGAAGAATCGTTTTTTATTTTATAATCTATACATATATTTTATTTTATACGATACACTAAATCAATCCAAGGATCTCCAGTATCGAACAGATTCATCTCTTTAATGTTAAGAACTAATTGATTTTGAAATTGGTGTGGTTTACTAGTTTAATGCAAACCAAGATAACAAATGAATATTTTTTTTAGAAATCGATTATATTACTGATTTGGTAACATGCCTATAACTGTCAGTCATTTAATTTGACAGTGACAGTAGTTCACAGACGCACTATTATCACAGACGGCGGTGTTGTATTGATAAGATAAGTATAATATAATAACGGGGCAACAAAAAACTCAACTCGGCGCAACAAAACATACAAACAAAAAAAATGAAAATACGACTTATGTACTACTGGAGATCCTTGGATTGATTCAGTGTATCGTATAAAATATATGTATAGATTATAAAATAAAAAACGATTCTTCGATTAATCGATGTCAGATCATGTCAACATGTCTCAACCCTAACATAAATGGCGGCATATGTTTGAGCTGTGACACGGAGGTAAAAATACTTATTAATTCAAGAAAAATAACCCCACTAGGAATCTTTTTGAAAAGAAGTTTAAATACTTAAAATATTTTTGTTTTATTTATGGTCCAGAAATGATTGTGACACAATTCTTTTTTTAAAAGTACTGCCCATGGGCATTCTCCTTTGGTATGAAGATAGTTTGAGAACCTGAGAAGGACATATGATTGGCTACTTGCATAAAACACGAACGGGGAGGGTTAATTTTGTATGTAACTTCTTATCATGCAACTTCTTAGTATGAACCGATTTAGATGAAATTTGGTATAGAGATAGGACCATAGGGATTTTTTTTTCTCATAATTGTGTATTAGAAAATCGACTTAAAAACCAAAAAGTTATATAGGGTTTTTTTTCTCATATTGTCTATTAAAAAATCGATTAAAAACCAAAAAGTTATCGAGAATATCCGCCCTACTGACATAAATAATATAATGGCAAAGTGGCGGGCTTAAATGGCAAAGTGGCGGTCTTGGACATAATGCGGCCGAGGTGACAGATGGCAAAGTGGCGTCATGGCGGTGACAACGAAATGGATAATCAAATAAAGGTGTTTTTATCAGGACATGCAAATGTTTCGGTTAGTACATTTCTCCATACAAAATGGGCATTCTCCTTTCATCTAAATCGGTACCCCCTTCATGTTTTTTTGCAAAGAAAGTAGTCTATGTCCTTCCCAAGGTCTCAAACTATCTCCATACCAAATTTCATCTAAATCGGTTTATACTAAGAAGTTGCAAGATAAGAAGTTACATACAAAATTAACACTCCCCCTATTTCTGCCCCTTCATGTTTTACGCAAACAAAGTAGTCTTATGTCCTTCCCAAGGTCTTTAACTATCTCCATACCAAAATTCATCTAAATTGGTTCTGCGATTTAAGCCATAATAAGAATAGAATAGAAAACATTTATTCGACACAGACACAACACAACAACAATAATCACAAAGTAACAGAGAAGAATAGTAAAAAAGTACAAACAGGGTTTCAGAATCATTGTGCCGGGCGTGCCCACACCGAAAGGGTTACTAACTCAGCATTTGCTGGGTGTCAGACACCCAGCGCTGATTTTCAGTTGGCACCCCGCTAGTGACACACGGACGTGGGTCAAAATCGATACTTAAAATAATAATGTCATAAAATAGATAATATAAAGTAATAGAATAAATATTTAATGTAATATAATATAAAGTATAAAAAGTGCTACAATTTGATGGTTAAAATTGTCCACAGATTACTGATATGAAATTGTCTCAAAAAACCCCAAAAGGCAGTGTGGCATAGACGCAACCGGCCCATTACATCCAGCCAATCTCTTCCCGACTCATTACATAGAAATAGGCACAATAGTTGATCGATTAAACCAATTTTTTTATTAAAGTGGAAATGATTGATATTAAATAATAAATATTGGATTAAATTAAAATAAGATAAGAATTAGATAAACGATGTCAATATTAATGTCATTAAATATTATTTGTGAAGTCAGAATGAATGCCTTAAGTTTAGTCTTAAAAGTTATTATATTCCTTATGTCCCTAATCAGTGGTGGGATGTTATGCCAACATTTGGAGGCTGTGTACTTAAAACTTCTCCGGAAGGCTGCTGTACGGTGGTGCGGGGTAGCCAGTTGTTGAGCATAACGCCTGGCCTTGCGCTGCCGGTGACAGTTTATCCACGTAAGCTTCGAGTACAGATATGGTGGGCATTTATACTTGATGACACCGAAAAGTAGACAGGCCAAGTGCTGTGTGCAGGCCAATGTTGGTGGTACGTTAAAACAAAATCGCGCGCAAGCATTCTGAACCCTTTGAATCAATCTTACGGTACGAGCCAAAAGTCGAGGAACAAGAAGTTTCATACAAAACTATCCCATGCCCCCATTTCTCCCCTTTGTGTTTTATGAAAAAAAAGTAGCTTATGTTCTTTCCCAGGTCTCAAACTATATCCATACCTACTTTCATCTAAATCAAAGGTAACAGGCAGACAGAGTTACTTTCGTATTAATAATATTAGTATGGATAACAATATATAAATAGTACCTACAAGTATGGCAGCCGGTGGCGCCGCCGGACGATCGTATCCGAACTTCGCCGAACGGAACCGAGTAACGATTGAAGTGAACGTTCACCCTATTCAATGCATGTGAAAAGGGACTTAGGCGAGGTGATAAGTCGCTTGGACGATCATATCCGAACTACGCCGAATGGACCCGAGCGACCTTATTTATATTTTACTAGTTGTTCTCCGCGGCTTAGCTCCCGTAGACCACCCCACAAGTCCCGTTTTCGGGATTCCAAAATAGCCTATGTCATTCAGGAATAATGTGGCCTTATATTGGTGAAAGAATTTTAAATCGATCCAGTAGTTTCGGAGCCTATTCGGTACAAACAAACAAACACAAAAAACTTTCCTCTTTATATATTGGGGCTGGTCTGGGTCTGCAAACTCACGCTTTGAAGCTTCAGCGACAGGTCCCGTAGGGCTTGGCTTTGTAGATGCAGTCCTACCTTGTCTAGCTCCTTCAGAGACGGCAAGGTGGCGTTGGTTTTGAGGGAGAGCGCTACGGTCGTGTAGATCCTCAAGGCAAGTGCGGTGATTAACCTTCTCGTGGTTGCCGCCCTGTTATTGGTCTAATTCCCTATGAAATAGACGTAACTGAAATCACCGGGCGAAGTATCACAGGGGTGGCGAGGTCATGCCCCTGGGTGTCCACCATTGAACAATCACAATGTTGGATAGCAATGACCTCCTGCGTGTTTGTGCCGTGCGCGGGGACCCGTATGGAGGGATGAAGGGATCCTGGTGGTTGAGTGGAGCAGGTTGCACACAACACGCCACTTTGGCCTGGATTTCCTACGACACGGGAGGTTGTGGGAGTAGCTTACCCACGATCAATCGGCTGATCTCTCCTTCTGAGGGTATAAGCGAGGTGCGTGGGGTCCACTGAGGTCGTTTTCGGACGGCTGAAGTGGTGGTGAAGGTCACGCTGACGGTGTAAGGGAGGGTTGTTCTGTTCAAGCCAGCCCAAACGAGCACCTGATGTCGCACTGTAAGCCAGCCCTGCGCACCTATATCTCAATGGTAGTCCTAACGGCTCACCTTAAGTGGTGGGTCGTTCCCAGTTGCGGGCTCGATGGAGGGTGGGAGCCGGAGAGATGAATTTTTACTAAATGTGGTCATGGATTTCGTTAAAGACTTGAGTACATTAGGGGTGGTGTCGGCGAAAGCCGGCACCACCTCTGCCCCTGGACCTGCGGTTAACTCCGCAGAATCCAGCGCGGGTGCCCCTAAGGCTGCAGTGAAAACTGCTGCCGCCCCTCCGGCTGCGGTGAAAACCGCAGTCAGGAGTGTCAAAAAGTCCCTTGGGCAACCTGCAGCGAAAGCTGCAGGTCCCAGTACGGGTAATAAAAATAAGCGGGGTGCTCCTAGCACCTCGCGTGTACCTGGAGCCGCGGCCAAGGCCGCGGCCTCCAGCGGTAACTTCGTGGCTCCTCAAACCACATCCTCCGAAGTCGCTGCCTCCTGTACAATGGAGGCTGCTAGCGTACCCGTTGGCGAGGCTGCCTTGACCTGGCGAGTGCAAACCCGCAAGGGAAAGGGCAAGGGCAAGGGTAAGCGTAGAAATACGCAAACCTCTGCCCCCGCCAAGGAACCGGCGAGTACGACTGAACCAGCTCAGGGCAATAAGCCCATGAACCGGAAGCAGCGACGGCAGGAGCAAAGGAGAGGCAAAGCGAAAGCTTCAATCAGCTTCTCGAAAGGGAAGGAAGCACAACCTGCGCCGAACACAAGCCGAGCTGCAGGGACTGGCGGACCAGCACAAACGGCGACCTCATCGCAACAGACCGCTCGGGACGGTCAGGTCGGTGCCAAGCGAGCTCTCAACGAGACTTTGTCACCTCGTGGAGAGCACAAGCGGCAGCGGCTTGATCGGTCCGGGAGAGTTGGTGGGATGAGCTTCGCCCAGGCTGCCAGTGCCCACCTGTGCGTCGCGGTGACATGCGAGCGCACGGGTGCCATCAGCAAGGAGTTGTCGGCTTTGGTGACCCAGCTGATCCAAAAACGGATCATCGAAGAAGCCCTCTCTCCCACGATGGAGACTCCAGAGCGGCAGATACCGTCCTTCACCGCTAAACCTCAATTTGGCAGCGGTGCACTCAAGCTGTGGTGTTGCGACGACTTCACCCTGGCTTGGCTGAAGAGGACGGTCCCCGGTTTGCCCCTCCCGGATAGCACCTCGCTAGTCGTGAAGGGCCAATCGGAGTTAACCAAAATGGTACGCTGTGGTATAGTCATACCGGACGATAGCGCAGTGTACCAAGACCTGAACATCGCAGCGAGAACGCTGTGGTATCAGAACCCATGGGTGGACATAAAAAAATGGGTAGTGATCCACTCAGACAGGCAGAAGACGTGCTGGTTCGTGGTGCTGGGTGTCCCCGAGGACCACATACCGGTCTTGATGGGCGCCGAGCGCAGGCTGTCTTTCGGCCTGGGCTCGGTGTACATCAAGTTCCAGGGTGCGAACGGGAAGTTTGCGTGCGTCCCTCGTGGTTGGGACCCGATCACGAAGCAGCTCGTCAAGGACAGCAGCACAGGGGAGAGCATCCCCCTGCCTAGCAACCCGGAAGCTTCTGTGGCCGACTCTGCAGCAACTGCAGAAGAGGGCACCACCGAGGAGGACACGTCGGGGGTCCCTCTGGCGGGCGGGGAGCTGGACGACATTACACTGTCGCCAGCCTCTGGCCCGTTGGAGGAGGACCTCATCGTGGGAGATGCTTTCGCGGGACTGCAACTGGAGGAGGAGGAGGAGGGATATGCAGCGCGGTGGCATTGATATGCCGATTGTCTTCGCCTCGGTCTACATGCCTGAGGCGGAGGCACCACCCCCACATGACCTTGTCCGCCTTGTAACCTTCTGCGAGACCAGCGGGGAAGAGGTCATCATTGGGACCGACGCGAACGCACATCACCCCCTGTGGGGAATGGAAACGCCGAATGAAAGAGGTAAGGCATTAGTGGACTACTTGTTTACTACTAACTTGTCTCTACTAAATACAGGTGCAGAACCAACGTTCGTAACTAGACGCAGTCGCACAATTATTGATCTAACTTTGGCGACGGAAGGCGCAGCGGAGATCACTACTGGATGGCAGGTCTCCAACGAGGCCTCTTGCTCAGACCACAGATGGATCCGCTTTGACATTCAGCTCTGGGTAGCACCTACGCCCCCCTGGCGTAATCCGCGCAACACGGACAGAGCTGTATACACACGCACCCTAGAGTCGAAACTGCCGCCCTTATGTGAGGCGCGGACTATAGGGAACGAAACGAGGTTAGACATGCAGGTCAATCAACTTACCGAGTGTCTGATAAGCAGCTACCACACCGCTTGCCCTCTGACTACCCCACGCGATACACCGGGCAAACAACCATGGTGGGGAGCGGAGTTAAATCGTAAACGCGGGAAGGTAAGGAAGGCCCTAAACAGGGCCATGAATACAAGCAAGGATGAGGACTGGGACGCTTACTACGAGGCCAAATCCAGCTATAAAAAATGCATCAGATTCAGGCGTACCGCAGGATGGCGCAAATTCTGTGGTAACATCGAATCTTGCCAAGAGGCAAACAGGGTAAGGAAAATAATGGCTCAGGCGCAAACACCTGAGCCTGCCACACTCCGTAAACCTGACAACTCACTCACCACATCACCTGAAGAGGCTAGACGCGTCCTGATAGATACTCACTTCCCAGGCAGCGTTATTGCCCAGGTAACTGACTGGGTAGATACTACCCAGGTACCAACAGATGATGATTGGCTCTACGCATACAGGATGATCACGACGGAGAAACTACAGTGGGCCATCCTAAGCTTTCATCCTTTCAAGGCGCCCGGTCCAGATGGGGTGTTCCCTGCGCTGCTGCAGTGGGGAGGTACGTCTGTTGTAGAGAGACTGGTGCCAATAATGAGGGCGTGCCTGGCGTTTAGATACGTTCCGAAAGGATGGAGGGAAGTGAAGGCGATATTCATCCCCAAGCCAGGCAAAGGGGACTATACTAACGCCAAATCCTTCAGACCCCTAAGCCTGACCTCGTTTCTACTCAAATCGATGGAGAGGCTGTGCGACAGGGAGTTACGAGATGGCGTTCTTAAATCATTACCTCTCCACGGTAACCAACATGCCTACAGCTCGGGTAAGTCAACGGAATCTGCTCTCCATCTGGTGGTGGGCCAGATAGAGGAAGCAATCCATCAAAAGGGTACATGCCTGGGCACTTTCATAGACATCGAAGGGGCCTTCGACAAAACCAACTTCTCCAGTATAGGTGCTGCCCTCTCCAGACACGGAGCTGAACAGGTACTAATTGACTGGATAACTAATATGCTAAGCAAACGTGCGGTTCGGCTGGAGGGCGAACAGCAAATGGCCTTTTTAGCCAGGGGCTGCCCTCAGGGAGGGGTGCTCTCCCCTCTCCTGTGGAATATGGTAATCAACGACCTTATCACCAGACTTAACGAACACCGTTATTACACAATAGGGTATGCAGACGACCTCGCAATTCTAGTACCCGGGAAGGTGACTGGTACCATCTGTAACCTTACTCAGCAAGCGCTACGCATAGTGGAACGATGGTGCAGGGAGTATGATCTTTCAGTTAACCCATCTAAGACTGTACTGGTCATGTTTACTCAGAAAAGAGCACTGGGCCCTTTCCGTCTACCGAAGCTGTTCGACACAGAACTCCAGCTGTCCAATGAAGTAAAGTATCTTGGGGTCACTCTCGACAACAAGCTGAACTGGAGCAGTCACTTGGACATCAAACTTAATAAGGCATGCATTACCTTTTGGCAATGCAAGAAAATGATAGGTAAAAATGGGGCCTGTCCCCCAAAATCATTCACTGGCTGTACTGCGCGGTGATTCGACCCATGATCTCATATGGAGCCGTGGTTTGGTGGCCCCGCACAAAGGTAAGTACAGCCGTGAACAAACTGCAACGCACGCAAAGACTGGCCTGCATGGCGACGACAGGCTGCATGAGAACTACCCCGACCGCTGCGCTCGAGGCCATGCTGGGACTGCCACCGCTCCAGCTTTTCATTCAGCAGGAGGCTACGACGGCGGCAGGGCGGCTTAAGGCACTAAATCTCTGGGGTAGGAGAAAGACACAACACACGGCTCTGCTCGAGGACCTTAATAAAGAGTTCCCTCTAACAACAGCAATTATGGACCGGATACCTAAGCAATTTGTTTTTGACAAGAAATACAAGATCCAACTCCATGAGGACCACCACTGTGAGGGGTTACGCCCAGACGAGTTGAGGATCTTCACCGATGGTTCCAAGACTGGTACTGGCTCAGGTGCGGGGGTGTTCTCAGAGGACCTCAACATACACATAGCCGCGCCACTTGGGGCACACAACACGGTGTTCCAGGCAGAGTGTGTGGGCATCACTCTGGCTGCATCGGCCATTCTAGACAGGAAGGTAAAGATTTCCCAATACGCATTCTCTCTGACAGCATGGCCGTCCTGCAGGCGTTGGGCAGCCACACGGTCTGCTCTGGACTGATATTCGAGTGTCACCAACGCCTAAACCAGGTTGGGTCAAACAATAAACTAACCATTCAATGGATCAAAGGGCATAGCGATTCCCGAGGCAACGATGCAGCGGATGAGCTAGCCCGTAGAGGCTCCAGTATGGCTGTGGTGGGTCCGGAACCAATCGTGCCAATACCATTTGGCTACCTCCACAGTCTGGTAAGGAAACGAACCAAGGAGCAACACCACAGATTGTGGATTGACCACAATGAGTGCAGGCAGTCCAAAGAAGCACTTCCCGCTTTGGATAGACGTTTCACGCAGAAGGCCCTACGCCTGACGAAACAGCAGTTACGAGCAGTTACAGCTGTAACGACTGGCCACGGGACTTTTAATAAGCACCTCTTTGTCTTAGGGATCACGGACAGTCCGCTGTGCAGAGCATGCATGGAGGAAGACGAGACAGCAGCGCACCTGCTTCTAAGCTGCCCAGTAATCGCCGGTTACAGGGCCAAATACCTCGGTGAACCAGGTACCGTACAGGAGGTAGTCAGCAACACGAAGGCGCTGCTGGCCTTCCTCGAGGAGTTGGGATGGATCGAGTGAGGTAGCTAGTGGAAGGTTAAGTCCCACCCGTACGCAAAATACGCGCTTAGTCGTGGAGTTGCGGAAACCAGCCCGTTTTAACCTAACCTAACCTAATATTGGTATAGACTAGCAATTCGCCCGCGACTTCGTTAACGTTATCCGTATTGTATGCTACAGATGACTTTTTAGTTTCACCCACATAAAGGTTGAATTTACAAAATTACCTTCATAGTGCTCCTCTACATCATAAAAAGAATCCCTGTAAAGTAAAATTCTTCGTCTTTCTTTTTTGGGAGAATTTAAAAAAAAAAAATAATGAATTATTTTAATTAAGTTAGTATTTATGCCAAGTTTCAAATATATAAGCCCAACAAATTTCTTCCTTCCTTAGGTATAAAATTGCCAATAACCAATAAATACATGAATTCTTTTCATCAACCAAAATCTTTAATTTCACGTGTCGCATTTTAAAGGGTAGAAATTTCACGCAAACTTTCGACCCCATCTTACCTCCCTAGGGTTAGACCCCATCTTCCTCCCTAGGGATTTCCAAAAAACAATAAATACATGAATTATTTTTATCAAGCAAGAGTACAAAACTAAAAGTTCAGGTTTCCTTCTTACAAACTGTAGAAATTTTATACAAACTTTCACACCACTTTTTACTCCCCTAGGGGTGGAATGGTTCCCAATAAACTAAACAATAAACTTCCAAAATTGCGAAAACATATCTAATATTAAAATAAATTTGTAATGGATGAAAAGCAGAGTGTGCTACACACGGTACCAAAATTATTTAACCACGAGCGACTTATTTTGAATCCCTCGCTACGCTTAGGATTCTACTCTAGAATCCTTCGCTTCGCTCTAGATACAAACAATCACTCTCGCTCGCAATATATTATTTTGGTCCCTTGTAACACAATCTACTATTTACTAAGCTAAATTGCAAGTACGTCACATGGACGGTAGCCATGCAATTCGATCGATATACACTTTAAATTTCCTTAGAAAATTCGTGACACAATTACAACTGCATCGCGCCATCAGGATCCCTTACTGTCATAGTCCGATGGGAACATAATTTGACACGACCGAAGAGTGATCTGCACTGCGCAGAACCAACGGCTTAGCGTGCTTATCGAGATGCGCCTCGATAAATATTAGAATGCCAGCTTTCAAACTCCGAGCTACCATTGCGAATAATAATTTGTATCTTGCCCGATCTAGGAAACGAACACAAGACACTACAATCGGTAGACGTATTAGCGACCTGGAGACCAATGGGTTCGGAACACTCTTATACGCTGGGATGGTTTCTTGGCTGAAGCCGAAGGTGGTATTTTTGGGCGAAGACGAGCGAAGCCGAAGGTTCAGTCGGACACTACCACCATGTGAAAATTACTAATTTATATCTATACTAATGTTATACAGAGGAATGATTTGTATTTAAGTATGTAACGAATAAACTTAAAAACTACTGGACCAATTTTTCCATCTAAATTGGGTAACAGACAAACTAAGTTATTTTCGCATTTATAATATTATCTCGAAACCGGTTGTTCTATCCTCCAATATATCATAGTGCATTTCTTGCTAGAGTATCAGTCTGGTAACAGAACAGCCACGCAGTTGTTTTAGCTCCGAGGCGGCCGGCAACTAGCAAAAATCCTTGTAGTTATCAAACATTACTAATACTAGTGAACGCCTCGCGGTTTCACCCGCGTAGCGCCCGTCCCCGTGGGAATACAGGGATAAAAAAAAGTTAATCCAAAAAACCAAAAAACCCGCCTGCTTGAAAAGCGAACTAAAAAGACGTAAACAAGAAGAAAATCATGTTGTGCAGTCGGAGGATACATATTTGCGAGCTGGCTGACTTACGAGATGTTAAATTCAAAAAATCTAAAAACCCGCCTGCAGCGCAAAAAAAGCAGGCGGGTTTTTAGATTTTTTGAATTAACTTTTTTTATTTATAACTTTTTAGTTAACATATTTTTTCGAATTAGTTACATTTAAACATATAAGTGTTATATATTTTTCAAAACTCCTCTAAAAACCCTTCGTTTTGATTCCCCACTCGATGGGTATGGAAGAAAAAAAAATTGTAACCCCCACAATATGCCGCTCAAAATCCGCCATGTTCCTGTTTTTTTAAAGGCACTTAGCTAATAACATTTGGGCGGTCAAGACCTATCTAACAATGTCTTAATTATAAAAATCCGACAATTAGTTTGAAAGATATGAGGTAATAAAGAATATTACATACATACAAACATACATACAAACATACAAGATACGCGCGAAAAACATAACCCTTTCCTTGCAGCCGGGTAAAAAGTAGCCTATGTCACCCGGGGATAGTGTAGCTTCCCAACGGTGGAAGAATATTTGAAATGGGTCCAGTAGTTTTTAAGTTTCTTCGTTACATACAAAAATACAAATCTTTCCTCTTTATAGTATTAGTATAGATATAGATTAAACATGCAGATAGTTTGAGACCCTGGGAAGGCGTAGGATAGTTTTTATCCGGGAAGTATGTGGGATCACACTTCAACTTGCCATGGAATGATAAATCACTTTATACGCGGGTGAAACCGCGGGCAGAAGCTATTACCTATATACTTAATATCAAGTACTATGTATAAAATTACTGCACAGGGTCCTGATTCGAGCAAATCTTGTGTTTTTGACGCACTTCCCTCATTATTCACAAAGATTATAAAATGAAATCAAATATGATATTGAGATAACTGCTACTAACTGCATTAGAAGTCAGACTGCTTGAGAAGTGATCTGGTGTCAGAGTGGAACTTTTCAGTCACGCTTTTTTTTTTGTGGCTTTCCTTTAAACAATTAATTTTATTTATAATGTAACGGAATCCGAACTACTTTCATTGCCGCTGGAAAGCGATTTACTTGAATCACAATTTTTTTTAGATTGTTGAAACAAAAAGAACGCCAACGGCAAGTGGGTATTGGACTAGCGCGCAACAGGTTCCGAATAAAACCACCCATAATTTAGAAGATTCACATTTTTACATCCAATTTCTTTAATTCGTAAATTAAACATGACAAAAGAACATTTTTTTTGAATTCCATACGTCCGAACGAAAAAACGGAACCCATTATACGATCACTCCTGAATCTGTCTGTTCATTTGTCTCAGCACTCTCAGTCAATTTTCTTTGAATCTACTGAGCCAGTACAGTTCTTTAGTACACATAAAAGGAACCTCTGTGACCCAAACACGGACGTGTAACGTACATTTATTAAGACATTTTTAATATGGGGCATCAATATAATAAAAATGCAAAGTTCTTTAATCTAGGTACCTAACATAACAATTCCAACCAAAAAGGTTGAGCAGTTTTCTTTGTGGT
This sequence comes from Anorthoa munda, assembly GCA_945859665.1. NCBI lineage: Eukaryota > Metazoa > Arthropoda > Insecta > Lepidoptera > Noctuidae > Anorthoa > Anorthoa munda. Next base: position 3,780,603 of record OX243893.1, read on the forward strand.
TGTAAAATGGGTACGATTCAGGTAAGCGTTAATAAACCTTATTTATGCCAATAAACTCAAATCAGAATAAAATGTATTAAAACTAAATTATTATCATTCACAACTTTATACTCACCCCAATTGAAGCATTGCACTATCGCCAGCTGCAACGCTAACAACAGCAATACACGCATGTGATACATCTTGGTCTCCAAACAACGTGAATTCATCAAAACTAGATGAGACGTCCACTCTCGATGACAGCTCGTTGAATACAGAAGTGAACGGATAATTTTATATGAACATGACGCTATAAATAGGTAGCTACATGACTCTTGCTCAAAACCTATCCTTTTGGGAGGACTGCCTGTGATAAGCGGCCTTCATATGGGTTTTTTCCATATTTTAATCAAATTCGTTATTATTTAGTAATTTTAATTTAAAAACGTTTATTATCTGGCTGCTGGTTTCCTGTGAACATTGATAATATATTTATCAATAGGACGCAGGCACGTTAGTTACAGAGACGCTCGCTGATAAGCGGAACATTTATGTGGGTATCTTACATGTATGTTATTATATACTATGATGACTATATTATACACTACTACAATGTATGTTTGCATTTAGGATACATTGTACCCACCCTTGTAGCATCATAGCGGCTGCATGAATTTTAATGAGGTCATTTTAATCAACTCATCTAGTTTTTGCGATTGCCAGGAAGACCTACGAATTATTCTTACTTCGAAGTCACTGACCACAAACGTAAATAATAACATGCAGTTGGAGGATACTCTGACTGCATGTTATGATTTACGTCTGGTTCGCATTATTTCAATGATATAAACAAACAATTCCTTATTAAAAAAATCAAGATTGGAGACTCTGCTCTCGAAGTTGTTTATGTCTACCTGGGACAAACGGTCCAGTTGGATAGGTCTAACTTCGAGAAAGTGGTCAACCGTCGAATTCCACTCGACTGGGCGGCGTTCGGTAAGTTGCGCGGTATCTTCTCGTCAAATTTACCGCAATGTCTCAAGACAAAAGTTTATGACCAGTGTGTGTTGCCAGTGATCACCGAGACGTGGTCGCTCACAATGGAAGACCCATTGTGAGCGACCACGTTTCATCAAACAGCTTAAAGTCACCAAAAGGGCAATGGAGAGGGCTATGCTCGGAGCTTCCTTACGTGATCGAACCAAAATTACCGACACAACCCGAAGAATTGCAAGAACTTGCGAAATAGCAGGGCACTTTTATGTTGTTTCTCTTTACCTAAACAGTGTAATAGTTTTGTTTTTTGACTAATAAAAAATACATTTCCAGGGCAACTCAAACAAGTAAATATTTATTACCTTTCCAACAATACATTATTGATAAAAACACATTATGCAGTATAAACAAATAAGCAGTTTAGAAGTTATGAGGGAATACTTATGGGTAAAATCATAATCCTACTTTTGGCTTTCCTATAGTGGTGTTAAATTATGACCCTGTTTTACCCCCTACCGTGTATGACCTACTTAAAGGGTTACACTGTGGTGGTGGTTTGGGAATAGTGCGGTGGGATGGTCCCAAAAAAGAAGAAAAAAAAAGTGTTACTGCACTTCATACCACTATCACTTAACCACATTGACACAGAGTCGAAGCGATACGCTCAAACTGTACATATCATATTGATCTCTATTTCTACTACGTAATGCACACATTTCTATCCAAATAAAAAGACATTCGTCCTTCAAATTTACGAATTCTATCGTCAATTTAATGCGTCACTATTAGTTACCTGCCGGGTCCGGTAAAAAGCCCACACATTTGAATCAGGAAAGTAAGAAACTTCTGGGGGCTTTGGGATCTTCTCCATAAGTAATAACCGCCAAATGGGTTGATCTTCAAGGTTAAGCAACGGTTTCTGAGGTCGGTTCGCGGTAAAGTGACTATCCATTAAATACCGAGACTCCTCCGTGCCTTGAAAAGCACGTAAAGCCGTTGGTCCCAGCTGTCGTTTGAAGATTTCTGAAAGTGTCTAAGTTTGTAACGACTGTCATGGACAGTCAGAAGCCGGCAAATCCAACACCACCTGGCCCAGAGGTAAAGTGTTAAAAAATTACTGGATTTTGGCAGTCAGATAAGCAGTAGCTCCTTATAAAACATTAGTATTCAAGTGCATCCAGTTAGACTGGGAATAAAAACCAATGTTGATTGAAATAGTGTAACTATTTTGGTGTACCTGAGTGTGTATCTATAAATGTATCGGATCGTGTGTGTGTGTCTGCCGTGGCAGAGATGTGCAGTTTATAAAAAATACTTACCATTATTATGACACAGATGTTGCCACGACGCTGCTCTGGGCGAGGAGTGTGAGGATCAGTTTTAGTGCGCGGGCGCAAGTCTAGAGTGCAGAAGCACGTGCCGCTGTAGGCACAACAGGGTGGCACATAATGGAACCAACTCTTGTGTGGAATGTGAGTATATTTGATATTGATCGTAATAAGAGTGTGAAGTTCAGTTGCAATGCGCGGGCGCAATTCTGGAGTGCAGATGCACGTGTCGCTAGAGGAATAACTGGGTGGTGTACAATGGAACGGTCAACCCTTGTGTGGAATTTATTTATTTTAATGTGAGTATCATTGGTTTTTCTAGAGTAACGAACTGCACAATTTGATTCCGCCTAGCTAAAGTGTCTTTGCCACTATGTGAGTCTGTGTGTTCTGATAGCCAGACCTAGGTGTCTTTAAGTCAAGAGTGAATAAGTTACTTCTAGGCAAGCGTGTTTCACTGTCGACCACATCATCGATACCAGGTGAGATAGTGGTACGCGAGTCAAAAAAATAAAAAATATTAAAAACAAACGTCTTTGTTAAAACTACTCTTGGGTGGAATTTAAAATATCTAGAGTGTGTTTGTTCTCGTAATATCAGTGTATGAAGGTTGTAAGTGTTCATGTGAAACTTAGAATCTGATATAGGTTTATGTAAATTAATATGCTCGCAACTATAACTTGGGTCGAAAACCTAAATTTCAACTTAAATATTAAAACTATTGCAAATCATTGTGGTTGACAAGAAGTGACGAGCAAACTGCTGAGGCCCACTTGCGAGAAAAACATAATTTTATCAATTCGACTTCGTGTTAGCAACTAACTCGGAGTTAAGTTTTTCACGCAAGTGGGCCTAACAAAAGCTAACAATTTACTCTAAGGCTCTTTCTCTAAACCTATAATTAGAGACCCTAGTTTTTATCCGTGATAGTTTTCCTTTTTTCTTTAATTTCGTTATATTTACTACTGCCGTGAATTTTTTCACATAGCCAAGAACAACCATTTCGCTGGCAGGGGGAGGGGTCCCCCGACACTAACATAAATTTGCAATTTAAAGCTTAATTTTACGCAAACGGATCTCTGAATCGTTAAATGGTTATGAGAAACCCATAATATTTTTGAATGGCCTATCCAATGATACCCCACACCATGGGATATATGAGAAAAAAAATAAATCCCCACTTTACGTCTATGGGAGGAAAGAAAAAAAAACATGATTTTATTTTACCACTTTGTCGGAATTATTAATATGTATATCCATGCCAAATTATAGCTTTCTAATACTTAGAGTCTCAGATCTAAGCTGCGGATGGACAAACGGACAGAGCAAATCTTTAAGGGTTCCTTGTTGACTTCGGAACCCTAAAAACGAATAAACCAGCCGACTGCCTCATTGGTTTAGGGGTCGTGAGCGCTGCTGCTCTGGGTTCGATGCCCGGGTTGGGCAAAGTGTTACTAGGTTTTTCCATAAGTACTTTCTTAGTAGCAGCCGTGAATCTGGACTTACTGCCGGTTGATGGGAATGCGCTCACATGTTACTTAAACATAATTGACCACAAGATGATGTACTCTGCCTAACCTTCTGACTTCGGAACCCTAAAAAGGCAATGTCGCGACTGACATATCTACGCCCAGCCTAAACCATTAATGATAGAAGTTTGGATTTTTATAGGATTTTGATTTTATACTGCAGGCGTCATTTAAGAAAGGATTTTTAGAAATTTATCCCCTAAAGGTGTGAAATAGGGGATGAAAGTTTGTATGAAACTCTGTCATTTTTAATTTGAAATGAATAAAATATTTAGCCTCTAAATATAAAATAATAAAATACGTCTTTACGCTGTTTTTGAATTTCATCCCTTAAAGGTGTAAATAGGGATGTTAAAATATGAATGAAAAATATATTGTTTATTAACAGAATTACTTGGAATTTAGTATTTATGATTTTCAATACAATTAAAGAAATACGTATTTAAGGCTTTTTTAAATTTCATCCCTAAAAGGGATAAAAAGGGGTGTTAAAGTTTGTATGAAAACTAAATTGTTCATTATCAAAATTAATTGAAATTTAGTCATTCTGCTCTTCAATACAATTAAAGAAACAGGTATTCAAAGATTTTTGAATTTTATCCCTTAATGGGAGAAAGGGTATGTTAAAGTTTAAGTTTATAATTACTGGACGTGCTTGGGGGAAACAGTTTTCATAACTCGAGTACCACTGATACCCTCTGACTATGTATTTGAGTTTAAACGATTACAATTCCTCTTAAGGTCGGCTTTGCAATGACCATAAATAAATCTCAAGGTCAGTCATTGAGGGTGGGAGACATAGATTTAAGGCAAGATTGCTTCCGACACGGGCAATTTTACGTTGCCTGTCCCAGAGTCACCACTAGCAGCCTGGTCAATTTGACACCAGACAGAAAAAACAGCAATGTGATATACAAAGAAGTGGTTAATTAAATTCAAACTTGACGACTTTGTTAGTGTAAGCTAATTAGAGTACCCATAACTAGACTGTACAGGATGGCAAGACTCATCACTCTATCAGAAGATGCTTTAATTTTTGCAACTGGCGGAAAATATCAATTCTACTTCGACATTTGTGAACTATACAGATACAAAATATATCTGGTAAGCCATTCTAAATCGTGTCCACGAGGAAGACAACTTTTAATCGAAAATCATCATGAGCAAGCTCTGTGAATATGTGAATATGCAATGAAATGTTCACCTCTGTGGTACGGAAAATCCGCGTATAATCCAGACAGATTCATTACACCCGCTCAAAGTTACTGCATGGAGTGTTTTTTTACGCTCGAGGCGTCATCGGGCCGCAAATCCACTACTGTGGTTTACGAGGTCACAGAGCCATGATCAACATATTTATCTATCCTTAAAAGGAATAAATTTGAACTAGATTTACTCTATGTAATGGTTCCAACAGTATAATGAAACGGCGCTTACTGCACGAGCCGCAATCGAAATTCTAAGTGCGGCATTACCCGGACTTGCACTGGCCAGAAGGATCACCTGATTTAACTGTTCCAGATTTCTTTCTGTAGGTTATTTTTATGTCATGAGTCTATGTCAACAAGCCTCAGACTCTTGAAGCTCTCAAAGACAATATCTGCCGGAAGTTCTGGCAAGAGTGATGACAAATGCCATAAACGGGCCCGAATACTTATCAATTCTAGCGAAGTGACGGCCACTTAGTCGTATCATTTTCTCGACTAACTGGAAAATAAATTAAGACACCAAATAAATATTATCCAAAAGCATAAACAAAGTTTTTAATTCATAAAAAAAATAAGCCCAATAACATTGGGTGATAACTTTTGCGCCACCTTGTATTAATTTTCTGTCGTGTCGGTAGTAGGATTCAGAAATACAAAGCAAAGTGGTCTTCCACTATTTGTATCTCCCCGTGTAGATCGATCCCACTAGACCTCCGGAATGAAAGTCGGCTCTAGCTGTTAGAACAAGAAGGCAGTGCAGTTTACGCACATTTTATATCAATTTACACGTCATTTTTATGATTCGATAAAATATTAAAATTGAGCAAATTTTGTGGTCTACGCGACCAAACACGCAGGCTTAAACTATGTTTGGATAATAATTTCCAATATCCCGCCAGAACTGAAAAAAACGAAACAGCCAATATCGTGTAGTCCACGCAGGAGAAGCTGCGGGCGGAAAGCTAGTAATATATAAATGGGTGTGACTAGTGTTTATGACAAAGGAGTGTACACAAATATAGAATGTATTGTGTCATCATCATCATCATCATTTCAGCCGAAAGACGTCCACTGCTGGACATGGGACTCCCCCAGGCGTCGCCACATTGACCGATCCCGTGCGTCTCGCATCCAGCGCCTTCCCGCAACCTTAACCAGGTCATCGGTCCACCTAGTGGGAGGCCTTCCAACATATCGTCTGCCGGTTCTCGGTCGCCATTCCAGAACTTTTCGGCCCCAACGGCCATCCGTTCTGCGAGCAATGTGCCCTGCCCACTACCACTTAAGTTTGGCACGCTAAACAGAGAGGCAGGTTATACTCTTCGGTCTTCTGTATGACCTGCCGCAGCGTATGTATGTGGTCTACGGTGCTAAAGCCTTTTCGGAATCCGGCTTGTTTGGCAGGCTGGAAATCGTCAAACCTGCGCGCGAGACGATTCGTGATGACTCTTGAAAACAACTTGTAGACATGGCTAAGAAGTGAGATGGGCCTATAGTTCTTCAGCCGGGCATTGTCGCCCTTCTTGAAGAAGAGTACCACCACACCCCTGCACCATGCCTGTGGCGTTTTGCACTCGAGTATGACGGCATCAAACAGCTTCTGAAGGGCCTTAAGGACCGGTTTTCCACCTGCCTTCAGGAGTTCAGCCGTGATTCCGTCATCACCCGGCGCCTTGTTGTTTTTAAGCTGTTTCAGAGCCAGCCTAATCTCGTACAGGCTGACGTCCGGGATATCTTCGGTATAGTGTCGGGTCAATCTAGCTCTTGGGTCGTTTGCTAGACTCGCAACGGGCTTGCTGATTGATGTGTACAACTGCCCATAGAATGTCTCGATCTCTCTCAGAAGCTCCGGTTTGGCGGATACGATCCTGCCATCGTCGGTCTTCAGTCTCGTGAGCTGGCTCTGCCCAATAGCCAGATCCCTTGAAAATACCTTGGAACTTTATTTCGCTCAATCGCTTCTTTAATAAGCTCGGTGTTAAAGCGGCGGAGGTCTCTTTTCAAGGATTTTGAGATCTGTCTATTGAGCTGCCGGTATTTGCACGCCTCATCTGAAGACTGCAGGGTCATCTCACGCCTCTCCTTCATAAGCTTGAGAGTAGGATCAGAGAGCTTTTTGTTTCTATCTGTACGACGGGTCTTGAAAATTTTAGACCCGACAGTATGGACAGCTTCCACGAACCCGTCATTGTATTCGTCCACTGAGCTCCCTAGGCACTCGAAATGATTCTGGAGTTCGAGCTGAAAGCTCTCGGGGTTTTGGACCTGGATCTGTACTGGACGGAGCGTGGACTTCATCAGTCGAGACATTTCAAGCTTAATATTAATGTTCAATGTGCCTCTTACCATGCGGTGATCGCTCCCGGTTTTTACCGAATTGATCACAGAGACATCATTGAACATTTGCTTCTTGGTTGACATGATGAAATCGATCTCATTTTTTGTTGCACCATCGGGGCTCTGCCAGGTCTACTTCCTATGTTCATGCTTTTTAAAGAAGAAGTTCATCATATAGAGGCCCTCCTTCTCCACAAAACTGGCCAGTAGGTGACCCCGGTGGTTCCGACGTCCAACTCCAAATTGCCCCACTTGCAGCTCATCCTCGTCTCGTTTGCCCAGTTTCACGTTGAGGTCTCCCATGACAACGGTGAGGTGAGTTTTGAAACCATGCATGGCTCTGGAGATAACCTCATACATGGTCTCTACCTCGTCGTAGGGGTGTGCCGAGGTTGGGGCGTAGACCTGTATGACCTTCAGCGAATATCTTGCGGATATTCTGAGTACAAGGTACGCCACCCTGGTCGACACACTCTCGATCTTCACACGTTGTTCACAAGGGACCTGTGGACGATAAACCCGACACCACCCAGGGACTGCCGGTCACTCTCTCGGAAATAGAGCAGGTTGCCGGATTTGAGGATTATCGAGTCCTCCCCCTCTCTTCGGACTTCAGACAACCCTATAATACTCCATCGCAACCTGCTCAATTCCTCTTCGAGTTCGGTGATCTTTTCGTCGGTCCGAAGTGAGCGCGTGTTGTATGTTGCCAGGTCCAGTCATCGGTGTTTGTTGGGGTAGCCGGATCCCGTCCGGAGAGAGCCATTCATTTCAACCACGTCTCTTCATTTAAGGCCTTGCATTTACTTCTTAGATAAAGTACCTATAGATTAAGCCTATAAATGAGCTTGATTGATAGAGCGAGATGGCTAATTGGCAGCTCCATGTAAATAATAAGGACAAAAGATTATTTTTTGTCTTTGTCACCATGGCCGGTTTCTGTTATTTGTCAAACTCTAATACAATGGCAGGTTTGACAAACAAACTCGGTTTTGTTTGATTTTCTGTGATTTCGTGGTATTATGTGTTAATTGAGACAAGGAATTTGGGTTATTTATAGATAATAAGTGTCAGTGCGATGGTGGGTTGTAGTGTTCTTGTTCTTGTTGTAACACCAGAACTAACTATTGCTGTCTCATGTGCGGCCACGCCAGGGCTTAATCTATAAGTACTTTATCTAAGTTTTACTTGTATGAGACTAGTAACTACCACCATAAGGGCCGACGTTAGAACATTTGTTTAACGATGTTATTTTTGATTTTATTTTGTTTGTTGTCTACTCTAAGTCTGAGGTATTTTTCACAATTGCTTTTGATGATTTTAGTGTTGTTTATATGTAAAGCTGGGTGACCAGCGATTTTTTTTATTTTTAGCTGAGAATATCATGTTTAAGGTTTTAGAACCTCCTATTTTTGTCTACAGTCGGTTAAATCAATCTATATTTACCTTGCACTTTCACAGTGGGTGTCAACGACATATCTAGCCTGACTGAGCTCGTCAGCGAAGCTTGCAGCGCGCGCCGGATGCTGGGTGATGCTGCTGCGTACACTAGAGGGTTTAGTGCGGAGTTGGTGAAACCCAGCCATGTACACCATTGCCAGACTGAGTCCCAGACGCAGTCGCAGAGGGAATCTGGAAAATGATTTAGAGGTAGTAAATCATCAGTTCCAAAGCCATAACCTTTTTTATTGAGGAAAATTATTAAGGTCATGTTGAAATTCAAACAACTAAAACCACACAGTTCTTACGGCTACCACGATTCGGGGGCCCGGGATCCAAAGTTGGTTTGGGCGCACGGTTGGCGCAGTGGTTGAGCGATTGACTGCTGCGCTGCGTGTCGCGGCTTTGATTCCCGCACGGAACAAATATTTGTATGACTTACAAATAGTTGTTTCCGGCTCTGAGTGTTTGTGTTTGTGAGTTTATATGTTTGTAAACGCCACCACGAAACAGGAGCAATTTCTCATGTGGGCCAAAGATAAAAAAAATAAGTAATTCGCGCGCACTCTCGACTGGTATCGGCCCACTGTGCCCAACGGACCTGGATCTATAATGTATAAAGTGGCGATGTGATATCGTCGTGCCACGGAAAGCACGTAAAGCCGTTAGTCCCGTGTCTGATCTCTCAAGTCAAACAGATTTTCCGTCCCATTGGAGTATGAGGGTGTGGGAACCTAGATGGCTCGCGCACTTACTTTCGGAAAGTAAATAATCAACTTACCAACTGGCAGCACTATGAAGAATGGAGACTAGCAGAAGAGGTACAGCGCCATCAGTATGTGGCGCGCTGTTGGCGAGATATGATGGAGCAACTGTAAACATAGCATTAAAATTGTTACTTATCAGACACGGCATTTTATTTCTATTAGGTTCGCGCTTGACCACTATCTCACCTGATGGTAAGCGATGATGTGGTCGACGGCGAAGCACGCTTGCCTAGAAGTAACCTATTCACTCTTGACATAAAGACCCCTAGATTGTAGCTATCGGACACACAGACTCCGGCAGCGTATTCCACTCCTTAGCTGTACTCATAATGAATGTATTTCCAAAACGTTTAGTGTGTATGGGTGGCATGTCCACCATGTACCGATGGCACAACGCCGTACGTCTTGTAGTCCGATGATGAAACGGGCTTGTTGGAATTAGATCATGCGATGCAAAATGCAATGCAGGCATCGCACACTTCGGTCCACCTAGTTTGATGATTACGTCCTACAAATTATAAAGATTGGTAAGAAACGATTGGAAATGTAACTTACACAGTATTCGTTTGACGGTCCTGTGAACAAATGTTGTTTGAAGCAACGCTTCTTTTTAATGCTGGTTTAGGAGTTTTGTCCTGAAATACAAACAAAAATAAGGATATTATAATAAGGTAAACTTAATGATCATTCGAAATGAAAAATGATAAAAGAAACACAAACATGATTTTCAAATATCTATTCAACGATACCCCACTTAACTTTGTGACCTTATTTTTTTTCTTTTGCACTATAATAACATGGCTTCTGTTTGTCACCATATTGAATTTTGAATACAGTCTTAAAATTAAAAGTAACTCCCAAGACAAATCGATTGACGTAAGAATCATCAAAATCAACCCACCCGTTTGGTCTCTACTAAACTCCGTTTGAAATAACATAGACATTTATTTTCACAAACCTTTTCACAATCCATTCAACCGATATTGAGCTCTATTCCGTAAACATAAGGATGACAAAAAAGCGTAAACATGTTACCAAAACCAATTGTTTACTATAGCTGCTATTTTCATATTACTGAAGTTATAGAAGTCAAAATTGGTTAAACGGGCCGCTAAAAGGAATAATTTAAATGTTTAATGCTATTTCAAATGGTAGTATAATAATTATATTAAAACGGTGGTATCTGGATGTCCGCTGGATGGAGGGCTTCAACGCGCACACGGCTATATATAATATATCATAGTTCCTCCAGAAATAAGGGGGGTTTTGTTGATTTGTAGGATTGAAACATAGTGAAAATTAACTAAAATAAAAACCTAATTTGCAAATGATTGATGAAGAAGAGGACCGCAACATCAACAAAGTAAAGTTTCGGGGTTCGAGAGCTCGCAGGCGCGTCGACCTCATTCGTAGCCATCGACATGAAAATTTAATCCACACACCACCTCCTGAACATTGGGGACCTGCAGAACCGCTTCACATAGTCATGAAGAATCAAGTGTTTCATTTCCTGCATATAAAGCCTTCACACCTCAACACATAGCAGCCATCAATCAATACTTCAGGACTCCTGGAACTGAACTATAGGTACAGGGCGTCAACGCGCTAGGGCTGGAGACTTACAACCTCCCGTATATAGTACCCGGCGATCACGTCCTTCCGGTACAACCATGTAATTTTTACAGTAAAATTGTATGATCCACAAACTCATAAGACATTTGGGGCCTTCGTTATGTCTGTATATATCGCACAAACATATTTCTTTTTATAAACAGTGCCACATTTAAATATATATTGTTATATATTGAAATAAGCTTAAATGGAATTATAAATAACTTTCTCAAATATTTTTGAAAATACTTGTCGGGTTTAGTGACGTTAGTTTTAAATTTAAAGTAACGCAGGCCTTATCGGTGGGATTTTGTAATTGCAGACGTAAAGCAACCAATATTGGGTGTAGATTTTCAAAGTCATCATAAACATCTGGTTGACGTCAGTGTCCGAATACTCATTGACCAGGTAACTGATTTAAATGTCATAGCATCAATAGTAAGCATGAGTGAACCTTCTGTACTTTCTGTTAGCATCGATCATCCTTATCATGACCTCTTATTGAAATTAACAAGCATAACTAAACCAATGTCATTCGTGGAAACGAAACCGAGCTCTGTACAGCATAGTATTAAAACAACCGGACCACCGGTCTTTGCACGAGCACGGCCTCTAGCACCCATCCGATAAATAAATAAAAATAAAACAAAATGCAAGAAATAGGTATCTGTCGACCTTCAAAGAGTCCTTAGCCTCAAGGCAAGCCCCTTACAAGTAGTTGAGAAAAAGAATGGGGACATTAGGCCGTGTGGCGATTATCGCCGACTAAATGCAATCAGGAAGCCAGACAGATACCCAATGCCGCGGTAACAAGATTTTACCAATAACATGGCCGGCAAGAATATTTTTTCAAAAATCTGTATAAATAGGGCCTATCATTGCATTAAGACCGCGCTGGAGGACGTCGAGAAAACAGCGATAATAACGCCTTTCGGCCTATATGAGTTTACTCGAATCGTTTGCGTAATGCCGCGTTGACCTTCCAGCGATTCATGGACTCGGTTTTCCACGGTCTGGATTTTGTTTTTAATTATATAGATGATGCACTGATCATGATCAGTGCATCATCTATATAATTGATGTTGAGTGGGAATAAAACTCAGCACCTCGAACATTTAGGCATAATTTATCAGCGGTTTTAACAGGATATCACAGCGTGATAACAGTAAATTTAGATAAATGCGCTTCCGGGCAAACTTATTTGGAATTTTTAGGCTACCACGTGTCACCACATTCGTCTGACAGAAGAAAAGGTCAAGGCCATCATAGACTACCCAAAACCAGAGACAGTTGAAGAGTTACGGCGTTTCACAGGTATGGTGAAATTTACCGTGCTCAGTTGCCCAACGCAGCATCGTATCAGTCAGCTTTCAACAAGTATTTCGGGAACACAAAAAAAAGGGACAAAAGTAAAATCCAATGGATCGAGGAAGCTAGTGAGGTCTTTGAACAATGTAAGATTGGTTTTAGAACGGCCGCTACATTGTCACATCCAAGGAATGATTCGACGCTTGCCTTGATGACCGACAGTTTTGTGTAGATGCAGTTTTGCAGCAGGAAGTTAATGAAATTTGGGAACCTTTAGCTTATTTCTCAAAAAACGTGGGCCCAACAGAAAAACAGGAATTATCCATACTAATATTATAAATGCGAAAGTAACTCTGTCTGTCTGTTACCTTTTCACGCTTAAACCGCTAAACCGATTTAGATGAGAGTTGGTATGGAGATAATTTGAGACCCGGGAAAGGACATAGCAAATTTCATCTAAATCGGTTCAGCGGCTTAAGCCATAATAGGAAGTTTCATGCAAAACTACCCAACCCCATTTCTCCCCCGTCGTGTTTTTGATAAAAATAGGAGCCTATGGAGATAGTTTTAAATCCTAGGAAGGACAAAGACTATTTTTTTTTCATAAACACGAAGGGGGAGACATGGGGGATGGGACGTTAGTTTTGAATGAGACTTCTTAATAGAAACCGATGAACCGATTTAGATGAAATTTGGTATGGGGTTAGTCTGAGACCATGAGGAATATATAGGCTACTTCGTTTTGCATAAAACACGAAAGGGGAGAAATGGGAGGGTTAATTTTGTATGTAACTTCTTATCATGCAACTTATTCTGATTATGGACTGATTTAAATGAAATTTAGTATGGAGATAGTTTGAGTCCCTGAGAAGGACTTAGGCTACTTCTTTGTGCATACAAATCGAAGGTAAAGAAATGGGAGGGTTTAGTTCTGTATGAAACTTATTATTATGGGGTTGTAAAGATAAGATGTACAAATTTTCTTCATGAAGCTGAATTTCGGGAGATAGTAGTATAAAAATAATAAAGTTGGTTAAGAAATGATTTTTGAAAATTAGAATTGGTAAATGGGGCAAGCTGAACTTAGTGTGCAAATTTTTATTGCGGCTTCCGATTAGGTTAAACTTTTCAGGCATGTTTTTGATAAAAAATGATTGAGATCTGAATATTTATTGAGATTATGTAATTGGATGAGGATTCGTTATACACAATACGGGCTAAATATAATTGGTGCTATATATTAACAGGTATGGGAAAAGGGGCAAGCGTGTTCATACGTCGAATCCTAATAATTCCCACTGACCTATCATTTCAATTCAAGACTTCAGTTTCCAGTCAAACTTAGTTTTGCTATAACTATTAACAAAGCTCAAGGGTAGTAGGCATGCTTTACCCACGGCTAGCTACATGTAGCTGCTGATGTTCGTGATTAGCACGACTTACAACATAGTATATACCAGCATCCTAAAATGTTGTACACATGATTAACGGCATAATTAAGAAAAATCGATTTTTCTTTTTGATTTTTTTAAACTGCTCCCCACACTAGGAGTTTCTTTCTGTATCGTGGGTGCGTTTACAAACGATTAACTGTAGACAAAATGTATGATAGAGTGGTATCTTCAATTCGCAGCAAAGCAGAACCTATGACTCCGTAGTTTATTTGTTTCCTTTTGTAACTATTTAACCTATACCTATCACCGTGTACACAGACCATAAACCGCTAGTTTATGCCTGTTCAAAATTAGGAAAATCATCTGATGAAACAGTTCGTAGAATTAGGCATTTATCATATATCAGTGGGTTGACAACCGATATACGTCACATAACTGGACATAGCGACACAGTAGCCGATACCTTATCGCGTATAGGAACAGTTTTCTGTCCCACGAGTATAGACTACAACCAGATAGCTGAGTTGCAAGAAACCGACGACTACGTGATAGCATGCAATACAAATAATAGCAGCCGTATCACTTTAAAGAAATTATATTTACCTACATGTGATAAGCCAATATATTGTGAGTTATCCACTGATCGTATATACCACAAAAAGTCAGGTGAATCGCGTTCGAAAGTAAAAGATCCGGCAATTAATCAGCAATTTTTTTTGACGCCTATGATGAACAGCAACATTAACGAATGCTCTAAAACATGCAAATAGTGTCAACGATCAAAAATCGGTCGCCATACTATAACAAATATAGACCAGTTTCCTAAAGTCGGTAGATTCCAACACATACATATAAATATAATCAGTCCGCTTCCGATTTCGCAAAATGGTTTCAAGTATTGCTTATCGTAACGATAACAGACCGGTGTAGACGATGGCCTGAAGCCCTCCCCATGCAGGCTATCACCGCCGAGAAAGTCGCGGGTATTTATACAGAGATTGGATCTGCCGATACGGTTGCCCAGTAAAATTAACAAGCGACCAAGGCCGCCAATTCGAAAGCACGATTTTCCAACAACTATTGAAAATTATGGGTATTTATAGGATACGCACCACGGCTTACCACACACAAACATTTTGAGTTGTAGAGCGCTTAAAGCCGCCCTTATGGCTCGAATAAGCTCGGAAAGTCATGGGTCGACGAATTACCTACAGTTATGTAAGGTCTCCGCGCAGCATGTCGAAGCGATAGTGGTAGGGATGTGAAAAATAAACGATTATGAAAAAATCGATTAAAATCGTTTTTTTTTAAAGTAAATGTCAATTTTAATACGTGTTTTAATACCACGAATAATCAATTAATATTTTTTTTTTATTTAAACAAAATCAGTCATAACCGATTTTTCATCTGCCACCCTCCGACATTAAGTCTGGTCTGCTATATATAGCCCGGAGCGCAAAAACCAAAGAATACTATCTTCATAATATTACATTAACGCAATCTGTGCATCTACTTTCTGTGCTTTTGAAATAGTTTAGTTCATTGATCATTCATTTAGCTAATCAAACGTTCACTATATGGAGTAATTCAACGAACTGTACTATTTTATTTTACCGACATTCGGCTTATATATTTAATTTATTATTGGTTGGTGAAACTTAATTTTTAGGTATTCGTACCCAAAGGGTAAAAACGGGACCCTATTACTCAGACTCCGCGGTCCGTCTGTCTGTCTGTCTGTCTGTATGTCATTTTTTTTCTTTTTTTTTGATACAAAAAAAACGTTCTGCCTGTATCGTGGGTGCGTTTACAAACACATAAACTCACATACATAATCACCCAGAGCCGGAACAATTATCTGTAGGTCATACAAATTTTTGTTCCGTGCGGGAATCGAATCCGCGACACGCAGCGCAGCAGTCAATTGCTCAACCACTGCGCCAACCGTGCGCCGCGTGCGTGTCTGTCTGTCTGTCTATCTGTCTGTCTGTCACCAGGCAGTATCTCATGAACCGTGATAGCTAGACAGTTGAAGTTTTCACAGATGATGTATTTCTGTTGCCGCAAGTACTAAAAACAGAATAAAATAAGTATTTAAGTGGGACTTCCATACAACAAATGTGATTTAGTTGCGATAATGGTACGGAACCCTTCGTGTGCGAGTCCAACTCGCACTTAGCCGGTTATCAAATGAACCGAAGCCGAACAAAGACCAGGAGCTGAATATTATCCAAATGCTTACTTAGGCTGTTATTCCTGAACTCATTGCCAACGGAGTTCTAGTTTTTTTTATTTGATAGTTCAATTTTGTTATTTCATGTTGAAATAAAGAAAAACCTTTTTAATTGAACTTATTATAATGTTGATTATTTAAAAACTTATTATTTATTTATTTATCTTAATTCTTACTTAATACATTTAAAAATATTAAATATAGAAGCCCACTGATATCGATAACAGGGTCCAAGCTACCGGTGGTTAGGGCTCCAGAGAAAGGAACCTTCTTAGAATGCGAGCCGTATCAAGGAGTACTGCCTTCTTTATCAGGCCCTTGATTCAACCGCGCAATGACAGCCTCGACAGATGGTCATCGAGGCTTTTGGCCATCAGGCCATTTGCCGTAACGACAATCGGCACAATGATCGCCGAGTCCACATTCCACATGTCGACAACCTCGTGTGCTAAGTCGAGATACTTGATTAGTTTCTCTTTCTCAGCTTTCACGAAGTTCTCATCATTTGGGATGGTGACATCGATTATCATTGTGCGGCGCACTAATTGTCAACCGTCCCGTCCTTCATTATACGTCTCCGGTAGTTATTCGTCAGGATAACTTCGTCCATAATTGCACAGCCTAAACCTTCAGTTACCCTGAAAACTAACCTAACCTAACCTATCAGTGTAGGGGTCCCTAAGCTCCCGAGCTCGCTTCGCTCGCTCTTGGACTAATTCTCATTATTTTTCCTCACGAAAAACATACAAAATAAACATAAAATTTACGAGTCCTGAAAATTTGTAAATAGCTTTCTATTTATGAGTACTACCTACAAAAAAAAAGAAACTTCCAAATCAACGGCCCATAATGGAAATTTTATCCAAAATCGCTTAATATAAAAAAATCTATAATTTTTTTAAGAAAATCGACAATTTATTAGTTAATCGATTTTTCATGTTTAAAAACCAATCGATTAATTAAAAATCGTTTTTTTTATGTAGAATGCCACAGCACAACCCTAGATAGTGGGATATCAGCTACAGAATTATATTTACCATTGTACTGCCCGGCGGGCCGGAAATGACTACATTCTTATCGTAACAAAAAAATATAACAAGTTGTCAATATATTCAAATCTTTATATATTATATAAAATGTAAAACACTCGTTAGTCACATACTAGTCTAAAAACTGAACTGAATGGTTAGAAATGATCAGTAAGAAACATTCCCAATGCAAGCAAGTACTGTCCGTAAACTGTTATTTCGTAAAGAATAATTAAAACTTATTTGTCTGGCTCGTATTAGTGTAAAAACAGTCCCACTGTGCTGTCCGTAGCACTAATTTTTCGAGCAGGAAAAACTTTGAAGTATGTACCTTGCTGTTGGTAGGTAGGTACAGAGTAAACAAGATGTGTTATCTCGTATCCTTATATTTTAATAACAGATGAAGATCGTTATGCTATAAAATTAAATAAAAATAATTGTGTAATGGTTACTCGTAAGTAGGTCAACACTGCTTAATATTATAGTACATACCTTGATCATCTAACGGAGAATCACCATTCTCAGCACAGCACATGAGTTATCCGAGTAATACGTATCACGCGATCGACGCCGTTTCCGTTTTAATATTCTAATTTTATGTTTTATACGATCACAATCATCACCTTTTCGTTTAGACATTATTTTATAATTATAACAATAACACTAGATATTAGCTTTATAAATAAGTAACTCTTATCGCGAGCGTGTGTGGAACGGCGCAGCACTAAAATGCGAATGACAATCAGTGTTGCCAGTGCAGATAGTCAAATATTACATGAGACAATCTCAAAATGTTACATTTTCATGAAAAAAGTTACTTTGCCTTATTGTATGTGAAAAACATACACATACAATAAGGCAATATACACATATCGGTCAATGTGGCGACGCCTGGGGGAGGCCTATGTCCAGCAGTGGACGTCTTTCGGCTGAAATGATGATGAATGATGATGATGATGTGAAAAACGACACTAACACGCTCACTCGCTCGCCGGAGTAAGCGGGATGGAAGATTTAGAAATACGCGTAAGTGAGTGAGTGAATATTCAATAAGTCAATTTGAGTGTCACAAAATCAGATGCGACAAAACGACGAACTTAAATTTTTCAAAATGCGTTCCGTTTCACGATTATCTTTTGTTTGCCAAAAATATTTCAATTTTTTTTATTAAGTCCTAAAAGGGGATTTAATCGGTAATATGGGAATATATTTATTTACATAGATAAAAGTATATACAGTGTATAAAATACTTAAATAACTAAAAGTAACGTATAAGTTACATTTTGAGTCGTGTTACATGGAGGTTATCATGAGAAGGTCAAAAGTAACGTAAAATGTAACAAAAGTTACATTCTGGCAACGCTGAATGACATAGTGTTACATATTATTTAGCGAATGACCCGGATTGCGGGCACAGGAATCAAGTGGAATAAAAACGGCAATAAAAACTTCAGAAGACATCAAAATATTCTCAAAATAGTGTGGAATGGCGTGTACTTCGCGTTACTACAGGTGTATAACTATAAAATGCTAAAAAATTCTTATCTCGAGTACGAAGCCTGAAGTATAATGGTTCTTGGGGCAAACAAAATTTTGTTTTGTTTATTACTTGCCAGGCTGCTTTTGATTTGTTTTGTGAAACATTTATAAAATGGTTATTTTGGGCTTTCGGGGTAAATTTTATTATTTTCCTGGAAAGTGTGGCATATTATTTTAAGACAAGTTTATTTTTGAGATAGGCAATCCTCACTAAGAGATATCTATAGTATATATTCCCAGAGTAGCTGTCTCTGTGTTTAAGGTTCCTTATACAAAGGGTAAAAACGGGATCCTAATACTAAGACTCCGCGGTCCGTCATCTGTCTGTCTGTCACCACATTTTCAAATTCTAATGTTCTTTTGTTTGTTTTTATTACATCGATATTGAAGTCGTATTTTTATTTGTTAGTGAAAGAATTGTTCGCATAAAGTCTTCCACATCACATGTCACATCATCAACCAATTAATGTTCCCATTGCTGGGACACAGGCCTCCTCTCAGAGAGAGGGAATAAGCCGTAATCCACCACGTGGGCCCAGTGAGGGTTGGTGGATGTCGCATGTCTTCGAATTTTTGGTCCTAGGACATGCCGGTTTCCTCATAATGTTTTCCTTCACCGTTTTGAGAGCAGTGGTGATGAAATAATTTACACAAAGGAAAGCGCCTGCCTGGGCTAGAACCCACGACCTACTTGTAAGTCGCGGCCGATACCACTGGGCTACCACTGCTCGTCCAGTCTTTTATAAAATACGTTTTAGTTAAATTTAGGTATTCTATATACGCAGACAATTATAATATTATGAGTTATCAGCTCTATACCACAGCACTCGAAAATACCGGTCACTGATTGCTTTGTTACTTCCGTTAAATCTCTACAATGTAATCCTATTCGAACAAATATACAGGTTCCTCCTCGTTTAATATTTCTCTAAAAGAAGGCAGCTAGGCAGTAATTAGGTAGATGTAGCAAGCTCTCGTAACCTGTCTCAACTAAATGTTCTGCTCGTTTTCTTAATTACTAAGGGGTAATCTTGTCTGCGCTAGACAAGATTAATTCGTGTCTAGATCCGATAAAATTCTTGTCGTGTACGTGATGAATTGTTCGTGTACGTTACGAATTCATGACTGAAGATTTTATATCTGCTGAAGACGTCATAGCCCGAACCGGTCGGCCGGGATGACGGTCGGCTTATCAGGCCTTTTTAACCCGACTGCCGAAGGAGGGTAATGTGTTTATCAGTCTATGTATGTAAGTATGTTTGTATGTTTGTTCCTATGGCGTTCGTCAATTTTTGTGTTGTGTGGATAAGTGTGTAGAAAGTTCTTAGTTATAACCTTGTATTGGGGTTGTGGTTAAAATGAATGATGGAATGATGGAAATGAGGAATGTGAGCATCATTAGCTTTAGTAGAGTAAAGAAGTTCTTGGTTAAAACCTAGGGTTGGGAATCCGGAAAAGTTTGAATTTTTGTAACCAAATTATGCTCAAACCAATCAAATCATTTTAATTCAGAGGTGCGTTATAATAGTGGGCATTGAAAGACGGGAGAATATGTGACCTTGGATGTTGCACTTGTGTGGCATGTAAAAAATATGTAGTATCCTTGTTCTGGTAATATCTGTATTTCGGTAAGGAAGTTGTAAGCTTCCGTATGGAGCTTAGAATCCGATAATGCATAATATCGTCGCCATTATAACTTTAGTCGAAATACGTCACTTGTGAAATATATAACATCTACCCTTCATAAATGCCAATTTTAATACTAAAACTACTTGCAGCAGGTAAGTAGTTTTGGTAGGCAAGCAGTGACCAGCAAGCTGCTTAGTAAGTTAACAATTTAATCATAAAGGGTCTAAAAAAACATAATTGGCCTCTAAAGGGCAACATAAATGCGACATGTGGGTGTACTCTGCCGAAGCTTCTAGGGAACACAGGCGTGATAATATGGTATGTTATTAATACACCGAAGTAAACTATAAACACACCTTGGAATGCCTGTCTCAGTTCAATAGCGTTCACAGATCTTATTATCTAGTCTTGGTTCAATGGTAAGCTCCCTGCGGGCCAACAACTGCCTTGGCCCACCTGGAAATCTCTCAACCGACTGCGAAGCCAGGTGGGTCGCTGCAGCCACAACCTAGTTAGATGGGGGTACTCCAATGACCCACAGTGCGATTGCGGAGCCAGGTCCCAAACAATGCCTCACCTTTTGTCGTGCTCTCTGTGCAACAACACCTGCACCTTAAAAGACCTTTGTGAGGCAAATGACAACGCTGTTGGCGTGGCTGAATACTGGTTAAAACATGTTTAAATTTGGAATCATCGATACAACGAAGAAGAAGAATGGTATGGTAAGTAACTTCTAGGGCCGAATTGATTGTTAATTAGATGCAGTTAACATACAGTTCTCTAGTTTGGATTTGCAGTTGGTATTTTATTAGAGCCAGGGATTAGTTATTAATTCGAATTAGGAGATATTTTTTATAAAAGCGAAATTAATAGGCCGAAAGTGCAGAAAGTAATTTTGCGATAATGTTCCAATTAAGTCAGGGTGATCTTGATTAAAGGCTTTTGATTCGATTGGTTAACTTAATTAGAATCATCAGTAAGGTTTCAAAATTAAATCAGTTAGCAAGATAATTCGCTTTACTCGTGAACTTTAAATAAATTTACATAGTTCCATCGATGATGTATTCAGTCCACCACTAAAAGAAACAAAGAGTAACTTGAAAAAAGTGCTTTAGTAGCTTGCATACCACTGTGACAATGACCAATCAGCAGCCATATTGCTTAATGAATTCGGCAAGGTAAAGGGCAAAGAGTATGAACAATCGATCAATCACATGGTGAGAAGAAAGACGTGATGTGGATTTCCGTCTATGTGATTGGTTTTTCGCGCGTATCTTGTATGTCAATATGTTTGTTTGTATGTATGTATGTAATATTCTTTATTACCCCATATCTTTCAAACCGCTAGACGGATTCAAATAATTAAGATATCGTAAAATAAAAATAAAAACTATTATGGTGGATTTTGGGCGCCATATTGTCCGGGTCCCAATTTTATTAATTTCAAACCTATCGAGTGGGGTATCAAAATGAACGGTTTTAAAAGGTGATTGCAAAAATATATACAACTTATGTGTTTAAAATAATTTAAAAAAAATATGATATCTAAAAAGTTGTAAATAAATATATAATTTCAAAATTGTTAATAAAAAATCAAAATCCCGACTGCTTAAAAAGCGAACTTAAAAACTATAAACAAGAAAAAATCATGCTGTGTAGTCGGAGGATTATAATTATATTCACGAGCTGGCTGACCCCCTGATCCTCCGACTGCAGGCTGCAGGACAAGCCATGGGTTCCTCATATAGCTAGGATGCAACATGAGCATAAAGATCTACTGCCTGCACTCGCATTTAGACCGTTTTCCACCAAATCTGGGTGATTTTAGTTAGGAGCAGGGTGAAAGATTCCATCAGGATCTTTGGACAATGGAGGGGCGTTATCAGGGACGGTGGGACTCATATTTGGTGGTAGATTACTGCTGGAGTTTGCAACGAGATCCTAAAGTCTTTCATTCAAGGAAATCTTATAAAAGATCATTTGATAATGTTCAATAGAAATTTTGTTAACGTGTATTAATTTTAGCCATCTCGTATTTTTTTCAGGGCTATAGAAATACTGAAAATCAGAAAAAAATGGAAACAAAACTTGTGTTGACCAGTGTAATTTGTCAAGAATTATGAAAAAGAATAAACCATTTCGAAAACTGACGTTCGCTGATATAATAATAATACCAGATGCATGGCTAATACAAGCAAGCATGGTGGACCAGTGGATAAGACCTCACCTCTCGTGAATGAAGACAAGTACCTAATAATGTGACTTTTTCAATTCATATGTACTATTTAAGTTTATCTTGGATAATGCTGATAACGGTGAAGGAAAACATCGTTGGGAAACCTGGACGTCAATATAAGTTTGCATTGATTGAGCAAGCGTGGTGATTAATGTCTTGTGCCTTCTCTCTGATAAATAGGTCTTTGTCATATTGTGGCATATCTTGGTATTTGGTAGATTTTAGAAAAACGGTTTCCAGATAAGATAAAATGGTTTTAAACACACTTACGGTGCTCCAGCGCGTTTAACAGGTTTAGATCCTTCAGGTAGATTCAGATGACGGGCCTTTGGTGATGGCACCCTGGAAAAACATTCATAACATAGTATTACGAGGTGCACCTGTACTACTAACAACACTCGTAAGAAAACGCAAAAGCCGTTTGATAATTCATCATCATCATTGCCGCCAATAGACGTCCACACTGGACATAGGCCTCCCCCGAGTGTCGCCACATTGACCGATCCCGTGCGTCTTACATCAAGAGGATTCCTGCAACATTATCCAGGTCTTCGGTCCACCTAGTTTGATGATTACGTTCTATTAAATAACAAAGATTGGTAAGTAACTATTGGAAATGTAACTTACACATTATTCGTTTGACGTTCCTGTGAACAAATGTTGTTTGAAGCAGCGCTTCTTTTTAATGCTGGTTTAGGAGTTTTGTCCTGAAATACAAACAAAAATAAGCATATAATATGGAAAACTTAATGATCATTCGAAATGATAAAAGAAACCTAAATATGATTTTGAAATACCTATTCAAAGATACCCTTTATTTTTCTCCTACTTTTTTTCCTTTTCACTGACTGACTCGCAAGATTATGACAAATCACAGTTAGTTACACTTGCTGGTGTGTCCTAGCTGTCTGTTCACTTGCGCCCTAGACGACCTGTATAGTGCTTATGATGCTGCAATAAGTGGGCCATCTACTGGGCCCAGACAATTTAATTAAATGTACCGTCGAAACAGTGTTAGCTCGGCTTTGTCATTACATCTACGCTGGGTTCAGCGAAGGGTTGGACGAGGTATATAGTTTTATATACATCAGCATTTAAAAACTTATATTAGGACCCATATAACCGAATGGAAAGTTGTGGTTCAAAAGAAGACGTAGTGACAACATTTCTAAAGAGTATGCTTATAGTAGGTTTGGCCATGTTGTGAGAATAAATGAAAGGCGATTAACAAAAGGTATTTACAAGGAAGACGTGAGCGGAAAAGCCGGGAGAGGACGCGCTAGAAGGACAACAAGGATCTCATTGGTGATGTTCTTCAGAAAGGCCAGGTGCGCAGTAAGTGAGTACGGTTATAAAATCGGTGTACGTCTGTAATGCATGAACGTCAATGAAGCAAAGGGAACACTCCCTTGTTGGGAGGATCGTAGCAGGTGGCGTTTTGTAGTTTCTGCCTACCACATATGAAATTTAGGTTATTTAGTTGCATATTTTTGGCATCTCTCAATCTCTGCCTCGCAATCACTCACTTGAAATAAATAATACCTGCCTCACAATTTTCAGCCAGCCAATGCTAAAAAACACGTCTTGAAAAATCACTATGAAATGCTCCGTATAAATCTTCGGACGACAATATTATCAACATACTAAATACGAAAGCAAATTCGACAATATCTTCTTGCGGTTTCTAATAAGAAATGCATTTTCAGAATAATAAATATATACATGTCTCCAATATTATTTTCATAGTAATAATAAATAACACTTAACAGTGAGTCTGTGACTAAACTTAGTTCCCACTGTTGCAAATCAATAATCACTAGTTCTATCTAATAGACTTGTTTTAAACAAGGCTTAGAAAAATAAATTCTCACATATTAAGTTCTGAAATATTTATTTTATGTCAGCTGTATCCTGTCAACTAATTACGATATCTATGAATCAATTTTACATAAGTGTTTTGTGTGTGATCCAGAAACATATTCAACTGTTTTTCAAGAGGAGTTTAGTTTGACAGACTATTGAATTTATATTATTTTGAGACTCGTCATCTATATATATAAATGCTTTGTCCTGAATGACTGACTGACGGATCAACGCACAGCCCAAACCGCTGAACGTAGAGACCTGAAACTTGAAAAGTGTATTCTTTGTATAATGTAGGCATCCGATAAGAAGGGATTTTCAGAAATTCTACCCCTAAGGGGGTTAAAAAGGGGGGCAAAATTTGTATGAAAAATCTAATTCCTTCAGCTAATATTTTTGAAACTTGGCACAAAAAGTAATCTAAGTACATGATAAAGATTGACATTATTAGTTTTTTGAAACTACCCCCTCAAGTCGATTTAGGGGGTGTTGAAATTTGTATGACAGAATCTTATTTCATGGGTAACTAAACTTGAAACATTACATAAATATTAAAATAAATAAATAATAAAGGTTGTTATTATTCGTTTTTCGAAACTACCCCCAAAAGACGATTTAGGGGGTGTTAAAGTTTTTTTGAAAAATCTTATTATTAGGTTAATAAACTTGAAACTTGGCATAAATACCCAACTAAGTAAGCAACAAAAGGTTGCAATTATTAGTTTTTCAAAAATACCCCCAAGAGTCGATTATTTTTTTTTGAAGAATCTTATTTCTTAGGTTAATAAACTTGAAACTTGACACAAATATCAAACTAAGTAAACAATAAAGGTTGTCATTATAAGTTTTTCGATCCTACCCCCAAAATTAGATTTAGGGGGTGTTAAAGATTTTTTGAAGAATCTTATTTATATCTATATAAAAGCGAAAGGTCACTCACCTATCACGAAATATCGAAAACTGCTTGACGTATAAAGATGAAATTTGGCATGGAGGTAGTTCATAGTTAGTAGTCGTCCGCTAAGAACGTCCGCTATTTTACGACAGGGCCGGATTTAGGGGGTCTAAGGGCTATCGCAAGTTAGTATGAAAGTCCTTCATTTTTTGAGCTACTTACTTAAAATATGGGTAGGGATGTAGTTTATAGATAGTAGACGTCCACTAAGAACGGATTTTGCGACAGGACCGGATTTAGGGGGTCTAAGTGCTCTCGCAAGTCGTCGCAAGACGTCTGCTAAGAACGGATTTTTCGACAGGGCCGGCCTTCGGGGGTCTAAGGGCTCGCGCAAGTTTATATGAAAGTGCTTCATTATTTGAACCATAATCTTGAATTTGGCATGGAGGTAGTTTATAGTTAGTAAACGTTCGCTAAGAACGGATTTTGCGATAGGGCCGGATTTAGGGGTCTAAGGGCTCTCGCAAGTTTGCATGAAAGTCCTTCATTTTTTGTGCTACAAACTTGAAATTTGTCATGAAAGTAGTTTATAGTAAGTAAATGTCAGCTAAGAACGGATTTTGCGACAGGGCCGCATAAAGGAGATCAAAGGGCTCTCGCAAGTTTATATGAAAGTGCTTCATTTTTTTAACTACTATCTTGAAATTTGGCATGGAGGTAGTTCATAGTTAGTAAACGCGCGCTAAGAACGGATTTTGTGACAGGGCCGGATTTAGGGGTCTAAGGGCTCTCGCAAGTTTGCATGAAAGTCCTTCATTTTTTGTGCTACAAACTTGAAATTTGTCATAAAAGTAGTTTATAGTTAATTAGTTAGTAGATGTCAGCTAAGAACGGATTTTGCGACAGGGCCGGATAAAGGAGGTCAAAGGGCTCTCGCAAGTTTATATGAAAATGCTTCATTTTTTTAACTACAATTTTGAAATTTGGCATGGAGGTAGTTCATAGTTAGTTAACACCCGCTAAGAACAGATGATGCGACAGGGCCGGATTTAGGGGTCTAAGGGCTCGCGCAAGTTTGTATGAAAGTCCTTCATTTTTTGTGCTACAAACTTGAAATTTGTTATGAAAGTAGTTTATAGTTAGTAGATGTCAGCTAAGAACGGATTTTGCGACAGGGCCGGATAAAGGAGGTCTAAGGGCTCTCGCAAGTTTATATGAAAGTGCTTCATTTTTTGAACTACTATCATGAAATTTGGCATGGAGGTAGTTCATAGTTAGTAAACGTCCGCTAAGAACGGATTTTGCAACAGGGCCGGATTAAGGTGATTTAAGGGCTTTCGCATGTTTTTATGAAAGTCCGGATGTTTTTTTGTACTATTGTCCTGAAATTTAGCAAGTCTAGAGTTTATGAGTAGGAAACATAAGTAAAGAAAGAATTTTGTGATACTCTATATTTTTTTTCTAATTCGTGCTTTATAAAATGATGCTTAGTGTGATAGGCATTTTCTGTTGACTGAAATATAAAAATAGTCAATAGTCAAAAACATCATTAAACTTTATATCTTCTTAACCACGCAGACGAAGTCGCGGGTAACAGCTAGTAATATATAAAATTATAAACAACTAGCTGTTCCCCGCGGCTTCGCTCCCGTGGGCCACACCACAGGACCCGTTTTCGGGATAAAAAAAATAGCCTATGTTACTCAGGAATAACGTAGCTTTCTATTGAGAAAGAATTTTTGAAATCGGTCCAGTAGTTTCGGAGCCTATTCGGTACAAACAAACAAACAAAAAAATCTTTCCTCTTTATAATATTATAGTATAGTATAGATTACACTATGATTGTTTTGTTAGTAAGCAGTCACATAACGTCACGCCTGTATTGCCTGAAGAGTTAGGCAGAGGAGCAGCTGTAGTACACCAACATTTCACCAGTTATGTTTTTTAATTCCCATGTGACGCTGCGTTGGAAGGGCTCCCACCAGGGGGACAGATGACCTGGAGAGGGTGGCGGGAGTCCGCTGGATGCGAGACGCACGGGACCGGTTGACTTAGCCTCCTGCCAATGTCTAGCAGTGGACGTCTTTCGGCTGATATGATCATGATGAATTCCCTTGTAATCGCTACCTTAATCCTATAGCCATCAACCGGGCAAAAAATTTGAAAATTCCAGTGAGAATAATAGTTTGAAGAAACGAACCCAGCACCTCATGCTCGGCAGTAGCACTTCCGACCACTAGACCAACGAGGCAGTCAAGTAATTAGCTGACGACATTAGTGTTGTTTATAAACTACAGTAGTAACATGTACGACTGTACTTTAACATTAATGTGTATAGTAAATTTTGTTTTTTGTTGCAGCCAATCATGAATTACTCTTTCACAAAATTATTGAGCAGTTGGACAAAAGTTAAGGATGTTCTGTATCCAGCTCTGCCATTATAATCCCACCTGTATCTAATGCAGATATTAGGACAAAGATTCTGGGGATGACACTCAGACGTATTGCTTCACAATCACCTGATTTGCAGCTTTGCACTGAAGCAGAAGTTCTGCACGAATCTTCGGACAATAGCGGAGACTAAAATTTGCTCTTGTATCAGCTTTGAAAACTTCATGAAATTGAGGTTGCAAGTATAAGTCCTGCTCAGGAAAACTTACCGACACCCAATGCTTCTAAACAAGCTACTCCTACAGGGTTTCAAACAAGATTGTACTTTTGTTACTATTCTTCTCTTTAACTCTGTGTATGTTGCTGTTGTGCCTGTGTCGAATATTTTTTTCTCTTCTATTCTCACCCAACCGCGTTCGTTCACTCGTTGATTCACCCGGCATTAGAATGACGTACAAAATATTCTTCAAAACTAATTTATGAAATTATTGTGGTATGGGAAAATAAAAGCACATGTACTATTCAGGACTTATTTTTATTAAAAAGAGAAACTAAAGCAAACGTAATGTCAAAATTTTATAGAAATATTTATTTTAAATATAGTCCATAATTTAATTATATTAAAATAAATTGAAGTACCGTACCAAAACATAGACAGTCTATGACTGCCGACAGAAATATAAACTTAAAACGTGTCACTGACGCGAACCTACAAAGTCTTAGCCCTAGGCATAATGCGGCTTAAAAAGTTTTCACTTGAAAAAAATTGTCTAAATTTGTGAGAGTCTGGTCCCCGAAAAAGATAGAATAAATAAAGTTCTATAAAGTTCTTTTCATGTATAGCTACTTTAGAATACCTGGGTTTGGGTCGGATTTGTAGAAAGCCAGACTTTAATCGTTCTCAAAAAAATGTTAACATTCATGCCGCAATTTCATTGATAACAAAATGAATGTAAATAATTGAAAAACCATATTTATGACAGATTGAGCCTGAGATTAGCAAAAAAAAGGCATAAAAATACGAAAATTGCGTCTTTCTGTTAGAAAATGTTGTCATGTTGAACGCAATAACTTAAAAATGTACAGTAAAGTTTAGCAAAACTAATAGTGTATAACTCTGCAAGGTAAATTTGTATTACCTTGTCTTTTGTGGTAAGATTATATTTGAAAATCGCCACGTGAATGGATACATGCCTATTTAGGATGCACAATTCTCAACACTTTTCTGAATGCTTTTGGCGACATATGCGTCACTTCTTTAAATGATAGCTTTAGAACCGTCAATGAGTTAGACATTATCACAAATTTAATAAAATACGAATCGCGATATGATTCTCATTTTTATTAAGTTTGCAGATACTTGCATTTATTTTTCTATGACTTCAATTTTAAGTTTGTCCTATAATATATCAGTTATTTTTGCTGACAGTTTAGTTATTTGTGTCGACCACTATTAAGAACCCCTGTAATTAGCTATTAGTAAGGCTGTTATTCTTGAAGTAGACATTAATATAGTATCGAGTAGATACTACTCTCTCACAGATTAATCTTGGTCGTAGTAGCTGAGCTGGAATTATAGTAGTTAATAATCTGACCCGAAAACAATTAAACTATTATATTGCCACTTCTGTCTAATCTTGGAGACTAAATTGCAGTTTATATCATCTAAAATTAACTAATAATGGAACCGCGCCCTTATATTTGATATAATGAAAGAGGTAGAGGTGAAAATAAACTCTTCAACGGCTTCCGAACAACCCCCGTTTTTCAGACAATAGTTGAAGCACACGTCGACTCTTCTTTGCCCAGAGTTACCGGCGTAGCATCTGCAAAAAAGATAAAGAGGAACTTATATTATAATGTAATAAAGATATTCCGATTGCCGATTCATTGATATAAATATACGCCATGTTAGACTGCCAGTATGTATTTACACAAAACGATGAGACTGGTTAGTTTCAACGACACATTTCTTATAATGATTATTGCGGTCGGTAAGGGTGACCGACACTGAGGACATAACAGCCGGACACAGTTCGGAGTTTCATCAGATCAGACAGACGTAAAGGTGAATCTGATCATTGTTTGGAAAGTCTTTAGACTAAAAAGATTTTTACCTGGACTTAGCATGTCTCTCAACATAGAAACACATTAGATACACTTCATTACAACGGCGGGAACATCGCATCTTTTCCCATCATAACCTGCTGTGCATTGACAGACCGGCTCATTCTCCTCATTCAGGGAACAGACACCATTGTTTAAACAATACTCATGGCACACGTTAAATTCGCAGCGTTCGCCGACGAAACCGGCATTACAGCTGAAATAACGAAGTTATTGATGAGTTACTGTATAATCAAGAAAATCAACAAATATGTATGACTAGCAGTGCGCCCGCGACTTCGTTCGCGTGTTTTATTTGATCCTATAAATAATTTTCTTATGTGCAGTTAGTGAAGACGACCAAAAATAAGCTATTATTAAATCAATAAAAAATAAGTTATTATTAAATCAATAAAAAATAAGCTATTATTAAATCAATAAAAAAACAGTTATCGTTGATACACAGGGTTTATTGGATTGAGACGATTTGTTATTTGACTTAAAGAATAATACATTTTAGGTTACCGCCACAAAGTAAAATCCTCCCCTAAAAACTTAATAACCCATTTTTTTCCCCGTTGAGTATCGAATTTTGAACAACCCAAATATGTTATACAATTTTTTTTTTTCGCTTATATTGAGATTGCGCAGTAAGATTCCCCAAAAAGACATTAACACCCTATGGGGGTAGATTTCAAAAACGTTTTATATAAAGTTTGATTATTAACTTTATCTCCAAGGAATAAGATTTTTCATACAAACAAATTTTGCCCCTTTTCATCTCCTTAAAGGTTGAATTTCCGAAAATGCCAGTTTAATGCTCCCCTAGAATCCTACGTCAAAAACGAAACCTGTACAGTAAGATTCTTAGCTTGGGGTTAGTTTCTAAAAACTTATAATGACAACCTTTATTGTTTACTTAGGTTGGCATTTGTGCCATGTTTCAAGTTTATTAAGCCAAGAAATTTGATTCTTCAAAAAAGCTTTAACACCGTCTAAATCGTCATTTGGAGGTACAGTTTAAAAAAAAAATAACAACCTTTATTATTAATTTAGGTTAGTATTTGTGCCAAGTTTCAAGTTTATCGACCAAGAAATCTGCTTTTCCATACAAACTGTAACTCCCCCTAAATCATCAATTGGGGGTAGTTTAGAAAAACTAATAGTGACGACCTTTATCATTTACTTAGATTACTATTTGTGCCAAGTTTCAAGAATTTCGACCGACGGAATTAGATTGTTCATACAAACTTTTAACCCCATTTTTACTCCCTCGGGTGAAGTTCATCATCATCATATCAGCCGAAAGACATCCACTGCTGGACATAGGCCTCCCCCAAGCGTCGCCACATTGACCGCTCCCATGCGTCTCGCAACCAGCGGATCTCCGCAACCTTCACCAGGTCATCGGTCCACCTAGTGGCAGTGGGCAGGGCACATTGCTCGCCGGATGGCCGATGGGGCAGAAAGGTTCTGGAGTGGCGACCGCGAACCGGAAGACGTTGCGGGTGAAGTTACCAAAAATTATTTCTTAGTGCTCACTTACGTCACTTGATGAACCTTTCTTTCAAATTTGATGCTTCTAGGCTTAGCGGTTTTGGCTGCGCGTTATTATTATTTCTTTTATTTAACAATTTTCTTTTTCAATACATTTTTAAATATTTTTATAAAACACATAACACATAAAAGAAAAAACCATTTAAGAATATAAAAAATAGTAGCCCACCGGTATCGGGAACAGGGTCAAAGCTACCGGTGGTTAAGGCTCCTGAGAGAGGAACCTCCTAACGATATGCGCCGTGTCTAGGAGTACCGGTTTCTGGATCAAGCCCTTGATCCAGCTGCCCAACGAGAGCCTCCTCAGATACTCGTCGAGGCTCTTGGCTATTATGCCATTGGCCGTAACGGCTATCGGCACAATGACCGCTGTATTCACATCCCATATGTCGACAACCTCGCGAGCCAGAATAAGATATTTTCTTTTCTTATCTCTCTCAGCCTTCACGAGGTTATTATTATTATTATGTCCTTTATTCAACTTATTTCTTACTCTCTACATTTTAAAATATTTCTTAAAAAAAACTAAAAAGAAATATTAAAAAATATAAAAAATGGAGGCGCACTAGTATCGGGAACCAGGGTCCATGCTACCGGGCGGTCAGGGCTCCAGAGAGAGAAACCTCCTAACAATACGAGCCGTGTCCAGCAATACTGCTATCTGGATCAGGCTCTTGACCCAGCCGCCTAACGAGAGCCTCCTAAGGTGTTGGTCGAGGCTCGTGGCTATCAAGCCAGTGGCCGACACGACTATCGGTACAATGATCGCTGTATCCACATCCTACATATCGACAACCTGGCGAACCAAGTTAAGATACTTGGTTTGCTTATCTTTCTCGGCTTTCACGAGGTTCTTGTCATGCGGGACAGTTATGTCAACAATCATTGCACGCCTCTCGATTCGGTCCGCCATCACTATATCAGGCTTATTAGCGATAATTGTCCCGTCAGTGATGATGAACCGATCCCAGTACAATGTGATATTGCCATTCTCGGGAACTGGGTCGGGCACATAACTGTAGTACAGCACCTCCGATGCCACAAGAGTGTATTTCAGAGCAAGTTGCTGATGGATAATCCTCGCTACAAGGTTGTGCCTATGCAAGTACTCTTCGTTAGTTAGACGAGAACAACCAGATATAATGTGGCGGATCGATTCACTCGGGCAGCGAAATGTCTGACAGATGTCAACCGTGCCATCCTTCACAATATAAATCTTCGGTAGTTATTCATCTTGATAACTTTGTCCATAATTGCACAGACAAAACCCCAAACAGGTCACCGAAACGTAGCCAGGCTACAGACGCTGATTGGTCAACATCGGACCCATGTAGGGCCCGGAAAAAGCGTACGTGAAGTTCCTTACTCCATACCGTCCTGCAGTCATTAGTGTCAAGCACTACAAGCTTGCGCCATTCTCATTCGTCAAGGAGAGTGGGGTGAGTGGCTTGTCCACTGCTACTACATCTCGATGCATACCCACGTCGGTGTTTAGAAAATATTCCCTGAGATTGCGTATCTCGCGGTTGTGGAGGTTTTTGGCATTTAAAAAGCCTCGGCCTCCACACTTCCGCGGGATATACAATCTCATGACCGACGATCGTGGGTGATGCATACGATATGCAGTCCATTTGAGTATCCCGAGAGAGTACATCAATACCGGCATGACCCACCTTGTTTCCGCCCGAAAGAAGGCTATTGAATACCTTCTTCAGGCGGCCAAAGAAGTGTTATTATTATTATCATTATCGATCAGTCAGTGAGTCAGTCAGTCAGTTTCTTCTTTTTACTCGACTGCCGAAGGAGGGTAATGTGTTTATCAGTCTATGTATGTATGTATGTATGTTTGTTTCTATGTGGCGTTCTAGAAACCAAACGCGTGGGCCGATTTTGATGGTTCTTACGTCAATCGATTTGTCTTAACCCCGCGAGTGTCACTGGCTACATAAAAACTGGCAAATTGGAAAATAGCGGTTCTTGGGCGCCATATTGTGGAGGCTCAAATTTTTTTTTTCTTCCAAACCTATCGTGTGGGATTACAAAATAAAGGATTTTAAGAGGTGATTAAAAATATATAATCCTTATATGTTTAAATGTACCTGATTCGAAAAAACAAATAACTAAAAAGTTATAAATAAAAAAGTTAATTAAAAAATCAAAAACCCGACTGCTTGAAAAGACGTAAACAAGGCGAAAATCATGCTGTGCAGTCGGAGGATACGTCTGGTTTTGGTGAGCCAGCTCGCGAAGATGAGCCAGCTCCGACAGCACAGCATGATTTTCTCCTTGTTTACGTCTTTATAGTTCGCTTTTCAAGCAGTCGGGTTTTTAGTTTTTTTTTTTTTTATTTCGTGATATGAAAGAAACGGGAGTCAGTGATGGTGTCAGCGCCAAAATCCAAATTCGCGATTTCCCATATTATTTATTTTACGAATTCTTTAAATTACGCAACATTATTTTTCCTAATTATTATTTTTTCAAATTCTTATATTTCCGAATTCCTAGGTTTCCTAATTGTTTTTTGTATAACACCAAATTTTCCGAATGAGTACAGTTCGTTACAAAAAGGAAAATAAACGCGATTGCCATACGTTAAAAAAGCTTCAAATCAAAACCATTTATTTCAGCCAGTAAATCAAAGAATGTAAAAGAAAGAGGTCTAGAGCAAAATGAGGAGGAAAAAAAAGAACTATATACTACGATGTACATGTATAAAAAGATGGGTGAAAACCATTCATTCCATTTCGAACATTTTCTGAAATAAATAGGAACCTGTTTTTTTAGGGTTCCGTACCCAAAGGGTAAAAACGGGACCCTATTACTGAGACTTCGCTGTCCGTCTGTCTGTCTGTCTGTCTGTCTGTCACCAGGCTGTATCTCATGAACCGTGATAGTTAGACAGTTGAAATTTTCACAGATGATGTATTCCTGTTGCCGCTATAACAACAAATACTAAAAACAGTATAAAATTAATATTTAAGGGGGGCTCCTATACAACAAACGTGATATTTTTGCCGTTTTTTGCTCGATATTAATAACGGCAACAGGTACACGCTTGAAATATTCACAGAATATTTAGTTGTATATTCTCTTCAAAGAATAATAATTATTAAATTAAAATAAAATAAATTAAGGGGGGTTCCAATACAAAAACCGTGATTTTTTTGCAGTGTTTTGCGATTATGGTACGGAACCCTTCGTGTGCGAGTCCGACTCGCACTTGGCCGGTTTTTAAAGAAGTTCTGTGGTTCATGTATCAATACTGTTACTTATTGAATCAACGTGTTATAATATAATTTCTTTAAACATTCTTCATGTTATATTGAGCTTTTTAATAAATCATCAATGGCTTTGCTCCGTATGTATTTGGCAATTTTTAATTATCTTGCCCAGCAGTGGGACAGTATAGGCTAATAAAAAAAATATGATGCCTCTTTTTTCAAGAAATGTATGAAAAAGAATAAATAAATTACTTCTTCCTACCTTTTTATTTAAACGGAAGTGCCAAGCCTCTCAATCGTCCTCTTGTCCTATGGCGTTCATGTTCGTTTGTGGAGTTGTTCTAGACAACTCCACAAATCAAAGCAGATTTTGGTCATCCACAAGATGAATTGTGTGTGGAAAAAAAAACGGTTACAAAGTTTTTATTGTGATTGTACTTAAATGTGGAAAATACAGAATGTGGAATAAAATGGAACATGTAATAATGAGAAAGTGTAAATAACTGAATATTAAAAATTTGGACTATGTAAAAATAAGAATTTGGAAAAATAAGAATATGAAGGATTAAGAAATTGGACAATTTATACTTCGGAAAGCATCGCCGACACCATAAAAAATACAAAAATCCTAGAGA
The DNA here is from genome assembly GCA_945859665.1 of Anorthoa munda. Lineage (NCBI taxonomy): Eukaryota > Metazoa > Arthropoda > Insecta > Lepidoptera > Noctuidae > Anorthoa > Anorthoa munda. The sequence goes on from OX243893.1 coordinate 3,815,833, forward strand.
TAATTACGAATACAAAATGTTAAACGGACGCGCAAGAATTATGATTAAAAATTGTTATAAAACTTATTTAAGCAATACTGAAAAAAATATAGAACAAAACCCGAAACTATTCTGGTCATTCGTTAAAGCCAAGAAATCACAGGCTAATGACATACCCACTACTATGCATTTGGGCAACTATACTACTTCTTCTGGTGAGGAAATAAGCAATCAATTTGCCACACATTTTTCATCCAACTTCATACCATCCTATAAGTCGATTCCTCCAGATAATTACTCGCATCATAACTATCATCAATTCGCTCTAAGCAGAATTGCGTTCACAGAAGTAGAAGTATCAAAAGAATTAAAGAAACTTGACACCTCCAAAGGTCCGGGTCCTGATGGCCTTCCCCCGCTATTTGTCCAAAAATGTGCATCCAATCTGGCTCTTCCACTCAAACTTATTTTCAATCGCTCTATCGAGACATCTAAATTCCCCACTGAGTGGAAAATCGCTAACGTGGTACCTATTTTTAAGAAGGGAGAACCCAGCGATACTTCTAATTATCGCCCCATATCTCTTCTTTCTATCTTTGCAAAGCTGTTTGAAGCGTTGGTTTGTCCTGTACTGTCTTCGCATACTAATGCGCAATTGGCCTCTGAACAGCACGGCTTCCGAGCTCGTAAATCTACTACCACTAATTTGGTTCACTACATCAACGATATTGCTAAATCTCTGGATTCACGTGTACAGGTTGATTCTATCTACACAGATTTCAGTAGTGCTTTTGATAAAGTTAACCACAATATGCTTTTAATGAAGCTAGAAAATTTTGGAATAGCCGGTCAACTGCTCAGATGGTTCGCTTCCTACCTGACCGGGCGGAAGCAGAGAGTGGTTGTGAGAGGATACGAATCACAGTTCTACTCTTCCACTTCCGGAGTACCACAAGGATCGCACCTGGGGCCGATCTTATTTTTTATATTTGTAAACGACATTGTATCCACAGTACGACACAGCAAATGTTCCATGTTTGCAGATGATTTAAAACTGTACAAGGAAATTAAAACGGACTTGGACGTATCACTTCTTCAGAATGATCTGGATGCGATACGGGAATGGTGTCGGTTAAACATGATGACGCTTAACGTAAGCAAGTGCTATCACATGACGTTTACGCGTAACAAGAATATAGTACCTTCGTCTTATAGATTAAATGGAGTTTCTCTGCAAAAGGTTGGCACCATCCGTGACTTAGGAGTCCAGCTCGACAGTAAACTTTCGTTCATTAATCACATTGACCTAATCGTATCAAAAGCGACTAAAATGGCAGGCTTTGTGAAGAGAACTTGCTCGGAGTTTCGGTCCATATCGACCCTAAAACTCCTTTTTAGCACGCTTGTTAGAAGTATACTGGATTACGCATCTCCGGCATGGAATCTTACATATCGCGTCCATGTCAATAGAATAGAACGTATACAGAAGGCCTTCACCAGGTATCTCAGATTCAGATGTTCTAGTTGCGATCGAGATACCAGTTATCCTCAAAGACTCAACCATTTCAATATGATATCTCTGGAACAACGTAGAAGTCTCTCCGATCAGATATTTCTTTACAAAATTATCCGTAATCGGTCCGATGTTCCAGAGCTATTATCTGGACTTAATATCACTGTACCTAGGCGCACTATAACTAGATCTGTACGCAGAACAGATATACTTGCTGTGTCCTCATCAAGAACAAACCTTGGTCGCAGTGCCCCTATGAACCGATTTATGACTAATTATAATATAATCCACAATAGCAGCAACATTGACATCTTTGCCGACACTTTTAACCAATTCCGTAAAAAACTTATGTACCCCAACCATTCATCATAACATTTTGATCACGTTTATTGCAGTCGTTTTACGTGTAGAAATAATCAAAATTAAATTAAATTATTTATTATTTATTTATTGATTAACTAAATCAGAATTTTCTTTGTATGTTCCTTATATTATCATCCTAGAGTAAGTAAGTTTAGTATATTTTAAATCACTTTGGAAAAGTTCTTTTGTATGTATTTTTAAATTATGATTAAGCTGTGTACTTCTATAAGTGAGAAATTCACCATACTATGTAATAGATATATAAGTTATTTTATGTAATATGTATTAGTGAATAGGTCGTTGGAGTACCTTATATATAAAATAAAATAAATTAACAGGCGAATGAGTTGCGCGACTTCTGTTCCCCTTTTAAGACGCCCTGTACAGGTTGTAACGGAAGCGTGTGATCAAATTTAAAAAACTGCTTTTGCTCATGTTAATGTTCAACTTTCTTTAAGGAAGTCCTAGATTACCTAACAAGGAAAAAGGTAAGGTAAGGTTTCCGTATGTAAAGTTTTTATCTTGGTTCAATAAAGTATAAATAAATAATATTGGCTTTTCCATACAATGTTTTCGTCAGCTGACCAAAATTTGTATACAGAGATACAATTTTTTGTTAAGAATTGATTACGACATCGTTGGAGAAAGTTATTCATATTCATGCGTAGAAGCAGATTATAAAATACGGTCACACCTATCCGTTACAGCCTGTATAGAAGTTTGTTTGACAACACTGAATACGGAATAGAATTCAGACTTCAAATATTAATATGGATGTATGTGTTTATATTATGCATGCAACAATTTTTTATAGATAGATCGATTTACCTGCATTTAGGCTGTCCCTCAGTACCGACACTACAGTTTCCTTGCAAACAATAGTCCTTACAAATGGAAACTTCGCATTTTTTACCCTCATAACCTTCTATGCATTCACAGATCGGCTCATCTTCCTCATTCAGGGAACAGGCACCGTTGTTTAAACAATAGTCATGACACGCGTTAACTTCGCAACGTTCCCCAGAGTAGCCGGCATTACAGCTGAAAAAATGAAAATATCGGTGAGTTACTATAATCAAGAAAATCAACAAATAAGTATGACTACTTGTAACAGGCGAATGAGGTGCGCTATCACTGTGCGGGGCGGGGTTCAGACGCCCTATACAGTGTGTAACGATAGGGTGTGATCAAATTTTAGAAACTGCTGTTGCCCATGTCAATTTTCTCCCAAGGATATCCTAGGCAATTACCAAAACAAATTGGATTATCCATACAAAGTTGCCGTTTGTATTGTTGTATTGACTACGACTTCCTTGGAGAAAGTTATTCCTATTCATGGGCAGAAGCAGTTTTAAAATATGGTCACACCTTTACGTTACAGCCTGTATATAAGTTTATTTTTCAACACACTTGCTCATAAAGTGGCTATAATTTCACCGCAATTAGGCATATAATTATACCTGTAATCAAACTGTGACTTTTTCATTGCTATTATTTTCAAGTGAGTTATAGAGTGTTTTTTGATTTGTTGAGTTGCTATATTAAAAAAAAAGTTTGGCTACAAAAAAGATCGTTGAGCACGATCTTTTTTATAGCGAATCTATAATAGTACAAATAAATTAATATACCTATTGCATGCTCATTTCTTGCAACTTCGTATTTAAATAGATAATTTCAACTTGTACCTGTTTAATAAATAAAACTTTCACTCAAATATAACTTTTGTTTTCTCTATATAAAAGAAAACAAGAAATTCCCCATTTTGTACGCGGCTTTCGCTATCCGCGAAAACCAAAAAAACGAAACCGCATTCTTTTAGTCTATGGCCGATCGCCATTGTTAGATGCGAGCGCATAGAAAGAAAGAAAGAAAGAAAAATTGTTTATTCTGCACAAACGAAACGCGCAATACAAAATAAAGAGTCGCATTCACTAAAGGTGCAAATTAGCCAAAAGCCTCGTATTTAAAACGAAAAATTATAAAAGTTTGTCAATTTTGTCTATTGCATAGGAAAACTGATTAATTTTAGCCGCCATTGTGAAAAAACTTACACAGCTCGTTTTCACTGTTGAAATTACAGTTATTTATTAATTAAAATATCTACAAGTACTAATTATGAAGAAAATGATTTATGTTGTACACCGCCCCTTAAAAGATGTGAAGCTCTTAACGTTAGGGAAACTTTACTACCTGAAAACTCCAAAGAAACATATATATTACCCCCGCTCTCTTAATACCCTCACCTGACGGCTCGGGTCTCAATGGCGCCTCAGCGGTAATCATCAACATTACACACTTGTACCATAATGTACTATAACAACACTGACTACGGTTATCGAATTCAGACTTCAAATTGCCATTTGTTCTTCAGGGGCACAATAAGGGGCATGTGTTAATATTGATAAAAGTGTTTATATTATGCTTGCAAGAAATTTTATGTGCAATTCGATTTACCTGCATTTAGGCTGACCCTCTGTACTGACACTACAATTTCCTTGCAAACAAAAGTCCTTACAAATGGAAACTTCGCAATTTTCACCCTCATAACCTTCTGTGCATTCACAGATCGGCTCATCTTCCTCATTCAGGTAACAGGCACCGTTGTTTAAACAATAGTTATGACACGCGTTAACTTCGCAACGTTCCCCAGAGTAGCCGGCATTACAGCTGAAAAAATGAAAATATCGATGAGTTACTCTATAATCGAGAAAATCAACAAATATGTATGACTACTTGTAACACGCGAATGAGGTGCGCGACCACTGTGCCGCGTTTCATGCGCCCTGTACAGTGTGTAACGGTAGGGTGTGATCAAATTTTAAAAACTGCTGTTGCCCATGTAAATTTTCTCCCAAGGATATCTTAGGCAATTACCAAAACAAATTGGATTATCCATACAAAGTTGCCGTTTGTATGGAAGATACCTACAATGTTTTGTAGAGAATTGACTACGACTTCCTTGGAGAAAGTTATTCCTATTCATGGGCAGAAGCAGTTTTAAAATATGGTCACACCTTTCCGTTACACCCTGTATATAAATATATTAACAACACTGACTACGGTTATGGAATTCAGACTACAAATTGCCATTTGTCCTTCAGTGGGACAATATTATACTATAGCTTGCAACAAATTTTATTTACAATTCGATTTACCTGCATGTAGGCTGCCCCTCTGTACTGACACTACAAATTCCTTGCAAACAATAGTCATTACAAATGTAAACTTCACATTTTTTACCCTCATAACTTTCTGTGCATTCACAGATCGGCTCATCTTCCTCATTCAGGGAATAGGCACTATTGTTTGAACAATAATCATGACACGCGTTAACTTCGCAACGTTCTCCAGAGTAGCCGTCATAACAACTGTAATAACAAAGACATCGATGGGTTATCTATAGTAAAAAAACAACAAATATGTATGATATTTGTAAAAGATAGAGAACAACCGAATATTCGTTTTCAGCCAGTTCCGGCTGAAATTTCGGTTTCGATTTCGGTTTCATAAAACTTTCGGCCTGGCCGAAACTAGTTTCGTTAATTTTCGTAAGACGCTCTGGTTGCTTCGAGTGCCCTGATACCGGGCGATCGCACTATTCCACCATGGCGTTGAGTGAGTGTGCCAATGCCGTTTGTGATTACCGGTTAAACATATTTTTTATGTCTTTGTGTTTTACTAATATTTGTCAATCAATTGTAATTATCAAAGAAAAATATTTAAATACATTAATTACTAAGTGAACTAATTTTAACGAAGTGATATTCTTTGAATAAGCAAAACAAGGAACTGTACTATGTTCATTGTTTTTAAAACATTTCAACTGTTATTTTGCCATGCATGTTTACAATTTTTTAAAACTGCTGAAACGAGGTGAATCTGAATACTTTCTTTATTATCTGTGTTTTTGAAAAACAGGCATTTTCTTTTGTTTTAATTTTTTAGATACGTTCAAACTGAAGTCACATGATTAGTTTTAGGGTTCCGTACACGAAGGGTCCAAACGGAGTAGCCCTATTGTTTTCATTCAAGTGTCTGTCTGTCCGTCTGTCTAGCCGTCGTCTGTCACATAGAATTTACCGCCAAACGGTTAGAGCTACTTTTTTCAAATTTCCACAGTAGGCATCTTGTTGACCCAAAGCCATATAGATAGTCAAAAAATATGTTTAATGTTTTTAATATGATAAACCTACACAGTTTAAGGGAGACCGAAAAATAAATTTAGGCTATCCCGTCGAGTGGGATATCGTTGTTTTGAGCCCATTGGGTAGATAAATACTGTATTTATGTTTTACAAAATATTGGAAAACAAAGGCATGAGAAGTCACCAAAGTCAGATTTTTTTACAAAATTTTGTTCCAAAGAATTTGTTAACTTTCCTTTGACCTATGAACTACAAATTTGGTGATAGTGTTTATTATTACGTATATTTTACTAATAAATACCAATATCAACACAGATTTTTTATTAGAAATTGCATTTTTCCTATTACAACCAACTGTTTCTTGCGATATAGTACGGAACCCTAAATGTGTGTAGTCCGACACGCACTTGGTCGGCTTTTTATTTTTAATTATTTAACAAATATCTATTATCATTCGATAGCATTAGATATAAATAAATAAACCTATAGACTGTTTCTGATTGGTTTTACGATAAGTAGACTAATATTTTCTTACAAACACTATGCTAAGCAAGCAATTTTAAGTGCAATAAACGTAAGATAATAACTGGCCAAGTTCGAGTCAGACTCGCGCACAAAGGGTTCCGTACCATTACCGCAAAAAACGGCAGAAAAATCACGTTTGTTGTATGGGAGGCTCACTTAAATATTTATTTTATTCTGTTTATAGTATTTGTTGTTATAGCGGCAACAGAAATACATCATCTGTGAAAATTTCAACTGTCTAGCTATCACAGTTCATGAGATACAGCCTGGTGACCGACAGACAGACGGTAATAGGGTCCCGTTTTTACCCTTTGGGTACGAAACCCTAAAAATGTCAACGTTTTTAAGGTCTTTAACTCACACACTCTCACACATACTCTTTATTGTGTATGTACTCGTATAATGCCACAATAAGAAAATATCGTTTTGGCAATTTTTCGACAGAAGCACAACTGCCTTATCTAAAAGAAAACTATCTGCAATAAATCGCTCTCATTAGGCAGTGCCAAGTCCAAACACAACATTTATCAAAAGTTCATGATAATTACACACAAGTTTTGTAAAGATTATCTGAATTATAGGTCATTAAAAATGAGGCTAAGCAAAAGCGACTTGAATTAACTTCGGACTTCTACGAGGACGGTTAGACTGGCAATGAATATACCAAATTGGTTCAATATAAGCTCGAAAATACTCCATTCTTAGACTTTCTCTACGAGTTTCGGTTTCGACCAAAAATATAGTTTCGGTCTCTAGTTAACGGCGAATGTGGTGTGCGACTACTGCGCTGCGTTTCAGACACTCTATAAGTTCATCGTAGACAATACTGACATCGGTGAGGGAACTCGGACTTCAAATTGTTATTTGCTCTAGTTGGGACAAAAGTGGGCAGGCATATTAGTAAAAGTGTTTATAATTATTGTCTTTGCAAGTAAGTACAACATGATTTACCTGCATTTAGGCTTTCCCTCTTTACTGACATTACAGTTTCCTTGCAAACAATAATCCTTACAAATGGAAATTTCGCATCTTTCACCCTCATAACCTGCTGTGCATTCACAGACCGGCCCATCTTCTTCATTCATTGAACAGACACCGCTGTTCAAACAATGCTTATGGCATGCGTTAACTTCGCACCTTTCGCCGGAGAAACCAGTTTTACATCTGAAATAATAAATACCTACGTGAAACACATCAAACACTAAATAAAGTACGAAACCAGAAACCACTTCAGCCTGTGGACGTCTACAGAAGAAGTCCAAACACTGCTCAATCTCTAGCTATCCTGCCATGCAACTCAAATAGGAACCGTAAAACCAGCAAAATCAGTTATGGTGAATTTGGACCATAAACTGATTTTGCTGATTTTGCGGTAGTTAAAATTAAATAATATAAATAGACCAGGGTCGATAATTTTTAAAACCAAAAAAATAATAGTAGGATAAAAACCCATTAGAAAAGGAGGGGAATATTTTAAAAATGAAAGGAAAAATAATTTACGGGCGATCTGAGGTCGGGAAGGGGATGGGGGTTAGTTTTTATGGGTAAAAAACGGTCCTAACTAGCCCCTTCCCCACTTCTCCATGAAATACCTTTTGATGGGGGCTACAATTTTTCGTAGGTAACTCAGGTATATAATTTATCTTAAAATAGTTATAAATAGGCATCTACGCATATAATTTAAAGAAGATTCGACAACTTTCTATTAATTTTATTAACTTATTTGTTTGTTAAATTATAGTAGTATATTTTTATTTGCATTTTTTTTTTATCAATGTAACGTATAATCTAACGTTTTTCGAGTAATTAAAGTGTTAACTTTAATAAATAGCTCAAAATTATTTATAATAATTAAAAAAAAAATCGAATTCAAGTTTTTTTCGATTTTTTGCATTTTCTGAGAAGATTTACTATAGTAACATATTTTTTTTTCACCATCGGAAAGTAGAGATTTCAACGAACAGAAAACATACCAACTTTTTTAAAAAAGCTGATATTTTGACGGGTGAATTTTCGATTGAAAATTAGGGTGTTTTTCCGATATTAATTCAAAATAAGGTGAAAAAATAAATATTTTTAATCAAATAAATTACAGCGTATTTGGGACATAAAAAGGTAAGTTTTCAACAAAATACGTTAAAAAAAAAAATTTTTGTAAAAGATAAAAATAAAAAACCAAAAACTTGGTTTTTTGAATTTTTCACATAAATTTTGAGGTTATGTGAAAAAAAAGTAAAACAAAAGTTTTAGATCTTTTTATTACCTACAACTTTGCCATTTGACTTTTTTCGATAAGACTTTTAGTTTTGCCGGAAATCGAGAAAAACCGTTTTTTACCCTTAAAAACTCACCCCATCCCCTTGGCGACCTCAGATCGCCCGTATTTTTCCTTTCATTTTTATAATATTCCCCTCCTTTTCTAATGGGTTTCATCCTACTATTATTTTTTTTCACTTTTTATCATTTTTAAAGGCTTCTACCCTGGTCTAAAAACCAAAGTACACTAGACACTATGACCGAGTTTTCACCTCTAAATTATCGCAGAATTAATGTGACAAATTATCAAGCACGCGTCACACACACACATCATCAGCCTATTAATGTTCCCACTGCTGGGACACAGGCCTCCTCTCTGTGAGAGGGAATGGGCCGTAATCCACCACGGTTTCCTCACGATGTTTTCCTTTACCATTTTGAGAGCAGTGGTGATGAAATAATTTACACAAAGTAAAGCGCCTGCCTGGGCTCGAACCCACGACCTACAACTTGTAAGTCGCGGCCGATACCACTAGGCCACCATTATCTGCTGTAATTAACAGCCAATCACAAAAAATAACGCGTGCTTGACAATTTATCACATTAATTCTGCGATAATTTAGAGGTGAGAATCTCGGAAATAAAACATCAAAATATATTTTGTTACTAATGTATGACTCGAGTCGGTGTGCTAGGTACCCTAAATATAGATTTGGAAGCTTTCTAGTCTGTTTCTGATAAGCAGTGATAGGGATAATGTTAATGCTTAAGATCTGTAAACAATAGGTATACCTACTATCAATGAGTTGTTTTAAGTGACGTTAGTTAGGTTAGGTTATTAGGGTCAGCTCAAACCGAGACGCGACGTGACGCGACGATGCTAGTACTTAATGAGGCAAACATGTTTTACCTGCATTCTGGTTGTCCGTCAGCACTGACACTACAATCTCCTTGCACACAATAGTTCTGACATATTGAAGCTTCCCATCTCTCACCGGTGTAACCCGGTGTAGATTCATAACGAGATTCCTCACTCACTTCCGTACCATGGGACCATTGAACGCTTACATCTGTAGACTCTGATATCGAGTCGTTCGGTATCAGGTTTTTCAGAGGTTCACAGTTTAGATTTCCTTGAGTTTGTTCCTTTGTTGTATAGTTGGCTGCTATATGTTGACAACTATACCAACTATCTTCTAAGTGAGAAATAGAAAATAGTTTAGGTTCCTCACGTTGTCGTGGGTTCTTATGTAATTGCCAGATTTCGACATCATTTTCGGTCCTCCAGTAGATAAAATCTTTAGATACGGACAATGAATTTGCATACGATTTGTTTTTGATAACATATAATGTTGTTTCATTCTTTCCATTCAAATTGGCACTTTTAATAGGTAACTGTTCATCAGGATATGTATCAATTAACTCCATCCAGTACATTTTCTGTGTCTGTGGATCAATGGCCAAACTTAGTCGCCATTCAACATCTTTCTGTATTAGAATTTCTCTCTCGGAACCATCAAAGCGAGCCCTCTCTATCACTTCGTTTGTGATCCAGTAAATATATCTGTAATTTGTAAATAACTATGAAAATTCAGAAAGTTGAAAATGATTTTGTTGAGTCATAAAACTACACACAATAGCAAAATAGCGACATAAATAACTCACAAAAGGTCGTTTTAGGGTTCCGTAGCCAAATGGCAAAAAATGGAACCCTTATAGATTCGTCATGTCTGTCTGTCTGTCTGTTTGTTCATCCGTATGTCACAGCCACTTTTTTCCGAAACTATAAGAACTATGCTGTTGAAACTTGGTCAGTAATAAAAATAATAATAATAATAAAAATTTCCGGGTCACGGAGCGCATCGACTTCCTGAAGCAGAAAGTTTGTGCATGGGCCAGCCGTATTCGGCGGTATGAGCGGCGGGTTGACCGGTACTCGCAGAATCGCATGTTCCAGAGTGATGAGAGGTGGGTATACAGAACTTGGGAGCGACCTGAACAAAATGTGACTGACGTGTGCCGCCCGGATGATGACGCCACGAGTACATTCTGGCGAAGCATCTGGTCGGTGCCCGTCTGTCACACTGAGGGTGGCTGGATGCGTGATGTCGAGCGCGTGTGTGAAGCTATACCAGAAATGGAAAAAGTAATCATCAGTCCATCTGATGTAGCCAAAGCAGTTCGTCCGCTACCGAACTGGAAGTCTCCGGGACCGGACGGACTGCATAACTTCTGGCTAAAATGGTATAGCAGCTCACACGCGTTACTGGCATCTCAATTCCAGTCATGTTTAGAGTCTGGGTCGCTGCCGCAGTTTTTAACAACAGGCGTTACCCACCTGCTCCATAAGACAGGTAGTCCCGCGGAACCCAAGAATTATAGACCAATAACATGCTTATCGACGGTTTATAAACTTCTTACATCCATCCTGAGAGCAAAAATTGATAAACACATTGAAGTTAACTCAATAATGTCTACCTCTCAGAATGGATGTAGGACTGGGTCCCGCGGCACTAAGGAGCTACTCCTCATTGACATGGCCATAAGCCAACAGGTTCGTCGATCCCGCAAGGATCTGTCGACATGCTGGATAGACTACAAGAAGGCCTACGACTCTGTGCCACATACATGGCTCATGAGGGTGCTGGAGTTGTACAAAATAAATGCAACTCTATGCACCTTCCTTGAGTCATGTATGAGTCAATGGAAGACAGTCCTTCGATATCCAGGATGTCGACCGATTCAGGGGGATGATGAGCCTGTATGGATTAAGCGGGGGATATTTCAGGGCGACAGTTTGAGTCCACTTTGGTTCTGCTTAGCCCTGAATCCTCTAAGTACACTGCTGGAGGATTCAGGACTAGGCTATCGGTTGAGAAGAGGTGCTCAGGTCATATCTCACCTCCTTTACATGGATGATCTGAAACTCTTTACCCCCAACAATTTCCAACTGACGGAGCTACTGAAGGTAACTGAAACCTTCAGTAACTCCATCAGGATGGAATTTGGTGTGGACAAATGTGCAGTCATGCATGTAAAGCAAGGGGAGATTATGGAATCCGAGGGAATTCAACTCTCTGATTCCATACACCTTAGACACCTCTCCTCGACTGAAACTTACAAGTATTTGGGTATGTCGGAAGCGTTAGGCATCAACAGTACTGACATGAAGCAACTGCTGAAGGAACGTTTCTTTGGCCGCCTGAAAAAGGTATTAAATAGCCTTTTGTCGGGCGGAAATAAGGTGCGCGCCTTCAACAGTTGGGTCATGCCGGTTTTGATGTACTCTTTCGGCATACTCAAATGGACTCAGACCGAGCTCGACGCTCTTGACAGGAGGGTCCGGACACTGCTGACCGCAAACCGGATGCATCACCCACGATCATCGGTGATGAGACTGTACATCCCGCGGAAGTGTGGGGGTCGAGGCTTTTTAAACGCCAAGACTCTTCACAACCGCGAGGTGTGCAGCCTCAGAGAATACTTTTTGAAAGCTGAAGTGGGTATGCACCGGGATGTGGTCGCAGTGGACAAGGGACTCACCCCGTTGTCCATGGCTAAAGAGAACTGGCGCAAGCCTGTAATACTAACTACTGATGAACGCAAAGAGGTATGGCAAGGCAAGGAGCTACACGGACGCTTCTATCGGGCTCTCCATGGGCCCGATGTAGATTTCCCAGCGTCCGTATCCTGGCTACGTTTTGGTGACCTATTCGGGGAAACTGAAGGTTTTGTCTGTGCAATTATGGACGAAGTTATCCTGACGAATAACTACCGGAGATATATAATGAAGGATGGGACGGTTGACGTGTGTCGGGCATGCCACCACCCAGGTGAATCCATCCGACATATTATCTCTGGTTGTTCTCGTCTGGCTAACGGCGAGTACTTACACAGGCATAACCAAGTGGCCAGGATTATTCACCAGCAACTTGCTTTGAAGTACAATCTAGTGGAATCGGAGGTACCATATTACAAGTATGTGCCCGACCCAGTTCTCGAAAATGACCATGTCACGTTGTACTGGGATCGGTCTATCATCACTGATAGGACTATTGTTGCCAATGAGCCGGATATAGTGGTGATAGACCGATTAGCGCGCCGCACAATGATAATCGATGTCACCATCCCGCATGACGAGAACCTCGTGAAAGCTGAGAAAGAGAAACAAATCAAGTATCTCGACTTAGCACACGAGGTTGTCGACATGTGGAATGTGGACTCGGCAATCATTGTGCCGATTGTCGTTACGGCCAACGGCCTGATGGCCAAGAGCCTCGACGACCATCTGTCGAGGCTGTCGTTGGGCGGTTGGATCAAGGGGCTGATACAGAAGGCAGTACTCCTCGATACGGCTCGCATTGTGAGGAGGTTCCTGTCTCTGGAGCCCTAACAACCGGTAGCTTGGACCCTGTTCCCGATACCGGTTGGCCTCTATTTTCTATATTTTTAAATGTTTTTTTTTGTAATTTATTTTATAAAAATATTTAAAAATGTAGTAAATAAGAAAAGAAATCAATAAAGGAATAAAAATTTTATTCACGGAATATTACAGTTAGGTACAAGAAAAACATGAGGATAAGTTACAACTAATAGGTAGTCAGTAGATGTATTCTGTGAACCGCATTAAGATTTTCACACAAAAATAGAAAAAGAAACAACACATTTTGGGGGTCCCCCATACTTAGAACGTGTCATTTATTTTTTCATCGGTTCCATACTTGTGGGGTATCTATGGATAGGTCTTTAAAATAATATTGAGGTTGTGTCGACACCCTTGCGCCATCTGATGTTCCTAGTTCGGCGGGCTGTGCTGGCACTGCTGCTGCAGCTGGGCAAAGCGGCGCAAATACTGTAGCCTAATTGGTAATTACAGTTTTGAGCCGTTTGGGGTCGAAACCCTTTCCAAAATCAAGTAAAACTACCCTGTAATGGTCTACAAAAATGATTTGTTTTTTTTTAATATTACGCTAATACATACATACATACATAAACTCACGCCTTTTACGCTAATTTAGCCAGTATATGTATGATTATATCACTTAAAGTAACGTACCCGCCACAACTATCCACGGCGACATCCAAGCATTGCCTATTCGTCGTAATTATATGATTTCCGCCAACTGCTTTATTAGAAGATGCAGGATTTAATGCAAACGAGTAAATATTATAATATCCGGTCCTCCAAAACAGTAATTGTGTGACCGGGTCGTAAGCGACAGCCACGCTATCGCCGGTTTTTATTCCCGTAACTAAATGTTGAATTTTCCTGGTTGATAGGTCAAAGCTGGATATTGACACGTTCGTGTAGTCGTTGTCAGCAAAGATTACCCTGTTGTGAACTGGATCATAAGTTGTGGATTGAATATCTTTGTCCGACGGAATGTCTTCTGTGTGCGTAAGTGTTCCATTGTAATGAAACTCTAATCGTTTGTTTATGCCCATGACTATGTCTGAAACATGAAGATAAGATTTAATAAAAGACTTTTCTTTCCTCATCTTTTTATAACATACGCTGCTCGTACAAATGATTTGCATTCCTGCCAGTTGACATCCTTCTCGAGAACTACGTTCTACAATTTATTACTTACATTGAAAAACAATAAAATACACCATAACAAATTAGGACTTTCAAAAGTTACATAACCCTTAAACTACGTACCTAAATTTGAAACGAAAACAGTTTATGACGGATAACGGAATATCCTGAAGCTTCAAAATGTTCTATTATCGTTGTTTCTTTTTTATATTGATAGTACAAAATTTAGAAAAGCTAGCTTGTGCCAGTGGCGTCACCCGCGTGAAAAGTGTATTCTTATCCCAAAGGAACATTATACCGGGATGAAAAGTAGCCTACGTACTATTTCAGACTATAATTTATCTCTGTGCCAAATTTCATCCAGATTAGTTCAGCCTTTCTGGCGTGATTGAGATTATAAATAAATATTAAATATAAAAGACGCAAAACGACGCAGTGACGACCATGTGGTACACATTTCTCTGCGCCTACCAGAACAAAAGAGAGGTAGAGGCCGCCCGCCATTGACCTGCAATGCTTCTCACCGTGATGACTTAGGTGAAGTGAGCTCGAAGTGGAGAGAGCTGTCAGTGATGCTAGGGATTGCCTAATTTATTATATTTACAATCATATCGACAATTTTAAAAGGAAGTGTTAGCTTTATGCCCTTTTCATTTAGAACAAAAATAATTGAAATATCTCCAAAGAAAAAAAAAACCCTCATTAATATGCTTAGAACGTTGATCCGTACTTTAAATAAATAATAATTATTATCATTATAAAAAAACAGTATCGGGTTAACAAAAAAAACGGCCAAGTGCGAGTCGGACTCGCGCACCGAGGGTTCCGACTTCCGTACAAATCTGTAGACAGGTAGCCTGTAGGTACCGTTTTTTCCTTTCGAGATACGGAACCCTAAAAATATGTAATGTAACAAAAAATTTAAGGTTTTGCGAAATTTTTCCTTTATATGTGCTATAAAACATTGTTTCATGGCAATTTTCAAGATTCTAGGTCGACTGGAAGTACCCTTTAGGTTTTGATTCCCTTGCGAGTAGTTGCGAGTGAAAATATGCGACTTAAATTGCTGTTTCTTTTGATTGCGTTAACATAGAATTATGATTTAGTTACAGCTTAAAGGTATTATAGACCTGAATATTTGATATGAATTTGTAGGTTTTGATTCTCTTGCGAGTGTCGAAAATTTGCGGCATAAACGGCCGTATCTTTTGATTACGTTGGCTTAGAAGTTTGATTTTTTCACAACTTCAAGGGACTGTAGAGTGTAGAGTGTAGACTTGAGTATATGATATACTAGTATTTTATTTTGATATTTTACGAAAAATAACTTTATTTTTGGAAGTCGGTGTCCATAACGCATTAAAAAGGTACCTACCAAAGACACCGAATTCCAAAAATAAAGTTATTTTTCGTAGGTGAAATAACTTTGTAGTTTTTTATTTGGAAGTCGGTATTATAAATAAGGTAAATTACATACTTAAGAGTGTTGTTTTTATTAAACAAGGTTAAATCGTACAGTTAAGTGACTTGACAAAAATATTTATTGAGATATTTTATTTATTTTTAACCGACTTACCAAAAAGGAGGAGGTTCTATGTTCGACTTCATGAATATATTTTTTTTTCCACCGATATCTCTGTCATTTGGGGACCGATTTAAAAAAATCTTTTTTTGTTTGATAGAGTATGTTCCCAAATTGGTCCCATTTTAATTTGGTGAAGATTTGATTAAGGACTTTGAAGATATACAACATAACTCTTCAATAAATAACGGCAAACCTTTCGGGATTGCTGCAATCGCATGTCTGTTCATTGTTTATACCATTTCATAACATAACATCACGCCAGTACGCTCTTAGGCTCTAGACAGACGGACTGCATTTCAACTGCACTCCGACTGCAAATTTGCAGTTTGAATGGGTGGTGAATGTCATATGTCTTCGATATTTTGGTTCTAGGACATGCCGATTTCCTCACGATGTTTCCTTTACCTAAGACCAGTAGTGATAAAATAATTTACACAAAGAAAAGCGCCTGCCTGGGTTCGAATTCACGACCTACGATAGAGTGTACCTACACGTAAATTATATATATTATGAGATTAGACGAAGCAGGAGCGAGCAAGCTAGGTACATCCTAGCAAGCGGGCTGCGTAGTGATGCAGTTCTATTGCAGTCGTACTAACTGCATTCAAATTTGCAGTCGGAGTGCAGTTCAAATGCAGTTCGTCTGTCTAGAGCCTTAAGGGGTACGCAGATCTCTCATTTCACCGGTTATGTTCAAGTTCCATGATCTTCGGGTAATCTATTCTGGCGTTACAGGTACCTTACTAAACAACTGGCCTATTAGGTAGGTACAAATAAAAAGTGATAAATAAAAAAAACTTTTTTGCAAAAAAATACTACCGAATATAAAAAAACTACAAAGTTATTTCACTTACGAAAAATAACTTTATTTTTGGAAGTCGGTGTCCATAACGCTTTAAATTGGTACCTACCAAAGACACCGACTTCCAAAAATAAAGTAATTGTCACGTTTCTTGCAAAAAATTTTTTTTGTTTATCACTTTTTATAGTATTAAAAAAAAGGTTATGGCGTAAAAACAATATTGCGTTTGAATTGTGAAAATCAGTTAACGCATTTAAGCGATATTTAGGAATTAATTAAACGCGAAGTGAGAATTTGCCCGGTGACAGTTGACAGCGGGTGAGAGCGCCGCCGCCGCAACCCGCGCCCCGCGCTTGCCTTGCGTTGTCTGCGAATGTTACTTTATCATTGGCCAGAACTAGATAAGTAAAAAGTTAGGTATCTACTAAGTATAAAATATAAAGAAGGTACCTAAATGAAATACACAAGAGTCTTGTTTTCTTAAATTCATAAGTAATAGTTGTTTAGACTCATAAATAAAAGATTTTTAATAATTATTAAATTTTCAATAGCTTTAATCATATTCGATAAACCCGATTGTCGATATAAATGTAAATGTACAATCCCTAGTATCACTGACAGCCTACTGACAGCTCAGGTTTCACGGTGATATTTTGACAGAATCGACTCGCTGGTGGTCTAATATAGAAAGAGACGTCAATCAAGCCCAATTACCAGAACAGACAATCAAAGACAGAACAACCTTGCGTAGAAAAGTGGAGAGACCCGTCTAGGGCACGAATATGGACAACTCGTAACGAAATTTCCATTATTTCAATGCCGATACTGATTATCGGAATCTCGGAATAAAGAAAAACCTATATTTTAGCTCCTTGTGTGCTTTTTTTCAGAAAGGCATGACCTTATTATTCCTTTTTGGGAATAAATTTAAAGTTTAATAAATAAGCGCCCGATTATCCAATCACTGGTGATTAAACAGAGACACAATAGAAGAACCTATTATGTCGCTGATAAACGTATATTTTATTCTACTTAATCCAACTTCATACCGAAATTGTGCAATTAACAAAAAAAATTGGATATCTAACGAATGTGCGCAATTCCGATATTGATCTCGGAATTCCGATATTCAGATCATATATCGGCAATCAATATCGGAATTGAAAGATTTTTAAAATTACATGCCCTAGACCCGTCCTTATAATGGGACCGAAGTACAAAAAACGAGGACAAAAATACAAAATTTGTCTCTAAAGCAACTTTAGAACCAAGATTTTGGAACGAAAATCATCGCAAAATTTATGTGACAAACTGTGAATGTGACTGGTAGAATGGACTTTCAACCGCCAATTGTATCACTTGACTTTTTTATTTTATTTGTGACGTGTTGATAATTTATTTCGAGAAACCGCGGGTATCAGCGGATACTAGCTAAAGTCGCGAGCGATATTTTAGCTTCCGATATTTTGTGTGCCCTAAAATAATCATTTTTATAATAATTATATTGTTCTGGACCAGCGAGGTGGATTATGGCCCATCTCCTCTCTCACAGAGACGAGGCCTGTGTCCCAGCAGTGGGAACACTATAAGGCTGATGATGATGAATAACATATAATTATCATTTATTCATTCACAAAGCCATATCAAACACAGTTTACAAATAAGATATACAAGATAAGACAAAATACACGTGATGGTACACTGACGTCTAAACTAGGCAGATTTATGTACCTTAGAAGTCAGGAAACCGCTTCCACTCTATATTCCCTTAGCGACCTTTATGGTGGCTCAACGCGTTTCGATTTATATCAAACTAATAAGCGATTTTTACTAAGTGAAATTGCAAGTTCGTCCCACGGACGGAATGCAATGCAATTCGATCGATATACACTTTAAATTTCCTTAGAAAATACGTGACACAATTACAACTGCATCGCGCCATCAGGATCCCTTACTGTCATAGTCCGATGGGAACATAATTCGACACGACCGAAAAGTGTTTAGACGTGCTTTCCGAGGTGTGCCTCGATAAATGTTACAATGCCAGCTTTCAAACTCCGAGCTACCATTTCAAATAATAATTCGTACCTTGCCCGATCTAGGAAACGAACAAGACACTACAATCGAGTAGACGTATTAGCGACCGGGAGACCAATGGGTCAGTTCGGAACACTCTTTACGCTGGGATGGTTTCTTGGCTGAAGCCGAAGGTGGTATTTTTGGCCGAAGACGAGCGAAGCCGAAGGTTCAGTTGGACACTACCACCAAGTGAAAACTACTCAAATTTGTAATGATTGATAAAAACAAGGATTTTTGTTAGTTGCCGGCCGCCTGGGAGCTAAAACAACTCCGTGGCTGCTGTGTTGCCGGACTGATACTCTAGTAAGAAATGCACTATGATATAATCGAGGATAGAACAACCGGCTCCGAGAAAAGATATAAATATTTATACTAATATTATAAATGCGAATGTAACTCTGCTTGTTTGCTACCTGATCTTTTTAGATGAAATATGTGAATGACCCTGGGAAGGACATAGAATAGTTTTATCCTGGCGGTATGTTCCCTTGGGATGATAAATTACTTTAACGCGGGCGAAACCCCGGGCAGAAGCTAGTTACCTATATACATAATATCAAGTACTCGTGTTTTCGACGCACTGCTTACATTATTCACAAAGATAATAAATTTAAATCAAATAATATCGCCGGGTTAATTCAAAAACCAACTAACTCGGTGATTTTGGGATTTTGAGTTAAATATACCAACCGATTCGAAATTATATTCTCTTTCTACTGGTAAAACATACTAAGACGTGCGATGGTTAGTTTCAGAGATACTGAATGGTGAAACCAACTATCTAACCATACTGTTTATATGCAAAACAAATATTCCTTGTTAATCAGCAAAATTATGTTTTTTATCGAAGTCAAACAAGATACTTAAATTTAATCAGTTTTCAAAATAAAAAAAACCTGCAAAATATACGGATTTTTTGGAAAGAAAATCGATCACATGCAAATATATGGTTTTAATACTTAGAAAAAACAGGAAATAGCGTAAAGATTCAATGATAATAGCAGTTATTCAAGGATAATAGCTATTACTTGTTGATTATTCATTCATTCTTGACACAAAATCAAGAAGTAATTGTTAGTAAATAGGTTTAGTAGGTTTTACTTCTATAATTTTGAGAATTTTGATCATGATCTCAACAAAATATTGAGAAGTAAAACCGATTAACCGCGGGTAGTTGGTTTAAATTCTGCAATTTCTGAACGCGCATGCGTCGATCCTTGAGATGACGAATGGTAGAAGTAAATATAAAAGCCCGTAGACCAGCACGCGGTCCAGAACTTCTTAGACATCACCGAGTATCTCGACTTCAGTTCTAACGATGATTATTTAGATTAAGAGTTCAAACACAATGTTAATTGTTCATGAATAAATTGAATTGAATTGAATTGAACGCCAGATGGACCCACGAACAATCAATAGGTTCGAGTTCTGTTCACAAATGAGTGTCGAATTGCGTCGCACCAGCTGGTGCGACGCCTGACCAACTGGTCAGGAGCAAGTGTGGAGAATAAGAGGAGAGAGGTTTCTACTAATTACAAACTGTGAGTTTTCATGGAGGTTCTTTTATGGTTTGGGGACGAATAACTTCCGATGCTCGTACGGCGCCGGTTATTGTTGATAACTGGTTAACTGCAACCCGTTACATCGAGCAGGTCCTTCAAGAACATGTTTTGCCATATTCGTGATTCATTGGGCACGACAAGTTCCTCCTAATGCACTATAATCTACGCGCATACGTTGCACATTGTGTTGATGAGTAGTAATGAGTACCAACAATGAGTTCTTCAAAACGTCGGTATTTCAAAATTGCAGTGGCCAGCTCGTAGTCCGGACCTAAACTCAATAGACATGCTCTGGGACTTGCTCAAAAGAAATACCAAGTCCACCTCCAACCAGCCAGAAACTCAACCAACTTCGATATGGAGCACTGGTCGCATGGAAAGCCACATATATAAATAACAAACACTTATTTAGTGCATTTACCCATAATTCAGTGTGATGATAGATATGGATGGATGGAGAGGGAGGGGACGGCCAAAGAAAAGATGGATAGACTGTGTGAGGCGTGATATGAAATAAAAGGGCGTCAGTGATGGAGTAACGGGGAAAGGATGGTATGGATGAAGAAAACGTGTTGCGCCGACCCCAAGTAACATGGGAAAAGGGCAAGAAGATGATGATGACCCATAATTCAGTGTCAAAAATTAATTTATATACGACTAATCAATAAATTCGCATGTGACCAAGTTTCCGTGCCGCTGAATTTAAAATCTTTGGCAGCCATCATAGTGAAAAACAAAAATAAAAGCAAAAATAGGAGATAGAGTGAACTGGTTAAAGATTAAGAGAATGACATATGAAAAGAGTCAAATTAAAATTTTGCCTAACTATGACACGTCTGAGGATTCTTTGGTTGTAGATCTTGAAAATCATGAACCAGACAAAAAAGGCAGTAGCGAATTTACCAGCTGCAACTACAAATGTCATCGACTTGCTGAAATTGTGCAAAAAGTTAAAGTCAAATGTATTTATTTCAACTAGGCCATTATGAATGTTAAAACATTTAAAATTTACATGTAATAAAAATTTATTCTACCGTGCAAAAAAAATGGAGTATCCCCGAAGAATACCATGCGTGGAATGAAAATTTAGCGACTGATGAATGAAATTAAATTTGGCCTTGAACCGGATGCTACTGTGTCTAATTGACTTCTGAAGAAGAATATTCTTTTATAAGTTTTCCATGCCTTTGTGTTCGTTTTTTCTTGAATATATATCTTTTTTCAACTCAGGTGTGTTTTTAATCAATCTGTTTTCAATTTATTAAACCATCTTTAACACTTAGATAGTTTTCATGATGAAAACGCTTTGTTAAGGCACACGGTTACATAGGTTAGTTCAAAATTTTAACAAATATCGGGTGGTAAAAGCGACTAACTGCCGCACTCAGAGACATTTAACGGTTACTTAATGCGCTCCTTAGTATAGATTTTGTACTAAAAATCTCTACTAAGGAGAGCTTTAAGTAACCGTTAACGTCTCTGAGTGCGGCAGTGAAATTTTATTTTTTTGCGTTATTGTCGAAACTAACAGGATTTATAAGAATAATACATTATTGTTCGATGTATACATTTGAATTAATGACCAGTGACTTTATGAGAATCTACAGTAACGCTTATTTTTGAAAATAATGCCTTTATTTTGTAGGAAGGTAAAACCAATTAAATAAGGGGGTTTAGGGCACAAAATGCAATATTCTGTGCAACCCTGTTACTTTTCTATGAACTGCTATAAATCAACGCATATGTGATTTTATTATAAATCAGATGCTGTTTCTCATAATAACATTATCTAAAATAGTACATGTTTTTTTTTGATACAAACTTTAAAAACGCCCTAGCACAAAATCATAAAGTGGGCAGTTAGTTGGTTTTTGAATTAAACCGGCGATATATTGAAATAACTGCTTCTAATTTCATTAGAATTCAGACTGCTTAAGAAGTGATCTAATGTGGCACTTTTAAGTCAAGTTTTTTGGAATATTTTTATAAATAAATGACGATAAATTTTGTTCATGCAACGGAATCTGAAATGTTAACATTGCCGCTGGAAAGCGATTTAGGCAGGGTTTCTCACCGCTAAATTATTGCAGAATTATTGTGGCAAATTGTTAAGCACGCATCATTCACTGTGATTGGTTGAATGAATTTTCAACAGCCAATCACAGCAGAAAACCGACGATTATTCGTTGATTACGTTAACATCCCGATTATTGAGTGTTGAGAAATCGGGGATTATACTCAATTTGACATTAGACATTTAAATAATCCTATTTTACAGCCCAATCATCTGATTTTGACTTCTGTTGCGTCGGTGATACGAAAAATGGCAGATGTATTAAACAGTTAGTTTTGATAGGTTTATGCTTTTTATGCCATCCTTATATTTACGGGATGGAACTCAAAATCGGTTGAAGGGACTGTAAAAAGGAGTAGTAAATATTCCTAATGTTATTTCAAATGGACTATAGTTGGATCCCCTTTTTTTAGATCATTGATACATCAAAAATAACGGCTAAGTGGACATCGGACTCGCGCGCAAAAGGTTCACAATAAAACTACCTATACTTTAATAAAAACCTAAAATTTGGGAAAAAACATGACAAAACCTCACTTTTAGAGTTCCATAAGTCTTCAAGCTTTTCCGAAGGCGTAGTTAAACCGAGCATATTGAACTATCTAACAAACAAAAATAATAATAACAAAACAAACACACAAGGCAACACCACAAATAAATAGCAACGAACCGGCCAGCCTCTCCCAGAAATCAACAAACAAACTGAAAAAGCTACATCAACACACAACACACATCTTCCAAGCCGGTTGGTCCCCGTGGAAGAGTACGACCACAACCCTCCAGGAAAACCAAAAAAACAAAAAACTACTAAACTGGACAAAGACAATACAATACAATATTATTTTATACAATTGTATAAAAATTGGAACTTATAATGTCGGTCTCTGTCATCAATACACCGATACTTAGAACTCAATAATGCACTGAAAGATATAAACTGCGACATACTAGGATTCACAGAAACAAGAAAAATGGGTTGCCACATAGAAGAGTATTCAGACTATGTTTTCTGCTATATAGGAGAAACAAAGGGATTATGCAATCCCTTTGTTTGGAGGCGGATTTCTAATAAAAAAGGCATAGAAAAATAATATAATTAACTTTACTGGCATTTCGGAGCGAGTAGCGTTATTACAAATGAAATTTGGCAGACTAAACATTTCTATAGTGCAGGTATACGCACCCACAGAAAGATCAGACGATACAGAAATACAAAAATTCTACAATGATCTGAAAAAAGCTCACACACTAGCTGATGAGAAAATCATAATATTAGGAGACTTCAATGCAAAAATAGGGCAACCCAAAACAGGAGATAAACTCGTCATGGGACAGTATGGGCTAGGCCAAAGAAACGAAAGAGGCGAACAACTGCTAGAATATGCATTTGAATATAGACTAGCAATAATCAACAGTTATTTCAAAAACAACTAGCCAAAACAATCCTAAAAAGAAAAACGACATAAAATATTTAGCGAACAAACAATAGCCTTATTTAACAAACGTGGTGAACTAACTATAATACAAAGAAAGAACTAAGCAAATTATATAAGGAAACTAGCAAAGCAATCAAAAGAGACCATAGTAAGCACAGACAAAGGATATTAACAGAAAATCTAAACAAATTCAGAAGCACAAAGAAAGCATTTAATAAATTAAACTTAAGAA
This sequence comes from Anorthoa munda, assembly GCA_945859665.1. Taxonomy (NCBI): domain Eukaryota; kingdom Metazoa; phylum Arthropoda; class Insecta; order Lepidoptera; family Noctuidae; genus Anorthoa; species Anorthoa munda. The sequence goes on from OX243893.1 coordinate 3,839,922, forward strand.
AAACTTGGATACAAAAATTAGAAGGCCAACATAAAGAAACTAAAACAAGACAAGATATCATACAGCAGGCACCTACTTTCTACCAAGAACTATAAGAAAGATAAAACCATCGAGGAAGCCAACGAATCACACTATTGTTATAACACGGAAACAATAAGACCGATAGAAGAAAAAGATATATATACGCCCAGCTGAAACAACTAAAATCAGATAAAAGTCCTGGTTCCGATGGAATAACCAATGAAGCTTTGAAAATAGGTGCACCAGTTTTACTTAGAGCTCTCACAGAATTATTCAATCTCATATTAGAAGCTGAAATCGTACCAACCCAATGGTGCACGTCAGACATCATACTACTATATAAAAAAGGAAACCCTATAGAATCTATAGAATATGTCCACAGTTACATCTACCTAGGCAAACAAATATCATTTTTGAAAACGCACAATGAAGATGAAATTGAAAGAAGAACAAACATAGCCTGGATGAAATTTTGGTCACTCAAAGAAATTCTAAAAGGAGACTACTCGATAAACATTAAGAAAACGGTATTAGACACCTGTATACTGCCTTGTCTACTGTATGGCTGCCAAACTTGGATATACACGACAAAAGCAAAACAAAGGATCACAACAACACAAAGAGCAATGGAGAGAAGTATCCTAAACATAAGAAAAATACAAAAAGTCAGGAGCAAAGTACAAAAAGTCTGGGGCGCACGGTTGGCGCAGTGGTTGAGCGATTGACTGCTGCGCTGCGTGTCGCGGGTTCGATTCCCGCACGGAACAAATGTGTATGTGAGTTTATATGTTTGTAAATGCACCCACGATACAGAAAGAAATTCCTAGTGAGGGGCAAAGATTATAAACAAAAAAAAAAGTAATCAGACCGACAAAAGACAACAGATCTCTAAAATTTAAATGGAAGTGGGCAGGTCACGTATCGAGATACACAGACAGCAGGTGGACAATCAATACTACATGGTGAAAAGGACCAATTAGCAAAAGAAAAAACTGCCCCCACTACTCGTAAACGATCACAGACAGATCTGTTCATTTGTCGCGGCCAATTTGATTTGAATCTACTGAACCTGGTTCAGTTCTTTGGTGCACATAAAATGAACCTCTGTGACCCAAACACGGACGCGTAACTTAACAAATATTGAATATGGGGAATCACTTTTGGGGAACAAATTAGAAAAATAAAAAGTTCTCTAAACTAGGTAACATAACAATTCCAAACAAAAATGTTGAGCACTTTTTCGCTGTGGTTGTAAAATGGGCACAATTCTAGTAAGTGTTAAAATGTATGCCAATTAGCTCAAATCAGAATAAAATTTATTAAAACTTAACTAGTTTTCAACTTTATGCTTACCCCAATTGAAGCAGTCTACCATCGCCACCTTCAAGGCTAACAACACCAACACACGCATCTTGGTCTCCAAACAACGTGTTTTCAGCAAAACTAGATGAGACGTCAACTCTCGATGAGAGCTTGTTGAATACAGAAGCGAACTGATAATTTTATGTGAACACGACTCTATAAATAGGTAGCTACATGACAATTGCTCAAAACTCATTTCCTGTTGGGCAGACTTCATGTGAAAAGCGGGCTTCATATGTGTTTTGTATATTTTTAAACAAATTCTTTATTATTTTGTCATTTTAATTTTTGCACGTTGATAGTCGGACGGCTGATTGCCTGTGAACATAGATAATATATTTATCAATAGGACGCAGGCATGTAAGTTTCAGGGACACTCTAGTCTGATAAGCGAACCATAAATGTGGGAATTTTACAATTACATAATAGCTGGTTCCTACCACGGCATTGTATTCTTTGAAGAGTAGCCTATGTCCTTCTCCAAGGTCCAGTCTATATCTATAGCCAAATTCATCAATCTTGATTCAGTGTTTTAAACTTAAAAACGTAATAAACAGATCTACTCTCACATTTATCATATTTGAATGAGTATAAGTGTCGAAGTATCGATTCGTTTTAAGTTGATGCTCTCATTGCCTTTCTTACGAGACCGCAAAGACGAGGTTATGTTTGATGCATGACAATGTATTTGGGATTCCATGATTCCTTGTAGCATCCTAACGGCTGCATGAATTTTAATGAAGTGTCTATCAACTCATTTAGGTTGTACAATGGCCAGGTAGAGGACTACCGAATTATGTATTCCGTAAAGTGATTGACTTAAAACGCAAGCCTCCGACTGCATTTTATGATTTACGTCTGGTTCGCATCTTATTACTTCATTTTATTTACTACATATTTAATCGTTTACTTTTTATAATTCGCTATTATACAGTCAGGTTTTATAAATTTTTCAGAGAATACCTATTTACTTATTTTGGGTTATAGTACATTACTGCAGCGGCCAGCAAAAGAGGCATTGATGGACGAACGTGTAAATGTGGGCCGAGGCGAAGCCGAGGCACACATACGTAAGTCCATCAATGCCTAGTTGTGGCCAAGGCTTGTATAGTACTTTTCTCAAATAATGCGCGGAAATTAAAACTAAGTAGCACATAGAACTCATTTTGTCAAAATCAATGACGAACAACAATAATTGTTCCCGCGTTAGTGTTCTTTTGTTTTTTTTTAATAAACAGCTTTCTATATGCAAGCCAGTTCGAAATTTAAATACAACCTTTGATAATTTACCTCCTTGGTTGCCATGGTTCAGAGTAAAAGATCGTTCCATTTTTAAATAACACGACAGATATGAGTTTACTATGTAATTTATTTGGCCGCTAGACACGACAGATATGGATTTTCATACAACTTTTGCCGGCCGCTGCTCGCATGTATATGGCCAGTACAGCAATTTCGATTTATCTCGAAGAAGGTTGTCAAAATAATGCTCTTATTTCCAAGCATGTTTGAGAAAAAGACCTTTGTCTTCGTCGCCAAAGCATGACGCACCACCATCGTTGAACATAGTCACCTTAATTGACGATACTACTTTCCACCTCGCAGCTTCTCTAGGTCTAGGCGCTCCCTGCTCTTATCCTTATCGCTGCCACTGTGACAATTTTTTTAACAGCCTCGGTCACCACGGCCTGTCATGCATCCGAAATGTGATTCACAGCGTGACACGCGAACTTCAACGACAACATTGACGTGCTGTTATCGCCATCCGCCACGTCCATATTAGAATCCCATGGCCTGGCACGTGACGATGGGTAAATACTGGATGGCATGTCTTTGTTTTCATGGAAGATGGGTATGCCTTTGGTGTGTGACGCTACTTGTGTCGATACTCTTAGATCACATAATTAGCTTTAATGTTGTTTCTCTTTGCCTAAACAGTGTAACAATTTTTTGTGACTTATAAATAGATAACTCTTTTCACCATTTTAACCGTTCCAACAATACATACAGTGTTGATAAAAACACATTATGATAAGCAGTTTAGAAATTATGAGGGAACCGATGACCATACTTATAGGTTAAAATCATAACCCTCCTTTTGGCTTCCATATAGTCGTGTAAAATTATATCACTGTTCTACCCGCTACGGCATACCCAAGTGTATTGGCCTGCTTGCAAGGTTAAACCACATTGCCACAGAGTCGAAGCAATAAGCTCAAACTGTAGATAGCAATTTGACCTCTATCTCCACTAAGTAATGCACACATTTCTATCCATATAAAAAGACGTTCGCATTCGATCTTAGAATTTTCGAATCCTATCGTCAATTTAATCCGGTACCATTTAATTACCTGCCGGATCCAGTAAAAATATATCGGAAACTCAAAAGTAATCGGTAAGAAAGTATTTTTGCGAAAAATAGGAGCACTTTTTACGTAGCCGATAGGGACGACAATACCATTATTCTTGTAAACGCCCGCTTGCACCACAAACTTTACTCAGAGTTAGTTGCTAACACGAGGGTAAGTAAATAAATATGTCATAATTGGCCGTGTTAGTTAATTACTCGACGTTGTTTAGATAGTCAGCGTGGACAAGCGGGCCTTAGGTCGTTCTTTTGCACTCAATAGTGTTGAGTATGGTTATTAACATGGTGTTTTAACTATATAAATATTCAATCTCTCCTCTATCTTTAAATAATATAAATCGAGATCGAAAATACGAATCGAATCTTAAATGTTACTCCTCTTAGGCCCACTTGTACTTAACTCAGAGTTCTAAGTTCTAGATTGCTAAGACGAGGTTGAATTGATAGTTTGTCATACAATATTGTCGTTTATATTTTTTGCCTTTTTTCGGTTTAGGTGTTGTTTACAAAACAATAGAACGGTATGGAAGAAGCAAACGTGTTGCGCCGACCCCAAGTAACATGGGATAAGGGCAGGCAGATGATGAGGTGTTGTTTACAAAAAAAATATCTCGCTAATACTAACTTTCTTCAATAGATAGTCACAACTTATTTCTACGCGATACGGTACTACATGCTCCTGAAATATAAACCTAGGATATTTTTGTGCATTTTTACATATTATGGAAAATTCAAATCTAGGTTTTACAAAAAACTTCAGACCTCTGCGATGCTTTTTCAGCGAGATATTGGCGATAACGTGTTTTTCACCGTTTCAATGGCGCGGCCATGGGGTTTGTTTTATGGGGTCTTACAGCTCCAGAAATATAAACATAAGAACTTTTGTTGTATTTTTACAAATTTTGACAAATTCAAATCTGGCTTTTATAAAAAACTACAGACGTCTGCAGTGCTTTTTAAATGAGATATCGGCGATAACGTGTTTTTCACCGTTTCAATGGCGCGGCCATGGGGTTTTATTCTTACAGCTCCTAAAATATATATATATTTTTTTTTCTTACTCATTCAATCTGTTATTTATCTCAATTTCAGGTTTCTGCAACCTTTGTTTCAAAGAAATCCGTGGCCACGCGGTTCACCGCGTTTCAATGGCGCGGCCACGTTCAAACCCTTTCAGCTTTTGACAAATTTATGGTTTTGGGAATCAACATATTACAAAATCTAGGCATAGCTTTTTTTTAAATAACGCCGTTGCTGCGCCGTCGAAACGCACACGATGCAGTATATAGATGACCTTATGTCTTAGACAAGTGGCATTCTATCATCAATGTATGGTATTGCCGAGTGCTATCGAAAGGTCTCGCCATCAATCACATATGTTTTGGTATGTCGACAATCACCATTACTGACAGAGTAACACTTTGTCTAGAAGCTCCGTACTTCAGGCCCTTTTTGAAATCAAAAACTAACTACGACTTCTCTTACGCAGGCTAATTAAAAGGTTTTTGGCAAGTAAAGTATTTTTTCATGAACAAATTTTCGTTAAGTACGTAGATAAAAATATACACTGTGTATAAAAGTACAGTAATTGGATGGTATGTTCTCAAGGTATTCATGTCTTTAGGTACGTCTAGTACACCCCTCCCTATGGGAATACGGAATACGGATGAAATCTGCTCCACTGGAGGGGCAATGTAGTATGAATACAATTCAAGCGCCTACCTGAGCCTCACTTATTTTGTAGCCTACCAGGATTTGAGAGAGAGCAAGAGTTTTATGCCTAGTCATGTATGGCCATTTATGACACATATATGTTTAAAAATGGTTTTGGCGTCTAAGGACTGGCAGAAGAAACGTTGGTCGTCCGGCGGCAAGATGGGCAGACGACATTGTTGCCATCACGGGCAGAACCTGAATGAGGCTGGCTCTATGCTCAGCAGTGGGCGAACCCGGGCTGCGAATATACAGAAAATAGTTTAGCTAGATTGGCACTGTGGTAGAGTGATCGGCATTTAAGCTATGGGGATGTTTCAGCATGTTCTATAATACAAAACACACCTTCAATTTGTGCTACAAAAGAAATAAGTTACATTTCTTTGTTTTAACACTGTCGGAACAAATGGGTAATTCAAAGGACTTTGCGAATGCTATTGTCAAGTACAAAAGTCAGTAAGTGCGACATTTTTGGTAGCTCAAATTGAAACCTTTTGGCTTTCATTCACACTATCATTCGGCTCAGTTTTCAAACTGACTAACTAATTTTTTATCGATAACCGAATGGCATGTTGTCTGATCTCCAGAAACAAAACCGGGTTAAAGAATCTGTCAAAAAAAATTTAACCTGATATAATTAACCTCCATCATAGCATAGAAGAGACATCAATACATATAATAAATCTGTAGAAAATTCGTTTTAATACATAGCATAAAAAATAGCCAGGGTGTTAAACGAGAACCAACAGAACCTATTGCCAGGATTTTTGGCATGTTTGTGTGTTTGTCTATTTATTTGTGCACACATCACGTAAAATCTACGAAGCCAAAGTAGATAACTTTTTGTCTACATTAAAATTGTGCGTGACTTGATGTATTACTTAGATTTTGTTTTATCGCAATCGGTTCACTCTATCAAAAGTTAGATGAATTTAAAGTTTAGTGTTCAAGAAGTACGTAAAATATCGCAACATACGCAATTCAGATACTCGGACTGTTGAACTCCATATTCGATAGATGGCGTTTTTGCATTTCGCGTCATTTTCTGAATGGCGGTGTTAAGATTTTCCGCGAAACAATGACATGATGATTTTGTGTGTTGTGCTGTGTCTTTTGTGTGCACTGAATAAAGAGTTTATTTATCTATCTATCTATCCTAGAAAAAAATCGGTAGGTGGATCGGGGGGCTAACACCCGCCCGCCGCTCCCCCGTGGGGACGCAGTGAACCAGGGGGTCAACTCGATATGTCGAATCAATGATATACCTTCAAGGACTATTATAAGCCAGAGTGGCTAGAGTAAAATAATAAATTCGGGACCAAATAAGTAATAACCTATAATACACAGCAAGAACATAATAGCAGAGCACTGTATTCACATTACCGTATACACCGTTGATCAAGTACATAGGATCACAAACGTAATAGAAAACGCTCTTAAAGACAAGAAAGTATGCTCTACTGTATTTCTAGACGTGGTGCAAGCGTTGGACAAAGTATGGCATGAAGGCCTTATATACAAACTCAAAAGCCTGTTACCGAAGCAATTTGCAGATATATTAGAGTCCTACGTTCTAAACAGAGTCTACGACCCTTTGACCCAAGGGTCAAAGGGTCATATTTGGCTGTATTCTCAAAGCAAGACGCAAAGTTAAGCTGGAAAGCCCACGTCATGAAGAAAAAAGAAGCACTCGACCTCCGATATAAAAGAATGTATTGGCTGCTTGGAAGAAACTCTATGCTGTCTGTGCAAAATAAATCATTGCTATACAAACAAGTCCTGATGCCAGTTTGGACTTATGGTATTCAGCTATGGGGCTGCACCAAACAGAGCAATATATGAATTATACAACGATTCCAGAACAAAGTGCTAAGGGCAATTGTAAATGCACCTTGGTATATACGAAATGTTGACCTCCATAGGGACCTAAAAGTTAAGACCATCGAAAAAGTGATCCAGAAATTTGCAGAAGCTCACGAAAAGAGACTTCATCAGCATGTGAATGTCGAGGCAATCCAGCTTCTCGACCACACATACATAATGAGAAGACTAAAAAGAATAAAACCGTTCGAGTTAGTGTTTAGTGTTAGTGAATGTGAATAGTGTAACGTACAAATGTGCTACCAAACACAAGAATGAAGTGTGAAAAGAGACAATAAGTAAGAAAAGCCTGAATAGAGACAATAAGCAAAATGCTATGTGACACATTCTTAGTTAAGACAATGTGTTTAGGTTATAGAAAAGGGAAAAAAAACAACAAGTGTAAGCTAATTAAAGTACCCATATCTAGACGGTACAGGATGGCGCAAAACTTATCGGCAGATGCTTTAATTTTTGCAAATGGCGGAAAATATCAATTCTGCTTCGATATTTCAGTTGAAGTAAACAGATACAAAATATAGCTGGTAACCTCCAAGCGGGTGTAACCTACGTCAAGCCATTCTAAATCCCGACTACGAGGAAGACAACTTTTTCATCGAAAATCATCATGAGCAAGCTCTGTGAATATGTGAATAAGCAAAATTGTCATCTCTGACACCGAAAATCTGCACATAATCCAGACAGAGTCATTACACCCGCCCAAAGTTATTGCATGGTGTGTATAATCGTATTAATTCATTCTCATTACAATAAAATAACCCTTTTTATAGCACCCTTCATATTGTTTATAATAGTTCTCCGAGAGAGAGTTAAGTTAATAATTATATTATAATTATCCCACTTTTATCCATAGATAAAAGTGAGATACCTCTTCTTATCATCGCCTCGCGGATAAGATCCCTGTCACCAGGGTAATTCTGTTGCGCATGTAGAGGGTACTGAAATCAGTTGATAAAGTTAAATTATTATTAGCCCTGAATGTTATAACCATGGCGTTATCAGACTGAATGTTTCGTAATTATTTTAATATCATAGTAAACGGAAGCAACGCATAAAAAAAAAATCCTGACCATGAAATTGTAAAAGCATTAACTGCGTACGCATCCGGATCTCTGTGCCAGGAGTCGTATCTTGGACATTTATTGTTTAACCGACTGGCGAAAAGATCTATCTTTGGCTGTCCTAATTTTGTAACGATTTTATAGGCATAGTCTGCAAGTTGGCACTAAATTTCTGCATGTGTACATTTTGATTCATGATCTGCTTCAAAATTCTCCGAAGAGCTAATATATGAAAATAGATATCCTACAGTCAGTCTATTCAGGGATTGTAAGGTTCTATCTGTTAGGCAACTTTTTGTACTTCATGTGGTTATACGTAAACACATCTCCCTTAGGTATGATCCCAGCTCTCGAGATAGGCGCCAACGCTATAGAATTTGCCCTACTCAAAGCTGTAGGACGACACTGGCCCGGATACATTTTTATGGTCTCGGAAAACATCTTTATAATAAAACCATCACACATTGCTCCATTTATTCTATTGCTTTTCAGGAATATAAGATACGGGTATTTGACTGGTTACAGGTAGATAGCTACGACGAAACAGAAAATCTCATTAAAGTTGTCATTCCTATAATACACAACCTATACACGAATTCTCTCCTATACACAAACCCGCAAAATCACAACTCCACTTTCAACACACTTGTGAGGATCCTGGTACCCATAACACAAGTTAAATCTTTCTTTGGGTGCTAGAATTAATAACAAATACTACTGATACAAATTGTTACTCTTTAATGTGAGTTTGTTATTTTTGCATAATGTTGTTCATAAGTGTTAGATTGTACAAATTTGGTTCCAATAAACAATTTGTTTATTATTTATTTATTTATGAAGCGAACACATATAAGTTTCTATGTTCGCAACATTGCCAAAGTTGCTTTGTAACGTCTGTCAAATGGGGGAACTGGATGCTTCCCATCCTGTTCGCGTAGAAAATAGCGGTGGTAATGTCATTTCGAAGAACAATCTGGGAGTCAGATATATCTTTTGCAAATATTTTAAGGCCAATATAAGCAAGCTTGATTTCTAAATAGTTGATATGCTGCCTGAGTTCATCGTCTCCCAAAAGGCCACCAGCTCTCTAATCTCCACACGCAATTCCCAACCACTTGTTGAGGCACCAGAGAAAATTTTAAGGTCATATTTATCTTTTTTAGGGTTCCGTACCCAAAGGGTAAAAACGGGATCCTATTACTAAGACTCCGCGGTCCGTCTGTCACTAGGCTGTATCTCATGAACCGTAATAGCCAGGCAGTTCAAATTTTCACAGAATAAAATAAATATATGTGTGGGCTCCCATACAACAAACGTGTTTTTTTTGCCGTTTTTTGCAATTATGGTACGGAATCTTCGTGCGCGAGTCTGACCCGCACTTGTTTAATTTTACAAACAAGTTGATTGATAGCATGACTTCACCATTGTGGTCTAATTTTAATGAATTAGGTATATTCATAACTGTTTCGTAATTATTGTTTGTATTTTGTTAAATTAAAGTATTTACATCATTCAAATAGTCTGGTATAGAGCCAGCCATACTCCACAGCTAGGCAGGCAGACACCAAATGACTAACAAAGCTAGCGAAAGCTCTGATATTTCATTGATTTAAATTTGACATTCTTTTAATTTAAAATTTTATTCTATTAAGTTTTTTCTTCTGGTAATGTGATCTGAAAATTTCTGGTATCTTCAACATTTCCTAAATATTTGCAAGTGTACAAAGGATTGCAATAACTTTTTCCTTATTTATAATATAACCAAGACTCGTAAGGAGGTTTTGAGTTTCTTGCAGCTTTTTTATAACATGTTTGTTGGTCATGACCAATAAAAATAGCCAGGGTGTAAAATGATAACCAACAGAACCCATTGTGCACCAAGCATTTTTTGATTTTGTGTCGGTTTGTTTGTTTATCGTTTTGTCTGTTTATTCATGCACGCACCACGTAAAATGAAAGAAATTAATGCCGATAACTTGAATACATAAAATTTATGCGTAACTTGAAGTATTACTTAGTTTTTGTTTCATCGCAATCGGTTCACTCTATCAAAAGTTAGATGAATTTAAATTGTTCAAAAGATAAAAATCACATGGGCGGACGGGCGATGAGAACTTCAGGGTGGTCAAGAAGTTTGGCGAGAACTATTGGCAGGGGGTGTCAACTCTATACGTCGATTCACTGACTTACCTTCAAGGTAGTAGTGTTCAAAGTTGCTATATGACAATAACTTGCTTAATGCTATATATTTTAAACGCGTTATTTTACATGCTTTTTTATTAAGGGGGTTTGTTTATAACCCCATGGGCGCGGGGCGGGCATGAATAAAGCAAGCGCGGTAACTGTTAACTCACAGCTCCTACTTTAGCGTTGGACTCGTTGGATAGACAACATGCTTAAAAATATTACATCGCTTTTATGTATTTATTACGATAAAAATGGAGCAGTAAAAAATAAACAATTAACTTTCCTTCATACTTTCAGTTCTATTTCACTACTTTAAGTTCCATATTGGTATATCAGTATTTCTTTATGACATTTTCCTCCACTATACACAGAAAATCAAAACTTTAAACAACAACAGAATCTCTCAATCAATCGTCCTTACTTACACAATTATACTTAGTCAATATTACGTGTCCTATCACTGTTTACACTAAAAAGCACGAAGCAAAATAGCGTTCGTATATAACATAAGGTAGAATATTGTAGTATATTCGTGAAGGGGTATTCGCGCGGTATCGAAAATTACGCGTGCGACCGATAACAATTACCAGCATGCAACGACTGTCCGCCGCCGCGTTGTCGTCGCCGCGTCCTCGCGGCGGCGCACCTTGCTTCTTGCTTTATTTAACTTTTTGTGATTCGCGCGGTACTGCGTTATATCGTTTTAAGCAAATAGCGCATAGCGCCAAGTGAGTGCCACGATAGCGTTTGCTATTATGTTATGTATATTAAGCACGCTGCTTTAAGTTGCTTTACGTTATATTAACCACCACTACTTCAAGGGCTATTTTAGGTGTGGCTAGAGTAAAAATAATGCACGAGACAAAAAAATACGTTTTATGAGGTTTTACGTATCTAATCAAACTACTAATGTCAATGATGACGTTGACGTGTATGCAATGTGGTTCGTAAATTTGCCACCGCTACTGCCCGTCTGGATAGCATAGTGATAAACACGGTGGCCTACTATGCCCAAGGTTCCGGTTTCGCGTCCCAGCTATGGATAGGTGTTTTTATGTTTTCGTTTCGGTGTGGTGTTCTGGAGCGCTACTAGATGTTGCGCTTCAAAACTGTCTTTACTTTTTTTTTGTATGAAGTCGATATTCTTCTCCCTAGAGTAAATAATATTCTGTGCAGGCAGGCAAGTTGGGAAGGTAGGCAGATAAGTAGGGTAGGGTTGCAGTTGAGAGGAGCGAAGCCGCGGGCACAGCTAGTTAAATAATATTCGTCTTTTAAGTCGATAGTGCATAAGTAACAATCTCGTGAAATCAGTTTTAGTACAGTTCTCAAGTCTTACAAGTTCCACTTCAAGTTTCAAGTGATTTGTATCGATAAATTAATTTTAAGTTTAAGATAAAACGCATCTTCCCGTTTGGATATTAAATCAGATTTGACAAGTATTGGTCGGACCGAGCTTCACATGATGAATACCGAAATAGCTCCTAATGATAATAAATTATCGATGGCTTCCATGAAGTGAGCCCTTTCTGACTCAGAATGTTTACGAATACTAGGAGGTATTGATTGAATTGGTAATCGTGAAAAGGGAATTTTATAACCCTTTATATATGAAAGGATCATTAGATCATGAGTGATCATTGACCATTCTTTATAAAAAACAAGGACAATCCACCAGCAGGTTATACCGTGTTTAGCGACGTCTGTGTAAACTTCTTGTTTGCAGGCTTACCAGGCCGGTGGTTTAAGATCAGTACCAGATTTATTTATGGGTTCGCAGTTTTTTATAGTTTCGGCTTACTTCTCACCGAAAAGAAAGAAGCTTATCAATTTTTGTATTTTGTAGCTGCACTTTGACTTCTTCCTTTACGGCATTCAATAGGCAGTATGAGTAAAGCGGTGTTTTTCTTCCTAGCAGACAATAGTAATAGTAATATAGTAATAATTTATTTGACAAAAAATACATAATTACAGACGACACTTGACTTAGGTTGCAATTGGTGAGGTACAAAATACACGATCAATGACCCCATGCTAGGAAATGCCTGTGTTACAGGGGCGTAATATAAGCATGATCGCGATTAGCGATAGTAACTGAGAAAGCTGCTTTTATTTCTGCGTTGAATTCTAGAGGATCATATAAATTGGCATTTTCAGGAGTTAAATAATTTTCTCTAAGCTCTTTACATTTAATCAATGATGAAATGAAACGAATAAATATTTTTGTATATTTTGTCGATATGGATTATCTGTTGTAGGATCAGTGCCTAATATATCCAACAGTTCATTATCAAGGCCTGAGACTTCTTTTGCAGATATCATCGTATCTGCAAGCGGAACAGGCTATGGGACTACAGGCGGTGGAGGATCCGCGGGATCCGGCGTTACTATCGCGACAGACTGAATCTGGGCAGAGTTTTCGTCGCGTGATTTGCTAGGGAGTGGATGTGGCTCCAGCATATCTCGGGCTGCGTTAGGTCTACATCTGTTTGTAGCTTGGCAATGCGAGTCAATATTATATTGTAAGTGACAGTCCAAAGTTATGATAACACGAACTGCCCGCAAACAATTTTATCTAGCACCATGGCCCAGTCCCTTTGTACTGCTCGGCGGGCCGGAAATGACTACATACTTATCGTAACAATAGAACAAGTTGTTCAACATATTAAAATCTTTAATGTTTTCAATGTTAAACACTCGTTAGTCACATAATAGTCTAAAAGACTGAACTTAATGGTTAGAAATGATCAGAGTGAAACAGTTCCAATGCAAGCAAGTACTGTCCGTAAACTATTATTTCGTAAAGAATAATTAAAACTTATTTTGTATGGCTCGACCGTAACACTAATTTCTCGAGCAGAAATCACTTTTATTGAAGTATGTACCTTGTTATTGGTAGGTAGGTACAAAGTAAACAAGATGTGTTATCTCGTATCCTTATATTTTAATAACAGATGAAGATCGTTAAGCCATCAAATTAAATAAAAATAATTGTGTAATGGTTACTCGTAAGTAGGTAGGTCAACACTGCTTAATATTATATATAGTACATACCTTGATCATCTAACGGAGAATCACCATTCTCAGCACAGCACATGAGTTATCCGAGTAATACGTATCACGCGATCGACGCCGTTTCCGTTTGTATTTTCTTTGTAATATTCTAATTTTATGTTTTATACGATCACAATCATCACCTTTTCGTTTAGGCATTATTTTAAAATTATAACAATAACAATAGATATTAACTTTATAAATAAATAACTCTTATCGCGAGCGTGTGTGGAACGGCGCAGCACTAAAAAGCGAATGACATCAGTGTTGCCAGTGGCAGATAGTCAAATAATACATGAGACAATCTCAAAATGTTTCATTTTCATGGAAAAAGTTACTTTGCCTTATTGTATGTGAAAAACATACACATACAATAAGGCAATATACACATATCGGTCAATGTGGCGACGCCTGGGGGAGGCCTATGTCCAGCAGTGGACGTCTTTCGGCTGAAATGATGATGAATGATGATGATGATGTGAAAAACGACACCAACACGCTCACTCGCTCGCCGGAGTAAGCGGGATGGAAGATTTAGAAATACGCGTAAATGAGTGAGTGAATATTCAATAAGTCAATTTGAGTGTCACAAAATCAGATGCGACAAAACGACGAACTTAAATTTTTCAAAATGCGTTCCGTTTCACGATTATCTTTTGTTTGCCAAAAATATTTCAATTTTTTTTATTAAGTCCTAAAAGGGGATTTAATCAGTAATATGGGAATATATTTATTTACATAGATAAAAGTATATACAGTGTATAAAATACTTAAATAACTAAAAGTAACGTATAAGTTACATTTTGAGTCGTGTTACATGTAGGTTATCATGAGAAGGTCAAAGTAACGTAAAATGTAACAAAAGTTACATTCTGGCAACGCTGAATGACATAGTGTTACTTAATATTTAGCGAATGACCCGGATTGCGGGCACAGGAATCAAGTGGAATAAAAACTGCAATAAAAACTTCAGAAGACATCAAAATATTCTCAAAATAGTGTGGAATGGTGTGTTCTTCGCGTTAATACAGGTGTATAACTATAAAATGCTAAAACATTTTTATCTCGAGTACGAAGCCTGGAGTATAATGGTTCTTGGGGCAAACAAAATTTTGTTTTGTTTATTACTTGCCAGGCTGCTTTTGATTTGTTTTGTGAAACATTTATAAAATGGTTATTTTGGGCTTTCGGGGTAAATTTTATTATTTTCCTGGAAAGTGTGGCATATTATTTTAAGACAAGTTTATTTTTGAGATAGGCAATCCTCACTAAGAAATATCTATAGTATATATTCCCAGAGTAGCTGTCTCTGTGTTTAAGGTTCCGTATACAAAGGGTAAAAACGGGATCCTATTACTAAGACTCCGCGGCCCGTCTATATGTCTGTCTGTCACCACATTTTCAAATTCTAATGTTCTTTTGTTTGTTTTTATTACATCGATATTGAAGTCGTATTTTTATTTGTAAGTGAAATAATTGTTCGCATAAAGTCTTCCACATCACACGTCACATCATCAGCCAATTAATGTTCCCATTGCTGGGACACAGGCCTCCTCTCAGAGAGAGGGAATAAGCCGTAATCCACCACGCGGGCCCAGTGAGGGTTGGTGGATGTCGCATGTCTTCGAATTTTTGGTCCTAGGACATGCCGGTTTCCTCATAATGTTTTCCTTCACCGTTTTGAGAGCAGTGGTGATGAAATAATTTACACAAAGGTAAGCGCCTGCCTGGGCTCGAACACACGACCCACAACTTGTAAGTCGTGGCCGATACCACTGGGCTACCACTGCTCGTCCAGTCTTTTATAAAATACGTTTTAGTTAAATTTAGGTATTCTATATACGCAGACAATTATAATATTATGAGTTATCAGCTCTATACCACAGCACTCGAAAATACCGGTCACTGATTGCTTTGTTACTTCCGTTAAATCTCTACAATGTAATCCTATTCGAACAAATATACAGGTTCCTCCTCGTTTAATATTTCTCGAAAAGAAGGCAGCTAGGCAGTAATTAGGTAGATGTAGCAAGCTCTCGTAACCTGTCTCAACTAAATGTTCTGCTCGTTTTCTTAATTACTAAAGGGTAATCTTGTCTGCGCTAGACAAGATTAATTCGTGCCTAGATCCGATAAAATTCTTGTCGTGTACGTGATGAATTGTTCGTGTACGTTACGAATTCTTGACTGAAGAGTTTATATCTGCTGAAGACGTCATAGCCCGAACCGGCCGGCCGGGATGACGGTCGGCTTATCAGGCCTTTTTAACCCGACTGCCGAAGGAGGGTAATGTGTTTATCAGTCTATGTATGTATGTAAGTATGTATGTATGTATGTTTGTTCCTATGTGGCATTCTTTAATTGTTGTGTTGTGTGGATAAGAGTGTAAAAAAGTTCTTAGTTATAACCTTGTATTGGGGATGTGGTTAAAATGATACCAACTCTTGTGTGGAATGTGAGTATCATTGGTTTTAGTAGAGTAAAGATGATCTTAGTTAAAACCTTGGGTTGGGAATCCGGAAAACTTGAATTTTTGTAACCAAATGATGCTTAAACCAATCAAATCATTTTAATTCAGAGGTGCATTATAATAGTGGGCATTGAAAGACGGGTGTAGAATTATGAGAAAACATGAGAATATGTGACCTTGGTTGTTTAATGGAACCAGCTACCACCACTTGTGTGGAATGCTAAAATATGTAGTATCCTTGTTCTGGTAATATCTGTATTTCGGTAAGGAAGTTGTAAGCTTCCGTATGGAGCTTAGAATCCGATAATGCATAATATCGTCGGCATTATAACATTTCTAACTTTAGACGAAATACGTCACTTGTGAAATATGGGTCAACATCTACCCTTCATAAATGGCAATTTTAATACTTAAACTGCTGCAAGTAGTTTTGGTAGGCAAGCAGTGACCAGCTAGCTGCTTAGTAAGTTAACAATTTAATCATAAAGGGTCTAAAAAAACATAATTGGCCCTTTAAAGGGAAACATAAATGCGACATGTGGGTGTACTCTGCCGAAGCTTCTAGGGAACACAGGCGTGATATTATGGTATGTTATTAATACACCGAAGTAAACTATAAACAAACCTTGGAATGCCTGTCTCAGTTCAATAGCGTTCACAGATCTTATTATCTAGTCTTGGTTCAATGGTAAGCTCCCTGCGGGCCAACAACTGCCTTGGCCCACCTGGAAATCTCTCAACCGACTGTGAAGCCAGGTGGGTCGCTGCAGTCACAACCTAGTTAGATGGGGGTACTCCAATGACCCACAGTGCGATTGCGGAGCCAGGTCCCAAACAATGCCTCACCTTTTGTCGTGCTCTCTGTGCAACAACACCTGCACCTTAAAATACTTTTGTGAGGCAAATGACAATGCTGTTGGCGTGGCTGAATACTGGTTAAAACATATTTAAATTTGGAATAATCGATACAACGAAGAAGAATAATGGTATGCTAACTAATTTCTAGGGCTGAATTAATTGATAATTAGCTGCAGTTAACATACAGTTCTCTAGTTTGGATTTGCAGTTGGTATTTTATTAGAGCCAGGGATTAATTATTAATTCGAATTAGGAGATATTTTTTAATAAAAGCGAAATTAATAGGCTGAAAGTGCAGAAAGTAATATTGCGATAATATTCCAATTAAGTCAGGGTGATCATGATTAAAGGCTTTTGATTCGATTGGTTAACTTTATTAGATTCATCAATATGGTTTCAAAATTAAATCAATTAGCAAGATAATTCCATCGATGATGAATTCAGTCCACCGCCAAAAGTTCTTTAGGAGTGACAGTACTTCACGTTTGTTTGGATTATTGCCTTTAACATAATAAACTGCCGTAATTACTGAAATTATTAAAAACCACTGTGTCTCGAGCGAGGCGAGTCCTTGGCAACGAACCTGTTAAACTATACCATAACAAGACCATAGAAAATAACTAACAAAGCTATTTTAAGAAACAACGAGTATCTTGAAAAAAGTGCTAAAGTAGCTTGTATGCCACTGTGACAATGACCAATCAGCAGCCTTATTGCTTAATGAATTCGGCAAGGCAAAGGGCAAAGAGTATGAACAAGCGACCAATCACATGGCTAGAAGAAAGACGCGATGTGGATTTCCGTCTATGTGATTGGTTTTTCGCGGGTATCTTGTATGTAAATATGTTTGTTTGTATGTATGTAATATTCTTTATTACCCTATATATTTCAAACCGCTAGACGGATTCAAATAATTAAGGCATCGTTATATAGGTCTGGACCGCTCAAGTGTTCTTAGATAGATGAAATAAAAAAACCGGCCAAGTGCGAGTCGGACTCGCACACGAAGGGTTCCGTACCATTATCGCAAAACACTGCAAAAAATCACGTTTGTTGTATGGGAGCCCCCCTTAATTTATTTAATTTTAAATTTAATTATTATTATTTTTTAAAGTGAATATACAACTAAACATTCAGTGAATATTTCAAGCGTCTACCTGTTGCCGTTATTAATATCGAGCAAAAAACGGCAAAAATATCACGTTTGTGGTATGGGAGCTCCCCTTAAATATTTATTTTATACTGTTTTTAGTATTTGTTGTTATAGCGGCAACAGAAATACATCATTTGTGAAAATTTCAACTGCCTAGTTATCACGGTTCATGAGATACAACCTGGTGACAGACGGACAGACAGACGGTTCGCGAAGTCTTTGTAATAGGGTCCCGTTTTTACCATTTTGGTTACGCAACCCTAAAAACTAATATGGTGGATTTTGGACGCCATATTGCCCGAGTACCAATTTTTTTTCTTCCAAACCTATCGAGTGAGGTATCAAAATGAACGGTTTTAAGAGGTGATTACAAAAATATATAACACTTATATGTTTAAAAATAATTAAAAAAAAATATGATAACTAAAAAGTTGTAAATAAAAAAGTTAATTTAATAATCAAAATCCCGACTGCTTAAAAAGCGAACTTAAAAACTATAGACAAGAAAAAATCATGCTGTGTAGTCGGAGGATTATAATTATATTCGCGAGCTGGCTGACTCCCTGATCCTCCGACTGCACAGAATGTTTTTTTCTTGTTTATAGCTTTTTAGTTCGCTTCTTCACTATGTACAAACTACGTATCATCAATACTTTAAAATAAAATTGTGTAATCAGGACAAGCCATGGGTTCCTCATCTAGCTAGGGTGCAACATGAGCATAAAGATCTACTGCCTGCACTCGCATTTAGACCACACACATCAAACACATCATCAGTCTATTAATGTTCCCACTGCTGGGACACATGCCTCCTCTCTGTGAGTGGGAATGGGCCGTAATCCACCACGCGGGCCCAGTGCGGGTTGGTGGATGTCACATGTCTTCGAATTTTTGGTTCTAGGACATGCCGGTTTCCTCACGATGTTTTCCTTCACCGTTATGAGAACCCCCGACCTACAACTTGTAAGTCGCGGCCGATACCACTGGGCCACCACTGCTCACTGTCACATTTAGACCGTTTTCGATCGTTTTCCACAAAATCTGGGTGATTTTAGTTAGGAGCAGGGTGAAAGATTCCATCAGGATCTTCGGACAATGGAGGGGCGTTATCAGGGACGGTGGGACTCATATTTGATGGTAGATTACTGCTGGAGTTTGCAACGAGATCCTAAAGTCTTTCATTCAAGGAAATCTTATACAAGATCATTTGATAATGTTCAATAGAAATTTTGTTAACGTGTATTAATTTTCTGTACGTTTTTGTCAAAATAATAAAACTGTATATTTCAAAAAGTATAGCTGTGAGCCATCTCGTATTTTTTTCATAGTCAGGGCTATAGAAATACTGAAAATCAGAAATAAATGGAAACAGAACTTGTGTTGTAAGTAGTGTAATTTGTCAAGAATTATGAAAAAGAATAAACCATTTCGAAAACTGACGTTCGCTGATATAATAATAATACCAGCAAGCATGGTGGACCAGTGGATAAGACCTCACCTCTCGTGAATGAAGACAAGTACCTAATAATGTGACTTTTTCAATTCATATGTAGGTACTATTTAAGGTTATCTTGGATAATGCTGATAACGGTGAAGGAAAACATCGTTGGGAAACCTGGACGTCAATATAAGTTTGCATTGATTGAGCAAGCGTGGTGATTAATGTCTTGTGCCTTCTCTCTGAGAAATAAGTCTTTGTCATATTGTGGCATATCTTGGTATTTGGTAGAATTTAGAAAAACGGTTTCCAGATAAGATAAAATGGTATTAAACACACTTACGGTGCTCCAGCGTGTTTAACAGGTTTAGATCCTTCAGGTAGATTCAGATGACGGGCCTTTGGTGATGGCACCCTGGAAAAACATTCATAACATAGTATTACGAGGTGCACCTGTAACAACACTCGTAAGAAAACGCAAAAGCCGTTTGATAATTCATCATCATCATTGCCGCCAATAGACGTCCACACTGGACATAGGCCTCCCCCGAGTGTCGCCACATTGACCGATCCCGTGCGTCTTACATCCAGAGGATTCCTGCAACATTAACCAGGTCTTCGGTCCACCGAGTTTGATGATTACGTTCTATTAAATAACAAAGATTGGTAAGTAACTTACACAGTATTCGTTTGACGTTCCTGTGAACAAATGTTGTTTGAAGCAGCGCTTCTTTTTAATGCTGGTTTAGGAGTTTTGTCCTGAAATACAAACAAAAATAAGCATATAATATGGAAAACTTAATGATCATTCGAAATGATAAAAGAAACCTAAATATGATTTTCAAATACCTATTCAAAGATACCCTTTATTTTTCTCCTACTTTTTTTCCTTTTCACTGACTGACTCGTAAGATTATGACAAATCACAGTTAGTTACACTTGCTGGTGTGTCCTAGCTGTCTGTTCACTTGCGCCCTAGACGACCAGTATGGTGCTTATGATGCTGCAATAAGTGGGCCATCTACTGGACCCAGACAATTTAATTAAATGTACCGTCGAAACAGTGTTAGCTCGGCTTTGTCATTACATCTACGCTGGGTTCACCGAAGGGTTGGACGAGGTATATACTTTTATATACATCAGCATTTAAAAACTAATATTAGGACCCATGTAACCGAATGGAAAGTTGTGGTTCAAAAGAAGACGTAGTGACAACATTTCTAAAGAGTATGTTTATAGTAGGTTTGGCCATGTTGTGAGAATAAATGAAAGGCGATTAACAAAAGGTATTTACAAGGAAGACGTGAGCGGAAAAGCCGGGAGAGGACGCGCTAGAAGGACAACAAGGATCTCATTGGTGATGTTCTTCAGAAAGGCCAGGTGCGCAGTAAGTGAGTACGGTTATAAAACCGGTGTACGTCTGTAATGCATGAACGTCAATGAAGCAAAGGGAACACTCCCTTGTTGGTAGGATCGTAGCAGGTGGCGTTCTGTAGTTTCTGCCTACCACATATGAAAATTAGGTTATTTAGTTGCCTTTTCATATTTTTGGCATCTCTCAATCTCTGCCTCGCAATCACTCACTTGAAATAAATAATACCTCCCTCACAATTTTCAGCCAGCCAATGCTAAAAAACACGTCTTGAAAAATCACTATGAAATGCTCCGTATAAATCTTCGGACGACAATATTATCAACATACTAAATACGAAAGCAAATTCGACAATATCTTCTTGCGGTTTCTAATAAGAAATGCATTTTCAGAATAATAAATATATACATGTCTCCAATATTATTTTCATAGTAATAATAAATAACACTTAACAGTGAGTCTGTGACTAAACTTTGTTCCCACTGTTGCAAATCAATAATCACTAGTTCTATCTAATAGACTTGTTTTAAACTATTCTTAGAAAAATAAATTCTCACATCTTAAGTTCTGAAATATTTCTTTTATGTCAGCTGTTATCGTATTTAATAACAGCTGAATGCTGAATGAAAAAAGAAAAAAAAAATTATGATATCGTAATTAGTTGACAGGATTGTAAACTAATTACGATATCTATGAATCAATTTTACATAAATGTTTTGTGTGTGATCCAGAAACATATTCAACTGTTTTTCAAGAGGAGTTTAGTTTGACAGACTATTGAATTTATATTATTTTGAGACTCGTCATAATATATGAAATTATAAACAATTACACTATGATTTTTATGTTAGCAAGCAGTCACATAACGTCACGCCTGTATTGCCTGAAGAGTTAGGCAGAGGAGCAGCTGTAGTACACCAACATTTCACCAGTTATGTTTTTTAATTCCCATGTGACGCTGCGTTGGAAGGGCTCCCACAAGGGGGACAGATGACCTGGAGAGGGTGGCGGGAGTCAGCTGGATGCGAGACGCACGGGACCGGTTGACTTAGCCTCCTGGCAGGATGTCTAGCAGTGGACGTCTTTCGGCTGATATGATCATGATGAATTCCCTTGTAATCGCTACCTTAATCCTATGGCCATCAACCTGGCAAAAAATTTGAAAATTCCAGTGAGAATAATAGTTTGCCCGACCCAGGAAACGAACCCAGCACCTCATGCTCGGCAGTAGCACTTCCGACCACTAGACCAACGAGGCAGTCAAGTAATTAGCTGACGACATTAGTGTAGTTTATAAACTACAGTAGTAACATGTACGACTGTACCGTTAACATTAATGTGTATAGTAAATTGTGTTTTTTGTTGCAGCCAATCACGAATTACTCTTTCACAAAATTATTGAGCAGTTGGACAAAAGTTAAGGATGTTCTGTATCCAGCTCTGCCATTATAATCCCACGTGTATCTAATGCAGATATTAGGACAAAGATTCTGGGAATGACACTCAGACGTATTGCTTTACAATCACCGGATTTGCAGCTTTGCACTGAAGCAGAAGTTCTGCACGAATCCTCGGACAATAGCGGAGACTAAAATTTGCCCTTGTATCAGCTTTGAAAACTTCATGAAATCGAGGTTGCAAGTACAAGTCCTGCTCAGGAAAACTTACCGACACCCAATGCTTCTAAACAAGCTACTCCTACAGGGTGTCTAACAAGATTGTACTTTTGTTACTATTCTTCTCTTTAACTCTGTGTTTGTTGCTGTTGTGCCTGTGTCGAATATTTTTTTCTCTTCTATTAACACCCAACCGCGTTCGTTCACTCGTTGATTCACCCGGCATTAGAGTGACGTACAAAATATTGTTCAAAACTAGTTAATAAAAATTTTGCGGTATGGGTAAATAAAAACACCTGTATACAGGACTTATTTTTATTAAAAAGAGAAACTAAAGAAAACGTAATATCAAAATTTATAGAAATATTTATTTTATATCTAGTCCATAGTTTAGTTATATTAAAATAAATTTAAGTACCAAAAAATAGACAGTCATAGGGACTGCCGACAGAAATGAAAACTTAAAACGTGTCACTGACGCGAACCCACAAGTCTTGGCCCTAGCAAAACGTGGCTTAAGAGATTTTCACTTGAAAAAAAAAAACTAAATTTGTGTGGTCCCTGAAAAACACAGAACAAATAAAATTCACAGGAGAACTCTAGCAGGGTGTCGCGTTAAAGTACGTCTACCTTTTCATGTATAGAAACTACTTTAGAATATCTGGGTTTGAGTCAGATTTGTAGAAAGACTAAAGCCAGAAGGCTTTTATTCTTGTTCTCAAAAAAACGTTGACAGATTGAGCATGAGATTTGAAAAAAGCTATAAAAAGACGAAAATTGCGTCTCTCTGATAGAAAATGTTGTCTTGTTGAATGCAATAACTTAAAAACGTATAGTAAAGTATACCAAACATGTAACTGTGTAAGGTAAATTTGTATTACCTTATCTTTTGTGGTTAGATAATATTTGAAACTCGCCGCGTGAATGGATACATGCCTATTTAGGATGCACATTTCTCAACACTTTTCTGAATGCATTTGGTGACAGATTCGTCACTTCTCTAGATGACAGCTGTAGAACCGTCAAAGAGTTAGAAATTATGATAAAATACGAATAGCGATTTGATGCAATATTTTTAAGTTATCAGATACTTGCATTTAGTTTTCTATGACTTTCATGTCACAAAGTACGTAAGCGGCGGCTCACCGCAGACAGAGAGGCCACTACGAACAAATAGTCATTTTGCACACACACATTGACATTTCGATTTTACAGGGAATAATGGGCAATATTGGACGGAGCTCAGTCGCGGCTGTCACGAGTGCTTTGCGCGGGCGTTTGTTTTATTTTATTTGATTTTCGATTCATACATAAAGTCTGTAACGAGGTTGCATTGGCTGGGTTACCTTAATTAATTGTTACAGACCAAATATTTATACTTTAAATTAATTATTTAAATTCGATTTTTCATTAATTTTTAAGTCATAAAATTTTTCAAGATGACAAAATTCAATATCTAGGAAAATATTAAATTATTTTAAGCCCATAGACAAAATTGAAAAGGCTATGAAACTTGTCATAATATTGTTATTAGTCATCCAGCTCACAAATATGTTTCCTCCGACTGCTTAGCAAAATTTGATTCTTGTTTAAGTACATCTTTTTATTTTGCATCTAAGCAGGCGGGGTTTTTTGATTTTAATAACTTTTTTTTCACTGTTTCATATTTGTCGGGCTTGGTGCTTTTCATATTTTTATGTTTTTAGTGGGATCATTATCACACTATTGTTACGTCTTGTTACCCTCCAATTTTCGTCGTATGTGGCATCGTGATATTTAATGGATATTTGATGCTCTGTCTACCCTCTAAGGCATGTATGATGTATGCTTAGACGAATCGTTGTATTTATGTTTGTAACTTAAACAACCTATTCTTCTAATTCGGAATAAATATAGTAGCAACCTTAGTGAATCTGTCAAGTTTAGCTGTCAATTTTCGAAACGGCGGGAGTGGCCCTTCTGTATACTTTCTATTTTGTGTCCATGTTATGGTTGTCCTATATTATATCTGACAGTTTAGTTATTTGTGTCGACCACTAGAAGCAATTCAATTTACTTTATTTGTTCTGTAATTAGCTGACCATTGAAACTATAGCCGGTTTTATAATTAAGGCTGTTAGTCTTGTAGTAGACATCAATCTGTGAGAGAGTAGATACTGCACTACTCGTAGTAGCTGAGCTGGAATTTTAGTACTTAATAATGTGTCCCGAAAACTAGTAAATTATTAAATTGCCACTTATGTCTAACCTTGGAAACTAAATTGCAAATTTATATAATTTATAATTAACTAATAATGGAACCGCGCCCTTATATTTGTTATAATGATTAGTATGTAATAGTGAAAATAAACTCTTCAACGGCTTCCGAACAACCTCCGTTTTTCAGACAACAGTTGAAGCACACGTCGACTCTTCTTTGCCCAGAGTTACCGGCGTAGCATCTGCAAACAAGATAAAGAGGAACTTATATTATAATGTAATAAAGCGATTGTGGCATGAACATATATGACAATATCAATCTGATGATTCAGATTACCGATATGACCGACATGGCGCCGATTTATTGATACAAATCTACGGCATGTTAGACTGTCCGTATGTATGTACACGAAACGATGAGACTTGCTAGTTTCAACGAACAAAATTCTTATAGTGATTCTTGCGCTCGTCATGGGTGACCGACATGAGGACATAACAGCCGGACACAGTTCGAAGTTTCATCAGATCAGACGGACGTAAAGGTGAAACTGATCATTGTTTGGAAAGTCTTTAGACTAAATAGATTTTTACCTGGACTTAGCATGTCTCTCAACATTGAAACACATTGGATACACTTCATTATAACGGCGGGAACATCGCATCTTTCTCCATCATAGCCTGCTGTGCATTGACAGACCGGCTTATTCTCCTCATTCAAGGAACAGACACCGTTGTTTGAACAATACTCATGGCACGCGTTAAATTCGCAGCGTTCGCCAGAGAAACCGGCATTACAGCTGAAATAACGAAGATATTGATAAGTTACTCTATAATCAAGAAAATCAACAAATATGTATGACTAGCAGTGCGCCCGCGACTTCGTTCGCGTGTTTATTTGATCCTATAAATAATTTTCTTATGTGCAGTTAGTGAAGACGACCAAAAATAAGCTATTATTAAATCAATAAAAAATCAGTTATCGTAGATACACAGGGTTTATTGGCTTGGGACTATTTGTTATTTGACTTAAAGAATAATACATTTTAGGTTACCGCCACGAATTAAAATCCTCCCCTAAAAACTTAATAACCCCTTTTTGCCCCGTTGAGGGTCGAATTTTGAACAACCCAAATATGTTATTCACTCTTTTATTTTCTCTTTTTTTATTTTTCGGTTATGTTGATTTAAAAAACTTTTTATGATAATTTTGATTATTAAGGAATTAGATATTTTTCATGCAAACAAATTTTGCCCCTTTTCACCTCCTTAAAGTTTGAATTGCCGAAAATGCCAGTTTAGTGCTCCCCTACAATCCGACGTCAAAAACGAAACCTGTACAGTAAGATTCTTAGCTTGGGGTTAGTTTCAAAAAATTATAATGACAATCTTTATTATTAATTAAGATTAGTTTTTGTGCCAAATTTCAAGTTTATTAACCCAAGAAATATGATTCTTCAAAAAAACTCCCCCTAAATCATCATTTGGGGATAGTTTCGAAAAACTAATACTGGCAACCTTTATCATTTACTTAGATTACTATTTGTGCCAAGTTTCAAGAATTTTGGCCGACGGAATTATATTTTTCATACAAACTTTCAACCCCTTTTTACCGCCTCAGGGGTGGTATTTTCAAAAATTAATTCTTAGTGCTCACTTGATGATGAAATCATCATCATCTTCCTGCCCTTGTCCTTGTATAGATTACACTTTATGTTTGATTAACAGGCGAATGAGTTGCGCGACCACTGTTCCCCTTTTAAGACGCCCTGTAGAGGTTGTAACGGAAGGGTGTGATCAAATTATAAAAACTGCTTTTGCTCATGTAAATGTTCAACTTTCTTTAAGGAAGTCCTAGGCAATTACCTAAAAATATTGGCTTTTCCATACAAAGTTTTCGTCAGTTGACCAAAATTTGTATACAGAGATATTTTTTTTTTTAAGAATTGACTATGACATCGTTGGAGAAAGTTATTCATATTCATGCGTAGAAGCAGATTATAAAATACGGTCACACCTTTCTGTTGCACCCTGTATAGAAGTTTATTTGACAACACTGACTACGAAATGGAATTCAGATTTCAAATATTAATATTGATGAAAGTGTTAATAATATTATGTTTGCAACAAATATTATAGATGAATCGATTTACCTGCATTTAGGCTGTCCCTCAGTACCGACACTACAGTTTCCTTGCAAACAATAGTCTTTACAAATGGAAAATTCGCAGCGTTCCCCAGAGAAGCCGGCATTACAGCTGAAAAATGAAAATATCTTATTTATTTATTTATTTATTTATTTTATTATTAATGTACACACAGAAAATACATACAGAAAACACATCATGACATTGGAGTACAAAGGTACTGCTTATTTCTTAAGAAATTTCTACCAGCAGACCCGCGAAAAGGAGAAATGAAGAAGAAATGTAGACAAATAGTGTGTGAGAACAGGAAGAGAAGAAAAGTGAACGACTAACCTAAGATATAAATACATACACATATAGTGTAAGTGATACATACTTAAATAAATACATAACTCTAAAATATATAGATACTAAATATATATACATACTAAATATATAAATATCAGTTTTGAGAGGAAAGATAATGCTCTTTTACTCGTTTTTTAAAAAGCGAGATAGTATCTAGATCTCTGATGCTAGGCGGAAGTGAGTTCCACAATCTCACAGCATGGACAGAGAAGGAATAGGAATAATAGCTGGTTTTATGAGGATGGGATTTAAGGAGGGATCTAAGATGTGACCTACATAATGCATCTCTAGGGCGAGCGTAAGAAAATCGCTCACGCAGGTAGGAAGGATAAGACGGGTTGTGTAAGATGTTAAAGAGGAGACATAAAATCCGAGTGTTCCTGCGAAGACGGATTGGGAGCCACTTGAGTTCCTTGCGAAGGTGAGAAACATGATCATACTTACGTAGACCATAAACAAAGCGAATGCATAAGTTTTGCAGGCGCTCAAGCTTGTTCAATAGCTCCTCTGTGGCATCCAGGTAGCAGGCGTCGGCATAATCTATAATCGGCTGAATAAGTGTTTGCGCCAAAGAAATTTTCGTCTTTAAGGGCAATAGACTCTGAAGGCACCTTAGCGAATGGAATGAAAAATGCACCTTACGACTGACTTCGTTGACCTGAGCATGCCAGGAAAGATTGGAGTCAATGATTACCCCCAGATCCTTTGCGGTTTCGGTAAATTCTATGTGAACACCGTCGAGATATAGAGGCATCAAAGAAGCAAGGTTAGCCGCATTGCGAACGAATTTGCTGCCTATGACCATGGCCTGTGATTTACTTGGGTTAATTTGTAGACCAAATGATTTAGCCCATGAGCTGATACAAGCCAAGTCCTGGTTCATAGCCGCAACAGCAGAACCAGCGTCGTCTAAAGTAAAATGTCGATAGAGCTGCAAGTCATCTGCATAAAGATGGAAACTAGATGAGATTACTCTGGTAACAAAGTTAATGATATCAATGATCTCTATAATCAAGAAAATCAACAAATATGTATTACTAGCAGTCCGCCCGTGACTTCGTTCGCGTGATTTATTTGATCCTATAAATATTTTTCTTATGTGCAGTTAGTGAATACGACCAAAAATAAGCCATTATTAAATCAATAAAAAATAAGCCATTATTAAATCAATAAAAAATAAGCTTTTACTAAATCAATAAAAAATAAGCAATTATTAAATCAATAAAAATCAGTTATCGTAGATACACAGGGTTTATTGGATTGGGACGATTTGTTATTTGACTTAAAGAATAATACATTTTCGGTTACCGCCACAAAGTAAAATCCTCCCCTAAAAACTTAATAACCCCTTTTTGCCCCGTTGAGGGTCGAATTTTGAACAACCCAAATATGTTATTAACTCTTTTATTTTCTCTTTAAATAAATATATATAAAGTAAATTTTGATTATTAACTTTGTCCCCAAGGAATCAGATTTTTTATACAAACAATTTTGCCCCTTTTCACCTCCTTAATGGTTGAATTGGCGAAAATGCCAGTTTAGTGCTCCCCTAGAACCCTACGTCAAAAACGAAACCTGTACAGTATGATTCTTAGCTTTGGAATTTCGCTTAAAAATTAAGTTTCGAAAAACTTATAATGACAATCTTTATTGTTTACTTAGGTTGGTATTTGTGCCAAGTTTCAAGTTTATTGACCCAAGAAATCAGATTTTTCCATGCAAACTTTAACACCCCCTAAATCATCATTTGGGGAGTTTAGAAAAATTAATACTGGCAATCTTTATCATTTACTTAGATTACTATTTGTGCCAAGTTTCAAGAATTTTGACCGACGGAATAAGATTTTTCATACAAACTTTCAACCCCCTTTTTATCCCCTCAGGGGTGGAATTTCCAAAAAAACTTTCTTAGTGTTCACTTACGTCACTTGAGGAACGTTTCTGCTAAATTTTATGTTTCTAGGCTTAGCGAATTTCGCTACACGTTGATCGATCAGGCAGTCAGCCAGTTTCTTCTTTTATATTGTGTGAGTGATATGAAAGGAAAGGGTGATAGCGCGACCGGGACAGGACGGTATGGAAGAAGAAAACGTGTTGCGCCGAACCCAAGCAACATGGGACAAGGGCAGGAAGATGATGATGTTTATATAGATTACACTTTATGTTTGATTAAAAGGCGAATGAGGTGCGCGACCACTGTTCCCCTTTTAAGAAGCCCTGTAGAGGTTGTAACGGAAGCGTGTGATCAAATTTTAAAAACTGCTTTTGCCCATGTAAATGTTAAGCTTTCTTTAAGGAAGTCCTAGGCAATTTGTTTCCATACAAAGTTTTCGTCAGTTGACCAAAATTTGTATACAGAGATAAAAAAAAATTAAGAATTGACTATGACATCGTTGGAGAAAGTTATTCATATTCATGCGTAGAAGCAGATTATAAAATACGGTCACACCTTTCCGTTACACCCTGTATAGAAGTTTATTTGACAACACTGACTACGGAATGGAATTCAGATTTCAAATATTAATATTGATGAAAGTGTTAATGTTTGCAACAAAATTTATAGATGAATCAATTTACCTGCATTTAGGCTGTCCCTCAGTACCGACACTACAGTTTCCTTGTAAACAATAGTCTTTACAAATGGAAACTTCGCATTTTTTACCCTCATAACCTTCTGTGCATTCACAGATCGGCTCATCTTCCTCATTCAGGGAACAGGCACCGTTGTTTGAACAATAGTCATGACACGCGTTAACTTCGCAACGTTCCCCAGAGAAGCCGGCATTACAGCTGAAAAAATGAAAATATCGATGAGTTACTCTATAATCAAGAAAATCAACAAATACGTATGACTACTTGTAACAGGCGAATGAGGTGCGCGACCACTGTGCCGCGTTTCAGACACACTATACAGTGTGTCACGGTAGGGTGTGATCAAATTTAAAAAACTGCTTTTGCCCATGTCAATTTTCTCCCAACGAAATCTTAGGCAAGTACCAAAACAAATTGTATTATCCATACAAAGTTGCCGTTTGTATGGAAGATACCTACAATGTTTTTTAGACAATGGACTACGACTTCCTTGGAGAAAGTTATTCCTATTCATGGGCAGAAGCAGTTTTTAAAATATGGTCACACCGTTCCGTTACACCCTGTATATAAGATTTTTTTTGGCAACCCTGACTACGGTTATGGAATTCAGACTTCAAGTTGCCCTTTGTCCTTCAGTGGGACAATAAGGGGCAGGTATAAATATTGATGAAAGTTTTTATATTATGCTTGCAACAAATTTTATGTACAATTCGATTTACCTGCATTTAGGCTGTCCCTCAGTACCGACACTACAGTTTCCTTGCAAACAATAGTCCTTACAAACGGAAACCTCGCATCTTTCACCCTCATAACCTGCTGTGCATTCACAGACCGGCCCATCTTCTTTATTCATTGAACAGACACCGCTGTTCAAACAATAGCCATGGCATGCGTTAACTTCGCACCTTTCGCCGGAGAAACCAGTTTTACATCTGAAATAATAAATACCTACGTGAAACACATCAAACACTAAATAAAGTACGAAACCAGAAACCACTCCAGCCTGTGGACGTCTACAGAGGAAGTCCAAACACTGCTCAATCTCTAGCTATCCAGCCTTGCAACTCAAGTACTGTAAAACCAGCAAAATCAGTTTTGGTCCGTGAATTTGGACCTTTTGCTGATTTTGCGGTAGTTAAAATAAAATAAAACAAAAGTACACAAGACACTATGGCCGAGTTTCTCACCTCTAAATTGTCGCAGAATTAATGTGACAAATTGTCAAGCACGCGTTATCTGCTGTAATTGGTTGAATGATTTTTAAACAGCCAATCACAAAAAAAGGCCAAATGCGATTTGGACTTGCGCACGAAGGGTTCCGTACCATTATCGCAAAAACGGCAAAAAATCAGGTTTGTTGTACGGAAGCCCCACTTCAATATTATTTTATTCTGTTTTTAGTATGTGTTGTGATAACGGCAACATAAATACATCATCTGTGAAAATTTCAACTGCCTAGTTATCACCGTTCATGAGATTATTTAACACATTAATTTAGCACATTAATTCTGCGATAATTTAGAGGTGAGAAACTCGGCCTTTAATTTTATTACTAATGTAATTATGTTAGACGCGAGTCGGCGTGCTAGGTACCCTAAATATAGATTTGGAAGCTTTCTAGTCTGTTTCTGATAAGCAGTGATAGGGATAATGTGAATGCTTACGATCTGTAAACAATAGGTATACCTACTATCAATGAGTTGTTTTAAGTGACGTTAGTTAGGTTAGGTTATTAGGGTCAGCTCAAACCGAGACGCGACGTGACGCGACGATGCTAGTACTTCATGAGACAAACATGTTTTACCTGCATTCTGGTTGTCCGTCAGCACTGACACTACAATCTCCTTGCACACAATAGTTCTGACATATTGAAGCTTCCCATCTCTCACCGGTGTAACCCGGTGTAGATTCATAACGAGATGCCTCACTCACTTCTGTACCATGGGAACAAAGTGAGTTCTGTATGAGACTATGTATACGTTTACAGTTTATATTTCCTTGACTTTGTTCCTTTGTTGTATAGTTGGCTGCTATATGTTGACAACCAAATAAACAAAAGTCTGAGTGAGAAATTGAAAATAGTAGTTTAGGTTCCTCACGTTGGTCTTGGTTTTTCTGTAATTGCCAGATTTTGCCTTGCGTTTCGCTCTTCCAGTAGATAAAATCTTTTGATACAGACAATGAATTTGCATAATCTTCGTTTTTGATAACATATAATGTTGTTTCATTCTTTCCGTTGAAATTGGCACTTTTAATAGATAACTGACGACCAGGATGTGTTAGTATTAACTCAATCCAGTACATTTTTTGTGTCTGTGGATCAATGGCCAAACTTAGTAAGATATTAACATGTTTCTCTATTAGAATTACTCTCTCGGAACCATCAAAGCGAGCCCTCCCTATTTCATCGTCTGCGATCCAGTAAATATATCTGTAATTTGTAAATAACTATGAAAATTAACAAAGTTCAAAAGATTTTGTTGAGTCATAAAACTACATACAATAGCAAAATAGCGGCATAAATAACTCACAAAATGTCTTTTTTTAATACAATCAATATAAATAAATATTTAATCAACCTAAGTGATATTACATTTTAGTATGAATTTTGTGAAAAATGCATTTTGTTTATTTTGTAAGATTAGCAAGACACGCTTAGTTGACGAATATCACCATTACCTTTAGTTTTTCACATATATTTAGCTAATTTTATAGCCTGTGTCCATTTGGAATAATCTTCAATCAACAATACAACAGACTAGATAACGCGTCACGTACAAAATCAATGCTAAACTCTGTTCGCATGAATATATACATACTATCCTACATTTACAATACTTACTACAGCTACATTGTTTACTAACGAACTGAGAAGTTTTAAAACAGTTTCAACCTAATTACAACCTTGGCACTTAGTAATAAAGTCACAAATCTTCAAAATATTATCTTACACTTACGACCATTCGTCACAAAAAACGAGCAAAGCAATAAATTACTTCTCATCATCATCATCTGCTTAGCCTTTTCCCCAACTATGTTAGGCTCGGCCTCCAGTCTAACCGGATTCAGCTGAGTACCAGTGTTTTACATGGAGCGACTGCCTATCTGACCTCCACAACCCAGAAACTGGGTAACAAGATACCTCTTGGCTAGACTGGTATCAGATCCCAGGCTTCTGACTGCCCGTAACGACTGTCAAAGATCTTCAAATGACAGTCGGGACCAACGGCTCAACGTGCTTGCCGAGGCACGGAAGAAACTCGGTAAACGACCTCTGCTAGCGTTGCTTCACCTTGATGATCGACCCGTGCGGCTGTTGTTATTTAGCCACGAGCTGTCACATGTCTTCAAATTTTTGGTTCTAAGACATGCCGGTTTCCCCACGATGTTTTCTTTCATCGTTTTGAGAGCAGTGGTGATGAAATAATTCACACAAAGTAAAGTGCCTGCCTGGATTCGAACCCACGACCTACAACTTGTAAATCGCGGCCGTTACCACTGGGCCACCACTAGCAATAATTTACTTCTGTCACTTAGAAATGAAAAGGCATAGGTTAAATAACATTTAATGTGAAAAAAGTCTTAACTAACCACAAATTAAGTACCTACTTTTTGCAGTTATTGCCTTACGTTACGCCTTGTATTGCCCAACCTTCGCCAAACACTTGTAACGGTGCTTTAAAATCGGTAATTTTGTTATCGTTTCAAATGTGATGTTTATTAGTTCTAACCTTAAAATATTACGTAATCTACATGTATTTATTGAAAGTAAGACACTTCGGCCGGTAAATAGCTTTTTCAGTCATTATTATTGCAACTTTTGATTACACATTGACGCATTGTGAAACGTGTTAACATTGGCTGTGTTTCAAGCGAACCAAACAAAGTTAAGAAAGAGCTCACGTCTCAAGTGAGCTGTTATTTACCAAGACGTACTTTTTGCGCCGAACCGATATCTAGTTGTATTGTTGATCGAAGGGAATAATGTACATACAATGTATGTGTGATATAGAATTTTATAGGAGCAATGGTTGCGCAGATCACCCTCCAGATAAAATAAGACAAACTCCTAAAATTCACTCTCCCCCTTTATAATTATTAAAATTAGAAATATTCGGTTATATTATAAAACCAAGTAAAAACTACCCTGTAATGGTCTACGAAAATGATTTCTGTTTATATTTTATGTTCCGCTAATTTTGCCGGTGTATGTATTAAATCACTTAAAGTAACGTACCCTCCACAACTATCTACTTCGATATCCAAGCACTGCCCTTTCGTCGTAACTATATGATTTCCGTCAACTGCTTTATTAGAAGATGCAGGATTTAATGGAAACGAGTAAATATCTAAAAATCCGGTCTTCCAAAACAGTAATTGTGTGACCGGGTCGTAAGCGACGGGCACGCCATAGCGGTATGATGTTTCCATAACCTGTGCCGTAACTAAATGTTGTATTTTCCTGGTTGATAGGTCAAAGCTGGATATTGACACATTGGTCGGGTACTTGTTGTCAGCAAAGATTACCCTGTAGTGAACTGGATCATAAGTTGTGGATGTAATATCTTTAGCCGACGGAATGTCTTCTGTGTGCGTAAGTGTTCCATCGTAATAAAACTCTAGTCGTTTCTCTCTGCCCATGACTATGTCTGAAACATGAAGATAAGATTTAATTAAAAACTATTATTTCCTCATCTTTTCATAACATACGCTGCTCATACAAATGATTTGCATTTCCGCCAGTCGACATCCTGCTCGAGAACGTTCTACAATTTACTACTTACAATGAAAAACAATAAAATACACCATAACAGATTAGAATAGAATAGAATAGAATTTCTCTTTATTCGAGTATCTATGACTCAACGGTTAGTAAAACTTACAACTATGTTAGTAACACAGATATTAACAAACAGACACTACAAAAACAAAACAACAAATACCAGTGGATCACCGTTGCGACAACCCATGTGAGATGGCACAACAGCGACCCACGAAAATACAGTCTAGGCGACTCGAAATCATACTTAGGATACTGTTGGAGCTGCCCCACACCCTGCGCACCATGGATGCGCACCTTTTGCGCATGGATTAGAACTTTCAAAAGTTACATAACCCTTAAACTACCTACCTAAGTTTGAAACGGAAACGGTTTAAATATCCTGAAGCTTCAAAATTTTCTATTTTCGTTGTTTTTTTACATAGATAGTACAAAATATAGAAAACTAGCTTGTGCCACTGGCTTCACCCGCGTGAAAAGGGTTTTCTTATCCCAAAAGAACATTATACCGGTATGCAAAGTAGCCTTCAGACTATAAGTTATTTATGTGCCAAATTTCATCCAGATCCGTTCAGCCGTTCTGTCATGATTGAGTAAAAAACATTCAAGCTTCACATTTATGATATTAGTAAGACGTAAGATTATAAATAAATATGGACCACATGAAAACGTAAAACGACGTAGTGACGAGCATGTGGTACACATTTCTGTGCGCCTACCAGAACAAAAGAGACGTAGAGGCCGCCCGCCATTGAGCTGCAATGCTATTCTGTACACATCGCACCGTGATGACGTAGGTGAAGTGAGCTCGAAGTGGAGTGAGCTGTCAGTGATGCTAGGGATTACCTAATTTATTACATTTACAATCATATCGACAGTCGGGTTTACCTATTAAAAGGAAATATTAGCTTTACGCCCTGCTATTCATATAGTACTAAAATAGTGGAAATATCTCCAAAGACAAAAAAAATACCCACATGAATATGTATAGAACGTTGATCTGTAACTTTAGATAACTTTAAATAAATAAATATTATTATTATTATAAAAAACATTATCGCGTTAACAAGAAAATACTTCCAAAACGAAAAGTAAAAAATACTTGCATAGAACATTGATCCGTAACCTGATATAAATAAGGAGCAGAATCGCGTCGAGCATCCACAGAACGATAAGACGAGTAAAATACTTACTTAATGATTGTCTAAATTGGGATTACTCAACCCGATCAACAGCTGCTTTACCCACCCATCTATTTCGCAACTTTGCCAACAACTGCTTCAAACCAGCCAACCCACCCTAATCCCATTCTCACCCAACACTTGCTTATCTAACATAACTTGATATGGATAAAAGTCACATTTAATTTAAATAAATTTTAACCCCCTAAATCGTCTTTTAGGAGTAGTTTTGAAAAACTAATAATGAATTTTTTTTTACTTAGTATTTATGCCAAGTTTCAAATATATATAAGCCCAACAAATTTCTTCCTTCCTTAGGGATAAAATTGCCAATAACCAATACATGAATTCTTTTTATCAACCAAAATCTTTAATTTCACGTGTCACATTTTAAAGGGCAGAAATTTCACGCAAACTTTAACCCCATCTCTTCATCCTTAGGGGTGGAATTTCCAAAAAAACCGTAAATACATGAATTCCTTTTATCAACAAAGAGTATAAATCTAAAAGTTCAGGTTTCCAACTTGCAAACTGTAGAAATATCATACAAACTTTCACCCCCCCTTTTACTCCCTTAGGTACCTTAGGTTACTAACCAAGAGCGTAAACGAACTATTTCAATAAGTGAACGATATTTTCTGTTCCCAATAAACTAAACAATAAACTTCCAAAATTGCAAAAGAGTATCTAATATTAATATAGATTTGTAATTTGGTTCTCTTATTTATTTTTTTCATAGAGGGGGATGAAAAGCAGAGTGTGCTATGCGGTACCAAAAATTATTTAAGCTAGAGCGACGTACTTGGAATCCTTCGCTACGCTTGTGATTCTACTCTAGAATCCTTCGGTTCACTCTAGATACAAACAATCACTCTCGCTCGCAATACATAATTTTGGTCCCTTGTAACACAATCTACTATTTACTAAGCTAAATTGCAAGTACGTCACATGGACGGAAGCCATGCAATTCGATCGATATACACTTTAAATTTCGTTATAAAATTCGTGACTCAATTACAACTGCATCGCGCCATCAGGATCCCTAACTGTCATAGTCCGATGGGAACATAATTCGAAACGACCGAAGAGTAATCTGCACTGCGCAGGACTAACGGCTTAGCGTGCTTTTCGAGGTGCGCCTCGATAAATATTTGAATACCAGCTTTCAAACTCCAAGCTACCATTGCGAATAATAATTCGTACCTTGCCCGATCTAGGAAACGAACACAAGACACTACAATCGGTAGACGTATTAGCGACCGGGAGACCAATGGGTCAGTTCGGAACACTCTTTACGCTGGGATGGTTTCTTGGCTGAAGCCGAAGGTGGTGTTTTTGGCCGAAGACGAGCAAAGCCGAAGCCGAAGGTTCAGTCGGACACTACCACCAAGTGAAAATTACTAATCTATATCTGTACTAATGTTATAAAGAGGAAAGATTTGTATTTAAGTATGTAATGAATAAACTTAAAAACTACTGGACCGATTTTTCATCTAAATTGGGTTAGGTAACAAACCAGAGTTATTTCCGCATTTATTATATTAGTATAGATATTAATTATTTTTCTCGGAGCCGGTTGTTCTATCCTCGAATATATATAATATATCATAGTGCATTTCTTGCTAGAGTATCAGTCTGGTAACACAGTAGCCACGCAGTTGTTTTAGCTCCGAGGCGGCCGGCAACTAGCAAAAATCCTTGTATTTATCAAACTTTACTAATATTAGTGAACGCCTCGCGGTTTCACCCGCGTAGTTCCCGTTCCAGTGGGAATACAGGGATAAACCTATGTCAGATAAGCCTATGTCACCCGGGGATAGAGAAGCTTCTTTCTTTGAAATGGGTCCAATAGCTAAGTTTATTCGTTACATACAAAAATACAAATCTTTTCTCTTTATAGTATTAGTATAGATATAGATTAAACATGCAGATAGTTTGAGACCCTGGGAAGGCGTAGGATAGTTTTTATCTGGGAAGTGCGTGGGATCACACTTCAACATCCCATGGAATGATAAATCACTTTATACACGGGTGAAACCGCGGGACAGTGTTTTATAGACCCATAAAAAGTGACATCGGCTTTTTATTGGCTATTTCTACTCAATAATTCATTACAAATGCATGAGTAGAACTTCCATGTGCCAATTTTGAATACTTGTTTTTTTTTTTTATCGCAATGTTTTTGTGACCTTTAAGGTCAAAAGATCAAAAAAAAATCATATTAAAAAAACTGTACATAATTGAGCTTTGTTCGTATTGCAGTTTTGTGAAGCAAGTACAAGGAGAAAATTATGCCGTGTTTAAGTAATCAAAAACGATAATAGAACTCGCAAAAAGATTGTTTTAACGAAATCAGTATTTTATTTTTAATTTTTTTTCCAGCTCGAAGTAGAACCTCTGTCTGGCACCAACAGATACCTTATACTAAGGTTTATAATCCATCGGTGTCTTTGGTAGATACCAAATTTTTAAGTTATGGACACCGACTTCCAAAAATAAAGTTATTTTTCACTTTCTAGTTTTCTTATTTGGAAGTCGGTAGTATTTTTTTTGTAAAAAAGTTTTTATTTTTCACTTTTTAGTTGTACCTACCTAATAGGGAGGTAGTTAAGTAAGTACCTATAACGACAGA
This sequence comes from Anorthoa munda, assembly GCA_945859665.1. Taxonomy (NCBI): domain Eukaryota; kingdom Metazoa; phylum Arthropoda; class Insecta; order Lepidoptera; family Noctuidae; genus Anorthoa; species Anorthoa munda. The sequence goes on from OX243893.1 coordinate 3,878,349, forward strand.
ATAGATTACCCGAATAACATGAAACTTGAATGAAAACAATTGACGGAGATATCGGTGAACCTACATTAAAAAAAAAAAAGCATACATAATGTCGAACATAGAACCTCCTCCTTTTTTGGTAAGTCGGTTAAAAATATGACTTGCAACTTGGGCCTAGGTTTTGAGAAAATGCTTTTCAAAAATATGTGTTAGGGTTGTCACTATTTTGACCTTTTGTGACGATTAGTTTTTATCACATAAAATCTGCAGGTCTTTTATCTCCTATAATGGTATAATTCTAACAATTAATTTTAAAACTTTTCACGTGAAATTGTACTAAATATATATAAGCATACAAATGTAATATAACAGTTAATGTACAAATGCGAGCTCAGCACATAATTGGGTTCTTGGCTTCTTAGTTTGATTACTGTCTGATAAACAGTTGCCTATACTATTATAGGGTAGAGATGACAATAAATTAAACTCCGTATAAGTCATGATATTCCCAGTCTACACATAAAAATAGAAAAAAAAAAAAAAAATGTGATTTCGATAAAAAATAATTTTTGTGCGTTCTATTATCGTTTTTGATTACATAAATACGGGATAATTTTCTCCTTGTATTGCTTCATAAACCTGCAATACGAATAAAGCTCAATTATGTACAGTTTTTTTATACGTATTTATTTTTGTCTTTTGGGCTTCAAGGTTACGAAAACTTTACAATTAAAAAAAAACAAGTACACAAAATTGACACGTAGCATAGAAGCTAGTTACCTATATACTTAATATCAAGTGCTATTTATAAAATTACTGACAGAGTCCTGATTCGAGCAAATCGTGTGTTTTCGACGCACTTCTCACATTATTCACAAAGATTATAAAATGAAATCAAATATGATATTGAGATAACTGCTACTAACTGCATTAGAATTCAGACTGCTTGAGAAGTGATCTGGTGTCAGAGTGGAACTTTTCAATCATGCTTTTTGGAATAATTTTTGTTTTTTTTGTGTGGCGTTCCTTAAACAATTAATTTTATTTATAATGTTAGGTAACGGAATCCGAAAGGTGGAAAGTGATTTAGTAGGACCACAATTTTTTTTGGATCATTGAAACAAAAAGAACGGCAACGGCAAGTGGGTATCGGACTAGCGCGCTACAGGTTCCAAATAAAACCAACCATAATTTTGAAGGTTCACATTTGTACATCCAATTTCTTAAATTCATAAATAAAACATGACAGAAGAACAAATTTTTAGAGTTCCATACGTCCGAATGAAAAAACGGAACCCATTATACGATCACTCCTGAATCTGTCTAGTCAATTGTCTCAGCACTCTCAGCCAATTTACTTTGAATCTACTGAGCCGGTACAGTTCTTAAGTACACATAAAATGAACCTCTGTGACCTAAACACGGAGGGTAACGTACATAAATTAATAAAATTTTGAATATGGAATCATCAAGATTATAAAAATGTAAATTAAAATAACAATTGCTAACAAAAATGTTGAGCTCTTTTCTTTGTCGTTGTAAAATGGGTACGATTCTGGTAAGCGTTAATAAACCTTATTTATGCCAATAAACTCAAATCAGAATAAAATTTATTAAAACTAAATTATTATTATTCACAACTTTATCCTCACCCCAATTGAAGCACTGCACTATCGCCAGCTGCAACGCTAACAACAGCAATACACGCATGTGATACATCTTGGTCTCCAAACAACGTGAATACATCAAAACTAGATGAGACGTCCACTCTCGATGACAGCTCGTTGAATACAGAAGTGAACTGATAATGTTATGTGAACATGACGCTATAAATAGGCAGCTACATGACTCTTGCTCAAAACCCATTTCCTGTTGGGAATACTGCCTGTGATAAGCGGGCTCCATATGGGTTTTTTCCATATTTTTAATCAAATTCGTTATTATTTAGTCATTTTATTTTTCGCACGTTTATTATCTGGCTGCTGGTTTCCTGTGAACATTGATAATATATTTATCAATAGGACGCAGGCACGTTAGTTACAGAGACGCTCGCTGATAAGCGGACCAATTATGTGGGAAACTTACATGTATGTTATTATATACTAGCTAGTGCCTACTCAATTCAAAACATCAAGATCGGAGACAACTCTCGAAGTTGTAGAAGGTCTAACTTCGAGAAACGGACGACATGTCTTTGTTGCCATGGAACATGGGTAGGCCTTTAGTGTAGGATGCTACTTGTGTCGTTCCTCTTGTATCATTTACTATTAGCTTTTATGTTAACTCTCTTTACCTAAACAGTGTAATAGTTTTGTACATTAGCAGTTGTCGCATAATCTGTTTACTAATTGGGCGCTAATTTACTTAAAATTCCGGATTTATAGTCCCGAGATTGCTAAAAATGTTATCTTTAAGAGTACAAGTAAATAGACAGTTTCATAAAACCCGTTGTAACCACGATATTTTCAATAATTAATGCTTAGGTTACGGGCATCCGTTGGATTTAAGACGAACGGAATCGGTCAATGTGGTGACACTTGAGGAGGCTTTGTACAGCAGTGGACGTCTTTCGGCTAAAATGATGCTGCAATCCTAATATCGGAAATCAATATCGGAATAGTAAAGCTTCCGATATGACATGCTTTAGTTGTTACACTATGTAACTAATAAACCTAAGCAGACTATAAACAAACCGAGGAATTCCTATCTAACTTCAATAGCGTTCACCATTCTTATTATCAGGGCCCTTGATTCAATGGTACCTATACATTATTACTACCCTTAATTTCTAGGACCGAATTAATTGATAGTTAGCTGCAGTTAACATACAGTTTTCCGGTTTGAACGTCAATGTGGTTAGCTTTTTAGTAGGGCCAGGGTTTAGTAATGAATTCCATTTAGGAGATAATTTTCGTGAAAGGGAAATTAAGGTGGTACCGACCAAGTGTGTTGATAATGTTCTATTTAGGTCAGGGTGATGAACTTCACGGAGAATCGTAGTTGTTAAATATCTTAACGATCCGACTAGCAAGTTTCTATTGATCTGAAAATATGTTCCACTGTTGATGAGTCCAGTCCATATTCCACCACCAAAATTATCTAAATGAGTAACGCTAACGCGTACTTCAAGTTTGTTTGTAAAATTGCCCAAGGTCGGCAATATACTTCTTTCCTTATTCTTATACCGTGTTTTAAGCAATTATTACATAACTACTTAATATCCACCAAGGTAAAGTTATGGAGAACTTAAGAAGAAGAAAGAAGGCATGAAAGTGGCTCCTGGAGTGATAAGAGTGGAACGTATAATTAGTGCGTAATCTGCTGTGAATGTGCGCCACATGTTGTCGTTTTTGGAAAAAAAAACGCCGTCAAAGTTATGACAGCGTCGTTTTGGCTTTTAGCAATATTATTCGTTAACGCAAGCATGGATACTTTTGAAACTTTTTATGGTTAATACAAGCGTCAAGATGGACTGAATACAGTTTTCAGCGAGCTAATACGTTTTCTCATTTGGGAGCTGCGATTTTTTTCGGGATTTCAAAAAAGCGCGATTACTTGTTTTTTTTTATATCTATTTCCGGCACGAATAGGCATATATCAAGAGCTACTCGTGTATTTTTATTCTACAGGCGCACATACAATGGTTTTAGAGAGAGATACACGATTCTGCAAAACGTTACTCCAGCAGGAAATGCGATATCTAGAAAACGTGATGACGCACCAATTATATTTTCAGCGCACATTTTTGCACAATTGTAAGCTCTCTGCCCATGCACAATATTTTTCACTCCGATCATTCGTTTAGAATTTTCCTGCTGGAACGACGTTACTCCAGCAGGAATCGTTATTCCCCTTATTTTTTCAAAAACGATGACTCTCACGAATTTGCTGGGATAACGTTCTCGAAATTATGTATTAATTTATTAAAATTTTCACATTACAGACGTAAAAGAGTTCAACAAATCTTGTGAGGACAACGTCCAATGCGACGGCCTGGTCGGGCTACCAGACGCGCGGTTTCCAGACGCCGCGCTGTGCAATCAACTCAGCATAATTGCAGTCCACAGCTGGACATAAGCTCTCCAAAAAAGTATTTCGCGAGTGCAATATTATAATTTGTTTTAATAATCTATATATATAACTAGCTGTTCCCCGCGGCTTCGCTCACGTGGGCCACCCCTCAGGACCTGTTATCGGGATCAAAAAATAGCCTATGTCACTCAGGAATAATGTAGCTTTCTATTGGAGAAGATTTTTTTAAATCGGTCCAGTAGTTTCCGAGCCTATTCGGTACAAACAAACAAAAAAATCTTTCCTCTTTATAATATTAGTATTGTATAGAAAAGGCACTGTCCCGACTGACATATCAACGCCCAGCCTAAACCACTAATGATAGAAGTTTGAATTTTTTATAGGAATTTGATTTTATACTGCAGGCGTCATTTAAGGATTTTTGGAAATTCATCCCTTAAAGGTGTAAAAAGGGATGTTAAAATTTAATGAAATTTATATTGGTTATTAACAGAATTACGAATACGAATTTATTATTTATGATCTTCAATACAATTAAAGAATAATTACAAAAAATAATTACATATACAACATGAGTGATTTTAAAGTTGACGTACAAAGGCGAGCTTAACTCAAAGAAGAGTTTTCTACCAGCAAACCTTAGAGTGATGGAGAGAGTTTACAAAAGGAAGAAGAGAAGTAGTCCAGTGTACAATTTTAGAATAAAATAAAATAAAGCCTAAATATACATACATACATAAGTACAAGAAAAATATATATATACATATACTAATATTAGGTCATTCCGAAAGAAAATGATCTTTGATTTTCCTCTTGAAGACATTCAGAGAAGGGCTGTCGCGTAGGGAATGTGGCAGAGAGGAGACGCACTGCAGTAACAGAGAAGGAGCCATCATAACGGCTGGAGGTGTGAGGTGGGGTACGAAGGAGAAGAGAAGTGGAAGTGCGACAGGGTTTACCCCTCGGGACAAAGTACTCAAAGCGTTCACGAAGGTATTGAGGAGAATTAGGATTGTGTAGGATAGTATAGAGGAGAGATAGGATATGGGTATCTCGACGACGCCGAATCGGCAGCCACTTCAATTTAGTCCGAAACTCCGACACGTGGTCGTATTTGCGGAGGCCAAAAATAAAGCGGATGCACGAGTTCTGCAGTCGCTCGAGTTTATTTAGAAGTACCTCCGTTGCATCTAGAAAACAGACATCCGCATAGTCTATGAGCGGTAGAAGAAGAGATTGAGCAAGTGAGTGACCTTAGTGTGAAATGGTAAGAGTTTTTGGAGACGTTTAAGAGAGTGAAAAGAGTAGAAGACCCTCTTACTAACATCAGCAACATGAACCTCCCAAGAGAGGTTAGTATCCATATAGACGCCTAGGTTTTTCACGCTTTTCGAATAACATATGGGCACTGAATCATAAACTACTGGCGGGAGGGCTTGGTGATTTAAAAGGCTGAGCAAGTATCTACCACCAACAATGAGCGCTTGAGATTTGGTTGGGTTCAGTAAAAGTCCAAAGGATTTAGCCCACTTGTTAATATTTTCAAGGTCATGGTTGGCAGACACAGCCCCTACCAGATCACCCACTTTAAAGTGTCGATATAGCTGCAAGTCGTCTGCATAGAGATGATAGTTAGAATTTAGGACCTTAGTGATAGCATTTATGAAAATTGAGAAGAGGAGAGGAGATTTCATCCCTTAAAGGTGTAAAAAGGGATGTTAAAATTTAATGAAATTTATATTGGTTATTAACAGAATTACGAATACGAATTTAGTATTTATGATCTTCAATACAATTAAAGAAAAACGTATTTAAGGCTTTTTTGAATTTCATCCCTAGAAGGGATAAAAAGGGCATTTTATAATATATAATTTTTACTAGCTGACCCGGCAAACTTTGTTTTGCCATAAAAACACCAAACATTCATCTACCCTACCTACCCTAAATAACTACCTACCCTACCCTACCCTACCTACCCTACCCTAACTACCTACCTTACCCTACCCTACCTACCCTACCCTACCCTACCTACCCTACCTGAGTTGGCTAAGGAAGCAGCATTGTCGTTACGGAGGAAGCCGGACTACGACCAGTGTCCGGTTTCATTTATCAAGCGACAGATCCGTTTGGAATCGCTTGATGAATGGAATCGAAGAAATGTGTCGGGCGAGACTGCTTCGGTGACGAAAATGTTTCTTCCGGATGCAATAGCGGCTTTCCGTATCGTACAACAGGTGCGGCCCGAAGGCGTCCTCACGCAAGTTTTGACGGGGCACGGTGGGTTCTCTGAATACTTGAATCGCTTCAAGTGTAAGGATAGCCCATCGTGCGTCTGCGATCCAGGCGTGGCAGAGACTGTCCAGCACATACTTGTAGAATGCCCGTTATTTATCAGGGAGCGCTACCAACTTGAATGTGAGCTGGACAGGAAAATAACGAGGGAGAGCCTGCATGGGCTCATGGACAAGAAATATAGGGAAAGATTCTTGGAATACTGTATTAGAGTAGCCACTGCGGTTATACATCGAAATAAAACCTAAAGCGCACCGTGCTTCATTAGTATTATGTATGATATTTAAATGCAAGCACGGAATGCAGCCTGGACATGTGTAACCGGCAGTATTTCATGGTTGTACCTAAGTTTATTGAATGTTAATTTCTGTGTTAATTGTGTGATAGTTGCACTGTTGTATTTCTATCCCTAGCTGTTATATAGTTTTTACCCTATTTTCTGTGATAAACTACTACTGTATATTCTGTGATAAACTACTACTGTATATTCTGTGATAAACAGCACCTTTGCTCAATATGATGTAATAGCACCTTTTGCTCTAATTGTTTTTAATGGCACCTTTTTGCTCAGTTGTAATTATAGCATACTGTATTTTTAACTATTTTTTAAGAAATAAATCATGCCCATAGAGTAGACTAATAAAAGTGGGACCCTTACCCACAGAATGCAAGAAGATGAATGCAAGAAAGAACTGGTATGATGAATGAATGTACGAGAGGCATAAAAGATTGACCGGAACGACTGAGGTTAAGCACATAAGGCGCCAATATCGTTGGCGGGGAATAGAGTAAAGAAAAAAAAAAAAAAAAAAACCTACCCTACTTACCCTACCCTACCCTATCCTACCTACCCTACCTATCCTACCCTACCCTACCCTATATCTCAAGTTGGACCAGACTGCTCACTTAATTACCCACAATTTAATTTAAAATCGGTTATGTAGTTTAGGAATCCATCGCGGACAAACATCGTGACAGGAGGATTTATATATATTAGATAGATATCACTGGTATTGTCACACAAATAACAGCCCCACTTCGTGTCAAGCAATTACTGTCCATACCAGGTTGCCTGGAAGAGATCGCAGAATGCGATAATGCCGCCCACTGTATTTGGTGTACAATAAAGTATATAATAAATAAAAAGGGGTGTTAAAATTTGTATGAAAACTAAATTGTTCATTATCAAAATTAATTGAAATGTAGTCATTCTGCTCTTCAATACAATTAAAGAAACAGGTATTTAAGGATTTATGAATTTTATCCCTTAAAGGGAAAAAAGGGGTGTTAAAGTTTATGTGAATGATTACTGGATGTGCTTGGGGAAAACAGTTTTCATAACTCGAGTACCACTGATACCCTCTGACTATGTCTTTGAGTTTAAGCGATTACGATTCCTCTCAAGGTCTGCTTTGCAATGACCATAAATAAATCTCTAGGTCAGTCATTAAGGGTGGCATGCATAGATTTAAGGCAACATTGCTTCCGACACGGGCAATTTTACGTTGCCTGTCCCTGAGTCACCACTGGCAGCCTGGTCAATTTGACACCAGACAGAAAAAAGAGCAATGTGATATACAAAGAAGTGGTTAATTAAATTCTAACTTGACGACTTTGTTAGTGTAAACTAATTGGAGTACCCATAACTAGACTGTACAGGATGGCAAGACTCATCACTCTATCAGAAGATGCTTTAATTTTTGCAACTGGCGGCAAATATCTACTCTACTTCGGCATTTGTGAAGTACACAGATACTAAATATAGCTGGTAAGCCATACTAAATCGCGACCACGAGGAAGACAACTATTAATCGAAAATCATCATGAGCAAGCTCTGTGAATATGTGAATATGCAAAATTATCACCTCTGTGGCACCGAAAAGCCGCGTATAATCCAGACAGAATCATTACACCGACTTCCAAACAATAACACTACAAAGTAAAAAATAACTTCAATTTCGGAAGTAGGTGTCAAAAAACGAAAAAACTAAAACAAGAACACCGACTTCCTAAATTGAAGTTATTTTTTACTTTGTAGTGTTTTTGTTTGGAAGTCGGTTGTTTTATTGTAATAACAAATACATGAGTGATTTATTTACTACAGTCACTACTTGTCACTTGGCAGAATAAGTGTAAGATGGCAGCACTAAGCTAATGAAATTTAACGAAAAAGTCAATTAACTTTCATACATATCGGACTATCTTGAGCTTCTTGGCGTTACGTTGACATCGACTCTCAATTTTGGGCCGTACATTGAGGCAAAGGCTGGCTGCCAAAAAGTTAGGGATCCTTGCGAAGGTGAGAAAGTACTTCACGCCGGAACAGCTGCTCAACTTGTATCAAGCGCAAGTTCGATCGTGCATGGAGTACTTGCTCTCATCTCTGGGACGGATCAGCCAAATACCAGCTTGATGCACTATAGTCGATCGAAAAGCGGGCCAAGAGACTCAACGGCAATGAGGCACTGGTCAAATCAAAGCTCCAGAGCCTTGAACATCGTCGCCGAGTTGCCAGCTTGTCGGTTTTTCTTCGGTTACATTTCGGGGAGTGTGCGATGGAATTGCATGATTTAATGCCGCCCAGCCCGTTCCATCATCGGACAACCAGACGCACGGCGATGCGTCATCGGTACATGGTGGGCATCCCACCCATACGCACAAAACGTTTTGGGGACACTTTTATTATGCGTACAGCAAAAGAGTGGAATTCCCTGCCGGAGTCTGTGTTTCCCGATAGCTACAATCTAGGGGTCTTTAAGTCAAGAGTGAATGGGTATTTTTTAGGCAAGCGTGCTTCACCGTCGACCGCATCATCGCTTACCATCAGGTGAGATAGTGGTCAAGCGCGAGCCTATAGATAATAAAAAAAAAAGTTTTTGTTTATACGCGGTAAACCAGTTAATGTTATACTTTAAAAAAACGTAGACAATTAATGGATTTTCTTTGTATACAGGGTGTCCCAGAAATCGACGTCAAGCCGTAAATGGGTGATAGACCAAGTTATAACAGTTCTCAGAAAAATACGAAAAAAAAACTATCTCATGTTTTTAAAAATTTATGGTCACTTTAAAAATTTACTAAAAAAATCAATCCCTGTAATGGTTCTTTAACTCCAATTGCTACAAATCCCATAATTTATCTATTTTTTTTATTATTATGTAATCTTGAATAATGCTTGTGTAGATTTTTGCCTAAAATTCAAAGCCAACTCCTCCTACTTGGAAGAAAATTAAAATTTTTCAAAACCAAATTATTCAAATTTACTATTTCGCCCAACTTTAACTGACTGTACTGAAAAAAAAATGTACTACGCTAGTTTGGCAAGTAACATGAAAAATTGGCGCATTTAATAAGGATTCAAAAATGGTGTAACACTTGCTAGATTACGTTTTCAATAATTGGTCAATTTTTTTTTTGTAAATAGTCTCAGTTTTTACACAAAATGTCCATACTTCCTTAAAATGACTTTAGCTTACCTAAAGCTTTGCTAAACTCCGTTTCTAGTTCGATAGAGACGGAGAGAGTCATTTTACGAAGTGTGAGCGAGACAGAGAGTGACGCCACCTTTATCAGTGACACAACCTTTATCATGAAACGGAGATACAATTTACCGATGAGTGCGAATGAGACAGCAGTAGTTATTGTTCTGTTTTGTAAGCGCAGACGCACACACAATTACAAATCAGTACGTTACGCTGCTTTGTTTACTGCGCATCTCCGTATTCGTTCATGTTGATTCCGTACTTACCACTTTTTGCGTTGTTTTCTGGACTTAATTGCTTGTGATTTGGACTGTTTAATTCCTCTTTCTGACGACCTGTGCTTTACTCTGGACTGTTGCTGATCCTGTGATTGTGTAGTACTACCATGGCTGTGTACACTGCATTGGAATATGCGAACATGCACCTCGTTTATGGGGAATGCAGATGCAATGCCAATGCAGCCGCTAGACTTTATCGTGAGAGGTACCCGAACAATCGTCACCCAGATCATCGAGTTTTTATTAATGTGCACCGTTCACTATCAGAGGGACGATTCCCTAACCAAGTACATGGTGAAGGAAGACATCGTAATCCGTACGAAGACGTCGTACTACAAGCAGTCCAAGAAGACCCAAGTGCTTCTGTACAAACAAGCACAGGTGTATCTAAGAGTACCGCCCACCGAATCTTAAAAAAGAACGAGTTCCACCCGTATCATGTACAGCGAGTACAATCATTACTGCCACGGGATTACGCTCCCAGAGTTGCGTTTTGCCAAAGGATGCTAGAAAGGCACAGAGAAGACCCTCGATTCTTAGAGAAGATTTTATGGACCGATGAGTCAACATTTAAAAAAGATGGCTACATGAATTTGCACAATTTGCACGAGTGGCTTTCTACATAAATCCAAATTTGATGAGGCAAGATAAGTCACAGTATCGATTTAAAGTAAACATGTGGACCGGGATACTAAATGGCAAAATAATTGGACCTTTTGAGCTGCCAGAGATTTTGAATGGCGCAGTTTATTTGGATTTTCTTCAAAATACTTTACCAGATTTATTAGAAGACGTGCCACTGAACGTTTACAGGGAAATGTGGTTCCAGCAAGATGGCTGCCCAGCGCATTATGCCCGTTTAGTAAGAGAACATCTTGATGAAGAATACCCGCTCAGGTGGATAGGGCGCGGTGGGACATTCTTGTGGCCACCCCGTTCGCCTGATTTAAATCCCCTAGATTTTTTTTACTGGGGAGCGGTAAAAGAGAAAGTGTACTCAAAAACAATAGAGAATTTAGCCGAGCTGCGGGAAAGAATAACGGAAGCCGTTGTCTTTGTAAATAGGGGAAGATTTGCCCGGAAAATAACCAGATCTTTTTTAAGAAGATGCCGTGCTTGCATTGCCGTCGAAGGAAGGCAGTTTGATCATTTATTGTAATAAAAAAAAATTTAATTTGATAATTTGTTTTTTTTTTTCTAAGATGAGAAAACTGGTCCTGACTTAAAGTAAAAAGGTTGAGTCACTATCATAACTTTGCTCTTAAATTACGTAAAATTTCGATTTATTATCTCGCTCACACTTCGTAAAATGACTCTCTCCGTCTCTATCGAACTAGAAACGGAGTTTAGCAAAGCTTTAGGTAAGCTAAAGTCATTTTAAGGAAGTATGGACATTTTGGGTAAAAACCGATACTATTTACAAAAAAAAATTTTACCAATTATTGAAAACGTAATCTAGCAAGTGTTACACCATTTTTGAATTCTTATTAAATGCGCCAATTTTTCATGTTACTTGCCAAACTAGCGTGGTACATTTTTTTTTCAGTACAGTCAGTTAAAGTTGGGCGAAACAGTAAATTTGAATAATTTGGTTTTGAAAAAGTTTAATTTTCTTCTAAGTAGGAGGAGTTGGCTTTAAATTTTAGGCAAAAATCTACACAAGCATTATTCAAGATTACATAATAATAAAAAAAATTGATAAATTATGGGATTTGTAGCAATTGGAGTTAAAGAACCATTACAGGGATTGATTTTTTTAGTAAATTTTTAAAGTGAACATAATTTTTTAAAAACATGAGATAGGTTTTTTTTCGTATTTTTCTGAGAACTGTTATAACTTGGTCTATCACCCATTTACGGCTTGACGTCGATTTCTGGGACACCCGCTCACTTTCAGACGCTCAAATTTAAGTCAGCTAAGATTTCGCCATTTTTATTTTTCAAATTAATTATTATATTTTGTAAATAAAATGAAAATATTCAATAATCACTGCCATATTTACTGTTACGAATACTTTACATCTGCAAATATTAATTAAACGGAATATTGGAGCTAAATAGTAATTAAATGAAAAAAGAACAGCGTCCACGAAGTGTTTCATTGTCATAAGCTGGCTACTTAATCAAACGATAAATTTTATAAATCATAGGACAGGTATAACAGCTTCTGTTAAAAGTTACTGTTAAAAAGAAGACGACTTAAAGGCCTTAGTAGCCAGGTTGTTATATTGATCGCGCGATAATTGTACAATTATTGTTGCTTGCTGTTCCTTACGTAATAAGCCCGCCGGACTTGCACTGGCCAGTAAGATCGCCTGATTTAACTGTACCAGACTTCTTTCTGTAGGTTTTTTTAAGTCACGTGTCTATGTCAACAAGCCTCAGACTCTTGAAGCTCTCAAAGATAATATCTGCTGAGATATGGCAAGAGTGGATGTTCTGGCAAGAGTGATGGCAAATGCCATAAACGGGCCCGAATATTTGTCAATTCTGGCGAAGTGAATCACTTAGCCGTATCATTTTCTCGACTAACTGGAAAATAAATTAAGACACCAAATAAATATTATCCAAAAGCAGAAACAAAGTTCTTAATTCAAAAAAAAAAAATAGCCCTATAACATCGGGTATTAATTTTCTATCGTGTCGGTAGTAGGATTCAGAAATAGAAAGCAAAGTAGTCTTCCACTATTTGTATCTCCCCGTGTAGATCGATCCCACTAGACCTCCGGAGTGAAAGTCGGCTCTAGCTATTAGAACAGGAAGGCAGTGCAGTTTATGCTCATTTCATATCAATTTACACGTAATTTTTATGATTCGATAATATATTAAAGTTGAGCAAATTTTGTGGTCTACGCGAACAAAGACCGCCTATGTGTCTGTATGTTGCATGAAGTTTTAGATAAATAATAAATAAAGACGCGGGCTTAAACCATGTTTGGATAATAATTTGCAATAGCCCGCCAGAACGGCAAAAAACGAAACAGCCAATATCGCGTAGTCCTGAGCATCGTCGCCGAATTGCCAGCTTGTCGGTTTTATAGCGGTTGCATTTCGGGAAGGAGTGGAATTCCCTGCCGGAGTCTGTTTCCCGATAGCTACAATCTAGGGGTCTTTAAGTCAAGAGTGAATGGGTTTTTTCTAGGCAAGCGTGCTTCACCATCGACCACATCATCGCTTACCATCAGGTGAGATAGTGGTCAAACGCAAGCCTATAGACAATAAAAAAAACCATGCAGGCGAAGCTGCGGGCGGAAAGCTAGTAATATATAAATGGGTAGTGACTAGTGTTTATGCCAAAGAAGTGTACACAAATATTGAATGTTTTGTGTAAATAAATGTTATTTATTTTAAAACTGAGTTGTTTAAATTACTTTTGTTTTGATTCTCAATAATGTCTGTATTAGGAAATGCTTATACTCGTAAAACTAATGACCAAAACCACATGACGTATTTCTCATTTTATATTTTCGTATAGCGAGATGAATGACGCGATGTGGATTTCCGTCTGTGTCAGTGGTCGATTGATAGCGGTCAAATCCTTCGCTTTGCCGTTTTAACTTGCGCAATTCGGCTGCAGGAGTCCATTGGAAGCTTATGTATTATAACGTTTGCCCAGCCATTCATTTCAACCACGTCTCTTCATTTAAGGCCTTACATTTACTTGTATGAGACTAGTAACTACCACCATAAGGGCCGACGTTAGAACATTTGACCTCAGATTTAACAATGCTAATAGGAACTACTTAACTATAAATGTTTGAGTCCCAAGTGTTCGGTTTTGACCTGCCTCTGTTAAAGGTAAGACCTTTAAACTCCAAAACTTCTGTTGATATGAAATCCTGCCTCGACCACCCACTTGCTTTTGGGTTTCTAGATTCATTATTTATTCACTTTATTTAGTCCAGTAGCTAACAGTTTTGTTGTCTTAATGTAGGTAGATACTATGTCGACATTGACAAAGTGAGACTTATATCGTTAGGTTAGAAGCTTTATATTGATAGTGACGTACCGTTTGAGTTTAGCTCTGAATACATTAAAAGAAGATGTGTTCCTTATATCTGCTAGTAGATTATTGAGTATATAGAGTGATATAGAGTGCGTTCGCGGGGACGCGTCTGTATTTGGTTATGGTTTCTTTGGCTGTATTTGGATGTTTTGGTGTTGAAGGATAGCAGTGTGTGTATGGTTTTGTTGAGATTTTTCTAATGAGAACGCAGGAATTGAAAGTGTAAAGTTGATGAATGCTCATTAGTTTGGTGTATTTTTATAGTTCAGATGTAGATGTATGATAATCGTAGTGAAATAGAAGCTTAATTATTTTATTTTGTGCTATAAGCAGATCTTTAATTGCAGATTTTGTAGCGCATCCTTAGATTTCGATAAGACAATTTATGTGTGAGCGAATTAATGAGTTGTAAATGTTGAAGCGTATTTTTTTGGGCTTTTATTTATGTACTCGCGCATTGATCCCCTTAAGGATGTTATTTTTGATTTTATGTAATTAATGTGCGCTTGCCAAGTGAGTTTGTTGTCTACTCAAAGTCAGAGGTATTTTTCACAATTGCTTTTGATGATTTTAGTGTTGTTTATATGTAAAGCTGGGTGACCAGCGATATTTTTTATTTTTAGCTGAGAATTTCATGTTTATTTTGGAACCTCCTATTTTCGTCTACAATCGGTTAAAACAATCAATATTTACCTTGCACTTTCACAGTGGGTGTCAACGACATATCTGGCCTGACTCAGCTCGTCAGCGAAGCTTGCAGCGCGCGCCGGATGCTGGGTGATGCTGCTGCGTACACTAGAGGGTTTAGTGCGGAGTTGGTGAACCCCAGCCATGTACACCATTGCCAGACTGAGTCCCAGACGCAGTCGCAGAGGGAATCTGGAAAATGTTTTAGAGGTAGTAAATCATCAGTTCCAAAGCCATACCCTTTTTATTGAGGAAAATGATTATAGATACCTTCCGATTGGAAAACGGAAGGTCATGTCGAAATTCAAAGTACTAAAACCCCACAGTTCTTACGGCTACCACGATCGCCGGAATGACACGGCCCGGAATCTAAAGTTGGTTTGGGCGCACGGTTGGCGCAGTGGTTGAGCGATTGACTGCTGCGCTGCATGTCGCGGGTTTGATTCCCGCACGGAACAAATATTTGTATGACCTACAAATAGTTGTTTCCGGCTCTGGGTGTTTGTGTTTGTGAACACACCCACGAAACAAGCGAAATTTCTAGTGTGGGGCAAAGGTTAAAAAAAGAAGAAGTAATTCGCGCGCACTCTCGACTGGTATCGGCCCACTGTGCCCAAAGGACCTGGATCTATAGTGTATAAAGTGGCGATGTGATATCCTCGTGCCACGGAAAGCACGTAAAGCCGTTAGTCCCGTGTCTGATCTCTCTCAAGTCAAACAGATTTTCCGTCCCATTGGAGTATGAGGGTGTGGGAACCGAGATGGCTCGCGCACTTACTTTCAGAAAGTAAATAATCAACTTACCAACTGGCAGCACTATGAAGAATGGAGTCTAGCAGAAGAGGTACAGCGCCATCAGTCTGTGGCGCGCTGTTGGCGAGAGATGATGGAGCAACTGTAAACATAGCATTAAAATTGTTACTTATCAGACACGGCATTTTATTTCTATTAGGCTCGCGCTTGACCACTATCCCACCTGATGGTAAGCGATGATGTGGTCGACGGTGTAACACGCTTGCCTAGAAGTAACCTATTCACTCTTGACAAAAAGACCCCTAGATTGTAGCCAGTGGCGGCCTTAGGGGGTGGCGAACAGGGCAATCGCCCGGGGCCTCGCTCTTGCATGGGCCTCTTGCTACAATCCAAAAAGCTTACAATTCTATCCCTAGCAAACAATAAAGTTGGTCGATTAATTATTTATAGTAAAGTACTAATATTATAAAGGCGAAAGTTTGTGAGTGTGTGTGTGTTTGAATGTTTGTTACTTCTTCACGCTCAAACGGCTGAACGGATCTGGATGAAATTTAGCACAGATATAGATTTCAGTCTGGAATAGTACTTAAGATTCTTTTTATTCCGGAAATATGTTCCCTTGGGCTTATTTTTTAAATTCCCGCGGGCGAAGTCGCTGGCAGAAGCTAGTTAATAACAAAAACAATAAGTTTTATATTTCATACATTGTAAAAACTGGCCAAGTGCGAGTCGGATTCGCGCAAGAAGGGTTCCGTACCATACTCGCAAACAAAGGCAAAAATATCACGTTTGTTGAATAAGAGTCCCACTTAAATATTTATTTTATTCTGTTTTTAGTATTTGTTGTAATAGCGGCAACAGAAATACGTCATCTGTGAAAATTTCAACTGCCTAGCTATCACGGTTCATGAGATACAGCCTGGTGATAGACAGACAGACATACGGACCGCGGAGTCTTAGTAATAGGGTCCCGTTTTTACCCTTTGGGTACGGAACTCTAAAAAGGACAAGGGCCTAGCATACCTGCCGCCCGCCCGGAGCCTCGCAGCGGTTAAGGCCGCCCCTGATTGTAGCTATCGGGAAACACAGACTCCGGCAGGGAATTCCACTCCTTAGCTGTACTCATAATGAATGTATTTCCAAAACGTTTAGTGCGTATGGGTGGCATGTCCACCATGTACCGATGGCACATCGCCGTACGTCTTGTAGTCCGATGATGAAACGGGCTTGTCGGAATTAGATCATGCGATGCAAAATGCAATGCATGTATGTATCGCACACTTCGGTCCACCTAGTTTGATGATTACGTCCTACTAATTATAAAGATTGGTAAGAAACGATTGGAAATGTAACTTACACAGTATTCGTTTGACGGTCCTGTGAACAAATGTTGTTTGAAGCAACGCTTCTTTTTAATGCTGGTTTATGAGTTTTGTCCTGAAATACAAACAAAAATAAGCATACTATAATAAGGTAAACTTAATGATCATTCGAAATGAAAAATGATAAAAGAAACACAAACATGATTTTCAAATACCTATTCAACGATACCCCCATAACGTTGTGACCTTATTTTTTTTCTTTTGCACTATAATAATTTGGCTTCTGTTTGTCTCCATATTGAATTTTGATTACTGTTATGTCTTTGAATTAAAAATAACTCCCAAGACAAATCGATTGACGTAAGAATCATCAAAATCAACCCACCCGTTTGGTCTCTACTAAACTCCGTTTGAAATAACATAAGACATTTATTTTCACAAACCTTTTCACAATCCATTCAACCGATATTGAGCTCTATTCCGTAAACATAAGGATGACAAAAAAGCGTAAACATGTTACCAAACCCAATTGTTTACTATAGCTGCCATTTTCATATTACTGACATTATAGAAACCAAAAAAAAGAAATTTAAAAATAACAAAAGACCCGACTGCTTAAAAAGCGAACTAAAAAGACGTAAACAAGAAGAAAATCATGCTGTGCAGTCGGAGGATACATATGCGCGAGCTGGCTGACCAAAACCAGATGTATCCTCCGACTGCACAGCATGATTTTCTTCTTGTTTACGTCTTTTTAGTTCGCTTTTTAAGCAGTCGGGTTTTTTGTTATTTTTAAATATTTTTTTTATTTACAACTTTTTAGTTAATTTTTTTTTAGAATTTGGTACATGTAAGTGATATATATTTTTGTAATCACTTCTTAAAACCCTTTTTTGTGATACCCCCACGATGGTTTCGGAAAAAAAAAAATTTTTGCCTCCACAATATGGCGCCCAAAATCCGCCATTTTTCTATTTTCCAATTTTAATGTAGCCAGTGACACTCGCAGGGTTAAGACGAATCGATTGACGTGAGAATAATCAAAATCGGCCAACGCGTTTGGTCTCTAGAACGCCACATAGGAACAAACATACATACATAGACTGATAAACACATTACCCTCCTTCGGCAGTCGGGTAATTAGTTGAACGGGCAGTAAAAAGGAATAATCTAAATGTTTAATGGTATTGCAAGTGGTAGTATAATAATTATATAAAAACCGGCCAAGTGCGTTTCGGACCACGCGCAGTAATAGGGTGCCGAAGTTGCATAATAACGCGGACTAAAAAGAGGGTTTTGTTGTTGTTACATGAACATTAGAACGGTTTCAAAGGCTCACAAAGTCTAAAAACGGGTCCACATTGTTTTTTTACCCGACTGCCGAAGGAGGGTAATGTGTTTATCAGTCTATGTATGTATGTATGTATGTATATATGTATGTATGTATGTACTGTGCTGTCGGAGGATACAACTTCGCGAGCTGGCTGACCAAAACCAGACGTATCCTCCGACTGCACAACATGATTTTCTCCTTGTTTACGTCTTTTTAGTTCGCTTTTCAAGCAGTCGGGTTTTTTTGTTTTTTTAATTAACTTTTTTTATTTATAACTTTTTAGTTATTTTTTTTTTCGAATTATGTACATTTAAACATATAAGTGTTATATATTTTTGAAATCACTTCTTAAAATCCTTTATTTTGATACCCCACACGATAGGTATGGAAGAAAAAAGAAATTTGGGACCCCACAAAATGGCGCCCAAGAACCGCCATTTTCCTATTTTCCAATTTTCATGTAGCCAGTGACACTCGCGGGGTTAAGACGAATCGATTGACGTAAGAACCATCAAAATCGGCCCAAGCGTTTGGTCTCTAGTACGCCACATAGGAACAAACATACATACATACATACATATTTACATACATACATAGACTGATAAACACATTACCCTCCTTCGGCAGTCGGGTAAAAACACATCCCTATCACTAAGAATTCAAGATCCTTCTGTCTGTCTCTCTGTCTGTCTGTCTGTCACCAGACTGTAAGTCATGAACCGTGAATGCTAGACAGTTGAAATTTTCATAGATGATGTATTTCTGTTGCCGCTATAACAACAAATACTAGAAACATAACAAACATGATGTCTTTGCCGTTTTTTTGCGATAAATGGTACGGAACCTTCGTGCGCGATTCCGAATCGCACTTGGCCAGTTTTATAAACTATTTGGGAATATGCCATCTGCAATACAGAGATTGATTACATGTAACAGTGATGGCTCTATAATTTCCTTGACATATTTTACGAGTATCACTTTTGTTTATATCCCATCGTGTCCGGTGGTATTTGTGTTCTTATGTGGCTATTAATTAAATTAAATATGTCATCATCTACAACAGGCAACATACATAATGAGTGCGACGTTAGACTTTCACTAATTTTTTTTTGTCGACTTATTGTTCGTTTGTATATTGTTTTTAACAGCCTCAATAAAATTCATTTGCTATATCCATGGGTAGAGTCAAAATAAAGTCATGTTTTGTTAAAGATAATATTGGTTCTTGGGGCCCACAAAATTTTTATTTGTTTATTACTTCGTTCACATCAGTTTATTTTATTTACTTTATACCGCTAAGGTTCCCCGACGCTTAGGTTACGACGCGCCCGCTAAGGTTGGAGGGTAATAAAAGAAATTAAATAAATAACAAATTAAATTCAAATTTCATACTTAACAAATAAATACTAAAATTCAATATTATATAATAATAATTTTACCACTATTACTTAATTTAATGTATATTTATTTTGTATAATATTTAAAAGTGTGAATGGTCTATTATACCGTTGAATTATGTTATACAATAATAATAATGATGTAAAGTAATATAATAATAATGTTATGAATGTATGCATGTAATTAGTGAGAAATAATGGCTTTATTATTATACAGGAGCAAATGTGTCAGTGCAGGAAATACAAATTATTTGCAGCCAACGGGACGGAGATAAAACTTTTGGGGTAAAATCATTGGTTTTAAATTTAAAGTTACGCAGGCCTTATCGGTGGGATTTCGTAATTGCACACGTAAAGCAACCAATATTGGGTGCAGATTTTCTAAGTCATCATAAACATCTGGTTGACGTCAGTGCCCGAAAACTCATTGACCAGGTAACTGATTTAAATGTCATAGCATCAATAGTAAGCATGAGTGAACCTTCTGTACTTTCTGTTAGCATCGATCATCCTTATCATGACCTCTTATTGAAATTTACAAGAATAACTAAACCAATGTCATTCGTGGAAACGAAACCGAGCTCTGTACAGCATAGTACATAGAAATATAAATACAGTTGTTTAATATATCTATGGCATAGTATTAAAACAACCGGACCACCGGTCTTTGCACGAGCACGGCCTCTAGCACCCATCCGATACCAACGTGTCAAAGGTGAATTCAACAAAATGCAAGAATTAGGTATCTGTCGACCTTCAAAGAGTCCTTGGGCAAACACGTAGTTGAGAGAATGGGGACATTAGACCATGTGGCGATTATCGCCGACTAAATGCAATCACGAAGCCAGACAGACACCCAATGCCCCGGTTACAAGATTTTACCAATAACAAACCGGTAAGAATATTTTTTCAAAAATCTCTATAAATAGGGCCTAGCATTGCATTGAGACCGCGCCGGAGGACGTCGAGAAAACAGCGACAATAAAGACTTTCGGCCTATATTTGTTTCCTCGAATGACATTCGGATTGCGTAATGCCGCGCAAGCCTTCCAGCGACTCATGGACTCTGTTTTCCACGGCCTGGATTTTGTTTTTAATTACATAGATGATGCACTGATCATGAGTGAGAATATAACTCAGCACCTCGAACATTTAGGCATAATTTTTCAGCGGTTACACAAACACGCGATAACAGATAAATGCGCTTCCGCAGTAATTTTGATAAATGCGCTTCCGGGCAAACTAATTTGGAATTTTTTGCCTACCACGTGTCACCGTCGTCCGACAAAAGAAAAGGTCAAGGCCATCATAGACTACCCAAAACCGGAGACAGTTGAAGAGTTACGGCGTTTTACAGGTATGGTGGAATTTAGCGTGCTCAGTTGCCCAACGCAGCATCGTATCAGTCAGCTTTCAACAAGTATTTCGGGAACACAAAAAAAAGGGACAAAAGTAAAATCCAATGGATCGAGGAAGCTAGTGAGGCCTTTGAACAAAGTAAGATTGGTCTTAGAACGGCCGCTACATTGTCACATCCAAGGAATGTTTCGACGCTTGCCTTGATGAACGACGTTTCTGAGTTTTGCGTACGTGCAGTTTTGCAGCAGGAAGTTGATGAAATTTGGGAACCTTTAGCTTATTTCTCAAAAAACGTCGGCCCAACAGAAATACTACGCTTACAACCGGGAATTATTGGCCATATACATGGCGATAAAGCATCTTTCGATAAATATTTTAAGGATGTCAGATCAGCGTGTACTGTCCGTATATATAAGTTTCTATGTGGCGTTTACACAGACCATAAACCGCTTGTTTACGCCATTTCAAAATTAGGAAAAACACCCGATGAAACAGCTCGTAGAATTAGGCATTTGCCATATATCAGCGGCTTGACAACCGATATACGTCACATAACTGGACATAGCGACACAGTAGCCGATACCTTATCGCGTGTGGAAACAGTTGTCGTCCCACGAGTATAGACTACAACCGGATAGCTGAGTTGCAAGGAATCGACGACTACGTGATAGCATGCAATGCAAATAATAGCAGCCGTATCACTTTAAAGAAATTATATTTACCTACATATAATAAGCCAATATATTGTGACGTATACACTGATTGTGCGCGATCGTATATACCACAAGAAGTAAGGCAAATCGCGTTCGTAAGTAAAAGACCCGGCAATTAATCAGCAAAGTTTTTCTCGCCCTTGATGAACAGCAACAAATGCTCTAAAACATGCATAGAGTGTCAACGATCAAAAATCGGTCGTCATACTATACAAATATAAAACAGTTTCCTAAAGTCGATAGATTCCAACACATACATATAAATATAATCAGTCCGCTTCCGATTTCGCAAAATGGTTTCAAGTATTGCTTAACGTAACGATAACAGACCGGTGTAGACGATGGCCTGAAGCCCTCCCCATGCAGGCTATCACCGCCGAGAAAGGCGCGGGTATTTATACAGAGAACTGTGGGTATATACAGGATTGTGGGTATATACAGGATACGCACCACGGTTTATCACCCACAAACAAATGGAGTTGTAGAGCGCTGGCATAGAACACTTAAAGCC
The DNA here is from genome assembly GCA_945859665.1 of Anorthoa munda. Taxonomy (NCBI): domain Eukaryota; kingdom Metazoa; phylum Arthropoda; class Insecta; order Lepidoptera; family Noctuidae; genus Anorthoa; species Anorthoa munda. Next base: position 3,900,493 of record OX243893.1, read on the forward strand.
GATTAAACGGCAAGTCATGGTTCGACGAATTACTATTATTATTACTAGCTCTCCGCGCAGCATGTCGAAGCGATAGTGAGATATCAGCCGCGGAATTGTATTTACCATTGTACTGCTCGGCGGGCCGGAAATGACTACATTCTTATCGTAACATTAAAATAGAACAAGTTGTTCAATATATTAAAATCTTTAATGGTTTCAATATAAAATACTCGTTAGTCACACAATAGCTTTTTTACAAAAAAATACCATCGACTTAAAACTAGAAAGTGAAAAATAACTTTATTTTTGGAAGTCGGTGTCTTTGGTAGGTACCAAATTTTTAAGTTATGGACACCGACTTCCAAAAATAAAGTTATTTTTCACTTTCTAGTTTTAAGTCGGTGGTATTTTTTTGTAAAAAAGCTTTTTATTTTTCACTTTTTAGTTGTACCTACCTAATAGGGAAGTAGTTAAGTAAGTACCTATAACGACAGAATAGATTACCCGAATAACATGAAAAATTAATATAACCGGTGAAATGAGAGATCTGCATACCCCTTTCGAGCGTACTGGCGTGATGTTATGTTATGAAATAGTATAAACAATAAACAGACATGCGATTGCAGCAATCCCGAGAGATTTGCCGTTATTTATTGAAAAGTTCTGTTGTCTATCTCCGAAGTTCTTTAACAGATCTTCACCAAATAAAAATGGGACCAATTTCGGAATATAATCTATCAAACAAAAAAAAAATTTCAAAATCGGTCCACAATTGACGGAGATATCGGTGAAAATAATAAAAAAAAAAAAAAAAAAAAAACATGCATAATGTCGAACATAGAACCTCCTCCTTTTTTGGTAGTCGGTTAAAAAGACTGAACGGAATGGTTAGAAATGATCAGTAAGAATCATTCCCAATGCAAGCAAGTACTGTCCGTAAACTGTTATTTCGTAAAGAATAATTAAAACTTATTTTGTCTTTCTCGTAATAGTGAAAAAACAGTCCCACTGTGCTGTCCGTAGCACTAATTTCTCGAGCAGAAAAAACTTTTAATTATGTACCTTGTTGTTGGTAGGTAGGTACAGAGTAAACAAGATGTGTTATCTCGTATCCTTGTATTTTAATAACAGATGAAGATTGTTATGCTATCAAATTAAATAATAGTAGTTTATGAAACTTTTGCATAATAATAAGGGGTATTAAAACATGAGCGTGTGTTTAAAAACCGAGCCATAGGCGAGGTTTTTAATAGTATTCACACGAATGTTTTAATACCTAGTTATGTGCAGTTTCATACACTACTTTATCTACACTCATACATTGGGATTGAACCTACTAAATACCTTTTTTGCATTTTCCATGCCATAAAGTCGTGATAGCATTTATCATATAATTTTTTCGACTTTGCTACCTGGTAATAGATTATGAGTAATTTCCTTCGCCGCATCTAAAATATCGGGCGAAGTCTTATTTTCTTCACATTCTCTGATCTCATGAAATTCAATAAATCAAAATCTGCAAAATATGAATGGCGCCAAAACCCAGCACATCACCGCATTAACCGCGCATGCGCTAAGGTTTAGCACGCTCTGCGATTTTTATTCGCGCGAATTATTCCGCCTATTCTGCGACCTTTGGCGAAGCTGCTCGCATTGCGGTAAAAAAAAACGTGCAGAAATAATACCGCAAGAAATCCGTGTTTTGCCACAGAATCCACCGCACCGCGGCGGGAATTTAATTCGCGCGAATATTTTGAGCTCTATGAACAGGTAGAAAGAGACAAAATTGGCGCGAATACAAATCGCAGTGCGTGCCAAGCCTGAAGCGGGCATTGCGCTTCAAAAACGGGCCGAACAATAGGGCCACAAATACGGTTGCAAATACGGTTGTGGCCCTATTTCAAATTAGTATGGTCCAATCATAGCCAACATTAATACGTTAAAAATGTCGCAATGTGCGTTCAAAAACTGTGCAAATAGCCACCGTAACATCTTGATTTTGGAAAGAATATTTTTTTTTCGGTAAATTTATATCATTAGGTGTATTTCGTATAGAAAAATCTAATTAAATAGTAAATATGAATCAATTACCAAATATTATCGTTGTTTGACCAACGTTTGCGTCAAAAAAGCGAACGCGCCAACTATTGTAACAAACATGGACTGTTCTGGAACAGAGAATGCATGGAGTAGTTTGTAAAGCAATTTTTTTTTAGCTTTCCTAATGTCCTTTAGAAAACGAAATAAAGTAACCCCGAAATTTCCTACATAGTGTTATTAACCCTATTACTGTAATTTTAAGTTTAATTTTATAGTAAATATTTTTGTACCTACATATAACTAACGTGACCATTTATTCTTTGACTAAAAACGGGGCCACAAATCGGATGTGGAATCTTCAAAAAAGTTTTTTAGTAAAAAGGGTACATTTTTCAATACACAAAAAGTAATTTTTTAATGGCTTATACATTTTTAAAACCGATTCAAGGCAGGCATAAGAGCAAGCCATCTCATTTTGCTATAGCCGAGTATTTGTTGATATTCCGTTTCAGTTTCGGCGCAAAACTCCTTTAGAGCTTCAACTCGAATCGTATAAATATAAAAAAAATGTATCTTCACAATAATGCTTTCGTAATCTAAGAGTAGCCTGTCTGAAGCAGATTTTATTGCATTGTGAATTACATGGGATCCACATCCAATACCTATTAATAGGTTTTTCAGAGATGATTGTAATTTCGTTAACACAAGCGGCGGCCGTCCAGCTACTAAAATTTTCGCGCAGTTTCAGAAAACGGGACAATTTTGCATCCGAGAGTTAATTTCGGGGACACCGGGACTTGTTATTATAAAAAGGGACAGTCCCGTTCAAAACGGGACGTCTGGACACGTTACATATAACTAACTTATAATTTTCAAGTTTTCAAGCGAACCCTACCCTACTACCTACCTTCCTACCATATCTAACTACCCTACCTACCTAACCTAGCTACCCGCCCACGTAATTTTTTTTTTTTTTAATCTGTCTCGTTATTCGAGCGAACAAAACAAAAAAAATATTATTCAAATCGATCCAGCCGTTTTTGAGTTTTAGCGAGACCAACGAACAGAAATATCTTTTTATAATATAGAAAGATAGGTAGATAAGTGTGTTTGGCCATTTGAGCGACTTATTTTCATTCCTGATTCTTAATCTAGTATTTCCATAGATCGATAATATAAAAAAATAATTGAACGTTTCGACTCCACTCATTCCTTGTCCAAGCAGCGAGCCATAACATAAATTTTTAAAATTCGAATTTCGAATTGCTTTTTTTGGCACATTGTAATTTAGACTTTAATATTTGCGTGTAAGACTAAATTCGTATTGAGCTCATACATTTTTTATTGCGTTTTGTACAGTTTTGTGAATGCAACTTTAAACATTGCATTTAAGGTAGAATTTACATTAATGTATATTTATTTCAAGTAGAATTCTTAGAATTACTTAAACACAATTGGCGTCAGTTTAAAAGATAAGTTTTGTATGGGATCCTATATCTATTTATTTATTTATTATTATTATTATTTATTATTATTGTATCTAGTGTATTCTTCATCGAAGATTATAGCATTATTTTGTTACAGCTAAAGTGTTATAATAAGATTCAATTTTAAAATTTTAGTAGGTATTGTGTTTATAAAACATGTCAATATAAACTCGTTTTGAAGTTTATAATTCGAATATTACGATATGAGAGTAGATAAAAATAATTGTGTAATGGTTACTCGTAATTAGGTCAACACTGCTTAATATTATAGTACATACCTTGATCATCTAACGGAGAATCACCATTCTCAGCACAGCACATGAGTTATCCGAGTAATACGTATCACGCGATTGATGCCATTTCCGTTTTAATTTCCTTTGTAATATTCTAATTTTATGTTTTATACGATCAAAATCATCACCTTTTAGTTTAGGCATTATTTTAAAATTATAACAATAACACTAGATATTAATTTTATAAATAAGTAACTCTTATCGCGAGCTTGTGTGGAACCGCGCAACACTAAAAAGCGAATGACATGTATTACAGTGTTGCCAGTGGAAGATTGTCAAATATTACAAGAGACATCTCAAAAAGTTACATTTTAATGAGAAAAGTTACATTACCTTATTATGGAAGACGACACTAATACGCTCACTCGCTCGCCGGAGTAAACGGGCTGGAAGATTTAGAAATATACGTAAGTGAGAGAGTGAATATGCAATACGTCAATTTGTGTGTCACAAAATCAGGTGCGACACGGCGAACGAACACTTTCTTAGATGCGTTCCGTTTCACGATTATTTTTCGTTTGCTGGCAAAAATTTCAATATTTTGTATTAACTTTTAAAAGTAACGTCCAAGTTACATTTTGAGTCGTGTTACATGGAGCTTACATAAGAAGGTCAAAAGTAACGTCAAATGTAACAAAAAATAAATTCAGGCAACGCTGCACGGATGGCGGGCGCAGGAATCAAGTGGAATAAAAAACGCACAAAAAAAAGTAGCTGCAGACGGTATCAAAATATTCTCAAAATAGTGTGAAATGGTGTGTACCATGCGTTACTACATGAACATGTGTATTAAATGCTACTATCGAGTACAAAGCCTGAAGTAAAATGGTTCTTGGGGTAACAAAATTTTGATTTGCTTATTACTTGCCAGGCTGCTTTTGATTTTTTTTGTGAAACATTTATAAAATGGTTATTTTGGGCTTTCTGGTTTCATTTTATTATTTTCCTGTAAATTGTAGAATATTTTTTAAAATCAAGTTTATTTTTTGTGTAAGGTAATCCTAACCCAAAAAATATCTATAGTCTATATGCCCAGAGTAGCTGTCTCTGTTTTTTTACTACATATTTTAATTCTATAATTGATAAATAACCATTTAGTCTTTTTATTACTATACCTAGTGACATTCTTTTCCAGAAAGCATAAACGATATAATAACAAAAAAACATCTTTCAAATTAAAATTCTTAAGACTCGTTTGCATCTTTGGCGTTGTACACTTGCAAGATAGATAAACACTTCAAGTAATTTTTTAATTTGGTTAAATTACGAGTACATGCCGAAATGTCTTTTTTTTTAGTTTTCCAGTATTTTAACATACAGATTTTATTGATAAGTTGTTTGAGTAACTGAGAAGTATGATGAGATTGATCTGAAAAAACTAGATCCATTATTTTCACTTTGCATTCTTTTCGGTAAGAGTTTGCAAAATTGTCGATGCAAGAATTACTACTTCATCTGGTCGGTTCATAGAGATCAAGTTTGAGATTATATTGAGAAAATGTTCAAATTCTAATGTACTTTTGTTTGTTTTTATATCATCGATATTGAGGTCGCCTGTTAGTGTGATATTTTTATTTGTAAGTCAAGAATTTGCCCAATTTGTCGTCGTCTTTCATAAAATACGTTATAGTTAAATTTAGGTATTCTATATACGCAGACCATTATAATATTACTAGCTGACCCCCGCGGCTTCGCTCCCGTCAAATGGCTACTTACATACCTACCCGGTATACCCTGCCCACACTGCCTACCCTGCCTACCCGGCCTATCCGGCCTACCCTACCTACCATGCCCACCCTGCCTATCCTGCCTGCCCTGCCTACACTGCCTACCCGGTATATATTCTAACAAATAAATATTTTTGATTTGAGTTATTGTCTATGGTCTTGTTATGGTATAGTTAACAGGTTCGTTGCCAAGGACTCGCCTCGCTCCAGACAAAATGGTTTTTAATTATTTCAGTAATTACGGCAGTATAATATGTTAAAGGCAATAATCCAAACAAACGTGAAGTACTGTCACTCCTAAAGTACCTAAAGAATTTACCCTACCTACCCTGCCTACCCTGCGTACTCTGCCTCTGCCTATCCTACCTACCCTACCCTACCTACCCTGCCGTACCTTCCTACATAATATTTGTTATGTCGCTGCTTATAAACTAAAGTGCCACAAATCCAAATTATCCAAAATCACTTTTAATTAAAAATGTGTTCAAAATCATCCTTATTTTCATATTTCACGAAGACACCTGTCAAAATCAGCATCTTAATCACAAACTTATGCATGCGCACTTTTGTCATTTTCACGTATCGATGTATAAGTTCCGAACAAAGCGGCCATCTTTTGAGTTGCGTTCTGTCAGTCGACGTAAGCGCACGTCAGTTTTGTGATAAAGGGCCACATATACCTATGTTGTGAGTGAATCTTTTGTGCAACAGGGCCACATTTGATGCTCCCAGTGAGGATGCTCCTTTACAAAAACATAAGGAAATACACAATAATTAGAAAAACAAAATAGTGTACGTTAAGCAATAAAAAATGCCTAATATTTCATTATTGTTACAAGCTTAAGTATTTTTTTTGTGAAACGTCTGTTTTGCTCAAAAAATTGTTGTGCTTGTGATATTTTCTTTTAAGATTAAATATAGGCTTTGATACAATTTGGGATTGCTGACATTGCTCTTTAATAAAGGAATACTTTGCTTTATGTTGTGCAATAGAATAAAACATTTACTATGTATCTACTATATTACTATATATTTTTTGTAACTATACAAATAAGCTCAAATTTCTATAACTTTTACAATTAAAATGAACGAGGATTGTAACGGTCCTGAATGCAACGGCATCGGGCTACTCGCTTAATTATTATTTTACGTTATTTCAATATATAATTAATACAGGAAGTAAGGTACCAGTCCACCAGCTACCAAGACTTGTGAAAGACGGCGTAATTAAGCTTTCATTCAGTCCATGGTGTTAACCGGTAGTGTTGATGAAGAAGAAAGACGGCAGCATGCGCTTCTTTGTAAACTATAGCCTATTAAAGACCTTAGATCCTAAGATCTGAAGAGTGGCTACGTGCAGGTCGAGATAGACCATCAAGATAAGGAAAAGACAGGATTCTCTACACGCAAAGGATTATGGCAAGTCAACGCTATGCCATTTGGATTGTGTAATGCTCCTGCCACCTTTGAGAGTTTGATGGAGCGGGTCTTTAATGGATTAATTGGAGACGCCAGCCTAGTCTACGTGGACGGTGTTATCGTCGTGGGAAGCACTTTTAAAGATCACCTCCGCAATCTGGAACAAGTGCTGTTGAAGATACGACGCGTTGTTCAGGCGGCAAGTCAAGTTTTTGGTACGTTTGATTTCCTAAGAAGGTGTTAAAATCCATTTCAATCACGATCTTTCGTTGCCATCCCGGAAGATCGGCCATTCCCGGAGACAAACCGCAATTAATGGCATTTCTCGGTTTTGTGCTTCTACTGTCGACGGTTTGCGAAGAACTTTGCTTACATTGCTCAACCTCTACTTAAGGTAACTGAAGATAAGATACATTTCTGCTGGAATGCAAGCTGAAGTCGTCGCATTGCAGATGTTGAAGGAACATACTAGGCTAACCTGACAATGAACATGAATTCATAGTAGACACAGATGCCAGCAATACTGAAATCGGCGGGATGTTGTCTCAATGAAATGGAGATCGTGAGATTGTAATAGCGTACTTCAGGCAAAGCGAAGCATTTAATTTTGTTAGTTAGATATTTTGTTATGGTGTAATGGTAGTGTTTGTATTTTTGACATAAAAATTTAAGTTTTTGATTTATTAAAAAATTTGCAATGTGCAAAGGGAAGGGGTTTTTTATGTTCTTTTTAGGGTTCCGTACCCAAAGGGTAAAAACGGGACCCTATTACTGAGACTTCGCTGTCCGTCTGTCTGTCTGTCTGTCTGTCACCAGGCTGTATCTCATGAACCGTGATAGTTAGACAGTTGAAATTTTCACAGATGATGTATTCCTGTTGCCGCTATAACAACAAATACTAAAAACAGTATAAAACTAATATTTAAGGGGGGCTCCCATACAACAAACGTGTTTTTTTTCCCGTTTTTTGCGATAATGGTACGGAACCCTTCGTGCGCGAGTCCGACCCGCACTTGGCCGGTTTTTTTTTGTTATCGAGATTGTCTTCATTCAACTAGGTTGTGATGAAAAATATAAATAAAATACTTTTATTTTTTCTTCTTGTGGCATTTTATTCAAAATATGAATGTACTTGTGAGAAATATTTTATGTGCTAAAGGGACTTATGTGCTCCTAGTCCTCTTTGGGATAAAGTTACCACAAAGTTACTTTTAACGGCCTAATATCGGATGACGTAACAGTGCACGCGGGTGTCCGCCAAGGCTGCCTCCTGTCGCCGCTCCTCTTCCTAGTCGTTCTTGATGGAATTATGCTTCGCATCCATGATAACAGGCGCCGCGGCATAGAGTGGGGATTATCCAACGTCTTGAAAGACTTGGATTACGCCGATGACCTATGCCTGCTGAGTCATACCCACGCCGATATGCAAGCAAAGCTAAACGATCTACGTCAGGAAGCGGCAAAAACGGGGCTCAAAATAAACATCCGGAAGACCCAGGAAATGAGAACTGGTGTGAAGAACCATTCACCGTTGCTGATTGGCACAGAGGCAGTGGAACGCGTCCACAAATTTACATACCTCGGGAGTGTCGTGTCAGAGACTGGGGGTAGTGAAGAGGACATCGCTTCACGGATCGCCAAAGCCCGAGCAACCTTCGCGCAGCTGAGACCTGTTTGGCAATCGCGGAAACTGACCCGAAGGATTAAACTCAAAATCTTCGGGTCCAATGTCAAATCCGTGCTGCTCTACGGGTGCGAAACGTGGAAGGTCACAAAGGACATCTCACGCCAAATACAAGTCTTCGTCAACCGCTGTCTTCGTCGCATTCTCGGAATTTACTGGCCCGAGACCATCTCCAATGTAGAGCTGTTGGAGAAATGCCACGAGAGCCCGATCGATCGCCAGATCAAGCGTCGCAAGTGGAGATGGATTGGCCACACGCTCCGAAGGGGTCCCGATCACATACCCAAGCAAGCTTTGGACTGGAATCCCCAAGGGAAAAGAAAGCGTGGCCGTCCCCGTCAAACCTGGCGTCGCACCGTGTTGGCAGAAGCGACGAGCATCGGAATGACATGGAGCGAGGTGAAGCGTGAAGCTCAAGATAGATCGCGATGGAGGACATCTGTGGACGCCCTCTGCCCCATCTAGGGGTTATAGGACATTAAGTCAAGTAAGTCAAGTGCATTTCAAATACGAATCTAAGGATAAATGATTCAAAAGCCTTGAAAGTAAGAGTGCAAAAAACAAACATTTTATTTTTATTTAATTAGCTATCCTGAAGCATTTCGATTTGTGGCACTTTAGTTTATAAGCAGCGATGTATCATCTATAGTTTTCACAGCACACGCCAGATAATAAATTTTATAGGCAACATTTTGCTACTTTAGGTTAGATAAATGCAATTTTCATAAGGATCTATTTTTTTTGCAAATATATTATAGCATATGACACTCAGGAAGAATGTAACTTTCTACTGGTAAAGGAATTGTCTTCTGGAAATTCTTCTTCTGGATATATCCAGAGATTACCCCCTACAACGTCCGTCACAAACTCATACACTTTACCTCTTTAAAATATTAGTATTAGTATAGAATATGAGTTATCAGCTCTATACCACAGCACTCGAAAATACCGGTCACTGATTATTTTGATACTTCCGTTAACTCTCTACAATGTAATCGTATTTAAACAAATATACAGGTTCCTCCTCATTTAATATTTCTCGAAAAGAAGGCAGCTAGGCAGTAATTATGTAGATGTAGCAAGCTCTCGTAACCTGTCTCAACAAAATATTCTGCACGTTTTCTTAATTAATAAAGGGTAATCTTGTCTGCGCTAGACAAGATTCGTGTCTAGATCCGATAAAATTCTTGTCGTGTACATGATGAATTGTTCGTATAAGTTAAGAATGCTTGACCAGAGGTTTTATATCTGCTGAAGACATCATAGCCCGAACCTAGCATTTGGCTTATCAGGCCTTTTTTATCCAGATGTATTCGCGACGCCACACTGGGCGAGAAGCGTGAAGATCAGCTGCAAAGCGCAGGCGCAGGTTTGCAGTGCAGAGGCACGTGTCGCTGAGGGACAACTAGGTGGAGCAAAATGAACCATCTCTTGTATGAAATGTGAGTATCTTAAATCGCTGTTGTGGATAAGAGTGTAAAGAAGTTCTTAGTTAAAACCTTGCATTGGGGATGTGGTTAAAATGATACCAACTTTTGTGTGGAATGTGAGTATCATTGGTTTTAGTAGAGTAAAGAAGCTCTTGGTTAAAACCTAGGGTTGGGCATCCGAAAAAGTTATAATTTTTGTAACCAAATGATGCTCAAACCAATCAAATCATTTTAATTCAGAGGTGCATTATAACAGTGGGCATTGAAAGAGGGGTGTAGAATTATGAGAAAACATGAGAATATGGCACCTTGGTTGTTTGATGGTACCAGCTACCACCTCTTGTGTGGAATGTAAAAAATATGTAGTATCCTTGTGCTGGTAATATCTGTATTTCGGTAAGGAAGTTGTAAGCTTCCGTATGGAGCTTAGAGTCCGATAATGCATAATATCGTCGCCATTATAACATTTCTAACTTTAGACGAAATACGTCACTTGAGAAATATGGGTCAACATCTACCCTTCACAAATGCCAATTTTAATACTTAAACTATTGCAAATATGTTTTGGTAGGCAAGCAGTGACCAGCAAGCTGCTTAGTAAGTTAACAATTTAATCATAAAGGGTCTAACAGAAACATAATTGGCCTCTAAAGGAAAACATAAATGTGACATGTGGGAGTACTCTGCCGAAGCTTCTAGGGAACACAGGCGTGAATTATGGTATGTTATTAATACACCGAAGTAAACTATAAACAAACCTTGGAATGCCTGTATCAGTTCAATAGCGTTCACCGATCTTATTAACAAGTTTTGGTTCTAAGGTATGCTAACTAATTTCTAGGGCCGAATTAATTGATAATTAGATGCAGTTAACATACCGTTTGGATTTGCAGTTGATATTTTATTGGAGCCAGGGATAGTTATTAATTAGAATTAGGAGGTACTTTTATGAAAGCGAAATTAGTAGGCTGAAAGTAATTTTGTCAGTAATGTTCTAATTAGGTCAGGGTGATCAAGGTTACAGGACAGTTAATTCTGATGAACTTAACTGACAATCGTAGTTGTTAAATATCGCAATTAATCAACTAGCAAGATACTATTTTTACCCAACTGCCGAAGGAGGGAGAGGAGGTTATGTGTTTATCTATGAAGAGGATCCACAGTTGATAAGTGCAGTGACATTCCACCACCAAAATTATCTAAATGACTGACGGTAGCTACTTCACGATTGTTTGACTGACTCTCCAACTTTCCTGGTGGAATAAATTCGGTTTCAACTCACAACCTTGGAAAGTTTCTGACATTCGAAATCTGAGTGCAAAAGTGCATTTCATCCGCTAAAGTGGAAAGTTTTTAAAATTAGAATTTTTCTATTCAACAATTTTCTATACCGCTAGTCCACTGAATATGCATTAATATTAATTTATTTCATGTCAGTGCGCCAACCTCATTTTAACAATAATCGAACTGGCCAGCACGATAATTGCATGAAAAAATAACTTTTAAAAATTTAAGCCTGTGCTACACGGTCGCCGACCGCGACAAAAACCAAGGTCACCTTGGTCGGAATCGGCCATTCCCGACCGTGTAGACAGTGGTTGCCAACCAAATTTAGCATGACCTTCCAACGCCCTTGGTCGGCGTGCGTGCGTTGCCAACGAGTTGGTCGGCGACTTGTTTGATGCCGTGTAGACGCTTGTTGACAACCACGCGTATGACAGTCGCGCTTCTGCAGGCGGCGAGCGCAGACGCACGCGCAAAATATGGCTCAACTGAGCGAACGAAAAGTAATAACGGAACTTATCGATATATACAGAGACTTGTCCTGTCTTTGGGATTTGACATCAGAGTCATGTAAAAAAATGCATGGGATATTTATTTTTTAAGTATAGTCTTTTTTTCCTATATTAAATATACTAGCTTCTGCCAGCGGCTTCGCCCGCGTGTAAAGTGTTTTCTTATCCCAAGGGAACAATCGGGATGAAAAGATGCTTAGGTGCTATTCCAGATTATAATCTATCTCTGTGGCAAAATTCATCCTGATCCGTTCAACAATTTTAGCTTGATTGAGCAACAAACATACATACATCCATACAAACTATCGCATTTATAATATTAGTAAGAATATAGTAAGATTAGAGTATAGTTTTTAAAGTTTATTAGTATATTCTTTTTGAAGTTTTGATAGGCAAGGCGCCATGACGTCGTTGTAATGAACGTACGGTACGAGCGTAAATACGTCCACTCTGTGCGGCGTTCTAAACATACTGAGGTTGGGAGTAGGCTTGTCGAAAAAATATCGATACATCGATATTTCTGCTTCGATATATCGATATTTTTAGCCGATATATTTTCATCCGATACATCGATATATCGATACAAAATATTCAATATCGAAAAACTTATCAAAAACGATATTTTTTTCAAATTTAATTTATTAGCAGAATATTTAACAGAATTCAAAGCCGTAAAAGATAGGAACGAACGGCAAATTACTGTATTGTGTGTGGTCGTGTCATCTTCTAATATTTTTAGAAGATTGATAATTAGTTTACGTAATTTTCAAATTATGTCTATTATAAAGTATTAACGATTAAAATACCTTTGTTTTTATTAAGACTCTACATTAAAATGATGTACATTTTGTATAAAAATAGTTGGGTCAATAAGTAGTACTACTTTTAAATCTTTTATTGTATTTACATTATTATTTTTATTGATCTTTGAAAATTGGACCGGTATATCGATATTTTTTCCGCGATATATCGAACTCGATATTGATATTTTAATAAATATCGATACATCGATATATCGATATATGTTTGCACTTCCGACATCCCTAGTTGGGAGCTTGTCGCAGACCGTGTAGCCGGCATCGCCCGACGTGCTTCCGACCAAGGTGACCTTGGTTTTTGTCGCGGTCGGCGACCGTGTAGCACAGGCTTTATTATCATTATTCAATTCACTTTCCATCATTTTGGTTTGGTAAATCTGTAAATATGTCGGATTTAGTCAATAGTATGGACGTCAAAACAAATCACAAGCACGCCACCTGTCGGCAAATCAAGATCAAATCCGTCACCTCTGACCTAGGCTAGAGTCAAGAGCAGACCCATACTAAAAATAAAAAAATAATAAAAAATGCTTTGGCGCGCTTTCTCTAACCACTTGCGTGGCGGGGACAGGAGAACATGACAGTGGAGTACTGACAGCCCACAGAGTACTTTTATTATATAGACAGCCTTAGAGCTAAGACGTCGTAGAATCAGTGTCGATCCTTAATAAAGCAAGATTGCAACTGTAAGTTGTGACTATTTGAATAAACCCAGTGTATCGAATAACTTGTGTGATTTCATTTGCACGATTCTACCCAACTACCTGCCCACACACGATGTCTTAGCCTGACTTACAGATGGTTTGCATCTCTATCGGCCACCCTTGATTCGTAATTTATAAAAGCGAAAGGTCACGCTTGCCGTATAAAGATGAAATTTGGCAGGGAGATATTTAATAGTTATTAGAACGGCTTTTGTGTCAGGGCCGGATTAAAGAGGTAAGCTAAGCACTAAGCACTCTCGCAAGTTTGTTTGAATGTTCGGCTTTTTTTTGTACTACCGTCCTGAAATTTAGCGAGTCTGGAGTTTATGAGTAGGAGACAAAGGTAAGCTAAGAAAGAATTTTGTGATTGTGCCCTGGACTAAGGGCTCTCGCTAGTTTATATGAAATCCTTGGCTTTTTATGTCTGAAAATTGGTAAAAAGATAGAATAAAGTTAAGACATGTCAGGAAGAAACAGATTTTACGACAGAGCCGGTTTAAGAGAATACGAGTATAATCGCTGATACAACCTCATGTGTTCAACAAACATTTATTGATGACTTATAATACAACAAACAGAAAATGCAACAAAATTAGTTCAAACGAAGATAGGTTTTTTTTTTTTACAGTAACATTTACGTGTGTAATGCAGGCTAAGAAGGGCTTTTTGTTGTTTCATAAATATTTAAACGGTTTCGGCGGCTCGCAGCGTCTTAAACTGTATTTTATTATTATTACAAACGCTTGCCTCTACACGCGGTGGTACCTAAATAAATAATATTTTTTGTAACTTCACATGTGATGTTGGATATTCTTCAGTTACCATCAATATCATCTCATCATATGGGCCCGTTTAAGACGCTGTGAGCCGCCGAAAAAGTTTAATCGGATCCCTGAATCAAAAAATGATTTTCACGGACCCGTAATATTTTTAAATGACCTATCCAAAGATAATCCACACCATGAGATAGACGAGAAAAAAAACAGCCCCATTTTACGTGTACAGGAGGTACCCTAAATATTTTACGTGTACAGGAGGTACCCTAAAAATTAACATTTTTATGACTTTATTTTGCCACTTTGACGGCTTGATTAATAAGTATATCCATGCCAAATTATTGCTTTCTATTACTAAGAGTCCGTGATCTAAGCTGCGGACGGACAGACGGACATGGCGAAACTATAAGGGTTCCTTGACAAGACAAGACAAGACAAAGATATTTTATTTCAACTAGGCCACCAAGCGGCACTTTTGAACGTACATAAAAATGATTCTACCGTGCATTCGGAAATTAGCTTGTTATTGTGTTAAAATTTTCGGACCGCTGCCGCGCTGGTTTGCTATGAACATAGATAATAATTACAGGGACGGTCGCTGATAAGCGGACAATTTATGTGTGAATCTTGCATAATTATGTTTTTATTACTAGGTGATGCCTACGACGTCCTTGTATACTTTCGAGAGTAGCTGATCCTTCTCCAAGGTCTCTTCTATTTCTATAGACAAATTGATCAAAGTTGAATCAGCGGTTTAGGCGTGAAAACGAAAAACAGATCTACTCTCACATTTATCATAATTGAATGGGTATAAGTATCGATGTATGGATTTGTATTAAGTTGATGCTCTGTGTGCCTTTCTTACCCGACTGCGCGACAGCAAAGACGAGGTTAGGTTTGACGCATGACAATGTATAGTTTGTATTTGGGATACCATGTACCCTTGTATCATCCTAACGGCTGCATGTATTTACCCGACTGCCGAAGGATGGTAATGTGTTTATCAGACTATGTATGTAAGTATGTATGTTTGTTCCTATGTGGCTTTATAGAGACCAAACGCGTTGGCCGATTTTGATGATTCATACGTCAATTGATTCGTCTTAACCCTGCGAGGGTCACTGGCTACATTAAATTTGGAAAATAGAAAAATGACGGATTTTGGGCGCCATATTGAGTAAAACAATTTTTTTTTTTCTACCAAACCCATCGTGTGGGATATCAAAATGTAGGGTTTCAAGAGGTGATTTCAAAAGCATATTATACTTATATGTTTAAATGAACCAAACTCTTAAATAAAATCTAAAAAATTATAAATAAAAAAGTTAATTTAAAGTTAATAAATCAAATAATTTAAAGAGGATACATCTGGTTTTGGTCAGCCAGCTCGCGAATACGTATCCTCCGAATGCACAGCATAATTTTCTTCCTGTTCACGGTTTTTTAGTTCACTTTTTAAGCAGTCGCGTTTTTTGAATTAATTTAATGAGGTGTCTATCAACTCTAGGTTCTGCTGGCCAGGACCTGGGCGGCCTACAAGTTATGTTTTTCTTAAAGTGACTGAGCAAAAACGTAAGCCTCCGACTGTTATGTTTTACGGCTATCATTTTATTTACTGCATATGTAATCGTTTATATCTTTTTAAATCGCTATTATACAGTCAGGTTTTATCTTCTTTACAGAAAAACCTATATAACTTTTTCGGCGGCTCACAGCGTCTTAAACGGGCCCATATGATGAGATGATATTGATGGTAACTGAAGAATATCCAACATCACATGTGAAGTTACAAAAAATATTATTTATTTAGGTACCACCGCGTGTAGAGGCAAGCGTTTGTAATAATAATCAAAGACAGTTTAAGACGCTGCGAGCCGCCGAAACCGTTTTAATGGAGTTTCCTTGAAGAGTCACCTAAAATTCCCCAACAATTAAATATTATAATAGTTGACACGGGATCACTCATGCTCAATTTTTACTCAATTCCGTACATACTCTATTATATTGTAATATAATTAAGTAATTTTAACGTTTTTAGCTTCTGATCTTGTAACACCCGCATCATTGTAAATATTTTTATATTATTTAAATGTAAGTCATATTTAAATGCGAATGAAATAACTGATCTTCGTAGATTTACGATAGTTTTATAGTTTGAATTTAATTTTTCTGTGTCATTATAATGTGCCAATGAGCAGATTTGAATACTGTACCGTTAGTGAAACGCACAGAAATGTTACATGTGTATTACTAGTTGTAGAATAAATATATATGGATAAGCGAATTGTGCTTCCTAACTGCTTATGTTAAAGCAATAATTGCAATGGCCCTAATACGTATAGGAATTGGCTAAAGTACAAAGGGATAAATTCGTAATTTTTCGAAGTATTAACTGCAAATTGTAATTAAGTAATGAAATATAAACAAACAAAAGACAAAATAAAGACTGTAAAAGATAATTAAGTAAGTGCAAAAATTATACTCATAAACGTAACTCCGTGTTTTTATATGTTTGTGTGTGTGTAAAAAGTAACAAACCGGCACTACAACGCTTTCTACATAGGTGAATGTAGTTCTAGGGACATCATTTGCTTTGTGCCGAGCACCGTAAAGGACACGAGAAACAATAGGAAACGGTAGTAGTAGGTAGTTTAATTATAAAGGAATGAACGCTGCTATTTTGAACCTGTGATAACTTCATCATCATCATATCAGCCGAAAGACGTCCACTGCTGGACATAGGCCTCCCCCAAGCGTCGTCACATTGACCGGTCCCGTGCGTCCCGCAACCAGCGGATCCCCGCAACCTTCACCAGGTCATCGGTCCACCTGGTGGGAGGCCTTCCAACGCAACGTCTTCCGGTAACCGTGTGATAACTTATCATCGTATATTTCAGTAACTAGTTCGTGCTCTCAACAATTTCCTTTAAAACTAAGTTTTTCGAAATATCTGGCTTGCAGGAGTATTCTTTTCTTTTTTCAATACTGTTGCCCTGAACAGATGATTTTTTTTAAATTCATACTTTATTTAGTAAGAAGGTGATGTGGCGTAGCTAACATACAAGCCAATAACCGCGTCGTCAACTTTTATAAAATGTAAACGTAATATTTTGAGGTTGTAATATTTTCAGTGCGAAGGTCGGCTTGCATGGTAGCTTCAACCCTGATAAGAAAACATTGCTGTACATACCTTATCCGTATCTGTTCGTTAACATTTTGCATTTTTATAATTCGAGCACCTCCAAATAGATGCACCTATTTTATATATCGTAAATAAATGATATTTGTGTTTGCCCAAAAGCAACGCAGTTCCACCATTCGTCGGTAAGAATTGTAAAACTGATTCGCTATTATCAGTTTCCGACATCTTATAGATATTATTCAATTTTGTTCAGAACTAGACCTATGAACTGGTATTTCATGATTTACTTATTAAATAAAGAATTATATTTCTGAACTTTGCTGTGTTGACTGTACAATTTAATCCAAAATAGGATTGGTAGTGTCGTTAATTGGCATCGACACTACTGGTAGTGCGGCTGTTAGTGTCGTTGCCAAATAATGCATTAATTGTATTCTAGTTCGGCATTATTCAGGTAAACTTACACTGATTTTCAAATCATTTTTTACTTTTTAAATAATTACAGCCTTGAACGGAATTTTTCAGACAACCTTCTCGAAATAATTATATTTTTAACATACATTTTAAATTTGATATCAAATGCTTTTCTTCTTACGATCTCCCACTAATACGGCAAACTTAAGACAAGAACTCACTTTTGACTAAAACACCAAACACAGCGATACCTATAATGTGATTTTTTATTTCGTGGACTAAACTGACATTTGGGGGGTTGTCACTTTATCGTTACATTAAAATAGTGTCGTACCCTAACTATCCTGAGTGATCGAAAATTAATCGAAAATCGAAGTAGATCGAAAATGAAACTATTTCACGGCATAAAAAATAATTTGTTTAGAAACTAGTGGATCATATTTAGTTTCTACTCATTTATGTCAGACTTAATTTTATCGATTGCATTTATTTTATTGTTGATTTCATATTTAACACAATAAAAGTTCATGTACTATGTGTATGAATACTGTTATATTTAAATATATTACGTTTATATTCATAAAACATTTATTTACACCAATTAGTAAAAATAAATTCAGGAGTCATGTCACATCAAATCGATGAATCACTTATGATTGGGCCTTATCTACAACACTATGCTCCGCTCTCGCAACATTTTAAAAAAATAAGGTCAATAGCAGCTGTCAGTTTAGTCCACGAAATTAAAAATCACAGTATAGTGAGTCAGCGCCGCAACACAACTGTCTATTAAACAATGGCGGCATTATTTGAAATTCGAATGCTTTGTTGGTAAAAGAATTTCAAACCGCTGTTGATGATGTGATTAAAATCAAAGTTGAATAGAATGGCATCCTATCTAGGTCATATAGTATTGTAAAATTGAATAATATTTACGTCAGACCAATTAGAAACGTTCAAAACCTAGTCGTGAACACATTTTTTTTTTTTTTTTTTTTTTTTTTTTTTATCTATTATAGGCTCGCGCTTGACCACTATCTCACCTGATGGTAAGCGAAGATGTGGTCCACGATGGAGCACGCTTGCCTAGTAGTAACCTATTCACTCTTGACTTAAAGACCCCTAGATTGTAGCTATCGGGAAACACAGACTCCGGCAGGGAATTCCACTCCTTAGCTGTACGCATAATAAAAGTGTTCTCAAAACGTTTAGTGCGTATGGGTGGGATGTCCACCATGTACCGATGGCGCATCGCCGTACGTCTGGTAGTCCGATGATGAAACGGGCTGGGCGGAATTAGATCATGCAATTCCATCGCACACTCCCCGAAATGTAACCGATAAAAAACCGACAAGCTGGCAACTCGGCGACGATGTTCAAGGCTCTGGAGCTTTGACTTAACCAGTGCCTCATCGCCGATGAGCCTCTTGGCCCGCTTTTCGATCGACTCTAGTGCATCAAGCCGGTATTTGGCAGATCCGTCCCAGAGATGAGAACAGTACTCCATGCATGATCGAACTTGCGCTTGATACAAACTGAGCAGCTGTTCTGGCGTGAAGTACCTTCTCACCTTTGCAAGGATCCCCAACTTTTTGGCAGCCAGTTGAGCCTTTGCCTCAATGTATGGGCCAAAATTGAGCGTCGATGTCAACGTAACGCCAAGAAGCTCAAGATGGTCAGTTATTGGCACGGTTACATCTCGGAAAGTTGGAGCCGGGTGAAATTGGCTCTTTTTAGCGGAAAAAAGACACGCCTGAGTTTTAGCAGCATTAAACCTGACCAGATTGGCATCGCCCCATTCGGAGATTGCCTGCAAGGACAGGTTCAAGCGCTCTACCATGGCCTCCCGCAGAGACTGGATCTGAGGCCCGGTAGCACGAGCGTTGGACACGTATCTCTCAGCAACTGTGCTGTCGTCTGCATACCCAAAGGTGCCGGGTTTTAGCAGATCGTTAATGTGCAGCAAGAACAAAGTTGCTGAGAGCACCGACCCCTGAGGGACCCCGGCATTAATATCCAAGCGGTCCGACGAGCAGCCATCGATAACCACTCGAATGGACCGATCTCTCAGGAAGTCCGCAATCCAATCACACAGACCACCGGGCAAACCGAATGAAGGAAGCTTACCAATAAGGCTTTCGTGCCAGACCCTATCAAAAGCCTTTGAGATATCTAGGGAGACGGCAAGCGCTTCCCCGTGCCTCTCAATGGCCTCACTCCAGATGTGAATGGCATACGCTAGAAGATCCCCAGTAGACCGATTACGGCGGAAGCCGTATTGACGGTCACTTAGGATATCGTTTGCTTCTAGGTACGCCAGGAGCTTAATATTAAGTACACGTTCCATACTCTTACAGAGTATGGAGGTTACAGATATGGGTCTGTAGTTGGCCGGGTCAGCTCGACTTCCCTTCTTGGGCACGGGCTGTACGTTAGCCTGCTTCCAAGCATTCGGCACTTTTCCAGCCTCATACGAAAGGCGGAATAGGCGTGTCAAGATCGGAGACAGTTCAGGCGCACAGGTTCTAAGAACAATTGCTGGTATTCCGTCAGGGCCGCTAGCCTTGTTCACGTCGAGGTTGCGCAGCACCCTACGGACGTCCTTCTGATGGATACGAATGTCCGACATACTTGTCTCGCATCCATCAGAAGAAGAAGGGGGCCGCGCGTCACCAGTATTTAGACGTGAAGATTCCGCAAAAAGAGAGGCAAATAAATTTGCCTTCTCCTCAGCGGAGTGGGCCAGCGACCCGTCGGGTTTCAGCAGTGGTGGTAGTGAGGGACGGCAGAAGTTCGACTCGACCGACTTAGCCAGAGACCAAAACGCTTTACTACCTGCTGGGTAAGAAGCAAGTTTGGTCCCTATACGGCCAATGTGGTCGAACCGAGCCCTACGCAACACCATCTTGCAGGACTTGGCAGCCCTGTTGAAGGCCTTCTTCTTCTGACCCACGTCACCCGCCTTACGCGATCGAGCGTCGACCCAAGCTAGGTACGCCCCATGCTTAAGCGCGTCGGCGCGCTTACATTCGGCGCCAAACCATGGCCGGTCTTCGCTAGACATTGATACGTCAGAGAACGGAATGTAGTACTCCATTCCCTGACGCAACACATCCGTTACAGCGTCCGCGCACGACGATGGATCAGTCGAAGAAAAGCAAGTAGGCTGCCAAGGATAGCATGCGAAGAAAGATCGCATACCATCCCAATCTGCTGACTTGTACCGCCAAACCCGCCGGGTGCCTCTTGGGCTGGGATCGGGCGGGGAATAGACGGACACAGACTTCACCAGACAGTGGTCAGAACTACCCAAAGGTGAAGCTATCGACACAGAGTATCTGTCTGGATCTGTTGTCAGCAGAAGGTCCAAGCAATTCGCCGTGTGCGAATCAATGTCCGGTACCCTTGTTGCCCCCTGGACCAGCTGGGTGAGGTTTAGCGCTAGTGAAAGCTTACGCATCTCCCGTCCAGCATGGTCAGTGCACTGGTATGGGAAGAGCCACTCCTGGTGGTGGGCATTAAAGTCCCCCAGTAACACTAATTGGGCGGAAGGATACCGCTGCTGTGCCGCGTCAGCAGCCTCACTGAGGTACTCTGTGAGCCTGGTTGTCTCCTGATCTCCGCTGTGCGAACGGTAGACACAGGCGTAGATAATTTTATCCAAACCTGTGTCCACTAAAGCCCACAGCGTTGAGAATCTGGTGTCCTCAAGGTTACGGAGACGCCGATAGCAAGTATCGTCACGGGCGTACATACACACACCCGCGCGCGGTTTAAAATTGTGCTCCAGGGTAAACCCTGGGTAAGACAAGTACGACACGTCTGACGGACTCGCTATCTGCGTCTCCGTAAGGAAAAACAGCGCTGGTTTCTCAGTCTCCAGGTGGAAGTGGACTGCAGAGAGATTTGAGTGCAGACCTCGAATGTTGGTGAGGTGCACTTTGTGGGGGAGGGGGTGCAGCCGCTGTTTAACTCTAGTATTCTTTTTCTTTTGCATAATCTTATAAGAGTGAAAGGAGTAGAGGAGAAGGAAGTGAGGCGAGGTTCTACACTGCTAACCTTCAGACACGCACTGAAAAGACGACATCAATGGGGAACTAGTCTGGAGACTGCGGGGACGCCCGAGCCCCCCCGGAATGTCCATCGGGCCCTCCCCATCTGGTCGCCAACCAGCACGATGATGCATTCCGGGATTTTTCGTCAGTTGGCGGGGCAGCCTTTCATGTGTGGCTGGCACACTACTTGGGCCCCCAACTACCTGCGGTCGGCCAGCGGCGCACCGTGCCTCGGATCCCGCTACCCTCCGCGACCAGTCTCCCGATACGTCTATAACAGCGCGCGTCAGGCTGGTCTGCCAGCAGTAGAACAGCTGTCTCGACCCAACTCCTCTTGTTGGCTACACCGAGCATCGTAACCGGAACACGGCTAGGCCGCTTGGCGGTACGTCTTTGCCCGGTGGGTGGTCGCAAGCCTTCGGCCGAAACCTACCACCAGTTATTGTCACCTGATTTGCACCACCCGGGGACCACGTGTAGGGAATCAGAGGGTACACTCCTACGGACGTGGGTGACTCGGCCCCCAAAAACATGCTTTGCGTCGCACAGCCGCTAGCCGGGTACAAACTGTTTGGGCTTCATCAATATTGTGATACACACCGTCTCTGTACCTGTCAACGGTTATGTCTGTACATCTGTTGTTAAAGGGTTAGAACCCTATGGAAGTCATCATCATTATCATCATCAAAATATCATATTGAAAACATAATAAATAAAGCCTTTCAAATGTATGGTTTTGTCATGAGAGCCTGTAAAGTCTTTGTGCGACCCTCTACCTTTTTGGTATTATACAAAACTTTAATAAGGTCTCAATTAGAATATGCCATTCCTATCTCGAAACCGTTTTACCTCAAGTATAACATTAAATTAGAAGTCGTGCAGAACAAGTTTCTACGCACAATGAACTATAGATGTTATCATTCGAGGATTCCATACACACAGTTGATACAGCGATACAATATTTTAAGTTTAGAGTCTCGGCGCTTGCTTTTGGTGGCCATGATGCTGCATGGTTTGTGTAACAATAGATTCGATTGTATTGAAATCACAAATAAGTTACGCTATACAGTGCCCCGAAATGTTATCAGGAGGGCGGCTCGCGTGCCCCGGTTGTTCCATGTGGATTCATGTAGGACCAACGCCGGGGCACGGGTGCCTCTTCGTCAGCTTGTGGAAACCTATAACACACACTTCATGGACATAGATATCTTCTCCCTTTCTAGTAAAACATTTAAACATCTGGCTATAAATATTTTATCTCCATAATCCATATTATAAGATAAATTAACGCGATGAACGATGCTCTTCCGTTTCCTATTTGTTCATATATTAATCCGTGGACAATGGTGTGGGTTATATGTTTGCCAATTTATTATGTACTCATAGTTTTATTTAAACTTTAACATGTAACTGTTTTTTTGTCCCTTTTAAATAAAATAAAATCAACAGCCTTTTAATGTCCCACTGCTGAGACATAAGCCTCCTTTCTGTGAGAGAGGGTTTTAATCCATCACGCGGTCCCAGTGCGGGTTGATGGATGTCACATTTCTTCGAATTTTTGGTTCTAGAACGTGCCGGTTTCCTCAAGATGCTTTCCTTCGCCGTTTTTAGAGCAGTGGTGATGAAATATTTTAGACAAAGTAAAGTGCCTGCATGGCTTCAAACCTACGACCTACGCCAAGTAAGTTGGAACCTTTATCACCGGGCTACCGCTGCTAAATGGAAGTATTTAGTCTATAATTTCCCCACTGCTGGTAGACCTTATCTAAGCTTAGAGGCCTTATCTCCGCCTCGCGGGCCCAGTGCTGGGCAGTGTATATAATGGGGCAAAGTTAGTAACACGCTGAATGAAATTAAACACGGCAATCTCTAATCTTTCTGGCCGGATTGAACGAGGGCTTTCCGATGCGCATGGCGCGCTGTAGTTTTAGTATGAGATTTACTACTGCGCAGCCATTTGTAGCCAACTTCAGACCAGCCAAAAATATTGGGGATTATTGTAGATAATTGACAATATTATAATTTTAGAAGAAGTTTACCGCTTGTCCAGTATCCAGCAGGGCAAGCCACCGCGGTGCGATCAGATCTGCAGAGGCACTGACAAGGTGCATAGAATACGAGCATACAATGTCAGCATCACGATAGCGGGTAGGTAGAACGAGAGGGTTGCGCAGTAGAACACGTAGCTGAAAACAAGAATTATGAGGAGTTTACAGCCAATTCCACGACAAATAATTGTATGATCTTCTGAAAGTTGTTCCGGTCTGGTTGTTTGTGAGTTATGTTGCTTGTAAGTGCACACACAATACTCGTACAGGCATAATGCCTCGTGTGGGGCAACGTATTTAAAAAGAGAGAGGGAGTGAATTTTATCATCATTATTTCGGTCTGCAGGGCATTGACTTCCGGAAGAGAAAAATCTCGTACCTACAGTAGAGAAGGTAGGTACCTACTCGTACTACAATGCAAACTGCAGGCATCGCAAAAATCAATTTGATGTTTAGGTAGTTTAAAACAACAAACTGCCTCACACTGTGAATTTCTCCTGCATCTTGGGTGCATTTACAAATATATATACTCACATACATAAACAGCCAGATCCGGAACAACTATCTGTAGGCCATACGAATACTTTTTGTTCCGTGCGGGAATTGAACCCGCGCCATGAAGCGTAGTTGTGCAGTGGTGGTTCGTTTTCGTTGTAAACTATGCATAGTTTACCTACAACAAACGTACATCATCATCACCAGATCACTTACCACCAGGTGTGAGATTAGTCCTCAACGTCTAGACTGTCAAATATAAAAAAATACTCGTAAAATAAAACCATTGCAACTTACCTAAGATTAGTATTGTCAGGACAACCTTTCTCCTCATGAGCCAAAGCTTTCGGAGACGGTATAAAGATGGTAAGCAGCGGCAGCGCCACAGCTAGTGATAAAGGCCAGACAAGGCCGGCGAACAGTCTCGCTCGCTTAGCTCGCCTGGCTCAAGCTAGGGGAGCGGTGATGCCGCTCCAGCGCTCCCAGCCGAGGCAGCAGAGAGAGAGGATGGATGCTGCACAGCACATGATGTCTAGCATCTTCCAGAAGCTGCAGGTCTGGAAATACCTTTTTTGTTTATGTAAATAAAACTCGAAGGAAATTAAAGAAATGTCAATTTATTTATGCAAATAAGTTCTTTACTATGTACATCACTAAATACTATAAAATAAAGTACCCCACCGCGTTTGTAAGCGATATACTCAAAAACTACTGAACGGATTTCCATGCGGTTTCCACCAATAGAAAGAGTGAGAAATGAGGCAGGTTTTTGTGTGTCGCTAGTAATATATAAATTTCTGGTTCATAAATATGCTTATTCTATTTCTTATCGAGTCGATGACTTCTTTTTTTGTCCTTCCTAACGGCTATTTAAAGAGCCATCCAATGTTGCCTTTCGTTAGCCTCGTTTATGTACTGGGGAGTGCTGATTCTTTTTGAATTAGGCCTGTTATTAATATTTTGTTCATAGCTGTGCTTTGAAACCACGCCACAGGCTGAAAACTGATTCATGTTTAATTATATCAAGTTATGATTTTACCTTTTACCTGTTCAGCACTACTCAAACAAGAGGAGTGTTTCACGCCAAAAAAATTACTAGATCGAAGGTCAATACTTCTATTTGTTATAACAATCACTACTTACCCAGTTGAAACACGAACAGCTCCCTCGCAGCAGCCACAGGGATGACAAACAGCCCCACCAACAGATCAGCAGCGGCGAAACTCGCCAGTAGGTGGTATGCGGGCGCCGTCCTCGACCGACGTAGTGTGACCAACACCGCTGCGTTGCCGATGGTCGTGGCCGCTATGAGAGCGGACATCACAAAAGCCATGGCACACCAGTGGGTTGTCAGCCCACCGCGCGGGTGGAGAGAGCTCATGACTGTGTATCTGGAAATCATCACCATCATACAATTCAACACCATATGCTATAGTGATCGGTCTCTATCCCCGAAGTAGGCCGCTGCAAATATAGTTTGGCAAAATGAGGGATTACATTGATCTGGCGAACACCCGGTGCGAGTGTGCTGCCACTGCACAGAATATTCCCACTGAGTCTCCTAGCTGTACATTCACTTGTACCATGGATGGCCTGTACAGTGCGCTTCTGACGCTGCAACGAACGTGGCCAGCCACCTACTGGGCCCACACAATATTATTAAATATACCGTCGAATCGAAAAGAAGAAGACTCAAAGGTATGCTGGGAGGCTGGGAGAAAACTCAACTTTGTGTTAGCTCGCCTGTGTTCTCCGAAGGGTTGGGCGAAGTATACAGTTTTATATACATTTTAAAACTTATGTTTGGACCCATGTAACATAAAGGAAAGCTGTGGTTCAATAGAAGACGTAGTAAAAAACATAAAAGAGTATGCATTATAGTACCTAGTAGATGGTTTGGCCATGTTGCGAAAATGTATGAAAGGCGATTAACAAAAGGTATTTACAAGGAAGTCACCGGGAGGGGATGCCCTAGAAGGATCTCATTGGTGATGTGCTTCAGAAAGGCCAGGTGCGCAGTACGTGAGTACGGTTATGATATCGGTGTACGTCTATAAAGCATGAACGTCAATGAAGCAAAGGGATTAGAGATGGGTCGTCGAGGTAATTTTCGTTAACGAAACTAGACCGTCCATTTCCGTTGATCAACGAGTCGATCAACTAGTTGAATTTATGGACTATTTCATAACTTAAACTTTGTTAATTAAACGTTCACTTTGCGACGACGCGACACGCGGTGTCTACAAACGGACGGCTCAACAACAACTTTCAACTTTCCGATTGAACTTATACAAGTACAAACCGGTTTACCTCGCACACATGAAACTATTGGCGTCCTTTTCTTCTTAACACAATGCATTTTTACTCCAAATTGGCATTCGGCCCATAGAAATATCAACTCTTTGTTTCTAGAGTTAGAGTACAAATTAATTTGCTCGATGTTCGTCCGTTGTTGTTATTTTTTCGGACATATGTACTTGTAGTCTTGTTCTACCCAACTAACTTCTCGCGTCGGTCGTCGCGTTCCAAGTCGACATGAACATAGTCGCGTCTCAGTTTAGCCGTCTACGAATTCAACTAGTTCGTTGAATATCGGTGAACCGTCGGATCGTTCATTGTACGTCGACGGTCGAATTAACTAGTTCGTTCATTCAACGCCCATCGCTAAAAGGGAGTGTGTAAGGATCGTAGCAGGTGGCGTTCTGTAGTTTCTATCTTTCTGCCCATATAAAATTTAAGTTAGTTACCTTTTCATATTTTTGGCATCTCCCAATTTCTGCCTCACAATCACTCACTTGAAATAAATAATACCTCACTCACAATAGTCACAATATTCAGCCAGAAAATGCTAAAAAACACGTCTTGAAAAATCTAATAAATTATTTTAAAAAACTCATTATGAAATGCTACCTACGTATATATCTCCGGACGACAATATTTTTCGTTTATTTCAGCTGTGTTCCTGTCCTTATTACGAGATCTATGAACAAGCTTCAGTTAAGTGTTTTGTGTGTGAGATCCAGAAACACATTCAGCGGTTTTGCAAGAGTAGTTTAGTTTGACAGACTATTGATTTTATATTATTTAAAGAATCTTCATAAAATACGAAATTAAAAACAATAATACTGTGATTGTATTGTTAGCAAGTAGTCACATAACGTCACGCCTGTATTGCCTGATGAGTAAGGTAGAGAAGTAATTAGCTGACGACATTAGTGTAGTTTATAAACTACAGTATTAGCATGTACCTATACCGATAATATTATTGTGTATAATAAAGTGTGTTTTTTGTTTCAGCCAATTACGAAGTTGACTCTTTGACAAAATGATTGAGCAGTTGGAGAAAAATAAAGGATGTTCTGTATCAGGCTCTGTCATTATATTCCCACCTGACAAATGTATTGCAGATATTAACACCTAGATTCTGGGGATGGCACTCAGACGTATTGCTTCACAATCACCTGATTCACAGCGTTGCACTCAAGCAGAAGTTCTATACGAATCTTCGGACAATAGCGGAGACGATAATTTGCCCTTGTATTAGTTTTGAAAACTTAATGTAATCGAGGTTGCAAATACGAGTGCTACTCAGGAAAACTTACCGACACTCACTGCTTCTAAACAAGCTACTCCTACAGGGTGTCTAACGCCCAGCAAATGCCCTTTCGGGCACGCTCGGCGCAATTTGTGATTGTATTTTTGTTATTATTCTTCTCTTTTACTGTGTTTTTTGCTGTTGTGTTGTGCCTGTGTCGAATATTTTTTTTCTATTCTTTTCATACCCAACCGCGTTCGTTCACTCCTTGATGCACCCGGCAATATACATATGTAAATAGTGACGTACACAATATTGTTCAATACTATGTAGTTTATGAAATTACCATGGTATGTGAAAATAAAAAACGTGTATTATACAGGATTTATTTTTATTATAAATTGAAACTAAAGCTAACATGAAATCAAAATTTTATAGAAATATTTATTTTATATCTAGTCCATATTATAGTTAGGTACATTAAAATAAAATAAACTACCAAGAATAGACAGTCATGGTGATTGCTGACAGAAATGAAAACTAAAAAACATGTCACTGACGCGAACCCTTAAGTTTTAACCTACAGAACACAGACAGAAACTGGTCCGCGAAAAAGACAGAATAAATGAAGTTCACAAGAGAACTCTGGTAGAGTGTCGCGTTTTAAGTACGTCTACCTTTTCATGTATTGTAACTTTACAATACCTGGGTTTGTGTGGGATTTGTAGGTAGACTAAAGTTAGAGGCTTTAATTCTCGTTCTTGAAAAACGTTCGCATCCAAGTAGCAATTTCATTGATATCACAATCAAAGTAAACAATTGACAAACCGTAGAGCAATTTAAGAGAGAGAATATAGCTAGCAAAGTTGCTTTCTCGCGAAACATTTTTCTGGTATGCCAACAAAATTTAAAAAAATTGTTGCTGAGGTACTAAAAAGGTAGTAAATATTTACAAAGAAATAAATGACATGTCCCGAACTATAAAAAGAATGTTTGTCCACTTTAACTTTTACGCGTTTTTTGCTGTCAATCGAGGTATTAAAAATTTGAAGTTAGGTATCAAAAAGTAGCAAAAAGGTAGTGCATTTTGGTATTTTCTAAACATCAAATATCTGTATTGGTCCAGGGGTTCTAACGCTTACATATTTTTGACAGATTGAGCCTGAGATTAGAAAAAAACCATAAAAATACAAAAAAATGCGTCTCTCTGTTAAATAATGTTATCATTTTGAAAGCAATAACTTAAAAATGTATAGTAAAGTACACCAAAAATGTTACAAAATGTAACTGTGCAAGGTATATTTGTATTACCTTATCTAATGTGGTTAGATAATATTTGAAACTCGCCGCGTGAATGGATACATGCCTATTTAGGATACACATTTCTCAACACTTTTCTGAATGCTTTTGGCGACATATTCGTAACTTCTTTAAATGACAGCTTTAGAACCGTCAATGAGTTAGAATTTATTACAAATTCGATAAAATACGAATCGCGATTTGATGCTCTATTACTATTAAGTTAGCAGATACTCGCATTAGTTTTCGATGACTTCAATGTTAAGGTTGTCCTATATTATTCACATTACTTGTTGACCACTTATTTATTTTTGCTGACAGTTTAGTTATTTGTGTCGACCACTAGAAGCAATTCAATTTACTTTATTTGTTGACAAAATACATTTTGTAACTGAACAAAAACTCTGTAATGAGCTCATAAGTAAGGCTGTTAGTCTTGAAGTAGACTTCAATCTGTGAGAGAGTAGATACTGCACTACTCGTAGTAGCTGAGCTGGAGGTTTAGTAGTTAATAATGTGACCCGAAAACTAGTAAACTATTACATTGCCACTTCTGTCTAACCTTGGAAACTAAATTGCAAATTTATATCATCTATAATTAACTAATAATGGAACCGCGCCCTTATATTTGTTATAATGATCAGTATGTAATAGTGAAAATAAACTCTTCAAAGGCTTCCGAACAACCTCCGTTTTTCAGACAACAGTTGAAGCACACGTCGACTCTTCTTTGCCCAGAGTTACCGGCGTAGCATCTGCAAACAAGATAAAGAGGAACTTATATTATAATGTAATAAAGCGATTGTGGCATGAACATATATGACAATATCAATCTGATGATTCAGATTACCGATATGACCGACATGGCGCCGATTTATTGATACAAATTTACGGCATGTTAGACTGTCCGTATGTATGTACACGAAACGATGAGACTTGTTAGTTTCAACGACCAAAATTCTTATAGTGATTCTTGCGCTCGTCATGGGCGACCGACATGAGGACATAACAGCCGGACACAGTTCGAAGTTTCATCAGATCAGACGGACGTAAAGGTGAAACTGATCATTGTTTGGAAAGTCTTTAGACTAAATAGATTTTTACCTGGACTTAGCATGTCTCTCAACATTGAAACACATTGGATACACTTCATTATAACGGCGGGAACATCGCATCTTTCTCCATCATAGCCTGCTGTGCATTGACAGACCGGCTTATTCTCCTCATTCAAGGAACAGACACCGTTGTTTGAACAATACTCATGGCACGCGTTAAATTCGCAGCGTTCGCCAGAGAAACCGGCATTACAGCTGAAATAACGAAGATATTGATAAGTTACTCTATAATCAAGAAAATCAACAAATATGTATGACTAGCAGTGCGCCCGCGACTTCGTTCGCGTGTTTTATTTGATCCTATAAATAATTTTCTTATGTGCAGTTAGTGAAGACTATGTTATTCACTCTTGCTTTTCTCTTTTTTATTTTTCGTTTTTGTTAGTGAGATTGCGCAGTAAAATTCCGCAAAAAAGCTTAACACCTCTTAATGGGGCTATAGATTTAAAAAACTTTTTATGTTAATTTTGATTATTAAGGAATTAGATATTTTTCCTACAAACTAATTTTGCCCCTTTTCACCTCCTTAAAGGTTGAATTGATGAAATGCCAGTTTAGTGCTCCCTTACAATCCTACGTCAAAAACAAAACCTGTACAGTAAGGTTCTTAGCTTGGGGTTAGTTTCAAAAACTCATAATGACAATCTTTATTGTTTATTTAGGTTGGTACTTGGGCCAAGTTTCAAGTTTATTTACCCAAGAAATATGATTCTTCAAAAAAATTTTAACACCCTCTAAATCGTCTTTTGGGGGTTGTTTCAAAAAACGAATAGTGACAACCTTTATTGTTTATTCAGGTTAGTATTTATGTCAAGTTTCAAGAATTTTGACCGACGGAATTAGATTTTTCATACAAACTTTCAACCCCTTTTTACCGCCTCAGGGGTGGTATTTGCAAAAATTAATTCTTAGTGCTCACTTGATGATGAAATCATCATCACCTTCCTGCGCTTGTCCTTGTATAGATTATACTTTATGTTTGATTAACAGGCGAATGAGGTGCGCGACCACTGTTCCCCTTTTAAGAAGCTCTGTTGTGTGTAAGAGGTTGTAACGGAAGGGTGGGATCAAATTATAAAAACTGCTTTTGCCCATGTAAATGTTCAACTTTATTTAATGAAGTCATAATAAAGTTCTTCATATTCATGCGTAGAAGCAGATTATAAAATACGATCACACCTTTTCGTTACAACCTGTATAGAAGTTTATTTGACAACACTGACTACGGAATGGAATTCAGATTTAAAATATTAATATTGATGAAAGTGTTAATAATATTATGTTTGCAACAAAATTTATAGATGAATCGATTTACCTGCATTTAGGCTGTCCCTCAGTACTGACACTACAGTTTCCTTGCAAACAATAGTCCTTACAAATGGAAACTTCGCATTTTTTACCCTCATAACCTTCTGTGCATTCACAGATCGGCTCATCTTCCTCATTAAGGGAACAGGCACCGTTGTTTGAACAATAGTCATGACACGCGTTAACTTCGCAACGTTCCCCAGAGTAGCCGTCATAACAACTGTAATAACAAAGACATCGATGAGTTATCTATAGTAAAAAACCGGCCAAGTGCGAGTCGGACTCGAACACGAAGGGTTCCGTACCATTATCGCAAAACACTGCATAAAAATCACGTTTGTTGTATGGGAGCCCCCCTTAATTTATTTTATTTTAATTTATTAATTATTATTTTTTGAAGCAAATATACAACTAAACATTCTGTGAATATTTCAAGCGTCTATCTGTTACCGTTATTAATAACGAGCGAAAAACGGCAAAAATATCACGTTTGTTGTATGGGAGCCCCCCTTAAATATTTACTTTATACTGTTTTTATTTGTTGTTATAGCGGCAACAGAAATACATCATCTGTGAAAATTTCAACTGTCTAGCTATCACGGTTCATGAGATACAGCCTGGAGACAGACGGACAGACAGACAGACGGATCGCGAAGTCTTAGTAATAGGGTCCCGTTTTTACCCTTTGGGTACGGAACCCTAAAACACAACAAATATGTATGTTATTTGTAAAAGGTAAATACCGACCGAATATTCGTTTTCGGCCAGTTTCGGCCAAAAAGCCTGATACGGCTGAAATTTAGGTTTAGCCAAAAATCGGCCGTAACTTTCGGCTTGGCCGAAACTACGTTCGTTAATTTTCGTACGACGCTCTGGTTGCTTCGAGAGCGCTGCTACCGGGCGATCGCACTATTCCACCATGGCGTTGAGTGAGTGTGCCAATACCATGGACCTATTATACTTATGCAGTTTGTAATTACCGGTTTAACAAATCCTTTTTTATGTATTTGTGTTACATTAGTATTTGTCATTTGTAATTATCGATAATTATCGAAGAAAAATAATTACTAAGTGAACTAATTTTAACAAACTGATATTTCTTTGCATAAGCAATAAAACCGGCCAATACAGCCTGGTGACAGGCGGACAGACAGACAGACATTCAGACATACTGATCGTGGAGTCTTAGTAATAGGGTCCCGTTTTTACCCTTTGGGTACGGAACCGTAAAAAGAAAAGGACTTTATTCATTGTTTAAACATTTTTCACGTGTTTTGTCTTGTATACAGGGTGTCCCAGAAATCGACGTCAAGCCGTAAATGGGTGATAGACCAAGTTATAACAGTTCTCAGAAAAATACGAAAAAAAATCTATCTCATGTTTTTAAAAAATTATGTTCACTTTAAAAATTTACTAAAAAAATCAATCCCTGTAATGGTTCTTTAACTCCAATTGCTACAAATCCCATAATTTATCAAAAAAAATTATTATTATGTAATCTTGAATAATGCTTGTGAAGATTTTTGCCTAAAATTTAAAGCCAACTCCTCCTACTTAGAAGAAAATTAAACTTTTTCAAAACCAAATTACTCAAATTTACTGTTTCGCCCAACTTTAACTGACTGTACTGAAAAAAAAATGTACTACGCTAGTTTGGCAAGTAACATGAAAAATTGGCGCATTTAATAAGGATTCAAAAATGGTGTAACACTTGCTAGATTACGTTTTCAATAATTGGTCAAATTTTTTTTTGTAACTAGTATCGGTTTTTACCCAAAATGTCCATACTTCCTTAAAATGACTTTAGCTTACCTAAAGCTTTGCTAAACTCCGTTTCTAGTTCGATAGAGACGGAGAGAGTCATTTTACGAAGTGTGAGCGAGATAAGAAATCGAAATTTTACGTAATTTAAGAGCAAAGTTATGATAGTGACTCAACCTTTTTACTTTAAGTCAGGACCAGTTTTCTCATCTTAGAAAAAAAAAACAAATTATCAGATTTAATTTTTTTTTATTACAATAAATGTTCAAACTGCCTTCCTTCGACGGCAATGCAAGCACGACATCTTCTTAAAAAAGATCTGGTTATTTTCCGGGCAAATCTTCCCCTATTTACAAAGACAACGGCTTCCGTTATTCTTTCCCGCAGCTCGGCTAAATTCTCTATTGTTTTTGAGTACACTTTCTCTTTTACCGCTCCCCAGTAAAAAAAATCTAGGGGATTTAAATCAGGCGAACGGGGTGGCCACAAGATTGTCCCACCGCGCCCTATCCACCTGAGCGGGTATTCTTCATCAAGATGTTCTCTTACTAAACGAAAACTTAGAAAACTGGTCCTGACTTAAAGTAAAAAGGTTGAGCCACTATCATAACTTTGCTCTTAAATTACGTAAAATTTCGATTTCTTATCTCGCTCACACTTCGTAAAATGACTCTCTCCGTCTCTATCGAACTAGAAACGGAGTTTAGCAAAGCTTTAGGTAAGCTAAAGTCATTTTAAGGAAGTATGGACATTTTGGGTAAAAACCGAAACTATTTACAAAAAAAAATTTGACCAATTATTGAAAACGTAATCTAGCAAGTGTTACACCATTTTTGAATCCTTATTAAATGCGCCAATTTTTCATGTTACTTGCCAAACTAGCGTAGTACATTTTTTTTTCAGTACAGTCAGTTAAAGTTGGGCGAAACAGTAAATTTGAATAATTTGGTTTTGAAAAAGTTTAATTTTCTTCTAAGTAGGAGGAGTTGGCTTTAAATTTTAGGCAAAAATCTACACAAGCATTATTCAAGATTACATAATAATAAAAAAAATTGATAAATTATGGGATTTGTAGCAATTGGAGTTAAAGAACCATTACAGGGATTGATTTTTTTAGTAAATTTTTAAAGTGAACAATTTTTTTAAAAACATGAGATAGATTTTTTTTCGTATTTTTCTGAGAACTGTTATAACTTGGTCTATCACCCATTTACGGCTTGACGTCGATTTCTGGGACACCCTGTATTTGCAATTATTCAAAAAGTGCTCCAACGAGTTGAATTAGAAATTGGAACATTCTTTTCACGAATTATTTATCAGTGGTTTTAACCGGCCAAGTGCGAGTCGGACTCGCGCACGAAGGGTTCCGTACCATTATAGCAAAAATTGACAAAAAAACACGTTTTTTGTATGGGAGCCCCACTTAAATATTTATTTTATTCTGTTTTTAGTATTTGTTGTTATAGCGGCAACGGAAATACATCATCTGTGAAAATTTCAACTGTGTAGCTATCACGGTTCATGAGATACAGCCTGGTGACAGACAGACAGACAGACAGACCGACGGACCGCGGCGTCTCAGTAATAGGGTCCCGTTTTTACCCTTTGGGTACGGAACCCTAAAAACGGCCTCTTCTGTTTTAAATTTTAGTTACGTTCAAATTGAAGTCACATGTTTTTTTTTTTTCATTTTAATGAAATAAAAAATATCTATTATCCTTTAATTTGACAGAATTTGATATAAAAATAAATCTTTTATTTTCTTACCAACTATGATAGGTATGTAAAAATTTTAAACGTAATTAACGTAAGTTAAATAAAGTCAACGATTTTAAGGACTTTAACTCACGCACTCTTTATTGTTTGAGGTAAATACAAAATGAAAAATACCGTTTTGAAAATGTTTCGACAAAAGCACAACTGACTCATATAATCTGCAAAAAATCGCTTTCATTAGGCGGTGCCAAGTCCAAAAACAACATTTGTCAAAATTTCATGATAATTGAAAGGAGCTACAGACTTCAAATTTTCACAGTATAAGCATCTTCTTGACCCAAAGCCATATAAATAGTCAAAACATGAGCTTGAGCCACTTGTGCTTTCTTTACAGACAAGTTTTGTAAAGACATTCTGAATTATAAAACATTAAAAATGAGGCTAAGCAAAAGCGACTTGAATTAACTTCGGAGTTCTACGAGGACGGTTTGACTGGCAATGAAAATACCAAATTGGTTCAATATAAGCTCGAAAATACTCCATTCTTAGACTTTCTCTATGAGTTTCGGTTTCGGCCAAAAATATAGTTTCGGTCGGTCTCTAGTTAACGGCGAATGTGGTGTGCGACTACTGCGCTGACACTCTATAAGTTCATCGTAGAGAATACTGACATCGGTGAGGGAACTCGGACATTTGCCCTAGTTGGGACAAAAGTGAGCAGCCATATTAGTAAAAGTGTTTATATTATGATTCCAACTAATTCTATGAACAACTCGCATTTACCTGCATTTAGGCTGTCCCTCAGTACCGACACTACAGTTTCCTTGCAAACAATAGTCTTTACAAATGGAAAATTCGCAGCGTTCTCCAGAGAAGCCGGCATTACAGCAAAAAAAATGAAAATATCGATGAGTCACTCTATAATCAAGAAAATCAACAAATATGTGTGACTACTTGTAACACGCGAATGAGGCGCGCGACCACTGTGCCGCGTGTCAGACGCCCTGAAGATGGTGTAACTGAAGGGTGTGATCAAATTTTAAAAACTGCTGTTGTCCATGTAAATGTACAACTTTCTCTTAGGAAGTCCTAGGCAATTCCCTAAAAAGTTGTATTTTCCATACAAAGTTATCGTTAGCTGACCAACATTTGTATGGGAGATACAATTTTTTTGTTAAAAATTGATTAAGACTCTCATAAATAAAATTATTTATGTTCTTGTGTAACAGCAGATTTTAAACTATGGTCACACCCACAGAACAGAAAAAACGCCGTCTACAGGTCACACCTTTCCGTTAAACCCTGTATATAAGTTTATTTGACAACCCTGACTACGGTTATGGAATTCACACTTCAAATTGCCCTTTGTCCTTCAGTGGGTCACTAAGGGGCAGGTATTAATATTGATGAAAGTGTTTATATTATGTTTGCAACTAATTTTATAGATGAATCGATTTACCTGCATTTAGGCTTTCCCTCTGTACTGACACTACAGTTTCCTTGCAAACAATAGTCCTTACAAATTGAAACCTCGCATCTTTCACCATCATAACCTGCTGTGCATTCACAGACCGGCCCATCTTCTTTATTCATTGAACAGACACCGCTGTTCAAACAATAGCCATGGCATGCGTTAACTTCGCACCTTTCGCCGGAGAAACCAGTTTTACATCTGAAATAATAAATACCTACGTGAAACACATCAAACACTAAATAAAGTACGAAACCAGAAACCACTCCAGCCTGTGGACGTCTACAGAGGAAGTCCAAACACTGCTCAATCTCTAGCTATCCAGCCTTGCAACTCAAGTACTGTAAAACCAGCAAAATCAGTTTTGGTCCGTGAATTTGGACCTTTTGCTGATTTTGCGGTAGTTAAAATAAAATAAAACAAAAGTACACAAGACACTATGGCCGAGTTTCTCACCTCTAAATTGTCGCAGAATTAATGTGACAAATTGTCAAGCACGCGTTATCTGCTGTAATTGGTTGAATGATTTTTAAACAGCCAATCACAAAAAAAGGCCAAATGCGATTCGGACTTGCGCACGAAGGGTTCCGTACCATTATCGCAAAAACGGCAAAAAATCAGGTTTGTTGTACGGAAGCCCCACTTCAATATTATTTTATTCTGTTTTTAGTATTTGTTGTTATAACGGCAACATAAATACATCATCTGTGAAAATTTCAACTGCCTAGTTATCACCGTTCATAAGATTATTTAACACATTAATTTAGCACATTAATTCTGCGATAATTTAGAGGTGAGAAACTCGGCCTTTAATTTTATTACTAATGTAATTATGTTAGACGCGAGTCGGTGTGCTAGGTACCCTAAATATAGATTTGGAAGCTTTCTAGTCTGTTTCTGATAAGCAGTGATAGGGATAATGTGAATGCTTACGATCTGTAAACAATAGGTATACCTACTATCAATGAGTTGTTTTAAGTGACGTTAGTTAGGTTAGGTTATTAGGGTCAGCTCAAACCGAGACGCGACGTGACGCGACGATGCTAGTACTTCATGAGACAAACATGTTTTACCTGCATTCTGGTTGTCCGTCAGCACTGACACTACAATCTCCTTGCACACAATAGTTCTGACATATTGAAGCTTCCCATCTCTCACCGGTGTAACCCGGTGTAGATTCATAACGAGATTCCTCACTCACTTCCGTACCATGGGAACAAGGAACGCTTACATCTGTTGTGGCTGATACCGAATCGTTCGGTATCAGATTAATTAGAGGTTCACAGTTTAGATTTCCTTGAGTTTGTTCCTTTGTTGTATAGTTGGCTGATATATGTTGACAACCAAGTATACAAAAGGCTGAGTGAGAAATTGAAAATAGTTTAGGTTCCTCACGATGCCGAGGGTTTTTCTGTAATTGCCAGATTTTGTCTTGATCTTCGGTCCTCCAGTAGATAAAATCTTTTGATACAGACAATGAATTTGCATAATATTCGTTTTTGATAATATATAATGTTGTTTCATTCTTTCCGTTGAAATTGGCACTTTTAATAGATAACTGTTCATCAGCATATGATATTAACTCAATCCAGTACATTTTTTGTGTCTGTGGATCAATGGCCAAACTTAGTCGGTAATTAACATGTTTCTCTATTAGAATTACTCTCTCGGAACCATCAAAGCGAGCCCTCCCTATTTCATCGTCTGCGATCCAGTAAATATATCTGTAATTTGTAAATAACTATGAAAATTAACAAAGTTCAAAAGATTTTGTTGAGTCATAAAACTACATACAATAGCAAAATAGCGGCATAAATAACTCACAAAATGTCTTTTTTTAATACAATCAATATAAATAAATATTTAATCAACCTAAGTGATATTACATTTTAGTATGAATTTTGTGAAAAATGCATTTTGTTTATTTTGTAAGATTAGCAAGACACGCTTAGTTGACGAATATCACCATTACCTTTAGTTTTTCACATATATTTAGCTAATTTTATAGCCTGTGTCCATTTGGAATAATCTTCAATCAACAATACAACAGACTAGATAACGCGTCACGTACAAAATCAATGCTAAACTCTGTTCGCATGAATATATACATACTATCCTACATTTACAATACTTACTACAGCTACATTGTTTACTAACGAACTGAGAAGTTTTAAAACAGTTTCAACCTAATTACAACCTTGGCACTTAGTAATAAAGTCACAAATCTTCAAAATATTATCTTACACTTACGACCATTCGTCACAAAAAACGAGCAAAGCAATAAATTACTTCTCATCATCATCATCTGCTTAGCCTTTTCCCCAACTATGTTAGGCTCGGCCTCCAGTCTAACCGGATTCAGCTGAGTACCAGTGTTTTACATGGAGCGACTGCCTATCTGACCTCCACAACCCAGAAACTGGGTAACAAGATACCTCTTGGCTAGACTGGTATCAGATCCCAGGCTTCTGACTGCCCGTAACGACTGTCAAAGATCTTCAAATGACAGTCGGGACCAACGGCTCAACGTGCTTGCCGAGGCACGGAAGAAACTCGGTAAACGACCTCTGCTAGCGTTGCTTCACCTTGATGATCGACCCGTGCGGCTGTTGTTATTTAGCCACGAGCTGTCACATGTCTTCAAATTTTTGGTTCTAAGACATGCCGGTTTCCCCACGATGTTTTCTTTCATCGTTTTGAGAGCAGTGGTGATGAAATAATTCACACAAAGTAAAGTGCCTGCCTGGATTCGAACCCACGACCTACAACTTGTAAATCGCGGCCGTTACCACTGGGCCACCACTAGCAATAATTTACTTCTGTCACTTAGAAATGAAAAGGCATAGGTTAAATAACATTTAATGTGAAAAAAGTCTTAACTAACCACAAATTAAGTACCTACTTTTTGCAGTTATTGCCTTACGTTACGCCTTGTATTGCCCAACCTTCGCCAAACACTTGTAACGGTGCTTTAAAATCGGTAATTTTGTTATCGTTTCAAATGTGATGTTTATTAGTTCTAACCTTAAAATATTACGTAATCTACATGTATTTATTGAAAGTAAGACACTTCGGCCGGTAAATAGCTTTTTCAGTCATTATTATTGCAACTTTTGATTACACATTGACGCATTGTGAAACGTGTTAACATTGGCTGTGTTTCAAGCGAACCAAACAAAGTTAAGAAAGAGCTCACGTCTCAAGTGAGCTGTTATTTACCAAGACGTACTTTTTGCGCCGAACCGATATCTAGTTGTATTGTTGATCGAAGGGAATAATGTACATACAATGTATGTGTGATATAGAATTTTATAGGAGCAATGGTTGCGCAGATCACCCTCCAGATAAAATAAGACAAACTCCTAAAATTCACTCTCCCCCTTTATAATTATTAAAATTAGAAATATTCGGTTATATTATAAAACCAAGTAAAAACTACCCTGTAATGGTCTACGAAAATGATTTCTGTTTATATTTTATGTTCCGCTAATTTTGCCGGTGTATGTATTAAATCACTTAAAGTAACGTACCCTCCACAACTATCTACTTCGATATCCAAGCACTGCCCTTTCGTCGTAACTATATGATTTCCGTCAACTGCTTTATTAGAAGATGCAGGATTTAATGGAAAC
This sequence comes from Anorthoa munda, assembly GCA_945859665.1. Classification (NCBI taxonomy): domain Eukaryota; kingdom Metazoa; phylum Arthropoda; class Insecta; order Lepidoptera; family Noctuidae; genus Anorthoa; species Anorthoa munda. The sequence continues at coordinate 3,940,640 of OX243893.1, forward strand.
GAGTAAATATCTAAAAATCCGGTCTTCCAAAACAGTAATTGTGTGACCGGGTCGTAAGCGACGGGCACGCCATAGCGGTATGATGTTTCCATAACCTGTGCCGTAACTAAATGTTGTATTTTCCTGGTTGATAGGTCAAAGCTGGATATTGACACATTGGTCGGGTACTTGTTGTCAGCAAAGATTACCCTGTAGTGAACTGGATCATAAGTTGTGGATGTAATATCTTTAGCCGACGGAATGTCTTCTGTGTGCGTAAGTGTTCCATCGTAATAAAACTCTAGTCGTTTCTCTCTGCCCATGACTATGTCTGAAACATGAAGATAAGATTTAATTAAAAACTATTATTTCCTCATCTTTTCATAACATACGCTGCTCATACAAATGATTTGCATTTCCGCCAGTCGACATCCTGCTCGAGAACGTTCTACAATTTACTACTTACAATGAAAAACAATAAAATACACCATAACAGATTAGAATAGAATAGAATAGAATTTCTCTTTATTCGAGTATCTATGACTCAACGGTTAGTAAAACTTACAACTATGTTAGTAACACAGATATTAACAAACAGACACTACAAAAACAAAACAACAAATACCAGTGGATCACCGTTGCGACAACCCATGTGAGATGGCACAACAGCGACCCACGAAAATACAGTCTAGGCGACTCGAAATCATACTTAGGATACTGTTGGAGCTGCCCCACACCCTGCGCACCATGGATGCGCACCTTTTGCGCATGGATTAGAACTTTCAAAAGTTACATAACCCTTAAACTACCTACCTAAGTTTGAAACGGAAACGGTTTAAATATCCTGAAGCTTCAAAATTTTCTATTTTCGTTGTTTTTTTACATAGATAGTACAAAATATAGAAAACTAGCTTGTGCCACTGGCTTCACCCGCGTGAAAAGGGTTTTCTTATCCCAAAAGAACATTATACCGGTATGCAAAGTAGCCTTCAGACTATAAGTTATTTATGTGCCAAATTTCATCCAGATCCGTTCAGCCGTTCTGTCATGATTGAGTAAAAAACATTCAAGCTTCACATTTATGATATTAGTAAGACGTAAGATTATAAATAAATATGGACCACATGAAAACGTAAAACGACGTAGTGACGAGCATGTGGTACACATTTCTGTGCGCCTACCAGAACAAAAGAGACGTAGAGGCCGCCCGCCATTGAGCTGCAATGCTATTCTGTACACATCGCACCGTGATGACGTAGGTGAAGTGAGCTCGAAGTGGAGTGAGCTGTCAGTGATGCTAGGGATTACCTAATTTATTACATTTACAATCATATCGACAGTCGGGTTTACCTATTAAAAGGAAATATTAGCTTTACGCCCTGCTATTCATATAGTACTAAAATAGTGGAAATATCTCCAAAGACAAAAAAAATACCCACATGAATATGTATAGAACGTTGATCTGTAACTTTAGATAACTTTAAATAAATAAATATTATTATTATTATAAAAAACATTATCGCGTTAACAAGAAAATACTTCCAAAACGAAAAGTAAAAAATACTTGCATAGAACATTGATCCGTAACCTGATATAAATAAGGAGCAGAATCGCGTCGAGCATCCACAGAACGATAAGACGAGTAAAATACTTACTTAATGATTGTCTAAATTGGGATTACTCAACCCGATCAACAGCTGCTTTACCCACCCATCTATTTCGCAACTTTGCCAACAACTGCTTCAAACCAGCCAACCCACCCTAATCCCATTCTCACCCAACACTTGCTTATCTAACATAACTTGATATGGATAAAAGTCACATTTAATTTAAATAAATTTTAACCCCCTAAATCGTCTTTTAGGAGTAGTTTTGAAAAACTAATAATGAATTTTTTTTTACTTAGTATTTATGCCAAGTTTCAAATATATATAAGCCCAACAAATTTCTTCCTTCCTTAGGGATAAAATTGCCAATAACCAATACATGAATTCTTTTTATCAACCAAAATCTTTAATTTCACGTGTCACATTTTAAAGGGCAGAAATTTCACGCAAACTTTAACCCCATCTCTTCATCCTTAGGGGTGGAATTTCCAAAAAAACCGTAAATACATGAATTCCTTTTATCAACAAAGAGTATAAATCTAAAAGTTCAGGTTTCCAACTTGCAAACTGTAGAAATATCATACAAACTTTCACCCCCCCTTTTACTCCCTTAGGTACCTTAGGTTACTAACCAAGAGCGTAAACGAACTATTTCAATAAGTGAACGATATTTTCTGTTCCCAATAAACTAAACAATAAACTTCCAAAATTGCAAAAGAGTATCTAATATTAATATAGATTTGTAATTTGGTTCTCTTATTTATTTTTTTCATAGAGGGGGATGAAAAGCAGAGTGTGCTATGCGGTACCAAAAATTATTTAAGCTAGAGCGACGTACTTGGAATCCTTCGCTACGCTTGTGATTCTACTCTAGAATCCTTCGGTTCACTCTAGATACAAACAATCACTCTCGCTCGCAATACATAATTTTGGTCCCTTGTAACACAATCTACTATTTACTAAGCTAAATTGCAAGTACGTCACATGGACGGAAGCCATGCAATTCGATCGATATACACTTTAAATTTCGTTATAAAATTCGTGACTCAATTACAACTGCATCGCGCCATCAGGATCCCTAACTGTCATAGTCCGATGGGAACATAATTCGAAACGACCGAAGAGTAATCTGCACTGCGCAGGACTAACGGCTTAGCGTGCTTTTCGAGGTGCGCCTCGATAAATATTTGAATACCAGCTTTCAAACTCCAAGCTACCATTGCGAATAATAATTCGTACCTTGCCCGATCTAGGAAACGAACACAAGACACTACAATCGGTAGACGTATTAGCGACCGGGAGACCAATGGGTCAGTTCGGAACACTCTTTACGCTGGGATGGTTTCTTGGCTGAAGCCGAAGGTGGTGTTTTTGGCCGAAGACGAGCAAAGCCGAAGCCGAAGGTTCAGTCGGACACTACCACCAAGTGAAAATTACTAATCTATATCTGTACTAATGTTATAAAGAGGAAAGATTTGTATTTAAGTATGTAATGAATAAACTTAAAAACTACTGGACCGATTTTTCATCTAAATTGGGTTAGGTAACAAACCAGAGTTATTTCCGCATTTATTATATTAGTATAGATATTAATTATTTTTCTCGGAGCCGGTTGTTCTATCCTCGAATATATATAATATATCATAGTGCATTTCTTGCTAGAGTATCAGTCTGGTAACACAGTAGCCACGCAGTTGTTTTAGCTCCGAGGCGGCCGGCAACTAGCAAAAATCCTTGTATTTATCAAACTTTACTAATATTAGTGAACGCCTCGCGGTTTCACCCGCGTAGTTCCCGTTCCAGTGGGAATACAGGGATAAACCTATGTCAGATAAGCCTATGTCACCCGGGGATAGAGAAGCTTCTTTCTTTGAAATGGGTCCAATAGCTAAGTTTATTCGTTACATACAAAAATACAAATCTTTTCTCTTTATAGTATTAGTATAGATATAGATTAAACATGCAGATAGTTTGAGACCCTGGGAAGGCGTAGGATAGTTTTTATCTGGGAAGTGCGTGGGATCACACTTCAACATCCCATGGAATGATAAATCACTTTATACACGGGTGAAACCGCGGGACAGTGTTTTATAGACCCATAAAAAGTGACATCGGCTTTTTATTGGCTATTTCTACTCAATAATTCATTACAAATGCATGAGTAGAACTTCCATGTGCCAATTTTGAATACTTGTTTTTTTTTTTTATCGCAATGTTTTTGTGACCTTTAAGGTCAAAAGATCAAAAAAAAATCATATTAAAAAAACTGTACATAATTGAGCTTTGTTCGTATTGCAGTTTTGTGAAGCAAGTACAAGGAGAAAATTATGCCGTGTTTAAGTAATCAAAAACGATAATAGAACTCGCAAAAAGATTGTTTTAACGAAATCAGTATTTTATTTTTAATTTTTTTTCCAGCTCGAAGTAGAACCTCTGTCTGGCACCAACAGATACCTTATACTAAGGTTTATAATCCATCGGTGTCTTTGGTAGATACCAAATTTTTAAGTTATGGACACCGACTTCCAAAAATAAAGTTATTTTTCACTTTCTAGTTTTCTTATTTGGAAGTCGGTAGTATTTTTTTTGTAAAAAAGTTTTTTATTTTTCACTTTTTAGTTGTACCTACCTAATAGGGAGGTAGTTAAGTAAGTACCTATAACGACAGAATAGATTACCCGAATAACATGAAACTTGAATGAAAACAATTGACGGAGATATCGGTGAACCTACATTAAAAAAAAAAAAGCATACATAATGTCGAACATAGAACCTCCTCCTTTTTTGGTAAGTCGGTTAAAAATATGACTTGCAACTTGGGCCTAGGTTTTGAGAAAATGCTTTTCAAAAATATGTGTTAGGGTTGTCACTATTTTGACCTTTTGTGACGATTAGTTTTTATCACATAAAATCTGCAGGCCTTTTATCTCCTATAATGGTATAATTCTAACAATTAATTTTAAAACTTTTCACGTGAAATTGTACTAAATATATATAAGCATACAAATGTAATAGAACAGTTAATGTACAAATGCGAGCTCAGCACATAATTGGGTTCTTGGCTTCTTAGTTTGATTACTGTCTGATAAACAGTTGCCTATACTATTATAGGGTAGAGATGACAATAAATTAAACTCCGTATAAGTCATGATATTCCCAGTCTACACATAAAAATAGAAAAAAAAAAAAAAAATGTGATTTCGATAAAAAATAATTTTTGTGCGTTCTATTATCGTTTTTGATTACATAAATACGGGATAATTTTCTCCTTGTATTGCTTCATAAACCTGCAATACGAATAAAGCTCAATTATGTACAGTTTTTTTATACGTATTTATTTTTGTCTTTTGGGCTTCAAGGTTACGAAAACTTTACAATTAAAAAAAAACAAGTACACAAAATTGACACGTAGCATAGAAGCTAGTTACCTATATACTTAATATCAAGTGCTATTTATAAAATTACTGACAGAGTCCTGATTCGAGCAAATCGTGTGTTTTCGACGCACTTCTCACATTATTCACAAAGATTATAAAATGAAATCAAATATGATATTGAGATAACTGCTACTAACTGCATTAGAATTCAGACTGCTTGAGAAGTGATCTGGTGTCAGAGTGGAACTTTTCAATCATGCTTTTTGGAATAATTTTTGTTTTTTTTGTGTGGCGTTCCTTAAACAATTAATTTTATTTATAATGTTAGGTAACGGAATCCGAAAGGTGGAAAGTGATTTAGTAGGACCACAATTTTTTTTGGATCATTGAAACAAAAAGAACGGCAACGGCAAGTGGGTATCGGACTAGCGCGCTACAGGTTCCAAATAAAACCAACCATAATTTTGAAGGTTCACATTTGTACATCCAATTTCTTAAATTCATAAATAAAACATGACAGAAGAACAAATTTTTAGAGTTCCATACGTCCGAATGAAAAAACGGAACCCATTATACGATCACTCCTGAATCTGTCTAGTCAATTGTCTCAGCACTCTCAGCCAATTTACTTTGAATCTACTGAGCCGGTACAGTTCTTAAGTACACATAAAATGAACCTCTGTGACATAAACACGGAGGGTAACGTACATAAATTAATAAAATTTTGAATATGGAATCATCAAGATTATAAAAATGTAAATTAAAATAACAATTGCTAACAAAAATGTTGAGCTCTTTTCTTTGTCGTTGTAAAATGGGTACGATTCTGGTAAGCGTTAATAAACCTTATTTATGCCAATAAACTCAAATCAGAATAAAATTTATTAAAACTAAATTATTATTATTCACAACTTTATCCTCACCCCAATTGAAGCACTGCACTATCGCCAGCTGCAACGCTAACAACAGCAATACACGCATGTGATACATCTTGGTCTCCAAACAACGTGAATACATCAAAACTAGATGAGACGTCCACTCTCGATGACAGCTCGTTGAATACAGAAGTGAACTGATAATGTTATGTGAACATGACGCTATAAATAGGCAGCTACATGACTCTTGCTCAAAACCCATTTCCTGTTGGGAATACTGCCTGTGATAAGCGGGCTCCATATGGGTTTTTTCCATATTTTTAATCAAATTCGTTATTATTTAGTCATTTTATTTTTCGCACGTTTATTATCTGGCTGCTGGTTTCCTGTGAACATTGATAATATATTTATCAATAGGACGCAGGCACGTTAGTTACAGAGACGCTCGCTGATAAGCGGACCAATTATGTGGGAAACTTACATGTATGTTATTATATACTAGCTAGTGCCTACTCAATTCAAAACATCAAGATCGGAGACAACTCTCGAAGTTGTAGAAGGTCTAACTTCGAGAAACGGACGACATGTCTTTGTTGCCATGGAACATGGGTAGGCCTTTAGTGTAGGATGCTACTTGTGTCGTTCCTCTTGTATCATTTACTATTAGCTTTTATGTTAACTCTCTTTACCTAAACAGTGTAATAGTTTTGTACATTAGCAGTTGTCGCATAATCTGTTTACTAATTGGGCGCTAATTTACTTAAAATTCCGGATTTATAGTCCCGAGATTGCTAAAAATGTTATCTTTAAGAGTACAAGTAAATAGACAGTTTCATAAAACCCGTTGTAACCACGATATTTTCAATAATTAATGCTTAGGTTACGGGCATCCGTTGGATTTAAGACGAACGGAATCGGTCAATGTGGTGACACTTGAGGAGGCTTTGTACAGCAGTGGACGTCTTTCGGCTAAAATGATGCTGCAATCCTAATATCGGAAATCAATATCGGAATAGTAAAGCTTCCGATATGACATGCTTTAGTTGTTACACTATGTAACTAATAAACCTAAGCAGACTATAAACAAACCGAGGAATTCCTATCTAACTTCAATAGCGTTCACCATTCTTATTATCAGGGCCCTTGATTCAATGGTACCTATACATTATTACTACCCTTAATTTCTAGGACCGAATTAATTGATAGTTAGCTGCAGTTAACATACAGTTTTCCGGTTTGAACGTCAATGTGGTTAGCTTTTTAGTAGGGCCAGGGTTTAGTAATGAATTCCATTTAGGAGATAATTTTCGTGAAAGGGAAATTAAGGTGGTACCGACCAAGTGTGTTGATAATGTTCTATTTAGGTCAGGGTGATGAACTTCACGGAGAATCGTAGTTGTTAAATATCTTAACGATCCGACTAGCAAGTTTCTATTGATCTGAAAATATGTTCCACTGTTGATGAGTCCAGTCCATATTCCACCACCAAAATTATCTAAATGAGTAACGCTAACGCGTACTTCAAGTTTGTTTGTAAAATTGCCCAAGGTCGGCAATATACTTCTTTCCTTATTCTTATACCGTGTTTTAAGCAATTATTACATAACTACTTAATATCCACCAAGGTAAAGTTATGGAGAACTTAAGAAGAAGAAAGAAGGCATGAAAGTGGCTCCTGGAGTGATAAGAGTGGAACGTATAATTAGTGCGTAATCTGCTGTGAATGTGCGCCACATGTTGTCGTTTTTGGAAAAAAAAACGCCGTCAAAGTTATGACAGCGTCGTTTTGGCTTTTAGCAATATTATTCGTTAACGCAAGCATGGATACTTTTGAAACTTTTTATGGTTAATACAAGCGTCAAGATGGACTGAATACAGTTTTCAGCGAGCTAATACGTTTTCTCATTTGGGAGCTGCGATTTTTTTCGGGATTTCAAAAAAGCGCGATTACTTGTTTTTTTTTATATCTATTTCCGGCACGAATAGGCATATATCAAGAGCTACTCGTGTATTTTTATTCTACAGGCGCACATACAATGGTTTTAGAGAGAGATACACGATTCTGCAAAACGTTACTCCAGCAGGAAATGCGATATCTAGAAAACGTGATGACGCACCAATTATATTTTCAGCGCACATTTTTGCACAATTGTAAGCTCTCTGCCCATGCACAATATTTTTCACTCCGATCATTCGTTTAGAATTTTCCTGCTGGAACGACGTTACTCCAGCAGGAATCGTTATTCCCCTTTTTTTTTCAAAAACGATGACTCTCACGAATTTGCTGGGATAACGTTCTCGAAATTATGTATTAATTTATTAAAATTTTCACATTACAGACGTAAAAGAGTTCAACAAATCTTGTGAGGACAACGTCCAATGCGACGGCCTGGTCGGGCTACCAGACGCGCGGTTTCCAGACGCCGCGCTGTGCAATCAACTCAGCATAATTGCAGTCCACAGCTGGACATAAGCTCTCCAAAAAAGTATTTCGCGAGTGCATTTTTATAATTTGTTTCAATAATCTATATATATAACTAGCTGTTCCCCGCGGCTTCGCTCCCGTGGGCCACCCCTCAGGACCTGTTATCGGGATCAAAAAATAGCCTATGTCACTCAGGAATAATGTAGCTTTCTATTGGTGAAAGAATTTTTTAAATCGGTCCAGTAGTTTCCGAGCCTATTCGGTACAAACAAACAAACAAAAAAATCTTTCCTCTTTATAATATTAGTATTGTATAGAAAAGGCACTGTCCCGACTGACATATCAACGCCCAGCCTAAACCACTAATGATAGAAGTTTGAATTTTTTATAGGAATTTGATTTTATACTGCAGGCGTCATTTAAGGATTTTTGAAAATTCATCCCTTAAAGGTGTAAAAAGGGATGTTAAAATTTAATGAAATTTATATTGGTTATTAACAGAATTACGAATACGAATTTAGTATTTATGATCTTCAATACAATTAAAGAATAACGTATTTAAGGCTTTTTTGAATTTCATCCCTAAAAGGGGTAAAAAGGGCATTTTATAATATATAATTTTTACTAGCTGACCCAGCAAACTTTGTTTTGCCATAAAAACACCAAACATTCATCTACCCTACCTACCCTACCCTAACTACCTACCCTACCCTACCCTACCTACCCTACCTACCCTACCTACCCTACCTACCCTACCTACCCTACCTACCCTACCTACCCTACCTACCCTACCTACCCTACCTACCCTACCTACCCTACCTACCCTACCTACCCTACCTACCCTACCTACCCTACCTACCCTACCTACCCTACCTACCCTACCTACCCTACCTACCCTACCTACCCTACCTACCCTACCTACCCTACCTACCCTACCTACCCTACCTACCCTACCTACCCTACCTACCCTACCTACCCTACCTACCCTACCTACCCTACCTACCCTACCTACCCTACCTACCCTACCTACCCTACCTACCCTACCTACCCTACCTACCCTACCTACCCTACCTACCCTACCTACCCTACCTACCCTACCTACCCTACCTACCCTACCCTACCCTATATCTCAAGTTGGACCAGACTGCTCACGGTGTGCCAATTTAATTTAAAATCGGTTATGTAGTTTAGGAATCCATCGCGGACAAACATCGTGACAGGAGATTTATATATATTAGATAACACTGGTATTGTCACACAAATAACAGCCCCACTTCGTGTCAAGCAATTACTGTCCATACCAGGTTGCCTGGAAGAGATCGCAGAATGCGATAATGCCGCCCACTGTATTTGGTGTACAATAAAGTATATAATAAATAAAAAGGGGTGTTAAAATTTGTATGAAAACTAAATTGTTCATTATCAAAATTAATTGAAATGTAGTCATTCTGCTCTTCAATACAATTAAAGAAACAGGTATTTAAGGATTTATGAATTTTATCCCTTAAAGGGAGAAAAGGGGTGTTAAAGTTTATGTGAATGATTACTGGATGTGCTTGGGGGAAACAGTTTTCATAACTCGAGTACCACTGATACCCTCTGACTATGTCTTTGAGTTTAAGCGATTACGATTCCTCTCAAGGTCTGCTTTGCAATGACCATAAATAAATCTCTAGGTCAGTCATTAAGGGTGGCATGCATAGATTTAAGGCAACATTGCTTCCGACAAGGGCAATTTTACGTTGCCTGTCCCAGAGTCACCACTGGCAGCCTGGTCAATTTGACACCAGACAGAAAAAAGAGCAATGTGATATACAAAGAAGTGGTTAATTAAATTCTAACTTGACGACTTTGTTAGTGTAAGCTAATTGGAGTACCCATAACTAGACTGTACAGGATGGCAAGACTCATCACTCTGTCAGAAGATGCTTTAATTTTTGCAACTGTCGGAAAATATCTATTCTACTTCGGCATTTGTGAAGTACACAGATACTAAATATAGCTGGTAAGCCATACTAAATCGCGACCACGAGGAAGACAACTTTTAATCGAAAATCATCATGAGCAAGCTCTGTGAATATGCAAAATTATCACCTCTGTGGCACCGAAAATCCGCGTATAATCCAGACAGAATCATTACACCCGCTCAAAGTTACTGCATGGTGTGTTTTTTACGCTCGAGGCGTCATCGGGCCGCCAAACCACTACTGTGGTCGACGAGGTCACAGAGCTATGATCAACCTATTTATCTATCCTTAAAAGGAACAAATTTGAACTAGAGTACATATTGGTTCCAACAGGATAATGAAACGGCGAAATTCTAAGGGCGGCATTACACGCAGGCTTATTACGTATGAAACAGCAATCAGCAATAATTGCGCAGAGATTGTACAATCAACGCGCGATTATAGCATTACGTCAAAAAATCGGCAGGCTTATATTTGCGAAATAATAGCTTTTCAATCGCGAATCCGCATTATGTATGAGCGATAGCCACACCATAATAATTTTACGACAGCATTGCTAACAATAAAAATCTGGTAAATAAAATAGGCATTTATCGCAAGGTGATCGCGATCATTTCGTATTACGCATGGTTTTTGACAGCAGAGCGACTGCTATCGGCGAGCAATGTGGCTGTCAAATTGCGATAACTTTTCCCTTGTTGTTGGTCGATTGCCAATCGCTCGCTGATGGCAGAGTAGGTACAGAAGTTTTTAAGTTTTTGGCGGCATATTTTGTGTGTTATTTATTTTGTGACTACCTACTCTAATTATCCACAAATTAATTCCTACTAAATAATAAATAAAAATAAACAAAAAAATTTAAATAAAAAAGAATGCAAATTGATGTAGTTTTATGTCTCAAATGTCTACGTAACAAAATAATTTGTTTATTGATTGAAAGTTGAGTTGAGGAGAAAATTTTAGTTGTAGTTTTGGCTACCTCAGCGAAGACGAACACACGCTAGGTATGTTTACTGCCAAATACTTACAAACACATTAGAATGTATTATGCCCGCAATAAGTATATTTTATTATCTTCTTATTTCTATATGGCTTATTTCTCATATTTATTCTTATTTCTATAGCTCAAATACGAGATGATGATGTTCATTTAGTGATGTCCTAATGCGTTATCGATTAAATTTCTTATAACAATCTTCTATAGATTCAATTTCATATAGTCATTCAATTTTTCAATTTAATAAAGGACAATGGCAGAAGCCCATACATTATATTAGCCATGTTCTGAATTAGTTTGTTCGAGAACGCCGAGATTAATAGATATTCATTCATGAACTTTTGTAGGTTATGTCTGGGTAACTTTTAATAATGTGTTTAATAGGTGATATTATTCAATTTCGTGGAAGTAAAAGGGCAATATCGCATAAGTCCCTTACCTAGTTATTTCAGCATAAATTTGAAAATATGCACTTTGAAAAGAGTATATTTATTTATACTAAGCGACTTTGACGCGTATCAAAAGGTCCTCGTCAGAACCAAGATATATTTTTTTTACTTGAATACTATTCTTTTTGCCTATCATTAATTGAAATTATGTGATTCATTTATATCTACTAAACTACCTCCCTGCAAGGAACACATACACATAGACATAAACTGTATTGTTAATTCATTTTTAACCGACTTCCCAAAAAGGAGGTGGTGATTATTTTTTTATTTGATAGCTGGTGCTTGTCATGTGGTACCATTTAATTTTCATCAAGATCTAATGAAGAACTTCGGAGATATACATCAGAACTCTTTAATAAATGACGGCAAATCACTCGGGATAGCTGCAATCGCATTTCTGTTTATTGTTTACACCATTTCATAACATAACATCACACTGGTACCCTCTACATGGGTACGCAAGTGTAAGCAGTTTACCTTGGTATACTCTTATTCCACCGGTTTTGTTTAAGTTTAATCTATTCGGGCTTCACTTTGGGCATTATTGGTACCTAGCCTATTTAACTGGTCCATTATGTACCACAAAAGTAAGTAAAAGTGTACATAAAAAGCGGAAAATAAAAAAAAACTTTTTACAAGAAAATAACCGACTTCCAAACAAAAACACTACAAAGTAAAAAATAACTTCATTTTCGGAAGTAGGTGTCAAAAAACGAAGAAACTAAAACAAGAACACCGACTTCCGAAATTGAAGTTATTTTTTACTTTGTAGTGTTTTTGTTTGGAAGTCGGTTGTTTTATTGTAATAACAAATACATGAGTGATTTATTTACTACAGTCACTACTTGTCACTTGGCAGAATAAGTGTAAGATGGCAGCACTAAGCTAATGAAATGTAACGAAAAAGTCAATTAACTTTCATACATATCGGACCATCTTGAGCTTCTTGGCGTTACGTTGACATCGACTCTCAATTTTGGGCCGTACATTGAGGCAAAGGCTCAGCTGGCTGCCAAAAAGTTAGGGATCCTTGCGAAGGTGAGAAAGTACTTCACGCCGGAACAGCTGCTCAACTTGTATCAAGCACAAGTTCGATCGTGCATGGAGTACTGCTCTCATCTCTGGGACGGATCAGCTAAATACCAGCTTGATGCACTAGAGTCGATCGAAAAGCGGGCCAAAAGACTCAACGGCAATGAGGCACTGGTCAAATCAAAGCTCCAGAGCCTTGAACATCGTCGCCGAGTTGCCAGCTTGTCGGTTTTTCTTCGGTTACATTTCGGGGAGTGTGCGATGGAATTGCATGATTTAATGCCGCCCAGCCCGTTCCATCATCGGACAACCAGACGCACGGCGATGCGTCATCGGTACATGGTGGGCATCCCACCCATACGCACAAAACGTTTTGAGGACACTTTTATTATGCGTACAGCAAAGGAGTGGAATTCCCTGCCGGAGTCTGTGTTTCCCGATAACTACAATCTAGGGGTCTTTAAGTCAAGAGTGAATGGGTATTTTTTAGGCAAGCGTGCTTCACCGTCGACCACATCATCGCTTACCATCAGGTGAGATAGTGGTCAAGCGCGAGCCTATAGATAATAAAAAAAAAAGGTTTTTGTTTATACGCGGTGAACCAGTTAATGTTATAGGTACTTTAAAAAAACGTAGACAATTAATGGCTTTTCTTTGTATATAACTCACTTTCAGACGCTCAAATTTAAGTCAGCTAAGATTTCGCCATTGTTATTTTTCAAATTAATTATTATATTTTGTAAATAAAATGAAAATATTCAATAATCACTGCCATATTTACTGTTACGAATACTTTACATCTGCAAATATTAATTAAACGGAATATTGGAGCTAAATAGTAATTAAATGAAAAAAGAACAGCGTCCACGAAGTGTTTCATTGTCATAAGCTGGCTACTTAATCAAACGATAAATTTTATAAATCATAGGACAGGTATAACAGCTTCTGTTAAAAGTTACTGTTAAAAAAAAGACTTGACTTAAAGGCCTTAGTAGCCAGGTTGTTATATTGATCGCGCGATAATTGCGATAATCTTCTCGCATGTTTTTTCACTGAACTAATGGACTAGCGCGCGAAAGGGCTGTCTGCCGAACCCCCGCCGGCTATTAAGTGAAACTCCTAGTTTTCCTCTCGCTCATCGAGTATTCTAGTGCTCCGGGTAAGAGAAGTGAGTGATCAGCACCTGTGGAACTGTGCGTTAATTGCTGGATTCAAAACCTTCGCTGTCTGCACGTCGACCGAGCCCACGGTGCGCAAGGCTGGTGTGCGGGAGTTGAAAAGGTGAGTTCTCATTCGAATCCACACATGAATGCTTTCTTCAATACATAATTTTGGCGATAATTGTACAATTATTGTTGCTTGCTGTTCCTTACGTAATAAGCCCGCCGGACTTGCACTGGCGGTTGAGCAAATTGTGTGGTCTACGCGAACAAAGACCGCCTATGTGTCTGTATGTTGCATGAAGTTTTAAATAAATAATAAATAAAGACGCGGGCTTAAACTATGCTTGGACAATAATTTGCAATAGCCCGCCAGAACGGGAAAAAACGAAACAGCCAATATCGTGTAGTCCTGAGCATCGTCGCCGAATTGCCAGCTTGTCGGTTTTATAGCGGTTGCATTTCGGGAAGGGGTGGAATTCCCTGCCGGAGTCTGTGTTTCCCGATAGCTACAATCTAGGGGTCTTTAAGTCAAGAGTGAATGGGTTTTTTCTAGGCAAGCGTGCTTCACCATCGACCACATCATCGCTTACCATCAGGTGAGATAGTGGTCAAACGCAAGCCTATAGACAATAAAAAAAACCATGCAGGCGAAGCTGCGGGCGGAAAGCTAGTAATATATAAATGGGTAGTGACTAGTGTTTATGCCAAAGAAGTGTACACAAATATTGAATGTTTTGTGTAAATAAATGTTATTTATTTTAAAACTGAGTTGTTTAAATTACTTTTGTTTTGATTCTCAATAATGTCTGTATTAGGAAATGCTTATACTCGTAAAACTAATGACCAAAACCACATGACGTATTTCTCATTTTATATTTTCGTATAGCGAGATGAATGACGCGATGTGGATTTCCGTCTGTGTCAGTGGTCGATTGATAGCGGTCAAATCCTTCGCTTTGCCGTTTTAACTTGCGCAATTTGGCTGCAGGAGTCCATTGGAAGCTTATGTATTATAACGTTTGCCCAGCCATTCATTTCAACCACGTCTCTTCATTTAAGGCTTACATTTACTTGTATGAGACTAGTAACTACCACCATAAGGGCCGACGTTAGAACATTTGACCTCAGCTTTAACAATGCTAATAGGAACTACTTAACTATAAATGTTTGGGTCCCAAGTGTTCGGTTTTGACCTGCCTCTGTTAAAGGTAAGACCTTAAAACTCCAAAACTTCTGTTGATATGAAATCCTGCCTCGACCGCCCACTTGCTTTTGGGTTTCTAGATTCTTTATTTATTCTAAAAGAACATATATTGTTCATTTAGCGAATAAATACATGACTAAGGTTAGTGTAGTCCAGTAGCTAACAGTTTTGTTGTCTTAATGTAGGTAGATACTATGTCGACATTGATAAAGTGAGACTTATATCGTTAGGTTAGAAGCTTTATGTTGATAGTGACGTACCGTTTGAGTTTAGCTCTGAATACATTAAAAGAAGATGTGTTCCTTATATCTGCTAGTAGATTATTGAGTATATAGAGTGATATAGAGTGCGTTCGCGGGGACGCGTCTGTATTTGGTTATGGTTTCTTTGGCTGTATTTGGATGTTTTGGTGTTGAAGGATAGCTGTGTGTGTATGGTTTTGTTGAGATTTTTTCTAATGAGAACGCAGGAATTGAAAGTGTAAAGTTGATGAATGCATTTTAGTTTGGTGTATTTTTATAGTTCAGATGTAGATGTATGATAATCGTAGTTAAATAGAAGCTTAATTATTTTATTTTGTGCTATTAGCAGATCTTTATTTGCAGATTTTGTAGCGCATCCTTAGATTTCGATAAGACAATTTATGTGTGAGCGAATTAATGAGTTGTAAATGTTGAAGCGGATTTTTTTGGGATGTTATTTATGTACCCGCGCATTAACGATGTTATTTTTGATTTTATGTAATCAATGTGCGCTTGCCAAGTGAGTTTGTTGTCTACTCTAAGTCCGAGGTATTTTTCACAATTGCTTTTGATGATTTTAGTGTTGTTTATATGTAAAGCTGGGTGAACTGCGATTTTTTTTAAATTTTTAGCTGAGATTATCATGTTTAAGGTTTTAGAACCTCCTATTTTTGTCTACAGTCGGTTAAATCAATCTATATTTACCTTGCACTTTCACAGTGGGTGTCAACGACATATCTGGCCTGACTGAGCTCGTCAGCGAAGCTTGTAGCGCGCGCCGGATGCTGGGTGATGCTGCTGCGTACACTAGAGGGTTTAGTGCGGAGTTGGTGAACCCCAGCCATGTACACCATTGCCAGACTGAGTCCCAGACGCAGTCGCAGAGGGAATCTGGAAAATGTTTTAGAGGTAGTAAATCATCAGTTCCAAAGCCATACCCTTTTTATTGAGGAAAATGATTATAGATACCTTCCGATTGGAAAACGGAAGGTCATGTCGAAATTCAAAGTACTAAAACCCCACAGTTCTTACGGCTACCACGATCGCCGGAATGACACGGCCCGGAATCTAAAGTTGGTTTGGGCGCACGGTTGGCGCAGTGGCTGAGCGATTGACTGCTGCGCTGCATGTCGCGGGTTTGATTCCCGCACGGAACAAATATTTGTATGACCTACAAATAGTTGTTTCCGGCTCTGGGTGTTTGTGTTTGTGAACACACCCACGAAACAAGATAAATTTCTAGTGTGGGGCAAAGATTAAAAAAAGAAGAAGTAATTCGCGCGCACTCTCGACTGGTATCGGCCCACTGTGCCCAAAGGAACTGGATCTATAGTGTATAAAGTGGCGATGTGATATCCTCGTGCCACGGAAAGCACGTAAAGCCGTTAGTCCCGTGTCTGATCTCTCTCAAGTCAAACAGATTTTCCGACCCATTGGTGTATGAGGGTATGGGAACCGAGATGGCTCGCGCACTTACTTTCAGAAAGTAAATAATCAGTTTACCAACTGGCAGCCCTATGAAGAATGGAGACTAGCAGAAGAGGTACAGCGCCATCAGTCTGTGGCGCGCTGTTGGCGAGAGATGATGGAGCAACTGTAAACATAGCATTAAAATTGTTACTTATCAGACACGGCATTTTATTTCTATTAGGCTCGCGCTTGACCACTATCCCACCTGATGGTAAGCGATGATGTGGTCGACGGTGTAACACGCTTGCCTAGAAGTAACCTATTCACTCTTGACAAAAAGACCCCTAGATTGTAGCCAGTGGCGGCCTTAGGGGGTGGCGAACAGGGCAATCGCCCGGGGCCTCGCTCTTGCAGGGGCCTCACGCTACAACCCAAAAAGCTTACAATTCTATCCCTAGCAAACAATAAAGTTGGTCGATTAATTATTTTATAGTAAAGTACTAATATTATAAAGGCGAAAGTTTGTGAGTGTGTGTGTGTTTGAATGTTTGTTACTTCTTCACGCTCAAACGGCTGAACGGATCTGGATGAAATTTAGCACAGATATAGATTTCAGTCTAGAATAGTACTTAAGATACTTTTATTCCGGAAATATGTTCCCTTGGGCTTATTTTTTAAATTCCCGCGGGCGAAGTCGCTGGCAGAAGCTAGTTAATAACAAAAACAATAAGTTTTATATGTCATACATTGTAAAAACCGGCCAAGTGCGAGTCGGATTCGCGCACGAAGGGTTCCGTACCATACTCGCAAACAAAGGCAAAAATATCACGTTTGTTGAATAAGAGTCCCACTTAAATATTTATTTTATTCTGTTTTTAGTATTTGTTGTTATAGCGGCAACAGAAATACGTCATCTGTGAAAATTTCAACTGCCTAGCTATCACGGTCCATGAGATACAGCCTGGTGATAGACAGACAGACATACGGACCGCGGAGTCTTAGTAATAGGGTCCCGTTTTTACCCTTTGGGTACGGAACTCTAAAAAGGACAAGGGCCTCGCATACCTGCATACCTCGCAGCGGTTAAGGCCGCCCCTGATTGTAGCTATCGGGAAACACAGACTCCGGCAGGGAATTCCACTCCTTAGCTGTACTCATAATGAATGTATTTCCAAAACGTTTAGTGCGTATGGGTGGCATGTCCACCATGTACCGATGGCACATCGCCGTACGTCTTGTAGTCCGATGATGAAACGGGCTTGTCGGAATTAGATCATGCGATGCAAAATGCAATGCATGTATCGCACACTTCGGTCCACCTAGTTTGATGATTACGTCCTATAAATTATAAAGATTGGTAAGAAACGATAGGAAATGTAACTTACACAGTATTCGTTTGACGGTCCTGTGAACAAATGTTGTTTGAAGCAACGCTTCTTTTTAATGCTGGTTTAGGAGTTTTGTCCTGAAATACAAACAAAAATAAGCATATTATAATAAGGTAATATTAATGATCATTCGAAATGAAATAGTAGTTTATGCAATGGCCATATAATAGGGGTTATTAAAACACGAGCGTAGGTTTATCAAATGAGGCGAAGCCGAATTTGATAATAATATTACGCGAGTGTTTTAATACCTAATTATATGCCGTTGCATACACTACTTTATCTTCACTCATACAGTTGAAATAAAACAAAAGTGGAAAGGGAAAAATATTTGGCATGGCGAACAATTTAGATTCTCATTGCGCAGCGCGCGCATCCACAGACAATGAAACTTCTTTACTACAGCCCATACGCGCCAGAAAATTAAAAAGTAAAAGTGTGCTATAAAAATTAAAAAGTTATTTTATGATGCAGTTGTTTGAAAATCGAAGGAAAATGTTGAACTGTAATGGTTTTTTTTTTTAATTTTACCTATCCACGAATATAAAGTACGTGTTTATACTAGTAGTTTATGCAATGGCCATATAATAGGGGTTATTAAAACACGAGCGTAGGTTTATCAAATGAGGCGAAGCCGAATTTGATAATAATATTACGCGAGTGTTTTAATACCTAATTATATGCCGTTGCATACAATACTTTATCTTCACTCACAGTAGTACAGTTGAAATAAAACAAAAAGGGAAAGTGAAAAATATTTGGTATGGCGGGCAATTTAGATTCTCATTGCGCAGCGCGCGCATCCACAGACAATGAAACTTCTTTACTACAGCCCATACGCGCCAGAAAATTAAAAAGTAAAAGTGTGCTATAAAAATTAAAATAGTAGTTTATGAAACTGTTGCATAATAAGGGGTATTAAAACATGAGTGTGTGTTTAAAAACCGAGCCGTAGGCGAGGTTTTTAATAGTATTCACACGAATGTTTTAATACCTACTTATGTGCAGTTTCATACACTACTTTATCTACACTCATACATTGGGATTGAACCTACTAAATACCTTTTTTGCATTTTCCATGCCATAAAGTCGTGATAGCATTTATCATATAATTTTCTCGACTTTGCTGGTAAAAAATTATGAGTAATTTCCTTCGCCGCATCTAAAATATCGGGCGAAGTCAAATATTCTTCACATTCACTGATATCAGACATTTTTAAGCAAGAATTCAAAAAACTCATGAAATTCAATACAACTAAACCTGCAAAATATGAATGGCGCCAAAACCCAGCACATCACCACATTGCGCATGCGCTAAGGTTTAGCACGCACTGCGATTTTTATTCGTGCGAATTTTTTTCGCCTATTCTGCGACCTATGGAATTGTATGAAGTTGCACGCATTGCGGTAAAAAATCGTGCAGAAATAATACCGCAAGAAATCCGTGTTTTGCCACAGAATCCACCGCTCCGCGGCGCGAATTTAATTCGCGCGAATATTTTGAGCTCTATGAACATCTAGAAAGAGACAAAATTCGCGCGAATAAATATCGCAGTGCGTGCTAAGCCTGAAGCGGGCATTGTCATAGACAAGTAAAAATTGGAATCAAATCTTTTTAAATAGGTACTATAAAAATGGCATTACAAAAAATAATTGATGAAAACTCCTTGTGATGAACTTCTTGGATTTGTGCTGTATCGTAATAGAAAAAAAATTGTATTATAGCATTATTTTGTTAGAGAAAAAGTGTTATAATAAGATTCTATTTTTAAATTTCGGTATTGTGTTTATAAAGTATGTCAATATAAACTCGTTTTGAAGTTTATAATTCGAATATTACGATATGAGAGTAGATAAAGTTATTTTATGATGCAGTTGTTTGAAAATCGAAGGAAAATGTTGAACTGTAATGGTATTTTTTTTTAATTTTACCTATCCACGAATATAAAGTACGTGTTTATACAATATTTTTTGAATTCGTATTTGGAACATTACGTTGTTAGTGTAGATAAAATAATTTTTGAATTTGTATTTGGAACATTATGTTGTGAGTGTAGATAAAATTATAAAAGAAACACAAACATGATTTTCAAATACCTATTCAACGATACCCCCATAACGTTGTGACCTTATTTTTTTTCTTTTGCACTATAATAATTTGGCTTCTGTTTGTCACCATAATGAATTTTGATTACTGTTATGTCTTTGAATTAAAAATAACTCCCAAGACAAATCGATTGATGTAAGAATCATCAAAATCAACCCACCCGTTTGGTCTCTACTAAACTCCGTTTGAAATAACATAGACATTTATTTTCACAAACCTTTTTACAATCCATTCAACCGATATTGAGCTCTATTCCGTAAACATAAGGATGACAAAAAAGCGTAAACATGTTACCAAAACCAATTGTTTACTATAGCTGCCATTTTCATATTACTGACATTATAGAAACCAAAAAAAAGAAATTTAAAAATAACAAAAGACCCGACTGCTTAAAAAGCGAACTTAAAAGACGTAAACAAGAAGAAAATCATGCTGTGTAGTCGGAGGATACATATGCGCGAGCTGGCTGACCAAAACCAGACGTATCCTCCGACTGCATAGCATGATTTTCTTCTTGTTTACGTCTTTTTAGTTCGCTTTTTAAGCAGTCGGGTTTTTTTGTTATTTTTAAATATTTTTTTTATTTACAACTTTTTAGTTATATTTTTTTTAGAATTTGGTACATTTAAACATATAAGTGTTAAATATTTTTGTAATCACTTCTTAAAACCCTTTTTCTGATACCCCACACGATGCTTTCGTAAGAAAAAAAAAATTTTTGCCTCCACAATATGGCGCCCAAAAGCCGCCATTTTTCTATTTTCCAATTTTAATGTAGCCAGTGACACTCGCAGGGTTAAGACGAATCGATTGACGTGAGAATAATCAAAATCGGCCAACGCGTTTGGTCTCTAGAACGCCACATAGGAACAAACATACATACATAGACTGATAAACACATTACCCTCCTTCGGCAGTCGGGTAATTAGTTGAACGGGCAGTAAAAAGGAATAATCTAAATGTTTAATGGTATTGCAAGTGGTAGTATAATAATTATATAAAAACCGGCCAAGTGCGTTTCGGACCACGCGCAGTAATAGGGTGCCGAAGTTGCATAATAACGCGGACTAAAAAGAGGGTTTTGTTGTTGTTACATGAACATTAGAACGGTTTCAAAGGCTCACAAAGTCTAAAAACGGGTCCACATTGTTTTTTTACCCGACTGCCGAAGGAGGGTAATGTGTTTATCAGTCTATGTATGTATGTATGTATGTATATATGTATGTATGTATGTATGTATGTTTGTTCCTATGTGGCGTTCTAGAGACTAAAGGCGTTGGCCGATTTTGATGATTTTTACGTCAATCGATTTGTCTTAATCCTGCGAGTGTCACTGGCTACATTAAAATTGGAAAATATAAAAATGGCGGCTTTTGGGCTCCATTTTGTAGGGAAAAAAAATATTATTTCTTCCAAACCCATCGTGTATCAAAATAAAGGATTTTAAGAGGCGATTTCAAAAATATATAACACTTATATGTTTAAATGTACCTAATTCTAAAAAAAAATAACTAAAAAGTTGTAAATAAAAAAAGTTAATTAAAAAATCAAAAAACCCGACTGCTTAAAAAGCAAACTAAAAAGAAGTAAACAAGAAGAAAATCATGCTGAGCAGTCGGAGGATACATCTGGTTTTGGTCCGCCAGCTCGCGAATATGTTTTTATTTGCGTAATGCCGCGTTGACTTTCCAGCGATTCATGGACTCGGTTTTCCACGGCCTGGATTTTGTTTTTAATTATATAGATGATGCACTGATCATGAGTGAGAATAAAACTCAGCACCTCGAACATTTAGGCATAATTTTTCAGCGGTTACAACAGGATATCACAGCGTGATAACAGTAAATTTAGATAAATGCGCTTCCGGGCAAACTTATTTGGATTTTTTAGGCTACCATGTGTCACCACATTCGTCTGACAGAAGAAAAGGTCAAGTCCATCATAGACTACCCAAAACCGGAGACAGTTGAAGAGTTACGGCGTTTCACAGGTATGGTGAAATTTACCGTGCTCAGTTGCCCAACGCAGCATAGTATCAGTCGGCTTTCAACAATTATTTCGGCAACAAAAAAAAGATACGAAAGTAAAATCCAAAGGATCGAGGAAGCTAGTGAGGCCTTTGAACAAAGTAAGATTGGTCTTAGAACGGCCGCTACATTGTCACATCCAAGGAATGTTTCGACGCTTGCCTTGATGAACGACGTTTCTGAGTTTTGCGTACGTGCAGTTTTGCAGCAGGCAGTTAATGAAATTTGGGAACCTTTAGCTTATTTCTCAAAAAACGTTGGCCCAACTGAAATACTACGCTTACAACCAGGAATTATCCATACTAATATTTACATGCAAAAGTAACTCTGTCTGTCTGTTACCTTTTCACGCTTAAGCCGCTGAACCGATTTAGATGAAATTTGGTATGAAGATAGTTTTAAATCCTAGGAAGGACAAAGACTACTTTTTTTCATAAAACACGAAGGAGAAGAAATGGTGGATGGGGCGTTAGTTTTGTATGAAACTTCTTAATAGGGCTTAAACCGATAAACCGATTTAGATGAAATTCGTGGTGTACGTAGTCGCAGCGGAAAACGTCGAATTTATTAATTTCAGATAAGCAGATAATTAGTGTATGACGTCGTGTAATTGTGTATAGTAAGTACAAATTTGTGTATCCAACCATTGGGGAGCTATTCAACAAAAACTGTTTCCGCTGGAACTACGTCATCCTAGCGGCACCTTTTTTTTCCTATGCACGTAGATAAAAAAAAATACATTCAGTAATTAGTTTGAAACGAGAGGTAAATGTGTATGCTTAAATGAAATTTGTGTGACATAAAACTGCGAAGATAATCAAGTTTCCGCTGCACTGACGTTTGGCTATTTGATGAAATTCATATAAAACGGCTTAGTGCAGAGTTGATTTATTTTACGCACTTTGCTTTGAATTTGTGTGTAATGATAGTGAAAACAAAATTTGAAAAAATCATACCGTTCAGAAGATATACACGTAAAAGTAAATAAGGTTTTTATGTCCAAGTACTTAAAATAGGAACACTAGAGCCTAACTCATAACGTTTATTTGTATCTTGTAAGGGTCTACAAAGTCCTGCCAAGTTTCATGTATGTGTTGTTAGTCATTAATGAGCAGTCGCATAATTTACTACGACTGGACCACTATATTGTATGACAACCGATTTTAGGACATTTTAATGGAAATGCAACGTAAAACATATGGCGATAATTAGTTTATTAATGCAACTATTCACATGTAAAATTTCAGCTCATTACACTAAATAATTAAAGAGATATAATAAAAATACCAGAACAACCGCAATTCATGGATAAACCGACCAAGTTTGAACGGCTACAAAAAAGCGGCCGTGCAGTATATAGAGCTAACATTCTAAAATTTCCAGTATAGTATCGTTAGTGTGTGTAATAGTTTCGTACAGTTGCGTACACAATCGTTTAGCAGAAAATAAAACAACTGTAAGTATTAACATTATCCTCATAAAAGTATTTATTGGTTAATGACTAATTAAAATGAAAAAAAAAACAATATTATTAACAAAGTAGGTAATAATAACATTAACATAAAGAATCAGCTTTTTATTAAATATAAATAACATAATATTTGGCCCACTGTAAAAGCCCATATGAATAAGTAAATTTTAGGATTTTTACTGGTATCTAAGTTTTCGGGAAACTGATACAATTATTCTATCTCACGAGTCACGACCGACGCACTGCGTGATTGCGGGATCGTCTTACGTTCGATCGTAAATACGTTCCCTCTAGTATAATATAAACTATCTGGCGCTCAGTATCGCTTACGCACACAGAAACAATGTGCATGTGCTACACACACGACTAAGACCAACCCACCGTCGTGAGATAGAACAACCTTCTTTAGATTATTCCCTTATCTATCAAATAACTACTGGTGTGTTAATATTGTTTTTCCAATTATTATTAGTATTTCATTTAATCAAATTTTACTAACATCAAAATATTTATGCGATGGAAGCAGCAGAATATTAAGGACATAATAATTACCTACTGTAACAACTTTTTGTAATATTCTGACAAATAAATGCATTTGCTAATACAGAAGTAATTCTTATTGTAGTAATTTCGTAAGTTTAAGAAACAAACAAGTGAGCTACTATTTTGATCACGAACATTATTTGTTACTTGTTCAAGAATTGTGTGTTCACCTGTACCAATCCAATAATGGTACGACACTGGAAATTTTAGAACGTTAGCTCTATATACTGCACGGTCGCTTTTTTGTAGTCATTCAAACTTGGTCGGTTTATCCATGAATTACGGTTGTTCTGGTATTTTTATTATATCTCTTTAATTATTTAGTGTAATGAGCTGAAATTTTACATGTGAATAGTTGCATTAATAAACTAACTATCGCCATATGTTTTACGTTGTATTTCCATTAAAAAGTCCTAAAATCGGTTGTCATACAATATAGTGGTCCAGTCGTAGTAAATTATGCGACTGCTCATTAATTACTAAGAACACATACATGATACTTGGCAGGATATTGTAGACCCTTACAAGATACAAATAAACGTAATAAGTAAGGCTCTAGTGTTCGTATTTTAAGTACTTGGACCTAATAACCTTATTTTACTTATACGTGTATATCTTCTGAACGGTATGATTTTTTCAAATTCTGTTTTCACAATCATTACACACAAATTAAAAGTAACGTGCGTAAAAAAAATCAACTCTGCACTAAGCCGTTTTATATGATTTTCATCAAATAGCCAAACGTCAGTGCAGCGGAAACTTGATTATCTTCGCAGTTTTATGTCACACAAATTTCATTTAAGCATACACATTTACCTCTCGTTTCAAACTAATTATTGAATGTATTTTTTTTTATCTACGTGCATAGGAAAAAAAAGGTGCCGCTAGGATGACGTAGTTCCAGCGGAAACAGTTTTTGTTGAATAGCTCCCCAATGGTTGGATACACAAATTTGTACTTACTATACACAATTACTCGACGTCATACACTAATTATCTGCTTATCTGAAATTAATAAATTCGACGTTTTTCCGCTGCGACTACGTACACAAATTCGTGTGAGACCGTGAGAAAAACATAGGCTACTTCTTTGTGCATACAAATCGAAGGTAAAGAAATGGGAGGGGGTTAGTTTTGTATGAAACTTATTATTATGGGGTCGTAAAGACAGGATGTACAAATTTTCTTCATGAAGCTGAATTTCGGCAGGTGGTAGTATAAAGATAATAAAGTTGGTTAATAAATGATTTTTGAAAATTAGAATTTTTACGGTGTAAATGGGGCAAGCTGAACTTAGTATGCAAAATTTTATTGTGGCTTTCGATTAGGTTTAAACTTTTCAGGCATGTTTTTGATAAAAAATGTTTGTGATCTGAATATTTATTTAGATTATGTAATTGGATGAGGATTCGTTATACACAATAAGGGCTAAATATAATTGGTGCCAATATATTAACAGGTATGGGAAAAAGGGCAAGCGTGTTCATACGTCGAATCCCAATTATTCCCACTGACCTATCATACAATACAAAAGACTCCAGTTTCAACTCAAACTTAGTTTTGCTATAACTATTAACAAAGCTCAAGGGTAGTAGGCTTGCTTTACCCACGGCCAGCTACATGTATCTGCTGATGTTCGTGTTTGTCCAGGGCCCATAATTTATTAGCACCAAATGGAAAGACATACAACATATTATATACCAGCATCCTAAAATGTTGTACACATGATTAACGGCATAATTAAGAAAAGTCGTTAGATAAAATTGATGACAGAGTGGTATCTTCAATTTGCAGCAAAGCAGAACCTATGAGTCTGTAGTTTATTTGTTTCCTATTGTAACTATTTAACCTATACCTATCACCGTGTACACAGACCACAAACCGCTAGTTTACGCCTTTTCAAAATTAGGAAAAACATCCGATGAAACAGCTCGTAGAATTAGGCATTTGTCATATATCAGCGGCTTGACAACCGATATACGTCACATAACTGGACATAGCGACACAGTAGCCGATACCTTATCGCGTGTGGAAACAGTTGTCGTCCCACGAGTATAGACTACAACCGGATAGCTGAGTTGCAAGAAACCGACGACTACGTGATAGCATGCAATGCAAATAATAGCAGCCGTATCACTTTAAAGAAATTATATTTACCTACATGTGATAAGCCAATATATTGTGAGTTATCCATTGATCGTATATACCACAAGAAGTCAGGTGAATCGCGTTCGAAAGTAAAAGACCCGGCAATTAATCAGCAATTTTTTTCTCGCCCATGATGAACAGCAACATTAACGAATGCTCTAAAACATGCATAGAGTGTCAACGATCAAAAATCGGTCGCCATACTATAACAAATATAGACCAGTTTCCTAAAATCGATAGATTCCAACACATACATATAAATATAATCAGTCCACTTCCGATTTCGCAAAATGGTTTCAAGTATTGCTTAACGTAACGATAACAGACCGGTGTAGACGATGGCCTGAAGCCCTCCCCATGCAGGCTATCACCGCCGAGAAAGTCGCGGGTATTTATACAGAGATTGGATCTGCCGATACGGTTGCCCAGTAAAATTAATTAGCGATCAAGGCCGCCCATTCGAAAGCACGCTTTTCCAACAACTATTGAAAATTAAGGGTATTTATAGGATACGCACCAGAGCGCTGGCATAGAACACTTAAAGCCGGCCTTATGGCTCGATTAAACATTCTCGCTCGATTATTACAGTTATGTTAGGTCTCCATGCAGCATGTCGAAGCGATAGTGGGATATCAGCTGCAGAATTATTTTTACCATTGTACTGCTCGGCGGGCCGGAAATGACATCATTCTTATCGTAACAATAAAATAGAACAAGTTGTTCAATATATTAAAATCTTTAATGCTTTCAACATAAAATACTCGTTAGTCACACAATAGTCTAAAAACTGAACTGAATATTTAGAAATGACCAGTAAGAATCATTCCCAATGCAAGCAAGTACTGTCCGTAAACTGTTATTTCGTAAAGAATAATTAAAACTTATTTTGTCTTTCTCGTATTAGTGAAAAAACAGTCCCACTGTGCTGTCCGTAACACTAATTTCTCGAGCAGAAAAAACTTTTAAGTATGTACCTTGTTGTTGGTAGGTAGGTACAGAGTAAACAAGATGTGTTATCTCGTATCCTTGTATTTTAATAACAGATGAAGATTGTTATGCTATCAAATTAAATAATAGTAGTTTATGAAACTTTCGCATATTAAGGGGTATTAAAACATGAGCGTGTGTTTAAAAACCGAGCCGTAGGCGAGGTATTTAATAGTATTCACACGAATGTTTTAATACCTAGTTATGTGCAGTTTCATACACTACTTTATCTACACTCATACATTGGGATTGAACCTACTAAATACCATTTTTGCATTTTCCATGCCATAAAGTCGTGATAGCATTTATCATATAATGTTTTCGACTTTGCTACCTGGTAATAGATTATGAGTAATTTCCTTCGCCGCATCTAAAATATCGGGCGAAGTCAAATTTTCTTCACATTCTCTGTTCTCATGAAATTTAATAAATCAAAATCTGTAAAATATGAATGGCGCCGAAACCCAGCACATCACTGCATTAACCGCGCATGCGCTAAGGTTTAGCACGCACTGCGACTTTTATTCGCGCGAATTTTTCCGCCTATTCTGCGACCTTTGGACGAAGCTGCTCGCATTGCGGTAAAAAAACGTGCAGAAATAATACCGCAAGAAATCCGTGTTTTGCCACAGAATCCACCGCACCGCGGCGGGAATTTAATTCGCGCGAATATTTTGAGCTCTATGAACAGGTAGAAAGAGACAAAATTCGCGCGAATAAAAATCGTAGTGCGTGCTAAGCCTGAAGCGGGCATTGTCATAGACAAGTAAAAACTGGAATCAATTCTTTTTAAATATGTACTATAAAAATGGCATTACAAAAAATAATTTGGATTTGTCCTGTATCGTAATAGAAAAAAAATTGTACTATAGCATTATTTTGTTACAGCTAAAGTGTTATAATAAGATTCAATTTTAAAATTATAGTATTGTGTTTATGTATATTTTATAAAACATGTCAATATAAACTCGTTTTGAAGTTTATAATTCGAATATTACGATATGAGAGTAGATAAAAATAATTGTGTAATGGTTACTCGTAATTAGGTCAACACTGCTTAATATTATAGTACATACCTTGATCATCTAACGGAGAATCACCATTCTCAGCACAGCACATGAGTTATCCCAGTAATACGTATCACGCGATTGATGCCATTTCCGTTTTAATTTTCTTTGTAATATTCTAATTTTATGTTTTATTCGATCAAAATCATCACCTTTTAGTTTAGGCATTATTTTAAAATTATAACAATAACACTAAATATTAATGTAACTCTTATCGCGAGCGTGTGTGGAACCGCGCAACACTAAAAAGCTAATGACATGTATTACAGTGTTGCCAGTGGCAGATTGTCAAATATTACAAGAGACATCTCAAAAAGTTACATTTTAATGAGAAAAGTTACATTACCTTATTATGGAAGACGACACTAATACGCTCACTCGCTCGCCGGAGTAAACGGGCTGGAAGATTTAGAAATACACGTAAGTGAGAGAGAGAATATGCAATACGTCAATTTGTGTGTCACAAAATCAGGTGCGACACGGCGAACGAACACTTTCTTAGATGCGTTCCGTTTCACGATTATTTTTCGTTTGCTGGCAAAAATTTCAATATTTTTTATTAACTTTTAAAAGTAACGTCTAAGTTACATTTTGAGTCGTGTTACATAAGAAGGTCAAAAGTAACGTCAAATGTAACAAAAAATAAATTCAGGCAACGCTGCACGGATGGCGGGCGCCGAAATCAAGTGGAATAAAAAACGCACAAAAAAAAGTAGCTGCAGACGGTATCAAAATATTCTCAAAATAGTGTGAAATGGTGTGTACCATGCGTTACTACATGAACATGTGTATTAAATGCTACTATCGAGTACAAAGCCTGAAGTAAAATGGTTCTTGGGGCAACAAAATTTTGATTTGCTTAATAGTTGCCAGGCTGCTTTTGATTTTTTTTCTAAAACATTTATAAAATGGTTATTTTGGGCTTTCTGGTTTAATTTTATTATTTTCCTGTAAATTTTGGAATATTTTTGAAAATCAAGTTTATTTTTTGTGTAAGGTAATCCTAACCCAAAAAATATTTATAGTCTATATGCCCAGAGTAGCTGTCTCTGTTTTGTTTTTTGCTACATATTTTAATTCTATAATTGATAAATAACCATTTAGTCTTTTTATTACTATACATAGTGACATTCTTTTCCGGAAAGCATAAACGATATAATAACAAAAAATCATCTTTCAAATTAAAATTCTTAAGACTCGTTTGCATCTTTGGCGTTGTACACTTGCAAGATAGATAATAAATAATAAATTTGGTTAAATTACGAGTACATGCTGAAATGTCTATTTTTTTAGTTTTCCAGAATTTTAACATACAGATTTTATTGATAAGTAGTTTGAGTAACTGAGAAGTATGATGAGATTGATCTGAAAAAACTAGATCCATTATTTTCACTTTGCATTCTTTTCGGTAAGAGTTTGCAAAATTGTCGATGCAAGAATTACTACTTCATCTGGTCGGTTCATAGAGATCAAGTTTGAGATTATATTGAGAAAATGTTCAAATTCTAATGCACTTTTGTTTGTTTTTATTTCATCAATATTGAAGTCGCCTGTTAGTGTGATATTATTATTTGTAAGTCAAGAATTTGCCCAATTTGTTATAGTTAAATTTAGGTATTCTATATACGCAGACCATTATAATATTACTAGCTGACCCCCGCGGCTTCGCTCCCGTCAAATGGCTACTTACCTACCTACCCGGTATACCCTGCCCACACTGCCTACCCGGCCTATCCGGCCTACCCTGCCTATCCTGCCTGCCCTGCCTACCCGGTATACCCTGCCTACACTGCCTACCCTGCCTACCCGGCCTACTCGGCCTACCCTGCCTACCCTACATTAAGGACTATTTGGAAGACAAGTCAATTGAGTCTGAAATTTGTAAATTAGATTAAGTGCCATCACTGATTGTCAATAAATTTGCATGCTATGTTATGGCAGGATATGCTGAAACAAATTTACTGTAACACCTTATGTACCATATTCTAGCAAATAAATATTTTTGATTTGAGTTATTGTCTATGGTCTTGTTATGGTATAGTTAACAGGTTCGTTGCCAAGGACTCGCCTCGCTCAAGCCAAAATGGTTTTTAATTATTTCAGTAATTACGGCAGTATAATATGTTAAAGGCAATAATCCAAACAAACGTGAAGTACAGTCACTCCTAAAGAATTTACCCTACCTGCCCTGCGTACTCTGCCTCTGCCTATCCTACCTACCCTACCCTACCTACCCTGCCCTACCTTCCTACATAATATTTGTTATGTATCGTCAATAGTTTTCACAGCGCACGCCAGAGAATGAATTTTATAGGCAACATTTTGCTACTTTAGGTTAGATAAATGCAATTTTCATAAGGATCTCCAATTTTTTTGTAAATATATTATAGCATATGACACTCAGGAAGAATGTAACTTTCTACTGGTAAAGAATTTTCTTCTGGAAATTCTTCTTCTGGATCTATCCAGAGATTACCCCCTACAACGTCCATCACAAACTCATAAACTTTACCTCTTTAAAATATTAGTATTAGTATAGAATATGAGTTATCAGCTCTATACCACAGCACTCGAAAATACCGGTCACTGATTATTTTGATACCTCCGTTAACTCTCTACAATGTAATCCTATTTAAACAAATATACAGGTTCCTCCTCGTTTAATATTTCTCGAAAAGAAGGCAGCTAGGCAGTAATTAGGTAGATGTAGCAAGCTCTCGTAACCTGTCTCAACAAAATATTCTGCTAGTTTTCTTAATTACTAAAGGGTAATCTTGTCTGCGCTAGACAAGATTCGTGTCTGGATCCGATAAAATTCTTGTCGTGTACATGATGTATTGTTCGTGTACGTTAAGAATGCTTGACCAAAGGTTTTATATCTGCTGAAGACATCATAGCCCGAACCTAGCATTTGGCTTATCAGGCCTTTTTTATCCAGATGTATTCGCAAAAAATATGTAGTATCCTTGTTCTGGTAATATCTGTATTTCGGTAAGGAAGTTGTTGTAAGCTTCCGTATGTAGCTTAGAATCCGATAATGCATAATATCGTCGCCATTATAACATTTCTAACTTTAGACGAAATACGTCACTTGTAAAATATGGGTTAACATCTACCCTTCATAAATGCCAATTTTAATCCTTAAACTGTTGCAAATATGTTTTGGTAGTGTAACACTTTTTTTTAGTAGAAGGCGATCTTGCTAAAGGAAGGTTTGTTACCTGGATTATCTTAATTCATTCACTATATTGCATCCCTTTTTTTGTCGCTTCTTTATTCAGAACTCGTGGCTGAATTGTGTAACCACTTAGAAACGGCACTCTGGCATAATAAACTCCCCGATAAATACATTCTTTTCACTAAAATAACAATAAAATTACCAGATAATATTTGTTTGTTTTGACGGACTGCCAGCTGTCATTTGGGCGTTCGACGTTGCGTTCGGAAACGCGCAAATGGTTAGCTGGAAGCATTACATATTTAAAATCATTTTATTAGTCAGCGATTGAGTTCAATTCGAGATTTGTTTTGGGATGACGGGAGATTGTTGTCCAGATTTATGTCGGTCAGGCGATTACCTACTTTTATTTTATTTAGAATTTTCGGCTTGGATCGTTCTGAAATGTCAAGTGTCACTCGACATTGGCGGGCGACGCGTGCGTCCGGATATGTCAACCAGAGCAAACTCTCTGAACCAGAGTGACATATGTATAGTATTTGTGTTTTTATAGAATTTAGTGATGAATTGAACTTAAATGAGTTGACGGATGTGATTTGAACCTGGGATGGTGTATTTTATGGAAGGGTGAATGTTCCGTGTCATTTCTTCAAGGATTGAAATTGTTTCGTGGGTTAGTTAAAATCAAAGTGATTTGATTTTTATGCGATGCGTATCCGAACGGCACTGGGTGATTTGACGTTTTGGTTTGTGCGTGCGGTGATCTTTTTAGGGTTCCGTACCCAAAGGGTAAAAATGGGACCTTATTACTGAGACTTCACTGTCCGTCTGTCTGTCTGTCTGTCTGTCTGTCACCAGGCTGTATCTCATGAACCGTGATAGTTAGAAAGTTGAAATTTTCACAGATGATGTATTCCTGTTGCCGCTATAACAACAAATTCTAAAAACAGTATAAAATTAATATTTAAGGGGGGCTGCCATACCTACAACAAACGTGATATTTTTGCCGTTTTTTGCTCGATATTAATTACGGCAACAGATAGACGCTTGAAATATTTACAAAATATTCAGTTGTATATTCTCTTCAAAAAATAATAATTATTAAATTAAAATAAAATAAATTAAGGGGGGCTCCCATACAACAAACGTGATTTTTTTTGCAGTGTTTTGTGATAATGGTACGGAACCCTTCGTGTGCGAGTCCGACTCGCACTTGGCCGGTTTTTTTTCTTTTTCGGCGAGGCGGCGAGGTGACCGGCAGGCTTATTACGTATCTTTTGCAAGAGCAAAACGATAGCGATCAAACGCTTTATGTCATAAAAGTCGGCATTACCTGAAGTGTAGGTATGGTTGTTCCTACACAATCGTTTGCTAACCGCTCGCTGTTTCTCAAATGCACTTATATAAAAAAAAAAAATCGCCAACAACTCTAAAACTTTTGTATTGAAGAGCAATTTTATTATTGCGCAAAAATCGCTATCGTTTTGCTCTTGCAAAAGATACGTAATAAGCCTGCGGATCTTTGGTCACCCGCCTGCCAGCGTGCTGGTTGGGCCGAAGCCCTAACCAGGAACCTGTAGGTTGAAGTGGTTGCTGAGAGAGCGGCCGGTTTTGCTTTGGGACGCGTGAGTGCGTCCCGGCGACCAGAGGCTGCTCGTGTGCTGGTGATTGGTGATTGGTGTGTCAGTGTCGCTTGGTCCACGTGTTCCGTGTGCCGGCGACCTGGGTGCTGTTTGTTGCTGCGGTGTGATCCCTGGCGTGATTGTGTTCCCAAGTTGGGCTCATAATCCCTCACGAACGACGTGGCGTGGGGTCGAAATTGGGCCGACCTATCTACCCTACGGGTTTTCCTTCCTTCGATAGGAGGGGTATTGTTGGGGCTGAAGACTGTCTGGTATTGTTGGGGCTGAAGACTGTCTGGTTTTGTTGGGGCTGAAGACTGTCTGGTTGTGTTGGTGCTGAAGACTGTCTGGTTGGGGCTGATTGCCTGGCTGAGGCTGTCTGCTCGAGGCAGGCCGTCGCAGAGTGGAGTTGGCTGGCTACGCGACGGTCCACAAGTGACAAGCTTTCAGATCCTTCTGTTCTTTTATTATTTTTTGTTCTTCCACCCTCAACTTAAAATTAGTTGATAAATTTTGTACGAAGAAAAGTTTGACCAGCCAACTGCAACCAGCGACCCTATAAACATATTTACTTTTTGTGACGTGTTCAAGGGTTACACTTAATAAATATCTATCTCAGTATTTGGTGCTTTATTGTTCCCAAGAAGAAATCGCGTTACAGTAGGCAAGCAGTGACCAGCAAGCTGCTTAGTAAGTTAACAATTTAATCATAAAGGGTCTAACAAAAACATAATTGGCCTCTAAAGGGAAACATAAATGCGACATGTGGGAGTACTCTGCCGAAGCTTCTAGGGAACACAGGCGCGATATTATGGTATGTTATTAATACACCGGAGTAAACTATAAACAAACCTTGGAATGCCTGTCTCAGTTCAATAGCGTTCACCGATCTTATTATCAAGTTTTGGTTCTAAGGTATGCTAACTAATTTCTAGGGCCGAATTAATTGATAATTAGATGCAGTTAACATACCGTTCACCAGTTTGGATTTGCAGTTGGTATTTTATTGGAGCCAGGGATTAGTTATTAATTAGAATTAGGAGGTATTTTTTATGAAAGCGAAATTAGTAGGCTGAAAGTAATTTTGTCAGTAATGTTCTTATTAGGTCAGGGTGATCAAGGTTACAGGACAGTTAATTCTGATGAACTTAACTGACAATCTTACTTGTTAAATATCGCAATGAATCAACTAGCAAGATACTATTTTTACGCAACTGCCGAAGGAGGGTTATGTGTTTATCTATGAAGAGGATCCACAGTTGATAAGTGCAGTGACATTCCACCACCAAAATTATCTAAATGACTGACGGTAGCTACTTCACGACTGTTTGACTGACTCTCCAACTTTCCTGGTGGAATAAATTCGGTTTCAACTCACAACCTTGGAAAGTTTCTGACATTCGAAATCTGAGTGCAAAAGTGCATTTCATCCGCTAAAGTGGAAAGTTTTTAAAATTAGAATTTTTCTATTAAATAATTTTCTATACCGCTAGTCCACTGAATATGCATTAATATTAATTTATTACATGTCAGTGCGCCAACCTCATTTTAACAATAATCGAACTGGCCAGCACGATAATTGCATGAAAAAAAAACTTTTAAAAAATTATTCTCATTAGTCAATTCACTTTCCATCATTTTGGTTTGGTAAATCTGTAAATATGTCGGATTTAGTCAATAGGACGTCAAAACAAATCACAAGCACGCCACCTGTCGGCAAATCAAGATCAAATACGCTTTGGCGCGCTTTCTATAATGTCCACGTCCAGCCCGCCACTGCCATATATTCCAGGTCTGTGCTTGTTTTTAATATATTTATGTCAGTAGGGCGGATATTCTCGATAACTTTTGGTTTTAGTTGATTATTTAATAGACAATTATGAGAAAAAAAAATCCCTATGGTCTGTGGATCCGTCAAACGTCATTTTATCCAGAGAGTTTGTATTAGAATAGAGGGAACATATTTACGACGAAACAGAAACTGTCAATTCTTTCGTTCTTGCTTATAGAAAAACTCTATGAAAAAAAAAGAGACAAACATAGACAAACGCTACCATCCTGAACGTCAAAGAGATAACTTTTTAGTCACTGTTGTAACCCATCGGTTAGCAGCTCTAATTCAAGATTTTCGCTGTTTTCACGCTTTGTTTCGTTAATATCAGGAAGAATTTTGTTGTTTCATTATCTACATGAACCATGTCGTGAGTGGCTATCGGTTGCAAGAGTAGAATTAATGTATTAACAGGACATAATCAAAGGATATCTTTCCACAGGTGAGTTATCGACTAGCATACTGAAATTATTGTGCAGGGAATACATTTCATAGGCTGTCCGGAATAAAGGAATCTTAGTTCTAAATACGTCGAGGACGTGTAGTATCATTTAAACCTTTCTATTTAGTGAAATAATTAACTTTTATGCGTTCGCTGATAGAGCTATGACAATTTACGTACTTACGTTCTGATGTTAGAGATGTGACAAAAGTCACAAGAAAGATTTATCGATACTGTATTTTTATTTTACTTACTCTAATGTATTTCTTAAAGTTTATTTGTTATTATTAATCTAATATTGATTGTGCACAGGTTCCTAAGAGTACTTATTTAAGAAATAAGAGGATCAAGAATATAAAACGAGCTAACTGGTAACCTTCACCATATTCTCGCTTGTGTTCACTGCATTTTATTGAATCATGCTATCGCTATCCCTCGACATGGATACAGGTTGATGAATCACGTTTATTTTCACATTTTATTTATTTATTTATTTAACCATTAATGTACACACACATAATAAATAGACAAGAAGAAGGAACAGAAAATAGGTACAAAGGTATGCTTCTTTCTAACGAAATCTCTTCCAGCATACCTGCGAGAGGAGAGTTGCTAAAAGATATGTAGACACCGTGTGTAGAGCTTTTTAAAATTAAATTATTATATTTAAACCATTTTGTTATTATTTATTTTGTTACTTTTAAACTTATACATACTCGTCTTCAACTTTATTTTCAGTCTTGCACAAGAACTAGCATACTATATATCAGTATATTGATGAGTACCTGTTTGTACATACAGATACAGTCGTACGAGTGTACCAAAAACTGTCACTTTGATCTCATGATGTACCTCGTTTTTGCACAAGGTATGAATAAACATTATTATACAACGCGTATAATGCGCATAATCCGTTGTATATATTTTTTAGTTTTAAGTTTCTTTTGTTACTGTATTTTCTGGTGTACAATAAAGAATACATAAATAAATAAATAATAAAAATTACGAAAGAGTACAATTATACTCTTACAATGACTGATAAATTCACTCTTTGTATGAGTACACATTCACTTTTTAAACAATTATAAAGAATCCCTAAAAAAACGTAGAATAATTAGCCGCAGTCAGGGACGATTCTTACAGATATTTGACCAAATTTGTATAAAATCCTCCTAAACTAAACTCGATAATATCGATATGACAGTGGCACAGATCTAGTTCTAATATATGTCTATAGATAAGTATCTATAGCATCTTCGGTCACACTGGCACAAAAGATGGCATAGACAAAAGTATATCTATCTCTTTTTGCTTATGACGTTATCTGTTAGTGCGAAAGAGAATACCGATATTGAAATTGCGTCTTAAATATGTTACCTCTATTCTAATACAAACTCTCTGATTTTATCATTTATATTTATTGTCAAAGTCAGTGCACGAAGTCTGGTCGCCATATAGTGTTTACAAATACGTTTAAAAATACGTGATTGTGCTAGATCCTGACTGCAGACCCTGGAGCCGTGATGCAGGGCTCCAAGAGGGAGTGTTGAACTGTTTTTAATAGCTTTTACGATGTATATTCTTCTTTTGATGTTTTCATAAATATATTGACAAGGTGCCGTCATGATATTAACGTTCTGAAACAGTTCCCATAGAGAATCGTGCTGGTGGAGATTGAATATCGCTTGGCTCGTTTTTGCAGATTAAAAATTATTGACTATGTCTGCAGCCCTTTCCCGTAGTAGGACACCGTAAGACCCCTAAAGACCGTTTTGGTAGGTCCGACAAAGACAAAGACAAAGATATTTTATTTCAACTAGGCCACCAAGCGGCACTTTTGAACGTTACATTAAAATGATTCTACCGTGCATTCGGAAAGTAGCTTGTTATGGAGAAGAATGCACAAGAAACTCCATACTTACTCTTTTAAAAAAAATTGTATTTTTACAATATTTAGGAACATACATTATTAAATTCATACATGTGAGGACAATGCACCCAGAATAGCACTACCCACTATACCACCTACAGACAAAGTATTAGAAGTACTCACACATGTACTGCGCAGTTATATAATAGATACTAGAAAAAAATTAACATCCGAAGCAGTCAAGTTATGACCAATCCCAACTGACGGCGTCCGTTCACGAACATGACGCATGAATTGGCACCACCCAGCTCAACCATCATGAAGGGAACCGGATGATCCAACACACGCGCCACCATCAGAGAGACATTTGAGAGAGCATGACACACTCAACGGCCAGGGCACACACAAGTCAACGAACGACGCATAGGTACAGTAAATGGTAGATTTACAGTTGGGTACATAGTACTCACACACGTGCTGTGCAGTTATACAATACTAAGGAAATTGAGTTTATACAATGCAAATATTAATAATTCATACAGTCTTCAGCAGGTCCAACAATACTTCAAAACAATAATGTTCTGCATATCACTTGTTATTGCGCCCTAGTGGTTGTGGATTGTGGAGCAGGACTAGCATTGAGCCAAGCATTTTTATCAGTGATGTAATCCCCCAACTTATAATATGCCAGCCTACATAGTGTGCGTTTTATACAGGTTTTAAACTTCGTCTCATTCAGTTCAAGAATGTGGGGAGGAATTTTATTGTAACATTTTGTACAGTACCCCATGAAAGATGAGGCTACTTTAGCCAGTCTGAAACCTGGTTGAACTAATTGGTCCCTATTTCTAGTAACGTAATTATGTCTGTCGCCGTTTTTATTAAAAAGATGTAAATTTTTTCTCACGTACATGATGTTTTCATAAATATTATAATATATACAAGGAACCGTCATGATGTTAATGTCCTTAAACAGTTCCCTTAGAGAATCGCGCCGGCGAAGATTATATATTGGTCTGACGGCTCGTTTTTGCAGAATAAAAATTGACTCAATGTCTGCAGCCCTTCCCCATAGTAGGATACCGTAAGACATTATACTATGAAAATAACTAAAATAGACTAGTCTCGCGGTATCCACATCGGCCAACCTACGAATCTTTGCAACAGCATACGCTGCCGAACTCAGCCGCCCCGCAAGGGATACCAAATGAGGACCCCATTGCAACCCTGAGTCCAGCGTGATCCCCAGGAAAACCGTTTTATCGACGAATTCTAGCTTCTCCTTGTTTAATATAATGTCACAATCAGTACTTTTGACATTCGGCAAGGAAAATTTTACGCACTTGGTTTTATTACCATTTAAAACTAAATTATTGGCAGTGAACCAATCCTGAACCTGACGAAGCGCGTTATTTACGTCGTCAACCCGACAAGTACGTCTATTTATTTTAAAAATTAAAGATGTGTCATCAGCAAATAACACCATGTTTAGTTTGTTTTCCAATAAACGGGGTAAATCGTTTATGTATATTAAAAATAAGAAAGGACCTAAAATTGAGCCCTGGGGTACCCCCATTTTTACGTTTAACCCCGACGAATTCACACCGTTTATCTGAACTAATTGCTGTCTATCATTCAAATAAGATTTAACCAAACTTAACGCTGCTTGACCTAGCCCGTAATGCTCAAGTTTCAGAAGTAATGTTTCATGATTAACGCAATCAAACGCCTTCGACAGGTCGCAGAAGATACCTATGGCATCTTGCGACTCTTCCCACGCATTAAAGATTTGTTTCAATAGGGTGACACCAACGTCAGTTGTACAACGTCCTCTGGTGAAACCATACTGTTTATCATGCAAGATGTTATTCGTATTAAAATGAATGAGCATTTGATTTAGCATTATCTTCTCAAATACCTTGCTGAAAACCGGCAACACGGATACTGGTCTATAATTATTTGTGTCTTTACTGTCCCCAGATTTAAAAAGTGGTATAACTTTACTATATTTCATTAGATCCGGAAAAACTCCTTGATCCACACACAAATTGAAAATCAAAGCCAAGTATGGCGCTATAGTCTGAATAATGGAGGTACAAGCTTTGATGGACATTCCCCACGGATCTTCAGTCGGTTTAACCTTGATTTGCTTAAAAGTTTGTATTACTGTTATGGGATTTATATGTGAAAAGTTAAATACATTCGGGCAGGCTGAAACGTTCGCGTTTAATAATCCAAAAGCAATCGAGGGCGAAGAATTTAAGGTTTCAGTCGTTTTAATTGGGATGTTGGTAAAGAAATTTACAAATTCTTGCGCAAGTCTTTTGTTATCTCTAATAAGTCCGTGTGTGGTCTCAAGCGTGTAATCAGTATTATTTCTTTTATTCCTATTCGTTTCATTATTTATAATTTTCCAAACCGTCTTGATTTTATTTTCTGCTAATTTAACCTTATTGCTAATGTACAAGGCCTTAGCTGCCTTGCATGTATTTTTAAAAATTCTTGAGTAAGTAGCAACATACTTATTAAAAGTTTCAGTGTTAATACAAGGCTTAAGGCCATATAGCTCGTAAAGTCTTTCCCTACTTTTCCTAAGTCCTGTAGTCGCCCAGTCACTGAATAAAAACTTAGGGCATATAGTTTTAGTTTTCTTCTTAAATGTGTTATTGAACTCTTTTTGAACCACTGAGAAAACTTTATCATACAAAATATTACCATTATTCACTGTGAGGTCCTGATCGCTTAACTTACAGATTAAAGTACTGTTAAATTTATTTAATTTACCGGCTGTTATTGGTCTGGATTGAATCTGCACTTGTTTTATTCGCATAATGTACTCAAATGTCACCAATAGCCCACTATGATCCGAAGGCAGATAATTTATAATGGCCTTGTCCAAGTAGTTGCAGCAACAAAAAACATTATCAATACATGTAGCAGAAGTCAGTGTAGTTCGGGTTGGTTCCATAAACACATGTGACAAATTAAATGATTTAAAGAGATTTAATAACCTACTGCTATCTGAATTATCTTCTAAAATATTAATATTAAAGTCACCACAGACAATTACTAGTTTATTACCCATTGCAAGTTTTGCCAAAACATCTTCCATCACTGACTCGAATATAGAGTAGTTCTTATAATTAGGGGGTCTGTAGACGCACACTATGACATGCTTATCCAGCTCAACGCAGGACAGTTCAACACTTTGTTCAACTGATAGGTCTACTATATCTTTACGAGGTTTTGATTTAATACCCTTTTTAATTAATATAAGTGAACCCCCACGCAACATAATCTTTCTGTTAAAACAACTGCCCACAGTATAATTTTCATAATTAATTAGCATTGCATAATCTTTCAGCCAATGCTCCGTAAAACAAATAATTTCGAACATTGATTTTTCTAAAAACAGTTCGATTTCCAATTCCTTCGAAGAAAAACCCTGAATATTCTGGTGGAATAATTTCAGAGAATTCTGCTCAGACATTTTTTTTAAATTATATTTTTGTGAGCAAGAAGGTACCTTTTTGATGGTGGATATACTCGTATCTATTCAGTTATTGGTACCCTCCCTTGTCCTATCAACTAGTTTAAAGAATAAATATTAATAGCGTTTTTGCTAACGTTACTCAAGGTATACACCCCATTTAAATTAGTACTATTACTAATATCAATAATAACTGGATACTTCGACATACTACTTATGTCTGAGTTTATTGTATATGATAATAGCCGAGCTATTTTCTGTCTTACCCTAAGAGGCAGATACAAAGTATCGCCTGTCGACTTTAATTTATCAACAAAAATGTTGATGTCAAAAAAAACTAGTTTATCACTATAGTGACTCACAAGAAAGTGCAGATGCTTATTAAGCATGTGAATGTGATTATTTTGTCTATTTGACAATTTATCCAAGTAAGGGAATGCACACAAAATAATTTTATTGCAATTTAACTTTAACATCTCTGTTACACACTCAGTGATGTCATCTTTTTTTACTTTTATACTATTACCTACAAATACAGTTATATTGGTATCTGGTTTATATATATTCTTTGTCACAGATTCCATTATTTGCTTGTACGATGACCCGGGCATGCAATAATTAAAAGTGGAATGACTCTGATTGCCATTTATTAATTTACCTAAACCCTTTCCAATACCATCTGAAAACATAACCGAATGAAAACCTTCATTACTATGACTAAATGCAAAGCCAGCACTTTCAGGCCGGTTCACTTGAGGCAAATCCTGTGCTACATTAGATCTGTCTTGTACGAAGACACTGTCTTGAGACACCCTCTCAGCTTGGACCGGGTCCTCCGTAGCATCAGGCTGGACTGCAATTAGATTTGATACTGTCTGGCAGTTACACTGACACATCACTAACTCATTTGCAGCCAAAATGTGTTCTTTAATTTGTAATTTTGAATTTACATATTTATTGTAAAGAGAACTAAGTCTGTTCTCAAGAACCTGGATTTCTGTCTGCAAGCGGTGTGTGTCAATCTCATAAATATTTTTGCTGTCTTCTAATTTGATTTGGTAATTATTTAATTTATTTACTAGGTCAACACGTTCTTTCCTGAGTGGAATATTTTTTATAAATAACTTGTGTTGCTTCCTAAACTTGTTGCAATTTCTGATTATTTTATTTAATTTTACATATTTTTTGAGTTTGTTATGACTAACTTTGAAACAGTTTCTCTGATTTATTAAAGAGTCTTCGGTTAGGTCAATTGTAGGTATTGAATCAGGTTTACAATTTGATTTAATAAGTTCATCATACAAATGGCAAGTTTCATCAACCTGAGTTGATTTCTGTTCTTTTTGCAATTTAATAATATGAGTATTTGCGTAAATCAATTCTTCTTCTAGATCCCTAACTTTACTTAAAGCCTCCTCATATAGATAACTGCAGTTATTGAAACCATCCGTGACTACCTTCAGTTGGTCGCGTTCATCCACAACATTCTGGTATTGCTGACTAAGTTCAACTAGCTCCCGTTTAAGGATTGTGTTTTTATAAACAATGTTCTCAACTTCTACTTCACAATCCTCTCTCTCTTGCAACATCTCCCGACATTGACTTAGTGAGTCTTTGAGTTCCTGGAGTGCTGTTCTCTATTTAATTTCTAAGTCCTGAGCTGTAGCCTTACGGGTCATCACAGGCATGGTTTCAGTATAGGTTACTGGAAAATAGAAAAAAAAAAGGAACGGTGAGAACCAAGGAATAGAGGAAAAATAAAATAAAGCAAAGCTGGAAATGGAGAGAATAGTTAGTGTAGTTCAGTAGAGAAATTAGGTAGGCTGTTGAATTAGCTAAAAAGTTATTTATTACTGACTTTAGTTGCTTATTATCAGATTGAGATTTTACTTTTTTTTAATGTGGGGTAGGTTGCCCAGAATTTGAATGAATGTTTTATTGTAGTTTTCTAATTAAATTATGCAAAATAACGATCAAAGCGTTATGTAAATGTTTATTATTAAATTATCTTAATATATTAGTAGAATTATGTACTTGGGATCTTGGATTTGTTTCGTTTTCCAAGATGTCAACAAAACTATTTAGATTCACTGCACAGTAGTAAATCAATAGAATTTATACGTCAAAACAACAAGAACGTGTAACAAGGTTAAATTTACACTTCGTGTGCTATAAATAAACAATACTGCCCTTAGAATATCCGTAGATCAGCACTTCAGTCGTCAGCTGTTTGATAGGTTACCGGTTCCGTGCCACAAACTTGTATAACTCGATATTTTTCCAGCAAAACAAAAATCCTGAGCATTTATAGCGTTTCGTTGAGTTTTTACTTATAATTAAACCCTAATTACACTTAAATACTAATTCGTATACACTTAAATAAATTGTTCATACAACACTTAATTGGTATCATTTTGGGGATCGTCCGTGGGGAGTGGGGAGCGACCGTCCGTTACCGTAACGGGGTGCTTTTTAGGGAACAATAAAAATAAACCAATTGGCTTAGAACAGCGATTATTTTGTCAGAGTGAAGACAAACTAAAAAACACCCATGAATGACATGTGTTAATCCCTATAAATTTTGCAAAATTTTTGAAATGAATAAAAAAACTTGTTAATTTTCTTTGAAATATTGTTTTTTAAACCCCGACGGAAAAAGAGGGGTGTTATAAGTTTGACGTGTGTACACAGCAACACACGTCGAACTTATAACAGCCCCCTTCATCTGTGTATTTATGTGTCTGTTTGTGGCATCATAGCGTCCAAACGGGTGAACCGATTTTGATTTCGTTTTTTTAAAAGGTGATTTTGTCGAGAGTGTTCTTAGCTATGTTTGAATAAAATCGGTTTAGTCATTATTCTTCTTCGTCGTATCGATGATTCCTCAATTATATACGTTTTGATCAGAACTCAGCCACGTCAACAGCGTTTTCATTTGCCTCACAAAGGTCCTTCAGGGTGCAGGTGTTGTTGCACAGAGAGCACGATAGGAGGTGAGTCATTGTTTGGGACGTAGCTCCGCAATCTCACTGCGGGTTATTGGAGTACCCCCACCTAACTAAGTTGTGCCTGCAGCGACCTACTTGGCTTCGGAGTCGGTTTAATGATTTCCAGGTGGGCCATGGAAGTTGGTGGCCTGCAGGGAGCTTTTCTGCAGGCTCAACATATTCAGTCGGAGGAGGATGTTTGAGAAGCCGCAGTCTCTTCTTTGCCTCACTAGAACTGCTGTCATTAATAGGTTTGGTTAACCTCAGAAAGCTAGGTTTAGTCATTCAAAAGTTTTGACTGTTAAAATCGGGGTGTTTTCGCAAGATTACGTGTTCAATAGATTGCCGATCGAAGCGTACCTACTATGTACTAGATAAATCATGTAGCATGAAATAAAATTTGCTGGTGTTTTTTTAAATTTTGAAATTTTAGTTGTTATGGCTTAATACAAACATATATCTTATCATTAGGGCGCACGGTTGGCGCAGTGGTTGAGCGATTGCCTGCTGCGCTGCGTG
Source organism: Anorthoa munda (assembly GCA_945859665.1). Classification (NCBI taxonomy): domain Eukaryota; kingdom Metazoa; phylum Arthropoda; class Insecta; order Lepidoptera; family Noctuidae; genus Anorthoa; species Anorthoa munda. Next base: position 3,985,046 of record OX243893.1, read on the forward strand.
TCGCGGGTTCGATTCCCGCACGGAACAAATATTTGTATGACCTACAGATAGTTGTTCCGACTCTGGGTGTTGGGTATGTGAGTTTATATGTTTGTAAACGCACCCATGATACAGGAAGAAATTCCTAGAGTATTGAAACAAAGTAAAAAAAAAAAATGTGTATTATTTTAATAGTTTTTTAGATTCTGTATGAATAAATGTCCAAAAAGGTCCAAAGTTATGGTTGTTAGATTATGTGGATATCGTAATAAGGAAGTCAGATACTAAAATTGCTCTATCTTTTAGCGTATGGTGATTGCAACCATTATGTGTGGTGTTTTTGTAGATAAAATTAACTGTATTTTTAGTTTTATTACTACAAGCCCGGATACATTGTAGGTGTAATATCAAGAGCTATTTGGGACATGGGTAGTGGCCCCAACAAGTTGACGAACAAAGGCACAGTCGTACCATCCATTTCTAGACGCTATTCAGGATTTATTCGACCCTCTGTAACTTCGTTGAAGATAAAGCCAGAAACCTGAATTTTCAGTAACTAAGAGAACTATAACTAGGCATTTTCCCAAATTAAATTCTATTTTTACCCGACTGCCGAAGAAGGATAATATGTTTATCGGTCTATGTATGTATGTGTGTAAGTATGTATGTTTGTTCCTATGTGGCGTTCTAGAGACCAAACTTTTGATGATTCATACGTCAATCGATTCGTCTTAACCCTGCAAGTGTCACTGGCTACATTAAAATTGGAAAGTAGAAAAATGGCGGCTTTTGGGCGCCATATTGTAGGGGACAAAAGTTTTTTTTTTTTCCAAACCTATCGTATGGGGTATCAAAATAAAGAGTTTTAAGAGGTGATTTCAAAAATATATATTTCTTATATGTTTAAATGTACCTAAATCTTTAAAAGTAATAACTAAAAAGTTATAAATAAAAATGTAAATGCAAATATCAAAAATTCGCAAGCTGGCTGACCAAAACTAGATGTATCCTTCGACTGCACAGCAAGATTTTCTTCTTGTTCACAGGTTTTAAGTTCGCTTTTTTAACAGTCGGGTTTCTTTGATTATTGAATTAACTATTTTTTTTACTTGTTATTTAAGTAGATACTATTGCAAACCATAATTCCTTAATTTCGTCACTTACTGACTCACGATCATAAAAATTGTAAGGTTCGTGTAGTACACTAATAAGCTTCAAATTTAGAACCCAATTAGTGTTTATTTAGTCTATACAGTAAGGAAAAACTAAAACATCCCGCAATTTCAGTTCCATTTCCTAGATAACTGCATAAGTAACTTTGTAATCATTAATAGACATGCAATATGTGAGATTACAAAGTTACTTAAACATTTCATACAATTTTTCGTCGCTTGCATTGTCTAATTAGAAAGATAGGTAAATAATGAATATAGGTAGGTAGAGTCCCGCACGTGGCCCGCTGCCTGTGATAACGGGCTTCATCTTTATTCATTTTATAATAAGTTCTTATTGTGTTAAAATTTTCGGACCGCTGCACAGTGTATTATTTTGAGAATCTAGACGGACAGAAGTCAATTAGGATCATGTGTTAAAAGATAATTTTAAGGGAATAAATTCAAAGCTAACATGTTATACTACAATCTACTACACTTTTTGGCAATCCACGCGAAACAATTTCAGGTAAAAAACGGTTGGGACGGCCGGCTATCTGAGCCATACCGACCGAGACCGCTCGCTGCTATAGTTTCATTCGTCTGAGTTTGCTCGATGAATACCCTGTGCCTGTGTGCTAGTGGTGATTTTGTGTCATTATCGTTTTTGTGGGACTTTCAAGGTAAATTTTCATATATTTTTTTGTTATTATTTTTACTAGTTTAATGATAAATATTAAATTAACAGAGTAAGGTTTTTATTTACTCATAATCAGTACTTCTTTAGTTTCATCTAGGGTTTTAGTTAATTTCCCTTCATTTCCCTGTGCATTGGGTATATTTTTCTGAAAGGTATATTTATAAACTGCAAGAAAAATGTTCATTTACTTGCGAAAGTTTGCGACACTCATACAACATTTTCTTATTTTCAGAATTACTTCACAAATTTCTCGTCGTTCGTTTTTTGATGTTTGGTTTTCTAATGCCTGAGAAACAAGACAGGAAGCTTTGTTACATTATATTTTGAATGAACGTGGTGTCCAGTCCGTTAGGGATGATATTTTCAAGAGTTAAAAAGCAACAATAAGTAGAGTTAGTCAAAAATTGACCAAAAATGGTCGAAATCAGGAAGACATCGAAAACGCTTCCTGAAAACGAATTTTTTATGGTTAGAAGCGAAAATATCATTTACGGGTATAGTCAGTGAAACTATCGTTGATGTTTCACTACCTGGAACAAGTAACCGGGCCGGAAGCAACAAACCGGAAACACTAATGATGGAAATACAGCTCGTAAGTTTTTTCGAAATGCTGAAAAGTCAGCAGAAATAACTGGTGTCAATATTGAGCTTATCAAACGCTTCCATATCACATTAGAGACCATAAATAGCGAGTATTGCATAAATGTTGACAAATTTCATGAATTCTCCAAGGCTACAAGAGAATTGTATTTTAAGGAGTATTCGTGGTACCCAATGCCAAGTAGCCATACATAAAATTTCATTTCACGGGAAGGATATAATTTCTGAATGTGTTTTACCAATAAGTCAAACGTCTGAAGAAGCCCAAGAGGCACGAAACAAACACAATAAAACATTCAGGGAACTTTTTATGAAAAATCTTCGAGAATTAATACAAATCGAGATTTACTGAATAGATTATTAATTTCATCGTATCCGTATATTGCTAGTTTGCGTGCGGCTCCAAAAACAAAGCGTGGTAAAAATTGAACTCGAGGTAAATGAGTTAATAGAAACAAGAATTCCAACTATTGAATGTGAGATATCAATAGACAAAACAGATAAAGATTCTATTGAATCTGAATCAGAATCTGAAGACTCAGATGAAAGTATGGAAGAATCTGACGAGGATTCTAAATAATCTCTATCTGTTTCGACTACTGGTCTTCTCTACTACTAATCTTAATTGTACTAAACTTTGTATAGCTTTTTTATTGTGATTACTTTTATATTAATTTTGATGTATGTGAAAATATGTTCTATTGTTAAATTATAAGGTCTATAACTATCAATTATTATTTTTTTATTTACCGTTTATATTTTACCACCCAATAACGCATAAATATGGAAAAAAATAATTTTGTCCCGCTAGATTCCCAAAATAATACACTGTGCGCTGCCGCGCTGGTTTGCTATGAACATAGATAATAATTACAGGGACGGTCGCTGATAAGCGGAGAATTTATGTGTGAATCTTGCATAATTATGTTTTTATTACTAGGTGGTGCCTACGACGTCCTTGTATACTTTCGAGAGTAGATGATCCTTCTCCAAGGTCTCTTCTATTTCTATAGACAAATTGATCAAAGTTGAATCAGCGGTTTAGGCGTGAAAACGAAAAACAGATCTACTCTCACATTTATCATAATTGAATGGGTATAAGTATCGATGTATGGATTTGTATTAAGTTGATGCTCTGTGTGCCTTTTTTACCCGACTGCGCGACAGCAAATACGAGGTTAGGTTTGACGCATGACAATGTATAGTTTGTATTTGGGATACCATGTACCCTTGTATCATCCTAACGGCTGCATGTATTTACCCGACTGCCGAAGGATGGTAATGTGTTTATCAGACTATGTAAGTATGTATGTTTGTTCCTATGTGGCGTTATAGAGACCAAACGCGTTGGCCGATTTTGATGATTTATACGTCAATTGATTCGTCTTAACCCTGCGAGGGTCACTGGCTACATTAAATTTGGAAAATAGAAAAATGGCGGCTTTTGGGCGCCAATTTGAGTAGAACAAACATTTTTTTCTAACAAACCCGTCGTGTGGGGTATCAAAATGAAGGGTTTCAAGAGGTGATTTCAAAAGCATATTATACTTATATGTTTAAATGAACCAAAATCTTAAATAAAATCTAAAAAGTTATGAATAAAAAAGTTAATTTAAAGTTAATAAATCAACTACTTTAAAGAGGATACATCTGGTTTTGGTCAGCCAGCTGGCGAATACGTATCCTCCGAATGCACAACATGATTTTCTTCCTGTTCACGGCTTTTTAGTTCGTTTTTTAAGCAGTCGCGTTTTTTGAATTAATTTAATGAGGTGTCTATCAACTCTAGGTTCTGCTGGCCAGGACCTGGGCGGCCTACGAGTTATGTTTTTCTTAAAGTGACTGAGCAAAAACGTAAGCCTCCGACTGTTATGTTTTACGGCTATCATTTTATTTACTACATATGTAATCGTTTATATCTTTTTAAATCGCTATTATACAGTCAGGTTTTATCTTCTTTACAGAAAAACATATATAACTTTTTCGCCGGCTCACAGCGTCTTAAACGGGCCCATATGATGAGATGATATTGATGGTAACTGAAGAATATCCAACATCACATGTGAAGTTACAAAAATATTATTTATTTAGGTACCACCGCGTGTAGAGGCAAGCGTTTGTAATAATAATCAAAGACAGTTTAAGACGCTGCGAGCCGCCGAAACCGTTTTAATGGAGTTTCCTTGAAGAGTCACCCAAAATTCCCCAACAATTAAATATTATAATAGTTGACACGGGATCACTCATGCTCAATTTTTACTCAATTCTGTACATACTCTCAAGGGCGTCGCCAGCCGATGGCCTAGGGGGGGGCAAGTTGATATAGAGAATGAGAAAAGTATGAATTGTAGGCAAAGTCGAGAGCACATGAAGCTTTTCACTTGTAGTACGAGCCTTACATCTACAGCGATTGTAATAATATCGGTATAGTTCTCGCCAAACTTCTTGGCCGTCCCGAAGTTGGCTGCAATGTCTGCGCAGTAGTAAATCATACAAAAACATTACCGATCCGTACCTTGCGCATCGGAAAGCCAAGTTCAGGGCGGCCCGGAAGTTTGGCGAGCACTATTCAGAGTCCAACGTGTAAAGCTACGCAACTCTACCGTACCTACACGTTGTGCACGGAAGAGCGATCAAAATTTTCAACGCTTTTCCGTGTCGGGAAAGAAGGTTTTTGCCAATTTTAGGATATCAACAACGGTTCGATCTGTTGGGTTTGGTTTATATATATTCATTCGCGACGTACGGGAATGATCAATCAAGCAAGTCAAGTCAAAGACTTAGGACTGTGGTTGCTTTACATTTGGCAACTTTTTTAGAATCTCTAGGGGGGGGCAGCAGCCCCCCCCTGCCCCCCCTTGGCGACGCCCTTGCATACTCTATTATATTAGAATATAATTAAGTAATTTTAACGTTTTTAGCTTCTGATCTTGTAACACCCGCATCATTGTAAATATTTTTAGATTATTTAAATGTAAGTCATATTTAAATGCGAATGAAATAACCGATCTTCGTAGATTTACGATAGTTTTATAGTTTGAATTTAATTTTTCTGTGTCATTATAATGTGCCAATGAGCAGATTTGAATACTGTACCGTTAGTGAAACGCACAGAAATGTTACATGTGTATTACTAGTTGTAGAATAAATATATATGGATAAGCGAATTGTGCTTCCTAACTGCTTATGTTAAAGCAATAATTGCAATGGCCCTAATACGTATAGCAATTGGCTAAAGTACAAAGGGATAAATTCGTAATTTTTCGAAGTATTAACATTAACTGCAAATTGTAATTAAGTAATGAAATATAAACAAACAAAAGACAAAATAAAGACTGTAAAAGATAATTAAGTAAGTGCAAAAATTATACTCATAAACGTTACTCCGTGTTTTTATATTTTTGTGTGTGTGTAAATAGTAACAAACTGGCACTACAACGCTTTCTACATAGGTGAATGTAGTTCTAGGGACGTCATTTGCTTTGTGCCGAGCACCGTAAAGGACACGAGAAACAATAGGAAACGGTAGTAGTAGGTAGTTTAATTATAAAGGGATGAACGCTGCTATTTTGAACCTGTGATAACTTCATCATATCAGTCGAAAGACGTCCACTGCTGGACATAGGCCTCCCCCAAGCGTCGTCACATTGACCGGTCCCGTGCGTCCCGCAACCAGCGGATCCCCGCAACCTTCACCAGGTCATCGGTCCATCTGGTGGGAGGCCTTCCAACGCAACGTCTTCCGGTAACCGTGTGATAACTTATCATCGTAGGTATATTTCAGTAACTAGTTCGTGCTCTCAACAATTTCCTTTAAAACTAAGTTTTTCGAAATATCTGGCTTGCAGGAGTGTTCTTTTCTTTTTTGAATACTGTTGCCCTGAACATATGATTATTTTTTAAATTCATACTTTATTTAGTAAGAAGGTAATGTGGCGTAGCTAACATACAAGCGAATAACCGCGTCGTCAACTTTTATAAAATGTAAACGTAATATTTTGAGGTTGTAATATTTTCAGTGCGAAGGTCGGCTTGCATGGTAGCTTCAACCCTGATAAGAAAACATTGCTGTACATACCTTATCCGTATCTGTTCGTTAACATTTTGCATTTTTATAATTCGAGCACCTCCAAATAAATGCACCTATTTTTACCCGACTGCCGAAGGAGGGTAATGTGTTTATCAGTCTATGTATGTATGTATGTATGTCAGTATGTATGTATGTATGTAAGTATGTATGTATGTTTGTTCCTATGTGGCGTTCTAGAGACCAAACGCGTGGGCCGATTTTGATGGTTCTTACGTCAATCGATATGTCTTAACCCCGCGAGTGTCACTGGCTACGTAAAAATTGGCAAATAGGAAAATAGCGGTTCTTGGGCGCCATATTGTGGAGGCCCAAATATTTTTTTTCTTCCTAACCTATCGTGTGGGGTATCAAAATAAAGGATTTTAAGAGGTGATTTCAAAAATATATAACACTTATATGTTTAAATGTATATGATTCGAAAAAAAAAATAACTTAAAAGTTATAAATAAAAAAACTTAATTAAAAAAATCAAAAAACCCGACTGCTTGAAAAGCGAACTAAAAAGACGTAAGCAAGAAGAAAATCATGCTGTGCTGTCGGAGGATACATCTTCGCAAGCTGGCTGACCAAAACCAGACGTATCCTCCGACTGCACAGCATGATTTTCTCCTTGTTTACGTCTTTTTACCCGACTGCCGAAGGAGGGTAATGTGTTTATCAGTCTATGTATGTATGTATGTATGTTTGTTCCTATGTGGCGTTCTAGAGACCAAACGCGTTGGCCGATTTTGATGATTCTTACGTCAATCGATTCGTCTTAATCCTGCGAGTGTCACTGGCTACATTAAAATTGGAAAATACAAAAATAGCGGATTTTGGGCGCCATTTTGGGGTGAAAAAAAAATTTTTTTTCTTCCAAACCCATCGTGTGGGGTATCAAAATAAAGGATTTGAAGAGGCAATTTCAAAAATATATAACACTTATATGTTTAAATGTACCTAATTCTAAAAAAAAATAACTAAAAAGTTGTAAATAAAAAAAGTTAATTAAAAAAATCAAAAAACCCGACTGCTTAAAAAGCTAACTAAAAAGACGTAAACAAGAAGAAATTCATGCTGTGCAGTCGGAGGATACATCTGGTTTTGATCCGCCAGCTCGCGAATATGTATCCTCCGACTGCACAGCATGAATTTCTTCTTGTTTACGTCTTTTTAGTTTGCTTTTTAAGCAGTCGGGTTTTTTGATTTTTTTAATTAACTTTTTTTTTAGTTTGCTTTTCAAGCAGTCGGGTGTTTTGATTTTTTTAACTAACTTTTTTTTTAACATACATTTTAAATTTGATATCAAATGCTTTTCTTCTTACGATCTCCCACTAATACGGCAAACTTAAGACAAGAACTCACTTTTAACTAAAACACCAAACACAGCGATACCTAGTGAGTCAGCGCCGCAACACAACTGAGCCCCTAGCACAAGTTTCAAACGTATTCGTATCGTCATCGTGACGTTTTCACCAGACGTTAACGTACTCGATGCTGCGTCAAGTTATTTTGGTAGCACGAGTTCAAAAAAACGTCTTGCGACAACTCGGAAGTAGTAATTGAACGATGGTTAATTAAGGCCGAGAATCCAATAGCGTTTGGATTGGTTTGTAGTGAATGGTGCGTTCTGAAAATAAAAGATAAAAACGGGTAACTTTGTCTTAAATAATTTAGAGACCAAAACTGAAAAATTATTTGTTATAAACACATGTTAAAACATATTTAACATTTTTATTAATTCTTTTTTTAATAAGTCATTAAAAATTTCAGTTTAGTGTAGTTTAAATTTATGATAAATTATTCGGTTTCGAACGGTCCCGTACATGACGTTTTACAGTTGTCACTTAATGTTTGAAGGTATCCTTCAAATTACAAAAATATAAAACCGTTAGCACACTGATGCAAACGCGTGTAGAAGCGAAATTCTTCCGACGAACTTTCCGAACTCAGTGATTGGTAAAAATAGGTATTTTGTACGTCCACACCGAAACGTTAAATACCTTGTTATACTTAATTATTAATTTATTTATTAAAGGCAACAGGGCCCACAGAATAACTTAACCTAAATAAATATTATATTAATAGTGTCACTTAACGTTTGAAGGTTTCCTTCTAATTACAAAAATATAACAGTAACAATATAAACTTATCAAAATAAAAATACTTTATTTCAACTAAAACATTTATAGGCATTTTTGAATAGTCAAACAATAGATGAATCTAGTTACACATTCGCAAGGGTCAGTGGGTCTTTTTGGAGAAGAACGTGCAAGAAACTCCATGCACACTCTTTTCCATCAATACAGTACAATTACAAGTATTTGGTTACAGGGAAATTACATAGATATGTGTAACACAATAACAACAAACAACATTTATACACACAAACATTTAACACTAACACACAGGCAACCATCATTGCTTCAATATTCTAGCTGAAATACTGGAGCAACGATTCTATACAACACAGCCAGTCAGCAATCATGCCCAGATAGCTAGACATAATAAATATACCTCCATTATTACTCACCAGGATTGTCCACATAATCATTTACATTTTACGCATAATAATATCATGTATGTTATTAAATTAATATATGAATAAATAGATTGCAATAATGTATCCACCGGTTGGAGGATTTCATCACATTTTTTTTTATTTTAAATGCCGCGCGGTTATATGTACTACCGCATTGCTTCTCGGTGTGAGCAGACCCTAAGGTGTAAACGTCTATTGTTGTTTGTTGTCATTTCAAATAATTATTTTAATTTACCAGTTTTATACGAAAATCTGTTATGTACGACGGTTCAGTGATTTAAGAATTAACGAATCCATAAAGAACTTGCTTCACTCAGTTCATCATCATGGTGAACTTCTTAAAGAAGCAAAAAAGTAAGTTTATTTTATAGATTCATACAATTATGCAAAATGCGCTTCATCCGCTTAATTCCATGAGGTCTCATGTAGTAAGAAGCGGGACTATTGCCGTGCACAGCACACAGAGTGAGACTCCGGGTTGCTACTAAGAAATTCCTAATGGAAAAGTCCATTATCACTGGACGACCGACAATGTTGTATTTAGTTTCAGAATATTTGTATTTTGTTCTATATCAACTTCTTTTACCAACAGGAGATGACGAGTAAAATATTCCTGGTACTAGCCAAAAGCCTTTGTCGACACCGCAACAATATAAGCCAGCATTGCCACTAAGAGAAGACAAGCCATTCCGATCGATTGCACCACCGTCTACAAGACTGCAGACGTGTTTTCTTCAAAGCCCACGGCAAGCTATACGTCTCTTTGTGCAATAGTGACATCCAACGAAGGAATCGGGGGAATATTATTAATACGACGTTAAAACTACTTATTCACAACCGTTTAGGTACAAATGCTCTTCATGCTATTTCAAGCGTTCGGAGTAGCTATGAGCTATGGTTGGAATCTTAGAAGCTCTGCCAATTCATTATGATGCAAATTTGAAAGAACATTATGTAATACAAAGTTATGTTAATTAAATCTGTATTTTATTTCATCAATGCATAATATAGATTCCTACCACCTACAACAGCTACATATTCTACTACTTATTCTTAATGCAGCTGTTGCATGATCAGCCCCTAAAGTTTTTTACTGCTACACCTAGCGGTAGGAACGGCAGGCGTTTCCTTACAGAGATATTATACTCGTACCTTGTAAATATAGTAAAAAAAAACATTTTACGATTTTCGTTTAGAATAGGAAGTACCTATGTGAAGTAAGACAACGTTATGGTTAAAACAAAGATGTATTAATTAATTAAAACTGAAAATAGTAGGTATGCTTAGATGGTTTGACCATTTTGAGAAGATGAATGAAAGGAAACTAACAAAGGATATTTACAAGGCAGAAGTGATTGAAAACGCCCGGTGGAGACGCCCTAGAAGCCCTATCTGCAAGCTAACTAGGTAGCCAGTACATAGGTAATAACGGGATTCATGCAATACCCAAGTTTCTAGCATCGTAATTGTTAATTATTTATAATTAGATAGTTTCCAGTTAGAAAATATTACGAGTATTAGTTTATTATATACATACATACATACATAAACTCACGCCTTTTTTGGGGGTAGGCAGAAACTACAGAACGCCACCTGCTACGATCCTTACATACTTCTTTTGCTTCAATCACATTCATACATCTAGTCATACACACACGCCGGTTATAAGTACTGCGCACCTGGCCTTTCTGAAGAACATCACCTATAAGGTCTATGTATCTTTCTAGGGCGTCCCCTCCCGGCGTTTCCATTCACGTCTGCCATGTAAATACCTTTCGTTAGTCGCCTTTCATTCATTCTCTTAACATGACCAAACCATCTTAACATACTCTTTTCAATTTGAGTCACTACATCTTCTTTTAAACCACAACATTGTCTTATAACCTCATTCCTCAATCTATCATTTAAAGTTACACCACACATACTTCGCAAGGAACGCATTTCTACTACATTAATCCTATTTTCATGTCTTTTTTGCCATACCCAACCTTCACTTCCATACATAAGTGTAGGCACCAGCACACTGTTGTGAACGGCGAGTCGAGCTTCCGGAGACATCGATTTGCTGGTCACAACCGCATGTATAGCACCATTCACTTTATTCCCTGCATTCACTCTCCTTTCCACATCCTTTTCAATCTTTCCATCCCTTGTGAACATACTTCCCAGATATACAAACTCGTTCACTTGCTCCACACTCTTATCATTTATTTTCACTTCACACTCCGATACATCGTCTTCTCTTTCAAACACCATTACCTTAGTCTTGTTCACATTTATACTCATCCCTTTTAACTTAAATGCTTCATTCATCACAGTCACCATGTCTTGCAACTGTTCTGCTGACGATGCAAGTAGAACTTGATCATCTGCATAGAGAAGGCATTTGACAGGCAACTCATTCATCCCCAATCCGCACTCATGTTCTTTCAAACCTATTAGACAACTATCCATGTACAAGTTGAACAGCCACGGTGACGCTACACAGCCCTGTCTAATACCCCTTGAGATGGAAACCCAGTCCGTATACGCCCCATTAATCCTAACACAAGCACTGGAATCCCTATATAGAGATTTAAGTGCCCGTACCAAGTCCACACCGTACCCGGATAGCGTCGACCACAGTTCATCCCTCCACACACTGTCATAGGCCTTCTCCAAGTCAATGAAAGCACAGTAGACTTTTATGTTTATTATATAGTTAATGTGATTCTGAAATAGCCAAGTCAGAGGTGTGAGGGGTTCCCAGAGGCGGCATAACTAACTCTGACACCAGAGGTGGTCACATCCTTACAAGAAAAGAAGAAGACGAAGTGTTCTAATTATGTTATTTCGTTTTTAAGTAGCAGTCATATTAGAATCCTAGCGTTAACGTTTAATGATTGATGAAGATAGTTTTAAAGAAATTTTTTACCAGTTTATAGTGTCGTATAATTACGTAACTTGAAAACATGATTTTTGTTTTATGGAGATATTTCAACGATTTTAGTGTCAAATTAAAGGTCTAGATGTAGAACCATTTCATCTGTTTGAATAATATAAATCGGTCCACACGTTTACGAGATATTCGCTTATCCAATGTCATGAAAGTGTACCAAACCGGAATTTTCGATGTTATTGTTCTACGAACTTTTTAATTGTTTTAAAATGTGTAATTATTATCGCCGTATGTCAATAAGGTGTTTGAAATGATTATATTTTTTTTTTAGTTATGGCTCTTAAGATTTCAGCTAAGTAAATATGAACGTAAAAAATGGCCTAAACACGTGCAACAAGATATTTCAAGATTTTTTTTTTTGTCAAAACGTGGATCTTGTATGTGGGTCTTCCTCGTACCTACCACCCTACATACGCATTCAGGGGTGCGTGGTGGCGTGTGCCACCAGCAGAGTCGCTTGACTCAAAACGTATGGAAAGCACGTCAAACAACAGTGCAATACTGTCCCAGAGCGACCGCGGGTACTTACACCACCCGGGTACCGTCCGCAACAGATATTGTTGTGATGATCTTTAGAAAGGCCAGCGTGCGTGCATGTCATAACCCGCGCGCGTGTAGATGTATGAACGTGAATATAATGTAGCAGGTGAAAAGCGTAAGTTTATGTATATATGTTTAGATTAGGAATACATATAGTTTCTCTTTATTTAGGTTTTTATTATCACATTAATAGCTTAGTTAGTTACTTATTCGATTCACGGATACTTATGTACATGTTAGAAATATAATAATTTAAATAAACATCAACAACAAGTCGCAATTTTAAATAATAATAGGCTGAGCCAACAAGGCTTTCCATGTACGAAGGAACGATATGACTTAGGATCCGATTAGTTTTGAAGGAGAGTCCTATAACAGTCCCACTTTCTGCATCGATTTCTCGTCTTATAAAGGTTACTCTGGATTCTGGAACATTGGCTGTCAGGTGGCAATTACGATGGAAGGTCTTTATAATGGACCATTCGTCGCGCTGCGCAGGGATTCTATTTCATTTTTGTCCTAGTTTTCTCTCTTTCGTTGTACATCTGTGTCTATTTATCATCGACAGACTAGCTAGACTTGTAAAACGGCTCACGGTTTTTGCTACTTAAAATACTGCAACCATTGCCATAAGACGTGCAAAAGAACATATATATTAATAAGTTTTAGATTTGTATTGTTGTTAATAGGGTACTCAAGAACATTTTAGCTGCCGATAAATGAAAGGGCTTCAGTTGCCTTGAAGCAACTATCAATGTTGTATAAACCGGTTACAAAATATATAGGCATACGTGCATACTAGTATTATAATGTATAATATATAAAGCATATCGCCGTTTTCTTCGATACTTGAATCTTCAAATGAGTCATGATAATTATGGAGAACCGCAAGAAAAACGTAGAATTGCGGCGAATAACGCGCTTGAGACCGTACTCCACTACGGCAGGAAGGCAGTGCGGACGTTCCGCGACGCTCTATGTGTGGTTAGTATCAATAACTTACAGAAATGGTTTGTTATAAGAAACTATTACTGTTTGTTTACAAAGAAAATGTAAATTTTGCATACCACGTTTAACATTTTCTCCTAGCCTCTTTATTAAAATAGGAGGTAAGATAATCAATAGAAAGCATGCCTTCCCCTTTTATTCATGATTAAATAGCATATTATTGCAAAAATATCCAAATAAATACGGAAAATTGTTTGACGTGAAACGTCTCACCGAGAAAATGTCAGTGAGATAGTTGTCGACGTGCTTTCGTCACACCTAGCGTAAAATTCGATACTACATGTCAAAATGAAAACTCGTGCTACCGATTCCCATACATTTGGAGCGTTAACGCAACGTAAATACGTGAACTCGATACGAAGGCAATTGTCAAAAACTTGTGCTACCGATTTGTTAGTTCCAAATACGGACACATGGCGCTGATTAATTTTGCATACAAAAATTGTCGGAGGCGATACGTTAACGTAGTCGATCCAATTACGCAGAAACTCGTGCTAGGGCCTCTGTCTATTAAACAATGGCGGCATTATTTGAAATTCGAATGCTTTGTTGGTAAAAGAATTTCAAACCGCTGTTGATGATGTGATTAAAATCAAAGTTGAATAGAATGGCATCCTATCTAGGTCATATAGTATTGTAAAATTGAATAATATTTACGTCAGACCAATTAGAAACGTTCAAAACCTAGTCGTGAACACATGCTTTGCGTCGCACAGCCGCTAGCCGGGTACAAACTGTTTGGGCTTCATCAATATTGTGATACACACCGTCTCTGTACCTGTCAACGGTTATGTCTGTACATCTGTTGTTAAAGGGTTAGAACCCTATGGAAGTCATCATCATTATCATCATCAAAATATCATATTGAAAACATAATAAATAAAGCCTTTCAAATGTATGGTTTTGTCATGAGAGCCTATAAAGTCTTTGTGCGACCCTCTACCTTTTTGGTATTATACAAAACTTTAATAAGGACTCAATTAGAATACGCCATTCCTATCTCGAAACCGTTTTACCTCAAGTATAACATTAAATTAGAAGTCGTGCAGAACAAGTTTCTACGCACAATGAACTATAGATGTTATCATTCGAGGATTCCATACACACAGTTGTTACAGCGATATAATATTTTAAGTTTAGAGTCTCGGCGCTTGCTTTTGGTGGCCATGATGCTGCATGGTTTGTGTAACAATAGATTCGATTGTATTGAAATCACAAATAAGTTACGCTATACAGTGCCCCGAAATGTTATCGGAGGGCGGCTCGCGTGCCCCGGTTGTTCCATGTGGATTCATGTAGGACCAACGCCGGGGCACGGGTGCCTCTTCGTCAGCTTGTGGAAACCTATAACACACACTTCATGGACATAGATATCTTCTCCCTTTCTAGTAAAACATTTAAACATCTGGCTATAAATATTTTATCTCCATAATCTATATATATAAAATGCTTTGTCCTGAATGACTGACTGACGGATCAACGCACAGCCCAAACCGCTGAACGTAGAGACCTGAAACTTGAAAGGTGTATTCTTTGTATGATGTAGGCATCCGATAAGAAATGATTTTCCGAAATTCTACCCCTAAGGGGGTTAAAAAGGGGGACAAAGATTGTATGAAAAATCTAATTCCTTCGACTAATATTTTTGAAACTTGGCACAATTAGTAATCTAAGTACATGATAAAGATTGACATTATTAGTTTTTTTAAACTACCCCCTCAAGTCGATTTAGGGGGTGATGAAATTTGTATGGCAGAATCTTATTTCATGGGTAACTAAACTTGAAACATTACACAAATACTAAAATAAATAAATAATAAAGGTTGTGATTATTAGTTTTTCGAAACTACCCCCAAAAGACGATTTAGGTGGTGTTAAAGTTTTTATGAAAAATCTTATTACTTAGTTAATAAACTTGAAACTTGGCATAAATACCCAACTAAGTAAGCAACAAAAGGTTGCAATTATTAATTTTTCAAAAATACCCCCAAAAGTCGATTATTTTTTCTGAAGAATCTTACTTCTTAGGTTAATAAACTTGAAACCTGACACAAATATCAACCTAAGTAAACAATAAAGGTTGTCATTATAAGTTTTTCGAATCTTCCCCCAAAATTCGATTTAGAGGGTGTTAAAGTTTTTTTGAAGAATCTTATTTATATCTATATAAAAGCGAAAGGTCACTCATTCACCTATCATGAAATATCGAAAACTGCTTCACGTATAAAGATGAAATTTGGCAGGGAGGTAGTTTATAGTTAGTAGACGTCCGCTAAGAACGGATTTTACGACAGGGCCGGATTTAGGGGGTCTAAGGTCTCTCGAAGTTTGTATGAATGCCCTTAATTTTTTGAGCTACTAATTTAAAATTTGGCAGGGAGGTAGTTTATAGTTAGTAGATTTCCGCTATGAATGGATTTTGTGACAGGGCCGGATTTAGGGGGTCTAAGGGCTCTCGCAAGTTAGTATGAAAGTCCTTCATTTTTTGAGCTACTAACTTAAAATATGGGCAGGGATGAAGTTAATAGATAGTAGACGTCCACTAAGAACGGATTTTGCGACAGGGACGGATTTAGGGGGTCTAAGGTCTCTCGAAGTTTGTATGAATGCCCTTAATTTTTTGAGCTACTAATTTAAAATTTGGCAGGGAGGTAGTTTATAGTTAGTAGATTTCCGCTATGAATGGATTTTGTGACAGGGCCGGATTTAGGGGGTCTAAGGGCTCTCGCAAGTTAGTATGAAAGTCCTTCATTTTTTGAGCTACTAACTTAAAATATGGGCAGGGATGAAGTTAATAGATATTAGACGTCCACTAAGAACGGATTTTGCGACAGGGCCGGATTTATGGGGTCTCTCGCAAGTTTGCATGAAAGTCC
The DNA here is from genome assembly GCA_945859665.1 of Anorthoa munda. Classification (NCBI taxonomy): domain Eukaryota; kingdom Metazoa; phylum Arthropoda; class Insecta; order Lepidoptera; family Noctuidae; genus Anorthoa; species Anorthoa munda. The sequence goes on from OX243893.1 coordinate 4,001,449, forward strand.
TTCATTTTTTGTGCTACAAACTTGAAATTTGTCATGAAAGTAGTTTATAATTAATTAATTAGTAGATTTCAGCTAAGAACGGATTTTGTGACAGGGCCGGATAAAGGAGGTCAAAGAGCTCTCGAAAGTTTATATGAAAATGCTTCATTTTTTTGAACTACAATCTTGAAATTTGGCATGGAGGTAGTTCATAGTTAGTAAACATCCGCTAAGAACGGTTTTGTGACAGGGCCGGATTTAGGGGTCTAAGGGCTCGCGCAAGTTTGCATGAAAGTCCTTAATTTTTTGTGCTACAAACTTGAAATTTGTATGAAAGTAGTTTATAGTTAGTAGATGTCAGCTAAGAACGGTTTTTGCGACAGGGCCGGATAAAGGAGGTCCAAGGGCTCTCGCAAGTTTATATGAAAGTGCTTCATTTTTTGAACTACTATCTTGAAATTTGGCATGGAGGTAGTTCATAGTTAGTAAACGTCCGCTAAGAACGGATTTAGCGACAGAGCCGGATTAAGGCGGTTTAAGGGCTCTCGCATGTTTGTATGAAAGTCCGGATGTCTTTTTGTACTACTGTCCTGAAATTTAGCAAGTCTAGAGTTTATGAGTAGGAGAAATAAGCTAAGATTTTTTTTTGTGATACTCTATATTTTTTCCCTAATTCGTGCTTTAAAAAATGATGCTTTGTGTGATAGGCATTTTCTGTTGACTGAAATATAATAATAGTTTGCGTTAAACATCATTAAACTTTATATCTTCTTAACCACGCGGACGAAGTCGCGGGCAACAGCTAGTCTATATATATAAAATGCTTTGTCCTGAATGACTGACTGACGGATCAACGCACAGCCCAAACCGCTGAACGTAGAGACCTGAAACTTGAAAGGCGTATTCTTTGTATGATGTAGGCATCCGATAAGAAGGGATTTTTAGAAATTCTACCCCTAAGGGGGTTAAAAAGGGGGGCAAAGTTTGTATGAAAAATCTAATTCCTTCGGCTAATATTTTTGAAACTTGGCACAAAAAGTAATCTAAGTACATGATAAAGATTGACATTATTAGTTTTTTGAAACTACCCCCTCAAGTCGATTTAGGGGGTGTTGAAATTTGTATGACAGAATCTTATTTCATGGGTAACTAAACTTGAAACATTACATAAATACTAAAATAAATAAATAATAAAGGTTGTTATTATTCGTTTTTCAAAACTACCCCCAAAAGACGATTATTTTTTTTTGAAGAATCTTACTTCTTAGGTTAATAAACTTGAAACTTGAAACAAATATCAACCTAAGTAAACAATAAAGGTTGTCATTATAAGTTTTTGATCCTACCCCCAAAATTAGATTTAGGGGGTGTTAAAGATTTTTTGAAGAATCTTATTTATATCTATATAAAAGCGAAAGGTCACTCATTCACCTATCACGAAATATCGAAAACTGCTTGACGTATAAAGATGAAATTTGGCATGGAGGTAGTTGGTAGTTGTTAGTAGTCGTCCGCTAAGAACGCCCGCTATTTTAGTTTGCATGAAAGTCCTTCATTTTTTGTGCTACAAACTTGAAATTTGTCAAGAAAGTAGTTTATAGTAAGTAAATGTCAGCTAAGAACGGATTTTTCGACAGGGCCGGATTTAGGGGGTCTAAGGGCTATCGCAAGTTAGTATGAAAGTCCTTCATTTTTTGAGCTACTTACTTAAAATATGGGTAGGGATGTAGTTTATAGATAGTAGACGTCCACTAAGAACGGATTTTGCGACAGGACCGGATTTAGGGGGTCTAAGTGCTCTCGCAAGTCGTCGCAAGACGTCTGCTAAGAACGGATTTTTCGACAGGGCCGGCCTTCGGGGGTCTAAGGGCTCGCGCAAGTTTATATGAAAGTGCTTCATTATTTGAACCCTAATCTTGAATTTGGCATGGAGGTAGTTTATAGTTAGTAAACGTCCGCTAAGAACGGATTTTGCGATAGGGCCGGATTTAGGGGTCTAAGGGCTCTCGCAAGTTTGCATGAAAGTCCTTCATTTTTTGTGCTACAAACTTGAAATTTGTCAAGAAAGTAGTTTATAGTAAGTAAATGTCAGCTAAGAACGGATTTTGCGACAGGGCCGCATAAAGGAGGTCAAAGGGCTCTCGCAAGTTTATATGACAGTGCTTCATTTTTTTAACTACTATCTTGAAATTTGGCATGGAGGTAGTTCATAGTTAGTAAACGCGCGCTAAGAACGGATTTTGTGACAGGGCCGGATTTAGGGGCCTAAGGGCTCTCGCAAGTTTGCATGAAAGTCCTTCATTTTTTGTGCTACAAACTTGAAATTTGTCATGAAAGTAGTTTATAGTTAATTAGTTAGTAGATGTCAGCTAAGAACGGATTTTGCGACAGGGCCGGATAAAGGAGGTCAAAGGGCTCTCGCAAGTTTATATGAAAATGCTTCATTTTTTTAACTACAATTTTGAAATTTGGCGTGGAGGTAGTTCATAGTTAGTTAACACCCGCTAAGAACAGATGTTGCGACAGGGCCGGATTTAGGGGTCTAAGGGCTCGCGCAAGTTTGTATGAAAGTCCTTCATTTTTTGTGCTACATACTTGAAATTTGTCATGAAAGTAGTTTATATTTAGTAGATGTCAGCTAAGAACGGATTTTGCGACAGGGCCGGATAAAGGAGGTCTAAGGGCTCTCGCAAGTTTATATGAAAGTGCTTCATTTTTTGAACTACTATCTTGAAATTTGGCATGGAGGTAGTTCATAGTTAGTAAACGTCCGCTAAGAACGGATTTTGCGACAGGGCCGGATTAAGGTGATTTAAGGGCTCTCGCATGTTTTTATGAAAGTCCGGATGTCTTTTTGTACTATTGTCCTGAAATTTAGCAAGTCTTGAGTTTATGAGTAGGAGACATAAGTTAAGAAAGAATTTTGTGATACTCTATATTTTTTTTCTAATTCGTGCTTTATAAAATGATGCTTAGTGTGATAGGCATTTTCTGTTGACTGAAATATAAAAATAGTTTGCGTTAAACATGATTAAACTTTATATCTTCTTAACCACGCGGACGAAGTCGCGGGCAACAGCTAGTCTATATATATAAAAATGAATCCTGATTTCCCTTGGTCACGGCATCACGCGTGAACGGCTGGACCGATTTCACTTATTCTTTTTTTGTTGTGTTCGTTATTGTTAGGAGAAGGTTCTTATGTAGGGTAGGGTAGGGTAGGTAGGGTAGGGTAGGTAGGGTAGGGTAGGTAGGGTAGGGTAGGTAGAGTAGGGTAGGTAGGGTAGGGTAGAGTAGGTAGGGTAGACTAGGTAGGGTAGGGTAGGGTAGGGTAGGGTAGGTAGGGTAGGGTAGGGTAGGTAGGGTAGCGTGGGTAGGGTAGCGTGGGTAGGGTAGGTAGGGTAGACTAGGTAGGGTAGGGTAGGTAGGGTAGGGTAGGTAGGGTAGGGTAGGTAGGGTAGGGTAGGTAGGGTAGGGTAGGTAGGGTAGGGTAGGTAGGGTAGGGTAGGTAGGGTAGGGTAGGTAGGGTAGGGTAGGTAGGGTAGGGTAGGTAGGGTAGGGTAGGTAGGGTAGGGTAGGTAGGGTAGGGTAGGTAGGGTAGGGTAGGTAGGGTAGGGTAGGTAGGGTAGGGTAGGTAGGGTAGGGTAGGTAGGGTAGGGTAGGTAGGGTAGGGTAGGTAGGGTAGGGTAGGTAGGGTAGGGTAGGTAGGGTAGGGTAGGTAGGGTAGGGTAGGTAGGGTAGGGTAGGTAGGGTAGGGTAGGTAGGGTAGGGTAGGTAGGGTAGGGTAGGTAGAGTAGTGTTTGGTGTTTTTATGGCAAAACAAAGTTTGCCGGGTCAGCTAGTATAAGATAAATTAACGCGATGAACGATACTCTTCCGTTTCCTATTTGTTCATATATTAATCCGTGGACAATGGTGTGGGTTATATGTTTGCCAATTTATTATGTACTCATAGTTTTATTTAAACTTTAACATGTAACTGTTTTTTTTTGTCCCTTTTAAATAAAATAAAATAAATAAAATCAACAGCCTTTTAATGTCCCACTGCTGAGACATAAGCCTCCTTTCTGTGAGAGAGGGTTTTAATCCATCACGCGGTCCCAGTGCGGGTTGATGGATGTCACATTTCTTCGAATTTTTGGTTCTAGAACGTGCCGGTTTCCTCAAGATGCTTTCCTTCGCCGTTTTTAGAGCAGTGGTGATGAAATATTTTAGACAAGTAAAGTGCCTGCATGGCTTCAAACCTACGACCTACGCCAAGTAAGTTGGAACCTTTATCACCGGGCTACCGCTGCTAAATGGAAGTATTTAGTCTATAATTTCCCCACTGCTGGTAGACCTTATCTAAGCTTAGAGGCCTTATCTCCGCCTCGCGGGCCCAGTGCTGGGCAGTGTATATAATGGGGCAAAGTTAGTAAGCTGAATGAAATTAAACACGGCAATCTCTAATCTTTCTGGCCGGATTGAACGAGGGCTTTCCGATGCGCATGGCGCGCTGTAGTTTTAGTATGAGATTTACTACTGCGCAGCCATTTGTAGCCAACTTCAGACCAGCCAAAAATATTGGGAATTATTGTAGATAAGTGACAATATTATAATTTTAGATGAAGTTTACCGCTTGTCCAGTATCCGGCAGGGCAAGCCACCGCGGTGCGATCAGATCTGCAGAGGCACTGACAAGGTGCATAGAATACGAGCATACAAGATCACCATCACGATAGCGGGTAGGTAGAACGAGAGGGTTGCGCAGTAGAACACGTAGCTGAAAACAAGAAATATGAGGAGTTTACAGCCAATTCCACGACAAATAATTTTATGATTTCTGAAAGTTGTTCCGGTCTGGTTGTTTGTGAGTTATGTTGCTCGTAAGTGCACACACGATACTCTTACAGGGGTAATGCCTCGTGTGGGGCAACGTATTTGAAAAGAGAGAGGGAGTGAATTTTATCATCATTATTTCGGTCTGCAGGGCATTGACTTCCGGAAGAGAAAAATCTCGTACCTACAGTAGAGAAGGTAGGTACCTACTCGTACTACAATCCATGCTGCAGGCATCGCAAAAATCAATTTGATATTTAGGTAGTTTAAAACAACAAACTAAACCTATGTTACGGCGCAGCGCCTCACGTTTTTTGAATACTAAATTCGCACGCCGATAGATCTATGCCCTATGTTTTTAGTAGGCATTGTTATTATTTTTTTCTTTAAATACTTGTTATGTCATCCCATTCTACCGTCTGCTTTCTTAATGTACGCACGATACTCTATCATAAACCATTTAACGTGTAATTGGACTTTAATTAGCCCCATTGTATAGTCAAAATATACAACCAATTCTTTTTTCTTTTTTGATTTTGCCCCACACTGTGAATTTCTCCTACATCTTGGGTGCATTTACAAATATATATACTCACATACATAAACAGATCCCAGAATCCGGAACAACTATCTGTAGGCCATACGAATATTTTTGTTCCGTGCGGGAATTGAACCCGCGCCATGAAGCGTAGTTGTGCAGTGGTGGTTCGTTTTCGTTGTAAACTATGCATAGTTTACCTACAACAAACGTACATCATCATCACCAGATCACTTACCACCAGGTGTGAGATTAGTCCTCAACGTCTAGACTGTCAAATATAAAAAAATACTCGTAAAATAAAACCATTGCAACTTACCTAAGATTAGTATTGTCAGGACAACCTTTCTCCTCATGAGCCAAAGCTTTCGGAGACGGTATAAAGATGGTAAGCAGTGGCAGCGCCACAGCTAGTGATAAAGGCCAGACAAGGCCGGCGAACAGTCTCGCCCGCTTAGCTCGCCTGGCTCAAGCTAGGGGAGCGGTGATGCCGCTCCAGCGCTCCCAGCCGAGGCAGCAGAGAGAGAGGATGGATGCTGCACAGCACATGATGTCTAGCATCTTCCAGAAGCTGCAGGTCTGGAAATACCTTTTTTGTTTATGTAAATAAAACTCGAAGGAAATTAAAGAAATGTCAATTTATTTATGCAAATAAGTTCTTTACTATGTACATCACTAAATACTATAAAATAAAGTACCCCACCGCGTTTGTAAGCGATATTCTCAAAAACTACTGAACGGATTTCCATGCGGTTCCCACCAATAGAAAGAGTGAGAAACGAGGCAGGTTTTTGTGTGTCGCTAGTAATTTATACATTTCTGGTTCATAAATAGGCTTCTTCTATTTCTTATCGAGTCGATGACTTCTTTTTTGTCCTTCCTAACGGCTATTTAAAGAGCCATCCAATGTTGCCTTTCGTTAGCCTCGTTTATGTGCTGGGGAGTGCTGGTGGCGATTCTTTGTGAATTAGGCCTGTTATTAATATTTTGTTCATAGCTGTGCTTTGAAACCACGCCACAGGCTGAAAACTGATTCATGTTTAATTATATCAAGTTACGATTTTACCTTTTACCTGTTCAGCACTACTCAAACAAGAGGAGTGTTTCACGCCAAAAAATTTACTAGATCGAAGGTCAATACTTCTATTTGTTATAACAATCACTACTTACCCAGTTGAAACACGAACAGCTCCCTCGCAGCAGCCACAGGGATGACAAACAGCCCCACCAACAGATCAGCAGCGGCGAAACTCGCCAGTAGGTGGTATGCGGGCGCCGTCCTCGACCGACGTAGTGTGACCAACACCGCTGCGTTGCCGATGGTCGTGGCCGCTATGAGAGCGGACATCACAAAAGCCATGGCACACCAGTGGGTTGTCAGCCCACCGCGCGGGTGGAGAGAGCTCATGACTGTGTATCTGGAAATCATCACCATCATACAATTCAACACCATATTCTATAGTGATCGGTCTCTATCCCCGAAGTAGGCCGCAGCAAATATAGTTTGTCAAAATGAGGGATTACATTGATCTGTCGAACACCCGGTGCGAGTGTGCTGCCACTGCACAGAATATTCCCACTGAGTCTCCTAACTGTACATTCACTTGTACCATGGATGGCCTGTACAGTGCGCTTCTGACGCTGCAACGAACGTGGCCAGCCACCTACTGGGCCCACACAATATTATTAAATATACCGTCGAATCGAAAAGAAGAAGACTCAAAGGTATGCTGGGAGGCTGGGAGGAAACTCAACTTTGTGTAAGCTCGCCTGTGTTCTCCGAAGGGTTGGGCTAAGTATACAGTTTAATATACATTTCAAAACTCATGTTTGGTCCCATGTAACATAAAGGAAAGCTGTGGTTCAAAAGAAGACGTAGTGAGAAAACTTAAAAGAGTATGCATATAGTAGTAGATGGTTTGGCCATGTTGAGAGGATGAATGAAAGGTGATTAACAAAAGGTATTTACAAGGAAGTCGCCGGGAGGGGATGCCCTAGAAGGATCTCATTAGTGATGTGCTTCAGAAAGGCCAGGTGCGCAGTACGTGAGTACGGTTATGATATCGGTGTACGTCTATAAAGCGTGAACGTCAATGAAGCAAAGGGAGTGTGTAAGGATCGTAGCAGGTGGCGTTCTGTAGTTTCTACCTTTCTGCCCATATAAAATTTAAGTTAGTTACCTTTTCATATTTTTGGCATCTCCCAATCTCTGCCTCACAATAACTCACTTGAAATAAATAATGCCTCACTCACAATATTCAGCCAGACAATGGTAAAAAACACTTCTTGAAAAATCTAATAAATTATTTAAATAAACTATGAAATGCTACGTATATATCTCCGGACGACAATATTTTTCGTTTATTTCAACTGTGTTCCTGTCCTTATTACGAGATCTATGAACAAGCTTCAGTTAAGTGTTTTGTGTGTGAGATCCAGAAACACATTCAGCGGTTTTGCAAGAGGAGTTTAGTTTGACTGACTATTGATTTTATATTATTTAAAGAATCTTCATAAAATACGAAATTAAAAACAATAATACTATGATTGTATTGTTAGCAAGTAGTCACATAACGTCACGCCTGTATTGCCTGATGAGTAAGGTAGAGAAGTAATTAGCTGACGACATTAGTGTAGTTTATAAACTACAGTATTAACATGTACTACTATACCGATAATATTATTGTGTATAATAAAGTGTTTTTAGTTTTAGCCAATTACGAAATTGACTCTTTCACAAAATGATTGAGCAGTTGGAGAAAAATAAAGGATGTTCTGTATCAGGCTCTGTCATTATATTCCCACCTGACAAATGTAATGCAGATATTAACACCTAGATTCTGGGGATGGCACTCAGACGTATTGCTTCACAATCACCTGATTCGCAGCGTTGCACTCAAGCAGAAGTTCTATACGAATCTTCGGACAATAGCGGAGACGATAATTTGCCCTTGTATTAGTTTTGAAAACTTAATGAAATCGAGGTTGCAAATACGAGTGCTACTCAGGAAAACTTACCGACACTCACTGCTTCTAAACAAGCTACTCCTACAGGGTGTCTAACGCCCAGCAAATGCCGAACCCTTTCGGGCACGCTCGGCGCAATTTGTGATTGTATTTTTGTTATTATTCTTCTCTTTTACTGTGTTTTTTTGCTGTTGTGTTGTGCCTGCGTCGAATTTTTTTTTTCTATTCTTTTCATACCCAACCGCGTTCGTTCACTCCTTGATGCACCCGGCCCGGCAATATACATATATATATAGTGACGTACACAATATTGTTCAATACTATGTAGTTTATGAAATTACCATGGTATGTGAAAATAAAAAACGTGTATTATACAGGATTTATTTTTATTATAAAGCGAAACTAAAGCTAACATGAAATCAAAATTTTATAGAAATATTTATTTTATATCTAGTCCATATTATAAAATAAACTACCAAGAATAGACAGTCATGGTGATTGCTGACAGAAATGAAAACTAAAAAACATGTCACTGACGCGAACCCTTAAGTTTTAACCTACAGAAGACAGACAGAAACTGGTCCGCGAAAAAGACAGAATAAATGAAGTTCACAAGAGAACTCTAGTAGAGTGTCGCGTTTTAAGTACGTCTACCTTTTCATGTATTGTAACTTTACAATACCTGGGTTTGTGTGGGATTTGAAGGAAGACTAAAGCCAGAAGCTTTAATTCTCGTTCTCGAAAAACGTTTGCATCCAAGCAGCAATTTCATTGATATCACAATCAAAGTAAACAATTGACAAACCGTAGAGCAATTTAAGAGAGAGAATATAGCTAGCAAAGTTGCTTTCTCGCGAAACATTTTTCTGGTATGCCAACAAAATTTAAAAAAATTGTTGCTGAGGTACTAAAAAGGTAGTAAATATTTACAAAGAAATAAATGATATGTCCCGAACTATAAAAAGAATGTTTGTCCACTTTAACTTTTGCGCGTTTTTTTGCTGTCAATCGAGGTATTAAAAATTTGAAGTTAGGTATCAAAAAGTAGCAAAAAGGTAGTGCATTTTGGTATTTTCTAAACATCAAATATCTGTATTGGTCCAGGGGTTCTAACGCTTACATATTTTTGACAGATTGAGCCTGAGATTAGAAAAAAACCATAAAAATACAAAAAAAATGCGTCTCTCTGTTAATTAATGTTATCATTTTGAAAGCAATAACTTAAAAATGTATAGTAAAGTACACCAAAAATGTTACAAAATGTAACTGTGCAAGGTATATTTGTATTACCTAATCTTTTGTGGTTAGATAATATTTGAAACTCGCCGCGTGAATGGATACATGCCTGTTTAGGATGCACATTTCTCAACACTATTTTGAATGCTTTTGGAGACATATTCGTCACTTCTTTAAATGACAGCTTTAGAACCGTCAATGAGTTAGAAATTATTACAAATTCGATAAAATACGAATCGCGATTTGATGCTCTATTACTATTAAGTTAGCAGATACTCGCATTAGTTTTCGATGACTTCAATGTTAAGGTTGTCCTATATTATATCACATTACTTGTTCACCATTTAGTTGTTTTTGCTGACAGTTTAGTTATTTGTGTCGACCACTAGAAGCAATTCAATTTACTTTATTTGTTGACAAAATACATTTTGTAACTGAACAAAACTCTGTAATGAGCTGACCCTTTAAATATTGCCGTTTTCATAAGTAAGGCTGTTAGTCTTGAAGTAGACTTCAATCTGTGAGAGAGTAGATACTGCACTACTCGTAGTAGCTGAGCTGGAGGTTTAGTAGTTAATAATGTGACCCGAAAACTAGTAAACTATTACATTGCCACTTCTGTCTAACCTTGGAAACTAAATTGCAAATTTATATCATCTATAATTAACTAATAATGGAACCGCGCCCTTATATTTGTTATAATGATTAGTATGTAATAGTGAAAATAAACTCTTCAACGGCTTCCGAACAACCTCCGTTTTTCAGACAACAGTTGAAGCACACGTCGACTCTTCTTTGCCCAGAGTTACCGGCGTAGCATCTGCAAACAAGATAAAGAGGAACTTATATTATAATGTAATAAAGCGATTGTGGCATGAACATATATGACAATATCAATCTGATGATTCAGATTACCGATCTGACCGACATGGCGCCGATTTATTGATACAAATCTACGGCATGTTAGACTGTCCGTATGTATGTACACGAAACGATGAGACTTGTTAGTTTCAACGACCAAAATTCTTATAGTTATTCTTGCGCTCGTCATGGGTGACCGACATGAGGACATAACAGCCGGACACAGTTCGAAGTTTCATCAGATCAGACGGACGTAAAGGTGAAACTGATCATTGTTTGGAAAGTCATTAGACTAAATAGATTTTTACCTGGACTTAGCATGTCTCTCAACATTGAAACACATTGGATACACTTCATTACAACGGCGGGAACATCGCATCTTTCTCCATCATAGCCTGCTGTGCATTGACACACCGGCTCATTTTCCTCATTCAAGGAACAGACACCGTTGTTTGAACAATACTCATGGCACGCGTTAAATTCGCAGCGTTCGCCGGCGAAACCGGCATTACAGCTGAAATAACGAAGATATTGATGAGTTACTCTATAATCAAGAAAATCAACAAATATGTATGACTAGCAGTGCGCTCGCGACTTCGTTCGCGTGTTTTATTTGATCCTATAAATAATTTTCTTATGTGCAGTTGGTGAAGACTATGTTATTCACTCTAGCTTTTCTCTTTTTTATTTTTCATTTTTGTTAGTGAGATTGCGCAGTAAAATTCCGCAAAAAAGCTTAACACTTCTTAATGGGGCGATAGATTTAAAAAACGTTTTATGTTAATTTTGATTATTAAGGAATTAGATATTTTTCATACAAACAAATTTTGCCCCTTTTCACCTTTCCTTAAAGGTTGAATTGATGAAATGCCAGTTTAGTGTTCCCCTACAATCCTACGTCAAAAACGAAACCTGTACAGTAAGATTCTTAGCTTGGGGTTAGTTTCAAAAAAATATAATGACAATCTTTATTATTAATTAAGGTTAGTTTTTGTGCCAAGTTTCAAGTTTATTAACCCAAGAAATATGATTCTTCAAAAAAACTTTAACACCCCCTAAATCATCATTTGGGGATAGTTTCGAAAAACTAATACTGGCAACCTTTATCATTTACTTAGATTACTATTTGTGCCAAGTTTCAAGAATTTTGGCCGACGGAATTAGATTTTTCTACAAACTTTCAACCCCTTTTTACCGCCTCAGGGGTGGTATTTTCAAAAAATTAATTCTTAGTGCTCACTTGATGATGAAATCATCATCACCTTCCTGCGCTTGTCCTTGTATAGATTATACTTTATGTTTAATTAACAGGCGAATGAGTTGCGCGACCACTGTTCCCTTTTAAGAAGCCCTGTTGTGTGTAAGAAGAGGTTGTAACGGAAGGGTGGGATCAAATTATAAAAACTGCTTTTGCCCATGTAAATGTTTAACTTTCTTTAAGGAAGTCCTAGGCCTAATTACCTAACAATATTGGCTTTTCCATACAAAGTTTTCGTCAGCTGACCAACATTTGTATACTGAGATAATTTTTTTGTTAAGAATTGACTGCGACATCGTTGGAGAAAGTTATTCATATTCATGCGTAGATGCAGATTATAAAATACGGTCACACCTTTCCGTTGCACCCTGTATAGAAGTTTATTTGACAACACTGACTACGGAATGGAATTCAGATTTCAAATATTAATATTGATGAAAGTGTTAATAATAATATGTTTGAAAGAAAGAAAGAAAGAAAGAAAAATAGTTTATTCTGCACAAACTAAACGCACAATACAAAATAAAGAGTGGCATTCACCAAATTCACAAATTAGCCAAAAGCCTCGTATTTAAAACAAAAAATTATAAAAGTTTGTCAAATTTTGTCTATTGCTTGATGAAAGCAATAAACAGTTATCTGTGGGTGAGAGGCCAAAGACAATTTACTTGCGTAATATGTTTCGACATTACCAAATGAAAACAAACAAACAAAACAATCACAAATTAACGAAATTAAAAAAAGAAAAAGAAAGAATTATATTTCTATTAATTTATACTAAAAAAAATTAAATTATAATAATAAAATTTTAAACCCTAAAAAAAATAATAAAAAATGTTTGCAACAAAATTTATAGATGAATCGATTTACCTGCATTTAGGCTGTCCCTCAGTACCGACACTACAGTTTCCTTGCAAACAATAGTCTTTACAAATGGAAAATTCGCAGCGTTCTCCAGAGTAGCCGGCATTACAGCTGAAAAATGAAAATATCGATGAGTTACTCTATAATCAAGAAAATCAACAAATATGTGTGACTACTTGTAACAGGCAAATGAGGTGCGCGACCACTGTGCCGCGTGTCAGACACACTATACAGTGTGTCACGGTAGGGTGTGATCAAATTTTAAAAACTGCTTTTGTAAATTTTCTCCCAACGAAATCTTAGGTAATTACCAAAACAAATTAGATTATCCATATAAAGTTGCCGTTTGTATGGAAGATACCTATAATGTTTTGTAGAGAATGGACTACGACTTCCTTGGAGAAAGTTATTCCTATTCATGGGCAGAAGCAGTTTTTAAAATATGGTCACACCTTTCCGTTACATCCTGTATATAAGTTGTTTTTTGGCAACCCTGACTACGGTTATGGAATTCAGACTTCAAGTTGCCCTTTGTCCTTCAGTGGGACAATAAGGGGCAGGTATAAATATTGATGAAAGTTTTTATATTATGCTTGCAACACATTTTATGTACAATTCGATTTACCTGCATTTAGGCTGTCCCTCAGTACCGACACTACAGTTTCCTTGCAAACAATAGTCTTTACAAATGGAAAATTCGCAGCGTTCTCCAGAGAAGCCGGCATTACAGCTGAAAAATGAAAATATCGATGAGTTACTCTATAATCAAGAAAATCAACAAATATGTATGACTACTTGTAACACGCGAATGAGGCGCGCGACCACTGTGCCGCGTGTCAGACGCCCTGAAGATGGTGTAACTGAAGGGTGTGATCAAATTTTAAAAACTGCTGTTGTCCATGTAAATGTACAACCTTCTCTAAGGAAGTCCTAGGCAATTCCCTAAAAAGTTGTATTTTCCATACAAAGTTATCGTTAGCTGACCAACATTTGTATGGGAGATACATTTTTTTTGTTAAAAATTGATTAAGACTCTCATAAATAAAATTATTCATGTGCTTGTGTAACAGCAGATTTTAAACTATGGTCACACCCACAGAACAGAAAAAACGCCGTCTACAGGTCACACCTTTCCGTTAAACCCTGTATATAAGTTTATTTGACAACCCTGACTACGGTTATGGAATTCACACTTCAAATTGCTCTTTGTCCTTCAGTGGGACAATAAGGGGCAGGTATTAATATTGATGAAAGTGTTTATATTATGTTTGCAACTAATTCTATGAACAACACGCATTTACCTGCATTTAGGCTTTCCCTCTGTACCGACACTACAGTTTCCTTGCAAACAATAGTCCTTACAAATGGAAACCTCGCATCTTTCACCATCATAACCTGCTGTGCATTCACAGACCGGCCCATCTTCTTTATTCATTGAACAGACACCGCTGTTCAAACAATAGCCATGGCATGCGTTAACTTCGCACCTTTCGCCGGAGAAACCAGTTTTACATCTGAAATAATAAATACCTACGTGAAACACATCAAACACGTAATAAAGTACGAAACCAGAAACCGCTCCAGCCTGTGGACGTCTACAGAGGAAGTCCAAACACTGCTCAATCTCTAGCTATCCAGCCTTGCAACTCAAGTACTGTAAAACCAGCAAAATCAGTTTTGGTCCGTGAATTTGGACCTTTTGCTGATTTTGCGGTAGTTAAAATAAAATAAAACAAAAGTACACAAGACACTATGGCCGAGTTTCTCACCTCTAAATTGTCGCAGAATTAATGTGACAAATTGTCAAGCACGCGTTATCTGCTGTAATTGGTTGAATGATTTTTAAACAGCCAATCACAAAAAAAGGCCAAATGCGATTTGGACTTGCGCACGAAGGGTTCCGTACCATTATCGCAAAAACGGCAAAAAATCAGGTTTGTTGTACGGAAGCCCCACTTCAATATTATTTTATTCTGTTTTTAGTATTTGTTGTTATAACGGCAACATAAATACATCATCTGTGAAAATTTCAACTGCCTAGTTATCACCGTTCATGAGATACAGCCTGGTGACAGACAGACGGACCGCGATCACGATCGGATTACGATCTGTAAACAATAGGTATACCTACTATCAATGAGTTGTTTTAAGTGACGTTAGTTAGGTTAGGTTATTAGGGTCAGCTCAAACCGAGACGCGACGTGACGCGACGATGCTAGTACTTCATGAGACAAACATGTTTTACCTGCATTCTGGTTGTCCGTCAGCACTGACACTACAATCTCCTTGCATACAATAGTTCTGACATATTGAAGCTTCCCATCTCTCACCGGTGTAACCCGGTGTAGATTCATAACGAGATGCCTCACTCACTTCCGTACCATGGGAACAAAGTGAGTTCTGTATGAGACTATATATACGTTTACAGTTTGTATTTCCTTGACTTTGTTCCTTTGTTGTATAGTTGGCTGCTATATGTTGACAACCAAATAAACAAAAGTCTGAGTGAGAAATTGAAAATAGTTTAGGTTCCTCACGTTGGTTTGGTTTTTTCAGTAATTGCCAGATTTTGTCTTGCTTTTCGCTCCTCCAGTAGATAAAATCTTTTGATACAGACAATGAATTTGCATAATATTCGTTTTTGATAACATATAATGTTGTTTCATTCTTTCCGTTGAAATTGGCACTTTTAATAGATAACTGATAATCATTTTTAATAATTAACTCAATCCAGTACATTTTTTGTGTCTGTGGATCAATGGCCAAACTTAGTCGCCAATTAACATCTTTCTCTATTAGAATTTCTCTCTCGGAACCATCAAAGCGAGCCCTCTCTATTTCACTGGATGTGATCCAGTAAATATATCTGTAATTTGTAAATAATTATGAAAATTAACAAAGTTCAAACGATTTTGTTGAGTCATAAAACTACATACAATAGCAAAATAGCGGCATAAATAACTCACAAAATGTCTTTTTTTAATACAATTAATATAAATAAATATTTAATCAACCTATAAGTGATATTACATTTTAGTATCGCATGGCGCACGGTTGGCGCAGTGGTTGAGCGATTGACTGCTGCGCTCCGTGTCGCGGGTTCGATTCCCGCACGGAACAAATATTTGTATGACCTACAGATTGTTTGGTGTTATGTATGAGAGTTTATATCTTTGTAAACGCACCCACGATACAGGAAGTAATTCCTAGTGCGGGGCAACGTTTTAAAAAAAAAAAGAAAAAGAAATGTATGAATTTTGTGAAAAATGCATTTTGTTTATTTTTTAAGATTAGCAAGACACGCTTAACTGACGAATATCACCATTACCTTTAGTTTTTCACATATATTTAGCTAATTTTATAGCCTGTGTCCATTTGGAATAATCTTCAATCAACAATACAACAGACTAGATAACGCGTCACGTACAAAATCAATGCTAAACTCTGTTCGCATGAATATATACATACTATCCTACATTTACAATACTTACTACAGCTACATTGTTTACTAACGAACTGAGAAGTTTTAAAACAGTTTCAACCTAATTACAACCTTGGCACTTAGTAATAAAGTCACAAATCTTCAAAATATTATCTTACACTTACGACCATTCGTCACAAAAAACGAGCAAAGCAATAAATTACTTCTCATCATCATCATCTGCTTAGCCTTTTCCCCAACTATGTTAGGCTCGGCCTCCAGTCTAACCGGATTCAGCTGAGTACCAGTGTTTTACATGGAGCGACTGCCTATCTGACCTCCACAACCCAGAAACTGGGTAACAAGATACCTCTTGGCTAGACTGGTATCAGATCCCAGGCTTCTGACTGCCCGTAACGACTGTCAAAGATCTTCAAATGACAGTCGGGACCAACGGCTCAACGTGCTTGCCGAGGCACGGAAGAAACTCGGTAAACGACCTCTGCTAGCGTTGCTTCACCTTGATGATCGACCCGTGCGGCTGTTGTTATTTAGCCACGAGCTGTCACATGTCTTCAAATTTTTGGTTCTAAGACATGCCGGTTTCCCCACGATGTTTTCTTTCATCGTTTTGAGAGCAGTGGTGATGAAATAATTCACACAAAGTAAAGTGCCTGCCTGGATTCGAACCCACGACCTACAACTTGTAAATCGCGGCCGTTACCACTGGGCCACCACTAGCAATAATTTATTTCTGTCACTTAGAAATGAAAAGGCATAGGTTAAGTAACATTTAGTGTGAAAAAAGTCTTAACTAACAACAAATTAAGTACTTTTTGCAGTTATTGCCTTAAGTTACGCCTTGTATTGCCCAACCTTCGCCAAACACTTGTAACGGTGCTTTAAAATCGGTAATTTTGCTGTCGTTTCAAATGTGATATTATTTATATTACGTAATCTGCATTTACTTACTGAAAGTAAGACACTTCGGCCGGTAAGTAGCTTTTTCAGTCATTATTATTGCAACTTTTGAATACACATTGACGCATTGTGAAACGTGTTTACACTGTCTGTGTTTCAAGCGAACCAAACAACGTTAAGAAAGAGCTCACGTCTCAAGTGAGCTGTTATTTACCAAGACGTACTTTTTGCGCCGACCCGATATCTAGTTGTATTGTTGATCGAAGGAATTAATGTACATACAATGTATGTGTGATATAGAATTTTATAGGAGCAATGGTTGCGCAGATCACCCTCCAGATAAAATAAGACAAACTCCTAAAATTCACTCTCCCTCTTTATAATTATTAAAATTAGAAATATTCGGTTATATTATAAAACCAAGTAAAAACTACCCTGTAATGGTCTACGAAAATGATTTCTGTTTATATTTTATGTTCCGCTAATTTTGCCGGTGTATGTATTATATCACTTAAAGTAACGTACCCTCCACAACTATCTACTTCGATATCCCAGCACCCTCCATTCGTCGTTACTATATGATTTCCGTCAACTGCTTTATCAGAAGATGCAGGATTTAATGGAAACGAGTAAATATTATTATATCTGGTCCTCCAAAACAGTAATTGTGTGACCGGGTCGTAAGCGACAGGCACGCCATCGCTATTGTATGTTATTCCCGTAACTAAATGTTGTATTTTCCTGGTTGATAGGTCAAAGCTGGATATTGACACATTGGTCGGGTACTTGTTGTCAGCAAAGATTACCCTGTAGTGAACTGGATCATAAGTTGTGGATTGAATATCTTTAGCCGACGGAATGTCTTCTGTGTGCGTAAGTGTTCCATCGTAATAAAACTCTAGTCGTTTCTCTCTGCCCATGACTATGTCTGAAACATGAAGATAAGATTTAATTAAAAACTATTATTTCCTCATCTTTTCATAACATACGCTGCTCATACAAATGATTTGCATTTCCGCCAGTCGACATCCTGCTCGAGAACTACGTTCTACAATTTACTACTTACAATGAAAAACAATAAAATACACCATAACAGATTAGAACTTTCAAAAGTTACATAACCCTTAAACTACCTACCTAAATTTGAAACGGAAACGGTTTAAATATCCTGAAGCTTCAAAATTTTCTATTTTCGTTGTTTTTTTACATAGATAGTACAAAATATAGAAAACTAGCTTGTGCCAGTGGCTTCACCCGCGTGAAAAGGGTTTTCTTATCCCAAAAGAACATTATACCGGTATGCAAAGTAGCCTTCAGACTATAAGTTATTTCTGTGCCAAATTTCATCCAGATCCGTTCAGCCGTTCTGGCATGATTGAGTAAAAAACATTCAAGCTTCACATTTATGATATTAGTAAGACGTAAGATTATAAATAAATATGGAACACATGAAAACGTAAAACGACGTAGTGACGAGCATGTGGTACACATTTCTGTGCGCCTACCAGAACAAAAGAGACGTAGAGGCCGCCCGCCATTGAGCTGCAATGCTATTCTGTACACATCTCACCGTGATGACGTAGGTGAAGTGAGCTCGAAGTGGAGTGAGCTGTCAGGGATGCCAGGGATTACCTAATTTATTACATTTACAATCATATCGACAGTCGGATTTACCTATTAAAAGGAAATATTAGCGTAAAGCTATTCATTTAGGACTAAAATAATGGAAATATCTCCAAAGACTAAAAAATACCCATAAGAATATGCATAGAACGTTGATCTGTAACTTTAGATAACTTTAAATAAATAAATTATTATAAAAAACATTATCGCGTTAACAAGAAAATACTTCCAAAACGAAAAGTACGTACGTGCATAGAACATTGATCCGTAACCTGATATAAATAAGGAGCAGAATCGCGTCGAGCGTCCACAGAACGATAAGACGAGTAAAATAGTAAAATACTTAATGATTGTCTAAATTGGGATTACTCAACCCGATCAACAGCTGCTTTACCCCACCCATCTATTTCGCAACTTTGCCAACAACTGCTTCAAACCAGCCAACCCACCCTAATCCCATTCTCAACCAACACTTGCTTATCTAACATAACTTGATATGGATAAAAGTCACATTTAATTTAAATAAATTTTAACCCCCTAAATCGTCTTTTAGGAGTAGTTTTGAAAAACTAATAATTAATATTTTTTTACTTAGTATTTATGCCAAGTTTCAAATATATAAGCCCAACAAATTTCTTCCTTCCTTAGGGATAAAATTGCCAATAACCAATACATGAATTCTTTTTATCAACCAAAAGCTAAATCTTTAATTTCACGTGTCACATTTTAAAGGGCAGAAATTTCACGCAATCTTTAATTAACCCCATCTTACCTCCTTAGGGGTGGAATTTCCAAAAAACAATAAATACAAGAATTCCTTTTATCAACAAAGAGTATAAATCTAAAAGTTCAGGTTTCCAACTTGCAAACTGTAGAAATTTCATACAAACTTTCACCCCCTTTTTACTCCCTTAGGTATAGAATTGCCGAAATTTAAAAAGACCCTTTTTTTACTAACCAAGAGCGTAAACGAACTATTTCAATAAGTGAACGATATTTTCTGTTCCCAATAAACTAAACAATAAACTTCCAAAATTGCAAAAGAGTATCTAATATTAATACAGATTTGTAATTTGGTTCTCTTATTTATTTTTTTCATAGAGGGGGATGAAAAGCAGAGTGTGCTATGCGGTACCAAAAATTATTTAAGCTAGAGCGACGTACATTGAATCCTTCGCTACGCTTGTGATTCTACTCTAGAATCCTTCGGTTCACTCTAGATACAAACAATCACTCTCGCTCGCAATACATAATTTTGGTCCCTTGTAACACAATCTACTATTTACTAAGCTTAATTGCAAGTACGTCACATGGACGGAAGCCATGCAATTCGATCGATATACACTTTAAATTTCCTTAGAAAATTGACGTGACACAATTACAACTGCATCGCGCCATCAGGATCCCTTACTGTCATAGTCCGATGGGAACATAATTGGACACGACCGAAGAGTAATCTGCACTGCGCAGGACTAACGGCTTAGCGTGCTTTTCGAGATGCGCCTCGATAAATATTAGAATGCCAGCTTTCAAACTCCAAGCTACCATTGCGAATAATAATTCGTACCTTGTCCGATCTAGGAAACGAACACAAGACACTACAATCGGTAGACGTATTAGCGACCGGGAGACCAATGGGTCAGTTCGGAACACTCTTTACGCTGGGATGGTTTCTTGGCTGAAGCCGAAGGTGGTGTTTTTGGCCGAAGACGAGCGAAGCCGAAGCCGAAGGTTCAGTCGGACACTACCACCAAGTGAAAATTACTAATCTATATCTGTACTAATGTTATAAAGAGGAAAGATTTGTATTTAAGTATGTAACGAATAAACTTAAAAACTACTGGACCGATTTTTCATCTAAATTGGGTTAGGTAACAAACAAGAGTTATTTCCGCATTTATTATATAAGTATAGATATTAATTATTTTTCTCGGAGCCGGTTGTTCTATCCTCGAATATATATAATATATCATAGTGCATTTCTTGCTAGAGTATCAGTCTGGTAACACAGTAGCCACGCAGTTGTTTTAGCTCCGAGGCGGCCGGCAACTAGCAAAAATCCTTGTATTTATCAAACTTTACTAATATTAGTGAACGCCTCGCGGTTTCACCCGCGTATTTCCCGTTCCAGTGGGAATACAGGGATAAACAGAAGCCTATGTCACCCGGGGATAGAGAAGCTTCCCAACGGTAAAAGAATATTTGAAATGGATCCAGTGGTTTTTAAGTTTATTCGTTACATACAAAAATACAAATCTTTTCTCTTTATAGTATTAGTATAGATATAGATTAAACATGCAGATAGTTTGAGACCCTGGGAAGGCGTAGGATAGTTTTTATCTGGGAAGTGCGTGGGATCACACTTCAACTTTCCATGGAATGATAAATCACTTTATACACGGGTGAAACCGCGGCACAGTGTTTTATACACCCAAAAAAAGTGACATCGGCTTTTTATTGGCTATTTCTACCAAATAGTTCATTACAAATGCACGAGTAGAACTTCCATGTGCCAATTTTGAATACTTGATTTTTAAAAAAATCGCAAAGTTTTTGTGACCTCTAAGGTAAAAAGAACAAAAAAAAAACATATTAAGAAAACTGTACATAATTGAGCTTTGTTCGTATTGCAGTTTTATGAAGCAAGTACAAGTAGAAAATTATGCCGTGTTTAAGTAATCAAAAACGATAATAGAACTCGCAAAAAAAAATGTTTTACCGAAATCAGTATCTTATTTTTTATTTTTTTTCCAGCTTGAAGTAGAACCTCTGTCTGGCACCAACAGATACCTTATACTTAGGTTTATAATCCATAAAAATATGACTTTCAACTTGGGCCTAGGTTTTGAGAAAATGATTTCCAAAAATATGTGTTAGGGTTGTCACTATTTTGACCTTTTGTGACGATTAGTTTTTATCACATAAAATCTGCAGGTCTTTTATCTTCTATAATGGTATAATTCTAACAATTAATTTTAAAACTTTTCACGTGAAATTGTACGAAAAATATATAAGCATACAAATGTAATAGAACAGTTAATGTACAAATGCGAGCTCAGCACATAATTGGGTTCTTGGCTTCTTAGTTTGATTACTGTCTGATAAACAGTTGCCTATACTATTATAGGGTAGAGATGACAATAAATTAAACTCCGTATAAGTCATGATATTCCCAGTCTACACATAAAAATGCAAACGAATATAATTATCCAGTATAAATTACTGGATAATTATATTCGTTTGCCACAGGATTTTTCATTTTTAGCATTTTCTACATGATGTATCTGTTAATAGGTAAGCACCGACAGATTAACGACTCCCACTTCCTGATGCAATTCAGTGCAAATTATAGCTTATGCCTGAGCCACAAGAGTCAAAGCGTGCCATCTCAACTAGATATAGTAAGAATGCATGCGAAATTTATTACTTCCTGTTACACACTCATGTCATTGTGTCATGAAATTAGGTAAGTGCGAAAGAGAAATAAAAACCTCAAAAATATATATTTCAACTAATCCAAGTTGAAATAAAAATATTTAGAGTTTTTGATTGTCGTACAAAATTTGCGTCAGCGATGTAGGATCGAACCAACTTAGATGTACCTAGGCTGTAGGCTTGTGGAAGACATGTTACCGATGACGTTCTCTGCGACAGTCTGTCTACTACTTACGAAATAAATACGCAAGAGTCACCGAGATTACCTTCTACTTAACCTATCTCACTATCTGTGTTATCATGGGTGTTATTGTTTACGATTAAATAGACTATATCTGCAACATGCACTATGATCGATAAGTCATAAATAATTTTTACTAAATTATAATTAATTTTAATTGATTATAAACAGCAAATAATAACTGACCTTTGTGACACCGCTAAATTTGGAATTTTGGCCTCGGTACATAAAAATCATTTTCTCGAAACCTAGGCCCAAGTTGAAAGTAATATTTTTTTGGTTGATAAACCTTAGTAAAAGCAATCTATTAGTACCAGACACAGGTTCTACTTCGAGCCAGAAAAAAATAAAAAAATAAATAGTGATTTCGATAAAAAAAAAAATCGTGCGTTCTATTATCGTTTTTGATTACATAAATACGGGATAATTTTCTCCTTGTATTGCTTCATAAACCTGCAATACGAATAAAGCTCAATTATGTACAGTTTTTTTTACGAATTTATTTTGGTCTTTTGGGCTTCAAGGTTACGAAAACTATACGATGTATTAAAAATACAAGTACACAAAATTGACACGTAGCATAGAAGCTAGTTACCTATACACTTAATATCAAGTGCTATGTATAAAATTACTGACAGAGTCCTGATTCGAGCAAATCGTGTGTTTTCGACGCAATTCTCACATTATTCACAAAGATTATAAAATGAAATCAAATATGATATTGAGATAACTGCATTAGAATTCAGACTGCTTGAGAAGTGATCTGGTGTCAGAGTGGAACTTTCCAGTCATGCTTTTTGGAATAATTTTTGTTTTTTTGTGTGCCGTTCCTTAAACAATTAATTTTATTTATAATGTTAGGTAACGGAATCTGAAAGGTGGAAAGTGATTTAGTAGGACCACATATTTTTTTGGATCATTGAAACAAAAAGAACGGCAACGGCAAGTGGGTATCGGACTAGCGCGCTACAGGTTCCAAATAAAACCAACCATAATTTTGAAGGTTCACATTTGTACATCCAATTTCTTAAATTCATAAATAAAACATGACAGAAGAACAAATTTTAGAGTTCCATACGTCCGAATGAAAAAATGGAACCCATTATACGATCACTCCTGAATCTGTCTAGTCAATAGTCTCAGTACTCTCAGCCAATTTACTTTGAATCTACTGAGCCGATACAGTTCTTTAGTACACATAAAATGAACCTCTGTGACCCAAACACGGAGGGTAACGTGCATAAATTAATAAAATTTTGAATATGGGGAATCAAGATTATAAAAATGCAAATTATAATAAAAATTGCTAACAAAAATGTTGAGCTCTTTTCTTTGTGTTTGTAAAATGGGTACGATTCTGGTAAGCGTTAATAAACCTTATTTATGCCTGTAGCAGCAGCGGTGAGGTTTGTGAAAACTTATGGTGTTTTTGAGATTGTGTTGAGGATTTTGAATAAAAACGATGCGTTCGTCTTAACGTACAAATTCTGTATTCGCCATTTTTATTTTACAACATTCAAGGAGAGGGGTGTGGGAACAATATTTTGGAAGACGACCAATCACAGTCGATTGACAGGTATGACGTAGTATATGGTGTCATTGCCTGCTTCGAGATGTCGCTGGTGGTCCCTGATGTGCGTCAGTGGAGTAAGAATCCATAACATGCCCCCGGCCTTGGAAGCAGTGGCTTTCAATGGCCTTCAGTCACTGCATCAGTGTCGATCACGTCCTGTAGTAGCGGACATATCTTGGTGAATGCGCGCCTCACCACGCCCGATGACGTCTGTATATCGGCCACCCGGGATATACCATCCTTTCCTGGGATAGTGCAAAGGACACGTCCCAAATGCCACTTCAAAGGTGGGAGGTTGTTGTCCTTAATAGCGACCAAGGAGTTTGGTTTGAGCTCGTCCTTATTCGCCGTCCACTTTGTCCGCACCTGCAGCTCGGAGATGTATTCCTTCGCCCACCGGTTCCAGAAGTGTTGACGAAGTTGTTCGACCCTCTGGTATCGCTGGAGACGACTAGCAGGAACATCGCTCAGGTTGTCGCCGGCTGGCGCAGTCAATGGTCGGCCAATAAGGAAGTGTCCGGGAGTGAGCGGGGAAAAGTCACTAGGATCGGAGGAAAGAGGAGACAGAGGTCGGGAGTTTAGCACGGCTTCTATTTGAGCCAATACTGTGCTGTACTCTTCGAACGTGAGATGCGCGTTACCTATCACTCGACGAAGATGATGTTTACACGACTTCACTCCTGCCTCCCACAGACCACCAAAATGCGGAGAATAAGGGGGAATTAAATGAAATTTAATATTTTGACTAGACGCGAATTCTAAAATATCATTGCTACAATTAGTTAAAAATTTCGAGAAATCATTCATTACACCTACGAAATTGCGACCATTATCAGAGTAGATATCTGCAGGCTTACCACGGCGTGAAATGAATCTTTTTAAAGTAAGTAAATACGCTTCACTGGAGAGGTCACTGACTAACTCCAGGTGTATAGCACGTGTCACGAAACAAACAAAGAGACAAATGTAGCCCCTGATAAGCTTAGCACCCCTACCCTTGCGGTTCAGAATGAGGACTGGCCCAGCGTAATCCACCCCACAACGAACAAATGGAAGACTAGGTGTAACTCGATCCCTAGGTAAGTTACCCATCAGAGGACTAAGCGTTTTACCTCTAATGCGAGTACAGGTAACACAACTATGCACTACCTGACGCGCCAAATTTCTGCCTCCAACCGGCCACCATGATTCGCGTAAATTAAAAAGTAATGCCTGCGGAGCAGCGTGGAGAAGCTGAATGTGCTCATGGCGAAATAATAAAGTGGTAAAATAATGCTTGCTATGAATTACAATGGGATGCTTTTTACCGTAAATGAATTCATCAGAATTAACTAAACGACCACCTACGCGCATTAATTTGTGATCATCTAAAAACAAATTTAATTTAGACAAACAACTTTTACTTTTAATAGTCTCATTATTAGATAATGCCTTATATTCAACTGGATAAGATTCCATTTGACAAAACCGAGCTAATGTTTTATCTGCGTGGTCTAACTCGTCTACACTAAGGCCGCCTGTACGCTTATGATTTTTAAATCGACTGTTATTTATAAAACGTAACATAAAGGCAACCGCACGCCTCATGCGTTTAAATTGAGAGAATCGAGTGAAGGGAAACAAAGATAATTCACAAAAATCATGAGCTACAACGGCAGTGACGCATGATTTGACCTCAGGTAACTCGCGATGTTTGAACGAGTCCGAACTTTTGTGATCGTCTATTGAAAAGCTAGGGTCACGAAGAAATTCAGGACCTTCCCACCACAAGGTAGATGAAGAAAGTTCTTCCAATCGAGCACCGCGTGACGCTAGATCGGCGGGATTATCACCACCGCTTACGTGACGCCACGGGGCGTCTAGTGTAAGATCATGAATTTCCGCGATCCGATTTTGAACAAATGTCTTAAGTTGGTTCGGCCTCATGTGCAGCCAGCCTAAGACAATCGTGGAATCAGTCCAAAATACTATGCTATTAAATTTACAACGTAATGAGTTGCGTACCTTGTCGTACAGACGAGCACCCAATAAAGCCCCACAAAGTTCGAGCCGTGGGATACTGATAGGTTTTAAAGGCGCGACCTTTGTTTTTGAAAACAATAATCTAACCGATACTGTTAAATCATTGCAAACTGTGCGAACATAAACACATGCGCCGTACGCCGTCTGAGATGCGTCGCTAAAAATGTGTAAGTCAATATACATAGGCTGTGTACCTATAGCGTGGCGAGGTATACGAACAGTATTTAGCGCTTGCAATGAGATAACAAACCGGTTCCACACGCGCGCCGTGCCGTCTGGAACGTTATCATCCCAATTTATTTTTAATAACCACAATTGTTGTAAAAGAACTTTGACAACAACTATGACAGGACTTAATAAGCCGAGAGGGTCAAAAATTTGAGAAACGTTTGATAAAATAGACCTCTTTGTAAGAGGCTTGGCATCATCAATATTAAAGTGAGAATTAAAATAAAAGTTGTCACTTGCGTTATGCCAGCCCATTCCTAAGGTTTTAGAACTAACATTTTCATCTAAACTTAAAGGTTTAAACTGACTAGACGACTGACGGTCATCATCGTGTTTAAAATTAAATATCCACTTCCTAAGTGGAAAACAGCCTGACTGCAGCGTCTTCTGAGTTTTTTCGCATAGATCTAATGATTTTATTTTATCATCTAATCCCGTAATGTAATCGTCGACATAAAAATCCTCTTTTATAGCTCGAGCGACATCAGGATCAGGAGATTCAGAGGCTAATTGTTTTAGGCACCTAACACTTAAAAAAGGTGCGGAGGCGGTTCCATACGTCACGGTGTTTAATTTGAATATACCTAACGGCTTTGAGGGATGGTCACGCCACAGAATCATTTGCAACCTACGTTGATCCTCATCTACCAGGCACTGCCGGTACATCTTCTCCACGTCGGCGCACGCGACATACCTGTGCTGCCGAAAGCGGAGAAGAATGGCAATGAGATCACCCTGTATTGGAGGGCCAACCAGCTGCAAATCATTCAGTGACTTCCCAGTGCTCGATCGTGCGCTTGCATCAAACACCACGCGCAACTTGGTGGTGGTGCTGAGCTCGCGGAACACGCCATGATGCGGCATGAAATAACACGGGGATTCATAGGAATCTACCTGTGTCATATGGCCTAAACTAATATACTCTTGCATAAAATTGGAGTAAAGTAATTTATATTCAGGAGAACGCTGCAGACGTTTTTCTAACGCAAAAAATCGACGTTCTGCTTGTGTATAAGAATCCCCCAAGGTATCAGGTGACTGATGGAGTGGAATGTGCACGCAGAATCTCCCCTCGCTATTGCGAGTAGTAGTGCGAACAAAGTGATCTTCGCATGCACGTTCTTCCTCAGTCTGTGCGTCTCTGACCTTAGACGGTTCCTCAATATCCCAGAACAATCGAAGTTGCGTATCTAAAGAATTAATAATATTGCAATTAATTGGTGCATTTTTTCGCGTATAATTATGTATAGGTCCGGAAATAATCCAGCCTAGTTTGGTGTTCTGTAGAAACGGACCACTAGTCAAACGAATTTTACCGTCTTCTAACAGATCCCAAAACCTATCTGCGCCAATCAAAATGTCAATATTTTTGTAGTCTAGAAACTCCGGATCGGCTAACCGTATGTTGTCTGGAATACAGACTTGCGCGCTTAATTTACATACGGCAGGCATCGAAGCCGTGATCCTAGACAGCACATAACAATGAATGCGCGCAGTAAATGAATTATCGACGCAGGATTTAATAACGATATTACAAGCTTGCGAACAATGTACTACCGAATTACCTACGCCTCGAACTTCGTTTGTGGACTGTATTAATGGTGCATTTAAGAGTTGACATAACGATTTTGAAACGAAACAGCGCTGGCTTCCATTATCAAGGAGCGCCCGCGCCTTATGATATCTACCGTGTACATCTGCCACATCAATGATAGCTGTTGACAATAACACGGACTGCACACCTATAGACTTCGATTGCGGTTGCATGTGTGCCTTGTTTACTTGAATAGGGACTGCGGGGTCTGAGGCGGCTGATGCGGCCGCGGGGTAGTGCGCAGGCGCTTCACTCTCATTAGCACGCGATGGCGACGCCTCAGTAGTCGTTGTGGAATGCAAAGCAACAGAACTAGCGTTATCATTGTGCAATAATGAGTTATGTTTTTGATTGCAGTGTCTACAAGGCCCAAACCTACAATTATTTATTGAGTGCTTCGAATGTAAACAATTCTCACATAAGTTGTGCTCGCGTACAAGTTTAAGCTTTGTGTCCAAGTCGCATTCGATAAACTCTTTACAAGTATACAGTGGATGATTCGCGTTACATTTTGCGCATATTAACTTAGCGCGTTGCTTATTTGATTTACTCGGCGCGCTAGAAACATTGCAGTGTGACATATTATGACATTTTGAGTGTTGTTTTTTGTTGTCAGTGCTTTGAGCTTCTTTGCTATGTGACCGCTGCAATGCCTCCAGCATGTCCGCTTTGTTGCGCAAAAAGTTTATTAAAACATCCACCGATAAACGTTTAGAAGTATTGTTATCGCTTGGGTTTGGGAACAATGTGCACTTATGAGACCCCCATTCTCTTTCAGTAATTCTATCTAACTTTGAAACCATGATATTAATAATTAAACTATCCCAGTAGTTTGTAGGCTCACCTAGAACCTTAAGTGCGCATAAATTTTTCAAAATAGTGTCTATTAATGTTCTAATCGAAGAAGGCGACTCTTTAGTTATTGCAGTTATATTTAACAAAGCTTTGATATGGTGATCAATTAAAAGACCGCAATTATTATATCGGTTGAGCAATAAATCCCATGCAACCTGATAATTATCAGCAGAAAATTCTATGGAATGTATAGTTCTATGTTCTAGTCCTGCACTGTCTTTTAGGGACGATTTGAGATAGTGGAACTTTTGGATGTTGGAAATATCTTTAGAATTATGAACTAGTGAGGTAAATGTGTCTCTGAATTCGAGCCAGTGCTCATAAGAACCGTCAAATGTAGGCATGGTGATAGTGGGTAACTTCACGGATTGCATTTGACTGTTGTTATGACTATGAAATGACCTGGAGCAGTCAGGGACCTCATCAGCGTTCAGCATACACTCAGCTATAGATATTAAATTGTAGTAACTATCTTCAAACTGTTCTCTTTGATTTAATTGTTCGCCTAATTCACTATCAGAAACTCTTTCTTCTATTTTAGTTTGAATGTCGTTGAATTCTGAAAATAAAGTAGTACATCCTTGAATCCTCAACTTTAAATCAATGCGTTTTTGATTAAGAAAGTCATGATCACAATCTTTTAGAGACTCTAAATAATTATTAAATTTGGTAAGCCTGCCCTTAATTATACCACGCTTCCTAATTAAATCGCGAACTAACTCACTACTTTCTACGCTTAGAAAATTAGGAGATTTGTCACGGGATCTAGCAGAGTCAATAGGCATTTTGGTGGTCAGTGAAAAGAGGAGTACTCACGGTTTTATAATCGTCAGCTCAATCACACAAGACCCTGATGCTAGCAACGTCACCAGGCTAGTAATTGACTGGAAATCCGATATTCCGAGAATACAATGCGGCAATTTCTCTGAAATAAGAGCACAGACACACTATAGCATCAAATAGAACTCAGGAGATGATAGGAAGGAGTAAGGATTGGCCCCACCGATTGCGTATTAAATTCGATGAAACCTTTTGCGTTTTCTTCTCAATCCGCCACGTGCAAGGGTTCACATCCAAAGGTCGCTCGGCGATCTTGTAGATATTAATAATCCATTCGGTTCGAAGGTCCAAAATGTAGCAGCAGCGGTGAGGTTTGTGAAAACTTATGGTGTTTTTGAGATTGTGTTGAGGATTTTGAATAAAAACGATGCGTTCGTCTTAACGTACAAATTCTGTATTCGCCATTTTTATTTTACAACATTCAAGGAGAGGGGTGTGGGAACAATATTTTGGAAGACGACCAATCACAGTCGATTGACAGGTATGACGTAGTATATGGTGTCATTGCCTGCTTCGAGATGTCGCTGGTGGTCCCTGATGTGCGTCAGTGGAGTAAGAATCCATAACAATGCCAATCAGCGACCACACAGCCCCTAGACGCCTAATAACAGGCGAGCGATATCTGTCAACACATATGACTAAAAGATCATATACAGGTAATAAAGGTCGCCACTCGACAATTTCGAATTAGTATCGACCACTTCTGTGAGCCGTAAACACTTCCGCGTCCGTCAACAAAAAAAATATTTCATGAATATTATAATGGCCTCTTGAACAATACGTTGGTATGGTAACAACATCCAGACTTCAAGTTTACGGAAAAATGGCATAACATTTCATTGATAAGTTAATAGTTATATAAACATAATTAGATTTATTTTCTGATATTATTTGTCGGAGTTCATATTATACTGGTCAAGTTTGCAGGTGAAAACGCCCACCGCATGTTTGCGTCTCTTTCTTTTTAAAGTAATTTTTTCGCTATCTCTTCTCCTCTATAATTTCGTAAATAGAACTAGTGATGCACCATATCCTATGACCAAATCTGTTATCGATAGAACTAGAAACCTTACAAATAAAGACATTAAATTAAAAAGTTTATTAATTGTGAAACGATGTTTTGATTACGTTTTTACTAATATTTAATATTACTATATTTAAGAACCAACAACCGAAAAAAGTATGTTTCCTTAAGAATTTTGATATATCTTTTTTTTTTTTAACATTTTATTTTATTTCTAAAATGTTAAAACGCCGTATAATTAATAATAAAGAAGGTAATTTTAATAAAATAAAAATAAGTACAAATACTAATTATAAAATATCAATACCTTCCTGGTTTTATTTAAACCTGTCCCACCCTTAATGAGGCGCATGACCTTGGTAAGGGACCAATCAGAGCGCAGTACCCCCGTGCCTCATACCTCAGCTAGTTGACAGAATTGTTTTGATGTATAAGATCAAACATTAGGCGTCTAGTGGCTATGTGGTCGATGATGCCAATAAACTCAAATCAGATTAAAATGTATTAAAACTAAATTATTATTATTCACAACTTTATACTCACCCCAATTGAAGCACTGCACTATCGCCAGCTGCAACGCTAACAACAGCAATACACGCATGTGATACATCTTGGTCTCGAAACAACGTGAATTCATCAAAACTAGATGAGACGTCCACTCTCGATGACAGCTCGTTGAATACAGAAGTGAACTGATAATGTTATGTGAACATGACGCTATAAATAGGCAGCTACATGACTCTTGCTCAAAACCCATTTCCTGTTGGGAGGACTGCCTGTGATAAGCGGGCTTCATATGGGTTTTTTCCATATTTTTAATCAAATTCGTTATTATTTAGTCATTTTAATTTTCGCACGTTTATTATCTGGCTGCTGGTTTCCTGTGAACATTGATAATATATTTATCAATAGGACGCAGGCACGTTAGTTACAGAGACGCTCGCTGATAAGCGGACCAATTATGTGGGAATCTTACATGTATGTTATTATATACTAGCTAGTTAGTGCCTACGACGTCGTTGTATACTTTGATGTGTAGCCATGTCCTTCACCAAGGTCCGTTGTATCTCTATAGCCAAATTCATCAAAGTAGATCCAGCGGTTTAGTCGTGAAAACGTTACAAACAGATCTACTCTCACATTATAATATTTGAATGGGTATAAGTATCGAAGCATGGATTTGTATTCAGTTGATGGTCTCTGTGTCTTTCTTACCCGATTGCGCGACAGCAAAGACGACTTTATGTTTATGACGCGTGGCAATGTATGTTTGCATTTAGGATGCCATGTACCCACCCTAGTAGCAACATAGCGGCTGCATGAATTTTAATGAGGTCATTTTAATCAACTCATCTAGTTTGTGCGATTGCCAGGAAGACCTACGAATTATTTTATCCTCAAACTCACTGACCAAAAACGTCTGGTTCGCATGTTTTCAATGATACGAGTATAAACAAACAATTCTCAATTCAAAACATCAAGATCGGAGACAACTCTCGAAGTTGTAGAAGGTCTAACTTCGAGAAACGGACGACATGTCTTTGTTGCCATGGAACATGGGTAGGCCTTTAGTGTAGGATGCTACTTGTGTCGTTCCTCTTGTATCATTTACTATTAGCTTTTATGTTAACTCTCTTTACCTAAACAGTGTAATAGTTTTGTACATTAGCAGTTGTCGTATAATCTGTTTACTAATTGGGGCGCTTATTTACTTAAAATTCCGGATTTATAGTCCCGAGATTGCTAAAAATGTTATCTTTAAGAGTACAAGTAAATAGACAGTTTCATAAAACCCGTTGTAACCACGATATTTTCAATAATTAATGCTTAGGTTACGGGCATCCGTTGGATTTAAGACGAACGGAATCGGTCAATGTGGTGACACTTGAGGAGGCTTTGTACAGCAGTGGACGTCTTTCGGCTAAAATGATGCTGCAATCCTAATATCGGAAATCAATATCGGAATAGTAATGCTTCCGATATGGCATGCCCTAGTTGTTACACTATGTAACTAATAAACCTAAGCAGACTTTAAACAAACCGAGGAATTCCTATCTAACTTCAATAGCGTTCACCATTCTTATTATCAGGGCCCTTGATTCAATGGTACCTATACATTATTACTACCCTTAATTTCTAGGACCGAATTAATTGATAGTTAGCTGCAGTTAACATACAGTTTTCCGGTTTGAACGTCAATGTGGTTAGCTTTTTAGTAGGGCCAGGGTTTAGTAATGAATTCCATTTAGGAGATAATTTTCGTGACAGGGAAATTAAAGTGGTATCGACCATGTGTGTTGATAATGTTCTATTTAGGTCAGGGTGATGAACTTCACTGAGAATCGTAGTTGTTAAATATCTTAACGAACCGACTAGCAAGTTTCTATTGATCTGAAAATATGTTCCACTGTTGATGAGTCCAGTCCATATTCCACCACCAAAATTATCTTAATGAGTAACGCTAACGCGTACTTCAAGTTTGTTTGTAAAATTGCCCAAGGTCGGCAATATACTTCTTTCCTTATTCTTATACCGTGTTTTAAGCAATTATTACATAACTACTTAATATCCACCAAGGTAAAGTTATGGAGAACTTAAGAAGAAGAAAGAAGGCATGAAACTGGCTCCTGGAGTGATAAGAGTGGAACATACACATTAGTGCGTAATCTGCTGTGAATGTGCGCCACATGTTGTCGTTTTTGGAAAGTTATGACAGCGTCGTTTTGGGTTTTAGCAATATTATTCGTTAACGCAAGCATGTATACTTTTGAAACTTTTTATGGTTAATACAAGCGTCAAGATGGACTGAATACAGTTTTCAGCGAGCTAATACGTTTTCTCATTTGGGAGCTGCGATTTTTTTCGGGATTTCAAAAAAGCGCGATTACTTGTTTTTTTTTATATCTATTTCCGGCACGAATAGGCACATATACTACTCGTGTATTTTTATTCTACAGGCGCACATACAATGGTTTTAGAGAGAGATACACGATTCTGCAAAACGTTACTCCAGCAGGAAATGCGATATCTAGAAAACGTGATGACGCACCAATTATATTTTCAGCGCACATTTTTGCACAATTATAAGCTCTCTGCCCATGCACAATATTTTTCACTCCGATCATTCGTTTAGAATTTTCCTGCTGGAACGACGTTACTCCAGCAGGAATCGTTATTCCCCTTTTTTTTCAAAAACGATGACTCTCACGAATTTGCTGGGATAACGTTCTCGAAATTATGTATTAATTTATTAAAATTTTCACATTACAGACGTAAAAGAGTTCAACAAATCTTGTGAGGACAACGTCCAATGCGACGGCCTGGTCGGGCTACCAGACGCGCGGTTTCCAGACGCCGCGCTGTGCAAACAACTCAGCATAATTGCAGTCCACAGCTGGACATAAGCTCTCCAAAAAAGTATTTCGCGAGTGCAATTTTATAATTTGTTTTAATAATCTATATATATAACTAGCTGTTCCCCGCGGCTTCGCTCCCGTGGGCCACCCCTCAGGACCTGTTATCGGGATCAAAAAATAGCCTGTCACTCAGGAATAATGTAGCTTTCTATTGGTGAAAGAATTTTTTAAATCGGTCAAGTAGTTTCCGAGCCTATTCGGTACAAACAAACAAACAAACAAAAAAATCTTTCCTCTTTATAATATTATTATTAGTATTGTATAGAAAAGGCACTGTCCCGACTGACATATCACCGCCCAGCCTAAACCACTAATGATAGAAGTTTGAATTTTTTATAGGAATTTGATTTTATACTGCAGGCGTCATTTAAGGATTTTTGGAAATGGGATGAATTTCCAAAAATCCTTAAATGACGCCTAAAGGTGTAAAAAGGGATGTTAAAATTTTAATGAAATTTATATTGGTTATTAACAGAATTACGAATACGAATTTAGTATTTATGATCTTCAATACAATTAAAGAATAACGTATTTAAGGCTTTTTTGAATTTCATCCCTAAAAGGGGTAAAAAAGGCTTTTTATAATATATAATTTTTATAACACTGGTATTGTCACACAAATAACAGCCCCACTTCGTGTCAAGCAATTACTGTCCATACCAGGTTGCCTGGAAGAGATCGCAGAATGCGATAATGCCGCCCACTGTATTTGGTGTACAATAAAGTATATAATAAATAAAAAGGGGTGTTAAAATTTGTATGAAAACTAAATTGTTCATTATCAAAATTAATTGAAATGTAGTCATTCTGCTCTTCAATACAATTAAAGAAACAGGTATTTAAGGATTTATGAATTTTATCCCTTAAAGGGAGAAAAGGGGTGTTAAAGTTTATGTGAATGATTACTGGATGTGCTTGGGGGAAACAGTTTTCATAACTCGAGTACCACTGATACCCTCTGACTATGTCTTTGAGTTTAAGCGATTACGATTCCTCTCAAGGTCTGCTTTGCAATGACCATAAATAAATCTCTAGGTCAGTCATTAAGGGTGGCATGCATAGATTTAAGGCAACATTGCTTCCGACACGGGCAATTTTACGTTGCCTGTCCCAGAGCCACCACTGGCAGCCTGGTCAATTTGACACCAGACAGAAAAAACAGCAATGTGATATACAAAGAAGTGGTTAATTAAATTCTAACTTGACGACTTTGTTAGTGTAAGCTAATTGGAGTACCCATAACTAGACTGTACAGGATGGCAAGACTCATCACTCTGTCAGAAGATGCTTTAATTTTTGCAACTGGCGGAAAATATCTATTCTACTTCGGCATTTGTGAAGTACACAGATACTAAATATAGCTGGTAAGCCATACTCAATTGCGACCACGAGGAAGACAACTATTAATCGAAAATCATCATGAGCAAGCTCTGTGAATATGTGAATATGCAAAATTATCACTCATGGTGTGTTTTTTACGCTCGAGGCGTCATCGGGCCGCCAAACCACTACTGTGGTCGACGAGGTCACAGAGCTATGATCAACCTATTTATCTATCCTTAAAAAGAATAAATTTGAACTAGAGTACACATTGGTTCCAACAGGATAATGAAACGGCGCTTACGAGCCGCAACCGAAATTCTAAGGGCGGCATTACACGCAGGCTTATTACGTATGAAACAGCAATCAGCAATAATTGCGCAGAGATTGTACAATCAACGCGCGATTATAGCATTACGTCAAAAAATCGGCAGGCTTATATTTGCGAAATAATTGCTTTTCAATCGCAAATCCGCATTATGTATGAGCGATAGCCACACCATAATAATTTTACGACAGCATTGCTAACAATAAAAATCTGGTAAATAAAATAGGCATTTATCGCAAGGTGATCGCGATCATTTCGTATTACGCATGGTTTTTGACAGCAGAGCGACAGCTATCGGCGAGCAATGTGGCTGTCAAATTGCGATAACTTTTCCCTTGTTGTTGGTCGATTGCCAATCGCTCGCTGATGGCAGAGTAGGTACAGAAGTTTTTAAGTTTTTGGCGGCATATTTTGTGTGTTATTTATTTTGTGACTACCTACTCTAATTATCCACAAATTAATTCCTACTAAATAATAAATCAAAATAAACAAAAAAATTTAAATAAAAAAGAATGCAAATTGATGTAGTTTTATGTCTCAAATGTTTGCGCAACAAAATAATTTGTTTAATCATTGAAAGTTGAGTTGAGGAGAAAATTTTAGTTGTAGTTTTGGCTACCTCAGCGAAGCTTGCCAAAAAGTTTGACACGCTAGGTATGTTTACTGCCAAATACTTACAAACACATTAGAATGTGTTATGCCCGCAATAAGTATATTTTATTATCTTCTTATTTCTATATGGCTTATTTCTCATATTTATTCTTATTTCTATAGCTCAAATACGAGATGATGATGTTCATTTAGTGATGTCCTAATGCGTTATCGATTCAATTTCTTATAACAATCTTCT
This sequence comes from Anorthoa munda, assembly GCA_945859665.1. NCBI lineage: Eukaryota > Metazoa > Arthropoda > Insecta > Lepidoptera > Noctuidae > Anorthoa > Anorthoa munda. The sequence goes on from OX243893.1 coordinate 4,037,661, forward strand.
ATAGATTCAATTTCATATAGTCATTCAATTTTTCAATTTAATAAAGGACAATGGCAGAAGCCCATACATTATATTAGCCATGTTCTGAATTAGTTTGTTCGAGAACGCCGAGATTAATAGATATTCATTCATGAACTTTTGTAGGTTATGTCTGGGTAACTTTTAATAATGTGTTTAATAGGTGATATTATTCAATTTCGTGGAAGTAAAAGGGCAATATCGCATAAGTCCCTTACCTAGTTATTTCAGCATAAATTTGAAAATATGCACTTTGAAAAGAGTATATTTATTTATACTAAGCGACTTTGACGCGTATCAAAAGGTCCTCGTCAGAACCAAGATATTTTTTTTTACTTGAATACTATTCTTTTTGCCTATCATTAATTGAAATTATGTGATTCATTTATATCTACTAAACTACCTCCCTGCAAGGAACACATACACATAGACATAAACTGTATTGTTAATTCATTTTTAACCGACTTCCCAAAAAGGAGGTGGTGATTATTTTTTTATTTGATAGCTGGTGCTTGTCATGTGGTACCATTTATTTTCATCAAGATCTGATGAAGAACTTCGGAGATATACATCAGAACTCTTTAATAAATGACGGCAAATCACTCGGGATAGCTGCAATCGCATTTCTGTTTATTGTTTACACCATTTCATAACATAACATCACACTGGTACCCTCTAAATGGGTACGCAAGTGTAAGCAGTTTACCTTGGTATACTCTTATTCCACCGGTTTTGTTTAAGTTTAATCTATTCGGGCTTCACTTTGGGCATTATTGGTACCTAGCCTATTTAACTGGTCCATTATGTACCACAAAAGTAAGTAAAAGTGTACATAAAAAGTGGAAAATAAAAAAAAACTTTTTACAATAAAACAACCGACTTCCAAACAATAACACTACAAAGTAAAAAATAACTTCAATTTCGGAAGTAGGTGTCAAAAAACGAAGAAACTAAAACAAGAACACCGACTTCCTAAATTGAAGTTATTTTTTACTTTGTAGTGTTTTTGTTTGGAAGTCGGTTGTTTTATTGTAATAACAAATACATGAGTGATTTATTTACTACAGTCACTACTTGTCACTTGGCAGAATAAGTGTAAGATGGCAGCACTAAGCTAATGAAATTTAACGAAAAAATTAAATAAACTTTCATACATATCGGACTATCTTGAGCTTCTTGGCGTTACGTTGACATCGACTCTCAATTTTGGGCCGTACATTGAGGCAAAGGCTGGCTGCCAAAAAGTTAGGGATCCTTGCGAAGGTGAGAAAGTACTTCACGCCGGAACAGCTGCTCAACTTGTATCAAGCGCAAGTTCGATCGTGCATGGAGTACTGCTCTCATCTCTGGGACGGATCAGCCAAATACCAGCTTGATGCACTATAGTCGATCGAAAAGCGGGCCAAGAGACTCAACGGCAATGAGGCACTGGTCAAATCAAAGCTCCAGAGCCTTGAACATCGTCGCCGAGTTGCCAGCTTGTCGGTTTTTCTTCGGTTACATTTCGGGGAGTGTGCGATGGAATTGCATGATTTAATGCCGCCCAGCCCGTTCCATCATCGGACAACCAGACGCACGGCGATGCGTCATCGGTACATGGTGGGCATCCCACCCATACGCACAAAACGTTTTGGGGACACTTTTATTATGCGTACAGCAAAGGAGTGGAATTCCCTGCCGGAGTCTGTTTCCCGATAGCTACAATCTAGGGGTCTCTAAGTCAAGAGTGAATGGGTTTTTTCTAGGCAAGCGTGCTTCACCGTCGACCGCATCATCGCTTACCATCAGGTGAGATAGTGGTCAAGCGCGAGCCTATAGATAATAAAAAAAAAAAGTTTTTGTTTATACGCGGTGAACCAGTTAATGTTATACTTTAAAAAAACGTAGACAATTAATGGCTTTTCTTTGTATATAACTCACTTTCAGACGCTCAAATTTAAGTCAGCTAAGATTTCGCCATTGTTATTTTTCAAATTAATTATTATATTTTGTAAATAAAATTAAAATATTCAATAATCACTGCCATATTTACTGTTACGAATACTTTACATCTGCAAATATTAATTAAACGGAATATTGGAGCTAAATAGTAATTAAATTAAAAAAGAACAGCGTCCACGAAGTGTTTCATTGTCATAAGCTGGCTACTTAATCAAACGATAAATTTTATAAATCATAGGACAGGTATAACAGCTTCTGTTAAAAGTTACTGTTAAAAAAAAGACTTGACTTAAAGGCCTTAGTAGCCAGGTTGTTATATTGATCGCGCGATAATTGCGATAATCTTCTCGCGTGTTTTTTCACTGAACTAATGGACTAGCGCGCGAAAGGGCTGTCTGCCGAACCCCCGCCGGCTATTAAGTGAAACTCCTAGTTTTCCTCTCGCTCATCGAGTATTCTAGTGCTCCGGGTAAGAGAAGTGAGTGATCAGCACCTGTGGAACTGTGCGTTAATTGCTGGATTCAAAACCTTCGCTGTCTGCACGTCGACCGAGCCCACGGTGCGCAAGGCTGGTGTGCGGGAGTTGAAAAGGTGAGTTCTCATTCGAATCCACACATGAATGCTTTCTTCAATACATAATTTTGGCGATAATTGTACAATTATTGTTGCTTGCTGTTCCTTACGTAATAAGCCCGCCGGACTTGCACTGGCCAGTAAGATCGCCTGATTTAACTGTACCAGACTTCTTTCTGTAGGTTTTTTTAAGTCACGTGTCTATGTCAACAAGCCTCAGACTCTTGAAGCTCTCAAAGATAATATCTGCTGAGATATGGCAAGAGTGGATGTTCTGGCAAGAGTGATGGCAAATGCCATAAACGGGCCCGAATATTTGTCAATTCTGGCGAAGTGAATCACTTAGCCGTATCATTTTCTCGACTAACTGGAAAATAAATTAAGACACCAAATAAATATTATCCAAAAGCAGAAACAAAGTTCTTAATTCATAAATAAAAATTAGCCCTATAACATCGGGTATTAATTTTCTATCGTGTCGGTAGTAGGATTCAGAAATAGAAAGCAAAGTAGTCTTCCACTATTTGTATCTCCCCGTGTAGATCGATCCCACTAGACCTCCGGAGTGAAAGTCGGCTCTAGCTATTAGAACAGGAAGGCAGTGCAGTTTATGCTCATTTCATATCAATTTACACGTAATTTTTATGATTCGATAATATATTAAAGTTGAGCAAATTTTGTGGTCTACGCGAACAAAGACAGCCTATGTGTCTGTATGTTGCATGAAGTTTTAAATAAATAATAAATAAAGACGCGGGCTTAAACTATGTTTGGATAATAATTTTCAATAGCCCGCCAGAACCGGAAAAACGAAACAGCCAATATCGCGTAGTCCTGAGCATCGTCGCCGAATTGCCAGCTTGTCGGTTTTATAGCGGTTGCAATTCGGGAAGGAGTGGAATTCCCTGCCGGAGTCTGTGTTTCCCGATAGCTACAATCTAGGGGTCTTTAAGTCAACAGTGAATGGGTTTTTTCTAGGCAAGTGTGCTTCACCGTCGACCACATCATCGCTTACCATCAGGTGAGATAGTGGTCAAGCGCAAGCCTATAGACAATAAAAAAAACCATGCAGGCGAAGCTGCGGGCGGAAAGCTAGTAATATATAAATGGGTAGTGACTAGTGTTTATGCCAAGGAAGTGTACACAAATATTGAATGTTTTGTGTAAATAAATATTATTTATTTTAAAACTGAGTTGTTTAAATTACTTTTGTTTTGATTCTCAATAATGTCTGTATTAGGAAATGCTTATACTCGTAAAACTAATGACCAAAACCACATAACGTATTTCTCATTTTATATTTTCGTATAGCGAGATGAATGACGCGATGTGGATTTCCGTCTGTGTCAGTGGTCGATTGATAGCGGTCAAATCCTTCGCTTTGCCGTTTTAACTTGCGCAATTCGGCTGCAGGAGTCCATTGGAAGCTTATGTATTATAACGTTTGCCCAGCCATTCATTTCAACCACGTCTCTTCATTTAAGGCCTTACATTTACTTGTATGAGACTAGTAACTACCACCATAAGGGCCGACGTTAGAACATTTGACCTCAGATTTAACAATGCTAATAGGAACTACTTAACTATAAATGTTTGGGTCCCAAGTGTTCGGTTTTGACCTGCCTCTGTTAGAGGTAAGACCTTAAAACTCCAAAACTTCTGTTGATATGAAATCCTGCCTCGACCGCCCACTTGCTTTTGGGTTTCTAGATTCTTTATTTATTCTAAAAGAACATATATTGTTCATTTAGCGAATAAATACATGACTAAGGTTAGTGTAGTCCAGTAGCTAACAGTTTTGATGTCTTAATGTAGGTAGATACTATGTCGACATTGATAAAGTGAGACTTATATCGTTAGGTTAGAAGCTTTATGTTGATAGTGACGTACCGTTTGAGTTTAGCTCTGAATACATTAAAAGAAGATGTGTTCCTTATATCTGCTAGTAGATTATTGAGTATATAGAGTGATATAGAGTGCGTTCGCGGGGACGCGTCTGTATTTGGTTATGGTTTCTTTGGCTGTATTTGGATGTTTTGGTGTTGAAGGATAGCTGTGTGTGTATGGTTTTGTTGAGATTTTTTCTAATGAGAACGCAGGAATTGAAAGTGTAAAGTTGATGAATGCTCATTAGTTTGGTGTATTTTTATAGTTCAGATGTAGATGTATGATAATCGTAGTTAAATAGAAGCTTAATTATTTTATTTTGTGCTATTAGCAGATCTTTAATTGCAGATTTTGTAGCGCATCCTTAGATTTCGATAAGACAATTTATGTGTGAGCGAATTAATGAGTTGTAAATGTTGAAGCGGATTTTTTTGGGATGTTATTTATGTACCCGCGCATTAACGATGTTATTTTTGATTTTATGTAATCAATGTGCGCTTGCCAAGTGAGTTTGTTGTCTACTCTAAGTCCGAGGTATTTTTCACAATTGCTTTTGATGATTTTAGTGTTGTTTATATGTAAAGCTGGGTGACCTGCGATTTTTTTTTAATTTTTAGCTGAGATTATCATGTTTAAGGTTTTAGAACCTCCTATTTTTGTCTACAGTCGGTTAAATCAATCTATATTTACCTTGCACTTTCACAGTGGGTGTCAACGACATATCTGGCCTGACTGAGCTCGTCAGCGAAGCTTGCAGCGCGCGCCGGATGCTGGGTGATGCTGCTGCGTACACTAGAGGGTTTAGTGCGGAGTTGGTGAACCCCAGCCATGTACACCATTGCCAGACTGAGTCCCAGACGCAGTCGCAGAGGCAATCTGGAAAATGTTTTAGAGGTAGTAAATCATCAGTTCCAAAGCCATACCCTTTTTATTGAGGAAAATGATTATAGATACCTTCCGATTGGAAAACGGAAGGTCATGTCGAAATTCAAAGTACTAAAACCCCACAGTTCTTACGGCTACCACGATCGCCGGAATGACACGGCCCGGAATCTAAAGTTGGTTTGGGCGCACGGTTGGCGCAGTGGCTGAGCGATTGACTGCTGCGCTGCATGTCGCGGGTTTGATTCCCGCACGGAACAAATATTTGTATGACCTACAAATAGTTGTTTCCGGCTCTGGGTGTTTGTGTTTGTGAACACACCCACGAAACAAGCGAAATTTCTAGTGTGGGGCAAAGATTAAAAAAAGAAGAAGTAATTCGCGCGCACTCTCGACTGGTATCGGCCCACTGTGCCCAAAGGACCTGGATCTATAGTGTATAAAGTGGCGATGTGATATCCTCGTGCCACGGAAAGCACGTAAAGCCGTTAGTCCCGTGTCTGATCTCTCTCAAGTCAAACAGATTTTCCGTCCCATTGGTGTATGAGGGTATGGGAACCGAGATGGCTCGCGCACTTACTTTCAGAAAGTAAATAATCAGTTTACCAACTGGCAGCACTATGAAGAATGGAGACTAGCAGAAGAGGTACAGCGCCATCAGTCTGTGGCGCGCTGTTGGCGAGAGATGATGGAGCAACTGTAAACATAGCATTAAAATTGTTACTTATCAGACACGGCATTTTATTTCTAGTAGGCTTGCGCTTGACCACTATCCCACCTGATGGTAAGCGATGATTTGGTCGACGGTGTAACACGCTTGCCTAGAAGTAACCTATTCACTCTTGACATAAAGACCCCTAGATTGTAGCCAGTGGCGGCCTTAGGGGGTGGCGAACAGGGCAATCGCCCGGGGCCTCGCTCTTGCAGGGGCCTCACGCTACAACCCAAAAAGCTTACAATTCTATCCCTAGCAAACAATAAAGTTGGTCGATTAATTATTTTATAGTAAAGTACTAATATTACAAAGGCGAAAGTTTGTGAGTGTGTGTGTGTTTGAATGTTTGTTACTTCTTCACGCTCAAACGGCTGAACGGATCTGGATGAAATTTAGCACAGATATAGATTTCAGTCTGGAATAGTACTTAAGATACTTTTATTCCGGAAATATGTTCCCTTGGGCTTATTTTTTAAATTCCCGCGGGCGAAGTCGCTGGCAGAAGCTAGTTAATAACAAAAACAATAAGTTTTATATGTCATACATTGTAAAAACCGGCCAAGTGCGAGTCGGATTCGCGCACGAAGGGTTCCGTACCATACTCGCAAACAAAGGCAAAAATATCACGTTTATTGAATAAGAGTCCCACTTAAATATTTATTTTATTCTGTTTTTATGTATTTGTTGTTATAGCGGCAACAGAAATACGTCATCTGTGAAAATTTCAACTGCCTAGCTATCACGGTTCATGAGATACAGCCTGGTGATAGACAGACAGACATACGGACCGCGGAGTCTTAGTAATAGGGTCCGTTTTTACCCTTTGGGTACGGAACTCTAAAAAGGACAAGGGCCTCGCATACCTGCCGCCCGCCCGGAGCCTCGCAGCGGTTAAGGCCGCCCCTGATTGTAGCTATCGGGAAACACAGACTCCGGCAGGGAATGCCACTCCTTAGCTGTACTCATAATGAATGTATTTCCAAAACGTTTAGTGCGTATGGGTGGCATGTCCACCATGTACCGATGGCACATCGCCGTACGTTTTGTAGTCCGATGATGAAACGGGCTTGTCGGAATTAGATCATCCAATTCCATCGCACACTTCGGTCCACCTAGTTTGATGATTACGTCCTACAAATTATAAAGATTGGTAAGAAACGATTGGAAATGTAACTTACACAGTATTCGTTTGACGGTCCTGTGAACAAATGTTGTTTGAAGCAACGCTTCTTTTTAATGCTGGTTTAGGAGTTATGTCCTGAAATAAAAACAAAAATAAGCATACTATAATAAGGTAATATTAATGATCATTCGAAATGAAAAATGATAAAAGAAACACAAACATGTTTTTCAAATACCTATTCAACGATACCCACATAACTTTGTGACCTTATTTTTTTTCTTTTTCACTATACTAATTTGGTTTCTGTTTGTCACCATATTGAATTTTGATTACTGTTATGTCTTTGAATTAAAAATAACTCCCAAGACAAATCGATTGACGTAAGAATCATCAAAATCAACCCACCCGTTTGGTCTCTACTAAACTCCGTTTAAATAACATAGACATTTATTTTCCAATTTTAATGTAGCCAGTGATACTCGCAGGGTTAATACGAATCGATTGACGTGAGAATCATCAAAATCAACCCACCCGTTTGGTCTCTACTAAACTCCGTTTAAATAACATAGACATTTATTTTCCAATTTTAATGTAGCCAGTGATACTCGCAGGGTTAATACGAATCGATTGACGTGAGAATCATCAAAATCAACCCACCCGTTTGGTCTCTACTAAACTCCGTTTAAATAACATAGACATTTATTTTCCAATTTTAATGTAGCCAGTGATACTCGCAGGGTTAATACGAATCGATTGACGTGAGAATCATCAAAATCAACCCACCCGTTTGGTCTCTACTAAACTCCGTTTGAAATAACATAGACATTTATTTTTACAAACCTTTTCACAATCCATTCAACCGATATTGAGCTCTATTCCGTAAACATAAGGATGACAAAAAAGCGTAAACATGTTACCAAAACCAATTGTTTACTATAGCTGCAATTTTCATATTACTGAAGTTATAGAAGTCAAAATTGGTTGAACGGGCCGCTAAAAGGAATAATTTAAATGTTTAATGCTATTTCAAATGGTAGTATAATAATTATATTAAAACGGTGGTATCTGGATGTCCGCTGGATAGAGGGCTTCAACGCGCACACGGCTATATATAATATATCATAGTTCCTCCAGAAATAAAGGGGGTTTTGTTGATTTGTAGGATTGAAACATAGTGAAAATTAACTAAAATAAAAACCTAATTTGCAAGTGATTGATGAAGAAGAGGACCGCAACATCAACAAAGTAAAGTTTCGGGGTTCGAGAGCTCGCAGGCGCGTCGACCTCATTCGTAGCCATCGACATGGAAATTTAATCCACACACCACCTCCTGACCTGCAGAACCGCTTCAAATAGTCATGAAAAATCAAGTGTTACATTTCCTACATAAAAAGCCTTCAACAAGTAGCAGCCATCAATCAAAACTTCAGGACTCCTGGAACTGAACTATAGGTACAGGGCGTCAACGCGCTAGGGCTGGAGACTTACAACCTCCCGTATATAGTACCCGGCGATCACGTCCGTCCGGTACAACCATGTAATTTTTACAGTAAAATTGTATAATCCACAAAGTCATAAGACATTTGGGGCCTTCGTTATGTCTGTATATATCGCACAAACATATTTCTTTTTATAAACAGTGCCACATTTTTCTGAACCGTTTTGTTCATTGAAAAATAATTTTTTTTTTCGAAATAAGCTTAAATGGAATTGTAAATAACTTTCTCAAATATTTTTGACTATATTTGTCGGGTTTAGTGACTTTAGTTTTAAATTTAAAGTTACGCAGGCCTTATCGGTGGGATTTCGTAATTGCAGACGTAAAGCCACCAATATTGGGTGCAGATTTTCTAAATCATCATAAACATCTGGTTGACGTCAGTGTTCGAAAAATCATTGACCAGGTAACTGATTTAAATGTCATAGCATCAATAGTAAGCATGAGTGAACCTTCTGTACTTTCTGTTAGCATCGATCATCCTTATCATGACCTCTTATTGAAATTTACAAGAATAACTAAACCAATGTCATTCGTGGAAACGAAACCGAGCTCTGTATTAAAACAACCGGACCACCGATCTTTGCACGAGCACGGCCTCTAGCACCCATCCGATACCGATAACGTGTCAGAGGTGTATTCAACAAAATGCAAGAAATAGGTATCTGTCGACCTTCAAAGAGTCCTTAGCCTCAAGGCAAGCCCCTGACAAGTAGTTGAGAAAAAGAATGGGGACATTAGGCCATGTGGCGATTATCGCCGACTAAATGCAATCACGAAGCCAGACAGATACCCAATGCCGCGGTAACAAGATTTTACCAATAACATGGCCGGAAAGAATATTTTTTCAAAAATCTGTATAAATAGGGCCTATCATTGCATTAAGACCGCGCTGGAGGACGTCGAGAAAACAGCGATAATAACGCCTTTCGGCCTATATGAGTTTACTCGAATCGTTTGCGTAATGCCGCGTTGACCTTCCAGCGATTCATGGACTCGGTTTTCCACGGCCTGGATTTTGTTTTTAATTATATAGATGATGCACTGATCATGAGTGGGAATAAAACTCAGCACCTCGAACATTTTGGCATAATTTATCAGCGGTTTCAACAGGATATCACAGCGTGATAACAGTAAATTTAGATAAATGCGCTTCCGGGCAAACTTATTTGGATTTTTTAGGCTACCATGTGTCACCACATTCGTCTGACAGAAGAAAAGGTCAAGTCCATCATAGACTACCCAAAACCGGAGACAGTTGAAGAGTTACGGCGTTTCACAGGTATGGTGAAATTTACCGTGCTCAGTTGCCCAACGCAGCATAGTATCAGTCGGCTTTCAACAATTATTTCGGCAACAAAAAAAAGATACGAAAGTAAAATCCAAAGGATCGAGGAAGCTAGTGAGGCCTTTGAACAAAGTAAGATTGGTCTTAGAACGGCCGCTACATTGTCACATCCAAGGAATGATTCAACGCTTGCCTTGATGACCGACACTTCTGAGTTTTGTGTAGGTGCAGTTTTGCAGCAGGAAGTTAATGAAATTTGGGAACCTTAGGCTTATTTCTCAAAAAACGTTGACCCAACAGAAATACTACGCTTACAACCAGGAATTATCCATACTAATATTATAAATACGAAAGTAACTCTGTCTGTCTGTTACCTTTTCACGCTTAAACCGCTGAACCGATTTAGATTTAATTTGGTATGGAGATAATTTGAGACCCGGGAAAGGACATAGGCTCCTATTTTTTTCAAAAACACGACGGGGGAGTAATGTGGTTGGGGTAGTTTTGCATGAAACTTCTTATTATGCCTTAAGCCGCTAAACCGATTTAGATGAAATTTGGTATGGAGATAGTTTTAAATCCTAGGAAGGACAAATACTAATATTTTTCATAAACACGAAGGGGGAGAAATGGGGGATGGGACGTTAGTTTTGAATGAGACTTCTTAATAGGGCTTAAACCGATGAACCGATTTAGATGAAATTTGGTATGGAGATAGTCTGAGACCATGCCATATAGGCTACTTTTTTTGCATAAAACACGAAGGGGAGAAAAGGGGGCCGGGGTTAATTTTGTATGTAACTGCCTATCATACAACTTCTTCTTATTATGAATCGATTTAGATTCAATTTGGTATAATTTGATATTCTGAGACCGTAAGAAAGACATAGGCTACTTCGTTTTGCATAAAACATAAAATACGAAAGGGGAGAAATGGGAGGGTTAATTTTGTATGTAACTTCTTATCATGCAACTTCTTCTGATTATGGACTGATTTAAATGAAATTTGGTATGGAGTTTGAGACCCTGAGAAGGACTTAGGCTACTTCTTTGTGCATACAAATCGAAGGTAAAGAAATGGGAGGGGTTTAGTTTTGTATGGAACTTATTTTTATGGGGTTGTAAAGATAAGATGTACAAATTTTCTTCACGAAGCTGAATTTCGGGAGATGGTAGTATAAAAATAATAAAGTTGGTTAAGAAATGATTTTTGAAAATTAGAATTTTTAGGGGGTAAATGGGGCAAGCTGGACTTAGTATAAGACTTTTTATTGCGGCTTCCGATTAGGTTAAACTTTTCAGGCATGTTTTTGATAAAAAATTATTGGGATCTGAATATTTATTTAGATTATGTAATTGGATGAGGATTCGTTATACACAATAAGGGCTAAATATAATTGGTGTCAATATATTAACAGGTATGGGAAAAGGGGCAAGCGTGTTCATACGTCGAATCCCAATAATTCCCACTAACCTATCATTTCAATTCAAGACTTCAGTTTCCAGTCAAACTTAGTTTTGCTATAACTATCAACAAAGCTCAAGGTTAGTAGGCATGCTTTACCCACGGCCAGCTACATGTAGCTGCTGATGTTCGTGATTAGCACGACTTACAACATAGTATATACCAGCATCCTAAAATGTTGTACACATGATTAACGGCATAATTAAGAAAAGTAGTTTTTTCTTTTTGATTGTTTTAAACTGTTCCCCACACTAGGAGTTTCTTTCTGTATCCTGGGTGCGTTTACAAACGATTAACTGTAGACAAAATGTATGATAGAGTGGTATCTTCAATTCGCAGCAAAGCAGAACCTATGACTCTGTAGTTTATTTGTTTCCTTTTGTAACTATTTAACCTATACCTATCACCGTGTACACAGACCATAAACCGCTAGTTTATGCCTGTTCAAAATTAGGAAAATCATCTGATGAAACAGTTCGTAGAATTAGGCATTTATCATATATCAGTGGGTTGACAACCGATATACGTCACATAACTGGACATAGCGACACAGTAGCCGATACCTTATCGCGTGTGGAAACAGTTGTCGTCCCACGAGTATAGACTACAACCAGATAGCTGAGTTGCAAGAAACCGACGACTACGTGATTGCATGCAAAGCAAATAATAGCAGCCGTATCACTTTAAAGAAATTATATTTACCTACATGTGATAAGCCAATATATTGTGAGTTATCTACTGATCGTATATACCACAAGAAGTCAGGTGAATCGCGTTCGAAAGTAAAAGATCCGGCAATTAATCAGCAATTTTTTTTTTCTCGCCTATGATGGACAGTAACATTAACGAATGCTCTAAAACATGCGAATAGTGTCAACGATCAAAAATCGGTCGCCATACTATAACAAATATAGACCAGTTTCCTAAAGTCGATAGATTCATATAAATATAATCAGTCCGCTTCCGATTTCGCAAAATGTTTTAAATTTAAATTTAAATTACCTACAGTTATGTAAGGTCTCCGCGCAGCATGTCAAAGCGATAGTGGTAGGGATGTGAAAAACAATCGATTATGTAAAAATCTAATAAAATCGTTTTTTTTAAGTAAATGTCAATTTTAATACGTGTTTTAATACCACGAATAATAAATTTATAATATTTAATTTTTTAAACAAAAATCAGTCATAACCGATTTTTCATCTGCCACCCTCCGACATTAAGTCTGGTCTGCTATATATAGCCCGGAGCGCAAAAAACCAAAGAATACTATTTCCATAATATTACATTAACGCAATCTGTGCATCTACGATGGCATCCCTTCTGTGCTTTTGAAATAGTTTAGTTCATTGATCATTCATTTAGCTAATCAAACGTTCACTATATGGAGTAATTCAACGAACTGTACTATTTTATTTTACCGACATTCGGCTTATATATTTAATTTATTATTGGATGGTGAAACTTAATTTTTAGGTATCCGTACCCAAAGGGTAAAAACGGGACCCTATTACTCAGACTCCGCGGTCCGTCTGTCTGTCTGTCTGTATGTCATTTTTTTTTCCTGTATCGTGGGTGCGTTTACAAACACATAAACTCACATACACAATCACCCAGAGCCGGAACAATTATCTGTAGGTCATACAAATTTTTGTTCCGTGCGGGAATCGAATCCGCAACACGCAGCGCAGCAGTCAATTGCTCAACCACTGCGCCAACCGTGCGCCGCGTGCGTGTCTGTCTGTCTGTCTATCTGTCTGTCTGTCACCAGGCAGTATCTCATGAACCGTGATAGCTAGACAGTTGAAGTTTTCACAGATGATGTATTTCTGTTGCCGCAAGTACTAAAAACAGAATAAAATAAGTATTTAAGTGGGACTTCCATACAACAAATGTGATTTAGTTGCGATAATGGTACGGAACCCTTCGTGTGCGAGTCCAACTCGCACTTAGCCGGTTATCAAATGAACCGAAGCCGAACAAAGACCAGGAGCTGAATATTATCCAAATGCTTACTTAGGCTGTTATTCCTGAACTCATTGCCAACGGAGTTCTAGTTTTTTTTTATTTGATAGTTCAATTTTGTTATTTCATGTTGAAATAAAGAAAAACCTTTTTAATTGAACTTATTATAATGTTGATTATTTAAAAACTTATTATTTATTTATTTATCTTAATTCTTACTTAATACATTTAAAAATATAAAATATAGAAGCCCACTGTTATCGATAACAGGGTCCAAGCTACCGGTGGTTAGGGCTCCAGAAAAAGGAACCTTCTTAGAATGCGAGCCGTATCAAGGAGTACTGCCTTTTTTATCAGGCCCTTGATCCAACCGCGCAATGACAGCCTCGACAGATGGTCATCGAGGCTTTTTGCCATCAGGCCATTTGCCGTAACGACAATCGGCACAATGATCGCCGAGTCCACATTCCACATGTCGACAACCTCGTGTGCTAAGTCGAGATACTTGATTAGTTTCTCTTTCTCAGCTTTCACGAAGTTCTCATCATTTGGGATGGTGACATCGATTATCATTGTGCGGCGCACTAATTGTCAACCGTCCCGTCCATCATTATACGTCTCCGGTAGTTATTCGTCAGGATAACTTCGTCCATAATTGCACAGCCTAAACCTTCAGTTTCCCTGAAAACTAACCTAACCTAACCTAACCTATCAGTGTAGGGGTGGTGCCCTAAGCTCCCGAGCTCGCTTCGCTCGCTCTTGGACTAATTCTCATTATTTTTCCTCACGAAAAACATACAAAATAAACATAAAATTTACGAGTCCTGAAAATTTGTAAATAGCTTTCTATTTATGAGTACTACCTACAAAAAAAAAAGAAACTTCCAAATCAACGGCCCATAATGGAAATTTTATCCAAAATCGCTTAATATAAAAATAACTATATATTTTTTAAGAAAATCGACAATTTATTAGTTAATCTATTTTTCATTTTTTTAAACCAATCGATTAATTAAAAATCGTTTTTTTTATGTAGAATGTCACAGCACAACCCTAGATAATGAGATATCAGCTGCAGAATTATATTTACCATTGTACTGCCCGGCGGGCCGGAAATGACTACATTCTTATCGTAACAAAAAAATATAACAAGTTGTCAATATATTCAAATCTTTAATATATAAAATGTAAAACACTCGTTAGTCACATACTAGTCTAAAAACTGAACTGAATGGTTAGAAATGATCAGTAAGAAACATTCCCAATGCAAGCAAGTACTGTCCGTAAACTGTTATTTCGTAAAGAATAATTAAAACTTATTTGTCTGGCTCGTATTAGTGTAAAAACAGTCCCACTGTGCTGTCCGTAGCACTAATTTCTCGAGCAGGAAAAACTTTGAAGTATGTACCTTGCTGTTGGTAGGTAGGTACAAAGTAAACAAGATGTGTTATCTCGTATCCTTATATTTTAATAACAGGTGAAGATCGTTATGCTATCAAATTAAATAAAAATAATTGTGTAATGATTACTCGTAAGTAGGTCAACACTGCTTAATATTATATAGTACATACCTTGACCATCTAACGGAGAATCACCATTCTCAGCACAGCACATGAGTTATCCGAGTAATACGTATCACGCGATCGACGCCGTTTCCGTTTTAATATTCTAATTTTATGTTTTATACGATCACAATCATCACCTTTTCGTTTAGGCATTATTTTAAAATTATAACAATAACACTAGATATTAACTTTATAAATAAGTAACTCTTATCGCGAGCGTGTGTGGAACGGCGCAGCACTAAAATGCGAATGACAATCAGTGTTGCCAGTGGCAGATAGTCAAATATTACATGAGACATCTCAAAAAGTTACATTTTCATGAGAAAAGTTACATTACCTTATTGTAGGTAAACGACACTAATACGCTCACTCGGTCGCCGGAGTAAACGGGCTGGAAGACTTAGAAATACACGTAAGTGAGAGAGTGAATATGCAGTACGTCCATTTGTGTGTCACAAAATCAGGTGTGTAACGACGAACGAAAACTTTCTTAGATGCGTTTCGTATCACGATTATTTTTGGTTTGCTGGCAAATATTACAATATTTTTTATTAAGTTTTAAAAGTAACGTAAAAGTTACATTTTGAGTTGTGTTACATGGAGGTTACATGAGAAGGTCAAAAGTAACGTAAAATGTAACAAAAATTAAATTCAGGCAACAATGCACGGATTGCGGGCGAAGGAATTAAGTGGAATAAAAAATGCACAAAAAAAAAAATTGCTGCAGACGGAATCAAAATATTCTTTAAATAGTGTGGAATGGTGAGTATAGTCCTCGCCAAACTTCTTGGCCGTTCTGAAGTTGGTTTAACGCATGCGCGAGGCACGAAACGGTGATGTTTTTGTATGAGATTCACTACTGCACAGCCATTGTAGCCAACTTCAGGGCGGCCATGAAGTTTGGCGAGAACTTTAACATGCGTTACTACATGAACATGTGTATAAAATGCTAATCTCGAGTATGAACCCTGAAGTAAACAAAACTAGGGCATAAAAAAATTGATTTGCTTATTACTAGCCAGGCTGCTTTTGATTTGTTTTGTGAAACACTAGCTGTTCCCCGCGGCTTCGCTCCCGTGGACCACCCCACAGGACCCGATTTCGGGCTTAAAAAATAGCCTATGTCACTCAGGAATAATGTATCTTTCAATTGGTGAAAGAATTTTTGAAATCGGTACAGTAGTTTCGGAGCCTATTCGGTACAAACAAACAAACAAACAAAAAAATCTTTCCTCTTTATAATATTGGTATAGATTTATAAAATGGTTATTTTGGGCTTTCTGGTTTAATATTATTATTTTCCTGTAAATGGAATAATAATAATATTTTTTTAAATCAAGTTTATTTTTTGTGTAAGGTAATCCTAACCCAAAAAATATCTATGGTCTTATATGCCCAGAGTAGCTGTCTCTGTTTTTTACTACATAATTTAATTCTATAATTGATAACCATTTAGTCTTTTTATTAGTATACATAGTGACATTCTTTTCCGGAAAGCATAAACGATATAATAACAAAAAGTCATCATTTCAAATTTTCGTAAGACTCTTTTGCATCTTTGGCGTTTCATCAAGTGTACAATTGCAAGATATATATACATTTCAAGTGATTTTTTTATTTGGTTAAATTACATGTTGAAATGTATTTTTTTTTAGTTTGCCGTACAGATTTTATTGATAAGTACTTTGAGTAACTGAGATATATGATGAGATTGATCTGAAAAAACTAGATCCATTATTTTCACTTTGCATTCTTTTCGGTTAGAGTTTGCAAAATTGTCGATGCAAGAATTACTACTTCATCTGGTCGGTTCATAGAGATCAAGTTTGAGATTATATTGAGAAAATGTTCAAATTCTAATGTACTTTTGTTTGTTTTTATTTCATCGATATTGAGGTCGCCTGTTAGTGTGATATTTTTATTTGTAAGTCATGAATTTGCCCAATTTGTCGCCCAGTCCTTCATAAAATACGTTGTAGTTAAATTTAGGTATTCTATATACGCAGACAATTATTATATTATTACCAGCTGACCCCCGTGGCTTCGCTCCCTTCAAATGGCTACTTACCTACCTACCCTGCCCACCCTGCCTACCCTGCCTACACTGCATATCCTGCCTACCCTGCCTACCCTACCTACCCTGCCTACCCTACCTACTCTGCCTACCCTGCCTACCCTGTCTACCCTGCCTACCCTGCCAACCCCACCTACCCTACCTACCCTGCCAAACATGCTTCCCCGCCTACCCTGCCTACCCTGCCTACCCTGCCTACCCAGCCAACCCTACCTACCCTACTTTACCTACCCTACCCTACCTATCCCACCCTACCTAACTACCTAATATTTTTTATGTATCGTCAATAGTTTTCTCAGCGAACGCCAAAGAATGTATTTTAAAGGCAACATTTTGCTACTTTAGGTTAAAGAAATGCAATTTCCATAAGGATCTCTAATTTTTTTGAAAATATATTATAGCTTTCTACTGGTGCTTTTTTTTTCTAAATTTGTTAAGTAGATACAGAGATTACCCCTACAACCGTCACAATCTCACTCTTTATAATATTAGTATAGATTAGTATTAGTATAGATTAGTATTAGTATAGATTAGTATTAGTATAGATTAGTATAGATTAGTATTAGTATAGATTAGTATTAGTATAGATTATGAGTTATCAGCTCTATACAACCACAGCACTCAAAAATACCGGTCACTGATTGTTTTGCTACTTCCGCTAACTCTGTACAATGTAATACTATTTGAACAAATATACAGTTTCCTCTTCGTTTAATATTTCTCGAAAAGAAGGCAGCTAGGCAGTAATTAGGTAGACGTATCAAGCTCTCGTAACCTGTCTCAAAAAATGTTCTGCATGTTTTCTTAATTACTAAAGGGTAATCTTGTCTGCGCTAGACAAGATTCGTGCCTAGATCCGATAAAATTCTTGTCGTGTACAAGATTCGTGTACGTTAAGAATTCTTGACTGAAGGTTTTATATCTGCTGAAGACATCCCGAACCTAGCATTTGGCTTCGCAGGCCTTTTTTATCAAGATGTATTCGCGACGCACGCCACACTGGGCGATGAGCGTGAAGATCAGCTGCAATGCGAAGGCGCAGGCCTAAAGTGCAGAGGCATGTGTCGCTGAGGGACAACTAGATGGCGCATAATGGAACCATCTCTTGTGTGAAATATGAGTATCTTCAATTGTTGTTGTGGATAAGAGTGTAAATAAGTTTTTAGTTAAAACCTTGCATTAGGCATTTGGTTAAAATGATACCAACTCTGTGAGTATCATTGGTTTTAGTAAAGAAGATCTTGGTTAAAACCTAGGGTTGGGTATCCGGAAAAGTTTGAATTTTTGTAACCAAATGATGCTCAAACCAATCAAATCATTTTAATTCAGAGGTGCATTATAATAGTGGGCATTGAAAGACGGGTGTAGAATTATGAGAAAACATGAGAATATGTGACCTTGGTTGTTTAATGGAACCAGCTACCACCACTTGTGTGGAATGTAAAAAATATGTAGTATCCTTGTTTTGGTAATATCTGTATTTCGGTAAGGAAGTTGTAAGCTTCCGTATGGAGCTTAGAATCCGATAATGCATAATATCGTCGCCATTATAACTTTAGTCGAAATACGTCACTTGTGAAATATGGGTCAACATGGGTAGCCTTCATAAATGCCAATTTTAATACTAAAACTACTTGCAGCAGGTAAGTAGTTTTGGTAGGCAAGCAGTGACCAGCAAGCTGCTTAGTAAGTTAACAATTTAATCATAAAGGGTCTAAAAAAACATAATTGGCCTCTAAAGGGAAACATAAATGTGACATGTGGGAGTACTCTGCCGAAGCTTCTAGGGAACACAGGCGTGATATTATGGTATGTTATTAATACACCGGAGTAAACTATAAACACACCTTGGAATGCCTGTCTCAGTTCAATAGCGTTCACAGATCTTATTATCTAGTCTTGGTTCAATTGTAAGCTCCCTGCGGGCCAACAACTGCCTTGGCCCACCTGGAAAACTCTCAACCGACTGTGAAGCCAGGTGGGTCACTGCAGCCACAACCTAGTTAGATGGGGGTACTCCAATGACCCACAGTGCGATTGCGGAGCCAGGTCCCAAACAATGCCTCACCTTTTGTCGTGCTCTCTGTGCAACAACACCTGCACCTTAAAAGACCTTTGTGAGGCAAATGACAACGCTGTTGGCGTGGCTGAATACTGGTTAAAACATATTTAAATTTGGAATCATCGATACAACGAAGAAGAAGAATGGTATGCTAACTAACTTCTAGGGCCGAATTAATTGTTAATTAGATGCAGTTAACATACAGTTCTCTAGTTTGGATTTGCAGTTGGTATTTTATTAGAGCCAGGGATTAGTTATTAATTCGAATTAGGGGATATTTTTTATAAAAGCGAAATTAATAGGCCGAAAGTGCAGAAAGTAATATTGCTATAATGTTCCAATTAAGTCAGGGTGATCATGATTAAAGGCTTTTGATTCGATTGGTTAACTTTATTAGATTCATCAATATGATTTCAAAATTAAATCAATTTGCAAGATAATTCGCTTGACTCGTGTATTAAAAAAAAATACATAGTTCCATCGATGATGAATTCAGTCCACCACCAAAAGTTCTTTAGGAGTGACAGTACTTCACGTTTGTTTGGATTATTGCCTTTAACATATTATACTGCCGTAATTACTGAAATAATTAAAAACCATTGTGTCTCGAGCGAGCCGAGTCCTCGGCAACGAACCTGTTAACTATACCATAACAAGACCATAGACAATAACTAACAAAACTATTTAAAGAAACCACGAGTAACTTGAAAAAAGTGATAAAGTAGCTTGTATGCCACTGTGACAATGACCAATCAGCAGCCTTATTGCTTTGCCTTGCCTTAATGAATTCGGCAAGGTAAAGGGCAAAGAGTATGAACAAGCGACCAATCACATGGTGAGAAGAAAGACTCGATGTGGATTTCCGTCTATGTGATTGGTTTTTTGCGCGTATCTTGTATGTAAGTATGTTTGTATGTAATATTCTTTATTACTCCATATCTTTCAAACCGCTAGACGGATTCATATAATTAAGACATCGTAAGATTGGTCTTGACCGCCCAAGTATTCTTAAATAGGTAAAATTAAAAAAGTACTAATGTAGGGTAGGTCGGTGTGTTGACGTCACAGGTTTGAAGGAAACACGAAGATCGCTTGCAGGTGTTTATTTCAAGTAGGAAATGTACAGACTTTTACATTTATGTATTTAAATAGGGCGTAGTACACACAACCAAGTCCGTTTGGACGAAGGCAGGGTACTTGGTCCTCTAATCCAAAAAGTCCAACTGACAGGGATGTCCCACGTGATATTTCCAAGCAGGACGAGATCCGCAGATGCACCTTTCTGTCAGCTGGTATTTGCATTGACGAACGACAAATAATCCGTCGAAGTCATTAAACGGCGGTAATTCTTAACAAAGCGTTCTAGGATCGTCACATCAATAAACAGCGACATCTAGTGGTTATACTGCGAACCACTTACAATACTAAAGACAAAGACAAAGATGTTTTATTTCAACTAGGCCACCAAGCGGCACTTTTGAACGTTACATTAAAATGATTCTACCGTGCATTCGGAAAATAGCTTGTTATGGAGAAGAATGCACAAGAAACTCCTTAATTACTCTTTTAAAAAAAAATTGTTTTTTTACAATATTTAGGAACATACATTATTAAATTCATACATGTGAGGACAATGCACCCAGAATAGCACTACCCACTATACCACCTACAGACAAAGTATTAGAAGTACTCACACATGTACTGCGCAGTTATATAATAGATACTAGAAAAAAATTAACATCCGAAGCAGTCAAGTTATGACCAATCCCAACTGACGGCGTCCGTTCACGAACATGACGCCTGAATTGGCACCACCCAGCTCAACCATCATGAAGGGAACCGGATGATCCAACACACGCGCCACCATCAAAGAGACATTTGAGAGAGCATGACACACTCAACGGCCAGGGCAC
This sequence comes from Anorthoa munda, assembly GCA_945859665.1. Lineage (NCBI taxonomy): Eukaryota > Metazoa > Arthropoda > Insecta > Lepidoptera > Noctuidae > Anorthoa > Anorthoa munda. The sequence continues at coordinate 4,058,627 of OX243893.1, forward strand.
ACACAAGTCAACGCACGACGCATAGGTACAGTAAATGGTAGATTTACAGTTAGGTGCATAGTACTCACACACGTGCTGTGCAGTTATACAATACTAAGGAAATTGAGTTTATACAATGCAAATATTAATAATTCATACAGTCTTCAGCAGGTCCGACAATACCTCAAAACAATAATGTTCTGCATATCACTTGTTATTGCGGATTGATAGTGGTTGTGGATTGTGGAGCAGGACTAGCATTGAGCCAAGCATTTTTATCAGTGATGTAATCCCCCAACTTATAATATGCCAGCCTACATAGTGTGCGTTTTATACAGGTTTTAAACTTCGTCTCATTCAGTTCAAGAATGTGGGGAGGAATTTTATTGTAACATTTTGTACAGTACCCCATGAAAGATGAGGCTACTTTAGCCAGTCTGAAACCTGGTTGAACTAATTGGTCCCTATTTCTAGTAACGTAATTATGTCTGTCGCCGTTTTTACTAAAAAGATGTAAATTTTTTCTCACGTACATGATGTTTTCATAAATATATTGACAAGGAACCGTCATGATGTTAATGTCCTTAAACAGTTCCCTTAGAGAATCGCGCCGGCGAAGATTATATATTGCTCTGACGGCTCGTTTTTGCAGAATAAAAATTGACTCAATGTCTGCAGCCCTTCCCCATAGTAGGATACCGTAAGACATTATACTATGAAAATAACTAAAATAGACCAGTCTCGCGGCATCCACACCGGCCAACCTACGAATCCTTGCAACAGCATACGCTGCCGAACTCAGCCGCCCTGCAAGGGATACCAAATGAGGACCCCATTGCAACCCTGAGTCCAGCGTGATCCCCAGGAAAACCGTTTTATCGACGAATTCTAGCTTCTCCTTGTTTAATATAATGTCACAATCAGTACTTTTGACATTCGGCAAGGAAAATTTTACGCACTTAGTTTTATTACCATTTAAAACTAAATTATTGGCAGTGAACCAATCCAGAACCTGCCGAAGCGCGTTATTTACGTCGTCAACCCGACAAGTACGTCTATTTATTTTAAAAATTAAAGATGTGTCATCAGCAAATAACACCATGTTTAGTTTGTTTTCCAATAAACGGGGTAAATCGTTTATGTATATTAAAAATAAGAAAGGACCTAAAATTGAGCCCTGGGGTACCCCCATTTTTACGTTTAACCCCGACGAATTCACACCGTTTATCTGAACTAATTGCTGTCTATCATTCAAATAAGATTTAACCAAACTTAACGCTGCTTGACCTAGCCCGTAATGCTCAAGTTTCAGAAGTAATGTTTCATGATTAACGCAATCAAACGCCTTCGACAGGTCGCAGAAGATACCTATGGCATCTTGCGACTCTTCCCACGCATTAAAGATGTGTTTCAATAGGGTGACACCAGCGTCAGTTATACAACGTCCTCTGGTGAAACCATACTGTTTATCATGCAAGATGTTATTCGTATTAAAATGAATGAGCATTTGATTTAGCATTATCTTCTCAAATACCTTGCTGAAAACCGGCAACACGGATACTGGTCTATAATTATTTGTGTCTTTACTGTCCCCAGATTTAAAAAGTGGTATAACTTTACTATATTTCATTAGATCCGGAAAAACTCCTTGATCCACACACAAATTGAAAATCAAAGCCAAGTATGGCGCTATAGTCTGAATAATGGAGGTACAAGCTTTGATGGACATTCCCCACAAATCTTCAGTCGATTTAACCTTGATTTGCTTAAAAGTTTTTATTACTGTTATGGGATTTATATGTGAAAAGTTAAATACATTCGGGCAGGCTGAAACGTTCGCGTTTAATAATCCAAAAGCAATCGAGGGCAAAGAATTTAAGGTTTCAGTCGTTTTAATTGGGATGTTGGTAAAGAAATTTACAAATTATTGCGCAACTCTTTTGTTATCTCTAATAAGTCCGTGTGTGGTCTCAAGCGTGTAATCAGTATTATTTCTTTTATTCCTATTCGTTTCATTATTTATAATTTTCCAAACCGTCTTGATTTTATTTTCTGCTAATTTAACCTTATTGCTAATGTACAAGGCCTTAGCTGCCTTGCATGTATTTTAAAAAATTCTTGAGTAAGTAGCAACATACTTATTAAAAGTTTCAGTGTTAATACAAGGCTTAAGGCCATATAGCTCGTAAAGTCTTTCCCTACTTTTCCTAAGTCCTGTAGTCGCCCAGTTACTGAATAAAAACTTAGGGCATATAGTTTTAGTTTTCTTCTTAAAAGTGTTATTGAACTCTTTTTGAACCACTGAGAAAACTTCATACATTCAACAAATCATACAAAATATTACCATTATTCACTGTGAGGTCCTGATCGCTTAACTTACAGATTAAAGTACTGTTAAATTTATTTAATTTACCGGCTGTTATTGGTCTGGATTGAATCTGCACTTGTTTTATTCGCATAATGTACTCAAATGTCACCAATAGCCCACTATGATCCGAAGGCAGATAATTTATAATGGCCTTGTCCAAGTAGTTGCAGCAACAAAAAACATTATCAATACATGTAGCAGAAGTCAGTGTAGTTCGGGTTGGTTCCATAAACACATGTGACAAATTAAATGATTTAAAGAGATTTAATAACCTACTGCTATCTGAATTATCTTCTAAAATATTAATATTAAAGTCACCACAGACAATTACTAGTATATTACCCATTGCAAGTTTTGCCAAAACATCTTCCATCACTGACTCGAATATAGAGTAGTTCTTATAATTAGGGGGTCTGTAGACGCACACTATGACATGCTTATCCAGCTCAACACAGGACAGTTCAACACTTTGTTCAACTGATAGGTCTACTATATCTTTACGAGGTTTTGATTTAATACCCTTTTTAATTAATATAAGTGAACCCCCACGCAACATAATCTTTCTGTTAAAACAACTGCCCACAGTATAATTTTCATAATTGATTAGCATTGCATAATCTTTCAGCCAATGCTCCGTAAAACAAATAATTTCGAACATTGATTTTTCTAAAAACAGTTCGTTTTCCAATTCCTTCGAAGAAAAACCCTGAATATTCTGGTGGAATAATTTCAGAGAATTCTGCTCAGACATTTTTTTTAAATTATATATTTGTGAGCAAGAAGGTACCTTTTTGATGGTGGATATACTCGTATCTATTCCGTTATTGGTACCCTCCCTTGTCCTATCAACTAGTTTAAAGAATAAATATTAATAGCGTTTTTGCTAACGTTACTCAAGGTATACACCCCCTTTAAATTAGTACTATTACTAATATCAACAATAACTGGATACTTCGACATACTACTTATGTCTGAGTTTATTGTATATGATAATAGCCGAGCTATTTTCTGTCTTACCCTAAGAGGCAGATACAAAGTATCGCCTGTCGACTTTAATTTATCAACAAAAATGTTGATGTCAAAAAAAACTAGTTTATCACTATAGTGACTCACAAGAAAGTGCAGATGCTTATTAAGCATGTGAATGTGATGATTTTGTCTATTTGACAATTTATCCAAGTAAGGGAATGCACACAAAATAATTTTATTGCAATTTAACTTTAACATCTCTGTTACACACTCAGTGATGTCATCTTTTTTTACTTTTATACTATTACCTACAAATACAGTTATATTGGTATCTGGTTTATATATATTCTTTGTCACAGATTCCATTATTTGCTTGTACGATGACCCGGGCATGCAATAATAATTGACTAAGTGATTACTGTCAATGAAGTTGACTAAGTGAGTCCTCTACTGTTTACCTACGTTCCTCAAAGGAATCGTAAACGCTAACAGTTTAAAGCGTTATACACAGATGGCGCTAGTTGTCAGATACATTATACAATAATAATGACGTTCATAATAATGAGGTGTGTTACACTAATAATAATATTAAAAATATGGTAGATTTTGCGCGCCATATTGTCCGGGTCCCAATTTTTTCCTTCCAAACCTATCCAGTGGGGTATCAAAATGAACGGTTTTAAGAGGTGATTGCAAAAATATATACCACTTATATGTTTAAAAATAATTATAACTAAAAAGTTGTAAATAAAAAAGTAAATTCAAAAATCAAAAACCCGCATGCTTAAAAAGCGAACTTAAAAGCTTTAAACAAGAAATAATCATGCTGTGCAGTTGGAGGATATAATTAATAATATTCGCGAGCTGGCTGATCCCCTGATCCTCCGACCGCACAGCATGTTTTTTCTTGTTTATAGCTTTTTAGTTCGCTTCTTCACTTTGTAAAAACTACGTATCATAAAATTGTGTAATCAGGACAGGCCATGGGTTCCTCATATAGCTAGGGTGCAACGCATTGAAGCCGTTTTCCACCAAATCTGGGTGATTTTAGTTAGGAGCAGGGTGAAAGATTCCATCAGGATCTTTGGACGATGGAGGGGCGTTATCAGGGACGGTTGGACTCATATTTGATGGTAGATTACTGCTGGAGTTTGCAACGAGATCCTAAAGTCTTTCATTCAAGGAAAACTTATAAAAGATCATTTGTTAATGTTCAATAGAAATTTTGTTAACGTGTATTAATTTTCTGTACGTTTTTTTCAAAATAATAAAACTGTATATTTCAAAAAGTATAGCTGTTAGCCAACAAATTTTTTTATAGTCAGGGCCATAGAAATAATCAAAAACAGAAAAAAATAATGGAAACTAAATTTGTGTTGACCAGTGTAATTTGTCAAGAATTATGAAAAAGAATAAATCATTTCGAAAACTGATGTTCGCTGATATAATAATAATAATACCAGTGCATGGCTAATACACGTAAGCATGGTGGACCAGTGAAAAAGACCTCACCTCTCGTAAAAGAATTCAAATACAGGCAAGTACAATACAATGTGACTTTTTCAATTCATATATACTTGTTCGATATTTGCTCATAAAAACGTAGGGTAGTTTTAATTTGGCTTGTCCGCTCGTCTGTTCTCCTACCCGCACTTGGAAATCGGTGAATGGATTGGTGGAGTGAAGTCGCGCGCGCCCGCGCCCGGGTGTGAAGCCTCTCCCAGTTCGATCTGGATCACCATTAGATGTGGTCATTTTACGTGTCATAAACTCAAAACTGAACATTTTTCTGGACATACATAAATTGCCGTGCAATTAATTACATGCGTTCATCGAGACATTTTTCCCACGCGAGTGCCGAATTGCTGTGGTGTTTCCTGAAGCTGAGATCTGGTGCCGTGGCTGGGATATTCAGGTTGGTCGTCAGGCCTTTTTATCTACCCTGTGTATTGAGCAATATCGTCACTTCAATGGGGGGTTTTTAGGTACAGCACTTTCCACCAATAACTTTCGGTCCTTCGATTAAAATTTATTTTACCAAGCGCCCTTATTCATACTCCACATTTTGGTCCATACGAGCCGGATTAGTATTGTTAAGATTGATTTTCGTAAAATCATTCCATATTTATATATATTTTGTCTTCCACGTCCATTACCACGTTGGTAATTTTCTTGTAAGAAAGACGCCATTTTGAACAAAGCCGTTACGTACCGTGTACCAACGATTTGTTCAACTTGTACAAGCCGTGCTTGTGTTCTATCATTTAGTCAGAAATAGCCATTTTCCCTTTCGATAAATTTAACTCTTTTGCAAAATGACTAACGAATCAGACAAGGCCCCGTCTAGGAAGGAGCTGGAAGCTATTAGGAATTTAAATAAGTCTATTGCTAAAAAACAACGTTTGTCTTCACAAATGCAACAGGTTTATGATTTGTCGAAAAAAATAGATACTCATCCTAGTACAAAGGATATGTTCCTTTTGCGTGCCTCAGAGGTACAATCATTGCGGGAATCATTTGAAGCCGTATGCTATGATGTTTATGAAATGCAGTTAATCATGAATCCTGAAACTCAATTCTCTGAAAGCGACTTAAAAGGCTTTGATGATTTATTCTTTCATGTAAAATTGTGTGCGGAACAATACAAAATGGCAGACGTGTCGTCATGTGCAACGAGTAAAAGTACTAACGTAGAAATTCGCCCACGTTTGCCCAAGCTCGAATTGTTCACATTTGATGGAGATATTGAGAGTTTCACTGCGTTTTATGAAACATTTTGCTCATTGGTGCATATATAAATATAAATAAATAAATAAATAATCAGACAAGTATATCTAACAAAGATAAGTTTCACTACCTGTTATCATGCACAAAAGGTTCTGCGCTTAGCATAGTTAAGAGTGTACCTATAACTGCTAGTAACTACGAAGTAGTCTGGCAATCCTTGTTAGATAAACATCAGGATAATAGGATGCTTGTAGGTAAATACTTAGACAAAATGCTTAATTTTCCCGCGCTAAAAAATGAATCTCCTACAAACTTGAATAATTTCATTGAAACATTTGATCATTCGTACAGAGCCATCAATGCTCTCAATATTGAGCACTTGTCTAGTTATGTGTTATGCCATATAGCTTTGAAGGGTTTAGATCCGAGCACAAGAAAAACATTTGAACAAGGTCTAGATCAAAGTACTATACCTACCTATGATCAGCTGATGTCTCATGTGCATAATCAAATAAAAATATTAAAACATTCGCAGGCTTATTCTGGTTCAAATACCACACAAAATAAGAATTTTACACCTAGCAATCAAAATAAAAGATCGAGTGATAACAACATTAGAAAGGCGAGAGATAATAAATTTGCTTGTGTACATTGTGACAATAATCACATGATCTTTCGCTGTGTGCTATTCCGTGAATTGTCTCCCGCGCAAAGAATCAAGCGTGCTGATGAATTTTTGGGGGTAGGTGGAACAGGGTGTAAAGTCCCACAAACCTCCACAGAAAAGGGAGGATCCTCCGACCAGACGGGTGTTGTGTCTGGTCCGGGCAACTGCCCAACGGTTATCGTCGGACTGTTGTATACGTTCAAATCGCGCCGCAAACTTTGCTTGCGCGATGTAGAATTTGTGTGACGTCATGTCGTTACTTTGTAAGTGGCGGTGTCGGTGCCGCTACATCACTCCCCTCCGGAGACCGGAGGTCGATAGCAGGTTGAGTCGTCCGTACATCTTGTGATGCGTGCCTGGCCAGTGGAAGATTGGTTCCCGTGAGTCGGAACCGGAAGTCGCAGGGTTCGCGGTGAGTCGGAACTGTATGCGGAGTTCGGAGCGGTGATGATGTGTCCCAGTGAGTCGGGACAGTGCTGCTGGCTCCAGTGAGTCGGAGCGGTGATGAAAGAAGCTGAGGGTGATGACCAGGTATGCGCGTCCGCTGCATGCTGGTGGTCAGGATACCCCCGTAGATGCCGTGGGTACTGGCTGGCTGTATGACTCGCTGCTCGAAAGCTTGAGGAAGTGATGATGACGTCACGATGAAGTAGCTCTGCACGAAGGCTGCGCTGATGTTTATGTTCGAGGGTCACCAGTTTGGGGGTAGGTGGAACAGGGTGTAAAGTCCCACAAACCTCCATAGAAAAGGGAGGATCCTCCGACCAGACGGGTGTTGTGTCTGGTCCGGGCAACTGCCCAACGGTTATCGTCGGACTGTTGCATACGTTCAAATCGCGCCGCAAACTTTGCTTGCGCGATGTAGGATTTGTGTGACGTCATGTCGTTACTTTGTAAGTGGCGGTGTCGGTGCCGCTACAAATAGAATCTTAGTCATAATTGCCTCAAGCAAAATCATTCGACTGCTGATTGTAAAAGTGAATACAAATACTTTACATGTAATCAACGTCACCATGCATTACTGCACATTGTTTCGGAATTCAAACCTACTACCGCGCGAGCCGTGCTTGACAACCGCAGCGCTGAGCCGATAAATGCTTGCACAGCGAATGCAGCTAACTATCACTCATCCGACGTAAACAAAGGCCATATGGTATTGCTAGGTACAGCCATAGTTAATGTCAGTGACTCATTCGGGAACCCGCACGCTTGCCGCGTTCTTATCGACTCTGGCGCTCAATCGAATTTCATAACTTTAAATTGTTTAGAGCGGCTAGGGCTGTCGCGTCAAAAATGCCCGTTTAATAATATGGGTCTAGGTGGAAATTCTGTAAAGAACTTTGGCATGACGTCTTGCACTATAACGCCTCGGCATTCTGATAAACCTACTCTAAAAATCGATGCCATTATTCTACAAAAAAATACATCTGATTTACCTACGGTAGAAATTTCTGAGGACGTATCCCTAAAATATAAAAACCTTTTGTTAGCGGATCCCTACTTCCATAAAAGGTCACCTGTCGACATAATACTCGCAGGTGACGTATTTCCTTACATATATGATGGAAATAAAATAATTTTATTCCCCTCATTACCCACTGCGCTAAGCAGTATTTTTGGGTTCGTATTGTGTAGCAAAATTGAACTAACGTGTACTTCTGATGATGTCGCTAATATTTCAACGTCTTGTAATCTAATGTCGTACATTAATGATAGTGACAACATCAACCACCAACTTAAAGCATTTTGGGATATAGAAGAGTCGCCGTGCGACAGCCCTGTCAGCCCACTTGATAAACTCGCTGACGAGATTTATTCAGAGCGCCACTACAGGGACGAGACCGGTGGGTACGTTTCACCTATCCTACTGGACCCTAATGGAATGCCTCTGGGCGAATCTTATAACCACGCCGTGCGTCGGTTACAGCATCTAGAAAGACGTTTTGTTCGTTCACCTGAGTTGCGTGAGCCCTACATAAAGTTTATGCGCGAATACGAGCTGATGGGGCACATGCAACAATATACCGGTATAGAGGCAAGTCGATACATTATCCCACACCACTGTGTGTTTTAAAATCTCTAGTACCACTACTCCCGTGCGAGTGGTATTTGATGGCTCAGCGGCAACATCCAACGGGGTGTCATTAAACGACAACTTACTTACAGGCAGGAAGCTTCACCATGATATATTAAAAATGATATTTAAATTTCGTCTTTACCCCATTTGCTTCACCGCTGACATAGCTAAATTTTACAGAATGGTACTTATCAACCCATCTGAACACTGTTATCAGCATATACTATGGAGGGAGTCACCTTGTGACGAAATAAAAACTTATGAGCTAGTGACAAATACCTACGGATTACGATCGTCTGGTTATGTCGCTGTACGCTCGTTGCAACAGCTAGCTACTGATGAGGGTGCGCGCTATCCTCGCGCGGCTGACATACTTATGCATGGTTTTTTTGTAGACGATCTGCTATGGTCTGTTGAAAACCTTGACGAAGCCTGTATTTTACAGGACGAGTTCGTAGCTCTGTTAAAACTGGGTGGTTTTGACCTTCGCAAATGGGCAAGCAACACCCCTGATTTACTGTCAAGGATTAACGCAGATCAAGCAGTAGCTATAAACTTCAGCGATGACAACGTGTGTTCGGCACTGAAGGTATTAGGCCTGAAATGGCTACCTATCGATGATTGTTTTTCATTCGATTACAACATGATTGATAATACCTACACGAAGCGTTCAGTGCTGAAATTGCTAGCTAGTATTTTTGATCCTGTGGGATTCCTATCTCCATGTACGTTTTTTAGCAGAATGCATAATGCAAGACTTGTGGAAATTAAGTCTTGGTTGGGATGACGCACTTCCTTCCGATTTGCGCGATAAGTGGTCTTTGTTTATCTCTTTATTGTCTTGTCTCTCTTCACTAAAAATTGAGCGACACATGCTTATACCTAAATTTTGTGATGTGCATTTAATTGCCTTTTGTGACGCATCTACCCGTGGTTATGCTTCTGTAATTTACGTACGCAGTGTCAATCAAAATAATGAAGTATAGACCCATTTGCTTATCAGTAAAAGCAAGGTTGCCCCGATTAAACCTCTTTCAATCCCGAGGCTCGAATTAATGTCCGCTGTGTTGCTTTCTAAACTGGTTCTGTTTATTAAGCAAAACATTCAAAACATCCCTTTTAAAATTACCGCCTTGACGGACTCTAGTGTAGCACTAGCCTGGTTGCAAACGCCTCCCTACAAATTAAAAACATTTGTTTCGAGTCGTGTCGCTCAAGTAGTGGAGGTAGTTCCGTCCAACTGCTGGTTTCATGTACGAAGCGAAAATAATGCTGCTGACCTGTGCTCGCGAGGCGCTCTTCCTACTCAGATCGTAGCTGAGTACGAGCGCTGGTTACGCGGCCCAGAATGGCTCACAGATGACGTTCATTTGTGGCCGATCAGTACATTTTAGGTCAATGACAAAACAGAAATTTTAGAACTTAAAACTAATACTGATTCATTCGGTCTTGCTTCTCAAATAATTAAAGAGGAAACCACAGATTCACCATTTCAAAGATTCTCGACATTAAATAAATTACAACGAGTCGTTGCTTGGTGTTTACGGTTTATAAAAAACTACAAGACATCTCAACGTTCTTGCGGACCGTTAACGACACACGAGTTGAACGCGTCTCATGATCTTATAATAAAAATGACGCAACAGCAATATTCCATCACTAAGGAAACTTTCACCCTTCGTAGATGTGCATAATTTCTTCAGAGTCGGGGGGTAGGATCAGTGAAGCTGACCTACCCTACAATAGAAAGCATCTCTTGCTATTGCCTAAAAAATGTCACATAACAATTTTAATAATTGTACATTTTCATAAATTATATCTACATGTGGGACCTCGTTCCCTACAAGAAATTTTGTGCAAGCGATATTGGATCTTATCTGCACGCAGTATGATTCGGAGTGTATTGTCTAAATGCATCACTAGTTTTAAATGCAAACCCAGGTCTATACAGCCAGCGATGAGTCTGTTACCCGGCGAACGATTAAAAATCAATAAGGTATTTAATGATGTCGGTTGTGACCTGGGTGGCCCGTTTTTTATAAAGACAAGTTTAAATCGCAATGCAAAAATCCTTAAATGTTACATGTGTCTTTTTGTGTGTTTTTCCACAAAGGCCGTTCACATTGAGGTACTTAGCGATCTATCAGCTGATTGTTTCCTCGCTTCGCTCGATAGGTTCGTGGCACGACGCGGTCTATGTTCGTGTTTACATTCGGATAATGGCACGAATTTTATCGCCGCTGCAAAACATTTAAAAGAAGTTTGCAAATTTTTCAATGAAAATAATAAACCAAGTTCTGATGGTTGTTCAGGGCGCTCGATTGAATGGAAAAATATTCCACCAACAGCAGCATCAATGGGCGGATTGTGGGCAGCTGGCATTAAATCTGCCAAACACCACCTACTCCGTGCAGTAGGTGAAGGTCACTTACCTTTGAAGAACTCACTACCGTTTTCTGTAAAATTGAAGCAATCATGAATTCGCGGCCCCTGTGTCCCTTATCTGACAATCCTAACGAGTTTGACGTCTTAACACCGGGTCATTTTTTGATAGGATAAAGTCTTCTCGCTGTACCCGAATACGAATTAAATGATGTAGGTACGAACCGACTGTCACGTTGGCAGTGCATATAAAAAATCTCCCAAACGTTTTGGAAGAAATGGTCTGACGACTATTTGCATACCTTGCAACAACGAGCAAAGTGGTTCAATTCACCTCCAAACATGAAAATCGGTGACTTAGTTCTTATTAAATCAGATTTAACTCGTCCACTAAACTGGGTTCGTGCTAAAGTGGAACAGCTCCATGAAGGCCCAGATAAAATAGTTCGAGTTGTTACTTTGAGGACACAAAGGGGACTTTTAAAGAGGCCAGTAAACAAGCTGAGTCCTCTCCCTTATTCAAATTAAATTAATACATTTCATAAATCATAAACCTGTTTAGTATTTCTGTTATAACAGGTTACCATAGTACTTAAGTAAATTTCTTATTTAATTAGATTTGTTTACCTTTTAGTGTTTAACCCTTTTATGGGCGACATTCCTTCTGAACCTTAGAATGCTGTACCTATTCATTGTTAGGTTAATTTTGAAATTATCATGATAATTTCGGTGGGGGGTATGTTCGATATTTGCTCATAAAAACGTAGGGTAGTTTTAATTTGGTTTGTCCGCTCGTCTGTTCTCCTACCCGCACTTGGAAATCGGTGAATGGATTGGTGGAATGATGTCGCGCGCGCCCGCGCCCGGGTGTGAAGCCTCTCCCAGTTCGATCTGGATCACCATTAGATGTGGTCATTTTACGTGTCATAAACTCAAAACTGAACATTTTTCTGGACATACATAAATTGCCGTGCAATTAATTACATGCGTTCATCGAGACATTTTTCCCACGCGAGTGCCGAATTGCTGTGGTGTTTCCTGAAGCTGAGATCTGGTGCCGTGGCTGGGATATTCAGGTTGGTCGTCAGGCCTTTTTATCTACCCTGTGTATTGAGCAATATCGTCACTTCAATGGGGGGTTTTTAGGTACAGCACTTTCCACCAATAACTTTCGGTCCTTCGATTAAAATTTATTTTACCAAGCGCCTTTATTCAGACTCCACAATACTATTTAAGTTTATCTTTGATATCGCTGACAACGGTGAAGGAAAATATCGTGGGGAAACCTGGACTTATAGTCAATTTAAGTTTGCATTGATTGAGCAATCGTGGTGATTAGTGCTCGTGCCTTCTCTGTGAGAAATAGGTCTTTGTCCAGCAGTGGGACAGTAACAGGCTGGGATATTAATTTATATCGATGGCATGTCTTGGTATTTGGTAGAATTTAGAAAAACGGTTTCCAGATATGAGAAAATGGTATTAAACACACTTACGGTGCTCCAGCGTGTTTAACAGGTGACATAGGGCAGCTTTCATGTTTAGATCCTTCAGGTAGATTGGGCCTTTGGTGATGGCACCCTGGAATAACATTCATAACACAGTATTACGAGGTGCACCTGTAGTACTAACAACACTTGTAAGAAAACGCAAAAGCCGTGTGATGATCCATCATCATCATTGCCGCCGAAAGAGGTCCACTGCTGGACATAGACCTCCGCCGAGTGTCACCACATTGACCGATCTCATACGTCTCGCATCCAGCGAATTCCCGCAACCTTAACCAGGTCTTCGGTCCACCTAGTTTAATGAGTACGTCCTGCAAATTACAAAGATTGTGTTCGCGACGAGGCGTCGCATAGCTTATAGTTTATATACTCGCTTTTATACCATTGAGATACTTGAGATACTTAAATTAAGAAATGTATGTAATAGCATAGTTAAATAAAGAATTTATTTATTTTCGATGAGGGGTCCCAAACACCACACACAGCGACACCTAGTGAGTCAGCGCAGCAATCCAACTGTCTTATAAACATGGCGACATTATTTGAAATTCGACCACTTTGATGGTAAAAGTCTTTACAAGCCGCTGCTGATGATGTGATTAAAACCAAAGTTGAATAGAATGGCATCCTTTATAAGTATTGTAAAATTGAATAATATTTACGTCAGACCAATAAGAAACGTTCAAAACGTCATTAACACATGCTTTGCATCGCACAGCCGCTAGCCGGGTACAAACTGGGCTTCATCAATATTGTGATACACACCGTCTCTGTACCTGTCAAAGGTTATGTCTGTACATCTGTTGTTAAAGGGTTAGAACCCTATGGAAGTCATCATCTTTATCAGCCTTTTAATATTCCCACTGCTGAGACATAGACCTCTTTTCTGTGAGAGAGGGTTTTAATCCATCACGCGGGCCCAGTGCGGGTTGATGGATGTCACATTTCTTCGATTTTTTGGTTCTACGTGCTGGTTTCCTCAAGATGCTTTCCTTCGCTGTTTTTAGAGCAGTGGTGATGAAATCATTTAGTCAAAGTAAAGTGCCTGCATGGCTTCAAACCTACAACCTACGACAAGTAAGTTGGAACCTTTATCACTGGGCTACCGCTGCTATATTTCCGCAGTCAAACTGTATGTGCAGTTTTGCGGGAGTGTGCGTAGCTTATAAGTCTGTATTTTTAATAAAATAAAATAAATAAATAAAAATAATAAAAAATATGGAAGTATTTAATCTAAAATTTCCCCACTGCTGGTAGACCTTATCTTAGCTTAGAGGCCTTATCTCCGCCTTGCGGGCCCAGTGCTGGGCAGTGTATATAATGGGGCAATGTTAGTTACACGATGAATGAAATTAAACACAGCAATCTCTAATCTTTCTGGCCGGATTGAACGTAGGCTTGCCGATGCGCATGGTGCACTGTTGTTTTAGTATGAGATTTACTACTGCGCAGCCATTTGTAGCCAACTTCACACCAGCCAAAAAAATTGGGTATTACTGTAGACAATTGACAATATTATAATTTTAGATGAAGTTTACCGCTTGTCCAGTATCCGGGCAGAGCAAGCCACCGCAGTGCGCAGTGGATCTGCAGTGGCACTGACAAGGCTCATATAATGCGAGCATACAATGTCACCATTACGATAGCGGGTAGGTAGAACGAGAGGGTTGCGCAGTAGAACACGTAGCTGAAACCAAGAATTATGAGGAGCTTACTTCCAATTCCAAGACAAATATTTGTGTGACCTACTGATAGTTGTTCCGGTCTGGTTGTTTGTGTTTGTGAGTTATGTTGCTTGTAAGTGCACACACGATACAGGAATAATGCCTCGTGTGGGGTAACATATTTAAAAAGAGAGAGGGAGTTAATTTTACCATCATCATTTCGGTTTTCAGGGCATTCCGGAAGAGGAAAATCACGTATTAGGCATGCCTTTTAAGTTCTGTCGTTGCCATATTTCCCGGCTATTTTGAATTTGGAACTGTTCTATATTCGAATGTGTTTAAATTTTGAATCTCAAAACAGTTGAAAGTATTAGGATTAATGCTATTGTTTAGTCACAGCGTTGATTGGAATCTGTCAGGTTACGTACGAAAATGAATATTTCTAAGGAAAATGTTCGTGCAATAATTTTCTACAACTTTAGAAGAGGCCTGACACGGCTTCAATGTTTTGAAGAGCTAAAATCTGTGTTCAGTGATGAAGCGCCATGTCTGCGAACTGTCGAACGCTGGTATTTAGAATTCCAGCGTGGACATACTAGTGTCAGTGACAAATCTCGCGAAGGACGCCCAAAAACCGCCTTCACTGAAGATAACATCATTGCTGTGAGACAACTAATTCTCGAAGATCGTCATGTGACGTATCGAGAGATAGAGGCTCTATTAGGCATCTCAGGGACAACCAATCAGAAGATCTTGCATGAAGCGCTTGGTGTGAGAAAGCTAGTTTGCTGTTGGATGCCGCATCTGCTTTCCGACGATCACAAGGTGGCCCTCGTCAGATGGTGTAAGAAAACTCTGCAAAGGTTCTAACGAGGAGAGTCAAATCACGTCTACGACATCATCAATGGTGACGAATCTTGGATCTATGCCTACGATACTGATTCCAAACAACAATCTACAATCTGGGTCTTTCAAGACGAGCCAAAGCCAACTAAAGTTGTTCGTTCTCGAAGCACATCAAAGAAGATGGTGGCCACGTTCGTTAGAAAAACCGGCCATGTTGCGACTATTGCACTTGAAGATCGTAGAACGGTTAACACAGAGTGTTATACCACAGTTTGTTTACCGCAAGTCATCGCCGAACTTCGAAAATCTAACTCAAAGCGACGCACATAGGGGTATTTGACCCAAAAATACGGACAAAATTATTTTGCGGTCTTAAATGACATATAAGCTCAAAACAGTCATATGTATAATAAAATTGAATTTTTATTTAATGGGGTTTGGAAAATGGCAAAGAGTGAAACTTATTTAAGCTACTTCTTCAGGAAAAAGTTTAATAAAACATTAAAAAACTTGATATAATTGTTTAATTATAGGTTATAATAACTGAGCGGAGGAGTCCTACTCGTTTCCATCAACATAATTATTTGTTTCATCCATTTCTTCAGTAATTTCAACTTCTTCATTTGATGCCTCAACTTCACTCGGCAATAACATTTCCATGGCTACTGCGCTAATTGGCTTTGATCTTTTTGGTAGTTTCGGCCTTATGCTACACATGAAGGGATCTGACGGTAGGAGCAACCTGTTTAGAACGTCTTGGTTGCATTGCTCCCGAGAAAATATTCGTCAAAAGTTTTGGCGAAATTGCCGGAAGTGTTTATTTCTCGCCTCACCTACTTTTTCCTACAAGGTTCCGATAGGTAATAGGGAATAGGTTCCGAATGTTAGACAACAAAGGGACTTGATGAATGGGAGGGCTTGTGTACCGTGGGCATGAGATGCCATGAGTATAATTAGTATAGTAAAGTAATGCTGTTTCGTGGCAAAAAGTTGTTTTTTTCAATATAAATTTTATGCCCACTGGAATCCAATATTGCAGCAAATCTTTCTATCTAGATCAATCTATCTATCGATCTAAATCATTCCTTAGAATTTCTGAAGACTTTGCGCCTTTTGCTGCGGTCACTCAAGTCAGCGAACGTCTTTGATAGACGACCCGGTTTTTCTGAACATTGGATAGGTAAATCACGGTTTTTCTTTATGATAACGTGTTCAGTCTTGTTGACAGTAAGCCACCTGGTCTTCATTTCTGATTTAATATAGGAAATTTTGCGGTGAAACTCTTGTATTTATTCAACGGGAAATGATGGTATGTTAATTATCGCATTCGCCAGAAAATCCCACTTTTTTTAAAATTCCCTTTTGCTCTAGTTTTCGCCACATCAAATAAACATACTCATGTCTTAATTCTGACACCAGAACCCAACTACAACCGAAAAAAAATTATATTAGCATATGAAATGTATAATTAATTTTGTTTTGTACAAAAACATGGCCAAAATATTTTTTTTTAAATGGAATAGGCAAATTTAGGCACCCAATTTTAACTTTTTCTTGAAGTAGAATAGATACATCGAAAATAAAACATTTACCGGGAAACGCCCTGCAATACAACAAAAACTCTAATGTATATATTTATGACACAAAATATCATGAGTTTGTTTTGCGGTTCGTAATAACGGCAATATCTACTAATTACTCTCGTATTACTTTTAAATAATTGGATAATACAGATAGTACATACCTGGTTCAATAGTATACACTATAAAAATGTTTCTTTAATCCACTCTTAACTTCACCACTTACTTCTAAATACAGGACTTCAAAATCATTCACATATTTTTTATTTACGTATTCGCTGCAAGGCACTAAGTTAATGACTTTCTACAACTTAATGCAAGCCTAATAAAATAAAGTGACGGTAGGTTGTTGTTCTCTATGTATTGTGGTACCAATATGTATCAACCGTTTCCGGGAATTGTTTACTTTGTTTACATTGACTTTTAACCGCGTTTTTGAGTCAAATACCCCTACGTGCGACGCATCATCCTGCACCACGACAACGCAAGCTCACACAGCGCTCGAGAAACGATAGAAATTCTTGACCATCCTCCATACAGTCCTGACCTAATCCCTAACGATTTCTTTACATTTCCTAAAATAAAGTAAAGTCTTCGTGGTCAAAGGTTCCAATCCGGTGAAAAAACAGTCGATGCTTTCAAGTCAGCCATTTTGAGCCCCACTTTAGAGTGGAATAAATGTTATAATAACTGGTTTGAGCGAATGTAAAGGGTAATTAGCTACGTGGTGAATATTTTGAAAAACAATAAAAAGTACTATAAGGTTTTAGATGTGATTTTTTCTTCAAACGGCAAAACTTAAAAGGCATGCCTCTGCCAATCACAGCAGATAACGCGTGCTTGACAATTTGTCACATTAATTTTGAGCTAAGAAACTCGGGGTCCACCCCCGCCAAAGCGAAGGCACCCAAAGCCCCGAAGACAGCCAAGCTGCCAACCAAGATGCAGTGGCGTAACTATACCGTCTGAGGCCCGTGCCAAATTCATTGAATGGGGCCCCAGTAAATTTAATTAAATTTTAATAAATAACTGAAGTAGTTAGTAGTTACCCAACAGGAATATTTTGTGCATTTAGTTAAATATCTAGTAAATAAAATTTCTAAAAGCATAGGTATTACACATTTATAATAATTTAGAGCTGCGGATAGTTTTCTGTTCCGAAAAAGTATCAATAACATCATCAAAGTTTAAAGATTGGGACATAGAACTTGCAATAGACAGAATAGCCATGTTACGTAGCCTGTCTTCTTCCATAAATTTCCTTAAATACTTAGATTTTTATTAATTTTAGTTTTAAAAATAATCTTTCAGCACTAGCTGTTGTCACAGAAATAGTAACAAATTACTTTAATGCAGTACCTTACATCAGGAAATCTGCATGCCATATAAAATGATTCTTAATCATAAATAAATCAGCAAGTTACACGAAGAATTCTCTATTTCGTCTCTGAAGGTGGTTCGAAAACTGACAATTTACCTGGCAAATGATTCAGGGTATGTCTTTTATATATAATTGAATAAATTCTAGCTTTTTTTAAATATATCAATATCATTTAAATTTTGCAAAGTGGCAGGTTGCAAAATACTTAAATTTGAAACAATTTCATTCATGCAGAAGGAAATGCGAATACAGTCGATTAATAATGATAAAATATAATACTCGATAAGAATATTATGTTCACTTTGAACAAACATTCCGAAACTTGAAAACGCTCATCATCGCTAAGATGGCGTTTCAGCTTCCTCTGACAAGTTTCAGAAAATTCAGGGTTGTTGGGCCACTTTTCTGCTATACTATTTGCTTCCTTTTTTAATTTTCGAATTCCTTAAATAAATTAAATCTTCTGACAACTTTTCAAACGTTTTGAGGTATTTGAAAGATCGGTGGCTTTAGACTGAAGTGCTTTAGAGGCTGAAACAATAGTTTGCCGAATTTAACAATGGTAAACCAGTAGCATAATAAAATCGTAGTTCTCGATCTGCTTCTTGAGCTATTTCAACTTAATTTCTATCACTGATTTGCAATTTAACAGAATAGATTTAGTTACCACTTTTTGGATTTAAACAAACCGAACTTTTAAAGCAAAAAATAGCATCCTGCCCGTCTAGTAGGGTTCAATCTTTTTAATGTTTTCGAAGTGGAAGTTTCGACAGACTCGACTTCGACAGTCTTTAGTTGTGTCTAACTTAAATTGATTTTAAGTACCTACTTGTATAAAATTTATAACTTTTACAAAATTTTGTTATAAATGTTAGCTCACGCCTGAGCTCGCAACATCTCTGGTCGGGGGCACCGTAGGGCCGGGGGCCCGTGGCATTTTGCCAGCCCTGCCGCCCTATATGGATTTCCAAAAGATATTTACAAGGAAGACGTGATTGGAATCACCGGGAGGGGACGCCCTAGAAGGACATACACGGATCTCATTCGTGATTTTCTTCAAAAAGACCAGGTGCGCAGTACGTGAGTAGACATCTATAATGCATGAACGTCAATGAAGCAAAGGGATGTAAGGATCGTAACAGCTGGTGTTCTGTAGTTTCCCCTTGGAAAAAGACATGAGTTTAGGTTAGAATAATAAATACGGAATGTTTATCTATATATGAATGTGTACCACCCCGATCACATTAGGCTGTTGGAGTAGATATATGAAAGGGCAAAGGATATGTAATAAAAATCTAGTACAAACTTTTAAAAAATTGGTACCCTTAACAGTTTACTATAATTTGCTAGAAACTAGAAATTTCTGGCGGTAAAACATTGTATTAAAACTTCGTTTATCAATTCAAATGCAAGGTATGGTCAGCGGGTCGTATTTGGGGCGGCAGGAGTTTATGCGTGGTAGAAAGAACGCAGTCAAATTTAAGTTAATACATTAGTTACCTTTTCATGTTTGTGGCGTCTCCCAATCTCTGCCTCACAATGACTCACTTGAAATAAATAATACCTCACTCACAATGCTAAAAACCGCGTCTTGAAAAATCTAATAAATTATTTAAAAATCTCACTATGAAATGTTTCGTAGAAATCTCCGGAAGACATTATTCACAACATAATAAATACGAAAGCAAATTCGACAATAACTTCTTGCGGTTTCTAATATGAAATGCATCTTCAGAATAATAAATAGATACTTGTCTCCAATATTATTTTATTAGTAACTAACTGTTCCCCGCGGCTTCGCTCCCGTGGGCCATCCTACAGGACCCGTTTTCGGGATAAATAATAGTCTATGTCACTCAGGAATAATGTAGCTTTCTATTGGTGAAAAAATTTTTTGAATCGGTCCAGTAGTTTCGGATCGGTACAAACAAACAAAATAATTTTCCTCTTTATAATATTATTATATTATATAGTATAGACCAGCTGTTCCCCGCGACTTCGCTCCCGTGGGCCATCCTACAGGACCCGTTTTCGCGATAAAAAATAGCCTATGTCACTCAGGAATAATTGCAAATCAATAATCTATTGTTCTGAGTAACCGACTTGTTTCAAAACAAGGCTTGGATAAATAAATTCTCACATCAAAAGTTCTGAAATATTTCTTGTGTGTCAGCTGTGTCCTGTCAACTAATTACGATATCTATGAATCAATTTTACATAAGTGTTTTGTGTGTGATCCAGAAACACATTCAACTGTTTTTCAAGAGGAGTTTAGTTTGACAGACTATTGATTTTATATTGTTTTGAGAGTGAGAGAGAATTAAAAAAAATTACACTAAGATTGTTTTGTTAGCAAGTAGTCACATAACGTCGCGCCTGTATTGCCTGAAGAGTTAGGCAGAGGAGCAGCTGTAGTACACCAACAATTCACCAGTGTTGTTTTTTTAATTTCCATGTAACGCTGCGATGGAAGGCCTCACACTATGTGGACAGATGATCTGGTGCTGGTGGCGGGAGTCCGCTGGATGCGAGACGCACGGGTCCGGCCAATGTGGCGACACTTGCGGAAGACCTATGTCCAACAATGAACGTCTTTCGGTTGCTTATGATCCATGATGAATTCCATGTAATCGCCCCCTAAATCCTGCTGCCAACAACCAGGCAAAAATACACAGGCTCCCTGCTTTTAATGAAAATTCCAGTAACACTTTGTCCGACCCGGGAAACGAACCCAGCACCTCATGCTCGGCAGTAGCACTTCCGACCACAAGAGCAACGAGGCAGTCAAGTAATTATTTATTTAAACTTCATGTACAATGGTTATACATAGGCGGACTTAATGCAGCAAGGCATTCTCTACCAGTCAACCTTTGGGTTCAAAAGGACACAACAGTGGTAGGTTTACAAAATGAAAAATATGACAAATAATTAAATTCGGATAATAAACTGCCTAACTAATAAAATATTATAATAAATATCTAATTCTAAATGAGACTGAAATTTAAATATAATAACTACGAGTATGAAGAAGACCGAGCTATGTATTAGAGGACAAATAATAGTGCCGTACTCTACGCTTAAAAGATAATTTACTCTCAGCTTTTTTGATGTCAAGGGGAAGCAAGCACGTTCCAGAGTTTTATCGTTGAGACAGTGTAAGAATTAGAAAGAAACCCAGTGCGTTGAGAAGGCATTTTAGAGAAGTAAGGTTTTGGAAGCACGAAGGTTAAGATCGTGAGAAATGCCCAATACTTTAAAATATAGTTTTAAATAATCGGGAGTACAAGGATCGTTCATGATGGTGAAGAGCATGCAGAGGGATCTGATGGATCTCCTCCGACGGATAGGCCGCCATTTAAACTGAGATCGGAAGGAGGAAATGTGATCGTTTTTACGAAGGCCGAAAATAAAGCGAATACAGTTGTTAAGAAGTCGATCCATTTTGTTAAGAAGTTCTTGGGATAGATCAGAGTAACAAATATCAGCATAGTCGATTATAGGCAACAAAAGAGCTGGAACTAAAGTGGTTTTAGTGCTAGATGGAAGAAAATGTTTGAATCTATAGAGTGTGAATGGGCCTCTCTGGCTAATCTGAGCGACCTGCTTGATCCAGCCTAACTTGTCATCAACTATAGGCCTAAGTCTTTATTGAGCAGTTTGAGAAATATTAAGGATTTTCTTATCTGGCTCTGCCATTATATTCCCATATGACAACTGTAATGCAGATATTAAGACAAAAATTCTGGGAATGACACCCAGATGTATTGCCTCACGCTCATTTGATTCGCAGCGTTGCACTCAAGTAGTAATTCTGCACGAATCTTCGGACAATAAAGGACACGATAATTTGCTATTGTATCAGCTTTAAAAACTCCATTAAATCGTCCAAGTACTAGTTCTACACAGAAAAAATTACACACGCCTACTGCTTCTAGACAAGCTACTCCTACAGGCTGTCTTTTGCCCAGCAAATGCCGAATTGGTTGCCCTTTCGGGCACGCTCAGCACAATTTGTGATTGTACTTTTGTTACTATTCTTCTCTTTTACTCTGTATTTGTTGCCGTTGTGTTGTGCCTGTATCGAATATTTTTTTTCTATTCTTTGCACACCCAACCGCGTTCGTTCACTCCTTGATTCACCCGGCATTAGAGTGCCGTACAGAATATTGTTCAAAACTAGTTTATGAAATTACTATGGTATGGGAAAATAAAAGCACGTATATTATATAGGACTTATTTTTATTAAAAAGAGAAACTATAGCTAACGTTAAATAAAAATTTTATAGAAATATTTATTTTATATCTAGTCATCAATATTATAGTTACATTAAAATAAAATATAGTTATACAAAAATTAGAGAGTCATGGCGACTGCCGACAGAAATGAATACTTAAAACGTGTCACTGACACGAACCCAAAAGATTTGGCCCTAGCAAAATGCGGAAGAAGAAGTTTTTACTTCAAAAAAAATAACTAAATTAGTAAGAGACTGGTCCCCGAAAAAGATAGAATAAATAAGGTTCACAGGAGAGTACGTCTACCTTTTCGTGTATAGAAACTACTTTAGAATATCTGGGTTTGAATCGGATATGTAGAAGGAATAAAGCCAAAAGGCTTTTATTCTCGTTCTCAAAAAAATGTTCACATTCAAGTCTCAATTTCATTCATATCAAATCACAATCGATGTAAATAATTGATAAGCCGTTTCATTGACAGATTGAGCATGAGTTTTGAAAAAAGTCCATGAAAAGACGAAAATTGCGTCTCTCAGATAGAAAATGTTGTCATGTTGAACGCAATAACTTAAAAATGTATACCAAACATGTAACTATGCAAGGTAAATTTGTATTACCGTATCTTTTGTGGTTAGATAATATTTGAAACTCGCCGCGTGAATGGATACATGCCTATTTAGGATGCGCATTTCTCAACACTTTACTGAATGCTTTTGGTGACAGATTCATCACTTTAAATGACAGCTTTACAACCGTCAATGAGTGAGAATTTATTACTAATTCGATAAAATTAGAATCAAATTTGATGCTTATTACTATTAAGTTTGCAGATACTTTAGTTTTCTATGACTTCAATGTTAAGGTTGTCCTATATTATATCACATTACTTTTTGACTAATTTAGTTATTTTCGCTGACAGTTTAGTTATTTTTGTCGACCACTAGATGCAATTCAATTTACTTTATTTGTTTACAAAATACATTTTGTAACTGAACAAAAACTCTGTAATTAACTGACCCTTTAAAATATTGCCGTTTTTATAAATAAGGTTGTTAGTCTCCATCTGTGAGAGAGTAGATACTGCACTAGTCGTAGTAGCTGAGCTGGAAGTTTAGTAGTTAATAATGTGACCCGAAAACTAGTAAACTATTATATTCTCTCTCTCTCTCTAATCTTGGAAACTTAATTGCAATTTATATCATCTATCTAATATTGGAACCGCGCCCTTATATTTGTTATTATGATTAGTATGTAATAGTGATGGAAGAGGTGAAAATAAACTCTTCAACGGCTTCCGAACAACCTCCGTTTTTCAGACAACAGTTGAAGCACACGTCGACTCTTCTTTGCCGAGAGTTACCGGCGTAGCATCTGCAAAAAAGTTAAAGAGGAACTTCTATTATAATATAATAAAGCGATTGTGTCATGAACATATATGACAAAATCAATCTGATGATTCAGATTACCGATATGACCAACATGGCTACGATTCGTTGATATAAATCTACGGCATGTTAGAGTGTCCGTATGTATGTACACGAAACGATGAGACTTGTTAGTTTCAAAGACAGAAATTCTTATAGTGATTCTTGCGGTCGTCATGGGTGACCGTCATGAGGACATAGCCGGACACAGTTCGGAGTTTCATCAGATCAGACGGACGTAAAGTTGAAACTGATCATTGTTTGGAAAGTCTTTAGGTTAAAAAGATTTTTACCTGGACTTAGCATGTCTCTCAACATTGAAACACATTGGATACACCTCATTATAACGGCGGGAACATCGCATCTTTCGCCATCATAGCCTGCTGTGCATTGACAGACCGGCTCATTCTCCTCATTCAAGGAACAGACACCGTTGTTTGAACAATACTGATGACACGCGTTAAATTCGCAGCGTTCGCCGGCGAAACCTGTATTACAGCTGAAATAACGAAGATATTGATGAGTTACTCTATAATCAAGAAAATCAACGAATATGTATGACTAGCAGTGCGCCCGCGACTTCGTTCGCGTGTTTTATTTGATCCTATAAATAATTTTCTTATGTGCAGTTAGTGAAAACGACCAAAAATAAATTATTATTAAATCAATAAAAAATCAGGTATCGTAGATACACAGGGTTTATTGGCTTGGGACGATTTGTTATTTGACTTAAAGAATAATACATTTTAGGTTACTGCCACGAAGTAAAATCCTCCCCTATAAACTTAATAACCCCTTTTTACGCCGTTGTGGGTCGAATTTTGAACAACCCAAATATGTTATTCACTCTTGTTTTTCTCATTTTTATTTTTCGTTTTTGTTAGTGAGATTGCGCAGTAAAATTCCGCAAAAAAACTTTAACACCTCTTAATGGGGCGATAGATTTAAAAAACTTTTTATGTTAATTTTGATTATTGAGGAATTAGATATATTTCATACAAACAAATTTTTCCTTTTCACCTCCTTAAAGGTTGAATTATTGAAAATGCCAGTTTAGTGCTCGCCTACAATCCGACGTCAAAAACGAAACCTGTACAGTAGGATTCTTAGCTTGGGGTTAGTTTCAAAAAATTATAATGACAATCTTTATTATTAATTAAGGTTAGTTTTTGTGCCAAGTTTCAAGTTTATTAACCCAAGAAATATGATTCTTCAAAAAAACTTTAACACCCCCTAAATCATCATTTGGGGATAGTTTCGAAAAACTAATACTGGCAACCTTTATCATTTACTTAGATTACTATTTGTGCCAAGTTTCAAGAATTTTGGCCGACGGAATTAGATTTTTCATACAAACTTTCAACCCTTTTTTACCGCCTCAGGGGTGGTATTTTCAAAAATTAATTCTTAGTGCTCACTTGATGATGAAATCATCATCACCTTCCTGCGCTTGTCCTTGTATAGATTATACTTTATGTTTGATTAACAGGCGAATGAGTTGCGCGACCACTGTTCCCCTTTTAAGAAGCCCTGTTGTGTGTAAGAGGTTGTAACGGAAGGGTGGGATCAAATTATAAAAACTGCTTTTGCCCATGTAAATGTTCAACTTTCTATAAGGAAGTCCTAGGCAATTACCTAACAATATTGGTTTTCCATACAAAGTTTTCGTCAGCTGACCAACATTTGTGTACTGAGATAATTTTTTTTTAAGAATTGACTACGACATCGTTGGAGAAAGTTATGTGTACGTAGTCGCAGCGGAAAAACGTCGTATTTATTAATTTCAGATAAGCAGATAATTAGTGTATGACGTCCTGTAATTGTGTATAGTAAGTACAAATTTGTGTATCCAACCATTGGGGAGCTATTCAACAAAAACTTTTTCAGCGGCACCTTTTTTTACCTATGCACGTAGATAAAAAAAAATACATTCAATAATTAGTTTGAAACGAGAGGTAAATGTGTATGATAAATGAAAATAGGAACACTAGAGCCTAACTTATAACGTTTATTTGTATCTTGTAAGGGTTTACAAAGTCCTGCCAAGTTTCATGTATGTGTTCTTAGTAATTAATGAGCAGTTGCATAATTTACTACGACTGGACCACTATATTGTATGACAACCGATTTTAGGACTTTTAATGGAAATGCAACGTAAAACATGGCGATAGTTAGTGTATTAATGCAGCTGTTCACATGTAAAATTTCAGCTAATTACACTAAATAATTAAAGAGATATAATAAAAATACCAGAACAACCGCAATTCATGGATAAACCGACCAAATTTGAATGGCTACAAAAAAGCGGCCGTGCAGTATATAGAGCTAACATTCTAAAATTTCCAGTATAGTATCGTTATTGTGTGTAATAGTTTCGTACAGGTGCGTACACAATCGTTTAGCAGAAAATAAAACAACTGTAAGTATAGCCCTCGCCAAACTTCTTGGCCGCCCTGAAGTTGGTTTACCGGATGCGTGAGGCACGAAACGGTCCTGTTTTTGTATGAGATTTTCTACTGCGCAGCCATTTTAGCCAACTTCAGGGCGGCCAAGAAGTTTGGCGACAACTATATTAACATAATACTCATAAAAGTATTTATTGGAAAATGAAAAAAAAAACAATATTATTAACAGAGTAGGTAATAATAACATTAACATAAAGAATCAGTTTTTTTATTAAATATAAATAACAAATATATGGCCCACTGTAAAAGCCCATATGAGTAAATAAATCTTAGGATTTTTACCGGATTTTCACTTTTACAATGGGAGCGCGAGCGGTGCGAGTCTAAAACACGTGTTGACAAAAGGCAAGCCATAAATAATTGTAGATTTTTAAGTTTTAACCCTGTAGAAAAGGGCTTCGAGAACTTATGAATCGTTTTCAAATTTGGAGCCAAGAAGTAGGAATTTCATGAATTTAAAATTTATGATATTTTCGTATTCTTTTGTAGTTATGTGAATATACTCATTAAAACTCACATGAGAATTAAAGATACCACGAATAAAGATATTTTTAAAGATAATAATTTTAAAGATATTTAACTTTCTCTGAGCACTCCCGAGCTTGCGCACACAGAAACAATGTGCATGTGCACTACACACACGATTAAGACCAACCCACCGTCGTGAGATAGAAAAACCTTCTTTGGGATACTCCCTTATCTATCTAATAACTACTGGTGTGTTAATATTTTTTTCTAATTATTATTAATATTTCATTTAATCAAATTTTACTAACATCAAAATATTTATACGATGGAAGCAGCAGAATATTAATGACATAATAATTACCTACTGTAACAACTTTTTGTAATATTCTGACAAATAAATGCATTTGCTAATACAGAAGTAATTCTTATTGTAATAATTTCGTAAGTTTGAGAAACAAACAAGTGAGCTACTATTTTGATCACGAACATTATTTGTTACTTGTTCAAGAATTGTGTGCTCACCTGTACCAATCCAATAATGGTACGACACTGGAAATTTTAGAACGTTAGCTCTATGTACTGCACGGCCGCTTTTTTGTAGTCATTCAAACTTGGTCGGTTTATCCATGAATTGCGGTTGTACTGGTATTTTTATTATATCTCTTTAATTATTTAGTGTAATGAGCTGTAATTTTACATGTGAATAGTTTCATTAATACACTAACTATCGCTATATGTTTTACGTTGCATTTCCATTAAAAAAACCTAAAATCGGTTGTCATACAATATAATGGTCCAGTCGTAGTAAATTATGCGACTGCTCATTAATTACTAAGAACACACACATGATACTTGGCAGGATATTGTAGACCCTTACAAGATACAAATAAACGTTATAAGTTAGGCTCTAGTGTTCCTATTTTAAGTACTTGGACCTAATAACCTTATTTTACTTTTACGTGTATATCTTCTGAACGGTAAGATTTTTTCAAATTCTGTTTTCACAATCATTACACACAAATTCAAAGTAACGTGTGTAAAAAAAATCAATTCTGCACTAAGCCGTTTTATATGATTTTCATCAAATAGTCAAACGTCAGCGCAGCGGAAATTTTCATTTAAGCATACACATTTACCTCTCGTTTCAAACTAATTATTGAATGTATTTTTTTTATCTACGTGCATAGGAAAAAAAAGGTGCCGCTAGGATGACGTAGTTCCAGCGGAAACAGTTTTTGTTGAATAGCTCCCCAATGGTTGGATACACAAATTTGTACTTACTATACACAATTACACGACGTCATACACTAATTATCTGCTTATCTGAAATTAATAAATTCGATGTTTTTCCGCTGCGACTACGTACACGAAAGTTATTCATATTCATGCGTAGAAGCAGATTATAAAATACGGTCACACCTTTCCATTGCACCCTGTATAGAAGTTTATTTGACAACACTGACTACGGAATGGAATTCAGATTTCAAATATTAATATTGATGAAAGTGTTAATAATATAATGTTTGCAACAAAATTTATAGATGAATCGATTTACCTGCATTTAGGCTGTCCCTCAGTACCGACACTACAGTTTCCTTGCAAACAATAGTCTTTACAAATGGAAAATTCGCAGCGTTCTCCAGAGAAGCCGGCATTACAGCTGAAAAAATGAAAATATCAATGATCTCTGTAATCAAGAAAATCAACAAATATGTATGACTACTTGTAACACGCGAATGAGGTGCGCGACCACTGTGCCGCGTGTCAGACACACTATACAGTGTGTCACGGTAGGGTGTGATCAAATTTTAAAAACTGCTCATGTAAATTTCCTCCCAACGAAATCTTAGGTAATTACCAAAACAAATTAGATTATCCATACAAAGTTGCCGTTTGTATGGAAGATACCTACAATGTTTTGTAGAGAATTGACTACGACTTCCTTGGAGAAAGTTATTCCTATTCATGGGCAGAAGCAGTTTTTAAAATATGGTCACACCTTTCCGTTACATCCTGTATATAAGTTGTTTTTTGGCAACCCTGACTACGGTTATGGAATTCAGACTTCAAGTTGCCCTTTGTCCTTCAGTGGGACAATAAGGGGCAGGTATAAATATTGATGAAAGTTTTTATATTATGCTTGCAACACATTTTATGTACAATTCGATTTACCTGCATTTAGGCTGTCCCTCAGTACCGACACTACAGTTTCCCTGCAAACAATAGTCTTTACAAATGGACACTTCGCATTTTTTACCCTCATAACCTTCTGTGCATTCACAGATCGGCTCATCTTCCTCATTCAGGGAACAGGCACCGTTGTTGGAACAATAGTCATGACACGCGTTAACTTCGCAACGTTCCCCAGAGTAGCCGTCATAACATCTGTAATAACAAAGACATCGATGAGTTACTCTTATGGTAAACTAACAAACAATACAATTTTCGTAAGATGCTCCGGTCCTTCAAGTGCGCTGCTATCGGGCGATCGCCCTATTCCCCCATTGCGTTGAATAAGTGTGCCAATACCATGGACGAATACGGCATAGACATTGTCGTTTGTGATTACCGGATAATCAAATTCTTTTTTATGTCTTTGTGTTTCATTAGTATTTGACATTTGTCAATTGTAATTATCGATGAAAAATACTTACCTATACTGTGATTTTTAATTTCGTGGACTAAACTGACAGCTGGTATAGAAATATTTTTTTTAAAATGTTGCAAGCGCGGAGCATAGTGTTGTAGGTAAGGCTCAATCATAAGTGATTCATCGATGATTTCAATCGATGTGACATGACTCCTGAATTTATTTTTACTAATTGGTGTAAAAAAATGTTTTATGAATATAAACGTAATATATTTAAATATAACAGTATTCATTCACATAGTACATGAACTTTTGTTTTAAATATGAAATCAACAATAAAATAAATGTAATCGATAAAATTAAGTCTGACATAAATGAGTAGAAACTAAATATGGGCCACTAGTTTCTAAACAAATAATTTTTTTATGCCGTGAAATAGTTTCATTTTCGATCTACTTCGATTTTCGATTAACTTTCGATCACTCAGGATAGTTAGGGTACGGCACTATTTTAATTTAACGATAAAGTGACAACCCCCCAAATGTCAGTTTAGTCCACGAAATAAAAAATCACAATATAAGTGAACTAATTTAAATGAAGTGATATTTCTTTGCATAAGCAAAAAAGGGAACTGGACTATATTCATTGTTTTTAAAACATTTATTTTAATTTTGTTTGTAAAAAATTTGCCATTATTCAAAAACTGCTCAAACGAGTTGAATTGGAAATTGGAATACTTCTATTTTCGAATTATCTGTGCTTTTGAAAAACAGGCAGCATCTTCTGTTTTCATTTTTAGATACGTTCAAACTGAAGTCACATGATTATATTCTTACCATTTGAATGATTTAACAAATATCTATTATCATTAAATTTGATAGAATTCGATATAAAATATAAATCTATGGACTTTTTTCTGATTGGTTTTACGATAAGTAGACTATTAATTTCTTACCAACTATAATATTTTATTCGCAATTTTAAATGTAATTAACGTATAGTTAAACAAAGTCAACGATATTAAGAACTTTAACTCACGCACTCTTTATTGTTAGAGATAAATACAAAATTAAAAATACCGTTTTGGCAGTTAATAGCACAACTGAATTAACTAAATCTATCTGAAAAAATCGTTTTCATTAGGCGGTGCCAAGTCCAAAAACAACATTTATCAAAATTTCATGATAATTATACACAAGTTTTGTAAAGACATTCTGAAAATTTTTCTTTAGTCAAATCGCATTTAGAGTATTTGATTGAGGTATGGGGCTCCGCAGCAGTTTCTAATTTAAACTCACTTCAAAGAGTTCAAAATAAAATAATTAAAACTCTGTTCCACTATCACTATCTCACTCCAACAAAGACCTTATACGAAAAAACTAAACTATTAAATATTAGACAGCTTTACATCTACTACACCTGCATTCTTATTAAAAGCATAACTACAAACTCAATACAAACTAACATACAAATAAAGAAAAAAACAATGTCATATAACCTGAGAAATAGATATAAAAACAAACTAGAAGTCATCAGCGTACGCACTAATTACGGTAGAAGGACTATATTATGTGAAGGAGCACAGCTGTTCAATGAATTGCCGGACGATATAAAGGAGTGTCATAACTTAAATACATTTAAAAATAAGCTTAAGAAACATGTATGTACATTATAACTTCTAAGGCTCTGGAGGAATTTGTATTTTACTGTATTATTATAATTATTGCTCTGTATCTCATTATAAGCGGACTGTAAGTTCTTATGAGAAATAAATTTCTTTAAACCGAAAATGAGGCTAAGCAAAAGCGACTTAAATTAACTTCGGACTTCTACGAGGACGGTTTGACTGGCAATGAAAATACCAAATTGGTTCAATATAAGCTCGAAAATACTCCATTCTTAGACTTTCTCTATGAGTTTCGGTTTCGGCCAAAAATATAGTTTCGGTCGGTCTGTAGTTAACGAATGTGGTGTGCGACTACTGCGCTTACACTCTATAAGTTCATCGTAGACAATACTGACATCGGTGAGGGAACTCGGACATTTGCCCTATTTGGGACAAAAGTGAGCAGGCATATTAGTAAAAGTGTTTATATTATGTTTGCAACTAATTCTATGAACAACTCGCATTTACCTGCATTTAGGCTTTCCCTCTGTACTGACACTACAGTTTCCTTGCAAACAATAGTCCTTACAAATGGAAACCTCGCATCTTTCACCATCATAACCTTCTGTGCATTCACAGACCGGCCCATCTTCTTTATTCATTGAACAGACACCGCTGTTCAAACAATGCTTATGGCATGCGTTAACTTCGCACCTTTCGCCGGAGAAACCAGTTTTACATCTGAAATAATAAATACCTACGTGAAACACATCAAACACTAAATAAAGTACGAAACCAGAAACCACTCCAGCCTGTGGACGTCTACAGAGGAAGTCCAAACACTGCTCAATCTCTAGCTATCCAGCCTTGCAACTCAAGTACTGTAAAACCTGCAAAATCAGTTTTGGTCCGTGAATTTGGACCTTTTGCTGATTTTGCGGTATTTAAAATAAAATAAAACAAAAGTACACAAGACACTATGGCCGAGTTTCTCAGCTATTTATAGCTGAGAAACTCGGCCATAGTGTCTTGTTGCATAGTGTCTTGTCGCAGAATTAATGTGACAAATTGTCAAGCATGCGTTATCTGCTGTAATTGGTTGAATGATTTTTCAATAGCCAATCACAAAAAAAGGCCAAATGCGATTCGGACTTGCGCACGAAGGGTTCCGTACCATTATCGCAAAAACGGCTAAAAATAACGTTTGTTGTACGGAAGCCCCACTTCAATATTATTTTATTCTGTTTTTAGTATTTGTTGTTATAACGGCAACATAAATACATCATCTGTGAAAATTTCAACTGCCTAGTTATCACCGTTCATGAGATACAGCCTGGTGACAGACAGACGGACCGCGCAGTCTTAGTAATAGGGTCCCGTTTTTACCCTTTGGGTACGGAACACTAAAAATAACGCGTGCTTGACAATTTGTCACATTAGTTCTGCGATAATTTGAGGTGAGAAACTCGGCCTTAAAACATCAAAATTAATTTTATTACTAATGTAATTATGTTAGACGCGAGTCGGTGTGCTAGGTACCCTAAATATAGATTTGGAAGCTTTCTAGTCTGTTTCTGATAAGCAGTGATAGGGATAATGTGAATGCTTACGATCTGTAAACAATAGGTATACCTACTATCAATGAGTTGTTTTAAGTGACGTTAGTTAGGTTAGGTTATTAGGGTCAGCTCAAACCGAGACGCGACGTGACGCGACGATGCTAGTACTTCATGAGACAAACATGTTTTACCTGCATTCTGGTTGTCCGTCAGCACTGACACTACAATCTCCTTGCACACAATAGTTCTGACATATTGAAGCTTCCCATCTCTCACCGGTGTAACCCGGTGTAGATTCACATCGAGATGCCTCACTCACTTCCGTACCATGGGAACAAAGTGAGTTCTGTGCCCTTAGTGCGAGTTTTTACTCACGCTCAATCGCGTTAACGTAAACGATCTCTTATGTCAAAATGTATACAAAAAAAGAGGTTTCTCCTTCTATCACCAGACGGCGCTTATCCAGTTTCAATACAAATTGTCGTTTACGTTAACGCGATTGAGCGTGAGTAAAAACTCGCACTAAGGCCTCTGTATGAGACTATGTATACGTTTACAGTTTGTATTTCCTTGACTTTGTTCCTTTGTTGTATAGTTGGCTGCTATATGTTGACAACCAAATAAACAAAAGTCTGAGTGAGAAATTGAAAATAGTTTAGGTTCCTCACGTTGGTTTGGTTTTTTCAGTAATTGCCAGATTTTGTCTTGCTTTTCGCTCCTCCAGTAGATAAAATCTTTTGATACAGACAATGAATTTGCATAATATTCGTTTTTGATAACATATAATGTTGTTTCATTCTTTCCGTTGAAATTGGCACTTTTAATAGATAACTGTTCATCAGCATATGATATTAACTCACTCCAGTACATTTTTTGTGTCTGTGGATCAATGGCCAAACTTAGTCGCCAATTAACATATTTCTCTATTAGAATTTCTCTCTCGGAACCATCAAAGCGAGCCCTCCCTATTTCATAGGCTGTGATCCAGTAAATATATCTGTAATTTGTAAATAACTATGAAAATTAACAAAGTTCAAACGATTTTGTTGAGTCATAAAACTACATACAATAGCAAAATAGCGGCATAAATAACTCACAAAATGTATTTTTTTTATACAATCAATATAAATAAATATTTAATCAACCTATAAGTGATATTACATTTTAGTATAGCATGGCGCACGGTTGGCGCAGTGGTTGAGCGATTGACTGCTGCGCTCCGTATCGCGGGTTCGATTCCCGCACGGAACAAATATTTGTATGACAGATTGTTTGGTGTTGTGTATGAGAGTTTATATGTTTGTAAACGCACCCACGATACAGGAAGTAATTCCTAGTGCGGGGCAACGTTTTTTAAAAAAAAAGAAAAAAAATGTATGAATTTTGTGAAAAATGCATTTTGTTTATTTTTTAAGATTAGCAAGACACGCTTAGTTGACGAATATCACCATTACCTTTAGTTTTTCACATATATTTAGCTAATTTTATAGCCTGTGTCCATTTGGAATAATCTTCAATCAACAATACAACAGACTAGATAACGCGTCACGTACAAAATCAATGCTAAACTCTGTTCGCATGAATATATACATACTATCCTACATTTACAATACTTACTACAGCTACATTGTTTACTAACGAACTGAGAAGTTTTAAAACAGTTTCAACCTAATTACAACCTTGGCACTTAGTAATAAAGTCACAAATCTTCAAAATATTATCTTACACTTACGACCATTCGTCACAAAAAACGAGCAAAGCAATAAATTACTTCTCATCATCATCATCTGCTTAGCCTTTTCCCCAACTATGTTAGGCTCGGCCTCCAGTCTAACCGGATTCAGCTGAGTACCAGTGTTTTACATGGAGCGACTGCCTATCTGACCTCCACAACCCAGAAACTGGGTAACAAGATACCTCTTGGCTAGACTGGTATCAGATCCCAGGCTTCTGACTGCCCGTAACGACTGTCAAAGATCTTCAAATGACAGTCGGGACCAACGGCTCAACGTGCTTGCCGAGGCACGGAAGAAACTCGGTAAAACACCTCTGCTAGCGTTGCTTCACCTTGATGATCGACCCGTGCGGCTGTTGTTATTTAGCCACGAGCTGTCACATGTCTTCAAATTTTTGGTTCTAAGACATGCCGGTTTCCCCACGATGTTTTCTTTCATCGTTTTGAGAGCAGTGGTGATGAAATAATTCACACAAAGTAAAGTGCCTGCCTGGATTCGAACCCACGACCTACAACTTGTAAATCGCGGCCGTTACCACTGGGCCACCACTAGCAATAATTTACTTCTGTCACTTAGAAATGAAAAGGCATAGGTTAAGTAACATTTAGTGTGAAAAAAGTCTTAACTAACAACAAATTAAGTACTTTTTGCAGTTATTGCCTTACGTTACGCCTTGTATTGCCCAACCTTCGCCAAACACTTGTAACGGTGCTTTAAAATCGGTAATTTTGTTGTCGTTTCAAATGTGATATTATTTATTAGTTCTAACCTTAAAATATTACGTAATCTACATGTACTTACTGAAAGTAAGACACTTCGGCCGGTTAGTAGCTTTTTCAGTCATTATTATTGCAACTTTTGATTACACATTGACGCATTGTGAAACGTGTTAACATTAGCTGTGTTTCAAGCGAACCAAACAAAGTTAAGAGCTCACGTCTCAAGTGAGCTGTTATTTACCAAGACGTACTTTTTGCGCCGACCCGATATCTAGTTGTATTGTCGATCGAAGGGAATAATGTAAATACAATGTATGTGTGATATAGAATTTTATAGGAGCTATGGTTGCGCAGATCACCCTCCAGATAAAATAAGACAATCTCCTAAAATTTTCTCTCCCTCTTAATTATTTTTAATATTAGAAATATTCGGTTATATTATAAAACCAAGTAAAAACTACCCTGTAATGGTCTACGAAAATGATTTCTGTTTATATTTTATGTTCCGCTAATTTTGCCGGTGTATGTATTGTATCACTTAAAGTAACGTACCCTCCACAACTATCTACTTCGATATCCATGCACTCTCCTTTCGTCGTAAATATATGATTTCCGTCAACTGCTATAATAGAAGATGCAGGATTTAATGGAAACGAGTAAATATTATGAAATCCGGTACTCCAAAACAGTAATTGTGTGACCGGGTCGTAAGCGACGGGCACGCCATAGCGGTATGTTGTTCCCGTAACTAAATGTTGTATTTTCCTGGTTGATAGGTCAAAGCTGGATATTAAAACATTGGTCGGGTACTTGTTGTCAGCAAAGATTACCCTGTAGTGAACTGGATCATAAGTTGTGGATTGAATATTTTCAGCCGACGGAATGTCTTCTGTGTGCGTAAGTGTTCCATCGTAATAAAACTCTAGTCGTTTCTCTCTGCCCATGACTATGTCTAAAACATGAAGATAAGATTTAATTAAAAACTATTATTTCCTCATCTTTTCATAACATACGCTGCTCATACAAATGATTTGCATTTCCGCCAGTCGACATCCTGCTCGAGAACTACGTTCTACAATTTACTACTTACAATGAAAAACAATAAAATACACCATAACAGATTAGAACTTTCAAAAGTTACATAACCCTTAAACTACCTACCTAAGTTTGAAACGGAAACGGTTTAAATATCCTGAAGCTTCAAAATTTTCTATTTTCGTTGTTTTTTTACATAGATAGTACAAAATATAGAAAACTAGCTTGTGCCACTGGCTTCACCCGCGTGAAAAGGGTTTTCTTATCCCAAAAGAACATTATACCGGTATGCAAAGTAGCCTTCAGACTATAAGTTATTTATGTGCCAATTTCATCCAGATCCGTTCAGCCGTTCTGTCATGATTGAGTAAAAAACATTCAAGCTTCACATTTATGATAATTAGTAAGACGTAAGATTATAAATAAATATGGACCACATGAAAACGTAAAACGACGTAGTGACGAGCATGTGGTACACATTTCTGTGCGCCTACCAGAACAAAAGAGACGTAGAGGCCGCCCGCCATTGAGCTGCAATGCTATTCTGTACACATCGCACCGTGATGACGTAGGTGAAGTGAGCTCGAAGTGGAGTGAGCTGTCAGTGATGCTAGGGATTACCTAATTTATTACATTTACAATCATATCGACAGTCGGGTTTACCTATTAAAAGGAAATATTAGCTTTACGCCCTGCTATTCATATAGTACTAAAATAATGGAATTATCTCCAAAGACAAAAAAATACCCACATGAATATGCATAGAACGTTGATCTGTAACTTTAAATAACTTTAAATCAATAAATTATTATAAAAAACACTATCGCGTTAGCAAGAAAATACTTCCAAAACGAAAAGTAAAAAATACTTGCATAGAACATTGATCCGTAACCTCATATAAATAAGGAGCAGAATCGCGTCGAGCGTCCACAGAACGATAAGACGAGTAAATTACTATATGATTGTCTAAATTGGGATTACTCAACCCGATCAACAGCTGCTTTACCCCACCCATCTATTTCGCAACTTTGTCAACAACTGCTTCAAACCAGCCAACCCACCCTAATCCTATTCTCAACCAACACTTGCTTATCTAACATAACTTGATATGGATAAAAGTCACATTTAATTTAAATAAATTTTAACCCTAAATCGTCTTTTAGGAGTAGTTTTGAAAAACCGGCCAAGTGCGAGTCGGACTCGCGCACGAAGGGTTCCGTACCATTATCGCAAAAAAACGGCACAAAAATCACGTTTGTTGTATGGGAGCCCCACTTAAATATTTATTTTATTCTGTTTTTAGTATTTGTTGTTATAGCGGCAACAGAAATACATCACCTGTGACACCTGTCTAGCTATCACGGTTCACGCGATACAGCCTGGTGACAGACAGACAGACAGACAGACCGCGGAGTCTCAGTAATAGGGTCCCAAAACCCAAAGGGTAAAAACGGGAAAAACCTAAAAACTAATAATGTTTTTTTTTTTATGCCAAGTTTCAAATATATAAGCCCAACAAATTTCTTCCTTCCTTAGGGATAAAATTGCCAATAACCAATACATGAATTCTTTTTATCAACCAAAAGCTAAATCTTTAATTTCACGTGTCACATTTTAAAGAGCAGAAGTTTCACGCAAACTTTAACCCCATCTTACCTCCTTAGGGGCGGAATTTCCAAAAAACAATAAATAGGGGAAACAGTATAGTTATTGGCCCCTATATAGTTATTAGCCATTTCACCAGCGGTATTGAAAAACTAGCAAGCCACATTACTAAATGGTAAATATTAAAATGCATTAAGGCAACACAATTGTTAACTGTCTAAAAGTTTCGTCAAAACACCGCTAGATGGATTAGTTCTTTTGTAGCCTGTGATTTTTTCGTGGTGGTATCGAAAACGGGTAAGTTTGTTTAAAAAATGGTAAGTTCATACAATTTTAGGATGTGATATTTTGAAGCAAATTTACATAGTTCAGTGATTAAAAATCTATAAAATATATAGAGTGAAATGCATACTACGCGTATTTGAAGGGTAAAATGACAAAAACATAACATAAACTTTAAAAATGTAGTGGCCAATTACTGCACCAATAATTTAAATAACATTACAGTAATTGGCCACCTATGCCAATAACTATATTCATTTCATCCAAAACAAAATACGTTTATAATGAATAAAATCTTTACCTTTTGTTATATTAGGCATCATATTCGTTTGTCACTAATTTTAGGGCTGTGTAAACAGTTATTGGCCTAGGCCAAGTACTATGAAGTTTGGAATAATTTTCAATACAAAAAAGGAGGCCAATAACTATAATATTTTTATTTTGGACAAGATCACTCATGCTTATTTTTCTGTTCTATCAGGTTAAATTAAAAATAATCATGCCAAAAAGACCTCAGTACCCCAAAGAATGAGAAGCCCTAGATGAGGTGTTAGATAAAATCAGAATAAAAAAATGTCTTTGAGAGCAGTTGCGAAAAAATATAATATTACCAGGACAACTTTACAATTTAAACTTAAAAATCCCACTTTAAATCGGAGTTTGGACCGACGCCGTATTTGACTCATAAAAAAGAAGATTCCATCAAGGAATCGCTACTCAATAATCTCAAGGAATGGCTAATCACTGCATACCCAATAATCATCGAGAAAATATCCCGGATGCTGACGAATTTGGTGATTTTATATGCCACAAAAGTTACGTAATTAGCGATGATTCCGAGCCTTCTGATAATTACAACATTTTTAATTAGTAGTTTTTGTTTTTGAATATTAATAATTATTTTGTTTTCTATGGCCAATAACTGTAAGATTACATGGCCAATTACTGTGATTATGGTGGCCAATAACTGTTATTTCAATATTTGTATCTTTATGTAGATTTTATTGATAAAAGGTTATGAAAAAGGAGTATGCAAGCCATACCATTGAATATATAATTTAATATTGTATATTTTAAAAATTATTTCCTTAACATTTATCCGTTTTATATTTTTTTATATTATAAATATCGTCTTGAGGTAGCTTAACTGGCCAATAACTATACCGTTTACCCTACATGAATTCCTTTTATCAACAAAGAGTATAAATCTAAAAGTTCAGGTTTCCAACTTACAAATTGTAAAAATTTCGTACAAACTTTCACCCCCCTTACTTAAGGGAGTAAACCTTAGGTATATAGAATTGCCGAAATTAAAAAAAAACCCTTTTCTCAAACATGCTTGGAAATGTGATCATTATTTTGACAACCTTCTTCGAGATAAATCGAAATGGCTGTACTGGTCAAATACATGCGCGCAGCGGCCGGCAAAAGTTGTATGAAAATCCATATCTGTCGTGTCTAGCGGCCAAATAAATTCCATAGTAAACTCATATCTGTCGTGTAGTTTAAAAATGGAACGATGTTTTAGTCCGAAACATGGCAACCAAGGAGGTAACTTATCAAAGGTTTTATTTAAATTTCGAACTGGCTTGCAAATATAACGCTGTTTATTGAAAAAAAAACAAAGGAATACTTTAACGCGGGAACAATTATTGTTGTTCGTCATTGATTTTGACAAAATGAGTTCTAGGTACTACTTAGTTTTAATTGCCGCGCATTATTTGAGAAAAGTACTGTACAAGCCTTGGCCACAACTAGTCATTGATGGACTTACGTATGTGTGCCTCGGCTTCGCCTCGGCCCACATTTACACGTTCGTCCATCAATGCCTATTTTGCTGGCCGCTGCAGTAATGTACTATTTTTTTACTAACCAAGAGCGTAAACGAACTATTTCAATAAGTGAACGATATTTTCTGTTCCCAATAAACTAAACAATAAACTTCCAAAATTGCAAAAGAGTATCTAATATTAATACAGATTTGTAATTTGGTTCTCTTATTTATTTTTTTCATAGAGGGGGATGAAAAGCAGAGTGTGCTATGCGGTACCAAAAATTATTTAACCTAGAGCGACGTACTTTGAATCCTTCGCTACGCTTGTGATTCTACTCTAGAATCCTTC
This sequence comes from Anorthoa munda, assembly GCA_945859665.1. Taxonomy (NCBI): domain Eukaryota; kingdom Metazoa; phylum Arthropoda; class Insecta; order Lepidoptera; family Noctuidae; genus Anorthoa; species Anorthoa munda. The sequence continues at coordinate 4,098,620 of OX243893.1, forward strand.
GGTTCACTCTAGATACAAACAATCACTGTCGCTCGCAATACATAATTTTGGTCCTTTGTAACACAATCTACTATTTACTAAGCTAAATTGCAAGTACGTCACATGGACGGAAGCCATGCAATTCGATCGAGATACACTTTAAATTTCGTTATAAAATTCGTGACACAATTACAACTGCATCGCGCCATCAGGATCCCTTACTGTCATAGTCCGATGGGAACATAATTCGACACGACCGAAGAGTAATCTGCACTGCGCAGGACTAACGGCTTAGCGTGCTTTTCGAGGTGCGCCTCGATAAATATTAGAATACCAGCTTTCAAACTCCAAGCTAATATTGCGAATAATAATTCGTACCTTGCCCGATCTAGGAAACGAACACAAGACACTACAATCGGTAGACGTATTAGCGACCGGGAGACCAATGGGTCAGTTCGGAACACTCTTTACGCTGGGATGGTTTCTTGGCTGAAGCCGAAGGTGGTGTTTTTGGCCGAAGACGAGCGAAGCCGAAGCCGAAGGTTCAGTCGGACACTACCACCAAGTGAAAATTACTAATCTATATCTGTACTAATGTTATAAAGAGGAAAGATTTGTATTTAAGTATGTAACGAATAAACTTAAAAACTACTGGACCGATTTTTCATCTAAATTGGGTTAGGTAACAAACAAAAGTTATTTCCGCATTCATTATATTAGTATAGATATTAATTATTTTTCTCGGAGCCGGTTGTTCTATCCTCGAATATATATAATATATCATAGTGCATTTCTTGCTAGAGTATCAGTCTGGTAACACAGTAGCCACGCAGTTGTTTTAGCTCCGAGGCGGCCGGCAACTAGCAAAAATCCTTGTATTTATCAAACTTTACTAATATTAGTGAACGCCTCGCGGTTTCACCCGCGTAGTTCCCGTTCCAGTGGGCATACAGGGATAAACCTATGTCAGATAAGCCTATGTCACCCGGGGATAGAGAAGCTTCTTTCTTTGAAATGGGTCCAGTAGCTTTTAAGTTTATTCGTTACATACAAAAATACAAATCTTTTCTCTTTATAGTATTAGTATAGATATATATTAAACATGCAGATAGTTTGAGACCCTGGGAAGGCGTAGGATAGTTTTTATCTGGGAAGTGCGTGGGATCACTCTTCAACATCCCATGGAATGATAAATCACTTTATACACGGGTGAAACCGCGGGACAGTGTTTTATAGACCCATAAAAAGTGACATCTGCTTTTTATTGGCTATTCCTACTTAATAGTTCATTACAAATGCACGAGTAGAACTTCCATGTGCCAATTTTGAATACTTGATTTTTTTTTAAATCGCAAAGTTTTTGTGACCTTTAAAGTCAAAAGAACAAAAAAAAACATATTTAAAAAACTGTACATAATTGAGCTTTGTTCGTATTGCAGTTTTGTGAAGCAAGTACAAAGAGAAAATTATGCCGTGTTTAAGTAATCAAAAACGATAATAGAACTCGCAAAAAGATTGTATTACCGAAATCAGTATTTTATTTTTTATTTTTTTTCCAGCTCGAAGTAGAACCTCTGTCTTGCACCAACAGATACCTTATACTAAGGTTTATAATCCATAAAAATATGACTTGCAACTTGGGCCTAGGTTTTGAGAAAATGATTTTCAAAAATATGTGTTAGGGTAGTCACTATTTTGACCTTTTGTGACGATTAGTTTTTATCACATAAAATCTGCAGGTCTTTTATCTTCTATAATGGTATAATACTAACAATTAATTTTAAAACTTTACACGTGAAATTGTACGAAAAATATGTAAGCATACAAATGTAATAGAACAGTTAATGTACAAATGCGAGCTCAGCACATAGTTGGGTTCTTGGCTTCTTAGTTTGATTACTGTCTGATAAACAGTTGCCTATACTATTATAGGGTAGAGATGACAATAAATTTAACTACTGGACCGATTTTTCATCTAAATTGGGTTAGGTAACAAACAAAAGTTATTTCCGCATTCATTATATTAGTATAGATATTAATTATTTTTCTCGGAGCCGGTTGTTCTATCCTCGAATATATATAATATATCATAGTGCATTTCTTGCTAGAGTATCAGTCTGGTAACACAGTAGCCACGCAGTTGTTTTAGCTCCGAGGCGGCCGGCAACTAGCAAAAATCCTTGTATTTATCAAACTTTACTAATATTAGTGAACGCCTCGCGGTTTCACCCGCGTAGTTCCCGTTCCAGTGGGAATACAGGGATAAACCTATGTCAGATAAGCCTATGTCACCCGGGGATAGAGAAGCTTCTTTCTTTGAAATGGGTCCAGTAGCTTTTAAGTTTATTCGTTACATACAAAAATACAAATCTTTTCTCTTTATAGTATTAGTATAGATATATATTAAACATGCAGATAGTTTGAGACCCTGGGAAGGCGTAGGATAGTTTTTATCTGGGAAGTGCGTGGGATCACTCTTCAACATCCCATGGAATGATAAATCACTTTATACACGGGTGAAACCGCGGGACAGTGTTTTATAGACCCATAAAAAGTGACATCTGCTTTTTATTGGCTATTCCTACTTAATAGTTCATTACAAATGCACGAGTAGAACTTCCATGTGCCAATTTTGAATACTTGATTTTTTTTTAAATCGCAAAGTTTTTGTGACCTTTAAAGTCAAAAGAACAAAAAAAAACATATTTAAAAAACTGTACATAATTGAGCTTTGTTCGTATTGCAGTTTTGTGAAGCAAGTACAAAGAGAAAATTATGCCGTGTTTAAGTAATCAAAAACGATAATAGAACTCGCAAAAAGATTGTATTACCGAAATCAGTATTTTATTTTTTATTTTTTTTCCAGCTCGAAGTAGAACCTCTGTCTTGCACCAACAGATACCTTATACTAAGGTTTATAATCCATAAAAATATGACTTGCAACTTGGGCCTAGGTTTTGAGAAAATGATTTTCAAAAATATGTGTTAGGGTAGTCACTACTTTGACCTTTTGTGACGATTAGTTTTTATCACATAAAATCTGCAGGTCTTTTATCTTCTATAATGGTATAATACTAAAAATTAATTTTAAAACTTTACACGTGAAATTGTACGAAAAATATGTAAGCATACAAATGTAATAGAACAGTTAATGTACAAATGCGAGCTCAGCACATAGTTGGGTTCTTGGCTTCTTAGTTTGATTACTGTCTGATAAACAGTTGCCTATACTATTATAGGGTAGAGATGACAATAAATTTAACTCCGTATAAGTCATGATATTCCCAGTCTACACATAAAAATAGAAAAAAAATAAAAAAAAATTCTCCTTGTATTGCTTCATAAACCTGCAATACAAATAAAGCTCAATTATATACAGTTTTTTTTTACGAATTTATTTTGGTCTTTTGGGCTTCAAGGTTACGAAAACTTCACAATTAAAAAAAAACAAGTACACAAAATTGACACGTAGCATAGAAGCTAGTTACCTATATACTTAATATCAAGTGCTATTTATAAAATTACTGACAGAGTCCTGATTCGAGCAAATCGTGTGTTTTCGACGCACTTCTCACATTATTCACAAAGATTAAGTTACCTATATACTTAATATCAAGTGCTATTTATAAAATTACTGACAGAGTCCTGATTCGAGCAAATCGTGTGTTTTCGACGCACTTCTCACATTATTCACAAAGATTATAAAATGAAATCAAATATGATATTGAGATAACTGCTACTAACTGCATTAGAATTCAGACTGCTTGAGAAGTGATCTGGTGTCAGAGTGGAACTTTTCAATCATGCTTTTTGGAATAATTTTTGTTTTTTTTGTGTGGCGTTCCTTAAACAATTAATTTTATTTATAATGTTAGGTAACGGAATCCGAAAGGTGGAAAGTGATTTAGTAGGACCACAATTTTTTTTGGATCATTGAAACAAAAAGAACGGCAACGGCAAGTGGGTATCGGACTAGCGCGCTACAGGTTCCAAATAAAACCAACCATAATTTTGAAGGTTCACATTTGTACATCCAATTTCTTAAATTCATAAATAAAACATGACAGAAGAACAAATTTTTAGAGTTCCATACGTCCGAATGAAAAAACGGAACCCATTATACGATCACTCCTGAATCTGTCTAGTCAATTGTCTCAGCACTCTCAGCCAATTTACTTTGAATCTACTGAGCCGGTACAGTTCTTAAGTACACATAAAATGAACCTCTGTGACCTAAACACGGAGGGTAACGTACATAAATTAATAAAATTTTGAATATGGAATCATCAAGATTATAAAAATGTAAATTAAAATAACAATTGCTAACAAAAATGTTGAGCTCTTTTCTTTGTCGTTGTAAAATGGGTACGATTCTGGTAAGCGTTAATAAACCTTATTTATGCCAATAAACTCAAATCAGAATAAAATATATTAAAACTAAATTATTATTATTCACAACTTTATCCTCACCCCAATTGAAGCACTGCACTATCGCCAGCTGCAACGCTAACAACAGCAATACACGCATGTGATACATCTTGGTCTCCAAACAACGTGAATTCATCAAAACTAGATGAGACGTCCACTCTCGATGACAGCTCGTTGAATACAGAAGTGAACTGATAATGTTATGTGAACATGACGCTATAAATAGGCAGCTACATGACTCTTGCTCAAAACCCATTTCCTGTTGGGAATACTGCCTGTGATAAGCGGCCTTCATATGGGTTTTTTCCATATTTTTAATCAAATTCGTTATTATTTAGTCATTTTATTTTTCGCACGTTTATTATCTGGCTGCTGGTTTCCTGTGAACATTGATAATATATTTATCAATAGGACGCAGGCACGTTAGTTACAGAGACGCTCGCTGATAAGCGGACCAATTATGTGGGAAACTTACATGTATGTTATTATATACTAGCTAGTGCCTACTCAATTCAAAACATCAAGATCGGAGACAACTCTCGAAGTTGTAGAAGGTCTAACTTCGAGAAACGGACGACATGTCTTTGTTGCCATGGAACATGGGTAGGCCTTTAGTGTAGGATGCTACTTGTGTCGTTCCTCTTGTATCATTTACTATTAGCTTTTATGTTAACTCTCTTTACCTAAACAGTGTAATAGTTTTGTACATTAGCAGTTGTCGCATAATCTGTTTACTAATTGGGCGCTAATTTACTTAAAATTCCGGATTTATAGTCCCGAGATTGCTAAAAATGTTATCTTTAAGAGTACAAGTAAATAGACAGTTTCATAAAACCCGTTGTAACCACGATATTTTCAATAATTAATGCTTAGGTTACGGGCATCCGTTGGATTTAAGACGAACGGAATCGGTCAATGTGGTGACACTTGAGGAGGCTTTGTACAGCAGTGGACGTCTTTCGGCTAAAATGATGCTGCAATCCTAATATCGGAAATCAATATCGGAATAGTAAAGCTTCCGATATGACATGCTTTAGTTGTTACACTATGTAACTAATAAACCTAAGCAGACTATAAACAAACCGAGGAATTCCTATCTAACTTCAATAGCGTTCACCATTCTTATTATCAGGGCCCTTGATTCAATGGTACCTATACATTATTACTACCCTTAATTTCTAGGACCGAATTAATTGATAGTTAGCTGCAGTTAACATACAGTTTTCCGGTTTGAACGTCAATGTAGTTAGCTTTTCAGTAGGGCCAGGGTTTAGTAATGAATTCCATTTAGGAGATAATTTTCGTGAAAGGGAAATTAAGGTGGTACCGACCAAGTGTGTTGATAATGTTCTATTTAGGTCAGGGTGATGAACTTCACTGAGAATCGTAGTTGTTAAATATCTTAACGATCCGACTAGCAAGTTTCTATTGATCTGAAAATATGTTCCACTGTTGATGAGTCCAGTCCATATTCCACCACCAAAATTATCTAAATGAGTAACGGTAACGCGTACTTCAAGTTTGTTTGTAAAATTGCCCAAGGTCGGCAATATACTTCTTTCCTTATTCTTATACCGTGTTCTAAGCAATTATTACATAACTACTTAATATCCACCAAGGTAAAGTTATGGAGAACTTAAGAAGAAGAAAGAAGGCATGAAACTGGCTCCTGGAGTGATAAGAGTGGAACATATAATTAGTGCGTAATCTGCTGTGAATGTGCGCCACATGTTGTCGTTTTTGGAAAAAAAAACGCCGTCAAAGTTATGACAGCGTCGTTTTGGCTTTTAGCAATATTATTCGTTAACGCAAGCATGTATACTTTTGAAACTTTTTATGGTTAATACAAGCGTCAAGATGGACTGAATACAGTTTTCAGCGAGCTAATACGTTTTCTCATTTGGGAGCTGCGATTTTTTTCGGGCTTTCAAAAAAGCGCGATTACTTGTTTTTTTATATCTATTTCCGGCACGAATAGGCACATATCAAGAGCTACTCGTGTATTTTTATTCTACAGGCGCACATACAATGGTTTTAGAGAGAGATACACGATTCTGCAAAACGTCACTCCAGCAGGAAATGCGATATCTAGAAAACGTGATGACGCAAAAATTATATTTTCAGCGCACATTTTTGCACAATTATAAGCTCTCTGCCCATGCACAATGTTTTTCACTCCGATCATTCGTTTAGAATTTTCCTGCTGGAACGACATTACTCCAGCAGGAATCGTTATTCCCCTTTTTTTTTCAAAAACGATGACCCTCACGAATTTGCTGGGATAACGTTCTCGAAATTATGTATTAATTTATTAAAATTTTCACATTACAGACGTAAAAGAGTTCAACAAATCTTGTGAGGACAACGTCCAATGCGACGGCCTGGTCGGGCTACCAGACGCGCGGTTTCCAGACGCCGCGCTGTTTAATCAACTCAGCATAATTGCAGTCCACAGCTGGACATAAGCTCTCCAAAAAATTATTTCGCGAGTGCAATTTTATAATTTGTTTTAATAATCTATATATATAACTAGCTGTTCCCCGCGGCTTCGCTCCCGTGGGCCACCCCTCAGGACCTGTTATCGGGATCAAAAAATAGCCTATGTCACTCAGGAATAATGTAGCTTTCTATTGGTGAAAGAATTTTTTAAATCGGTCCAGTAGTTGCCGAGCCTATTCGGTACAAACAAACAAACAAAAAAATCTTTCCTCTTTATAATATTAGTATTGTATAGAAAAGGCACTGTCCCGACTGACATATCAACGCCCAGCCTAAACCACTAATGATAGAAATTTGAATTTTTTATAGGTTATGATTTTATACTGCAGGCGTCATTTAAGGATTTTTGGAAATTCATCCCTTAAAGGTGTAAAAAGGGATGTTAAAATTTTAATGAAATTTATATTGGTTATTAACAGAATTACGAATACGAATTTAGTATTTATGATCTTCAATACAATTAAAGAATAACGTATTTAAGGCTTTTTTGAATTTCATCCCTAAAAGGGGTAAACAGGGCATTTTATAATATATAATTATCATAACACTGGTATTGTCACACAAATAACAGCCCCACTTCGTGTCAAGCAATTACTGTCCATACCAGGTTGCCTGGAAGAGATCGCAGAATGCGATAATGCCGCCCACTGTATTTGGTGTACAATAAAGTATATAATAAATAAATAAAAAGGGGTGTTAAAATTTGTATGAAAACTAAATTGTTCATTATCAAAATTGATTGAAATGTAGTCATTCTGCTCTTCAATACAATTAAAGAAACAGATATTTAAGGATTTATGAATTTTATCCCTTAAAGGGAGAAAAGGGGTGTTAAAGTTTATGTGAATGATTACTGGATGTGCTTGGGGGAAACAGTTTTCATAACTCGAGTACCACTGATACCCTCTGACTTTGTCTTTGAGTTTAAACGATTACGGTTCCTCTCAAGGTCTGCTTTGCAATGACCATAAATAAATCTCTAGGTCAGTCATTAAGCGTGGCATGCATAGATTTAAGGCAACATTGCTTCCGACACGGGCAATTTTACGTTGCCTGTCCCAGAGCCACCACTGGCAGCCTGGTCAATTTGACACCAGACAGAAAAAACAGCAATGTGATATACAAAGAAGTGGTTAATTAAATTCTAACTTGACGACTTTGTTAGTGTAAGCTAATTGGAGTACCCATAACTAGACTGTACAGGATGGCAACACTCATCACTCTATCAGAAGATGCTTTAATTTTTGCAACTGTCGGAAAATATCTATTCTACTTCGGCATTTGTGAAGTACACAGATACTAAACATAGCTGGTAAGCCATACTAAATCGCGACCACGAGGAAGACAACTATTAATCGAAAATCATCATGAGCAAGCTCTGTGAATATGTGAATATGCAAAATTATCACCTCTGTGGCACCGAAAATCCGCGTATAATCCAGACAGAATCATTACACCCGCTCAAAGTTACTGCATGGTGTGTTTTTTACGCTCGAGGCGTCATCGGGCCGCCAAACCACTACTGTGGTCGACGAGGTCACAGAGCTATGATCAACCTATTTATCTATCCTTAAAAGGAACAAATTTGAACTAGAGTACATATTGGTTCCAACAGGATAATGAAACGGCGCTTACGAGCCGCAACCGAAATTCTAAGGGCGGCCTTACACGCAGGCTTATTACGTATGAAACAGCAATCAGCAATAATTGCGCAGAGATTGTACAATCAACGCGTGATTATAGCATTACGTCAAAAAATCGGCAGGCTTATATTTGCGAAATAATTGCTTTTCAATCGCGAATCCGCATTATGTATGAGCGATAGCCACACCATAATAATTTTACGACAGCATTGCTAACAATAAAAATCTGGTAAATAAAATAGGCATTTATCGCAAGGTGATCGCGATCATTTCGTATTACGCATGGTTTTTGACAGCAGAGCGACAGCTATCGGCGAGCAATGTGGCTGTCAAATTGCGATAACTTTTCCCTTGTTGTTGGTCGATTGCCAATCGCTCGCTGATGGCAGAGTAGGTACAGAAGTTTTTGGCGGCATATTTTGTGTGTTATTTATTTTGTGACTACCTACTCTAATTATCCACAAATTAATTCCTACTAAATAATAAATAAAAATAAACAAAAAACTTTAAATAAAAAAGAATGCAAATTGATGTAGTTTTATGTCTCAAATGTCTGCGCAACAAAATAATTTGTTTAATCATTGAAAGTTGAGTTGAGGAGAAAATTTTAGTTGTAGTTTTGGCTACCTCAGCGAAGACGAAGACACGCTAGATATGTTTACTGCCAAATACTTACAAACACATTAGAATGTGTTATGCCCTTAATAAGTATATTTTACTATCTTCTTATTTCTATATGGCTTATTTCTCATATTTATTCTTATTTCTATAGCTCAAATACGAGATGATGATGTTCATTTAGTGATGTCCTAATGCGTTATCGATTCAATTTCTTATAACAATCTTCTATAGATTCAATTTCATATAGTCATTCAATTTTTCAATTTAATAAAGGACAATGGCAGAAGCCCATACATTATATTAGCCATGTTCTGAATTAGTTTGTTCGAGAACGCCGAGATTAATAGATATTCATTCATGAACTTTTGTAGGTTATGTCTGGGTAACTTTTAATAATGTGTTTAATAGGTGATATTATTCAATTTCGTGGAAGTAAAAGGGCAATATCGCATAAGTCCCTTACCTAGTTATTTCAGCATAAATTTGAAAATATGCACTTTGAAAAGAGTATATTTATTTATACTAAGCGACTTTGACGCGTATCAAAAGGTCCTCGTCAGAACCAAGATATATTTTTTTTTTACTTGAATACTATTCTTTTTGCCTATCATTAATTGAAATTATGTGATTCATTTATATCTACTAAACTACCTCCCTGCAAGGAACACATGCACATAGACATAAACTGTATTGTTAATTCATTTTTAACCGACTTCCCAAAAAGGAGGTGGTGATTATTTTTTTATTTGATAGCTGGTGCTTGTCATGTGGTACCATTTATTTTCATCAAGATCTGATGAAGAACTTCGGAGATATACATCAGAACTCTTTAATAAATGACGGCAAATCACTCGGGATAGCTGCAATCGCATTTCTGTTTATTGTTTACACCATTTCATAACATAACATCACACTGGTACCCTCTAAATGGGTACGCAAGTGTAAGCAGTTTACCTTGGTATACTCTTATTCCACTGGTTTTGTTTAAGTTTAATCTATTCGGGCTTCACTTTGGGCATTATTGGTACCTAGCCTATTTAACTGGTCCATTATGTACCACAAAAGTAAAAGTGTACATAAAAAGTGGAAAATAAAAAAAAACATTTTACAAAAAAACAACCGACTTCCAAACAAGTAGGTGTCAAAAAACGAAGAAACTAAAACAAGAACACCGACTTCCTAAATTGAAGTTATTTTTTACTTTGTAGTGTTTTTGTTTGGAAGTCGGTTGTTTTATTGTAATAACAAATACATGAGTGATTTATTTACTACAGTCACTACTTGTCACTTGGCAGAATAAGTGTAAGATGGCAGCACTAAGCTAATGAAATTTAACGAAAAAGTCAATTAACTTTCATACATATCGGACTATCTTGAGCTTCTTGGCGTTACGTTGACATCGACTCTCAATTTTGGGCCGTACATTGAGGCAAAGGCTGGCTGCCAAAAAGTTAGGGATCCTTGCGAAGGTGAGAAAGTACTTCACGCCGGAACAGCTGCTCAACTTGTATCAAGCGCAAGTTCGATCGTGCATGGAGTACTGCTCTCATCTCTGGGACGGATCAGCCAAATACCAGCTTGATGCACTATAGTCGATCGAAAAGCGGGCCAAGAGACTCAACGGCAATGAGGCACTGGTCAAATCAAAGCTCCAGAGCCTTGAACATCATCGCCGAGTTGCCAGCTTGTCGGTTTTTCTTCGGTTACATTTCGGGGAGTGTGCGATGGAATTGCATGATTAAATGCCGCCCAGCCCGTTCCATCATCGGACAACCAGACGCACGGCGATGCATCATCGGTACATGGTCGGCATCCCACCCATACGCACAAAACGTTTTGGGGACACTTTTATTATGCGTACAGCAAAGGAGTGGAATTCCCTGCCGGAGTCTGTGTTTCCCGATAGCTACAATCTAGGGGTCTCTAAGTCAAGAGTGAATGGGTTTTTTCTAGGCAAGTTGCTTCACCGTCGACCGCATCATCGCTTACCATCAGGTGAGATAGTGGTCAAGCGCGAGCCTATAGATAATAAAAAAAAAGGTTTTTGTTTATACGCGGTGAACCAGTTAATGTTATACTTTAAAAAAACGTAGACAATGGATTTTCTTTGTATATAACTCACTTTCAGACGCTCAAATTTAAGTCAGCTAAGATTTCGCCATTAATATTTTTCAAATTAATTATTGTATTTTGTAAATAAAATGAAAATATTCAATAATCACTGCCATATTTACTGTTACGAATACTTTACATCTGCAAATATTAATTAAACGGAATATTGGAGCTAAATAGTAATTAAATGAAAAAAGAACAGCGTCCACGAAGTGTTTCATTGTCATAAGCTGGCTACTTAATCAAACGATAAATTTTATAAATCATAGGACAGGTATAACAGCTTCTGTTAAAAGTTACTGTTAAAAAGAAGACGACTTAAAGGCCTTAGTAGCCAGGTTGTTATATTGATCGCGCGATAATTGTACAATTATTGTTGCTTGTTGTTCCTTACGTAATAAGCCCGCCGGACTTGCACTGGCCAGTAAGATTGCCTGATTTAACCGTACCAGACTTCTTTCTGTAGGTTTTTTTAAGTCACGTGTCTATGTCAACAAGCCTCAGACTCTTGAAGCTCTCAAAGATAATATCTGCTGAGATATGGCAACAGTGGATGTTCTGGCAAGAGTGATGGCAAATGCCATAAACGGGCCCGAATATTTGTCAATTCTGGCGAAGTGAATCACTTAGCCGTATCATTTTCTCGACTAACTGGAAAATAAATTAAGACACCAAATAAATATTATCCAAAAGCAGAAACAAAGTTCTTAATTCATAAAAAAAATTAGCCCTATAACATCGGGTATTAATTTTCTATCGTGTCGGTAGTAGGATTCAGAAATAGAAAGCAAAGTAGTCTTCCACTATTTGTTTTCTCCCCGTGTAGATCGATCCCACTAGACCTCCGGAGTGAAAGTCGGCTCTAGCTATTAGAACAGGAAGGCAGTGCAGTTTATGCTCATTTCATATCAATTTACACGTAATTTTTATGATTCGAGAAAATATTTAAGTTGAGCAAATTTTGTGGTCTACGCGAACAAAGACCGCCTATGTGTCTGTATGTTGCATGAAGTTTTAAATAAATAATAAATAAAGACGCGGGCTTAAACTATGTTTGGATAATAATTTGCAATAGCCCGCCAGAACCGGAAAAACGAAACAGCCAATATCGCGTAGTCCTGAGCATCGTCGCCGAATTGCCAGCTTGTCGGTTTTATAGCGGTTGCAATTCGGGAAGGAGTGGAATTCCCTGCCGGAGTCTGTGTTTCCCGATAGCTACAATCTAGGGGTCTTTAAGTCAAGAGTGAATGGGTTTTTTCTAGGCAAGCGTGCTTCACCATCGACCACATCATCGCTTACCATCAGGTGAGATAGTGGTCAAGCGCAAGCCTATAGACAATAAAAAAAACCATGCAGGCGAAGCTGCGGGCGGAAAGCTAGTAATATATAAATGGGTAGTGACTAGTGTTTATGCCAAAGAAGTGTACACAAATATTGAATGTTTTGTGTAAATAAATGTTATTTATTTTAAAACTGAGTTGTTTAAATTACTTTTGTTTTGATTCTCAATAATGTCTGTATTAGGAAATGCTTATACTCGTAAAACTAATGACCAAAACCACATGACGTATTTCTCATTTTATATTTTCGTATAGCGAGATGAATGACGCGATGTGGATTTCCGTCTGTGTCAGTGGTCGATTGATAGCGGTCAAATCCTTCGCTTTGCCGTTTTAACTTGCGCAATTCGGCTGCAGGAGTCCATTGGAAGCTTATGTATTATAACGTTTGCCCAGCCATTCATTTCAACCACGTCTCTTCATTTAAGGCAAATTTACTTGTATGAGACTAGTAACTACCACCATAAGGGGCGACGTTAGAACATTTGACCTCAGCTTTAACAATGCTAGTAGGAACTACTTAACTATAAATGTTTGAGTCCCAAGTGTTCGGTTTTGACCTGCCTCTGTTAAAGGTAAGACCTTTAAACTCCAAAACTTCTGTTGATATGAAATCCTGCCTCGACCGCCCACTTGCTTTTGGGTTTCTAGATTCATTATTTATTCACTTTATTTAGTCCAGTAGCTAACAGTTTTGTTGTCTTAATGTAGGTAGATACTATGTCGACATTGATAAAGTGAGACTTATATCGTTAGGTTAGAAGCTTTATGTTGATAGTGACGTACCGTTTGAGTTTAGCTCTGAATACATTAAAAGAAGATGTGTTCCTTATATCTGCTAGTAGATTATTGAGTATATAGAGTGATATAGAGTGCGTTCGCGGGGACGCGTCTGTATTTGGTTATGGTTTCTTTGGCTGTATTTGGATGTTTTGGTGTTGAAGGATAGCTGTGTGTGTATGGTTTTGTTGAGATTTTTTCTAATGAGAACGCAGGAATTGAAAGTGTAAAGTTGATGAATGCTCATTAGTTTGGTGTATTTTTATAGTTCAGATGTAGATGTATGATAATCGTAGTTAAATAGAAGCTTAATTATTTTATTTTGTGCTATAAGCAGATCTTTAATTGCAGATTTTGTAGCGCATCCTTAGATTTCGATAAGACAATTTATGTGTGAGCGAATTAATGAGTTGTAAATGTTGAAGCGTATTTTTTTGGGCTTTTATTTATGTACTCGCGCATTGATCCCCTTAAGGATGTTATTTTTGATTTTATGTAATTAATGTGCGCTTGCCAAGTGAGTTTGTTGTCTACTCAAAGTCAGAGGTATTTTTCACAATTGCTTTTGATGATTTTAGTGTTGTTTATATGTAAAGCTGGGTGACCAGCGATATTTTTTATTTTTAGCTGAGAATTTCATGTTTATTTTGGAACCTCCTATTTTCGTCTACAATCGGTTAAAACAATCAATATTTACCTTGCACTTTCACAGTGGGTGTCAACGACATATCTGGCCTGACTCAGCTCGTCAGCGAAGCTTGCAGCGCGCGCCGGATGCTGGGTGATGCTGCTGCGTACACTAGAGGGTTTAGTGCGGAGTTGGTGAACCCCAGCCATGTACACCATTGCCAGACTGAGTCCCAGACGCAGTCGCAGAGGGAATCTGGAAAATGTTTTAGAGGTAGTAAATCATCAGTTCCAAAGCCATACCCTTTTTATTGAGGAAAATGATTATAGATACCTTCCGATTGGAACACGGAAGGTCATGTCGAAATTCAAAGTACTAAAACCCCACAGTTCTTACGGCTACCACGATCGCCGGAATGACACGGCCCGGAATCTAAAGTTGGTTTGGGCGCACGGTTGGCGCAGTGGTTGAGCGATTGACTGCTGCGCTGCATGTCGCGGGTTTGATTCCCGCACGGAACAAATATTTGTATGACCTACAAATAGTTGTTTCCGGCTCTGGGTGTTTGTGTTTGTGAACACACCCACGAAACAAGCGAAATTTCTAGTGTGGGGCAAAGGTTAAAAAAAGAAGAAGTAATTCGCGCGCACTCTCGACTGGTATCGGCCCACTGTGCCCAAAGGACCTGGATCTATAGTGTATAAAGTGGCGATGTGATATCCTCGTGCCACGGAAAGCACGTAAAGCCGTTAGTCCCGTGTCTGATCTCTCTCAAGTCAAACAGATTTTCCGTCCCATTGGAGTATGAGGGTGTGGGAACCGAGATGGCTCGCGCACTTACTTTCAGAAAGTAAATAATCAACTTACCAACTGGCAGCACTATGAAGAATGGAGTCTAGCAGAAGAGGTACAGCGCCATCAGTCTGTGGCGCGCTGTTGACGAGAGATGATGGAGCAACTGTAAACATAGCATTAAAATTGTTACTTATCAGACACGGCATTTTATTTCTATTAGTCTCGCGCTTGACCACTATCCCACCTGATGGTAAGCGATGATGTGGTCGACGGTGTAACACGCTTGCCTAGAAGTAACCTATTCACTCTTGACAAAAAGACCCCTAGATTGTAGCCAGTGGCGGCCTTAGGGGGTGGCGAACAGGGCAATCGCCCGGGGCCTCGCTCTTGCATGGGCCTCTTGCTACAACCCAAAAAGCTTACAATTCTATCCCTAGCAAACAATAAAGTTGGTCGATTAATTATTTATAGTAAAGTACTAATATTATAAAGGCGAAAGTTTGTGAGTGTGTGTGTGTTTGAATGTTTGTTACTTCTTCACGCTCAAACGGCTGAACGGATCTGGATGAAATTTAGCACAGATATAGATTTCAGTCTGGAATAGTACTTAAGATTCTTTTTATTCCGGAAATATGTTCCCTTGGGCTTATTTTTTAAATTCCCGCGGGCGAAGTCGCTGGCAGAAGCTAGTTAATAACAAAAACAATAAGTTTTATATTTCATACATTGTAAAAACTGGCCAAGTGCGAGTCGGATTCGCGCAAGAAGGGTTCCGTACCATACTCGCAAACAAAGGCAAAAATATCACGTTTGTTGAATAAGAGTCCCACTTAAATATTTATTTTATTCTGTTTTTAGTATTTGTTGTAATAGCGGCAACAGAAATACGTCATCTGTGAAAATTTCAACTGCCTAGCTATCACGGTTCATGAGATACAGCCTGGTGATAGACAGACAGACATACGGACCGCGGAGTCTTAGTAATAGGGTCCCGTTTTTACCCTTTGGGTACGGAACTCTAAAAAGGACAAGGGCCTAGCATACCTGCCGCCCGCCCGGAGCCTCGCAGCGGTTAAGGCCGCCCCTGATTGTAGCTATCGGGAAACACAGACTCCGGCAGGGAATTCCACTCCTTAGCTGTACTCATAATGAATGTATTTCCAAAACGTTTAGTGCGTATGGGTGGCATGTCCACCATGTACCGATGGCACATCGCCGTACGTCTTGTAGTCCGATGATGAAACGGGCTTGTCGGAATTAGATCATGCGATGCAAAATGCAATGCATGTATGTATCGCACACTTCGGTCCACCTAGTTTGATGATTACGTCCTACAAATTATAAAGATTGGTAAGAAACGATTGGAAATGTAACTTACACAGTATTCGTTTGACGGTCCTGTGAACAAATGTTGTTTGAAGCAACGCTTCTTTTTAATGCTGGTTTAGGAGTTTTGTCCTGAAATACAAACAAAAATAAGCATACTATAATAAGGTAAACTTAATGATCATTCGAAATGAAAAATGATAAAAGAAACACAAACATGATTTTCAAATACCTATTCAACGATACCCCCATAACGTTGTGACCTTATTTTTTTTCTTTTGCACTATAATAATTTGGCTTCTGTTTGTCACCATATTGAATTTTGATTACTGTTATGTCTTTGAATTAAAAATAACTCCCAAGACAAATCGATTGACGTAAGAATCATCAAAATCAACCCACCCGTTTGGTCTCTACTAAACTCCGTTTGAAATAACATAGACATTTATTTTCACAAACCTTTTCACAATCCATTCAACCGATATTGAGCTCTATTCCGTAAACATAAGGATGACAAAAAAGCGTTAACATGTAACCAAAACCAATTGTTTACTATAGCTGCCATTTTCATATTACTGACATTATAGAAAAAATAATTTAAAAATAACAAAAAACCCGACTGCTTAAAAAGCGAACTAAAAAGACGTAAACAAGAAGAAAATCATGCTGTGCAGTAGGAGGATACATATGCGCGAGCTGGCTGACCAAAACCAGATGTATCCTCCGACTGCATAGCATGATTTTCTTCTTGTTTACGTCTTTTTAGTTCGCTTTTTAAGCAGTCGGGTTTTTTGTTATTTTTAAATATTTTTTTTATTTACAACTTTTTAGTTAAGTTTTTTTTAGAATTTGGTACATTTAAACATATAAGTGTTATATATTTTTGTAATCACTTCTTATAACCCTTTTTTGTGATACCCCCACGATGGGTTCGGAAGAAAAAAAAAATTTTGGCCTCCACAATATGGCGCCCAAAATCCGCCATTTTTAGGGTTCCGTACCCAAAGGGTAAAAACGGGACCCTATTACTAAGACTTCACGATCCGTCTGTCTGTTTGTCTGTCTGTCTGTCTGTCTGTCTGTCTGTCCGTCTGCCTCCAGGCTGTATCTCATGAACCGTGATAGCTAGATAGTTGAAATTTTGACAGATGATGTATTTCTGTTGCCGCTATAACAACAAATACTAAAAACAGTATAAAATAAATATTAAAGGGGGGCTCCCATACAAAAAACGTGATATATTTGCCGTTTTTTGCTCGATATTAATAACGGCAACAGGTAGACGCTTGAAATATTCACAGAATGTTTAGTTGTACATTTACTTCAAAAAATAATAATATTAATAAATTAAAATAAAATAAATTATGGGGGGTTCAACAAACGTGATTTTTATGTAGTGTTTTGCGATAATGGTACGGAACCCTTCGTGTGCGAGTCCGACTCGCACTTGGCCGGTTTTTCTATTTTCCAATTTTAATGTAGCCACACTCGCAGGGTTAAGACGAATCGATTGACGTGAGAATAATCAAAATCGGCCAACGCGTTTGGTCTCTAGAACGCCACATAGGAACAAACATACATACATAGACTGATAAACACATTACCCTCCTTCGGCAGTCGGGTAATTAGTTGAACGGGCAGTAAAAAGGAATAATCTAAATGTTTAATGGTATTGCAAGTGGTAGTATAATATTTATATAAAAACCGGCCAAGTGCGTTTCGGGCCACGCGCCGAATAGGGTGCCGAAGTTGCATAATAACGCGGACTAAAAAGAGGGTTTTGTTGTTGTTACATGAACATTAGAACGGTTTCAAAGGCTCACAAAGTCTAAAAACGGGCCCACATTGATGTTTTTTTACCCGACTGCCGAAGGAGGGTAATGTGTTTATCAATCTATGTATGTATGTATGTATGTTTGCTCCTATGTGGCGTTCTGGAGACTAAAGGCTTTGGCCGATTTTGATGATTTTCACGTCAATCGATTCGTCTTAATCCTGCGAGTGTCACTGGCTACATTAAAATTGGAAAATATAAAAATGCCGGCTTTTGGGCGCCATTTTGTAGGGAAAATTAATATTATTTCTTCCAAACCCATTGTGTGGGGTATCAAAATAAAGGATTTTAAGAGGCGATTTCAAAAATATATAACACTTATATGTTTAAATGTACCTAATTCTAAAAAAAAATAACTAAAAAGTTGTAAATAAAAAAAGTTTATAAAAAAATCAAAAAACCCGACTGCTTAAAAAGCAAACTAAAAAGAAGTAAACAAGAAGAAAATCATGCTGAGCAGTCGGAGGATACATCTGGGTTTGGTCCGCCAGCTCGCGAATATGTATCCTCCGACTGCACAGCATGATTTTCTTCTTGTTTACTTCTTTTTAGTTTGCTTTTTAAGCAGTCGGGTTTTTTTTTAATCTAAATTCTCGCGTTTGACCACTATCTCGCCTGATGGTAAGCTATGATGTGGTCTACGGTGAAGCACGCTTGCCTAGATGTAATCTATTCACTCTTGACTTAAACTAAATAAGGACTAACTGGTAACTGAAGAAGGAGTTATATAATCCAACTTTGCAACTGAAGTTAGAAAAATATAATCTCCCACCACCGCGGGTGCGAATTGCGAAAGGATACGAGCGCGCGTTAGGGCCACGGGGAATGGTATAAGTTCGTTCCTGAATCCTTGCGTGCACGCTCCTCGTTTATTTCTCTTTCGGAATTAGAAAAAAATCGTATGTATTCTACCTCTAATCTCCTCTAATACCGCAGATTAGAGGCGAATCGTATAATCTGCGGTATTCACTATTTCATTCTGGAAAGCTTTACGCTACTCAATTAGTGATGAATTCGGGTCGAATATTGACTTTATAGAAGGTAAGTGATTTGCTTGGAAATCGAATCTAATTTGACTTTACTTTTACGTTTTTATTACAAAACGTCGAAAATACTTCTGCACTAACACAAAATAGACACCGCGCGCATGCGCCGTATGGACTACGGACTGGTATTGCCAACGACTCCGGCCACTCCAATGCGTTATTCGAGCTTAAACATTATTAATTTAGAAATCATTATTATTAAGGATGTTATGATTTTATTTTTGTATATTTTTACATGGTTTATAAGCATATATTTACTATCTGTTTTACACAGCTAACAACATTATTTAAGTAATTTTTCAATGGCATTTGTACAAAAATTTTACTGTGCCAAGTACATTTTATAAGTTGGTCGACTATTACTCGTAAACTTGTAAAGCCTGTTATGATTTCATTTTTGTATGTTTTTACATGGTTCGTAAGCATTATATTTACTCTGTTTTACACAGCTATCAACTTTATTTAAGAAATTTTTCAATGGCATTTGTACAAAATTTTAACTGTTCCAAGTACATTTTATAAGTAGGTCGACTATTACTCGTAAACTTGTAAAGCCTTGTTATCCGTGATAATTTTCCTTTTAATTTCGTTATATTTACTACTGCCGTGAATTTTTTCACATAGCCAAGAGCTATATAGCTTTCTAGTACTTAGATTCTCTGAGCTAAGCTGCGGACGGATAGACGGACAGAGCGAAACTATAAGGGTTCCTTGTTGACTTCGGAACCCTAAAAACGGTAGTATCTGGAAGTGAGTTTGCTGGATAGAGGGCGCCACGCCATATATAATATGTCATATTTCCTCCAGAAATAAGGAAGGTTTTGCTGATTTGTGGAATGTAAACATAGTGAAAATTAACGGAAAAAAAAAGACGTGTGGCACTCGGGGACTGCCGCGGTAAAGCTATTGCATAGCATTTTTTATCAACTTATGCAATTATAATTATTTATTTATTTTTTATTTATGCTAAACCTCAATTAAAAAATGTTCATCCATCAGTTGTAAAAACTTCTTAAGCAAGAATAAAAAACTTCTTTGTCAACCGGAACCGAACCTCCGAACTGGAAAACGCGGCACCAAATTCTGTGTGACCCTGGCATAAGGCCACTTTTAATTGCCACGCAAAAGTGACCCGTATTCTTAGGAAAATAAGGTCGTTTTCTTTGAATACCAATATTATTAAACGCCAGACGTACAAAATCCTCCATCACAGGACTACCCGAGCCGACACTTTTCTAGAACCGACCTCGAGCCACCAAAAACGAACCGGCGACCAAATCATAAAAACTAAAAAGTCCCATATCTTGGAAACGGCTGGAGCTAGCTCAATTCTAAGAAAAATTTTGCCCACCTGCCCTTCAGCCGGAGAACAAGATAGCATAACCCCCCCCCCCCCGTTAACTCTTTACCATCCCCCCGCAGTCTAAAAATATCAAAATGAAACTTCTATAAAATCGCGCAACAAACCCCTCCTGCTCCTCCCCCCCTCACCCGCTCACACACTCGGAATCCATCATCAGATTTCGGAGCAGCTCGGGGTGTCAGGATTATTTTCGTTACGGCGCATTTTTTCGTTACGAAAAAAAATGTTTTTTCTTGATTCAGTCGCCGCGCTCAAAGCCCGTGATAAAAGCTCAAAGCCCGCGATAAAAGCTATGCAATAGCTTAACAAAAACCTAATTTGCAAGTGATTGATGAAGAAAAGGACCGCAACATCAACAAAGTAAAGTTTCGGGGTTCGAGAGCTCGCAGGCGCGTCGACCTCATTCGTAGCTATCGACATAGAAATTTTATCCTCACACCACCTCCTGAACATTGGGGACCTGCAGAACCGCTTCAAATAGCCATGAAAAATCAAATGTTACATTTCCTACATAAAACCCTTCAACAAGTAGCAGCCATCAATCAAAACTTCAGGACTCCTGGAACTGAACTATAGCTACAGGGCGTCAACGCGCTAGGGCTGGAGACTTACAACCTCCCGTATATAGTGCCCGGCGATCACGTCCGACGGTACAACCATGTAATTTTTACAGTAAAATTGTATGATCCACAAACTCATAAGACATTTAGGGCCTTCGTTATGTCTGTATATATCGCACAAACATATTTCTTTTTATAAACAGTGCTACATTTTTCTGAATCCCTTTGGTTCATTGAATTTTTTTTTTTCGCAATAAGCTTAAATGGAATTATAAATAACTTTCTTATTTTTTTTTAAATATACTTGTCAGGTTTAGTGAATAGTACGGACGTTAAGGCGGGCCGCATACGTACGTTTTCCGCGTTCGATATCCGAATTCGTATTCGGAGACCCGAATGCATCGTACGCTAACAAAATACATTGACTGCCGCACACGTCCGTTTTTTTTTCGAACGGGACCCTTTCCGAATGCCAGCCAAACAGAAAAAAAACTGACGTCTGCGCTAGGTTCACGGATCTGTATCGAATACCGAATACCGAATCTGTATTCCGTATTCGGAAATCGAATGCGGAAAACGTACGTATGCGGCCAGCCTTAAACAAATCACAAGCACGCCCCTGGCGGCAAATCAAGAACAACTACGCATTGGCGCGCTTTTCCCAACCACTTGCGTGGTAGCGACATACTCAATAATAGTTTCACAATTGGTCTATAATTTCCAACGTCATTTCTGTCATTTCTTTTAAAAAGGGGCTTTCTGATTACTTTTACGGTTCCGCACCCAAAGAGTAAAAACACAACCCTATCACAAAAAATTCAAGATCCTTCTGTCTGTCTCTCTGTCTGTCTGTCCGTCTGTCACCAGACTGTATGTCATGAACTGTGAAAGCTAGACAGTTGAAATTTTCACAGATGATGTATTTCTGTTGCCGCTATAACAACAAATACTAGAAACATAACAAACATGATTTATTTGCCGTTTTTTTGCGATAATGGTACGGAACCTTCGTGCGCGATTCCGAATCGCACTTGGCCAGTTTTATAAACTATTTGGGAATATGCCATCTGCAATACATAGATTGATTACATGTGACAGTGATGGCTCTATAATTTCCTTGACATATTTTATCACTTTTGTTTATATCCCATCGTGTCCGGTGGTATTTGTGTTCTTATGTGGCTATTAATTAAATTAAATATGTCATCATCTACAACAGGCAACATAAATAATGAGTGCGACGTTAGACTTTCACTAATTTTTTTTTTGTCGACTTATTGTTCGTTTGTATATTGTTTTTAACAGCCTCAATAAAATTCATTTGCTATATCCATGGGTAGAGTCAAAATAAAGTCATGTTTTGTTAAAGATAATATTGGTTCTTGGGGCCCACAAAATTTTTATTTGTTTATTACTTCGTTCACATCAGTTTATTTTATTTACTTTATACCGCTAAGGTTCCCCGACGCGAGTATGAGGCTTATTTTTTGCTTTTTAGAGGTTGGAGGGTAATAAAAGAAATTAAATAAATAACAAATTAAATTCAAATTTCATACTTAACAAATAAATACTAAAATTCAATATTATATAATAATAATTTTACCACTATTACTTAATTTAATGTATATTTATTTTGTATAATATTTAAAAGTGTGAATGGTCTATTAAACCGTTGAATTATGTTATACAATAATAATAATGATGTAAAGTAATATAATAATAATGTTATGAATGTATGCATGTAATTAGTGAGAAATAATGGCTTTATTATTATACAGGAGCAAATGTGTCAGTGCAGGAAATACAAATTATTTGCAGCCAACGGGACGGAGATAAAACTTTTGGGGTAAAATCATTGGTTTTAAATTTAAAGTTAAGCAGGCCTTATCGGTGGGATTTCGTAATTGCAGACGTAAAGCAACCAATATTGGGTGCAGATTTTCTAAGTCATCATAAACATCTGGTTGACGTCAGTGTTCGAATACTCATTGACCAGGTAACTGATTTAAATATAGCATCAATAGTAAGCATGAGTGAACCTTCTGTACTTTCTGTTAGCATCGATCATCCTTATCATGACCTCTTATTGAAATTTACAAGCATAACTAAACCAATGTCATTCGTGGAAACGAAACCGAGCTCTGTATTAAAACAACCGGACCACCGGTCTTTGCACGAGCACGGCCTCTAGCACCCATCCGATACCAACGTGTCAAAGGTGAATTCAACAAAATGCAAGAATTAGGTATCTGTCGACCTTCAAAGAGTCCTTGGCAAGCCCCTTACACGCAGTTGAGAAAAAGAATGGAGACATTAGACCATGTGGCGATTATCGCCGACTAAATGCAATCACGAAGCCAGATATATACCCAATGCCGCGGTTACAAGATTTTACCAATAACATGGCCGGCAAGAATATTTTTTTTTTAAATCTGTATAAATAGGGCCTATCATTGCATTGAGACCGCCCTGGAGGACGTCGAGAAAACAGCGATAATAACGCCTTTCGGCCTATATGAGTTTACTCGAATCGTTTGCGTAATGCCGCGTTGAACTTCTAGTGATTCATGGACTCGGTTTTCCACGGCCTAGATTTTGTTTTTAATTATATAGATGATGCACTGATCATGAGTGGGAATAAAACTCAGCACCTCGAACATTTAGGCATAATTTTTCAGCGGTTACAACAGGATATCACAGCGTGATAACAGTAAATTTAGATATATGCGCTTCCGGGCAAACTTATTTGGAATTTTTAGGTTACCACGTGTCACCACATTCGTCTGACAGAAGAAAAGGTCAAGGCCATCATAGACTACCCAAAACCGGAGACAGTTGAAGAGTTACGACGTTTCACAGGTATGGTGAAATTTACCGTGCTCAGTTGCCCAACGCAGCATCGTATCAGTCGGCTTTCAACAATTATTTCGGCAACAAAAAAAAGATACGAAAGTAAAATCCAAAGGATCGAGGAAGCTAGTGAGGCCTTTGAACAATGTAAGATTGGTCTTAGAACGGCCGCTACATTGTCACATCCAAGGAATGATTCGACGCTTGCCTTGATGAACGACACTTCTGAGTTTTGTGTACGTGCAGTTTTGCAGCAGGAAGTTAATGAAATTTGGGAACCTTTAGCTTATTTCTCAAAAAACGTTGGCCCAACTGAAATACTACGCTTACAACCAGGAATTATCCATACTAATATTTACATGCGAAAGTAACTCTGTCTGTCTGTTACCTTTTCACGCTTAAGCCGCTGAACCGATTTAGATGAAATTTGGTATGAAGATAGTTTTAAATCCTAGGAAGGACAAAGACTACTTTTTTTCATAAAACACGAAGGAGAAGAAACGGTGAATGGGGCATTCGTTTTGTATGAAACTTCTTAATAGGGCTTAAACCGATAAACCGATTTAGATGAAATTTGGTATGGATATAGTTTGAGACCCTGAGAAGGACTTAGGCTACTTCTTTTGCATACAAATCGAAGGTAAAGAAATGGGAGGGGGTTAGTTTTGTATGAAACTTATTATTATGGGGTCGTAAAGACAGGATGTACAAATTTTCTTCATGAAGCTGAATTTCGGCAGGTGGTAGTATAAAGATAATAAAGTTGGTTAATAAATGATTTTTGAAAATTAGAATTTTTACGGTGTAAATGGGGCAAGCTGAACTTAGTAGGCAACATTTTATTGTGGCTTTCGATTAGGTTTAAACTTTTCAGGCATGATTTTGATAAAAAATGTTTGTGATCTGAATATTTATTTAGATTATGTTATTGGATGAGGATTCGTTATACACAATAAGGGCTAAATATAATTGGTGCCAATATATTAGCATGTATAGGAAAAAGGGCAAGCGTGTTCATACGTCGAATCCCAATTATTCCCACTGACCTATCATACAATACAAAAGACTCCAGTTTCCAGTCAAACTTAGTTTTGCTATAACTATTAACAAAGCTCAAGGGTAGTAGGCTTGCTTTACCCACGGCCAGCTACATGTATCTGCTGATGTTCGTGTTTGTCCAGGGCCCATAATTTATTAGCACCAAATGGAAAGACATACAACATATTATATACCAGCATCCTAAAATGTTGTACACATGATTAACGGCATAATTAAGAAAAGTCGTTAGATAAAATTGATGACAGAGTGGTATCTTCAATTTGCAGCAAAGCAGAACCTATGAGTCTGTAGTTTATTTGTTTCCTATTGTAACTATTTAACCTATACCTATCACCGTGTACACAGACCATAAACCGCTAGTTTACGCCTTTTCAAAATTAGGAAAAACATCCGATGAAACAGCTCGTAGAATTAGGCATTTGTCATATATCAGCGGCTTGACAACCGATATACGTCACATAACTGGACATAGCGACACAGTAGCCGATACCTTATCGCGTGTGGAAACAGTTGTCGTCCCACGAGTATAGACTACAACCGGATAGCTGAGTTGCAAGGAATCGACGACTACGTGATAGCATGCAATGCAAATAATAGCAGCCGTATCACTTTAAAGAAATTATATTAACCTGTTACTAACATGTAATAAGCCTATAAATTGTGACGTATACACTGATTGTGCGCGTTCGTATAGTATACCACAAGAAGTAAGGCGAATCGCGTTCGAAAGTAAAAGACCCGGCAATTAATCAGCAATTTTTTTTCTCGCCAATGATGAACAGCAACATTAACGAATGCTCTAAAACATGCAAATAGTGTCAACGATCAAAAATCGGTCGCCATACTATAACAAATATAGACCAGTTTCCTATAGTCGATAGATATCAACACATACATATAAATATAATCAGTCCGCTTCCGATTTCGCAAAATGGTTTCAAGTATTGCTTAACGTTACGATAACAGACCGGTGTAGACGATGGCCTGAAGCCCTCCCCATGCAGGCTATCACCGCCGAGAAAGTCGCGGGTATTTATACAGAGATAGGATCTGCCGATACGGTTGCCCAGTAAAATTAACAAGTGACCAAGGCCGCCAATTCGAAAGCACGCTTTTCCAACAACTATTGAAAATTATGGGTATTTATTAGATACGCTCCACGGCTTACCACACACAAACAATTTGAGTTGTGGAGCGCTTAAAGCCGCCCTTATGCTTATGACTCGAATAAGCTCGGAAAGTCATGGGTCGACGAATTACCTACAGTTATGTTAGGTCTCCGCGCAGCATGTCGAAGCGATAGTGGTAGGGATGAGAAAAATAATCGATTATGAAAAAATTGATTAAAATCGTTTTTTTTTTAAGTAAATATCAAATTTTAATACGTGTTTTAATACCACGAATAATCAATTAATAATATTATTTTTTTTAAACAAAAATCAGCCATAACCGATTTTTCATCTGCCACCCTCCGACATTAAGTCTGGTCTGCTATATATAGCCCGGAGCGCAAAACACCAAAGAATACTATCTCCATAATATTACATTAACGCAATCTGTGCATCTACTTTCTGTGCTTTTGAAATAGTTTAGTTCATAGATCATTCATTTAGCTAATCAAACGTTCACTATATGGAGTAATTTAACGAACTGTACTATTTTATTTTACCAACATTCGGCTTATATATTTAATTTATTATTGGTTGGTGAAACTTAATTTTTAGGTATCCGTACCAGAAGGGTAAATAGCGGACCCTATTACTCAGACTCCGCGGTCCGTCTGTCCGTCTTTCTGTCTGTCTGTCTTTTTTTTATTTTTTTTTTGATACAAAAAAACCGTTGCCCCACACTAGGAATCTCTTCCTGTATCGTGGGTGCGTTTACAAATACATAAACTCACATACACAAACACCCAGAGCCGGAACAATTATGTGTAGGTCATAAAAAATTTTGTTCCGTGCGGGAATCGAACCCGCGACACGCAGCGCAGCAGTCAATTGCTCAACCACTGCGCCAACCGTACTAAAACAGAATAAAATAAGTATTTAAGTGGGGCTTCCATACAACTCGCACTTAGCCGGTTATCAAACGAACCGAAGCCGAACAACAGGAGCTGAATATTATCCAAATGCTTACTTAGGCTGTTATTCCTGAACTCATTGCCAACGGAGTTCTTGTTTTTTTTTTATTTGTTAGTTCAATTTTGTTATTTCATGTTGAAATAAAGAAAAACCATTTTAATTGAACTTAATATAATGTTGATTATTTAAAAACTAATTATTTATTTATTTATCTTAATTCTTACTTAATACATTTTTGAATATTTAAAAAAATAAAACTTAAACACACATTTAAAAATATAAAAAATAGAAGCCCACTGGTATCGAGAACAGGGTCCAAGCTACCGGTGGTTAAGGCTCCAGAGAAAGGAACCTTCTTAGAATGCGAGCCGTATCAAGGAGAACTGCCTTCTTTATCAGGCCCTTGATCCAACCGCGCAATGACAGCCTCGACAGATGGTCATCGAGGCTTTTGGCCATCAGGCCATTTGCCGTAACGACAATCGGCACAATGATCGCCGAGTCCACATTCCATACATTATCTGTGAAAATTTCAACTGTCTAGCTATCACGGTTCATGAGATACAGCCTGGTGACAGACAGGCAGACAGACAGACAGACAGACGGACAACGAAGTCTCAGTAATAGGGTCCCGTTTATACCCTTTGGGTACGGAACTGTTACGGGGTGGTTCTTAAAATGGTTTTTAAAAAAACAATTTATTAAACACCGAAATAGAATTTTAATTGATTTTAAGTAAATACAATAAAAGTACGTATCCGCGACGACGTTCAAATCCACACTGCCTATCCGGCTCTAGAAAAGTAGCGATGTGTCGTAAACGCTGACAATGCAAAGACGATTCCATGTGTAAGGAACAGCGTGGTCATCACTATTATTTTATATGCATTCGCGTGTATTTTAAGATATAACAGAACCCTAAAAAAAGAAACTTCCTAATCAACGGCCAATAATGGAAATTTTATCCAAAATCGCTTAATATAAAAAAATCTATATTTTTTTTAAGAAAATACCCATTTGTTAGTTAATCGATTTTTCATGTTTAAAAACCAATCGATAAATTAAAAATCGTTTTTTTTATGTAGAATGTCACAGCACAACCCTAGATAATGGGATATCAGCTGCAGAATTGTATTTACCATTGTACTGCCCGGCGGGCCGGAAATGACTACATTCTTATCGTAACAATAGAACAAGTTGTTCACAAAATAACAAGTTGTAAACAAAATCTTTAATGTTTTCAATGTTAAACACTCGTTAGTCACATAATAGTCAATAAAAAAGTTAATTAAAAAAATCAAAATACCCGACTGCTTAAAAAGCGAACTAAAAAGACGTAAACAAGAAGAAAATCATGCTGTGCAGTCGGAGGATACATATTCGCGAGCTGGCTGACCAAAACCAGATGTATCCTCCGACTGCACAGCATGATTTTCTTCTTGTTTACGTCTTTTTAGTTCGCTTTTTAAGCAGTCGGGTATTTTGATTTTTTTAATTAACTTTTTTATTTATAACTTTTTTTCGAATTAGGTACATTTAAATATATAAGTGTTATATATTTTTGAAATCGCCTCTAAAAACCCTTTATTTTGATACCCCACACGTTGGGTTTGGAAGAAAAAATAAAATTGGCCCCCCACAATATGGCGCCCAAAAGCCGCCATTTTTCTATTTTCCAATTTTAATGTAGCCTATGACACTCGCAAGGTTAAGACGAATCGATTGACGTATGAATCATCAAAATCGGTCAACGCGTTTGGTCTCTGGAACGCCATATAGGAACAAACATACATACATACATACATACATACATACATACATACATACATACATACATACATACATACATACATACATACATACATACATACATAGACTGATAAACACATTACCCTCCTTCGGCAGTCGGGTAAAAAGACTGAACTCAATGGTTAGAAATGATCAGAGTGAAACAGTCCCACTGCAAGCAAGCTCTGCCCGTAAACTATTATTTCGTAAAGAATAATTAAAACTTATTTTGTATGGCCCGACCGTAACACTAATTTCTCGAGCAGAAATCACTTTTATTGAAGTATGGAAATTTGTTATTGGTAGGTAGGTACAAAGTAAACAAGATGTGTTATCTCGTATCCTTATATTTTAATAACAGATGGAGATCGTTAAGCCATCAAATTAAATAAAAATAATTGTGTAATGGTTACTCGTAAGTAGGTCAACACTGCTTAATATTATAGTACATACCTTGATCATCTAACGGAGAATCACCATTCTCAGCACAGCACATGAGTTATCCGAGTAATACGTATCACGTGATCGACGCCGTTTCCGTTTGAATTTTCTTTGTAATATTCTAATTTTATGTTTTATACGATCACAATCATCACCTTTTAGTTTAGGCATTATTTTAAAATTATAACAATAACACTAGATATTAACTTTATAAATAAATAACTGTAATCGCGAGCGTGTGTGGAACGGCGCAGCACTAAAATGCGAATGACATCAATGTTGCCAGTGGCAGATAGTTAAATATTACATGAGACAATCTCAAAATGTTACATTTTCATGGAAAAAGTTACTTTGCCTTATTGTATGTGAAAAACATACACATACAACAAGGCAATATATAGGCAATATACACATATCGGTCAATGTGGCGACGCCTGGGGGAGGCCTATGTCCAGCAGTGGACGTCTTTCGGCTGAAATGATGATGATGATGTGAAAAACCACACTAACACGCTCACTCGCTCGCCGGAGTAAGCGGGATGGAAGATTTAGAAATACGCGTAAGTAAGTGAGTGAATATTCAATACGTCAATTTAAGTGTCACAAAATCAGATGCGACAAAACAACGAACATAAACTTTTCAAGATGCTTTCCGTTTCACGATTATTTTTTGTTCGCCAAAAATATTTCAATATTTTTTATTAAGTCCAAAATGTAACGTATAAGTTACATTTTGAGTCGTGTTACATGGAGGTTATCATGAGAAGGTCAAAAGTAACGTAAAATGTAACAAAAGTTACATTCTGGCAACGCTGAATGACATAGTGTTACATATTATTTAGCGAATGACCCGGATTGCGGGCACAGGAATCAAGTGGAATAAAAACGGCAATAAAAACTTCAGAAGACATCAAAATATTCTCAAAATAGTGTGGAATGGTGTGTACTTCGCGTTTAGGTGTATAACTATAAAATGCTAAAAAATTCTTATCTCGAGTACGAAGCCTGAAGTATAATGATTCTTGGGGCAAACAAAATTTTGTTTTGTTTATTATTTGCCAGGCTGCTTTTGATTTGTTTTGTGAAACATTTATAAAATGGTTATTTTGGGCTTTCGGGGTAAATTTTATTATTTTCCTGGAAAGTGTGGCATATTA
This sequence comes from Anorthoa munda, assembly GCA_945859665.1. Lineage (NCBI taxonomy): Eukaryota > Metazoa > Arthropoda > Insecta > Lepidoptera > Noctuidae > Anorthoa > Anorthoa munda. Next base: position 4,128,949 of record OX243893.1, read on the forward strand.
TTTTAAGACAAGTTTATTTTTGAGATAGGCAATCCTCACTAAGAAATATCTATAGTATATATTCCCAGAGTAGCTGTCTCTGTGTTTAAGGTTCCGTATACAAAGGGTAAAAACGGGATCCTATTACTAAGACACCGCGGTCCGTCTATATGTCTGTCTGTCACCACATTTTCAAATTCTAATGTTCTTTTGTTTGTTTTTATTACATCGATATTGAAGTCGTATTTTTATTTGTAAGTGAAAGAATTGTTCGCATAAAGTCTTCCACATCACACGTCACATCATCAACCAATTAATGTTCCCATTGCTGGGACACAGGCCTCCTCTCAGAGAGAGGGAATGGGCCGTAATCCACCACGCGGGCCCAGTGAGGGTTGGTGGATGTAGCATGTCTTCGAATTTTTGGTCCTAGGACATGCCGGTTTCCTCACAATGTTTTCCTTCACCGTTTTGAGAGCAGTGGTGATGAAATAATTTACACAAAGTAAAGCGCCTGCCTGGGCTCGAACACACGACCTACAACTTGTAAGTCGCGGCCGATACCACTGGGCTACCACTGCTCGTCCAGTCTTTTATAAAATACGTTTTAGTTAAATATAGGTATTCTATATACGCAGACAATTATAATATTATGAGTTATCAGCTCTATACCACAGCACTCGAAAATACCGGTCACTGATTGCTTTGTTACTTCCGTTAAATCTCTACAGTGTAATCCTATTCGAACAAGTATACAGGTTCCTCCTCGTTTAATATTTCTCGAAAAGAAGGCAGCTAGGCAGTAATTAGGTAGATGTAGCAAGCTCTCGTAACCTGTCTCAACTAAATGTTCTGCTCGTTTTCTTAATTACTAAAGGGTAATCTTGTCTGCGCTAGACAAGATTAATTCGTGCCTAGATCCGATAAAATTCTTGTCGTGTACGTGATGAATTGTTCGTGTACGTTACGAATTCATGACTGAAGATTTTATATCTGCTGAAGACGTCATAGCCCGAACCGGCCGGCCGGGATGACGGTCGGCTTATCAGGCCTTTTTAACCCAACTGCCGAAGCAGGGTAATGTGTTTATCAGTCTATGTATGTATGTTTGTTCCTATGTGGCGTTCGTCAATTTTTGTGTTGTGTGGATAAGAGTGTAAAAAAGTTCTTAGTTATAACCTTGTATTGGGGTTGTGGTTAAAATGAATGATGGAATGATGGAAATGAGGAATGTCTCATATTAGTTTTAGTAGAGTAAAGAAGATCTTGGTTAAAACCTAGGGTTGGGAATCCGGAAAAGTTTGAATTTTTGTAACCAAATGATGCTCAAACCAATAAAATCATTTTAATTCAGAGGTGCATTATAATAGTGGGCATTGAAAGACGGGTGTAGAATTATGAGAAAACATGAGAATATGTGACCTTGGTTGTTTAATGGAACCAGCTACCACCACTTGTGTGGAATGTAAAAAATATGTAGTATCCTTGTTCTGGTAATATCTGTATTTCGGTAAGGAAGTTGTAAGCTTCCGTATGGAGCTTAGAATCCGCTGCATAATATCGTCGCCATTATATCTTTAGTCGAAATACGTCACTTGTGAAATATGGGCCAACATCTACCCTTCATAAATGCCAATTTTAATACTAAAACTGCTTGCAGCAAGTAACTAGTTTTGGTAGGCAAGCAATGACCAGCAAGCTGCTTAGTAAGTTAACAATTTAATTATAAAGGGTCTAACAAAAACATAATTGGTCTCTAAAGGGAAACATAAATGCGACATGTGGGTGTACTCTGCCTAAGCTGGCCCCCTTCTACCATCGGTCATCTAGACGCACTGCAAGTTACCATCCTCATCTAGTTGCCATTCCACCAATTCGCACCAAGCGTTTCCAAACATCCTTCATAATGCGCACAGCAAAAGAGTGGAACTCACTGCCTGCGTCTGTGTTTTCAAACGCATACAACCCGAATCTCTTCAAAGTTAGAGTGAACAGGCTTCTTCTGGGTAAGCTCAGTCCATCGTCGACTTTGTCTGTTTCACCTCTGACCGAGACTAGAGCCAAGAGCAAACCCATAATTAATAAAATAAATTAAAATAAATCTTCTAGGGAACACAGGCGTGATATTATGGTATGTTACTAATACACCGAAGTAAACTATAAACAACCTTCGATTGCCTGTCTCAGTTCTATTGAACTGAAAGCTATTGCGTTCACCGATCTTATAATCAAGTCTTGGTTCAATCGTATGATAACTGATATCTAGGGCCGAATTAATTGATAATTAGATGCAGTTAACATACAGTTCTCCAGTTTAGATTTGCAGTTGTTATTTTATTAGAGCCAGGGATTAGTTATTAATTCGAATTAGGAGATATTTTTTATAAAAGCGAAATTAATAGGCGAAAGTAATTTTGCGATAATGTTCTAATTAAGTCAGGGTAATCTTGATTAAAGGCTTTTGATTCGATTGGTTAACTTTATTGGAATCATCAGTATGGTTTCAAAATTAAATCAATTAGCAAGATAATTCGCTTTACTCGTGAATTTTAACAAAATTGTAATTTTAATGAAATTTACATAGTTCCATCGATGATGAATTCAGTCCACCGCCAAAAGTTCTTTAGGAGTGACAGTACTTCACGTTTGTTTGGATTATTGCCTTTAACATATTATACTGCCGTAATTACAGAAATTATTAAAAACCATTGTCTCGAGCGAGGCGAGTCCGTGCCCAAGTAGCACAAACTAGTTGCTTAAGAGCTTTGGAGCCAAAGATTATTCCCAAAGGCGCCAAGCTCAAGCGCCAGAGCGTGCACTGCAGACCTTATGCAGCAGCTTTGCAGCCGAATGGGAACGACTTTTTGCAACCTACAGTTCCATTAGAACTTCAAAATAGTGGCATAAAAGCGCTACAGGAGCTGCAACTAATAATTAACACCACACTAACTGCCAGTTTCCCAGCTCTCAATTATCGGGCTGTTAACGTAATCGAGGATTAATCGCCTGTTAATTCTACTTTCAGTTTCTCAACATCCAAGTGTGACAAGTGGTTGACAATTTGTCACATTTGAGTAAAATCTCGAATTAACCGCATGTTACAGCAGTTTTGGGTTTCTGAGCACCTTTTTTAAAGTTAATCTCTTGTCAACGAGCCTAATTTATAATTGTTGGAAATTGGTCGATTATTCGCGGATTAAAATTAATATTATGCTTTTAAAGGCACATTTGTATTAAATTTATGTTACGATAAAAAGATAATAGGGGTCGGCGAAAACTGTGGTATGGGTTGAATTATAAAACAAATGTTAATTTATATCAATTAATTAATTACCAACATTAAAAAAAAAATAGGATATTACAAACTTTTAAATTAATTACATTATAAAAACTTGACACAATTATCAAAAATTGTTGTTTTGTATTGAAATAAATAAATTAAAAAAAAGACAAACTGTTACTGACCTGGGAATCGAACCTTCCTCACGCTAGTGCGCGTGAGGAAGGTTCGATCCCCAGGTCAGTGTTGACTGTACCCTGTACTTAGTACTTACTATGGTCAGCTTTTGGATAGGTTTGTGTTTAACTTAAAGCGGCTGGGGTGCTGACCGCGCCAGGGTAAGCACAACTTACCAAGGTCAGTCTTGGGATGGGTGACCACTTTTTTTTGGATCGCTTGTTTATGGATAGGTGACTCCGCCAGGGTAAGCAACACTAACCAAGGTCAGTCTTTGGATGGGTGAGCACTTTTTTTTGGATCGCTTTTTTATTGATAGGTGACTCCGTCAGGGTAAGCAACACTAACCAAGGTCAGTCTTTGGATGGGTGACCACTTTTTTTTGGATCGCTTGTTTATGGATAGGTGACTCCGCCAGGGTAAGCAACACTAACCAAGGTCAGTCTTTAGATGGGTGACCATCACCACAAAAATGTTGATCACCCATCCTTTGACTTTATCACCCCACTATGTTAAACAACATCTAACAAGGTCACCCATCCAAAAACAAGCGAACCCAAAAAAAGTGGTCACCCATCCAAATAGTGACCTTGGTAAGTGTTGCTTACCCTGGCAGGGTCACCCATCCAAAAACAAGCGAAGCAAAAAAAAGTGGTCACCCATCCCAAGACTGACCTTGGTAAGTGTTGCTTACCCTGGCGGTGTCAGCCATCCAAAACAAACGAAACAAAAAAAAGCGGTCACCCATCCAAAGAATAACCTTGGTAAGTGTTGCTTAACCTGTGTGGGGTCACCTATCCAAAAACAAGCAAACCAAAAAAAAAAGTGGTTACCCATCAAAAAATCGACCTTGGTAAGGTTTTCTTAACCCAGCCTCTCAAGATAAAATACTATAATAAGAATGTGTACCACCCCGATCACATTAGGCTGTTGGAGTAGATATATGAAAGGGCAAAGGATATGTAATAAAAATCTAGTACAAACTTTTCAAAAATTGGTACCCTTACCCTTGCACTTGGTGCAGACTGGACGTACTCAATCAATTTGGAAATATATAGAGTTGTTTATACTCTTATTTGCTAGAAACTAGAAATTTCTGGCGGTACAACATTGTATTGAAACTTCGTTTATCAATTCAAATGCAAGGTATGGTCAGCGGGTCGTATTTGGGGCGGCAGGAGTTTATGCGTGGTAGAAAGAACGCAGTCAAATTTAAGTTAATACATTAGTTACCTTTTCATATTTGTGGCGTCTCCCAATCTCTGCCTCACAATGACTCACTTGAAATAAATAATACCTCACTCACAATGCTAAAAACCGCGTCTTGAAAAATCTAATAAATTATTTAAAAATCTCACTATGAAATGTTTCGTAGAAATCTCCGGAAGACATTATTCACAACATAATACATACGAAAGCAAATTCGACAATAACTTCTTGCGGTTTCTAATATGAAATGCATCTTCAGAATAATAAATAGATACTTGTCTCCAATATTATTTTATTAGTAACTAACTGTTCCCCGCGGCTTCGCTCCCGTGGGCCATCCTACAGGACCCGTTTTCGGGATAAATAATAGCCTATGTCACTCAGGAATAATGTAGCTTTCTATTGGTGAAAAAATTTTTTGAATCGGTCCAGTAGTTTCGAAGCCTATTCGGTACAAACAAACAAAAAAATGTTTCCTCTTTATAATATTATTATATTATATAGTACTAGCTGTTCCCCGCGGCTTCGCTCCCGTGGACCACCCTACAGGACCCGTTTTCGGGATAAAAAAAATAGCTTATGTCACTCAGGAATAATTGCAAATCAATAATCTATTGTTCTGAGTAACCGACTTGTTTCAAAACAAGGCTTAGATAAATAAATTCTCACATCAAAAGTTCTGAAATATTTCTTGTATGTCAGCTGTGTCCTGTCAACTAATTACGATATCTATGAATCAATTTTACATAAGTGTTTTGTGTGTGATCCAGAAACATATTTAACTGTTTTTCAAGAGGAGTTTAGTTTGACAGACTATTGATTTTATATTATTTTGAGAGTGAGAGAGAATTAAACAAAATATCACTAAGATTGTTTTGTTAGCAAGTAGTCACATAACGTCGCGCCTGTATTGCCTGAAGAGTTAGGCAGAGGAGCAGCTGTAGTACACCAACATTTCACCAGTGTTGTTTTTTAATTCCCATGTAACGCTGCGATGAAAGGCCACTATGTGGACAGATGATCTGGTGCTGGTGGCGGGAGTCCGCTGGATGCGAGACGCACGGGTCCGGCCAATGTGGCGACACTTGCGGAAGACCTATGTCCAACAATGAACGTCTTTCGGTTGCTTATGATCCATGATGAATTCCATGTAATCGCCCCCTAAATCCTGCTGCCAACAACCAGGCAAAAATACACAGGCTCCCTGCTTTTAATGAAAATTCCAGTAACACTTTGTCCGACCCGGGAAACGAACCCAGCACCTCATGCTCGGCAGTAGCACTTCCGACCACAAGAGCAACGAGGCAGTCAAGTAATTATTTATTTAAACTTCATGTACAATGGTTATACATAGGCGGACTTAATGCAGCAAGGCATTCTCTACCAGTCAACCTTTGGGTTCAAAAGGACACAACAGTGGTAGGTTTACAAAATGAAAAATATGACAAATAATTAAATTCGGATAATAAACTGCCTAACTAATAAAATATTATAATAAATATCTAATTCTAAATGAGACTGAAATTTAAATATAATAACTACGAGTATGAAGAAGACCGAGCTATGTATTAGAGGACAAATAATAGTGCCGTACTCTACGCTTAAAAGATAATTTACTCTCAGCTTTTTTGATGTCAAGGGGAAGCAAGCACGTTCCAGAGTTTTATCGTTGAGACAGTGTAAGAATTAGAAAGAAACCCAGTGCGTTGAGAAGGCATTTTAGAGAAGTAAGGTTTTGGAAGCACGAAGATTAAGATCGTGAGAAATGCCCAATACTTTAAAATATAGTTTTAAATAATCGGGCGTACAAGGATCGTTCATGATGGTGAAGAGCATGCAGAGGGATCTGATGGATCTCCTCCGACGGATAGGCCGCCATTTAAACTGAGATCGGAAGGAGGAAATGTGATCGTTTTTACGAAGGCCGAAAATAAAGCGAATACAGTTGTTAAGAAGTCGATCCATTTTGTTAAGAAGTTCTTGGGATAGATCAGAGTAACAAATATCAGCATAGTCGATTATAGGCAACAAAAGAGCTGGAACTAAAGTGGTTTTAGTGCTAGACGGAAGAAAATGTTTGAATCTATAGAGTGTGAATGGGCCTCTCTGGCTAATCTGAGCGACCTGCTTGATCCAGCCTAACTTGTCATCAACTATAGGCCTAAGTCTTTATTGAGCAGTTTGAGAAATATTAAGGATTTTCTTATCTGGCTCTGCCATTATATTCCCATATGACAACTGTAATGCAGATATTAAGACAAAAATTCTGGGAATGACACCCAGATGTATTGCCTCACGCTCATTTGATTCGCAGCGTTGCACTCAAGTAGTAATTCTGCACGAATCTTCGGACAATAAAGGACACGATAATTTGCTATTGTATCAGCATTGAAAACTCCATTAAATCGTTAAAGTACTAGTTCTACACAGGAAAAATTACACACGCCTACTGCTTCTAGACAAGCTACTCCTACAGGCTGTCTTTTGCCCAGCAAATGCCGAATTGGTTGCCCTTTCGGGCACGCTCAGCACAATTTGTGATTGTACTTTTGTTACTATTCTTCTCTTTTACTCTGTATTTGTTGCCGTTGTGTTGTGCCTGTGTCGAATATTATTTTTCTATTCTTTTCACACCCAACCGTGTTCGTTCACTCCTTGATTCACCCGGCATTAGAGTGCCGTACAAAATATTGTTCAAAACTAGTTTATGAAATTACTATGGTATGGGAAAATAAAAGCACGTATATTATATAGGACTTATTTTTATTAAAAAGAGAAACTATAGCTAACGTTAAATCAAAATTTTATAGAATCAATATTACAGTTACATTAAAATAAAATATAGTTATATTTAATAAATAAGTAAAATTAAGTACCAAAAATTTGAGAGTTATGGAAACTGCCGACAGAAATGAATACTTAAAACGTGTCACTGACACGAACCCAAAAGTTTTGGCCCTAGCAAAATGCGGCCACAGAAGTTTTCACTTAAAAAAAAAAACGAAATTAGTGAGAGACTGGTCCCCGAAAAAGACAGAATAAATCTCTACTCTAGCAGGGTGTCGCGTTTCATGTACGTCTACCTTTTCGTGTATAGAAACTACTTTAGAATATCTGGGTTTGAATCGGATATGTAGAAAGAATAAAGCCAAAAGGCTTTTATTCTCGTTCTCAAAAAAACGTTCACATTCAAGTCTCAATTTCATTCATATCACATCACAATCGATGTAAATAATTGATAAGCCGATTTATTGACAGATTGAGCATGAGATTTGAAAAAAGTCCATGAAAAGACGAAAATTGCGTCTCTTTGATAGAAAATGTTGTCATGTTGAACGCAATAACTTAAAAATGTATACCAAACATGTAACTAACTAAACTATGCAAGGTAAATTTGTATTACCGTATCTTTTGTGGTTAGATAATATTTGAAACTCACCACGTGAATGGATACATGCCTGTTTAGGATGCACTTTTCTCAACACTTTTCTGAATGCTTTTGGTGACAGATTCATCATTTCTTTAAATGACAGCTTTACAACCGTCAATGAGTGAGAATTTATTACAAATTCGATAAAATTAGAATCAAGATTTGATGCTTATTACTATTAAGTTTGCAGATACTTGCATTTAGTTTTCTATGACTTCAATGTTAAGGTTGTCCTATATTATAACACATTACTTGTTGACTAATTTAGTTATTTTTGCTGACAGTTTAGTTATTTGTGTCGACCACTAGAAGCAATTCAATTTACTTTATTTGTTGACAAAATACATTTTGTAACTGAACAAAAACTCTGTAATGAGCTGACCCTTTAAAATATTGCCGTTTTTATAAATAAGGTTGTTAGTCTCCATCTGTGAGAGAGTAGATACTGCACTAGTCGTAGTAGCTGAGCTGGAAGTTTAGTAGTTAATAATGTGACCCGAAAACTAGTAAACTATTATATTCTCTCTCTCTCTCTAATCTTGGAAACTTAATTGCAATTTATATCATCTATCTAATATTGGAACCGCGCCCTTATATTTGTTATTAAGATTAGTATGTAATAGTGATGGAAGAGGTGAAAATAAACTCTTCAACGGCTTCCGAACAACCTCCGTTTTTCAGACAACAGTTGAAGCACACGTCGACTCTTCTTTGCCCAGAGTTACCGGCGTAGCATCTGCAAAAAAAGTTAAAGAGGAACTTATATTATAATGTAATAAAGCGATTGTGGCATGAACATATATGACAATATCAATCTGATGATTCAGATTACCGATATGACCAACATGGCTACGATTCGTTGATATAAATCTACGGCATGTTAGAGTGTCCGTATGTATGTACACGAAACGATGAGACTTGTTAGTTTCAAAGACAGAAATTCTTATAGTGATTCTTGCGGTCGTCATGGGTGACCGTCATGAGGACATAGCCGGACACAGTTCGGAGTTTCATCAGATCAGACGGACGTAAAGTTGAAACTGATCATTGTTTGGAAAGTCTTTAGGTTAAAAAGATTTTTACCTGGACTTAGCATGTCTCTCAACATTGAAAAACATTGGATACACTTCATTACAACGGCGGGAACATCGCATCTTTCTCCATCATAGCCTGCTGTGCATTGACAGACCGGCTCATTCTCCTCATTCAAGGAACAGACACCATTGTTTGAACAATACTCATGGCACGCGTTAAATTCGCAGCGTTCGCCAGAGAAACCGGCATTACAGCTGAAATAACGAAGACATTGATGAGTTACTGTATAATCACGAAAATACAACAAATATGTATGACTAGCAGTGCGCCCGCGACTTCGGTCGCGTGTTTTATTTGATCCTATAAATAATTTTCCTATGTGCAGTTAGTGAAGACTATGTTATTCACTCTTGCTTTTCTCTTTTTTATTTTTAGTTTTTGTTAGTGAGATTGCGCAGTAAAATTCCGCAAAAAAGCTTAACACCTCTTAATGGGGCGATAGATTTAAAAAACTTTTTATGTTAATTTTGATTATTAAGGAATTAGATATTTTTCATACAAACAAATTTTGCCCCTTTTCACCTTTCCTCAAAGGTTGAATTGCCGAAAATGCCAGTTTAGTGCTACCCTACAATCCGACGTCAAAAACGAAACCTGTACAGTAAGATTCTTAGCTTGGGGTTAGTTTCAAAAAATTATAATGACAATCTTTATTATTAATTAAGATTAGTTTTTGTGCCAAGTTTCAAGTTTATTAACCCAAGAAATATGATTCTTCAAAAAAACTTTAACACCCCCTAAATCATCATTTGGGGATAGTTTCGAAAAACTAATACTGGCAACCTTTATCATTTACTTGGATTACTATTTGTGCCAAGTTTCAAGAATTTTGGCCGACGGAATTAGATTTTTCATACAAACTTTCAACCCCTTTTTACCGCCTCAGGGGTGGTGTTTTCAAAAATTAATTCTTAGTGCTCACTTGATGATGAAATCATCATCACCTTCCTGCGCTTGTCCTTGTATAGATTACACTTTATGTTTGATTAACAGGCGAATGAGTTGCGCGACCACTGTTCCCTTTTAAGAAGCCCTGTGTAAGAGGTTGTAACGGAAGGGTGGGATCAAATTATAAAAACTGCTTTTGCCCATGTAAATGTTCATCTTTCTTTAAGGAAGTCCTAGGCAATTACCTAAAAATATTGGCTTTTCCATACAAAGTTTTCGTCAGCTGACCAACATTTGTATACTGAGAATTTTTTTTTGTTAAGAATTGACTACGACATCGTTGGAGAAAGTTATTCATATTCATGCGTAGAAGCAGATTATAAAATACGGTCACACCTTTCCGTTACACCCTGTATAGAAGTTTATTTGACAACACTGACTACGGAATGGAATTCAGATTTCAAATATTAATATTGATGAAAGTGTTAATAATATAATGTTTGCAACAAAATTTATAGATGAATCGATTTACCTGCATTTAGGCTGTCCCTCAGTACCGACACTACAGATTCCTTGCAAACAATAGTCTTTACAAATGGACACTTCGCATTTTTTACCCTCATAACCTTCTGTGCATTCACAGATCGGCTCATCTTCCTCATTCAGGGAACAGGCACCGTTGTTTGAACAATAGTCATGACACGCGTTAACTTCGCAACGTTCCCCAGAGTAGCCGTCATAACATCTGTAATAACAAAGACATCGATGAGTTACTCTATAGTAAAATAACAAACAATATGTATGACATTTGTAAAAGATAATGACCGACCGAATCCTGCCAAAAATCCTGTTTCAGCAGAAATTTCAGTTTCGCCCAAAACTTTCGGCCTGACCGAAACTACGTCCGTAAATTTTCGTAAGATGCTCCGGTCCTTCAAGTGCGCTGCTATCGGGCGATCGCACTATTCCCCCATTGCGTTGAATAAGTGTGCCAATACCATGGACGTATATCTATATAATACGGCATAGCCATTGTCGTTTGTGATTACCGGAAAATCAAATTCTTTTTTAAGTCTTTGTGTTTCATTCGTATTTGTTAGCGATGGGCGTTGAATGAACGAACTAGTTAATTCGACCGTCGACGTACAATGAACGATCCGACGGTTCACCGATATTCAACGAACTAGTTGAATTCGTAGACGGCTAAACTGAGACGCGACTATGTTCATGTCGACTTGTAACGCGACGACCGACGCGAGAACTTAATTGGGTAGTACAAGTTCATACGTCCGAAAAAATAACAACAACGGACGAACATCGAGCAAATTAATTTATACTCTAACTCTAGAAACAAAGAGTTGATATTTCTATGGGCCGAATGCCAATTTGGAGTAAAAATGCATTGTGTTAAGAAGAAAAGGACGCCAATAGTTTCATGTGTGCGAGTTAAACCGGTTTGTACTTGTATACGTTCAATCGGAAAGTTGAAAGTTGTTGTCGAGCCGTCCGTCTGTAGACGCCGCGCGTCGCGTCGTCGCAAAGTGAACGTCTACTTAACAAAGTTTATGTTATGAAATAATCCATAAATTCAACTAGTTGATCGACCCGTTGATCAACGGAAATGGACGGTCTAGTTTCGTTAACGAAAATTACGTCGACGACCCATCTCTAGTATTTGTCAATTGTAATTATCGATGAAAAATACTTACCTAAGTGAACTAATTTAAACGAAGTGATATTTCTTTGCATAAGCAAAAAAGGGAACTGGACTATATTCATTGTTTTTAAAACATTTATTTTAATTTTGTTTTTTGTGCCATTATTCAAAAACTGCTCAAACAAGTTGAATTGGAAATTGGAATACTTATATTTTCGAATTATCTGTGCTTTTGAAAAACAGGCAGCATCTTCTGTTTTCATTTTTAGATACGTTCAAACTGAAGTCACATGATTATATTCTTACCATTTTAATGATTTAACAAATATCTATTATCATTAAATTTGATAGAATTCGATATAAAAAATAAATCTATGGACTTTTTTCTGATTGGTTTTACGAGAAATATACTATTATTTTCTTACCAACTATAATATTTTGTTCGCAATTTTAAATGTAATTAACGTATAGTTAAACAAAGTCAAGATATTAAGAACTTTAACTCACGCACTCTTTATTGTTAGAGATAAATACAAAATTAAAAATACCGTTTTGGCAGTTCATTGACAATAGCACAACTGACTTAACTAAATCTATCTGAAAAAATCGTTTTCGTTGTCCAAAAACAACATTTATCAAAATTTCATGATAATTATACACAAGTTTTGTAAAGACATTCTGAAAAATGAGGCTAAGCATAAGCGACTTAAATTAACTTCAGTCTACTACGAGTAAGGTTTGACTGATAATATCAAATTGGTACAATATAAGCTGGAAAATACTCCATTCTTAGACCTTCTCTATGAGCTTCGGTTTCGGCAGAAAATATAGTTTCGGTCGGTCTCTAGTTAACGGCGAATGTGGTGTGCGACTACTGCGCTGACACTCTATAAGTTCATCGTAGACAATACTGACATCGGTGAGGGAACTCGGACATTTGCCCTAGTTGGGACAAAAGTGGGCAGGCATATTAGTAAAAATGTTTATAATTATTATGTTTGCAAGTAAGTACAACATGATTTACCTGCATTTAGGCTTTCCCTCTGTACTGACACTACAGTTTCCTTGCAAACAATAGTCCTTGCAAATGGAAACTTCGCATTTTTTACCCTCATAACCTTCTGTGCATTCACAGATCGGCTCATCTTCCTCATTCAGGGAACAGGCACCGTTGTTGGAACAATAGTCACGACACGCGTTAACTTCGCAACGTTCCCCAGAGTAGCCGTCATAACAACTGTAATAACAAAGACATCGATGAGTTACTCTATAGTAAAATAACAAACAATATGTATGACATTTGTAAAAGATAATGACCGACCGAATCCTGCCAAAAATCCTGTTTCAGCAGAAATTTCAGTTTCGCCCAAAACTTTCGGCCTGACCGAAACTACGTTCGTAAATTTTCGTAAGATGCTCCGGTCCTTCAAGTGCGCTGCTATCGGGCGATCGCCCTATTCCCCCATTGCGTTGAATAAGTGTGCCAATACCATGGACGTATATCTATATAATACGGCATAGCCATTGTCGTTTGTGATTACCGGATAATCAAATTCTTTTTTATGTCTTTGTGTTTCATTAGTATTTGACATTAAAATTTGTCAATTGTAATTATCGATGAAAAATACTTACCTAAGTGAACTAATTTAAACGAAGTGATATTTCTTTGCATAAGTAAAAAAGGGAACTGGACTATATTCATTGTTTTTCAAACATTTATTTTAATTTTGTTTTAAAAATTTTGCCATTATTCAAAAACTGCTCAAACAAGTTGAATTGGAAATTGGAATACTTATATTTTCGAATTATCTGTGCTTTTGAAAAACAGGCAGCATCTTCTGTTTTCATTTTTAGATACGTTCAAACTGAAGTCACATGATTATATTCTTACCATTTTAATGATTTAACAAATATCTATTATCATTAAATTTGATAGAATTCGATATAAAATATAAATCTATGGACTTTTTTCTGATTGGTTTTATGATAAGTAGACTATTATTTTCTTACCAACTATAATATTTTGTTCGCAATTTTAAATGTAATTAACGTATAGTTAAACAAAGTCAACGATATTAAGAACTTTAACTCACGCACTCTTTATTGTTAGAGGTAAATACAAAATTAAAAATACCGTTTTGGCAGTTTTTTGACAATAGCACAACTGATTTAACTAAATCTATCTGAAAAAAACGTTTTCATTAGGCGGTGCCAAGTCCAAAAACAACATTTATCAAAATTTCATGATAATTATACACAAGTTTTGTAAAGACATTCTGAAAAATGAGGCTAAGCAAAAGCGACTTAAATTAACTTCAGTCTTCTACGAGTAAGGTTTGACTGATAATATCAAATTGGTACAATATAAGCTGGAAAATACTCCATTCTTAGACCTTCTCTATGAGCTTCGGTTTCGGCAGAAACTATAGTTTCGGTCGGTCTCTAGTTAACGGCGAATGTGGTGTGCGACTACTGCGCTGACACTCTATAAGTTCATCGTAGACAATACTGACATCGGTGAGGGAACTCGGACATTTGCCCTAGTTGGGACAAAAGTGGGCAGGCATATTAGTAAAAATGTTTATAATTATTATGTTTGCAAGTAAGTACAACATGATTTACCTGCATTTAGGCTTTCCCTCTGTACTGACACTACAGTTTCCTTGCAAACAATAGTCCTTGCAAATGGAAACTTCGCATTTTTTACCCTCATAACCTTCTGTGCATTCACAGATCGGCTCATCTTCCTCATTCAGGGAACAGGCACCGTTGTTGGAACAATAGTCACGACACGCGTTAACTTCGCAACGTTCCCCAGAGTAGCCGGCATAACAACTGTAATAACAAAGACATCGATAAGTTACTCTATAGTAAAAAAACAACAAATATGTATGTTATTTGTAAAAGATAGAGACCGACCGAATATTCGTTTTCGGCCAGTTTCGGCCGAAATTTCGGTTTCGCCCAAATCAGCCTGGCCGAAACTACGTTTGTTAATTTTCGTACGACGCTCTGGTTGCTTCGAGTGCCCTGATACCGGGCGATCGCACTATTCCACCATGGCGTTGAGTGAGTGTGCCAATGCCGTTTGTGATTACCGGTTAAACATATATTTTTTAAGTCTTTGTGTTTTATTAATATTTGTCAATTGTAATTATCGAAGAAAAATATTTTAGTAAGTGTATGCTTAGTGAACTAATTTTACCGAAGTGATATTTCTTTAAATAAGCACAAAAAATAAACTGTACTATGTTCATTGTTTTTAAAACATTTTAACTGTTATTTTGCCATGTCTGTATGCAATTTTTCAAAAACTGCTTAAACGAGTTGAATCTGAATACTTTTTTGTTTTAATTATTTGTGTTTTTGAAAAACAGGCATCTTCTTTTGTTTTAATTTTTTAGATACGTTCAAACTGAAGTCACATGATTAGTTTTTAGGGTTCCGTCTCGTCTGTCACACAGGTTTTACCGCCAAACGGTTGGAGTTACAGACTTCAAATTTTCACAGTATAAGCATCTTCTTGACCCAAAGCCATATAAATAGTCAAAACATGTTTTTTATGTTATTAAGGGTCCTATACAGTTTATGGGGGACCGAAAAATAAATTTAGCCGATCCCATCGAGTGGGATATCGTTGTTTTGAGCTCATTGGGTAGATAAATACTGTATTTATGTTTTACAAAATATTGGAAAATAAAGGCATGAGAAGTAGAGATGCCACGAATATTCGGCAACTATTCGGTATTCGGCCTATTCGGCCACTTTTTTGCTATTCGGTATTCGGCCGAATAGTGCGTACTATTCGGCCGAATACCGAATAGCAAATCATGTAAAAAAAGACACGTTATTTTACTCAAAATTATGTATTTATTTCAAAATTATAACATTTTAGTACTTAAAATTAATCAGTGGTAAGTTGTGATGGATAAAAACGAGCTTTTCAGCATTTTTTGGTAGCAAACGATTGCGCTTTTCATCGCAAACGTTACCAGCCTCAGAAAATAACCTCTCACTATAAACGCTACTTCCAGGCGAAGAAAGATAAACTTTTGCAAATTTCGAAAGGTTCGGGTATTGTTTTTCGTTTGCTGACCACCACTTGTAAGGATCGGCCTTCCAACGTTGTCTAAACTTTATTCACTTCAACAAAAACAATAAAACATAATAGAAATTTAAATACGTTTTACTTACTTGCTTTCTTTCCTTCTCCGCCTCTTGAGATCTTGATGCTACATAACAAACACTGGGCTAGTTTATTATTTTCACTACAAATCTCATAATATTCCCATATGGGCGATTTTTTATTAACCGGTGTCATTTTATAAGCCTTTTGACGAAAAAACAATTGAAAATGAACTAAGGAACAATCTTCTTAGCAAAATAGTAATTAAGTTTCACATAACGTATTATTTATAAACTAACAAAGCGCTCCGTGACGCGATTTACTCGCAATTGAAACAAATACAAACAATGTTTGCTTGCACCCCGCCCAGCGCGCGCGCCGTCGTCGCCTGCCGCGCGAACTCTACGAGAAAAACAGGTTGTGACTTGTCTTATTCCAGCTAACGCGCCCCCACCAAGCATTCGGCGGCCGAATATTCGGCGCTTCGGCCGACAGCGTTGCCGAATATTCGGTATTCGGTATTCGGCCAATTCACTATTCGTGACATCTCTAATGAGAAGCCACCAAAGTCAGACTTTTTTACAAAATTTTGTCCGAAGAATTTTTTAACTTCCCATTGACCTAAAAACTAGAGATGCCACGAATATTCGGCAACTATTCGGTATTCGGCCTTTTCGGCCACTTTTTTGCTATTCGGTATTCGGCCGAATAGTGAGTACTATTCGGCCGAATACCGAATAGCAAATCATGTAAAAAAAGACACGTTATTTTACTCAAAATTATGTATTTATTTCAAAATTATAACATTTTAGTACTTAAAATTAATCAGTGGTAAGTTGTGATGGATAAAAACGAGCTTTTCAGCATTTTTTGGTAGCAAACGATTGCGCTTTTCATCGCAAACGTTACCAGCCTCAGAAAATAACCTCTCACTATAAACGCTACTTCCAGGCGAAGAAAGATAAACTTTTGCTAATTTCGAAAGGTTCGGGTATTGTTTTTCGTTTGCTGACCACCACTTGTAAGGATCGGCCTTCCAACGTTGTCTAAACTTTATTCACTTCAACAAAAACAATAAAACATAATAGAAATTTAAATACGTTTTACTTACTTGCTTTCTTACCTTCTCCGCCTCTTGAGATCTTGATGCTACATAACAAACACTGGGCCAGTTTATTATTTTCACTACAAATCTCATAATATTCCCATATGGGCGATTTTTTATTAACCGGTGTCATTTTATAAGCCTTTTGACGAAAAAACAATTGAAAATGAACTAAGGAACAATCTTCTTAGCAAAATAGTAATTAAGTTTCACATAACGTATTATTTATAAACTAACAAAGCGCTCCGTGACGCGATTTACTCGCAATTGAAACAAATACAAACAATGTTTGCTTGCACCCCGCCCAGCGCGCGCGCCGTCGTCGCCTGCCGCGCGAACTCTACGAGAAAAACAGGTTGTGACTTGTCTTATTCCAGCTAACGCGCCCCCACCAAGCATTCGGCGGCCGAATATTCGGCGCTTCGGCCGACAGCGTTGCCGAATATTCGGTATTCGGTATTCGGCCAATTCACTATTCGTGGCATCTCTACTAAAAACTACAAATTTGGTGATAATGTTTATTATTACGTATATTTTACTAATAAATACCAATATCAGGTCAGATTTTTTATTTGAAAATGCCTCATTTTTCCTATTACAACCTGTTTCTTGCGATATGGTACGGAACCCTAAATGTGTGCAGTCCGACACGCACTTGGTCGGCTTTTTCTTTTTATTTATTTAACAAATATCTATTATCATTTGATAGCATTAGAAATAAATAAATAAACCTACAGACTGTTTCTGATTGGTTTTACGATAAGTAGACTACTATTTTCTTACAAACACTATGCTAAGCTAGCAATTTTATGTGCAATAAATGTAAGTTAAAAAACCGGCCAAGTGCAAGTTGGATTCGCGCACGAAGGGTTCCATACCATTATCGCAAAAAAACGGCACAAAAATCACGTTTGTTGTATGGGAGCCCCTCTTAAATATTTATTTTATTATGTTTATAGTATTTGTTGTTATATAGCGGCAACAGAAATACATCACCTGTGAAAATTTCAACTGACTAGCTATCACGGTTCATGAGATACAGCCTGGTGTCAGACAGACAGACAGACGGACCTCGGAGTCTTGGTTATAGGGTCCCGTTTTTACCCTTTGGGTACGGAACCCTAAAAATGCCAACGTTTTTAAGGTCTTTAACTCACATACTCTTTATTGTGTGTGAATAATGCCACAATAAGAAAAATACCGTTTTAGCAATTTTTCGACGAAAGCACAACTGGCTTATCTAAAAGAAAACTATCTGCAAGAAATCGCTTTCATTAGGCAGTGCCAAGTCTAAAAACAACCGGCCAAGTGCGTGTCGGGCCACGCGCAGTAATAGGGTTCCGAAGTTGCATAATAATGCGGACTAAAAAGTGGGTTTTGTTGTTGTTACATGAACATTAGAACGGTTTCAGCGGCTCACAAAGTCTAAAAACGGGCCCACATAGGATGATGTTTTTTTTTAATCTATATTCTCGCGTTTGACCACAATCTCGCCTGATGGTAAGCGATGATGTTGTGGTCTACGGTGAAGCACGCTTGCCTAGGTGACTAACTGGTAACTGAAGGAGTTATAAAATCCAACTTCGCAACTGAAGTTAGAAAAATATTATCTATTTGAGTACCACCGCGGGTGCGAATTGCGAAAGGAGCCGATACGAGCGCGCGTTAGAGCCACGGGGAATGGTATAGTTCGTTCCTGGATCCTTGCGTGCACGCTCCTTGTTTATTTCTCTTTCGGAATTAGAAAAAAATCGTTTGTATTCTCCTCTAATACCGCTGATTAGAGGTGAATCCTCTAATCATTCGCTATTTCATTCTGGAAAGTTTTACGCTACTCAATTAGTGATGAAGTCGGGTCGAATATTGACTTTATAGAAGGATATTCACAAAAGAAAATAAGTAATTTGCTTGGAAATCGAATCTAATTCGACTTACTTTTACGTTTTAATTAAGAAACGTCAAAAATACTGCTGCACTAAGACAAAATAAACTCCACCGCGCGCATGCGCCGTATGGACTACGGACTGGTACCGCCAACGACTCCGGCCACTCCAATGCGTTATTCGAGCTTAAACATTATTAATTTAGAAATCATTATTAGTAAGGATGTTATGATTTTATTTTTGTATATTTTTACATGGTTCATAAGCATATATTTACTATCTGTTTTACACAGCTAACAACGTTATTTAAGTAATTTTTCAATGGCTATGTACAAAAATTTTACTGTGCTAAGTACATTTTATAAGTAGGTCGACTATTACTCGTAAACTTGTATAGCCTGTTATGATTTCATTTTTGTATATTTTTACATGGTTTGTAAGCATTATATTAACTCTGTTTTACACAGCTATAAACTTTATTTAAGTAATTTTTCAATGGCATTTGTACAAAATTTTTACTGTTCCAAGTACATTTTATAAGTTGGTCGACTATTACTCGTAAACTTGTAAAGCCTTGTTATCCGTGATAATTTTCCTTTTAATTTCGTTATATTTACTACTGCCGTGAATGTTTTCACATAGCCAAGAGCAACCATTTCGCTGGAGGGGGGGGGGACACTTGACTCTAACATAAATTTGCAGCTTAAAGCTTAATTTTACGCAAACTAATCTCTGAATCGAAAAATGGTTTTAACAAACCCATAATATTTTTTTAATGGCCTATCCAACGATACCCCACACCATGGGATAGATGAGAAAAAAAAATACATCCCCACTTTACGTCTATGGGAGGTACCCATAAAAAAAATATTTTTCATGATTTTATGTTACCACTTTGTCGGAATTATTAATATGTATATACATGCCCAATTATAGCTTTCTAATACTTAGATTCTCTGAGCTAAGCTGCGGACGGACAGACGGACAGAGCGAAACTATAAGGGTTCCTTGTTGACTTCGGCACCCTAAAAAAAGTTAACTCTAAAACCAAAAAACCCGCCTGCTTAAAAAGCGAACTAAAAAGACGTCTACAACTCGTATTAGTCAGACAGCTCGCGTATTATGTATCCTCCGACTGCACATCATGATTTTCGCCTTGTTTACGTCTTTTTAGTTCGCTTTTTAAGCAGGCGGGTTTTTTGGTTTTAGAATTAACTTTTTTTATTTATAACTTTTTAGTTAACATATTTTATCGATTTAGGTACATTTAAACATATAAGTGTTATATATTTTTGAAATCTCCTCTAAAAACCCTCCATTATGATACCCCACTCGATGGGAAAGGAAGAAAAAAAAAATTGCAACCCCTACAATATGGCGCACAAAATCCGCCATGTTTCTTTTTTTTTAAAGGCACTTAGCTAAGAACACTTGGGCGGTCAAGACCTATCGAACGATGCCTTAATTATAAAAATCCGCCAAGAAGTTTGAAAGATATGAGGTAATAAAGAATATTACATACATACAAGATACGCGCGAGAAACATAACCCTTTCGGCAGCCGGGTAAAAACAACATTTATCAAAATTTCATGATAATTGAAAGGAGCTACAGACTTCAAATGAGGCTAAACAAAAGCGACTTGAATTAACTTCGGACTTCTACGAGGACGGTTTGACTGGCAATGAAAATACCAAATTGGTTCAATATAAGCTCGAAAATAATCCATTCTTAGACTTTCTCTATGAGTTTCGGTTTCGGCCAAAATATAGTTTCGGTCAGTCTGTAGTTAACTGCGAATGTGGTGTGCGACTACTGCGCTGACACTCTATAAGTTCATCGTAGACAATACTGACATCGGTGAGGGAACTCGCACATTTGCCCTAGTTGGGACAAAAGTGAGCAGGCATATTAGTAAAAGTGTTTATATTATGTTTGCAACTAATTCTATGAACAACTCGCATTTACCTGCATTTAGGCTTTCCCTCTGTACTGACACTACAGTTTCCTTGCAAACAATAGTCCTTACAAATGGAAACCTCGCATCTTTCACCATCATAACCTTCTGTGCATTCACAGACCGGCCCATCTTCTTTATTCATTGAACAGACACCGCTGTTCAAACAATAGCCATGGCATGCGTTAACTTCGCACCTTTCGCCGGAGAAACCAGTTTTACATCTGAAATAATAAACACCTACGTGAAACACATCAAACACTAAATAAAGTACGAAACCAGAAACCACTCCAGCCTGTGGACGTCTACAGAGGAAGTCCAAACACTGCTCAATCTCTAGCTATCCAGCCTTGCAACTCAAGTACCGTAAAACCAGCAAAATCAGTTTTGGTCCGTGAATTTGGACCTTTTGCTGATTTTGCGATAGTTAAAATAAAATAAAACAAAAGTACACAAGACACTATGGCCGAGTTTCTCACCTCTAAATTGTCGCAGAATTAATGTGACAAAATTGTCAAGCACGCGTTATCTCCTGCCCGGCGAGCACGGCCTACTGTGACATGGCCTAAGTCACAGTTTTTATCACAGTTAGGGCGATAAAGTCATTTTGTCTTAAATGCTAGCACGTCGGCGTGAGATATTTTCTTGACTTATGGCATAACTTCTTGACATTTATTTGTTTTATTTTTCGGAAATTTGCCAATTTTATGGCAGTTTCGGTTTAACCTTGGCCATAAAAACCATTTATGTTCAGAGAAGCATAGCCCTACGACGCACTATTTCCGAATTATAGACCTCCGAATTTTTATTTTATTTTACATAAAACGCTCTATATATGGAAAACGGTATGTTTTAGGCAAAAAATAACCAAAATTTAGCCCCCCCCCCTTTGCCACCCCCATGCTAGGAGCATCCCAACATGAATTTACAAAAAAAAAATTTTTTTGACTTTGCCTGGTTTTCGACTTGAACTACAAATTCTTAACAGAAAATATTTTGGGTCATGACAAGTTATGATAAAATATGTCATGTCTTACAATTTGTCTTAAATGCTAGCACGGGACAACCATGTGACATAGTTTCAAGACGCGACATGCGTTTCTTGTAGCTGACTTCATAGTGCGACATAATCTGAATAGACGACCAAATAAAATAATACTTATAAAAGTGTGCCGTTCATACAGATAAAAACCTTTTTAATTTTGTTGGGAACAAATTAATATTTGACCCACGACCATAGACTTATGAACACTTTATTTTTCATTGTTTGTTTGATAACATAGTAAAGTGTTTGTTAGAAAGATATAATTATTTTGAAAATTTTAATAATTAATTAAAAAATATAATAGATGGACCCAGTTCCCGAGCCCCTGTTTTTTTATTTTAGATGTTTTTTGGGGGTTTTATTTAAGAAATAATTTAAAATGTAGAAAGTAAGAAGGATATGGAATAAAAGAAAATAATTATAAAAAAGTAATAATCAAAATAAAAATAATAATTAAAAATAGGAATAACAATAAAAAAATTACAATTATAAAAAAAGTAATAACATCTGTATCTTGTACCTAATTTCTGAGCAAATAAATCATTATTCTATTCTATTCTGTAATAAAATAGAATTAATTAATAATCCTGTAACATTTCAATTAATTAATAAGCATTGATTACCAATTCACCACACACAAAATAAATTTATTGCCATTTGGTGCAGTAATTAGAAGGAAAATATTTTATTTTTCAACAATACAATTTTATCACCACCTCCGAACGAAAGTGATACATTTTTCTTAATCATCTGTCAAAATGTGAAATTTGTGACAAAATGGGTGTGCCCGTATTAGCAACTAAGACCCGATGAGTCCCAAATAAACGTCAGGAAATTTTCTCACGCCGCCGGTACTAGTATTTAAGACAAAATGGCTTTATCGTCCAAACTGCGATGAAATGTGTGACTCAAGCCATGTCACAGTAAGCCGTGCTCGCCGGGAAGCAACAGGAAAGGCATGTCGCGCCTTTAAAATAAGTCACATGTTTGACCCGGCTAGCATTTAAGACAAATTGTAAGACATGACATAATTTATCATGTCTTGTCACAAATGTCTTGGGTACGCCCATGCTCGCTCCGCTGTAATTGGTTGAATCGATTTTCAACAGCCAATCACAAAAAATAATGCGTGCTTGACAGTTTGTCACATTAATTCTGCGACAATTTAGAGGTGAGAGACTCGGCCTTAAAACATCAAAATTAATTTTATTACTAATGTAATTATGTTCGACGCGAGTCGGTGTGCTAGGTACCCTAAATATAGATTTGGAAGCTTTCTAGTCTGTTTCTGATAAGCAGTGATAGGGATAATGTGAATGCTTACGATCTGTAAACAATAGGTATACCTACTATCAATGAGTTGTTTTAAGTGACGTTAGTTAGGTTAGGTTATTAGGGTCAGCTCAAACCGAGACGCGACGTGACGCGACGATGCTAGTACTTCATGAGACAAACATGTTTTACCTGCATTCTGGTTGTCCGTCAGCACTGACACTACAATCTCCTTGCACACAATAGTTCTGACATATTGAAGCTTCCCATCTCTCACCGGTGTAACCCGGTGTAGATTCATAACGAGATGCCTCACTCACTTCCGTACCATGGGAACAAAGTGAGTTCTGTATGAGACTATATATACGTTTACAGTTTATATTTCCTTGAGTTTGTTCCTTTGTTGTATAGTTGGCTGCTATATGTTGACAACCAAGTTTATAAAAGGCTAAGTGAGAAATTGAAAATAGTTTAGGTTCCTCACGATGCCGAGGGTTTTTCTGTAATTGCCAGATTTTGTCTTGATCTTCGGTCCTCCAGTAGATAAAATCTTTTGATACAGACAATGAATTTGCATAATATACTTTTTGGGTAACATATAATGTTGTTTCATTCTTTCCATTCAAATTGGCACTTTTAATAGATAACTGATGAGCAGGATGTGTAAGTATTGACTCAATCCAGTACATTTTTTGTGTCTGTGGATCAATGGCCAAACTTAGTTGGTAATTAACATGTTTCTCTATTAGAATTTCTCTCTCGGAACCATCAAAGCGAGCCCTCCATATTTCATGGTACGTGATCCAGTAAATATATCTGTAATTTGTAAATAACTATGAAAATTAACAAAGTTCAAACGATTTTGTTGAGTCATAAAACTACATACAATAGCAAAATAGCGGCATAAATAACTCACAAAATGTCTTTTATTAATACAATCAATATAAATAAATATTTAATCAACCTATAAGTGATATTACATTTTAGTATCGCATGGCGCACGGTTGGCGCAGTGGTTGAGCGATTGACTGCTGCGCTCCGTATCGCGGGTTCGATTCCCGCACGGAACAAATATTTGTATGACCTACAGATTGTTTGGTGTTGTGTATGAGAGTTTATATGTTTGTAAACGCACCCACGATACAGGAAGCAATTCCTAGTGCGGGGAAACGTTTTAAAAAAAAAATGAAAAAGAAATGTATGAATTTTGTGAAAAAAGCATTTTGTTTATTTTTTAAGATTAGCAAGACACGCTTAGTTGACGAATATCACCATTACCTTTAGTTTTTCACATATATTTACCTAATTTTATAGCCTGTGTCCATTTGGAATAATCTTCAATCAACAATACAACAGACTAGATAACGCGTCACGTACAAAATCAATGCTAAACTCTGTTCGCATGAATATATACATACTATCCTACATTTACAATACTTACTACAGCTACATTGTTTACTAACGAACTGAGAAGTTTTAAAACAGTTTCAACCTAATTACAACCTTGGCACTTAGTAATAAAGTCACAAATCTTCAAAATATTATCTTACACTTACGACCATTCGTCACAAAAAACGAGCAAAGCAATAAATTACTTCTCATCATCATCATCTGCTTAGCCTTTTCCCCAACTATGTTAGGCTCGGCCTCCAGTCTAACCGGATTCAGCTGAGTACCAGTGTTTTACATGGAGCGACTGCCTATCTGACCTCCACAACCCAGAAACTGGGTAACAAGATACCTCTTGGCTAGACTGGTATCAGATCCCAGGCTTCTGACTGCCCGTAACGACTGTCAAAGATCTTCAAATGACAGTCGGGACCAACGGCTCAACGTGCTTGCCGAGGCACGGAAGAAACTCGGTAAACGACCTCTGCTAGCGTTGCTTCACCTTGATGATCGACCCGTGCGGCTGTTGTTATTTAGCCACGAGCTGTCACATGTCTTCAAATTTTTGGTTCTAAGACATGCCGGTTTCCCCACGATGTTTTCTTTCATCGTTTTGAGAGCAGTGGTGATGAAATAATTCACACAAAGTAAAGTGCCTGCCTGGATTCGAACCCACGACCTACAACTTGTAAATCGCGGCCGTTACCACTGGGCCACCACTAGCAATAATTTACTTCTGTCACTTAGAAATGAAAAGGCATAGGTTAAGTAACATTTAGCGTGAAAAAAGTCTTAACTAACAACAAATTAAGTACTTTTTGCAGTTATTGCCTTACGTTACGCCATGTATTGCCCAACCTTCGCCAAACACTTGTAACGGTGCTTTAAAATCGGTAATTTTGTTATCGTTTCAAATGTGATATTTATTAGTTCTAACCTTAAAATATTACGTAATCTACATGTATTTACTGAAAGTAAGACACTTCGGCCGGTAAGTAGCTTTTTCAGTCATTATTATTGCAACTTTTGATTACACATTGACGTCTGTGTTTCAAGCGAACCAAACAAAGTTAAGAGCTCACGTCTCAAGTGAGCTGTTATTTACCAAGACGTACTTTTTGCGCCGACCCGATATCTAGTTGTATTGTTGATCGAAGGGAATACAATGTATGTGTGATATAGAATTTTATAGGAGCAATGGTTGCGCAGATCACCCTCCAGATAAAATAAGACAAACTCCTAAAATTTTCTCTCCCTCTTAATAATTTTTTAAATTAGAAATATTCGGTTATATTATAAAACCAAGTAAAAACTACCCTGTAATGGTCTACGAAAATGATTTCTGTTTATATTTTATGTTCCGCTAATTTTGCCGGTGTATGTATTATATCACTTAAAGTAACGTACCCTCCACAACTATCTACTTCGATATCCAAGCACGCTCCTTTCGTCGTAAAATGATTTCCGTCAACTGCTTTATTAGAAGATGCAGGCTTTAATGGAAACGAGTAAATATCAGAAAATCCGGTCTTCCAAAACAGTAATTGTGTGACCGGGTCGTAAGCGACAGGCACGCTACAGCTGGATGTTGTTCCCGTAACTAAATGTTGTATTTTCCTGGTTGATAGGTCAAAGCTGGATATTAAAACATTGGTCGGGAACTTGTTGTCAGCAAAAATTACCCTGTAGTGAACTGGATCATAAGTTGTGGATTCAATACGTGTAACCGACGGAATGTCTTCTGTGTGCGTAAGTGTTCCATCGTAATAAAACTCTAGTCGTTTCTCTCTGCCCATGACTATGTCTGAAACATGAAGATAAGATTTAATTAAAAACTATTATTTCCTCATCTTTTCATAACATACGCTGCTCATACAAATGATTTGCATTCCTGCCAGTCGACATCCTTCTCGAGAACTACGTTCTACAATTTACTACTTACAATGAAAAACATTAAAATACACCATAACAGATTAGAACTTTCAAAAGTTACATAACCCTTAAACTACCTACCTAAATTTGAAACGGAAACGGTTTAAATATCCTGAAGCTTCAAAATTTTCTATTTTCGTTGTTTTTTTACATAGATAGTACAAAATATAGAAAACTAGCTTGTCCCAGTGGCTTCACCCGCGTGAAAAGGGTTTTCTTATCCCAAAAGAACATTATACCGGTATGCAAAGTAGCCTTCAGACTATATGTTATTTCTGTGCCAAATTTCATCCAGATCCGTTCAGCCGTTCTGGCATGATTGAGTAAAAAAACATTCAAGCTTCACATTTATGATATTAGTAAGACGTAAGATTATAAATAAATATGGAATACAAAAAACGTAAAACGACGTAGTGACGAGCATGTGGTACACATTTCTGTGCGCCTACCAGAACAAAAGAGACGTAGAGGCCGCCCGCCATTGAGCTGCAATGCTATTCTGTACACATCTCACCGTGATGACGTAGGTGAAGTGAGCTCGAAGTGGAGTGAGCTGTCAGTGATGCTAGGGATTACCTAATTTATTACATTTACAATCATATCGACAGTCGGGTTTACCTATTAAAAGGAAATATTAGCTTTACGCCCTGTTATTCATATAGTACTAAAATAATGGAAATATCTCCAAAGACAAAAAAATACCCACATGAATATGCATAGAACGTTGATCTGTAACTTTAAATAACTTTAAATAAATAAATTATTATAAAAAACATTATCGCGTTAACAAGAAAATACTTCCAAAACGAAAAGTAAAAAATACGTGCATAGAACATTGATCCGTAACCTGATATAAATAAGGAGCAGAATCGCGTCGAGCGTCCACAGAACGATAAGACGAGTAAAATAGTAAAATACTTACTTAATGATTGTCTAAATTGGGATTACTCAACCCGATCAACAGCTGCTTTACCCACCTATCTATTTCGCAACTTTGCCAACAACTGCCTCAAACCAGCCAACCCACCCTAATCCCATTCTCAACCAACACTTGCTTATCTAACATAACTTGATATGGATAAAAGTCACATTTAATTTAAATAAATTTTAACCGGTACCAAAAATTATTTAACCTAGGGCGACGTACTTTGAATCCTTTGTTACGCTTGTGATTCTACTCTAGAATCCTTCGGTTCACTTAATGTGATTTTTAATTTTGTGGACTAAACTGACATTTGGGGGGTTGGCACTTTATCGTCCCATAAAAATAGTGTCGTACCCTAACTATCCTGAGTGATCGAAAGTTAATCGAAAATCGAAGTAGATCGAAAATGAAACTACTTCACGGCAAAAAAATTAAATTTGTTTTGAAACTAGCGGCCCTTATTTAGTTTCTCGTCATTTATGTCAGACTTCATTTTTCGATCGCATTTATTTCATTGATGATTTCATTTTTAACACAATAAAAGTTCATGTAATATGTGTATGAATACTGTTATATTTAAATATATTCCGTTTATATTCATAACCAATTAGTAAAAATAAATTGAGGAGTCATGTCACATCGATTCGATGAATCACTTATGATTGAGCCTTACCTACAAAACTATGCTCCGCGCTTGCAACATTTAAAAAAAATAAGGTCATTGGCAGCTGTCAGTTTAGTCCACGAAATTAAAAATCACAGTATAGATACAAACAATCACTGTCGCTCGCAATACATAATGGCTTATGTTTAACAAACCACCAAATCTAGTAATATACTGACAAAAATAGTAAATGATCACCAAAATTAAATTTAGAATCGCAACAGAGTCGACGGAGCCCCGCTGGGCGGGGCTCCTATTTCTGAATACAGGGTCTAAAGTAAACTAACACGAAGGTGATGACGGGAGCTGAGTTCGCTCGCTTTGCTCGCTCACTTCAGCTCCCGTCATCTCCTTCGAACCTAACCTGTCCGTGTCGGGGTGCCCTTAGCTCCCGAGCTCGCTTCGCTCGCTCTTGGACTGATTCATTGACCAAATCACTAGATTTGATATCTTACGGTTTTAGCACTTATGAAATTTGGTGATCAATTTACTAAATTTGGTGATCAATTTACTAAATTTGGTTTAGGTTTATTTTTTTTGCTGATTAGTATATATTTTAGGTGATAGGGGTTATCGTCACAAAGTTTTTTTTGGTGGTCATTATATTTATTCCCATACATAATTTTGGTCCCTTGTAACACAATCTACTATTTACTAAGCTAAATTGCAAGTACGTCACATGGACGGAAGCCATGCAATTCGATCGATATACACTTTAAATTTCCTTATAAAATTCGTGACACAATTACAACTGCATCGCGCCATCAGGATCCCTTATTGTCATAGTCCGATGGGAACATAATTCGACACGACCGAAGAGTAATCTGCACTGCGCAGGACTAACGGCTTAGCGTGCTTTTCGAGATGCGCCTCGATAAATATTAGAATGCCAGCTTTCAAACTCCAAGCTACCATTGCGAATAATAATTCGTACCTTGTCCGATCTAGGAAACGAACACAAGACACTACAATCGGTAGACGTATTAGCGACCGGGAGACCAATGGATCAGTACGGAACACTCTTTACGCTGGGATGGTTTCTTGGCTGAAGCCGAAGGTGGTGTTTTTGGCCGAAGACGAGCGAAGCCGAAGCCGAAGGTTCAGTCGGACACTACCACCAAGTGAAAATTACTAATTTATATCTATACTAATGTTATACAGAGGAATTATTTGTATTTAAGTATGTAACGAATAGAGCAGTGGTGGCCCAGTGGTATCGGCCGCGACTTACAAGTTGTAGGTCGTGGGTTTGAGCCCAGGCAGGCGCTTTACTTTGTGTAAATTATTTCATCACCACTGCTCTCAAAACGGTGAAGGAAAACATCGTGAGGAAACCGACATGTCCTAGAACCAAAAATTCGAAGACATGTGACATCCACCAACCCGCACTGGGCCCGCGTGGTGGATTACGGCCCATTCCCTCTCACAGAGAGGAGGCCTGTGTCCCAGCAGTGGGAACATTATTAGGCTGATGATGATGTAAAGAATAAACTTAAAAACTACTGGACCAATTTTTTCATATAAATTGGGTAACAGACAAACTAAGTTATTTTCGCATTTATAATATTTTCTCGGAGCCGGTTGTTCTATCCTCGAATATATATAATATATCATAGTGCATTTCTTGCTAGAGTATCAGTCTGGTAACACAGTAGCCACGCAGTTGTTTTAGCTCCGAGGCGGCCGGCAACTAGCAAAAATCCTTGTATTTATCAAACATTACTAATACTAGTGAACGCCTCGCGGTTTCACCCGCGTAGCGCCCGTCCCCGTGGGAATACAGGGATAAAAAAAGTTAATCCAAAAAACCAAAAAACCCGCCTGTTTGAAAAGCGAACTAAAAAGACGTAAACAAGAAGAAAATCATGTTGTGCAGTCGGAGGTTACATATTTGCGAGCTGGCTGACTTACGAGATGTATCCTCCGACTGCACAACATGATTTTCTTCTTGTTTACGTCTTTTTAGTTCGCTTTTTAAGCACGCGGGTTTTTAGATTTTTTGAATTAACTTTTTTAGGGTTCCGAAGTCAACAAGGAACCCTTATAGTTTCGCTCTGTCCGTCTGTCCGTCCGCAGCTTAGCTCACAGAATCTAAGTACTACAAAGCTATAATTTGGCATGTGTATACATATTAATAATTCCGACAAAGTGATAACATAAAATCATGAAAAATAATTTTTTTTCGGGTACCTCCCATAGACGTAAAGTGGGGATGTATTTTTTTTTTCTCATCTATCCCATGGTGTGGGGTATCGTTAGATAGGCCATTCAAAAATATTATGGGTTTGTTAAAACCATTTTTCGATTCAGAGATTCGTTTGCGTAAAATTAAGCTTTAGGTTGCAAATTTATGTTAGAGTCAAGTGTCCCCCCCCCCTGCCAGCAAAATGGTTGCTCTTGGCTATGTGAAAAAATTCATGGCAGTAGTAAATATAACGAAATTAAAAGGAAAATTATCACGGATAACAAGGCTTTACAAGTTTACGAGTAATAGTCGACCAACTTATAAAATGTACTTAAAACAGTAAAAATTTTGTACAAATGCCATTGAAAAATTACTAAAATAAAGTTGATTGCTGTGTAAAACAGAGTAAATATAATGCTTACGAACCATGTAAAAATATACAAAAATGAAATCATAACAGGCTTTACAAGTTTACAAGTAATAGTCGACCAACTTATAAAATGTACTTGGCACAGTAAAATTTTTGTACAAATGCCATTGAAAAATTACTTAAATAACGTTGTTAGCTGTGTGAAACAGATAGTAAATATATGTTTATGAACCATGTAAAAATATACAAAAATAAAATCATAACATCCTTAATAATAATGATTTCTAAATTAATAATGTTTAAGCTCGAATAACGCATTGGAGTGGCCGGAGTCGTTGGCAGTACCAGTCCGTAGTCCATACGGCGCATGCGCGCGGTGGAGTCTATTTTGTGTTAGTGCAGAAGTATTTTCGACGTTTTGTAATTAAAACGTAAAAGTAAAGTCAAATTAGATTAGTTTTCCAAGCAAATTACTTGTTTTCTTTTGTCGATATCCTTCTATAAAGTCAATTTTCGACCCAACTTCATCACTAATTGAGTAGCGTAAAACTTTCCAGAATGAAATAGTGAATACCGCAGATTAGAGGATTCACCTCTAATCTGCGGTATTAGAGGTGAATACATACGATTTTTTTCTAATTCCAAAAGAGAAATAAACAAGGAGCGTGCTCGCAAGGATCCAGGAACGAACTATACCATTCCCCGTGGCACTAACGCGCGCTCGTTCGGCTCCTTTTGCAATGCACACCCGCGGTGGTACTCAAATAGATAATATTTTTCTAACTTCAGTTGCGAAGTTGGATTTTATAACTCCTTCTTCAGTTACCAGTTAGTCCTTATTTAGTTTAAGTCAAGAGAGAATAGATTACATCTAGGCAAGCGTGCTTCACCGTAGACCACATCATCGCTTACCATCAGGCGAGATAGTGGTCAAACGTGAGAATATAGATTAATAAAACACATCATTCTATATGGGCCCGTTTTTAGACTTTGTGAGCCGCTGAAACCGTTCTAATGTTCATGTAACAACAACAAAACCCTCTTTTTAGTCCGCATTATTATGCAACTTCGGAACCCTATTACTGCGCGTGGCCCGACACGCACTTGGCCGGTTTTTTTATTTATAACTTTTTAGTTAACATATTTTTTCGAATTAGTTACATTTAAACATATAAGTGTTATATATTTTTGAAATCTCCTCTAAAAACCCTTCGTTTTGATACCCCACTCGATGGGTATGGAAGAAAAAAAAATTGTAACCCCCACAATATGCCGCTCAAAATCCGCCATGTTCCAGTTTTTTTAAAGGCACTTAGCTAATAACATTTGGGCGGTCAAGACCTATCTAACAATGTCTTAATTATAAAAATCCGACAAATAGTTTGAAAGATATGAGGTAATAAAGAATATTACATACATACAAACATACATACAAACATACAAGATACGCGCGAAAAACATAACCCTTTCCTTGCAGCCGGGTAAAAAGTAGCCTATGTCACCCGGGGATAGTGTAGCTTCCCAACGGTGAAAGAATATTTGAAATGGGTCCAGTAGTTTTTAAGTTTCTTCGTTACATACAAAAATACAAATCTTTCCTCTTTATAGTATTAGTATAGAAATAGATTAAACATGGAGATAGTTTGAGACCCTGGGAAGGCGTAGGGTAGTTTTTATCCGGGAAGTATGTGGGATCACACTTCAACTTCCCATGGAATGATAAATCACTTTATACGCGGGTGACACCGCGGGCAGAAGCTATTACCTATATACTTAATATCAAGAACTATGTATAAAATTACTGCACAGGGTCCTGATTCGAGCAAATCTTGTGTTTTCGACGCACTTCCCACATTATTCACAAAGATTATAAAATGAAATCAAATATGATATTGAGATAATTGCTACTAACTGCATTAGAAGTCAGACTGCTTGAGAAGTGATCTGGTGTCAGAGTGGAACTTTTCAGTCACGCTTTTTTTTTTGTGGCTTTCCTTTTAACAATTAATTTTATTTATAATGTTAGGTAACGGAATCCGAACTACTTTCATTGCCGCTGGAAAGCGATTTACTTGAATCACAATTTTTTTTAGATTGTTGAAACAAAAAGAACGCCAACGGCAAGTGGGTATTGGACTAGCGCGCAACAGGTTCCGAATAAAACCACCCATAATTTAGAAGATTCACATTTTTACATCCAATTTCTTTAATTCGTAAATTAAACATGACAAAAGAAAATTTTTTTTGAATTCTATACGTCCGAACGAAAAAACGGAACCCATTATACGATCCTGAATCTGTCTGTTCATTTGTCTCAGCACTCTCAGTCAATTTGCTTTGAATCTACTGAGCCGGTACAGTTCTTTAGTACACATAAAAGGAACCTCTGTGACCCAAACACGGACGTGTAACGTACATTTAGAATAGAGAGAATAGACATTTTTAATATGGGGCATCAATATAATAAAAATGCAAAGTTCTTTAATCTAGGTAACATAACAATTCCAACCAAAAAGGTTGAGCAGTTTTCTTTGTGGTTGTAAAATGGGTACGATTCAGGTAAGCGTTAATAAACCTTATTTATGCCAATAAACTCAAATCAGAATAAAATGTATTAAAACTAAATTATAATCATTCACAACTTTATACTCACCCCAATTGAAGCATTGCACTATCGCCAGCTGCAACGCTAACAACAGCAATACACGCATGTGATACATCTTGGTCTCCAAACAACGTGAATTCATCAAAACTAGATGAGACGTCCACTCTCGATGACAGCTCGTTGAATACAGAAGTGAACGGATAATTTTATATGAACATGAAGCTATAAATAGGTAGCTACATGACTCTTGCTCAAAACCTATCCTGTTGGGAGAACTGCCTGTGATAAGCGGCCTTCATATGGGTTTTTTTCCATATTTTTAATCAAATTCGTTATTATTTAGTCATTTTAATTTTCGCACGTTTATTATCTGGCTGCTGGTTTCCTGTGAACATAGATAATATATTTATCAATAGGACGCAGGCACGTTAGTTACAGAGACGCTCGCTGATAAGCGGAACATTTATGTGGGAATCTTACATGTATGTTATTATAACTATATGTTGTAACTTATAACTATATGTATGTTATTATTACTATGATGACTATATTATACACTACTACAATGTATGTTTGCATTTAGGATACATTGTACCCACCCTTGTAGCATCATAGCGGCTGCATGAATTTTAATGAAGTCATTTTAATCAACTCATCTAGTTTTTGCGATTGCCAGGAAGACCTACGAATTATTCTTACCTCGAAGTCACTGACCAAAAACGTAAATAATAACATGCAGTTGGAGGATACTCTGACTGCATGTTATGATTTACGTCTGACGTAAATCATAACATAATAAATATATACAAACAATTCCTTATTCAAAAAATCAAGATTGGAGACTCTGCTCTCGAAGTTGTTTATGTCTACCTGGGACAAACGGTCCAGTTGGATAGGTCTAACTTCGAGAAAGAGGTCAACCGTCGAATTCCACTCGACTGGGCGGCGTTCGGTAAGTTGCGCGGTATCTTCTCGTCAAATTTACCGCAATGTCTCAAGACAAAAGTTTATGACCAGTGTGTGTTGCCAGTGATCACCGAGACGTGGTCGCTCACAGTCTTCCAGACCCATTGTTAGCGACCACGTTTCATCAAAAAGCTTAAAGTCACCAAAAGGGCAATGGAGAGGGCTATGCTCGGAGCTTCCTTACGTGATCGAACCAAAATTACCGACACAACCCGAAGAATTGCAAGAAATTGCGAAATAGCAGGGCACTTTTATGTTGTTTCTCTTTACCTAAACAGTGTAATAGTTTTGTTTTTTGACTAATAAAAAATACATTTCCAGGGCAACTCAAACAAGTAAATATTTATTATCTTTCCAACAATACATTGTTGATAAAAACACATTATGCAGTATAAACATAATAAGCAGTTTAGAAGTTATGAGGGAATACTTATGGGTAAAATCATAACCCTACTTTTGGCTTTCCTATAGTCGTGTTAAATTATGATCCTGTTTTACCCCCTATCGTGTATGACCTACTTAAAGGGTTACACTGTGGTGGTGGTTTGGGAATAGTGCGGTGGGATGGCCCCAAAAAAAAAGAAAAAAGAAAAGGTTACACCACTTTTTTTATTTATTAATCTTGATAGGCTCGCGCTTGGCCACTATCAATATCACTATCACTTAACCACATTGACACAGAGTCGAAGCGATACGCTCAAACTGTACATATCATATTGATCTCTATTTCTACTACGTAATGCACACATTTCTATCCAAATAAAAAGACATTCGCCCTTCAAATTTCCGAATTCTATCGTCAATTTAATGCGTCACTATTAGTTACCTGCCGGGTCCGGTAAAAAGCCCACACATTTGAATCAGGATAGTAAGAAACTTCTGGGGGCTTTGGGATCTTCTCCATAAGTAATAACCGCCAAACGGGTTGATCTTCAAGGTTAAGCAAGTTTCTGAGGTCGGTTCGCGGTAAAGTGACTATCCATTAAATACCGATACTCTTCCGTGCCTTGAAAAGCACGTAAAGCCGTTGGTCCCAGCTGTCGTTTGAAGATTTCTGAGAGTGTCTAAGTTTGTAATGACTGTTACGGACAGTCAGAAGCCGGCAAATCCAACACCACCTGGCCCAGAGGTAACGTGTTAATTTATTTATTAAATTTACTGGATTTTGGCAGTCAGATAAGCAGTAGCTCGTTATAAAACATTAGTATTCAGGTGCATCCAGTTAGACTGGGAATAAAAACCAATATTGATTGAAATAGTGTATCTATTTTGGTGTACCTACATTAAAGTACATTGTGTATCTATAAATGTATCAGATCGTGTGTGTGTGTCTGTCGTGGCAGAGATGTGCAGTTTATAAAAAATACTTACCATTATTATGACACAGGTGTTGCCACGACGCTGCACTGGGCGAGGAGTGTGAGGATCAGTTTTAGTGCGCGGGCGCAAGTCTGGAGTGCAGAAGCACGTGCCGCTGTAGGGACAACAGGGTGGCACATAATGGAACCAACTCTTGTGTGGAATGTGAGTATATTTGATATTGGTCGTAATAAGAGTGTGAAGTTCAGTTGCAATGCGCGGGCGCAATTCTGGAGTGCAGATGCACGTGTCGCTAGAGGAATAACTGGGTGGTGTACAATGGAACGGTCAACCCTTGTGTGGAATTTATTTATTTTAATGTGAGTATCATTGGTTTTTCTAGAGTAACGAACTGCACAATTTGATTCCGCCTAGCTCTTTGTCTTTGCCACTATGTGAGTCTGTGTGTTCTGATAGCCAGACCTAGGTGTCTTTAAGTCAAGAGTGAATAAGTTACTTCTAGGCAAGCGTGTTTCACTGTCGACCACATCATCGCTTACCAGGTGAGATAGTGGTACGCGAGTCATTAAAAATAAACAAACATTAAAAACAAACTTCTTTGTTAAAACTACTCTTGGGTGGAATTAAAAAAATCTAGTGTGTTTGTTCTCGTAATATCTGTGTATGAAGGTTGTAAGTTTTCACATGGAACGTAGAATCTGATAAACGAGTAGCTTTATGAAAATGAATATATATGCTCGCAACTATAACTTGAGTCGAAAACCTAAATTTCAAGTTAAATACTAAAACCATTGCAAATCATTGTGGTTGGCAAGCAGTGACGAGCAAGCTGCTGAGGCCCACTTGCGTGAGAAACATAATCATCACTTTGACTTCGTGTTAGCAACTAACTCGGAGTTAAGTATTTCACGCAAGTGCGCCACGAAGAGTGCTGTCTAAGGTTCTTTCTCTAATCCTATAATAATTAGAGACCCTCCTTTTATAAGCCGAAAAAACGAATAAACCTGCCGTTTGTCTCATTTGTCTAGGGGTCGCAAGCGCTACTGCTCGGGGTTCAATGCCCGGGTTGGCCAAAATGTTACTAGGTTTTGCCATAAGTACATTCTTTGTAGCAGCCGTGAATCTGGACTTACTGCCGGTTGATGAGAATGCGCTCACATGTGGCTTAAACATAAATGACCACATGATGGTGTACTCTGCCTAACCTTTTGAAGAAAACAGGCGTGTTGTTACTAAGGCATGAATATTGGAATCTCGGAATCTCGGAAACTCGTAATATCGGCATTTCGAAACGAAATTACCGAAACTGCAATTCCGATACTGAGTGGCAATATCGGCATCTCGGCATCTCGGCATAAGAGAAATACCTTGTGAAGTACCGAGTGAGAAAACGCGCTTAAGTCCGTGGCCTACATTAGCAGTTGTCGCATTATCTGTTTACTAATTGGGCGCTTATTTACTTAAACTTCAATTCATGAAAAAATTTAATGTGCCTTGATGAATTCTGGATTTATAGTCCCGAGACTGCTAAAAATGTTATCTTTAAGAGTTCAAGTAAATACACAGTTTCATAGAACCCGTTGTAACAACGATATTTTCAATAATTAATGCTTAGGTTACGGGAATCTGTTGGATAAGACGCACGGAATCGGTCAATGTGGTGACACTTGAGGAGGCTTATGTACAGCATTGGACGTCTTTCAGCTAAAATGATGCTGCAATTCCGATATTGAGCGATATTATTCGTTAACGCAAGCATGTATACTTTTGAAACTTTTTATGGTTAATACAAGCGTCAAGATGGACTGAATACAGTTTTCAGCGAACTTATACGTTTTTTCATTTAGGCGCTGCGATTTTCTTGCACTGGCCAGTAGGATCGCCTGATTTAACTGTTCCAGACTTCTTTCTGCAGGTTTTTTTTAAGTCACGAGTCTATGCCAACAAGCCTCAGACTCTTGAAGCTCTCAAAGATAATATCTGCCGGAAGTTCTGGCAAGAGTGATGGTAAATGCCATAAACGGGCCAGAATACTTATCAATTCTGGCGAAGTGACGGCCACTTAGCCGTATCATTTTCTCGACTAACAGGAAAATAACTTAAGACACCAAATAAATATTATCCAAAAGCATAAACAAAGTTTTTAGTTCATAAAAAAATAAGCCCAATAACATCGGGTGATAACTTTTGCGCCACCTTGTATTAATTTTCTGTCGTGTCGGTAGTAGGATTCAGAAATAGAAAGCAAAGTGGTCTTCCACTATTTGTATCTCCCCGTGTAAATCGATCCCACAAGATCTCCGGAATGAAAGTCGGCTCTAGCTATTAGATCAGGAAGGTAGTGCAGTTTATGTACATTTTTTATCAATTTACACGTAATTTTTATGATTTGATAGAATATTAAAGTTGAGCAAATTTTGTGGTCTACGCGAGCAAAGACGCAGGCTATAAGTTTATACATTATAGTTAACGAGATTTGGATAAGACAATTTATGTGTGAGCGAATTAATGAGTAGTAAATGTTGAAGCGGATTTTTATGGGATGTTATTTAGGTCCCCGCGATGATTTATGATACCATTAACGATGTTATTTTTGATTTTATGTAATCAATGTGCGCTTGCCAAGTGAGTTTGTTGTCTACTCTAAGTCCGAGGTATTTTTCACAATTGATTTTGATGACTTAAATGAGTAAAGCTGGGTGATCAGCGATTTTTATTTTTTGCTGAGAATTTCATGTTTATGATTTTGGAACCTCCTATTTTCGTCTACAGTCAGTTAAAACAATCAATATTTACCTTGCACTTTCACAGTGGGTTTCAACCACATATCTGGCCTGACTCAGCTCGTCAGCGAAGCTTGCAGCGTGCGCCGGATGCTGGGTGATGCTGCGTACACTAGAGAGTTTAGTGCGGAGTTGGTGAACCCCAGCCATGTACACCATTGCCAGACTGAGTCCCAGACGCAGTCGCAGATGCAATCTGGAAAATGATTTAGAGGTAGTAAATCATCAGTTCCAAAGCCATACCCTTTTTATTGAGGAAAATGATTATAGATACCTTCCGATTGGAAAACGGAAGGTCATGTCAAAATTCAAACTACTAAAACCCCACAGTTCTTACGGCTACCACGATTCGGGGGCCCGGGATCCAAAGTTGGTTTGGGCGCACGGTTGGTGCAGTGGTTGAGCGATTGACTGCTGCACTGCGTGTCGCGGGTTTGATGCCCGCACGGGACAAATATTTGTATTACCTACAAATAGTTCTTTCCGGCTCTGGGTGTTTGTGTATGTGAGTTTATATGTTTGTAAACGCACCCACAATACAGGAGAAATTTCTAGTGTGGGGCAACGACTTAAAAAAGCAAAAAAAAATAAGTAATTCGCGCGCACTCTCGACTGGTATCGGCCCACTGTGCCCAACGGGCCTGGATCTATAGTGTATAAAGTGGCGATGTGATATCCTCGTGCCACGGAAAGCACTTAAAGCCGTTAGTCCCGTGTCTGATCTCTCTCAAGTCAAACAGATTTGCCGTCCCATTGGAGTATAAGAATATGGGAACCGAGATGGCTCGTGCACTTACTTTCAGAAAGTAAATAATCAACTTACCAACAGCAGCAATATGAAGAATGGAGTCCAGCAGAAGAGGTACCACGCCATCAGTCTATGGTGCGCTGTTGACGAGAGATGATGGAGCAACTGTAAACATAGCATTAAAATTGTTACTTATCAGACACGGCATTTTATTTCTAGTAGGCTTGCGCTTGACCACTATCTCACCTGAAGGTAAGCGATGATGTGGTCGACGGTGAAGCACGCTTGCCTAGAAGTAATCTATTCACTCTTGACTTAAAGACCCCCAGATTGTAGCTATCGGGAAACACAGACTCCGGCAGCGTATTCCACTCCTTAGCTGTACTCATAATGAATGTATTTTCAAAACGTTTAGTGCGTATGGGTGGGATGTCCACCATGTACCGATGGCACATTGCCGTACGTCTTGTAGTCTGATGATGAAACGGGCTTGTCGGAATTAGATCATGCAATTCCATCGCACACTTCGGTCCACCTAGTTTGATGATTACGTCCTACAAATTATAAAGATTGGTAAGAAACGATAGGAAATGTAACTTACACAGTATTCGTTTGACGGTCCTGTGAACAAATGTTGTTTGAAGCAACGTTTCTTTTTAATGCTGTTTTAGGAGTTTTGTCCTGAAATACAAACAAAAATAAGCATATCTATATATATAAAAGAAAGTCATGTTAGTTACACTATTTATAACTCAAGAACGGCTGAACCGATTTGGCTGAAAATTGGTAGGGAGGTAGCTAAGAACCAGGAGAAGGACATAGGATTTATCCCGTTTAGGGTAGGGTAGGGTAAGTAGGGTAGGGTAGGTAGGGTAGGGTAAGTAGGGTAAGGTAGGGTAGGTAGGGTAGGTAGGGTAGGTAGGGTAGGTAGGGTAGGTAGGGTAGGTAGGGTAGGTAGGGTAGGTAGGGTAGGTAGGGTAGGTAGGGTAGGTAGGGTAGGTAGGGTAGGTAGGGTAGGTAGGGTAGGTAGGGTAGGTAGGGTAGGTAGGGTAGGTAGGGTAGGTAGGGTAGGTAGGGTAGGTAGGGTAGGTAGGGTAGGTAGGGTAGGTAGGGTAGGTAGGGTAGGTAGGGTAGGTAGGGTAGGTAGGGTAGGTAGGGTAGGTAGGGTAGGTAGGGTAGGTAGGGTAGGTAGGGTAGGTAGGGTAGGTAGGGTAGGTAGGGTAGGTAGGGTAGGTAGGGTAGGTAGGGTAGGTAGGGTAGGTAGGGTAGGTAGGGTAGGTAGGGTAGGTAGGGTAGGTAGGGTAGGTAGGGTAGGTAGGGTAGGTAGGGTAGGTAGGGTAGGTAGGGTAGGTAGGGTAGGTAGGGTAGGTAGGGTAGGTAGGGTAGGTAGGGTAGGTAGGGTAGGTAGGGTAGGTAGGGTAGGTAGGGTAGGTAGGGTAGGTAGGGTAGGTAGGGTAGGTAGGGTAGGTAGGGTAGGTAGGGTAGGTAGGGTAGGTAGGGTAGGTAGGGTAGGTAGGGTAGGTAGGGTAGGTAGGGTAGGTAGGGTAGGTAGGGTGGGTAGGGTAGGTAGGGTAGGTAGGGTAGGTAGGGTAGGTAGGGTAGGTAGGGTAGGTAGGGTAGGTAGGGTAGGTAGGGTAGGTAGGGTAGGTAGGGTAGGTAGGGTAGGTAGGGTAGGTAGGGTAGGTAGGGTAGGTAGGGTAGGTAGGGTAGGTAGGGTAGGTAGGGTAGGTAGGGTAGGTAGGGTAGGTAGGGTAGGTAGGGTAGGTAGGGTAGGTAGGGTAGGTAGGGTAGGTAGGGTAGGTAGGGTAGGTAGGGTAGGTAGGGTAGGTAGGGTAGGTAGGGTAGGTATTTTTTTTTTTTTTTTTTTTTTTTTAATTATTGGCAGGAGGGGAAATCCGGTCGGACTTACACCCAAAGTGCCTCTAAAGTGAGCCAGTCTGGATAGTGTCAGACTCCAACTGACTAAAAACCCCTCCTGCCTTACATAATCCCGCCAACGAAGCTGGTGCCCATTTTGTGCAAACTCAAATATTTATGGGCATCTTTATTTATCGATCAAAACATGTAGGTTTAAATAATACAAAAATGCAATAATTACAAAAAGTGCGGTTTTTCTCTAAAATGTGCAAGAAGTGCAGTTTATCACATCAGAATACAAGAGAGCAATTTATCACGGAGGATTGGAAATTAAATATAAATTTGCCTTACTTTATTTAGGGATAAGAAGCACAACAGTGCTTTTCACCACACAGACAATCTGTTTCTCTTAGGTACTACCCCAGTGCACCGTTTGTCATTGCAGTTTTGTGCGTGCTATTTCTATGCTTCTTACAAAATATTCTCATAATACTAGTGAATCATAGAGCCGCTTCAACTTCGGTTTCGTGCAATGACTGTGGAGGCCACATTTACACAGTACTCTAGGAACTTTTCCCTGTGTTGCTTACTCATGAGCCCATGCAGGCTCTCCTTCGTCAATGTCCTGTCCAGCTCACATTCGAGTTGGTAGCGTTCCCTGATAAATAACGGGCAATCTACGAGTATGTGCTGGACGGTCTCTGCCACGCCTGGGTCGCAGACGCACGAGGGGCTCTCCTTACACTTGAAGCGATTCAAGTATTCAGAGAACCCGCCGTGCCCCGTCAAAACTTGCGTGAGTACGCCTGTGGGCCGCACCTGTTTTATAATATGGAAAGCCGCTATTGCATCCGGAAGAAACATTTTCGTCACAGAGGCCGTCTCGCCCGACACATATCTTCGATTCCATTCATCAAGCGATTCCAAACGGATCTGTCGCTTGATAAATGAAACCGGACACTGGTCGTAGTCCGGCTTCCTCCGTAACGACAATGCTGCCTCCTTCGCTAACTCGTCCGCTCGCTCATTCCCCGGCAGGCCCGCGTGGGCCTTGATCCAGAACAAAGACACAGCTTTGCTCTGGCCCAGGGCTTGAGCCAAATTTGCGCGCGCACGAACCGCCAGGGGATGGAGAGAGCCATGGCTTGCAAGCGTCTGCAATGCTGACATTGAGTCGCTGTACAAACCATAGCTCGTCTCTTGCCGCGTAAGGATCACGTCCGTCGCTTTGCAGATGGCCAGGAGTTCCGCCTGGTAGACAGTGCAGTACGCGGCTAAGCTAAGTTTGAGCTTCCGGACTTCGCCTTCATTATCCCATATGGATAATGCTGCTCCGACCTTCCCCTCAATCTTGCTGCCGTCGGTGAAAATTCGCACCGCCTGCACTTTGTTGCTGTCTAGCAAATGTTGGTCTGCCAGGCACATGAACTCCAGGGGCATTTGCGTAGCTGGATGAGGAGCCTCTGCAAACCTTACCGCACCCTCGATCTCCCTATCTCCTGGCACATACCGGGATGGCCCTCTCCTCGCTTCATACAGGGCGGCTGCCTCCTGTATGCGCAGATCTAGAGGTAGTATTCCGGACAGTACCAGTGCCGAGTTCAGGGAGACAGTACGGTAAGATTTACAGATCTTCTGGACGAATCCTCGTTGGACCGAGCCTAGCTTCTTCCGTATTCCCAGCTTCTTCGTAGCGGGAGCCCAGGCTGCGGCCGCGTACGTTATTATGGGCTCAATCATAGCAGTGTAGATTGTGTGTATGATCTGTGCGTCCAATCCCCAACTCACTTTAGCGGCGCGGGACAGTTGCTTATAAATGTTAACTGCCCTCCTGCAGACGTTCGCGGTGTGCTCGTTGAAGGTGAGCTTCTCGTCTATGGTTAGACCCAACAACTTCATCTTCTTAACCATACCAATGTCGACCCCGGCCATGCTCAGCCTTGGGGTATCATACTTGCGCTTGTTGGTTACGACCATCGCACAGGTTTTGTGCGGTGCGAACCTCAGCTTGTTTTTGTCGCCCCAACTCTGAACATGGGCGAGGGCTGCATTGGCAGATGTTGAAACTTCAGTCGCTGAGTCCCCATCCAGAACCAAGACGATATCATCGGCGAACGCCTGCGCGAGGTAGGGTAGGTAGGGTAGGTAGGGTAGGTAGGGTAG
This sequence comes from Anorthoa munda, assembly GCA_945859665.1. NCBI lineage: Eukaryota > Metazoa > Arthropoda > Insecta > Lepidoptera > Noctuidae > Anorthoa > Anorthoa munda. Next base: position 4,171,958 of record OX243893.1, read on the forward strand.
GTAGGGTAGGTAGGGTAGGTAGGGTAGGTAGGGTAGGTAGGGTAGGTAGGGTAGGTAGGGTAGGTAGGGTAGGTAGGGTAGGTAGGGTAGGTAGGGTAGGTAGGGTAGGTAGGGTAGGTAGGGTAGGTAGGGTAGGTAGGGTAGGTAGGGTAGGTAGGGTAGGTAGGGTAGGTAGGGTAGGTAGGGTAGGTAGGGTAGGTAGGGTAGGTAGGGTAGGTAGGGTAGGTAGGGTAGGTAGGGTAGGTAGGGTAGGTAGGGTAGGTAGGGTAGGTAGGGTAGGTAGGGTAGGTAGGGTAGGTAGGGTAGGTAGGGTAGGTAGGGTAGGTAGGGTAGGTAGGGTAGGTAGGGTAGGTAGGGTAGGTAGGGTAGGTAGGGTAGGTAGGGTAGGTAGGGTAGGTAGGGTAGGTAGGGTAGGTAGGGTAGGTAGGGTAGGTAGGGTAGGTAGGGTAGGTAGGGTAGGTAGGGTAGGTAGGGTAGGTAGGGTAGGTAGGGTAGGTAGGGTAGGTAGGGTAGGTAGGGTAGGTAGGGTAGGTAGGGTAGGTAGGGTAGGTAGGGTAGGTAGGGTAGGTAGGGTAGGTAGGGTAGGTAGGGTAGGTAGGGTAGGTAGGGTAGGTAGGGTAGGTAGGGTAGGTAGGGTAGGTAGGGTAGGTAGGGTAGGTAGGGTAGGTAGGGTAGGTAGGGTAGGTAGGGTAGGTAGGGTAGGTAGGGTAGGTAGGGTAGGTAGGGTAGGTAGGGTAGGTAGGGTAGGTAGGGTAGGTAGGGTAGGTAGGGTAGGTAGGGTAGGTAGGGTAGGTAGGGTAGGTAGGGTAGGTAGGGTAGGTAGGGTAGGTAGGGTAGGTAGGGTAGGTAGGGTAGGTAGGGTAGGTAGGGTAGGTAGGGTAGGTAGGGTAGGTAGGGTAGGTAGGGTAGGTAGGGTAGGTAGGGTAGGTAGGGTAGGTAGGGTAGGTAGGGTAGGTAGGGTAGGTAGGGTAGGTAGGGTAGGTAGGGTAGGTAGGGTAGGTAGGGTAGGTAGGGTAGGTAGGGTAGGTAGGGTAGGTAGGGTAGGTAGGGTAGGTAGGGTAGGTAGGGTAGGTAGGGTAGGTAGGGTAGGTAGGGTAGGTAGGGTAGGTAGGGTAGGTAGGGTAGGTAGGGTAGGTAGGGTAGGTAGGGTAGGTAGGGTAGGTAGGGTAGGTAGGGTAGGTAGGGTAGGTAGGGTAGGTAGGGTAGGTAGGGTAGGTAGGGTAGGTAGGGTAGGTAGGGTAGGTAGGGTAGGTAGGGTAGGTAGGGTAGGTAGGGTAGGTAGGGTAGGTAGGGTAGGTAGGGTAGGTAGGGTAGGTAGGGTAGGTAGGGTAGGTAGGGTAGGTAGGGTAGGTAGGGTAGGTAGGGTAGGTAGGGTAGGTAGGGTAGGTAGGGTAGGTAGGGTAGGTAGGGTAGGTAGGGTAGGTAGGGTAGGTAGGGTAGGTAGGGTAGGTAGGGTAGGTAGGGTAGGTAGGGTAGGTAGGGTAGGTAGGGTAGGTAGGGTAGGTAGGGTAGGTAGGGTAGGTAGGGTAGGTAGGGTAGGTAGGGTAGGTAGGGTAGGTAGGGTAGGTAGGGTAGGTAGGGTAGGTAGGGTAGGTAGGGTAGGTAGGGTAGGTAGGGTAGGTAGGGTAGGTAGGGTAGGTAGGGTAGGTAGGGTAGGTAGGGTAGGTAGGGTAGGTAGGGTAGGTAGGGTAGGTAGGGTAGGTAGGGTAGGTAGGGTAGGTAGGGTAGGTAGGGTAGGTAGGGTAGGTAGGGTAGGTAGGGTAGGTAGGGTAGGTAGGGTAGGTAGGGTAGGTAGGGTAGGTAGGGTAGGTAGGGTAGGTAGGGTAGGTAGGGTAGGTAGGGTAGGTAGGGTAGGTAGGGTAGGTAGGGTAGGTAGGGTAGGTAGGGTAGGTAGGGTAGGTAGGGTAGGTAGGGTAGGTAGGGTAGGTAGGGTAGGTAGGGTAGGTAGGGTAGGTAGGGTAGGTAGGGTAGGTAGGGTAGGTAGGGTAGGTAGGGTAGGTAGGGTAGGTAGGGTAGGTAGGGTAGGTAGGGTAGGTAGGGTAGGTAGGGTAGGTAGGGTAGGTAGGGTAGGTAGGGTAGGTAGGGTAGGTAGGGTAGGTAGGGTAGGTAGGGTAGGTAGGGTAGGTAGGGTAGGTAGGGTAGGTAGGGTAGGTAGGGTAGGTAGGGTAGGTAGGGTAGGTAGGGTAGGTAGGGTAGGTAGGGTAGGTAGGGTAGGTAGGGTAGGTAGGGTAGGTAGGGTAGGTAGGGTAGGTAGGGTAGGTAGGGTAGGTAGGGTAGGTAGGGTAGGTAGGGTAGGTAGGGTAGGTAGGGTAGGTAGGGTAGGTAGGGTAGGTAGGGTAGGTAGGGTAGGTAGGGTAGGTAGGGTAGGTAGGGTAGGTAGGGTAGGTAGGGTAGGTAGGGTAGGTAGGGTAGGTAGGGTAGGTAGGGTAGGTAGGGTAGGTAGGGTAGGTAGGGTAGGTAGGGTAGGTAGGGTAGGTAGGGTAGGTAGGGTAGGTAGGGTAGGTAGGGTAGGTAGGGTAGGTAGGGTAGGTAGGGTAGGTAGGGTAGGTAGGGTAGGTAGGGTAGGTAGGGTAGGTAGGGTAGGTAGGGTAGGTAGGGTAGGTAGGGTAGGTAGGGTAGGTAGGGTAGGTAGGGTAGGTAGGGTAGGTAGGGTAGGTAGGGTAGGTAGGGTAGGTAGGGTAGGTAGGGTAGGTAGGGTAGGTAGGGTAGGTAGGGTAGGTAGGGTAGGTAGGGTAGGTAGGGTAGGTAGGGTAGGTAGGGTAGGTAGGGTAGGTAGGGTAGGTAGGGTAGGTAGGGTAGGTAGGGTAGGTAGGGTAGGTAGGGTAGGTAGGGTAGGTAGGGTAGGTAGGGTAGGTAGGGTAGGTAGGGTAGGTAGGGTAGGTAGGGTAGGTAGGGTAGGTAGGGTAGGTAGGGTAGGTAGGGTAGGTAGGGTAGGTAGGGTAGGTAGGGTAGGTAGGGTAGGTAGGGTAGATGAATGTTTGGTGTTTTTATGGCAAAACAAAGTTTACCGGGTCAGCTAGTAATATATAATAAGGTAAACTTAATGATCATTCGAAATGGTAAAAGAAACACAAACATGATTTTCAAATACCTATTCCACGATACCCACATAACTTTGTGACCTAATTTTTTTTTTCACTAAAATATTTCTTATTTTTTTATTCAAAGACAACAGTAATACTGTAATGTTTTTGAATTAAAAATAACTCCCAAGACAAATCGATTGACGTAATCATCAAAATCAACCCACCCGTTTGGTCTCTACTAAACTCCGTTTGAAATAACATAGACAATCTGTTTTACACAGCTCTCAACGTTATTGAAGTAATTTTTCAATAGCATTTGTACAAAATTTATACTGTTCCAAGTACATTTTATAAGTTGGTCGACTATTACTCGTAAACTTGTAAAGCCTACTTATCCGTGATAGATTTCCTTTTAATTTCATTATATTTAATACTGACATGAATTTTTTCACATAGCTAAGAGCAACCATTTCGCTGGCAGGGGAGGGGGAGGACACTTGACTCTAACATAAATTTGCATTTTAAAGCTTAATTTTACGCAAACGGATCTCTGAATCGAAAAATGGTTTTAAAAACCTCAATTATAATATTTTTGAATGGCCTATCCAACGATATGCCACACTATGAGGTAGATAAGAAAAAATACATCCCCACTTTATATCTATGGGAGGCACATGAAAAAATTTTCATTTTTCATGATTTTATGTAACCACTTTGTCGGAATTATTAATATGTATATCCATGCCAAATAATAGCTCTCTAGTGCTTAGATTCTCTGAGATAAGCTGCGGACGGACAGACGGACAGAGCAAAACTATAAGGGTTCCTTGTTGACTTCGGAACCCTAAAAACGGTGGTATCTGGATATGAGTCCGCTGGATAGAGGGCTTCAAGGCGCACACGCCCATATATAATATGTCATATTTCCTCCAGAAATAAGAGGGGGTTTGTTGATTTGTAGGAAGAAAACATAGTGAAAATTAACTAAAATAAAAACCTAATTCGCAAGTGATTGATAAAGAGGAGGACCGCAACCTCAACAAAGTAAAGTTTCGGGGTTCTAACGCTCGCAGGCGCGTCGACCTCATTCGTAGCCATCGACATGGAAATTTTATCCTCATACCACCTCCTGAACATTGGGGACCTGCAGAACCGCTTCAAATAGTCATGAAAAAACAAGTGTTTCATTTCCTACATAAAAAACCTATAATATGTCTGTATATATCGCACAAACATATTTCTTTTTATAAACAGTGCTACATTTTTCTGAACCGTTTTGTTCATTGAAAAATAATTGTTTTTTTTTTCGAAATAAGCTTAAATGAACGCAGAACGGATGGCCGATGGGGCAGAAAGGTTCTGGAGTGGCGACCGCGAACCTCGGAACCTTGGAAGGCCTCCCACCAGGTGGACCGATGACCTGGTGAAGGTTGCGGGAATCCGCTGGTTGTGAGACGCACGGGACCGGTCAATGTGGCGACGCTTGGGGGAGGCCTATGTCCAGCAGTGGACGTCTTTCGGCTGATATGATGATGATGATGATGAAGCTTAAATGGAATTGTAAATAACTTTCTCAAATATTTTTGAATCTACTTGTCGGGTTTAGTGACGTTGGTTTTAAATTTAAAGTAACGCAGGCCTTATCGGTGGGATTTCGTTATTGCAGACGTAAAGCAACCAATATTGGGTGTAGATTTTCAAAGTCATCATAAACATCTGGTTGACGTCAGTGTCCGAATACTCATGGACCAGGTAACTGATTTAAATGTCATAGCATCAATGTTCATCAGGTTCACTCATGCTTACTGCATGAGTGAACCTTCTGTACTTTCTGTTAGCATCGATCATCCTTATCATGACCTCTTATTGAAAATTACAAGAATAACTAAACCAATGTCATTCGTGGAAACGAAACCGAGCTCTGTACAGCATAGTATTAAAACAACCGGACCACCGGTCTTTGCACGAGCACGGCCACCAACCAACCACCCATCCGATACCAACGTGTCAAAGGTGAATTCAACTAAATGCAAGAAATAGGTATCTGTCGACCTTCAAAGAGTCCTTGGCAAGCCCCTTACAAGAAGTTGAGAAAAAGAATTGAGACATTAGGCCATGTGGCGATTATCGCCGACTAAATGCAATCACGAAGCCAGACAGATACCCAATGCCGCGGTAACAAGATTTTACCAATAACATGGCCGGCAAGAATATTAAAAAAAAAATCTGTATAAATAGGGCCTATCATTGCATTAAGACCGCGCCGGAGGACGTCGAGAAAACAGCGATAATAACGCCTTTCGGCCTATATGAGTTTACTCGAATCGTTTGCGTAATGCCGCGTTGACCTTCCAGCGATTCATGGACTCGGTTTTCCACGGCCTGGATTTTGTTTTTAATTATATAGATGATGAGTGAGAATAAAACTCAGCACCTCGAACATTTAGGCATAATTTATCAGCGGTTTCAACAGGATATCACAGCGGGATAACAGTAAATTTAGATAAATGCGCTTCCGGGCAAACTTATTTCGAATTTTTAGGCTACCACGTATCACCACATTCGTCTGACAGAAAAAAAGGTCAAGGCCATCATAGACTACCCAAAACCAGAGACAGTTGAAGAGTTACGGCGTTTCACAGGTATGGTGAAATTTACCGTACTCAGTTGCCCAACGCAGCATCGTATCAGTCGGCTTTCAACAAGTATTTCGGGAACACAAAAAAAAGGGACGAAAGTAAAATCCAATGGATCGAGGAAGCTAGTGAGGCCTTTGAACAATGTAAGATTGGTTTTAGAACGGCCGCTACATTGTCACATCCAAGGAATGATTCAACGCTTGCCTTGATGACCGACACTTCTGAGTTTTGTGTAGGTGCAGTTTTGCAGCAGGAAGTTAATGAAATTTGGGAACCTTAGGCTTATTTCTCAAAAAACGTTGACCCAACAGAAATACTACGCTTACAACCAGGAATTATCCATACTAATATTATAAATACGAAAGTAACTCTGTCTGTCTGTTACCTTTTTACGCTTAAACCGCTGAACCGATTTAGATTTAATTTGGTATGGAGATAATTTGAGACCCGGGAAAGGACATAGGCTCCTATTTTTTTCAAAAACACGACGGGGGAGAAATGGGTTTGGGGTAGTTTTGCATGAAACTTCTTATTATGGCTTAAGCCGCTAAACCGATTTAGATGAAATTTGGTATGGAGATAGTTTTAAATCCTAGGAAGGACAAAGACAATTTTTTTTCATAAACACGAAGGGGGAGAAATGGGGGATGGGACGTTAGTTTTGAATGAGACTTCTTAATAGGGCTTAAATCGATGAACCGATTAAGATGAAATTTGGTATGGGGATAGTCTGAGACCATGAGGAATATATAGGCTACTTTTTTTTGCATAAAACACGAAGGGGAGAAAAGGGGGCCGGCGTTAATTTTGTATGTAACTGCCTATCATACAACTTCTTCTTATTATAAATCGATTTAGATTAAATTTGGTATGGAGTTAGTTTGAGACCCTGAGAAGGACTTAGGCTACTTCTTTGTGCATACAAATCGAAGGTAAAGAAATGGGAGGGTTTAGTTTTGTATGAAACTTATTATTATGGGGTTGTAAAGATAAGATGTACAAATTTTCTTCATGAAGCTGAATTTCGGGAGATGGTAGTATAAAAATAATAAAGTTGGTTAAGAAATGATTTTTGAAAATTGGAATTTTTAGGGGTTAAATGGGGCAAGCTGAACTTAGTATACAACTTTTTATTGCGGCTTCCGATTAGGTTTAAACTTTTCAGGCATGTTTTTGATAAAAGATGATTGAGATCTGAATATTTATTTAGATTATGTAATTGGATGAGGATTCGTTATTCACAATAAGGGCTAAATATAATTGGTGCCAATATATTAACAGGTATGGGAAAAGGGGCAAGCGTGTTCATACGTCGAATCCTAATAATTCCCACTGACCTATTATTTCAATTCAAGACTTCAGTTTCCAGTCAAACTTAGTTTTGCTATAACTATTAACAAAGCTCAAGTTTAGTAGGCATGCTTTACCCACGGCCAGCTACATGTAGCTGCTGATGTTCGTGATTAGCACGACTTACAACATAGTATATATACCAGCATCCTAAAATGTTGTACACGTGATTAACGGCATAATTAAGAAAAGTCGTTTTTAGGGTTCCGTACCCAAAGGGTAAAAACGGGACCCTATTACTAAGACTTCGCGATCCGTCTGTCTGTCTGTCTGTCTGTCTGTCTGTCTGTCCGTCTGTCTCCAGGCTGTATCTCATGAACCGTGATAGCTAGACAGTTGAAATTTTCACAGATGATGTATTTCTATTGCCGCTATAACAACAAATACTAAAAACTGTATAAAGTAAATATTAAAGGGGGGCTCCCATACAACAAACGTGATATTTTTGCAGTTTTTTGCTCGATATTTATAACGGCAACAGGTAGACGTTTGAAATATTCACAAAATGTTTAGTTGTATATTTACTTCAAAAAATAATAATTAATAAATTAAAATAAAATAAATTAAGGGGGGCTCCCATACAACAAACGTGATTTTTATGAAGTGTTTTGCGATAATGGTACGGAACCCTTCGTGTGCGAGTCCGACTCGCACTTGGCCGGTTTTTTTTTTATTTCTTTTTGATTTTTATAAACTGCTCCCCACACTAGGAGTTTCATTCTGTATCGTGGGTGCGTTTACAAACGATTAACTGTAGACAAAATGTATGATAGAGAGGTATCTTCAGTTCGCAGCAAAGCAGAACCTATGAGTCTGTAGTTTATTTGTTTCCTTTTGTAACTATTTAACCTATACCTATCACCGTGTACACAGACCGTGAACCGCTAGTTTACGCCTTTTCAAAATTAGGAAAATCATCTGATGAAACAGTTCGTAGAATTAGGCATTTATCATATATCAGTGGGTTGACAACCGATATACGTCACATAACTGGACATAGCGACACAGTAGCCGATACCTTATCGCGTATAGGAACAGTTTTCTGTCCCACGAGAATAGACTACAACCGGATAGCTGAGTTGCAAGAAACCGACGACTACGTGATAGCATGCAATGCAAATAATAGCAGCCGTATCACTTTAAAGAAATTATATTTACCTACATGTGATAAGCCAATATATTGTTTTTTTGTACCATTGATCGTATATACCACAAGAAGTCAGGTGAATCGCGTTCGAAAGTAAAAGACCCGGCAATTAATCAGCAATTTTTTTCTCGCCCATGATGAACAGCAACATTAACGAATGCTCTAAAACATGCATAGAGTGTCAACGATCAAAAATTGGTCGCCATACTATAACAAATATAGACCAGTTTCCTAAAATCGATAGATTCCAACACATACATATAAATATAATCAGTCCGCTTCCGATTTCGCAAAATGGTTTCAAGTATTGCTTAACGTAACGATAACAGACCGGTGTAGACGATGGCCTGAAGCCCTCCCCATGCAGGCTATCACCGCCGAGAAAGTCGCGGGTATTTATACAGAGATTGGATCTGCCGATACGGTTGCCCAGTAAAATTAACAAGTGACCAAGCCCGCAAATTTGAAAGCACGCTTTTCCAACAACTATTGAAAATGATGGGTATTTATAGGATACGCACCACGGCTTACCACACACAAACAATTTGAGTTGTGGAGCGCTTAAAGCCGCCCTTATGCTTATGACTGGAATAAGCTCGGAAAGTCATGGGTCGACGAATTACCTACAGTTATGTTAGGTCTCCGCGCAGCATGTCAAAGCGATAGTGGTATGGATGTGAAAAATAATTGATTATGAAAAAATCGAATAAAATCGTTTTTTTTAAGTGAATGTCAATTTTAATACGTGTTTTAATACCAAGATTAATCAATTAATAATCTTTTTTTTTTCTGCCACCCTCCGACATTAAGTCTGGAGCGCAAAAATCCAAAGAATACTATCTCCATAATATTACATTAACGCAATCTGTGCATCTACGATGGCATCCCTTCTGTGCTTTTGAAATAGTTTAGTTCATTGATCATTCATTTAGCTAATCAAACGTTCACTATATGGAGTAATTCAACGAACTGTACTATTTTATTTCACCGACATTCGGCTTATATATTTAATTTATTATTGGTTGGCGAAACTTAATTTTTAGGTATTCGTACCCAAAGGGTAAAAACGGGACCCTATTACTCAGACTCCGCGGTCCGTCTGTCCGTCTGTCTGTCTGTCTGTCTGTATGTCATTTTTTTTTTTTGATACAAAAAAAACGTTGCCCCAAACTAGAAATTTCTGCCTGTATCGTGGGTGCGTTTACAAATACATACACTCACATACACAAACACCCAGAGCCGGAACAATTATCTGTAGGTCATACAAATTTTTGTTCTGTGCGGGAATCGAACCCGCGACACGCAGCGCAGCAGTCAATTGCTCAACCACTGCGCCAACCGTGCGCCCAATGCCAAACGTGCGCCGCGTGCGTGTCTGTCTGTCTGTCTATCTGTCTGTCTGTCACCAGGCAGTATCTCATGAACCGTGATAGCTAAACAGTTGAAGTTTTCACAGATGATGTATTTCTGTTGCCGCAAGTACTAAAAACAGAATAAAATAAGTATTTAAGTGGGACTTCCATACAACAAATGTGATTTAGTTGCGATAATGGTACGGAACCCTTCGTGTGCGAGTCCAACTCGCACTTAGCCGGTTATCAAATGAACCGAAGCCGAACAAAGACCAGGAGCTGAATATTATCCAAATGCTTACTTAGGCTGTTATTCCTGAACTCATTGCCAACGGAGTTCTTGTTTTTTTTTATTTGATAGTTCAATTTTGTTATTTCATGTTGAAATAAAGAAAAACCTTTTTAATTGAACTTATTATAATGTTGATTATTTAAAAACTTATTATTTATTTATTTATCTTAATTCTTACTTAATACATTTGAAAATATAAAAAATAGAAGCCCACTGGTATCGAGAACAGGGTCCAAGCTACCGTTGGTTAGGGCTCCAGAGAAAGGAACCTTCTTAAAATACGAGCCGTATCAAGGAGTACTGCCTTCTTTATCAGGCCCTTGATCCAACCGCGCAATGACAGCCTCGACAGATGGTCATCGAGGCTTTTTGCCATCAGGCCATTTGCCGTAACGACAATCGGCACAATGATCGCCGAGTCCACATTCCACATGTCGACAACCTCGTGTGCTAAGTCGAGATACTTGATTAGTTTCTCTTTCTCAGCTTTCACGAAGTTCTCATCATTTGGGATGGTGACATCGATTATTATTGTGCGGCGCACTAATTGTCAACCGTCCCGTCCTTCATTATACGTCTCCGGTAGTTATTCGTCAGGGTAACTTCGTCCATAATTGCACAGCCTAAACCTTCAGTTTCCCTGAAAACTAACCTAACCTAACCTATCAGTGTAGGGGTGCCCTAAGCTCCCGAGCTCGCTTCGCTCGCTCTTGGACTAATTCTCATTATTTTACCTCACGAAAAATATACAAAATAAACATAAAATTTACGAGTCCTGAAAATTTGTAAAAAGCTTTCTATTTATGAGAACTACCTACAAAAAAAAACCGGCCAAGTGCGAGTCGGACTCGCGCACGAAGGGTTCCGTACCATTATCGCAAAAAAATGGCACAAAAATCACGTTTGTTGTATGGAAGCCCCACTTTAATATTTATTATGGTCATGGTTATATTATGGTTTTAGTATTTGTTGTTATAGCGGCAACAGAAATACATCATCTGTGAAAATTTTAACTGTCTAGCTATCACGGTTCATGAGATACACCCTGGTGACAGACAGACAGACAGACGGACAACGAAGTCTCAGTAATAGGGTCCCGTTTTTACCCTTTGGGTACGGAACCCTAAAAAAAGAAACTTCCAAATCAACGGCCCATAATGGAAATTTTATCCAAAATCGCTTAATATAAAAAAATCGATATTTTTTTTAAAGAAAATCCCCCATTTGTTAGTTAATCGATTTTTCATGTTTAAAAACCAATCGATAAATTAAAAATCGTTTTTTTTATGTAGAATGTCACAGCACAACCCTAGATAATGGGATATCAGCTGCAGAATTATATTAACCATTGTACTGCCCGGCGGGCCGGAAATGACTACATTCTTATCGTAACAAAAAAATATAACAAGTTGTCAATATATTCAAATCTTTAATGCTTTCAATATAAAATACTCGTTAGTCACACAATAGTCTAAAAACTGAACTAAATGGTTAGAAATGATCAGTAAGAAACATTCCCAATGCAAGCAAGTACTGTCCGTAAACTATTATTTCGTAAAGAATAATTAAAACTTATTTTGTATGGCTCGACCGTAACACTAATTTCTCGAGCAGAAATCACTTTTATTGAAGTATGTACCTTGTTATTGGTAGGTAGGTACAAAGTAAACAAGATGTGTTATCTCGTATCCTTATATTTTAATAACAGATGAAGATCGTTAAGCCATCAAATTAAATAAAAATAATTGTGTAATGGTTACTCGTAAGTAGGTCAACACTGCTTAATATTATAGTACATACCTTGATCATCTAACGGAGAATCACCATTCTCAGCACAGCACATGAGTTATCCGAGTAATACGTATCACGCGATTGATGCCATTTCTGTTTTAATTTTCTTTGTAATATTCTAATTTTATGTTTTATACGATCACAATCATCACCTTTTGTTTAGGCATTATTTTAAAATTATAACAATAATACTAGATATTAACTTTATAAATAAATAACTCTTATCGCGAGCGTGTGTGGAACGGCGCAGCACTAAAATGCGAATGACATCAGTGTTGCCAGTGGCAGATAGTTAAATATTACATGAGCCAATCTCATTGTATGTGAAAAACATACACATACAATAAGGCAATCTATAGGCAATATACACATATCGGTCAATGTGGCGACGCCTGGGGGAGGCCTATGTCCAGCAGTGGACGTCTTTCGGCTGAAATGATGATGATGTGAAAAACGACACTAACACGCTCACTCGCTCGCCGGAGTAAGCGGGATGGAAGATTTAGAAATACGCGTAAGTGAGTGAGTGAATATTCAATACGTCAATTTGAGTGTCACAAAATCAGATGCGACAAAACGACGAACCTAAATTTTTCAAGATGCGTTCCGTTTCACGATTATTTTTTGTTTGCCAAAAATATTTCAATATTTTTTATTAAGTCCTAAAAGGGGATTTAATTGGTAATATGGGAATATATTTATTTACATAGATAAAAGTATATACAGTGTATAAAATACTTAAATAACTAAAAGTAACGTATAAGTTACATTTTGAGTCGTGTTACATGGAGGTTATCATGAGAAGGTCAAAAGTAACGTAAAATGTAACAAAAGTTACATTCTGGCAACGCTGAATGACATAGTGTTACATATTATTTAGCGAATGACCCGGATTGCGGGCACAGGAATCAAGTGGAATAAAAACGGCAATAAAAACTTCAGAAGACATCAAAATATTCTCAAAATAGTGTGGAATGGTGTATACTTTGCGTTACTACAGGTGTATAACTATAAAATGCAAAAAAAATCTTATCTCGAGTACGAAGCCTGGAGTATAATGGTTCTTGGGGCAAACAAAATTTTGTTTTGTTTATTACTTGCCAGGCTGCTTTTGATTTGTTTTGTGAAACATTTATAAAATGGTTATTTTGGGCTTTCGGGGTAAATTTTATTATTTTCCTGGAAAGTGTGGCATATTATTTTAAGACAAGTTTATTTTTGAGATAGGCAATCCTCACTAAAAAATATCTATAGTATATATTCCCAGAGTAGCTGTCTCTGTGTTTAAGGTTCCGTATACAAAGGGTAAAAACGGGATCCTATTACTAAGACTCCGCGGTCCGTCTATATGTCTGTCTGTCACCACATTTTCAAATTCTAATATTCTTTTGTTTGTTTTTATTACATCGATATTGAAGTCGTATTTTTATTTGTAAGTGAAAGAATTGTTCGCATAAAGTCTTCCACATCACACGTCACATCATCAGCCAATTAATGTTCCCATTGCTGGGACACAGGCCTCCTCTCAGAGAAAGGGAATGGGCCGTAATCCACCACGCGGGCCCAGTGAGGGTTGGTGGATGTCGCATGTCTTCGAATTTTTGGTCCTAGGACATGCCGGTTTCCTCACAATGTTTTCCTTCACCGTTTTAAGAGCAGTGGTGATGAAATAATTTACACAAAGTAAAGCGCCTGCCTGGGCTCGAACACACGACCTACAACTTGTAAGTCGCGGCCGATACCACTGTGCTACCACTGCTCGTCCAGTCTTTTATAAAATACGTTTTAGTTAAATTTAGGTATTCTATATACGCAGACAATTATAATATTATGAGTTATCAGCTCTATACCACAGCACTCGAAAATACCGGTCACTGATTGCTTTGTTACTTCCGTTAAATCTCTACAATGTAATCCTATTCGAACAAATATGCAGGTTCCTCCTCGTTTAATATTTCTCGAAAAGAAGGCAGCTAGGCAGTAATTGGGTAGATGTAGCAAGCTCTCGTAACCTGTCTCAACTAAATGTTCTGCTCGTTTTCTTAATTACTAAAGGGCTGCGCTAGACAAAATTAATTCGTGCCTAGATCCGATAAAATTCTTGTCGTGTACGTGATGAATTGTTCGTGTACGTTACGAATCCTTGACTGAAGATTTTATATCTGCTGAAGACGTCATAGCCTGAACCGGCCGGCCGGGATGACGGTCGGCTTATCAGGCCTTTTTAACCCGACTGCCGAAGGAGGGTAATGTGTTTATCAGTCTATGTATGTATGTTTGTTCCTATGTGGCGTTCGTCAATTTTTGTGTTGTGTGGATAAGAGTGTAAAAAAGTTCTTAGTTATAACCTTGTGGGTTGTGGTTAAAATGAATGATGGAAATGAGGAATGTGAGCATCATTAGTTTTAGTAGAGTAAAGAAGATCTTGGTTAAAACCTAGGGTTGGGAATCCGAAAATGTTTGAATTTTTTTAACCAAATGATGCTCAAACCAATCAAATCATTTTAATTCAGAGGTGCGTTATAATAGTGGGCATTGAAAGACGGGTGTAGAATTATGAGAAAACATGAGAATATGTGACCTTGGTTGTTTAATGGAACCAGCTACCACCTCTTGTGTGGAATGTAAAAAATATGTAGTATCCTTGTTTTAGTAATACCTGTATTTCGGTAAGGAAGTTGTAAGCTTCCGTATGTAGCTTAGAATCCGATAATGCATAATATCGTCGCCATTATAACATTAGTCCAAATACGTCACTTGTGAAATATGGGTCAACATCTACCCTTCATAAATGCCAATTTTAATACTAAAACTACTTGCAGCAGGTAAGTAGTTTTGGTAGGCAAGCAGTGACCAGCAAGCTGCTTAGTAAGTTAACAATTTAATCATAAAGGGTCTAAAAAAACATAATTGGCCTCTAAAGGGAAACATAAATGCGACATGTGGGAGTACTCTGCCGAAGCTTCTAGGGAACACAGGCGTGATATTATGGTATGTTACTAATACACCGAAGTAAACTATAAACAAACCTTGGAATGCCTGTCTCAAGTCAATAGCGTTCACAGATCTTATTATCTAGTCTTGGTTCAATGGTAAGCTCCCTGCGGGCCAACAACTGCCTTGGCCCACCTGGAAATCTCTCAACCGACTGTGAAGCCAGGTGGGTCGCTGCAGTCACAACCTAGTTAGATGGGGGTACTCCAATGACCCACAGTGCGATTGCGGAGCCAGGTCCCAAACAATGCCTCACCTTTTGTCGTGCTCTCTGTGCAACAACACCTGCACCTTAAAATACTTTTGTGAGGCAAATAACAATGCTGTTGGCGTGGCTGAATACTGGTTAAAACATATTTAAATTTGGAATAATCGATACAACGAAGAAGAAGAATGGTATGCTAACTAATTTCTAGGGCTGAATTAATTGATAATTAGCTGCAGTTAACATACAGTTCTCTAGTTTGGATTTGCAGTTGGTATTTTATTAGAGCCAGGGATTAATTATTAATTCGAATTAGGAGATATTTTTTAATAAAAGCGAAATTAATAGGCTGAAAGTGCAGAAAGTAATATTGCGATAATATTCCAATTAAGTCAGGGTGATCATGATTAAAGGCTTTTGATTCGATTGGTTAACTTTATTAGATTCATCAATATGGTTTCAAAATTAAATCAATTAGCAAGATAATTCCATCGATGATGAATTCAGTCCACCGCCAAAAGTTCTTTAGGAGTGACAGTACTTCACGTTTGTTTGGATTATTGCCTTTAACATATTATACTGCCGTAATTACTGAAATTATTAAAAACCACTGTGTCTCGAGCGAGGCGAGTCCTTGGCAACGAACCTGTTAAACTATACCATAACAAGACCATAGACAATAACTAACAAAACTATTTTAAGAAACAACGAGTATCTTGAAAAAAGTGCTAAAGTAGCTTGTATGCCACTGTGACAATGACCAATCAGCAGCCTTATTGCTTAATGAATTCGGCAAGGCAAAGGGCAAAGAGTATGAACAAGCGACCAATCACATGGCTAGAAGAAAGACGCGATGTGGATTTCCGTCTATGTGATTGGTTTTTCGCGGGTATCTTGTATGTAAATATGTTTGTTTGTATGTATGTAATATTCTTTATTACCCTATATATTTCAAACCGCTAGACGGATTCAAATAATTAAGGCATCGTTATATAGGTCTGGACCGCTCAAGTGTTCTTAGATAGATGAAATAAAAAAACCGGCCAAGTGCGAGTCGGACTCGCACACGAAGGGTTCCGTACCATTATCGCAAAACACTGCAAAAAATCACGTTTGTTGTATGGGAGCCCCCCTTAATTTATTTAATTTTAAATTTAATTATTATTATTTTTTAAAGTGAATATACAACTAAACATTCAGTGAATATTTCAAGCGTCTACCTGTTGCCGTTATTAATATCGAGCAAAAAACGGCAAAAATATCACGTTTGTTGTATGGGAGCTCCCCTTAAATATTTATTTTATACTGTTTTTAGTATTTGTTGTTATAGCGGCAACAGAAATACATCATTTGTGAAAATTTCAACTGCCTAGCTATCACGGTTCATGAGATACAACCTGGTGACAGACGGACAGACAGACGGTTCGCGAAGTCTTTGTAATAGGGTCCCGTTTTTACCATTTTGGTTACGCAACCCTAAAAACTAATATGGTGGATTTTGGACGCCATATTGCCCGAGTACCAATTTTTTTTCTTCCAAACCTATCGAGTGAGGTATCAAAATGAACGGTTTTAAGAGGTGATTACAAAAATATATAACACTTATATGTTTAAAAATAATTAAAAAAAAAATATGATAACTAAAAAGTTGTAAATAAAAAAGTTAATTTAAAAATCAAAATCCCGACTGCTTAAAAAGCGAACTTAAAAACTATAAACAAGATAAAATCATGCTGTGTAGTCGGAGGATTATAATTATATTCGCGAGCTGGCTGACTCCCTGATCCTCCGACTGCACAGAATGTTTTTTTCTTGTTTATAGCTTTTTAGTTCGCTTCTTCACTTTGTAAAAACTACGTATCATCAATACTTTAAAATAAAATTGTGTAATCAGGACAAGCCATGGGTTCCTCATCTAGCTAGGGTGCAACATGAGCATAAAGATCTACTGCCTGCACTCGCATTTAGACCACACACATCACACACATCATCAGCCTATTAATGTTCCCACTGCTGGGACACAGGCCTCCTCTCTGTGAGAGGGAATGGGCCGTAATCCACCACGCGGGCCCAGTGCGGGTTGGTGGATGTCACATGTCTTCGAATTTTTGGTTCTAGGACATGCCGGTTTCCTCACGATGTTTTCCTTCACCGTTATGGGAGCAGTAGTAATGAAATAATATACACAAAGTAAAGCGCCTGCCTGGGCTCGAACCCCCGACCTACAACTTGTAAGTCGCGGCCGATACCACTGGGCCACCACTGCTCACTGTCACATTTAGACCGTTTTCGATCGTTTTCCACAAAATCTGGGTGATTTTAGTTAGGAGCAGGGTGAAAGATTCCATCAGGATCTTCGGACAATGGAGGGGCGTTATCAGGGACGGTGGGACTCATATTTGATGGTAGATTACTGCTGGAGTTTGCAACGAGATCCTAAAGTCTTTCATTCAAGGAAATCTTATACAAGATCATTTGATAATGTTCAATAGAAATTTTGTTAACGTGTATTAATTTTCTGTACGTTTTTGTCAAAATAATAAAACTGTATATTTCAAAAAGTATAGCTGTTAGCCATCTCGTATTTTTTTCATAGTCAGGGCTATAGAAATACTGAAAATCAGAAAAAAATGGAAACAAAACTTGTGTTGACCAGTGTAATTTGTCAAGAATTATGAACAAGAATAAACCATTTCGAAAACTGACGTTCGCTGATATAATAATAATACCAGCTGCATGGCTAATACAAGCAAGCATGGTGGACCAGTGGATAAGACCTCACCTCTCGTGAATGAAGACAAGTACCTAATAATGTGACTTTTTCAATTCATATATACTATTTAAGTTTATCTTGGATAATGCTGATAACGGTGAAGGAAAACATCGTTGGGAAACCTGGACGTCAATATAAGTTTGCATTGATTGAGCAAGCGTGGTGATTAATGTCTTGTGCCTTCTCTCTGAGAAATAGGTCTTTGTCATATTGTGACATATTATATGTGATATTTAATAGTATTTAGAATAAAAAAGATAATTAAAAAAATCAAAAAACCCGACTGCTTGAAAAGCGAACTAAAAAGACATAAACAAGGAGAAAATCATGCTGTGCTGTCGGAGGATACATCTTCGCGAGCTGGCTGACCAAAACCATACGTATCCTCCGACTGCACAGCATGATTTTCTCCTTGTTTATGTCTTTTTAGTTCGCTTTTCAAGCAGCCGGGTTTTTTGATTTTTTTAATTATCTTTTTTATTTATAACTTTTTAGTTGTTTTTTTTCGAATTAGGTACATTTAAACATATAAGTGTTATATATTTTTGAAATCACCTATTAAAATCCTTTATTTTGATACCCCACACGATAGGTTTGGAAGAAAAAAAAAAATTGGGACCCCGCAATATGGCGCCCAAGAACCGCCATTTTCCTATTTGCCAATTTTCATGTAGCCAGTGACACTCGCGGGGTTAAGACGAATCGATTGACGTAAGAACCATCAAAATCGGCCCAAGCGTTTGGTCTCTAGAACGCCACATAGGAACAAACATACATACATACATACATACTTACATACATACATACATACATACTTACATACATACATACATACATACATAGACTGATAAACACATTACCCTCCTTCGGCAGTCGGGTAAAAACGGTTTCCAGATAAGAGAAAATGGTATTAAACACACTTACGGTGCTCCAGCGTGTTTAACAGGTGATAGGTTTAGATCCTTCAGGTAGATTCAGATGACGGGCCTTTGGTGATGGCACCCTGGAAAAACATTCATAACATAGTATTACGAGGTGCACCTGTACTACTAACAACACTCGTAAGAAAACGCAAAAGCCGTTTGATAATTCATCATCATCGTTGCCGCCGATAGACGTCCACACTGGACATAGGCCTCCCCCGAGTGTCGCCACATTGACCGATCCCGTGCGTCTCACATCCAGAGGATTCCTGCAACATTAACCAGGTCTTCGGTCTACCTAGTTTGATGATTACGTCCTATTAAATAACAAAGATTGGTAAGTAACTATTTGAAATGTAACTTACACAGTATTCGTTTGACGTTCCTGTGAACAAATGCTGTCTGAAGCAGCGCTTCTTTTTAATGCTGGTTTAGGAGTTTTGTCCTGAAATACAAACAAAAATAAGCATATAATATGGAAAACTTAATGATCATTCGAAATGATAAAAGAAACCTAAATATGATTTTCAAATACCTATTCAAAGATACCCTTTATTTTTCTCCTACTTTTTTTCCTTTTCACTGACTGACTCGCAAGATTATGACAAATCACAGTTAGTTACACTTGCTGGTGTGTCCTAGCTGTCTGTTCACTTGCGCCCTAGACGACCTGTATAGAGCTTATGATGCTGCAATAAGTGGGCCATCTACTGGGCCCAGACAATTTAATTAAATGTACCGTCGAAACAGTATTAGCTCGGCTTTGTCATTACATCTACCCTGGGTTCAGCGAAGGGTTGGACGAGGTATATACTTTTATATACATCAGCAGAATGGAAAGTTGTGGTTCAAAAGAAGACGTAGTGACAACATTTCTAAAGAGTATGCTTATAGTAGGTTTGGCCATGTTGTGAGAATAAATGAAAGACGATTAACAAAAGGTATTTACAAGGAAGACGTGAGCGGAAAAGCCGGGAGAGGACGCGCTAGAAGGACAACAAGGATCTCTCAATCTCTGCCTCGCAATCACTCACTTGAAATAAATAATACCTCGCTCACAATTTTCAGCCAGCCAATGCTAAAAAACACGTCTTGAAAAATCACTATGAAATGCTCCGTATAAATCTTCGGACGACAATATTATCAACATACTAAATACGAAAGCAAATTCGACAATATCTTCTTGCGGCTTCTAATATGAAATGCATCTTCAGAATTATAAATAAATCAGATACTTGTCTCCAAAATTATAAATAAATCAGATACTTGTCTCCAAAATTATTTTCATAGTAATAATAAATAACACTTAACAGTGAGTCTGTGACTAAACTTTGTTCCCACTGTTGCAAATTAATAATCAATAGTTCTATCTAATAGACTTGTTTTAAACAAGGCTTAGAAAAATAAATTCTCACATATTAAGTTCTGAAATATGTCTTTTATGTCAGCCGTATCCTGTCAACTAATTACGATATCTATGAATCAATTTTACATAAGTGTTTTGTGTGTGATCCAGAAACATATTCAACTGTTTTTCAAGAGGAGTTTAGTTTGACAGACTATTGAATTTATAATATTTTGAGACTCGTCATAATATATGAAATTATAAACAATTACACTATGATTGTTTTGTTAGCAAGCAGTCACATAACGTCACGCCTGTATTGCCTGAAGAGTTAGGCAGAGGAGCAGCTGTAGTACACCAACATTTCACCAGTTATGTTTTTTAATTCCCATGTGACGCTGCGTTGGAAGGGCTCCCACCAGGGGGACAGATGACCTGGTGAGGGTGGCGGGAGTCCGCTGGATGCGAGACGCACGGGACCGGTTAACATAGCCTCCTGGCAGGATGTCTAGCAGTGGACGTCTTTCGGCTGATATGATCATGATGAATTCCCTTGTAATCGCTACCTTAATCCTATGGCCATCAACCTGGCAAAAAATTTGAAAATTCCAGTGAGAATAATAGTTTGCCCGACCCAGGAAACGAACCCAGCACCTCATGCTCGGCAGTAGCACTTCCGACCACTGGACCAACGAGGCAGTCAAGTTATTAGCTGACGACATTAGTGTAGTTTATAAACTACAGTAGTAACATGTACGACTGTACCGTTAACATTAATGTGTATAGTAAATTGTGTTTTTTGTTGCAGCCAATCACGAATTACTCTTTCACAAAATTATTGAGCAGTTGGACAAAAGTTAAGGATGTTCTGTATCCAGCTCTGCCATTATAATCCCACGTGTATCTAATGCAGATATTAGGACAAAGATTCTGGGGATGACACTCAGACGTATTGCTTTACAATCACCGGATTTGCAGCTTTGCACTGAAGCAGAAGTTCTGCACGAATCCTCGGACAATAGCGGAGACTAAAATTTGCCCTTGTATCAGCTTTGAAAACTTCATGAAATCGAGGTTGCAAGTACAAGTCCTGCTCAGGAAAACTTACCGACACCCAATGCTTCTAAACAAGCTACTCCTACAGGGTGTCTAACAAGATTGTACTTTTGTTACTATTCTTCTCTTTAACTCTGTGTTTGTTGCTGTTGTGCCTGTGTCGAATATTTTTTTCTCTTCTATTAACACCCAACCGCGTTCGTTCACTCGTTGATTCACCCGGCATTAGAGTGACGTACAAAATATTGTTCAAAACTAGTTAATAAAAATTTTGTGGTATGGGTAAATAAAAACACCTGTATACAGGACTTATTTTTATTAAAAAGAGAAACTAAAGAAAACGTAATATCAAAATTTATAGAAATATTTATTTTATATCTAGTCCATAGTTTAGTTATATTAAAATAAATTTAAGTACCAAAAAATAGACAGTCATAGGGACTGCCGACAGAAATGAAAACTTAAAACGTGTCACTGACGCGAACCCACAAGTCTTGGCCCAAGCAAAACGCGGCTTAAGAGATTTTCACTTGAAAAAAAATAACTAAATTTGTGTGGTCCCAGAAAAACACAGAACAAATAAAGTTCACAGGAGAACTCTAGCAGGGTGCCGCGTTAAAGTACGTCTACCTTTTCATGTATAGAAACTACTTTAGAATATCTGGGTTTGAGTCAGATTTGTAGAAAGACTAAAGCCAGAAGGTTTTTATTCTTGTTCTCAAAAAAACGTTGACAGATTGAGCATGAGATTTGAAAAAAGATATAAAAAGACAAAAATTGCGTCTCTCTGATAGAAAATGTTGTCTTGTTGAATGCAATAACTTAAAAACGTATAGTAAAGTATACCAAACATCTAACTGTGCAAGGTAAATTTGTATTACCTTATCTTTTGTGGTTAGATAATATTTGAAACTCGCCGCGTGAATGGATACATGCCTGTTTAGGATGCACATTTCTCAACACTTTTCTGAATGCTTTTGGTGACAGATTCGTCACTTCTTTAAATGACAGCTTTAGAACCGTCAATGAGTTAGAAATTATTACAAATTTGATAAAATACGAATCGCGATTTGATGCTTATTACTATTAAGTTTGCAGATACTTGCATTTAGTTTTCTATGACTTCCATGTTAAGGTTGTCCTATATTATATCTGACAGTTTAGTTATTTGTGTCGACCACTAGAAGCAATTCAATTTACTTTATTTGTTGACAAAATACATTTTGTTACTGAACAAAAACTCTGCTATTAGCTGGCCATTTAAAAGATAGCCGTTTTTTAAAAGTAAGGCTGTTAGTCTTGTAGTAGACATCAATCTGTGAGAGACTAGATACTGCACTATTCGTAGTAGCTGAGCTGGAAAATTATTAGTTAATAATGTGTCCCTAAAACTAGTAAACTAAAGTGTTACATTGCCACTTTCTGTCTAATCTTGGAAACTAAATTGCAATTTATATCATCTATAATTAACTAATAATGGAACCGCGCCCTTATATTTGTTATAATGATTAGTATGTAATAGTGATGGTAGAGGTGAAAATAAACTCTTCAACGGCTTCCGAACAACTTCCGTTTTTCAGACAACAGTTGAAGCACACGTCGAATCTTCTTTTCCCAGAGTTACCGGTGTAGCATCTGCAAAAAAAGATAAAGAGGAACTTCTAATATAATGTAATAAAGCGATTGAAAATATATGACAATATCAATCTGATGATTCAGATTTCCGATATGACCGACATGGCGCCGATTCATTGATATAAAACTACGGCATGTTAGACTGTCCGTATGTATGTACACGAAACGATGAGACTTGTTAGTTTCAACGATCAAAATTCTTATAGTGATTCTTGCGGCCGTCATGGGTGACCGACACTGAGGACATAACAGCCGGACACAGTTCGGAGTTTCATCAGGTCAGACGGACGTAAAGGTGAAACTGATCAATGTTTGGAAAGTCTTTAGACAAAAAAGATTTTTACCTGGACTTAGCATGTCTCTCAACATTGAAACACATTGGATACACTTCATTATAACGGCGGGAACATCGCATCTTTTCCCATCATAACCTGCTGTGCATTGACAGACCGGCTCATTCTCCTCATTTAGGGAACAGACGCCGTTGTTTAAACAATACTCATGACACGCGTTAAATTCGCAGCGTTCGCCATAGAAACCGGCATTACAGCTGAAATAAAAAAGGATTTTGATGAGTTACTCTATAATCAAGAAAACCAACAATTATGTATGACTGTCCGCCCGCGACTTCGTTCGCGTGATTTATTTGATGCTATTAATGATTTTCTTATGTGCAGTTAGTGAAGACGACCCAAAATAAGCTATTATTAAATCTATAAAAAATCGGTTATCGTAGAAACACAGGGTTTATTGGATTGCGCAGTAAGATTCCTCAACAAAAGCTTTAATACCCCTTAACCCTATGGGGGGGGGGGGGGTAGATTTAAAAAACGTTTTATGTAAATTTTGATTATTAATTTTATCCCCACGGAATTAGATTTTTCATACAAACAAATTTTGCCCCTTTTCACCTCCTTAAAGGTTGAATTGCCAAAAATGTCAGTTTATTGCTCCTCTAGAATCCTACGTCAAAAAAACGAAACCTGTACAGTAAGATTCTTAGCTTGGGGTTAGTTTTGATAAACTTATAATGACAACCTTTATTGTTTACTTAGGTTGGTATTTGTGCCAAGTATCAAGTTCAATAACTCAAGAAATATGACCATTCAAAAAAATCTTTAACACGCTCTAAATCCTCTTTTGGTGGTTGTTTTAAAAAACTAATAGTGACAACCTTTATTGTTTATTCAAGTCTGTATTTATGTCAAGTTTCAAGTTTATTAACCCAAGAAATAAGATTCTTCGAACAAACTTTAGACACACCCTGAATTGTCTTTTGAGGGTAGTTCCAAAAAATAATAATAACAAGCTTTATTATTAATTTAAATTTGTATTCAAAGACAAAGATATTTTATTTCAACTAGGCCACCAAGCGGCACTTTTGAACGTTACATAAAAATTATTCTACCGGTCATTCGGAAAGTAGCGTTTTATGGAGATGAATGCACAAGAAACTCCATATTTACTCTTTAAAAAAATAGTTTTTTTACAATATTTGGAAACATAGGTACATACATGATTAAATTCATACATGTAAGGACAATGCACCCAGAATAGCACTACACACTATACCACCTACAGGCATAAAGTATTAAAAGTACTCACACATGTACTGTGCAGTTATATAATAGATACTAGTAAAACATTAACATCCGAAGCAGTTAAGTTATGACCAATCCCAACTGACGGCGTCCGTTCACGAACATGACGCATGAATATTGGCACCACCCAGCTCAACCATCATGTAGGGTACCGGATGATCCAACACACGCGCCACCATCAGAGAGACATTTGAGAGAGCATGGCACACTTAACAGCCAGGGCACACACAAGTCAACGAACGACACATAGGTACAGTAAATGGTAGATTTATAGTTGGGTACATAGTACTCACACACGTGCTGTGCAGTTATACAATACTAAGGAAATTGAGTTTATACAATACTAGTGGAGCAGGACTAGCACTGAGCCAAGCATTTTTATCAGTGATGTAATCCCCCAAATTATAATATGCCAGCCGTAGAGCAGCCACATAGTGTGCGTTTTATACAGGTTTTAAACTTCATCTCATTCAATTCAAGATTTATTTGTGCCAAGTTTCAAGTTTATTGACCCAAGAAATCTGCTTTTTCCATACAAACTTTAACACCCCCTAAATCATCATTTGAGGGTAGGGTCGAAAAACTAATACTGGCAACCTTTATCATTTACTTAGATTACTATTTGTATCAAGTTTCAAGAATTTGGACCGAAGGAATAAGATTTTTCATATAAACTTTCAACCCCTTTTTTATCCTATGGTGGTGAAATTGCCAAAAAATATTTCTTAGTGCTCACTTACGTCACTTGAGGAATGTTTCTGCAAAATTTGACGCTTCTAGGCTTAGCGGTTTTGGCTGCGTGTTGATCGATCAGTCAGTGAGTCAGTCAGTTTCTTCTTTTATACTGTGTGAGGAGTGATAGGAAAAGGGAGTCAGTGATAGTGTGACGGGAGACAGGACGATATGGAAGAAAAAAACGTGTTGCGCCGACCCCAAGCAACATGGGACAAGGGCAGGAAGATGATGATGATTTATATAGGTTATTCTTTAAATTTGATTAACAGGCGAATGAGTTGCACGACCACTGTTCCCCTTTTAAGATGCACTGTACAGGTTGTAACGGAAGGGTGTGATCAAATTTTAAAAACTGCTTTCGTCCATGTAAATGTTCAACTTTCTTTAAGGCAGTCGTAGGCAATTACCTAACAGTATTGGCTTTTCCATACAAAGTTTTCGTCAGCTGACCAACATTTGTATACAGACATACAATTTTTTGCTAAGGATTGACTACGACATCGTTGAGAAAGTTATTCATATTCATGGGTAGAAGCAGATTTTAAAATACGGTCACACCTTTCATTTCGTATAGAAGTTTATTTGACAATACTGGCTACGGAATGGAATTCAGACTTCAAATATTAATATTGATGAAAGTGTTTACATTATGTTTGCAACAAATTTTACATATAATTCGATTTACCTGCATTTTGGCTGTCCCTCAGTACCGACACTACAGTTTCCTTGCAAACAATAGTTTTTACAAATGGTAACTTCGCATTTTTTTCCCTCATAACCTTCTGTGCGTTCACAGATCAGCTCATCTGCCTCATTCAGGGAACAGGCACCGTTGTTTGAACAAAAGTCATGACAGGCTTTAACTTCGCAACGTTCCCCAGAGTAGCCGGCATAACAACTGTAGACAAAGACATCGATGAGTTATCTATACTAAAAAAACAACAAATATATATGATATTTGTAAAAGTTTTAGACCGACCGAGTATTCGTTTTCGGCCAGTTTCGGCCAAAAATCCGGTTTCAGCAGAAATTTCAGTTTCGCCCAAAACTTTCGGCCTGGCCGAAACTACGTTCATAAATTTTCGTAAAACGCTCTGGTTGCTTCAAGTGCGCTGCTACCGGGCGATCGCACTATTCCACAATTGCGTTGAGTGAGTGTGCCAATACCATGGACGTATCATAATACGGCCTTACCATTGCCGTTTGTGTTAACCGGTTAAAAAAATCCTTTTAATGTCTTTTTGTTACATTATTATTTGCCAATTGTAATTATCGAAGAAAAATACTTACCAAGTGAACTAATTTTGACGAAGTAATATTTGTTTGCATACGCAAAAGAGGTAGGTCTTTTGTGTATGCAAACAAATAACATTTTTTGCGTATTTAGTCATTCATATTTGCAAATTTCTCAAAATCTGCTCAAACGAGTTGAATTGATTCCCTCTTTTTTTTCGAATTATCTGTTATTTTGAAAAACAGGCAGCATCTTCCGTTTTAATTTTTTAGATACGTTCAAACTGAAGTCACGTGACATCGAAAAGTTACACCATAATCAAGAAAATCAAGACTATTTGTAACAAACGAATGAGGTGCGCGACCACTGTGCCGCGTTTGATACGCCCTATACAGAGTGAAACGGTAGGGTGTGAACAAATTTTAAAAACTGCTATTGCCCATGTAAATGTACAACTTTCTCCAAGGAAGTCCTAGGCAATTACCAAAAAATATTGGTTTACATAAAAAGTTGTCGTCAGCTGACCAAAATTTGTATATTGAGATACAATTTGTTTATTTGTTTGTTACTACGTTTTCGTTGGAGACTGTTAAGCATATTCATGCGTAGAAGCAGATTTTACAATATGGTCACACCTTTCTGTTACAACCTATATCACATCACATCATCAGCCTATTAATGTTCCCACTGCTGGGACACAGGCCTCCTCTCTGTGAGAGGGAATGGGCGGGTTGGTGCAACCTATATAGAAATTTATTTGAAAACACTGACTACGGAATGGAATTCAGACTTCAAATTGCCTTTTTTCCTTCAGTAGGACAATATGGACCGTGATAGGGGGCAGGTATTAAAGTGTTAATATTATGCTTGCAATTTTTTTATGGACAATTCGATTTACCTGCATGTAGGCTGTCCCTTAGTACCGACACTACAGTTTCCTTGCAAGCAATAGTCTTTACAAATGGAAACTTCGCATTTTTTACCCTCATAACCTTCTGTGCATTTACAGGTCGGCTCATCTTCCTCATTCAGGGAACAGGCACCGTTGTTTGAACAATAGTCATGACATGCGTTAACTTCGCATCGTACCCCAGAGTAGCCGGCATAACAACTGTAATAACAAAGACATCAATGAGTTATCCTATAGTAAAAAAACAATAAATATGTATGATATTTGTAAAAGATAGAGACAGACCGAATATTTGTTTTGGGCCAGTTTTGGCTGAAATTTCGGTTACGACCAAAACTTTCGGCCTGCCCGAAACTAAGTTCGTTAATTTTCGTAAGACGCTCTGGTTGCTTCGAGAGCGCTGCTACCGGGCGATCGCACTATTCCACCATGGCGTTGAGTGAGTGTGCCAATACCATGGACGTATTTTGCGAAAGCCGTTGGTGATTACCGGTTAAACATATATTTTTTAATGACTTCGTGTTTTATTAGTATTTGTCAATTATAATTATCGAAGAAAAATATTTTTATACACTTACTAAGAAGTAAGAACTAATTTTATCGAAGTGATATTTCTTTAAATAAGCAAAAAAGGAACTGTACTTTGTTCATTGTTTTAAAAACATTTTTTTCAGTTATTTTGCCATGCACGTTTGCAATTTTTCAAAAACTGCTCAAACGAGTTGAATCTGGACACATTTTATTTAAATATCTGTGTTTATGAAAAACAGGCAGCTTCTTTTGTTTTAATTTTTTAGATACGTTCAAATTGAAGTCAAATGATTAGTTTTTAAGCTTCCGTACCCGAAGGGTCCAACGGAGTCCTATTGTTTTCACTCAAGTGTCTGTCTGTCCGTCTGTCTGGCCGTCGTCTGTCACACAGGTTTTACCACCAAACGGTTAGAGCTACAGTCTTCAAATTTTCACAGTATAAACATCTTGTTTACCCAAAGCCATATAAATAGTCAAAATATTTTTTAACGTTTTTAAGGGTCCTATAAAGTTTATGGGAGGCCCAAAAATTTATTTAGGCTATCCCATTTAGTGGGATATCGTTGTTTTGAGCTCATTGGGTAGATAAATACTGTATTTGTGTTTTAAAAATATTGGAAAACAAAGGAATGAGAAGCCACCAAAGTCTGATTTTTTTACTTCCTATTGATCTATACAAATTTGGTGATAATGTTTATAATAATAAACATATTACGTATATTTTACTAATAAATACCAATATCTAGTCAGATTTTTTATTTGAATTGCCTCATTTTTAACCCCCGACGGAAGAACACACGTCAAACTTATAACACCCCTCGTGTTATAAGTTTGACGTATGTTGCTGTGTATCTGTGTATCTGTTTATATGTGAGTTTGTCTGTGGCATCGTAGCGTCCAAATGGGTGTACCGATTTTGATTTAGTTTTTTTGTTTGAAAGGTCGAGAGTCGTTCTTAGCTATGTTTGAATAAAATCGGTTCGACCGTTCAAAAGTTATGGGCGTTTCACTGTTTGAATCAGATTTACGCAAGATATCGTGTCATAATTACGTGTTCAATAGATTGCCGATCGAAGCGTATCTACTATGTACTGGATAAATTATGTAGCATGAAATAAAAATGAGCCGGGGGTTTTTTAAATTTTGAAATTTTACTTGTTCCTATAACAAACAACTGTTTCTTGCGATATGGTACGGAACCATAATGTGTGAAGTCCGACACGCACTTGGCCGGCTTTTTCTTTTATTTTTTAATTATTATTAACAAATATTTAACAAATATCTATTATCATTCGATAGCATTAGATAAACATAAATAAACCTATAGACTGTTTCTGATTGGTTTAACGCTAAGTAGACTAATATTTTCTTACAAACACTATGCTAAACTAGCAATTTTAAGTGCAATAAACGTAAACTAAAAACTGGCCAAGTTCGAGTCGGACTCGCGCACGAAGGGTTCCGTACCAACATCGCAAAAAACGGCAGAAAAATCACGTTTGTTGTATGGGAGCCCCACTTAAATATTTATTTTATTCTATTTATAGTATTTATTGTTCAGAGGCAACTGAAAGACATCATCTGTGAAAATTTCAACTGTCTAGCTATCACGGTTCATGAGATATAGCTTGGTGACAGACAGACAGACAGACGGAGCTCGGAGTCTTCGTTATAGGGTCCCGTTTTTACCCTTTGGGTACGGAACCCTAAAAATGTCAACGTTTTTATGGTCTTTAACTCACATACTATTTATTGTGTGTTTATAATGCCACAATAAGAAAAATACCGTTTTGGAAATTTTTCGACGAAAGCACACCTGACTTATCAAATTCAAATTCATTTAATTCGGATAACTTAATCCATACAATTCGATAGAATACAACATTTACAAAAAATAAAATAAAAAACATTCAAATTACCCGCATAATAAAGGATCTCCACATCGGAGATCCTATCAGCTACAGTCTTCAGAATTCCGTTGCAGCTGCCACGCATTCTGCAGATCAGGGAGACAGTATTTTTGCAGATGACGGCATGAAGATCCGTCAGTGCGATACAGCGCAAACATCCCCGATGCACTACAGAAGCGAGGCAGCCCCAACATCATCCTGAAGATGTTATTATACTGGACGCGCAAGACATTCAGCGATCTTTTGGTGTGACTGACCCACAGATTGCCCGTATAAAAGCTTTGACAATAAGCCTTAAGGGTACACTGGTCGAAGGCACAAACTATTTTGTGCGCGGGGTTAAAATGCATGCTATATCAACCGACAACACGTGCTGAACAGATAGACGCTGTTATGAGCAGTAAGAAGCTAGTTCGCGTACGAATACACACTTTTGCAAATTTGTAGCGAAATGGATGATGATTTAGAACGAAAACGAGCGCGCGAAATGATATAAACAGATCTTTGGGAGTCTGGATATCATGAAAATCGACTGAATGTATCTGTTCAAAATAAAATTATTTGCATTGTTGAACTACTAATCTATCCCTGTATGGAGGCCGTCTTTCAATTTTCCTTCTTCTTATGGTACTTATTTGCGCCCAAAGATGCTTTAAAATTAGTGTTGAAATAAGAAACTTTCGAAGCTCATAACTTTCTAGTAAGTTTTTATTTTACTTTTTTGCTTCCATACAGGGCTAGATATATATATTTTTATTTTGAACGTACGTTCATCGTCAAACAATGGAGTAAAAGCCAGACTACGTTTGTATAGTAGAATTTTCGACTAGTGTAACCTTAAACAAAGTTATCTTTACTGCTTCAGAGCATCGGGAAAATCTGCGGCCCAGCATGTTACTTCTTACCGCCATAGCCCTGCGCTCCCTCTCATCATCCAGATCGTCCTTAAGACCCTCGGTAATTAAATGCCCCAGGTATTTAAATTTCGTGACACGATATATGCACAAGCCATTTAGGGTAATATTATGTGAAGAAAACTATCTGCAATAAATTTGGCGGTGCCAAGTCCAAAAAAACATTTATCTAAATTTCATGATAATTACAGGCAAGTTTTGTAAAGGCATTCTGAATTACAGGGCATTAAAAATGAGGCTAAGCAAATGGGATATATGAATTTACTTCGGTCTTCTACGATTAAGGTTTAACTGGCAACGAAAATACCAAATTGGTTCAATATAAGCTGGAAAATACTCCATTTCTAGACTTTCTCTATGACATTCGGTTTCGGCCAAAAATATAGTTTCGGTCGGTCTGTAGTTAACAGCGAATGGAATGTGCGACTACTGCGCTACGTTTCAGTTCATCTTAGAGAATACTGACATCGGTGAGGGAACTCGGACTTCAAATTGTCATTTGCCCTAGTTGGGACATAAGTGGGCAGGCATATTAGTAAAAGTGTTTATAATTATTATCTTTGCACGTAAGAACAACACGATTTACCTGCATTTAGGCTTTCCTTCTTTACTGACACTGCAGTTTCCTTGCAAACAATAGTCCTTACAAATGGAAACCTCACATCTTGCACCATCATAACCTGCTGTGCATTCACAGACCGGCCCATCTTGTTTATTCATTGAACAGACTCCGCTGTTCAAACAATAGCCATGGCATGCGTTAACTTCGCACCTTTCGCCGGAGAAACCAGTTTTACATCTGAAATAATAAATACCTACATGAAACACATCAAACATTTAATAAAGTATGAAACCAGAAACCACTCCAGCCTGTGGACGTCTACAGAGGAAGTCCAAACACTGCGCAATCTTTAGCTATCCGGCCTTGCAACTCAAGTAAAAGCGTTAGTTCAGTTGCCATTGGCAATTTGGAAATTCAGTTTACTAGAGACTGTACCTGATCGGTTTATTGCTGTTATGTTGTGTCTTTGCCGAATATTATGTTTATTACTATTCTATTATTTTTTTAAAACAAAAGTTCACAAGACACCATAAACATCAAAAATATTTTGATACTAATTTAATTATGTTCGACTCGAGTCGGTGTGCCAGGTATCCTAAATATAGATTTCGAAGCTTTAATCTAGTCTCTTTCTGTTAAGCAATGATGGTGATAATGTGATTGAGATCTGATGATAAGATCTGTAAACAATAAGTATCATATTGAGGAGTTGTTTTAAGTGACGCTAGTTATGTGATATTTTAGGTTATTAATATGCTAGTACATAATGAGACAAAAATGTTTTACCTGCATTCTGGTTGTCCGTCAGCACTGACACTACAATCTCCTTGCATACAATAGTTCTGACATATTGAAACTTCACATCTCTCACCGCTGAAACCATGTGCACATTCACATCGAGTTTCTCCACTCACTTTCGTACCATGGACACATAGCACGCTTACATCTGTTGACTCTAGTACCGAGTGATTCTGTATGAGACTATATATACGTTCACAGTTTATATTTCCTTGAGTTTCTTCCTTTGTTGTATAGTTGGCTGCTATAAATTGACAATCCCAACAGGAGGATGAGTGAAAAATTGAAAATAGTTTATTAGCTTCATCACTTCGTTGTGTGTTCTTTGGTAATTGCCAAATTGCCTTTTGATCTTCGCCCCTCCAGTAGATAAAATCTTTTGATACGGCCAGTGATTGAGCTTTTGATTCGTTTTTGTTAACATATAATGTCCTTCCGTTTTTTCCATTCAAATTGGCACTTTCAATAGATGTTTGAAAACCAGGATATGTACTAATTAACTCAATCCAGTAAATTTTCTGTGTCTGTTGATCAATGACCAAACTTAGTCGCTAATAAACATATTTCTTTATTAGAATTTCTCTCTCGGAGCCATCAAAGCGAGCCCTCTCTATTTCATGGTCTGTGATCCAGTATATATATCTGTAATTTGTAAATAGCTATGAAAATTCACAAAATACAAAACAATTTTGTTGAGTCACTAAACTAAACACAGTATAGCGGCATAAATAACTAATAAGTGATATAACATTTTAGTATGTATAACACAATACACGCTTAGATGACGAATATCACCATAACCTTTAGTTTTTCACATCTATTTACATAATTTATAGCCTGTGTCCATTTGGAATAATCTTCAATCAACAATACAACAGACTAGATAACGCGTCACGTACAAAATCAATGCTAAACTCTGTTCGCATGAATATATACATACTATCCTACATTTACAATACAGCTAAATTTGTTTACTAACGAACTGAGAAGTTTTAAAATAGTTTTAAGTTCAACCTTATACCTTACCTTGGCGCCTTTTAATAAAGTCACAAATCTTCATAATATTATCTTAAACTTACGATCATTCGTCACAGAAAACGAGCAAAGCAATAAATTGCTTCTCATCATCATAATCTGCTTAGCTTTTTCCCCAACTACGTTAGGCTCGGCCTCCAGTCTAACCGGATTCAGCTGAGTACCAGTGTTTTACATGGAGCGACTGCCTATCTGACCTCCACAACCCAGTAACTTTAACAAGATACCTCTTGTCTAGACTGGTGTCAGATCTCAGGATTCTGACTGCCCGTAACGACTGTCAAAGATCTTCAAATGACAGTCAGGACCAACGACTCAACGTGCTTACCGAGGCACGGAAGAAACTCGCTATGTAAAGAAGGTAAGCCATCCACGAAACGACCTCGACAAGCGTTGCTTAACCTTGATGATCGACCCGTGCGGCTATTATTATTTAGCCACGAGCTGTCACATGTCTTCGAATTTTTGGTTCTAAGCCGGTTGCCACGTTTTCCTTCACCGTTTTGAGAGCAGTGGTGATAAAATAATTAACACAAAGTAAAGCGCCTGCCTGGATTCGAACTCACGACCTACAACTTGTAAATCCGTTAGGCCGTTAGCAATGGGCCACCACTAACAATATTTTTTTCTGTCACTTAGAAATGAAAAGGCATAGGTTAAATAACATTTAGTGTGAAAACAACCTTAAGTAGCAACAAATAAAGTACTTTTTCCCGTTATTGGCTTACGTTACGCCTTGTATTGGCAAACCTTGGCCAAACACTTGTAGCGGTGATTTAAAATCGGTAATTTTGTTGTTGTTTACTAAGTGATATTATTTATTAGTTCAAAGCTCTAAATATGACTTATTCTTACACAGCCGGTAAATTACTTTTTACCCGAATGAATGGAAAGGGTTATGTTTTTCGCGCGTATCTTGTATGTTTGTATAAGAAGATATTGGAGATAGAAGCGAACTAAAAAGCTGTAAACAAGAAAAAATCACGCTGTGCAGTCGGAGGTGGTCAGCCAGTTCGCGAATATGTATCCTCCGACTGCACAGCATGATATTTTTTTGTTTTAAGTTTAATTAGTCCGGTTTTTGATTTTTAAATTAACTTCATTTTTGGGCATTATTTTTGCAACTTTTGAATACACATTGAGGCATGGTTAAACGTGCTCGAACGGACTCGGGGACGTCCGTCGGCCCCACACATCAGGACCCGAGGTGGTGGCGCGTAGTGTTCTACGCGCGCCCCTCTGAGACGTCGTGGGGGGAGTCCAACACCTCACTCCCCCCCAACCTAAGGTCGTGGCCCGCGGAGGCGGGCCGGCAATAGTTGGGGGTTGCGGAATTATCGTTGTTCCCGCGATCCCCAGCGTATGTGTGAGATGCAACACCGGGGTAGTTTTTAGTCAGTACAAGTCTGACAGACCCCTCCACCTTCCCCAGGGCGGAGGACATCCAATGAGGATTTTCCACACCGGAAAAAAAAAATAATGTTTAAATGTGCTAACATTGGCTGTGTTTCAAGCGAACCAAACAAAGTTAAGAGCTCACGTCTCGAGTGAGCTGTTATTTACCAAGACGTACTTTTTGCGCCGAACCGATATCTAGTTGTATTGTTGATCGAAGGGAATAATGTACATACAATGTATGTGTGATAAAGAATTTTTATAGGAACAATGGTTGCGCAGATCACCCTCCAGATAAAATTAGACAAACTTCTAAAATTCACTCTCCCTCTTTATAATTATTAGGCATATTCGGTTATATTATAAAATCAAGTACAACTACCCTGTAATGGTCTACAAAAATGATTTGTTTTTTTTTTATTACGCAATTCAACTCACGTACAGAAACACCTAGAGCCGGAACACCTATCTATAGCTCATACAAATATTTGTTCCGTGCGGGAATCGAACCCGCGACACGCAGCGCAGCAGTCAATCGCTTAACTACTGCGCCAACTATGCGCCCGCGAATTTAGCCGGTATAATATGTATGATTATATCACTTAAAGTAACGTACCCTCCACAACTATCTACGGCGACATCAATGCACCGCGAATGCGTCGTAACTATATGATTTCCGTCCACTGCTTTATTAGAAGATGCAGGATTTAATGAAAACGAGTAAATATTATAATATCCGGTCCTCCAAAACAGTAATTGTGTGACCGGGTCGTAAGCGACAGCCACGCCAGAGCCCCTTGGTCCCGTAACTAAATGTTGTATTTTCCTGGTTGATAGGTCAAAGCTGGATATTGACACGTTCGTGTAGTTGTAGTCAGCAAAGATTACCCTATAGTGAACTGGATCATAAGTTGTGGATTGAATATCTTTAGCCGACGGAATGTCTTCTGTGTGCGTAAGTATTCCATTGTAATAAAACTCTAGTCGTTTCTCTATGCCCATGACTATGTCTGAAACATGAAGATAAGATTTAATTAAAAACTATTCTTAACTCATCTTTTCATAACATACGCTGCTCATACAAATGATTTGCATTCCTGCCAGTCGACATCCTTCTCGAGAACTACGTTCTACAATTTACTACTTACAATGAAAAACATTAAAATACACCATAACAGATTAGAACTTTCAAAAGTTACATAACCCTTAAACTACCTACCTTAAATTTGAAACGGAAACGGTTTAAATATCCTGAAGCTTCAAAATTTTCTATTTTCGTTGTTTTTTTACATAGATAGTACAAAATATAGAAAACTAGCTTGTGCCAGTGGCTTCACCCGCGTGAAAAGGGTTTTCTTATCCCAAAAGAACATTATACCGGTATGCAAAGTAGCCTTCAGACTATAAGTTATTTCTGTGCCAAATTTCATCCAGATCCGTTCAGCCGTTCTGGCATGATTGAGTAAAAAACATTCAAGCTTCACATTTATGATATTAGTAAGACGTAAGATTATAAATAAATATGGAATACAAAAAACGTAAAACGACGTAGTGACGAGCATGTGGTACACACAGTGAACGGAAATAAACATGGAAGCATTACTTCGAAGGAACTAAGCGCGCATCTTGACTCAAAATCCCAAACAAACTCACACATCGAAACCCCGCCACTGATTCGCTAAACTAGCCAAAGTACACAAACAATATCATTACAACTCATGATGCACAGTTAAAAATAGACCTTATGAGCTGATGGTTTGGGTTTAAATTACCATCTAACGTATGGGCCGCTAACGACATTTCTACGACGCCACTGCGTCCACCATTCGCGTCGCCCGGGATGTTTTATGTAATAAGGTGCAATGCAATTATTAATTATGATAATGATGGTTTTAAAATAATCTGAAAGAAAGTATAGAAGCATAAAAAAGCGTGTGTGGTCAGAGGACCACCGTGAGGAACGAAGTTCCTTCTCACGTATGATTTAAACAAAAACATTTATTTTATTTAATGCCGTCTTGGATTTTTTTAACCTCTCAATCGACTTTAGCACCCTCGAAAACTAAATCCATGATGAAAAATAGGAAAGTTTTCGCAGCCGTTATCTTGGATTTATATTTTGACCAAATTTGAAAGAAGAAAATCGCAAGTATGAACGCTTTCTCGCGTGATGATTTGTACCAGTCAACTCCTACCGCAATTCTTGTTACACATCTTTTATTGTATTAAAAAAATATCTTTTCGGGATGACCAAAAAGATATTAGAAAAGATAAAGATACAGTAACGATATCTATTTTCTCCATGCTATTAAAACAACTTTTATGTACCTATACAATAACTTAGTTTATTTTGCATAGTGCCGTCCCCAAAGAAAAAAAAATGGCGTGTATTGTATCATAAATTGTCAGGTAGAAAAAAATTGTTTGATCGGCATAACATCATCCCCATAGATTTCATGGCATACTTCATTTCTAATAGAAATATAATTAATAGCTATGTATTTACACGTGAAAACTAATTCCAACATTCTTGTTATGTAAATGTGATTTATTTATGCACCAATTCACTGCACAAGAAGGCATTTTTAAATATTTAACACGAGAAAAACAATAAATATTAGTCGACCGCTGCTTGTGCCTACTGCGGACAAACTAAAATCGTGAGCGGCACGATTGGTAAGCCCCGCCCACCGCGGCACAATATGCGTTGGGTCATTTTTTAAAGCTAGGAATGCTTCCATGTTTATTTCCGTTCACTGGGTACACATTTCTGTGCGCCTACCAGAACAAAAGAGACGTAGAGGCCGCCCGCCATTGAGCTGCAATGCTATTCTGTACACATCTCACCGTGATGACGTAGGTGAAGTGAGCTCGAAGTGGAGTGAGCTGTTAGTGATGCTAGGGATTACCTAATTTATTACATTTACAATCATATCGACAGTCGGGTTTACCTATTAAAAGGAAATATTAGCTTTACGCCCTGCTATTCATATAGTACTAAAATAATGGAAATATCTCCAAAGACAAAAAAATACCCACATGAATATGCATAGAACGTTGATCTGTAACTTTAAATAACTTTAAATAAATAAATATTATTATTATTATAAAAAAAACATTATCACGTTAACAAGAAAATACTTCCAAAACGAAAAGTAAAAATACTTGCATAGAACATTGATCCGTAACCTGATATAAATAAGGAGCAGAATCGCGTCGAGCGTCCACATAACGATAAGACGAGTAAAATAGTAAAATACTTACTTAATGATTGTCTAAATTGGGATTACTCAACCCGATCAACAGCTGCTTTACCCCACCCATCTATTTCGCAACTTTGTCAACAACTGCTTCAAACCAGCCAACCCACCCTAATCCCATTCTCAACCAACACTTGCTTATCTAACATAACTTGATATGGATAAAAGTCACATTTAATTTAAATAAATTTTAACCCTAAATCGTCTTTTAGGAGTAGTTTTGAAAAACCGGCCAAGTGCGAGTCGGACTCGCGCACGAAGGGTTCCGTACCATTATCGCAAAAAAACGGCACAAAAATCACGTTTGTTGTATGGGAGCCCCACTTAAATATTTATTTTATTCTGTTTTTAGTATTTGTTGTTATAGCGGCAACAGAAATACATCACCTGTGATAATTTCAACTGTCTAGCTATCACGGTTCACGCGATACTGCCTGGTGACAGACAGACAGACAGACAGACGGACCGCGGAGTCTCAGTAATAGGTTCCCAAAACCCAAAGGGTAAAAACGGGAAAAACCTAAAAACTAACAAAGATTTTTTTTTTACTTAGTATTTATGCCAAGTTTCAAATATATAAGCCCAACAAATTTCTTCCTTCCTTAGGGATAAAATTGCCAATAACCAATACATGAATTCTTTTTATCAACCAAAAGCTAAATCTTTAATTTCACGTGTCACATTTTAAAGGGCAGAAGTTTCACGCAAACTTTAACCCCATCTAACCTCCTTAGGGGTGGAATTTCCAAAAAACAATAAATACATGAATTCCTTTTATCAACAAAGAGTATAAATCTAAAAGTTCAGGTTTCAACTTATATACTTCATACAAACTTTCACCCCCTTTACTTAAGGGAGTAACCCTTAGGTATATAGAATTGCCGAAATTAAAAAAAAAACCCTTTTTTTTACTCACCAAGAGCGTAAACGAACTATTTCAATATGTGAACGATATTTTCTGTTCCCAATAAACTAAACAATAAACTTCCAAAATAGCAAAAGAGTTTCTAATATTAATATAGATTTGTAATTTGGTTCTCTCATTTATTTTTTTCATGGAGGGGGATGAAAAGCAGAGTGTGCTATGCGGTACCAACAATTATTTAACCTAGAGCGACGTACTTTGAATCCTTCGCTACGCTTGTGATTCTACTCTAGAATCCTTCGGTTCACTCTAGATACAAACAATCACTCTCGCTCGGAATACATAGTTTTGGTCCCTTGTAACACAATCTACTATTTACTAAGCTAAATTGCAAGTACGTCACATGGACGGAAGCCATGCAATTCGATCGATATACACTTTAAATTTCCTTAGAACATTCGTGACACAATTGGGTTGTTGAATTTTTTAAAAATTACGATTTTTAAAATTTATTTTGAAACTTTACATAGCATAAATTATATTGTCGTTGCAAAAATCTCTTAAATATTTTTTTTCAATTTATTATAAGCAATTGAAAATCGATAAAATTTTAAAAAGAACCACCTGTCTACGAACGGGCCATGATTGGTCGCCATGTTGGTGACGTCATAACGTTCAAGGAATTTCACCATAGTACAGTGCCACGTAAATTGACTAAAAATATCCGAAAATTAGTGCAAAAATATTATTTATAACAGCAAATTTTATTTAGACATGTGTGATAAAGGATTCATAAAGGCAAATTTCGAAAAGATATCCATCTGATGGACGCGGACGGTTTGGAAAAATTGAGCATAAGTAAAGTAGTCTTAATGAATATTACGTGATAGTGGACCGCGACCGGTGTTTGTCATTGTTGTCCATTGTACACATTACATTTAGAAACATAATAGTCATAATGTAATTGTTGTTACATATGGGTAGGTAATATTCGTGTAATATAAAAGCTAACAAACACGATTGGCGCGCAACTTCGACTTTAGATATCAAAAAACTTCATAGGTACCACTAAATATTATACAACCCGAAATCTGTGGAGCCTTTATTTTTATTTATTTTTTGCATAACATCCTTAAAATTTTCGGTATTTTTAATTATTTGCATATCCCTTTATAATATTAAACACAAATATCTATATAATATAATTACAAACACTAAAAAACTTTGTAGAACAAAAACGTGAACATATTAATTCGGTACATTTTCAAATATCTCTTAAATGCGTCGACCGATTTTCACAATTCAAACAGAAATATTAGTTTTACGCCTATATCCATCATTTAAAATTAAAATAATGAATATATCTCGATAAACAAAAAATCATGTTTTCAAGTTACGTAATTATACAAAAATGTCAACTTTGCTCAAAAGTTCCCTTAAAAATTTTCTTTTCTCAATCTTTAATGATCAAATTAAGAAATTAATCAGAATCTAATACTAAATTAGAACAAGATAACAACATAATTAACATATTCTAATTGGAATCTAGTTAGACATAGAACATTTCTCAAAACTTTAGTACAGTTTGCTAGGTTGGGTATTGCGCGAATCACATAATAATGGGGAGTTATTTTTAATATTCGTACATAATGATGCGAAGCAAGCACGATAACTTTTAAGGTTCGATATTTATGATCAATGTATTCGATATTCATCAATATATTGACAATAATAACAAGATGGAATTGGTTATAAGTCAAAACACTGTATAAGCTATGTGCCACAATGAGTAGAAATGAACGTTGTGACGTCACACGGGCTCGGCTTTGTTCGGAAAACTGTCGGGGTGTTTTCGGTACTGGATTCAAAAAAATATTTTCGATTGGATTTTACTTTGTAAATACAATGAAAAAAAAAAACTAAAAATAGTTTTGTATGAAAACTTATATATGATCTTTCCATTTATTACAAAAAAAAAGTTGGTTCAACAAACCAATTACAACTGCATCGCGCCATCAGGATCTCTTACTGTCATAGTCCGATGGGAACATAATTCGACACGACCGAAGAGTAATCTGCACTGCGCAGGACTAACGGCTTAGCGTGCTTTTCGAGATGCCCCTCGATAAATATTAGAATACCAGCTTTCAAACTCCGAGCTACCATAGCGAATAATAATTCGTACCTTGCCCGATCTAGGAAACGAACACAAGACGTAAGTTGGCACACCGTGAGCAGTCTGGTCCAACTTGAGATATAGGGTAGGGTAGGGTAGGTAGGTAGGGTAGGGTAGGGTAGGTAGTTAGGGTAGGTAGGGTAGATAGGGTAGATGAATGTTTGGTGTTTTTATGGCAAAACAAAGTTTGCCGGGTCAGCTAGTATAAGTATAGATATTAATTATTTTTCTCGGAGCCGGTTGTTCTATCCTCGAATATATATAATATATCATAGTGCATTTCTTGCTAGAGTATCAGTCTGGTAACACAGTAGCCACGGAGTTGTTTTAGCTCCGAGGCGGCCGGCAACTAGCAAAAATCCTTGTATTTATCAAACTTTACTAATATTAGTGAACGCCTCGCGGTTTCACACGCGTAGTTCCCGTTCCAGTGGGAATACAGGGATAAACCTATGTCAGATAAGCCTATGTCACCCGGGGATAGAGAAGCTTCTTTCTTTGAAATGGGTCCAATAGCTTTTAAGTTTATTCGTTACATACAAAAATAGAAATCTTTTCTCTTTATAGTATTAGTATAGATATAGATTAAACATGCAGATAGTTTGAGACCCTGGGAAGGCGTAGGGTAGTTTTTATCTGGGAAGTGCGTGGGATCACACTTCAACTTCCCATGGAATGATAAATCACTTTTTATCTACATTCACAACGTAATGTTCCATATACGAATTCAAAAAATATTGTATAAACACGTACTTTATATTCGTGGATAGGTAAAATTAAAAAAAAAACATTACAGTTCAACATTTTCCTTCGATTTTCAAACAACTGCATCATAAAATAACTTTTTAATTTTTATAGCACACTTTTAATTTTTAATTTTCGGGCGCGTATGGGCTGTAGTAATGAAGTTTCATTGTCTGTGGATGCGCGCGCTGCGCAATGAGAATCTAAATTGCCCGCCATACCAAATATTTTTCCCTTTCCACTTCTGTTTTATTTCAACTGTATGAGTGAAGATAAAGTAGTGTATACAACGGCACATAATTAGGTATTAAAACACTCACGTAATATTATTATCAAATTCGGCTTCGCCTCATTTGATAAACCTACGCTCGTGTTTTGATAACCCCTATTATATGGCCATTGCATAAACTACTATTATACACGGGTGAAACCGCAGCACAGTGTTTTATAGACCCAAAAAAAGTGACATCGGGTTTTTATTGGCTATTTCTACTTAATAGTTCTTGCACGTTCTTACTCGTTCATGCACGAGTAGAACTTCCATGTGCCAATTTTGAATACTTGATTTTTTTTAAATCGCAAAGTTTTTGTGAAAAAACTGTACATAATTGAGCTTTGTTCGTATTGCAGTTTTATGAAGCAAGTACAAGGAGAAAATTATGCCGTGTTTAAGTAATCAAAAACGATAATAGAACTCGCAAAAAAAAATGTTTTACCGAAACCAGTATTTTATTTTTTTTCCAGCTCGAAGTAGAACCTCTGTCTGGCACCAACAGATACCTTATACTAAGGTTTATAATCCATAAAAATATGACTTGCAACTTGGGCCTAGGTTTTGAGAAAATGATTTTCAAAAATATGTGTTAGGGTTGTCACTATTTTGACATTTTGTGACGATTAGTTTTTATCACATAAAATCTGCAGGTCTTTTATCTTCTATAATGGTTAATTGTTAGTATTACACTAACAATTAATTTTAAAACTTTTCACGTGAAATTGTACGAAAAATATATAAACATACAAATGTAATAGAACAGTTAATGTACAAATGCGAGCTCAGCACATAATTGGGTTCTTGGCTTCTTTGTTTGATTACTGTCTGATAAACAGTTGCCTATACTATTATAGGGTAGAGATGACAATAAATTAAACTCCGTATAAGTCATGATATTCCCAGTCTACACATAAAAATAGAAAAAAAAAAATTAGTGATTTCGATAAAAAAATAAATCCTGCGTTCTATTATCGTTTTTGATTACATAAATACGGGATAATATTCTCCTTGTATTGCTTCATAAACCTGCAATACGAATAAAGCTCAATTATGTAGTTTTTTTTTACGCATTTATTTGTTCTTTTGGGCTTCAAGGTTACGAAAACTTTACGATTTAAAAAAAAATCAAGTACACAAAATTGACACGTAGCATAGAAGCTAGTTACCTATATACTTAATATCAAGTGCTATGTATAAAATTACTGACAGAGTCCTGATTCGAGCAAATCTTGTGTTTTCGACGCACTTCTCACATTATTCACAAAGATTATAAAATGAAATCAAATATTATATTGAGATAACTGCTACTAACTGCATTAGAATTCAGACTGCTTGAGAAGTGATCTGGTGTCAGAGCGGAACTTTTCAATCATGCTTTTTGGAATTATTTTTGTTTTTTGTGTGGCGTTCCTTAAACAATTAATTTTATTTATAATGTTAGGTAACGGAATCCGAAAGGTGGAAAGTGATTTAGTAGGACCACAATTTTTTTTTGATCATTGAAACAAAAAAAACGGCAACGGCAAGTGGGTATCGGACTAGCGCGCTACAGGTTCCAAATAAAACCAACCATAATTTTGAAAATAAAACATGACAGAAGAACAAATTTTTAGAGTTCCATTCGTCCGAATGAAAAAACGGAACCCATTATACGATCACTCCTGAATCTGTCTAGTCAACTGTCACAGCACTCTCAGCCAATTTGCTTTGAATCTACTGAGCCGGTAAAGTTCTTTAGTACACATAAAAGGAACCTCTGTGACCCAAACACAGACGTATAACGTACATTTATTAATACATTTTGGATATGGGGCATCAATATAATAATGTATGTATAAATGCAAAGTTCTTTAATCTAGGTAACATAACAATTCCAACCAAAAATGTTGAGCAGTTTTCTTTGTGGTTGTAAAATGGGTACGATTCTGGTAAGCGTTAAACCTTAATAAACCTTATTTATACCAATAAACTCAAATCAGAATAAAACGTATTAAAACTAAATTATTATCATTGAAAACTTTATACTCACCCCAATTGAAGCACTGCACTATCGCCAGCTGCAACGCTAACAACAGCAATATACGTATGGGATACATCTTGGTCTCCAAACAACGTGAATTCATCAAAACTAGATGAGACGTCCACTCTCGATGACAGCTCGTTGAATACAGAAGTGAACGGATAATTTTATACGAACATGACGCTATAAACAAGCAGCTACATGACTCTTGCTCAAAACCCATTTCCTGTTGGGCAGACTGCCTGTGATAAGCGGGCTTCATATGGGTTTTTTCCATATTTTTAATCAAATTCGTTATTATTTAGTCATTTTAATTTTCGCACGTTTATTATCTGGCTGCTGTTTTCCTGTGAACATAGATAATATATTTATCAATAGGACGCAGGCACGTTAGTTACAGAGACGCTCGCTGATAAGCGGAACATTTATGTGGGAATCTTACATGTATGTTATTATATACTAGCTAGTTAGTGCCTACGACGTCGTTGTATACTTTGATGTGTAGCCATGTCCTTCACCAAGAGCCGTTGTATCTCTATAGCCAAATTTATCAAAGTAGATTCAGCGGTTTAGTCGTGAA
This sequence comes from Anorthoa munda, assembly GCA_945859665.1. NCBI lineage: Eukaryota > Metazoa > Arthropoda > Insecta > Lepidoptera > Noctuidae > Anorthoa > Anorthoa munda. The sequence continues at coordinate 4,216,030 of OX243893.1, forward strand.
AACGTTACAAACAAATCTACTCTCACATTATAATATTTGAATGGGTATAAGTATCGAAGCATGGATTTGTACTCAGTTGATGGTCTCTGTGTCTTTCTTACCCGATTGCGCGACAGCAAAGACGACTTTATGTTTATGACGCGTGGCAATGTATGTTTGCATTTAGGATACCATGTACCCACCCTTGTAGCAACATAGCGGCTGCATGAATTTTAATGAGGTCATTTTAATCAACTCATCTAGTTTGTGCGATTGCCAGGAAGACCTACGAATTATTTTATCCTCAAAGGCACTGACCAAAAACGTCTGGTTCGCATGTTTTCAATGATACGAGTATAAACAAACAATTCTCAATTCCAAACATCAAGATCGGAGACAACTCTCGAAGTTGTAGAAGGTCTAACTTCGAGAAACGGACGACATGTCTTTGTTGCCATGGAACATGGGTAGGCCTTTAGTGTAGGATGCTACTTGTGTCGTTCCTCTTGTATCATTTACAATTAGCTTTTATGTTAACTCTCTTTACCTAAACAGTCTAATAGATTTGTACGTTAGCAGTTGTCGCATAATCTGTTTACTAATTGGGCGCTTATTTACTTAAAATTCCGGATTTATAGTCTCGAGATTGCTAAAAATGTTATCTTAAAGAGTACAAGTAAATAGACAGTTTCATAAAACCCGTTGTAACAACGATATTTTCAATAATTAATGCTTAGGTTACGGGCATCCGTTGGATTTAAGACGAACGGAATCGGTCAATGTGGTGACACTTGAGGAGGTTTATGTACAGCAGTGGACGTCTTTCGGCTAAAATGATGCTGCAATTCCGATATTAAGATCTAATAGCGGCAATCAATATCGGAATAGTAAAGTTTTCGTAAGGACATGCCCTAGTTGTTACACTATGTAACTAATAAACCTAAGCAGACTTATAAACAAACCGAGGAATTCCTATCTAACGTCAATAGCGTTCACCATTCTTATTATCTTGATTCAATGGTACCTATACATTATTACTACCCTTAATTTACGTTTTTAGAATACTTTTACCCTTAATTTAGTACGGCGAAGCGCCATCGGTACATGGTGGACATCCCACCCATACGCACTAAACGTTTTGAGAATACTTTTATTATGCGTACAGCTAAGGAGTGGAATTCCCTGCCGGAGTCTGTGTTTCCCGATAGCTACAATCTAGGGGTCTTTAAATCAAGAGTGAATAGGTTACTACTAGGCAAGCGTGCTCCATCGTAGACCACATCTTCGCTTACCATCAGGTGAGATAGTGGTCAAGCGCGAGCCTATAATAGATAAAAAAAAAAAAAAATAAAAAAAAAAAAAATATTTCTAGGACCGAATTAATTGATAGTTAGCTGCAGTTAACATACAGTTTTCCGGTTTGAACGTCAATGTGGTTAGCTTTTTAGTAGGGCCAGGGTTTAGTAATGAATTCCATTTAGGAGATAATTTTCGTGAAAGGGAAATTAAGGTGGTACCGACCAAGTGTGTTGATAATGTTCTATTTAGGTCAGGGTGATGAACTTCACTGAGAATCGTAGTTGTTAAATATCTTAACGAACCGACTAGCAAGTTTCTATTGATCTAAAAATATGTTCCACTGTTGATGAGTCCAGTCCATACTCCACCACCAAAATTATCTTAGTAAGTAACGCTATCGCGTACTTCAAGTTTGTTTGTAAAATTGCCCAAGGTCGGCAATATACTTCTTTCCAGGTAAATATTCTTATACCGTGTTGTAAGCAATTTTTACATAACTACTTAATATCCACCAAGGTAAAGTTATAGAGAACGTTACCCCCGGCAAGAAAGTGGCTCCTAGAGTGATAAGAGTAGAACGTATAATTAGTGCGTAATCTGCTGTGAATGTGCGCCACATAAAAAAAAAGTGCGCTTTGTCATTTTTGGAAAAAATACGCCGTCAAAGTTATGACACCGTCGTTTTGGCTTTTAGCAATATTATTCGTTAACGCAAGCATGTAAACTTTTGAAAATTTTTCGTGTTTTCATAAAAGCGCGATAACTAGTTTTTTTTTTAAATCTAATTCCGGCACGAATATGCACATATCAAGAGCTACTCGTGTATTTTTATTTTACAAGCGCACATACAATGGTTTTAGAGAGAGATACACGATTCTGCAAAACGTTACTTCAGCAGGAAATGCAATATCTAGAAAACCTGATGACGCATCAATTATATAGCGCACATTTTTGCACAATTATATGGTATCTGGTGGTGTGGTAGGCCCATGCACAATATTTCTCACTCCGATCATTCGTTTAATATTTTCCTGCTGGAGTAACGTTGCTCGTATAATAATCGTTTTTTCTGATTTTTTTAAAACCACGACTCAAGAATTTGCGTTTAGTAACGTTGAAAATTTAAAAAAATTAATACATAATTATTAATTTATTTAAATGTTCACATTACAGACGTCAAAGAGTTCAATAAATCTTGTGAGGACAACGTCCAATGTGGCGGCCTGGTCGGGCTACCAGACGCGCGGTTTCCAGACGCCGCGTTGTGCAATCAGCATAATCGCAGGCCACAGTTGGACATAAGCTCTCCAAAACAGTATTTTGCGAGTGCAATTTTATAATTTGTTTTAATAATCTTTAGATATAAAAAGGCAATGTCCCGACTGACATATGAACGCCCAGCCTAAACTACTAATGATAGAAGTTTTAATTTTTTATATGATTTTGATTTTATACTGCAGGCGTCATTTAAGAAAGAATTTTTGGAAATTCATCCCCTAAAGGGGTGAAATAGGGGATGACAGTTTGTATGAAACTTTGTAATTTTTAATTTGAAATGAATGTAATATAGATAGTATTTAGCCTATAAATATAAAATAATGAAATACGTCTTTACGCTGTTTTTGAATTTCATCCCTTAAAGGTGTAAAAAGGAATGTTAAAATTTGAATGAAAAATATATTTTTTATTAACACAATCACTTGGAATTTAGTATTTAACTTCATTAATACAATTAAAGAAATACGTTTTTAAGGCTTTTTTGAATTTCATCCCTAAAAGGGGTAAAAGGGGTGTTAAAGTTTGTATAAAAAACTAATTTGTTAATTATCGAAATTAATTAAAATTTAGAAAAAAAGAAAGAAAGAAAAACGTTTATTTGCGCCAGGCACAACGCATACCATGAAAAAACATAGGAAAAAGTTAAATGCGAGTACAGAGTATGCGTCGCAACCACGCAAAACGGTCATCGCTCAGCATAATGCTGGGACTCGCGTGCAGGACAGAGCCACAGCGCTGGTTTTCAGCGATAGCCGGTGTCGACTGGAAGACGCCGAAACAATGAAACCTTAAGGGCCAGACGTGACGGAGTGAACATGTTCTATCTATAAATAAAATAAACAAATAAATGAGTAAAAACAAATACGAAACACAAGTGTCCATAACAAAAGTTCAGGATAAAGTTTTTATATTTATAGTTTAGTACTTATTTATACGAGTATATAGTAAATATATATAGTAACATACATAGTAATTATTATATTTATTAAAAAATTGGTAGGAAGGATTGTAAAAAAAAATAAGTTTCAGGTAGGTAAGAATATTTTTTTATATATTAAGGCACTACAGCTTCCACGGACTGGTGACACAGGTGGCAACGACAGCAGTAAAACGGATTTATTTTGCGTGACATAGATGGAAAGGGTAAATACTGTAGGCATTTTATAAAATTGACACATTACTTGCAACCATATCTAATTTCCGTTGGGCATATATCAGATACTGCCGCAAACGTGATCTGAAAGTATGGATGGTGCCTAACACTCTTAATGATGGTGGAATATTATTCTCGGTTTGATATCTTAATCACATCAAAAATAAGGCAAGCGTGGGCCGTAAACGGTATCAGCGTAATTTAGTTTTGATAGAACAAGGGTTTCGGCTAGCTGCTCGCGTAGCTTTTTAGACAGAAAAGGCCTCATTTTGTATAGAAGTTTTAGGTGGTAGAAGCAATTCTTTACAGACTTGGCAACGTGCTTCTCAAACCTCAACTCGTTCAATAGGCTCTTGCAGGCAGCTGCCTCAACTGCTGCCTCGTACCAAACAGTATTTGGTTTTCATTGGGTTTAATGCCAAACAGTTCTCGTCTGACCAGGCAGAGATTCTTCCTAGATCGTCGTTAAGGTCTCTAATGGCCGACTCAAAATCATCTGGTCTGAAAGACCTTGCATTTCCGAAGGCACCTTATTATATCTGCACAGTAAATAATGAAAAGAATCGGTCCCTAAATTGATCCTTGAGGAACTCCTCTTTCTATAGAAGTGAGGGCTGAAGTTAAAGTGGTACCGTCCGCCAAACGTAATTCCACGAGTTGCTTTCTGTCACTAAGGTAACTGTGGAACCACTGGATAGCATTTTCGTCAAAACCATAGTACTGTATCTTTGACATTAACAATGAGACGTTGATACAGTCAAATGCGCGTGAAAAGTCAAGTAGCACCATCAGTGAACACATGCCTTTGTCTTGGGCAGCCAGAATGTTGTCCGTAACGTCCAGCAAAGCCGTAGAAGTGCTTCGGTGTTTCCTGAAACCGGATTGAAGGTCAGGCAGGCAACACCTGGTTGTTTGCCAAAAACTGTGTCAGGTGACGGCACACTACCCTCTCCATTACCTTTGATAGACAGGGCATCACTGATGGGCCGCAAATCCTTGACTTGTATAGGGTTTGGATTAATATTATGTGCATTGCCCTATTCTGACAAGTTACTTGATAAGGAAAATAAATACATTTCTAGTTTAAATAACTTGATGCATATTTTATCTTGTCGTCATAGTGACCGTTTATTGTTTTTTGACACCAACAATTTTGTTAGTGATTTTGTTTTGATTGGGAACCATATGTTTCTTCCCAAAAATAGTCGACATTTATTAGCTACATTGTTAGCTTTTAATATACACGCAGTTATTGATGATTTAACTGAGACTAGGTTTAGTGATTTAACAGTATTATCTAGTTTTTCTGATAATACTACTGTAGATTCTTTAAACTATTAGAGCCGACAAAAGAGAAGACGAATAGTATTATTTTACTATATCATCAAAATATAAATCGCTTCTCCGGCAAAATTTTAGACGTGGAATTGTTAGTAGATAAATACCACATGGATATCTTATGTTTTTGTGAAACCTGGTTAAAATCAGATATGATGTTGTTTAATGTAAATAATTTTTCAGTTGCCAGCGCGTACAACAGATCCACAGTGGGTGGTGGTACCCTGATACTTTGTAATAGTCATCTTAAATATAAGGAAAGAAAGGATATCACTGCTTACTCTGTTGATCGCTTATGTGAGGTAGCATGTGCAGAGGTCGAGGGGCATACTATCTTGTGTGTTTACAGACCACCAGCATCAAACTTGTCATTGTTTTTAATTACAATGGAAGAATTATTAAGTAAACTTTTCAGAGATAATAAATTAGTTTTTGTTTGTGGTGACTTAAATATAGATCTGTTAGTCAATTCACCTGAAAAATGTAAGCTCATTTCATTGTTTAAATCATTTAACTTAAAATATTTATTTAATGAACCGACAAGAATAACTGCAACTTCAGCTACGTGCATAGATAATGTATTCACTAATTGTAAAGTTAAAGATTCGTTTTTAATTAGTGGCGTTAGGTCAGACCATACTGGTCAACTAGTATCTTTTGAGTCAGATAAAAAAATTAACCTAGCTAAATCAATTCGGTTAAGACGTCTCACTAAAAATAAATTAAATTCTTTTAATAATAATGTTTTTAGCAACCTTTGTAATGCCAGTTTTAATTCAAAAGACCCCAATATAAATTACGGCACGTTGTTTTCTACAGTTTGCCAAGAATTCAATAAAACGTGTCCTTTAAAAACAGTTAAAGACAACAATTCCAAATCGAAATTTAGTGAATGGGCCACTGTGGGCATAAGAAAAAGCCGAGATATCTTATATAATTTATATTACGAAAAATCTTTGACTTCCGATCAAGTTTTTCATACTTATGTTAGAAACTATTCCAAAATATTCAAAAGAGTCTGCGCTCAAGCAAAATCTCAAATTATAATTAACAAAATTGGTGTTTCTAATAATAAAATAAAAACTGTGTGGCAAATAATTAATAGAGAAACTGGAAAGACACAACAAAGCGATCAGAATGAGTTGTCTTTGAAAATATCTAATCAAACCATTTCTGGTAAGCAAGAAGTCGCTGAGACATTAGAAAATTTCTTTACCAACATTCCGTTAGAGGTTACGAAGTCTCTTCCCTCCTCATCTAAATTAGCTGAAGCTCTTCTTAAAGAAAACTTTACTAAAGACATATCAACCTTTAAATTTAAATCAATATGTATTAATACAATTAAAAACGCGTTCAAAAGTCTCAACGTAAAAAATACTGAAGACTTGTGGGGGATATCCGTTAGGGTTCTTGGAGATATTATTGACTCAATTGCACCTGTCCTAACAGGCATATTCAATCAATGTTTGGACAGCGGCATTTTTCCTGACTTAATGAAACACAGTAAAGTAGTACCAATTTTCAAATCAGGGTGTAAGAGTGATCCCTCTAATTATAGGCCGATATCCGTGCTTCCAGCACTGAGTAAAATCTATGAAAAAATCATGCTGGAACAGATGTTGTCTCACTTCAATTCAAATAAGATCCTGCATAGTCAACAGTTTGGTTTCACGAAAGGTAGGTCGACAACGGACGCGGGAGTAAAACTCATCAGCCACATCTTGGAATCTTGGGAGAAGTCCCAGGATGCCATTGGCATTTTCTGTGATCTCTCGAAAGCGTTCGACTGCGTCGACCACAACACACTGATCTGTAAATTACACCACTACGGAATTCGAGGAAAATCTGCTGATCTTGTGCTTTCCTATTTATCAAACAGACAGCAAAAAGTAAATGTTAATGGGGCGACGTCCTACGGGGTTCTAGTCAAGATGGGCGTGCCCCAAGGTTCAATTCTCGGCCCTTTCTTTTTTCTTGTTTACATTAATGATCTCCCTTTTATGATGGCCAAATTATCGGATATAATTCTATTTGCTGATGATACTTCGCTAATTTTTAAAATAGATAGGAAAGATACGGATGTCTTACATGTCAACGAAAGTCTGATTGTTCTCTCTAAATGGTTCGCAGCTAACAATCTTTTACTGAATGCGAAAAAAACAAAATGTCTGAAGTTTGCCTTACCAAATGTACCACAACGTGACCTAAATTTAAATCTTGACGGCAAAAATCTTGAAGTTATAAAGGAAACTGTATTCTTAGGGATTACTATCGATTCAAAATTGCAGTGGGGCGCGCACATTAGAACTCTTTCGGGTCGGTTAAGTTCAGCTGCATATGCAGTAAGGAAAATAAGGCAGTTAACCGATGTAGCCACAGCAAGGTTAGTATACTATGCTTATTTCCACAGTATTATGTCTTATGGCATTCTGCTGTGGGGATCAGCAGCAGACGTTGACTCAATTTTCATCTTACAAAAGAGGGCAGTCCGCGCAATCTATAAAATGAGTCCACGAGAGTCCCTCAGAGAAAAATTTAAAGAGAACGATATACTGACTCTACCTTCTCTTTATATATTGGAATGTATTTTGTATGTCCGCAAAAATAGGGGGCTTTTCAAAACTAGAAGCGATTTCCATAATTTAAATACACGCAGTAAGCATGAAGTTGTAATACCCAAATTCAGATTAACGAAAACTAGCAAGTCTTTTCTTATAAACAGTATACGCTTTTATAACAAGTTGCCAAAGCCAGTTATAGAATTGACCGATGGAAAGTTCAAAAACTACATCAAACGTGTCCTTATTAAAAAAGCATATTACAAAATCAAGGACTACGTTGAAGATAAAAATTTTAGCTCCTTCTGCACATGCGGCTTCCCTGGTAACTCATAAACGGCACAAATATGTGGATGTCTCTAACTATTCTCAATCTCATTTTTACTTTTTTTCTTTCTTTTAATTAGACTTTTTACAATGATTTCAATAATCTTTATAGCCCTTTGCTATGAATAGTTACAGCACTGATAACAACATTTGTGCCATATGTAAAATTTAGTCTTGTTATATATTTTTATTTATTTTTTCCTTTGTATAGGTGCCGTATGGTGCCGGCCGTAAAGAATTTCACCATCCCATGTCTTCCCGTGGGTGTCGTAAGAGGCGACTAAGGGACAAACCAGAGAATGGGCAGCAGCGTTCTCTGTGCTTCTATAACAACCATACTGCGATCGCCAACCCGCCTGCCAAGCGTGGCGATTATGGCAAAACCCCCCCCATGAATAGCACAAATAAAAAATGGCCCCTAGTGCCCGGCAGCCTGCCTACCCTCGACTACGGTAGCGGTCGAGGTTACGGCATGGCAAGGGGTGCCAAGAATCTCCGGACGGGATCCGGCTACCCCAACAAACACCGACGACTGGACCTGGCAACATACAACACGCGCACACTTCGGACTGACGAAAAGATCACCGAACTCGAAGAGGAATTGAGCAGGTTGCGATGGAGTATTATGGGGTTATCTGAAGTCCGAAGAGAGGGGGAGGACTCGATAATCCTCAAATCCGGCAACCTGCTCTATTTCCGAGAGGGTGACCGGCAGTCCCAGGGTGGTGTCGGGTTTATCGTCCACAAGTCCCTTGTGAACAACGTGGTGAAGATCGAGAGTGTGTCGACCAGGGTGGCGTACCTGATACTCAGAATATCCGCAAGATATTCGCTGAAGGTCATACAGGTCTACGCCCCAACCTCGGCACACCCCGACGACGAGGTAGAGACCATGTATGAGGATATCTCCAGAGCCATGCATGGTTTCAAAACTCACTTCACCGTTGTCATGGGGGACTTCAACGCGAAACTGGGCAAACGAGACGAGGATGAGCTGCAAGTGGGGCAATTTGGAGTTGGATGTCGGAACCACCGGGGTCACCTACTGGCCAGTTTTATGGAGAAGGAGGGCCTCTATATGATGAACTCCTTCTTCAAAAAGCGTGAACATAGGAAGTGGACCTGGCAGAGCCCCGATGGTGCAACAAAAAATGAGATCGACTTCATCATGTCAACCAGAAAGCAAATGTTCAATGATGTCTCTGTGATCAATTCGGTAAAAACCGGGAGCGATCACCGCATGGTAAGAGGCGCATTGAACATTAATATTAAGCTTGAAAGGTCTCGACTGATGAAGTCCACGCTCCGTCCAGCACAGATTCAGGTCCAAAACCCCGAAATCTTTCAGCTCGAACTCCAGAATCGTTTCGAGTGCCTAGGGAGCTCAGTGGACGAATACAATGACGGGTTCGTGGAAGCTGTCCATACGGTCGGGTCTAAGTTTTTCAAGACCCGTCGTACAGATAGAAACAAAAAGCTCTCTGATCCTACTCTCAAGCTTATGAAGGAGAGGCGTGAGATGATCCTGCAGTCTTCAGATGAGGCGTGCAAATATCGGCAGCTCAATAGACAGATCTCTAAATCATTGAAAAGAGACCTCCGCCGCTTTAACACCGAGCGTATTAAAGACGCGATTGAGCGAAATAAAGGCTCCAAGGTATTTGCAAGGGATCTGGCTATTGGGCAGAGCCAGCTCATGAGACTAAAGACCGACGATGGCAGGATCGTATCCGCCAAACCGGAGCTTCTGAGGGAGATCGAGACATTCTATGGGCAGTTGTACACATCAATCAGCAAGCCCGTTGCGAGTCTAGCAAACGACCCAAGAGCTAGATTGACCCGACACTATACCGAAGATATCTCGGACGTCAGCCTGTACGAGATTAGGATGGCTCTGAAACAGCTTAAAAACAACAAGGCGCCGGGTGATGACGGAATCACGGCTAAACTCCTGAAGTCGGGTGGAAAACCGGTCCTTAAGGCCCTTCAGAAGCTGTTTGATGCCGTCATACTCGAGGGCAAAACGCCACAGGCATGGTGCGGGGGTGTGGTGGTACTCTTCTTCAAGAAGGGCGACAATGCCCGACTGAAGAACTATAGGCCCATCTCACTTCTTAGCCATGTCTACAAGTTGTTTTCAAAAGTCATCACGAATCGTCTCGCGCGCAGGTTTGACGATTTCCAGCCTCCCGAACAAGCCGGATTCCGAAAAGGCTTTAGCACCGTAGACCACATACATACGCTGCGGCAGGTCATACAGAAGACCGAAGAGTATAACCTGCCTCTCTGTTTAGCGTTTGTGGACTACGAGAAAGCCTTCGATTCGATCGAGACTTGGGCAGTACTGCAATCTCTCCAACGGTGCCAGATCGACTACCGGTACATTGAGGTGTTGAAGTGTTTGTACAAAAACGCCACCATGTCAGTCCGTCTTCAGGATCAGACCTCGAAACCAATCCTTCTCCAGCGCGGCGTGAGACAGGGAGACGTCATTTCTCCGAAACTGTTCACTGCTGCGCTGGAGGATGTCTTCAAGGTTCTGGATTGGAAGTCGCTTGGCATCAACGTTAATGGCGAGTACATCACTAACCTTCGTTTTGCCGACGACATAGTGGTCATGGCTGAGACCATGGAGAGCCTCAGTACAATGCTCGATGACCTCAATAGAGCTTCCGAAAGAGTGGGTCTTAAAATGAACATGGACAAAACCAAGGTCATGATGAATGCCCATGTAACACCCACTCCTATCAAGATCGGAGACTGTTTACTTGAAGTTGTAGATGATTATGTCTACCTGGGACAAACGATCCAGTTGGGTAGATCCAACTTCGAGAAAGATGTCAACCGTCGAATCCGACTCGGCTGGGCGGCGTTCGGGAAGTTGCGTGGTATCTTCTCGTCCAATTTACCGCAATGTCTCAAGACAAAAGTCTATGACCAGTGTGTGTTGCCAGTGATCACCTATGGGACCGAGACGTGGTCGCTCACAATGGGCCTTATCAGAAAGCTTAAAGTCACCCAAAGGGCAATGGAGAGGGCTATGCTCGGCATTTCCTTACGTGATCACGTCAGAAATGATGATATCCGCAGGAGAACCAAAGTTACCGACATAGCCCGAAGAATTGCTAAACTTAAGTGGCAGTGGGCAGGTCACATTGCTCGCAGAACGGATGGCCGTAGGGGCCGAAAAGTTCTGGAATGGCGACCGCGAACCGGAAGACGATATGTTGGAAGGCCTCCCACTAGGTGGACCGATGACCTGGTTAAGGTTGCGGGAAGGCGCTGGATGCGAGACGCACGGGATCGGTCAATGTGGCGACGCCTGGGGGAGGCCTATGTCCAGCAGTGGACGTCTTTCGGCTGAAATGATGATGATGATGATGATGATAGATTCTTTTACTGATTGTTTTGTGAATGTGTGAACATTGTAGGCCTTCTAGATTTCTAGACGCTTGTTAACATTTGTTAACTCTCTCGTTTATACAATTTTTTTTTAGTTTCTTACGACTTATTGTCGGGCCTACGTTGTCCCCCCATATCTAAGCACTAATACTGTAACGTGGAAATATTGTAAAAACAAACCAATTTTTTTAAAAGAGTAACCGTGGAGTTTCTTGCCGGTTCTTCTCCACAGGAAACGACTAACCCGAACCGTGCACCTTTTGTCGACGTTTTATAAGTGCCCATGTAGGCCTATGTGAAATAAAAAACATTTGATTTGATTTGATTTGATTTGGGTAGGGGTCTAACTGTGGCAACTTTCCATCGGTAAGGAAACTCCAATGGTCCATATGGAGACATTTATAATATCCGTTATCCGCAAGGAAAGATTAAGCATATCCAACGTTATTTATTTATTTATTTATTTACACACAGTCATAACCTTCAGCATTTGACTTAAGGTCTGAAATAATACGGGAGACATCGCTTTGGTCAACCGGTAAGTGTGAATGTTGCTTCACAATATCTGTGGAACTCATAACAATGGATTGGTGGAAAAGTGGATTTAATATTCTTCCATAGCAATTTAGGAATTTTTATTTTATTATTAATATTGTGCTTAAAATATGCATTTTTTTGTGATACAGAGCACTTTCCACCAGACATTTTTTAACTGGTTGTAATAGGTTTTTTTTTTTGCTCCAACTTATTTTTCCTGTATTGAGTTAATGCCTTATCCCGTAACGTCATCATGAGCTTTATAGTATCCGTAATCCAGGGATAAGATGGCTCCCTGATAGTGCAAGTCTTTAGAGGTGCGTGAACATCGAACAAAGTAGTTATACAATAATTAAAATAGTCGACCATGTTAATGACGATAGAAAATTCAGAAGCTCGTTCCACTCTCAATTTCGATAAATCCCCGAAAAAACTATCCCTATATCCTATCTTTTATCGGCCTAAATTTGATTACAAATGGAGTAAATTTGTCCCGCTTTATATTAAATTCACTGATTATAATGGAGTGGCCACACATCGAACCAAAGGGTTAAACTGTCGTGTATCTTGCCTTCAGGTCTGTGCACAGCAGGTCGATCAGAGTCTCACTAGTATCAGTGAAGTGAGTCGGCATCGTGACTAGCTGAACGAGCCTCATACAATTTAAGAATTGTAAATTTTTTTTGGTTTTAGCCTCGTTTATGTTGAGCATGTTTACATTGAAATCACCGAGCAATATGTGATAACCACAGTTACCCACTGATGCAAGAGTGTTAGTGATGGCATCCAGGAATAGATCAACGTCCAACCACGGTGGCCGATACGCGGTACCAATGGCAATTTTTTTCCCGCTTAGTGAAGTGGTAAGCCACATTTTTTCGACAGAATCGAACCTGGGATTAACCGTGCCAGTACGCGCGCTCAGGCCACGGCGTAGATAAAAACCAACGCCCCCACCACGGCCCGCGCGAACTGCAGTCGACCGCGGTGTGTGACGTAGCCGATAGCCCGGTATGACGTAGCCGATAGCGCGCGCCCCTCGTCGCTCGGCTTAAGCCACGTCTCATTTATAGCCATAATATCGAAACTATATTTGACTATTGCACAAATAAAATCATCATCATCCGTACCCAGAGAGCCTGCGTTGAGGAAGCCAACTTTAAGATATTTCCCACTTTTAGGCATCATGACTGTACTTTTGTTCGTTGATGAATGCTCATTAGTTTGGTGTTTTTGTATAGTTCAGATTAATTATTAATTATTTTATTTTGTGCTTTTTGCAGATCTTTAATTGCAGATTTTGTAGCGCATCCCGAGATGTTGATAAGACAATTTATGTGTGAGCGAATTAATGAGTTGTAAATATTGAAGAGGTTTTTTGGGATGTTATTTATGTACCCGCGCATTGATCCCATTAACAATGTTATTTTTGATTTTATATAATCAATGTGCGCTTGCATAGTGAGTTTGTTGTCTACTCTAAGTCCGAGGTATTTTTCACAATTGCTTTTGATGATTTTAGTGTTGTTTATGTGTAAAGCTCACCCAGCTTCAGCGATTTGTTAATTTTTAGCTGAGAATATCATGTATAAGGTTTTAGAACCTCCTATTTTGTCTACAGTCGGTTAAAACAATCTATATTTACCTTAAACTTTCACAGTGTCTGTCAACGACATATCTGGCCTGACTGAGCTCGTCAGCGAAGCTTGCAGCGCGCGCCGGATGCTGGGTGATGCTGCTGCGTACACTAGAGGGTTTAGTGCGGAGTTGGTGAACCCCAGCCATGTACACCATTGCCAGACTGAGTCCCAGACGCAGTCGCAGAGGGAATCTGGAAAATGTTTTAGAGGTAGTAAATCATCAGTTCCAAAGCCATACCCTTTTTACTGAGGAAAATGATTATAGATACCTTCCGATTGGAAAACGGAAGGTCATGTCGAAATTCAAAGTACTAAAACCCCACAGTTCTTACGGCTACCACGATTCGGGGGCCCGGGATCCAAAGTTGGTTTGGGCGCACGGTTGGCGCAGTGGTTGAGCGATTGACTACTGCGCTGCGTGTCGCAGGTTTGATTCCCGCACGGAACAAATATTTGTATTACCTACAAATAGTTGTTTCTGGCTCTGGGTGTTTTGTGTATGTGAGTTTATATGTTTGTAAACGCACCCACAATACAGGAGATTCTAGATTCTAGTGTGGGGCAACGACTTAAAAAAGCAAAAAAAAAAAAAAAAAAAATATTCTCGCGCACTCTCGACTGGTATAAAGTGTATAAAGTGGCGATGTGATATCCTCGTGCCACGGAAAGCACGTAAAGCCGTTAGTCTCGTGTCTGATCTCTCTCAAGTCAAACAGATTTGCCGTCCCATTGGAGTATTAAGTATGGGAACCGAGATGGCTCGCGCACTTACTTTCAGAAAGTAAATAATCAACTTACCAACTGGCAGCACTATGAATGGAGTCTAGTAAGACGAGGTACAGCGCCTTCAGTCTGTGGCGCGCTGTTGGTGAGAGATGATAGAGCAACTGTAAACATAGCATTAAAATTGTTACTTATCAGACACGGCATTTTATTTCTAGTAGGCTTGCGCTTGACCACTATCCCACCTGATGGCGATGATTTGGTCGACGGTGTAACACGCTTGCCTAGAAGTAACCTATTCACTCTTGACATAAAGACCCCTAGATTGTAGCCAGTGGCGGCCTTAGGGGGTGGCGAACAGGGCAATCGCCCGGGGCCTCGCTCTTGCAGGGGCCTCACGCTACAACCCAAAAAGCTTACAATTCTATCCCTAGCAAACAATAAAGTTGGTCGATTAATTATTTTATAGTAAAGTACTAATATTACAAAGGCGAAAGTTTGTGAGTGTGTGTGTGTTTGAATGTTTGTTACTTCTTCACGCTCAAACGGCTGAACGGATCTGGATGAAATTTAGCACAGATATAGATTTCAGTCTGGAATAGTACTTAAGATACTTTTATTCCGGAAATATGTTCCCTTAGGCTTATTTTTTAAATTCCCGCGGGCGAAGTCGCTGGCAGAAGCTAGTTAATAACAAAAACAATAAGTTTTATATGTCATACATTGTAAAAACCGGCCAAGTGCGAGTCGGATTCGCGCACGAAGGGTTCCGTACCATACTCGCAAACAAAGGCAAAAATATCACGTTTATTGAATAAGAGTCCCACTTAAATATTTATTTTATTCTGTTTTTATGTATTTGTTGTTATAGCGGCAACAGAAATACGTCATCTGTGAAAATTTCAACTGCCTAGCTATCACGGTTCATGAGATACAGCCTGGTGATAGACAGACAGACATACGGACCGCGGAGTCTTAGTAATAGGGTCCGTTTTTACCCTTTGGGTACGGAACTCTAAAAAGGACAAGGGCCTCGCATACCTGCCGCCCGCCCGGAGCCTCGCAGCGGTTAAGGCCGCCCCTGATTGTAGCTATCGGGAAACACAGACTCCGGCAGGGAATGCCACTCCTTAGCTGTACTCATAATGAATGTATTTCCAAAACGTTTAGTGCGTATGGGTGGCATGTCCACCATGTACCGATGGCACATCGCCGTACGTTTTGTAGTCCGATGATGAAACGGGCTTGTCGGAATTAGATCATCCAATTCCATCGCACACTTCGGTCCACCTAGTTTGATGATTACGTCCTACAAATTATAAAGATTGGTAAGAAACGATTGGAAATGTAACTTACACAGTATTCGTTTGACGGTCCTGTGAACAAATGTTGTTTGAAGCAACGCTTCTTTTTAATGCTGGTTTAGGAGTTATGTCCTGAAATACAAACAAAAATAAGCATACTATAATAAGGTAATATTAATGATCATTCGAAATGAAAAATGATAAAAGAAACACAAACATGTTTTTCAAATACCTATTCAACGATACCCACATAACTTTGTGACCTTATTTTTTTTCTTTTTCACTATACTAATTTGGTTTCTGTTTGTCACCATATTGAATTTTGATTACTGTTATGTCTTTGAATTAAAAATAACTCCCAAGACAAATCGATTGACGTAAGAATCATCAAAATCAACCCACCCGTTTGGTCTCTACTAAACTCCGTTTAAATAACATAGACATTTATTTTCCAATTTTAATGTAGCCAGTGATACTCGCAGGGTTAATACGAATCGATTGACGTGAGAATCATCAAAATCAACCCACCCGTTTGGTCTCTACTAAACTCCGTTTAAATAACATAGACATTTATTTTCCAATTTTAATGTAGCCAGTGATACTCGCAGGGTTAATACGAATCGATTGACGTGAGAATCATCAAAATCAACCCACCCGTTTGGTCTCTACTAAACTCCGTTTAAATAACATAGACATTTATTTTCCAATTTTAATGTAGCCAGTGATACTCGCAGGGTTAATACGAATCGATTGACGTGAGAATCATCAAAATCAACCCACCCGTTTGGTCTCTACTAAACTCCGTTTGAAATAACATAGACATTTATTTTTACAAACCTTTTCACAATCCATTCAACCGATATTGAGCTCTATTCCGTAAACATAAGGATGACAAAAAAGCGTAAACATGTTACCAAAACCAATTGTTTACTATAGCTGCAATTTTCATATTACTGAAGTTATAGAAGTCAAAATTGGTTGAACGGGCCGCTAAAAGGAATAATTTAAATGTTTAATGCTATTTCAAATGGTAGTATAATAATTATATTAAAACGGTGGTATCTGGATGTCCGCTGGATAGAGGGCTTCAACGCGCACACGGCTATATATAATATATCATAGTTCCTCCAGAAATAAAGGGGGTTTTGTTGATTTGTAGGATTGAAACATAGTGAAAATTAACTAAAATAAAAACCTAATTTGCAAGTGATTGATGAAGAAGAGGACCGCAACATCAACAAAGTAAAGTTTCGGGGTTCGAGAGCTCGCAGGCGCGTCGACCTCATTCGTAGCCATCGACATGGAAATTTAATCCACACACCACCTCCTGACCTGCAGAACCGCTTCAAATAGTCATGAAAAATCAAGTGTTACATTTCCTACATAAAAAGCCTTCAACAAGTAGCAGCCATCAATCAAAACTTCAGGACTCCTGGAACTGAACTATAGGTACAGGGCGTCAACGCGCTAGGGCTGGAGACTTACAACCTCCCGTATATAGTACCCGGCGATCACGTCCGTCCGGTACAACCATGTAATTTTTACAGTAAAATTGTATAATCCACAAAGTCATAAGACATTTGGGGCCTTCGTTATGTCTGTATATATCGCACAAACATATTTCTTTTTATAAACAGTGCCACATTTTTCTGAACCGTTTTGTTCATTGAAAAATAATTGTTTTTTTCGAAATAAGCTTAAATGGAATTGTAAATAACTTTCTCAAATATTTTTGACTATATTTGTCGGGTTTAGTGACTTTAGTTTTAAATTTAAAGTTACGCAGGCCTTATCGGTGGGATTTCGTAATTGCAGACGTAAAGCCACCAATATTGGGTGCAGATTTTCTAAATCATCATAAACATCTGGTTGACGTCAGTGTTCGAAAACTCATTGACCAGGTAACTGATTTAAATATAGCATCAATAGTAAGCATGAGTGAACCTTCTGTACTTTCTGTTAGCATCGATCATCCTTATCATGACCTCTTATTGAAATTTACAAGCATAACTAAACCAATGTCATTCGTGGAAACGAAACCGAGCTCTGTATTAAAACAACCGGACCACCGATCTTTGCACGAGCACGGCCTCTAGCACCCATCCGATACCAACGTGTCAGAGGTGTATTCAACAAAATGCAAGAAATAGGTATCTGTCGACCTTCAAAGAGTCCTTAGCCTCAAGGCAAGCCCCTTACAAGTAGTTGAGAAAAAGAATGGGGATGGGGGCCATGTGGCGGTTATCGCCGACTAAATGCAATCACGAAGCCAGACAGATACCCAATGCCGCGGTAACAAGATTTTACCAATAACATGGCCGGAAAGAATATTTTTTCAAAAATCTGTATAAATAGGGCCTATCATTGCATTAAGACCGCGCTGGAGGACGTCGAGAAAACAGCGATAATAACGCCTTTCGGCCTATATGAGTTTACTCGAATCGTTTGCGTAATGCCGCGTTGACCTTCCAGCGATTCATGGACTCGGTTTTCCACGGCCTGGATTTTGTTTTTAATTATATAGATGATGCACTGATCATGAGTGGGAATAAAACTCAGCACCTCGAACATTTTGGCATAATTTATCAGCGGTTTCAACAGGATATCACAGCGGGATAACAGTAAATTTAGATAAATGCGCTTCCGGGCAAACTTATTTCGAATTTTTAGGCTACCACGTGTCACCACATTCGTCTGACAGAAGAAAAGGTCAAGGCCATCATAGACTACCCAAAACCAGAGACAGTTGAAGAGTTACGGCGTTTCACAGGTATGGTGAAATTTACCGTGCTCAGTTGCCCAACGCAGCATCGTATCAGTCGGCTTTCAACAAGTATTTCGGGAACACAAAAAAAAGGGACAAAGGTAAAATCCAATGGATCGAGGAAGCTAGTGAGGCCTTTGAACAATGTAAGATTGGTTTTAGAACGGCCGCTACATTGTCACATCCAAGGAATGATTCAACGCTTGCCTTGATGACCGACACTTCTGAGTTTTGTGTAGGTGCAGTTTTGCAGCAGGAAGTTAATGAAATTTGGGAACCTTAGGCTTATTTCTCAAAAAACGTTGACCCAACAGAAATACTACGCTTACAACCAGGAATTATCCATACTAATATTATAAATACGAAAGTAACTCTGTCTGTCTGTTACCTTTTCACGCTTAAACCGCTGAACCGATTTAGATTTAATTTGGTATGGAGATAATTTGAGACCCGGGCAAGGCACAACATAGTCTCCTATTTTTTTCAAAAACACGACGGGGGAGAAATGTGGTTGGGGTAGTTTTGCATGAAACTTCTTATTATGCCTTAAGCCGCTAAACCGATTTAGATGAAATTTGGTATGGAGATAGTTTTAAATCCTAGGAAGGACAAATACTAATATTTTTCATAAACACGAAGGGGGAGAAATGGGGGATGGGACGTTAGTTTTGAATGAGACTTCTTAATAGGGCTTAAACCGATGAACCGATTTAAATGAAATTTGGTATGGGGATAGTCTGAGACCATGCCATATAGGCTACTTTTTTTTGCATAAAACACGAAGGGGAGAAAAGGGGGCCGGGGTTAATTTTGTATGTAACTGCCTATCATACAACTTCTTCTTATTATGAATCGATTTAGATTCAATTTGGTATAATTTGATATTCTGAGACCGTAAGAAAGACATAGGCTACTTCGTTTTGCAAAAAACATAAAATACGAAAGGGGAGAAATGGGAGGGTTAATTTTTTATGTAACTTCTTATCATGCAACTTATTCTGATTATGGACTGATTTAAATGAAATTTAGTATGGAGATAGATTGAGACCCTGAGGAGGACTTAGGCTACTTCTTTGTGCATACAAATCGAAGGTAAAGAAACGGGAGGGTTTAGTTTTGTATGAAACTTATTATTATGGGGTTGTAAAGATAAGATGTACAAATTTTCTTCATGAAGCAGAATTTCGGCAGGTGGTAGTATAAAGATAATAAAGTTGGTTAATAAATGATTTTTGAAAATTAGAATTTTTACGGTGTAAATGGGGCAAGCTGAACTTAGTATGCAACATTTTATTGTGGCTTTCGATTAGGTTTAAACTTTTCAGGCATGTTTTTGATAAAAAATGTTTGTGATCTGAATATTTATTTAGATTATGTTATTGGATGAGGATTCGTTATACACAATAAGGGCTAAATATAATTGGTGCCAATATATTAACAGGTATGGGAAAAAGGGCAAGCGTGTTCATACGTCGAATCCCAATTATTCCCACTGACCTATCATACAATACAAAAGACTCCAGTTTCCAGTCAAACTAAGTTTTGCTATAACTATTAACAAAGCTCAAGGGTAGTAGGCTTGCTTTACCCACGGCCAGCTACATGTATCTGCTGATGTTCGTGTTTGTCCAGGGCCCATAATTTATTAGCACCAAATGGAAAGACATACAACATATTATATACCAGCATCCTAAAATGTTGTACACATGATTAACGGCATAATTAAGAAAAGTCGTTAGATAAAATTGATGTCAGAGTGGTATCTTCAATTTGCAGCAAAGCAGAACCCATGAGTCTGTAGTTTATTTGTTTCCTTTTGTAATTATTTAACCTATACCTATCACCGTGTACACAGACCATAAACCGCTAGTTTACGCCTTTTCAAAATTAGGAAAAACATCCGATGAAACAGCTCGTAGAATTAGGCATGTGTCATATATCAGCGGCTTGACAACCGATATACGTCACATAACTGGACATAGCGACACAGTAGCCGATACCTTATCGCGTGTGGAAACAGTTGTCGTCCCACGAGTATAGACTACAACCGGATAGCTGAGTAGCAACGACTACGTGATAGCATGCAATGCAAATAATAGCAGCCGTATCACTTTAAAGAAATTATATTAATCTACATGTAATAAGCCAATATATTGTGACGTATCCACTGATTGTACGCGATCGTATATACCACAAGAATTAAGGCGAATCGCGTTCGAAAGTAAAAGACCCGGCAATTAATCAGCAATTTTTTTCTCGCCCTTGATGAACAGCAACATTAACGAATGCTCTAAAACATGCAAATAGTGTCAACGATCAAAAATCGGTCGCCATACTATAACAAATATAGACCAGTTTCCTATAGTCGATAGATTCCAACACATACATATAAATATAATCAGTCCGCTTCCGATTTCGCAAAATGGTTTCAAGTATTGCTTAACGTAACGATAACAGACCGGTGTAGACGATGGCCTGAAGCCCTCCCCATGCAGGCTATCACCGCCGAGAAAGTCGCGGGTATTTATACAGAGATTGGATCTGCCGATACGGTTGCCCAGTAAAATTAATTAGCGATCAAGGCCGCCAATTCGAAAGCACGCTTTTCCAACAACTATTGAAAATTAAGGGTATTTATAGGATACGCACCAGAGCGCTGGCATAGAACACTTAAAGCCGCCCTTATGGCTCGATTAAACATTCTCGCTCGATTATTACAGTTATGTTAGGTCTCCATGCAGCATGTCGAAGCGATAGTGGGATATCAGCTGCAGAATTATATTTACCATTGTACTGCTCGGCGGGCCGGAAATGACATCATTCTTATCGTAACAATAAAATAGAACAAGTTGTTCAATATATTAAAATCTTTAATGCTTTCAATATAAAATACTCGTTAGTCACACAATGGTCTAAAAACTGAACTGAATTTTTAGAAATGATCAGTAAGAATCATTCCCAATGCAAGCAAGTACTGTCCGTAAACTGTTATTTCGTAAAGAATAATTAAAACTTACTTTGTCTGGCTCGTATTAGTGTAAAAACAGTCCCACTGTGCTGTCCGTAACACTAATTTCTCGAGCAGAAAAAACTTTTAAGTATGTACCTTGTTGTTGGTAGGTAGGTACAGAGTAAACAAGATGTGTTATCTCGTATCCTTGTATTTTAATAACAGATGAAGATTGTTATGCTATCAAATTAAATAATAGTAGTTTATGAAACTTTTGCATAATAAAGGGTATTAAAACATGAGCGTGTGTTTAAAAACCGAGCCGTAGGCGAGGTTTTTAATAGTATTCACACAAATGTTTTAATACCTAGTTATGTGCAGTTTCATACACTACTTTATCTACACTCACACATTGGGATTGAACCTACTAAATACCTTTTTTGCATTTTCCATGCCATAAAGTCGTGATAGCATTTATCATATATTTTTTTCGACTTTGCTGGTAATAGATTATGAGTAATTTCCTTCGCCGCATCTAAAATATCGGGCGAAGTCAAATTTTCTTCACATTCTCTGATCTCATGAAATTCAATAAATCAAAATCTGCAAAATATGAATGGCGCCAAAACCCAGCACATCACCGCATTAACCGCGCATGCGCTAAGGTTTAGCACGCACTGCGATTTTTATTCGCGCGAATTTTTCCGCCTATTCTGCGACCTTTGGCGAAGCTGCTCGCATTGCGGTAAAAAAAAACGTGCAGAAATAATACCGCAAGAAAGCCGTGTTTTGCCACAGAATCCACCGCACCGCGGCGGGAATTTAATTCGCGCGAATATTTTGAGCTCTATGAACAGGTAGAAAGAGACAAAATTGTCGCGAATAAAAATCGCAGTGCGTGCCAAGCCTGAAGCGGGCATTGCGCTTCAAAAACGGGCCGAACAATAGGGCCACAAATACGGTTGCAAATACGGTTGTGGCCCTATTTCAAATTAGTATGGTCCAATCATAGCCAACATTAATACGTTAAAAATGTCGCAATGTGCGTTCAAAAACTGTGCAAATAGCCACCGTAACATCTTGATTTTAGAAAGAATATTTTTTTTTCGGTAAATTTATATCATTAGGTGTATTTCATATAGAAAAATCTAATTAAATAGTAAATATGAATCAATTACCAAATATTATCGTTGTTTGACCAACGTTTGCGTCAAAAAAGCGAACGCTCCAACTATTGTAACAAACATGGACTGTTCAGGAACAGAGAATGCATGGAGTAGTTTGTAAAGCAATTTTTTTTTTAGCTTTCCTAATGTCCTTTAGAAAACGAAATAAAGTAACCCCTAAATTTCCTACATAGTGTTATTAACCCTATTACTGTAATTTTAAGTTTTATTTTATAGTAAATATTTTTGTACCTACATATAACTAACTTATAATTTTCAAGTTTTCAAGCAAACCCTACCCTACTACCTACCTTCCTACCATATCTAACTACCCTACCTACCTAACCTAGCTACCCGCCCACGTAAATATTTTTACGCCACGTAATATTTTTAAACTGTCTCTTTATTCGAGCAAACAAAACAAAAAAAATATTATTCAAATCGATCCAGCCGTTTTTGAGTTTTAGCGAGACCAACGAACAGAAATATCTTTTTATAATATAGAAAGATAGGTAGATAAGTGTGTTTGGCCATTTGAGCGACTTATTTTCATTCCTGATTCTTAATCTAGTATTTCCATAGATCGATAATATAAAAAAATAATTGAACGTTTCGACTCCACTCATTCCTTGTCCAAGCAGCGAGCCATAACATAAATTTTGAAAATTCGAATTTCGGATTGCTTTTTTTGGCACATTGTAATTTAGACTTTAATATTTGCGTGTAAGACTAAATTCGTATTGAGCTTATACATTTTTTATTGCGTTTTGTACAGTTTTGTGAATGCAACTTTAAACATTGCATTTAAGGTAGAATTTACATTAATGTATATTTATTTCAAGTAGAATTCTTAGAATTACTTAAACACAATTGGCGTCAGTTTTAAAGATAAGTTTTGTATGGGATCCTATATCTAGTGTTTTCTTCATTGAAGATTATAGCATTATTTTGTTACAGCTAAAGTGTTATAATAAGATTCAATTTTAAAATTTTAGTAGGTATTGTGTTTATAAAACATGTCAATATAAACTCGTTTTGAAGTTTATAATTCGAATATTACGATATGAGAGTAGATAAAAATAATTGTGTAAAAAAGCAGTGTTGACCTAATTACGAGTAACCAACTCGTAATTAGGTCAACACTGCTTAATATTATAGTACATACCTTGATCATCTAACGGAGAATCACCATTCTCAGCACAGCACATGAGTTATCCCAGTAATACGTATCACGCGATTGATGCCATTTCCGTTTTAATTTTCTTTGTAATATTCTAATTTTATGTTTTATACGATCAAAATCATCACCTTTTAGTTTAGGCATTATTTTAAAATTATAACAATAACACTAAATATTAATGTAACTCTTATCGCGAGCGTGTGTGGAACCGCGCAACACAAAAAAGCGAATGACATGTATTACTGTGTTGCCAGTGGCAGATTGTCAAATATTACAAGAGACATCTCAAAAAGCTACATTTTAATGAGAAAAGTTACATTACCTTATTATGGAAGACGACACTAATACGCTCACTCGCTCGCCGGAGTAAACGGGCTGGAAGATTTAGAAATACACGTAAGTGAGAGAGTGAATATGCAATACGTCAATTTGTGTGTCACAAAATCAGGTGCGACACGGCGAACGAACACTTTCTTAGATGCGTTCCGTTTCACGATTATTTTTCGTTTGCTGGCAAAAATTTCAATATTTTTTATTAACTTTTAAAAGTAACGTCTAAGTTACATTTTGAGTCGTGTTACATAAGAAGGTCAAAAGTAACGTCAAATGTAACAAAAAATAAATTCAGGCAACGCTGCACGGATGGCGGGCGCCGAAATCAAGTGGAATAAAAAACGCACAAATAAAAAGTAGCTGCAGACGGTATCAAAATATTCTCAAAATAGTGTGAAATGGTGTACCATGCGTTACGACATGAACATGTGTATTAAATGCTACTATCGAGTACAAAGCCTGAAGTAAAATGGTTCTTGGGGCAACAAAATTTTGATTTGCTTATTACTTGCCAGGCTGCTTTTGATTTTTTTTCTAAAACATTTATAAAATGGTTATTTTGGGCTTTCTGGTTTAATTTTATTATTTTCCTGTAAATTTTGGAATATTTTTGAAAATCAAGTTTATTTTTTGTGTAAGGTAATCCTAACCCAAAAAATATCTATAGTCTATATGCCCAGAGTAGCTGTCTCTGTTTTTTTACTACATATTTTAATTCTATAATTGATAAATAACCATTTAGTCTTTTTATTACTATACATAGTGACATTCTTTTCCGGAAAGCATAAACGATATAATAACAAAAAATCATCTTTCAAATTAAAATTCTTAAGACTCGTTTGCATCTTCGGCGTTGTACACTTGCAAGATAGATAAACACTTCAAGTGATTTTTTTATTTGGTTAAATTACGAGTACATGCTGAAATGTCTTTTTTTTTAGTTTTCCAGAATTTTAACATACAGATTTTATTGATAAGTTGTTTGAGTAACTGAGAAGTATGATGAGATTGATCTGAAAAAACTAGATCCATTATTTTCACTTTGCATTCTTTTCGGTAAGAGTTTGCAAAATTGTCGATGCAAGAATTACTACTTCATCTGGTCGGTTCATAGAGATCAAGTTTGAGATTATATTGAGAAAATGTTCAAATTCTAATGCACTTTTGTTTGTTTTTATTTCATCGATATTGAAGTCGCCTGTTAGTGTGATATTTTTATTTGTAAGTCAAGAATTTGCCCAATTTGTTATAGTTAAATTTAGGTATTCTATATACGCAGACCATTATAATATTACTAGCTGACCCCCGCGGCTTCGCTCCCGTCAAATGGCTACTTACCTACCTACCCGGTATACCCTGCCCACACTGCCTACCCGGCCTATCCGGCCTACCCTGCCTATCCTGCCTGCCCTGCCTACACTGCCTACCCGGTATACCCTGCCTACACTGCCTACCCTGCCTACCCGGCCTACTCGGCCTACCCTACATTAAGGACTATTTGGAAGACAAGTCAATTGAGTCTGAAATTTGTAAATTAGATTAAGTGCCATCACTGATTGTCAATAAATTTGCACGCTATGTTAAGGCAGGATATGCTGAAACAAATTTACTGTAACACCTTATGTACCATATTCTAGCAAATAAATATTTTTAATTTGATTTTGATTTGAGTTATTGTCTATGGTCTTGTTATGGTATAGTTAACAGGTTCGTTACCAAGGACTCGCCTCGCTCGAGACAAAATGGTTTTTAATTATTTCAGTAATTACGGCAGTATAATATGTTAAAGGCAATAATCCAAACAAACGTGAAGTACTGTCACTCCTAAAGAATTTACCCTACCTACCCTGCGTACTCTGCCTCTGCCTATCCTACCTACCCTACCCTACCTACCCTGCCCTACCTTCCTACATAATATTTGTTATGTATCGTCAATAGTTTTCACAGCGCACGCCAGAGAATGAATTTTATAGGCAACATTTTGCTACTTTAGGTTAGATAAATGCAATTTTCATAAGGATCTCCAATTTTTTTGTAAATATATTATAGCATATGACACTCAGGAAGAATGTAACTTTCTACTGGTAAAGAATTTTCTTCTGGAAATTCTTCTTCTGGATCTATCCAGAGATTACCCCCTACAACGTCCGTCACAAACTCATAAACTTTACCTCTTTAAAATATTAGTATTAGTATAGAATATGAGTTATCAGCTCTATGCCACAGCACTCGAAAATACCGGTCACTGATTATTTTGATACCTCCGTTAACTCTCTACAATGTAATCCTATTTAAACAAATATACAGGTTCCTCCTCGTTTAATATTTCTCGAAAAGAAGGCAGCTAGGCAGTAATTAGGTAGATGTAGCAAGCTCTCGTAACCTGTCTCAACAAAATATTCTGCTAGTTTTCTTAATTACTAAAGGGTAATCTTGTCTGCGCTAGACAAGATTCGTGTCTGGATCTGATAAAATTCTTGACGTGTACATGATGAATTGTTCGTATAAGTTAAGAATGCTTGACATAAGGTTTTATATCTGCTGAAGACATCATAGCCCGAACCTAGCATTTGGCTTATCAGGCCTTTTTTATCCAGATGTATTCGCAAAAAATATGTAGTATCCTTGTTCTGGTAATATCTGTATTTCGGTAAGGAAGTTGTTGTAAGCTTCCGTATGTAGCTTAGAATCCGATAATGCATAATATCGTCGCCATTATAACATTTCTAACTTTAGACGAAATACGTCACTTGTCAAATTACGGGTCAACATCTACCCTTCATAAATGCCAATTTTAATCCTTAAACTGTTGCAAATATGTTTTGGTAGTGTAACACTTTTTTTTAGTAGAAGGCGATCTTGCTAAAGGAAGGTTTGTTACCTGGATTATCATATTTCATTCACTATATTGCATCCCTTTTTATGTCGCTTCTTTATTCAGGACTCGTGGCTGAATTGTGTAACCACTTAGAAACGGCACTCTGGCATAATAAACTCCCCGATAAATACATTCTTTTCACTTTTCACAATAACAATAAAATTACCAGATATTATTTGTTTGTTTTGACGGACTGCCAGCTGTCATTTGGGCGTTCGACGTTGCGTTCGGAAACGCGCAAATGGTTAGCTGGAAGCATTACATATTTAAAATCATTTTATTAGTCAGCGATTGAGTTCAATTCGAGATTTGTTTTGGGATGACGGGAGATTGTTGTCCAGATTTATGTCGGTCAGGCGATTACTTTTATTTTATTTAGAATTTTCGGCTTGGATCGTTCTGAAATGTCAAGTGTCACTCGACATTGGCGGGCGACGCGTGCGTCCGGCTATGTCAACCAGAGTGACATAAAGTATAGTATTTGTGTTTTTATAAAATTTAGTGATGAATTGAACTTAAATGAGTTGACGGATGTGATTTGAACCTGGGATGGTGTATTTTATGGAAGGGTGAATGTTCCGTGTCATTTCTTCAAGGATTGAAATTGTTTCGTGGGTTAGTTAAAATCAAAGTGATTAGATTTTTGTGCGATGCGTATCCGAACGGCACTGGGTGATTTGACGTTTTGGTTTGTGCGTGCGGTGATCTTTTTAGGGTTCCGTACCCAAAGGGTAAAAATGGGACCCTATTACTGAGACTTCACTGTCCGTCTGTCTGTCTGTCTGTCTGTCTGTCACCAGGCTGTATCTCATGAACCGTGATAGTTAGAAAGTTGAAATTTTCACAGATGATGTATTCCTGTTGCCGCTATAACAACAAATACTAAAAACAGTATAAAATTAATATTTAAGGGGGGCTCCCATACCTACAACAAACGTGATATTTTTGCCGTTTTTTGCTCGATATTAATAACGGCAACAGGTAGACGCTTGAAATATTTACAAAATATTCAGTTGTATATTCTCTTCAAAAAATAATAATTATTAAATTAAAATAAAATAAATTAAGGGGGGCTCCCATACAACAAACGTGATTTTAATTGCAGTGTTTTGTGATAATGGTACGGAACCCTTCGTGTGCGAGTCCGACTCGCACTTGGCCGGTTTTTTTTCTTTTTCGGCGAGGCGGCGAGGTGACCGGCAGGCTTATTACGTATCTTTTGCAAGAGCAAAACGATAGCGATCAAACGCTTTATGTCATAAAAGTCGCCATTACCTGAAGTGTAGGTATGGTTGTTCCTACACAATCGTTTGCTAATCGCTCGCTGTTTCTCAAATGCACTTATTTAAAAAAAAAACCGCCAACAACTCTAAAACTTTTGTATTGAAGAGCAATTATTGCGCAAAAATCGCTATCGTTTTGCTCTTGCAAAAGATACGTAATAAGCCTGCGGATCTTTGGTCACCCGCCTGCCAGCGTGCTGGTTGGGCCGAAGCCCTAACCAGGAACCTGTAGGTTGAAGTGGTTGCTGAGAGAGTGGCCGGTTTTGCTTTGGGACGCGTGAGTGCGTCCCGGCGACCAGAGGCTGCTCGTGTGCTGGTGATTGGTGATTGGTGTGTCAGTGTCGCTTGGTCCACGTGTTCCGTGTGCCGGCGACCTGGGTGCTGTTTGTTGCTGCGGTGTGATCCCTGGCGTGATTGTGTTCCCAAGTTGGGCTCATAATCCCTCACGAACGACGTGGCGTGGGGTCGAAATTGGGCCGACCTATCTACCCTACGGGTTTTCCTTCCTTCGATAGGAGGGGTATTGTTGGGGCTGAAGACTGTCTGGTATTGTTGGGGCTGAAGACTGTCTGGTTTTGTTGGGGCTGAAGACTGTCTGGTTGTGTTGGTGCTGAAGACTGTCTGGTTGGGGCTGATTGCCTGGCTGAGGCTGTCTGCTCGAGGCAGGCCGTCGCAGAGTGGAGTTGGCTGGCTACGCGACGGTCCACAAGTGACAAGCTTTCAGATCCTTCTGTTCTTTTATTATTTTTTATTTTTTGTTCTTCCACCCTCAACTTAAAATTAGTTGATAAATTTTGTACGAAGAAAAGTTTGACCAGCCAACTGCAACCAGCGACCCTATAAACATTTTTCCTTTAGTGACGTGTTCAAGGGTTATTATTATTATTATTATATTCTTTATTGTACACCACAAAAATATATACACAGGACAAAAAACATAAAAGCAAGTGTACAATGGGCGGTCTTATCGCACAGGGCAATTTCTTACAGACAACCTTTGGATGGACTGAAAGAGAGGAGAGAAATTTAGGGTTGTCAGTGTACAATATATCTTAAAAAATAATAAATATACATAATAACATAAAATACATACATACAATAATACATAATATACTAATATATAACAAAAATATAACAGAGCAAGGAGAAGACTAATTATAGCGAAAGGAAATGCTCCTTTACCATTTTTTTGAATGTTGGTAAGGATTGAGCACGCCTCACTTCAATAGGTAGTGCATTCCACAAACGAGCTGCTTGAACTGTAAAAGATTTGTCGAAGAAGGATGTGAAATGCATACGTATACTTAATTTCAGATTCTCCGATGATCTCAAGGACCTAGAATGTGTGTCACAAAGGAACTGAAAGCGTTCTTTAAGATAAAAAGGACTAGATGGATTAAAGAGCACGTTATATAGCAAAGAAAGTATGTGGGCATTCCGGCGAAGGCGAATAGGAAGCCATTTGAGCTTGGTTCGAAATTCAGAAACATGGTCATACTTGCGCAAGCCAAATATGAACCTGACACAGAGATTTTGAAGTCGCTCAAGCTTGTCCAATTGGTCTTGGGTGAGATCAAGATAGCTGGCATCAGCATAGTCCAGGATAGGGAGAAGTAGAGATTGGGCTATCGCAATTTTAGTGGTCATGGGAAGAAAATTACGAAGGCGTCTCAACGAACCAGCAGAAGCAAATAGTTTACGACTAACCTCCTGTAGCTGTTTGGTCCAGGAAAGAGTGCCGTCGATATAAATCCCCAGGTTCTTCACAGTGTGAGTTATAGGAACAATGGTATTGTTGAAAGAAACCTGGGGAAGTGACGCCCAGTCAATCCTAGAGACAGTTCGGGAACTACCCACAACAGCCACTTGAGTCTTAGTCGGATTGATCTTCAACCCAAACTCAGTGCTCCAGTCACCTATTCGAGCCAGGTCTATATTAATAGTCTCAATAGCGTCAGATAACTCTCCGAGAGGGGCTTGGGTATAAATTTGGAGATCATCAGCATACAGGTGGTAGAAAGAAGATATTCGATGAGTGATAGCATTTATAAATAGTGCGAAAAGTAGAGGAGATAAAACGCCGCCCTGCGGCACACCGGCAGAGGTGTGGCACCAAGAAGAGAAAGATTCTTCAATGCAAATACGCTGCCGGCGGCCAAACAGGTAACTATGAAACCAGTCAATTACCGAAGGAGATATGTTAAAAGAGCATAGGACGCCCAGCAAAATGTCGAAGTCAACCGTGTTGAATGCATTGCTAAAGTCGAGCAAAGCAAGTACAGTTAACTTGCCCATTTCCATGCCTGACCTTATATCATCCGTAATGTGCACAAGTGCTGAGGTAGTGCTGTGTCCCGGACGAAAACCAGATTGGAAGGGATTTAGCATTTTGTGTTTGGAAAGGAACGAGCTGAGTTGATGGTGGACAAGTTTTTCAAGGACTTTGGATAGGAAAGGAAGAATAGAAATGGGACGATAATCAGAGAAAGATGCAGGATGAGATTTTTTGGGTAGAGGAATAACTTGGGCATCTTTCCAGGCTTGTGGGAAGACACCACTGGAAACAGAGAAGTTGAGGATGTAAAGGATAACAGGAAGAATGTCATCAAGGATGGGGATAATCATTTTACGGCTGACACAGTCACTACCAACAGCGTTCGAAGTTATTGATACAATACTCTTTTTAACATCACAAGCAGTGAATTGACTTATAACAAAAGGGGAAAAATCAGGTACCGGAAGGTTTGAAAGATTACTTAGCGTAGTAGCTTTGGTGACCCTATCTAATACGGGTGAAGTACAAAAATGACTATTAAGTAAATTTAAATCCAAGTCTTTAGGAATCGTGTTATGAGACTTTTTTCCGATACCTAATGATTTGAGAAAATTCCAGACCTTAGCTGGATCACCATTCTGAACTTTACTATGGATATATTGGCGGTTTGCGATTCTACACACCTTGCTGCAGTGGTTTCTTATTGAGACGTATTTTTCTCTGTTGACGTCATTGGGCCTAATTTTAAACTTAAATTTCGCAGCTGCTTTTTTACTTAGTAAAAGTTTAATTTCATCAGTCAACCAAGGCGCTGGAAGATGTTTAACTCTCACGGCTCGAATAGGTGCATGTTTGTCATAAAGCTGAATCAGGGTAGAAGTCAAGATTTTAACTTGTTCATCGACGCATGAGGATGTCACCAGTGGTTTCCAGTCAATGTTACTGGCATCCTCTCGAAGACGGTCAATATCCATGCCATCAAAATTGCGAAGCAGAAGAGTTTTGAACTTATACTTAGGTGGTCGAATTTTATATGAAGTGAAAATTAGGTCATGATAGGAAAAGGCTTAATAAATATCTATAAATATATATAAAGGGTTACACTTAATAAATATCTATCTCAGTATTTGGTTCTTTATTGTTCCCAAGAAGAAATCGCGTTACAGTAGGCAAGCAGTGACCAGCAAGCTGCTTAGTAAGTTAACAATTTAATCATAAAGGGTCTAACAAAAACATAATTGGCCTCTAAAGGGAAACATAAATGTGACATGTGGGAGTACTCTGCCGAAGCTTCTAGGGAACACAGGCGTGATATTATGGTATGTTATTAATACACCGGAGTAAACTATAAACAAACCTTGGAATGCCTGTCTCAGTTCAATAGCGTTCACCGATCTTATTATCAAGTTTTGGTTCTAAGGTATGCTAACTAATTTCTAGGGCCGAATTAATTGATAATTAGATGCAGTTAACATACCGTTCACCAGATTGGATTTGCAGTTGGTATTTTATTGGAGCCAGGGATTAGTTATTAATTAGAATTAGGAGGTATTTTTTATGAAAGCGAAATTAGTAGGCTGAATGTAATTTTGTCAGTAATGTTCTTATTAGGTCAGGGTGATCAAGGTTACAGGACAGTTAATTCTGATGAACTTAACTGACAATCGTAGGTACTTAATAAATATCGCAATGAATCAACTAGCAAGATACTATTTTTACCCAACTGCCGAAGGAGGGTTATGTGTTTATCTATGAAGAGGATCCACAGTTGATAAGTGCAGTGACATTCCACCACCAAAATTATCTAAATGACTGACGGTAGCTACTTCACGATTGTTTGACTGACTCTCCAACTTTCCTGGTGGAATAAATTCGGTTTCAACTCACAACCTTGGAAAGTTTCTGACATTCGAAATCTGAGTGCAAAAGTGCATTTCATCCGCTAAAGTGGAAAGTTTTTAAAATTAGAATTTTTCTATTCAATAATTTTCTATACCGCTAGTCCACTGAATATGCATTAATATTAATTTATTTCATGTTTATGTTTATTTCATGTTTTATTTCATTCGAACTGGCCAGCACGATAATTGCATGAAAAAAAAACTTTAAAAAATTTATTCTTATTATTCAATTCACTTTCCATCATTTTGGTTTGGTAAATCTGTAAATATGTCGGATTTAGTCAATAGTAAGGACGTCAAAACAAATCACAAGCACGCCACCTGTCGGCAAATCAAGATCAAATACGCTTTGGCGCGCTTTCTATAATGTCCACGTCCAGCCCGCCACTTTGCCATATTTTCCAGGTCTGTGCATGTTTTTAATATATTTATGTCAGTAGGGCGGATATTCTCGATAACTTTTGGTTTTAGTTGATTATTTAATAGACAATTCCTATTGTCAATTAAAAAAAAATCCCTATTGTCTGTGGATCCGTCAAACGTCATTTTATCATTTAAATTTATTGTCAAAGTCAGTGCACGGTGCACGAAGTCTGGTCGCCATGTAGTGTTTACAAATACGTTTAAAAATACGTGATTGTGTTAGATCCTGACTGCAGACCCTGGAGCCGTGATGTAGGGCTACAAGAGGGAGTGTTGAACTGTTTTTAATAGCTTTTACTATGTATATTCTTCTTTTGATGTTTTCATAAATATATTGACAAGGTGCCGTCATGATATTAACGTTCTGAAACAGTTCCCATAGAGAATCGTGCTGGTGGAGATTGAATATCGCTTTGGCTCGTTTTTGCAGATTAAAAATTATTGACTCTGTCTGCAGCCCTTTCCCGTAGTAGGACACCGTAAGACCCCTAAAGACCGTTTTGGTAGGTCCGACCGTCCGTTACCGTAACGGGGTGCTTTTTAGGGAACAATAAAAATAAACCAATTGGCTTAGAACAGCGATTATTTTGTCAGAGTGAAGACAAACTAAAAAACACCCATGAATGGCATGTGTCCCTATAAATTTAGCAAAATTTTTGAAATGCTTAAAAAAACTTGTTAATTTTCTTTGAAATATTGTTTTTTTAAACCCCGACGGAAAAAGAGGGGTGTTATAAGTTTGACGTGTGTACACAGCAACACACGTCGAACTTATAACAGCCCCCTTCATCTGTGTATTTGTGTGTCTGTTTGTGGCATCATAGCGTCCAAACGGGTGAACCGATTTTGATTTCGTTCTTTTAAAAGGTGATTTTGTCGAGAGTGTTCTTAGCTATGTTTGAATAAAATCGGTTTAGTCATTATTCTTCTTCGTCGTATCGATGATTCCTCAATTATA
Organism: Anorthoa munda; assembly: GCA_945859665.1. Lineage (NCBI taxonomy): Eukaryota > Metazoa > Arthropoda > Insecta > Lepidoptera > Noctuidae > Anorthoa > Anorthoa munda. The sequence goes on from OX243893.1 coordinate 4,249,679, forward strand.
TACGTTTTGATCAGAACTCAGCCACGTCAACAGCGTTTTCATTTGCCTCACAAAGGTCCTTCAGGGTGCAGGTGTTGTTGCACAGAGAGCACGATAGGAGGTGAGTCATTGTTTGGGACGTAGCTCCGCAATCTCACTGCGGGTTATTGGAGTACCCCCACCTAACTAAGTTGTGCCTGCAGCGACCTACTTGGCTTCGGAGTCGGTTTAATGATTTCCAGGTGGGCCATGGAAGTTGGTGGCCTGCAGGGAGCTTTTCTGCAGGCTCAACATATTCAGTCGGAGGAGGATGTTTGAGAAGCCGCAGTCTCTTCTTTGCCTCACTAGAACTGCTGTCATTAATAGGTTTGGTTAACCTCAGAAAGCTAGGTTTAGTCATTCAAAAGTTTTGACTGTTAAAATCGGGGTGTTTTCGCAAGATTACGTGTTCAATAGATTGCCGATCGAAGCGTACCTACTATGTACTAGATACACAGTAGGTACATGTAGCATGAAATAAAATTTGCTGGTGTTTTTTTAAATTTTGAAATTTTAGTTGTTATGGCTTAATACAAACATATATCTTATGATTAGGGCGCACGGTTGGCGCAGTGGTTGAGCGATTGCCTGCTGCGCTGCGTGTCGCGGGTTCGATTCCCGCACGGAACAAATATTTGTATGACCTACAGATAGTTGTTCCGACTCTGGGTGTTGGGTATGTGAGTTTATATGTTTGTAAACGCACCCATGATACAGGAAGAAATTCCTAGAGTATTGAAACAAAGTAAAAAAAAAATTGTGTATTATTTTAATAGTTTTTTAGATTTTGTATGAATAAATGTCCAAAAAGGTCCAAAGTTATGGTTGTTAGATTATGTGGATATCGTAATAAGGAAGTCAGATACTAAAATTGCTCTATCTTTTAGCGTATGGTGATTGCAACCATTATGTGTGGTGTTTTTGTAGATAAAATTAACTGTATTTTTAGTTTTATTACTACAAGCCCGGATACATTGTAGGTGTAATATCAAGAGCTATTTGGGACATGGGTAGTGGCCCCAACAAGTTGACGAACAAAGGCACAGTCGTACCATCCATTTCTAGACGCTATTCAGGATTTATTCGACCCTCTGTAACTTCGTTGAAGATAAAGCCAGAAACCTGAATTTTCAGTGACTAAGAGAACTATAACTAGGCATTTGCCCAAATTAAATTCTATTTTTACCCGACTGCCGAAGAAGGATAATATGTTTATCGGTCTATGTATGTATGTGTGTAAGTATGTATGTTTGTTCCTATGTGGCGTTCTAGAGACCAAACTTTTGATGATTCATACGTCAATCGATTCGTCTTAACCCTGCAAGTGTCACTGGCTACATTAAAATTGGAAAGTAGAAAAATGGCGGCTTTTGGGCGCCATATTGTAGGGGACAAAAGATTTTTTTTTTCCAAGCCTATCGTATGGGGTATCAAAATAAAGAGTTTTAAGAGGTGATTTCAAAAATATATATTTCTTATATGTTTAAATGTACCTAAATCTTTAAAACTAATAACTAAAAAGTTATAAATAAAAATGTAAATGCAAATATCAAAATTTCGCGAGCTGGCTGACCAAAACTAGATGTATCCTTCGACTGCACAGCAAGATTTTCTTCTTGTTCACAGATTTTAAGTTCGCTTTTTTAACAGTCGGGTTTCTTTGATTATTGAATTAACTATTTTTTTTACTTGTTATTTAAGTAGATACTATTGCAAACCATAATTCCTTAATTTCGTCACTTACTCACTGACTCACGATCATAAAAATTGTAAGGTTCGTGTAGTACACTAATAAGCTTCAAATTTAGAACCCAATTAGTGTTTATTTAGTCTATACAGTAAGGAAAAACTAAAACATCCCGCAATTTCAGTTCCATTTCCTAGATAACTGCATAAGTAACTTTGTAATCATTAATAGACATGCAATATGTGAGATTACAAAGTTACTTAAACATTTCATACAATTTTTCGTCGCTTGCATTGTCTAATTAGAAAGATAGGTAAATAATGAATATAGGTAGGTAGAGTCCCGCACGTGGCCCGCTGCCTGTGATAACGGGCTTCATCTTTATTCATTTTATAATAAGTTCTTATTGTGTTTAAATTTTCGGACCGCTGCACAGTGTATTATTTTGAGAATCTAGACGGACAGAAGTCAATTAGGATCATGTGTTAAAAGATAATTTTAAGGGAATAAATTCAAAGCTAACATGTTATACTACAATCTACTACACTTTTTGGCAATCCACGCGAAACAATTTCAGGTAAAAAACGGTTGGGACGGCCGGCTATCTGAGCCATACCGACCGAGACCGCTCGCTGCTATAGTTTCATTCGTCTGAGTTTGCTCGATGAATACCCTGTGCCTGTGTGCTAGTGGTGATTTTGTGTTATTATCGTTTTTGTGGGACTTTCAAGGTAAATTTTCATATATTTTTTTGTTATTATTTTTACTAGTTTAATGATAAATATTAAATTAACAGAGTAAGGTTTTTATTTACTCATAATCAGTACTTCTTTAGTTTCATCTAGGGTTTTAGTTAATTTCCCTTCATTTCCCTGTGCATTGGGTATATTTTTCTGAAAGGTATATTTATAAACTACAAGAAAAATGTTCATTTACTTGCGAAAGTTTGCGACATTCATACAACATTTTCTTATTTTCAGAATTACTTCACAAATTTCTCGTCGTTCGTTTTTTGATGTTTGGTTTTCTAATGCCTGAGAAACAAGACTGGAAGCTTTGTTACATTATATTTTGAATGAACGTGGTGTCCAGTCCGTTAGGGATGATATTTTCAAGAGTTAAAAAGCAACAATAAGTAGAGTTAATCAAAAATTGACCAAAAATGGTCGAAATCAGGAAGACATCGAAAACGCTTCCTGAAAACGAATTTTTTATGGTTAGAAGCGAAAATATCATTTACGGGTATAGTCAGTGAAACTATCGTTGATGTTTCACTACCTGGAACAAGTAACCGGGCCGGAAGCAACAAACCGGAAACACTAATGATGGAAATACAGCTCGTAAGTTTTTCCGAAATGCTAAAAAGTCAGCAGAAATAACTGGTGTCAATATTGAGCTTATCAAACGCTTCCATATCACATTAGAGACCATAAATAGCGAGTATTGCATAAATGTTGACAAATTTCATGAATTCTCCAAGGCTACAAGAGAATTGTATTTTAAGGAGTATTCGTGGTACCCAATGCCAAGTAGCCATACATAAAATTTCATTTCACGGGAAGGATATAATTTCTGAATGTGTTTTACCAATAAGTCAAACGTCTGAAGAAGCCCAAGAGGCACGAAAAAAACACAATAAAACATTCAGGGAACTTTTTATGAAAAATCTTCGAGAATTAATACAAATCGAGATTTACTGAATAGATTATTAATTTCATCGTATCCGTATATTGCTAGTTTGCGTGCGGCTCCAAAAACAAAGCGTGGTAAAAGAGTTAATAGAAACAAGAATTCCAACTATTGAATGTGAGATATCAATAGACAAAACAGATAAAGATTCTATTGAATCTGAATCAGAATCTGAAGACTCAGATGAAAGTATGGAAGAATCTGACGAGGATTCTAAATAATCTCTATCTGTTTCGACTACTGGTCTTCTCTACTACTAATCTTAATTGTACTAAACTTTGTATAGCTTTTTTATTGTGATTACTTTTATATTAATTTTGATGTATGTGAAAATATGTTCTATTGTTAAATTATAAGGTCTATAACTATCAATTATTATTTTTTTATTTACCGTTTATATTTTACCACCCAATAACGCATAAATATGGAAAAAAATAATTTTGTCCCGCTAGATTCCCAAAATAATACACTGTGCGCTGCCGCGCTGGTTTGCTATGAACATAGATAATAATTACAGGGACGGTCGCTGATAAGCGGAGAATTTATGTGTGAATCTTGCATAATTATGTCTTTATTACTAGGTGGTGCCTACGACGTCCTTGTATACTTTCGAGAGTAGATGATCCTTCTCCAAGGTCTCTTCTATTTCTATAGACAAATTGATCAAAGTTGAATCAGCGGTTTAGGCGTGAAAACGAAAAACAGATCTACTCTCACATTTATCATAATTGAATGGGTATAAGTATCGATGTATGGATTTGTATTAAGTTGATGCTCTGTGTGTCTTTTTTACCCGACTGCGCGACAGCAAATACGAGGTTAGGTTTGACGCATGACAATGTATAGTTTGTATTTGGGATACCATGTACCCTTGTATCATCCTAACGGCTGCATGTATTTACCCGACTGCCGAAGGATGGTAATGTTTTATATTGTAATGTTTATCAGACTATGTAAGTATGTATGTTTGTTCCTATGTGGCGTTATAGAGACCAAACGCGTTGGCCGATTTTGATGATTTATACGTCAATTGATTCGTCTTAACCCTGCGAGGGTCACTGGCTACATTAAATTTGGAAAATAGAAAAATGGCGGCTTTTGGGCGCCAATTTGAGTAGAACAAACATTTTTTTCTAACAAACCCGTCGTGTGGGGTATCAAAATGAAGGGTTTCAAGAGGTGATTTCAAAAGCATATTATACTTATATGTTTAAATGAACCAAAATCTTAAATAAAATCTAAAAAGTTATGAATAAAAAAGTTAATTTAAAGTTAATAAATCAACTACTTTAAAGAGGATACATCTGGTTTTGGTCAGCCAGCGGGCGAATACGTATCCTCCGAATGCACAACATGATTTTCTTCCTGTTCACGGCTTTTTAGTTCGTTTTTTAAGCAGTCGCGTTTTTTGAATTAATTTAATGAGGTGTCTATCAACTCTAGGTTCTGCTGGCCAGGACCTGGGCGGCCTACGAGTTATGTTTTTCTTAAAGTGACTGAGCAAAAACGTAAGCCTCCGACTGTTATGTTTTACGGCTATCATTTTATTTACTACATATGTAATCGTTTATATCTTTTTAAATCGCTATTATACAGTCAGGTTTTATCTTCTTTACAGAAAAACATATATAAGTTTTTCGCCGGCTCACAGCGTCTTAAACGGGCCCATATGATGAGATGATATTGATGGTAACTGAAGAATATCCAACATCACATGTGAAGTTACAAAAAATATTATTTATTTAGGTACCACCGCGTGTAGAGGCAAGCGTTTGTAATAATAATCAAAGACAGTTTAAGACGCTGCGAGCCGGCGAAACCGTTTTAATGGAGTTTCCTTGAAGAGTCACCTAAAATTACCCAACAATTAAATATTATAATAGTTGACACGGGATCACTCATGCTCAATTTTTACTCAATTCTGTACATACTCTATTATATTAGAATATAATTAAGTAATTTTAACGTTTTTAGCTTCTGATCTTGTAACACCCGCATCATTGTAAATATTTTTAGATTATTTAAATGTAAGTCATATTTAAATGCGAATGAAATAACTGATCTTCGTAGATTTACGATAGTTTTATAGTTTGAATTTAATTTTTCTGTGTCATCATAATGTGCCAATGAGCAGATTTGAATACTGTACCGTTAGTGAAACGCACAGAAATGTTACATGTGTATTGCTAGTTGTAGAATAAATATATATGGATAAGCGAATTGTGCTTCCTAACTGCTTATGTTAAAGCAATAATTGCAATAGCCCTAATACGTATAGGAATTGTCTAAAGTACAAAGGGATAAATTCGTAATTTTTCGAAGTATTAACATTAACTGCAAATTGTAATTAAGTAATGAAATATAAACAAACAAAAGACAAAATAAAGACTGTAAAAGATAATTAAGTAAGTGCAAAAATTATACTCATAAACGTTACTCCGTGTTTTTATATTTTTGTGTGTGTGTAAATAGTAACAAACTGGCACTACAACGCTTTCTACATTGGTGAATGTAGTTCTAGGGACGTCATTTGCTTTGTGCCGAGCACCGTAAAGGACACGAGAAACAATAGGAAACGGTAGTAGTAGGTAGTTTAATTATAAAGGGATGAACGCTGCTATTTTGAACCTGTGATAACTTCATCATATCAGCCGAAAGACGTCCACTGCTGGACATAGGCCTCCCCCAAGCGTCGTCACATTGACCGGTCCCGTGCGTCCCGCAACCTTCACCAGGTCATCGGTCCACCTGGTGGGAGGCCTTCCAACGCAACGTCTTCCGGTAACCGTGTGATAACTTATCATCGTATATTTCAGTAACTAGTTCGTGCTCTCAACAATTTCCTTTAAAACTAAGTTTTTCGAAATATCTGGCTTGCAGGAGTGTTCTTTTCTTTTTTGAATACTGTTGCCCTGAACATATGATTTTATTTTAATTCATACTTTATTTATTAAGAAGGTAATGTGGCGTAGCTAACATACAAGCGAATAACCGCGTCGTCAACTTTTATAAAATGTAAACGTAATATTTTGAGGTTGTAATATTTTCAGTGCGAAGGTCGGCTTGCGTGGTAGCTTCAACCCTAATAAGAAAACATTGTTGTACATACCTTATCCGTATCTGTTCGTTAACATTTTGCATTTTTATAATTCGAGCACCTCCAAATAGATGCACCTATTTTATATTTCTTAAGTATATGATATTTGTGTTTGCCCAAAAGCAACGCAGTTCCACCATTCGTCGGTAAGAATTGTAAAACTGATTCGCTATTAGCAGTTTCCGACATCTTATAGATATTATTCAATTTTGTTCGGAACTAGACCTATGAACTGTTATTTCATGATTTACTTATTAAATAAAGAATTATATTTCTGAACTTTGCTGTGTTGACTGTACAATTTAATCCAAAATAGGATTGGTAGTGTCGTTAATTGGCATCGACACTACTGGTAGTGCGGCTGTTAGTGTCGTTGCCAAATAATGCATTAATTGTATTCCAGTTCGGCATTATTCAGGTAAACTTACACTGATTTTCAAATCATTTTTGACTTTTTAAATAATTACAGTCTTGAACGGAATTTTCAGACAACCTTCTCGAAATAATTATATTTTTAACATACATTTTAAATTTGATATCAAATGCTTTTCTTCTTACGATCTCCCACTAATACGGCAAACTTAAGACAAGAACTCACTTTTGACTAAAACACCAAACACAGCGATACCTAAAGTCAGCGCCGCAACACAACTGTCTATTAAACAATGGCGGCATTATTTGAAATTCGAATGCTTTGTTGGTAAAAGAATTTCAAACCGCTGTTGATGATGTGATTAAAATCAAAGTTGAATAGAATGGCATCCTATCTAGGTCATATAGTATTGTAAAATTGAATAATATTTACGTCAGACCAATTAGAAACGTTCAAAACCTAGTCGTGAACACATGCTTTGCGTCGCACAGCCGCTAGCCGGGTACAAACTGTTTGGGCTTCATCAATATTGTGATACACACCGTCTCTGTACCTGTCAACGGTTATGTCTGTACATCTGTTGTTAAAGGGTTAGAACCCTATGGAAGTCATCATCATTATCATCATCAAAATATCATATTGAAAACATAATAAATAAAGCCTTTCAAATGTATGGTTTTGTCATGAGAGCCTGTAAAGTCTTTGTGCGACCCTCTACCTTTTTGGTATTATACAAAACTTTAATAAGGTCTCAATTAGAATATGCCATTCCTATCTCGAAACCGTTTTACCTCAAGTATAACATTAAATTAGAAGTCGTGCAGAACAAGTTTCTACGCACAATGAACTATAGATGTTATCATTCGAGGATTCCATACACACAGTTGTTACAGCGATATAATATTTTAAGTTTAGAGTTTCGGCGCTTACTTTTGGTGGCCATGATGCTGCATGGTTTGTGTAACAATAGATTCGATTGTATTGAAATCACAAATAAGTTACGCTATACAGTGCCCCGAAATGTTATCAGGAGGGCGGCTCGGGTGCCCCGGTTGTTCCATGTGGATTCATGTAGGACCAACGCCGGGGCACGGGTGCCTCTTCGTCAGCTTGTGGAAACTTAAACACACACACACTTCATGGACATAGATATCTTCTCCCTTTCTAGTAAAACATTTAAACATCTGGCTATAAATATTTTATCTCCATAATCCATAATATAAGATAAATTAACGCGATGAACGATACTCTTCCGTTTCCTATTTGTTCATATATTAATCCGTGGACAATGGTGTGGGTTATATGTTTGCCAATTTATTATGGACTCATAGTTTTATTTAAACTTTAATATGTAACTGTTTTTATGTCCCTAATAAATAAAATAAAATAAATAAAATCAACAGCCTTTTAATGTCCCACTGCTGAGACATAGGCCTCCTTTCTGTGAAAGAGGGTTTTAATCCATCACGCGGTCCCAGTGCAGGTTGATGGATGTCACATTTCTTCGAATTTTTGGTTCTAGAACGTGCTGGTTTCCTCAAGATGCTTTCCTTCGCCGTTTTTGGAGCAGTTGTGATTAAATATTTTAGACAAAGTAAAGTGCCTGCATGGCTTCAAACCTACGACCTACGCCAAGTAAGTTGGAACCTTTATCACTGGGCTACCGCTGCTAAATGGAAGTATTTAGTCTATAATTTCCCCACTGCTGGTAGACCTTATCTAAGCTTAAAGGCCTTATCTCCGCCTCGCGGGCCCAGTGCTGGGCAGTGTATATAATGGGGCAAAGTTAGTAACACGCTGAATGAAATTAAACACGGCAATCTCTAATCTTTCTGGCCGAATTGAATGAGGGCTTTCCGATGCGCATGGCGCGCTGTAGTTTTAGTATGAGATTTACTACTGCGCAGCCATTTGTAGCCAACTTCAGACCAGCCAAAAATATTGGGGATTATTGTAGATAATTGACAATATTATAATTTTAGATGAAGTTTATCGCTTGTCCAGTATCCGGCAGGGCAAGCCACCGCGGTGCGATCAGATCTGCAGAGGCACTGACAAGGTGCATAGAATACGAGCATACAATGTCAGCATCACGATAGCGGGTAGGTAGAACGAGAGGGTTGCGCAGTAGAACACGTAGCTGAAAACAAGAAATATGAGGAGTTTACAGCCAATTCCACGACAAATAATTGTATGATCTTCTGAAAGTTGTTCCGGTCTGGTTGTTTGTGAGTTATGTTGCTCGTAAGTGCACACACGATTCTCTTACAGGGGTAATGCCTCGTGTGGGGCAACGTATTTAAAAAGAGAGAGGGAGTGTATTTTATCATCATTATTTCGGTCTGCAGGGCATTGACTTCCGGAAGAGAAAAATCTCGTACCTACAGTAGAGAAGGTAGGTACCTACTCGTACTACAATCCATGCTGCAGGCATCGCAAAAATCAATTTGATATTTAGGTAGTTTAAAACAACAAACTAAACCTATGTTACGGCGCAGCGCCTCACGTTTTTTGAATACTAAATTCGCACGTCGATAGATCTATGCCCTATGTTTTTAGTAGGCATTGTTATTATTTTTTTCTTTAAATACTTGTTATGTCATCCCATTCTACCGTCTGCTTTCTTAATGTACGCACGATACTCTATCATAAACCATTTAACGTGTAATTGGACTTTAATTAGCCCCATTGTATAGTCAAAATATACAACCAATTCTTTTTTCTTTTTTGATTTTGCCCCACACTGTGAATTTCTCCTACATCTTGGGTGCATTTACAAATATTTATACTCACATACATAAACAGATCCCAGAATCCGGAACAACTATCTGTAGGCCATACGAATATTTTTGTTCCGTGCGGGAATTGAACCCGCGCCATGAAGCGTAGTTGTGCAGTGGTGGTTCGTTTTCGTTGTAAACTATGCATAGTTTACCTACAACAAACGTACATCATCATCACCAGATCACTTACCACCAGGTGTGAGATTAGTCCTCAACGTCTAGACTGTCAAATATAAAAAAATACTCGTAAAATAAAACCATTGCAACTTACCTAAGATTAGTATTGTCAGGACAACCTTTCTCCTCATGAGCCAAAGCTTTCGGAGACGGTATAAAGATGGTAAGCAGTGGCAGCGCCACAGCTAGTGATAAAGGCCAGACAAGGCCGGCGAACAGTCTCGCTCGCTTAGCTCGCCTGGCTCAAGCTAGGGGAGCGGTGATGCCGCTCCAGCGCTCCCAGCCGAGGCAGCAGAGAGAGAGGATGGATGCTGCACAGCACATGATGTCTAGCATCTTCCAGAAGCTGCAGGTCTGGAAATAGATTTTTATTTATGTAAATAAAACTCGAAGTAAATTAAAGAAATGACAATTTATTTATGCAAATAAGTTCTTAACTATGTACATCACTACATACTATCAAATAAAATACCCCACCGCGTTTGTAAGCGATATTCTCAAAAACTACTGAACGGATTTCCATGCGGTTCCCACCAATAGAAAGAGTGAGAAACGAGGCAGGTTTTTGTGTGTCGCTAGTAATTTATACATTTCTGGTTCATAAATAGGCTTCTTCTATTTCTTATCGAGTCGATGACTTCTTTTTTGTCCTTCCTAACGGCTATTTAAAGAGCCATCCAATGTTGCCTTTCGTTAGCCTCGTTTATGTGCTGGGGAGTGCTGGTGGCGATTCTTTGTGAATTAGGCCTGTTATTAATATTTTGTTCATAGCTGTGCTTTGAAACCACGCCACAGGCTGAAAACTGATTCATGTTTAATTATATCAAGTTACGATTTTACCTTTTACCTGTTCAGCACTACTCAAACAAGAGGAGTGTTTCACGCCAAAAAATTTACTAGATCGAAGGTCAATACTTCTATTTGTTATAACAATCACTACTTACCCAGTTGAAACACGAACAGCTCCCTCGCAGCAGCCACAGGGATGACAAACAGCCCCACCAACAGATCAGCAGCGGCGAAACTCGCCAGTAGGTGGTATGCGGGCGCCGTCCTCGACCGACGTAGTGTGACCAACACCGCTGCGTTGCCGATGGTCGTGGCCGCTATGAGAGCGGACATCACAAAAGCCATGGCACACCAGTGGGTTGTCAGCCCACCGCGCGGGTGGAGAGAGCTCATGACTGTGTATCTGGAAATCATCACCATCATACAATTCAACACCATATGCTATAGTGATCGGTCTCTATCCCCGAAGTAGGCCGCAGCAAATATAGTTTGGCAAAATGAGGGATTACATTGATCTGTCGAACACCCGGTGCGAGTGTGCTGCCACTGCACAGTAACTGTACATTCACTTGTACCATGGATGGCCTGTACAGTGCGCTTCAGACGCTGCAACGAACGTGGCCAGCCACCTACTGGGCCCAGACAATATTATTAAATACACCGTCGAATCGAAAAGAAGAAGACTCAAAGGTATGCTCAACTTTGTTTGTTGTTAGCTCGCCTGTGTTCTCCAAAGGGCCCAACCCTATACAGTTTTATATACATTTCAAAACTTATGTTTGGACCCATGTAACACAAAGGAAAGCTGTTGTTCAAAAGAAGACGTAGTAAAAAACTTAAAAGAGTATGCATATAGTAGTAGATGGTTTGGCCATGTTGAGAGGATGAATGAAAGGCGATTAACAAAAGGTATTTACAAGGAAGTCGCCGGGAGGGGATGCCCTAGAAGGATCTCATTGGTGATGTTCTTCAGAAAGGCCAGGTGCGCAGTACGTGAGTACGGTTATGATATCGGTGTACGTCTATAAAGCGTGAACGTCAATGAAGCAAAGGGAGTGTGTAAGGATCGTAGCAGGTGGCGTTCTGTAGTTTCTACCTTAAATTTTAATTATAAAATTTAAGTTAGTTACCTTTTCATATTTTTGGCATCTCCCAATTTCTGCCTCACAATCACTCACTTGAAATAAATAATACCTCACTCACAATATTCAGACAGACAATGCTAAAAAACACGTCTTGAAAAATCTAATAAATTATTTAAAAAATCTCATTATGAAATGCTACGTATATATCTCCGGACGACAATATTGTTCGTTTATTTCAGCTGTGTTCCTGTCCTTATTACGAGATCTATGAACCAGCTTCAGTTAAGTGTTTTGTGTGTGAGATCCAGAAACACATTTAGCGGTTTTGCTAGAGTAGTTTAGTTTGACATACTATTGATTTTATATTATTTAAAGAATCTTCATAAAATACGAAATTAAAAACAATAATACTATGATTGTATTGTTAGCAAGTAGTCACATAACGTCACGCCTGTATTGCCTGATGAGTAAGGTAGAGAAGTAATTAGCTGACGACATTAGTGTAGTTTATAAACTACAGTATTAACATGTACTACTATACCGATAATATTATTGTGTATAATAAAGTGTGTTTTTTGTTTCAGCCAATTACGAAGTTGACTCTTTGACAAAATGATTGAGCAGTTGGAGAAAAATAAAGGATGTTCTGTATCAGGCTCTGTCATTATATTCCCACCTGACAAATGTATTGTAGATATTAACACCTAGATTCTGGGGATGGCACTCAGACTCAGACTCAGTATTGCTTCACAATCACCTGATTCGCAGCGTTGCATTCAAGCAGAAGTTCTATACGATTCTTCGGACAATAGCGGAGACGATAATTTGCCCTTGTATTAGTTTTCAAAACTTCATGAAATCGAGGTTGCAAGTACGAGTGCTATTTAGGCAAACTTACCGACACTCACTGCTTCTAAACAAGCTACTCCTACAGGGCGTCTAACGCCCAGCAAATGCCGAACCCTTTTGGGCACGCTCGGCGCAATTTGTGATTGTATTTTTGTTATTATTCTTCTCTTTTACTGTGTTTTTTGCTGTTGTGTTGTGCCTGTGTCGAATATTTTTTTTCTATTCTTTTCATACCCAACCGCGTTCGTTCACTCCTTGCTGCACCCGGCAATATACATATATATATAGGTAGTGACGTACACAATATTGTTCAGTACTATGTAGTTTATGAAATTACCATGGTATGTGAAAATAAAATACGTGTATTATACAGGACTTATTTTTATTATAAAGAGAAACTAAAGCTAACATGAAATCAAAATTTTATAGAAATATTTATTATATATCTAGTCCATATTATAAAATAAACTACCAAGAATAGACAGTCATGGTGATTGCTGACAGAAATGAAAACTAAAAAACATGTCACTGACGCGAACCCTTAAGTTTTAACCTACAGAACACAGACAGAAACTGGTCCGCGAAAAAGACAGAATAAATGAAGTTCACAAGAGAACTCTAGTAGAGTGTCGCGTTTTAAGTACGTCTACCTTTTCATGTATTGTAACTTTACAATACCTGGGTTTGTGTGGGATTTGTAGGAAGACTAAAGTCAGAGCCTTCAATTCTCGTTCTCGAAAAACGTTCGCATCCAAGTAGCAATTTCATTGATATCATATTCAAAGTAAACAATTGACAAACCGTAGAGCAATTTAAGAGAGAGAATATAGCTAGCAAAGTTGCTTTCTCGCGAAACATTTTTCTGGTATGGCAACAAAAATTAAAAAATTGTTGCTGAGGTACTAAAAAGGTAGTAAATATTTACAAAGAAATAAATGACATGTCCCGAACTATAAAAAGAATGTTTGACCACTTTAACTTTTGCGCGTTTTTTTGCTGTCAATTACCTCGATTGAAAATTTGATTAAAAATTTGAAGTTAGGTATCAAAAAGTAGCAACAAGGTATATAGGTATTGGTCCAGGGGTTCTAACGCTTACATATTTTTGACAGATTGAGCCTGAGATTAGAAAAATACCATAAAAATACAAAAAAAATGCGTCTCTCTGTTAAATAATGTTATCATTTTGAAAGCAATAACTTAAAAATGTATAGTAAAGTACACCAAAAATGTTACAAAATGTAACTGTGCAAGGTATATTTGTATTACCTAATCTTTTGTGGTTAGATAATATTTGAAACTCGCCGCGTGAATACATGCCTGTTTAGGATGCACATTTCTCAACACTTTTCTGAATGCTTTTGGCGACATATTCGTCACTTCTTTAAATGATAGCTTTAGAACCGTCAATGGGTTAGAATTTATTACAAATTCGATAAAATACGAATAGCGATTTGATGCTCTATTACTATTAAGTTAGCAGATACTCGCATTAGTTTTCGATGACTTCAATGTTAAGGTTGTCCTATATTATTCACATTACTTGTTGACCACTTATTTATTTTTGCTGACAGTTTAGTTATTTGTGTCGACCACTAGAAGCAATTCAATTTACTTTATTTGTTGACAAAATACATTTTGTAACTGAACAAAAACTCTGTAATGAGCTCATAAGTAAGGCTGTTAGTCTTGAAGTAGACTTCAATCTGTGAGAGAGTAGATACTGCACTACTCGTAGTAGCTGAGCTGGAGGTTTAGTAGTTAATAATGTGACCCGAAAACTAGTAAACTATTACATTGCCACTTCTGTCTAACCTTGGAAACTAAATTGCAAATTTATATCATCTATAATTAACTAATAATGGAACCGCGCCCTTATACTTGTTATAATGATTAGTATGTAATAGTGAAAATAAACTCTTTAACGGCTTCCGAACAGCCTCCGTTTTTCAAACAACAGTTGAAGCACACGTCGACTCTTCTTTGCCCAGAGTTACCGGCGTAGCATCTGCAAACAAGATAAAGAGGAACTTATATTATAATGTAATAAAGCGATTGTGGCATGAACATATATGACAATATCAATCTGATGATTCAGATTACCGATATGTCCGACATGGCGCCGATTTATTGATACAAATCTACGGCATGTTAGACTGTCCGTATGTATGTACACGAAACGATGAGACTTGTTAGTTTCAACGACCAAAATTCTTATAGTGATTCTTGCGCTCGTCATGGGTGACCGACATGAGGACATAACAGCCGGACACAGTTCGAAGTTTCATCTGTGGCTTCGTAAAGGTGAAACTGAACATTGTTTGGAAAGTCTTTAGACTAAATAGATTTTTACCTGGACTTAGCATGTCTCTCAACATTGAAACACATTGGATACACTTCATTACAACAGCGGGAACATCGCATCTTTCTCCATCATAGCCTGCTGTGCATTGACAGACCGGCTCATTCTCCTCATTCAAGGAACAGACACCATTGTTTGAACAATACTCATGGCACGCGTTAAATTCGCAGCGTTCGCCAGAGAAACCGCCATTACAGCTGAAATAACGAAGATATTGATGAGTTACTCTATAATCAAGAAAATCAACAAATATGTATGACTAGCAGTGCGCCCGCGACTTCGTTCGCGTGTTTTATTTGATCCTATAAATAATTTTCTTATGTGCAGTTAGTGAAGACTATGTTATTCACTCTTGCTTTTCTCTTTTTTATTTTTCGTTTTTGTTAGTGAGATTGCGCAGTAAAATGCCGCAAAAAAGCTTAACACCTCTTAATGGGGCGATAGATTTAAAAAACTTTTTATGTTAATTTTGATTATTAAGGAATTAGATATTTTTCATACAAACAAATTTTGCCCCTTTTCACCTTTCCTTAAAGGTTGAATTGATGAAATGCCAGTTTAGTGCTCCCCTACAATCCGACGTCAAAAACGAAACCTGTACAGTAAGATTCTTAGCTTGGGGTTAGTTTCAAAAAATTATAATGACAATCTTTATTATTAATTAAGATTAGTTTTTGTGCCAAGTTTCAAGTTTATTAACCCATGAAATATGATTCTTCAAAAAAACTTTAACACCCTCTAAATCATCATTTGGGGATAGTTTCGAAAAACTAATACTGGCAACCTTTATCATTTACTTAGATTACTATTTGTGCCAAGTTTCAAGAATTTTGGCCGACGGAATTAGATTTTTCATACAAACTTTCAACCCCTTTTTACCGCCTCAGGGGTGGTATTTTCAAAAATTAATTCTTAGTGCTCACTTGATGATGAAATCATCATCACCTTCCTGCGCTTGTCCTTGTATAGATTATACTTTATGTTTAATTAACAGGCGAATGAGTTGCGCGACCACTGTTCCCCTTTTAAGAAGCCCTGTTGTGTGTGTAAGAGGTTGTAACGGAAGGGTGGGATCAAATTATAGAAACTGCTTTTGCCCATGTAAATGTTCAACTTTCTATAAGGAAGTCCTAGGCAATTACCTAACAATATTGGCTTTTCCATACAAAGTTTTCGTCAGCTGACCAACATTTGTGTACTGAGATATTTTTTTTTTAAGAATTGACTACGACATCGTTGGAGAAAGTTATGTGTACGTAGTCGCAGCGGAAAAACGTCGTATTTATTAATTTCAGATAAGCAGATAATTAGTGTATGACGTCCTGTAATTGTGTATAGTAAGTACAAATTTGTGTATCCAACCAGTGGGGAGCTATTCAACAAACACTGTTTCCGCTGGAACTACGTCATCCCAGCGGCACCTTTTTTTTCCTATGCACGTAGATAAAAAAAAATACATTCAATAATTAGTTTGAAACGAGAGGTAAATGTGTATGATAAATGAAAATAGGAACACTAGAGCCTAACTTATAACGTTTATTTGTATCTTGTAAGGGTTTACAAAGTCCTGCCAAGTTTCATGTATGTGTTCTTAGTAATTAATGAGCAGTTGCATAATTTACTACGACTGGACCACTATATTGTATGACAACCGATTTTAGGACTTTTAATGGAAATGCAACGTAAAACATGGCGATAGTTAGTGTATTAATGCAGCTGTTCACATGTAAAATTTCAGCTAATTACACTAAATAATTAAAGAGATATAATAAAAATACCAGAACAACCGCAATTCATGGATAAACCGACCAAATTTGAATGGCTACAAAAAAGCGGCCGTGCAGTATATAGAGCTAACATTCTAAAATTTCCAGTATAGTATCGTTATTGTGTGTAATAGTTTCGTACAGGTGCGTACACAATCGTTTAGCAGAAAATAAAACAACTGTAAGTATAGCCCTCGCCAAACTTCTTGGCCGCCCTGAAGTTGGTTTACCGGATGCGTGAGGCACGAAACGGTTCTGTTTTTGTATGAGATTTTCTACTGCGCAGCCATTTTAGCCAACTTCAGGGCGGCCAAGAAGTTTGGCGACAACTATATTAACATAATACTCATAAAAGTATTTATTGGAAAATGAAAAAAAAAACAATATTATTAACAGAGTAGGTAATAATAACATTAACATAAAGAATCAGTTTTTTTATTAAATATAAATAACAAATATATGGCCCACTGTAAAAGCCCATATGAGTAAGTAAATCTTAGGATTTTTACCGGTACCTAACTTTTCGGGAAAATGATACAATTGTTCTATCTCACGAGTCACGACCGACGCACTGCGTGACTGCGAGATCGTCTTAGTCATGTGTGCAGATGCACATTGTTTCTGTGTGCATAAGCGATACTGAGTGCCAGAGAGTTTGTATTATACTAGAGGGAACGTATTTACGACAAAAAGAAACTGTTAATTCTTTCGTTCTTGCTTATAGAAAAATTCTATCAAAAAAAAGAGACAAACATAGGCAAACGCTATCATCCTGAACGTCAAACTGAGCGCTCCCGAGCTTGCGCACACAGAAACAATGTGCATGTGCACTACACACACGACTAAGACCAACCCACCGTCGTGAGATAGAAAAACCTTCTTTAGAATACTCCCTTATCTATCTAATAACTACTGGTGTGTTAATATTTTTTTCTAATTATTATTAATATTTCATTTAATCAAATTTTACTAACATCAAAATATTTATACGATGGAAGCAGCAGAATATTAATGACATAATAATTACCTACTGTAACAACTTTTTGTAATATTCTGACAAATAAATGCATTTGCTGATACAGAAGTAATTCTTATTGTAATAATTTCGTAAGTTTGAGAAACAAACAAGTGAGCTACTATTTTGATCACGAACATTATTTGTTACTTGTTCAAGAATTGTGTGCTCACCTGTACCAATCCAATAATGGTACGACACTGGAAATTTTAGAACGTTAGCTCTATGTACTGCACGGCCGCTTTTTTGTAGTCATTCAAACTTGGTCGGTTTATCCATGAATTGCGGTTGTACTGGTATTTTTATTATATCTCTTTAATTATTTAGTGTAATGAGCTGTAATTTTACATGTGAATAGTTTCATTAATACACTAACTATCGCTATATGTTTTACGTTGCATTTCCATTAAAAAAACCTAAAATCGGTTGTCATACAATATAATGGTCCAGTCGTAGTAAATTATGCGACTGCTCATTAATTACTGAGAACACACACATGATACTTGGCAGGATATTGTAGACCCTTACAAGATACAAATAAACGTTATAAGTTAGGCTCTAGTGTTCCTATTTTAAGTACTTGGACCTAATAACCTTATTTTACTTTTACGTGTATATCTTCTGAACGGTAAGATTTTTTCAAATTCTGTTTTCACAATCATTACACACAAATTCAAAGTAACGTGTGTAAAAAAAATCAATTCTGCACTAAGCCGTTTTATATGATTTTCATCAAATAGTCAAACGTCAGCGCAACTTGTTTATCTTCGCAGTTTTATGTCACACAAATTTCATTTAAGCATACACATTTACCTCTCGTTTCAAACTAATTATTGAATGTATTTTTTTTATCTACGTGCATAGGAAAAAAAAGGTGCCGCTAGGATGACGTAGTTCCAGCGGAAACAGTTTTTGTTGAATAGCTCCCCAATGGTTGGATACACAAATTTGTACTTACTATACACAATTACACGACGTCATACACTAATTATCTGCTTATCTGAAATTAATAAATTCGATGTTTTTCCGCTGCGACTACGTACACGAAAGTTATTCATATTCATGCGTAGAAGCAGATTATAAAATACGGTCACACCTTTCCGTTGCACCCTGTATAGAAGTTTATTTGACAACACTGACTACGGAATGGAATTCAGATTTCAAATATTAATGTTGATGAAAGTGTTAATAATATAATGTTTGCAACAAAATTTATAGATGAATCGATTTACCTGCATTTAGGCTGTCCCTCAGTACCGACACTGCAGTTTCCTTGCAAACAATAGTCTTTACAAATGGAAAATTCGCAGCGTTCTCCAGAGAAGCCGGCATTACAGCTGAAAAAATGAAAATATCGATGAGTTACTCTATAATCAAGAAAATCAACAAATACGTATGCCTACTTGTAACACGCGAATGAGGTGCGCGACCACTGTGCCGCGTGTCAGACACACTATACAGTGTGTCACGGTAGGGTGTGATCAAATTTTAAAAACTGCTTTTGCCCATGTAAATTTTTTCCCAACGAAATCTTAGGCAAGTACCAAAACAAATTGGATTATCCATACAAAGTTGCCGTTTGTATGGAAGATACCTACAATGTTTTTTAGACAATGGACTACGACTTCCTTGGAGAAAGTTATTCCTATTCATGGGCAGAAGCAGTTTTTAAAATATGGTCACACCGTTCCGTTACACCCTGTATATAAGATTTTTTGACAACCCTGACTATGGTTATGGAATTCAGACTTCAAGTTGCCCTTTGTCCTTCAGTGGGACAATAAGGGACAGGTATACATATTGATGAAAGTTTTTATATTATGTTTGCAACAAATTTTATGTACAATTCGATTTACCTGCATTTAGGCTGTCCCTCAGTACCGACACTACATTTTCCTTGCAAACAATAGTCTTTACAAATGGAAAATTCACAGCGTTCTCCGGAGAAGCCGGCATTACAGCTGAAAAAAATAAAATATCAATGATCTCTATAATCAAGAAAATCAACAAATATGTATGACTAGCAGTCCGCCCGTGACTTCGTTCGCGTGATTTATTTGATACTATAAATAATTTTCTTATGTGCAGTTAGTGAATACGACCAAAAATAAGCCATTATTAAACCAATAAAAAATAAGCTTTTACTAAACCAATAAAAAATAAGCTATTATTAAATCAATACAAATCAGTTATCGTAGATACACAGGGTTTATTCGATTGGGACGATTTGTTATTTGACTTAAAGAATAATACATTTTAGGTTACCGCCACAAAGTAAAATCCTCCCCTAAAAACTTAATAACCCCTTTTTGCCCCGTTGAGGGTCGAATTTTGAACAACCCAAATATGTTATTCACTCTTTTATTTTCTCTTTTTTTATTTTTCGTTTATGTAAGTGACATTGCGCAGTAAAATGCCTCAAAAAAACTTTAACACCCCTTAACCCTATGGGGGGATAGATTTAAAAACTTTTTATGTAAATTTTGATTATTAACTTTATCCGCAAGGAATCAGATTATTCATACAAACAATTTTGCCCCTTTTCACCTCCTTAATTCACCAATTGCCGAAAATGCCAGTTTAGTGCTCCCCTAGAACCTTACGTCAAAAACGAAACCTGTACAGTATGATTCTTGGCTTAGGATTAGTTTCGAAAAACTTATAATGACAATCTTTATTGTTTACTTAGGTTGGTATTTGTGCCAAGTTTCAAGTTTATTGACCCAAGAAATCAGATTTTTCCATGCAAATTTTAACACCCCCTAAATCATCATTTGGGGAGTTTAGAAAACATAATACTGGCAATCTTTATCATTTACTTAGATTACTATTTGTGCCAAGTTTCAAGAATTTTGACCGACGGAATAAGATTTTTCATACAAACTTTCAACCCCCTTTTTATCCCCTCAGGGGTGGAATTTCCAAAAAAACTTTCTTAGTGCTCACTTACGTCACTTGAGGAACGTTTCTGCAAAATTTTATGTTTCTAGGCTTAGCGAATTTCGCTACACGTTGATCGATCAGGCAGTCAGCCAGTTTCTTCTTTTATATTGTGTGAGTGATATGAAAGGAAAGGGTGATAGCGCGACCGGGGACAGGACGGTATGGAAGAAGAAAACGTGTTGCGCCGAACCCAAGCAACATGGGACAAGGGCAGGAAGATGATGATGTTTATATAGATTGCACTTTATGTTTGATTAAAAGGCGAATAAGGTGCGCGACCACTGTTCCCCTTTTAAGAAGCCCTCTAGAGGTTGTAACGGAAGCGTGTGATCAAATTTTAAAAACTGCTTTTGCCCATGTAAATGTTAAGCTTTCTTTAAGGAAGTCCTAGGCAATTTGTTTCCATACAAAGTTTTCGTCAGTTGACCAAAATTTGTATTTTTTAAGAATTGACTATGACATCGTTGGAGAAAGTTATTCATATTCATGCGTAGAAGCAGATTATAAAATACGGTCACACCTTTCCGTTACACCCTGTATAGAAGTTTATTTGACAACACTGACTACGGAATGGAATTCAGATTTCAAATATTAATATGTTTGCAACAAAATTTATAGATGAATCAATTTACCTGCATTTAGGCTGTCCCTCAGTACTGACACTACAGTTGCCTTGCAAACAATAGTCTTTACAAATGGACACTTCGCATTTTTTACCCTCATAACCTTCTGTGCATTCACAGATCGGCTCATCTTCCTCATTCAGGGAACAGGCACCGTTGTTTGAACAATAGTCATGACACGCGTTAACTTCGCAACGTTCCCCAGAGAAGCCGGCATTACAGCTGAAAAAATGAAAATATCGATGAGTTACTCTATAATCAAGAAAATCAAAAAATACGTATGACTACTTGTAACAGGCGAATGAGGTGCGCGACCACTGTGCCGCGTGTCAGACACACTATACAGTGTGTCACGGTAGGGTGTGATCAAATTTTAAAAACTGCTTTTGCCCATGTAAATTTTCTCCCAACGAAATCTTAGGCAATTACCAAAACAAATTGGATTATCCATACAAAGTTGCCGTTTGTATGGAAGATACCTACAATGCACAGTGTTTTATAGACCCAAAAAAAGTGACATCGGCTTTTTATTGGCTATTTCTACATAATAGTTTATTACAAATGCACGAGTAGAACTCCCATGTGTCAATTTTTTGTCGTTGATTTTTAAAAAAATCGTAAAGATTTCGTAACCTTGAAGCCCAAAAGACCAAAAAAAATTCGTAAATAATTGAGCTTTATTCATATTGCAGGTTTATTAAGCATTTTAACCGTATAGTTCGGACGGGGTACATTTTGGGGCTTGACAAGCATACCTCCGCTGGGGCGCTGGCTCAGCCGCGGCTCATTTTGGACCCCAGATTTACGTCATACGACATCCTAATTAATAACTTAATTATTGATTAAGATACCTAACGAATCTTATGTGGGGGCTTTAATTAAAATAGTTGGATAAAAAGCTTACATGTTAGCGCAAATATTTTTTTTAGATTAAGTGCGCAAGTTTATTAATTTACATTTGTTAAAAACAAGTGTAATAATACGATAATCGCCATTTTGATGACAGTGGTGGTCGAAGCTAAAAAACATAAAAATGCAGATTTTGGGCACCCTAACTCCACGACAGGGGTAAAGGTTTGCTAATTGTTTAATTATTGGTCGAATTCATCCATATTTCAAAATAAATAATTAGTGGTAATGAAGTTATTTGTTATTCAAAGTCGAAGTTAGGCGCCAATCGTGTTTGTTTACATTTTTATTTTACACAAATGTCACCCTTCCACATGTAAAATTGATTACAAATATGACAATTATGTCTCTAAATATAATAAACAACAAGAAGAAGCCCTGATTTTAACGTAATTAACAAACACCAGTCCAATAATACGTAAAATTCATTACCACTACTTTATTTTTGTTAAATTTCAAATTCGTCAAGTAGATTGTTTTTTTTTATTTTTAATGTAATAGTTGTGTGGCAAAACGATTTTAGCAATCGATTTTATTTATGCTATCCACTCGATTAATGAGCGATTATCCCAAATCGATTCTTAAAAATAGAAAATCCTGTTTTAGGCATAAAATACAATTAGTACTTAAATTATTACTATTAATTATTTCTTAAAGTAATCTTAATAGATTTTTGGACATTATTTGACTACAACCAACTAAACAATTTCATCGAACCATGGATAATTTCGCGCCGAATTATCTATCCGACTCAAAATTCAAATTCGGAATGCGTTCGCTATTCAAAACTATTTTGTATAAAAATAATAATGATTGAGTCTTTATGTTTGATAGTCTCAGAAGTATAAAGAGTGCCTAGTATATTTTTATGTAAGTTTGTAACGCAAGTGTAGATAAATTTAGTTTCGGGGGACTAACGATTTTGTGATTATTCGTTATATTGCAATGAGTGTCGTACTGGCCCAGTGGCTAAAGGCCTCGCCTTGCCTGAGGTCATGGGTTCAAATCTAGACAAATACCAATGATTTCCATTTTCAAATTCATTAATGTACTTTCTAAGTATATTTTAGAAATCGTTGACAACGGTGAATGAAAACATCATGAAGAAACCTGGTCTTATAGTCTCAAATCGCCAACCCGCATTGAGCAAGCGTAGTGATGAATGTTCGTGCCTTCTCTGTATGAGAAGAGGCCTTTGCCTTGCAGTGGGACAATTATAGGCTGGTATTATTATTATAATTATATATTGAATAATGAGTTGAGAGTATGGTATGGTTAGGTTTTGAATTCGGTCGAGTTTGTTGTAATGTTATGAAAATTGGTTATTCTATACATACTTTTAAAATTTTATTTTTATTCATTTTAAGAACATAAGTTTGGTTTGTATTTACATCTGCATTCCCCGAAAACTATTAATATCAATAACCTTGTGCGTATCTTCTTGCGCGGTTCCTTTCCAAGCGAGTTATGGCATGGTTGTCAACCAACTAAGCTGATAATCATCTAGAAGCATGAAATTTGGCAGAAAGGTTCCTCAAATGACGTAATTGTGCAGTAAGAAAGGATTTTTGGAAATTGCATCCCTAAGGGGGTAAAAAGGGGTATTCTTATTCTAAGTAAACAATATAGGTTGCCATTATTAGTTTTTCGAAACTCCCAAATGACGATTTAGGGGATGTTGAAGTTTGTATGGAAGAATCTGATTTCTTGGGTCAATCAACATGAAACTTGGCACAAATACCAACCTAAATAAATAATAAAGGATTTCATTATTAGTTTTTCGAAACTACCCCCAAAAGATGATTTAGGGGGTGTTAAATAATTTTTGAAATATCGTATATTTAAAAAATAATTTAACACCCCATAAATCACATATTAAATATTTCTTTGGTTAATAAATTTGAAAATTTACATAAATACCCATCCTAAGTAAACCATAAAGGTTTTCATTATTAGTTTTACTTATCTAGTCCCAAAATACGATTTTTGGGAAGTTAAAGTGCTTTGAAGAATTTTATTTCCCGGGTTAATAAATTTGAAATTTGGCACAAATACCAACCTAAGGAAACAATAAAGGTGGTCATTATACATTTTTCGAAACTAACTCAAGCTAAGAATCTTACTGGACAGGGTTTCGTTTTTGACGTGGTTTTCTAGGGAAGCACTAAGGCACGATTTTGCGGCAATTCAACCTTTAAGAAAGTGAAAAGGGTAAAAATTAGTTTGTATGTAAAATCAAATTCTTTGGGGATAAAGTTGATGATCAAAATTTACATAAAACATTTTGAAAACTCCCTCCCAGATTGGGTTTAGGGGTGTTAAAGTTTTTTTTGAGGCAACTCACTGCGCAATCTGACTAACATAAAATGATAAATAAAAGAAAATTAATTCAAAAAACCTAAAAACCCGACTGCTTTGCAGTCGGAGCATACATCTGGTTTTCGTCAGCTAGCCCGCGAATATGTATCCTCCGACTGCACAACAAGATTTTCTCCTTGTTTAAGTCTTTTTATTTCGCTTTTAAAGCAGTCGGGTTTTTAGATTTTTTGAATTAACTTTTTTTATTTATAACTTTTTAGTTATCTGTTTTTAAGATTTAGGTACATTTAAACATATATGTTTTATATTTTCGAAATCACCTCTTAAAGCCCTTTATTTTGATATCCCACACGATGGGTTTGGAAGAAAAAAAAATTATCCTCCGCAATATGGCGCCCAAAATCTGCCATTTTTCTATTTTCCAATTTTAATGTAGCCAGTGACACTCGCGGGGTTAAGACGAATCGATTGTCGTATGAATCATCAAAATCGGCCAACACGTTTGGTCTCTAGAACGCCACATAGGAACAAACATACATACATACATACATACTTACATACATACATACTTACATACATACATACTTACATACATACATACATAGACTGATAAACACACTACCCTCCTTCGGCAGTCGAGTAAAAAGAGAAGAAAGGAGTGAATAGCATATTTAGGTTGTTCAAAACTAGACCCTCAACGGCGCAAAAAGGGTTGATAAGTGTTTAGGGGAGGATTTTACTTTGTGGCGATAACCTAAAATGTATTATTGTTTAAGTCAAATAACGAATCGTCCCAATCCAATAAACCCACCAACCCCAAACCCAAATCCACGATACCCAGATTTTAATAGTTTTAATAATATCTTATTTTTGGTTGCCTTTACTAACTGCATATAAGAAAATCATTTATAGGATAAACGAAATCACGCGAACATAGTCGCGGGCGGAGTGCTAGTCATACATAAACATACTCATATTTATACTGGTCATTCTGTATAAAACCGTCTGAAATGATCAATGTAAAACTCTCTTTTATATTAAAATGTGCCCGATAAAATATTTTGAATACCGACTGCATTCCAAATTTGAATTTTGAATTCTTTTACGTTCGGCGAATTCGGCGCGAATTTAGCCACGAATCCTATTTTTTTTTAAATTTACTCTTCTGATAACATTATGAAAGCATTTATGTATAGTTATTACTATATATTATTACTCTATGTTGTTATTTTATTTTGTGCCTATAAACTAATTTTAATTTTAAAACAATACATTTTTGAAAATCACTTTTTTATTTAAATTAATAATTTTAAATAATCGAAATACACTTAATCGATTAGGCTGAATGCAGTTTTAATCGATTATGAGACGCGTGAATGGACAGCAAAAAAAAAACAACACCAAAGAAATGTCATGTTGCAAGGTTGCATCAAAATTTTAAGCAATTTTTTTCCAGATTTTGGCTTGTTTTTTTATGAATTTTTGTATGACAAATTAGGAACATAAGGACGCAAATAAAATAAGTATATCTTTGTGTTGTCCTTTTGCATCTTTTCAGCAAGGGAAAAGGTTGTTTATGTACATATTTTGAGCAAATCTAAATTGTCTACCATTTGGAAAGGTGTAGTAATTCGTATTTTGTACACATTTTGCAGTAGACTGACGCGGTTTAACCGAGCGCAACATGTAAATAAAGATATTTTTTTCAAATTTACTGTGTAAGATAGCTGCGTAAACTTATTTTTCTGAATAAATTCGAATGTTGAAAGTTCAAGTAAATTCCTGAATTTCATGACGTAATTTGCAACAACCTGTCGACTCAGCTGGTGTGTCATGTGTCAAAATCTTGTCGAGCAGAGTGGTTAAGGAGAAAATTATCCCGTAATTATGTAATCAAAAACGATAATAGAACACACGACAAAAAATGTTTTACCGAAATCACTATTTATTTTTCAATACAGTTGTTAAACATGGCGTACTTTCAGAGGCTATAATTATGATTCGAAAATTAAATCTTATGCATAGGCATCTTTCTGTTACGCGGTCGTGACTTTTGTTTACGAGCTCGATCATTAGTTTTGCAGTTTAGTTTTAAATTTATAAGTCAATTTAAAAAATTTAGTAGCAAAGAGTTAAGTCAATTTAAAAAGTTTAGTAGCAAAGAGTTTTCATACATAGAATAAAATGGGATAGATTTTATACGAGGAAAAATTAATGATTCCGTACGTTTTAGCATTGAACTCTCAAAAGTCTTTTAAATGGTTGTTTAATATATTTAATTACCAGTTTTAATTCAATTATTTTCACATCAACATTTGTCTAAAATCAAATAGGCTGTATAGACTGTTTTCGTTGTAAAAAATGTCCAGTTGCAAAAACGCGCCTTTAGTTATAAGTCAATTTAAAAAAGTTTAGTAGCAAGGAGTTTTCATACATAGAATAAAATGGAATAGATTTTATACGAGGAAAAATGAATGATTCAATACGTTTTAGCATTTTATTCTCAAAGTCTTTTAAATGGATGTTTAATATATTTAATTACCAGTTTCAATTTAATTATTTTCACATCAACATTTGTCAAAAATCGAATAGGATGTGTAGGCTGTTTCCGTTGTTAAAAAAATATGTCCAGTTGCAAAAACGCGCGAAAATGTTATTTTTTTGTGAATTAACAAATCTAATTCTTTGATTTGTTTTTACTATTTCCCACAACTGTATTGAAAAATATCGTGTGATACACGGGCGTGTAGGTTATTGCAAACGAGCTGTCATTAACAAGCCCGAGCCGAAGGCGAGGGTTTTTAATGACACGAGTTTTTCGTTAGTACTTTTTTTTTTTGTTAGTACTTTCCACCCTTGTATCACAATGTACTATTTTTATTCATATTCTAGCTCGAAGTAGAACCTCTGTCTGGTACAAATAGATTGCTTTTACTAAGGTTTATCACCCATAAAAATATTACTTTCAACTTGGCCCTAGGTTTCGAGAAATTGATTTTTATGTACCGAGGTCAAAATTCCAAATTTAGGGGTGTCACAAAGGTCAATTAATATTGGCGTTTTATAATCAACTAAAGTTAATTATAATTTAGTTTAAAAGTATTTATGACTTATTGATCAAAGTGCACGTTGCAGATATAGTCTTTTGAATCGTAAACAACAACACCCATGATAACACAGATAGGTTAAGTAGAAGGTAATCGCGGGGCCTCCTGTTTATATAGACAGACAGGGATCGATTTTACTATAGTGAATTTTTTCAAACTGTGAAAATGTTAATGCTGTTTTTAATGTTTCTCGTCGCAGAGAACGTCATTATACGAGTCGGTAACATGTCTTCCACAAGCCTACCTACAGCCTAGGTACATCAAAGTTGGTTCGATCCTACATCGCTGAAGCAACTTTTGTACGAGTCAAAATCAAAAGCTCAAATATTTTTATTACAACTTGGATTAGTTGAAATAAAAATATTTATACATTTTTATTTTGACTCATATAAAAGTTACTTTTGAATTGTCAGCAAAAATGAAGCTAGAGTCACGGGACTATAGGGACAGTTGTCAAAAGAGAAATCTCTGCCATCATTTGATTAAATAAAATAATTGCGTGTATTAAATGGAATGAAATAAAAATAAAATAAGCCTTTATTAATACTATATAAATATAATTAGTGAGATTTATATTGTGTTCCCATTGGAAAAAATGGCAATAAGAATTACTTGATTATTATTCAATAAAAATTTACTTCGTTGGTTATATATTTTGTGTAAAATTTCACGTGAAAAGTGTTTTAAAATCAATTGTTAGAATTATACCATTATAGAGGATAAAAGACCTGTTGATTTTATGTGATAAAAACTAATCGTCACAAATGGTCAAAATAGAGACAAACCCTAACACATATTTTTGAAAATCATTTTCTCAAAACCTAGGCCAAAGTTGCAAGTCATATTTTTATGGATTATAAACCTTAGTATAAGGTATCTGTTGGTGCCAGACAGAGATTTTATTTTTTTTCCAGCTCGAAGTAGACTTCGAGCTGGAAAAAAAATAAAATACTGATTTCGTTAAAACTTTTTTTTTTTGCGGGTTCTATTATCATTTTTGATTATTTAATCACGGCATAATTTTCTCCTTGACTTGCTTAATAAAACTGCAATACGAACAAAATTCAATTGTGTACAGTTTTTTTTATACGATTTTTTTTTGTTCTTTTGACCTTAAAGGTCACAAAAACTTTGCGAATTTTTTTCTGGTATTCAAAATTGGCACACGGGTGTTCTACTCGTGCATTTGTAATGAACTATTAAGTAGAAATAGCCAATAAAAAGCAGATGTCACTTTTTTGTGTCTATAAAACACTGTGCAATGTTTTGTAGATAATGGACTACGACTTCCTTGGAGAAAGTTATTCCTATTCATGGGCAGAAGCAGTTTTTAAAATATGGTCACACCTTTCCGTTACATCCTGTATATAAGTTTTTTTTTGGCAACCCTGACTACGGTTATGGAATTCAGACTTCAAGTTGCCCTTTGTCCGTCAGTGGGTCAATAAGGGGCAGGTATAAATATTGATGAAAGTTTTTATATTATGCTTGCAACACATTTTATGTACAATTCGATTTACCTGCATTTAGGCTGTCCCTCAGTACCGACACTACAGTTTCCTTGCAAGCAATAGTCTTTACAAATGGAAAATTCGCAGCGTTCTCCAGAGTAGCCGGCATTACAGCTGAAAAATGTAAATATCAATGAGTTACTCTATAATCAAGAAAATCAACAAATATGTGTGACTACTTGTAACACGCGAATGAGGCGCGCGACCACTGTGCCGCGTGTCAGACGCCCTGAAGATGGTATAACTGAAGGGTGTGATCAAATTTTAAAAACTGCTGTTGTCCATGTAAATGTACAACTTTCTCTAAGGAAGTCCTAGGCAATTCCCTAAAAAGTTGTATTTTCCATACAAAGTTATCGTTAGCTGACCAACATTTGTATGGGAGATACATTTTTTTTTGTTAAAAATTGATTAAGACTCTCATAAATAAAATTATTCATGTTCTTGTGTAACAGCAGATTTTAAACTATGGTCACACCTTTCCGTTAAACCCTGTATATAAGTTTATTTGACAACCCTGACTACGGTTATGGAATTCACACTTCAAATTGCCCTTTGTCCTTCAGTGGGACAATAAGGGGCAGGTATTAATATTGATGAAAGTGTTTATATTATGTTTGCAACAAATTTTATAGATGAATCGATTTACCTGCATTTAGGCTTTCCCTCTGTACTGACACTACAGTTTCCTTGCAAACAATAGTCCTTACAAACGGAAACCTCGCATCTTTCACCATCATAACCTTCTGTGCATTCACAGACCGGCCCATCTTCTTTATTCATTGAACAGACACCGCTGTTCAAACAATAGCCATGGCATGCGTTAACTTCGCACCTTTCGCCGGAGAAACCAGTTTTACATCTGAAATAATAAATACCTACGTGAAACACATCAAACAAACCACTCCAGCCTGTGGACGTCTACAGAGGAAGTCCAAACACTGCTCAATCTCTAGCTAT
Organism: Anorthoa munda; assembly: GCA_945859665.1. Lineage (NCBI taxonomy): Eukaryota > Metazoa > Arthropoda > Insecta > Lepidoptera > Noctuidae > Anorthoa > Anorthoa munda. The sequence goes on from OX243893.1 coordinate 4,279,741, forward strand.
CCAGCCTTGCAACTCAAGTACTGTAAAACCAGCAAAATCAGTTTTGGTCCGTGAATTTGGACCTTTTGCTGATTTTGCGGTAGTTAAAATAAAATAAAACAAAAGTACACAAGACACTATGGCCGAGTTTCTCACCTCTAAATTGTCGCAGAATTAATGTGACAAATTGTCAAGCACGCGTTATCTGCTGTAATTGGTTGAATGATTTTTAAACAGCCAATCACAAAAAAAGGCCAAAAGCGATTTGGACTTGCGCACGAAGGGTTCCGTACCATTATCGCAAAAACGGCAAAAAATCAGGTTTGTTGAACGGAAGCCCCACTTCAATATTATTTTATTCTGTTTTTAGTATTTGTTGTTATAACGGCAACATAAATACATCATCTGTGAAAATTTCAACTGCCTAGTTATCACCGTTCATGAGATACAGCCTGGTGACAGACAGACGGACCGCGATCACGATCGGATTACGATCTGTAAACAATAGGTATACCTACTATCAATGAGTTGTTTTAAGTGACGTTAGTTAGGTTAGGTTATTAGGGTCAGCTCAAACCGAGACGCGACGTGACGCGACGATGCTAGTACTTCATGAGACAAACATGTTTTACCTGCATTCTGGTTGTCCGTCAGCACTGACACTACAATCTCCTTGCACACAATAGTTCTGACATATTGAAGCTTCCCATCTCTCACCGGTGTAACCCGGTGTAGATTCATAACGAGATGCCTCACTCACTTCCGTACCATGGGAACAAGGAACGCTTACATCTGTTGACTCTGATACCGAATCTTTCGGTATCACATTTTTTAGAGGTTCACAGTTTATATTTCCTTGACTTTGTTCCTTTGTTGTATAGTTGGCTGCTATATGTTGACAACCATAGAAACAAAAGGCTGAGTGAGAAATTGAAAATAGTTTAGGTTCCTCACGTTGTCGTGGCTTTATCTGTAATTGCCAGATTTTGTCTTGATCTTTGCTCCTCCAGTAGATAAAATCTTTTGATACAGACAATGAATTTGCTAAATCTTCGTTTTGGATAACATATAATGTTGTTTCATTCTTTCCATTCAAATTGGCACTTTTAATAGATAACTGTTCATCAGCATATGATATTAACTCAATCCAGTACATTTTTTGTGTCTGTGGATCAATGGCCAAACTTAGTCGCCAATTAACATCTTTCTCTATTAGAATTACTCTCTCGGAACCATCAAAGCGAGCCCTCCCTATTTCACTGGATGTGATCCAGTAAATATATCTGTAATTTGTAAATAATTATGAAAATTAACAAAGTTCAAACGATTTTGTTGAGTCATAAAACTACATACAATAGCAAAATAGCGGCATAAATAACTCACAAAATGTCTTTTTTTAATACAATCAATATAAATAAATATTTAATCAACCTAAGTGATATTACATTTTAGTATGAATTTTGTGAAAAATGCATTTTGTTTATTTTGTAAGATTAGCAAGACACGCTTAGTTGACGAATATCACCATTACCTTTAGTTTTCCACATATATTTACCTAATTTTATAGCCTGTGTCCATTTGGAATAATCTTCAATCAACAATACAACAGACTAGATAACGCGTCACGTACAAAATCAATGCTAAACTCTGTTCGCATGAATATATACATACTATCCTACATTTACAATACTTACTACAGCTACATTGTTTACTAACGAACTGAGAAGTTTTAAAACAGTTTCAACCTAATTACAACCTTGGCACTTAGTAATAAAGTCACAAATCTTCAAAATATTATCTTACACTTACGACCATTCGTCACAAAAAACGAGCAAAGCAATAAATTACTTCTCATCATCATCATCTGCTTAGCCTTTTCCCCAACTATGTTAGGCTCGGCCTCCAGTCTAACCGGATTCAGCTGAGTACCAGTGTTTTACATGGAGCGACTGCCTATCTGACCTCCACAACCCAGAAACTGGGTAACAAGATACCTCTTGGCTAGACTGGTATCAGATCCCAGGCTTCTGACTGCCCGTAACGACTGTCAAAGATCTTCAAATGACAGTCGGGACCAACGGCTCAACGTGCTTGCCGAGGCACGGAAGAAACTCGGTAAACGACCTCTGCTAGCGTTGCTTCACCTTGATGATCGACCCGTGCGGCTGTTGTTATTTAGCCACGAGCTGTCACATGTCTTCAAATTTTTGGTTCTAAGACATGCCGGTTTCCCCACGATGTTTTCTTTCATCGTTTTGAGAGCAGTGGTGATGAAATAATTCACACAAAGTAAAGTGCCTGCCTGGATTCGAACCCACGACCTACAACTTGTAAATCGCGGCCGTTACCACTGGGCCACCACTAGCAATAATTTACTTCTGTCACTTAGAAATGAAAAGGCATAGGTTAAGTAACATTTAGTGTGAAAAAAGTCTTAACTAACAACAAATTAAGTACTTTTTCCAGTTATTGCCTTACGTTACGCCTTGTATTGCCCAACCTTCGCCAAACACTTGTAACGGTGCTTTAAAATCGGTAATTTTGTTGTCGTTTCAAATGTGATATTATTTATTAGTTCTAACCTTAAAATATTACGTAATCTACATGTATTTACTGAAAGTAAGACATTTCGGCCGGTAAATAGCTTTTTCAGTCATTATTATTGCAACTTTTGATTACACATTGACGTCTGTGTTTCAAGCGAACCAAACAAAGTTAAGAGCTCACGTCTCAAGTGAGCTGTTATTTACCAAGACGTACTTTTTGCGCCGACCCGATATCTAGTTGTATTGTTGATCGAAGGTAATAATGTACATACAATGTCTGTGTGATATAGAATTTTATAGGAGCAATGGTTGCGCAGATCACCCTCCAGATAAAATAAGACAAACTCCTAAAATTTTCTCTCCCTCTTAATTATTTTTAATATTAGAAATATTCGGTTATATTATAAAACCAAGTAAAAACTACCCTGTAATGGTCTACGAAAATGATTTCTGTTTATATTTTATGTTCCGCTAATTTTGCCGGTGTATGTATTATATCACTTAAAGTAACGTACCCTCCACAACTATCTACTTCGATATCCAAGCACCATCCTTTCGTCGTAACTATATAATTTCCGTCAACTGCTTTATTAGAAGATGCAGGATTTAATGGAAACGAGTAAATATTACTATATCTGGTCCTCCAAAACAGTAATTGTGTGACCGGGTCGTAAGCGACAGGCACGCCATAGCTGTATGTTTCCATAACCTGTGCCGTAACTAAATGTTGTATTTTCCTGGTTGATAGGTCAAAGCTGGATATTGACACATTGGTCGGGTACTTGTCAGCAAAGATTACCCTGTAGTGAACTGGATCATAAGTTGTGGATTGAATATCTTTAGCCGACGGAATGTCTTCTGTGTGCGTAAGTGTTCCATCGTAATAAAACTCTAGTCGTTTCTCTCTGCCCATGACTATGTCTGAAACATGAAGATAAGATTTAATTAAAAACTATTATTTCCTCATCTTTTCACAACATACGCTGCTCATACAAATGATTTGCATTCCTGCCAGTCGACATCCTTCTCGAGAACTACGTTCTACAATTTACTACTTACAATGAAAAACAATAAAATACACCATAACAGATTAGAACTTTCAAAAGTTACATAACCCTTAAACTACCTACCTAAATTTGAAACGGAAACGGTTTAAATATCCTGAAGCTTCAAAATTTTCTATTTTCGTTGTTTTTTTACATAGATAGTACAAAATATCGAAAACTAGCTTGTGCCAGTGGCTTCACCCGCGTGAAAAGGGTGTTCTTATCCCAAAAGAACATTATACCGGTATGCAAAGTAGCCTTCAGACTATAAGTTATTTCTGTGCCAAATTTCATCCAGATCCGTTCAGCCGTTCTGGCATGATTGAGTAAAAAACATTCAAGCTTCACATTTATGATATTAGTAAGACGTAAGATTATAAATAAATATAGAATACAAAAAACGTAAAACGACGTAGTGACGAGCATGTGGTACACATTTCTGTGCGCCTACCAGAACAAAAGAGACGTAGAGGCCGCCCGCCATTGAGCTGCAATGCTATTCTGTACACATCTCACCGTGATGACTTAGGTGAAGTGAGCTCGAAGTGGAGTGAGCTGTCAGTGATGCTAGGGATTACCTAATTTATTACATTTACAATCATATCGACAGTCGGGTTTACCTATTAAAAGGAAATATTAGCTTTACGCCCTGCTATTCATATAGTACTAAAATAATGGAAATATATCCAAAGACAAAAAATACCCACATGAATATGCATAGAACGTTGATCTGTAACTTTAGATAACTTTAAAATAATACATTATTATAAAAAAACATTATCGCGTTAACAAGAAAATACTTCCAAAACGAAAAGTAAAAAATACTTGCATAGAACATTGATCCGTAACCTAATATAATTAAGGAGCAGAATCGCGTCGAGCGTCCACAGAACGATAAGACGAGTAAAATAGTAAAATACTTAATGATTGTCTAAATTGGGATTACTCAACCCGATCAACAGCTGCTTTACCCCACCCATCTATTTCGCAACATTGCCAACAACTGCTTCAAACCAGCCAACCCACCCTAATCCCATTCTCAACCAACACTTGCTTATCTAACATAACTTGATATGGATAAAAGTCACATTTAATTTAAATAAATTTTAACCCCCTAAATCGTCTTTTAGGAGTAGTTTTGAAAAACTAATAATGAATTTTTTTTTACTTAGTATTTATGCCAAGTTTCAAATATATAAGCCCAACAAATTTCTTCCTTCCTTAGGGATAAAATTGCCAATAACCAATACATGAATTCTTTTTATCAACTAAAAGCTAAATCTTTAATTTCACGTGTCACATTTTAAAGAGCAGAAGTTTCACGCAAACTTTAACCCCATCTTACCTCCTTAGGGGTGGAATTTCCAAAAAACAATAAATACATGAATTCCTTTTATCAACAAAGAGTATAAATCTAAAAGTTCAGGTTTCCAACTTACAAACTGTAAAAATTTCATACATACTTTCACCCCCCTTACTTAAGGGAGTAACCCTTAGGTATATAGAATTGCCGAAATAAAAAAAAAAACCCTTTTTTTACTAACCAAGAGCGTAAACGAACTATTTCAATAAGTGAACGATATTTTCTGTTCCCAATAAACTAAACAATAAACTTCCAAAATTGCAAAAGAGTATCTAATATTAATACAGATTTGTAATTTGGTTCTCTTATTTATTTTTTTCATAGAGGGGGATGAAAAGCAGAGTGTGCTATGCGGTACCAAAAATTATTTAACCTAGAGCGACGTACTTTGAATCCTTCGCTACGCTTGTGATTCTACTCTAGAATCCTTCGGTTCACTCTAGATACAAACAATCACTGTCGCTCGCATTACATAATTTTGGTCCTTTGTAACACAATCTACTATTTACTAAGCTAAATTGCAAGTACGTCACATGGACGGAAGCCATGCAATTCGATCGAGATACACTTTAAATTTCGTTATAAAATTCGTGACACAATTACAACTGCATCGCGCCATCAGGATCCCTTACTGTCATAGTCCGATGGGAACATAATTCGACACGACCGAAGAGTAATCTGCACTGCGCAGGACTAACGGCTTAGCGTGCTTTTCGAGGTGCGCCTCGATAAATATTAGAATGCCAGCTTTCAAACTCCAAGCTAATATTGCGAATAATAATTCGTACCTTGCCCGATCTAGGAAACGAACACAAGACACTACAATCGGTAGACGTATTAGCGACCGGGAGACCAATGGGTCAGTTCGGAACACTCTTTACGCTGGGATGGTTTCTTGGCTGAAACCGAAGGTGGTGTTTTTGGCCGAAGACGAGCGAAGCCGAAGCCGAAGGTTCAGTCGGACACTACCACCAAGTGAAAATTACTAATCTATATCTGTACTAATGTTATAAAGAGAAAAGATTTGTATTTAAGTATGTAACGAATAAACTTAAAAACTACTGGACCGATTTTTCATCTAAATTGGGTTAGGTAACAAACAAGAGTTATTTCCGCATTTATTATATTAGTATAGATATTAATTATTTTTCTCGGAGCCGGTTGTTCTATCCTCGAATATATATAATATATCATAGTGCATTTCTTGCTAGAGTATCAGTCTGGTAACACAGTAGCCACGCAGTTGTTTTAGCTCCGAGGCGGCCGGCAACTAGCAAAAATCCTTGTATTTATCAAACTTTACTAATATTAGTGAACGCCTCGCGGTTTCACCCGCGTAGTTCCCGTTCCAGTGGGAATACAGGGATAAACCTATGTCAGATAAGCCTATGTCAGCCGGGGATAGAGAAGCTTCTTTCTTTGAAATGGGTCCAATAGCTTTTAAGTTTATTCGTTACATACAAAAATACAAATCTTTTCTCTTTACAGTATTAGTATAGATATAGATTAAACATGCAGATAGTTTGAGACCCTGGGAAGGCGTAGGATAGTTTTTATCTGGAAAGTGCGTGGGATCACTCTTCAACATCCCATGGAATGATAAATCACTTTATACACGGGTGAAACCGCGGGACAGTGTTTTATAGACCCATAAAAAGTGACATCGGCTTTTTATTAGCTATTTCTATTCAATAATTCATTACAAATGCATGAGTAGAACTTCCATGTGCCAATTTTGAAAACTTGTTTTTTTTTTTTATCGCAATGTTTTTGTGACCTTTAAGGTCAAAAGAACAAAAAAAAACATATTAAAAAAACTGTACATAATTGAGCTTTGTTCGTATTGCAGTTTTGTGAAGCAAGTACAAGGAGAAAATTATGCCGTGTTTAAGTAATCAAAAACGATAATAGAACTCGCAAAAAGATTGTTTTAACGAAATCAGTATTTTATTTTTTATTTTTTTTCCAGCTCGAAGTAGAACCTCTGTCTGGCACCAACAGATACCTTATACTAAGGTTTATAATCCATCGGTGTCTTTGGTAGATACCAAATTTTTAAGTTATGGACACCGACTTCCAAAAATAAAGTTATTTTTCACTTTCTAGTTTTCTTATTTGGAAGTCGGTAGTATTTTTTTTGTAAAAAAGTTTTTTATTTTTCACTTTTTAGTTGTACCTACCTAATAGGGAAGTAGTTAAGTAAGTACCTATAACGACAGAATAGATTACCCGAATAACATGAAACTTGAATGAAAACAATTGACGGAGATATCGGTGAAACTACATTAAAAAAAAAAAAGCATACATAATGTCGAACATAGAACCTCCTCCTTTTTTGGTAAGTCGGTTAAAAATATGACTTGCAACTTGGGCCTAGGTTTTGAGAAAATGATTTTCAAAAATATGTGTTAGGGTTGTCACTATTTTGACCTTTTGTGACGATTAGTTTTTATCACATAAAATCTGCAGGTCTTTTATCTTCTATAATGGTATAATACTAACAATTAATTTTAAAACTTTACACGTGAAATTGAACGAAAAATATGTAAGCATACAAATGTAATAGAACAGTTAATGTACAAATGCGAGCTCAGCACATAATTGGGTTCTTGGCTTCTTAGTTTGATTACTGTCTGATAAACAGTTGCCTATACTATTATAGGGTAGAGATGACAATAAATTAAACTCCGTATAAGTCATGATATTCCCAGTCTACACATAAAAATAGAAAAAGAAATTAAAAAAAATTAGTGATTTCGATAAAAAAAAAACCTGCGTTCTAATATCGTTTTTGATTACATAAATACGCGATAATTTTCTCCTTGTATTGCTTCATAAACCTGCAATACGAATAAAGCTCAATTATGTACAGTTTTTTTTTACGTATTTATTTTTGTCTTTTGGGCTTCAAGGTTACGAAAACTTTACAATTAAAAAAAAACAAGTACACAAAATTGACACGTAGCATAGAAGCTAGTTACCTATATACTTAATATCAAGTGCTATTTATAAAATTACTGACAGAGTCCTGATTCGAGCAAATCGTGTGTTTTCGACGCACTTCTCACATTATTCACAAAGATTATAAAATGAAATCAAATATGATATTGAGATAACTGCTACTAACTGCATTAGAATTCAGACTGCTTGAGAAGTGATCTGGTGTCAGAGTGGAACTTTTCAATCATGCTTTTTGGAATAATTTTTGTTTTTTTTGTGTGGCGTTCCTTAAACAATTAATTTTATTTATAATGTTAGGTAACGGAATCCGAAAGGTGGAAAGTGATTTAGTAGGACCACAATTTTTTTTGGATCATTGAAACAAAAAGAACGGCAACGGCAAGTGGGTATCGGACTAGCGCGCTACAGGTTCCAAATAAAACCAACCATAATTTTGAAGGTTCACATTTGTACATCCAATTTCTTAAATTCATAAATAAAACATGACAGAAGAACAAATTTTTAGAGTTCCATACGTCCGAATGAAAAAACGGAACCCATTATACGATCACTCCTGAATCTGTCTAGTCAATTGTCTCAGCACTCTCAGCCAATTTACTTTGAATCTACTGAGCCGGTACAGTTCTTAAGTACACATAAAATGAACCTCTGTGACCTAAACACGGAGGGTAACGTACATAAATTAATAAAATTTTGAATATGGAATCATCAAGATTATAAAATTGTAAATTAAAATAACAATTGCTAACAAAAATGTTGAGCTCTTTTCTTTGTCGTTGTAAAATGGGTACGATTCTGGTAAGCGTTAATAAACGTTATTTATGCCAATAAACTCAAATCAGAATAAAATATATTAAAACTAAATTATTATTATTCACAACTTTATCCTCACCCCAATTGAAGCACTGCACTATCGCCAGCTGCAACGCTAACAACAGCAATACACGCATGTGATACATCTTGGTCTCCAAACAACGTGAATACATCAAAACTAGATGAGACGTCCACTCTCGATGACAGCTCGTTGAATACAGAAGTGAACTGATAATGTTATGTGAACATGACGCTATAAATAGGCAGCTACATGACTCTTGCTCAAAACCCATTTCCTGTTGGGAATACTGCCTGTGATAAGCGGGCTTCATATGGGTTTTTTCCATATTTTTAATCAAATTCGTTATTATTTAGTCATTTTATTTTTCGCACGTTTATTATCTGGCTGCTGGTTTCCTGTGAACATTGATAATATATTTATCAATAGGACGCAGGCACGTTAGTTACAGAGACGCTCGCTGATAAGCGGACCAATTATGTGGGAAACTTACATGTATGTTATTATATACTAGCTAGTGCCTACTCAATTCAAAACATCAAGATCGGAGACAACTCTCGAAGTTGTAGAAGGTCTAACTTCGAGAAACGGACGACATGTCTTTGTTGCCATGGAACATGGGTAGGCCTTTAGTGTAGGATGCTACTTGTGTCGTTCCTCTTGTATCATTTACTATTAGCTTTTATGTTAACTCTCTCTACCTAAACAGTGTAATAGATTTGTACATTAGCAGTTGTCGCATAATCTGTTTACTAATTGGGCGTTAATTTACTTAAAATTCCGGATTTATAGTCCCGAGATTGCTAAAAATGTTATCTTTAAGAGTACAAGTAAATAGACAGTTTCATAAAACCCGTTGTAACCACGATATTTTCAATAATTAATGCTTAGGTTACGGGCATCCGTTGGATTTAAGACGAACGGAATCGGTCAATGTGGTGACACTTGAGGAGGCTTTGTACAGCAGTGGACGTCTTTCGGCTAAAATGATGCTGCAATCCTAATATCGGAAATCAATATCGGAATAGTAAAGCTTCCGATATGACATGCTTTAGTTGTTACACTATGTAACTAATAAACCTAAGCAGACTATAAACAAACCGAGGAATTCCTATCTTACTTCAATAGCGTTCACCATTCTTATTATCAGGGCCCTTGATTCAATGGTACCTATACATTATTACTACCCTTAATTTCTAGGACCGAATTAATTGATAGTTAGCTGCAGTTAACATACAGTTTTCCGGTTTGAACGTCAATGTGGTTAGCTTTTTAGTAGGGCCAGGGTTTAGTAATGAATTCCATTTAGGAGATAATTTTCGTGAAAGGGAAATTAAGGTGGTACCGACCAAGTGTGTTGATAATGTTCTATTTAGGTCAGGGTGATGAACTTCACTGAGAATCGTAGTTGTTAAATATCTTAACGATCCGACTAGCAAGTTTCTATTGATCTGAAAATATGTTCCACTGTTGATGAGTCCAGTCCATATTCCACCACCAAAATTATCTAAATGAGTAACGCTAACGCGTACTTCAAGTTTGTTTGTAAAATTGCCCAAGGTCGGCAATATACTTCTTTCCTTATTCTTATACCGTGTTTTAAGCAATTATTACATAACTACTTAATATCCACCAAGGTAAAGTTATGGAGAACTTAAGAAGAAGAAAGAAGGCATGAAACTGGCTCCTGGAATGATAAGAGTGGAACGTATAATTAGTGCGTAATCTGCTGTGAATGTGCGCCACATGTTGTCGTTTTTGGAAAAAAAACGCCGTCAAAGTTATGACAGCGTCGTTTTGGCTTTTAGCAATATTATTCGTTAACGCAAGCATGTATACTTTTGAAACTTTTTATGGTTAATACAAGCGTCAAGATGGACTGAATACAGTTTTCAGCGAGCTAATACGTTTTCTCATTTACGAGCTGCGATTTTTTTCGGGCTTTCAAAAAAGCGCGATTAATTGTTTTTTTTTATATCTATTTCCGGCACGAATAGGCACATATCAAGAGCTACTCGTGTATTTTTATTCTACAGGCGCACATACAATGGTTTTAGAGAGAGATACACGATTCTGCAAAACGTTACTCCAGCAGGAAATGCGATATCTAGAAAACGTGATGACGCACCAATTATATTTTCAGCGCACATTTTTGCACAATTATAAGCTCTCTGCCCATGCACAATATTTTTCACTCCGATCATTCGTTTAGAATTTTCCTGCTGGAACGACGTTACTCCAGCAGGAATCGTTATTCCCCTTATTTTTTCAAAAACGATGACTCTCACGAATTTGCTGGGATAACGTTCTCGAAATTATGTATTAATTTATTAAAATTTTCACATTACAGACGTAAAAGAGTTCAACAAATCTTGTGAGGACAACGTCCAATGCGACGGCCTGGTCGGGCTACCAGACGCGCGGTTTCCAGACGCCGCGCTGTGCAATCAACTCAGCATAATTGCAGTCCATAGCTGGACATAAGCTCTCCAAAAAAGTATTTCGCGAGTGCAATATTATAATTTGTTTTAATAATCTATATATATAACTAGCTGTTCCCCGCGGCTTCGCTCCCGTGGGCCACCCCTCAGGACCTGTTATCGGGATCAAAAAATAGCCTATGTCACTCAGGAATAATGTAGCTTTCTATTGGTGAAGAATTTTTTAAATCGGTCCAGTAGTTTCCGAGCCTATTCGGTACAAACAAACAAACAAACAAAAAAATCTTTCCTCTTTATAATATTAGTATTGTATAGAAAAGGCACTGTCCCGACTGACATATCAACGCCCAGCCTAAACCACTAATGATAGAAGTTTGAATTTTTTATAGGAATTTGATTTTATACTGCAGGCGTCATTTAAGGATTTTTGGAAATTCATTCTTAATTCTTTATTGTACACAAAAAATAATTACATATACAACATGAGTGATTTTAAAGTTGACGTACAAAGGCGAGCTTAACTCAAAGAAGAGTTTTCTACCAGCAAACCTTAGAGTGATGGAGAGAGTTTACAAAAGGAAGAAGAGAAGTAATCCAGTGTACAATTTTAGAATAAAATAAAATAAAGCCTAAATATACATACATACATAAGTACAAGAAAAATATATATATACATATACTAATATTAGGTCATTCCGAAAGAAAATGATCTTTGATTTTCCTCTTGAAGACATTCAGAGAAGGGCTGTCGCGTAGGGAATGTGGCAGAGAGGAGACGCACTGCAGTAACAGAGAAGGAGCCATCATAACGGCTGGAGGTGTGAGGTGGGGTACGAAGGAGACGAGAAGTGGAAGTGCGACAGGGTTTACCCCTCGGGACAAAGTACTCAAAGCGTTCACGAAGGTATTGAGGAGAATTAGGATTGTGTAGGATAGTATAGAGGAGAGATAGGATATGGGTATCTCGACGACGCCGAATCGGCAGCCACTTCAATTTAGTCCGAAACTCTGACACGTGGTCGTATTTGCGGAGGCCAAAAATAAAGCGGATGCACAAGTTCTGCAGTCGCTCGAGTTTATTTAGAAGTACCTCCGTTGCATCTAGAAAACAGACATCCGCATAGTCTATGAGCGGTAGAAGAAGAGATTGAGCAAGAGTGACCTTAGTGTGAAATGGTAAGAGTTTTTGGAGACGTTTAAGAGAGTGAATAGAGTAGAACACCTTCTTACTAACATCAGCAACATGAACCTCCCAAGAGAGGTTAGTATCCATATAGACGCCTAGGTTTTTCACGCTTTTCGAATAACATATGGGCACTGAATCATAAACTACTGGCGGGAGGGCTTGGTGATTTAAAAGGCTGAGCAAGTATCTACCACCAACAATGAGCGCTTGAGATTTGGTTGGGTTCAGTAAAAGTCCAAAGGATTTAGCCCACTTGTTAATATTTTCAAGGTCATGGTTGGCAGACACAGCCCCTACCAGATCACCCACTTTAAAGTGTCGATATAGCTGCAAGTCGTCTGCATAGAGATGATAGTTAGAATTTAGGACCTTAGTGATAGCATTTATGAAAATTGAGAAGAGGAGAGGAGATTTCATCCCTTAAAGGTGTAAAAAGGGATGTTAAAATTTAATGAAATTTATATTGGTTATTAACAGAATTACGAATACGAATTTAGTATTTATGATCTTCAATACAATTAAAGAAAAACGTATTTAAGGCTTTTTTGAATTTAATCCCTAGAAGGGATAAAAAGGGCATTTTATAATATATAATTTTTACTAGCTGACCCGGCAAACTTTGTTTTGCCATAAAAACACCAAACATTCATCTACCCTACCTACCCTAAATAACTACCTACCCTACCCTACCCTACCTACCCTACCCTAACTACCTACCTTACCCTACCCTACCTACCCTACCCTACCCTACCCTACCTACCAAACAATATACTTACAATAACACAATAACACTAACACTACAAAAATAACTTCAATTTCGGAAGCAGGTGTCAAAAAACGAAGAAACTAAAACAAGAACACCGACTTCCGAAATTGAAGTTATTTTTTTTTTGTAGTGTTTTTGTTTGGAAGTCGGTTGTTTTATTGTAATAACAAATACATGAGTGATTTATTTACTATACAGTCACTACTTGTCACTTGGCAGAATAAGTGTAAGATTTTAGAAATTTAACGAAAAAGTCAATTAACTTTCATACATATCGGACCATCTTGAGCTTCTTGGCGTTACGTTGACATCAACTCTCAATTTTGGGCCGTACATTGAGGCAAAGGCTCAGCTGGGTGCCAAAAAGTTAGGGATCCTTGCGAAGGTGAGAAAGTACTTCACGCCGGAACAGCTGCTCAACTTGTATCAAGCGCAAGTTCGATCGTGCATGGAGTACTGCTCTCATCTCTGGGACGGATCAGCCAAATACCAGCTTGATGCACTATAGTCGATCGAAAAGCGGGCCAAGAGACTCAACGGCAATGAGGCACTGGTCAAATCAAAGCTCCAGAGCATTGAACATCGTCGCCGAGTTGCCAGCTTGTCGGTTTTTCTTCGGTTACATTTCGGGGAGTGTGCGATGGAATTGCATGATTTAATGCCGCCCAGCCCGTTCCATCATCGGACAACCAGACGCACGGCGATGCGTCATCGGTACATGGTGGGCATCCCACCCATACGCACAAAACGTTTTGGGGACACTTTTATTATGCGTACAGCAAAGGAGTGGAATTCCCTGCCGGAGTCTGTGTTTCCCGATAGCTACAATCTAGGGGTCTCTAAGTCAAGAGTGAATGGGTATTTTTTAGGCAAGCGTGCTTCACCGTCGACCGCATCATAGCTTACCATCAGGTGAGATAGTGGTCAAGCGCGAGCCTATAGATAATAAAAAAAAGGTTTTTGTTTATACGCGGTGAACCAGTTAATGTTATACTTTTAAAAAACGTAGACAATTAATGGATTGTCTTTGTATGTAACTCACTTTCAGACGCTCAAATTTAAGTCAGCTAAGATTTCGCCATTGTTATTTTTCAAATTAATTATTATATTTTGTAAATAAAATGAAAATATTCAATAATCACTGCCATATTTACTGTTACGAATACTTTACATCTGCAAATATTAATTAAACGGAATATTGGAGCTAAATAGTAATTAAATGAAAAAAGAACAGCGTCCACGAAGTGTTTCATTGTCATAAGCTGGCTACTTAATCAAACGATAAATTTTATAAATCATAGGACAGGTATAACAGCTTCTGTTAAAAGTTACTGTTAAAAAGAAGACGACTTAAAGGCCTTAGTAGCCAGGTTGTTATATTGATCGCGCGATAATTGTACAATTATTGTTGCTTGCTGTTCCTTACGTAATAAGCCCGCCGGACTTGCAGTGGCCAGTAAGATCGCCTGATTTAACTGTACCAGACTTCTTTCTGTAGGTTTTTTTAAGTCACGTGTCTATGTCAACAAGCCTCAGACTCTTGAAGCTCTCAAAGATAATATCTGCTGAGATATGGCAAGAGTGGATGTTCTGGCAAGAGTGATGGCAAATGCCATAAACGGGCCCGAATATTTGTCAATTCTGGCGAAGTGAATCACTTAGCCGTATCATTTTCTCGACTAACTGGAAAATAAATTAAGACACCAAATAAATATTATTCAAAAGCAGAAACAAAGTTCTTAATTCATAAAAAAAAATTAGCCCTATAACATCGGGTATTAATTTTCTATCGTGTCGGTAGTAGGATTCAGAAATAGAAAGCAAAGTAGTCTTCCACTATTTGTATCTCCCCGTGTAGATCGATCCCACTAGACCTCCGGAGTGAAAGTCGGCTCTAGCTATTAGAACAGGAAGGCAGTGCAGTTTATGCTCATTTCATATCAATTTACACGTAATTTTTATGATTCGATAAAATATTAAAGTTGAGCAAATTTTGTGGTCTACGCGAACAAAGACCGCCTATGTGTCTGTATGTTGCATGAAGTTTTAAATAAATAATAAATAAAGACGCGGGCTTAAACTATGCTTGGACAATAATTTGCAATAGCCCGCCAGAACGGGAAAAAACGAAACAGCCAATATCGCGTAGTTCTGAGCATCGTCGCCGAATTGCCAGCTTGTCGGTTTTATAGCGGTTGCATTTCGGGAAGGAGTGGAATTCCCTGCCGGAGTCTGTGTTTCCCGATAGCTACAATCTAGGGGTCTTTAAGTCAAGAGTGAATGGGTTTTTTCTAGGCAAGCGTGCTTCACCATCGACCACATCATCGCTTACCATCAGGTGAGATAGTGGTCAAGCGCAAGCCTATAGACAATAAAAAAAACCATGCAGGCGAAGCTGCGGGCGGAAAGCTAGTAATATATAAATGGGTAGTGACTAGTGTTTATGCCAAAGAAGTGTACACAAATATTGAATGTTTTGTGTAAATAAATGTTATTTATTTTAAAACTGAGTTTAAAAACACTGACTGACTGACTGTCTGTTTGACTTTTGTTTTGATTCTCAATAATGTCTGTATTAGGAAATGCTTATACTCGTAAAACTAATGACCAAAACCACATGACGTATTTCTAATTTTATATTTTCGTATAGCGAGATGAATGACGCGATGTGGATTTCCGTCTGTGTCAGTGGTCGATTGATAGCGGTCAAATCCTTCGCTTTGCCGTTTTAACTTGCGCAATTCGGCTGCAGGAGTCCATTGGAAGCTTATGTATTATAACGTTTGCCCAGCCATTCATTTCAACCACGTCTCTTCATTTAAGGCCTTACATTTACTTGTATGAGACTAGTAACTACCACCATAAGGGCCGACGTTAGAACATTTGACCTCAGCTTTAACAATGCTAATAGGAACTACTTAACTATAAATGTTTGGGTCCCAAGTGTTCGGTTTTGACCTGCCTCTGTTAAAGGTAAGACCTTTAAACTCCAAAACTTCTGTTGATATGAAATCCTGCCTCGACCACCCACTTGCTTTTGGGTTTCTAGATTCATTATTTATTCACTTTATTTAGTCCAGTAGCTAACAGTTTTGTTGTCTTAATGTAGGTAGATACTATGTCGACATTGACAAAGTGAGACTTATATCGTTAGGTTAGAAGCTTTATGTTGATAGTGACGTACCGTTTGAGTTTAGCTCTGAATACATTAAAAGAAGATGTGTTCCTTATATCTGCTAGTAGATTATTGAGTATATAGAGTGATATAGAGTGCGTTCGCGGGGACGCGTCTGTATTTGGTTATGGTTTCTTTGGCTGTATTTGGATGTTTTGGTGTTGAAGGATAGCTGTGTGTGTATGGTTTTGTTGAGATTTTATCTAATGAGAACGCAGGAATTGAAAGTGTAAAGTTGATGAATGCTCATTAGTTTGGTGTATTTTTATAGTTCAGATGTAGATGTATGATAATCGTAGTGAAATAGAAGCTTAATTATTTTATTTTGTGCTATTAGCAGATCTTTAATTGCAGATTTTGTAGCGCATCCTTAGAATTCGATAAGACAATTTATGTGTGAGCGAATTAATTAGTTGTAAATGTTGAAGCGGATTGTTTTGGGATGTTATTTATGTACCCGCGCATTAACGATGTTATTTTTGATTTTATGTAATCAATGTGCGCTCGCATAGTGAGTTTGTTGTCTACTCTAAGTCCGAGGTATTCTTCACAATTGCTTTTGATGATTTTAATGTTGTTTATGTGTAAAGCTCACCCAGCTTCAGCGATTTTTTAATTTTTAGCTGAGAATATCATGTTTAAGGTTTTAGAACCTCCTATTTTTGTCTACAGTCGGTTAAAACAATCTATATTTACCTTAAACTTTTACAGTGTCCGTCAACGACATATCTGGCCTGACTGAGCTCGTCAGCGAAGCTTGCAGCGCGCGCCGGATGCTGGGTGATGCTGCTGCGTACACTAGAGGGTTTAGTGCGGAGTTGGTGAACCCCAGCCATGTACACCATTGCCAGACTGAGTCCCAGACGCAGTCGCAGAGGGAATCTGGAAAATGTTTTAGAGGTAGTAAATCATCAGTTCCAAAGCCATACCCTTTTTATTGAGGAAAATGATTATAGATACCTTCCGATTGGAAAACGGAAGGTCATGTCGAAATTCAAAGTACTAAAACCCCACAGTTCTTACAGCTACCACGATCGCCGGAATGACACGGCCCGGAATCTAAAGTTGGTTTGGGCGCACGGTTGGCGCAGTGGTTGAGCGATTGACTGCTGCGCTGCATGTCGCGGGTTTGATTCCCGCACGGAACAAATATTTGTATGACCTACAAATAGTTGTTTCCGGCTCTGGGTGTTTGTGTTTGTGAACACACCCACGAAACAAGAGAAATTTCTAGTGTGGGGCAAAGATTAATAAAAGAAGAAGTAATTCGCGCGCACTCTCGACTGGTATCGGCCCACTGTGCCCAAAGGACCTGGATCTATAGTGTATAAAGTGGCGATGTGATATCCTCGTGCCACGGAAAGCACGTACAGCCGTTAGTCCCGTGTCTGATCTCTCTCAAGTCAAACAGATTTTCCGTCCCATTGGAGTATGAGGGTGTGGGAACCGAGATGGCTCGCGCACTTACTTTCAGAAAGTAAATAATCAGTTTACCAACTGGCAGCACTATGAAGAATGGAGACTAGCAGAAGAGGTACAGCGCCATCAGTCTGTGGCGCGCTGTTGGCGAGAGATGATGGAGCAACTGTAAACATAGCATTAAAATTGTTACTTATCAGACACGGCATTTTATTTCTAGTAGGCTCGCGCTTGACCACTATCTCACCTGATGGTAAGCGATGATGTGGTCGACGGTGTAACACGCTTGCCTAGAAGTAACCTATTCACTCTTGACAAAAAGACCCCTAGATTGTAGCCAGTGGCGGCCTTAGGGGGTGGCGAACAGGGCAATCGCCCGGGGCCTCGCTCTTGCAGGGGCCTCACGCTACAACCCAAAAAGCTTACAATTCTATCCCTAGCAAACAATAAAGTTGGTCGATTAATTATTTTATAGTAAAGTACTAATATTAGAAAGGCGAAAGTTTGTGAGTGTGTGTGTGTTTGAATGTTTGTTACTTCTTCACGCTCAAACGGCTGAACGGATCTGGATGAAATTTAGCACAGATATAGATTTCAGTCTAGAATAGTACTTAAGATACTTTTATTCCGGAAATATGTTCCCTTGGGCTTATTTTTTAAATTCCCGCGGGCGAAGTCGCTGGCAGAAGCTAGTTAATAACAAAAACAATAAGTTTTATATGTCATACATTGTAAAAACCGGCCAAGTGCGAGTCGGATTCGCGCACGAAGGGTTCCGTACCATACTCGCAAACAAAGGCAAAAATATCACGTTTGTTGAATAAGAGTCCCACTTAAATATTTATTTTATTCTGTTTTTAGTATTTGTTGTTATAGCGGCAACAGAAATACGTCATCTGTGAAAATTTCAACTGCCTAGCTATCACGGTCCATGAGATACAGCCTGGTGATAGACAGACAGACATACGGACCGCGGAGTCTTAGTAATAGGGTCCCATTTTTACCCTTTGGATACGGAACTCTAAAAAGGACAAGGGCCTCGCATACCTGCATACCTCGCAGCGGTTAAGGCCGCCCCTGATTGTAGCTATCGGGAAACACAGACTCCGGCAGGGAATTCCACTCCTTAGCTGTACTCATAATGAATGTATTTCCAAAACGTTTAGTGCGTATGGGTGGCATGTCCACCATGTACCGATGGCACATCGCCGTACGTCTTGTAGTCCGATGATGAAACGGGCTTGTCGGAATTAGATCATGCGATGCAAAATGCAATGCATGTATCGCACACTTCGGTCCACCTAGTTTGATGATTCATCATCTGCCTAGCCTTTTTCCCAATTATTGTTGGGGTCGGCTTCCAGTCTTACCGGATTCAGCTTAGTACCAGTGTTTTACATGGAGCGACTGCCTATCAGACCCAGTAACTGGGTAACACGATACCCCTTGGTAAGACTGGTGTCAGATCTCAGGCTTCTGACTACCCGTAACGACTGTCAAAGATCTTCAAATGACAGCCGGGACCAACGGCTTAACGTGCTTTCCGAGGCACGGAGGAAACTGGGTATGTTGAAATGGTCACCCATCCACGGACCGACCTCGTCAAGCGTTGCTTAACCTTGAAGATCGACCCGTGCGGCTGTTATTATTTAGCCACGAGCTCCTCCGCTCCTCCGATGATTACGTCCTATAAATTATAAAGATTGGTAAGAAACGATAGGAAATGTAACTTACACAGTATTCGTTTGACGGTCCTGTGAACAAATGTTGTTTGAAGCAACGCTTCTTTTTAATGCTGGTTTAGGAGTTTTGTCCTGAAATACAAACAAAAATAAGCATATTATAATAAGGTAATATTAATGATCATTAGAAATGAAATAGTAGTTTATGCAATGGCCATATCGCCGGTTTAATTCAAAAACCAACTAACTACCCACTTTATGATTTTGTGCTAGGGCGTTTATAAAGTTTGTATCGAAAAAAATCATGTACTATCTTGGATAATGTTATTATGAGAAACAGCATCTGATTTATAATAAAATCACGTATGCGTTGATTTATAGCAGTTCATAGAAAAGTAACAGGGTTGCACAGAATATTGCATTTTGTGCCCTAAACCCCCTTATTTAATTGCTTTTACCTGCCTACAAAATAAAGGCATTATTTTCAAAATTAAGCGCTACTGTAGAATCTCAGAAAGTCACTGGTCATTAATTCAAATATATACATCGAACAATAATGTATTATTCTTATAAATCCTGTTAGTTTCGGCAATAATGCAAAAAAATAAAATTTTAGTCGCTTTTACCACCCGATATTTGTTGAAATTTTGAACTAACCTATGTAATCGTGTCCCTTAACAAAGCGTTTTCATCATGAAAACTATCTAAGTGTTAAAGGTGGTTTAATAAATTGAAAATAGATTGATTAAAAACACACCTGAGCTGAAAAAAAAAAAATTTTTAAGAAAAACGAACACAAAGGCATGGAAAACTTATAAATGAATATTCTTCATCAGAAGTCAATTAGACACAGTAGCATCCAAATTTTTATTCCACGCATGGTATTCTTCGGGCATTACTTCATTTTTGCAAAATTTCAGCAAGTCGATGGCATTTGTAGTTGCAGCTGGTAAATTCGCTACTGCCTTTTTTGTCTGGTCCCATAGTGGCGAGCGGGAATGTCAAGACCAGCAGTAGAAGTAGCTTCCACGTTTGTTTCCTGATTTTCAAGATCTACAACCAAAGAATCCTCAGACGTGTCATAGTCAGGCAAAATTTTAATTTGACTCTTTTCATATTTCATTCTCTTAATCTTTAACCAGTTCACTCTGTCTCCTATGCTTTTATTTTTGTTTTTCACTATGATGGCTGCCAAAGATTTTAAATTCAGCGGCACGGAAACTGGGCCACATGCGAATTTATCGATAAGTCGTATATAAATTAATTTTTGACACTGAATTAGGGGTCATCATCATCTTCTTGCCCTTTTCCCATGTTACTTGGGGTCGACGCAACACGTTCTCTTCATCCATACCATCCTGTCCCCGGTCACTCCATCACTGACGCCCTTTTATTTCATATCACTCCTCACACAGTCCATCCATCTTTTCATTGGCCGTCCCCTCTCTCTCCATCCATCCATATCTATCATCTCACTGAATTATGGGTAAACGCACTAAATAAGTGTTTTTTATTTATATGTGTGGCTTCCCATGCGACCAGTGCTCCATTTCGAAGTTGGTTAAGTTTCTGGCGGGTTGGAGGTGGACTTGGTATTTCTTTTGAGCAAGTCCCAGAGCATGTCTATTGGACTACGAGCTGGCTGGATGAGTACTCATTACTACTCATCAACACAATGAGCAACGTATGGGCTTAGATTATAGTGCATTAGGAGGAACTCGTCGTGCCCAATGAACCACGAATATGGCAAAACATGTTCTTGAAGGATCTCCTCGATGTATCTGTTTGCAGTTAACCAGTTATCAACAAAAACCAGCTCTGTACGAGCATCGGAACTTATTCGTCCCCAAACCATAAAAGAACCTCCACGAAAACGCCCAGTTAGTTTGTTAGTTTAGTAGAAACCTATTCTTCTCCACACTTGCTCCTGACCAACTGGTGCGACGCAATTCGACACTCATTAGAGAACAGAACTCGAACCCATTGCTCGTGGGTCCAGCTGGCATGTTCACGTGTGAACTGAAGTCGAGATACTCGGTGATGTCTAAGAAGTTCTGGACCACGTGCTGGTCTACGGGCTTTTATATTTACTTCGACCATTCGTCTTCTCAAGGATCGAAGCATGCGCGTTCAGAAATTGTTGAATTTAAACCAAATACCCGCGGTTAATCGGTTTTACTTCTCAATATTTTGTTGAGATCATGATCAAAATTCTCAAAATTATAGAAGTAAAACCTACTAAGGGCCAGTTTCTTAAGTCGACGTCACATCTCAAATCAGCTGACAATTTGTCACAAATTAACCAGCCGTCAGTTGTCAGTGAGTTTCTCAACACTTCATCATCGAGAAATTACGTAATCGCTTGTTACATTAAATAATCGACATTAATTTATTTCGGTTGGCTACCCTAGCTGGTGTTCATTCACTACTTTAACGTAATCAGTAACTTTAAATAGTATTTTATCTTGAGAGGCCGGGTTGGTGTAGCCGCTAAGTTAAGCAAACCTTACCAAGGTCGATTTTTGGATGGGTAACCACTTTTTTTTTTGGTTTGCTTATTTTTGGATAGGTGACCCCACACAGGTTAAGCAACACTTACCAAGGTTATTCTTTGGATGGGTGACCGCTTTTTTTTGGTTTGTATGTTTTGGATGGCTGACCCCGCCAGGGTAAGCAACACTTACCGAGGTCAGTCTTAGGATGGGTGACCACTTTTTTTTGGTTCGCTTGTTTTTGGATGGGTGACCCTGCCAGGGTAAGCAACATTTACCAAGGTCACTATTTGGATGGGTGACCACTTTTTTTGGGTTCGCTTGTTTTTGGATGGGTGACCTTGTTAGATGTTGTTTAACCTAGTGGGGTGATAAAGTCAAGGGATGGGTGATCAACATTTTTGTGGTGATGGTCACCCATCCAAAGACTGACCTTGGTTAGTGTTGCTTACCCTGACGGAGTCACCTATCCATAAAAAAGCGATCAAAAAAAAAGTGGTCACCCATCCAAAGACTGACCTTGGTTAGTGTTGCTTACCCTGGCGGAGTCACCTATCCATAAACAAGCGATCTAAAAAAAAGTGGTCACCCATCCCAAGACTGACCTTGGCAAGTGTTGCTTACCCTGGCGCGGTCACCACCCCAGCCGCTTCAAGTTAAACACAAACCTATCTAGAAGCTGACCATAGTAAGTACTAAGTACAGGGTACAGTCAACACTGACCTGGGGATCTAACCTTCCTCACGCGCACTAGCGTGAGGAAGGTTCGATTCCCAGGTCAGTAACAGTTTGTTTTTTTTTTAATTTATTTACATCAATACAAAATAACAATTTTTGATAATTGTGTCAAGTTTTTATAATGTAATTAATTTAAAAGTTTGTAATATCCTAATTATTTTTAAATCTTGGTAATTAATTAATTGATTTAAATTAACATTTGTTTTATAATTCAACCCATACCATAGTTTTCGCCGACCCCTATTATCTTTTTATCGTAATATAAGCCTTTAAAGTCATAATATTAATTTTAATCCACGAATAATCGACCAATTTCCAACAATTATAAATTAGGCTCGTTGACAAGAGATTAACTTTTAAAAAGGTGCTCAGAAACCCAAAACTGGTGTAACATGCGGTTAATTCGAGATTTTACTCAAATGTGACAAATTGTCAACCACTTGTCACACTTGGATGTTGAGAAACTGAAAGTAGAATTAACAGGCGATTAATCCTCGATTACGTTAACAGCCCGATAATTCTGAGCTGGGAAACCGGCAGTAAACCTATTTACTAACAATTACTTCTAGATTTTGTGTCAAGAATGAATGAATAATTAACAAGTAATAGCTATTATCCTTTAATAACTGCTATTGTCATTTAATATTTACGCTATTTACTGTTTTTTCTTAGTACTAAAACTATATATTTGCATGTGATCGATTTTCTTTCCAAAAAATCCGTATAATTTGCTGGTTTTTTTTATTTTGAAAACTGATTAAATTTAAGTATCTTGTTTGACTTCGATAAAAAACATAATTTTGCTGATTAACAAGGAATATTTGTTTTGCATATAAACGGTATGGTCAGATAGTTGGTTTCACCATTCAGTATCTCTGAAACTAACCATCGCACGGCTTAGTATGTTTTACCAGTAGAAAGAGAATAAAATTTCGAATCGGTTGGTATATTTAACTCAAAATCCCAAAATCACCGAGTTAGTTGGTTTTTGAATTAACCCGGCGATATAATAGGGGTTATTAAAACACGAGCGTAGGTTTGAGCGTATAATAATATTACGCGAGTGTTTTAATACCTAATTATATGCCGTTGCATACACTACTTTATCTTCACTCATACAGTTGAAATAAAACAAAAGTGGAAAGGGAAAAATATTTGGCATGACGGGCAATTTAGATTCTCATTGCGCAGCGCGCGCATCCACAGACAATGAAACTTCTTTACTACAGCCCATACGCGCTAGAAAATTAAAAAGTAAAAGTGTGCTATAAAAATTAAAAAGTTATTTTATGATGCAGTTGTTTGAAAATCGAAGGAAAATGTTGAACTGTAATGGTTTTTTTTTTTAATTTTACCTATCCACGAATATAAAGTACGTGTTTATACAATAATTTTTGAATTTGTATTTGGAACATTATGTTGTGAGTGTAGATAAAATTATAAAAGAAACACAAACATGATTTTCAAATACCTATTCAACGATACCCCCATAACGTTGTGATCTTATTTTTTTTCTTTTGCACTATAATAATTTGGCTTCTGTTTGTCACCATAATGAATTTTGATTATTGTTATGTCTTTGAATTAATAATAACTCCCAAGACAAATCGATTGATGTAAGAATCATCAAAATTACTACTACTAAACTCCGTTTGAAATAACATAGACATTTATTTTCACAAACCTTTTTACAATCCATTCAACCGATATTGAGCTCTATTCCGTAAACATAAGGATGACAAAAAACCGTAAACATGTTACCAAAACCAATTGTTTACTATAGCTGCCATTTTCATATTACTGACATTATAGAAACCAAAAAAAAGAAATTTAAAAATAACAAAAGACCCGACTGACCAAAACCAGACGTATCCTCCGACTGCATAGCATGATTTTCTTCTTGTTTACGTCTTTTTAGTTCGCTTTTTAAGCAGTCGGGTTTTTTGTTATTTTTAAATATTTTTTTTATTAACAACTTTTTAGTTATATTTTTTTTAGAATTTGGTACATTTAAACATATAAGTGTTAAATATTTTTGTAATCACTTCTTAAAACCCTTTTTTGTGATACCCCACACGATGCTTTCGGAAGAAAAAAAAAATTTTTGCCTCCACAATATGGCGCCCAAAAGCCGCCATTTTTCTATTCTCCAATTTTAATGTAGCCAGTGACACTCGCAGGGTTAAGACGAATCGATTGACGTGAGAATAATCAAAATCGGCCAACGCGTTTGGTCTCTAGAACGCCACATAGGAACAAACATACATACATAGACTGATAAACACATTACCCTCCTTCGGCAGTCGGGTAATTAGTTGAACGGGCAGTAAAAAGGAATAATCTAAATGTTTAATGGTATTGCAAGTGGTAGTATAATAATTATATAAAAACCGGCCAAGTGCGTTTCGGACCACGCGCAGTAATAGGGTGCCGAAGTTGCATAATAACGCGGACTAAAAAGAGGGTTTTGTTGTTGTTACATGAACATTAGAACGGTTTCAAAGGCTCACAAAGTCTAAAAACGGGTCCACATTGTTTTTTTACCCGACTGCCGAAGGAGGGTAATGTGTTTATCAGTCTATGTATGTATGTATGTATGTATGTTTGTTCCTATGTGGCGTTCTAGAGACTAAAGGCGTTGGCCGATTTTGATGATTTTTACGTCAATCGATTTGTCTTAATCCTGCGAGTGTCACTGGCTACATTAAAATTGGAAAATATAAAAATGGCGGCTTTTGGGCGCCATTTTGTAGGGAAAAAAAATATTATTTCTTCCAAACCCATCGTGTATCAAAATAAAGGATTTTAAGAGGCGATTTCAAAAATATATAACACTTATATGTTTAAATGTACCTAATTCTAAAAAAAAATAACTAAAAAGTTGTAAATAAAAAAAGTTAATTAAAAAATCAAAAAACCCGACTGCTTAAAAAGCAAACTAAAAAGAAGTAAACAAGAAGAAAATCATGCTGAGCAGTCGGAGGATACATCTGGTTTTGGTCCGCCAGCTCGCGAATATGTATCCTCCGACTGCTCAGCATGATTTTCTTCTTGTTTACTTCTTTTTAGTTTGCTTTTTAAGCAGTCGGAAATCGAATGCGGAAAACGTACGTATGCGGCCAGCCTTAAACAAATCACAAGCACGCCCCTGGCGGCAAATCAAGAACAACTACGCATTGGCGCGCTTTTCCCAACCACTTGCGTGGTAGCGACATACTCAATAATAGTTTCACAATTGGTCTATAATTTCCAACGTCATTTCTGTCATTTCTTTTAAAAAGGGGCTTTCTGATTACTTTTACGGTTCCGCACCCAAAGAGTAAAAACACAACCCTATCACTAAAAATTCAAGATCCTTCTGTCTGTCTCTCTGTCTGTCTGTCCGTCTGTCACCAGACTGTATGTCATGAACCGTGAAAGCTAGACAGTTGAAATTTTCACAGATGATGTATTTCTGTTGCCGCTATAACCAGTGGCGTAGCTAGGTATCCAAGGGCCCTGGGGCAAATAAAAAAATGGGACCCCACTGCTATCTAAACTGGTTAGGTTTTATCAAGTATAAATATTAAATATACAAATACTTTAAAAATGCTAAGCTACTTTATCAACAGCTCTTTTTCGTGCACTGCAGGGCAGGTAATAAAAATATTAAACGGTAACAAAATAAATTACAATTAATACTTGAAAGAAAGAAAGAAAGGTAGGACCTACCTACCTTTCTTTCTTTCTTTCAAGTATTAATTACCAATACCTACACCAACCTACCTAGGTTGGTGTAGGTATTGGGCAATACAATGAAATAGAAAAGATTCAAGGGTAATAAACCCTATATAAAGGTTGGACCTATCAACTGACTAAATAACAATTATATTTACAATCTTTTCCTAGCTTTAGTTTTCGCAAAATTATCAATGACTTCGGTTAAATCCAGGCTTGATGCGATTTTTTGCTAAATGACCTTTCAGTACTAAAAAGTTTATTGAAATTAGCTTACTTACTCCCGATACAGCATTAATTTTTTTAAAGTTCTCGAAAAAATATCTTGACTCGAATTCACAATAAAACGCATATCGATGAATAGTAAAACGCACATATCGTTATCCGACAAATTGACAACACGGCCAACCCACAGAAAGAATTTAGGGGAAGTCCCTAGGTATTACTTTCGAATTACTCTCAACTGAGTTGCCATGATTAAAGTCGGGTTGCAACCTGTCATATTTATTTTGAAAAGGGGCAAAAACTTCAAAAGTTCAGTTTGATCGAGATTTTATGGTAAGGATTTGAGGGCCCCCTGTGCTTGAGGGCCCCGGGGCACTGCCCCGCCTAGCCCCTTGGTAGCTACGCCACTGGCTATAACAACAAATACTAGAAACATAACAAACATGATTTATTTGCCGTTTTTTTGCGATAATGGTACGGAACCTTCGTGCGCGATTCCGTATCGCACTTGGCCAGTTTTATAAACTATTTGGGAATATGCCATCTGCAATACAGAGATTGATTACATGTAACAGTGATGGCTCTATAATTTCCTTGACATATTTTACGAGTATCACTTTTGTTTATATCCCATCGTGTCCGGTGGTATTTGTGTTGTTATGTGGCTATTAATTAAATTAAGTATGTCATCATCTGCAACAGGCAACATAAATAATGAGTGCGACGTTAGACTTTCACTAATTTTTTTTTGTCGACTTATTGTTCGTTTGTATATTGTTTTTAACAGCCTCAATAAAATATTTATTAAATTCATTTGCTATATCCATGGGTAGAGTCAAAATTAAGTCATGTTTTGTTAAAGATAATATTGGTTCTTGGGGCCCACAAAATTTTTATTTGTTTATTACTTCGTTCACATCAGTTTATTTTATTTACCTTATACCGCTAAGGTTCCCCGACGCGAGTATGAGGCTTATTTTTTGCTTTTTAGAGGTTGGAGGAGGCCTATGCCCAAATATGGGTACCTCTCTTAATAAAAGAAATTAAATAAATATTAAATTAAATAACAAATTAAATTCAAATTTCATACTTAACAAATAAATACTAAAATTCAATATTATATAATAATAATTTTACCACTATTACTTAATTTAATGTATATTTATATTGTATAATATTTAAAAGTGTGAATGGTCTATTTATACCGTTGAATTATGTTATACAATAATAATAATGATGTAAAGTAATATAATAATAATGTTATGAATGTATGCATGTAATTAGTGAGAAATAATGGCTTTATTATTATACAGGAGCAAATGTGTCAGTGCAGGAAATACAAATTATTTGCAGCCAACGGGACGGAGATAAAACTTTTGGGGTAAAATCATTGGTTTTAAATTTAAAGTTAAGCAGGCCTTATCGGTGGGATTTCGTAATTGCACACGTAAAGCAACCAATATTGGGTGCAGATTTTCTAAGTCATCATAAACATCTGGTTGACGTCAGTGCCCGAAAACTCATTGACCAGGTAACTGATTTAAATGTCATAGCATCAATAGTAAGCATGAGTGAACCTTCTGTACTTTCTGTTAGCATCGATCATCCTTATCATGACCTCTTATTGAAATTTACAAGCATAACTAAACCAATGTCATTCGTGGAAACGAAACCGAGCTCTGTACAGCATAGTATTAAAACAACCGGACCACCGGTCTTTGCACGAGCACGGCCTCTAGCACACATCCGATACCAACGTGTCAAAGGTGAATTCAACAAAATGCAAGAATTAGGTATTTGTCGACCTTCAAAGAGTCCTTGGCCTCAAGGCAAGCCCCTTACAAGTAGTTGAGAAAAAGAATGGGCACATTAGTCAATGTTAGTAAATGCAATCACGAAGCCAGACAGATACCCAATGCCGCGGTTACAAGATTTTACCAATAACATGGCCGGTAAGAATATTTTTTCAAAAATCTGTATAAATAGGGCCTATCATTGCATTGAGTCCGCGCCGGAGGACGTCGAGAAAACAGCGATAATAACGCATTTCGGCCTATAAATATAAAAGTTTACTCGAATCGTTTCGGATTGCGTAATGCCGCGTTGACCTTCCAGCGATTCATGGACTCTGTTTTCCACGGCCTAGATTTTGTTTTTAACCCTTAAATGTGCAGTAGGAAAATTATTCCCACATCTTTATATGTGTTCTCAAAGGGTCAGGAAGAAATAGTTTCCCACAATCTGTCAAAATAATAAAACTACGTAAAATTGTCTATGATAAAAAAAATAGCTTGAATTGGAACGCACCACTTTACGAAAGAAAAAAAACAAAAACCCCGACGTCTCCTGTCAAAACATCAGCTGAATGCTAATTCTATGCGTGTTTGTGAGTTTTTTGGTCGAAAATGTCGAAAAAAAATACCGTAAGTATAATTTTCTTACAGATTTGTTATAATTATGATATTTGCTGTACATTTTATGTAAAAGTTACCTAAATAGTTATTTGGTTCGACTTTTATGGGCTTCCAAAATATGTGGGAACTATTTTCCTACTGATCATTACGGAACTACATCTTTGTTTTTTCTTACAGGTGAGAGAGTTGAAAGATGCACAGATTGAATCGGAATTAAGTAGATTGATGTCCTCCGATGACGAGGAAGATGAGGACGATGAAGAACTTACCTTCGTGAGTGAAAGGCCCAACTTATTTAACAATTTATTTAATGTGGGACTACATCTACCTCAAGATAATTTGAAATTCCGCAGATGCCGCTTTTGTTCTACTCGCGTAAAAGAGAAACGCTCCAGATTCATATGCAAAACTTGCAAAGTATCTATTTGCCCTGAATGTTTTGACAACTTTCATAAATAAATATGGTGATATGTAATGAAATGTCTATCATTCTTCCCTACCCAGATGTGGGAATAATATTCATGTTGTATCTCAAAAACATATATTTTTATATGGACAACAGGAAAATAGTTCCCACGTGGTAAAACTCATTAGAGCAATAAATGATAAATATCAAACTCAGAAAATATTATTCTAGACCTCATAATAAGTATATTTTCCAAAATTCATAACTTTATGATGGTTAGATCACTCACAACCATTAAGGGTTAATTATATAGATGATGCACTGATCATGAGTGAGAATAAAACTCAGCACCTCGAACATTTAGGCATAATTTTTCAGCGGTTACAACAGGATATCACAGTGGGATAACAGTAAATTTAGATAAATGCGCTTCCGGGCAAACTTATTTGGCATTTTTAGGCTACCACGTGTTACCACATTCGTCTGACAGAAGAAAAGGTCAAGGCCATCATAGACTACCCAAAACCGGAGACAGTTGAAGAGTTACAGCGTTTCACAGGTATGGTGAAATTTACCGTGCTCAGTTGCCCGTCGCAGCATCGTATCAGTCGGCTTTCAACAAGTATTTCGGGAACACAAAAAAAAGGGACAAAAGTAAAATCCAATGGATCGAGGAAGCTAGTGAGGCCTTTGAACAATGTAAGATTGGTTTTAGAACGGCCGCTACATTGTCACATCCAAGGAATGATTCGACGCTTGCCTTGATGACCAACACTTCTGAGTTTTGTGTACGTGCAGTTTTGCAGCAGGAAGTTAATGAAATTTGGGAACCTTTAGCTTATTTCTCAAAAAACGTTGGCCCAACAGAAAAACAGGAATTGTCCATACTAATATTATAAATGCGAAAGTAACTCTGTCTGTCTGTTACCTTTTCACGCTTAAACCGCTGAACCGATTTAGATGTGAGTTGGTATGGAGATAATTTGAGACCCGGGAAAGGACATAGGCTCCTATTTTTATCAAAAACACGACGGGGAGAAATGGGGTTGGGTAGTTTTGCATGAAACTTCCTATTATGGCTTAAGCCGCTGAACCGATTTAGATTAAATTTGGTATGGAGATAGTTTGAGACCCTGAGAAGGACTTAGGCTACTTCTTTGTGCATACAAATCGAAGGTAAAGAAATGGGAGGGTTTAGTTCTGTATGAAACTTATTTTTATGGGGTTGTAAAGATAAGATGTACAAATTTTCTTCATGAAGCTGAATCTCGGGAGATAGTAGTATAAAAATAATAAAATTGGTTAAGAAATGATTTTTAAAAATTAGAATTTTTAGGGGGTAAATGGGGCAAGCTGCAAATGAACGCTTCTGCAAGCTGCGGCTTCCGATTAGGTTTAAACTTTTCAGGCATGTTTTTGATAAAAAATGATTGAGATCTGAATATTTATTGAGATTATGTAATTGGATGAGGATTCGTTATACACAATAAGGGCTAAATATAATTGGTGCCAATATATTAACAGATATGGGAAAAGGGGCAAGCGTGTTCATACGTCGAATCCTAATAATTCCCACTGACCTATCATTTCAATTCAAGACTTCAGTTTCCAGTCAAACTTAGTTTTGCTATAATTATTAACAAATCTGAAGGGTAGTAGGCATGCTTTACCCACGGCCAGCTACATGTAGCTGCTGATGTTCGTGATTAGCACCAAATGGAAAGACATACAACATAGTATATACCAGCATCCTAAAATGTTGTACACATGATTAACGGCATAATTAAGAAAAGTCGTGTTTTCCTTTTGATTTTTTTAAACTGCTCCCCACACTAGGAGTTTCTTTCTGTATCGTGGGTGCGTTTACAAACGATTAACTGTAGACAAAATATATGATAGAGTGGTATCTTCAATTCGCAGCAAAGCAGAACCTATGACTCTGTAGTTTATTTGTTTCCTTTTGTAATTATTTAACCTATACCTATCACCGTATACACAGACCATGAACCACTAGTTTACGCCTGTTCAAAATTAGCAAAATCATCCGATGAAACAGTTCGTAGAATTAGGCATTTATATCATATATATCAGCGGGTTGACAACCGATATACGTCACATAACTGGACATAGCGACACAGTAGCCGATACCTTATCGCGTATAGGAACAGTTTTCTGTCCCACGAGTATAGACTACAACCAGATAGCTGAGTTGCAAGAAACCGACGACTACGTGATTGCATGCAATGCAAATAATAGCAGCCGTATCACTTTAAAGAAATTATATTTACCTACATGTGATAAGCCAATATATTGTGAGTTATCTACTGATCGTATATACCACAAGAAGTCAGGTGAATCGCGTTCGAAAGTAAAAGATCCGGCAATTAATCAGCAATTTTTTTTTCCTCGCCTATGATGGACAGTAACATTAACGAATGCTCTAAAACATGCGAATAGTGTCAACGATCAAAAATCGGTCGCCATACTATAACAAATATAGACCAGTTTCCTAAAGTCGATAGATTCATATAAATATAATCAGTCCGCTTCCGATTTCGCAAAATGTTTTAAATTTAAATTTAAATTACCTACAGTTATGTAAGGTCTCCGCGCAGCATGTCAAAGCGATAGTGGTAGGGATGTGAAAAACAATCGATTATGTAAAAATCTAATAAAATCGTTTTTTTTAAGTAAATGTCAATTTTAATACGTGTTTTAATACCACGAATAATCAATTTATAATATTTAATTTTTTAAACAAAAATCAGTCATAACCGATTTTTCATCTGCCACCCTCCGACATTAAGTCTGGTCTGCTATATATAGCCCGGAGCGCAAAAAACCAAAGAATACTATTTCCATAATATTACATTAACGCAATCTGTGCATCTACGATAGCATCCCTTCTGTGCTTTTGAAATAGTTTAGTTCATTGATCATTCATTTAGCTAATCAAACGTTCACTATATGGAGTAATTCAACGAACTGTACTATTTTATTTTACCGACATTCGGCTTATATATTTAATTTATTATTGGATGGTGAAACTTAATTTTTAGGTATCCGTACCCAAAGGGTAAAAACGGGACCCTATTACTCAGACTCCGCGGTCCGTCTGTCTGTCTGTCTGTATGTCATTTTTTTTTCCTGTATCGTGGGTGCGTTTACAAACACATAAACTCACATACACAAACACCCAGAGCCGGAACAATTATCTGTAGGTCATACAAATTTTTGTTCCGTGCGGGAATCGAACCCGCGACACGCAGCGCAGCAGTCAATTGCTCAACCACTGCGCCAACCGTGCGCCCAACGCCCAACGTGCGCCGCGTGCGTGTCTGTCTGTCACCAGGCAGTATCTCTTGAACCGTGATAGCTAGACAGTTGAAGTTTTCACAGATGATGTATTTCTGTTGCCGCAAGTACTAAAAACAGAATAAAATAAGTATTTAAGTGGGACTTCCATACAACAAATGTGATTTAGTTGCGATAATGGTACGGAACCCTTCGCGTGCGAGTCCAACTCGCACTTAGCCGGTTATCAAACGAACCGAAGCCGAACAAAGACCAGGAGCTGAATATTATCCAAATGCTTACTTAGGCTGTTATTCCTGAACTCATTGCCAACGGATTTCTAGTTTTTCTTTATTTGATAGTTCAATTTTGTTATTTTATGTTGAAATAAAGAAAAACCTTTTTAATTGAACTTATTATAATGTTGATTATTTAAAAACTTATTATTTATCTTAATTCTTACTTAATACATTTAGAAGATTTAATACATAGAAGCCCACTGGTATCGAGAACAGGGTCCAAGCTACCGGTGGTTAAGGCTCCAGAGAAAGGAACCTTCTTAGAATGCGAGCCGTATCAAGGAGTACTGCCTTCTTTATCAGGCCCTTGATCCAACCGCGCAATGAAAGCCTCGACAGATGGTCATCGAGGCTTTTGGCCATCAGGCCATTTGCCGTAACGACAATCGGCACAATGATCGCCGAGTCCACATTCCACATGTCGACAACCTCGTGTGCTAAGTCGAGATACTTGATTAGTTTCTCTTTCTCAGCTTTCACGAAGTTCTCATCATTTGGGATGGTGACATCGATTATCATTGTGCGGCGCATGCGCCGCACAATGATAATCGATGTCATCTAGCAATGTTGCTTTGATGTTACTGGCTTATGTCATCAACATTTCACCTGCACGGAAAATGAAAGGAAAGCCAGCGTGGAAGCCATCCAGAGCAGAGGTATGCGACGGCTATATATCGCAAGCTGCTTCTGAAGCCGACGTTACCAACAAGATCATTCAAAAAAAGGAGAACCTGCAGAGGCTAGGCCGCACAGTTCAACCCTACGTAATTTTTGTTGGCCCTACCGTTACTGAGGTAAAAGTAGCATATGTGGTAATAAATGACACATTGTATAGTTTCAACAAATTAGTAACGGCTGTAGACTGTGCAACTGAGCGCTGCCGTTCCGTCGTGTGTGCGTTGCGTCGACGCAGCGCACCGTGTGTACATTATGATTATTAGTATGTAAAATGACGCAACGGCAGCGCTGTGTCGACGCAACGGAGACGCAATGCGCCGTGTGGACTGGCTCTTACTAGTGATTCTTTGGTCGGAAATCCTAGGTTGCTCTTACAACAAATACCTGAGATCTAAGATATTGTTTATACTACCATGTAATTCTAGAATAGTATGATTAATTAATAATAAATTGTTTATTGAGCCACACACGTTACAGTATACTTGCGCAAGTCTTGATTTGCGCAAGTATACTTGTACCGTGTATGGCCGGCATTAGATTTACATAACAAATGTGATTGAAAAAGCTCCAGTAAGTAGTCAATAACACTTGTGTTGGGGTTGTCTCGTTCCTCCCCTGAATTGCTAAACAGCATTGAGACTGATAATTAATTATGTGACTGACAATAATTAAGCTTGTGTTTTTTTTGTATGTCTCAATTTTACGATTGAAAATAAATAATATGAATCTTTTATGGTCTATTCACTTAAAATTGCCTTTTACACTATATCAATCAGATGAATAGTTTTTGAGATATCGTCGTTAAAAGTAATTAGCAGCGAATTTAAAGCTTGGCAAGTCAGCAAGCGTTCTTTCCTTGCCCCGTCCCATCCCCTCTGCCCCGCATCGCTCGACCGCCTGCTCAATAACCGGGCGATGTAGCACGCGAGCCGTTTGCCTATAATATTTGAGGAGTTCCTTCGAACCATACTTATGTACCATGCTAGCGTACGTACGATACTGCTGCGGGTATAGTAAGGTATGCCTTACTATACCCGCAGCAGTATCGTACGTACGCTAGCGTGGTACATAAGTATGGTTCACCGTGCTTTACTGGTCCCGCACCAGTATCGTACGTCCACTGCCGTGGTACATACGCACGGTTCATCATGCCTTACTGTACCGGCAACGGTACCTTACCTCTACTACGACAGTTAATACGTCTGGTACATCATGCTTTACTGTGTCTGCCACAGTATCCTACGTATGCCGCCATGCTGCACACGTATGACGCACCATGATTCACCGTGTCCGCCATAGTATCGTAAGTATGCCGCCGTGGTGTACACGTGTGTCTCACCATGATTCACCGTGTCCGCCATAGTATCGTAAGTATGCCACCGCGGTACACACATATGGCTCATCATTATTTACTATGCTCGCTACAGTATCGTACGTATGCCGCCGTGGTACACACGTACAGCTCATCGTGATTAACTGTGTCCGCCACAGTATTGTACGTATGCCACCGCGGTGCACACATATGGCTCATCATTATTTACTATGCCCGCTACAGTATCGTACGTATGCCGCCGTGGTACACACGTACGGCTCATCGTGATTAACTGTGTCCGCCACAGTATTGTACGTATGCCACCGCGGTGCACACATATGGCTCATCATTATTTACTATGCCCGCTACAGTATCTTACGTATGCCGCCGTAGTACACACGTACGGCTCATCGTGATTTACTGTGTCCGCCACAGTATCGTACCTATGCCGCCGTGGTACACACGTACGGCTCATCGTGATTTACTGTGTCCGCCACAGTATTGTACGTATGCCACCGCGGTGCACACATATGGCTCACCATTATTTACTGTGCCTACTACAGTGTCGTACGTATGCCGCCGTGGTACACACGTACGGCTCATCGTGATTTACTGTGTCCGCCACAGTATTGTACGTATGCCACCGCGGTGCACACATATGGCTCACCATTATTTACTGTGCCCACTACAGTGTCGTACGTATGCCGCCGTGGTACACACGTACGGCTCATCGTGATTTACTGTGTCCGCCACAGTATTGTACGTATGCCATCGCGGTGCACACATATGGCTCATCATTATTTACTTAGCCCGCTACAGTATCGTACGTAAGCCGCCATGGTACACACGTAAGGTTCACCGTGTTCTACTGTGCTCGCAACAATAGTATACGGGTGTTGCAGTCGTAGTTTCAGGAGTATTCAGTGCGACTTGCGCACTACGTATTACGTAACCGGACGTCGGGCTACGTACGTACGTACAAAAATCGACCACGAGTAAATTACGTAACCCGCTCCATGATGAGCGTCAGTATGCCGACTACGTATGACTGACTACTTACGCGTAATGGACCGGGTTACACACGTCATTGTGGTCGATTTTTGTCCTTATTTTACGTAGCGCGGCAAAGGAAATTTTTCTCAGTGCACTAATTGTCAACCGTCCCGTCCTTCATTGTACGTCTCCGGTAGTTATTCGTCAGGATAACTTCGTCCATAATTGCACAGCCTAAACCTTCAGTTTCCCTGAAAACTAACCTAACCTAACCTAACCTATCAGTGTAGGGGTGCCCTAAGCTCCCGAGCTCGCTTCGCTCGCTCTTGGACTAATTCTCATTATTTTTCCTCACGAAAAACATACAAAATAAACATAAAATTTACGAGTCCTGAAAATTTGTAAAAAGCTTTCTATTTATGAGTACTACCTACAAAAAAAAAGAAACTTCCAAATCAACGGCCCATAATGGAAATTTTATCCAAAATCGCTTAATATAAAAAAATCTATATTTTTTTTAAGAAAATCGACAATTTATTAGTTAATCGATTTTTCATGTTTAAAAACCAATCGATTAATTAAAAATCGTTTTTTTATGTAGAATGTCACAGCACAACCCTAGGTAGTGGGATATCAGCTGCAGAATTATATTTACCATTGTACTGCCCGGCGGGCCGGAAATGACTACATTCTTATCGTAACAAAAAAATATAACAAGTTGTCAATATATTCAAATCTTTATATATTATATAAAATGTAAAACACTCGTTAGTCACATACTAGTCTAAAAACTGAACGGAATGGTTAGAAATGATCAGTAAGAAACATTCCCAATGCAAGCAAGTACTGTCCGTAAACTGTTATTTCGTAAAGAATAATTAAAACTTATTTGTCTGGCTCGTATTAGTGTAAAAACAGTCCCACTGTGCTGTCCGTAACACTAATTTCTCGAGCAGGAAAAACTTTGAAATATGTACCTTGCTGTTGGTAGGTAGGTACAAAGTAAACAAGATGTGTTATCTCGTATCCTTGTATTTTAATAACAGATGAAGATCGTTATGCTATAAAATTAAATAAAAATTATTGTGTAATGGTTATTCGTAAGTAGGTCAACACTGCTTAATATTATAGTACATACCTTGACCATCTAACGGAGAATCACCATTCTCAGCACAGCACATGAGTTATCCGAGTAATACGTATCACGCGATCGACGCCGTTTCCGTTTTAATATTCTAATTTTATGTTTTATACGATCACAATCATCACCTTTTCGTTTAGGCATTATTTTAAAATTATAACAATAACACTAGATATTAACTTTATAAATAAGTAACTCTTATCGCGAGCGTGTGTGGAACGGCGCAGCACTAAAATGCGAATGACAATCAGTGTTGCCAGTGGCAGATAGTCAAATATTACATGAGACATCTCAAAAAGTTACATTTTCATGAGAAAAGTTACATTACCTTATTGTAGGTAAACGACACTAATACGCTCACTCGGTCGCCGGAGTAAACGGGCTGGAAGACTTAGAAATACACTAAGTGAGTGAGTGAATATGCAGTACGTCAATTTGTGTGTCACAAAATCAGGTGCGTAACGACAAACGAAAACTTTCTTAGATGCGTTCCGTTTCACGATTATTTTTGGTTTGCTGGCAAATATTTCAATATTTTTTATTAAGTTTTAAAAGTAACGTAAACGTTACATTTTGAGTCGTGTTACATGGAGGTTACATGAGAAGGTCAAAAGTAACGTAAAATGTAACAAAAATTAAATTCAGGCAACGCTGCACGGATTGCGGGCGAAGAAAAGTAGATGCAGACGGAATCAAAATATTCTCAAAATAGTGTGGAATGGTGTATATAATCCTCGCCAAACTTCTTGGCCGTTCTGAAGTTGGTTTACCGCATGCGCGAGGCACGAAACGGTGCTGTTTTTGTATGAGATTTACTACTGCACAGCCATTGTAGCCAACTTCAGGGCGGCCGAGAAGTTTGGCGAGAACTTTAACATGCGTTACTACATGAACATGTGTATAAAATGCTAATCTCGAGTATGAACCCTGAAGTAAACAAAACTAGGGCATAAAAAATTGATTTGCTTATTACTAGCCAGGCTAAAAGCATTTGTTTTGTGAAACACTAGCTGTTCCCCGCGGCTTCGCTCCCATGGACCATCCCACAGGACCCGATTTCGGGCTATGCCACTAGCCTATGTCACTCAGGAATAATGTAGCTTTCAATTGGTGAAAGAATTTTTGAAATCGGTACAGTAGTTTCGGAGCCTATTCGGTACAAACAAACAAACAAACAAAAAAATCTTTCCTCTTTATAATATTGGTATAGATTTATAAAATGGTTATTTTGGGCTTTCTGGTTTAATTTTA
Source organism: Anorthoa munda (assembly GCA_945859665.1). Taxonomy (NCBI): domain Eukaryota; kingdom Metazoa; phylum Arthropoda; class Insecta; order Lepidoptera; family Noctuidae; genus Anorthoa; species Anorthoa munda. The sequence continues at coordinate 4,318,097 of OX243893.1, forward strand.
TTATTTTCCTGTAAATTGTGGCATATTTTTTTAAATCAAGTTTATTGTTTGAGTAAGGTAATCCTAACCCAAAAAATATCTATGGTCTTTTATGCCCAGAGTAGCTGTCTCTGTTTTTTACTACATAATTTAATTCTATAATTGATAACAATTTAGTCTTTTTATTTGTATACATAGTGACATTCTTTTCCGGAAAGCTTAAACGATATAATAACAAAAAGTCATCTTTCAAATTTTCGTAAGACTCGTTTGCATCTTTGGCGTTGTACACTTGCAAGATAGATATACACTTCAAGTGATTTTTTAATTTGGTTAAATTACATGCTGACATATATTTTTTTTTAGTTTTCCAGAATTTTACCGTACAGATTTTCCTCCTGCCTACCCTGCCTGCCCCACCTACACTGCTTACCCTGCCTACCAGGCCTACCTGGCCTACCCTGCCTACCCTGCCTACCCTGCCTACCCTGCCTACCCTGCCTACCCTGCCTACCCTGCCTACCCGGCTTACCCTGCCTACCTTGCCAACCCTGTCTACACTGCCTACCCTGCCTACCCGGCCTACCCTGCCTACCTTGCCTACCCTGCTCACCCTGGCTACCCAGCCTACCCTACCTACCCTGCCTACCCTGCCTACCCTGCCTACCCTGCCTACCCTGCCTACCCTGCCTACCCTGCCTACCCGGCTTACCCTGCCTACCTTGCCAACCCTGTCTACACTGCCTACCCTGCCTACCCGGCCTACCCTGCCTACCTTGCCTACCCTGCTCACCCTGGCTACCCAGCCTACCCTACCTACCCTGCCTACCCTGCCTACCCTGCCTACCCTGCCTACCCTGCCTACCCTGCCTACCCTGCCTACCCGGCTTACCCTGCCTACCTTGCCAACCCTGTCTACCCTGCCTACCCTGCCTACCCGGCTTACCCTGCCTACCTTGCCAACCCTGTCTACACTGCCTACCCTGCCTACCCGGCCTACCCTGCCTACCTTGCCTACCCTGCTTACCCTGCTCACCCTGGCTACCCAGCCTACCCTACCTACCCTGCTTACCTACCTTACCTACCTTTGCTTACTATTTTTTATGTATCATCAATAGTTTTCTCAGCGCACGCCATAAATTGAATTTTATAGTCAACATTTTGCTATTGTACTTTATTAGATTCATCAATATGGTTTTAAAATTAAAGATAACTAGCTGACCCGGCAAACTTCGTTTTGCCATAAAAACACCAAACATTCATCTACCCTACCTACCCGACCCTAACAACCCTACACTACCTACCCTACCCTACCCTACCTACCCTACCCTAACTACCCTACACTACCTACCCTACCATACCTACCCTACCTACAATACCCTACCTACCCTACCTACTCTACCCTACCTTCCCTACCTACCTACCCTACCCTACCCACCCTACCCTACCTACCCTACCCTACCTACCCTACCCTACCCTACCCTACCTACCCTACCCTACCCTACCTACCCTACACTACCTGCCCTACCCTACACTACCTACCCTACCCTACCTACATACCTACCCTACCCTACCTACCCTACCCTACTTACCCTACCCTACCCTAAACGGGATAAAAAGTATCCTATGTCCTTCTCCTGGCTCTAAACTACCTCCCTGCCAATTTTCAGCTAAATCGGTTCGTTCTAAAGCCGTTCTTGAGTTATAAGTGAAGTAACTAACACGACTTTCTTTTATATATATAGATAATATATATATAATAAAGATAACTCGCTTGACTCGTGAATTTTAAAGAAATTTACATGGTTCCATCAAAATGAAATCAAAAATTTATTTTTTTATTGTTCATAGGCCTACATGGGCACATAAAAAATGTCGACAATAGGCGAACGGTTCGGGTTGGTCGTTTCCTATGGAGAAGAACCGGCAAGAAACTCCATGGTTACTCTTTTAAAAATGTGGTTTGTTTTTACAATATTTCCATGTTACAGCATTACTTAGATATGGGGGGACAACGTAGGCCCGACAATAAGACGTTAGTTATTAAAAATAAAAAGTAAAACGAGATAAAAAGTTAACGAATGTTATCACATCACACATCATTAGCCCATTAAAGTTCCCACTACTGGGACACAGGCCTCCTCTCTGTGAGAGGGAATGGGCCGTAATCCACCACGCGGGCCCAGTGCGGTGTTGGTGGATGTCACATGTCTTCGAATTTTTGGTTCTAGGACATGCCGGTTTTCTCACGATGTTTTCCTTCACCGTTTTGAGAGCAGTGGTGATGAAATAATTTACACAAAGTAAAGCACCTGCCTGAGCTCGAACCCACGACCTACAAATACAAATACAAATGTTATCAAGCAACTAGAAATCTAGAAGGCATACAATGTTCAATCATGTTCATCGATGATGAATTCAGTCCACCGCTGGTTCAAAGGTTCTTTAAGAGTGACAGTACTTCACGTTTGTTTGGAATATTGCCTTTAACATATTATGCTGCCGTAATTACTGAAATAATTAAAAACCATTTTGTCTCGAGCGAGGCGAGTCCTTGGCAACGAACCTGTTAACTATACCATAACAAGACCATAGAAAATAACTAACAAAACTAATTAAAGAAACAACGAGTAACTTAAAAAAATCAAAGCGACTTCCAAAAAAACACTGCAAAACGAAAAATAACTTTCTTTTCCGAAGTCGGTGTCGAAACACGGAAAACAATAGGTACCAAAGACACCGACTTCGGAAAAGAAAGTTATTTTTCGTTTTGCAGTGTTTTTTTGGAAGTCGGTTTGATTTTTTGTTAAAAAGTTTTTATCTCTTTTTAGTTTTGATAGGTACTTCCAATTGCAATAAACATCATATATAGCCAAAGTACATCTCATGACGATTCCAATAAGCCCATACACGACTAGGATACATTGTTTTATTTCGGAGTACCAGTGCCTACCTGCCAGCTTCATCATCAGATCAGTTCGATGGTACCATTTTCATCAGCACTATTTGTTTCATCATAGTCGTTAAACTATTCTAGATATCTTATAACCCATGACATACTTAGCATTAAGGAATTCTATTGGCCATCTGTGGTCTTCTTCACCAGTTCCACTTCACCAAATGTTACTTTCTGAGTGCAGATGATTGCGTTGTTGATAAAAATACCAAAATCGCTGTATGTATGCCTATAATATTTGAGGAGTTCCCGCGATTTCTCCAAGATCCCATCATCAGATCCTGACTTGATGACTATGGAACCAACTGGAAAGTATACCCTTTCAAACAAAAGAAGAATTTTCCAAATCGGTCCAGGCGTCTTACAGTAATCGGGGAACATACATAAAAAAAAAAGATTCCGACGAATTGAGAACCTCCTCCTTTTTTTGAAGTCGGTTAAAAAGTGCTAAAGTAGCTTGCATGCCACTGTGACAATGACCAATCAGCAGCCTTATTGCTTAATGCATTCGGCAAGGCAAAGGGCAAAGAGCATGAAGAATCGATCAATCACATGGCGAGAAGAAAGAGGCGATGTGGATTTCCGTCTATGTTATGGGTTTTCGCGTGTATCTTGTATGTAAATATGTTTGTTTGTATTTATGTATGCCATATTGTCCGAGTCCCAATTTTTTTTTATCCAAACCTATCAAGTCCCCACTCGAATACCAAAATGAACGGTTTCAAGAGGTGATTGCAAAAATATATACCACTTAAATGTTCAAAAATATTTAAAAAAAAATATGACTAAAAAGTTGTAATTAAAAAACTAAATTTAAAAATCAAAACCTTTTAAACAAAATTCTTTTAAGCAAGGTAAAATATTGTTTATAATCAAGAAAAAATCATGCTGTGCAGTCGGAGGATATAATTATATTCGCGAGCTGGCTGACCCCCTGATCCTCCGACTGCACAGCATGTTTTTTCTTGTTTATAGCTTTTTAGTTCGCTTCTTCACTTTGTAAAAACTACGTATCATAAAATTGTGTAATCAGGACAAGCCATGGGTTCCTCATATAGCTAGGATGCAACATGAGCATATAGATCTACTGCCTGCACTCGCATTTAGACCGTTTTCCACCAAATCTGGGTGATTTTAGTTAGGAGCAGGGTGAAAGATTCCTTCAGGATCTTTGGACAATGGAGGGGCGTTATCATGGACGGTGGGACTCATATTTGGTGGTAGATTACTGCTGGAGTTTGCAACGAGATCCTAAAGTCTTTCATTCAAGGAAATCTTATAAAAGATCATTTGATAATGTTCAATAGAAATTTTGTTAACGTGTATTAATTTTCTGTACGTTTTTGTCAAAATAATAAAACTGTATATTTCAAAAAGTATAGCTGTTAGCCATCTCGTATTTTTTTCAGGGCTATAGAAATACTGAAAATCAGAAAAAAATGGAAACAAAACTTGTGTTGACCAGTGTAATTTGTCAAGAATTATGAAAAAAAATAAACCATTTCGAAAACTGACGTTCGCTGATATAATAATAATACCAGCTGCATGGCTAATACAAGCAAGCATGGTGGACCAGTGGATAAGACCTCACCTCTCGTGAATGAAGACAAGTACCTAATAATGTGACTTTTTCAATTCATATGTACTATTTATGTTTATCTTGGATAATGCTGATAACGGTGAAGGAAAACATCGTTGGGAAACCTGGACGTCAATATAAGTTTGCATTGATTGAGCAAGCGTGGTGATTAATGTCTTGTGCCTTCTCTCTGATAAATAGGTCTTTGTCATATTGTGGCATATCTTGGTATTTGGTAGAATTTAGAAAAACGGTTTCCAGTTAAGATAAAATGGTATTAAACACACTTACGGTGCTCCAGCGCGTTTAACAGGTTTAGATCCTTCAGGTAGATTCAGATGACGGGCCTTTGGTGATGGCACCCTGGAAAAACATTCATAACATAGTATTACGAGGTGCACCTGTACTACTAACAACACTCGTAAGAAAACGCAAAAGCCGTTTGATAATTCATCATCATCATTGCCGCCAACAGACGTCCACACTGGACATAGGCCTCCCCCGAGTGTCGCCACATTGACCGATCCCGTGCGTCTTACATCCAGAGGATTCCTGCAACATTAACCAGGTCTTCGGTCCACCGAGTTTGATGATTACGTTCTATTAAATAATAAAGATTGGTAAGTAACTATTGGAAATGTAACTTACACAGTATTCGTTTGACGTTCCTGTGAACAAATGTTGTTTGAAGCAGCGCTTTTTTTTAATGCTGATTTAGGAGTTTTGTCCTGAAATACAAACAAAAATAAGCATATAATATGGAAAACTTAATAATCATTCGAAATGATAAAAGAAACCTAAATATGATTTTCAAATAGCTATTCAAAGATACCCTTTATTTTTCTCCTACTTTTTTTCCTTTTCTCTGACTGACTCGCAAGATTATGACAAATCAATTTACGTAAGAACCATCAAAATCAGTCCACGCGTTTGGTCTCTAGAACACCACAAACAATGGAAAAAACATACAGGTAATCTGGTATTCTAATTAAATATGACGTTTATCCAGGAATTCAGGCACTTTATAATTTATTATTACTGTTACTTTTTTCTTTCTAAAGCAAGATGAGTACGGTGTTTCCTAGGCGACTGCTCTTAAAAGAAACTCCAAAACAAACTTAGAGATAAGTCTCTTTTAAAAACCCGCTTTTTCTAGTGGGAAAAGAAATTCCCATTAGTTCTACCGTAGAACTGTTCAGTAGAACTAGTGGGAACAAACCTTTTTAATAAGCAATTTTTGACTCCAAAATCACTCTGGCTAAAGCGAACATATCAGTCTCAGCCACTCAACAATACATGAGCAATAATTCTAAGTTCCCAGGTGGACGGCGCGAACGCAGTCCCCACTACCAATAATTACGCATACAACTTATCCACATTAGGGATAATCGCAGGGGTCAACCTAGCAACAGTACAATGGTAGGCCTCGCCCTGCCTGGAGGAACTGCCTTCTTGATCACGGTGTCCCCTATGCCAGATAAGTAACAAAATCTCGCAAGGGTCGTTCAACGGTGGAGATTCTTAACTCTGAGATTCAGAGATATGACGCCACGGCACAATGACATCTCAAATCACAACCTTATGATTCAGAGATATGACGCCACGGCACAGTGACATCTCAAATCACAACCTTATGATTCAGAGATATGACGCCACAGCACAGTGACATCTCAAATCACAACCTTATGATTCAGAGATATGACGCCACGGACCAGTGACATCTCAAATCACAACCTTATGTTTCAGAGATATGACGCCACAGCACAGTGACATCTCAAATCACAACCTTATGATTCAGAGATATGACGCCACGGACCAGTGACATCTCAAATCACAACCTTATGTTTCAGAGATATGACGCCACAGCACAGTGACATCTCAAATCACAACCTTATGATTCAGAGATATGACGCCACAGCACAGAGACATCTCAAATCACAACCTTATGATTCAGAGATATGACGCCACAGCACAGTGACATCTCAAATCACAACCTTATGATTCAGAGATATGACGCCACAGCACAGAGACATCTCAAATCACAACCTTATGATTCAGAGATATGACGCTACGGCACAGTGACATCTGTGTGTGTGTGTTGTGGCAATTGTGAGAGAGGTCATAGCAAAAGCATTGGCACACCAGTGGGTTGTCAGCCCCCGCGAGGGTGGCGAGAGATCATGACTGTGTATCTGGAAATTTGACAAAATGGGAGATTATTGATGTGTCGAACACCTAGTGCCCCTATACAGACTATGTCACACTTGCTGGTGTGTCCTAGCTGTCTGTTCACTTGCGCCCTAGACAACCAGTATGGTGCTTATGATGCTGCAATAAGTGGGCCATCTACTGGGCCCAGACAATTTAATTAAATGTACCGTCGAAACAGTGTTAGCTCGGCTTTGTCATTACATCTACCCTGGGTTCACCAAAGGGTTGGATGAGGTATATACTTTTATATACATCAGCATTTAAAAACTTATGTTAGGACCCATGTAACCTAATGGAAAGTTGTGGTTCAAAAGAAGTGACAACATTTTTAAAGAGTATGCTTATAGTAGGTTTGGCCATGTTGTGAGAATAAATGAAAGGCGATTAACAAAAGGTATTTACAAGGAAGACGTGAACGGAAAAGCCGGGAGAGGACGCGCTAGAAGGACAACAAGGATCTCATTGGTGATGTTCAAATCAAATCAAATGTTTTTTATTTCACATAGGCCTACATGGGCACTTATAAAACGTCGACAAAAGGTGCACGGTTCGGTTTAAAAAAATTGGTTTGTTTTTACAATATTTCCATGTTACAGTATTAGTGCTTAGATATGGGGGGACAACGTAGGCCCGACAATAAGTCGTAAGAAACTAAAAAAAAAAAAATTGTATAAACGAGAGAGTTAACAAATGTTATAAAGCGTCTAGAAATCTAGAAGGCCTACAATGTTCACACATTCACAAAACAATCAGTAAAAGAATCTATACAAAGGAAAAAATAAATAAAAATATATAACAAGACTAAATTTAACATGTGGTACAAATGTTGTTATCAGTGCTGTAACTATTCATAGCAAAGGGCTATAAAGATTATTGAAATCATTGTAAAAAGTCTAATTAAAGGAAAGAAAAAAAGTAAAAATGAGATTGAGAATAGTTAGAGACATCTACATATTTGTGCCGTTTATGAGTTACCAGGGAAGCCGCATGCGCAGAAGGAGCTAAAATTTTTATCTTCAACGTAGTCCTTGATTTTGTAATATGCTTTTTTAATAAGGACACGTTTGATGTAGTTTTTGAACTTTCCATCGGTCAATTCTATAACTGGCTTTGGCAACTTGTTATAAAAGCGTATACTGTTTATAAGAAAAGACTTGCTAGTTTTCGTTAACCTGAATTTGGGTATTACAATTTCATGCTTACTGCGTGTATTTAAATTATGGAAATCGCTTCTAGTTTTGAAAAGCCCTCGATTTTTGCGTACATACAAAATACATTCCAATATATAAAGAGATGGTAGAGTCAGTATGTCGATCTCTTTAAATTTTTCTCTGAGGGACTCTCGTGGACTCATTTTATAGATTGCGCGGATTGCCCTCTTTTGTAAGATGAAAATTGAGTCAACGTCTGCTGCTGATCCCCACAGCAGAATGCCATAAGACATAATACTGTGGAAATAAGCATAGTATACTAACCTTGCTGTGGCTACATCGGTTAACTGCCTTATTATCCTTACTGCATATGCAGCTGAACTTAACCGACCCGAAAGAGTTCTAATGTGCGCGCCCCACTGCAATTTTGAATCGATAGTAATCCCTAAGAATACAGTTTCCTTTATAACTTCAAGATTTTTGCCGTCAAGATTTAAATTTAGGTCACGTTGTGGTACATTTGGTAAGGAAAACTTCAGACATTTTGTTTTTTTTCGCATTCAGTAAAAGATTGTTAGCTGCGAACCATTTAGAGAGAACAATTAGACTTTCGTTGACATGTAAGACATCCGTATCTTTCCTATCTATTTTAAAAATTAGCGAAGTATCATCAGCAAATAGAATTATATCCGATAATTTGGCCATGATAAAAGGGAGATCATTAATGTAAACAAGAAAAAGGAAAGGGCCGAGAATTGAACCTTGGGGCACGCCCATCTTGACTTGAGACCCGGAGGACGTCGCCCCATTAACATTTACTTTTTGCTGTCTGTTTGATAAATAGGAAAGCACAAGATCAGCAGATTTTCCTCGAATTCCGTAGTGGTGTAATTTACAGATCAGTGTGTTGTGGTCGACGCAGTCGAACGCTTTCGAGAGATCACAGAAAATGCCAATGGCATCCTGGGACTTCTCCCAAGATTCCAAGATGTGGCTGATGAGTTTTACTCCCGCGTCCGTTGTCGACCTACCTTTCGTGAAACCAAACTGTTGACTATGCAGGATCTTATTTGAATTGAAGTGAGACAACATCTGTTCCAGCATGATTTTTTCATAGATTTTACTCAATGCTGGAAGCACGGATATAGGCCTATTATTAGAGGGATCACTCTTACAGCCTGATTTGAAAATTGGTACTACTTTACTGTGTTTCATTAAGTCAGGAAAAGTGTTCTTCAGAAAGGCCAGGTGCGCAGTAAGTGAGTACGGTTATAAAATTGGTGTACGTCTGTAATGCATGAACGTCAATGAAGCAAAGGGAACACTCCCTTGTTGGGAGGATCGTAGCAGGTGGCGTTCTGTAGTTTCCGCCTACCACATATGAAATTTAGGTTATTTAGTTGCCTTTTCATATTTTTGGCATCTCTCAATCTCTGCCTCGCAATCACTCACTTGAAATAAATAATACCTCCCTCACAATTTTGAGCCAGCCAATGCTAAAAAACACGTCTTGAAAAATCACTATGAAATGCTCCGTATAAATTTTCGGACGACAATATTATCAACATACTAAATACGAAAGCAAATTCGACAATATCTTCTTGCGGTTTCTAATATGAAATTAATCTTCAGAATTATAAATAAATCAGATACTTGTCTCCAAAATTATTTTCTAAGTAATAATTAATAACACTTAACACTGAGTCTGTGACTAAACGCTGTTACCACTGTTGCAAATCAATAATCTATTGTTCTATCTAACCGACTTGTTTTAAAATAAGGCTTAGATAAATAAATTCTCACATCAAGGTTCCGAAATATTTATTTTATATCAGCTGTGTCCTGTCAACTAATTACGATATCTATGAATCAATTTTAGGTAAGTGTTTTGTGCGTGATCCAGAAACACATTAGGTACTTTATCTAAGCATTCAGCTGATTTTCAAGAGGCGTTTAGTTTGACAGACTATTGATTTAATATTATTTTGTCAATCTTCATAAAATACGAAATAAAATAAAATTACACTATGATTGTTTTGTTAGCAAGCAGTCACATAACGTCACGCCTGTATTGTCTGAAGAGTTAAGCAGAGGAGCAGCTATAGTACACCAACATTTCACCAGTTATGTTTTTTAATGCCCATGTGACTCTGCGTTGGATTGGATGGCCTCCCACCAGGGGGACAGATGACCTGGTGAGGGTGGCGGGAGTCCGCTGGATGCGAGACGGACGGAACCGGTCAATGTGGTGACACTTGGCCTCCCGCCAATGTCTAGCAGTGGAAGTCTTTCAGCTGATATGAACATGATGAATTCCCTTGTAATCGCCACCTTAATCCTATGGCCATCAACCGGGCAAAAAATTTGAAAATTCCAGAGAGAATAACAGGTTGCCCGACCCAGGAAACGAACCCAGCACCTCATGCTCGACAGTAGCTCTTCCGACCACTAGACCAACGAGGTAGTCAAGTAGTTAGCTGACGACATTAGTGTAGTTTATAAACTACAGTAGTAACATGTACGACTGTACCGTTAAAATTAATGTGTATAATAAAGCGTGTTTTTTGTTTCAGACAATTACGAAGTTGACTCTTTCACAAAATTTCTGAGCAGTTGGAGTAAAAATAAGGATGTTCTGTATCCGACTCTGCTATTATATTCCCACCATGTGTAATACAGATTAATTAAATAATCCAAACTGTAATGCAGATTTTCAGACAAAGATTCTGGGGATGACACGCATACGTATTGCTTCCAATCTCAAGCAGAAGTTCTATACGAATCTTCGGACAATAGCGGAGACGATAATTTGCCGTTTTACAAACTTCATTAAATCGAGGTTGCAAGTACGAGTCGTGTTCAGGAAAATTTTACCGATACCCATTGCTTCTAAACAAGCTTCTCCTACAGGGTATCTAACGCCCAGAATATGCCTAGTAGGTAACCCTTTCGGGCACGCTCAGCGCATGTTGTGATTGTACTTTTGTTACTATTCTTCTCTTTTACTTTGTATTTGTTGCTGTTGTATTGTGCCTGTGTCGATTTTTTTTCTATTATACTCACACGGCTCACACCCAACTGCGTGCGTTCGCTCCTTGATTCATCCGGTATTAGAGGACGTACAAAATATTATTCAAAGAGAGTTTAAGAAATTACTATGGTATAGGAAAATAAAAATACGTGTATTGTACGGGACTTATTTTTATTAAAAAGAGAAACTAAAGCTAACATTAATTCAAAATTTTATAGAAATATTTATTTTACATCTATTCCATATTATAGTTACATTAAATTAAAACAAATACCAAAAAAGACAGTCATGGTGACTGGTGACAGAAATGAAAACTTAAAACGTGTCACTGACGCGAACCCATAATAGTTTTGACCCTAGGAAAAATTGCTCAACGCAGCTAAGGAAGTTTTCACTTCAAAAATAATAATTAATTTTATGAGAGACTAGTTCCCGAATAAGACAGATAAATAAAGTTCACAGAATCATGGCTTGACGCTCCGTTCTCGTGCAGGAGAACTCTAAGGTGTTTCATTTTAAGTACGTGTACTTTCATACGTGAGCTAGCTACTTTAAAACACCTTGGTTTTCGATCGGACTTGTACAAAGAGATATTCTCGTTTAAAAAAAACGCTTATATTCAAGTCGCAATTTCATTGATATCACAGTTATTGTAAATACTCGTGATTGGCAAACCGTATTTTCATAAAAGTAAGAAAATTGCCTGTCTCTAATAGATAAATGCATATTGAACGCAATTACTTAAAAAAAACCGGCCAAGTGCGAGTCCGACTCGCACACGAAGGGTTCCGTACCATTATCGCAAAACACTGCAAAAAAATTACGTTTGTTGTATGGGAGCCCCCCTTAATTTATTTTATTTTAATTTAATAATAATTATTTTTTTAGGAGGGAGCTCGTGGCTAAATAATAACAGCCGCACGGGTCGATCTTCCAGGTTAAGCAACGCTTGACGAGGTCGGTCCGTGGATGGGTGACCATTTCAACATACCGAGTTTCCTCCGTGCCTCGGAAAGCACGTTAAGCCGTTGGTCCCGGCTGTTATTTGAAGATCTTTGACAGTCGTTACGGGTAGTCAGAAGCCTGAGATCTGACACCAGTCTTGCCAAGGGGTATCGTGTTACCCAGTTACTGGGTTGTGGAGGTCAGATAGGCAGTCGCTCCATGTTAAACATTGATACTCAGCTGAATCCGGTAAGACTGGAAGCCGACCCCAACAATAATTGGGAAAAAGGCTAGGCAGATGATGAATTATTATTTTTTGAAGAGAATATACAACTAAATATTCTGTGAATATTTTAAGCGTCTACCTGTTACCGTTATTAATATCGAGCAAAAAACGCCAAAAATATCACGTTTATTGTATGGGAGCCCCCCTTAAATATTTATTTTATACTGTTTTTAGTATTTGTTGTTATATAGATACAGCCTGGTGACAGACAGACAGACAGACAGACAGACAGACAGACAGACGGACAGCGAAGTCTCAGTAATAGGGTCCCGTTTTTACCCTTTGGGTACGGAACCCTAAAAAGTAAGTTAAGCGTATCAAATATGTAACAAAATGTAACTGTGAAAGGTAAATTATGAGATTTTTATTTTGTTATTTATTTCCCTACCGTCCGATCCTCAAAACTATAAGTAACTAGCTACTAGGTTTCAATGGGACCGCGCATTTATAGTTATTCTACTGAGTAATAGTGATGGTAGAGGTAAAAATTAACTTTTCAACGGCTTCCGAAACCTCTCCGTTTTTCAGACAATAGTTGGGGCACACGTCGACTCTTCTTTACCCAGAGTTACCGGGATTGCACCTATAAAAAAGATAAAATGCACTTTTATTTATTTATTAGTTATTATATACTTTATTGTACACCACAAAATAACATACAGGACCAACGTTCACAATAACAAGTGTACAATAGGCGGTCTTATCGCACTAGGCAATTTCCTACAGACAACCTTTGGATGGACTGAACGGTAGGAGAAGAATTTAGGGCTGTCGTGTACAAATTATCATAAATAGGAGACTTAATAACCTAAAAAACAAAGATACAATATTACAAAATATACTAATACATATCAAATATAACAGAGAAAGGAGAAGAATAAAAATTATAGTGAAAGGTAATGCTCCTTCACCATTTTCTTAAACGTTGGCAGTGTTTGAGCCCGTCTTATTTCAATAGGTAATGCATTACACAACCGAGCTGCTTGATTCGGGAATGATTTGTCAAAGAAGGAAGTGGAATGCAAACGAATCCATTTCACAATTAATTTTAGATTTTTCGATGGTCTCAAAGACCTAAAATGGATGTCACAGAGAAATTAAAAGCGTTCTTTGAGATAAAAAGGGGTAAGAGGATTAAGTAGCACATTAATAAGTATTACAGTGACTTGGGCGTCTATCAAGACAGTAATTTAATTTTTGACACACACATTGATGCAATTGTCAAAAAAGCTTCTAAACTTTTTGGGTTTGAAATGCGTTTCTCTAAGTGTTTTACAGATGCTAAATTTTTAAGAAGTCAGCTAGAGTATGCGTCTCAGATATGGAATCCACGTTATCATAAATACATTGACCGCATTGAAAACATCCAAAAACGTTTCATAAAATATCTTTCCTTTCATCAAAAGATTCCATATCAGTCAACCAATTATCTTGGACTCTGTAAGAAGTATTATCTGCTACCACTGGTAGATCGACGTAAAATTTACTGTTTATTCTTGTTAAAAATCGAGTTATTGTCAAAATTTTGCTTCAATGTGCCATGTAAAACATTTAGATTTAATCCACCCATACGTGTACCTCATACTTCTTCGAATTATAAGCAGAACAGTTATATTGTGCGCGCAAGCAGAGACTTCAATGATATTTGCAAGGCATATGATTTGGATCCATTCACAATCAGTGTAAATTCAGCTAGAAGGTGCTTAAGCGTCAAATTTTTCAAGTAGCGGTAGGTTATATTGTTTGTTTCTGTTTTTATTAATTTATTATTTTCTTCCTCATCCGACATATAATTGCAAACCAAGTAGGTATTTATATTGCTTCTTACTTCAATTAAAGTGGTGAGGTTTTTGTTTTTGTGCTCATACCATAAATTATTATTATAAGTCTATACGTGAGGATCTGTAATTAGCTTTCCGTTGACTATGGTTTACTTTTATGTCTGATTTATTAGCTGTAAGTCCTCCATGTACTAAAATAAATAAATAAATTGTAAAGCACAGAAAGTATGTGGGCATTTTGGCGAAGGCGAATAGCCATTTGAGCTACTATTATATAAATATTATATATAACTATTTGAGTACGAAATTCAGAAACGTGATCATACGGGCGCAAGCCAAATATGAACCTGATACAGAGATTTTGAAGTCGATCAAGCTTATCCAATTGGTCTTGGGTGAAATCAAGAAAGCTGGCATCAGCATAATCTAAAATAGGGAGAAGAAGAGGTTGTGCTATCGCAATTTTAGTGGATATGCGAAGAAAATTACGAAGCTGTCTCAAGGCGCCCGCAGACGCAAACAGTTTTCGACTGACTTCCTGCAGTTGTTTGGTCCAGGATAGAGTGCTGTCGATATAAATCCCCAAGTTCTTCACGATATGATTTAAGGGGATAGTAGTATTATTGAAAGAGACAGTCCAGGTACTACCAACAACCGTCACTTGAGTCTTCGTTGGATTGATATTCAGCCCGAACTCAGTGCTCCAGTCGCCCATTCGAGCCAGGTCCATATTAATTGTTCCAATGGCATCAGATAACTCTTCGAGGGGGGCTTGGGTATACATTTGAAGATCATCAGCGTACAGGTGGTAAAAAGAAGAAAATTATTGAGTGATAGCATTAATAAAAAATGCGAAGTGAGGAGGAGATATAACGCCACCCTGCGGCACACCGGCAGAGGTGTGACACCAAGAAGAGAAATACTGCCGGCACCTAAACAGGTAACTATGAAACCGTCAACTACCGGAGGAGATATGTTAAAAGAGCTTAGCTTTTAACGTAATAAGTCGATACTAAAAGATGATTCAGATTACTGACATGCCCGACATGGCACCGATTCATTGATTTAAATCTACAGCATGTTAGACTGTCCGTATGACTGTCCGTACTGTCCACGAAATAATGAAACTTGTTACTTTCAATTACTAATTTCTTTCTGTGATTGTCGCGGTCATCATGGGCGATCGACACTAAGGACACAATAGCCGGTACCAGTATGGATTTTGATCAGATGAGACGTTGAATTATGTGAAGGTGAAACTGATCATTGTTTGGAAAGACTTTGGACTAAAAAGATCTTTACCTGGATTTAGCATGTCTCTCAGCATTGAAACACATTTGGATACACTTCATAATAACGACGGGAACTTCGCATCTTTCTCCATCATAACCTTCTGTGCATTTACAGATCGGCTTATCTTCCTCATTCAGGAAACAGGCACCGTTGTTTGAACAATACTCATGACACGCGTTAAATTCACGGCGTTCTCCTGAGTAGCCGGCATTATAGCTGAAAAAGTGAAATTATCGATGAGTTCTCATACTCAAGAAAGTCAAAAATTATGTATGTTACTTAATACTTTATGTTTGATTAACAGGCGAATGAGGTGCGCGACCACCGTGTCGCGTTTCAGAAGCCCTATACAGATTGTGAAGGAAGAGCGTTGTCAAATTTTTAAAACTGCTTTTGCCCATGTAAATGTTCAACTTTCTCTAAGGAAGTCCTAGGCAATTACCTAAAAACGTTGTATTTTCCATACAAACTTCGGCAACTGACCAAAATTTGTATACTGAGATACAATTTTTTTGTTAAGAATTGATGACGGCATCGTTGGAGAAAATTATTCATATTCATGGGTAGAAGCAGATTTTAAAATATGGTCAACACTGCCTACGGAATGGAATTCAAACTTCGAAATTGCCCTTTGTCCTTCAGTGGGTCACTAAGGGGCAGATATTAATATTGATGAAAGTGTTTATATTATGTTTGCAACAAATTTTATAGATAATTCGATTTACCCACATTTAGGCTGTCCCTCAGTACCGACACTACAGTTTCCTTGCAAACAATAGTCTTTACAAACGGAAACTTCGCATTTTTTACCCTCATAACCTTCTGTGCATTCACAGATCGACTCATCTTCCTCATTCAGGTAACAGGCACCGTTGTTTAAACAATAGTCATGACACGCGTTAACTTCGCAACGTTCCCCAGAGTAGCCATCATAACAACTGTAATAACAAAGACATCAGACAGTGCGTGTCGGGCCACGCGCAGTAATAGGGTTCCGAAGTTGCAAAATAATGCGGACTAAGAAGAGGGTTTTATTGTTGTTACATGAACATTAAAACGATTTTAGCGGCACACAACGTCTAAAAACGGGCCCACATAGAATGATGTTTTTTTTTTTAATCCATATGCTCGCGTTTCGCCACTATCTTGCCAGATGGTAAGAGATGATGTGGTCTACGGTGAAGCACGCTTGCCTAGAAGTAACTTATTCACTCTTGACTTAAACTAAAGAAGGACTAACTGGTAACTGAAGAAGAAGTTACAAAAACCAACTTCGCTACTGAAGTTAGAAAAATATTATCTATTTGAGTACCACCACGGGTGCGAATTACGAAAAGAGCTGATACGAGCGTGCGTTAGAGCTACGGGGAATGGTATAGTTCGTTCCTGGATCCTTGCGCGCACGCTCCTTGTTTATTTCTCTTTCGGAATTTGAAAAATTTCGTATGTATTAACCTCTAATCTGCGGTATTCACTAATTCGTTCTGGAAAGTTCTACGCTACTCAATTAGTGATTTAGTCGGGTCGAATATTGACTTTATAGATGGATATCGACAAAAGAAAATAAGTGATTTTTGCTTGTCAATCGAACCTAATTTGACTTTAGATTACAAAACGTCGAAAATACTTCTGCACTAATACAAAATAAACACCCCCGCGCACATGCGCCGTATGGACTACGGACCGGTACTGCCAACTACTCCGGCCACTCGAATGCGTTTTTCGAGCTTAAACATTATTAATTTAGAAATCATTATTATTAAGGATGTTATGACTTTATTTTTATATATATTTTTACATGGCTCATAAGCATATATTTACTTCCGTTTTACACAGGTAACAACGTTATTAATTTTTTTTTTATGGTATTTGTACAAAATTTTTACTGTTCCAAGTACATTTTATAAATTGGTCGACTATTACTCGTAAACTTGTAAAGCCTACTTATCTGTGATAGTTTTCCTTTTAATTTCGTTATATTTACTACTGCCTTGAATTTTTTCATATAGCCTAGAGCAACCATTTCGCTGGCAGGAGGGGGGGGGGGGGAGGACACACTTGGCTCTAACATAATTTAACAATTTAAAGCTTAATTTTACGCTTACGTATCTCTGAATCGAAATATGATTTTAACAAGCCCATAATATTTTTGAATAGCCTATCCAACGATACCCCACACCATGGTATAGACGAGAAAAAAAACATCCCCAAATTAAGTCTATAGGAGGATTTTTTTTTTATTTTTTTTTTATCCCTTCGTCGGAATTATTAATATGTATATCCATGCCAAATTATAGCTTTCTAGTAGTTTGATTCTCTGAGCTAAGCTGCGGACGGACAGACTGACAGAGCAAAACAATAAGGGTCCCTTGTTGACTTCGAAACCCTAAAAACAACAAATATGTATGATATTTGTAAAAGGTAGAGACCGACTGAATATTCGTTTTCAGCCTGTTTCGGCTGTAATTTAGGTTACAGCCAAAAAACGGCCGCAACATTCGGTCAGGTCGAACTAGCTAGGTGAATTTTCGTAAAACGGTCTGGTTGCTTCGAGTGCGCTGTTACCAGGTTAACGCACTATTCCACCATTGCGTTGAGTGCGAGTGCCAATGCCGTTTGTGATTACCGGTTAAACAAATATTTTTTTATGTCTTTGTGTTTCATTAGTATCTTTCAATTGTAATTATCGAAGAAAAAACACTGTAATACACTTACTAAGAACTAATTTTACGAAGTAATATATTATTATCTTTGCATAACCAAAAAAAAGGGGTAACTATGTTCATTATTTTAAAAACATTTTTCACTTATTTAGCCATGCAATTTTTCAAAAACTGAAACTGAAATGTGTAGATTTGAAAATCTTATTTTTTTGAAAAAAAAGGCAGCTTTTCCTATTTTAATTTTTTAGATACATTCACACTGAAGTCACATGATTAGTTTTTAGGGTTCCGTATCCGAATAGTCCAAACGGAACCCCATTGTTGTCACTCATGTGACTGTCTGTCTGTCACACAGGTTTTACCACCAAACGGTTGGAGCTACAGTCTTCAAATGTTCACAGTATAAGCATCTTGTTGACCCGGCCAAAGCCATATAAATAGTCGCAAAATATTTTTATATGTTTTTAGGGTCCCATTAATTTAAGGACCGAAAAGTTCTGGAATGGCGACCGCGAACCGGAAGCCGATGCGTTGGAAGGCCTCCCACTAGTTGGACCGATGACCTGGTTAAGGTTGCGCGAAGGCGCTGGATGCGAGACGCACGGGATCCTCCGATCCGGGAGCCTAAGTCCAGCAGTGGACGTCTTTCGGCTGAAATGATGATAATGATTCAGTTTAAGGGGTACCGAAAAATAAATTTAGGCTACCCCATCAAGTGGGATATTGTTTTTTTGAGCTCGTTGGGTAGATAAATACTGTATTTCTTGTTTTTGTAAGAAAAAATACATTTTTTTTTTCGTAGAATATTTACTTCCCATTGAACTAAGAACTTTAAATTTTACTAATAAATACCAAGATTAAATCAAATTATTTATTTAAAATTTTCTCATTTTACCTATTACAAGCAACTGTGTTACTGTTTTTGCGGTTTGGTACGGAACCATAAATGTGCGAAGTCCCACACGCACTTGGCTGGTTTTTCTTTTTAGCTATTTATCAAATATCTTTTATCATTTGATAACATTAAATACAAATAAATAAACCTATAGACTGTTTCTGATTGGTTTTACGATAGGTAGACTAATATTTTCTTACAAACTATGATTATGCTAGCAATTTTAAATTTTATTAACGTAAGTGAAACAAAGTCAACGTTTTTAAGGTCTACTCACGCACTCTTTATTGAAAAATCTAAACCAGCAGTTTTTCGACAAAATCAGCAAAAAGTCGCTTTCATTAGGCAGTACAAAGACACATTTTATCAAAATTTCATAACAAGTATAGTTCTTCTATGTCACGAAGAAGGGTTAGGTGACTTTTATGACGTCGAAATAAAAGTCATTTTGCTACGATTCATCCTTCTTCGTGAGATAGAACAACAAAACGTGCAGAAAAAAAAAATATATATATATAAAAATTACAAAAATATACTACCGACTTCCAAAATAAAAACACTATAAAGTGAAACATAACTTTTTTTGGAAGCTACCAATTTGAAGCGGTGTCTTTGGTAGCTACCAATTTTTTTCGTTATGGACACCGACTTAAAAAAGAATCTATCTTTGTAGTGTTTTTATGGGTCCGTGCCCACTCAACCCGATTAGACTCGACCCGAAGAATAATACCAGAAGTTTTGCTACCAATGCAGTGCCATTTGTACAGTCAGGCAAAGTGATATTTAATTCTAAATAACTTAACTTTGGAAGTTAGTACCTACTTGTTAACCTAATGATTATAATCAAATTTAAAGACTGATCCAATAAATACCACCGTGCTACTAGCTATAAGATTGTAATTATAATTTACAATAATCTGTAATTTTAAGTACTTATTAAATTATTTATTTATTTATCCAAAAAATATTTAATTTTTACACTCTCTGTAATGCAAGCGTTAATTCAACACTTTTCTGCCTAACTATACATCGATATTTTTACGCCTATCAAAATAGAAATATGCAGGTATTATTCTTCGGGTTGAGTCTAATCGGGTTGAGTGGGCACGGACCCGTTTTTATTTGGCAGTCGGTAGTATTTTTTGTACCTTTTTGGGTTCCATACCTTAAAAGGTAAAAAAAAGGAACCCTTATAAGATCACTCTCTGTTGTCCGTCTGTCGGTCTGTCCGTCTGTCTGTCCGTGTGTCACCACTGATTTTCTCAGGAACTCGTGGACCTAGCGTGTTGAAATTAATACCAGATTCTGAGGTCTATAGTCCATATAGGTGTATAAAAATCAAAGTCCTGTGTACACGATAAAAAGTTGTACTCGTAAGTACCAAAATTTACCTTAATTTTCAACATTTTTATTTCTCGGAATTTTCCCTTTACTTGTGCTATAAGACCTTGCTTTTAACCAAAATTGTCAATTCTAATTCAACCGAAAGTACCCTATAGGTTATGGGTCAAAAACCTGTATGGTAGTTCCCGTTGACCTGGAATCACGAAATTTGACAAAAAGTAAGGTCTTACAGCACAAATAGAGGAAAAAATCTAAAATGCTGAAAATTAAAGGGTGTCCCATACATACATAGTTGGCGCCACCCTGGGTACGGAACCCTTCGTGCGCGACTCCGACTCGCACATGGCCGGTTTTATTTTTCACCTAATATGCTAGTTCTATAGAAAGGTACTAACCTATAATGCCAGAATAGATTACCCGAATATTATGAAGCTTGAACATAACTGGTGAAACGAGAGGGTACCAAGCTGAACTGTACTCATCTGCGTAGCTCTTTAGAGCGTAGTTACTGGCGTGTTGTTATGTTATGAAATGGTATAAACAATAAGCAGACATGCGATTGCTGCAATCCCGAGAGATTTGCCGTCATTTACTGAAGAGTTATTTTGTATATCTCCCAAGTTCTTCATCAGATCTTCACCAAATTAAAATTCTATCAATTTGGGAACACGCTCTTTCAAAAAAAAAGAATTTAAAAAATCGGTCCATATTTGTCACAAAAAAAACATAACAAACAAAGTCGAACATAGATCCTCCTTGGAAAGACAGTTACAAATGAAGCTAGGCAGATGCACCTTGAATTAAATTCGGACTTCTACGAGGACGGTTTGACTGCCAATGATAATACCAAATTGGTTCAATATAAGCTCGAAAATACTCCATTCTTAGACTTTCTCTATGAGTTTCGGTTTCGGGCAAAAATGTAGTTTCGGTAGGTCTCTAGTTAACGGCGAATGTGGTGTGCGATTACTGCGCTGACACTCTATAAGTTCATCGTAGACAATACTGACATCGGTGAGGGAATTCGGACTTCAAATTGTCAATTGCTCCAGTTGGGACAAAAGTGGGCAGGCATATTAGTAAGTGTTTATAATTATTATGTTTGCAAGTAAACAACACGATTTACCTGCATTTAGGCTTTCCCTCTGTACTGACACTACAGTTTCCTTGCAAACAATAATCCTTACAAATGGAAACCTCACATCTTTTACCCTCATAACCTGCTGTGCATTCACAGACCGGCCCATCTTCTTTATTCATTGAACAGACACCGCTGTTCAAACAATAGTTCAAACATGCGTTAACTTCGCACCTTTCGCCGGCGAAACCAGTTTTACATCTGAAATAATAAATACCTACGTGAAACACATCAAACACTAAATAAAGTACGAAACCAGAAACCACTCCAGCCTGTGGACGTCTACAGAGGAAGTCCAAACACTGCTCAATCTCTAGCTATCCAGCCTTGCAACTCAAGTACTGTAAAACCAGCAAAATCAGTTTTGGTCCGTGAATTTGGACCTTTTGCTGATTTTGCGGTAGTTAAAATAAAATAAAACAAAAGTACACAAGACACTATGGCCGAGTTTCTCACCTCTAAATTGTCGCAGAATTAATGTGACAAAATTGTCAAGCACGCGTTATCTCCTGTAATTGGTTGAATCGTTTTTCAACAGCCAATCACAAAAAATAATGCGTGCTTGACAGTTTGTCACATTACTAATGTAATTATGTTAGACGCGAGTCGGTGTGCTAGGTACCCTAAATATAGATTTGGAAGCTTTCTAGTCTGTTTCTGATAAGCAGTGATAGGGATAATGTGAATGCTTACGATCTGTAAACAATAGGTATACCTACTATCAATGAGTTGTTTTAAGTGACGTTAGTTAGGTTAGGTTATTAGGGTCAGCTCAAACCGAGACGCGACGTGACGCGACGATGCTAGTACTTCATGAGACAAACATGTTTTACCTGCATTCTGGTTGTCCGTCAGCACTGACACTACAATCTCCTTGCACACAATAGTTCTGACATATTGAAGCTTCCCATCTCTCACCGGTGTAACCCGGTGTAGATTCATAACGAGATGCCTCACTCACTTCCGTACCATGGGAACAAGGAACGCTTACATCTGTTGACTCTGATACCGAATCTTTCGGTATCACATTTTTTAGAGGTTCACAGTTTATATTTCCTTGACTTTGTTCCTTTGTTGTATAGTTGGCTGCTATATGTTGACAACCATAGAAACAAAAGGCTGAGTGAGAAATTGAAAATAGTTTAGGTTCCTCACGTTGTCGTGGCTTTATCTGTAATTGCCAGATTTTGTCTTGATCTTTGCTCCTCCAGTAGATAAAATCTTTTGATACAGACAATGAATTTGCTAAATCTTCGTTTTGGATAACATATAATGTTGTTTCATTCTTTCCATTCAAATTGGCACTTTTAATAGATAACTGTTCATCAGCATATGTAATTAACTCAATCCAGTACATTTTTTGTGTCTGTGGATCAATGGCCAAACTTAGTCGGTAATAAATAAATTTCTCTATTAGAATTTCTCTCTCGGAACCATCAAAGCGAGCCCTCCCTATTTCATTGGCTGTGATCCAGTAAATATATCTGTAATTTGTAAATAACTATGAAAATTAACAAAGTTCAAACGATTTTGTTGAGTCTTAAAACGGGTTATTGGACGACTCGCCCGAATTTAACTCGCCCGAATCGGGCGAATTGTCCACTATTAAAAATATTCATTTTTCTGTGTCGATTCGCCCGAATATATTTTATCGGTGGGCGAATCGACCACTCCAATATTATTTAGTGGACGATTCGCCCGAATTTTATTTTAGAGAACAAACAATATAAAAGTACAGTCGTGCTCACCCGTCTCGGTAATAATATGAAGAATTAATCGAAGTTAATAAATATTGTACTAGAAACTAGGAAAGCAATTCAAACTACCAGGAGGCCAGAATCATGAAGAAGTATTTGCAGAGCGGTAGAGACTAACGGAGTACTAGGGCTTCAGAATCGAAAATCGCCCGGTACTTTTTTTACCGCTCATGATTCCAGCCTAGCTGCCTCATGATTATAATCTCCTGGTACTTCAGTTAGTCTTTACCGGTACCGAAATGACCTGATAGCGTATAGAGCTTTCTCTTTCGCTTTTTTTGTAGAGAATATTGCTGTCTCCCTCTTATTATTTTTTCGCCTGTTTATCATATCTAACGTTCAAATCTCAACGTACTCTCGTACTCTTTTTACCGCTCATGATTCTTTTGATTCATTGGCGACAAAACACTAAGAGGGAGACAGCAATATTCGCTACAAAAAAAAAAATAAAGATAAAGCTCTATACGCTAGGAAGCTAGGCTGGAATCATTTTCGATTCTGAAGCCCTAGTACTCCGTTAGTCTCTACCGCTAATGATTCTAGCTCTGCAAATACTTCTTCATGATTCTGGCCTCCTGGTAGTTTGAATTGCCTTCCTAGTTTCTAGTACAATATCTATTAACTTCGATTAATTCTTCATAATTATTATTACCGAGACGGGTGAGCACGACTGTACTTTTATATTGTTTGTTCTCTAAAATAAAATTAGGGCGAATCGTCCACTAAATAATATTGGAGTGGTCGATTCGCCCACCGATAAATTATCTTCAGGCGAATCGACACAGAAAAATGAATATTTTTAATAGTGGACAATTCGCCCGATTCGGGCGAGTTTAATTCGGGCGAGTCGTCCAATAACCCCTTAAAACTACATACAATAGCAAAATAGCGGCATAAATAACTCACAAAATGTCTTTTTTTAATACAATTAATATAAATAAATATTTAATCAACCTATAAGTGATATTACATTTTAGTATCGCATGGCGCACGGTTGGCGCAGTGGTTGAGCGATTGACTGCTGCGCTCCGTGTCGCGGGTTCGATTCCCGCACGGAACAAATATTTGTATGACCTACAGATTGTTGTTCCGGCTCTGGGTGTTGTGTATGAGAGTTTATATGTTTGTAAACGCACCCACGATACAGGAAGCAATTCCTAGTGCGGGGCAAAGTTTTTTTATAAAAAAGAAAAAAAAATGTATGAATTTTGTGAAAAATGCATTTTGTTTATTTTTTAAGATTAGCAAGACACGCTTAACTGACGAATATCACCATTACCTTTAGTTTTTCACATATATTTACCTAATTTTATAGCCTGTGTCCATTTGGAATAATCTTCAATCAACAATACAACAGACTAGATAACGCGTCACGTACAAAATCAATGCTAAACTCTGTTCGCATGAATATATACATACTATCCTACATTTACAATACTTACTACAGCTACATTGTTTACTAACGAACTGAGAAGTTTTAAAACAGTTTCAACCTAATTACAACCTTGGCACTTAGTAATAAAGTCACAAATCTTCAAAATATTATCCTACACTTACGACCATTCGTCACAAAAAACGAGCAAAGCAATAAATTACTTCTCATCATCATCATCTGCTTAGCCTTTTCCCCAACTATGTTAGGCTCGGCCTCCAGTCTAACCGGATTCAGCTGAGTACCAGTGTTTTACATGGAGCGACTGCCTCTGACCTCCACAACCCAGAAACTGGGTAACAAGATACCTCTTGGCAAGACTGGTATCAGATCCCAGGCTTCTGACTACCCGTAACGACTGTCAAAGATCTTCAAATGAAAGCCGGGACCAACGGCTCAACGTGCTTGCCGAGGCACGGAAGAAACTCGGTAAACGACCTCTGCTAGCGTTGCTTCACCTTGATGATCGACCCGTGCGGCTGTTATTATTTAGCCACGAGCTGTCACATGTCTTCAAATTTTTGGTTCTAAGACATGCCGGTTTCCCCACGATGTTTTCTTTCATCGTTTTGAGAGCAGTGGTGATGAAATAATTCACACAAAGTAAAGTGCCTGCCTGGATTCGAACCCACGACCTACAACTTGTAAATCGCGGCCGTTACCACTGGGCCACCACTAGCAATAATTTACTTCTGTCACTTAGAAATGAAAAGGCATAGGTTAAATAACATTTAGTGTGAAAAAAGTCTTAACTAACAACAAATTAAGTACTTTTACGGTTTAAAATTCTTTATTTCTCAAAGATTACAAATCACTTACGAGGAGAAATAAAATATAAAACAAAACATAAGCAATTTCAAGTACAGATGCGCGCAGACGGTAGGTATTGTAAAAAAAAAAAAATAAGAAATTACATTTCTGGGTTAGTGGGTAATTTGAGATAACTTTGTCATTCGTGTTAACTAACGACAGTTTTTGAGCAGTTAAAAGGAACGGTTTACATGGAGTGAGTACGATAATAATATTGGACTCGGACAGATTTACTTTTTTGTGATGCCTTTGAAAATATGTTGTTTTAACAACTTTTTGAATAGGCATATTGACTTAGCATCTTTTATATGTTTAGGTAAAGAGTTGTAAATCTGTGCTCCTTGATACAAAATACACTTTTTACCGTAATTAGTTCGCGGTTTATATAATTGTATATCATGTGCTCGCCTAGAACTACGGGTATATATTTGATTGTATGTTGTGAATTTTATTTGTGTGTGTATGTTTTTGTTTAAGATTTTTCGTATTAAAATACATGTGTTATTTTGGTAAATTTGTGCAATATTAAATAATTTTGTCTCATTATAAATTTTGATAGTTGGTGTTAAATAATTGTAGTGGAAGAGGACTTTTATTATTCTATTTTGCGCTCTTTGTAATTTATCAAGATGTGTTTTGGCAGCTGATCCCCACACTTCTATCAAGTAATCAATGTGAGGCTTTACCAATGAATTATAGATGGTGTAACGCACTTTTAGGGGAAGACATCTTACAATACCCCGAAGGGCACCAGTAAGACAGCTTATTTTTGAGCGTAGGTTTTCAATATGTGGTGTCCATTGCAGTTGATTATCTAATGTAAGCCCTAGATATTTCTCCTTATTCACCTTGGTCAATACAGCATCATTTATAAGTAAAGGTTGATGATCGTGAAGCTTTTTGTTTTTCGCTGAAAATATGATGTAATTAGTTTTTGACGCGTTTACAGTTAGTAAGTTACTCAAAAACCATTTTTCTAGAATATTGAGATCATCCTGTGCTTCCCGCATCACGGATTCTGTTGAATGACCAAAGTAAAACAGGCATGTATCGTCCGCGTATAGTGAGATATGTCCTTTAAGTCCTATTTCATGCATGCTGTTAATGTAGATAAGAAATAGGAGTGGCCCCATAATAGATCCCTGTGGAACACCACATTTGATTATTTTAGGTTCACTAGTGCATTCTCCTATCCTAACCACCTGATATCGGTTTTCTAAGTAAGATACACACATTTTATATGCACTTCCAGTTATGCCAATCGCTGCCAATTTATCCAGTAGTAGTTTGTGACTGACGGTATCGAACGCCTTTTTTAAGTCAATGAATACACCGAGGGCTATTTGTTTTTGATCTATGTTAGTCTTAATTTTAGTAATTAGGTCAGTTGCAGCTGAAAGTGTATTAGACTTTTGCCTAAATCCATATTGTCGATCAAATAAAAAGTTTTGAGAACTAAGATATTGTGACAGTCTGTTATGAA
Source organism: Anorthoa munda (assembly GCA_945859665.1). Classification (NCBI taxonomy): domain Eukaryota; kingdom Metazoa; phylum Arthropoda; class Insecta; order Lepidoptera; family Noctuidae; genus Anorthoa; species Anorthoa munda. The sequence continues at coordinate 4,344,831 of OX243893.1, forward strand.
GTAACTTTTCAAATATTTTAGAGATCACAGGAAGCACAGAGATGGGCCTGTAATTGCCCGGATCACTTTTAGATCCAGATTTATGTATAGGAGTAACTTTTGCTATTTTGAGCATGTTTGGGAACCATCCTTTGCTAAAGCATTCGTTCATACACTTTGTTAAAGTAGGTAAGATTAGAAACTTACAATATTTAATGACCTTTACACTAATACCATCAATTCCAGCACTTGTATTTGATTTTAGACAGTCAATTATTTTTGCTACCTCGTCTTCGGTGGTGGGTCTTATATGTGTGAGTTCATGGGTATGAGTGGTACTTGGACGAGTAGTGGTGTGACTATAGTGATAGGTAGAGGGAATTTGGCTTGCGAGAAGAATGCCTATATTAGAAAAGTAATTATTAAACGCCTCACATATATCAGTTACATCCGTAATAACTCCCATAGGAGACTCTAATTTTGAAGGAGCACAGATTTCTTTAGTTTTATTATTTGAAAGATTATTAATTAATTGCCACATTTTCAAAGGCTTACCTTCACATTCTTTAAATACTTTATGATAATAAGTAGCTTTGGTTCCTTGAATCAGCTCAACAACACGTTGCTTCTCTCTTTTGTACTCTTCTTCTATTTTCTTATCACTCGGGTTAATTTTATGCTCTTTGCACAATTCATTTCTTTTATTTATTCTGGTAATTATACTCTTGTTGATCCAATCTGACTTGGGGGGATTTAGGATTTTTGTTTTTGTTATTTTGTTCTCATTAATTGCTGATTGCATCGCTTCATGAAAATTATTGTAGTCCTGTCCAATACCCTTGAAATCTAGGTTTTCTAAAGTTTTATATAGTTTGGTATATTCTAAAGTTTGGTAATGCTTTTTCTTTACAGCTTGGGGTTTATATTGTTTCACTTCCAAAAATATCTGCTTATGATCAGATAACGCGGATTCAATGACTGCAACGTGGAAACTGTTTTCTTTTAAACTAGTTATGACATGAAAAAAAGTCTTAACTAACAACAAATTAAGTACTTTTTCCAGTTATTGCCTTACGTTACGCCTTGTATTGCCCAACCTTCGCCAAACACTTGTAACGGTGCTTTAAAATCGGTAATTTTGTTATCGTTTCAAATGTGATATTAATAGTTCTAACCTTAAAATATTACGTAATCTACATGTATTTACTGAAAGTAAGACACTTCGGCCGGTAAATAGCTTTTTCAGTCATTATTATTGCAACTTTTGATTACACATTGAGGCATGGTGAAACGTGTTTACACTGTCTGTGTTTCAAGCGAACCAAACAAACATAAGAGCTCACGTCTCAAGTGGGCTGTTATTTACCAAGACGTAGGTCCTTTTTGCGCCGACCCGATATCTAGTTGTATTGTTGATCGAAGGGAATAATGTACATACAATGTACGTGTGATATAGAATTTTATAGGAGCAATGGTTGCGCAGATCACCCTCCAGATAAAATAAGACAAACTCCTAAAATTTTCACTCCCTCTTTATAATTATTAAAATTAAAAATATTCGGTTATATTATAAAACCAAGTAAAAACTACCCTGTAATGGTCTACGAAAATGATTTCTGTTTATATTTTATGTTCCGCTAATTTTGCCGGTGTATGTATTATATCACTTAAAGTAACGTACCCTCCACAACTATCTACTTCGATATCCCAGCAATTCCAGTCCGTCCTAACTATAAGTTTTCCGTCAACTGCTTTATTAGAAGATGTAGGATTTAATGGAAACGAGTAAATATTATAATATTCGGTCCTCCAAAACAGTAATTGTGTGACCGGGTCGTAAGCGACAGGCACGCCATAGCTGTATGTTTCCATAACCTGTGCCGTAACTAAATGTTGTATTTTCCTGGTTGATAGGTCAAAGCTGGATATTGACACATTGGTCGGGTACTTGTCAGCAAAGATTACCCTGTAGTGAACTGGATCATAAGTTGTGGATGTAATATCTTTAGCCGACGGAATGTCTTCTGTGTGCGTAAGTGTTCCATCGTAATAAAACTCTAGTCGTTTCTCTCTGCCCATGACTATGTCTGAAACATGAAGATAAGATTTAATTAAAATCTTTTCTTTCCTCATCTTTTCATAACATACGCTGCTCGTACAAATTATTTGCATTCCTGCCAGTCGACATCCTTCTCGAGAACTACGTTCTACAATTTACTACTTACAATGAAATACATTTAGGATACACCATAACAAATTAAAACTTTCAAAAGTTACATAACCCTTAAAACCCTTTATTTGAAACGGAAACGGTTTAAATATCCTGAAGCTTCAAAATTATCTATTTTCGTTCTTTTTTACATTGATTGTACAAAATATTGATAAACTAGCTTCTGCCAGCGACTCCGCCCGCGTGAAAGGTGTTTTCTTATCCCAAGGGATAAATATAGCGGTGTAAAAAGTAGTCTATGTACTTACTATACCAGACTATAATCTATCTCTGTGCCAAATTTCATCCAGATTTGTTCAAACTTTCTGGCGTGATTGAGTAAAAAACAAACATTCAAACTTCACATTTAAAATATTAGTAAGATGTAAGATTATAAATAAATATGGAATAAAAAAACCGGCCATGTGCGAGTTGAACTCTCGCACGAAGGGTTCCGTACCATTATCGCAAAAAACGGCAAAAAACACGTTTGTTGTATGGGAGCCCCACTTAAATATTTATTTTATTCTGTTTTTAGTATTTGTTGTTATAGCGGCAATAGAAATACATCGTCTGTGAAAATTGTAACTGTATAGTTATCACGGTTCATGAGATATAGCCTGGTGACAGACAGACAGATAGACGGACCGCGGAGTCTTAGTAATAAGGTCCCGTTAATAACCTTTGGGTACGGAACCCCAAAAACGTCAAACGACGTAGACGACCATGTCGTACACATTTCTCTGCGCCTACCAGAACAAAAGAGACGTAGAGGCCGCCCGCCATTGACCTGCAATGCTATTCTGTAGACATCTCACCGTGATGACTTAGGTGAAGTGAGCTCGAAGTGGAGTGAGCTGTCAGTGATGCTAGGGATTGCCTAATTTGTTACATTTACAATCATTTTGACAATCGGGTTTACCTATTAAAAGGAAATATATTAGCTTTACACCCTGCTTTTCATTTAGGACTAAAATAATTGAAATATATCCAAAGACAAAATATGACCTACTTGCATAGAACGTTGATCCGTAACCTGATATAAATTATGATTGTCTTACTTAGGAACTGATGGGATTTCTCAACCCGATCAACAGCTGCTTTACCTCACCCATCTATTTCGCAACATTGCCAACAACTGTTTCAAACCAACCAACCTATCCAAATCCCAATCTCACCCAACACTTGCTTAACTAACATAACTTGATATGGATAAAAGTCACATTTATTTTAAACTAGCTACTACCCGCAGCTTCGCCCGCGTTAATATAGATTTTGTCTTTCAATTCTGGTTGTCGACATACTGGGTGAGAAAAATCCAATGTTGCAGTTTTAGTTTTAATCAAAATCGGCCCATTGATTCCTTTAATTGTTTTGTGCTATTGTTTATAGTGATGATTTAGCCATCCACGCCCACTTGGAAAAGTCAGCCTGTACACACCTGTACAGGAAGCGTTAACGTAAGAACGATTCACTTATTTAATTGAAGACGTTAGTCAATTCAGGTATAGGTTAAATAGTTACAAAAGGAATCAAATAAACTACAGACTCATAGGTTCTGCTTTGCTACATATTGAAGATACCACTTTATCATAAATTGTATCTATAGTTAATTGACATTCCTTAATTATGCCGTTAATCATGCGTACAACATTTTAGGACGCTGCTATATGCTATGTTATTATTTGATGCTAATACATACACATTCTGGGCCCTGGACATATGTGAACGTCAGCAGCTACATGTAGCTGGCCGTGGGTAAAGCATGGCTTTTCCAAATGAACCCTTGCTACCCTTGAGCTCTGTTAATAGTAATAGCAAAACTAAGTTTGATTAGACACTGGAGTCTTTTGAATTGAAATGATAGGTCAGTGGGTATTATTGGGATTCGACGTATGAACACGCTTTCCCCTTTTCTCATACCTGTTAATATATTGGCACCTATTATATTTTGCCCATATTGTGTAATACGAAGCCATCCCATTAGATAATCTAAATAAATATGTAGATTTCAATCATTTGTTATCAAAATCATGCCTGCAAAGTTTCAACCAAATCGGAAGCCGCAATAAAAACTTTCATACAAAGTTCAGCTTTCCCATTTACCCCTTTTAAATTAGAATTTACAAAAATCGTATCACCTGCCAAAATTCTGCTCCATGAAGAAAATTTGTACATCTTATCTTTACAAACCCAACCCCTTTTAGGGTTAATTAAAAAAAACAATACACTTGAATTATTTGTTACGGAAGTATTTCCGCAAAATTTTAAGTGAATCGATCCCCATAATAAGAAGATTCATACAAAACTAACCCCTCCTATTTCTCCCCCTTCAATTTTTAAGCACAAAAAAGTAGCCTATGTCCTTTTCAGGTTCTCTAACTATCTCCATACCAAATTTCATCTAAATCAATCCATAATAAGAAGAAGTTGCATGATAAGAAGTTAAATACAAAATTAACCCTCTCTCTTATTTCTCCCCCTTCGTGTTTTATGCAAAATATGTAGACTATGTCCTTCCCAAGGTCTTAAACTATCTTCATACCAAATTCCATCTAAATCGGTTCATAATAAGAAGAAGTTGCATGATTAGAAGTTTCATACATAATTTACCCCTCCCACCATTCCTCCCCCTTCGTATTTTATGCAAGTAGCCTTTCATATGTCCTTCTCAGATTCTGAAACTATCTCTATACCAAATTTCATCTAAATCGGTTCATACTAAGAAGTTGCATGATAAGAAGTTACATACAAAATTAACCCTCCCCCTTCGTGTTTTATGCAAGTAGCCAATCATATGTCCTTCTCAGATTCTCAAACTATCTTCATACCAAAGGAGAATGCCCATGGGCAGTATTTAAAAAAAAAAAATTGTGTCACAATCATTTCTGGACCATAAATAAAATAAAAATATTTTAAGTATTTAAACTTCTTTTCAATAAAATTCCTAGTGGGGTTATTTTTCTTGAATTAATAGGTATTTTTACCTCCGTGTCACAGCTCAAACATATGCCGCCATTTATGTTAGGGTTGAGACATGTTGACATGATCTGACATCGATTAATCGAAGAATCGTTTTTTATTTTATAATCTATACATATATTTTATTTTATACGATACACTGAATCAATCCAAGGATCTCCAGTATCGAACAGATTCATCTCTTTAATGTTAAGAACTAATTGATTTTGAAATTGGTGTGGTTTACTAGTTTAATGCAAACCAAGATAACAAATGAATATTTTTTTTAGAAATCGATTATATTACTGATTTGGTAACATGCCTATAACTGTCAGTCATTTAATTTGACAGTGACAGTAGTTCACAGACGCACTATTATCACAGACGGCGGTGTTGTATTGATAAGATAAGTATAATATAATAACGGGGCAACAAAAAACTCAACTCGGCGCAACAAAACATACAAACAAAAAAAATGAAAATACGACTAATGTACTACTGGAGATCCTTGGATTGATTCAGTGTATCGTATAAAATATATGTATAGATTATAAAATAAAAAACGATTCTTCGATTAATCGATGTCAGATCATGTCAACATGTCTCAACCCTAACATAAATGGCGGCATATGTTTGAGCTGTGACACGGAGGTAAAAATACTTTTTAATTCAAGAAAAATAACCCCACTAGGAATCTTTTTGAAAAGAAGTTTAAATACTTAAAATATTTTTGTTTTATTTATGGTCCAGAAATGATTGTGACACAATTCTTTTTTTAAAGGAATGCCCATGGGCATTCTCCTTTGGTATGAAGATAGTTTGAGAACCTGAGAAGGACATATGATTGGCTACTTGCATAAAACACGAACGGGGAGGGTTAATTTTGTATGTAACTTCTTATCATGCAACTTCTTAGTATGAACCGATTTAGATGAAATTTGGTATAGAGATAGGACCATAGGGATTTTTTTTTCTCATAATTGTGTATTAAAAAATCGACTTAAAAACCAAAAAGTTATATAGGGTTTTTTTTCTCATAATTGTCTATTAAAAAATCGATTAAAGAACAAAAAGTTATCGAGAATATCCACCCTACTGACATAAATAATATAATGGCAAAGTGGCGGGCTTAAATGGCAAAGTGGCGGTCTTGGACATAATGCGGCCGAGGTGACAGATGGCAAAGTGGCGTCCTTGACAACGAAATGGATAATCAAATAAAGGTGTTTTTATCAGGACATGCAAATATTTCGGTTAGTACATTTCTCCATACAAAATGGGCATTCTCCTTTCATCTAAATCGGTTTATACTAAGAAGTTGCATGATAAGAAGTTACATACAAAATTAACACTCCCCCCATTTCTCCCCCTTCATGTTTTTTTGCAAACAAAGTAGTCTATGTCCTTCCCAAGGTCTCAAACTATCTCCATACCAAATTTCAAATCGGTTTATACTAAGAAGTTGCAAGATAAGAAGTTACATACAAAATTAACACTCCCCCTATTTCTGCCCCTTCATGTTTTACACAAACAAAGTAGTCTATGTCCTTCCCAAGGTCTTTAACTATCTCCATACCAAAATTCATCTAAATTGGTTCTGCGATTTAAGCCATAATAAGAATAGAATAGAAAACATTTATTCGACACAGACACAACACAACAACAATAATCACAAAGTAACAGAGAAGAATAGTAAAAAAGTACAAACAGGGTTTCAGAATCATTGTGCCGGGCGTGCCCACACCGAAAGGGTTACTAACTCAGCATTTGCTGGGTGTCAGACACCCAGCGCTGATTTTCAGTTGGCACCCCGCTAGTGACACACGGACGTGGGTCAAAATCGATAATTAAAATAATAATGTCATAAAATAGATAATATAAAGTAATAGAATAAATATTTAATGTAATATCATATAAAGTATAAAAAGTGCTACAATTTGATGGTTAAAATTGTCCACAGATTACTGATATGAAATTGTCTCAAAAAACCCCAAAAGGCAGTGTGGCATAGACGCAACCGCCCATTACATCCAGCCAATCTCTTCCCAACTCATTACATAGAAATAGGCACAATAGTTGATCGATTAAACCAAATTTTTAATTAAAGTGGAAATGATTGATATTAAATAATAAATATTGGATTAAATTAAAATAAGATAAGAATTAGATAAACGATTTGTCAATATTAATGTCATTAAATATTATTTGTGAAGTCAGAATGAATGCCTTAAGTTTAGTCTTAAAAGTTATTATATTCCTTATGTCCCTAATCAGTGGTGGGATGTTATGCCAACATTTGGAGGCTGTGTACCTAAAACTTCTCCGGAAGGCTGCTGTACGGTGGTGCGGGGTAGCCAGTTGTTGAGCACAACGCCTGGCCTTGCGCTTCCGGTGACAGTTTATCCACGTAAGCTTCGAGTACAGATATGGTGGGCATTTATACTTGATGACACCGAAAAGTAGACAGGCCAAGTGCTGTGTGCAGGCCAATGTTGGTGGTACGTTAAAACAAAATCGCGCGCAAGCATTCTGAACCCTTTGAATCAATCTTACGGTACGAGCCAAAAGTCGAGGAACAAGAAGTTTCATACAAAACTATCCCATGCCCCCATTTCTCCCCTTTGTGTTTTATGAAAAAAAAGTAGCCTATGTTCTTTCCCAGGTCTCAAACTATATCCATACCTATTTTCATCTAAATCGAAGGTAACAGGCAGACAGAGTTACTTTCGTATTAATAATATTAGTATGGATAACAATGATAGTACCTACAAGTATGGCAGCCGGTGGCGCCGCCGGACGATCATATCCGAACTTCGCCGAACGGAACCGAGTAACGATTGAAGTGAACGTTCACCCTATTCAATGCATGCGAAAAGGGACTTAGGCGAGGTGATAAGTCGCTTGGACGATCATATCCGAACTACGCCGAATGGACCCGAGCGACCTTATTTATATTTTACTAGTTGTTCTCCGCGGCTTTGCTCCCGTAGACCACCCCACAAGTCCCGTTTTCGGGATTCCAAAATAGCCTATGTCATTCAGGAATAATGTGGCCTTATATTGGTGAAAGAATTTTAAATCGATCCAGTAGTTTCAGAGCCTATTCGGTACAAACAAACAAACACAAAAAACTTTCCTCTTTATAATATTGGTATAGACTAGCAATTCGCCCGCGACTTCGTTAACGTTATCCGTATTGTATGCTACAGATGACTTTTTAGTTTCACCCACATAAAGGTTGAATTTACAAAATTACCTTCATAGTGCTCCTCTACATCATAAAAAGAATCCCTGTAAAGTAAAATTCTTCGTCTTTCTTTTTTGGGAGTAGTTAAAAAAAAAAAAAAATGAATTATTTTAATTAAGTTAGTATTTATGCCAAGTTTTAAATATATAAGCCCAACAAATTTCTTCCTTCCTTAGGTATAAAATTGCCAATAACTAATAAATACATGAATTCTTTTCATCAACCAAAATCTTTAATTTCACGTGTCGCATTTTAAAGGGTAGAAATTTCACGCAAACTTTCGACCCCATCTTACCTCCCTAGGGGTGGGATTTCCAAAAAACAATAAATACATGAATTATTTTTATCAAGCAAGAGTACAAAACTAAAAGTTCAGGTTTCCTTCTTACAAACTGTAGAAATTTTATACAAACTTTCACCCCACATTTTACTCCCCTAGGGGTGGAATGGTTCCCAATAAACTAAACAATAAACTTCCAAAATTGCGAAAACATATCTAATATTAAAATAAATTTGTAATGGATGAAAAGCAGAGTGTGCTACACACGGTACCAAAATTATTTAACCACGAGCGACTTATTTTGAATCCCTCGCTACGCTTAGGATTCTACTCTAGAATCCTTCGCTTCGCTCTAGATACAAACAATCACTCTCGCTCGCAATATATTATTTTGGTCCCTTGTAACACAATCTACTATTTACTAAGCTAAATTGCAAGTACGTCACATGGACGGAAGCCATGCAATTCGATCGATATACACTTTAAATTTCCTTAGAAAATTCGTGACACAATTACAACTGCATCGCGCCATCAGGATCCCTTGTTGTCATAGTCCGATGGGAACATAATTTGACACGACCGAAGAGTGATCTGCACTGCGCAGAACCAACGGCTTAGCGTGCTTATCGAGATGCGCCTCGATAAATATTAGAATGCCAGCTTTCAAACTCCGAGCTACCATTGCGAATAATAATTTGTACCTTGCCCGATCTAGGAAACAAACACAAGACACTACAATCGGTAGACGTATTAGCGACCTGGAGACCAATGGGTTCGGAACACTCTTATACGCTGGGATGGTTTCTTGGCTGAAGCCGAAGGTGGTATTTTTGGGCGAAGACGAGCGAAGCCGAAGGTTCAGTCGGACACTACCACCAAGTGAAAATTACTAATTTATATCTATACTAATGTTATACAGAGGAATGATTTGTATTTAAGTATGTAACGAATAAACTTAAAAACTACTGGACCAATTTTTCCATCTAAATTGGGTAACAGACAAACTAAGTTATTTTCGCATTTATAATATTATCTCGGAGCCGGTTGTTCTATCCTCCAATATATCATAGTGCATTTCTTGCTAGAGTATCAGTCTGGTAACAGAACAGCCCCGCAGTTGTTTTAGCTCCGAGGCGGCCGGCAACTAGCAAAAATCCTTGTATTTATCAAACATTACTAATACTAGTGAACGCCTCGCGGTTTCACCCGCGTAGCGCCCGTCCCCGTGGGAATACAGGGATAAAAAAAAAGTTAATCCAAAAAACCAAAAAACCCGCCTGCTTGAAAAGCGAACTAAAAAGACGTAAACAAGAAGAAAATCATGTTGTGCAGTCGGAGGATACATATTTGCGAGCTGGCTGACTTACGAGATGTATCGTCCGACTGCACAACATGATTTTCTTCTTGTTTACGTCTTTTTAGTTCGCTTTTTAAGCAGGCGGGTTTTTAGATTTTTTGAATTAACTTTTTTTATTTATAACTTTTTAGTTAACATATTTTTTCGAATTAGTTACATTTAAACATATAAGTGTTATATATTTAAAAACCCTTCGTTTTGATACCCCACTCGATGGGTATGGAAGAAAAAGAATTGTAACCCCCACAATATGCCGCTCAAAATCCGCCATGTTCCTGTTTTTTTAAAGGCACTTAGCTAATAACATTTGGGCGGTCAAGACCTATCTAACAATGTCTTAATTATAAAAATCCGACAGTTAGTTTGAAAGATATGAGGTAATAAAGAATATTACATACATACAAACATACATACAAACATACAAGATACGCGCGAAAAACATAACCCTTTCCTTGCAGCCGGGTAAAAAGTAGCCTATGTCACCCGGGGATAGTGTAGCTTCCCAACGGTGAAAGAATATTTGAAATGGGTCCAGTAGTTTTTAAGTTTCTTCGTTACATACAAAAATACAAATCTTTCCTCTTTATAGTATTAGTATAGATATAGATTAAACATGCAGATAGTTTGAGACCCTGGGAGCCTTCCCAGGGTCTCAAACTATACTACTAGGGGTAGGGTAGTTTTTATCCGGGAAGTATGTGGGATCACACTTCAACTTCCCATGGAATGATAAATCACTTTATACGCGGGTGAAACCGCTATTACCCGCTATTACCTATATACTTAATATCAAGAACTATGTATAAAATTACTGCACAGGGTCCTGATTCGAGCAAATCTTGTGTTTTTGACGCACTTCCCACATTATTCACAAAGATTATAAAATGAAATCAAATATGATATTGAGATAACTGCTACTAACTGCATTAGAAGTCAGACTGCTTGAGAAGTGATCTGGTGTCAGAGTGAAACTTTTCAGTCACGCTTTTTTTTTTTTGTGGCTTTCCTTTAAACAATTAATTTTATTTATAATATAACGGAATCTGAACTACTTTCATTGCCGCTGGAAAGCGATTTACTTGAATCACAATTTTTTTTAGATTGTTGAAACAAAAAGAACGCCAACGGCAAGTGGGTATTGGACTAGCGCGCAACAGGTTCCGAATAAAACCACCCATAATTTAGAAGATTCACATTTTTACATCCAATTTCTTTAATTCGTAAATTAAACATGACAAAAGAACATTTTTTTTTAATTCCATACGTCCGAACGAAAAAACGGAACCCATTATACGATCACTCCTGAATCTGTCTGTTCATTTGTCTCAGCACTCTCAGTCAATTTTCTTTGAATCTACTGAGCCGGTACAGTTCTTTAGTACACATAAAAGGAACCTCTGTGACCCAAACACGGACGTGTAACGTACATTTATTAAGACATTTTTAATATGGGGCATCAATATAATAAAAATGCAAAGTTCTTTAATCTAGGTAACATAACAATTCCAACCAAAAAGGTTGAGCAGTTTTCTTTGTGGTTGTAAAATGGGTACGATTCAGGTAAGCGTTAATAAACCTTATTTATGCCAATAAACTCAAATCAGAATAAAATGTATTAAAACTAAATTATTATCATTCACAACTTTATACTCACCCCAATTGAAGCATTGCACTATCGCCAGCTGCAACGCTAACAACAGCAATACACGCATGTGATACATCTTGGTCTCCAAACAACGTGAATTCATCAAAACTAGATGAGACGTCCACTCTCGATGACAGCTCGTTGAATACAGAAGTGAACGGATAATTTTATATGAACATGACGCTATAAATAGGTAGCTACATGACTCTTGCTCAAAACCTATCCTGTTGGGAGGACTGCCTGTGATAAGCGGCCTTCATATGGGTTTTTTCCATATTTTAATCAAATTCGTTATTATTTAGTAATTTTAATTTAAAAACGTTTATTATCTGGCTGCTGGTTTCCTGTGAACATTGATAATATATTTATCAATAGGACGCAGGCACGTTAGTTACAGAGACGCTCGCTGATAAGCGGAACATTTATGTGGGAATCTTACATGTATGTTATTATATACTATGATGACTATATTATACACTACTACAATGTATGTTTGCATTTAGGATACATTGTACCCACCCTTGTAGCATCATAGCGGCTGCATGAATTTTAATGAGGTCATTTTAATCAACTCATCTAGTTTTTGCGATTGCCAGGAAGACCTACGAATTATTCTTACCTCGAAGTCACTGACCACAAACGTAAATAATAACATGCAGTTGGAGGATACTCTGACTGCATGTTATGATTTACGTCTGGTTCGCATTATTTCAATGATATAAACAAACAATTCCTTATTAAAAAAATCAAGATTGGAGACTCTGCTCTCGAAGTTGTTTATGTCTACCTGGGACAAACGGTCCAGATGGATAGGTCTAACTTCGAGAAAGTGGTCAACCGTCGAATTCCACTCGACTGGGCGGCGTTCGGTAAGTTGCGCGGTATCTTCTCGTCAAATTTACCGCAATGTCTCAAGACAAAAGTTTATGACCAGTGTGTGTTGCCAGTGATCACCGAGACGTGGTCGCTCACAATGGAAGACCCATTGTGAGCGACCACGTTTCATCAAACAGCTTAAAGTCACCAAAAGGGCAATGGAGAGGGCTATGCTCGGAGCTTCCTTACGTGATCGAACCAAAATTACCGACACAACCCGAAGAATTGCAAGAAATTGCGAAATAGCAGGGCACTTTTATGTTGTTTCTCTTTACCTAAACAGTGTAATAGTTTTGTTTTTTGAATAATAAAAAATACATTTCCAGGGCAACTCAAACAAGTAAATGTTTATTACCTTTCCAACAATACATTGTTGATAAAAACACATTATGCAGTATAAATATAATAAGCAGTTTAGAAGTTATGAGGGAATACTTATGGGTAAAATCATAACCCTACTTTTAGCTTTCCTATAGTCGTGTTAAATTATGACCCTGTTTTACCCCCTACCGTGTATGACCTACTTAAAGGGTTACACTGTGGTGGTGGTTTGCGAATAGTGCGGTGGGATGGTCCCAAAAAAAGAAGAAAAAAAAAGTGTTACTCCACTTCATACCACTATCACTTAACCACATTGACACAGAGTCGAAGCGATACGCTCAAACTGTACATATCATATTGATCTCTATTTCTACTACGTAATGCACACATTTCTATCCAAATAAAAAGACATTCGTCCTTCAAATTTACGAATTCACTGGCAACAACCATTTCGCTGGCAGGGGGAGGGGACCCCCGACTCTAACATAAATTTGCAATTTAAAGCTTAATTTTACGCAAACGGATCTCCGAATCGTTAAATGGTTATGAGAAACCCATAATATTTTTGAATGGCCTATCCAACGATACCCCACACCATGGGATATATGAGAAAAAAAACATCCCCACTTTACGTCTATGGGAGGAAAGAAAAAAAACATGATTTTATTTTACCACTTTGTCGGAATTATTAATATCCATGCCAAATTATAGCTTTCTAATACTTAGAGTCTCAGATCTAAGCTGCGGATGGACAGACGGACAGAGCAAATCTATAAGGGTTCCTTGTTGACTTCGGAACCCTAAAAACGAATAAACCAGCCGACTGCCTCATTGGTTTAGGGGTCGTGAGCGCTGCTGCTCTGGGTTCGATGCCCGGGTTGGGCAAAGTGTTACTAGGTTTTTCCATAAGTACTTTCTTAGTAGCAGCCGTGAATCTGGACTTACTGCCGGTTGATGGGAATGCGCTCACATGTTACTTAAACATAATTGACCACAAGATGATGTACTCTGCCTAACCTTCTGACTTCGGAACCCTAAAAAGGCAATGTCGCGACTGACATATCTACGCCCAGCCTAAACCATTAATGATAGAAGTTTGGATTTTTATAGGATTTTGATTTTATACTGCAGGCGTCATTTAAGAAAGGATTTTTAGAAATTTATCCCCTAAAGGTGTGAAATAGGGGATGAAAGTTTGTATGAAACTCTGTCATTTTTAATTTGAAATGAATAAAATATTTAGCCTCTAAATATAAAATAATAAAATACGTCTTTACGCTGTTTTTGAATTTCATCCCTTAAAGGTGTAAATAGGGATGTTAAAATATGAATGAAAAATATATTGTTTATTAACAGAATTACTTGGAATTTAGTATTTATGATTTTCAATACAATTAAAGAAATACGTATTTAAGGCTTTTTTAAATTTCATCCCTAAAAGGGATAAAAAGGGGTGTTAAAGTTTGTATGAAAACTAAATTGTTCATTATCAAAATTAATTGAAATTTAGTCATTCTGCTCTTCAATACAATTAAAGAAACAGGTATTCAAAGATTTTTGAATTTTATCCCTTAATGGGAGAAAGGGTATGTTAAAGTTTAAGTTTATAATTACTGGACGTGCTTGGGGGAAACAGTTTTCATAACTCGAGTACCACTGATACCCTCTGACTATGTATTTGAGTTTAAACGATTACAATTCCTCTTAAGGTCGGCTTTGCAATGACCATAAATAAATCTCAAGGTCAGTCATTGAGGGTGGGAGACATAGATTTAAGGCAAGATTGCTTCCGACACGGGCAATTTTACGTTGCCTGTCCCAGAGTCACCACTAGCAGCCTGGTCAATTTGACACCAGACAGAAAAAACAGCAATGTGATATACAAAGAAGTGGTTAATTAAATTCAAACTTGACGACTTTGTTAGTGTAAGCTAATTAGAGTACCCATAACTAGACTGTACAGGATGGCAAGACTCATCACTCTATCAGAAGATGCTTTAATTTTTGCAACTGGCGGAAAATATCAATTCTACTTCGACATTTGTGAACTATACAGATACAAAATATATCTGGTAAGCCATTCTAAATCGTGTCCACGAGGAAGACAACTTTTAATCGAAAATCATCATGAGCAAGCTCTGTGAATATGTGAATATGCAATGAAATGTTCACCTCTGTGGTACGGAAAATCCGCGTATAATCCAGACAGATTCATTACACCCGCTCAAAGTTACTGCATGGAGTGTTTTTTTACGCTCGAGGCGTCATCGGGCCGCAAATCCACTACTGTGGTTTACGAGGTCACAGAGCCATGATCAACATATTTATCTATCCTTAAAAGGAATAAATTTGAACTAGATTTACTCTATGTAATGGTTCCAACAGTATAATGAAACGGCGCTTACTGCACGAGCCGCAATCGAAATTCTAAGTGCGGCATTACCCGGACTTGCACTGGCCAGAAGGATCACCTGATTTAACTGTTCCAGATTTCTTTCTGTAGGTTATTTTTATGTCATGAGTCTATGTCAACAAGCCTCAGACTCTTGAAGCTCTCAAAGACAATATCTGCCGGAAGTTCTGGCAAGAGTGATGACAAATGCCATAAACGGGCCCGAATACTTATCAATTCTAGCGAAGTGACGGCCACTTAGTCGTATCATTTTCTCGACTAACTGGAAAATAAATTAAGACACCAAATAAATATTATCCAAAAGCATAAACAAAGTTTTTAATTCATAAAAAAAATAAGCCCAATAACATTGGGTGATAACTTTTGCGCCACCTTGTATTAATTTTCTGTCGTGTCGGTAGTAGGATTCAGAAATACAAAGCAAAGTGGTCTTCCACTATTTGTATCTCCCCGTGTAGATCGATCCCACTAGACCTCCGGAATGAAAGTCGGCTCTAGCTGTTAGAACAAGAAGGCAGTGCAGTTTACGCACATTTTATATCAATTTACACGTCATTTTTATGATTCGATAAAATATTAAAATTGAGCAAATTTTGTGGTCTACGCGACCAAACACGCAGGCTTAAACTATGTTTGGATAATAATTTCCAATATCCCGCCAGAACTGAAAAAAACGAAACAGCCAATATCGTGTAGTCCACGCAGGAGAAGCTGCGGGCGGAAAGCTAGTAATATATAAATGGGTGTGACTAGTGTTTATGACAAAGGAGTGTACACAAATATAGAATGTATTGTGTCATCATCATCATCATCATTTCAGCCGAAAGACGTCCACTGCTGGACATGGGACTCCCCCAGGCGTCGCCACATTGACCGATCCCGTGCGTCTCGCATCCAGCGCCTTCCCGCAACCTTAACCAGGTCATCGGTCCACCTAGTGGGAGGCCTTCCAACATATCGTCTGCCGGTTCTCGGTCGCCATTCCAGAACTTTTCGGCCCCAACGGCCATCCGTTCTGCGAGCAATGTGCCCTGCCCACTACCACTTAAGTTTGGCACGCTAAACAGAGAGGCAGGTTATACTCTTCGGTCTTCTGTATGACCTGCCGCAGCGTATGTATGTGGTCTACGGTGCTAAAGCCTTTTCGGAATCCGGCTTGTTTGGCAGGCTGGAAATCGTCAAACCTGCGCGCGAGACGATTCGTGATGACTCTTGAAAACAACTTGTAGACATGGCTAAGAAGTGAGATGGGCCTATAGTTCTTCAGCCGGGCATTGTCGCCCTTCTTGAAGAAGAGTACCACCACACCCCTGCACCATGCCTGTGGCGTTTTGCACTCGAGTATGACGGCATCAAACAGCTTCTGAAGGGCCTTAAGGACCGGTTTTCCACCTGCCTTCAGGAGTTCAGCCGTGATTCCGTCATCACCCGGCGCCTTGTTGTTTTTAAGCTGTTTCAGAGCCAGCCTAATCTCGTACAGGCTGACGTCCGGGATATCTTCGGTATAGTGTCGGGTCAATCTAGCTCTTGGGTCGTTTGCTAGACTCGCAACGGGCTTGCTGATTGATGTGTACAACTGCCCATAGAATGTCTCGATCTCTCTCAGAAGCTCCGGTTTGGCGGATACGATCCTGCCATCGTCGGTCTTCAGTCTCGTGAGCTGGCTCTGCCCAATAGCCAGATCCCTTGAAAATACCTTGGAACTTTATTTCGCTCAATCGCTTCTTTAATAAGCTCGGTGTTAAAGCGGCGGAGGTCTCTTTTCAAGGATTTTGAGATCTGTCTATTGAGCTGCCGGTATTTGCACGCCTCATCTGAAGACTGCAGGGTCATCTCACGCCTCTCCTTCATAAGCTTGAGAGTAGGATCAGAGAGCTTTTTGTTTCTATCTGTACGACGGGTCTTGAAAATTTTAGACCCGACAGTATGGACAGCTTCCACGAACCCGTCATTGTATTCGTCCACTGAGCTCCCTAGGCACTCGAAATGATTCTGGAGTTCGAGCTGAAAGCTCTCGGGGTTTTGGACCTGGATCTGTACTGGACGGAGCGTGGACTTCATCAGTCGAGACATTTCAAGCTTAATATTAATGTTCAATGTGCCTCTTACCATGCGGTGATCGCTCCCGGTTTTTACCGAATTGATCACAGAGACATCATTGAACATTTGCTTCTTGGTTGACATGATGAAATCGATCTCATTTTTTGTTGCACCATCGGGGCTCTGCCAGGTCTACTTCCTATGTTCATGCTTTTTAAAGAAGAAGTTCATCATATAGAGGCCCTCCTTCTCCACAAAACTGGCCAGTAGGTGACCCCGGTGGTTCCGACGTCCAACTCCAAATTGCCCCACTTGCAGCTCATCCTCGTCTCGTTTGCCCAGTTTCACGTTGAGGTCTCCCATGACAACGGTGAGGTGAGTTTTGAAACCATGCATGGCTCTGGAGATAACCTCATACATGGTCTCTACCTCGTCGTAGGGGTGTGCCGAGGTTGGGGCGTAGACCTGTATGACCTTCAGCGAATATCTTGCGGATATTCTGAGTACAAGGTACGCCACCCTGGTCGACACACTCTCGATCTTCACACGTTGTTCACAAGGGACCTGTGGACGATAAACCCGACACCACCCAGGGACTGCCGGTCACTCTCTCGGAAATAGAGCAGGTTGCCGGATTTGAGGATTATCGAGTCCTCCCCCTCTCTTCGGACTTCAGACAACCCTATAATACTCCATCGCAACCTGCTCAATTCCTCTTCGAGTTCGGTGATCTTTTCGTCGGTCCGAAGTGAGCGCGTGTTGTATGTTGCCAGGTCCAGTCATCGGTGTTTGTTGGGGTAGCCGGATCCCGTCCGGAGAGAGCCATTCATTTCAACCACGTCTCTTCATTTAAGGCCTTGCATTTACTTCTTAGATAAAGTACCTATAGATTAAGCCTATAAATGAGCTTGATTGATAGAGCGAGATGGCTAATTGGCAGCTCCATGTAAATAATAAGGACAAAAGATTATTTTTTGTCTTTGTCACCATGGCCGGTTTCTGTTATTTGTCAAACTCTAATACAAGTGCAGGTTTGACAAACAAACTCGGTTTTGTTTGATTTTCTGTGATTTCGTGGTATTATGTGTTAATTGAGACAAGGAATTTGGGTTATTTATAGATAATAAGTGTCAGTGCGATGGTGGGTTGTAGTGTTCTTGTTCTTGTTGTAACACCAGAACTAACTATTGCTGTCTCATGTGCGGCCACGCCAGGGCTTAATCTATAAGTACTTTATCTAAGTTTTACTTGTATGAGACTAGTAACTACCACCATAAGGGCCGACGTTAGAACATTTGTTTAACGATGTTATTTTTGATTTTATTTTGTTTGTTGTCTACTCTAAGTCTGAGGTATTTTTCACAATTGCTTTTGATGATTTTAGTGTTGTTTATATGTAAAGCTGGGTGACCAGCGATTTTTTTTATTTTTAGCTGAGAATATCATGTTTAAGGTTTTAGAACCTCCTATTTTTGTCTACAGTCGGTTAAATCAATCTATATTTACCTTGCACTTTCACAGTGGGTGTCAACGACATATCTAGCCTGACTGAGCTCGTCAGCGAAGCTTGCAGCGCGCGCCGGATGCTGGGTGATGCTGCTGCGTACACTAGAGGGTTTAGTGCGGAGTTGGTGAAACCCAGCCATGTACACCATTGCCAGACTGAGTCCCAGACGCAGTCGCAGAGGGAATCTGGAAAATGATTTAGAGGTAGTAAATCATCAGTTCCAAAGCCATAACCTTTTTTATTGAGGAAAATTATTAAGGTCATGTTGAAATTCAAACAACTAAAACCACACAGTTCTTACGGCTACCACGATTCGGGGGCCCGGGATCCAAAGTTGGTTTGGGCGCACGGTTGGCGCAGTGGTTGAGCGATTGACTGCTGCGCTGCGTGTCGCGGCTTTGATTCCCGCACGGAACAAATATTTGTATGACTTACAAATAGTTGTTTCCGGCTCTGAGTGTTTGTGTTTGTGAGTTTATATGTTTGTAAACGCCACCACGAAACAGGAGCAATTTCTCATGTGGGCCAAAGATAAAAAAAATAAGTAATTCGCGCGCACTCTCGACTGGTATCGGCCCACTGTGCCCAACGGACCTGGATCTATAATGTATAAAGTGGCGATGTGATATCGTCGTGCCACGGAAAGCACGTAAAGCCGTTAGTCCCGTGTCTGATCTCTCAAGTCAAACAGATTTTCCGTCCCATTGGAGTATGAGGGTGTGGGAACCTAGATGGCTCGCGCACTTACTTTCGGAAAGTAAATAATCAACTTACCAACTGGCAGCACTATGAAGAATGGAGACTAGCAGAAGAGGTACAGCGCCATCAGTATGTGGCGCGCTGTTGGCGAGATATGATGGAGCAACTGTAAACATAGCATTAAAATTGTTACTTATCAGACACGGCATTTTATTTCTATTAGGTTCGCGCTTGACCACTATCTCACCTGATGGTAAGCGATGATGTGGTCGACGGCGAAGCACGCTTGCCTAGAAGTAACCTATTCACTCTTGACATAAAGACCCCTAGATTGTAGCTATCGGACACACAGACTCCGGCAGCGTATTCCACTCCTTAGCTGTACTCATAATGAATGTATTTCCAAAACGTTTAGTGTGTATGGGTGGCATGTCCACCATGTACCGATGGCACAACGCCGTACGTCTTGTAGTCCGATGATGAAACGGGCTTGTTGGAATTAGATCATGCGATGCAAAATGCAATGCAGGCATCGCACACTTCGGTCCACCTAGTTTGATGATTACGTCCTACAAATTATAAAGATTGATAAGAAACGATTGGAAATGTAACCTACACAGTATTCGTTTGACGGTCCTGTGAACAAATGTTGTTTGAAGCAACGCTTCTTTTTAATGCTGGTTTAGGAGTTTTGTCCTGAAATACAAACAAAAATAAGGATATTATAATAAGGTAAACTTAATGATCATTCGAAATGAAAAATGATAAAAGAAACACAAACATGATTTTCAAATATCTATTCAACGATACCCCACTTAACTTTGTGACCTTATTTTTTTTCTTTTGCACTATAATAACATGGCTTCTGTTTGTCACCATATTGAATTTTGAATACAGTCTTAAAATTAAAAGTAACTCCCAAGACAAATCGATTGACGTAAGAATCATCAAAATCAACCCACCCGTTTGGTCTCTACTAAACTCCGTTTGAAATAACATAGACATTTATTTTCACAAACCTTTTCACAATCCATTCAACCGATATTGAGCTCTATTCCGTAAACATAAGGATGACAAAAAAGCGTAAACATGTTACCAAAACCAATTGTTTACTATAGCTGCTATTTTCATATTACTGAAGTTATAGAAGTCAAAATTGGTTAAACGGGCCGCTAAAAGGAATAATTTAAATGTTTAATGCTATTTCAAATGGTAGTATAATAATTATATTAAAACGGTGGTATCTGGATGTCCGCTGGATGGAGGGCTTCAACGCGCACACGGCTATATATAATATATCATAGTTCCTCCAGAAATAAGGGGGGTTTTGTTGATTTGTAGGATTGAAACATAGTGAAAATTAACTAAAATAAAAACCTAATTTGCAAATGATTGATGAAGAAGAGGACCGCAACATCAACAAAGTAAAGTTTCGGGGTTCGAGAGCTCGCAGGCGCGTCGACCTCATTCGTAGCCATCGACATGAAAATTTAATCCACACACCACCTCCTGAACATTGGGGACCTGCAGAACCGCTTCACATAGTCATGAAGAATCAAGTGTTTCATTTCCTGCATATAAAGCCTTCACACCTCAACACATAGCAGCCATCAATCAATACTTCAGGACTCCTGGAACTGAACTATAGGTACAGGGCGTCAACGCGCTAGGGCTGGAGACTTACAACCTCCCGTATATAGTACCCGGCGATCACGTCCTTCCGGTACAACCATGTAATTTTTACAGTAAAATTGTATGATCCACAAACTCATAAGACATTCATTTATTCATTTATTCATTTATTCACATATAAATAGAGTAATTACATACGTTGGTTTGTTATGTTACATCATTGAATCTTATATTCTATTTAGCCTATGTATGGCATGTGAAATTATTTATTCATGCAAAGATATATAAAAATCGTGGGTAATTAACAATAATAATTCAGTCCTATTGTCTCTGAAATTCGGCGTGCATAATGTCAATTAAATATTACTTGGTTAAATACAGTGCAATATAGATTATTAGTCAGTTATATTATAACGTTAAATAGTGTCATTTATATAATATATTATTTAACAGTCAAATAAAAATAGTAGGTTCGATGTCACACTTTTACACACAAACTCATCATTGCATGTACATATATTATTCTTGAAACCATTCATTTATAGAGTAAATCATTTTTTTTAGGAGTATCTCTTTAAGCACTTTTTTAAACTTTGGTAGAGGAAGATCTTGGATGATTGTTTGTAACCTATTATAAATTTTAACACACATAGCTGAACAATTTTTATTAAACACAGCAGTCTTTGGTACAAATTCTAACACCAGTCGCTGACCATGTCTTGAACTACGTGGGTATTTATTATCACGTGCATAAATGTCACAAGCTTTCACAAATAGGTTAGGATTAGATTTTACAAATACACAAATTTCAAAAATATACATGCTTGGTAAGGGTAATATTTTGAGTTTTTTAAAGTACGGTTTACAGGACTCATATGGAGGAATGCCAACAATGGCTCTTATGCAGCGTTTTTGAGATAAAAATGCCCGCTGGGAGTCTGTTGAGTTTCCCCATAATATCAACCCATATCGTAACACGGAAGCTACATAACCATGATATGCTAACAATACCGTATGTTGAGCTGATGTAGTTCTAAGTTTATTTAAAACATATACAAAAGAGTTAACTTTCTTGCAGACTTCATCAACATGTGCTTTCCAATCTAGGTACTTGTCCATGGTGAATCCTAGAAATCTTACATTGGTAGTTTCATTGATTTGTGTACCGTCATATGAGACATGCCTAGGAATGATCTTAGATCCACGGGTTTGAAATTGCATAAAAGTCGTCTTACTAATATTTACGTGTAAATTGTTCCTTACCAACCACCCTATAACCAAGTCTATAGTGTTATTAATTTCAATGTCAAAATCATTATTAATTAAATTGTCATTTGTCAATATGATAGATATGTCATCTGCGAATAATATACATTTATTGGTAATAATGTCAGGTAGGTCATTAATATAGATAATAAAAAGAGGCGGTCCGAGGATACTTCCTTGCGGAACGCCGTAACCATTAACAAGATACTTAGACCTCTCTTGTTTTACCATTGCATTTTGTTCACAAGATATTTCGACACATTGTTCACGATTGTCTAAGTATTGTTCTATCCATCCCAACGCTGGGCCTCTAATACCATAATTCTCCAATTTATCTAGAAGCAGGTCATGAGAAACGAAGTCAAATGCCTTTGACATGTCAAAAAATATCACCATTGTCTGCTTTTTCTTATCAACATTTACTAATATATTGTGCACTAGATCAAATGCGGCAAGTGTAGTTGATTTTCGTTTTTGAAAGCCATATTGTTCCTTTTTTATTATTTGAAACTTATCTATATACGATGATAATCTTCTATGCATGGCCTTTTCAAATATTTTAGAGATGATAGGAATTAGAGTTATGGGTCTATAGTTGCTCATTTCTGTTTTATCTCCTTTTTTATGCAATGGCTTTACTACTGATTTCTTTAATCGGCTAGGAAAACTCCCTTGCTCGAAGGATAAATTTATTAGGTATCCTAACACGGGAACAATACTAACGATGCTTTTTTTCAAAACGTTAGTTGTGATACTATCATAACCAACAGAACTGGTATTATTTAAGGACATAATTATATTTTCAACTTCAATGTCTTCTACTGGTGTGAGAAATATACTATTGTTTGTACGGTTTTTATTTGTGTTTTGCAAGTTACCATTATCGCTGTTTGATAGTTGTATTAAGTAGTTATTAAATTTGTTTGCTATTTCATACGGACTAGTTATCGTACCATTGTCAGTTTTTATATTCTCTACAAATTCTTGACGGGTATTACTTCCTGTATCATCGTTTATAACTTTCCAGGCCGCTTTGCAGACATTGTTTGATTTGGTTATAAAATTGTCATTAGTAATTCTTTGTGACTTTAATATACAGCGCCGCAACAAATTCGAATAAGTGTGATACGTAGCTTTATGATCTTTTGTTCGTTTGTGGTAAAATTTAAATCTTAGATGTCTTTTGGTTTTACAGCTAAGTCGTAATCCTTTAGTAATCCACTTTATATCACGATACTTTGTGGTAATCATTTTTTTAATCAGTGGGAAACATAATTCAAAAAACAAACATAACTCATCATGAAAAATATTAAAGGCTAAATTCAGATTAGATTCTTTGTACACAGTATCAAATGTTAAGCTTTCCAAACTTTCCCGAAATTTCCGAATATTATCCTGACTAAAATCTCTCTTCATTATATAATATTTTGACGACTGAAATATTTTGGTTTTTATTGTCAAGTCCAACATCTGTGCTGTGTCGTGATCGGATAGTCCCAGTTTCAATATTTTACCAGATGCTTTCTTATCGTTACTAATTACATGATCTATGCAGGTATTTAGTCTTGTTGGCTCATTAATATGTAATGTCAGATCATAATTTTGTATAATGTCATAAAAACAATTTACAGTTTTGCATTTCTTAAGTGTGTTAATATTAAAATCGCCCGCGAGTACAATCTTGTGTCTGCTGTATTTACTGTTAAACAATAATTTATATAATAGCGTGTCAAAATACTTCAAAAATAACTCAACATTTGATTGAGGTGTACGATAAATACATATTATTACAATCTTTAAAGTTGGCACCTCAATCCCGCAGCATTCGAAGACCATTTCCCGAGCAAATTTTTGTATAATATTTAATTCGTTGTACTTTATCCCGTTCATAACGTATATACAAGTACCACCTCGCTTTTTACCTCTACAATATATGGATGCTAGGTAATAACCATTAATTTTTGCATTTTTTATATCACTTTTTATTAAGAATGTTTCACTAAAACACAGTACATGCGGGATGATTTTTGTTATCTGTAAATTAGTGAGAGTAATTTCAAGAATATCTCTTTTGCATAATAATCCTGCTATATTCTGGTGAAAAATATGGAAAAACGAAGTAATGTTTTTATTAGGAACGAAAAAAAGTATTAGTATTTGGTTCGCTTACTAGTATGGTTTTAGTATTTTTTACAAAATAATAGGGGATTGTGCCCTTTTTTGGTTTATTTTCCAATGATGTTCTAGAAGCTTGTAAACTCGTGTGTTTATCCTGCTGAGATTTTAATTGAAAATAATAGGGTATTGTCCCCTTCTTTGGAATATTAATTTGATATTTCTTTTCATAGTTTATGGTGGATACCGGCACCATAGTATGTACATTTTTAGGATTTTTACTATTATATGTCAAATATTTTTGCTTGTAGTCACTATAGTCAATTGCTAAATTAATTTGTTTACATAGTTTATTGAGGTCCACCTTGCCATAATAATCATAATTTGTGGTAATATTATCTCTCTCATACCCATTTCCTATACTTAAGTCTATAAATTCACAGTTTTTGAATTCCTTACAAAGTAATTTTAACATGTTATTCATCATTTTTTCGTTTAAATATTTACTACATAATATACTTGTTACAAAAACATGTCGATCTTCGAGAAGTTTTAAAACAGCTGATGTTTCTGTCATCACCTGTGTGGGATTTACGTCGTGTTCTCCTATGGACAATATAACTCGGTCTTCTTCTTTAATTTGAGAATGGCTTTCTTGAATTTCTTTGAGTATGTCTTTGGTTCTAGCCCCAGGCTTTATTAATCCACTTATAAAGTATTTTTTTATTTCTCCACTTAGTCTTGAGTTTATTAGCTGACTTGATAGTCCTCGGCATTGTTCTCCTCCAAATATGTGAATTTTATTTAAATTATCAGCACCCTTCTGATCAGTACTTCCTTGCTCTAATGTGTTTGTTTGCTCAACTGAAGTCTCATTAAAATCAGGCACCGGGTTCTCGGCTTTGTTTAAAACTTTGACTTCGACTTCATCAATTTCAAGTTCCGCAAATCTAGAATTGTCGACCAGCATTCGTCTTGATTTTCTTCGTTTAGATTGCATCTGGTTCTTGACATTTTGTGTAGGGGGGGTAGTACATATGTTTTTTAGAGAGTTTATTTGTCGTGTTTGAAGATTAACAAGATTTTTCAGTTGATTCAATTCCAAGTGAAGATTTTCGATTTCGTTATTTGCTATCTGTAACTGCTCAGATAGTAATTGGTTTTCAGTCTTAATTTTTTCTAGTAAATCTATGTCTTGGCCAGTAGATAAATCTAAACTTCTTGTGAGTGGTTCCGTTGTTGATGAATTGAGTGATGAACATATAGATTCTATTGATTTCGCTTTATGTAATCGCTTTGGTCGTATTGTGACATTCATTTTTGATTTATAAGGTGTTTGGTCCATTATCGATATTTTGTTCAAATTCAATATTTATTTCTAATAATAATAATTAATTTGTCAAAATTTGTTAAAAAAAGTCAGTGCAAATAAAATAAAAAAAGTCAAAAAGTGAAATTTGCGCAACTTGTTGATACTGGGACGCGAACTCGATGCTCGGCGATTCCAATCATATAAGTCAAGCTCATCGGCCGTTACGCCATACGGACATTACTAATATAAGGCGAAAAAGTCCATCACATGCGACTTCTATTTGTTTTGAAGCAAAGATGTTCGTTAAAGTGACTCATGCAGAAAATATTTTTGCACAAAATCACAAGTCACTGTTGTTAATTTTTAGTCATTTAATGTTTATTTTAATCACTTTCACATCACTTGTGTTATGATTTTGTTCATGTCTGCACTTAGTTTTATCACGTCTCAAACTTTTTCACTTAGTTTAGTAACATAATGTTCCCATTGGTCTTGTGTTAAAGTTTGCTTTAGTATTTAATAGATAACAATGTCACTTAAACTTCAGAGGTATTAGAACGTTTTTATAAGTAGCAATGTTTTGAAAACAAACAATATCTATTTTTAAACAATAAAATAACACGGACTTAAAGTTGACGTTTCGCACGGTCTACCCTCCTTCGCTTGTCCCATTTGGGGCCTTCGTTATGTCTGTATATATCGCACAAACATATTTCTTTTTATAAACAGTGCCACATTTAAATATATATTGTTATATATTGAAATAAGCTTAAATGGAATTATAAATAACTTTCTCAAATATTTTTGAAAATACTTGTCGGGTTTAGTGACGTTAGTTTTAAATTTAAAGTAACGCAGGCCTTATCGGTGGGATTTTGTAATTGCAGACGTAAAGCAACCAATATTGGGTGTAGATTTTCAAAGTCATCATAAACATCTGGTTGACGTCAGTGTCCGAATACTCATTGACCAGGTAACTGATTTAAATGTCATAGCATCAATAGTAAGCATGAGTGAACCTTCTGTACTTTCTGTTAGCATCGATCATCCTTATCATGACCTCTTATTGAAATTTACAAGAATAACTAAACCAATGTCATTCGTGGAAACGAAACCGAGCTCTGTACAGCATAGTATTAAAACAACCGGACCACCGGTCTTTGCACGAGCACGGCCTCTAGCACCCATCCGATAAATAAATAAAAATAAAACAAAATGCAAGAAATAGGTATCTGTCGACCTTCAAAGAGTCCTTAGCCTCAAGGCAAGCCCCTTACAAGTAGTTGAGAAAAAGAATGGGGACATTAGGCCGTGTGGCGATTATCGCCGACTAAATGCAATCAGGAAGCCAGACAGATACCCAATGCCGCGGTAACAAGATTTTACCAATAACATGGCCGGCAAGAATATTTTTTCAAAAATCTGTATAAATAGGGCCTATCATTGCATTAAGACCGCGCTGGAGGACGTCGAGAAAACAGCGATAATAACGCCTTTCGGCCTATATGAGTTTACTCGAATCGTTTGCGTAATGCCGCGTTGACCTTCCAGCGATTCATGGACTCGGTTTTCCACGGTCTGGATTTTGTTTTTAATTATATAGATGATGCACTGATCATGATCAGTGCATCATCTATATAATTGATGTTGAGTGGGAATAAAACTCAGCACCTCGAACATTTAGGCATAATTTATCAGCGGTTTTAACAGGATATCACAGCGTGATAACAGTAAATTTAGATAAATGCGCTTCCGGGCAAACTTATTTGGAATTTTTAGGCTACCACGTGTCACCACATTCGTCTGACAGAAGAAAAGGTCAAGGCCATCATAGACTACCCAAAACCAGAGACAGTTGAAGAGTTACGGCGTTTCACAGGTATGGTGAAATTTACCGTGCTCAGTTGCCCAACGCAGCATCGTATCAGTCAGCTTTCAACAAGTATTTCGGGAACACAAAAAAAAGGGACAAAAGTAAAATCCAATGGATCGAGGAAGCTAGTGAGGTCTTTGAACAATGTAAGATTGGTTTTAGAACGGCCGCTACATTGTCACATCCAAGGAATGATTCGACGCTTGCCTTGATGACCGACAGTTTTGTGTAGATGCAGTTTTGCAGCAGGAAGTTAATGAAATTTGGGAACCTTTAGCTTATTTCTCAAAAAACGTGGGCCCAACAGAAAAACAGGAATTATCCATACTAATATTATAAATGCGAAAGTAACTCTGTCTGTCTGTTACCTTTTCACGCTTAAACCGCTAAACCGATTTAGATGAGAGTTGGTATGGAGATAATTTGAGACCCGGGAAAGGACATAGCAAATTTCATCTAAATCGGTTCAGCGGCTTAAGCCATAATAGGAAGTTTCATGCAAAACTACCCAACCCCATTTCTCCCCCGTCGTGTTTTTGATAAAAATAGGAGCCTATGGAGATAGTTTTAAATCCTAGGAAGGACAAAGACTATTTTTTTTTCATAAACACGAAGGGGGAGACATGGGGGATGGGACGTTAGTTTTGAATGAGACTTCTTAATAGAAACCGATGAACCGATTTAGATGAAATTTGGTATGGGGTTAGTCTGAGACCATGAGGAATATATAGGCTACTTCGTTTTGCATAAAACACGAAAGGGGAGAAATGGGAGGGTTAATTTTGTATGTAACTTCTTATCATGCAACTTATTCTGATTATGGACTGATTTAAATGAAATTTAGTATGGAGATAGTTTGAGACCCTGAGAAGGACTTAGGCTACTTCTTTGTGCATACAAATCGAAGGTAAAGAAATGGGAGGGTTTAGTTCTGTATGAAACTTATTATTATGGGGTTGTAAAGATAAGATGTACAAATTTTCTTCATGAAGCTGAATTTCGGGAGATAGTAGTATAAAAATAATAAAGTTGGTTAAGAAATGATTTTTGAAAATTAGAATTGGTAAATGGGGCAAGCTGAACTTAGTGTGCAAATTTTTATTGCGGCTTCCGATTAGGTTAAACTTTTCAGGCATGTTTTTGATAAAAAATGATTGAGATCTGAATATTTATTGAGATTATGTAATTGGATGAGGATTCGTTATACACAATACGGGCTAAATATAATTGGTGCTATATATTAACAGGTATGGGAAAAGGGGCAAGCGTGTTCATACGTCGAATCCTAATAATTCCCACTGACCTATCATTTCAATTCAAGACTTCAGTTTCCAGTCAAACTTAGTTTTGCTATAACTATTAACAAAGCTCAAGGGTAGTAGGCATGCTTTACCCACGGCTAGCTACATGTAGCTGCTGATGTTCGTGATTAGCACGACTTACAACATAGTATATACCAGCATCCTAAAATGTTGTACACATGATTAACGGCATAATTAAGAAAAATCGATTTTTCTTTTTGATTTTTTTAAACTGCTCCCCACACTAGGAGTTTCTTTCTGTATCGTGGGTGCGTTTACAAACGATTAACTGTAGACAAAATGTATGATAGAGTGGTATCTTCAATTCGCAGCAAAGCAGAACCTATGACTCCGTAGTTTATTTGTTTCCTTTTGTAACTATTTAACCTATACCTATCACCGTGTAGGGGAGATAAGCCTAAATCGGGTACCCCGCCTAAATCGGGTATGCTTGTTTGTGTGCGTGTTACGTCTATTAGTGAGAATGTACAAGTGCAGCGAGGTGGCGTGACAGTCGGCCAATCACAGGCAGTCGGCTCTCCGCTGTGACGCAAGTGCTTGCAAGGTAAGATTGAAAACAATATTTTTGATGGTTTTACTAAAAAAAAATGACTTTTGGTAACAGTGAATACTCAAATATTGTATGGATTATGTTTACTTAAGTTTTGTGTTGTGATTTTGTAAGGAATTATGCATCTAAATTAAAAAAACTTGTGGCATTCCTGCATTTGGTTTTGAGGTTATGGCGGTTAAAAATAAAAACATGCGTTTGGGCATAACGGGTAGGGGTAAAACGGGTATGTACCCGATTTGCCCTAGTATGGTCATGTAAGTAGTTTGGGTGGTTGAAATGAGGTTTTAATTAAGATTTTTGGTTTGTTTTATTCTAGATGGTTAACAAATATAAAAGAAAAACCTCTAATGCATCTTGGGACGAGGCAGTTATGAAACTTGCTATGGAAGAAGCTAGCAAAACCTCAGTGAAAGGTGCGGCTAAGAAGTACGGTATAAACTTATCCACGTTGCAGCGGCACATCAAAAAAGGATGCCCGAAGAAGAAACTTGGCAGGTACACAACTGTATTCACGGATCCTCAGGAACTCGAGCTTCTTGAATATGTGTTTCATATGGAAGGTTTGTTTTTTGGACTGACCAAGAAAGAATTCTTAGAACTCGTGTACCAATATGCCGAAAACAACAATATTCCACACCCATTCAAAAATGGAATGGCAGGTGAAGATTGGTACATTGGGTTTAAAGTACGACATCCTGATTTAAGTCTACGCCGTCCAGAACCGACGTCATTAGCACGCGCTAGGGGTTTTAACAAACCACAAGTACAGAGGTTTTTCGATTTGCTAGAGGGAGAGATCGATAAACATAAAATTGACGCGACGCGCATTTACAATGTTGACGAAACTGGAATTCAGACTAATAGCAACAAGCCGCCTAGAGTTCTTAGTAGATCAGGAAAAAAACAGGTTGGTGTGATATCTAGTGTCGAGCGTGGTAAACTCACAACAGTGGTTTGCTGTTGCAATGCAGCAGGTGGGTTTATACCCCCATTTTTAATCTTTGGGAGAAAGCGAATGGTGGCAAGACTTCTAGATGGCGCTCCACCTGGATCAGTCGCAAGCTGCACAGACAACGGCTGGATAAATGGCCCAACATTCTTAGACTGGCTTCGACATTTTGTGGCTATGACTAGGCCAACTAGTGAGCAAAAAATAATTTTAGTAATGGACAATCACGTGTCACATAAATATTTAGAAGTCCTGGATTATGCTTCAAAGAACAATGTAATTTTTGTGTCTTTTCCACCACACACAACGCACCGATTACAGCCTTTGGATACGTGTGTTTACGGACCACTTAAAAATTATTTCGAACAAGCTGTTTCGGTATTTCAGCGTACCCACGTCGGGCGCATTATTTCACAGTATGACGTGGCCAGATTGTTTGGTGAAGCCTACATGAAAGCGGCCAGTGCCCATAACGCAATAAAAGGGTTTTCATCTACTGGCATTTGGCCAACCAATCGGAACGTATTTGACGAAAGTGATTATATGCCATCTACTTTGACAGACAGGCCGGAGCCAGTTACTGGAAATGAGGAGTCGGCAAATATTCAACCCGCTGTGTTGAATATCGAGATACCTACTAACGATAACACCGATATTACAGAAACACCGACTATTTTAAGCGAAACAGCAGAAGTGCAGTCCAACAATTCTCCGCCACTAGTAGCTGACACAGACTTGGAGTTACAGGTTACTGAAGTCAACAGGCCCACAACTCCGGAAATGCAGCCGTCACCACCAATAAAACAGCATAAAACTCCAATAGACATCAGACCACTCCCTCAAATCACACCGAATATAACTACACGAAAACGTAAGGCACAAAAGGCTGAAATACTAACAAGCACACCAGTAAAAGAGGAACTAAGGGAAAAAGAAAACAAAAAGAAGAAACCTACTAACACTAAACTTAAGGCAGTGAAGAAAAATTTAAAGGAACCCAGCACTAATAAGAAGGAAGTAATAGCTTGTTGTAGTAATACCAACAAGAGACAGGTAAGATCCAAACGTGGTCCAAAAAACAGTCAGAATGACAAAACTGAATACGCTTGCTTAGTCTGTGCTGAACTATATACTGAACCACCTCTAGAAGATTGGATCAGGTGTGACGATTGTGACATGTGGGCTCACGAAGCGTGCACTTCTTATTCTGGCAGAGGCAATTATTACTGTGATGCCTGCCAAGAGTAATTTAGTTTTCATTTAATTCTTATTTACTAGTTTTTATTTAGTTGTTTTGTTCCACCGATGATTTATAATTTAAACAAGATTAAAGATTGAATACGGGTCTAATTAAACATTTAGGAAGTTTTAATGAGCAAATATAAGTGATCTCATGTTAAAGTATTTTGTAAAACTATAAAAATAACAATAGGTACTCTAGTTTATTTTTAAATTTTTCTTAGTAGCTGTTTGTTGCCAAAGATGATTTATAGTTTAAACAAGATAAGATTGAATATGAGTCTGATTAATAATTTAAGACGCTTAAATGAAAATATAAGTGATTTTATGTTAATAAATATTGTAAAACTATAAAATTAAGTTGATTGTTCTCATTATATAGCCTTTACCCGTTATGCCCTGATGAGGTACCTGATTTAGGCCCCATATAAGGGCAAAACGGGTATTTGGAAGGGTCTCCTAATTTCTGTTTTTCTAAAATTGTTGAAGAGAATGGTTATGTTTGTTATTTTTTTATATACTATATTAAATAAACATTTCCTTTAGTAAAACTATTTAGTACATTTTACGTTTCTAAGTATTTTTTATTTCACATGTCCCTTAGCGTACCCGTTTTAGGCTTACCTCCCCTACACAGACCATAAACCGCTAGTTTATGCCTGTTCAAAATTAGGAAAATCATCTGATGAAACAGTTCGTAGAATTAGGCATTTATCATATATCAGTGGGTTGACAACCGATATACGTCACATAACTGGACATAGCGACACAGTAGCCGATACCTTATCGCGTATAGGAACAGTTTTCTGTCCCACGAGTATAGACTACAACCAGATAGCTGAGTTGCAAGAAACCGACGACTACGTGATAGCATGCAATACAAATAATAGCAGCCGTATCACTTTAAAGAAATTATATTTACCTACATGTGATAAGCCAATATATTGTGAGTTATCCACTGATCGTATATACCACAAAAAGTCAGGTGAATCGCGTTCGAAAGTAAAAGATCCGGCAATTAATCAGCAATTTTTTTTGACGCCTATGATGAACAGCAACATTAACGAATGCTCTAAAACATGCAAATAGTGTCAACGATCAAAAATCGGTCGCCATACTATAACAAATATAGACCAGTTTCCTAAAGTCGGTAGATTCCAACACATACATATAAATATAATCAGTCCGCTTCCGATTTCGCAAAATGGTTTCAAGTATTGCTTATCGTAACGATAACAGACCGGTGTAGACGATGGCCTGAAGCCCTCCCCATGCAGGCTATCACCGCCGAGAAAGTCGCGGGTATTTATACAGAGATTGGATCTGCCGATACGGTTGCCCAGTAAAATTAACAAGCGACCAAGGCCGCCAATTCGAAAGCACGATTTTCCAACAACTATTGAAAATTATGGGTATTTATAGGATACGCACCACGGCTTACCACACACAAACATTTTGAGTTGTAGAGCGCTTAAAGCCGCCCTTATGGCTCGAATAAGCTCGGAAAGTCATGGGTCGACGAATTACCTACAGTTATGTAAGGTCTCCGCGCAGCATGTCGAAGCGATAGTGGTAGGGATGTGAAAAATAAACGATTATGAAAAAATCGATTAAAATCGTTTTTTTTTAAAGTAAATGTCAATTTTAATACGTGTTTTAATACCACGAATAATCAATTAATATTTTTTTTTTATTTAAACAAAATCAGTCATAACCGATTTTTCATCTGCCACCCTCCGACATTAAGTCTGGTCTGCTATATATAGCCCGGAGCGCAAAAACCAAAGAATACTATCTTCATAATATTACATTAACGCAATCTGTGCATCTACTTTCTGTGCTTTTGAAATAGTTTAGTTCATTGATCATTCATTTAGCTAATCAAACGTTCACTATATGGAGTAATTCAACGAACTGTACTATTTTATTTTACCGACATTCGGCTTATATATTTAATTTATTATTGGTTGGTGAAACTTAATTTTTAGGTATTCGTACCCAAAGGGTAAAAACGGGACCCTATTACTCAGACTCCGCGGTCCGTCTGTCTGTCTGTCTGTCTGTATGTCATTTTTTTTCTTTTTTTTTGATACAAAAAAAACGTTCTGCCTGTATCGTGGGTGCGTTTACAAACACATAAACTCACATACATAATCACCCAGAGCCGGAACAATTATCTGTAGGTCATACAAATTTTTGTTCCGTGCGGGAATCGAATCCGCGACACGCAGCGCAGCAGTCAATTGCTCAACCACTGCGCCAACCGTGCGCCGCGTGCGTGTCTGTCTGTCTGTCTATCTGTCTGTCTGTCACCAGGCAGTATCTCATGAACCGTGATAGCTAGACAGTTGAAGTTTTCACAGATGATGTATTTCTGTTGCCGCAAGTACTAAAAACAGAATAAAATAAGTATTTAAGTGGGACTTCCATACAACAAATGTGATTTAGTTGCGATAATGGTACGGAACCCTTCGTGTGCGAGTCCAACTCGCACTTAGCCGGTTATCAAATGAACCGAAGCCGAACAAAGACCAGGAGCTGAATATTATCCAAATGCTTACTTAGGCTGTTATTCCTGAACTCATTGCCAACGGAGTTCTAGTTTTTTTTATTTGATAGTTCAATTTTGTTATTTCATGTTGAAATAAAGAAAAACCTTTTTAATTGAACTTATTATAATGTTGATTATTTAAAAACTTATTATTTATTTATTTATCTTAATTCTTACTTAATACATTTAAAAATATTAAATATAGAAGCCCACTGATATCGATAACAGGGTCCAAGCTACCGGTGGTTAGGGCTCCAGAGAAAGGAACTTTCTTAGAATGCGAGCCGTATCAAGGAGTACTGCCTTCTTTATCAGGCCCTTGATTCAACCGCGCAATGACAGCCTCGACAGATGGTCATCGAGGCTTTTGGCCATCAGGCCATTTGCCGTAACGACAATCGGCACAATGATCGCCGAGTCCACATTCCACATGTCGACAACCTCGTGTGCTAAGTCGAGATACTTGATTAGTTTCTCTTTCTCAGCTTTCACGAAGTTCTCATCATTTGGGATGGTGACATCGATTATCATTGTGCGGCGCACTAATTGTCAACCGTCCCGTCCTTCATTATACGTCTCCGGTAGTTATTCGTCAGGATAACTTCGTCCATAATTGCACAGCCTAAACCTTCAGTTACCCTGAAAACTAACCTAACCTAACCTATCAGTGTAGGGGTCCCTAAGCTCCCGAGCTCGCTTCGCTCGCTCTTGGACTAATTCTCATTATTTTTCCTCACGAAAAACATACAAAATAAACATAAAATTTACGAGTCCTGAAAATTTGTAAATAGCTTTCTATTTATGAGTACTACCTACAAAAAAAAAGAAACTTCCAAATCAACGGCCCATAATGGAAATTTTATCCAAAATCGCTTAATATAAAAAAATCTATAATTTTTTTAAGAAAATCGACAATTTATTAGTTAATCGATTTTTCATGTTTAAAAACCAATCGATTAATTAAAAATCGTTTTTTTTTTATGTAGAATGCCACAGCACAACCCTAGATAGTGGGATATCAGCTACAGAATTATATTTACCATTGTACTGCCCGGCGGGCCGGAAATGACTACATTCTTATCGTAACAAAAAAATATAACAAGTTGTCAATATATTCAAATCTTTATATATTATATAAAATGTAAAACACTCGTTAGTCACATACTAGTCTAAAAACTGAACTGAATGGTTAGAAATGATCAGTAAGAAACATTCCCAATGCAAGCAAGTACTGTCCGTAAACTGTTATTTCGTAAAGAATAATTAAAACTTATTTGTCTGGCTCGTATTAGTGTAAAAACAGTCCCACTGTGCTGTCCGTAGCACTAATTTTTCGAGCAGGAAAAACTTTGAAGTATGTACCTTGCTGTTGGTAGGTAGGTACAGAGTAAACAAGATGTGTTATCTCGTATCCTTATATTTTAATAACAGATGAAGATCGTTATGCTATAAAACTAAATAAAAATAATTGGGATAAAATTTCCTTTATGGGCCGCTGATTTGGAAGTTCATATTTTTTGTATAGGTAGTACTCATAAAAAGAAAGCTTCTTACAAATTTTCAAGACTCGGAAATTTTATGTATTTTTTTATGTTTTTCGGGGAGAAAAAAATGAAAATCAGTCCAAGAGCGAGCAAAGCGAGCTCGGGAGCTTAGGGCAACCCGACACGGATAGGTTAGGTTCGAAGGAGATGACGGGAGCTGAAGTGAGCGAGCAAAGCGAGCGAACTCAGCTCCCATCATCTCCTTCATGTTAGGTTACTTTAGACCCTGCAGACAGAAATAGGAGCCCCGCACAGCGGGGCTCCGTCGAGTTTGTTGCTTAAATAGTAATCTAAACTTTAACCATGGATATCTCCATAACCATGGGGTTCCGTGGGGTAGGGATAGTACAGTGAGGTAGCCCCTTTACCCCCCTTAACCCTCCCTCCCTCTGCGCCCCTTAAATCGATGGATATTTATGGAAATTTTAATTCTAACCTGGAAACTTTAACCTTGGATATCTCCATAACCATGGGGCTCCGAGTAGTGGGAATAGTACTGGGGGGTAGCCACACCTCCCCCCCTCCCCCCACCACCCTCCCTGTGCCAAAAATCGACGGCCCATAATCGAAATTTTAACCAATAATTGTGTAATGGTTACTCGTAAGTAGGTCAACACTGCTTAATATTATAGTACATACCTTGATCATCTAACGGAGAATCACCATTCTCAGCACAGCACATGAGTTATCCGAGTAATACGTATCACGCGATCGACGCCGTTTCCGTTTTAATATTCTAATTTTATGTTTTATACGATCACAATCATCACCTTTTCGTTTAGACATTATTTTATAATTATAACAATAACACTAGATATTAGCTTTATAAATAAGTAACTCTTATCGCGAGCGTGTGTGGAACGGCGCAGCACTAAAATGCGAATGACAATCAGTGTTGCCAGTGCAGATAGTCAAATATTACATGAGACAATCTCAAAATGTTACATTTTCATGAAAAAAGTTATTTTGCCTTATTGTATGTGAAAAACATACACATACAATAAGGCAATATACACATATCGGTCAATGTGGCGACGCCTGGGGGAGGCCTATGTCCAGCAGTGGACGTCTTTCGGCTGAAATGATGATGAATGATGATGATGATGTGAAAAACGACACTAACACGCTCACTCGCTCGCCGGAGTAAGCGGGATGGAAGATTTAGAAATACGCGTAAGTGAGTGAGTGAATATTCAATAAGTCAATTTGAGTGTCACAAAATCAGATGCGACAAAACGACGAACTTAAATTTTTCAAAATGCGTTCCGTTTCACGATTATCTTTTGTTTGCCAAAAATATTTCAATTTTTTTTATTAAGTCCTAAAAGGGGATTTAATCGGTAATATGGGAATATATTTATTTACATAGATAAAAGTATATACAGTGTATAAAATACTTAAATAACTAAAAGTAACGTATAAGTTACATTTTGAGTCGTGTTACATGGAGGTTATCATGAGAAGGTCAAAAGTAACGTAAAATGTAACAAAAGTTACATTCTGGCAACGCTGAATGACATAGTGTTACATATTATTTAGCGAATGACCCGGATTGCGGGCACAGGAATCAAGTGGAATAAAAACGGCAATAAAAACTTCAGAAGACATCAAAATATTCTCAAAATAGTGTGGAATGGCGTGTACTTCGCGTTACTACAGGTGTATAACTATAAAATGCTAAAAAATTCTTATCTCGAGTACGAAGCCTGAAGTATAATGGTTCTTGGGGCAAACAAAATTTTGTTTTGTTTATTACTTGCCAGGCTGCTTTTGATTTGTTTTGTGAAACATTTATAAAATGGTTATTTTGGGCTTTCGGGGTAAATTTTATTATTTTCCTGGAAAGTGTGGCATATTATTTTAAGACAAGTTTATTTTTGAGATAGGCAATCCTCACTAAGAGATATCTATAGTATATATTCCCAGAGTAGCTGTCTCTGTGTTTAAGGTTCCTTATACAAAGGGTAAAAACGGGATCCTAATACTAAGACTCCGCGGTCCGTCATCTGTCTGTCTGTCACCACATTTTCAAATTCTAATGTTCTTTTGTTTGTTTTTATTACATCGATATTGAAGTCGTATTTTTATTTGTTAGTAAAAGAATTGTTCGCATAAAGTCTTCCACATCACATGTCACATCATCAACCAATTAATGTTCCCATTGCTGGGACACAGGCCTCCTCTCAGAGAGAGGGAATAAGCCGTAATCCACCACGTGGGCCCAGTGAGGGTTGGTGGATGTCGCATGTCTTCGAATTTTTGGTCCTAGGACATGCCGGTTTCCTCATAATGTTTTCCTTCACCGTTTTGAGAGCAGTGGTGATGAAATAATTTACACAAAGGAAAGCGCCTGCCTGGGCTAGAACCCACGACCTAGGTACTTGTAAGTCGCGGCCGATACCACTGGGCTACCACTGCTCGTCCAGTCTTTTATAAAATACGTTTTAGTTAAATTTAGGTATTCTATATACGCAGACAATTATAATATTATGAGTTATCAGCTCTATACCACAGCACTCGAAAATACCGGTCACTGATTGCTTTGTTACTTCCGTTAAATCTCTACAATGTAATCCTATTCGAACAAATATACAGGTTCCTCCTCGTTTAATATTTCTCTAAAAGAAGGCAGCTAGGCAGTAATTAGGTAGATGTAGCAAGCTCTCGTAACCTGTCTCAACTAAATGTTCTGCTCGTTTTCTTAATTACTAAGGGGTAATCTTGTCTGCGCTAGACAAGATTAATTCGTGTCTAGATCCGATAAAATTCTTGTCGTGTACGTGATGAATTGTTCGTGTACGTTACGAATTCATGACTGAAGATTTTATATCTGCTGAAGACGTCATAGCCCGAACCGGTCGGCCGGGATGACGGTCGGCTTATCAGGCCTTTTTAACCCGACTGCCGAAGGAGGGTAATGTGTTTATCAGTCTATGTATGTAAGTATGTTTGTATGTTTGTTCCTATGGCGTTCGTCAATTTTTGTGTTGTGTGGATAAGTGTGTAGAAAGTTCTTAGTTATAACCTTGTATTGGGGTTGTGGTTAAAATGAATGATGGAATGATGGAAATGAGGAATGTGAGCATCATTAGCTTTAGTAGAGTAAAGAAGTTCTTGGTTAAAACCTAGGGTTGGGAATCCGGAAAAGTTTGAATTTTTGTAACCAAATTATGCTCAAACCAATCAAATCATTTTAATTCAGAGGTGCGTTATAATAGTGGGCATTGAAAGACGGGAGAATATGTGACCTTGGATGTTGCACTTGTGTGGCATGTAAAAAATATGTAGTATCCTTGTTCTGGTAATATCTGTATTTCGGTAAGGAAGTTGTAAGCTTCCGTATGGAGCTTAGAATCCGATAATGCATAATATCGTCGCCATTATAACTTTAGTCGAAATACGTCACTTGTGAAATATATAACATCTACCCTTCATAAATGCCAATTTTAATACTAAAACTACTTGCAGCAGGTAAGTAGTTTTGGTAGGCAAGCAGTGACCAGCAAGCTGCTTAGTAAGTTAACAATTTAATCATAAAGGGTCTAAAAAAACATAATTGGCCTCTAAAGGGCAACATAAATGCGACATGTGGGTGTACTCTGCCGAAGCTTCTAGGGAACACAGGCGTGATATTATGGTATGTTATTAATACACCGATGTAAACTATAAACACACCTTGGAATGCCTGTCTCAGTTCAATAGCGTTCACAGATCTTATTATCTAGTCTTGGTTCAATGGTAAGCTCCCTGCGGGCCAACAACTGCCTTGGCCCACCTGGAAATCTCTCAACCGACTGCGAAGCCAGGTGGGTCGCTGCAGCCACAACCTAGTTAGATGGGGGTACTCCAATGACCCACAGTGCGATTGCGGAGCCAGGTCCCAAACAATGCCTCACCTTTTGTCGTGCTCTCTGTGCAACAACACCTGCACCTTAAAAGACCTTTGTGAGGCAAATGACAACGCTGTTGGCGTGGCTGAATACTGGTTAAAACATGTTTAAATTTGGAATCATCGATACAACGAAGAAGAAGAATGGTATGGTAAGTAACTTCTAGGGCCGAATTGATTGTTAATTAGATGCAGTTAACATACAGTTCTCTAGTTTGGATTTGCAGTTGGTATTTTATTAGAGCCAGGGATTAGTTATTAATTCGAATTAGGAGATATTTTTTATAAAAGCGAAATTAATAGGCCGAAAGTGCAGAAAGTAATTTTGCGATAATGTTCCAATTAAGTCAGGGTGATCTTGATTAAAGGCTTTTGATTCGATTGGTTAACTTAATTAGAATCATCAGTAAGGTTTCAAAATTAAATCAGTTAGCAAGATAATTCGCTTTACTCGTGAACTTTAAATAAATTTACATAGTTCCATCGATGATGTATTCAGTCCACCACTAAAAGAAACAAAGAGTAACTTGAAAAAAGTGCTTTAGTAGCTTGCATACCACTGTGACAATGACCAATCAGCAGCCATATTGCTTAATGAATTCGGCAAGGTAAAGGGCAAAGAGTATGAACAATCGATCAATCACATGGTGAGAAGAAAGACGTGATGTGGATTTCCGTCTATGTGATTGGTTTTTCGCGCGTATCTTGTATGTCAATATGTTTGTTTGTATGTATGTATGTAATATTCTTTATTACCCCATATCTTTCAAACCGCTAGACGGATTCAAATAATTAAGATATCGTAAAATAAAAATAAAAACTATTATGGTGGATTTTGGGCGCCATATTGTCCGGGTCCCAATTTTATTAATTTCAAACCTATCGAGTGGGGTATCAAAATGAACGGTTTTAAAAGGTGATTGCAAAAATATATACAACTTATGTGTTTAAAATAATTTAAAAAAAATATGATATCTAAAAAGTTGTAAATAAATATATAATTTCAAAATTGTTAATAAAAAATCAAAATCCCGACTGCTTAAAAAGCGAACTTAAAAACTATAAACAAGAAAAAATCATGCTGTGTAGTCGGAGGATTATAATTATATTCACGAGCTGGCTGACCCCCTGATCCTCCGACTGCAGGCTGCAGGACAAGCCATGGGTTCCTCATATAGCTAGGATGCAACATGAGCATAAAGATCTACTGCCTGCACTCGCATTTAGACCGTTTTCCACCAAATCTGGGTGATTTTAGTTAGGAGCAGGGTGAAAGATTCCATCAGGATCTTTGGACAATGGAGGGGCGTTATCAGGGACGGTGGGACTCATATTTGGTGGTAGATTACTGCTGGAGTTTGCAACGAGATCCTAAA
Source organism: Anorthoa munda (assembly GCA_945859665.1). NCBI lineage: Eukaryota > Metazoa > Arthropoda > Insecta > Lepidoptera > Noctuidae > Anorthoa > Anorthoa munda. The sequence goes on from OX243893.1 coordinate 4,385,986, forward strand.
GTCTTTCATTCAAGGAAATCTTATAAAAGATCATTTGATAATGTTCAATAGAAATTTTGTTAACGTGTATTAATTTTAGCCATCTCGTATTTTTTTCAGGGCTATAGAAATACTGAAAATCAGAAAAAAATGGAAACAAAACTTGTGTTGACCAGTGTAATTTGTCAAGAATTATGAAAAAGAATAAACCATTTCGAAAACTGACGTTCGCTGATATAATAATAATACCAGATGCATGGCTAATACAAGCAAGCATGGTGGACCAGTGGATAAGACCTCACCTCTCGTGAATGAAGACAAGTACCTAATAATGTGACTTTTTCAATTCATATGTACTATTTAAGTTTATCTTGGATAATGCTGATAACGGTGAAGGAAAACATCGTTGGGAAACCTGGACGTCAATATAAGTTTGCATTGATTGAGCAAGCGTGGTGATTAATGTCTTGTGCCTTCTCTCTGATAAATAGGTCTTTGTCATATTGTGGCATATCTTGGTATTTGGTAGATTTTAGAAAAACGGTTTCCAGATAAGATAAAATGGTTTTAAACACACTTACGGTGCTCCAGCGCGTTTAACAGGTTTAGATCCTTCAGGTAGATTCAGATGACGGGCCTTTGGTGATGGCACCCTGGAAAAACATTCATAACATAGTATTACGAGGTGCACCTGTACTACTAACAACACTCGTAAGAAAACGCAAAAGCCGTTTGATAATTCATCATCATCATTGCCGCCAATAGACGTCCACACTGGACATAGGCCTCCCCCGAGTGTCGCCACATTGACCGATCCCGTGCGTCTTACATCAAGAGGATTCCTGCAACATTATCCAGGTCTTCGGTCCACCTAGTTTGATGATTACGTTCTATTAAATAACAAAGATTGGTAAGTAACTATTGGAAATGTAACTTACACATTATTCGTTTGACGTTCCTGTGAACAAATGTTGTTTGAAGCAGCGCTTCTTTTTAATGCTGGTTTAGGAGTTTTGTCCTGAAATACAAACAAAAATAAGCATATAATATGGAAAACTTAATGATCATTCGAAATGATAAAAGAAACCTAAATATGATTTTGAAATACCTATTCAAAGATACCCTTTATTTTTCTCCTACTTTTTTTCCTTTTCACTGACTGACTCGCAAGATTATGACAAATCACAGTTAGTTACACTTGCTGGTGTGTCCTAGCTGTCTGTTCACTTGCGCCCTAGACGACCTGTATAGTGCTTATGATGCTGCAATAAGTGGGCCATCTACTGGGCCCAGACAATTTCATTTAAATGTACCGTCGAAACAGTGTTAGCTCGGCTTTGTCATTACATCTACGCTGGGTTCAGCGAAGGGTTGGACGAGGTATATAGTTTTATATACATCAGCATTTAAAAACTTATATTAGGACCCATATAACCGAATGGAAAGTTGTGGTTCAAAAGAAGACGTAGTGACAACATTTCTAAAGAGTATGCTTATAGTAGGTTTGGCCATGTTGTGAGAATAAATGAAAGGCGATTAACAAAAGGTATTTACAAGGAAGACGTGAGCGGAAAAGCCGGGAGAGGACGCGCTAGAAGGACAACAAGGATCTCATTGGTGATGTTCTTCAGAAAGGCCAGGTGCGCAGTAAGTGAGTACGGTTATAAAATCGGTGTACGTCTGTAATGCATGAACGTCAATGAAGCAAAGGGAACACTCCCTTGTTGGGAGGATCGTAGCAGGTGGCGTTTTGTAGTTTCTGCCTACCACATATGAAATTTAGGTTATTTAGTTGCATATTTTTGGCATCTCTCAATCTCTGCCTCGCAATCACTCACTTGAAATAAATAATACCTGCCTCACAATTTTCAGCCAGCCAATGCTAAAAAACACGTCTTGAAAAATCACTATGAAATGCTCCGTATAAATCTTCGGACGACAATATTATCAACATACTAAATACGAAAGCAAATTCGACAATATCTTCTTGCGGTTTCTAATAAGAAATGCATTTTCAGAATAATAAATATATACATGTCTCCAATATTATTTTCATAGTAATAATAAATAACACTTAACAGTGAGTCTGTGACTAAACTTAGTTCCCACTGTTGCAAATCAATAATCACTAGTTCTATCTAATAGACTTGTTTTAAACAAGGCTTAGAAAAATAAATTCTCACATATTAAGTTCTGAAATATTTATTTTATGTCAGCTGTATCCTGTCAACTAATTACGATATCTATGAATCAATTTTACATAAGTGTTTTGTGTGTGATCCAGAAACATATTCAACTGTTTTTCAAGAGGAGTTTAGTTTGACAGACTATTGAATTTATATTATTTTGAGACTCGTCATCTATATATATAAATGCTTTGTCCTGAATGACTGACTGACGGATCAACGCACAGCCCAAACCGCTGAACGTAGAGACCTGAAACTTAAAAAGTGTATTCTTTGTATAATGTAGGCATCCGATAAGAAGGGATTTTCAGAAATTCTACCCCTAAGGGGGTTAAAAAGGGGGGCAAAATTTGTATGAAAAATCTAATTCCTTCAGCTAATATTTTTGAAACTTGGCACAAAAAGTAATCTAAGTACATGATAAAGATTGACATTATTAGTTTTTTGAAACTACCCCCTCAAGTCGATTTAGGGGGTGTTGAAATTTGTATGACAGAATCTTATTTCATGGGTAACTAAACTTGAAACATTACATAAATATTAAAATAAATAAATAATAAAGGTTGTTATTATTCGTTTTTCGAAACTACCCCCAAAAGACGATTTAGGAGGTGTTAAAGTTTTTTTGAAAAATCTTATTATTAGGTTAATAAACTTGAAACTTGGCATAAATACCCAACTAAGTAAGCAACAAAAGGTTGCAATTATTAGTTTTTCAAAAATACCCCCAAGAGTCGATTATTTTTTTTTGAAGAATCTTATTTCTTAGGTTAATAAACTTGAAACTTGACACAAATATCAAACTAAGTAAACAATAAAGGTTGTCATTATAAGTTTTTCGATCCTACCCCCAAAATTAGATTTAGGGGGTGTTAAAGATTTTTTGAAGAATCTTATTTATATCTATATAAAAGCGAAAGGTCACTCACCTATCACGAAATATCGAAAACTGCTTGACGTATAAAGATGAAATTTGGCATGGAGGTAGTTCATAGTTAGTAGTCGTCCGCTAAGAACGTCCGCTATTTTACGACAGGGCCGGATTTAGGGGGTCTAAGGGCTATCGCAAGTTAGTATGAAAGTCCTTCATTTTTTGAGCTACTTACTTAAAATATGGGTAGGGATGTAGTTTATAGATAGTAGACGTCCACTAAGAACGGATTTTGCGACAGGACCGGATTTAGGGGGTCTAAGTGCTCTCGCAAGTCGTCGCAAGACGTCTGCTAAGAACGGATTTTTCGACAGGGCCGGCCTTCGGGGGTCTAAGGGCTCGCGCAAGTTTATATGAAAGTGCTTCATTATTTGAACCATAATCTTGAATTTGGCATGGAGGTAGTTTATAGTTAGTAAACGTTCGCTAAGAACGGATTTTGCGATAGGGCCGGATTTAGGGGTCTAAGGGCTCTCGCAAGTTTGCATGAAAGTCCTTCATTTTTTGTGCTACAAACTTGAAATTTGTCATGAAAGTAGTTTATAGTAAGTAAATGTCAGCTAAGAACGGATTTTGCGACAGGGCCGCATAAAGGAGATCAAAGGGCTCTCGCAAGTTTATATGAAAGTGCTTCATTTTTTTAACTACTATCTTGAAATTTGGCATGGAGGTAGTTCATAGTTAGTAAACGCGCGCTAAGAACGGATTTTGTGACAGGGCCGGATTTAGGGGTCTAAGGGCTCTCGCAAGTTTGCATGAAAGTCCTTCATTTTTTGTGCTACAAACTTGAAATTTGTCATAAAAGTAGTTTATAGTTAATTAGTTAGTAGATGTCAGCTAAGAACGGATTTTGCGACAGGGCCGGATAAAGGAGGTCAAAGGGCTCTCGCAAGTTTATATGAAAATGCTTCATTTTTTTAACTACAATTTTGAAATTTGGCATGGAGGTAGTTCATAGTTAGTTAACACCCGCTAAGAACAGATGATGCGACAGGGCCGGATTTAGGGGTCTAAGGGCTCGCGCAAGTTTGTATGAAAGTCCTTCATTTTTTGTGCTACAAACTTGAAATTTGTTATGAAAGTAGTTTATAGTTAGTAGATGTCAGCTAAGAACGGATTTTGCGACAGGGCCGGATAAAGGAGGTCTAAGGGCTCTCGCAAGTTTATATGAAAGTGCTTCATTTTTTGAACTACTATCATGAAATTTGGCATGGAGGTAGTTCATAGTTAGTAAACGTCCGCTAAGAACGGATTTTGCAACAGGGCCGGATTAAGGTGATTTAAGGGCTTTCGCATGTTTTTATGAAAGTCCGGATGTTTTTTTGTACTATTGTCCTGAAATTTAGCAAGTCTAGAGTTTATGAGTAGGAAACATAAGTAAAGAAAGAATTTTGTGATACTCTATATTTTTTTTCTAATTCGTGCTTTATAAAATGATGCTTAGTGTGATAGGCATTTTCTGTTGACTGAAATATAAAAATAGTTGGCGTTAAACATCATTAAACTTTATATCTTCTTAACCACGCAGACGAAGTCGCGGGTAACAGCTAGTAATATATAAAATTATAAACAACTAGCTGTTCCCCGCGGCTTCGCTCCCGTGGGCCACACCACAGGACCCGTTTTCGGGATAAAAAAAATAGCCTATGTTACTCAGGAATAACGTAGCTTTCTATTGAGAAAGAATTTTTGAAATCGGTCCAGTAGTTTCGGAGCCTATTCGGTACAAACAAACAAACAAACAAAAAAATCTTTCCTCTTTATAATATTATAGTATAGTATAGATTACACTATGATTGTTTTGTTAGTAAGCAGTCACATAACGTCACGCCTGTATTGCCTGAAGAGTTAGGCAGAGGAGCAGCTGTAGTACACCAACATTTCACCAGTTATGTTTTTTAATTCCCATGTGACGCTGCGTTGGAAGGGCTCCCACCAGGGGGACAGATGACCTGGAGAGGGTGGCGGGAGTCCGCTGGATGCGAGACGCACGGGACCGGTTGACTTAGCCTCCTGCCAATGTCTAGCAGTGGACGTCTTTCGGCTGATATGATCATGATGAATTCCCTTGTAATCGCTACCTTAATCCTATAGCCATCAACCGGGCAAAAAATTTGAAAATTCCAGTGAGAATAATAGTTTGAAGAAACGAACCCAGCACCTCATGCTCGGCAGTAGCACTTCCGACCACTAGACCAACGAGGCAGTCAAGTAATTAGCTGACGACATTAGTGTTGTTTATAAACTACAGTAGTAACATGTACGACTGTACTTTAACATTAATGTGTATAGTAAATTTTGTTTTTTGTTGCAGCCAATCATGAATTACTCTTTCACAAAATTATTGAGCAGTTGGACAAAAGTTAAGGATGTTCTGTATCCAGCTCTGCCATTATAATCCCACCTGTATCTAATGCAGATATTAGGACAAAGATTCTGGGGATGACACTCAGACGTATTGCTTCACAATCACCTGATTTGCAGCTTTGCACTGAAGCAGAAGTTCTGCACGAATCTTCGGACAATAGCGGAGACTAAAATTTGCTCTTGTATCAGCTTTGAAAACTTCATGAAATTGAGGTTGCAAGTATAAGTCCTGCTCAGGAAAACTTACCGACACCCAATGCTTCTAAACAAGCTACTCCTACAGGGTTTCAAACAAGATTGTACTTTTGTTACTATTCTTCTCTTTAACTCTGTGTATGTTGCTGTTGTGCCTGTGTCGAATATTTTTTTCTCTTCTATTCTCACCCAACCGCGTTCGTTCACTCGTTGATTCACCCGGCATTAGAATGACGTACAAAATATTCTTCAAAACTAATTTATGAAATTATTGTGGTATGGGAAAATAAAAGCACATGTACTATTCAGGACTTATTTTTATTAAAAAGAGAAACTAAAGCAAACGTAATGTCAAAATTTTATAGAAATATTTATTTTAAATATAGTCCATAATTTAATTATATTAAAATAAATTGAAGTACCGTACCAAAACATAGACAGTCTATGACTGCCGACAGAAATATAAACTTAAAACGTGTCACTGACGCGAACCTACAAAGTCTTAGCCCTAGGCATAATGCGGCTTAAAAAGTTTTCACTTGAAAAAAATTGTCTAAATTTGTGAGAGTCTGGTCCCCGAAAAAGATAGAATAAATAAAGTTCTATAAAGTTCTTTTCATGTATAGCTACTTTAGAATACCTGGGTTTGGGTCGGATTTGTAGAAAGCCAGACTTTAATCGTTCTCAAAAAAATGTTAACATTCATGCCGCAATTTCATTGATAACAAAATGAATGTAAATAATTGAAAAACCATATTTATGACAGATTGAGCCTGAGATTAGCAAAAAAAAGGCATAAAAATACGAAAATTGCGTCTTTCTGTTAGAAAATGTTGTCATGTTGAACGCAATAACTTAAAAATGTACAGTAAAGTTTAGCAAAACTAATAGTGTATAACTCTGCAAGGTAAATTTGTATTACCTTGTCTTTTGTGGTAAGATTATATTTGAAAATCGCCACGTGAATGGATACATGCCTATTTAGGATGCACAATTCTCAACACTTTTCTGAATGCTTTTGGCGACATATGCGTCACTTCTTTAAATGATAGCTTTAGAACCGTCAATGAGTTAGACATTATCACAAATTTAATAAAATACGAATCGCGATATGATTCTCATTTTTATTAAGTTTGCAGATACTTGCATTTATTTTTCTATGACTTCAATTTTAAGTTTGTCCTATAATATATCAGTTATTTTTGCTGACAGTTTAGTTATTTGTGTCGACCACTATTAAGAACCCCTGTAATTAGCTATTAGTAAGGCTGTTATTCTTGAAGTAGACATTAATATAGTATCGAGTAGATACTACTCTCTCACAGATTAATCTTGGTCGTAGTAGCTGAGCTGGAATTATAGTAGTTAATAATCTGACCCGAAAACAATTAAAGTACTATATTGCCACTTCTGTCTAATCTTGGAGACTAAATTGCAGTTTCATCATCATCATCATCATCATCATATCAGCCGAAAGACGTCCACTGCTGGACATAGGCCTCCCCCAAGCGTCGCCACATTGACCGGTCCCGTGCGTCTCGCAACCAGCGGATCCCCGCAACCTTCACCAGGTCATCGGTCCACCTAGTGGGAGGCCTTCCAACGCAACGTCTTCCGGTTCGCGGTCGCCACTCCAGAACCTTTCTGCCCCATCGGCCATCCGTTCTGCGAGCAATGTGCCCTGCCCACTGCCACTTGAGTTTGGCAATTCTTCGGGCTATGTCGGTAACCCTGGTTCTCTTGCGGATCTCTACATTTCTGATTCGATCACGCAAGGAAACTCCGAGCATAGCCCTCTCCATTGCCCTTTGAGTGACTGTAAGCTTTCTGATGAGGCACATTGTAAGCGACCACGTCTCAGAGCCATATGTCATCACTGGCAACACACACTGGTCATAGACTTTCGTCTTGAGACACTGTGGTAAGTTGGACGAGAAGATACCGCGCAACTTCCCGAACGCTGCCCAGCCGAGTCGGATTCGACGGTTGACCTCTTTCTCGAAGTTGGCCCTACCCAATTGGATCGTTTGTCCAAGGTAGACATAGTCGCCCACAACTTCGAGTGTAGAGTCTCCGACCTTGATAGGAGTGGGTGTAACATGGGCATTCAACATCACCTTGGTTTTGTCCATGTTCATCCTAAGACCCACTCTTTCGGAAGCTCTACTGAGATCATCGAGCATTGTACTGAGGTCCTCCATGGTCTCAGCCATAACCACTATATCGTCGGCAAACCGAAGGTGAGTGATGTACTCGCCATTGACGTTGATGCCTAGCCCTCTCCAGTCCAGAACCTTGAAGACATCCTCCAGTGCAGCAGTAAACAGTTTCGGAGATATGACGTCTCCTTGTCTCACACCTCTCTGCAGAAGGACTGGTTCCGAAGTCTGATCCTGAAGTCGAACTGACATAGTGGCGTTTTTGTATAAACACTTCAACACTTCGATGTACCGGTAGTCAATTTGGCACCGTTGGAGAGACTGCAATACAGCCCAAGTCTCGATCGAATCGAAGGCTTTCTCGTAGTCCACAAACGCTAAGCAGAGAGGCAGGTTGTACTCTTCGGTCTTCTGTATAACCTGGCGCAGCGTATGTATGTGGTCTACGGTGCTGAAGCCCTTACGGAATCCGGCTTGTTCGGGAGGCTGGAAATCGTCAAACCTGCGCGCGAGACGATTCGTGATGACTCTTGAAAACAGCTTGTAGACATGGCTAAGAAGTGTGATGGGCCTATAGTTCTTCAGCCGGGCATTGTCGCCCTTCTTGAAGAAGAGTACCACCACACCCCTGCACCATGCCTGTGGCGTTTTGCCCTCGAATATGACGGAATCAAACAGCTTCTGAAGGGTCTTAAGAACCGGTTTTTAAATTAAATTGCAGTTTATATCATCTAAAATTAACTAATAATGGAACCGCGCCCTTATATTTGATATAAAAGAGGTAGAGGTGAAAATAAACTCTTCAACGGCTTCCGAACAACCTCCGTTTTTCAGACAACAGTTGAAGCACACGTCGACTCTTCTTTGCCCAGAGTTACCGGTGTAGCATCTGCAAAAAAGATAAAGAGGAACTTATATTATAATGTAATAAAGATATTCCGATTGCCGATTCATTGATATAAATATACGCCATGTTAGACTGCCAGTATGTATTTACACAAAACGATGAGACTGGTTAGTTTCAACGACACATTTCTTATAATGATTATTGCGGTCGGTAAGGGTGACCGACACTGAGGACATAACAGCCGGACACAGTTCGGAGTTTCATCAGATCAGACAGACGTAAAGGTGAATCTGATCATTGTTTGGAAAGTCTTTAGACTAAAAAGATTTTTACCTGGACTTAGCATGTCTCTCAACATTGAAACACATTAGATACACTTCATTACAACGGCGGGAACATCGCATCTTTTCCCATCATATCCTGCTGTGCATTGACAGACCGGCTCATTCTCCTCATTCAGGGAACAGACACCATTGTTTAAACAATACTCATGGCACACGTTAAATTCGCAGCGTTCGCCGACGAAACCGGCATTACAGCTGAAATAACGAAGTTATTGATGAGTTACTCTATAATCAAGAAAATCAACAAATATGTATGACTAGCAGTGCGCCCGCGACTTCGTTCGCGTGTTTTATTTGATCCTATAAATAATTTTCTTATGTGCAGTTAGTGAAGACGACCAAAAATAATCTATTATTAATTCAATAAAAAATAAGTTATTATTAAATCAATAAAAAATAAGCTATTATTAAATCAATAAAAAAAACAGTAATCGTTGATACACAGGGTTTATTGGATTGAGACGATTTGTTATTTGACTTAAAGAATAATACATTTTAGGTTACCACCACAAAGTAAAATCCTCCCCTAAAAACTTAATAACCCATATTTTCCCCGTTGAGGGTCGAATTTTGAACAACCCAAATATGTTATTCACTTTTTTATTTTTTTTTCGCTTGAAGTGAGATTGCGCAGTAAGATTCCCCAAAAAGACATTAACACCCTATGGGGGTAGATTTCAAAAACGTTTTATATAAAGTTTGATTATTAACTTTATCTCCAAGGAATAAGATTTTTCATACATACAAATTTTGCCCCTTTTCATCTCCTTAAAGGTTGAATTTCCGAAAATGCCAGTTTAATGCTCCCCTAGAATCCTACGTCAAAAACGAAACCTGTACAGTAAGATTCTTAGTTTGGGGTTAGTTTCGAAAAACTTATAATGACAACCTTTATTGTTTACTTAGGTTGGCATTTGTGCCATGTTTCAAGTTTATTAAGCCAAGAAATTTGATTCTTCAAAAAAGCTTTAACACCGTCTAAATCGTCTTTTGGAGGTACAGTTTAAAAAAATAAATAACAGCCTTTATTATTAATTTAGGTTAGTATTTGTGCCAAGTTTCAAGTTTATTGACCAAGAAATCTGCTTTTTCCATACAAACTGTAACTCCCCCTAAATCATCAATTGGGGGTAGTTTAGAAAAACTAATAGTGACGACCTTTATCATTTACTTTATTTATTTTTAGATTACTATTTGTGCCAAGTTTCAAGAATTTCGACCGACGGAATTAGATTGTTCATACAAACTTTTAACCCCATTTTTACCCCCTCGGGTGAAGTTCATCATCATCATATCAGCCGAAAGACATCCACTGCTGGACATAGGCCTCCCCCAAGCGTCGCCACATTGACCGGTCCCGTGCGTCTCGCAACCAGCGGATCCCCGCAACCTTCACCAGGTCATCGGTCCACCTAGTGGCAGTGGGCAGGGCACATTGCTCGCAGAACGGATGGCCGATGGGGCAGAAAGGTTCTGGAGTGGCGACCGCGAACCGGAAGACGTTGCGGGTGAAGTTACCAAAAATTATTTCTTAGTGCTCACTTACGTCACTTGATGAACCTTTCTTCCAAATTTGATGCTTCTAGGCTTAGCGGTTTTGGCTGCGCGTTATTATTATTTCTTTTATTTAACAATTTTCTTTTTAAATACATTTTTAAATATTTTTATAAAACACATAACACATAAAAGAAAAAACCATTTAAGAATATAAAAAATAGTAGCCCACCGGTATCGGGAACAGGGTCCAAGCTACCGGTGGTTAAGGCTCCTGAGAGAGGAACCTCCTAAAAATATGCGCCGTGTCTAGGAGTACCGCTTTCTGGATCAAGCCCTTGATCCAGCTGCCCAACGAGAGCCTCCTCAGATACCCGTCGAGGCTCTTGGCTATTATGCCATTGGCCGTAACGGCTATCGGCACAATGACCGCTGTATTCACATCCCATATGTCGACAACCTCGCGAGCCAGAATAAGATATTTTCTTTTCTTATCTCTCTCAGCCTTCACGAGGTTATTATTATTATTATGTCCTTTATTCAACTTATTTCTTACTCTCTACATTTTAAAATATTTCTTAAAAAAAACTAAAAAGAAACATTAAAAAATATAAAAAATGGAGGCGCACTGGTATCGGGAACCAGGGTCCATGCTACCGGCGGTCAGGGCTCCAGAGAGAGGAACCTCCTAACAATACGAGCCGTGTCCAGTAATACTGCTATCTGGATCAGGCCCTTGACCCAGCCGCCTAACGAGAGCCTCCTAAGGTGTTGGTCGAGGCTCATGGCTATCAAGCCAGTGGCCGACACGACTATCGGTACAATGATCGCTGTATCCACATCCTACATGTCGACAACCTGGCGAACCAAGTTAAGATACTTGGTTTGCTTATCTTTCTCGGCTTTCACGAGGTTCTTGTCATGCGGGACAGTTATGTCAACAATCATTGCACGCCTCTCGATTCGGTCCGCCATCACAATATCAGGCTTATTAGCGATAATTGTCCCGTCAGTGATGATGAACCGATCCCAGTACAATGTGATATTGCCATTCTCGGGAACTGGGTCGGGCACATAACTGTAGTACAGCACCTCCGATGCCACAAGAGTGTATTTCAGAGCAAGTTGCTGATGGATAATCCTCGCTACAAGGTTGTGCCTATGCAAGTACTCTTCGTTAGTTAGACGAGAACAACCAGAGATAATGTGGCGGATCGATTCACTCGGGCGGCGAAATGTCTGACAGATGTCAACCGTGCCATCCTTCACAATATAAATCTACGGTAGTTATTCGTCTTGATAACTTTGTCCATAATTGCACAAAAACCCCAAAAAGGTCACCGAAACGTAGCCAGGCTACAGACGCTGATTGGTCAACATCGGACCCATGCAGGGCCCGGAAAAAACGTACGTGAAGTTCCTTACTCCATACCGTCCTGCAGTCATTAGTGTCAAGCACTACAAGCTTGCGCCATTCTCATTCGTCAAGGAGAGTGGGGTGAGTCTCTTGTCCACTGCTACTACATCTCGATGCATACACACGTCGGTGTTTATAAAATATTCCCTGAGATTGCGTATCTCGCGGTTGTGGAGGTTTTTGGCATTTAAAAAACCTCGGCCTCCACACTTCCGCGGGATATACAATCTCATGACCGACGATCGTGGGTTATGCATACGATATGCAGTCCATTTGAGTATCCCGAGAGAGTACATCAATACCGGCATGACCCACCTTGTTTCCGCCCGAAAGAAGGCTAGTTATTATTATTATCATTATCGATCAGTCAGTGAGTCAGTCAGTCAGTTTCTTCTTTTTACTCGACTGCCGAAGGAGGGTAATGTGTTTATCAGTCTATGTATGTATGTATGTATGTTTGTTTCTATGTGGCGTTCTAGAAACCAAACGCGTGGGCCGATTTTGATGGTTCTTACGTCAATCGATTTGTCTTAATCCCGCGAGTGTCACTGGCTACATAAAAATTGGCAAATTGGAAAATAGCGGTTCTTGGGCGCCATATTGTGGGGGCCCAATTTTCTTTTTTCTTCCAAACCTATCGTGTGAGATATCAAAATAAAGGATTTTAAGAGGTGATTTCAAAAATATAAAATCCTTATATGTTTAAATGTACCTGATTCGAAAAAACAAATAACTAAAAAGTTATAAATATAAAAAGTTTTTTTTTTTTTGTTATTGATAGGCTCGCGCTTGACCACTATCTCACCTGATGGTAAGCGATGATGTGGTCGACGGTGTAACACGCTTGCCTAGAAGTAACCTATTCACTCTTGACTTAAAGACTCCGAGGTTGTAGCTATCCGGAAACACAGACTCCGGCAGGGAATTCCACTCCTTAGCTGTACGCATAATGAAAGTATTTCCAAAACGTTTAGTGCGTATGGGTGGGATGTCCACCATGTACCGATGGCGCATCGCCTTACGTCTTGTAGTCCGATGATGAAACGGGCTAGGCGGAATTAGATCATGCAATTCCATCGCACACTCTCCGAAATGCAACCGATAAAAAACCGACAAGCTGGCAACTCGACGACGATGTTCAAGGCTCTGGAGCTTTGACTCGACCAGTGCCTCATTGCCGATGAGCCTCTTGGCCCGTTTTTAGATCGACTTTAGAGCATTAAGCTGGTACTTGGCAGATCCATCCCAGAGATGAGAACAGTACTCCATGCAAGATCTAACTTGCGCTTGATACAACTTAAGCAGCTGTTCTGGCGTGAAGTACCGTCTCACCTTCGCAAGGATCCCCAACTTTTTGGCAGCCAGTTGAGCCTTTGCCTCAATGTATGGACCAAAATTAAGTGTCGATGTCAACGTTACGCCAAGAAGCTCAAGATGGTCTGTTATCGGTACGGTTACACCTCGGAAAGATGGAGCCAGGTGAAATTGGCTCTTTTTCGCGGAGAAGAGACACGCCTGTGTTTTTGCGGCATTGAACTTGACCAGATTGGCATTGCCCCATTCGGAGACTGCCTGCAAGGACAGGTTCAAGCGCTCCACCATGGCCTCCCGGAGAGACTGGATCTGAGGCCCGGTAGCACGAGCGTTGGACAAGTATCTCTCAGCAACAGTGCTGTCATCTGCGTACCCAAAGGTGCCGGGTTTCAACAGTTCAATTATGTGCAGCAAGAATCATGTTGCTGAGAGTACCCCTGAGGGACCCCGGCATTAATATCCAATAGGTCCGAAGAGCAGCCATCAATTACTACTCGAATGGACCGACCCCTCAGGAAGTCTGCAATCCAGTCACACATTCCACTGGGCAGACCGAATGAAGGAAGCTTACCAATAAGGCTTTCGTGCCAGACCCTATCAAAAGCCTTCGAGATTCTTAAAAAATCAAAAACCCGACTGCTTGAAAAGCGAACTAAAAAGACGTAAACAAGGCGAAAATCATGCTGTGCAGTCGGAGGATACGTCTGGTTTTGGTGAGCCAGCTCGCGAAGATGTATCCTCCGACAGCACAGCATGATTTTCTCCTTGTTTTCGTCTTTTTAGTTCGCTTTTCAAGCAGTCGGGTTTTTTGATTTATTTAATTAACTTTTTTTTATATTGCGTGAGGAGTGATATGAAAGAAACGGGAGTCAGTGGTAGCGTGACGGGGGACAGGACGGTAAGGAAAAAGAAAACGTGTTGCGCCGACCCCAAGTAACATGGGGTAAGGGCAGGAAGATGATGACTATTTATATAGATTATATTTTATGTTTGATTAACAGGCGAATGAGTTGCGCGACTTCTGTTCCCCTTTTAAGACGCCCTGTACAGGTTGTAACAGAAGCGTGTGATCAAATTTAAAAAACTGCTTTTGCTCATGTAAATGTTCAACTTTCTTTAAGGAAGTCCTAGATTACCTAACAAGGAAAAAGGTAAGGTAAGGTTTCCGTATGTAAAGTTTTTATCTTGGTTCAATAAAGTATAAATAAATAATATTGGCTTTTCCATACAATGTTTTCGTCAGCTGACCAAAATTTGTATCCAGAGATACAATTTTTTGTTAAGAATTGATTACGACATCGTTTGAGAAAGTTATTCATATTCATGCGTAGAAGCAGATTATAAAATACGGTCACACCTTTCCGTTACACCCTGTATAGAAGTTTATTTGACAACACTGAATACGGAATGGAATTCAGACTTCAAATATTAATATGGATGTATGTGTTTATATTATGTATGCAACATTTTTTTATAGATAGATCGATTTACCTGCATTTAGGCTGTCCCTCAGTACCGACACTACAGTTTCCTTGCAAACAATAGTCCTTACAAATAGAAACTTCGCATTTTTTACCCTCATAACCTTCTATGCATTCACAGATCGGCTCATCTTCCTCATTCAGGGAACAGGCACCGTTGTTTAAACAATAGTCATGACACGCGTTAACTTCGCAACGTTCCCCAGAGTAGCCGGCATTACAGCTGAAAAAATGAAAATATCGGTGAGTTACTATAATCAAGAAAATCAACAAATAAGTATGACTACTTGTAACAGGCGAATGAGGTGCGCTATCACTGTGCGGGGCGGGGTTCAGACGCCCTATACAGTGTGTAACGATAGGGTGTGATCAAATTTTAGAAACTGCTGTTGCCCATGTCAATTTTCTCCCAAGGATATCCTAGGCAATTACCAAAACAAATTGGATTATCCATACAAAGTTGCCGTTTGTATTGTTGTATTGACTACGACTTCCTTGGAGAAAGTTATTCCTATTCATGGGCAGAAGCAGTTTTAAAATATGGTCACACCTTTCCTTTACACCCTGTATATAAATTTATTAACAACACTGACTACGGTTATGGAATTCAGACTACAAATTGCCATTTGTCCTTCAGTGGGACAATATTATACTATAGCTTGCAACAAATTTTATGTACAATTCGATTTACCTGCATGTAGGCTGCCCCTCTGTACTGACACTACAAATTCCTTGCAAACAATAGTCATTACAAATGTAAACTTCACATTTTTTACCCTCATAACCTTCTGTGCATTCACAGATCGGCTCATCTTCCTCATTCAGGGAACAGGCACTATTGTTTGAACAATAATCATGACACGCGTTAACTTCGCAACGTTCCCCAGAGTAGCCGTCATAACAACTGTAATAACAAAGACATCGATGAGTTATCTATAGTAAAAAAACAACAAATATGTATGATATTTGTAAAAGATAGAGAACAACCGAATATTCGTTTTCAGCCAGTTCCGGCTGAAATTTCGGTTTCGATTTCGGTTTCATAAAACTTTCGGCCTGGCCGAAACTAGTTTCGTTAATTTTCGTACGACGCTCTGGTTGCTTCGAGTGCCCTGATACCGGGCGATCGCACTATTCCACCATGGCGTTGAGTGAGTGTGCCAATGCCATTTGTGATTACCGGTTAAACATATTTTTTATGTCTTTGTGTTTTACCAATATTTGTCAATCAATTGTAATTATCAAAGAAAAATATTTTAATACATTACTAAGTGAACTAATTTTAACGAAGTGATATTCTTTGAATAAGCAAAACAAGGAACTGTACTATGTTCATTGTTTTTAAAACATTTCAACTGTTATTTTGCCATGCATGTTTACAATTTTTTTAAACTGCTGAAACGAGGTGAATCTGAATACTTTCTTTATTATCTGTGTTTTTGAAAAACAGGCATTTTCTTTTGTTTTAATTTTTTAGATACGTTCAAACTGAAGTCACATGATTAGTTTTAGGGTTCCGTACACGAAGGGTCCAAACGGAGTAGCCCTATTGTTTTCATTCAAGTGTCTGTCTGTCCGTCTGTCTAGCCGTCGTCTGTCACATAGAATTTACCGCCAAACGGTTAGAGCTACTTTTTTCAAATTTCCACAGTAGGCATCTTGTTGACCCAAAGCCATATAGATAGTCAAAAAATATGTTTAATGTTTTTAATAAATGTTAAACCTATACAGTTTAAGGTAGACCGAAAAATAAATTTAGGCTATCCCGTCGAGTGGGATATCGTTGTTTTGAGCTCATTGGGTAGATAAATACTGTATTTATGTTTTAAAAACTTTTGGAAAACAAAGGCATGAGAAGTCACCAAAGTCAGATTTTTTTACAAAATTTTGTTTCAAAGAATTTGTTAACTTCCCTTTGACCTATGAACTACAAATTTGGTGATAGTGTTTATTATTACGTATATTTTACTAATAAATACCAATATCAACACAGATTTTTTATTAGAAATTGCATTTTTCCTATTACAACCAACTGTTTCTTGCGATATAGTACGGAACCCTAAATGTGTGTAGTCCGACACGCACTTGGTCGGCTTTTTATTTTTAATTATTTAACAAATATCTA
Organism: Anorthoa munda; assembly: GCA_945859665.1. Taxonomy (NCBI): domain Eukaryota; kingdom Metazoa; phylum Arthropoda; class Insecta; order Lepidoptera; family Noctuidae; genus Anorthoa; species Anorthoa munda. The sequence goes on from OX243893.1 coordinate 4,402,825, forward strand.
TTATCATTCGATAGCATTAGATATAAATAAATAAACCTATAGACTGTTTCTGATTGGTTTTACGATAAGTAGACTAATATTTTCTTACAAACACTATGCTAAGCAAGCAATTTTAAGTGCAATAAACGTAAGATAATAACTGGCCAAGTTCGAGTCAGACTCGCGCACAAAGGGTTCCGTACCATTACCGCAAAAAACGGCAGAAAAATCACGTTTGTTGTATGGGAGGCTTACTTAAATATTTATTTTATTCTGTTTATAGTATTTGTTGCTATAGAGCAACAGAAATACATCATCTGTGAAAATTTCAACTGTCTAGCTATCACAGTTCATGAGATACAGCCTGGTGACCGACAGACAGACGGACCTCGGAGTCTTAGTAATAGGGTCCCGTGTTTACCCTTTGGGTACGAAACCCTAAAAATGTCAACGTTTTTAAGGTCTTTAACTCACACACTCTTTATTGTGTATGTACTCGTATAATGCCACAATAAGAAAATATCGTTTTGGCAATTTTTCGACAGAAGCACAATTGGCTTATCTAAAAGAAAACTATCTGCAATAAATCGCTCTCATTAGGCAGTGCCGAGTCCAAACACAACATTTATCAAAAGTTCATGATAATTACACACAAGTTTTGTAAAGATTATCTGAATTATAGGTCATTAAAAATGAGGCTAAGCAAAAGCGACTTGAATTAACTTCGGACTTCTACGAGGACGGTTAGACTGGCAATGAATATACCAAATTGGTTCAATATAAGCTCGAAAATACTCCATTCTTAGACTTTCTCTATGAGTTTCGGTTTCGACCAAAAATATAGTTTCGGTCTCTAGTTAACGGCGAATGTGGTGTGCGACTACTGCGCTGCTTTTCAGACACTCTATAAGTTCATCGTAGACAATACTGACATCGGTGAGGGAACTCGGACTTCAAATTGTCATTTGCCCTAGTTGGGACAAAAGTGGGCAGGCATATTAGTAAAAGTGTTTATAATTATTGTCTTTGCAAGTAAGTACAACATGATTTACCTGCATTTAGGCTTTCCCTCGTTACTGACACTACAGTTTCCTTGCAAACAATAATCCTTACAAATGGAAATTTCGCATCTTTCACCCTCATAACCTGCTGTGCATTCACAGACCGGCCCATCTTCTTCATTCATTGAACAGACACCGCTGTTCAAACAATGCTTATGGCATGCGTTAACTTCGCACCTTTTGCCGGAGAAACCAGTTTTACATCTGAAATAATAAATACCTACATGAAACACATCAAACATTTAATAAAGTACGAAACCAGAAACCACTCCAGCCTGTGGACGTCTACAGAGGAAGTCCAAACACTGCTCAATCTCTAGCTATCCTGCCATGCAACTCAAGTAGGAACCGTAAAACCAGCAAAATCAGTTATGGTGAATTTGGACCATAAACTGATTTTGCTGATTTTGCGGTAGTTAAAATTAAATAATATAAATAGACCAGGGTCGATAATTTTTAAAACCAAAAAAAATAATAGTAGGATAAAAACCCATTAGAAAAGGAGGGGAATATTATAAAAATGAAAGGAAAAATAATTTACGGGCGATCTGAGGTCGGGAAGGGGATGGGGGTGAGTTTTTAAGGGTAAAAAACGGTCCTAACTAGCCCCTTCCCCACTTCTCCATGAAATACCTTTTGATGGGGGCTACAATTTTTCGTAGGTAACTCAGGTATATAATTTATCTTAAAATAGTTATAAATAGGCATCTACGCATATAATTTAAAGAAGATTCGACAACTTTCTCCAAATATTGTAGATGTCTTATTAAATATTAATTTTATTAACTTATTTGTTTGTTATTTATAGTAGTATATTTTTATTTGCAATTTTTTTTTATCAATGTAACATAATTATAATCTAACGTTTTTCGAGTAATTAAAGTGTTAACTTTAATAAATAGCTCAAAATTATTTAGAATAATTTAAAAAAAAATTCGAATTCGAGTTTTTTTCGATTTTTTGCATTTTCTGAGAAGATTTACTATAGCCACATATTTATTTTTTCACCATCGGAAAGTAGAGATTTCAACGAACAGAAAACATACCAACTTTTTAAAAAAAGCTGATATTTTGACGGGTGAATTTTCGATTGAAAATTAGGGTGTTTTTCCGATATTAATTCAAAATAAGGTGAAAAAATAAATATTTTTAATCAAATAAATTACAGCGTATTTGGGACATAAAAAGGTTGAAATTTTTGTAAAAGCTAAAAATAAAAAACCAAAAACTTGGTTTTTTGAACTTTTCACATAAATTTTGAGGTTATGTGAAAAAAAAGTAAAACAAAAGTTTTAGATCTTTTTATTACCTACAACTTTGCCATTTGACTTTTTTCGATAGGACTTTTAGTTTTGCCGGAAATCGAGAAAACCCGTTTTTTACCCTTAAAAACTCACCCCCATCCCCTTGCCGACCTCAGATCGCCCGTAAATTATTTTTCCTTTCATTTTTATAATATTCCCCTCCTTTTCTAATGGATTTCATCCTACTATTTTTTTTTTTTCACTTTTTCAAAGTACACTAGACACTATGGCCGAGTTTTCACCTCTAAATTATCGCAGAATTAATGTGAAAAATTATCAAGCACGCGTCACACACACACATCATCAGCCTATTAATGTTCCCACTGCTGGGACACAGGCCTCCTCTCTGTGAGAGGGAATGGGCCGTAATCCACCACGGTTTCCTGACGATGTTTTCCTTTACCATTTTGAGAGCAGTGGTGATGAAATAATTTACACAAAGTAAAGCGCCTGCCTGGGCTCGAACCCACGACCTACAACTTGTAAGTCGCGGCCGATACCACTAGGCCACCATTATCTGCTGTAATTAACAGCCAATCACAAAAAATAACGCGTGCTTGACAATTTATCACATTAATTCTGCGATAATTTAGAGGTGAGAATCTCGGCAATAAAACATCAAAATATATTTTGTTACTAATGTATGACTCGAGTCGGTGTGCTAGGTACCCTAAATATAGATTTGGAAGCTTTCTAGTCTGTTTCTGATAAGCAGTGATAGGGATAATGTGAATGCTTACGATCTGTAAACAATAGGTATACCTACTATCAATGAGTTGTTTTAAGTGACGTTAGTTAGGTTAGGTTATTAGGGTCAGCTCAAACCGAGACGCGACGTGACGCGACGATGCTAGTACTTAATGAGGCAAACATGTTTTACCTGCATTCTGGTTGTCCGTCAGCACTGACACTACAATCTCCTTGCACACAATAGTTCTGACATATTGAAGCTTCCCATCTCTCACCGGTGTAACCCGGTGTAGATTCATAACGAGATTCCTCACTCACTTCTGTACCATGGGAACAAGGAACGCTTACATCTGTAGACTCTGATATCGAGTCGTTCGGCATCAGGTTTTTCAGAGGTTCACAGTTTAGATTTCCTTGAGTTTGTTCCTTTGTTGTATAGTTGGCTGCTATATGTTGACAACTATACCAACTATCTTCTAAGTGAGAAATAGAAAATAGTTTAGGTTCCTCACGTTGTCGTGGGTTCTTATGTAATTGCCAGATTTCGACATCATTTTCGGTCCTCCAGTAGATAAAATCTTTAGATACGGACAATGAATTTGCATACGATTTGTTTTTGATAACATATAATGTTGTTTCATTCTTTCCATTCAAATTGGCACTTTTAATAGGTAACTGTTCATCAGGATATGTATCAATTAACTCCATCCAGTACATTTTCTGTGTCTGTGGATCAATGGCCAAACTTAGTCGCCATTCAACATCTTTCTGTATTAGAATTTCTCTCTCGGAACCATCAAAGCGAGCCCTCTCTATCACTTCGTTTGTGATCCAGTAAATATATCTGTAATTTGTAAATAACTATGAAAATTCAGAAAGTTGAAAATGATTTTGTTGAGTCATAAAACTACACACAATAGCAAAATAGCGACATAAATAACTCACAAAAGGTCGTTTTAGGGTTCCGTAGCCAAATGGCAAAAAATGGAACCCCTAAAGATTCGTCATGTCTGTCTGTCTGTCTGTTTGTTCATCCGTATGTCACAGCCACTTTTTTCCGAAACTATAAGAACTATGCTGTTGAAACTGGGTCAGTAATAAAAATAATAATAATAATAAAAAAAATATTCACGGAATATTACAGTTAGGTACAAGAAAAACATGAGGATAAGTCACAACTAATAGGTAGTCAGTAGATGTATTCTGTGAACCGCATTAAGATTTTCACACAAAAATAGAAAAAGAAACAATACATTTTGGGGGTCCCCCATACTTAGAACGGAAACTCATTTATTTTTTCATCGGTTCCATACTTGTGGGGTATCTATGGATAGGTCTATTGAGGTTGTGTCGACACCCTTGCGCCATCTGATGTTCCTAGTTCGGCGGGCTGTGCTGGCACTGCTGCTGCAGCAGCTGAGGCCCTCAAGCGGCGCAAATACTGTAGCCTAATTGGTAATTACAGTTTTGAGCCGTTTGGGGTCGAAACCCTTGCCAAAATCAAGTAAAACTACCCTGTAATGGTCTACAAAAATGATTTGTTTTTTTTTATATTACGCTAATACATACATACATACATAAACTCACGCCTTTTACGCTAATTTAGCCGGTATATGTATGATTATATCACTTAAAGTAACGTACCCGCCACAACTATCCACGGCGACATCCAAGCATTGCCTATTCGTCGTAATTATATGATTTCCGCCAACTGCTTTATTAGAAGATGCAGGATTTAATGCAAACGAGTAAATATTATAATATCCGGTCCTCCAAAACAGTAATTGTGTGACCGGGTCGTAAGCGACAGCCACGCTATCGCCGGTTTTTATTCCCGTAACTAAATGTTGAATTTTCCTGGTTGATAGGTCAAAGCTGGATATTGACACGTTCGCGTAGTCGTTGTCAGCAAAGATTACCCTGTTGTGAACTGGATCATAAGTTGTGGATTGAATATCTTTGTCCGACGGAATGTCTTCTGTGTGCGTAAGTGTTCCATTGTAATGAAACTCTAATCGTTTGTTTATGCCCATGACTATGTCTGAAACATGAAGATAAGATTTAATAAAAGACTTTTCTTTCCTCATCTTTTTATAACATACGCTGCTCGTACAAATGATTTGCATTCCTGCCAGTCGACATCCTTCTCGAAAACTACGTTCTACAATTTACTACTTACAATGAAAAACAATAAAATACACCATAACAAATTAGGACTTTCAAAAGTTACATAACCCTTAAACTACCTACCTAAATTTGAAACGAAAACAGTTTATGACGGATAACGGAATATCCTGAAGCTTCAAAATGTTCTATTATCGTTGTTTCTTTTTTATATTGATAGTACAAAATTTAGAAAAGCTAGCTTGTGCCAGTGGCTTCACCCGCGTGAAAAGTGTATTCTTATCCCAAAGGAACATTATACCGGGATGAAAAGTAGCCTACGTACTATTTCAGACTGTAATTTATCTCTGTGCCAAATTTCATCCAGATTAGTTCAGCCTTTCTGGCGTGATTGAGATTATAAATTATTAAATACAAAAGACGCAAAACGACGCAGTGACGACCATGTGGTACACATTTCTCTGCGCCTACCAGAACAAAAGAGAGGTAGAGGCCGCCCGCCATTGACCTGCAATGCTTCTCACCGTGATGACTTAGGTGAAGTGAGCTCGAAGTGGAGAGAGCTGTCAGTGATGCTAGGGATTGCCTAATCTTAATATATATAAATCTCGTATCACAATGTTTGTCCTCAATGGACTCCTAAACCACTTAACAGATTATAATAAAATTCGCACACCATGTGCAGTTCGATCCAACTTGAGAGATAGGGTAGGGTAGGGTAGGGTAGGTAGGGTAGGTAGGGTAGGGTAGGTAGGGTAGGGTAGGGTAGGTAGGGTAGGGTAGGGTAGGTAGGGTAGGGTAGGTAGGGTAGGGTAGGTAGGGTAGGTAGGGTAGGGTAGGGTAGGGTAGGGTAGGGTAGTATAGGTAGGGTAGGTAGGGTAGGTAGTTAGGGTAGGGTAGGTAGGGTAGGTAGGGTAGGTAGGTTAGGGTAGGGTAGGGTAGGGTAGGGTAGGTAGGGTAGGGTAGGGTAGGTAGTTAGGGTAGGTAGGGTAGGTAGTTAGGGTAGGTAGGGTAGGTAGGGTAGATGAATGTTTGGTGTTTTTATGGCAAAACAAAGTTTGCCGGGTCAGCTAGTTTATTATATTTACAATCATATCGACAATTTTAAAAGGAAGTGTTAGCTTTATGCCCTTTTCATTTAGAACAAAATAATTGAAATATCTCCAAAGAAAAAAAAACCCTCATTAATATGCTTAGAACGTTGATCCGTACTTTAAATAAATAATAATTATTATCATTATAAAAAAACAGTATCGGGTTAACAAAAAAAACGGCCAAGTGCGAGTCGGACTCGCGCACCGAGGGTTCCGACTTCCGTACAAATCTGTAGACAGGTAGCCTGTAGGTACCGTTTTTTCCTTTCGAGATACGGAACCCTAAAAATATGTAATGTAACAAAAAATTTAAGGTTTTGCGAAATTTTTCCTTTATATGTGCTATAAAACATTGTTTCATGGCAATTTTCAAGATTCTAGGTCGACTGGAAGTACCCTTTAGGTTTTGATTCCCTTGCGAGTAGTTGCGAGTGAAAATATGCGACTTAAATTGCTGTTTCTTTTGATTGCGTTAACATAGAATTATGATTTAGTTACAGCTTAAAGGTATTATAGACCTGAATATTTGATATGAATTTGTAGGTTTTGATTCTCTTGCGAGTGTCGAAAATTTGCGGCATAAACGGCCGTATCTTTTGATTACGTTGGCTTAGAAGTTTGATTTTTTCACAACTTCAAGGGACTGTAGAGTGTAGACTTGAGTATATGATATACTAGTATTTTATTTTGATATTTTACGAAAAATAACTTTATTTTTGGAAGTCGGTGTCCATAACGCATTAAAAAGGTACCTACCAAAGACACCGAATTCCAAAAATAAAGTTATTTTTCGTAAGTGAAATAACTTTGTAGTTTTTTATTTGGAAGTCGGTAGTATAAATAAGGTAAATTAAATACTTAAGAGTGTTGATTTTATTAAACAAGGTTAAATCGTACAGTTAAGTAACTTGAAAAAAATATTTATTGAGATATTTTATTTATTTTTAACCGACTTACCAAAAAGGAGGAGGTTCTATGTTCGAATTCATGAATATATTTTTTTATCCACCGATATCTATGTCATTTGGGGACCGATTTAAAAAAATCGGTTTTTGTTTGATAGAGTATGTTCCCAAATTGGTCCCATTTTAATTTGGTGAAGATTTGATTAAGGACTTTGAAGATATACAACATAACTCTTCAATAAATAACGGCAAACCTCTCGGGATTGCTGCAATCGCGTGTCTGCTCATTGTTTAAACCATTTCATAACATAACATCACGCCAGTACGCTCTTAAGGGGTACGCAGATCTCTCACTTCACCGGTTATGTTCAAGTTTCATGATCTTCGGGTAATCTATTCTGGCGTTACAGGTACCTTACTAAACAACTTGCCTATTAGGTAGGTACAAATAAAAAGTGAAAAATAAAAAAAACTTTTTTGCAAAAAAATACTACCGAATATAAAAAACTACAAAGTTACACTTACGAAAAATAACTTTATTTTTGGAAGTCGGTGTCCATAACGCTTTAAATTGGTACCTACCAAAGACACCGATTTCCAAAAATAAAGTTATTGTCACTTTTCTTGCAAAAATTTTTTTTTGTTTATCACTTTTTATAGCATTAAAAAAAAGGTTATGGCGTAAAAACAATATTGCGTTTGAATTGTGAAAATCAGTTAACGCATTTAAGCGATATTTAGGAATTAATTAAACGCGAAGTGAGAATTTGCCCGGTGACAGTTGACAGCGGGTGAGAGCGCCGCCGCCGCAACCCGCGCCCCGCGCTTGCCTTGCGTTGTCTGCGAATGTTACTTTATCATTGGCCAGAACTAGATAAGTAAAAAGTTAGGTATCTACTAAGTATAAAATATAAAGAAGGTACCTAAATGAAATACAAAAGAGTCTTGTTTTCTTAAATTCATAATTAATAGATGTTTAGACTCATAAATAAAAGATTTTTAATAATTATTAAATTTTCAATAGCTTTAATCATATTCGATAAACCCGATTGTCGATATAAATGTAAATGTACAATCCCTAGTATCACTGACAGCCTACTGACAGCTCAGGTTTCACGGTGATATTTGGACAGAATCGACTCGCTGGTGGTCTAATATAGAAAGAGACGTCAATCAAGCCCAATTACCAGAACAGACAATCAAAGACAGAACAACTTTGCGTAGAAAAGAGGAAAGACCCGTCTAGGGCACGAATATGGACAACTCGTAACGAAATTTCCAATATTTCAATGCCGATACTGATTATCGGAATCTCGGAATAAAGAAAAACCTATATTTTAGCTCCTTGTGTGCTTTTTTTCAGAAAGGCTTGACCTTATTATTCTTTTTTGGGAATAAATTTAAAGTTTGGGTTAATAAATAAGCGCCCGATTATCCAATCACTGGTGATTAAACAGAGACACAATAGAAGAACCTATTATGTCGCTGATAAACGTATATTTTATTCTACTTAATCCAACTTCATACCGAAATTGTGCAATTAACAAAAAAAATTGGATATCTAACGAATGTGCGCAATTCCGATATTGATCTCGGAATTCCGATATTCAGATCATATATCGGCAATCAATATCGGAATTGAAAGATTTTTAAAATTACATGCCCTAGACCCGTCCTTATAATGGGACCGAAGTACAAAAAACGAGGACAAAAATACAAAATTTGTCTCTAAAGCAACTTTAGAACCAAGATTTTGGAACGAAAATCATCGCTAAATTTATGTGACAAACTGTGAATGTGACTGGTAGAATGGACTTTCAACCGCCAATTGTATCACTTCACTTTTTTATTTTATTTGTGACGTGTTGATAATTTATTTCGAGAAACCGCGGGTATCAGCGGATACTAGCTAAAGTCGCGAGCGATATTTTAGCTTCCGATATTTTGTGTGCCCTAATATAATCATTTTTATAATAATTATATTGTTCTGGACAACCAGCGAGGTGGATTATGGCCCATCTCCTCTCTCACAGAGACGAGGCCTGTGTCCCAGCAGTGGGAACACTATAAGGCTGATGATGTTGAATAACATATAATTATCATTTATTCTTTCCAAAGCCATATCAAACACAGTTTACAAATAAGATATACAAGATAAGACAAAATACAAGTGATGGTACCCTGACGTCTAAACTAGGCAGATTTATGTACCTTAGAAGTCAGGAAACCGCTTCCACTCTATATTCCCGTAGCAACCTTTCTGGTGGCTCGCGACGCGATTCGATTTACATCACACCGATAAGGGATTTTTACTGAGCGAAATTGCAAGTACGTCACATGGACGGAATGCAAAGCAATTTGATCGATATACACTCTAAATTTTCTTAGAAAATACGTGAGACAATTTCAACTGCATCGCGCTATCAGGGTCCCTTACTGTCATAGTCCGATGGGACGATAATTCGACACGACCGAAGAGTGATCTGCACCGCTCAGGACCAACGGCTTAGCATGCTTTTCGAGGTGTGTCTCGATAAATGTTGCAATGCCAGCTTGGTTGAATGAATTTTCAACAGCCAATCACAGCAGAAAACCGACAATTATTCGTTGATTACGTTAACATCCCGATTATTGAGTGTTGAGAAATCGGGGGTTATACTCAATTTGAGATAACATTAGACATTTAAATAATCCCATTTTACAGCCCAATCATCAGATTTTGACTCCTATTGCGTCGGTGATACGACAAATGGCAGGTGTATTAAACAGTTAGCTTTGATAGGTTTATGCTTTTTATGCCATCCTTATATTTACGGGATAGAACTCAAAATCGGTTGAAGGCACTGTAAAAAGGAGTAGTAAATATTCCTAATGTTATTCCAAATGGACTATAGTTGGATCCCCTTTTTTTAGATCATTGATACACCAAAAATAACGGCTAAGTGGGAATCGGACTCGCGCGCAAAAGGTTCACAATAAAACTAACTACCTATACTTTAATAAAAACCTAAAATTTGGGAAAAAACATGGAAAATCCTCACTTTTAGGGTTCCATAAGTCCGAGTGAAAAAACGGCCCCCACTATACGATCACAGACAGATCTGTTCATTTGTCGCGGCCAATTTGATTTGAATCTACTGAGCCTGGTCCAGTTCTTTGTTGCACATAAAATGAACCTCTGTGACTCAAACACGGACGCGTAACGTACATAAATCAACAAATATTAAATATGGGGGATCACTTTTGGGGAACAAGTTAGAAAAATAAAAAGTTCTCTAAACTTGGTAACATAACAATTCCAAACAAAAATGTTGAGCACTTTTTTGCTGTGGATGTAAAATGGGCACAATTCTGGAAGGTGTTAAAATGTATGCCAATTACCTCAAATCAGAATAAAATTTATTAAAACTTAACTAGTTTTCAACTTTATGCTTACCCCAATTGAAGCAGTGTACCATCGCCACCTTCAACGCTAACAACACCAACACACGCATCTTGGTCTCCAAACAACGTGTTTTCAGCAAAACTAGATGAGACGTCAACTCTCGATGACAGCTTGTTGAATACAGAAGCGAACTGATAATTTTATGTGAACATGACTCTTAAATAGGAAGCTACATGACAATTGCTCAAATGCTGCTTCATGTGATAAGCGGGCTTCATATGGGTTTTTCATATTTTTAAACAGATTCTTCATTATTTTGTCATTTTAATTTTTGCACGTTGATAGTCGGACCGCTGGTTTCCTGTGAACATAGAAAATATATTTATCAATAGGACGCAGGCATGTAAGTTTCAGGGACACTCTCTGATAAGCGGATCATAAATGTGGAAATTTTACAATTCCATACTAGCTGGTTCGTACGACGGCATTGTATACTTTAAAGAGTAGCCTATGTCCTTCTCCAAGGTCCATTCTATCTCTAAAGCCAAATTCATCAATCTTGATTCAGTGTTTTAGACGTAAAAACGTATTATACAGATCTACTCTCACATTTATCAAATTTGAATGAGTATAAGTATCTAAGTATGGATTCGTTTTAAGTTGATGCTCTCATTGCCTTTCTTACAAGACAGCAAAGACGAGATTATGTTTGATGCATGACAATGTATTTGGGATGCCATCTTTCCTTGTAGCATCCTAACGGCTGCATGAATTTTAATGAGGTGTCTATCAACTCATTTAGGTTGTACAATGGCCAGGTAGAGGACTACCGAATTATGTTTTCCGTAAAGTGACTGGCTTAAAACGCAAGCCTCCGACTGCATTTTATGATTTACGTCTGGTTCTCATCTTTTCACTTCATTTTATTTACTAAATATTTAATCGTTTAGTTTTTATAAATCGCTATTATACATATTTGACGATACTACTATCCACCTCGCAGCTTCTCTAGGTCTAGGCGCTCCCTGCTCTTATCCTTATCGCTGCCACTGTGACAATTTTTTTTAACAGCCTCGGTCACCACGGCCTGTCATGCAGCCGAAATATGATTCACAGCGTGACACGCGAACTTCAACGACAACATCCGACGTGTTCTTATCGCCATCTGCCACGTCCGTATTAGAATCCCATGGCCTGGCACGTGACGATGGATAAATACTGGACGGCATGTCTTTGTTTTCATGGAATATGGGTATGCCTTTGGTGTGTGACGCTACTTGTGTCGATACTCTTAGATCACATAATTAGCTTTAATGTTGTTTCTCTTTGCCTAAACAGTGTAACAATTTTTTGTGACTTATAAATAGATAACTCTTTTCACCATTTTAACCGTTCCAACAATACATACAGTGTTGATAACAACACATTATGATAAGCAGTTTAGAAATTATGAGGGAACCGATGACCATACTTATGGGTTAAAATCATAACCCTCCTTTTGGCTTCCATATAGTCGTGTAAAATTATATCACTGTTCTACCCGCTACGGCATACCCAAGTGTATTGGCTTGCTTGCAAGGTTAAAGCACATTGCCACAGAGTCGAAGCAATAAGCTCAAACTGTACATAGCAATTTGACCTCTATCTCCACTAAGTAATGCACACATTTCTATCCATATAAAAAGACGTTCGCATTCGATCTTAGAATTTTCGAATCCTATCGTCAATTTAATCCGGTACCATTTAATTACCTGCCCGATCCGGTAAAAATATATCGGAAACTCAAAAGTAATCGGTAAGAAAGTATTTTTGCGAAAAATAGGAGCACTTTTTACGTAGCCGATAGGGACGACAATACCATTATTCTTGTAAACGCCCGCTTGCACCACAAACTTTACTCAGAGTTAGTTGCTAACACGAGGGTAAGTAAATAAATATGTCATAATTGGCCGTGTTAGTTAATTACTCGACGTTGTTTAGATAGTCAGCGTGGACAAGCGGGCCTTAGGTCGTTCTTTTGCACTCAATAGTGTTGAGTATGGTTATTAACATGGTGTTTTAACTATATAAATATTCAATCTCTATTGGATTTATCTCATATCTTTGTATCAGTGTATTCAATTGTTGGTGAGCCAAATAAATAAAATAAAATAAAATCTCTCCTCTATCTCTAAATAATATAAATCGAGATCGAAAATACGAATCGAATCTTAAATGTTACTCCTCTTAGGCCCACTTGTACTTAACTCAGAGTTCTAAGTTCTAGATTGCTAAGACGAGGTTGAATTGATAGTTTGTCATACAATATTGTCGTTTGTATTTTTTGCCTTTTTTCCGTTTAGGTGTTGTTTACAAAACAATAGAACGGTATGGAAGAAGCAAACGTGTTGCGCCGACCCCAAGTAACATGGGATAAGGGCAGGCAGATGATGAGGTGTTGTTTACAAAAAAATATCTCGCTAATACTAACTTTCTTCAATAGATAGTCACAACTTATTTCTACGCGATACGGTACTACATGCTCCTGAAATATAAACCTAGGATATTTTTGTGCATTTTTACATATTATGGAAAATTCAAATCTAGGTTTTACAAAAAACTTCAGACCTCTGCGATGCTTTTTCAGCGAGATATTGGCGATAACGTGTTTTTCACCGTTTCAATGGCGCGGCCATGGGGTTTGTTTTATGGGGTCTTACAGCTCTAGAAATATAAACATAAGAACTTTTGTTGTATTTTTACAAATTTTGACAAATTCAAATCTGGCTTTTATAAAAAACTACAGACGTCTGCAGTGCTTTTTAAATGAGATATCGGCGATAACGTGTTTTTCACCGTTTCAATGGCGCGGCCATGGGGTTTTATTCTTACAGCTCCTAAAATATATATATATTTTTTTTTTCTTACTCATTCAATCTGTTATTTATCTCTATTTCAGGTTTCTGCAACCTTTGTTTCAAAGAAATCCGTGGCCACGCGGTTCACCGCGTTTCAATAGCGCGGCCACGTTCAAACCCTTTCAGCTTTTGACAAATTTATGGTTTTGGGAATCAACATATTACAAAATCTAGGCATAGCTTTTTTTAAATAACGCCGTGGCTGCGCCGTCGAAACGCACACGATGCAGTATATAGATGACCTTATGTCTTAGACAAGTGGCATTCTATCATCAATGTATGGTATTGCCGAGTGCTATCGAAAGGTCTCGCCATCAATCACATATGTTTTGGTATGTCGACAATCACCATTGCTGACAGAGTAACACTTTGTCTAGAAGCTCCGTACTTCAGGCCCTTTTTGAAATCAAAAACTAACTACGACTTCTCTTACGCAGGCTAATTAAAAGGTTTTTGGCAAGTAAAGTATTTTTTCATGAACAAATTTTCGTTAAGTACGTAGATAAAAATTTACACTGTGTATAAAAATACAGTAATTGGATGGTATGTTCTCAAGGTATTCATGTCTTTAGGTACGTCTAGTACACCCCTCCCTATGGGAATACGGAATACGGATGAAATCTGCTCCACTGGAGGGGCAATGTAGTATGAATACAATTCAAGCGCCTACCTGAGCCTCACTTATTTTGTAGCCTACCAGGATTTGAGAGAGAGCATGAGTTTTATGCCTAGTCATGTATGGCCATTTATGACACATATATGTTTAAAAATGGTTTTGGCGTCTAAGGACTGGCAGAAGAAACGTTGGTCGTCCGGCGGCAAGATGGGCAGACGACATTGTTGCCATCACGGGCAGAACCTGAATGAGGCTGGCTCTATGCTCAGCAGTGGGCGAACCCGGGCTGCGAATATACAGAAAATAGTTAAGCTAGATTGGCACTGTGGTAGAGTGATTGGCATTTAAGCTATGGGGATGTTTCAGCATGTTCTATAATACAAAACACACCTTCAATATGTGCTACAAAAGAAATAAGTAACATTACTTTGTTTTAACACTGTCGGAACAAATTGGTAATTCAAAGGACTTTGCGAATGCTATTGTCAAGTACAAAAGTCAGTAAGTGCGACATTTTTAGTAGCTCAAATTGAAACCTTTTGGCTTTCATTCACACTATCATTCGGCTCAGTTTTCAAACTGACTAACTAATTTTTTATCGATAACCGAATGGCATGTTGTCTGATCTCCAGAAACAAAACCGGGTTACGGAATCTGTCAAAACTAAATTTACTCGATATAATTAACCTCCATCATAGCATAGAAGAGACATCAATACATATAATAAATCTGTAGAAAAGTCGTTTTTTATACATAGCTTAAAAAATAGCCAGGGTGTTAAACGAGAACCAACAGAACCCATTGCCAGGATTTTTGGAATTTTTGTGTGTTTGCCTGTTTATCTATTTATTTGTGCACGCATCACGTAAAATCTACGAAACCAAAGTAGATAACTTTTTGTCTACATTAAAATTGTGCGTGACTTGATGTATTACTTAGATTTTGTTTTATCGCAATCGGTTCGCTCTATCAAAAGTTAGATGAATTTAAAGTTTAGTGTTCAAGAAGTACCTAAAATATCGCAACATACGCAATTCAGATACTCGGACTGTTGAACTCCATATTCGATAGATGGCGTTTTTGCATTTCGTAGAGAAAAACACTCC
Source organism: Anorthoa munda (assembly GCA_945859665.1). Classification (NCBI taxonomy): domain Eukaryota; kingdom Metazoa; phylum Arthropoda; class Insecta; order Lepidoptera; family Noctuidae; genus Anorthoa; species Anorthoa munda. The sequence continues at coordinate 4,417,986 of OX243893.1, forward strand.
ACTTTTGATCAAGTACATAGGATCACAAACGTAATAGAAAACGCTCTTAAAGACAAGAAAGTATGCTCTACTGTATTTCTAGAAGTGGTGCAAGCGTTGGACAAAATATGGCATGAAGGCCTTATATACAAACTCAAGAGCCTGTTACCGAAGCAATTTGCAGATATATTAGAGCCCTACGTTCTAAACAGAGTCTACGAATAAGACAAGAAGAAGCCTACTCATAACTGAAACAAATAAAAGCTGACGTACCGCAAGGAAGTGTTTAGGTCCGGTCCTGTACCTTACACATACATTACTGTTACTATACACTTGTGATATTCCTAAATCAGAGCAAAACACGATTAGTATCTTTGTTGATAATACAGTCTTATTGGCTGTAGGAAACAGCCACGGAGAAGCAGTAGAAAAGGTACAAATGACTGTTAATCAAGTTTATGACTGGTCCAAAAAATGGAGGATTAAACTTATTGAATCCAAATATGTTCACATAGATTTTACGAACAAAAACATCAGTATTCTCCAGTATATATTAATAATAAACAAGTCTCATACGAGAATACAGCCAAATATCTGGGAAACGACGTCATAAAGAAAAAAAAGAAGCACTCGACCTCCGATATAAAATAATGTATTGGCTGCTTGGAAGAAACTCTATGCTGTCTGTGCAAAATAAATTATTGCTATACAAACAAGTCCTGATGCCAGTTTGGACTTATAGTATTCAGCTATGGGGCTGCACCAAACAGAGCAATATATTAATTATATAACGATTCCAGAACAAAGTGCTAAGGGCAATTGTAAATGCACCTTGGTACATACGAAATGTTGACCTCCATCGGGACCTAAAAGTTGAGACCATTGAAAAAGAGATCCAGAAATTTGCAGAAGCTCACGAAAAGAGACTTCATCAGCATGTGAATGTCGAAACAATCCAGCTTCTCGACCACACAAACATAATGAGAAGACTAAAAAGAATAAAACCGTACGAGTTAGTGTTTAGTGTTAGTGAATGTGAATTGCTATTTACAAATGACGGAAAATATCAATTCTGCTTCGATATTTGTGAAGTAAACAGATACAAAATATAGCTGGTAACCTCCAAGGAAAATAAATTCTAATAACCGACTACGAGGAAGACAACTTTTCATCGAAAATCATCATGAACAAGTTCTGTGAATATGTGAATAAGCAAAATTATCATCTCTGTGGCACCGAAAATCTGCGCATAATCCAGACAGAGTCATTACACCCGCCCAAAGTTATTGAATGGTGTTTATAATTGTATTAATTCATTATTGTAATGAGAACAATAAAATAACACTTTTTATAGCACCCTGCATATTGTTTATAATAGTTCTCCGAGAGAGAGTTAAGTTTATAATTATACTATAATTATCCCACTTTTATCCATAGATAAAAGTGAGATACCTCTTCTTATCATCGCCTCGCGGATAAGATCCCTGTCACCAGGGTAATGCTGTTGCGCATGTGGAGGGTACTGAAATCAGTTGATAAAGTTAAATTATTATTAACCCTGAATGTTATAACCATGGCGTTATCAGACTGAATGTTTCGTAATTATTTTAATATCATAGTAAACGGAAGCAACGCATAAAAATAAAATCCTGACCATGAAATTGTAAAAGCATTAACTGCGTACGCATCCGGATCTCTGTGCCAGGAGACGTATCTTGGACATTTATTGTTTAACCGTCTGGCGAAAAGATCTATCTTTGGCTGTCCTAATTTTGTAACGATTTTATAGGCATAGTCTGCAAGTTGGCACTCCATTTCTGCATGTGTACATTTTTATTCATGATCTGCTTCAAAATTCTCCGAAGAGCTAATATATGAAAATAGATATCCTACAGTCAGTCTATTTAGGGATTGTAAGGTTTTTGTACTTCATGTGGTTATACGTAAACACATCTGCCTTAGGTATGATCCCAGTTCTCGAGATAAGCGCCAACGCTATAGAATTTGCCCTACTCAAAGCTGTAGGACGACACTGGCCCAGATACATTTTTATGGTATCGGAAGACATCTTTATTATAAAACCAATAAACATTGCTCCATTTATTCTACTGCTTTTCAGGCATATAGTATACGGGTATTTGGCTGTTTACAAGTAAATAGCTAAGACAAAACACAAAATCTCATAAAGTTGTCATTCCTATAATACACAAGCTATACACGAATTCTCTCCTATACACAAACCCGCAAAATCACAACTCCACATTCAACACACTTACACAAATGAAAAGGCTATGGTTTATTTTGTCTTATCACTTCTCTAACCTCTGACCCTTTGATGTAATTTTTGATATACAACACAAATGTGAGGATCCTGGTACCCATAACACAAGTTAAATATTTCTTTGGGTGCCAGAATTAATTACAAATACTACTGATACAAATTGTTTCTCGTTAATGTGAATTTGTTATTTTTGCGTAATGTTCATATGTGTTAGATTGTACAAATTTGGTTCTAATAAACAATTTGTTTATTTATTTATGAAGCGAACACATATAAGTTTCTATGTTCGCACCATTGCCAAAGTTGCTTTGTAACGTCTGTCAAATGGGGGAACTGGATGCTTCCCATCCTGTTCACGTAGAAAATAGCGGCGGTAATGTCATTTCGAAGAACAATCTGGGAGTCAGATATATCTTTTGCAAATATTTTAAGGCCAATATAAGCCACCATTATTTCTAAATAGTTGATATGCTGCCTGAGTTCATCGTCTCCCAATAGGCCACCAGCTCTCTGATCTCCAATTCTCCACACGCAATTCCCAACCAGTTGTTGAGGCATCAGAGAAAATGTTAAGGTCATATTTATCTTTTTTAGGGTTCCGTACCCAAAGGGTAAAAACGGGACTCTATTATTAAGACTCCGCGGTTCGTCTGTCTGTCTGTCTGTCCTTCTGTCACCAGGCTGTATCTCATGAACCGTAATAGCTAGGCAGTTGAAATTTTCACAGAATAAAACAAATATTTAAGTGGGGCTCCCATACAACAAACGTGATTTTTTTGCCGTTCTTTGCGATAATGGTACAGAACTCTTCGAGCGCGAGTCCGACTCGCACTTGTTTAATTTTACAAACAAGTTGATCGATAGCATGATTCCACCATTGTGGTCTAATTTTAATGAATTAGGTATATTCATAACTGTTTCGTAATTATTGATTGTATTTTTTAAATTAACGTATTTACATCTTCCAAATAGTTTGGTATAGAGCCAGCCGTACTCCACAGCTAGGCAGGCAGACACCAAAAGACTAACAAAGCTAGCGAAAGCTCTGATATTTCATTGATTTTAATTTGTCATTTTTTGCTTATTTATTTAACTTTTGCGTTGCGCGCGATTCGCGCGATACTGCGTTAAACCGTTTTAAGAAAATAGCGCATAGCGCCAAGTGAGTGCCACGATAGCGTTTGCTATATGTTACGTATATTAAGCACGCTGCTTTAAGTTGCTTTACGTTATATTAACCACCACTACTTCAAGGGCTATTTTAGGTGTGGCTAGAGTTAAAATAATGCACGAGACAAAAAAATACGTTTTATGAGGTTTTACTTATCTAATCAAACTACTAATGTCAATGATGACGTTGACGTGTATGCAATGTGGTTCGTAAATTTGCCACCGCTACTGCCCGTCTGGATAGCATAGTGATAAACACGGTGGCCTACTATGCCCAAGGTTCCGGTTTCGCGTCCCAGCTAAGGATAGGTGTTATTTATGTTTTCGTTTCGGTGTGGTGTTCTGGAGCGCTACTAGATGTTGCGCTTCAAAACTGTCTTTGCTTTTTTTTGTATGAAGTTGATATTCTACTCCCTAGAGTAAATAATATTCTGTGCAGGCAGGCAAGTTGGGAAGGTAGGCAGATAAGTAGGGTAGGGTTGCAGTTGAGAGGAGCGAAGCCGCGGGCACAGCTAGTTAAATAATATTCGTCTTTTAAGTCGATAGTGCATAAGTAACAATCTCGTGAAATCAGTTTTAGTACAGTTCTCAAGTCTTACAAGTTCCACTTCAAGTTTCAAGTGATTTGTATCGATAAATTAAGTTTAAGATAAAACGCATCTTCCCGTTTGGCTTGGATATTAAATCAGATTTGACAAGTATTGGTCGGACCGAGCTTCACATGATGAATGCTGAAATAGTTCCTAATGATAATAAATTATCGATGGCTTCCATGAAATGAGCCCTTTCTGACTCAGAATGTTTACGAATACTAGGAGGTATTGATTGAATTGGTAATCGAGAAAAGGGAATTTTATAACCCTTTATATATGAAAGGATCATTAGATCATGAGTGATCATTGACCATTCTTTATAAAAAACAAGGACAATCCACCAGCAGGTTATACCGTGTTTAGCGACGTCTGTGTAAACTTCTTGTTTGCAGGCTTACCAGGCCGGTGCGCGGTGGTTTAAGATCAGTACCAGATTTATTTATGGGTCCGCAGTTTTTTATAGTTTCGGCTTACTTCTCACCGAAAAGAAGGAAGCTTATCAATTTTTGTATTTTGTAGCTGCACTTTGACTTCTTCCTTTACGGCATTCAATAGGCAGTATGAGTAAAGCGGTGTTTTTCTTCCTAGCAGACAATAGTAATAGTAATATAGTAATAATTTATTTGACAAAAAATACATAATTACAGACGACACTTGACTTAGGTTGCAATTGGTGAGGTACTAATACACGATCAATGACCCCCATGCTAGGAAATGCCTGTGTTACAGGGGCGTAATATAAGCATGATGGCTACTCATACGGAAGTAATGGATAAGGTTAGTTGTTTTTGTTTACTTTAAATAGTTTAATCGCGATTAGCGATAATAACTGAGAAAGCTGCTTTTATTTCTGCGTTGAATTCTAGAGGATCATACAAATTGGCATTTTCAGGAGTTAAATAATTTTCTCTAAGCTCTTTACATTTAATCAATGATGAAATGAAACGAATAAATATTTTTGTATATTTTGTCGATATGGATTATCTGTTGTAGGATCAGTGCCTAATATATCCAACAGTTCATTATCAAGCCCTGAGACTTCTTTTGCAGATATCATCGTATCTGCAAGCGGAACAGGCTATGGGACTACAGGCGGTGGAGGATCCGCGGGATCCGGCGTTACTATCGCGACAGACTGAATCTGGGCAGAGTTTTCGTCGCGTGATTTGCTGGGGAGTGGATGTGGCTCCAGCATATCTCGGGCTGCGTTAGGTCTACATCTGTTTGTAGCTTGGCAATGCGAGTCAATATTATATTGTAAGTGACAGTCCAAAGTTATGATAACACGAACTGCCCGCAAACAATTTTATCTAGCACCATGGCACAGTCCCTTTGTACTGCTCGGCGGGCCGGAAATGACTACATACTTATCGTAACAATAGAACAAGTTGTTCAATATATTAAAATCTTTAATGTTTTCAATGTTAAACACTCGTTAGTCACATAATAGTCTAAAAGACTGAACTTAATGGTTAGAAATGATCAGAGTGAAACATTCCCAATGCAAGCAAGTACTGTCCGTAAACTATTATTTCGTAAAGAATAATTAAAACTTATTTTGTATGGCTCGACCGTAACACTAATTTCTCGAGCAGAAATCACTTTTATTGAAGTATGTACCTTGTTATTGGTAGGTAGGTACAAAGTAAACTAGATGTGTTATCTCGTATCCTTATATTTTAATAACAGATGAAGATCGTTAAGCCATCAAATTAAATAAAAATAATTGTGTTATGGTTACTCGTAAGTAGGTCAACACTGCTTAATATTATAGTACATACCTTGATCATCTAACGGAGAATCACCATTCTCAGCACAGCACATGAGTTATCCGAGTAATACGTATCACGCGATCGACGCCGTTTCCGTTTGTATTTTCTTTGTAATATTCTAATTTTATGTTTTATACGATCACAATCATCACCTTTTCGTTTAGGCATTATTTTAAAATTATAACAATAACAATAGATATTAACTTTATAAATAAATAACTCTTATCGCGAGCGTGTGTGGAACGGCGCAGCACTAAAAAGCGAATGACATCAGTGTTGCCAGTGGCAGATAGTCAAATAATACATGAGACAATCTCAAAATGTTTCATTTTCATGGAAAAAGTTACTTTGCCTTATTGTATGTGAAAACATACACATACAATAAGGCAATATACACATATCGGTCAATGTGGCGACGCCTGGGGGAGGCCTATGTCCAGCAGTGGACGTCTTTCGGCTGAAATGATGATGAATGATGATGATGATGTGAAAAACGACACCAACACGCTCACTCGCTCGCCGGAGTAAGCGGGATGGAAGATTTAGAAATACGCGTAAATGAGTGAGTGAATATTCAATAAGTCAATTTGAGTGTCACAAAATCAGATGCGACAAAACGACGAACTTAAATTTTTCAAAATGCGTTCCGTTTCACGATTATCTTTTGTTTGCCAAAAATATTTCAATTTTTTTTATTAAGTCCTAAAAGGGGATTTAATCAGTAATATGGGAATATATTTATTTACATAGATAAAAGTATATACAGTGTATAAAATACTTAAATAACTAAAAGTAACGTATAAGTTACATTTTGAGTCGTGTTACATGTAGGTTATCATGAGAAGGTCAAAGTAACGTAAAATGTAACAAAAGTTACATTCTGGCAACGCTGAATGACATAGTGTTACTTAATATTTAGCGAATGACCCGGATTGCGGGCACAGGAATCAAGTGGAATAAAAACTGCAATAAAAACTTCAGAAGACATCAAAATATTCTCAAAATAGTGTGGAATGGTGTGTTCTTCGCGTTAATACAGGTGTATAACTATAAAATGCTAAAACATTTTTATCTCGAGTACGAAGCCTGGAGTATAATGGTTCTTGGGGCAAACAAAATTTTGTTTTGTTTATTACTTGCCAGGCTGCTTTTGATTTGTTTTGTGAAACATTTATAAAATGGTTATTTTGGGCTTTCGGGGTAAATTTTATTATTTTCCTGGAAAGTGTGGCATATTATTTTAAGACAAGTTTATTTTTGAGATAGGCAATCCTCACTAAGAAATATCTATAGTATATATTCCCAGAGTAGCTGTCTCTGTGTTTAAGGTTCCGTATACAAAGGGTAAAAACGGGATCCTATTACTAAGACTCCGCGGCCCGTCTATATGTCTGTCTGTCACCACATTTTCAAATTCTAATGTTCTTTTGTTTGTTTTTATTACATCGATATTGAAGTCGTATTTTTATTTGTAAGTGAAATAATTGTTCGCATAAAGTCTTCCACATCACACGTCACATCATCAGCCAATTAATGTTCCCATTGCTGGGACACAGGCCTCCTCTCAGAGAGAGGGAATAAGCCGTAATCCACCACGCGGGCCCAGTGAGGGTTGGTGGATGTCGCATGTCTTCGAATTTTTGGTCCTAGGACATGCCGGTTTCCTCATAATGTTTTCCTTCACCGTTTTGAGAGCAGTGGTGATGAAATAATTTACACAAAGGTAAGCGCCTGCCTGGGCTCGAACACACGACCTACAACTTGTAAGTCGCGGCCGATACCACTGGGCTACCACTGCTCGTCCAGTCTTTTATAAAATACGTTTTAGTTAAATTTAGGTATTCTATATACGCAGACAATTATAATATTATGAGTTATCAGCTCTATACCACAGCACTCGAAAATACCGGTCACTGATTGCTTTGTTACTTCCGTTAAATCTCTACAATGTAATCCTATTCGAACAAATATACAGGTTCCTCCTCGTTTAATATTTCTCGAAAAGAAGGCAGCTAGGCAGTAATTAGGTAGATGTAGCAAGCTCTCGTAACCTGTCTCAACTAAATGTTCTGCTCGTTTTCTTAATTACTAAAGGGTAATCTTGTCTGCGCTAGACAAGATTAATTCGTGCCTAGATCCGATAAAATTCTTGTCGTGTACGTGATGAATTGTTCGTGTACGTTACGAATTCTTGACTGAAGAGTTTATATCTGCTGAAGACGTCATAGCCCGAACCGGCCGGCCGGGATGACGGTCGGCTTATCAGGCCTTTTTAACCCGACTGCCGAAGGAGGGTAATGTGTTTATCAGTCTATGTATGTATGTTTGTTCCTATGTGGCGTTCGTCAATTTTTGTGTTGTGTGGATAAGAGTGTAAAAAAGTTCTTAGTTATAACCTTGTATTGGGGTTGTGGTTAAAATGAATGATGGAATGATGGAAATGAGGAATGTGAGCATCATTAGTTTTAGTAGAGTAAAGAAGATCTTGGTTAAAACCTAGGGTTGGGAATCCGGAAAAGTTTGAATTTTTGTAACCAAATGATGCTCAAACCAATAAAATCATTTTAATTCAGAGGTGCATTATAATAGTGGGCATTGAAAGACGGGTGTAGAATTATGAGAAAACATGAGAATATGTGACCTTGGTTGTTTAATGGAACCAGCTACCACCACTTGTGTGGAATGTAAAAAATATGTAGTATCCTTGTTCTGGTAATATCTGTATTTCGGTAAGTCAGTTGTAAGCTTCCGTATGGAGCTTAGAATCCGCTGCATAATATCGTCGCCATTATAACTTTAGTCGAAATACGTCACTTGTGAAATATGGGTCAACATCTACCCTTCATAAATGCCAATTTTAATACTAAAACTGCTTGCAGCAAGTAACTAGTTTTGGTAGGCAAGCAATGACCAGCAAGCTGCTTAGTAAGTTAACAATTTAATCATAAAGGGTCTAACAAAAACATAATTGGTCTCTAAAGGGAAACATAAATGCGACATGTGGGTGTACTCTGCCTAAGCTGGCCCCCTTCTACCATCGGTCATCTAGACGCACTGCAAGTTACCATCCTCATCTAGTTGCCATTCCACCAATTCGCACCAAGCGTTTACAAACATCCTTCATAATGCGCACAGCAAAAGAGTGGAACTCACTACCTGCGTCTGTTTCCAAACGCATATAACCCGAATCTCTTCAAAGTTAGAGTGAACAGGCTTCTTCTGGGTAAGCTCAGTCCATCGTCGACTTTGTCTGTTTCACCTCTGACCGAGACTAGAGCCAAGAGCAAACCCATAATTAATAAAATAATTAAAATAAATCTTCTAGGGAACACAGGCGTGATATTATGGTATGTTACTAATACACCGAAGAAAACTATAAACAACCTTCGATTACCTGTCTCAGTTCTATTGAACTGAAAGCTATTGCGTTCACCGATCTTATTATCAAGTCTTGGTTCAATCGTATGATAACTGATATCTAGGGCCGAATTAATTGATAATTAGATGCAGTTAACATACAGTTCTCCAGTTTAGATTTGCAGTTGTTATTTTATTAGAGCCAGGGATTAGTTATTAATTCGAATTAGGAGATATTTTTTATAAAAGCGAAATTAATAGGCGAAAGTAATTTTGCGATAATATTCTAATTAAGTTAGGGTGATCTTGATTAAAGGCTTTTGATTCGATTGGTTAACTTTATTGGAATCATCAGTATGGTTTCAAAATTAAATCAATTAGCAAGATAATTCGCTTTACTCGTGAATTTTAACAAAATTGTAATTTTAATGAAATTTACATAGTTCCATCGATGATGAATTCAGTCCACCGCCAAAAGTTCTTTAGGAGTGACAGTACTTCACGTTTGTTTGGATTATTGCCTTTAACATATTATACTGCCGTAATTACTGAAATTATTAAAAACCATTGTCTCGAGCGAGGCGAGTCCGTGCCCAAGTAGCACAAACTAGTTGCTTAAGAGCTTTGGAGCCAAAGATTATTCCCAAAGGCGCCAAGCTCAAGCGCCAGAGCGTGCACTGCAGACCTTATGCAGCCGCTTTGCAGCCAAAGGGGAACGACTTTTTGCAACCTACAGTTCCATTAGAACTTCAAAATAGTGGCATAAAAGCGCTACAGGAGCTGCAACTAATAATTAACACCACACTTACTGCCAGTTTCCCAGCTCTCAATTATCGGGCTGTTAACGTAATCGAGGATTAATCGCCTGTTAATTCTACTTTCAGTTTCTCAACATCCAAGTGTGACAAGTGGTTGACAATTTGTCACATTTGAGTAAAATCTCGAATTAACCGCATGTTACAGCAGTTTTGGGTTTCTGAGCACCTTTTTTAAAGTTAATCTCTTGTCAACGAGCCTAATTTATAATTGTTGGAAATTGGTCGATTATTCGCGGATTAAAATTAATATTATGCTTTTAAAGGCACATTTGTATTAAATTTATGTTACGATAAAAAGATAATAGGGGTCGGCGAAAACTGTGGTATGGGTTGAATTATAAAACAAATGTTAATTTATATCAATTAATTAATTACCAACATTAAAAAAAAAATAGGATATTACAAACTTTTAAATTAATTACATTATAAAAACTTGACACAATTATCAAAAATTGTTGTTTTGTATTGAAATAAATAAATAAAAAAAAAAACAAACTGTTACTGACCTGGGAATCGAACCTTCCTCACGCTAGTGCGCGTGAGGAAGGTTCGATCCCCAGGTCAGTGTTGACTGTACCCTGTACTTAGTACTTACTATGGTCAGCTTTTGGATAGGTTTGTGTTTAACTTAAAGCGGCTGGGGTGCTGACCGCGCCAGGGTAAGCACAACTTACCAAAGTCAGTCTTGGGATGGGTGACCACTTTTTTTTGGATCGCTTGTTTATGGATAGGTGACTCCGCCAGGGTAAGCAACACTAACCAAGGTCAGTCTTTGGATGGGTGAGCACTTTTTTTTGGATCGCTTTTTTATTGATAGGTGACTCCGTCAGGGTAAGCAACACTAACCAAGGTCAGTCTTTGGATGGGTGACCACTTTTTTTTGGATCGCTTGTTTATGGATAGGTGACTCCGCCAGGGTAAGCAACACTAACCAAGGTCAGTCTTTAGATGGGTGACCATCACCACAAAAATGTTGATCACCCATCCTTTGACTTTATCACCCCACTAGGTTAAACAACATCTAACAAGGTCACCCATCCAAAAACAAGCGAACCCAAAAAAAGTGGTCACCCATCCAAATAGTGACCTTGGTAAGTGTTGCTTACCCTGGCAGGGTCACCCATCCAAAAACAAGCGAAGCAAAAAAAAGTGGTCACCCATCCCAAGACTGACCTTGGTAAGTGTTGCTTACCCTGGCGGTGTCAGCCATCCAAAACAAACGAAACAAAAAAAAGCGGTCACCCATCCAAAGAATAACCTTGGTAAGTGTTGCTTAACCTGTGTGGGGTCACCTATCCAAAAACAAGCAAACCAAAAAAAAAAGTGGTTACCCATCAAAAAATCGACCTTGGTAAGGTTTTCTTAACCCAGCCTCTCAAGATAAAATACTATTTAAAGTTACTGATTACGTTATAGAAGTAAATGAATACCAGCTAGGGTAGCCAACCGAAATAAATTAATGCCGATTATTTAATGTAACAATCGATTACGTAATTTCTCGATGATGAAGTGTTGAGAAACTCACTGACAACTGACGGCTGGTTAATTTGTGACAAATTGTCAGCTGATTTGAGATGTGACGTCGACTTCAGAAACTGGCCCTGAAGCTCTTGTGGCGCTTATTGAATGAATGACAGGTTTAACTGAACGAATAAAGGATCACTGATCATTTACCTTGTCTCTCATTTATTAAATACATCTGTTGTATGAGTCAGACATTCTGAATACAAATAAACACTAATGAAGTGAATTTAATTATTAGGTGAGTGTTTTTGAGCTATATTTTGGTATTATATGCAAGTGGCTAAAAACGCAGATCAGTTTATCGTGCATCTAGTTGACATTATTGGAGTATTTTTAACGCGCCTCTATAATTACCTCAGAATATCGTAAAATATGTAAAATATTATTATATAAATAAAAATATATCACATACCTACACGATATAGAAATTACATACTTGACTACTTTTGTATTTAGTAAGTTACTGGTTCTATATTTAGTTATATTTTACTACAAATTGTGATAAAAACCTATACATTTCTCAAGTAATGATAAATAATTGTCTTGTAAGCATGGCGTCTATGAGAAGCAACTTCAACCTTAATACTTCCTCTCTGCGCGTCAAACCGTTATGTTTCACTATTCTGAAGGTCGCACTCACTTTTAAGGATACAATCACTTTTATTTCGTACTTACTGCAGGTATCGAACCACACTAATGGTTATTTGTTTAGAGATCCGTAGAACTTCTTGAAAACCCTAAAATACGATGATCGTTTGTAGCTGCTTCTATATTTTTCGCTCTTTCAATTGTTTAACACTTACTATGTCTTACCATGTTTTCAGAATGCCTTTCAAAATAATTCAAACATATATAGTGAACAACAAAATAAACAAGAACTTTGCATCTGTCCATCTACGTGGGAAAAACATGGAGTGTTACACTGGCCGAACATGTTCTCTGTGTTATTATATTAAAACTTTCAAATGGTTGAATTGCAAATAGCAATGGTACGTTTTATGTCATTTTTAGGGTTCCGTACCCAAAGGGTAAAAACGGGTCCCTATTACTGAGACTCCGCGGTCCGTCTGTCTGTCTCTCTGTCTGTCTGTCACCAGGCTGTATCTCTTGAACCGTGATAGCTAGACAGTTGCAATTTTCACAGATGATGTATTTCTGTTGCCGCTATAACAACAAATACTAAAAACAGAATAAAACAAATATTTAAGTGGGGCTCCCATACAAAAAACATGATTTTATTGCCGTTTTTTGCGTTAATGGTACGGAACCCTTCGTGCGCGAGTCCGACTCGCACTTGGCCGGTTTTTTAAGTAAGGGCTCACTTTTTTTCTTCTTTCTTTTCTTTTGACTACCTACAGTGAAAATGTTTTCCTTATTTTTATGCCTTAAATCGTGGTGCTGCTACAGTGTCTAATCCGCCAGAACAAATCCAGATTCAGGAACCCCTATATGCTGTTGCTGTTAATGAAACTACATCTGTAGTTACTGTTAACAATGAAACTACTTCTGTTCCCGTAGTAGCTATTGACCCTTCAGATTTGGAGAAAATTACAAGCAACCAAGCGTCTGTGTGTGTGAAATGTCCCGAATATTTATTTTTATGATTAATAAACGTGTTGATTATGCCAATTATGTAAGTAAGGGTCAATTTGCCAAAGAAACATGTTGATTTTGATTCAAATATTTGGTCTATTTCGATTCACCATGTCAGACACATGAAAAGACACAATCTTGTGCAAATATTGTTTATACTGTTGTTATTTTAGAATTTACCTAGTTTAATTATTTTAATAATGTCAATAATGGGCCAATTTGCCAATAAAACAAGTTGATTCTATCTCAAATATTTTTTATTTCAATTCACCAATACAATTATACAAGAGGCGGTTCGATTGTACTAGTTACAATGTGTGTAGTAAAGGAACAAAATATAAATCCGATTCATATCTAGTGACCACAAGTTTACATTTAACATCACACGGCGAACACACGTACTCTGAACTTTTATAATATGCCACACCAAGCTATAACTTTATTTTCCTCTGTAACTGGTCCGTTATCACTAATTACGTAAACAAAATCTACGGGACCCTCGCTTGTGTTTGTTGAACTCGAACTTGGCGCATTATTACGCTCCTGCTGCTATTGTAAAGCCTTAATGTCGCTATTAGTAAAACAGTCGATCAAATTGCTACTTAAGTCTGCGCAAAAGTACAAATCACTTCTGCAATGAAACTTTCAGTGGTAGAACAGTGGTAAATTATATTTTTACAGTTCCGTTAAAAAGTCTGCAACTAAAGTCTTTATACAGTTCTGAAGCGTACAGCAGCGGCAATAGAAAAAAAATTGCAGCTTTAAGCTTTAACATACATGTTTTAACTCTCTTTTAAAGCTATAGACGGCAATAGGTTGTAAAATGAACTCTTATAAAGCCTAGAGTGGCATTTGGTTCAGTTTCTGCTACCCCTAGTGACATTTACAGCTATGAGCAGTTATGGAAGCAATAGTAGAACTTAAAACCACTTTCTGCACCCCTAAAGCGCTACTGTACAGCTAAAAGTTGCAAAATAGGCTGCTATTTCCACTAGTGTGCTATAGTTGGGTGGCAACGAACCTGTTAACTATACCTTAACAAGACCATAGACAATAACTAACAAAACTATTTAAAGAAACAACGAGTAACTTGAAAAAAGTGCTAAAGTAGCTTGTATGCCACTGTGACAATGACCAAGCAGCAGCCTTATTGCTTTGCCTTGCCTTAATGAATTCGGCAAGGCAAAGGGCAAAGAGTATTAACAATCGACCAATCACATGGTGAGAAAAAAGACTCGATGTGGATTTCCGTCTATGTGATTGGTTTTTCGCGCGTATCTTGTATGTAAATATGTTTTTTTGTATGTAATATTCTTTATTACTCCATATCTTTCAAACCGCTAGACGGATTCATATAATTAAGAGATCGTTAGATTGGTCTTGACCGCTCAAGTGTTCTTAGATAGATAAAATTAAAAAAATACTAATAATAAAATTAAAAATATGGTAGATTTTGGGCGCCATATTGTCCGGGTCCCAATTTTTTTCCTTCCAAACCTATCCAGTGGGGTAACAAAATGAACGGTTTTAAGAGGTGATTGCAAAAATATATACCACTTATATGTTTAAAAGTAATCCTTAAAAAAATATGATAACTAATAAGTTGTAAATAAAAAAGTAAATTTAAAAATCAAAAACCCGACTGCGTAAAAAGCGAACTTAAAAGCTTTAAACAAGAAATAATCATGCTGTGCATCTTTGTAAAAACTACGTATCATAAAATTGTGTAATCAGGACAAGCCATGGGTTCCTCATATAGCTAGAGTGCAACATGAGCATATAGATCTACTGCCTGCACTCGCATTTAGACCGTTTTCCACCAAATCTGGGTGATTTTAGTTAGGAGCAGGGTGAAAGATTCCTTCAGGATCTTTGGACAATGGAGGGGCGTTATCATGGACGGTGGGACTCACATTTGATGGTAGACTATTGCTGGAGTTTGCAACGAGATCTACCTAAAGTCTTTTATTCAAGGAAAACTTATAATAGATCATTTGATAGTGTTCAATAGAAATTTTGTTAACTGTATATTTCAAAAAGTATAGCTGTTAGCCAACAAATTTTTTTCATAGTCAGTGCTATAGAAATAATAAAAAACAGAAAAAAATAATGGAATAATGGAAACTTGTGTTGACCAGTGTAATTTGTCAAGAATTATGAAAAAGAATAAACCATTTTGAAAACTGACGTTCGCTGATATAATAATAATACCAGCTGCATGGCTAATACACTTAAGCATGGTGGACCAGTGGAAAAGACCTCACCTCTCGTGAAAGAAGTCAAATACAGGCAAGTACATTACAATGTGACTTTTACAATTCATATATACTATTTAAGTTTATCTTTTATATCGCTGACAACGGTGAAGGAAAATATCGTGGGGAAACCTGGACTTATAGTCAATATAAGTTTGCATTGATTGAGCAAGCGTGGTGATTAGTGCTCGTGCCTTCTCTGTGAGAAATAGGTCTTTGTCCAGCAGTGGGACAGTAACAGGCTGGGATATTAATTTATATCGATGGCATATCTTGGTATTTGGTAGAATTTAGGAAAACGGTTTCCAGATAAGAGAAAATGGTATTAAACACACTTACGGTGCTCCAGCGTGTTTAACAGGTGACATAGGGCAGCTCTTCAGGTTTAGATCCTTCAGGTAGATTGGGCCTTTGGTGATGGCACCCTGGAATAACAGTCATAACACAGTATTACGAGGTGCACCTGTAGTACTAACAACACTCGTAAGAAAACGCAAAAGCCGTTTGATGATTCATCATCATCGTTGCCGCCGAAAGAGGTCCACTGCTGGACATAGACCTCCGCCGAGTGTCACCACATTGACCGATCTCATACGTCTCGCATCCAGCGAATTCCCGCAACCTTAACCAGGTCTTCGGTCCACCTAGTTTGATGAGTACGTCCTGCAAATTACAAAGATTGTGTTCGCGACGAGGTGTCACATAGCTTATAGTTTTTATACTCGCTTTTATACCATTGAGATACTTAAGATACTAAAAGTAAGAAATGTATGTAATAGCATAGGTAAATAAAGAATTTATTTATTTTCGATGAGGGGTCCCAAACACCACACACAGCGACACCTAGTGAGTCAGCGCAGCAATCCAACTGTCTTATAAACATGGCGACATTATTTGAAATTCGACCACTTTGATGGTAAAAGTCTTTACAAGCCGCTGCTGATGATGTGATTAAAACCAAAGTTGAATAGAATGGCATCCTTTATAAGTATTGTAAAATTGAATAATATTTACGTCAGACCAATAAGAAACGTTCAAAACGTCATTAACACATGCTTTGCATCGCACAGCCGCTAGCCGGGTACAAACTGTTTGGGCTTCATCAATATTGTGATACACACCGTCTCTGTACCTGTCAACGGTTATGTCTGTACATCTGTTGTTAAAGGGTTAGAACCCTATGGAAGTCATCATCTTTATCATCATCATCAGCCTTTTAATGCTCCCACTGCTGAGACATAGACCTCTTTTCTGTGAGAGAGGGTTTTAATCCATCACGCGGGCCCAGTGCGGGTTGATGGATGTCACATTTCTTCGAATTTTTGGTTCTAGAACGTGCCGGTTTCCTCAAGATGCTTTCCTTCGCCGTTTTTAGAGCAGTGGTGATGAAATATTTTAGTCAAAGTAAAGTGCCTGCATGGCTTCAAACCTACAACCTACGATAAGTAAGTTGGAACCTTTATCACTGGGCTACCGCTGCTATATTGCCGCAGTCAAACTGTATGTGCAGTTTTGCGGGAGTGTGCGTAGCTTATAAGTCTACTCTGTATTTTTAATAAAATAAAATAAAAAAATAAAAAATATGGAAGTATTTAGTCTAAAATTTCCCCACTGCTGGTAGACCTTATTTTAGCTTAGAGGCCTTATCTCCTCCTCGCGGGCCCAGTGCTGGGCAGTGTATATAATGGGGCAATGTTAGTTACACGCTGAATGAAATTAAACACGGCAATCTCTAATCTTTCTGGCCGGATTGAACGAGGGCTTTCCGATGCGCATGGCGCACTGTTGTTTTAGTATGAGATTTACTACTGCGCAGCCATTTGTAGCCAACTTCAAACCAGCCAAAAAAGTTGGGTATTACTGTAGATAATTGACAATATTATAATTTTAGATGAAGTTTACCGCTTGTCCAGTATCCGGGCAGAGCAAGCCACCGCAGTGCGATCGGATCTGCAGTGGCACTGACAAGGCACATATAATGCGAGCATACAATGTCACCATTACGATAGCGGGTAGGTAGAACGAGAGGGTTGCGCAGTAGAACACGTAGCTGAAACCAAGAATTATGAGGAGCTTACTTCCAATTCCAAGACAAATATTTGTGTGACCTACTGATAGTTGTTCCGGTCTGGTTGTTTGTGTTTGTGAGTTTTGTTGCTTGTAAGTGCACACACGATACAGGAGTAATGCCTCGTGTGGGGTAACATATTTAAAAAGAGAGAGGGAGTTAATTTTACCATCATCATTTCGGTTTTCAGGGCATTCCGGAAGAGGAAAATCACGTACTAGGCATGCCTTTTAAGTTCTGTCGTTGCCATATTTCCCTGCTATTTTGAATTTGGAACTGTTCTATATTCGAATGTGTTTAAATTTTGAATCTCAAAACAGTTGAAAGTATTAGGATTAATGCTATTGTTTAGTCACAGCGTAGATTGGAATCTGTCAGGTTACGTACGAAAATGAATATTTCTAAGGAAAATGTTCGTGCAATAATTTTCTACAACTTTAGAAGAGGCCTGACACGGCTTCAATGTTTTGAAGAGCTAAAATCTGTGTTCAGTGATGAAGCCCCATGTCTGCGAACTGTCGAACGCTGGTATTTAGAATTCCAGCGTGGACATACTAGTGTCAGTGACAAATCTCGCGAAGGGCGCCCAAAAACCGCCTTCACTGAAGATAACATCATTGCTGTGAGACAACTAATTCTCGAAGATCGTCATGTGACGTATCGAGAGATAGAGGCTCTATTAGGCATCTCAGGGACAACCAATCAGAAGATCTTGCATGAAGCGCTTGGTGTGAGAAAGCTAGTTTGCTGTTGGATGCCGCATCTGCTTGCCGACGATAACAAGGTGGCCCTCGTCAGATGGTGTAAGAAAACTCTGCAAAGGTTCTACCGAGGAGAGTCAAATCACGTCTACGACATCATCAGTGGTGACGAATCTTGGATATATGCCTACGATCCTGATTCCAAACAACAATCTACAATCTGGGTCTTTCAAGACGAGCCAAAGCCAACTAAAGTTGTTCGTTCTCGAAGCACTTCAAAGAAGATGGTGGCCACGTTCGTTAGAAAAACCGGCCATGTTGCGACTATTGCACTTGAAGATCGTAGAACGGTTAACGCAGAGTGTTATACCACAGTTTGTTTACCGCAAGTCATCGCCGAACTTCGAAAATCTAACTCAAAGCGACGCATCATCCTGCACCACGACAACGCAAGCTCACACAGCGCTCGAGAAACGATAGAAATTCTTGACCATCCTCCATACAGTCCTGACCTAATCCCTAACGATTTCTTTACATTTCCTAAAATAAAGTAAAGTCTTCGTGGTCAAAAGTTCCAATCCGGTGAAAAAACAGTCGACGCTTTCAAGTCAGCCATTTTGAGCCCCACTTTAGAGTGGAATAAATGTTATAATAACTGGTTTGAGCGAATGTAAAGGGTAATTAGCTACGTGGTGAATACTTTGAAAAACAATAAAAAGTACTATAAGGTTTTAGATGTGATTTTTTCTTCAAACGGCAAAACTTAAAAGGCATGCCTCTGCCAATCACAGCAGATAACGCGTGCTTGACAATTTGTCACATTAATTTTGAGCTAAGAAACTCGGGGTCCACCCCCGCCAAAGCGAAGGCACCCAAAGCCAAGAAGACAGCCAAGCTGCCAACCAAGAAGCAGTGGCGTAACTATACCGTCTGAGGCCCGTGCCAAATTCATTGAATGGGGCCCCAGTAAATTTAATTAAATTTTAATAAATAACTGAAGTAGTTAGTAGTTACCCAACAGGAATATTTTGTGCATTTAGTTAAATATCTAGTAAATAAAATTTCTAAAAGCATAGGTATTACACATTTATAATAATTTAGAGCTGCGGATAGTTTTCTGTTCCGAAAAAGTATCAATAACATCATCAAAGTTTAAAGATTGGGACATAGAACTTGCAATAGACAGAATAGCCATGTTACGTAGCCTGTCTTCTCCCATAAATTTCCTTAAATACTTAGATTTTTATTAATTTTAGTTTTAAAAATAATCTTTCAGCACTAGCTGTTGTCACAGAAATAGTAACAAATTACTTTAATGCAGTACCTTACATCAGGAAATCTGCATGCCATATAAAATGATTCTTAATCATAAATAAATCAGCAAGTTACACAAAGAATTCTCTATTTCGTCTCTGAAGGTGGTTCGAAAACTGACAATTTACCTGGCAAATGATTCAGGGTATGTCTTTTATATATAATTGAATAAATTCTAGCTTTTTTTAAATATATCAATATAATTTAAATTTTGCAAAGTGGCAGGTTGCAAAATACTTAAATTTGAAACAATTTCATTCATGCAGAAGGAAATGCGAATACAGTCGATTAATAATGATAAAATATAATACTCGATAAGAATATTATGTTCACTTTGAACAAACATTCCGAAACTTGAAAACGCTCATCATCGCAAAGATGGCGTTTCGGCTTCCTCTGACAAGTTTCAGAAAATTCAGGGTTGTTGGGCCACTTTTCTGCTATACTATTTGCTTCCTTTTAAAATTTTCGAATTCCTTAAATAAATTAAATCTTCTGACAACTTTTCAAACGTTTTGAGGTATTTGAAAGATCGGTGGCTTTAGACTGAAGTGCTTTAGAGGCTGAATCAATAGTTTGTCGAATTTAACAATGGTAAACCAGTAGCATAATAAAATCGTAGTTCTCGATCTGCTTCTTGAGCTATTTCAACTTAATTTCTATCACTGATTTGCAATTTAACAGAATAGATTTAGCTACCACTTTTTGGATTTCAACAAACCGAACTTTTAAAGCAAAAAATAGCATCCTGCCCGTCTAGTAGGGTTCAATGTTTTTAATGTTTTCGAAGTGGAAGTTTCGACAGACTCGACTTCAACAGTCTTTAGTTGTGTCTAACTTAAATTGATTTTAAGTACCTACTTGTATAAAATTTATAACTTTTACAAAATTTTGTTATAAATGTTAGCTCACGCCTGAGCTCGCAACATCTCTGGTCGGGGCCCCGTAGGGCCGGGGGCCCGTGGCATTTTGCCAGCCCTGCCGCCCTATATGGATAAATGGAGTTTCTTGTGCATTCTTCTCCATAACAAGCTACTTTCCGAATGCACGGTAGAATCATTTTTATGTACGTTCAAAAGTGCCGCTTGGTGGCCTAGTTGAAATAAAATATCTTTGTCTTTGTCTTTGTCTATAGTTACGCCACTACCAAGAAGCCTATACCTACAGTACATAATATAGGTATTCGTACTACAATCCATACAGCAGGCATCGCAATTTAATGTTTTAAAAGCCCCACACTTGGAATTTCTCCTGCATCTTGGGTCATGGGTTCATTTACAAATATATGTCGTCACAAGCGATTCCAGATGGCCACATTACAACTAGTAGATTTCATAATGTTGTCAACCTGTAAAACTTTACTCTGATTGGTTGTTCGATGAACTCCGCGGGAGGGCACTTAAAAAATGTGACGCTATGCGTGGATAAAATCGGTCGGCACTTCAGCAGTGAACGCCAGATTGTTGAGATTATAAGACCGGGATTATCGGTTCATCGTACAATACGAGCCTTTGTTCTTTGACTGTAAATATCACCGAATAAACAATACTGTGATTTGTGCTTCAACCTAAGTTTTACTGGTTTACCTGAGTACCCCTACATCATGGAACCTACACCAAGAGAAGAAGATGCCCATGATATCGCTACGCTCTCATATATATACTCACATTCACAAATAGCCAGATGCGGAACAACTATCTGTAGGCCATACAAATACTATTGTTTGTTCCGTGCGGGAATTGAACCCGCGCCATGAAGCGTATTTGCACAGTGGTGGTTGGTGTTCATGGTAAACGATGCATAGTTTACCTTCAATAACCGTACATCATCACCACCAGATCACTTACCACCTGGTGTGAGATAGTCTATATTCAAATAGTCTCTGGACTGTCAAATGTAAAAAATACTCGTAAATTATAACCATTGCAACTTACCTAAGATTAGTATTATCAGGACAACCTTTCTCATCATGATCCAAAGCTTTCGGTGACGGTATGAAGATAGTAGGCAGCGCCACAGCTAGTGATAGAGGCCACACAAGGCCAACGAACAGTCTCGCTCGCTTAGCTCGCCTGGCTCGAGCGAGGGGAGCGGTGATGCCGCTCTAGCGCGCCCAACCGTGGCAGCAGAGAGAGAGGATGGATGCTGTGCAGCACATGATGTCTAGCCTCTTCCAGAAGCTGCAGATGAGTGAGTCTGGAATTGTTAAGATGAATGTCAATTTTATGTGATTGTATAACTACCTAGCCATGTACATATTTTTATTTACGTAAATAAAACCACAACGAAAACTAAAGAAATGATAATTGGGCCTATTATTAATATTTTTCCATATTTGAAACCACGCATCAGACTGAAAACTGATTCATGTTAATTCTATTAACAAATTACGACTGAACCCTTCACCTGTTCATTACTAAATGTACCTATAATTAAAATCAAACACTCCGCGACTTCACGGCAAAACTTTGACTAGATTGTCGGTCAAAACTTCTATTTGTTATAAAAGCTACAAAGTACCCAATTCAAAACAACAACTTGGCAACCCTACTTACCCAGTTAAAACACAAACAGCTCCCTCGCAGCAGCCACCGGGATGACAAACAGGTTGGTGGGCCAACAGATCAGCAGCGGCCAAACTCGCCAGTGGGTAGTGTGCAGGCGCCGTCCTCGACCGACGTAGTGTGGCCAACACCGCTGCGTTGCCGATGGTCGTGGCCGTTGTGAGAGCGGCCATCGCAAAAGCCACGACACACCAGTGGGTTGTCAGCCCACCGCGCGGGTGGAGAGAGCTCATGACTGTGTATCTGGAAATCAACACATCATTCAAATCACCACCATATTCTATAGCGATCTGTCTCTATCACCCAAGTAGGACGCTGCAAATAATATTTGGCAAAATGAGGGATTATTAATGGGAAATAATAAGTCTAGCCACAAAATTATTTATTGGACACGTGATTAAACTTCTAATTTTATAACTAAGCAACGGGAAAATGACATAGCCTCTAATAAACTAATTCGTCTTTTTTGCAACGCCAACTAAATATTCTACAGAAAGCGTCAAGTAAAGATCATCAATTATTGTGACTTGTCCTTCTTATTTATACATTGCCACGTAATTTACTAACTCGGCCACGGATTTTATATCTTGTCACCATTTTACGTTTTACAGCTTCAACGCAATATCCTCAAAAAAATATAATTCAAGCTTCTATCGAAGAAAGAAAGAAAGCATAATTTATTATAACTTAGCATGTAAAACAATACATCATATTCTTTTATCGTGAAAATAGCCACTGCATGATTTGGCGCGAGTACGCGAGACGACAGCGACCGGCCATTTGCACCAATCAGAGAGCGCCATTCGATTCATGTGACGACGAGTTGAGTTGATCACATCTCGATTCGACGAGTTGATTATATTTAAAATAATAAATGACGGTCAATGAATAAGTCCAAGAGCGAGCGTAGCGAGCTCGGGAGCTTAGGGCACCCCGACACGGACAGGTTAGGTTCGAAGGAGATGACGGGAGCTGAAGTGAGCGAGCAAAGCGAGCGAACTCAGCTCCCGTCATCTCCTTCGTGTTAGGTTACTTTAAACCCTGCATACAGAAATAGGAGCCCCGCGCAGCGGGGCTCCGTCGACTCTGTCGCATAAATACTAATCCAACTTGCACCTATTCTATATTAAAACCAAAAAATATAGTCTTTTATTTTGTCTCTCCTCAATAGCTTCTGGTAATATTAGTGGCCAATATACTATTTGATGAAATGTTTTTGCAATTTTTTTACGATCAATTAATATGGGATGAGTTACATTTTAAACGTACTGAGTTAAAAAATTAGAAGCTAAATAAATATATTTTTTGATGTCATTTAATAGTATTTTAGAAATTTACTGTTAGAATGCATGTTAAAAATTTTACACGTAAGTTACATTTTAAACGTACTGAGTTAAAAAATTAGAAGCTAAATAAATATATTTTTTGATGTCATTTAATAGTATTTTAGAAATTTACTGTTAGAATGCATGTTAAACATTTTGATGCTAAAAAATAACCATCATGCTGAGTTGTATTTAGAGTGGTTTACATAGAAGATAACTAGTGGCTAACATAGTAGGTATTATTTAGATGCTCGTTAATTGTGGCTGACTTAGTAATTTAGAAGGCAACATACATTTTTGGGGGCGAATAATGATATTAAAAAGAAGCCTGTTTAATTAGCACCCATTATTAATTCGTCGAACACACGGTGCGAGTGTGGTGCCGTTGTACAAAAAATGCCCACTTGCTGGAATGTCCTAGCTGATTATTCACTTGCACCATGGATGAGCTGTACAGTGCTTCTGACGCTGCAACGAACGTGGCCAGCCACCTACTGGGCCTAGACAATTTAATTAATTGTATCGTCGAATCAAAAAGAAGAAGACTCAAAGCTTGTGAGAAAACTCAACTTTGTGTATGCTCGCCTTTTTAATTACATCTACCCTGGGTTCTCCAAAGGGTTGGGCAGAGGTATACAGTTTTATATACATTTCAAAACTTATGTTAGGACCCATGTAACATCAAGGAATATTGTGGTTCAAAAGAAATGTGGTCGTATTGACAAAAATTTAAAAGAGTATACTTATAGTAGTAGATGGTTTGGCCATGTTGAGAGGATGAAAGAAAGGCGATTTCCAAAAGACATTTACAAGGAAGACGTGATTGGAATCGCCGGGAGGGGACGCCCTAGAAGGACATACACGGATCTCATTGGTGATGTTCTTCAGAAAGACCAGGTGCGCAGTACGTGAGTAGACATCTATAATGCATGAACGTCAATGAAGCAAAGGGATGTAAGGATCGTAACAGGTGGTGTTCTGTAGTTTCTGCCTACCCCCTTGGAAAAAGACGTGAGTTTAGGTTAGAATAATAAATACGGAATGTTTATCTATATATGAATGTGTACCACCCCGATCACATTAGGCTGTTGGAGTAGATATATGAAAGGGCAAAGGATATGTAATAAAAATCTAGTACAAACTTTTCAAAAATTGGTACCCTTACCCTTGCACTTGGTGCAGACTGGACGTTCTCAATCAATTTGGAAATATATAGAGTTGTTTATACTCTTATTTGCTAGAAACTAGAAATTTCTGGCGGTACAACATTGTATTGAAACTTCGTTTATCAATTCAAATGCAAGGTATGGTCAGCGGGTCGTATTTGGGGCGGCAGGAGTTTATGCGTGGTAGAAAGAACGCAGTCAAATTTAAGTTAATACATTAGTTACCTTTCATATTTGTGGCGTCTCCCAATCTCTGCCTCACAATGACTCACTTGAAATAAATAATACCTCACTCACAATGCTAAAAACCGCGTCTTGAAAAATCTAATAAATTATTTAAAAATCTCACTATGAAATGCTTCGTAGAAATCTCTGGAAGACATTATTCACAACATAATAAATACGAAAGCAAATTCGACAATAACTTCTTGCGGTTTCTAATATGAAATGCATCTTCAGAATAATAAATAGATACTTGTCTCCAATATTATTTTATTAGTAACTAACTGTTCCCCGCGGCTTCGCTCTCGTGGACCACCCCACAGGACCCGTTTTCGGGATAAAAAGAAATAGCTTATGTCACTCAGGAATAATTGCAAATCAATAATCTATTGTTCTGAGTAACCGACTTGTTTTAAAACAAGGCTTAGATAAATAAATTCTCACATCAAAAGTTCTGAAATATTTCTTGTATGTCAGCTGTGTCCTGTCAACTAATTACGATATCTATGAATCAATTTTACATAAGTGTTTTGTGTGTGATCCAGAAACATATTTAACTGTTTTTCAAGAGGAGTTTAGTTTGACAGACTATTGATTTTATATTATTTTGAGAGTGAGAGAGAATTAAAAAAAATATCACTAAGATTGTTTTGTTAGCAAGTAGTCACATAACGTCGCGCCTGTATTGCCTGAAGAGTTAGGCAGAGGAGCAGCTGTAGTACACCAACATTTCACCATTGTTGTTTTTTTAATTTCCATGTAACGCTGCGATGAAAGGCCTCACACTATGTGGACAGATGATCTGGTGCTGGTGGCGGGAGTCCGCTGGATGCGAGACGCACGGGACCGGCCAATGTGGCGACACTTGGGGAAGGGCTATGTCCAACAATGAACGTCTTTCGGCTGATTATGATCCATGATGAATTCCATGTAATCGCCCCCTAAATCCTGCTGCCAACAACCGGGCAAACATACACAGGCTCCCTGCTGTTAATGAAAATTCAAGTAACACTTTGTCCGACCCGGGAAACGAACCCAGCACCTCATGCTCGGCAGTAGCACTTCCGACCACAAGAGCAACGAGGCAGTCAAGTAATTATTTATTTAAACTTCATGTACAATGGTTATACATAGGCGGACTTAATGCAGCAAGGCATTCTCTACCAGTCAACCTTTGGGTTCAAAAGGACACAACAGTGGTAGGTTTACAAAATGAAAAATATGACAAATAATTAAATTCGGATAATAAACTGCCTAACTAATAAAATATATAAATAATTTCAAAAATAATAGACTAATTAATATCTAATTCTAAATGAGACTGAAATTTAAATATAATAACTACGAGTATGAAGAAGACCGAGCTATGTATTAGAGGACAAATAAATAATAGTGCCGTACTCTACGCTTAAAAGATAATTTACTCTCAGCTTTTTTGATGTCAAGGGGAAGCACGTTCCAGAGTTTTATCGTTGAGACAGTGTAAGAATTAGAAAGAAACCCAGTGCGTTGAGAAGGCATTTTAGAGAAGTAAGGTTTTGGAAGCACGAAGGTTAAGATCGTGAGAAATGCCCAATACTTTAAAATATAGTTTTAAATAATCGGGAGTACAAGGATCGTTCATGATGGTGAAGAGCATGCAGAGGGATCTGATGGATCTCCTCCGACGGATAGGCCGCCATTTAAACTGAGATCGGAAGGAGGAAATGTGATCGTTTTTACGAAGGCCGAAAATAAAGCGAATACAGTTGTTAAGAAGTCGATCCATTTTGTTAAGAAGTTCTTGGGATAGATCAGAGTAACAAACATCAGCATAGTCGATTATAGGCAACACAAGAGCTTGAACTAAAGTGGTTTTAGTGCTAGATGGAAGAAAATGTTTGAATCTATAGAGTGTGAATGGGCCTCTCTGGCTAATCTGAGCGACCTGCTTGATCCAGCCTAACTTGTCATCAACTATAGGCCTAAGTCTTTATTGAGCAGTTTGAGAAATATTAAGGATTTTCTTATCTGGCTCTGCCATTATATTCCCATATGACAACTGTAATGCAGATATTAAGACAAAAATTCTGGGAATGACACCCAGATGTATTGCCTCACGCTCACTTGATTCGCAGCGTTGCACTCAAGTAGTAATTCTGCACGAATCTTCGGACAATAAAGGACACGATAATTTGCTATTGTATCAGCATTGAAAACTCCATTAAATCGTTAAAGTACTAGTTCTACACAGGAAAAATTACACACGCCTACTGCTTCTAGACAAGCTACTCCTACAGGCTGTCTTTTGCCCAGCAAATGCCGAATTGGTTGCCCTTTCGGGCACGCTCAGCACAATTTGTGATTGTACTTTTGTTACTATTCTTCTCTTTTACTCTGTATTTGTTGCCGTTGTGTTGTGCCTGTATCGAATATTTTTTTTCTATTCTTTGCACACCCAACCGCGTTCGTTCACTCCTTGATTCACCCGGCATTAGAGTGCCATACAGAATATTGTTCAAAACTAGTTTATGAAATTACTATGGTATGGGAAAATAAAAGCACGTATATTATATAGGAATTATTTTTATTAAAAAGAGAAACTATAGCTAACGTTAAATAAAAATTTTATAGAAATATTTATTTTATATCTATTCATCAATATTATAGTTACATTAAAATAAAATATAGTTATAAGTAAAATGAAGTACCAAAAATTAGAGAGTTATGGAAACTGCCGACAGAAATGAATACTTAAAACGTGTCACTGACACGAACCAAAAAGTTTTGGCCCTAGCAAAATGCGGCCACAGAAGTTTTCACTTCAAAAAAAATAACTAAATTACTGAGAGACTGGTCCCCGAAAAAGACAGAATAAATCTCTACTCTAGCAGGGTGTCGCGTTTCATGTACGTCTACCTTTTCGTGTATAGAAACTACTTTAGAATATCTGGGTTTGAATCGGATATGTAGAAAGAATAAAGCCAAAAGGCTTTTATTCTCGTTCTCAAAAAAACGTTCACATTCAAGTCTCAATTTCATTTATATCACATCACAATCGATGTAAATAATTGATAAGCCGATTTATTGACAGATTGAGCATGAGATTTGAAAAAAGTCCATGAAAAGACGAAAATTGCGTCTCTCAGATAGAAAATGTTGTCATGTTGAACGCAATAACTTAAAAATGTATACCAAACATTTAACTATGCAAGGTAAATTTGTATTACCTTATCTTTTGTGGTTAGATAATATTTGAAACTCGCCACGTGAATGGATACATGCCTATTTAGGATGCACATTTCTCAACACTTTACTGAATGCTTTTGGTGACAGATTCATCACTTTAAATGACAGCTTTACAACCGTCAATGAGTGAGAATTTATTACAAATTCGATAAAATTAGAATCAAGATTTGATGCTTATTACTATTAAGTTTGCAGATACTTGCATTTAGTTTTCTATGACTTCAATGTTAAGGTTGTCCTATATTATAACACATTACTTGTTGACTAATTTAGTTATTTTCGCTGACAGTTTAGTTATTTGTGTCGACCACTAGAAGCAATTCAATTTACTTTATTTGTTGACAAAATACATTTTGTAACTGAACAAAAACTCTGTAATGAGCTGACCCTTTCAAATATTGCCGTTTTCATAAGTAAGGCTGTTAGTCTTGAAGTAGACTTCAATCTGTGAGAGAGTAGATACTGCACTACTCGTAGTAGCTGAGCTGGAGGTTTAGTAGTTAATAATGTGACCCGAAAACTAGTAAACTATTACATTGCCACTTCTGTCTAACCTTGGAAACTAAATTGCAAATTTATATCATCTATAATTAACTAATAATGGAACCGCGCCCTTATATTTGTTATAATGATTAGTATCTAATAGTGAAAATAAACTCTTCAACGGCTTCCGAACAACCTCCGTTTTTCAGACAACAGTTGAAGCACACGTCGACTCTTCTTTGCCCAGAGTTACCGGCGTAGCATCTGCAAACAAAATAAAGAGGAACTTATATTATAATGTAATAAAGCGATTGTGGCATGAACATATATGACGATATCAATCTGATGATTCAGATTACCGATATGAGCGACATGGCGCCGATTTATTGATACAAATCTACGGCATGTTAGACCGTATGTCCGTATGTATGTACACGAATGAGACTTGTTAGTTTCAACGACCAAAATTCTTATAGTGATTCTTGCGCTCGTCATGGGTGACCGACATGAGGACATAACAGCCGGACACAGTTCGAAGTTTCATCAGGTCAGACGGACGTAAAGGTGAAACTGATCATTGTTTGGAAAGTCTTTAGACTAAATAGATTTTTACCTGGACTTAGCATGTCTCTCAACATTGAAACACATTGGATACACTTCATTATAACGGCGGGAACATCGCATCTTTCTCCATCATAGCCTGCTGTGCATTGACAGACCGGCTCATTCTCCTCATTCAAGGAACAGACACCGTTGTTTGAACAATACTCATGGCACGCGTTAAATTCGCAGCGTTCGCCGGCGAAACCGGCATTACAGCTGAAATAACGAAGATATTGATGAGTTACTCTATAATCAAGAAAATCAACAAATATGTATGACTAGCAGTGCGCCCACGACTTCGTTCGCGTGTTTTATTTGATCCTATAAATAATTTTCTTATGTGCAGTTAGTGAAGACTATGTTATTCACTCTTGCTTTTCTCATTTTTATTTTTCGTTTTTGTTAGTGAGATTGCGCAGTAAAATTCCGCAAAAAAGCTTAACACCTCTTAATGGGGCGATAGATTTAAAAAACTTTTTATGTTAATTTTGATTATTAAGGAATTAGATATTTTTCCTACAAACTAATTTTGCCCCTTTTCACCTCCTTAAAGGTTGAATTGATGAAATGCCAGTTTAGTGCTCCCTTACAATCCTACGTCAAAAACGAAACCTGTACAGTAAGGTTCTTAGCTTGGGGTTAGTTTCAAAAACTCATAATGACAATCTTTATTGTTTATTTAGGTTGGTACTTGGGCCAAGTTTCAAGTTTATTTACCCAAGAAATATGATTCTTCAAAAAAACTTTAACACCCTCTAAATCGTCTTTTGGGGGTTGTTTCAAAAAACGAATAGTGACAACCTTTATTGTTTATTCAGGTTAGTATTTATGTCAAGTTTCAAGAATTTTGGCCGACGGAATTATATTTTTCATACAAACTTTCAACCCCTTTTTACCCCTTTTTATTTTCAAAAATTAATTCTTAGTGTTCACTTGATGATGAAATCATCATCATCTTCCTGCGCTTGTCCTTGTATAGATTATACTTTATGTTTGATTAACAGGCGAATGAGTTGCGCGACCACTGTTCCCCTTTTAAGAAGCCCTGTTGTGTGTAAGAGGTTGTAACGGAAGGGTGGGATCAAATTATAAAAACTGCTTTTGCCCATGTAAATGTTCAACTTTCTTTAAGGAAGTCCTAGGCAATTACCTAACAATATTGGCTTTTCCATACAAAGTTTTCGTCAGCTGACCAATATTTGTATACTGAGATAATTTTTTTGTTAAGAATTGACTACGACATCGTTGGAGAAAGTTATTCATATTCATGCGTAGAAGCAGATTATAAAATACGGTCACACCTTTCCGTTACACCCTGTATAGAAGTTTATTTGACAACACTGACTACGGAATGGAATTCAGATTTCAAATATTAATGTTGATGAAAGTGTTAATAATATTATGTTTGCAACAAAATTTATAGATGAATCGATTTACCTGCATTTAGGCTGTCCCTCAGTACCGACACTACAGTTTCCTTGCAAACAATAGTCTTTACAAATGGAAAATTCGCAGCGTTCTCCAGAGAAGCCGGCATTACAGCTGAAAAATGAAAATATCGATGAGTTACTCTATAATCAAGAAAATCAACAAATATGTATGACTACTTGTAACACGCGAATGAGGCGCGCGACCACTGTGCCGCGTGTCAGACGCCCTGAAGATGGTGTAACTGAAGGGTGTGATCAAATTTTAAAAACTGCTGTTGTCCATGTAAATGTACAACTTTCTCTAAGGAAGTCCTAGGCAATTCCCTAAAAAGTTGTATTTTCCATACAAAGTTATCGTTAGCTGACCAACATTTGTATGGGAGATACATTTTTTTTGTTAAAAATTGATTAAGACTCTCATAAATAAAATTATTCATGTGCTTGTGTAACAGCAGATTTTAAACTATGGTCACACCCACAGAACAGAAAAAACGCCGTCTACAGATCACACCTTTCCGTTAAACCCTGTATATAAGTTTATTTGACAACCCTGACTACGGTTATGGAATTCACACTTCAAATTGCTCTTTGTCCTTCAGTGGGACAATAAGGGGCAGGTATTAATATTGATGAAAGTGTTTATATTATGTTTGCAACTAATTCTATGAACAACACGCATTTACCTGCATTTAGGCTTTCCCTCTGTACCGACACTACAGTTTCCTTGCAAACAATAGTCCTTACAAATGGAAACCTCGCATCTTTCACCATCATAACCTGCTGTGCATTCACAGACCGGCCCATCTTCTTTATTCATTGAACAGACACCGCTGTTCAAACAATAGCCATGGCATGCGTTAACTTCGCACCTTTCGCCGGAGAAACCAGTTTTACATCTGAAATAATAAATACCTACGTGAAACACATCAAACACGTAATAAAGTACGAAACCAGAAACCGCTCCAGCCTGTGGACGTCTACAGAGGAAGTCCAAACACTGCTCAATCTCTAGCTATCCAGCCTTGCAACTCAAGTACTGTAAAACCAGCAAAATCAGTTTTGGTCCGTGAATTTGGACCTTTTGCTGATTTTGCGGTAGTTAAAATAAAATAAAACAAAAGTACACAAGACACTATGGCCGAGTTTCTCACCTCTAAATTGTCGCAGAATTAATGTGACAAATTGTCAAGCACGCGTTATCTGCTGTAATTGGTTGAATGATTTTTAAACAGCCAATCACAAAAAAAGGCCAAATGCGATTTGGACTTGCGCACGAAGGGTTCCGTACCATTATCGCAAAAACGGCAAAAAATCAGGTTTGTTGTACGGAAGCCCCACTTCAATATTATTTTATTCTGTTTTTAGTATTTGTTGTTATAACGGCAACATAAATACATCATCTGTGAAAATTTCAACTGCCTAGTTATCACCGTTCATGAGATACAGCCTGGTGACAGACAGACGGACCGCGATCACGATCGGATTACGATCTGTAAACAATAGGTATACCTACTATCAATGAGTTGTTTTAAGTGACGTTAGTTAGGTTAGGTTATTAGGGTCAGCTCAAACCGAGACGCGACGTGACGCGACGTGATGCGACGTGACGCGACGTGATGCGACGTGACGCGACGATGCTAGTACTTCATGAGACAAACATGTTTTACCTGCATTCTGGTTGTCCGTCAGCACTGACACTACAATCTCCTTGCATACAATAGTTCTGACATATTGAAGCTTCCCATCTCTCACCGGTGTAACCCGGTGTAGATTCATAACGAGATGCCTCACTCACTTCCGTACCATGGGAACAAAGTGAGTTCTGTATGAGACTATATATACGTTTACAGTTTGTATTTCCTTGACTTTGTTCCTTTGTTGTATAGTTGGCTGCTATATGTTGACAACCATACCTACAAAAGTCTGAGTGAGAAATTGAAAATAGTTTAGGTGCCTCACGATGGTCTGGCTTTTTCAGTAATTGCCAGATTTTGTCTTGCTTTTCGGTCCTCCAGTAGATACAATCTTTTGATACAGACAATGAATTTGCATAATCTTCGTTTTTGATAACATATAATGTTGTTTCATTCTTTCCGTTGAAATTGGCTCTTTTAATAGATACATAAAAACCAGGATTTGTATAAATTGACTCAATCCAGTACATTTTTTGTGTCTGTGGATCAATGGCCAAACTTAGTCGCCAATAAACATGTTTCTCTATTAGAATTTCTCTCTCGGAACCATCAAAGCGAGCCCTCCCTATTTCATCGTCTGTGATCCAGTAAATATATCTGTAATTTGTAAATAATTATGAAAATTAACAAAGTTCAAACGATTTTGTTGAGTCATAAAACAACATACAATAGCAAAATAGAGGCATAAATAACTCACAAAATGTCTTTTTTTAATACAATCAATATAAATAAATATTTAATCAACCTATAAGTGATATTACATTTTAGTATCGCATGGCGCACGGTTGGCGCAGTGGTTGAGCGATTGACTGCTGCGCTCCGTGTCGCGGGTTCGATTCCCGCACGGAACAAATATTTGTATGACCTACAGATTGTTTGGTGTTGTGTATGAGAGTTTATATCTTTGTAAACGCACCCACGATACAGGAAGTAATTCCTAGTGCGGGGCAACGTTTTAAAAAAAAAAAAGGAATAAGAAATGTATGAATTTTGTGAAAAATGCATTTTGTTTATTTTTTAAGATTAGCAAGACACGCTTAGTTGACGAATATCACCATTACCTTTAGTTTTTCACATATATTTACCTAATTTTATAGCCTGTGTCCATTTGGAATAATCTTCAATCAACAATACAACAGACTAGATAACGCGTCACGTACAAAATCAATGCTAAACTCTGTTCGCATGAATATATACATACTATCCTACATTTACAATACTTACTACAGCTACATTGTTTACTAACGAACTGAGAAGTTTTAAAACAGTTTCAACCTAATTACAACCTTGGCACTTAGTAATAAAGTCACAGATCTTCAAAATATTATCTTACACTTACGACCATTCGTCACAAAAAACGAGCAAAGCAATAAATTACTTCTCATCATCATCATCTGCTTAGCCTTTTCCCCAACTATGTTAGGCTCGGCCTCCAGTCTAACCGGATTCAGCTGAGTACCAGTGTTTTACATGGAGCGACTGCCTCTGACCTCCACAACCCAGAAACTGGGTAACAAGATACCTCTTGGCTAGACTGGTATCAGATCCCAGGCTTCTGACTGCCCGTAACGACTGTCAAAGATCTTCAAATGACAGTCGGGACCAACGGCTCAACGTGCTTGCCGAGGCACGGAAGAAACTCGGTAAACGACCTCTGCTAGCGTTGCTTCACCTTGATGATCGACCCGTGCGGCTGTTGTTATTTAGCCACGAGCTGTCACATGTCTTCAAATTTTTGGTTCTAAGACATGCCGGTTTCCCCACGATGTTTTCTTTCATCGTTTTGAGAGCAGTGGTGATGAAATAATTCACACAAAGTAAAGTGCCTGCCTGGATTCGAACCCACGACCTACAACTTGTAAATCGCGGCCGTTACCACTGGGCCACCACTAGCAATAATTTACTTCTGTCACTTAGAAATGAAAAGGCATAGGTTAAGTAACATTTAGTGTGAAAAAAGTCTTAACTAACAACAAATTAAGTACTTTTTGCAGTTATTGCCTTACGTTACGCCTTGTATTGCCCAACCTTCGCCAAACACTTGTAACGGTGCTTTAAAATCGGTAATTTTGTTATCGTTTCAAATGTGATATTTATTAGTTCTAACCTTAAAATATTACGTAATCTACATGTATTTACTGAAAGTAAGTCTCACTTCGTCCGGTAAATAGCTTTTTCAGTCATTATTATTGCAACTTTTGATTACACATTGACGCATTGTGAAACGTGTTAACATTGACTGTGTTTCAAGCGAACCAAACAAACATAAGAGCTCACGTCTCAAGTGAGCTGTTATTTACCAAGACGTACTTTTTGCGCCGACCCGATATCTAGTTGTATTGTTGATCGAAGGGAATAATGTACATACAATGTATGTGTGATATAGAATTTTATAGGAGCAATGGTTGCGCAGATCACCCTCCAGATAAAATAAGACAAACTCCTAAAATTTTCTCTCCCTCTTAATTATTTTTAATATTAGAAATATTCGGTTATATTATAAAACCAAGTAAAAACTACCCTGTAATGGTCTACGAAAATGATTTCTGTTTATATTTTATGTTCCGCTAATTTTGCCGGTGTATGTATTATATCACTTAAAGTAACGTACCCTCCACAACTATCTACTTCGATATCCATGCACTGCTCTTTTGTCGTAACTATATGATTTCCGTCAACTGCTTTATTAGATGATGCAGGATTTAATGGAAACGAGTAAATATATCTATATTCGGTACTCCAAAACAGTAATTGTGTGACCGGGTCGTAAGCGACAGGCACACCATAGCGGTATGTTGTTCCCGTAACTAAATGTTGTATTTTCCTGGTTGATAGGTCAAAGCTGGATATTGACACATTGGTCGGGTACTTGTTGTCAGCAAAGATTACTCTGTAGTGAACTGGATCATAAGTTGTGGATTTAATATCTTTAGCCGACGGAATGTCTTCTGTGTGCGTAAGTGTTCCATTGTAATAAAACTCTAGTCGTTTCTCTCTGCCCATGACTATGTCTGAAACATGAAGATAAGATTTAATTAAAAACTATTATTTCCTCATCTTTTCATAACATACGCTGCTCATACAAATGATTTGCATTTCCGCCAGTCGACATCCTGCTCGAGAACTACGTTCTACAATTTACTACTTACAATGAAAAACAATAAAATACACCATAACAGATTAGAACTTTCAAAAGTTACATAACCCTTAAACTACCTACCTAAATTTGAAACGGAAACGGTTTAAATATCCTGAAGCTTCAAAATTTTCTATTTTCGTTGTTTTTTTACATAGATAGTACAAAATATAGAAAACTAGCTTGTGCCAGTGGCTTCACCCGCGTGAAAAGGGTTTTCTTATCCCAAAAGAACATTATACCGGTATGCAAAGTAGCCTTCAGACTATAAGTTATTTCTGTGCCAAATTTCATCCAGATCCGTTCAGCCGTTCTGGCATGATTGAGTAAAAAACATTCAAGCTTCACATTTATGATATTAGTAAGACGTAAGATTATAAATAAATATGGAATACAAAAAACGTAAAACGACGTAGTGACGAGCATGTGGTACACATTTCTGTGCGCCTACCAGAACAAAAGAGACGTAGAGGCCGCCCGCCATTGAGCTGCAATGCTATTCTGTACACATCTCACCGTGATGACGTAGGTGAAGTGAGCTCGAAGTGGAGTGAGCTGTCAGTGATGCTAGGGATTGCCTAATTTATTACATTTACAATCATATCGACAGTCGGATTTACCTATTAAAAGGAAATATTAGCTTTACGCCCTGCTATTCATATAGTACTAAAATAATGGAAATATCTCCAAAGACTAAAAAATACCCACAAGAATTTGCATAGAACGTTGATCTGTAACTTTAGATAACTTTAAATAAATAAATATTATTATTATTATAAAAACATTATCGCGTTAACAAAAAAATACTTCCAAAACGAAAAGTAAAAAATACTTGCATAGAACATTGATCCGTAACCTGATATAAATAAGGAGCAGAATCGCGTCGAGCGTCCACAGAACGATAAGACGAGTAAAATAGTAAAATACTTAATGATTGTCTAAATTAGGATTACTCAACCCGATCAACAGCTGCTTTACCCCACCCATCTATTTCGCAACATTGCCAACAACTGTTTCAAACCAGCCAACCCATCCTAATCCCATTCTCAACCAACACTTGCTTATCTAACATAACTTGATATGGATAAAAGTCACATTTAATTTAAATAAATTTTAACCCCCTAAATCATCAAAAAAACCGGCCAAGTGCGAGTCGGACTCGCGCACGAAGGGTTCCGTACCATTATCGCAAAAAAACGGCACAAAATCACGTTTGTTGTATGGGAGCCCCACTTAAATATTTATTTTATTCTGTTTTTAGTATTTGTTGTTATAGCG
Source organism: Anorthoa munda (assembly GCA_945859665.1). NCBI lineage: Eukaryota > Metazoa > Arthropoda > Insecta > Lepidoptera > Noctuidae > Anorthoa > Anorthoa munda. The sequence goes on from OX243893.1 coordinate 4,454,540, forward strand.
GCAACAGAAATACATCACCTGTGATAATTTCAACTGTCTAGCTATCACGGTTCACGCGATACTGCCTGGTGACAGACAGACAGACAGACAGACGGACCGCGGAGTCTCAGTAATAGGGTCCCAAAACCCAAAGGGTAAAAACGGGAAAAACCTAAAAACTAATAAAGATTTTTTTTTTACTTAGTATTTATGCCAAGTTTCAAATATATAAGCCCAACAAATTTCTTCCTTCCTTAGGGATAAAATTGCCAATAACCAATACATGAATTCATTTTATCAACCAAAAGCTAAATCTTTAATTTCACGTGTCACATTTTAAAGGGCAGAAATTTCACGCAAACTTTAATTAACCCCATCTTACCTCCTTAGGGGTGGAATTTCCAAAAAACAATAAATACATGCATTCCTTTTATCAACAAAGAGTATAAATCTAAAAGTTCAGGTTTCAACTTACAAACTGTAAAAAAATCATACAAACTTTCACCCCCCTTACTTAAGGGAGTAACCCTTAGATATATAGAATTGCCGAAATTAAAAAAAAAAACCTTTTTTTTACTAACCAAGAGCGTAAACGAACTATTTCAATAAGTGAACGATATTTTCTGTTCCCAATAAACTAAACAATAAACTTCCAAAATTGCAAAAGAGTATCTAATATTAATATAGATTTGTAATTTGGTTCTCTCATTTATTTTTTTCATAGAGGGGGATGAAAAGCAGAGTGTGCTATGCGGTACCAACAATTATTTAACCTAGAGCGACGTACTTTGAATCCTTCGCTACGCTTGTGATTCTACTCTAGAATCCTTCGGTTCACTCTAGATACAAACAATCACTCTCGCTCGGAATACATAATTTTGGTCCTTTGTAACACAATCTACTATTTACTAAGCTAAATTGCAAGTACGTTACATGGACGGAAGCCATGCAATTCGATCGATATACACTTTAAATTTCGTTATAAAATTCGTGACACAATTACAACTGCATCGCGCCATCAGGATCCCTTACTGTCATAGTCCGATGGGAACATAATTCGACACGACCGAAGAGTAATCTGCACTGCGCAGGACTAACGGCTTAGCGTGCTTTTCGAGGTGCGCCTCGATAAATATTAGAATACCAGCTTTCAAACTCCAAGCTACCATTGCGAATAATAATTCGTACCTTGTCCGATCTAGGAAACGAACACAAGACCGTCGGTGCTCCGTAGACCAATTGGAATTCGACCAATTGGTCTATGGGGAAAATTACATGTTTCCATCGTCCAATTACCAACTGGTCTATGGAGCATACTCGAGGTAAACCAAAACTATGTTCCATTATCACATTATAACCCTGAGTTCACATCAGTTTCCTATACTTTGGGTTCAAAGAAGCTTTTGTTATATTTTTGGGTTCACATCAAACTAAATTCAAAAATATTATAAAGGAATAAATACAATAACCTTATATTGTATTTATTTCATTTATAGCTAATTATAATAGAATCTTCAATGAAAAGAAAAGAAAAGATAGGAAAGTATGTAAACTTTTTTAAATGGCCACTTCACAGAAAACTTATGTGTCATTATGGTGTCAATGTAATGACAATTAATTGATTTCTTGTTAGCCTACCAGTGGGAAGAATTGAAGAATCTTAAGATATTTTTTTTTTTCAAAGCAGACAGCTTACGTTTTTGAGCTGATAAGGATTATCCATTTTGTTGCAGAATGTTATAGTCTTCGCCAAACTTCTGGGCCGCCCTGAATTTGACTTTCCGATGCACAAGGCACGAAACGGTGCTGTTTTTTTATGAGATTAACGACTGCGCAGCCATTGCAGCCAACTTCAGGGCGGCCAAGAAAATTGGCAAGGACTATAAAGACAGTTTGTCCTATCTGCGTATTTTTCACTGTATTTTTTTTTAAATTGTTGTGCCGTAATTATTCAATAAATGATTATTAAGCGGTTTCCAAAATTGTTTATGATATATTTTTTTAATACTTATGGACACGACTTTACTATACCATTAAACTGGACTGCGGAACATTTCTCAATTCTCCATAGACCAGTTGGAAATTGGACGATGGATACATGTAATATTCCCCATAGACCAATTGGTCAGATTTCAATTGGTCTACGGAGCACCGACGCACAAGACGTAAGTTGGCACACCGTGAGCAGTCTGGTCCAACTTGTGATATAGGGTAGGGTAGGGTAGGTAGGGTAGGGTAGGGTAGGTAGGTAGGGTAGGTAGGGTAGATGAATGTTTGGTGTTTTTATGGCAAAACAAAGTTTGCCGGGTCAGCTAGTATTAATTAATTAATTATTTTTCTCGGAGCCGGTTGTTCTATCCTCGAATATATATAATATATCATAGTGCATTTCTTGCTAGAGTATCAGTCTGGTAACACAGTAGCCACGCAGTTGTTTTAGCTCCGAGGCGGCCGGCAACTAGCAAAAATCCTTGTATTTATCAAACTTTACCAATATTAGTGAACGCCTCGCGGTTTCACCCGCGTAGTTCCCGTTCCAGTGGGAATACAGGGATAAACCTATGTCAGATAAGCCTATGTCAGCCGGGGATAGAGAAGCTTCTTTCTTTGAAATGGGTCCAATAGCTTTTAAGTTTATTCGTTACATACAAAAATACAAATCTTTTCTCTTTATAGTATTAGTATAGATATAGATTAAACATGCAGATAGTTTGAGACCCTGGGGCGTAGGATAGTTTTTATCTGGGAAGTGCGTGGGATCACACTTCAACTTCCCATGGAATGATAAATCACTTTATACACGGGTGAAACCGCGGGACAGTATTCTATAGACCCAAAAAAAGTGACATCGGCTTTTTATTGGCTATTTCTATTTAATAGTTCATTACAAATGCACGAGTAGAACTTCCATGTGCCAATTTTGAAAAAAGTTTTAGTGACCTTTAGGTCAAAAGAACAAAAAAAAATCATATTAAAAAAACTGTACATAATTGAGCTTTGTTCGTATTGCAGTTTTCTGAAGCAAGTACAAGGAGAAAATTATGCCGTGTTTAAGTAATCAAAAACGATAATAGAACTCGCCAAGGGCGTCGCCAGCCGATGGCCTAGGGGGGGGCAAATTGATATAGAGAATGAGAAAAGTATGAATTGTAGGTAAAGTCGAGAGCACATGAAGCTTTTCACTTGTAGTACGAGCCTTACATCTACAGCGATTGTAATAATATCGGTATAGTTCTCGCCAAACTTCTTGGCCGTCCCGAAGTTGGCTGCAATGTCTGCGCAGTAGTAAATCATACAAAAACATTACCGATCCGTACCTTGCGCATCGGAAAGCCAAGTTCAGGGCGGCCCGGAAGTTTGGCGAGCACTATTCAGAGTCCAACGTGTAAAGCTACGCAACTCTACCGTACACGTTGTGCACGGAAGAGCGATCAAAATTTTCAACGCTTTTCCGTGTCGGGAAAGAAGGTTTTTGCCAATTTTAGGATATCAACAACGGTTCGATCTGTTGGGTTTGGTTTATATATATTCATTCGCGACGTACGGGAATGATCAATCAAGCAAGTCAAGTCAAAGACTTAGGACTGTGGTTGCTTTACATTTGGCAACTTTTTTAGAATCTCTAGGGGGGGGGCAGCTGCCCCCCCATGTCCCCCCTTTGGCGACGCCCTTGGAACTCGCAAAAAGATTGTATTACCGAAATCAGTATTTTATTTTTTTTCCAGCTCGAAGTAGAACCTCTGTCTGGCACCAACAGATACCTTATACTAAGGTTTATAATCCATAAAAATATGACTTGCAACTTGGGCCTAGGTTTTGAGAAAATGATTTTCAAAAATATGTGTTAGGGTTGTCACTATTTTGACCTTTTGTGACGATTAGTTTTTATCACATAAAATCTGCAGGTCTTTTATCTTCTATAATGGTATAATTCTAACAATTAATTTTAAAACTTTACACGTGAAATTGTACGAAAAATATATAAGCATACAAATGTAATAGAACAGTTAATGTACAAATGCGAGCTCAGCACATAATTGGGTTCTTGGCTTCTTAGTTTGATTACTGTCTGATAAACAGTTGCCTATACTATTATAGGGTAGAGATGACAACAAATTAAACTCCGTATAAGTCATGATATTCCCAGTCTACACATAAAAATAGAAAATAAATAAAAAAAGAAATAGTGATTTCGATAAACAAAAATTTCATGCGTTCTATTATCGTTTTTGATTACATAAATACGGGATAATTTTCTCCTTGTATTGCTTCATAAACCTGCAATACGAATAAAGCTCAATTATGTACAGTTTTATTTTACGAATTTATTTCGGTCTTTTGGGCTTCAAGGTTACGAAAACTTTACAATTAAAAAAAAAACAAGTACACAAAATTGACACGTAGCATAGAAGCTAGTTACCTATATACTTAATATCAAGTGCTATTTATAAAATTACTGACAGAGTCCTGATTCGAGCAAATCGTGTGTTTTCGACGCACTTCTCACATTATTCACAAAGATTATAAAATGAAATCAAATATGATATTGAGATAACTGCTACTAACTGCATTAGAATTCAGACTGCTTGAGAAGTGATCTGGTGTCAGAGTGGAACTTTTCAATCATGCTTTTTGGAATAATTTTTGTTTTTTTTGTGTGGCGTTCCTTAAACAATTAATTTTATTTATAATGTTAGGTAACGGAATCCGAAAGGTGGAAAGTGATTTAGTAGGACCACAATTTTTTTTGGATCATTGAAACAAAAAGAACGGCAACGGCAAGTGGGTATCGGACTAGCGCGCTACACTCCAAATAAAACCAACCATAATTTTGAAGGTTCACATTTGTACATCCAATTTCTTAAATTCATAAATAAAACATGACAGAAGAACAAATTTTTAGAGTTCCATACGTCCGAATGAAAAAACGGAACCCATTATACGATCACTCCTGAATCTGTCTAGTCAATTGTCTCAGCACTCTCAGCCAATTTACTTTGAATCTACTGAGCCGGTACAGTTCTTAAGTACACATAAAATGAACCTCTGTGACCTAAACACGGAGGGTAACGTACATAAATTAATAAAATTTTGAATATGGAATCATCAAGATTATAAAAATGTAAATTAAAATAACAATTGCTAACAAAAATGTTGAGCTCTTTTCTTTGTCGTTGTAAAATGGGTACGATTCTGGTAAGCGTTAATAAACCTTATTTATGCCAATAAACTCAAATCAGAATAAAATTTATTAAAACTAAATTATTATTATTCACAACTTTATCCTCACCCCAATTGAAGCACTGCACTATCGCCAGCTGCAACGCTAACAACAGCAATACACGCATGTGATACATCTTGGTCTCCAAACAACGTGAATACATCAAAACTAGATGAGACGTCCACTCTCGATGACAGCTCGTTGAATACAGAAGTGAACTGATAATGTTATGTGAACATGACGCTATAAATAGGCAGCTACATGACTCTTGCTCAAAACCCATTTCCTGTTGGGAATACTGCCTGTGATAAGCGGGCTTCATATGGGTTTTTTCCATATTTTTAATCAAATTCGTTATTATTTAGTCATTTTATTTTTCGCACGTTTATTATCTGGCTGCTGGTTTCCTGTGAACATTGATAATATATTTATCAATAGGACGCAGGCACGTTAGTTACAGAGACGCTCGCTGATAAGCGGACCATTTATGTGGGAAACTTACATGTATGTTATTATATACTAGCTAGTGCCTACTCAATTCAAAACATCAAGATCGGAGACAACTCTCGAAGTTGTAGAAGGTCTAACTTCGAGAAACGGACGACATGTCTTTGTTGCCATGGAACATGGGTAGGCCTTTAGTGTAGGATGCTACTTGTGTCGTTCCTCTTGTATCATTTACTATTAGCTTTTATGTTAACTCTCTTTATCTAAACAGTGTAATAGATTTGTACATTAGCAGTTGTCGCATAATCTGTTTACTAATTGGGCGCTAATTTACTTAAAATTCCGGATTTATAGTCCCGAGATTGCTAAAAATGTTATCTTTAAGAGTACAAGTAAATAGACAGTTTCATAAAACCCGTTGTAACCACGATATTTTCAATAATTAATGCTTAGGTTACGGGCATCCGTTGGATTTAAGACGAACGGAATCGGTCAATGTGGTGACACTTGAGGAGGCTTTGTACAGCAGTGGACGTCTTTCGGCTAAAATGATGCTGCAATCCTAATATCGGTAATCAATATCGGAATAGTAAAGCTTCCGATATGACATGCTTTAGTTGTTACACTATGTAACTAATAAACCTAAGCAGACTATAAACAAACCGAGGAATTCCTATCTAACTTCAATAGCGTTCACCATTCTTATTATCAGGGCCCTTGATTCAATGGTACCTATACATTATTACTACCCTTAATTTCTAGGACCGAATTAATTGATAGTTAGCTGCAGTTAACATACAGTTTTCCGGTTTGAACGTCAATGTGGTTAGCTTTTTAGTAGGGCCAGGGTTTAGTAATGAATTCCATTTAGGAGATAATTTTCGTGAAAGGGAAATTAAGGTGGTACCGACCAAGTGTGTTGATAATGTTCTATTTAGGTCAGGGTGATGAACTTCACTGAGAATCGTAGTTGATAAATATCTTAACGATCCGACTAGCAAGTTTCTATTGATCTGAAAATATGTTCCACTGTTGATGAGTCCAGTCCATATTCCACCACCAAAATTATCTAAATGAGTAACGCTAACGCGTACTTCAAGTTTGTTTGTAAAATTGCCCAAGGTCGGCAATATACTTCTTTCCTTATTCTTATACCGTGTTTTAAGCAATTATTACATAACTACTTAATATCCACCAAGGTAAAGTTATGGAGAACTTAAGAAGAAGAAAGAAGGCATGAAAGTGGCTCCTGGAGTGATAAGAGTGGAACGTATAATTAGTGCGTAATCTGCTGTGAATGTGCGCCACATGTTGTCGTTTTTGGAAAAAAAAACGCCGTCAAAGTTATGACAGCGTCGTTTTGGCTTTTAGCAATATTATTCGTTAACGCAAGCATGGATACTTTTGAAACTTTTTATGGTTAATACAAGCGTCAAGATGGACTGAATACAGTTTTCAGCGAGCTAATACGTTTTCTCATTTGGGAGCTGCGATTTTTTTCGGGATTTCAAAAAAGCGCGATTACGTGTTTTTTTTTATATCTATTTCCGGCACGAATAGGCACATATCAAGAGCTAGTCGTGTATTTTTATTCTACAGGCGCACATACAATGGTTTTAGAGAGAGATACATGATTCTGCAAAACGTTACTCCAGCAGGAAATGCGATATCTAGAAAACGTGATGACGCACCAATTATATTTTCAGCGCACATTTTTGCACAATTGTAAGCTCTCTGCCCATGCACAATATTTTTCACTCCGATCATTCGTTTAGAATTTTCCTGCTGGAACGACGTTACTCCAGCAGGAATCGTTATTCCCCTTTTTTTTTCAAAAACGATGACTCTCACGAATTTGCTGGGATAACGTTCTCGAAATTATGTATTAATTTATTAAAATTTTCACATTACAGACGTAAAAGAGTTCAACAAATCTTGTGAGGACAACGTCCAATGCGACGGCCTGGTCGGGCTACCAGACGCGCGGTTTCCAGACGCCGCGCTGTGCAATCAACTCAGCATAATTGCAGTCCACAGCTGGACATAAGCTCTCCAAAAAAGTATTTCGCGAGTGCATTTTTATAATTTGTTTCAATAATCTATATATATAACTAGCTGTTCCCCGCGGCTTCGCTCCCGTGGGCCACCCCTCAGGACCTGTTATCGGGATCAAAAAATAGCCTATGTCACTCAGGAATAATGTAGCTTTCTATTGGTGAAAGAATTTTTTAAATCGGTCCAGTAGTTTCCGAGCCTATTCGGTACAAACAAACAAACAAAAAAATCTTTCCTCTTTATAATATTAGTATTGTATAGAAAAGGCACTGTCCCGACTGACATATCAACGCCCAGCCTAAACCACTAATGATAGAGGTTTGAATTTTTTATAGGAATTTGATTTTATACTGCAGGCGTCATTTAAGGATTTTTGAAAATTCATCCCTTAAAGGTGTAAAAAGGGATGTTAAAATTTAATGAAATTTATATTGGTTATTAACAGAATTACGAATACGAATTTAGTATTTATGATCTTCAATACAATTAAAGAATAACGTATTTAAGGCTTTTTTGAATTTCATCCCTAAAAGGGGTAAAAAGGGCATTTTATAATATATAATTTTTACTAGCTGACCCGGCAAACTTTGTTTTGCCATAAAAACACCAAACATTCATCTACCCTACCTACCCTACCTACCCTACCTACCCTACCCTACCCTACCTACCCTACCTACCCTACCCTACCCTACCCTACCCTACCTACCCTACCTACCCTACCTACCCTACCCTACCCTACCCTACCTACCCTACCTACCCTACCTACCCTACCCTACCCTACCTACCCTACCCTACCCTACCTACCCTACCCTACCCTACCTACCCTACCTACCCTACCTACCCTACCTACCCTACCTACCCTACCTACCCTACCTACCCTACCTACCCTACCTACCCTACCTACCCTACCTACCCTACCTACCCTACCTACCCTACCTACCCTACCTACCCTACCTACCCTACCTACCCTACCTACCCTACCTACCCTACCTACCCTACCTACCCTACCTACCCTACCTACCCTACCTACCCTACCTACCCTACCTACCCTACCTACCCTACCTACCCTACCTACCCTACCTACCCTACCTACCCTACCTACCCTACCTACCCTACCTACCCTACCTACCCTACCTACCCTACCTACCCTACCTACCCTACCTACCCTACCTACCCTACCTACCCTACCTACCCTACCTACCCTACCTACCCTACCTACCCTACCTACCCTACCTACCCTACCTACCCTACCCTACCCTATATCTCAAGTTGGACCAGACTGCTCACGGTGTGCCAATTTAATTTAAAATCGGTTATGTAGTTTAGGAATCCATCGCGGACAAACATCGTGACAGGAGATTTATATATATTAGATAACACTGGTATTGTCACACAAATAACAGCCCCACTTCGTGTCAAGCAATTACTGTCCATACCAGGTTGCCTGGAAGAGATCGCAGAATGCGATAATGCCGCCCACTGTATTTGGTGTACAATAAAGTATATAATAAATAAAAAGGGGTGTTAAAATTTGTATGAAAACTAAATTGTTCATTATCAAAATTAATTGAAATGTAGTCATTCTGCTCTTCAATACAATTAAAGAAACAGGTATTTAAGGATTTATGAATTTTATCCCTTAAAGGGAGAAAAGGGGTGTTAAAGTTTATGTGAATGATTACTGGATGTGCTTGGGGGAACAGTTTTCATAACTCGAGTACCACTGATACCCTCTGACTATGTCTTTGAGTTTAAGCGATTACGATTCCTCTCAAGGTCTGCTTTTCAATGACCATAAATAAATCTCTAGGTCAGTCATTAAGGGTGGCATGCATAGATTTAAGGCAACATTGCTTCCGACACGGGCAATTTTACGTTGCCTGTCCCAGAGTCACCACTGGCAGCCTGGTCAATTTGACACCAGACAGAAAAAAGAGCAATGTGATATACAAAGAAGTGGTTAATTAAATTCTAACTTGACGACTTTGTTAGTGTAAGCTAATTGGAGTACCCATAACTAGACTGTACAGGATGGCAAGACTCATCACTCTATCAGAAGATGCTTTAATTTTTGCAACTGGCGGAAAATATCTACTCTACTTCGGCATTTGTGAAGTACATAGATACTAAATATAGCTGGTAAGCCATACTAAATCGCGACCACGAGGAAGACAACTATTAATCGAAAATCATCATGAGCAAGCTCTGTGAATATGTGAATATGCAAAATTATCACCTCTGTGGCACCGAAAATCCGTGTATAATCCAGACAGAATCATTACACCTGCTCAAAGTTACTGCATGGTGTGTTTTTTACGCTCGAGGCGTCATCGGGCCGCCAAACCACTACTGTGGTCGACGAGGTCACAGAGCTATGATGAACCTATTTATCTATCCTTAAAAGGAATAAATTTTAACTAGAGTACATATTGGTTCCAACAGGATAATGAAACGGCGCTTACGAGCCGCAACCGAAATTCTAAGGGCGGCATTACACGCAGGCTTATTACGTATGAAACAGCAATCAGCAATAATTGCGCAGAGATTGTACAATCAACGCGTGATTATAGCATTACGTCAAAAAATCGGCAGGCTTATATTTGCGAAATAATTGCTTTTCAATCGCGAATCCGCATTATGTATGAGCGATAGCCACACCATAATAATTTTACGACAGCATTGCTAACAATAAAAATCTAGTAAATAAAATAGGCATTTATCGCAAGGTGATCGCGATCATTTCGTATTACGCATGGTTTTTGACAGCAGAGCGACAGCTATCGGCGAGCAATGTGGCTGTCAAATTGCGATAACTTTTCCCTTGTTGTTGGTCAATTGCCAATCGCTCGCTGATGGCAGAGTAGGTACAGAAGTTTTTGAGTTTTTGGCGGCATATTTTGTGTGTTATTTATTTTGTGACTACCTACTCTAATTATCCACAAATTAATTCCTACTAAATAATAAATAAAAGTAACAAAAAAAATTAAATAATAAATAATGCAAATTGATGTAGTTTTATGTCTCAAATGTCTGCGCAACAAAATAATTTGTTTAATCATTGAAAGTTGAGTTGAGGAGAAAATTTTAGTTGTAGTTTTGGCTACCTCAGCGAAGACGAAGACACGCTAGATATGTTTACTGCCAAATACTTACAAACACATTAGAATGTGTTATGCCCTTAATAAGTATATTTTACTATCTTCTTATTTCTATATGGCTTATTTCTCATATTTATTCTTATTTCTATAGCTCAAATACGAGATGATGATGTTCATTTAGTGATGTCGTAATGCGTTATCGATTAAATTTCTTATAACAATCTTCTATAGATTCAATTTCATATAGTCATTCAATTTTTCAATTTAATAAAGGACAATGGCAGAAGCCCATACATTATATTAGCCATGTTCTGAATTAGTTTGTTCGAGAACGCCGAGATTAATAGATATTCATTCATGAACTTTTGTAGGTTATGTCTGGGTAACTTTTAATAATGTGTTTAATAGGTGATATTATTCAATTTCGTGGAAGTAAAAGGGCATATCGCATAAGTCCCTTACCTAGTTATTTCAGCATAAATTTGAAAATATGCACTTTGAAAAGAGTATATTTATTTATACTAAGCGACTTTGATGCGTATCAAAAGGTCCTCGTTAGAACCAAGATATATTTTTTTTTTACTTGAATACTATTGTTTTTGCCTATCATTAATTGAAATTATGTGATTCATTTATATCTACTACACTACCTCCCTGCAAGGAACACATACACATAGACATAAACTGTATTGTTAATTCATTTTTAACCGACTTCCCAAAAAGGAGGTGGTGATTATTTTTTTATTTGATAGCTGGTGCTTGTCATGTGGTACCATTTATTTTCATCAAGATCTGATGAAGAACTTCGGAGATATACATCAGAACTCTTTAATAAATGACGGCAAATCACTCGGGATAGCTGCAATCGCATTTCTGTTTATTGTTTACACCATTTCATAACATAACATCACACTGGTACCCTCTAAATGGGTACGCAAGTGTAAGCAGTTTACCTTGGTATACTCTTATTCCACCGGTTTTGTTTAAGTTTAATCTATTCGGGCTTCACTTTGGGCATTATTGGTACCTAGCCTATTTAACTGGTCCATTATGTACCACAAAAGTAAAAGTGTACATAAAAAGTGGAAAATAAAAAAAAACTTTTTACAAAAAAACAACTGACTTCCAAACAATAACACTACAAAGTAAAAAATAACTTCAATTTCGGAAGTAGGTGTCAAAAAACGAAGAAACTAAAACAAGAACACCGACTTCCTAAATTGAAGTTATTTTTTACTTTGTAGTGTTTTTGTTTGGAAGTCGGTTGTTTTATTGTAATAACAAATACATGAGTGATTTATTTACTACAGTCACTACTTGTCACTTGGCAGAATAAGTGTAAGATGGCAGCACTAAGCTAATGAAATTTAACGAAAAAGTCAATTAACTTTCATACATATCGGACTATCTTGAGCTTCTTGGCGTTACGTTGACATCGACTCTCAATTTTGGGCCGTACATTGAGGCAAAGGCTGGCTGCCAAAAAGTTAGGGATCCTTGCGAAGGTGAGAAAGTACTTCACGCCGGAACAGCTGCTCAACTTGTATCAAGCGCAAGTTCGATCGTGCATGGAGTACTGCTCTCATCTCTGGGACGGATCAGCCAAATACCAGCTTGATGCACTATAGTCGATCGAAAAGCGGGCCAAGAGACTCAACGGCAATGAGGCACTGGTCAAATCAAAGCTCCAGAGCCTTGAACATCGTCGCCGAGTTGCCAGCTTGTCGGTTTTTCTTCGGTTACATTTCGGGGTGTGTGCGATGGAATTGCATGATTTAATGCCGCCCAGCCCGTTCCATCATCGGACAACCAGACGCACGGCGATGCATCTTCGGTACATGGTGGGCATCCCACCCATACGCACAAAACGTTTTGGGGACACTTTTATTATGCGTACAGCAAAGGAGTGGAATTCCCTGCCGGAGTCTGTGTTTCCCGATAGCTACAATCTAGGGGTCTCTAAGTCAAGAGTGAATGGGTTTTTTCTAGGCAAGTTGCTTCACCGTCGACCGCAACATCATCGCTTACCATCAGGTGAGATAGTGGTCAAGCGCGAGCCTATAGATAATAAAAAAAAGGTTTTTGTTTATACGCGGTGAACCAGTTAATGTTATACTTTAAAAAAACGTAGACAATTAATGGATTTTCTTTGTATATAACTCACTTTCAGACGCTCAAATTTAAGTCAGCTAAGATTTCGCCATTTTTATTTTTCAAATTAATTATTATATTTTGTAAATAAAATGAAAATATTCAATAATCACTGCCATATTTACTGTTACGAATACTTTACATCTGCAAATATTAATTAAACGGAATATTGGAGCTAAATAGTAATTAAATGAAAAAAGAACAGCGTCCACGAAGTGTTTCATTGTCATAAGCTGGCTACTTAATCAAACGATAAATTTTATAAATCATAGGACAGGTATAACAGCTTCTGTTAAAAGTTACTGTTAAAAAGAAGACGACTTAAAGGCCTTAGTAGCCAGGTTGTTATATTGATCGCGCGATAATTGTACAATTATTGTTGCTTGCTGTTCCTTACGTAATAAACCCGCCAGTAAGATCGCCTGATTTAACTGTACCAGACTTCTTTCTGTAGGTTTTTTTAAGTCACGTGTCTATGTCAACAAGCCTCAGACTCTTGAAGCTCTCAAAGATGATCTCTGCTGAGATATGGCAAGAGTGGATGTTCTGGCAAGAGTGATGGCAAATGCCATAAACGGGCCCGAATATTTGTCAATTCTGGCGAAGTGAATCACTTAGCCGTATCATTTTCTCGACTAACTGGAAAATAAATTAAGATATTATCCAAAAGCAGAAACAAAGTTCTTAATTCATAAAAAAAATTAGCCCTATAACATCGGGTATTAATTTTCTATCGTGTCGGTAGTAGGATTCAGAAATAGAAAGCAAAGTAGTCTTCCACTATTTGTATCTCCCCGTGTAGATCGATCCCACTAGACCTCCGGAGTGAAAGTCGGCTCTAGCTATTAGAACAGGAAGGCAGTGCAGTTTATGCTCATTTCATATCAATTTACACGTAATTTTTATGATTCGATAATATATTAAAGTTGAGCAAATTTTGTGGTCTACGCGAACAAAGACCGCCTATGTGTCTGTATGTTGCATGAAGTTTTAAATAAATAATAAATAAAGACGCGGGCTTAAACCATGTTTGGATAATAATTTGCAATAGCCCGCCAGAACCGGAAAAAACGAAACAGCCAATATCGTGTAGTCCTGAGCATCGTCGCCGAATTGCCAGCTTGTCGGTTTTATAGCGGTTGCATTTCGGGAAGGGGTGGAATTCCCTGCCGGAGTCTGTTTCCCGATAGCTACAATCTAGGGGTCTTTAAGTCAAGAGTGAATGGGTTTTTTCTAGGCAAGCGTGCTTCACCATCGACCACATCATCGCTTACCATCAGGTGAGATAGTGGTCAAGCGCAAGCCTATAGACAATAAAAAAAACCATGCAGGCGAAGCTGCGGGCGGAAAGCTAGTAATATATAAATGGGTAGTGACTAGTGTTTATGCCAAAGAAGTGTACACAAATATTGAATTTTTTGTGTAAATAAATGTTATTTATTTTAAAACTGAGTTGTTTAAATTACTTTTGTTTTGATTCTCAATAATGTCTGTATTAGGAAATGCTTATACTCGTAAAACTAATGACCAAAACCACATGACGTATTTCTCATTTTATATTTTCGTATAGCGAGATGAATGACGCGATGTGGATTTCCGTCTGTGTCAGTGGTCGATTGATAGCGGTCAAATCCTTCGCTTTGCCGTTTTAACTTGCGCAATTCGGCTGCAGGAGTCCATTGGAAGCTTATGTATTATAACGTTTGCCCAGCCATTCATTTCAACCACGTCTCTTCATTTAAGGCCTTACATTTACTTGTATGAGACTAGTAACTACCACCATAAGGGCCGACGTTAGAACATTTGACCTCAGCTTTAACAATGCTAATAGGAACTACTTAACTATAAATGTTTGGGTCCCAAGTGTTCGGTTTTGACCTGCCTCTGTTAAAGGTAAGACCTCAAAACTCCAAAACTTCTGTTGATATGAAATCCTGCCTCGACCGCCCACTTGCTTTTGGGTTTCTAGATTCTTTATTTATTCTAAAAGAACATATATTGTTCATTTAGCGAATAAATACATGACTAAGGTTAGTGTAGTCCAGTAGCTAACAGTTTTGTTGTCTTAATGTAGGTAGATACTATATCGACATTGATAAAGTGAGACTTATATCGTTAGGTTAGAAGCTTTATGTTGATAGTGACGTACCGTTTGAGTTTAGCTCTGAATACATTAAAAGAAGATGTGTTCCTTATATCTGCTAGTAGATTATTGAGTATATAGAGTGATATAGAGTGCGTTCGCGGGGACGCGTCTGTATTTGGTTATGGTTTCTTTGGCTGTATTTGGATGTTTTGGTGTTGAAGGATAGCTGTGTGTGTATGGTTTTGTTGAGATTTTTTCTAATGAGAACGCAGGAATTGAAAGTGTAAAGTTGATGAATGCTCATTAGTTTGGTGTATTTTTATAGTTCAGATGTAGATTTATGATAATCGTAGTTAAATAGAAACTTAATTATTTTATTTTGTGTTATAAGCAGATCTTTAATTGCAGATTTTGTAGCGCATCCTAAGAATTCGATAAGACAATTTATGTGTGAGCGAATTAATGAGTTGTAAATGTTGAAGCGGATTTTTTTGGGATGTTATTTATGTACCCGCGCATTAACGATGTTATTTTTGATTTTATGTAATCAATGTGCGCTCGCATAGTGAGTTTGTTGTCTACTCTAAGTCCGAGGTATTCTTCACAATTGCTTTTGATGATTTTAATGTTGTTTATGTGTAAAGCTCACCCAGCTTCAGCGATTTTTTAATTTTTAGCTGAGAATATCATGTTTAAGGTTTTAGAACCTCCTATTTTTGTCTACAGTCGGTTAAAACAATCTATATTTACCTTAAACTTTTACAGTGTCCGTCAACGACATATCTGGCCTGACTGAGCTCGTCAGCGAAGCTTGCAGCGCGCGCCGGATGCTGGGTGATGCTGCTGCGTACACTAGAGGGTTTAGTGCGGAGTTGGTGAACCCCAGCCATGTACACCATTGCCAGACTGAGTCCCAGACGCAGTCGCAGAGGGAATCTGGAAAATGTTTTAGAGGTAGTAAATCATCAGTTCCAAAGCCATACCCTTTTTATTGAGGAAAATGATTATAGATACCTTCCGATTGGAAAACGGAAGGTCATGTTGAAATTCAAAGTACTAAAACCCCACAGTTCTTACGGCTACCACGATCGCCGGTATGACACGGCCCGGAATCTAAAGTTGGTTTGGGCGCACGGTTGGTGCAGTGGTTGAGCGATTGACTGCTGCGCTGCATGTCGCGGGTTTGATTCCCGCACGGAACAAATATTTGTATGACCTACAAATAGTTGTTTCCAGCTCTGGGTGTTTGTGTTTGTGAACACACCCACGAAACAAGAGAAATTTCTAGTGTGGGGCAAAGACTATAAAAAGAAGAAGTAATTCGCGCGCACTCTCGACTGGTATCGGCCCACTGTGCCCAAAGGACCTGGATCTATAGTGTATAAAGTGGCGATGTGATATCCTCGTGCCACGGAAAGCACGTAAAGCCGTTAGTCCCGTGTCTGATCTCTCTCAAGTCAAACAGATTTTCCGTCCCGTTGGAGTATGAGGGTATGGGAACCGAGATGGCTCGCGCACTTACTTTCAGAAAGTAAATAATCAACTTACCAACTGGCAGCACTATGAAGAATGGAGACTAGCAGAAGAGGTACAGCGCCATCAGTCTGTGGCGCGCTGTTGGCGAGAGATGATGGAGCAACTGTAAACATAGCATTAAAATTGTTACTTATCAGACACGGCATTTTATTTCTATTAGGCTCGCGCTTGACCACTATCCCACCTGATGGTAAGCGATGATTTGGTCGACGGTGAAGCACGCTTGCCTAGAAATAACCTATTCACTATTGACATAAAGACCCCTAGATTGTAGCCAGTGGCGGCCTTAGGGGGTGGCGAACAGGGCAATCGCCCGGGGCCTCGCTCTTGCATGGGCCTCACGCTACAACCCAAAAAGCTTACAATTCTATCCCTAGCAAACAATAAAGTTGGTCGATTAATTATTTATAGTAAAGTACTAAAATTATAAAGGAGAAAGTTTGTGAGTGTGTGTGTGTTTGAATGTTTGTTACTTCTTCACGCTCAAACGGCTGAACGGATCTGGATGAAATTTAGCACAGATATAGATTTCAGTCTGGAATAGTACTTAAGATTCTTTTTATTCCGGAAATATGTTCCCTTGGGCTCATTTTTTAAATTCCCGCGGGCGAAGTCGCTGGCAGAAGCTAGTTAATAAGAAAAACAATAAGTTTTATATGTCATACATTGTAAAAACTGGCCAAGTGCGAGTTGGATTCGCGCACGAAGGGTTCCGTACCATACTCGCAAACAAAGGCAAAAATATCACGTTTGTTGAATAAGAGTCCCACTTAAATATTTATTTTATTCTGTTTTTAGTATTTGTTGTAATAGCGGCAACAGATACGTCATCTGTGAAAATTTCAACTGCCTAGCTATCACGGTTCATGGGATACAGCCTGGTGATAGACAGACATACGGACCGCGGAGTCTTAGTAATAGGGTCCCGTTTTTACCCTTTGGGTACGGAACTCTAAAATGGACAAGGGCCTCGCATACCTGCCGCCCGCCCGGATCCTCGCAGCGGTTAAGGCCGCCCCTGATTGTAGCTATCGGGAAACACAGACTCCGGCAGGGAATTCCACTCCTTAGCTGTACTCATAATGAATGTATTTCCAAAACGTTTAGTGCGTATGGGTGGGATGTCCACCATGCACCATGAAACGGGCTTTTCGGAATTAGATCATGCGATGCAAAATGCAATGCATGTATGTATCGCACACTTCGGTCCACCTAGTTTGATGATTACGTCCTACAAATTATAAAGATTGGTAAGAAACGATTGGAAATGTAACTTACACAGTATTCGTTTGACGGTCCTGTGAACAAATGTTGTTTGAAGCAACGCTTCTTTTTAATGCTGGTTTAGGAGTTATGTCCTGAAATACAAACAAAAATAAGCATACTATAATAAGGTAATATTAATGATCATTCGAAATGAAAAATGATAAAAGAAACACAAACATGTTTTTCAAATACCTATTCAACGATACCCACATAACTTTGTGACCTTATTTTTTTTCTTTTTCACTATACTAATTTGGTTTCTGTTTGTCACCATATTGAATTTTGATTACTGTTATGTCTTTGAATTAAAAATAACTCCCAAGACAAATCGATTGACGTAAGAATCATCAAAATCAACCCACCCGTTTGGTCTCTACTAAACTCCGTTTAAATAACATAGACATTTATTTTCCAATTTTAATGTAGCCAGTGATACTCGCAGGGTTAATACGAATCGATTGACGTAAGAATCATCAAAATCAACCCACCCGTTTGGTCTCTACTAAACTCCGTTTGAAATAACATAGACATTTATTTTTACAAACCTTTTCACAATCCATTCAACCGATATTGAGCTCTATTCCGTAAACATAAGGATGACAAAAAAGCGTAAACATGTTACCAAAACCAATTGTTTACTATAGCTGCAATTTTCATATTACTAAAGTTATAGAAGTCAAAATTGGTTGAACGGGCCGTTAAAAGGAATAATTTAAATGTTTAATGCTATTTCAAATGGTAGTATAATAATTATATTAAAACGGTGGTATCTGGATGTCCGCTGGATAGAGGGCTTCAACGCGCACACGGCTATATATAATATATCATAGTTCCTCCAGAAATAAAGGGGGTTTTGTTGATTTGTAGGATTGAAACATAGTGAAAATTAACTAAAATAAAAACCTAATTTGCAAGTGATTGATGAAGAAGAGGACCGCAACATCAACAAAGTAAAGTTTCGGGGTTCGAGAGCTCGCAGGCGCGTCGGCCTCATTCGTAGCCATCGACATGGAAATTTAATCCACACACCACCTCCTGACCTGCAGAACCGCTTCAAATAGTCATGAAAAATCAAGTGTTACATTTCCTACATAAAAAGCCTTCAACAAGTAGCAGCCATCAATCAAAACTTCAGGACTCCTGGAACTGAACTATAGGTACAGGGCGTCAACGCGCTAGGGCTGGAGACTTACAACCTCCCGTATATAGTACCCGGCGATCACGTCCGTCCGGTACAACCATGTAATTTTTACAGTAAAATTGTATAATCCACAAAGTCATAAGACATTTGGGGCCTTCGTTATGTCTGTATATATCGCACAAACATATTTCTTTTTATAAACAGTGCCACATTTTTCTGAACCGTTTTGTTCATTGAAAAATAATTGTTTTTTTCGAAATAAGCTTAAATGGAATTGTAAATAACTTTCTCAAATATTTTTGACTATATTTGTCGGGTTTAGTGACTAGTTTTAAATTTAAAGTTACGCAGGCCTTATCGGTGGGATTTCGTAATTGCAGACGTAAAGAAACCAATATTGGGTGCAGATTATCTAAATTATCATAAACATCTGGTTGACGTCAGTGCCCGAATACTCATTGACCAGGTAACTGATTTAAATGTCATAGCATCAATAGTAAGCATGAGTGAACCTTCTGTACTTTCTGTTAGCATCGATCATCCTTATCATGACCTCTTATTGAAATTTACAAGCATAACTAAACCAATGTCATTCGTGGAAACGAAACCGAGCTCTGTACAGCATAGTATTAAAACAACCGGACCACCGATCTTTGCAAGAGCACGGCCTCCAGCACCCATCCGATACCAATGTATCAAAGGTAAATTCAACAAAATGCAAGAATTAGGTATCTGTCGACTTTCAAAGAGTCCTTGGGCAAACACATAGTTGAGAGAATGGGGACATTAGGCCATGTGGCGATTATCGCCGACTAAATGCCATCACGAAGCCAGACAGATACCCAATGCCGCGGTAACAAGATTTTACCAATAACATGGCCGGCAAATATTTTTTTTTCAAAAATCTGTATAAATAGGGCCTATCATTGCATTGATTTCGCCCTGGAGGACGTCGAGAAAACAGCGATAATAACGCCTTTCGGTCTATATGAGTTTACTCGAATCGTTTGCGTAATGCCGCGTTGACCTTCCAGCGATTCATGGACTCGGTTTTCCACGGTCTAGATTTTGTTTTTAATTATATAGATGATGCACTGATCATGAGTGAGAATAAAACTCAGCACCTCGAACATTTAGGCATAATTTTTCAGCGGTTACAACAGGATATCACAGCGTGATAACAGTAAATTTAGATAAATGCGCTTTCGGGCAAACTTATTTGGATTTTTTAGGCTACCACGTGTCACCACATTCGTCTGACAGAAGAAAAGGTCAAGTCCATCATAGACTATCCAAAACCGGAGACAGTTGAAGAGTTACGGCGTTTCACAGGTATGGTGAAATTTACCGTGCTCAGTTGCCCAACGCAGCATCGTATCAGTCGGGTTTCAACAATTATTTCGGCAACAAAAAAAAGATACGAAAGTAAAATCCAAATGATCGAGGAAGCTAGTGAGGCCTTTGAACAATGTAAGATTGGTCTTACAACGGCCGCTACATTGTCACATCCAAGGAATGATTCGACGCTTGCCTTGATGAACGACGCTTCTGAGTTTTGCGTACGTGCAGTTTTGCAGCAGGCAGTTAATGAAATTTGGGAACCTTTAGCTTATTTCTCAAAAAACGCTGGCCCAACTGAAATACTACGCTTACAACCAGGAATTATCCATACTAATATTATACATGCGAAAGTAACTCTCTCTGTCTGTCTGTTACCTTTTCACGCTTAAACCGCTGAACCGATTTAGATGAAATTTGGTATGAAGATAGTTTTAAATCCTAGGAAGGACAAAGACTACTTTTTTTCATAAAACACGAAGGAGAAGAAACGGTGGATGGGGCGTTAGTTTTGTATGAAACTTCTTAATAGGGCTTAAACCGATAAACCGATTTAGATGAAATTCGGTATGGAGATAGTGTGAGACCCTGAGAAGGACTTAGCCTACTTCTTTGTGCATACAAATCGAAGGTAAAGAAATGGGAGGGGGTTAGTTTTGTATGAAACTTATTATTATGGGGTCGTAAAGACAGGATGTACAAATTTTCTTCATGAAGCTGAATTTCGGCAGGTGGTAGTATAAAGTTGGTTAATAAAATGATTTTTGAAAATTAGAATTTTTACGGTGTAAATGGGGCAAGCTGAACTTAGTAGGCAACATTTTATTGTGGCTTTCGATTAGGTTTAAACTTTTCTGGCATGTTTTTGATAAAAAATGTTTGTGATCTGAATAGTTATTTAGATTATGTTATTGGATGAGGATTCGTTATACACAATAAGGGCTAAATATAATTGGTGCCAATATATTAACAGGTATGGGAAAAAGGGCAAGCGTGTTCATACGTCGAATCCCAATTATTCCCACTGACCTATCATACAATACAAAAGACTCCAGTTTCCAGTCAAACTTAGTTTTGCTATAACTATTAACAAAGCTCAAGGGTAGTAGGCTTGCTTTACCCACGGCCAGCTACATGTATCTGCTGATGTTCGTGTTTGTCCAGGGCCCATAATTTATTAGCACCAAATGGAAAGACATACAACATATTATATACCAGCATCCTAAAATGTTGTACACATGATTAACGGCATAATTAAGAAAAGTCGTTAGATAAAATTGATGACAGAGTGGTATCTTCAATTTGCAGCAAAGCAGAACCTATGAGTCTGTAGTTTATTTGTTTCCTATTGTAACTATTTAACCTATACCTATCACCGTGTACACAGACCATAAACCGCTAGTTTACGCCTTTTCAAAATTAGGAAACATCCGTTGAAACAGCTCGTAGAATTAGGCATTTGTCATATATCAGCGGCTTGACAACCGATATACGTCACATAACTGGACATAGCGACACAGTAGCCGATACCTTATCGCGTGTGGAAACAGTTGTCGTCCCACGAGTATAGACTACAACCGGATAGCTGAGTTGCAAGAAATCGACGACTACGTGATAGCATGCAATGCAAATAATAGCACCCGTATCACTTTAAAGAAATTATATTAATCTACATGTAATAAGCCAATATATTGTGACGTATCCACTGATTGTACGCGATCGTATATACCACAAGAATTAAGGCGAATCGCGTTCGAAAGTAAAAGACCCGGCAATTAATCAGCAATTTTTTTCTCGCCCTTGATGAACAGCAACATTAACGAATGCTCTAAAACATGCAAATAGTGTCAACGATCAAAAATCGGTCGCCATACTATAACAAATATAGACCAGTTTCCTATAGTCGATAGATTCCAACACATACATATAAATATAATCAGTCCGCTTCCGATTTCGCAAAATGGTTTCAAGTATTGCTTAACGTAACGATAACAGACCGGTGTAGACGATGGCCTGAAGCCCTCCCCATGCAGGCTATCACCGCCGAGAAAGTCGCGGGTATTTGTACAGAGATTGGATCTGCCGATACGGTTGCCCAGTAAAATTAATTAGCGATCAAGGCCGCCAATTCGAAAGCACGCTTTTCCAACAACTATTGAAAATTAAGGGTATTTATAGGATACGCACCAGAGCGCTGGCATAGAACACTTAAAGCCGGCCTTATGGCTCGATTAAACATTCTCGCTCGATTATTACAGTTATGTTAGGTCTCCATGCAGCATGTCGAAGCGATAGTGGGATATCAGCTGCAGAATTATTTTTACCATTGTACTGCTCGGCGGGCCGGAAATGACATCATTCTTATCGTAACAATAAAATCCACACACACACACATCCTTCATAATGCGCACAGCAAAAGAGTGGAACTCACTACCTGCGTCTGTGTTTCCAAACGCATACAACCCGAATCTCTTCAAAGTTAGAGTAAACAGGCTTCTTCTGGGTAAGCTCACTCCATCGTCGACTTTGTCTCCGTCATCTCTGACCTAGGCTAGAGTCAAGAGCAAACCCATAATAAATAAAAAAAAAAAAAAAAAAAAATAGAACAAGTTGTTCAATATATTAAAATCTTTAATGCTTTCAACATAAAATACTCGTTAGTCACACAATAGTCTAAAAACTGAACTGAATATTTAGAAATGACCAGTAAGAATCATTCCCAATGCAAGCAAGTACTGTCCGTAAACTGTTATTTCGTAAAGAATAATTAAAACTTATTTTGTCTTTCTCGTAATAGTGAAAAAACAGTCCCACTGTGCTGTCCGTAGCACTAATTTCTCGAGCAGAAAAAACTTTTAATTATGTACCTTGTTGTTGGTAGGTAGGTACAGAATAAACAAGATGTGTTATCTCGTATCTATGTATTTTAATAACAGATGAAGATTGTTATGCTATCAAATTAAATAATAGTAGTTTATGAAACTTTTGCATAATAATAAGGGGTATTAAAACATGAGCGTGTGTTTAAAAACCGAGCCGTAGGCGAGGTTTTTAATAGTATTCACACGAATGTTTTAATACCTAGTTATGTGCAGTTTCATACACTACTTTATCTACACTCATACATTGGGATTGAACCTACTAAATACCATTTTTGCATTTTCCATGCCATAAAGTCGTGATAGCATTTATCATATAATGTTTTCGACTTTGCTACCTGGTAATAGATTATGAGTAATTTCCTTCGCCGCATCTAAAATATCGGGCGAAGTCAAATTTTCTTCACATTCTCTGATCTCATGAAATTCAATAAATCAAAATCTGTAAAAAATGAATGGCGCCGAAACCCAGCACATCACTGCATTAACCGCGCATGCGCTAAGGTTTAGCACGCACTGCGACTTTTATTCGCGCGAATTTTTCCGCCTATTCTGCGACCTTTGGACGAAGCTGCTCGCATTGCGGTAAAAAAAACGTGCAGAAATAATACCGCAAGAAATCCGTGTTTTGCCACAGAATCCACCGCACCGCGGCGGGAATTTAATTCGCGCGAATATTTTGAGCTCTATGAACAGGTAGAAAGAGACAAAATTCGCGCGAATAAAAATCGTAGTGCGTGCTAAGCCTGAAGCGGGCATTGTCATAGACAAGTAAAAACTGGAATCAATTCTTTTTAAATATGTACTATAAAAATGGCATTACAAAAAATAATTTGGATTTGTCCTGTATCGTAATAGAAAAAAAATTGTATTATAGCATTATTTTGTTACAGCTTAAGTGTTATAATAAGATTCAATTTTAAAATTATAGTATTGTGTTTATAAAACATGTCAATATAAACTCGTTTTGAAGTTTATAATTCGAATATTACGATATGAGAGTAGATAAAAATAATTGTGTAATGGTTACTCGTAATTAGGTCAACACTGCTTAATATTATAGTACATACCTTGATCATCTAACGGAGAATCACCATTCTCAGCACAGCACATGAGTTATCCGAGTAATACGTATCACGCGATTGATGCCATTTCCGTTTTAATTTCCTTTGTAATATTCTAATTTTATGTTTTATACGATCAAAATCATCACCTTTTAGTTTAAGCATTATTTTAAAATTATAACAATAACACTAGATATTAATTTTATAAATAAGTAACTCTTATCGCGAGCTTGTGTGGAACCGCGCAACACTAAAAAGCGAATGACATGTATTACAGTGTTTCCAGTGGCAGATTGTCAAATATTACAAGAGACATCTCAAAAAGTTACATTTTAATGAGAAAAGTTACATTACCTTATTATGGAAGACGACACTAATACGCTCACTCGCTCGCCGGAGTAAACGGGCTGGAAGATTTAGAAATATACGTAAGTGAGAGAGTGAATATGCAATACGTCAATTTGTGTGTCACAAAATCAGGTGCGACACGGCGAACGAACACTTTCTTAGATGCGTTCCGTTTCACGATTATTTTTCGTTTGCTGGCAAAAATTTCAATATTTTGTATTAACTTTTAAAAGTAACGTCTAAGTTACATTTTGAGTCGTGTTACATGGAGCTTACATAAGAAGGTCAAAAGTAACGTCAAATGTAACAAAAAATAAATTCGGCAACGCTGCACGGATGGCGGGCGCAGGAATCAAGTGAAATAAAAAACGCACAAAAAAAAGTAGCTGCAGACGGTATCAAAATATTCTCAAAATAGTGTGAAATGGTGTGTACCATGCGTTACTACATGAACATGTGTATTAAATGCTACTATCGAGTACAAAGCCTGAAGTAAAATGGTTCTTGGGGCAACAAAATTTTGATTTGCTTATTACTTGCCAGGCTGCTTTTGATTTTTTTTGTGAAACATTTATAAAATGGTTATTTTGGGCTTTCTGGTTTCATTTTATTATTTTCCTGTAAATTGTGGAATATTTTTTAAAATCAAGTTTATTTTTTGTGTAAGGTAATCCTAACCCAAAAAATATCTATAGTCTACTAGCTGACCCGGCAAACTTTGTTTTGCCATAAAAACACCAAACATTCATCTACCCTACCTAACCTACCCTAACTACCTACCCTACCCTACCCTACCCTACCTACCCTACCCTACCCTACCTACCCTACCCTACCTACCCTACCTACCCTACCTACCCTACCCTAACTACCTACCCTACCCTACCCTACTTATCCTACCTACCCTACCCTACCCTACCCTACCTACCCTACCCTACCTACCCTACCCTACCCTACCTACCCTACCCTACCTACCCTACCTACCCTACCTACCCTACCTACCCTACCTACCCTACCCTACCCTACCCTACCCTACCTACCCTACCCTACCTACCCTACCTACCCTACCTACCCTACCTACCCTACCTACCCTACCTACCCTACCTACCCTACCCTACCCTACCCTATCTCTCAAGTTGGATCGAACAGCACATGGTGTGCGAATTTTATTATAATCGGTTAAGTGGTTTAGGAGTCCATTGAGGACAAACATTGTGACACGAGATTTATATATATTAAGATATGCCCAGAGTAGCTGTCTCTGTTTTTTTACTACATATTTTAATTCTTTAATTAATAAATAACCATTTAGTCTTTTTATTACTATACATAGTGACATTCTTTTCCGGAAAGCATAAACAATATAATAACAAAAAATCATCTTTCAAATTAAAATTCTTAAGACTCGTTTGCATCTTTGGCGTTGTACACTTGCAAGATAGATAAACACTTCAAGTGATTTTTTAATTTTTTTTTAGTTTTCCAGAATTTTAACATACAGATTTTATTGATAAGTTGTTTGAGTAACTGAGAAGTATGATGAGATTGATCTGAAAAAACTCGATGCAAGAATTACTACTTCATCTGGTCGGTTCATACAGA
Source organism: Anorthoa munda (assembly GCA_945859665.1). Lineage (NCBI taxonomy): Eukaryota > Metazoa > Arthropoda > Insecta > Lepidoptera > Noctuidae > Anorthoa > Anorthoa munda. Next base: position 4,480,748 of record OX243893.1, read on the forward strand.
TCATAGATATATAAACAAGAGATTTATAATATTTCTATGATAGAGATCAAGTTTGAGATTATATTGAGAAAATGTTCAAATTCTAATGTACTTTTGTTTGTTTTTATTTCATCGATATTGAGGTCGCCTGTTAGTGTGATATTTTTATTTGTAAGTCAAGAATTTGCCCAATTTGTCGTCCAGTCTTTCATAAAATACGTTATAGTTAAATTTAGGTATTCTATATACGCAGACCATTATAATATTACTAGCTGACCCCCGCGGCTTCGCTCCCGTCAAATGGCTACTTACCTACCTACCCGGTATACCCTGCCCACACTGCCTACCCTGCCTATCCTGCCTGCCCTGCCTACACTGCCTACCCGGTATACCCTGCCTACACTGCCTACCCTGCCTACTCGGCCTACCCTGCCTACCCTACATTAAGGACTATTTGAAAGACAAGTCAATTGAGTCTGAAATTTGTAAATTAGATTAAGTGCCATCACTGATTGTCAATAAATTTGCACGCTATGTTATGGCAGGATATGCTGAAACAAATTTACTGTAACACCTTATGTACCATATTCTAGCAAATAAATATTTTTGATTTGATTTTGATTTGAGTTATTGTCTTTGGTCTTGTTATGGTATAGTTAACAGGTTCGTTGCCAAGGACTCGCCTCGCTCGAGACAAAATGGTTTTTAATTATTTCAGTAATTACGGCAGTATAATATGTTAAAGGCAATAATCTAAACAAACGTGAAGTACTGTCACTCCTAAAGAATTTACCCTACCTACTCTGCCTACCCTGCGTACTCTGCCTCTGCCTATCCTACCTACCCTACCCTACCTACCCTGCCCTACCTTCCTACATAATATTTGTTATGTATCGTCAATAGTTTTCACAGCGCACGCCAGAGAATGAATTTTATAGGCAACATTTTGCTACTTTAGGATAGATAAATGCAATTTTCATAAGGATCAAGGAGGAAGGATTTAAAATATTAGTATTAGTATAGAATATGAGTTATCAGCTCTATACCACAGCACTCGAAAATACCGGTCACTGATTATTTTAATACCTCCGTTAACTCTCTACAATGTAATCCTATTTAAACAAATATACAGGTTCCTCCTCGTTTAATATTTCTCGAAAAGAAGGCAGCTAGGCAGTAATTAGGTAGATGTAGCAAGCTCTCGTAACCTGTCTCAACAAAATATTCTGCTAGTTTTCTTAATTACTAAAGGGTAATCTTGTCTGCGCTAGACAAGATTCGTGTCTGGATCCGATAAAATTCTTGACGTGTACATGATGAATTGTTCGTATAAGTTAAGAATGCTTGACCAAAGGTTTTATATCTGCTGAAGACATCATAGCCCGAACCTAGCATTTGGCTTATCAGGCCTTTTTTATCCAGATGTATTCGCAAAAAATATGTAGTATCCTTGTTCTGGTAATATCTGTATTTCGGTAAGGAAGTTGTTGTAAGCTTCCGTATGTAGCTTAGAATCCGATAATGCATACTACCGTCGCCATTATAACATTTCTAACTTTAGACGAAATACGTCACTTGTGAAATATGGGTCAACATCTACCCTTCATAAATGCCAATTTTAATCCTTAAACTGTTGCAAATATGTTTTGGTAGTGTAACACTTTTTTTTAGTAGAAGGCGATCTTGCTAAAGGAAGGTTTGTTACCTGGATTATCATATTTCATTCACTATATTGCATACCTTTTTATGTCGCTTCTTTATTCAGGACTCGTGGCTGAATTGTGTAACCACTTAGAAACGGCACTCTGGCATAATAAACTCCCCGATAAATACATTCTTTTCACTAAAATAACAATAAAATTACCAGATATTATTTGTTTGTTTTGACGGACTGCCAGCTGTCATTTGGGCGTTTGACGTTGCGTTCGGAAACGCGCAAATGGTTAGCTGGAAGCATTACATATTTAATGGTAGTTTATGAAACTGTTGCATAATAAGGGGTATTAAAACATGAGTGTGTGTTTAAAAACCGAGCCGTAAGCGAGGTTTTTAATAGTATTCACACGAATGTTTTAATACCTAGTTATGTGCAGTTTCATACACTACTTTATCTACACTCATACATTGGGATTGAACCTACTAAATACCTTTTTTGCATTTTCCATGCCATAAAGTCGTGATAGCATTTATCATATAATTTTCTCGACTTTGCTGGTAATAAATTATGAGTAATTTCCTTCGCCGCATCCAAAATATCGGGTGAAGACAAATTTTCTTCACATTCACTGATATCAGACGTTTTTAAACAAGAATTCAAAAATCTCATGAAATTCAATACAACTAAACCTGCAAAATATGAATGGCGCCAAAACCCAGCATATCACCGCATTGCGCATGCGCTAAGGTTTAGCACGCACTGCGATTTTTATTCGTGCGAATTTTTTTCGCCTTTTCTGCGACCTATGGAATTGTATGAAGTTGCTCGCATTGCGGTAAAAAATCATGCAAAAATAATACCGCAAGAAATCCGTGTTTTGCCACAGAATCCACCGCACCGCGGCGCGAATTTAATTCGCGCGAATATTTTGAGCTCTATGAACATTTAGAAAGAGACAAAATGCGCGCGAATAAAAATCGCAGTGCGTGCTAAGCCTGAAGCGGGCATTGTCATAGACAAGTAACAATTGGAATCAAATCTTTTTAAATAGGTACTATAAAAATGGCATTACACAAAATAATTGATGAAAACTCCTTGTGATTATCTTCTTGGATTTGTCCTGTATCGTAATAGAAAAAAAATTGTATTATAGCATTATTTTGTTAGAGAAAAAGTGTTATAATAAGATTCTATTTTTAAATTTCGGTATTGTGTTTATAAAGTATGTCAATATAAACTCGTTTTGAATTTTATAATTCGAATATTACGATATGAGAGTAGATAAAATCATTTTATCTACTCTTATATCGTAATATTCGAATTATAAACTTCAAAACGAGTTTATATTGACATACTTTATAAACACAATACCGAAATTTAAAAATAGAATCTTATTATAACACTTTTTCTCTAACAAAATAATGCTATAATACAATTTTTTTTCTATTACGATACAGGACAAATCCAAGAAGTTAATCACAAGGAGTTTTCATCAATTATTTTTTGTAATGCCATTTTTATAATACCTATTTAAAAAGATTTGATTTCAATTTTTACTTGTCTATGACAATGCCCGCTTCAGGCTTAGCACGCACTGCGATTTTTATTCGCGCGAATTTTGTCTCTTTCTACATGTTCATAGAGCTCAAAATATTCGCGCGAATTAAATTCGCGCCGCGGTGCGGTGGGTTCTGTGGCAAAACACGGCTTTCTTGCGGTATTATTTCTGCACGATTTTTACCGCAATGCTAGCAACTTCATACAATTCCATAGGTCGCAAGAATAGACGAAAAAAAATCGCACAAATAAAAATCGCAGTGCGTGCTAAACCATAGCGCATGCATGATGTGCTGGGTTTTGGCGCCATTCATATTTTGCAGGTTTTGTTGTATTGAATTTCATGAGTTTTTTGAAATCTTGCTTCAAAATGTCTGATATCAGTGAATGTGAAGAAAATTTTACTTCGCCCGATATGTTAGATGCGGCGAAGGAAATTACTCATAATTTATTACCAGCAAAGTCGAGAAAATTATGAGATAAATGCTATCACGACTTTATAGCATGGAAAATGCAAAAAAGGTATTTAGTTGGTTCAATCCCAATGTATGAGTGTAGATAAAGTAGTGTATGAAACTGCACATAACTAGGTATTAAAACATTCGTGTGAATACTATTAAAAACCTCGCCTACGGCTCGGTTTTTAAACACACACTCATGTTTTAATACCCCTTATTATGCAACAGTTTCATAAACTACTATTATTAGTCAGCGATTGAGTTCAATTCGAGATTTGTTTTGGGATGACGGGAGATTGTTGTCCAGATTTATGTCGGTCAGGCGATTACTTTTTTTTTTTTATTTGTGATGGGTTTGCTCTTGACTCTAGTCTAGGTCAGAGGTGACAGAGACAGAGTCGACGATGGAGTGAGTTTACCCAGAAGAAGCCTGTTCACTCTAACTTTGAAGAGATTCGGGTTGTAGGCGTTCGGAAACACAGACGCAGGTAGTGAGTTCCATTCATTCGCTGTGCGCATTATGAAGGATGTCTGGAAGCGCTTAGTGCGAATTGGTGGAATGGCAACAAGGTAAGGATGGTAACTTGCAGTGCGTCTAGATGTCCGATGGTAGAAGGGGGCTGGTGGGATGAGGTCGTGGAGTTCTTGAGCACACTCACCGAAGTACAGTCTGTAGAAGACCGACAAGCAGGCAACCTTGCGGCGATGAGCCAAGCTATGTAGCTTGGCATCCGCCAATTCTACGTCGCCAATGAGCCTCTTGGCTCTGCGTTCCACCGAGTCAAGCGCGGCAAGCTGATACTTAGCTGAGCCATCCCAAAGGTGGCTGCAATACTCCATGCAGGATCGGACTTGCGCTTTGTAAAGGGTTAAAAGCTGTCCAGGCGTAAAGTATCGCTTCACTCTATTCAGGATGCCCAGTTTTTTGGCCGCAATTTGGGCTTTGTACTCAATGGAAGCGCCGAAGTTGAGATTGGATGTCAACTCCATGCCTAGGAGCTCGAGCCGATCAGTCACAGGAACAGATGTACCCCGAAAAGTAGGAGTATGATCGAAAAGACTCCTTTTAGCGGTAAAAAGACACGCCTGTGTTTTGGTGGCGTTAAAGGAGACCAGATTGTCATCACCCCACTGGGAGACAAGGCTTAAGGTCAAATCTGTCCGCTCCACCATAGCCTCTCTCAAGGAACGAACTTCATCCACGCTGGTTTTTGCGCTGGACAGGTATCTCTCTGAAACAGTACTGTCATCTGCGTACCCAACAATACCAGGCAGAAGTAGGTCATTGATGTGCAGCAGGAAAAGAGTTGCAGAGAGAACAGACCCCTGAGGAACTCCGGCATCTATAGCCATAAGGTCAGAGGAACAGCCGTCAATGACTACTCGGATCGACCGTTCACTGAGGAAGTCTGATATCCAGCTACAAAAACCAGCGGGGATGCCATACGCAGGAAGCTTACTGAGTAGACTCGCGTGCCAGACCCTGTCAAAGGCCTTCGAAATATCAAGCGACACAGCAAGTGCTTCGCCGTGTCTCTCGATGGCTTCGCCCCAGCAGTGCGTGACATACACAAGAAGATCGCCAGTTGACCGTCCCCGGCGAAAGCCATACTGACGGTCACTGAGGAGATTATTGTCTTCAAGGTACGTCAGCAACTTACTGTTGAGTACCCTTTCCATAACTTTGGACAAAATGGAGGTAATGGCGATCGGACGGTAATGGGCAGGGTCTGCACGGTTGCCTTTTTTGGGCACTGGTTGCACATTTGCAAGCTTCCAGGATTTCGGCACCATTCTTTTTACAAGAGAGAGGCGGAACAAGCGTGTCAATACAGGAGACAGTTCTGGCGCACACTGCCTCAGCACTCTCGCTGGAATGCCGTCAGGCCCGCTGGCCTTGTTCACGTCTAGACTGCACAATACTCTCCGGACCTCTTTAGTGTGCACAGCGATCTCCGGCATCGAAGAGTCACAATGAGGTAGAGTAGGTGGTTGCTTGGAGTCAGCGTCCAGACGTGAATTGCTAGCAAAGAGAGATGCAAATAAATTTGCTTTCTCACTCGCAGAGTGAGCCAGCGACCCATCAGGTTTCAGCATTGGAGGTAATGTGGGACGACAGAAATTCGTTTCAACCGCTTTAGACAGGGACCAAAACTGTTTACTACCCGGAGGGTGTGATGCCAGCTTGGCCCCAATACGTCCAATATGGTCAAAACGTGCCCGACGCAGAACCCGCTTGCAGAACTTGGCGGCAGAATTAAAGGCTCTTTTCCTCGCGCGAACCCTACGTGCTCTAAGTTTGCGGGCGCGGGCCTCGACCCAGGCTTTGTAGGCAGACTCTTTTCGGGCCACTGCGTGGGCGCATTCTGCATTATACCAAGGTCGGGATTTGTGACCGAGCGGAATGTCGGAGAATGGAATGAAATACTCCATTCCCTGTCGAATCACATCCCCAACCGCGTCTGCACAGCTCGAGGGGTCACCCGAGGAGAAGCACACATGCCGCCAAGGATAAGACGCAAAAAAGTGCCGCATCTCGTCCCAAACTGCTGACTCGTATCGCCATACTCGTCTCGTGCCTCTAGGACTGTCATCTGGAGGAGAGCAAGTCGACACGGATTTCACCAGACAGTGGTCAGACGTTCCCAGCGGGGCTGAGACCGACACCGAATGACTGTCCGGATCAGTTGTCAGCAGAAGGTCTAAGCAATTGGGTGTATGGCCGTCAACATCCGGTACCCGCGTTGCCACATTCACCAGCTGGGTTAGATCTAGCGATAGAGAAAACTTGCGCGCCTCCAACCCGGCATGGTCAGTTTTCCGGTACGGGTACAACCACTCTTTATGATGGGCGTTAAAGTCCCCCAGAAAATTAAGCTTCGCTGTTGGGTACCGTTGCTGGGCCATGTCAGCCGACTCCACGAGGAAATTAAAAAGCGCTGTCGTCTCCTGGTCACCGGTGTGCGATCGATAGACGCCGATGTAGAGGGACTTCTCCACGCCAGTGTCCACAAGTAGCCATATGGCAGAAAACCCCGATTTCTCAAAGCAACGGAGACGACGACAACAAATGTCATCGCGGACGTACACACAGACCCCAGCTTGCTTCTTGAACTTGTGTTCAAGAGAGTAACCCGGGTAGTTGAGGTACGCCACGTCCGACGGGGTTGTTATCTTCGTCTCCGTTAGGAAAAACAGGTGCGGCTTCTCGGTCTCAAGGTGGTGGTGGACCGGATCGAGATTAGAGTGCAGCCCCCTGATGTTAGTGAGGTGCACTTTTAGTGGGAGGAAGTGCAGCCGTTGTTTCACCATATTCTTCTTAGCTTTGGTCATATTTTGAGTTATAGAGTTTGCTGGGGAAGAAGTCGAACTGTCGAGGTGCTGCTCAGTGAACCAAGTGGAACACTGGTGCTAACCCAACCTATGGGGAACTCATTTGGAGACTGCGGGGACGCCCGAACCCCCCCGGATATGGCCACCGGGTCCTCCCATCCAGTCGCCAGCTGGCACGGTGGAGCATACCGGGATTTTTCGCGAGTTGGCGGGGCAGCCTTTGGCACGTGGCTGGCGTGCTACTTGGGCCCCCTACTGACTGCGGTCGGCCAACGGCTGGCACCGTGCTTCGGATCCCGCTACCCTCCAAAATGAGCTACCTGGCAAGTTTTGCCCAGAGACCAAGACCGGTTCTGAACAGCGCAACTGACATCCTCCTTCTCCCCCAAAGGCACTGGCACTCCCACACACCGACGGAACACAGCAAGCTGTTTGGCGCCGGACTCCGGTGGGATGGTGGTCGCGAGCCAGGCGGCCCCTTGCGGAGCCTACCACCGCTTAAGTGGGATCGTTCAGCCGTACCACAGGCAAGCCTGTGGTGCCGTTGCCCGGGATGGACCGCTAGGAGGTAGATCCCATACCCACCCCAAAATTATTTTCGGCTTGGATCGTTCTGAAATGTCAAGTGTCACTCGACATTGGCGGGCGACGCGTGCGTCCGGATATGTCAACCAGAGTGACATATGTATAGTATTTGTGTTTTTATAGAATTTAGTGATGAATTGAACATAAATGAGTTGACGGCTGTGATTTGAACCTGGGATGGTGTATTTTATGGAAGGGTGAATGTTCCGTGTCATTTCTTCAAGGATTGAAATTGTTTCGTGGGTTAGTTAAGGGGGGCTCCCATACCTACAACAAACGTGATATTTTCGCCGTTTTTTGCTCGATATTAATAACGGCAACAGGTAGACGCTTGAAATATTTACAAAATATTCAGTTGTATATTCTCTTCAAAAAATAATAATTATTAAATTAAAATAAAATAAATTAAGGGGGGCTCCCATACAACAAACGTGATTTTTTTGCAGTGTTTTGTGATAATGGTACGGAACCCTTCGTGTGCGAGTCCGACTCGCACTTGGCCGGTTTTTTTTTCTTTTTCGGCGAAGCGGCGAGGTGACCGGCAGGCTTATTACGTATCTTTTGCAAGAGCAAAACGATAGCGATCAAACGCTTTATGTCATAAAAGTCGGCATTACCTGAAGTGTAGGTATGGTTGTTCCTACACAATCGTTTGCTAATCGCTCGCTGTCTCTCAAATGCACTTATTTAAAAAAAAAACCGCCAACAACTCTAAAACTTTTGTATTGAAGAGCAATTATTGCGCAAAAATCGCTATCGTTTTGCTCTTGCAAAAGATACGTAATAAGCCTGCGGATCTTTGGTCACCCGCCTGCCAGCGTGCTGGTTGGGCCGAAGCCCTAACCAGGAACCTGTAGGTTGAATTGGTTGCTGAGAGAGTCGCCGGTTTTGCTTTGGGACGCGTGAGTGCGTCCCGGCGACCAGAGGCTGCTCGTGTGCTGGTGATTGGTGATTGGTGTGTCAGTGTCGCTTGGTCCACGTGTTCCGTGTGCCGGCGACCTGGGTGCTGTTTGTTGCTGCGGTGTGATCCCTGGCGTGATTGTGTTCGCAAGTTGGGCTCATAATCCCTCACGAACGACGTGGCGTGGGGTCGAAATTGGGCCGACCTATCTACCCTACGGGTTTTCCTTCCTTCGATAGAAGGGGTATTGTTGGGGCTGAAGACTGTCTGGTATTGTTGGGGCTGAAGACTGTCTGGTTTTGTTGGGGCTGAAGACTGTCTGGTTGTGTTGGTGCTGAAGACTGTCTGGTTGGGGCTGATTGCCTGGCTGAGGCTGTCTGCTCGAGGCAGGCCGTCGCAGAGTGGAGTTGGCTGGCTACGCGACGGTCCACAAGTGACAAGCTTTCAGATCCTTCTGTTCTTTTATTATTTTTTATTTTTTGTTCTTCCACCCTCAACTTAAAATTAGTTGATAAATTTTGTACGAAGAAAAGTTTGACCAGCCAACTGGAACCAGCGATCCTATAAACATATTTACTTTTTGTGACGTGTTCAAGGGTTACACTTAATAAATATCTATCTCAGTATTTGGTGCTTTATTGTTCCCAAGAAGAAATCGCGTTACAGTAGGCAAGCAGTGACCAGCAAGCTGCTTAGTAAGTTCACAATTTAATCATAAAGGGTCTAACAAAAACATAATTGGCCTCTAAAGGGAAACATAAATGCGACATGTGGGAGTACTCTGCCGAAGCTTCTAGGGAACACAGGCGTGATATTATGGTATGTTATTAATACACCGGAGTAAACTATAAACAAACCTTGGAATGCCTGTCTCAGTTCAATAGCGTTCACCGATCTTATTATCAAGTTTTGGTTCTAAGGTATGCTAACTAATTTCTAGGGCCGAATTAATTGATAATTAGATGCAGTTAACATACCGTTCACCAGTTTGGATTTGCAGTTGGTATTTTTTTTTTTTTTACTATGTATAGGCTTGTGTTTGACCACAATCTCACCGTGGTCAGTGATGATGTGGCCTGTGGTGTTCACTAATAACACTTGTTAAGGTTTGGATTTTATAATAAAACAACCAGGTTTATCAGTAAGAAGACAGCACACTCAATGGGACCGTGGGACGTCTGAACAGCGCTGCTTGCGATCTAATAATGAATAGATGTAAACATTGAAAGTGCTGACTTCATTTATTTATATTAATTTTAGTGTATGCCACATCTCTTCCTTTTTATAATATTAATTAGTTTTCAAGTGCAATTACATTATTTTGCATGAAGACAATAATTAAGTCTTAAAGTACAATTTACAATATTTAGCATTTAGAATTTAATTGCGTTTCAGGCACAAATTGCTATGTTTATAATGTATTAAAACATTCGGTTAGTTTAAAGTAGGTTTATAACCTTATTTTCATTATAGAAATATCCAGCTATCAAGTATTAGCATAACATTTTAATTTACATTAAACTTACAGATATCAAATGGTTTTAGCAATACAGTGTTTTATTTAAAGTCTTCGAAGCATCACTTCTTGATCGACAATCCTACGGCCTCTAAGGCCTACAGTTCTTTTTATTTTTTATCAAGCTTTTGGACGACCATTTTTTTTTAAATTTGTACTAGATGAGGCCGGTATTTCCTAGCAGACTACTCTGAGAAGAAACACCGAAACAAACTCAGAGGTCACAGTCCCTTTTAGAATCCATAATGATTAATAAAATGGTCAAATCATATGAGAATTGAGAACCATGTAGGTTTATGTCTGATGATTAAATCATATAGATTTTTTGAGAACCATTTTGGCTCGTAGGTTAATATCTGAGGTGGTTTTCATTCGCTAATTATCATTCCAGTCTGCTTTTTGTATTGACTGATGGCTGACTCGTTCAAAAATACCTGTTTTATTTTTCTTTTTTACTGAAGCCATTATTGAAAAAATCTATGCCTCGTTTGATACAGCATGTATTTTAATAACTAATAACAGAATTATCTGCCGTTGTTAGATGTTATACTTTTACGATTTACGGCTTTTGAAATATATTTAATTACACTATTATTGTGTTTTGTCTAGAAATTTCATAGTTTCAATCTTGTGCTAAATATTTAGATTTTACATTAGTAGTTCTTATGATCATAAAACATGTTTCATATTTAAACAATCTGGACTCCTTATTAAACTAGGTCTTTGTTCATATGGCCTAAGGAATCAGTTTCAGAATTCTTTTTTTTTTTTTTCAAGAATAACGTCTCGTTTTTAATCTGCATGACAGTACACTGTCAAACTATTTCTAAATGAATGAAATGAATTGTTTCTGTTTGTCGAATTGAATAAGTACAGTCACTAAAGTAACTGAATTGGTGTCAGCAACTACTTGGGTACAATTCAACTTTTGAGTCATGTCATTATAAAGACACCATATTTTAGTTTCAAAACTATAAATTGATTTTATAGTTGTGATCCAGAAAACTAGACTTTAATAGTTTCCAATTACTTAAGCGTTTGTGTTTAATTATTATCAACGCATCACAATTAAACGCCAGTCAAGTGATGCAAAACTTGGATTCGATCAATCGCAGTAGCTGACGCGCGCGTTTCCAAATTATTTTTTTTCATCATATTTATTACATATTTTAAAGACAAATATGTTTTTTATAAAGTTTTACAACTCCTTCGCCAAGCAATAATGGTTTTTTTTTTGTGTCGGTAAAACACAGAGTGCCAATTAACTTCTTAACTATTTTTGATTAAAACGTGATGAAAAGCGTTTTTGATATTTACTTTATAGAAACATAATGCTTTACCGAATTTAGGAGTGATGGTCATATGTTGGTTTTCTTAGCAACACTACCTTAGTATTATAATTTATCTAAGGCTATGTGCTTGTCCAAATTATAAAAATATCATCATCAGGCTTTAAGACAAGCATCTTTGGAGAAACCCAATCTTATGGTTTTATTTACAGATTCCATGATGAATGTCTGTAGCTCGTATTTTGTTTTTACCTTTGATTCCAGTAATTTGGACTCAACTATGAGGCTGAAAAATTGTTTTGAAAATAGAGATCTCTAGATTGAAATTTGTTTAATTGGATTTTTTTTTATTTTCTATGGAATTCAGGCCAAAATCTTGTTTTAGTACATTAACGGAAATGGCAGCTTTATTCCTTGAACCAAATTGATAGAACTGTTTTGAAAATAGAAATATCTAGATAAACATTTATGAATTTGGAAATTTATTTATTTTCAGTGGCATTCACACCAAAACCTTTTGTAGTACATTAAGTGAAATGGCAGCTTTTACCCAAAATATTCTTTTTTGCCACTAATCATTTAGAGCCAGTTTTATTGTCTTATTTGTGCAGCTAATAAGCCTTGCACATGCAAATTTATAATCGATTGCATAGTCATTGACTTGGAAAATATATTCTAGAAAAGTGGACCTTATTAGTTTCTTATTTAAGATTTCATTATCTTGTCATTTGACAAGAGGTTGGGCCTTTTTTTTTAATGGCCCTTGTTTTGTAGTGTTTCTTATAATAACATTAGAAAACACCTTTTATTCTGTTCGCATTCATTGTACTAGGCATAGGTTACTCAGCATAATCTTTGCGTTAACTCAGGCGCAGTTTACTGCACTAAGTTTTAAGTGCCAAAGTATCTCTACATTGTACGGCAGAAACCGTTAGGTATCACGTTTGTGATTTTATTGCCACATTGACAAGAGAGGCCTTATACCTCTAGTTCATGTATCAATTTTATTACGGCAAGTAGGTACTTGTTGTATTTGGACTCTGATTACGTTTTGCTGACTCTAGTGTTTGCTTTTGCTGTGCTGTAATCAAATTATAAGTAGGCTCGCATATTTGTACTTTGAGCGCGACCTACATTAGAGGATATGTCAATCATACAGCTAAGACGTAGCGTTTTGAACATAATAACAGCTAATTTTTCAATTAGACGTGTATTGAGTAGGACAACTTGCATTTTTATTTGGATTCAGGTTAGTTGACACTCACTGATATTTAATGTCATTTTCTACTTACATTGAGATTGATAAAACTTAATGTTCTAGTGCATGTTGCATTAGCTCCATTCGAATAGATTTCTTGCATTATTGATTTCATTTTTATACAATCAAAATGCTAATAATTATAAAATTAACAATCGAGTTTATTTTACTTTGAACTGATTGTGCTCTACTCATACAAGAGCTCAGTGCGGCTTTGTTCACGTACGAATGTTTAAATAAATAAACAAACTAGCTAGCAAGCCGCACAAAAATTCCCTTAAGTACCTGTTAAGTGCCAGACTGCCAGCTAACTCGAGTCCCAGTCTGTTACCTCAGGAAACAGTTAATTTTTTGTTGATGGAATATATATTTTTTCTTTGAGTAGACTAGTCAGTGAAAAATGCATTTGATTTGATTATTATTTAATCTTTACAAATTTCATGATATCTAAGTAGTTTTAACAACAAGGTAATACCTAGTTAGGCATCACATAGCTTCAAAGTTATCGAAGTGACATTTTGTTTTGACCCAATAATAATTTGTTTCTATAAATTGGCATCAATTACATGATATCTATTTAGTTTTAACAACAAGGTAATACCTAGTTAGGCATCACATAGTTTCGAAGTTATCGAAGTGACATTTTGTTTTGACCCAATAATAATTTGTTTCGATAAATTGGCATCAATTAACGATTCATCGTTGGAACAGTTTATTTTAGATCCAATAATATCTTTTGATATGATTGATATCATTTATTTTCGACCACAGTTAAATCATTGGAACTTTCATTTTAGATCCAATAATGTCTTTTGACATAATTGACATCATTTTTTCGACCATGATTAAACTATTGGAACTTTTGATATGATTTACATCATTTATTTCGACCACAGTTTAATCATTGGAACTTTCATTTTAGATCCAATAATGTCTTTCGACATAATTGACATCATTTTTTTGACCATGATTAAACTAATGGAACTTTTATTTTAGATTGTTTTAGATCCAATAATGTCTTCCGACAGAATTGACATCTTTTTTTTTTTTTTTGACCATGTTTGGAACTTTTATGTTTGGTCCAATAATATCTTTTGATAGAATTGACAATTTATTTGTCGTTATCGTTTTTTCAAAAACGTAACGAAACCGTTGATCGTTGGTCAACCTTTGACAAAACTATCTATTTTGGCAACTATCTATTTCTAAAAGTTTAATGTGCTACCTTACGGATTAACTTGAACACGTTTATCAGACGATAATTAAAGTATACGATGAACTTCCCTTCGTACTAGTATACGAGGAACTTCCTTTCGTACTTTACCAGGCTTAGGACTGGCTGGATTCCACGTCATGCTATTAATATTGCATTTCTGTGATTGCTAGTACAAATCGAGATAGTAAATCGAAATTCGAAACAAATGTGTCGCAGGTTACACTCGCAAAGTATGCGACAAAGTCAAAGTTCAAAACGAAATTTTACATAATAATAATATCGTTCTTACTTACATACGAATAAGCTACATTTTCGCATTGTTAAATTCAACTAATCATCCAGCCCGAAGAGTATAGCTCTCCTACTCGCACGCCTCAAAACGCTTTATCTGGCTTATTCACTTCAACCAACTACTTTGACAACTTCAAGTATGTTATAGTTTGCGGGGATTTATAGCGTTGTGACAACATCTTTGGTTTCGTTTCGTAAATACCAAATGATGGTTGAGAAATTTATCGTTTTGAAAAATAGACAGTTTTGAAAATAGATAGTTTTGCTTTGTTTATTGGTGATTAATGTTGAGAGCGATGGATCGTTTTATAACTACCTATATACGTTTACAACGCTTCATCGCTATATTTGCAAACGGATTTGGTCAACCGGATTGAACCGAGTTTGAGTTTTCATTGCTGTCGAAATGTAGAATTTATTTGAATTTCATAACCACATTTCGGAACACGGTTTGGTTTATTTAAATGAGTGAAGTAATGATTTCATCGATCTAAGCAGCACATCCCTCAGCTTATCGCCGACGCAGATCGCTCATAGATAGGCAGATAATTATAAAAATAAACATTCTACTAAATTTCACAAATATTACCATTACTACAAATTACCACTCATTTTATCAATTTTTTTTTTCAAACCTAATTCATTAGAATAATATTTATGTTGCTGTCCAGTTTTTTTTGTAAGTGGGGCACTATTTGCTTTAATCACTTTACTTACTGCGCTTACACTCGTCGCCAATGTGGTGTTCACTAATAACACTTGTTAAGGTTTGGATTTTATAATAAAACAACCAGGTTTATCAGTAAGAAGACAGCACACTCAATGGGACCGTGGGACGTCTGAACAGCGCTGCTTGCGATCTAATAATGAATAGATGTAAACATTGAAAGTGCTGACTTCATTTATTTATATTAATTTTAGTGTATGCCACATGGCCGATGGTGGTAAGCACACAAAGCCTAGAAGGGAACTGGCTCTCAAGTGCTGCTGTCGGAACACACCGGAAGGTGCTTGGCGACAGATTTTCAACTTGAGGGTGGTTGCCAGCCAGGCGGGTACTACAAAGTACCCTACCACCGTGCAGGTTACGTAGGCTTTTTTTTGTACTACCGTCCTGAAATTTAGCGAGTCTGGAGTTTATGAGTAGGAGACAAAGGTAAGCTAAAAAGAATTTTGTGATTGTGCCCTGGACTAAGGGCTCTCGCTAGTTTATATGAAATCCTTGGCTTTTTGTGTCTGAATATTGGTAAAAAGATAGAATATAGTTAAGAAATGTCAGGAAGAAACAGATTTTACGACAGAGCCGGTTTAAGAGAATACGAGTATAATCGCTGATACAACCTCATGTGTTCAACAAACATTTATTGATGACTTATAATACAACAAACAGAAAATACAACAAAATTAGTTCAAACGAAGATAGGTATTTTTTTTTTTTACAGTAACATTTACGTAGGTAAGTAGTTACATCAAATTATTGCTCGCATATTTTTTTTGTATTTTCCCCTGGGTAAATGTAGGGTAAAACAAACAACTCCAAAGTACAATAAGTAATTTAAAAAAACCGGTCAAGAGCGTGTCGGGTCACGCGCAGTAATAGGGTTACGTAGTTGCACAATAATGCAGGCTAAGAAGGGCTTTTTGTTGTTTCATAAATATTTAAACGGTTTCGGCGGCTCGCAGCGTCTTAAACTGTATTTTATTATTATTACAAACGCTTGCCTCTACACGCGGTGGTACCTAAATAAATAATATTGTTTTAACTTCACATGTGATATTGGATATTCTTCAGTTACCATCAATATCATCTCATCATATGGGCCCGTTTAAGTTGCTGTGAGCCGCCGAAAAAGTTTAATCGGATCCCTGAATCAAAGAATGATTTTCACAGATCCGTAATATTTTTAAATGACCTATCCAAAGATAACCCACACCATGAGATAGACGAGAAAAAAAACAGCCCCATTTTACGTGTACAGGAGGTTCCCTAAAAAATCATTTTTCATGACTTTATTTTGCCACTTTTTCGGCTTGATTAATAAGTATATCCATGCTAAATCATTGCTTTCTATTACTAAGAGTCCGTGAGCTAAGCTGCGGACGGACAGACGGAAATGGCGAAACTATAAGGGTTCCTTGTTGACTACGGAACCCTAAAAACAGGCCAACGCTGCTAATTTAGAACCAATCCCATCTGATGGCCTGTTCACGAACATGACGTATGGATTGGCACCACTCAGCTCAACCATCAAAAAAAGACGTAAACAAGAAAAATATCATGCTGTGCAATCGGAGGATACATATTCGCGAGCTGGCTGACCAAAACAAGATGTATCCTCCGACTGCACAGCATGATATTTTTCTTGTTTACGTCTTTTTAGTTCGCTTTTTAAGCAGTCGGGTATTTTGATTTTTTTAATTAACTTTTTTATTTATAACTTTTTAGTTAACATTCTTTTCGAATTAGGTACATTTAAATATATAAGTGTTATATATTTTTGAAATCACCTCTTGAAACCCTTTATTTTGATACCCCACACGATGGGTTTGGAAGAAAAAATAAAATTGGCCCCCCACAATATGGCGCCCAAAAGCCGCCATTTTACTATTTTCCAATTTTAATGTAGCCTATGACATTCGCAAGGTTAAGACAAATCGATTGACGTATGAATCATCAAAATCGGTCAACGCGTTTGGTCTCTGGAACGCCACATAGGAACAAACATACATACATACATAGACTGATAAACACATTACCCTCCTTCGGCAGTCGGGTAAAAAGGGAACCGAATGATCCAACACATGTGCCACCAGGGCACATTCAAGTCAAAGAACGACATATAGGTACAGTAAATAGTACTTACACATGTGCTGTGCAGTTATATCATAATAAAATAAATTGTGTTTATACAATACAAATATATTCATAAATATAATCTTCAGCAAGTCCAACGATACCTCGAATCAATAATGTTTTGCTTATCACTTGTTTTTGCGCCCTAGTGTTTGTAGTTTTGGAGCAGGACTAGCATTTAGCCAAGCATTTTCATCAGCGATGTAATCTCCCAACTTATTATATACCAGCCTGCATAGTGTGCGTTTTATAAAGGTATTTTTTTTTACCCCTTAATAGATGACGCAACTTTAGCCAGCCTGAAACCTTGTTGAACTAATTGGTCCCTATTTCTAGTAAGATGTCTGACGCCGTTTTTACTAAAACGATGTAAATTCTTTCTCATGTACATGATGTTTTCATAAATATATTGACAAGGCATGATATTATCGTTTTGAAACAGTTCCCTTTGTGAATCGCGCCGGTGGAGATTGTTTATCGTTTTGATGGCTCGTTTTTGCAGAATAAAAATGATTGACTCTATGTCTGCAGCCCTTCCCCGTAGTAGGATACCGTAAGACCGCTAAAGGACGTTACCGTAACGTTATAGTAACAGAGTGCTTTTTAGGGAACAATAAAATTAAAACCAATTGGCTTAGAACTGCGATTCTTTTGTCAGTGTGAAGACAATCTAAAAAAACCCCATGAAAGACATGTTGTTGGAGCGCCTACTCAAAATGGTTTAGCAATAAATTCCATGTCGTCAAACTATTATTTTTGCTAATTACTACCTGTTAATTTTTTTGGTACTTGCTAATTAAAGCTCCACACGTAACTTGTGCCTCCTGCATTTTTTATTATATATCCCGCTAATTTCCGCACATATTGGTTCAATTACGAACCGGATTACATTAAATAACCTGGATCAGCTACACATATTTGGAAGACCAAGAAAACTAAATAAAACAGTGTAATTAGCGAAAAATTACACCTCGTCATTGACATTGAGGTTATTAACCGGCAGTGTGGTATGTGAACATTAAACGGTGTTAAGCCCAATTGTTATGTTATATCGTCACCCAACACTCATTTAGGTAGTATATAACGCCAATTAAGGAGTTATAAGGTTAGTCCTATTTATTACCGATTTCATGAGTAAATTCGTTGTTCGTAAAAATGTACCGTACCGTTTGCTTTGTGATATTGTGATACAAGGCAGTCAGTAGCAACAATATATTTTATGAATGTTAAGTTAGCAGCAATTAAGTTAGAAAACATATTTATTAAAGTATAGTAATATTGATTTATTATATTACATTATTTCAATTTAATTGTCTGTGCCAAAGGTCACTTTAACGATTTATGTTGCATAGGTACGTAGGTATTTCTATTTAGTTACGACACAATTTTAGAGTGTTAGATATTATTGATTGTTTGCTGTAATAACATTTAATTACCGTGTCATTAAGTTATTGTGTTGACCTTTATTAAAGTTTGTAGGTCATTATGTTTGTATAATAATTAAACGAGTTGTTACATTTTAGATAGGTATCTACCTACTTACGCAGTTATTGTCAGTGGTCATTAAATCATTCTAATCAGTATTATATAGTAATTATCATCTGCACATCAGTAAAGGCAAACACACTGCACGTATATAGGTACTTAGTTATTATTGTTTGTTTACACATTATTGTGTAAATTCCAGATTTACACCCGAATCCCAGAATGACCGAGGAAAGGGAGTTAATAAAGAAGCGAGGTAGCTTCAAAGGCCGATTAACAGCCTTTGTCAATTATTTAGACGCACTAGATCAAAAAACATTGTCTAGCTCTAATATAACGGAACTACAGCTGCGCATGAGCAAGATGGAATTGTTATACCAACAATATGATGAGGTACAGTTGCGTATTGAATGCAGCGTTGCCAATCTGTGGGGAATTCCCCAAACTGCGGTGATTTTCAGTCCGATTGGGTAATTTGTGGGGAGAGCGATTATGTGGGGAATATGCGGGGAATTTAGACATTTACACTAGAACTGAACTAAGATGTAATAAAAGAAGCACTAGAAGTATTTATATGTATATTTAATTAAAGCTTAACCTAACTTACCCGGCAGGAAGGTTTTAGAGTTTATTTTATGGCAAAATTCATGACCACCAAAAACTAAAAATAAGCCTATTGCTCGTTCTACCTTTCTCAAACGCATCTGTCGAATGATAAAGTAACGTCTTAAAGAATTTGAAAACAGAGCATCGTAATCGCTTACACACTCACACTGACGCTGTATTAGAGCATATGGCCACTAGAGAAGAAGAAAGGAGGGAGCTTGAAATTTGTTCCTTCAAATATTATGATAAACAAAAAAATATGGCGTAATGAGAATCGCACAGAGTAGTTTTGTTTTCTTTTTTTTGGATACTCTCTTTCTTGACCATTATCATACTGATTTGAAGATTTTTGTAATAAATATGTTTGATTAAATGAACATTACTTTTATTTATTTCATAAAAATTGTGGGGAAAATGTGGGGAATATTGATTTTTCATTCCCCAAATTTGGGGATTTTCGGTTAGGTTTTTGGGGAATCCAGACCATGGACGTTGGCAACACTGATTGAATGTAGGTATTGTTGATGATATCAAGGTACAGTTTACTGAGCGTTTCGATTTTGAGTCCTTGTATTTTAAAGCATTCGCTAAGGCTCAGGAATTTGTAAGTAGTTATAATAATAAAGATAATGAATCTGTTTGTAGCAATAAAAGTAATTGTTGTAGTACTTATAAGCCAGTTAAGTTACCCACAATTCAATTCCCAAAGTTTAGTGGATCCTACAATAACTGGTTGGAGTTTCATGACACTTTTACGAGTCTCATTCATTGCAATGATGCTATAGATGAAATCAACAAATTCCACTACCTACGAACGTCTCTGGAAGGTGCCGCTGCCGTGGTGATTCAGTCAATCGAGTTTTCGGCCAATAATTACACTGTGGCGTGGAACGTACTATGCGAACGATTTGATAATAAGAGAGATATTGCCTTCAAGGCTTCAGCCATTCGTGCCAAATCGCGTGGCTGAAATTTTAGATCAGGCAGGCCATTGTACGTGGAGGCACGTCCCAACTGATAAGAACCCAGCAGACCTATTATCTCGCGGTGTGGATATTAGTCATCTGCAGGGTTTGGACATGTGGTGGTCGGGTCCTGACTTTCTCCAACAAGATTCACGTAGTTGGCCTTCGCAATTTAAATGTATTGAACTCAATCAGATATATCATTGAATGTTGTTCTTGACACTAACGATAAGGCATTATTTATAGATTTTAAACGTTTTTCTAATTATTTAAGAGTCTTACGTTCCATGGCTTATGTGTTGCGATTCATAAAATTATGTAAACGCAAATCGCTAGCTAGTAAATTTTTATCTGATGAAGAATTAAAAGAAGCGTTAATAATTTTAATTTATAAAAGTCAACAAGAATCATTCCCCGAACATAAATTACTTATAAATAAACAATCTTTACCAAAAAGGAGCGTCCTATTAAAATATAATGTGTATTTAGATGAAAACCATCTTATGCGTGTCGGAGGACGTCTCGATAATTCCGATTTTACTTATAATAAACGGCACGCTATAATTTTACAGTCCACTCATTATTTCACTAAATTATTATTTGATTTTGAACACAAAAAGTTAATGCACGCTGGCCCTCAGCTATTGTTAGCATCCATTAGAGAATCCTATTGGCCTATAGGAGGTCGAAATTTAGCAAAGGCCTGTTATCATAGATGCGTTCTGTGCCGACGGATGCAAGGTAAGGTGGTTACTCCATTGATGGGTAACCTGCCGCGACAGCGTCTTCTTCCAGGAGGGTATCCGTTCGGAAGTAGCGGCGTTAATTATGCAGGTCCTATCCTAAGTGCTAGTCGTCAAGGTCGTGGATGTAGGCTCGTGAAAGTGTATATTGCAATTTTTATCTGTTTCACTACAAAGGCTGTACATTTGGAGCTTGTGGGTGACTTAACTAGTCATAATTATTTATTAGCGTTATATAGGTTTATTTCGCGAAGGGGCAAACCCATCCACATATATGCCGATAACGGTACTCCTTTTGTTGGTGCGTATAACGAGCTATCAAAGTTCTTTAAAACTAATTCCGAGTGTTTGAGCGGCAGTATAGCTAATGATGGAATTAGCTTCCACTTCATTCCAGCGTATACTCCACATTTTGGCGGTCTCTGGGAGGCGGGTGTCAAATCGGCAAAATATCACTTACAGCGAGTGTTGGGACATTGTAAGTTAACTTACGAGGAGCTTAACACCACGTTAGCCCAAATCGAGGCCATATTAAACTCACGTCCACTAACGCCGCTGTCCTCAGAACCTGCCGATTGCACCCCATTGACGCCAGGTCATTTTTTGGTCGGCCGGCCACTCACTGCGTTGCCACAGAAGAGTTATATCGATCATTCCGCAACCCATCTTAGTCGGTATCAACGTAAACGTAAGCAACTCCGCCAGCATTTCTGGACTAGGTGGAGTAAGGAATACGTTGCTGAGTTGCAGCAACGGACGAAGTGGCGCTCATGTCAGGATACCTTGAAGAAGGACTGCCTGGTGGTGAAAGAGGACAATCTCCCATCCTTGAAGTGGATACTAGGAAGGATCGCTGCTATCCACCCGGGTTCTGACGGAATAGTCCGTGTAGCGGATATCAAAACTTCCAATGGAGTCATCAGGAGGGCCTTTAACAGGATTTGTCCACTACCCGTAACTTCGGAATCGGAGTCTGGTTGAAAGCAAGACTTTCAACGCCCGGGGGCATGTTGGAGCGCCTACTCAAAATGGTTTAGCAATAAATTCCATGTCGTCAAACTATTATTTTTGCTAATTACTACCTGTTAATTTTTTTGGTACTTGCTAATTAAAGCTCCACACGTAACTTGTGCCTCCTGCATTTTTTTATTATATATCCCGCTAATTTCCGCACACATGTGTTAACAAACCCTACACATTTTGCAGAATTTTAGAAATGCGTAACAAAACTTGTGTTTCTACACTTTCTATAACTTATATGGTGTACATAATAAAGAGTATTCTATCCTATTCTTGTAAAATTTCTTATTTCTCTTTGTTTTTTTATGGCTCAATACATACATATATCTTATCATTTGTGTGTTAGTTGAATAGTTTTTTTATATTCTGAATGAATAAATGTCCAAAAAGGTCCAAAGTTATGGTTGTTAGATTATGTGGATATCGTAATAAGGAAGTCAGATACTAAAATTGCTCTATCTTTTAGCGTATGGTGATTGCAACCATTATGTGTGATGTTTTTGTAGATAAAATTATGTGTATTTTTAGTTTTATTACTACAAGCCCGGATACATCAAGAGCTATTTGGGGGCATGGGTAGTGGCTCCAACAAGTTGAGGAACAAAGGCACAGCCTTACCATCCATTTCTAGAAGCCATTCAAGATTTATTCGACCCCCTGTAACTTCGTTGAAGATAAAGCCAGAAGCCTGAATTTTCAGTGACTAAGAGAATTATAACTAGGCATTTTCCAAAATTAAATTAAATTTTGCCTTAATTTCGTCACGCACTCACTGACTAAAAAGCTTCAAATTTAGAACCCAATTAGTGTTTTGCCTATAAAGCAAGGAACAAACAAACATCCCGCAATTTCAGTTCCATTTCCTAGATAGGTAACTGCATAAGTAACTTTGTAATCATTAATAGACATGCATGTGCGATTACAAAGTTACATAAACAGTTCATACAATTTTTCGTCACTTACACTGTCTAATTAGAAATATAGTATTTAGTGAATATAGGTAGTAGAGTCCCGCACGTGGCCCGCTTCCTGTGATAATCGGGCTTCATATTTATTTGTTTTATACTTAATAAGTTATTATTGAGTAATTTTAAATTTTCGGACCGCTGCCGCCCTGGTTTGCTATGAACATAGATAATAATATATTTATCAATAGGTTGCGGGATGTTAGTTACAGGGACGGTCGCTGATAAGAGGAACATTTATGTTGAATCTTGCTTATTTATGTTTTTATTACTAGGCGGTGCCTACGTAGTCGTTATAATACTTTCAAGAGTACCTTATCCTTCTTTTTTTATAATCTATAGGCTCGCGTTTGACCACTATCTCGCCTGATTGCGGTCTACGGTAAAGCACGCTTACCTAGAAGAAATCTATTCACTCTTGAATTAAAGACCCCAAGGTTGTAGCTATCAGGGAACAAAGACTCCGGAAGGGAGTTCCACTCCTTAGCTATGCGCACAATGAAAGTATTAGCAAAACGCTTTGTGTGTATGGGAGGGATGTCCACCATGTACCGATGGCGCATGACCGTACGTCTTGTAGTTCGATGATGGAAAGGGCTAGGTGGAATCAAATTGTGCAGTTCCGTCGCACACTCCCCGAAATGTAACCGATAAAATACCGACAGGCTGGCAACTCGGCGTCGATGTTCGAGGCTCTGGAGCTTTGAGGCGACCAGTGCATCGTTGCCAATAAGCCTTTTGGCCCGTCTGTCAATCGACTCAAGTGCATCAAGCTGGTATTTGGCTGATCCATCCCAGAGGTGAGAACAGTACTCCATGCATGACCGAACTTGCGCTTTATACAAGTTGAGCAGCTGTTCAGGCGTGAAGTAGGGCATGCAGTTTCGTACATTTTCAATTTCGAAATTAGCTTACGAAATTGGACTCCTCAGTTTCGAAATTTCGAAACTGAGGAGCCAAATATAATAGAAAATCAGAATAATACTTAAACTAAACTCAAAATGCAAAATTTTTAGTCTGGAGAGGTGCCTAAGTGCAATTTATATTCAAACAAAGTGAATATTCTTTTCCTGAAGACGTCTACTACAAATACTCCACTGCTGGGGACACTTTCGACAATACCATCCAGCTTTTCAAGCTCGGGGTGGTGTGGGGGT
The DNA here is from genome assembly GCA_945859665.1 of Anorthoa munda. Taxonomy (NCBI): domain Eukaryota; kingdom Metazoa; phylum Arthropoda; class Insecta; order Lepidoptera; family Noctuidae; genus Anorthoa; species Anorthoa munda. The sequence continues at coordinate 4,504,583 of OX243893.1, forward strand.
GGGGGTGGGAGTGGTGGTGGTGGTGGTGTGGGAGTGGGAGCTACCCAGCTCGTTAGTGACAATAGGAGATGCGCAAGTCCACTATCTTGGTTTAACCATGTACGGTGGGGCTTCGAAGAACATTTTGAGTGCCTTTTCCTCGCATTGGTAGGCCAGTGGGTGCTTTGCAAACACTGCTGCCCAATCTCGGAGGCAGAAATAGACTGTCAGTTGTCCAGCGTTGGACTAAAATCAACAGCTTGCTGCGAATTATGGTTATTTGAATAGCACGTGGCTGGCTAAAAAGAGCGGAGCGCATCTCCTACCGGTAGCACATTCAGGTACTGATCGGGCACGGTAGCTTCAGTGAGTACCTGAATAGGATTGGGTGAGAGGCCACGGTAAATTGCCATCATTGTAGAGGCAACTTGGATTCTGCACAGCACACGCTCGAGGACCTTCTTGGGCCTTTGAATGGTGGGTCTTAGTCGCCAGGATCGAGCGAGACCTGTCTCGGCCAGTATTGGTGAGAAATATGCTGGCGGCAACATGCAATTAGAGGGAAATAGCCACCAAGTGGAATCGCGAGAAGTCCAATTCCACTCGGAGAAGAAGGCATCGTGGAGGCAACCACCTCGATGTAGACACGCCGAAACCCCGCTTGTATCATTTAAGGCTGATGGAACGCCAGGGTTTCGGGCGCTCGGAGTGTGATAGAGTCCCTGTCCGTCCACCGAGTGATCTCAGGAAAGACAGTGATACAGTGATCACGTGCTGCTGTGCACAGCGAGGCTCAAGGGAGACTTCTTTATAGTCTCCCCAAGAATGTAGTATTTTAAGAAGTGCTGATGGTGATCACCAGTTTAGTTTTTATGAGGTAAAAATACCACACTGCCTGGTTTTTCCTCAAAAGTTCAGGCGCGAGTTCAGGCGAAGGTTTCCCCCCGATAGCAAAGAAATATGAGCATTCCCAGCCGATTGTAGACCTTGTCAAAGTATTACCCTCACGGGCCACCATTATTATAAAGCTTGGTTTTTTAATGGCCGAGCTTCTTTCACTCTTCTTTATTTATTTTACACCATGGTCAGAAGGTGGCCCAAACGCAACGGTCTAATTGGCTTTAGATTCGTATTCAGACTCATTTTTAGATGATCCTCTTTTGGTTTCAATAATAATTTTTCATAAGTGTATGAAAAATAACATAATATTTAAATTAAATCCAGTTTCGAAATTTCGAAATTAGGGGTGTCAATTTCGAAATTAATAAACATGCAAATATGGTCCGAAAGGACATGGCTACACAACTGCCCTTAGCACGTCTAGAAATTTCTCACTAGCTCGTAACATTCAAATATTCATTAATGAATTATTACAGTTTTATTATTCTTCTAGAACTTTCGTGAATTAATAAAATAATTAAAAGCTTTTTCATGTTTTTGTTTGACAAGAAGATCATAAGATTCCGTTCTACTAAAAATTGTAGTCAATAAACCTACTTTCAAATACATTTGCGTAAGTCGAAACGAACAGTATTCATTATTATTTAATATTGTACCTATCGCAATACATCTCAAATATTCATTAATGAATTATAACAGTTTTATTATTCTTCTAGAACTTTCGTTAATTAATCAAATAATTAAAAGATTTTTCATGTTTTTATTTGACAAGAAGAACATAAGATTCCGTTCTACGAAAAATTGTAGTCAATAAACCTACTTTTAAAGACATTTGCGTAAATCGAAACGAACAGTATTCAGTATTTTTTTTGTACCTTTCGCAATACATCTCAAAACCTTAGAGATTATCTGATTTCTAGAAATTATTGGCAAAATCTGCAACACAACGGCGCTTAAATAGTGCTGACACTAAAAAGTTCGATTCGATTAGAACCAAATAAAAAAAAAACATGTTGGGGGTGTCATGGGAACTCACTTTAAACGAAGTACTTTTCGCCGGGTATTATGTATTAATACAGAGCCAACTAGTATGGTCTTAAGTTTCAATTGCGTATTGATTCATCATGAGAAGCATAAACTGTGGTGTAGCAACAAATGAAAGATCTTCAAATGACAGCCAACGGACCAACGGCTTAACTAGCTTTCCAAGACACAGAGCAAACTCGCTATGTAAAGATGGTACACGATGGAACCACGGAATGACCTCGGCTAGCGTTGCTTAACCTTGAAGATCGACCTGTGCGTCTGTTATTATTAAGCGCCTTAATAAAGTATCATAGCAACATCTTATTCTTTTACAAGTTTGTATACCTATTACTGTAGGCGTTTCTACGATTTTATTTTCAGGATTGTGACGATATAAAAAGTGTCTGTAACTTTTTTCATACGAAATACTCATATTCAGCTATTCAGAATTACGTATTACTAGTTAAAATGTTAATTCATTGCTAGGGCAGTCGTCCATACTTTATTTAGCCATGTCCTTTCGAAACTATGAAATTTCGAAATTTCGGAATGCATGCCCTAGCGTGAAGTACCGTCTCACCTTTGCAAGAATTCCCAACTTTTTTGCAGCTAACTGAGCTTTCGCCTCAATGAATGGACCAAAGTTGAGGGTCGATGTCAACGTAACACCGAGAAGTTCGAGATGGTCCGTTAAAGGCACGGTTACACCACGGAAAGATGGAGCCGGGTAGAATTGGCTCTTTTTAGGGTAAAAAAGACACGCCTGGGTCTTAGCAGCATTGAAACTGACCAGATTGGCATCACCCCATTCGGATACCGCCTTCAAGGACAGGTTCAAGCGTTCAACCATGGCCTCCCGGAGAGAGACTGAATCTGAGGCACAGTAGCCCGTGCGCCGGACACGTATCTCTCAGCAACAGTGCTGTCGTCTGCGTACCCAAAGGTTCCGGGTTTTAGCAGATCATTAATGTGCAGCAAGAATAATGTTGCCGAGAGCACTGACTGAGTAATGGGAATGTTTTTTCCCATTAGTACTACGATTTTAGGTATAACAAAATGTGGAACTATTAGGATTCTAGAACCATTTCATCCGTTTGAATCATCTAAATCGGTCTACGGGTTTACGAGATAATCGCTAATCATTATAATGTAAACAAACCGGATTTTTTCCTGTTTTTGTTCTAGTTTCTATTAATTATAGCAAAATGTGTAAATATTGTATGAATGTATTAATAGATAGTATTGAGTACGTATGCACCCTATCAATTAAGCTAAAATTTATGATAGTAAGGATTATGTGAAAAAAATGCTAAAACACAAGGCTCCAGAGATTTCGGCTAAACGAAAATGAACGCAAAAATGGTCAGCGAAGGTTCAATACGATTATCACTTATCACCCATCCCGGGTACCCCGCGCCCCTGTCGCAGCCCCACCGCGTGTCTATGGTTCATTTGTACGAATAGATTGTGTCCATATTTTTTATAGATTTCAAATCGGATAAAAAAGGTATTGAACAAATAATTGTATATTGTGTGTTTGTATATCTGGGAAGTATGTTCACAAGGGATGGAAAGATTGAAAAGGAAGTGGAAAGGAGAATGAATGCAGGGAATAAAGTGAATGGTGCTATACATGCGGTTGTGACCAGCAAATCGATGTCTCCGGAAGCTCGACTCGCCGTTCACAACAGCGTGCTGGTGCCTACACTTATGTATGGCAGAGAAGGTTGGGTATGGCAAAAAAGACAAGAAAGTAGGATTAATGCAGTAGAAATGCGTTCCTTGCGAAGTATGTGTGGTGTAACTTTAAATGATAGAATGAAATTGAAAAGAGTATGTTAGGATGGTTTGGCCATGTTGAGAGAATGAATGAAAGGCGACTAACGAAAGGTATTTACAGGGCAGACGTGAATGGAAACGCCGGGAGGGGACGCCCTAGAAAGACATACATAGACCTTATAGGTGATGTTCTTCAGAAAGGCCAGGTGCGCAGTACTCATAACCGGCGTGTGTGTATGACTAGATGTATGAATGTGAGTGAAGCAAAAGAAGTATCGTAGTAGGTGGCGTTCTGTAGTTTCTGCCTACCCCCATGGGAAAAAGGCGTGAGGTTATGTATGTATGAACAAATAATCGAAATGTGTTCCATTACTGATACTGAACCACTTAAAACAATTGCACACCAGTTACAAAATTTTCCTGTATAAATTAATCGATCGTCCTACGCACCTTGTACTTTTCCTTAATTGAAGGAAATTTATTTCGATGTAAACTGGCTACACCAACCAATTACTGTCAATATTTCGTGTTCCGTCCGAGTAAACCGTAAATATTAGTGGGTAAATCATTAACTATAAAATAATCAATAGTTACCTGTGGATAGACATTCCATCTTCTTTTATTTGTTTTTGAGAACAACTTTTGCGCAATGTTTAAAGATACAGGACGGCATTTTTACACATAAAATAAGAAATCACTTGTTACGTGTATGCAGTGCGACGCGTAGTTTCGTACTAACCACAGATAAACTTATATATACGGACAGTACTTAAGGGCTTATTACACTACACGGTATTCAGGGCCCTTAACCCTAATTTAGGGTAGTGTAATAGCTTTTAGGGAGTTAGGGTTCTCAAAATAACGACCTTATTGACTCGGAATGGTGAAGTGACACGGTATTCAGGGCCCTGAATACCGTGTAGTGTAATAAGCCCTTAACGCCTAACGCGTGATTTTATTTTGTATTTGTATTGGTGGTTACGCACTCTTATTCCGTAGGCACCTTACGTTTACTGTTCTGTAACCTGAGACCTCCATGTAAAACATTGGTAAAGTGAATTCAGTTAGACAGGGAGTCAAGCCCAATGTAGCAGATTCATTCATTGAAATAGTGTAACTATTTTGGTGTCAGATACACCAAAATAGTAGATTTGTAATTTATGAAAAAATGCACAATGAAGTAGATAGAACGCTCAACAAGAGGTAATAAAACGACCAAGTTTATTTTATTCCTTTATTGTCATTACTGGAGAACATTTATTAAAATTTCATTTTTTTCCTTACAATTTAAATGCAACTATCTTCAATGAAAATAATTGTTTAAAATATATTTACAAGCTTACCATCTATTGCTACGATGCTAAACTAATGTAATAGTTTAAATTACAAACATCTTAATATCTTAATTAAAAGGCACACGAATTGAAGATCATTCTCATTATTATATTCTTAACAAAGTGCCTTCAAAGTGCATTAGAGAGGTGCCAGTTTTAGAAAAAATATGCCGAGTTGTTACTTTTTACACACACAAAAATATAAAAATACGGAGTTACGTTTATGAGTATAATTTTTGCACTTACTTAATTATCTTTTACAGTCTTTATTTTGTCATATTCATATTTCATTAGTTAATTACAATTTGCAGTTAATGTTTTTACTTCGAAAAATTACGAATTTATCCCTTTGTACTTTAGCCAATTCCTATACGTATTAGGGCCATTGCAATTATTGCTTTAACATAAGCAGTTAGGAAGCACAATTCGCTTATCCATATATATTTATTTTACAACTAGTAATACACATGTAACATTTCTGTGCGTTTCACTAACGGCACAGTATTCAAATCTGCTCATTGGCACATTATAATGACACAAAAAAATAAAATTCAAACTATAAAACTATCGTAAATCTACGAAGATCAGTTATTTCATTCGCATTTAAATATGACTTACATTTAAAAAAAATATATAAAAATATTTACAATGATGCGGGAGTTACAACATCAGAAGCTAAAAACGTTAAAATTACTTAATTATATAAAATATATTACAATATAATAGAGTATGTATGGAATTGAGTAAAAATTGAGCATGAGTGATCCCGTGTCAACTATTATAATATATAATAATAACAAATCAACTAGTGAATTTTAAAGCGCAAATGGAATGAATGAGATCTTATTTATATCAATTGGAAATGAGCTCTATGCAAGAGGTGACAGAAATATTTGTATAAGTTGTAACATTATTTGCACGGAATGTTCTAGATATGCTTTTGTATTATCAAATAATACCTACCAACATTTTTTTATACCTATTAAAAGGTAAATTTTTCTTATAACACCTCTGTATTTTAATGTAGAATTGGAAGCAATCATGGAATGATTCGATAAACGGAAGATATGTAAACTATCAATTTTAATATTTAAAACTGAGATTATTGCCAGATCAAAAAATAAAGTCTGCAAAACAAACAAAAAATAAAATACTAAAATAAATGTGAGAAATACGATAGTGGCAGCAATCTCAGTCAATATTACATTTAAATACTAAATTAACACAATTTGTTTCTAAAGCCGATTTAAATAGTTTATCGTAAAAACACTTTTTTCAACTTTAATTACTCTTTTTTCATTCCAAAAGCCTTGCTTAATTTAAAACAAATAATATAATTAGCTATTAATTTTATCCCAGCTTTAGTAACAAATCGAAACTATCTACATACTAAAAGCGATAAAATCCTAAGCTACAGAATCACACATAAATAATTTCCGTACAAATGTGTAGTCGACGCCTACCGGCTTCCATCTTGTGAGGGTGACGTCATCGACTGCACTTAACAAATCTCATGTGTATTGAAACTAGTGGCCTTAGTGCGAGTTTTTACATGAACTATGCGTACTTATATCAAATCGTATGAAATAATATTGTGTTTCACTGTAGTGGCGCCAAAGGCTCTAGACAATGGGGCGTCTGTCTATATCTAAACAGTGTCATTCATCCAATTTCAATACAAATTGCCGTTTACGTTAACGCGATCGTCTGAGCATAAAAACTCGCACTTAGACCACTAAACTTCCAAACACAGCTTACAAACAAGTAAATAATAAAAAAATCAACAACGTAACAAGTGTGTCATTTATCAAAATGTGATTGTTATTCGGTGTATTTTTGATGCTGTTCAAAAAAGCTATTCACTATATGCATCTTGAACCTTAAAATTGAACTACTTACTTTCTTATTGTTTTCCGCACATTTCCATTCATTATGTAAATACGGGCAAGCACAATTATTACTTGAAATTTTCTATAATATTAATATGGCAAGTTTAGATTTAGATATTTAGCAGAATTATATTTTTTTATTTACTGCAGGTACTATTTCAGTAAGCAACATTATAGAATTTAATCATTATTTTCAACGTAAAAGAGCCTAAATCAACTCACATCATTGTCCATAAAAAATACACCGAAAAGGGAATGCTAAAAAATCACGAGATTACCAAATGTTAGTGCATTATTCTACACTAGGTTAATAGCTATACACTCGAGTCATGGCTGTACAAGTCAGTCTATGTTCACGACAGCACCATTCGTCGAACGAACGCGGCAATGGACGCTGAACGGTCATACACGCGTCGTTCTGTACATTGTCTTCATACGAACGCAGTAATAGTCGCCGAACGGTCATACACTCGTCATTCTGTACATTGTCTTCATTCGAACGCAGCAATAGTCACCGAACGGTCGTACACGCAACGTTCTATACATTGTCTTCTTCCAAACGCGACAATGGACGCTGAACGGTCATACATGCGTCGTTCTGTACATTGTCTTCTTTTGTATGCTGCTAGACGTTCTTATTCTATGGGGCTTTTGTAGTTGAATATGGCGTTTATTTCGCCACTTAACTAATATAAAATTATGGTATACTGGCACTTTGTGCAAAAATGGAATTCAGGTTTCATGTTATTGTTACTATTCAAAGGTTAAACTTTCTAGAATACTTTCGTCAGTTTTAATTCACCCAAACTTAAATTGATAAAGTATGTTAAAGACAGCAAAGTAAATTGTTTTAGCATCAGTTCGAGGCAAAACTACTTATACAAAATATGGCTCAATATTCACATAATCCAAATAAAAAGTCACCACTTACAAATACAAAGAACGTCTGAAATTCTTCTAAACCCATATCTTAACTTATCCCTATATATAGATGGCTTCTGTCGCGCCCTTATTGGTCTGTTGTATGTCGTTCGGGGACAGCGCGGCGCGATCCGACCAATCAGAGTGCGGGGATTGCGTGAGCGGCGTCTGCGGCGATGGCGTCGACCAATGGTCTGGTGACTCTGGAGATGGCGTCGGGAATGTGTCACCGATGCCCCAGCCGCCGTATAGACCTGTAGAATAAAGATTTTAATTTTAGAGACATGAAATAGAAAGTCCTGTTGAATGTATCGGGTTGTGGAGGTCGTAGACAGTCGCTCTATGTAAAATCCAGTATTCAGCCAGCTGGGTTAGACCAGTCTAAGTGATTGCTGCTGACGCCGCATGTAGCTGTTTGTCTTATAGTTAGTTGAAAAAAGTCAAGCGAGTTCATCAAAAATTTCTCCAGGAGCCGACTCCCTGGCCAGGCACGTTGAAAATATTTCTGTAATATGTCTTTTTTGTGTTTGTTCACCGATTTCTCCGTCAATTGTGGACCGATTTTGAAAATTCTTTCTTTGTTTGAAAGAGTATGTGCTCAAATTGGTCCCATTTCATCGGTTGGTTTTATTGGTCGCCTTTGTACATCTACTTTATTATCACATTGTATTGAAAATTGTTTTTGGTGTACAAAAAATAATTAAGAATTAGGATGGAGTACTTCGGAGATATACAACATAACTCTTCAATAAATGACAGCATTTCTCTGTAATGGATTGCCGCAATAGCATGTATATTTATTATTTATAAAATTTCATAACATAACTTCACGCCAGTACTACACCAGCCACCAGTGTACAGTTGGTACACTCTCATTTCACCGTTATGTTCAAGTTTCAAGGTATTCGGTTAATCTATTCTGGCATTATAAGAACCTTACTATATAACTTGCCTACTAAATACCTCTACGAAAAATGTGAAAGGCCATACAAATATTTGTTCCGTATGGGAATCGGACCCGCGACACGCAACGCAGCAGCTGTTTGCTCAACCACTGCGCCAACTGTGTGTATTTTTTTGGCCGCATCGGATAGGATATCGTGAAAATTGGAGAAGATATTCTAGATCTTGAAGATCTGAAATTGTAAGACAATCATACTTACTTGACATCATATTCGTGAGAGCGGGATGCTGCGCGCCCTGCACTTGTCCGAGTGCGGCTGCGTGCGTCATCACAGCTTGTAGCTGTGCGTTGTGTTGTTGGTTGGCACCTGGAGAAGGAGTAAATGGCAGACGTTAGTGACAACATACGAAAATAAACTCTTTAGATTTCTTTTTTTTTCAGGTGAATTGTCCCTCTGCAGGGCAAACGGTCACACACAATTCACCTTTCTTCAAGAGTAGACCGTAGTAGTAGTAGTAAAATAAAAGAAAATATTTTTACTGGGATGAGATAATAGGGCAACTGTCTTAAGGAAAAAAGAGGTTAAGGTTTCTTAATCTCTTTTTCCATGAAAACAATTTTAGCGTAATAATTTTTTGTAAGCTAGATGTCCAAAACAATTCGTATAGTCATTGAGCAAAAAAGTTTCATAAAATAATTACTTTGATCCACATTAACCTACTGTGCGACCTTGCAGATAAAAACATGCTAAGGAGAGGACTCTATGTGTCCTGATAGCTACAAGCTCTTCAAGTCACGAGTGAATAGGTTAGTTACTCCTAGGCAAGCGAGCATCACCGTAGACCACATCATCGTTTGCCATCAGATGAGATAGTGGTCAAGCGAGAGCCTAGCACAAAAAATACGAGATATAATACTAGCTGTAATAAAAGGTATACTCACTGAGATGCGCAAGCGCTGAGTATGCCGCGGCGTCGAGCTGGTGCTGGTGCGAGTGACGCAGCGCTGCCATGTGCGCCGGCGACGTCGGCAGCGACGGCCGGGACTTGCCCGGGGAGGGAGATCCTGGGAGATCAATCTTTTGTTAAATACTGGCTCTACACAACAGGGAGTGCAATTCAGAGGCTCGCTAGCGCTTGACATTTCCATATATTTCTGACATTTAACGAATCGCTTTCTCGACGCTTTCGATGTTAGAGTCTCACACTCTAGGGCCTCCGGCAGACTCTGATTTCTCACCGCTAAATTATACCAAAATTAATGTGACAAATTGTCAAGCACGCCTTATCTGCTACGATTGGTTGAATGAATCTTCAACAACCAATCACAGCAGATAACCGGCGATAATTCGTCGATAATGTTAACAGCCCGATAATAGAGTGTTGAGAAACCGAGGGAATGTCATGAAATCAGATCAGATGTTACGAAAACACAATGAAACTTGCGATCTGTGCCGAGAAAAATACTTCTACAGTCAGCGTTTTGATAATAAGAAAGATTTCAAGTAAAAATGTGCACAGTTTTTATGACTAGTAAAAAGTCTAATGTGTTTTCTAATTTTTTCACAACAAAATTATAATTTTAATTTTATAAAAAGTTATAAATACAACTACAGATTTTTTACTTAAACATAAAATAGATCATATCTATCCATTTCTTATCACATTATTGTTTATTTTATCGAATTTTTATAATAAAATATATTGAATATTCTTACCTATATACGCATGCGGCGATGTGGTGTGATTGCTGTGCGTGGGGGAGTGGTTGGAGTAGGGCGGCGAGAGGGACGCTCCGTGCGCGCCGCCGCCGAACGACTGTTGCAGCGTCTGACCCGTCTGCGGGACGAAGCACTGGTTTTATTAGTTACTAGCCCTTAGAAACACGTGTTTCATACACAAAAACACTGCGTAAACAGGCACAGTAATTGCAATTCAAGAAAATACTAGAGAACTACGGAAAATTGCAGCACCTAAGATCTATCTGGACTTTTTGAAATCCTCACTCGAGTCAATAATATCAACCTTACATATTGTAAACAGATTTTGTGGGTATTAAAATCCATGGAAAACATCAGAAAATAATCCATTTCATTATACTGCAAACCCCTTAATAACTCCAACACATGTATCTTGATTGGGCAACTGCTTCAAAACATGGAAATCAAAACTTGCTTTCAGATTGGGATAAAATAATCTTCATTCATTGTTGAATCCCATACTTTCTACTGCTGGAGAGAGGTGGACTATTATTTTTTGGCGACAAGGTCATCTTGCTTTATCCGTGACTGCTGGGCATAATTCTAGCTAAAATCTAGGCTGTTGTAGTGTATTACCTTAACGCAGTCCTCATAGCTTGGCGGCTGCTTGTGCTGCACTAGCTGCTCGATGCCTACGAACTGCGCCATCGCGTTCGAGTACAGCGACGTTGCGTCGTACGGCGACGGCAAGTCCTAAACAGACAGACAAAACGTTATTAAATGAGTTAGTTAAAAATGAGAGCAATGGTGGCCCAGTGGGTCGTGGAATCCAGGCAGGCGCTTTAATTAGTGTAAATTATTTCATCACCACAGCTCTCAAAACGGTGAAGGAAAACATCGTGAGGAAACCGGCATGTCTTAGAACCAAAAATTCGAAGACATGTGGCATCCACTAACCCGCACTGGGCCCGGATGGTTGGATTTACAGCCCGTTCCTTCTCAAAGAGAGGAGGCCTGGACGCACAACGGACAAAATGGGAGTCTAAGTGAGGAAAAGGGGTCCTTTTATCCTACCCTACCTACTCTACGTTATTAAATACTGCATAAGTACATCCATAATAAGATTATGTCACCAGCCTGAAACTGTCCCACTGCAGGGCAAAGGTCTCTTCTCATACAGAGAAGGTTTATTTTGGTCTTGAACGTTGTCAGCGATGTCCAAGATAAACTTAGCAAGCACATAAGAATTTGGAAAAGTCACATTGGTACTTGCCCGGATTTGAAACCACTATCTCAAGCAATGTGAAGAGAAGGAGGATAAGCTTATGTGTAGAGAAAATAAGAACAATTGTTATCGTTATCATGATAAAATAAGCAGAAGCTGATTATTTCAATTTATTATTTGGGGTCATCGCAATAAGACTTCTTTTCCCTTACTCCGTAATCTCAAGTAGGTAAGTTCTCACCTTCTTTGTAACCTTAATGCCCTACTTTCACACAATCCGTTCAACATTTCTCAACAACTGTTTTAAAAAGATTCACTGGTTTGTCAAAGGTAATCTTCACAAAGATCCTAAAAGAATATATTCGTTAAAAGATGTTCCTTACCTGTAAATTTTGGAGCGGTGATTCAACCGGGCTCAAACTGGAACCCAAACTCTCCACGCTCTGCGGCACTTCTTGTGCCACTTTCTTGTTATTCTTTTTTACGCTTGGCTTCCTGTAACAATATGACATAAATAACATTAGAATTGACACGACAAAAATATAAATTTGAGACTTAAAAGTCCGTAAAGACCTGTAAAAGGCGTTTTTTCTGTTCTGTGGTAAAGCAAGTTTGTTGATTGTAAAAAGATGATTTAAGAAGACAAGTGGATGATCATGCTCTTGATTAGGTACTGAACCCTCACCATTTCCCACCTCTCTGATGTTATTGAGTAACTATTCTTAATCAAACTTGATTTATGTAAGCAATTGGTAATACCTCCGGTCGAAAAGGGATTCGATTCGATATTGCTTGCTACTTTGCTCGTCCTAACTAACATCACAAAATATTAAAGCGGTGGCGCTAATTTCTATTTTATGTTAAAATTGAGGTTTGGGACGCTTACAGGGCCATCAAAACGTGGCCCTCTTTTTGGATTAACACCAAAGTCGAGAAAACAGTAGAAAGAATCTATAGTAGTCTTATGTCGAGTTTTTACTTGTGGTCGAACGCGATAACGTAAACGTTATTTTGTAGGTTGAAACTGGATAAGCGCCGTCTGGTGACAGTAAGGGAAATCCTCTTTTTTATATACAAATTCACATAATGGCACGCGGTCGGTAAGTTAAAAACTTGCACTTAAGGTTTCAGGTTTTCTTTACGTGCAAAAAGTCATATTAAATCATACCGTCTAATTTGCGTAGTTTGCAAGTTATTGTTGTCGTACGCCTGGTCGGGGCTGTCGGGGCCAGCTTTTGCTCGTGACTTTTTCGGCTTCCCCTTCGCAGACGTGCTGATCACTGTCGGCTGACTGATCAGCTGCGGGTGCGGGTTTGGTGATGCTGTGGAAGGAAGTCAAGTTAGTTGTTTGTCTAAGATCAAAAATCTTTGTATTGTAGATTAAAAGCAGGGACCACCTTAGACTTTGGGCCACCTTACAGTGGAATAGCACAAGGAATTAACTATTTAAAAAGCGCCGAATCGTAGTCGTCCAAAAGGATAAAAAAAATGTAACAAAAAGGTATATAACATTGGTCATGTTATATACCTTTTTGTTACCATAACCTTGTTTATACGGTTGACTACTCTAAAAAGAAGCTATACCTACGGATTAGAGTTTTCTGAATACACTTATCTAAGCTTTGTCTCAAGAAGTTCATGCATTATATTTAGACCAACGAAATAAATATCAGTGTGGAGCGCTTTCTTCAAAATAACGTCTTGCCATCACCAACCCATTAGAAGCATGCTTTAAAAAAACTCCTGCTTTCAAATTACCCTTATTAAACTCACGCATAAGATGGTGATGCTGGGGCGGCGGCCTCGGACAGTGTTCGTCCAGCAGCCTCACGATGTCGTCATGCATCCTCTCCTGTGCCACGTCTCTTGGTAAGCGGTCCATGTGGTCCGTAATCTCTCTGTTGGCCATAGCGTCCAACAACGCTCGGCACGCTCCGTAAGAACCTTCACGGGCTCCTAGGAAGAGAGGCGTTTCGTCCTGTGGAGGAAAATATAGAATTAGGTTTTGTTGAAAGGAAATTTTAATTTAGCTTCTTATTATGAGGCGCCACATTCAAATGCAATAGACGTGCGTAAACCCTGTTTGTAAATTGGACACATTCTTAGTGAAAACAATGTATGTTTTTTGGAAGTCGATGGTATTTTTATTTAAGAAATAAAATTCAGATATAAGCACATTAACTCTAACTTCTTTCAAGAACTTTTCTGATACAGTGTGTGACTTAATCGTTGTCACCGTCACAGTGGAAGAAATTATCATGGCATTCAAATATAAAAGTTCATTTGACCAACACATAGCGTAATAGACAAATATCTTAAATTAATGAGAAAAAGGCCGGAATACAAACATGCCTTGATGACCATTGGCATGCGGCTTGCATAATGCCGAAATATCTACACTTAAAGTGTTGCTTAATTTACTCAGCTTACGCAATGTACCTTTGGAGAATATATGTCCGTGATATTCTCCAAAGGCAAATTTCTTGTTTTGTTTTTTTTTGATGATTTTGTACTTTAATTTTAAATTGTGTAGTGTTCTTTTTCCGCTTTTGGTTTTTATATTATTTTATTTCTTTTTGATTTCGATTATTGACTTAAAGTTTGAATTAGATTTTTGTAATTTTTATTTTTATTTAATTTGTAATGTTTTCGATTTTGTATGAAAAATTTAATTACTCCGACTTCTGAGTAAGGTTTTGATGTATGACTTTTTGATTTTTTGTATGATCATATAATTTGACCTTTTATTTTATTTTTTAATAATTTTAAGTTATTATATTTTTTATTAACTTTGATTATGTCTTATGATTTGGATTATCGAGTTTATGGTTTGATTTATGACATTAAGGTTGTGATTTTATTTTATATTGATTTTGAATTTATATTTTATTTTTGAATGATTTTGATCCTACAATTTTGATAATTTACATTCTGATTTCTGATAATTCTTTTTAATGTTTTAATTACTTAAGTTTGATTTACATGTACTTATCCATTTATATTTTTTGTTTAATATACTTTTTGTGATTTAAATTGCATAATTTATAGTTATCTCATGGCGGCAATGTTACAATGAATGTTATGTACGCCGTACTTGTCATATGCATTGGTCCAATAGTTGTATAGATTGTTTCGTCGATTTTTAATGCTTGTGATGTGGCTGTGCTATATTTGAAACAAATACATAAATATTCACCTTAAATTCACGATCGGTATCAATATTGTTTACTTCCATCTATTTAACTGTCTATGCCATTCTAGGTTCCAGTAGTAATGATACCTTGTCAAAAGAAACTTACCTTATCATCTTGTGCATCTCTGTTCGCTCCATGAGCTAGCAGCACATTGACAGCATCAATATTGTTGACAGCGGCAGCCCAGTGCAGCGCCGTCTTGCCGCTGTTGTCAGCTGCGTTGATATCCGCGTCTGCATTGATTAGGTCTTCCACCATGCCTTCTATGGCTAGCCTGTTGGGAGTGAATGATGTATTAGTTTAATGATAGACTTGGTTGAAGATAAAACTAGGTTTGGTATTTCTTTCGAAACAAAAATTTTAAAATGCTATTTTATCATAAAATATCAACCAACAGAGGGGGTATTGTGACTATCACTAGCGTGCTTATGTTATAGTAGGTACCTGGGCGACCGAGCTCTGCTCGGATGAAAATAAAGAAAACGACCTTTTCTAAAAATTAAACCTAGCGAGATCGATTAATCGCCCCCGAATCCCCTGTATACAACATTTAATGAAAATCGTTGGAGCCGTTTCCGAGATTCAGATTATATATATACATATATACAAGAATTGCTCGTTTAATGGTATTAGATAGATTATATTGTTTGTCGACAGAATATTTAAGATAACGTCTAAATATGTTTAAAATAAAATAATCTAGTATAATGTTAGATGAATTAAGCTATTAAAGGCTTTCTCATTTGCTTCTTTCAATAAAGAATCAGGAAAAAAATTTATAAGGTTATTGCTCTAACTGATCTGCATTTTTCTCTTGAGAAAATTTTTGACAAAAATCTAAAAAACAGTTGCACCAGAGGAAGATGACAAATATATCTAAATAAATTCTTCGTTACTCTCTGAAGATGAAACCTATATTTAAATATTTTAGAAGACAAGGGAAAGCCTAAAGTAAAAATAAAAAATATTTCTTTATAAACTTACCTAGCAGCCAAAATAAGTGGCGTAGTCCCATCATGCATCCTGGCATTGAGGTTCGTGGCTCTGTTCCTGAGTAGTATCTGGAACACGCCCATAGCGTCCGCAGCGACCGCCGCGTGCAGTGGCGTGCGTCCCGTGTTGTCTTGTGAGTTGGCGTCGGCACCCGCGTCTAGGAGACGTTTAGCTGCATCCGCGCGTGCGTATCTAAGGAACGAAGTAGGAGTTAGATCAATACATCATTCTGCTATACGTTTGAAGAATTTCAACAGAGAAAGTAAAGTGTTTATGTTTTTCTTTTTTAATCAGTTTTGTCCCACTGCTGGGCAAAGGTCTCTTCCATACTTTGCCAATTCATCTTTATCTTCTGCCCTTACCGGCCAATTTGTTATTTAATTAGCTATCTTTTAAACTTTATGCATCAAATAAGATACAAAACCGGTGATAATAGCTTCAACATTCTCTTTAATTCAATCAAAAATGAGGATATAAAGCATTTCTAATATTTTATGTTTGTTTGAAAGATATCAAAATATTAATGAAAACTGAGAAAGAAGAAAGAAACAAAAAGGATTTAATTGCCACAAAAAGACATACAAACATTACATTACAAGAACAGTGTTAGTAGATTTTGAAAACTAAACCCTTAACGATTCTAACATACTTTAAGAACAGAAAAAAGTAAAACAAGACAAAATAAATAATGCGAGTATAAATAAAAGCAGATGTATGTCGTGGTTGAGTTTTGAGAGATATCCTAAGTTTCATTCTATTTAAAATTGCTGTTATAATTTTGACCAAGAACCATGTACTTTAATGACCACAAATCAGTCTGTTAACAATCAATTCCTTACCTCGCAGCCAGGTGCAAGCTAGTCTCTCCAGTCTTATCCATGGCAGCATTCAACTGAGCTCCTTGAGCGACTAGTTCTGATATGATATGTGCAGTCTGTTCGTCTTCAGCATCAGACCCAGTGTCCAGTCCACCGCCTCGCACCGCAGCCACCATCAGAGGCGTCATGCCCAGAGGACCACGAGCATCCACTTCCACGTGACCATCATGCTGGAAGAAATCGGAGGGCTATATTAATTTAGAGAAAAATGAACCTTAAAAATAATAGAGTTGTAGTAGATAAGCCAATACTCACGATTGCTGGTGGCGTCATCATACTGGGTGGTACTCTGATATCAGCCGCATCTAGATGCTGTTGAGTCCAGACCCTACCGTCATGACCAGCCTCCTCGTAATCCGTAATAGCAGTATGGTCTGACGCGTAACCTCCTGGAGCGCCGTTGGCATCCCCAGGCCCTCTTGCCCGCTTAGCCCTGGGAGGCGCAGACCCATCGTCATCCTCATCCGACCAGTGGTGAGGAGGTCCCATATGACCCCCATTGATATCCACATCAATACAACCAATAGATCCTTTGTTCAAGTTCCGCATCTCCTGCCCATCAGGACCACGTCTGCGTGAACGACGTCTGGTCGAAGAGTTATTGCGGATAAAACCTTCGGGGAACCATGTTATACCAGCCGCTCTCTTCCTTTGAGCTGTTACTAATACACCAATTAGTAATCCGGCGAGAAGCACCAGAATTACTCCGATGAAGACGTATTTAGAGTTTGTTGGCACGTTGTCTATATCATCTGGGGTGTTTACCGGATTGACGCTGACAATAGGGAAATCAGATGACAAAGAGTGCTTGGAAGCTGTAGCTGCTAAAAACTCTGCCGCTTCTTTCGCCGAGAAGAAGCATTCAGATCTAGCCATAGATGTGCACTTTCTGTTGTCAATTTCCAAGTAGACCTGCACTCCTGTTTGCCCCCTTTCTGTGAAAACGATGTTGTGTTTCTTCCCGAACTCTGTGTCTTGTAAACCAACATCGGTTGATCCCTTCCATGGGTAGACCATATCGTTGCCTAAATGGTCTTTCTTTATCAATATCGTCGTTCGTAACTGATGGCCTAAATCTCGGAGGAAAGCGACGGAATTCTCCTTGAAGGTCTTCATATCCATCAGTAGAGTGACTGACATGACACCTTCAGCCAAGTGTGGAGGTTCGTTCTCGCAATCAAGACCGTCCCAGTTACATTCTGCGTTGTTGCAGCCGTAGTCACAATGGCCGTTGGCGTAATGTTTCTGACAGTACGCATCATAGATTGGGTTGCAGTGTTGTAGGGACTTCTGGCAATCTCTGCCGTCGAACAGACAAGCTTGGGTGTTGCATACTTCGTTGCACTCGCCATCCATGAAGACTTCCCAGCATTTGATGGATGCCGTGCAGTTTGCCCAAGGATTCAGACCTAAACTGCAGTCGTTACCATCAAACTCGCACGCGTAAGTATTGCATTCTTCGTCACAATGGTGGTCGCCTTGCTTTTCTTTGCAGCCCATCTTCACGCATTGTTCTTTTTGGTAAGCCAAGTCCATTTCTTCGAAAGTTTTTTCCAGTTTCTTGTTGCCGAACCCACCGGTAATTCCTACTGGACTACCGTAGCCTCCTCTGGAGTGAGGGTCGTGGATGTCGCAGCTCTTGCCAGTCCATTGTCGCGGGCAGTAACAGAGGTAGTCACCAGGCTTGTCGATGCATCTCGCTTCTGGGTGTTTACAAGGGTTGCTGAGGCATTCGTTCATGGAGTCGATTTCGCAGTTAACGCCTGATAAGCCTGATGGACAGTCACAGACATAGCCTCCGATTTCAGAGACTCGGCAATATCCACCATTCTGACACGGGTTAGAATCGCAAACATATCCTGAATATTCGCAGTTCTTGCCGTAGAAGCCATCACTGCAAAGGCACTCGTGACCTCCCTGTATAGCTGTGCAAACACCTCCGTTCTGACAAGGAGAGTTGGCGCAGAAGTTGACCTTAGCATCGCAGTGTCTTCCCATATAGCCAGGTTTGCAGTTGCAATGGTAATCGTTAACAAGTTGGACGCAGTCTTGAGTACCGGGTATTGAACATGGGTTTGACAAACATTCGTTGATGTCACCTTCACATCTCGGGCCAACGAAGCCAGGCGGACACTTGCACTCAAACCCTCCAACTTTGTCGATACACGTACCGTTGTTGTGGCAGGCATCTTGTTTGCAGTCATTTACGTTGATCTCGCAGATCTTGCCGAGGGTTCCGAAAGGACAGGAGCATGAGAAGTTGTTGATAAGATCGTGGCAAGTTCCTCCATTTTGACAAGGGTTGGGAAGGCAGTCGTTGACATTGAGCTCGCAGTTCTGTCCCTGGAATCCTTTAGCGCATTGACACTGGTAGGTCCCCACGAGGTCTTTGCACAGGGCTCCGTTTTGGCAAGGAGCTGAGTCACATTCGTTGATTTCCTTTTGGCAGTAGGATCCGGTGTACCCTTCAAGACAGTGGCAACGGTGAGAATTGCCGATATCCTCGCAAGATCCATTGTTGCACAGTGCCTTTATTTTTACACCTGGGGACAAAAGTAACTAATGAATCAGCGGTTCATATGGATAGCGGTTTAATGAATATGAAGTGTGTCGGTGATAACTTGAAGAAGTTATACATCCAAGTAAAGGTGTGAAAAATAGTTGAAATAGTCTTAAAAATTTGAATTTTCATAAACAACAACAATTTAACACTAAATTACCTCTGAAATCCATACCTTTCCTGATAGCTGCGTCTTTGCATGAGACCATCTCGACGTCACACAGTTTGCCGGACCAACCCGGGGCACAAGTGCAAGTATACTGTGGACCCTTCTGCGAACATGTGGCTCCATTCTCGCATGGGTTGTTTTCGCACCTGTGGCAAAAGTAAGTAAGTATGGTGACAGATGAAGATTGAATGATGAAGTATCATAGTAAAAAGAGCGATAGATACAGAAAAATGACCATTGATTTTCAAACTCCTTACTGCCAGGCCATTTGTAAGAACTAGCAAAAGCGATGTAATCGATATCTTCCTATATAGGCTCACCTTCACAGAGCATCAGCTAACTTGTTTTAAGTCAAGTTGGTTTAAGTTTTATCAGCTTCAGAAAGACAGAGGGCATAATACAAACTAAGTTTACCAATTATAAGCAACTCTTAAGTACTTACCAATCAACATAAGTCTCGCAGTGTTTCCCGGTGTAGCCGTAAGGACAGTGGCAGGTGTAGTACGTGATGCGGTCGTGACATGTGGCGCCGTTGTCGCAGGGAGAGCTATCGCACATGTTGATACGGAACTGGCAGTTTGAGCCGGTGTAGCTGGAAAGAAAGGAGAAAAAGTTAATGTTTGTTACAGTAGACGGGCTTGTTTCAAAGTGTCCTAAAGAGAAACTTGAGTAAGGAATTTTAAAATTAAACAATTTTTGTATTTTTTTGTCTGATGAGTTAACAAGATCTGGAGATCTGTTTTTACATGTAAGCTGATCCCAATTTTGAAGATAAGAGACTAAGAGCGGCTGCTGCGCTTAGGACCCTGGATAGGTTTTCCATAGCAAACTCAGAAGCAGCTTCTAAGGTCTTGATTCGGTCCGATTGGTTACCCTTTTCCATATTAAATACAACTTCTAACTTGATTCCAAACCTTTCGGTCCAAAACAATCTGACATTATTTTATTGAGATGCATTACATTATATTTTTTGTAAAAATAGGCAGAACAACTCTACGAGCTTTGTAGATGTGTGGTGACGCTTCCAGGAGTCCTAGGAACCCTCGAGGCATATTCTGGTGGGCTTAACGTCTTTTGGCTGAAAGATTATGATGATACAAAACTGCCTACCCTTTCAGTGAATACACACGTAATGCTCTATAATATGAACTTACCCAGGCGGACAAGAGCAGTTGTAAGAGTTGATGCCATCGATGCAGGAGCCTCCGTTCATGCAGCTGGACTCCGTGCAATCCTCGTCATTGGTCTGGCAGTTGATGCCGGAGAACCCGAGTGGACACGTGCAGGTGTATGATGCCACGTACTGGAAGTAAGAAGCGGATGTTTTATTACATATTACAGAGGTGATGATGGAAAAAAAACTGAGGGAAGTTTTAAAGTCTGAAATTATTGAATTTCAATAAGGTTTCTAAGTTCTGAGGATCAGAGCTGTTTGTGTATGGGAGTTTGAATATTTGTAAACGCACCCACGATACAGAAGGAATTCTTATAGGGCTAGGTCTTAATAAAGACAATTCTAAAAATATTGGAGTCTTGTTCTTGATACTAAGATGATGTTTTTCTTCGCTTACACTTGTTAAGGGACACACAAAACCGTGTAGACTGGGAGAAACAAAAGCATATTTATATCCAACATTAGTAGATTTCAGACTGAGATGATGATCTTGAGGTTTATTTCTTCATACACAAAATCATAGTGCTGCAAATTTGTCAGCTTTTAGACATTGAACACTGATACCAACACCAACATCATTATTAGTATACTAAGAATGAAAAAAAATATTCTCGTCCTTACCTGGTTACAAGTAGCTCCATTCATGCAGGGTCTAGACTGGCACTCGTCGATGTCCACTTCACAGTGTTTTCCCGCGAACCCACTCGCACACACGCAGTTGTAGTCGCCGATAGAATCCAGGCACGTTGCGCCGTTTTGACACGGGTCTGTGGGAAAAAATATGAATGTATTAATGTTATGAAAGGAATTTAAAAATAATAGATAATGCCATAAAAAGAGATTTTAGGTTAATTGCGAAATAAGTACCTGGAAAAGTTCGACTTTATCAACTTTATTGATGTCCTTTTTAACATGCTTTTATTAGCTTGGTATGTATGTATATTATCTATGAATCTATGTAACGGAATCATTGAACGTGACTCCGATTCGATAGTTTCGTATCTTATAAGACTATCCTATATCATAGACTATAATGTTGGTTCTTCTATAAAAAGTCTTATAACTTACTGAAAGTTTTAGAAAACTTAAATAAGATTAGTATAAATACTCACATGAAGCACAATCATCAGTATTAATCGCGCAGTCCTTCCCCTCGTACCCTCTCGCGCACAAACAAGCGTAAGAGCCCTCCGTGTTGATACAAGTTGCTTCGTTATGACAAGGGGCGGTGACGGCACATTCGTTTACATCACGTTCACAAAGCGCGCCCGTCCAGCCCACCGGACATTGACAAGTGAACTCTGCGTATGACGCCTCGGCTACGCAACGGGCTCCGTGACGACATCTGCGGGCGAAAAGCATTTTATTAAGAGGCACACAACTCTAAATCATAACTGCCCAAATCTTCTTCACTTTGTTGAAGGTTTGGGCTTCAGACTTGCTAGAACAAGGTTCCTGAAAATACTGTTTGTCTGTCCATTGGTGATTTCGAATTTGGCGATATACAAGACACCTCCTCAGTAGATCCTAGAAGCAATGAAGGATATTGGGCAATTTCTAGGGAAACAGTAGTCCATTAATAAGGCCTCCAAGAGATGTTATATAATATGATCTGACACACGCTGAATCAATTTCTCTACTAACCTACTGTGTAGCAATTTTTTTAACTAAAACCAACACGGTAGAAGTACAGTGCCCTTACTCTGACGTGCCATACTATCATGGTTCCACTGTGAGAGAGACGGAGCTAAACAGGAAGAAGAGCACTATCCCTTTTTCACAGCGGAAGCATAATGGCGTTAACACGTTATAGTACGGCCACAGTCCATACATATGTTGAAACTGGCTTTCGTCAGCGGCTTCGACCGCGTGATTTCTTATCCCTAGTGAACATTATACGGAGATGAAAGCTATAATCTATGTCTGTGCTAAAGGACACTCACTGGTTAGGCGTGCAAGGATCGAGCGTGTTCTCGCAGTTCCTGCCCGAGTGCGGCGGTGCGCACACGCAGCGGTACCCGTTGATGAGGTCGATGCACGAGCCGCCGTGCAGGCACGGGTTGCCGGCGCAGTCGTCGATGTTCGTCTCGCAGTTTACACCTGGATAGATGAAGAGAATGTTAGTGATGAAATTATTGGACTAAAGAAAAAGGTGATGATAATGACGGAATAAAAATAGCGAAATGCCTTCATATTATTGGAAAGATGAAACGTTGAGTGATGACTATTAGAAATCTTATCCAAGACCATATAAACTTGACACAGGTCTAAATTACAATAAACTATAATGATGAAGCTGCAAAAACCGTGATTTTGAAGCTTTAATGAAATTATAAACTGACTGACGGAAATTGAAAATTATAACACTTGATCAATCAAGGCAGAGCCAAGTAACAAATGCCTGGTGGTTAAACAGAGCCTTGAAACTGAAATGGTCTTTGAATAAGCTAAAGAAGAAGTAGTGGTGACACTTACCAGTAAATCCAAGCACACAGTCGCATTTGTAAGCGTTCAGCCTATCGTGACAAGTTCCTCCGTGTTGGCAGGGGTTGGAACTGCACTCATCAATGTCGCGTTCACACCGTTGTCCTGAAACATAGGAGATAGTTTAGTATCAAAGGTTCATATTCGTGTATCTTGGAACCTCTTAATGTTAAGTTCAATGGGTTATCACCCAAAAGGATATTAACATTTGTTTGCTGTTGCGATAAGGCCACAATATGACATGATTTCTATTTCTGACGAACAACGGTTGAGTAAGCCAATGCATAGCGCCCACAGTTGTAGCAAATTAGAAGTTGTGTTTTTAAGTTCTTCGTTCATGAAATTCTTTTGCAAGTGTTGCTTAAAAATAAATATATCAAGTGCATGATTTAATCTTACCTCCATATCCAGGCAGACAATGGCAAATGAATTGGTTGACTCCATCTTCACAGGAGCCGCCATTAATGCAAGGGTTCGAAGCGCACTCGTTCACGTCAGATAAGCATCTTTAAAGGAAAACATCTTATTAGTACCAGGCATAAATGCAGATGAAGATGGAGAGATTTTGAAACTCTCTTTATCGTCTTTTCAAAGATCTTCAAGATGGTTATTGTATTAAATTTGGGAACTTTCCCATTGGTTTTTCATTGTTGATTACACATCAACACAATATTTAATGTCTTAAAATTAATTTAACAGCTTCCCAGAGATACTATGACAGCCCTGGAAAACCAGTAAAGTGATAAACTGATCTGCGAGCACAATTGAGTTTGAAATTTTACTGTAGCATCCTTAGAAGTATTTCCAGCAGTTCTGTAGTATCCAATCCTTCCAGCCTCGTTTAAACTAATCCCAAAACCCTTAAAGTAGTCCAGCATCCATGACCTGCTACCGTCCGTACCTAGCATCATAATATCCTCTAGGGCATTCACACCGGAATCCGTTGATCCTGTCCACGCACTTGCCCCCGTTGGCGCAGGGGTTCGACAGGCACTCGTTGATGTTCGTCTCGCAGTGCTGGCCCGTGAAGCCTGGGATGCACTCGCAGGTATACCTGGGGATGACCAGGAGGATGTTAGAGGTTGTTGACGAGTATGGAACAGGTAAGGGATATGTCGCAAAATTGAGCTTTAGAGACCTTTTCGCAACACTATATCAGGAGGGACAGCTATTGTCGTAAGGGATATATCGGAACATGGAGTTCTAGAGCCAGTTTCGCCATACTCTGTTGGACTTCAATGTTGGTGATGATGAATCGTCCACCTTTAAGCCCCTAAATCACCCATAGCTGGATATTGGCTTCCTCTGTCTTCTACCATACTTCCCCGTTCAATGCCACCCTCATTCAGGATCATCCCGCGATTTCGAGTTTGGTGATAAAGTAGTTAGAACATGGCGTTACTGACTCTTATATTTTTAAAGCATAAGCATGAGGATGCATAGCAAAACACACAGATACTAATATCAAATGAAAACTTCTAAGATTTATTTTCATTACATGCATCAGCCTGACAAAAAAGAAACTACAGAACGGCAATAAAATTACTGAAGTACAGTAGTTTATTTTTCTTAAAAAGCCAAAGATCTCATTAAATACCATGCGTTTACTAAATAATTTGGAAACTTACTCAAAATAATTATTGCTGCATGTAAAGAAAATAAATAAGCGTTAAAATCATGGTGACATGTAGTTACATAATAAGATTTTAAGTTTGAGATGAAAGATGTGTGACTTTTGCAAATGCAAGTGTAAGAACAAAGCGAGATGAAATAACGTGGTGTGGCGTTGCACTCCAAAAGTCTGCAGAAGGCGTCGAGCAAGACACAAAATTAGTAATCACTCCATCACCGTCACATTTATTCGGGCAGCTAGGCTTCTACAAGTTCCGAAGTACCAGCTCCGAAGAAGCGCAACGTACCAGGTAAAAATTAAATGATAAGATAGTCATCTGCTAAATCAATAACCCGAAAGTGGTAAAACAGGCTGTTAATAAAATCATCATGGTCTTACCTGTTGATTCCATCAATGCAGGTAGCCCCATTTCTGCAGGGATTGGAGTAGCATTCGTTGACATTGATCTCACAGTTGCGACCCGAGGTGCCTGGTTTGCAGCGGCATTGGTAGCCACCTATCAAGTCTTCGCAATGGCCTGTAGAAGAAACGAAGATATTTAGAGACTATAACTTTACAATTATCACTACTAAGGTTGCATAAAATACTCTGACTTGTCAAAATAAATATAATAAATATGATTCTGAAAAGACAAACCTGGACCAACTCAAAAATTAATGTATCTCTTATGGAATACAAAATCAGATAATAGATATGGAAGTAAGTATATAGTTTGAACAAAGTCTTAATCGGTGCAAATAGCAATATAATCAGAGGTGGAAGTTAAAGCTCCATTTCAATACAGGTAAGATTTAAAATACCGCTATCAGTTTCGCTGTCCCATTACAGATTACGTGACACATCGATTGTGGCGTGACATTCGCTACATTCATCACGATGAATCACTTGAAAGCACTTCGAGCTTCAGCACACGTGAATAAAATGTTAATTTAACCATTTAGAGACTTATCAATGCTTTATTCAGTGATGAGGTCACTCTCGGCACCTCGTCCCATGCAAAGGCACCTTCTCATAAAGAGAAGGGACGAGCATAAATCAATAGGTACTTATTCAATGACGACGTAAAGCTCTTCCTTAAAGCCTCTTCTCATATAAAGAAGGATCGGGTAATAGACACCACTATTATACTTTTAATAGTCAAAATTTTCTCATAATTTAGGTACCATCATTCTGTCAAAGTGATTCTGTGGTGGCTACAACTCTCAATAGTGCCTAATAAATAGGACTCGTAACCTCGAGACTACTAGACAGTGTTACCAAGTTTACAGTTATGGTTGAACTGTTTATCTGTTTACAAAAGCTGTTGTTCTTACCTCCAAACTGACATGGATTAGACTCGCACTCGTTTATTTGAGTCTGACAGACCCTGCCGGTGTACCCTGGGTGGCAGTTGCAGGTGAAGCTGTTATCTCCATCAATGCACTCGCCGCGATGACATGGTGCTGATAGGCAGTCATTGATGTTGGTCTCGCATGACATTCCTGTTGATTGAAAGAATTGATGAGGAATATGGGACAAATAGATAAAGAATCCAAGAAAGCTCTGATGCTTTAGTAATCAGGACAATATTTTAAAACTTTGAGAACTGATCTATCCAATTTCGAATGTAAAGGCTGAACCATTAGAATATAATAGAATGGCAAACATTTGTTTGACATAGACACAACACCTAAGCAACAATCAAACAATTGAAAAATACCAAATAAGGCTACCAATAGATATGATGATGTAACAAAAATGAAACAATTTTCCCAATTTGTAAAGGAAAGCGTAGTAGCAATTTGGACCTAACCTCGACTGTACAATCTTACTATTAAAGACATCATAAGGAAAAGAAAGGAAGGAGAATGAAACTTACCAGTATATCCAGGTGGACATTCGCAAGTGTATCCAGCGACGGAGTCGTGGCAGGTCCCTCCATTCCGACAGGGACTCGACGCGCAGTCATCTATGTTCACTTGACAACGAGCGCCCGTAAACCTTTAGGATAAAAGGGGAGATTAGATACTGCTATAAGAAGAAGAACTCAAGAGAAGTAAATGATACTGAGTTATAAAATAGGTTTGACTTCTAAATGTTTTATCAGTTGTGTACATAAAACCCGCCTTCTCTTACACAGAGTAAAGGCCTGTGACCTAGCAATGGGAACATAGCTGATTAGTGATTATGCTTTTGGCGATAAAGATTACTGGCGAATGAGGGTGCGCTATCGGTACATCTCCTCCCAACGCTACGAGAAATCCAGGCGTTGCTATATCATGTTTAATAAATCATCTAATAACTTACCCTATCACACAAGTACACCTAAACGCGTTGATCATGTCGTGGCAGATTCCTCCATTCAGACAAGGATTGTTGGCGCACTCGTCAATCTCCACCTCGCATTGCGTTCCCGTGAATCCTGGAAGAAAGAATTAGAATTAGTTACGTAGGTACAGCACAACAAACAATTACAATACTTCCAGACAAATATATGTAGAATACATGAAAATAATGAAGTCTCTCTAAATGTAAACACACGAAAAAATTGAATCACCTCAGGACTTCTGACTAGCTCTAGTTTTAACTTTAATAAAATTGCTAACGGCAGAAGAAAAATAACGAAATAACAAAACCATCAGCCACCACTGGATGAAGAAAACTCAGAACAAAGCAATTATTGATGGACTACCTAAAAGAATCACGTAGGTAGTAAGGTAGCCAATAAAAGACTATGTACATGAACCAAACAGAACATAATTATGAATAGCTGTTTTGTCGTCAAAAGTTGGTATT
The DNA here is from genome assembly GCA_945859665.1 of Anorthoa munda. Taxonomy (NCBI): domain Eukaryota; kingdom Metazoa; phylum Arthropoda; class Insecta; order Lepidoptera; family Noctuidae; genus Anorthoa; species Anorthoa munda. Next base: position 4,532,099 of record OX243893.1, read on the forward strand.
TTAACGAAACAAAACATAATCACAGCTCTTTATACCCTTTCAAGTTGAAAGCGTAATAATATAACTTGAGTGACTGACTTCGTTTAAAGTATGGACTTTAAGTTAGCGAGCCTCGTAAAATGTTATGCATGATGTGGACTACAAAGTACAATGTTCACTTTGACGTAACTTAGTTGTAACTTAGGTGTGTCGTGAAGGTTAAGTTTTGTTTGGTACCTACACAGGGTCAAATTAAACTATCTAGCGAGACTTCGCAGATGTAAATGGTCAAACTTGAATTACTGTGAGCTGTTCTAGCGAAGTTAGGCGTTTCAACAGAATGCGAGTTCAACTTATACGTATATATAACCTACTGGTTTTGTTAGGTATATCAACATCTTATGGCGATGGACAAATAAACTACACTACCAAGGGCCGTTGACCCCGTAGTCAGCTGTAGTTACTTGAAATTAAGATATCGGCTTTTATTGTCATTAGCAATCGATTTATAACAAAACCAGTATAAAATGGCCTCAGTTTGTATTAAAACTTCATACTAGGCCAGCAGAAAGTCCAAATGTTACCACTGGGCTCTGATGAATGTAGGTATAGGTACGGCCTATTATAAGTACCAATCGACATTCCAAAGCCTGCACAAGTAGGTACTATTGCACACATTAATCTAATAAAACAAAACCATACAAAAATGAAGTTCTGTCCATAATCATTCTATTGTTCCAAAATCAAATTATACATTACAATGGAACCCATACAATAGACTACTCAGTTCATACAGGCTTCACATAAAAGCCATTATGACGGACAAACAGATTTTATGTTTATACCATAGACCCGTCTCTCGAGAATGCTAATTGACATCAACGTTCCAGTCCCATCAAAACCATACCACCAACTAGCCCATTCAAAAAACTACCTTACTAAACCTTAAATAGGTCTCAATATTGCTTATTGTTTACCCTGGCCAACGTTGGACTGGACGTCGAAGTGTGACAAAGAGATATCAACTGTAATTCAAAGACTTCAAAGTTCATATTTGAATAATGAATGAAAAAGTGCTCGAGGCAGGACAATCTAGCTCCGACCAGTATCGAGTCTGCCCTTTTAAAGAAGCAAAAATAAACCGGCAGTTGGCGGCTCTCTCATAAAGAAATAAAGTTCAGTTTAGTTTGCTTACGTAACGTTTTAAGTTGGCAATATAATTCTTAAGAAAATCACTATCCCGCCAAATTGGGAATGTGGTCCTGCATAGCAAAAAATGAAAATAATCTCAGTTGAAAGACTCTTACTTACCTTGTCTTAGAGTTCATTTTATCTGGTGAAAATAAACGTAAATGGACAACCGTTTAAGTCCTTAAAAGTAAATTAAATATTTAAATAGCAGTTCTAGAGTGGTAGAATCTTACTTTATTTTATGAAAAAATGAAGAAAACGTACAGAAATATCTTGTACCAGTTCTAAACGAGAACGAAGGAATGGAAACTAACTTAATGGGGGCAGCTAGTGCACTCATAAAAGTAGCTAACAATATTACTCCCACACACAGAAATGGAAATAAAATTTAAAATGATGCCAGGATAGTAGAGTCTTTCACTCACAAGTTTAGTACTATTCTTAAACAGGGCGTAAGGCTTTGAACCCGATATTAACCCCTTGAGTACCCGGAACGCACGCGAGACATAATGGCTTTTTAATTGTTTACCGGATAAGAAGCTATCACATCACATCACATCATCAGCCATTAATGTTCCCACTGCTGGGACACAGGCCTCCTCTCTGATAACAAGCTATAATTCATAAGAAAGCCGTAAAAACAAATGAAATCAGATCAAACAGCGAGTTACAAGAACAAAATTACAAATGGCAAAATTCGAAGCATAACCACAGTCTTATCTCTGACTCAAAAATGTTATCTGAGAGTTAGTAACTAACACGAGGTTAAATTTAAAATATGTCATACAAAATTATCAATTATAGCAACTAACTCTGAGTTAAGTTGTTCGTGCAAGAGGGCTTTAAGCTTATGCTAATCCAATATTACAATAACCAAAAACAATGCCAATAAAATGTGTTGTCTGGAAGCCGCGGTGGTTCTATGAACGATATGGCCTCTTGAGTGGCGATGGTGAAGCTTTGGTAGGGATGCCCCGCCTCTGTGCGCCGGCGCATGTAGTGGTCATTTAGGGCTAAGGCATGAGAGTCGAGCGGTTTTTATTTGGGTGTTAAAGGCACGGTGATAGAAAATAGAGGCTGTGAATTCTAACATAGAAGTGGACGATGTTTTATCCTTTTCCTTTTATAAAAGTCTATTAGCAACAAAGGTTCCAAATGTTTTAATGTGCCACGAAAATAAACCAAACTTTGTAAATTGTCTTGCACGAATACACTAGCAGGATATAAATGTTCTAGACCTTTTTTTTTCAAAACTTTGCTCCACACTAGGAATTTCTTCCTGTATCGTGGGTGCGTTTACAAACATATAAACTCACATACACAAACACCCAGAGCCGGCACAACTATCTGTAGGTCATACAAATATGTGTTCCGTGCGGGAATCTAACCCGCAATACGCAGCGCAGCAGTCAATCGCTCAACCACTGCGCCAACCGTGCGCAGAAGAAGATGATCATGAGAGGATATTAATACTGACACTGCGAAGTTGCTTCTAGCAATACTGGATTAGAGAGAAAGATTATGTATAGATTTATGAGTAGAAACCATTTTATACGATGAAAAAATTACCGTTAAAACGATATGTCAAAGACGACCTTTAGATGGATTTAAAGAAAGAAATACTTATGTCAGCTAGGAGTGTCACCCTCCCACTTTACTAATCCTAGTATTGTTAATACAGCAAGTATATTATCAAGATATCCTATAGTTTACGCCGTGGCTCCACCGTCACGATTTCGGATCACAAGCCACAATGAGAATGTTAGGTGCATGCTAATAGCCACTATTCGCATACATGAATGGCTAATACCAAGTTTTAAATACATATGCCCAGCTGGCTCTAAATGCTTTAAATATTATGTATTTAATACTATGTAGGTATTTGTTTGGGAAACCCCGAAAGATGTGGGAATTGTTACTTTGTTAACATTTAGTCATCATCATCATTTAAGGCCTCCCCCAAGCATCACCGCACTGATCACGGTCTTGTGTGAAACATGTGTGTTTGTAACATTTAGTACAAAATAACCACTGCCAAACATGGGTCTCCGTAAAATTTTATAAGGTTCAATGAAGACTTTGCTTTCCCTTCTTGACGTCTCTAAGATTTCTAACTTTGACGTCTAAATTTCAGATGGTCTTTCCTCAATAAAAAGAAAGCTTTATCGTAAGTTAGGTACAGACGTGCCTTAGTCAATACAAAAAGTCAATTTTGCCAGCAGTTCCGATTTAATAGTCTTTAGAGGGTTTCTAGTGTGATAATACTTTTAGCAAAAACTTAGTCTCTATGGGAATAATGATTGATCTAAGGAGATAGATGGATGAAAAGAGTGATGGATAGTGTGTATTTTTTACGTAACTAACGGCAAAGCTCCATAAATTATTTTGCAAAAAGAATATTAATTGCTGCCGCTGTCAGGTCATCTTTTAAAAGGATATTTCTGAACAGTTACTGGCTAATATTCTGATCTGAATTTTGTTATTTTCAACATGCAAAAAGATAAACATCAGGTGTCATAGAAAACTTTAATTAAAAAAAATACAAAGTCAACGGTTTTTTTATTTAATACAGTTCAAAGACCTATAGAGATGTTTTATAAAAACTATAATGTCGTCATACAGTGCATGCATGCCCTTATTTGTAGTGGCGTGACAAGTTCGAGCTCAGTCGAGCATCGCGAGGTAATACGAGCAAAACCAGATGAACTTGTGGTCCCGGTGTAATGACAACTCAATTCCTTGTTGTTTTAACGAAATATTATGAGGTTTTAAGATATGTGTAACATGTCAGACCATGGGAATGGGATAGATAAAGAAATTATGTGTGCAGAGCATTTGGATTGTAGTTATTCTTACTTACTCTCGATAAATATAAGTGTAAGGAAAACTTGGAGAATCATAGGGCCTATGGGACCTAAGTTATCATCTACGAAAGTTTAAGAGCTGATCTGGACTGGACCGGCAATAGTATTTAATTTTGTTTAATCTTTCCTTCAGCTTTAGTAAAGGTGTTTGATGGTTTTCTTTAAGAAACAATTAACCTTACATTTATAGCTATTATAGTTATCTATAAAGACAGAACCACGTGGCAGACCCAACATTATAAGCCTTAGCATAAAATTAACACCTTCAACAGGAAGTGTGAGGTCAAAGGGCGGAGGAGTCGCTTACCTACTACTTACTATTGAGAACGCCCTCTTGCACTCGCCGTGGGATGAGAATCAATGAGTAGAATGAAGATGGTTTTACGATATTCATTCATATTTCTTATACAAGGGACATCGAAGTTTGTCTTTAAAACTTTAGTATGAATATATACATTTTCATAAACTAATACAGATGCCCGAAAGACTTGGGACAACTTCATTCATATCTACAGTAAACAGACAATCAAAATAAAAAATCCCCTATTCCTTTTATAATTTGGAAAATGGAGTATCAGAACACAACAACATTAGAAAAATTTTGCATTTAATAATGCAAAATTGGAAGAATTTGATACCTTAACACAGATGTCCGAAAGACTTGGGACAACTTCATTAATATCTACAGTATACAACCTAAATGAAAAAATCCCCTATTCCTTTTATAAAATGGAAAAAGGAGAATCAGAATACAACTACATTAGAAAAATTGTGCATTATTAAAGTAGAAAATTATACCATAGCAACTCGGCAATAACCCGGACATTTCGAAAAGTTAGCGGTATATAAGCACGTTAGTATTCCAGTGCGTGCTATATCACTTGGTCGGTTTACTCATGGGAGTACACTCAGACCGTTCCAAAGAGTGGTCTTGCGCGCACCATTGCGTTTCTGACATATTTTAACATGTTATCTCCACTTGACTTGTGTTTTGAGTTTAATGGACTGTCTTATAGTGTCCTCTGGCTTTTTTATATCTTAGACTAGTTGCGTAAGAATAAAAAAGTCAGATAGCTCATCAGTTAGACGTTCCACTGTTTATTTATAAAATATCAACTCTTGCTGTTTTAAGGGTGATTTTTTAGTTTCAGTATCAGTGACCTGGCGTGCAACACTGCAGGAATTGTTTACTGCTGTGAAAATAGGGAACTCCTCATACAGAGAAGGAATTGACACGCTTTCTCGGTGCGATATGATGATTTTAGACTCCAGACTATGCCCAGATTTCCTTACAATAATTATCTTTGTATAAATAACAATAACCTCACCAAAATCAGGAGGAATAGAGTCTTTAGAAGCCTTTGCCCTGCAGTAAGACAATAGGCTAATAAATAAAATACTAATCATTTCCTTTGTCATCAGTCCTATGTTTGTTTGATCATATATTCACAGAAGCTCTTGTTTATTTATTAACTCAAGTGTTTACCATTAAAACATATAAATTCTCACGGTTTTTAGGACATCAGAACTCGAAGTGACATCAAAATAAGATTTCCCGATACCCTTCGACTTTGCGTTTAGCAATCATAGATTGTGTTAAAAGATTTGAATACTTAAAGCATTTAATAACGAGAACTAAGTTTATCGTTGTCTAAGTTTCCGATTTCCTTTTGTCTTGGGCAATGTAGGTGCGTTAATAAATAGGTGTAGCAGAAAGAGTGGGGCTTAAGGCAGAGTAAACCTACTGAAGGATTTGTAGTCGTAAATTAGACCTGATTAAAAATCATGTCATATTTATAGAACCTGAGTCGAATTTGGCGGAATTTTCAACATTATATTTTTTTAAATCGTCGAGTCACCCTGGCCTTGACACTTCTTTGTATTCTGCCCAAATTGTCATTTGGCCAGAACGAGATGGAAGTTTCCATTGTTATTTTTGGTTTTCATTGTTTCTTGCCTAATAAAAAGAAATAAAAAAGAAAACGAATCCTAAATTGGCTGGCCCTAAGTCTCTTGCCTATCGTCGTTTCATATTCACTAAAGCTATGATTAACTAGGCTTTCTTTTACATAAGACAAAATCGTCACGCAAGCCTGCTTCCTAAGTTCCTACCAATCTCAATGAAACTACAGGGGACAGCACAATAATACTACGTATTATAGCACAATGTTTAGCGCAGCGCAGCGTAGCAAAGATTACGTTAACTGTGACGCTGATAGTGAGGTCTGCGAGCAATCGTTTCCGCGTCAAGACAATGCGCGGGCGCAGACGCTCTCATCGCCATGGGAATCGGGTCTTGGATAGGGCTGCTATGGCTCTGGTGGTAATTGGAGCAGTGATAGATCTTACATGACTATAGTAGTCGAGGAAATGAAGCCTGGTGGTAAAAACTGTGATGGTTGAACGGGCTTTCAAGAACTGGGTTTTTCTAAGTTGTTGATAAAGATAATGACTATCCTGCAATTTTCTTTAAGTGTGTGTATTAATAAAAAAAAAACCGGCCAAGTGCGAGTTGGACTCACGCACGAAGGGTTCCGTACAATTATCGCAAAAAAACGGCAAAAAAACACGTTTGTTGTATGGGAGCCCCACTTAAATATTTATTTTATTCTGTTTTTAGTATTTGTTGTTATAGTGGCAACAGAAATACATCATCTGTGAAAATTTCAACTGTCTAGCTAACACGGTTCATGAGATACAGTCTGGTGACAGACAGACAGACAAACAGACGGACCGCGGAGTCTCAGTAATAGGGTCCCGTTTTTACCTTTTGGGTACGGAACCCTAAAAAAGGATTTTGTTGTTAAAAAAATATTGACTGCAATTAGGACAAAGATTTGATAAGGAATCTAACAATAACACTAAAATCATTATTATGAAAAAATATTCCAAATGAAATAACAATACTTTTCGTGTCTAGATTTTTCAATCTTAGGTAAGTAAGCCCTTTGAATATGAAGGAAAGAAATACAAACTTTTTTGGCATGTGTGTTTAGCAGTTAGCTTAGCTTTTCATTAACTTATTATTACAATGATACTAGCTGACCCGGCAAACTTTGTTTTGCCATAAAAACACCAAACATTCATCTACCCTACCTACCCTACCCTACCTACCCTACGCTACCTACCCTACCCTACCTACCCTACCCTACCTACCCTACCCTACCTACCCTACTTTACCTACCCTACCCTACTAACCCTACACTACCTACCCTACCCTACCTACACCACCCTACCTACCCTACCCTACATACCCTACCTACACTACCCTACCCTACCTACCCTACACTACCTACCCTACCCTACCTATGTAGGTGAGGTACATTTTTTTTTTCCTTAGAACCTTCTCTTAACAATAAGAAACACAACAAAAAAAGAATAATCGAAATCGGTCCAGCCGTTCACGCGTGATGCCGTGACCAAGGGAAATAGGGGTTCATTTTTATATATATACTAGCTGACCCGGCAAACTTTGTTTTGCCATAAAAACACCAAACATTCATCTACCCTACCTACCCTACCTACCCTACCTACCCTACCTACCCTACCTACCCTACCTACCCTACCTACCCTACCTACCCTACCTACCCTACCTACCCTACCTACCCTACCTACCCTACCTACCCTACCTACCCTACCTACCCTACCTACCCTACCTACCCTACCTACCCTACCTACCCTAACTACCTACCCTACCCTACCCTACCTACCCTACCCTACCCTACCTTACCTACCCTACCCTAACTACCTACCCTACCCTACCTACCCTACCTACCCTACCTACCCTACCTACCCTACCTACCCTACCTACCCTACCTACCCTACCCTACCCTACCTACCCTACCCTACCTACCCTACCTACCCTACCTACCCTACCTACCCTACCTACCCTACCTACCCTACCTACCCTACCTACCCTACCTACCCTACCTACCCTACCTACCCTACCTACCCTACCTACCCTACCTACCCTACCTACCCTACCTACCCTACCTACCCTACCTACCCTACCTACCCTACCTACCCTACCTACCCTACCTACCCTACCTACCCTACCTACCCTACCTACCCTACCTACCCTACCTACCCTACCTACCCTACCTACCCTACCTACCCTACCTACCCTACCCCACCCTACCCTACCCTACCCTACCCTATCTCTCAAGTTGGATCGAACTGCACATGGTGTGCGAATTTTATTATAATCGGTTAAGTGGTTTAGGAGTCCATTGAGGACAAACATTGTGACACGAGATTTATATATATTAAGATTAGATACAAAATTGTAACAAAGTTTTAACAATAATGACGAAGGGACAGCCCTAAGTTCGCGGTCTATTGCCCGTCTCTGTCTAATAGGATTTAAAGATAATCATCAAGCTCGCCGTCAACTGGAAGCAAATTGTAAGTTAGCGACTTCAGGCCAGGTTTAACGGCGAAATCAGGCTCTACCTTGTACAGTTGGCAAAAGAAATACCTACGTGTAGACAAATGTGAGCGTAGTTGTTTACGATGAAAAAACGTTTAGACATTTATAACAGTACCAAACAGTTATGTCCAAAGTTTTGAAAGACAGATTTTTGTACCCTACCATCAGTGTATGGGCGTTTTTAGTTAGCACCGTACCTATACTCCCGCCGTAGTCATACCAGAACTTTATACTTGTAGCATAACAATTAACGCTTATAATTCAAAATAATCAAATGCTTGAAAATAATTAGTTTGCATAGATTATATTATAACCCAATCAAAGCCAGTCAAATGCACAAGCTGGCTATACTTATTGAGCTATGATCAACGGGTGGTCAACCTTACCCTGTTAACCAATATCCTTAAGAGCGTGTACTAACAGTACAAGAGTACTTTAACTACTGTTTATTACAATGTTCGGTAAATGTTCAGGTTCATGCAAAATAGTGATATAGTCGTTAGATGCTAGATAAGGCAATTTGTGTGTTTGTTTCAGAATTATAAGTTGTTTGAATATTAATTTGATGACTCAGCTGGGACTGGTTTCATTGGAACTAGGTAAATGGTCGTACTTCTCATACCTATGGGGGCATAACATAACACTTTTAATAAGTAATGCTGAATGGTAGAAACTGATCATAAGATGTAAGTAGACCATTAGGGTTGTGGTGGTGTTGGGCCCAATATACGCAAACACCCACATCTTCCACGACTTGAACGAGGCTAACGACGGAACTATCCAGGTGCCACATTTTCGTCGTCAAAATTTGAGTCAAATTGACACGAAATAAAGAAAAAGGTACTTAATTGGTAATGCCAATAACTGCTCTTTTTAAATGACTAGCAAGTGGTAGTCTTGGTGGCATTGAACTATCTGATAGCTGGTGGGCTGTCATTTAGTATTGGATTCGTGTGAATTCGTACTGGCCTGCGTTTAGAATAATGGTATACTACCTCTCACAGAGAAGATACCTGTTTCCCAGCAGTGCGGATATTATCAACTGTTTTTTTTAACAGAATCTTAAAAGAAATTCCGCTATAATATTTAGCTAGGCCTTTTATACTTCGCTCGATTAACAATAAAACTACAAAAAAAGAAACATTTACAAAAATCTAAATCTACTTACCAGGCATACAGACACATCTGAAGGTGCCAGGATCATCGAGACAAGATCCGTCGTTTCTACAGGGATGGCTCTCGCACTCATTGACGTTGGTCTCACAGCGCGGTCCCGTGAAACCCACGGAGCAGTTGCAAGCGAAAGATCCTGGCGTGTTCACACAGATACCATCGTGTTCACATGGTGATCCTGAGAAGACAAGATACTCGTATATTAGAGATGTGCCAGAAGAAAAAGAAAATAATAAAGGACAAGGAAATAAAGTTCTTCTTTTCTTGTCACTGTCACCAGGAGCCATGTTGTGCCATGAAAATAGCTCATGCTATAATGAAACAGGATATGTATGAATCAATCTTTCGCTAAGGTTAAGCTGTCTTTGCCGAGGTAAGTAAGTATGTGGGTGCTCATTTGTAAATCTTTAAGAAATAAGTTAAGATGTCCAAGGCGCATAAGGCGGAATGAATTTATTTTTTCGAGAAGGAGGCCACTTGAATTTAAAACAAAACTGAGTGACTAAATGAGAGTCACCTTTAGCCTGAGGCGTTCCTGAAACAATACAGGTTTCACAGATATAAAAATGTCTTCAATTCTTTACTTGCCTTGTTCACATTCATCGATGTCCTCGGAGCAGTCTAATCCTTTGTAGCCGGATGCGCAGGAACAAGTGTAGGAGCCGTTGATGGGGCTGGTGTCACAGATCGCGTCTGCATGGCAAGGGTTGGAGGTGCATGCGTCATCTAAGTGACAGAGTAGACCTGGGGAGAGGAATGTTAGGTTTAGATGATGAAGTTGCAGATTTTATTATCCTGTTACTAGCCAAAAGTTTCCAACGCAGAGACTTACAAGATCAATCATGACGCTTTCTAACTCACTAGAGAAAATAGACTGCAAAACGGTACAAATTATGAAATCCATATGAGCAGTACTGATAAATCTAAGTTAATGGTTAGATTGTATAGCAACGCCGCTTAAAGGACTACTAACAAATTCCATGTGCCTTTGTGCTATATTCATGTCTCGCCAAACTAAATTGCAATAAATTGTGTATGTGCCTAAGTCACACCTTTACTTTTCATTAGTATGTAAAAACAACGTGTTAAAAGTAAGTAACTTACCAGTCTTCCCCGGCGTACACTTGCAGTAAAAAGCCCCAACTCTGTCAATACAAGTGGCGCCGTTGAAGCAAGCAGCGCCTGCACAGTCGTCTATGTTGACGGAACATTCCGGACCTGTCCAGCCGTTGACGCAGATGCAGGAGAAGCCGCCCACTGAGTTGGTGCAGGTAGCGCCATTCTGACAAACTAGAGGCCTGAGGGAGAAGCAAAGAGGTTAGATGATGTTAGGCAAACATAATAAAGAAGACGAAACATTTTTCGCCTGGAATAATTTATAGGTGGTATCATCAATGTTAAAAATCACGATAACTACAACGAATTAAAAATAATGATAACTACAACGAATTTCGAAAGTAAAGCAAAGAATGCACATAAAAGTGCAATAATTTTCGCGCGATATTAACAAAAAGCAACCGCCATCTTTTTTTACCAGTTTCAGTTTTAAAACCATTTTAAATATAGCTTATTAAAAGGAGGTTTGCATTTTTGTGTTAAACTTTCGTCGTAATTTCGGGGTGGAATTTGGTGCAGATTTTAAGTTCTTCTCGTTAATTGCCGTTTAGCATATTTTCTTGTATTTCAATGTGAATTTGTAGATTTAATGTGTATTGTTGAGTTATATAACCACCTGGTTATTGGACCAGAAAATGCAATGGAACGCTTGAGCTTTTCATTGCATTTGCTGGTCTTTTGGGTTTAAATGAAATTGAATAAATTAAAAAATAAAATACGGGTATATAAATTGAATACGGGTGAATAAATATCAATATCTTCGTATCGGATGTTGATCAATACCAAACATTTTTGATCATTGTTTAAGGGTATTTCTATATACAGTCCTAATATTAATTAAAACGTTCATTAGATAGAAGATGTCTACAACCACAACTTAAACAATCTCACAAGGCTGTATCCATAGTCAGCTAGGTTCCTTTTCCAAATCATCTAGGCTGTTCAAAGGAACCTATTACTAAAAATATCAACGAAAAATCATAGTAATTACATTTAAATATTTCCACAATAAAGGTTAAAGGCGCAATGTAAATCACTAAAGCCCGTATTACGAAAGATTTATGCGGCCGGTCGGGCACAATCGGGTACGATCGGCAAGGATCGAGAACGGGCGCGGCACGAGCGCCCGCGCATATCAGATCAAATTTCAAACAATATTGCCAAACCTTTAATATATAGTTAAGGGGTCGTATGATAAGTTAAGGTGTGGTGGAAACTTATTAAGGTTTAGCTAATAAAATTATAAAACAAACCAGAGACAAGGAAAAAAGTGAGTCTAGTTCATCACGCTAGGTAACAGATGATAAAAAGTAGTCCTCATACTTTAAAGATTGACCCCCCCAAACAAAATTAAAAAAAATAGGCAGCAAGAGGAAAGGGAAGTCTACGCCTACCATTGGGACATAAAACAGGTATAAGCTTAGATATAAAAAATAAATATATTATTAAAGACGAAGGACTTATCAGTATACTTAGTCAACATTTGAATGACTTAAATGTAGAAAGAGCATACTTAAGTACCATTCATGGTCCTAATCTTACTAAGGAATTAGTACTCAGATTCAGAATTCAAACAAACAGACTGTAATAAACTTGTTACGTTTCAAAACAAGTTATAAATCAAAATAGAGCCTTAGCAATATGATAAACTTGGTGATGGATATGAAATAACAACAAGCGGACTGATAAAGTAGATGCTACAAGATGTTAATAAATTTAACAGTTCAATAGCAGTTTTTGATATACCTAACTCCAAATTCAAGCAACCTTGCAGCTACAAGATCAAGATTCATAATTGCATCGTTTATTACCATAGCTCTAAGAAATCCATAAAACGCAGTAAAACTAAACTTTCAAACAATGGACCATGCTTTTGAAGGCATGTCAAAAATACCTAAGAAAACTGAAAACAATATGCTCGAATATTACAAAATAGACAATGTTTCTTACAAAATGGTATATGAGATTTGAAAGAAATTAATTTAACTAAGGAAAGTACATTAGAAAAATATACTTATACGCTTTTCACCGTTGACTTAAACCAAGCTAAGCCCAAACCGCAGTTTAATATTTCGTAGGCTTACAATCGTAAATTCTGTGGGAGTGTCAATAAATTGTTGATTTTTGACTATATCTGACACCTCGCACCACTATGAAATGTGTTGTAAAATCTGCGTACCGAATGATGGAAAACATAGCTATATATCAATAAATTTATTAATTTATCGGTTACAGAATCGAACTTGTAATTCAATTTATTACAAACACTAAGCAAGATAATGCCATGTATTTCTGGGATTAAGGACAAGAAATCTTTCTGTTCAGTTTTATGATATAACAACCTTCAAATCACTTCTAAGAAAATCGGCCCCAAGATTTGCGTAGGAATTTTATAGTTGGAAGTTCCAAAATTCCAAACAGGAGAACTATTCATCATTATCAGTAGCTTCACAGTCTGTAGTAGCAAAATCCTTTATACTTCAAGTTAGCTGGCAATATAACTATCATCACTTATCTATCTATTAGACCGGGATGAGGGTCCATTCATCACTAGTCTGCACGGAAGTGAACCGAGATGATTGCGTGGGTCATCATCATTAATCACTCCACTTTACGGGACTCACTGGGTGCGCAGACGCACAGATCAGGACCGAAGATTTGATCTTTAGATGTAACTTGGCTTTGATTTAGTTTATATGATGTATCTTTGATAAAGTTTGATTATGCTGTTAGCAGCACTGGATACCCATACACACGTCAAACCGTTATCATCTACTTCCTGGTTTCGATCTGGTCAAAGATTTTCGATTTAATTACAACACATCAAGTTATAAAGCCAAAACTCTTTGTCATAATTCTTTAACTGCAGTTTTATTTAATTTTAATTAATTGGGAAGGCAATGTCGGACGATAAAGCCAAATTCCGTTCAACAATTATACTCGTACTTTACAAATAAAAACCACGACAGCCAATCACTCAGTATCTGGTTATAATTACTCCTTTTACAATCATCGTTTATCCACCCGCCCTTTCTCCGCACAAAAGCCAGCCTCAAGTACCCGGTAGCATCATCATGCGCAAGCACAGCCTCGTTTAACGATCTACACCGACACTGCGTGCTGAGCGCAAATTGTACCGAAGCAATTTTCTCATAAAAGTATCATGTTCAAAAAGTTCGGTCATAAAAAGTTTTATATGAGGCTGATTGCTGAGGACGGTTCAGTAAAGGTATGTAAAAAAGTGATGAAGTTTGACAAAATAACTGGTTTTGAGAACACTCGTTAGTGTATTGAGGAAATAAAAGAGATTAACAATTACACCTTCGAAAATGATTGATGTAAACGAGAAAGTGCCGTGTAGGTAGGTTCAGACGCTGCAAATACTGACACAGATTGAACTAAAAAAAATCATCTCAGAAACCGCAAGTTTAAAAAGCAAAACCTAATAATAAAACATTAAAATACAGAAAAGGATAGAGACCTGTTTCGCATAACCTTAATAGCCTTTATCTTACAACATCTGTAAGTGAGTGTACGCGTTTCTGAGCAGATTACTCCTCGGCATATAAAATAATCGATTAGCAATGATTAATAGCCCATCGATGATGCTCAAATTGAATATCCTATCGGCGATCTGGTTGCCAGTCGGTTACAAATTATGGCGACGTTGCTAGAAGAATGTTAAGAACTCGTTTATGTAATAAAGCGAATACTTTCTTGTTGTAAGGGCTAGTGATATTTTCTAACACATTAAGCTCAAAATTGTTGTTAGAAATAATGCTTGACATTAAGAAATTCTATAAGACTTAAGCTTAAACAATGTTGTTATTGTTAGTGAGAATTCTGAAGATAAAGAAGAAGTTAAGGCAAACTCAACAATACAAAAAAAAGTATACTAATAAACAATCCATATTGGACCAAAGGCTTAAAGTTCAATTGGCTCTTTCGACCTTCGCAGGCAGACAGGCAGCTGACACATTCTTCGTCTACAGCCACCATCAGCTGAACAGTTATAATAGTGCGTACTTATGCGACAATTTCCTAGCCAGCCAATTCCCTTCGTATCGGGGTAAAAAATAAAATGTGCGCCTAACAAGATGGCTGGCTCCTTTTGCCGACACGTTGTAAATCCACGACTGAGTAATTTGTTGAGGACTTCTGTAACTGTTTAGGGTTAGGTAAGGTTATGTTTTTAGAAGGTTTAAGTGGCTGATTGGTCCTTCGAAGCTTAAAGTGTTGGTTGTGGTGTGTTTTAATAGTCCCTATATTTTATTGGGATTTTATAGCTACGGTCAGTAACGTGAGACTTTTGTATAATATATTGGAACTATCAAAAATCACTTTATAAGATTGGTCCTTCGATGCAACCAAAACATTATTCTTTAATGACCAGCTGCTTCAAAAATCTCGTTAAAGGTCGTTTTAATAGAATATTATTGTGTATTTCTAACCGTCCTTTCTATTCCAAACACGTCCCATCTCAACAAGAACAAACATTATCGTTTGTTATAATTAAACTTTCCTCATTTCATTAATAAAAATAATAAATAAATAAATAATTAAAGGCATACTAACGAATAATTGAACAGCTACGGGACTCATCATGAATAAACATGTAAATAGTAATGTGTTTAAGAATTCTGGTGGTTACTATCTACATTTTGACCAAACGGAGGAAGATGTATTTTAATTGAGACTTTCTTGACCAGCAGCCTTATTGCGTAAGTGAATACAGCAACGCAAAGAGTTTGACCGCTATCTATCAACCAATCACACAGACGGAAATCCACATCGCGTCATTCATCTCGCATGTGATTGGTCGATTTGATAGCGGTCAAATCCTTCGCTTTGCCGAATTCACTTGCTCAGTTCGGCTGCCGTAGTCTATTTGCTGGGCTACAAAAAATATTTAGTGATTCAAACTGATGGTAAAAACAAACTGATGGTATGACCTTAGATAATGATTTTGAAATTAGTTAAAAACAGTTAAGACAGTACGACGGAGTATATTGATAGTATTTAGCAAATCGTTTATGATATTTTAAAGCAATGCAATCAAGTAAAAATAACTGATAATATCATACCTGAAATAATAAGGTCCAAAATCATTTTCTCTTTAACGACAAACTACGACCAATGAAAGACAATTTGTTACGAGTTTCCTATGAAATAAGACAAACACAAGATGCAGGTTCAATAATAAATTTCTAAGCATGGTAATACGATAGCAGCGCCACCTGTACCGTTGTCTATGCTTCTGACGTAGCGGATACATATCGTAAGTCATGACTGACGATAGATTATACCTGTTTATCCCTTAGGGGACGTAGCGAGATGATTGATGAAACAGAATTAATTGTAAACTTAGAGTTGGTCATTGTTTGACAGTAAGAAACTACATAAATGGAGACAGTAGTTAATGGAAACAGGGAGACAACAGAAGATATTTGAAACAATAGGTAATAAAGAAAACTGCAACGTAATGGACAGTGCCAAAGGCTACTTCCTCTTTCAGTACTATTTACACTAGGGAGGTAAACTATTAAGATCCTACACCAAGAATAGTCGAAATGCAAACGATAATGCACAACAAAAATAGAATAGGACATCCAAACAACATTCCCTTTATGATCTCAAACACAAAACCTAAAGCGCGATCCGATCTAGCATAAAACTTTATTATATAAAACTGTATCGACTTCCACCTCAAAGAGCTTCAAAACCAAATGAAAATAAAAGAGTAAAGGCACCAAAGACGTAACCCGATATTGGGCACGCATTTATCTGACACGTTTCATGAGCCAGCGACTCGGATACTGTGACACTATCCCATGAACCCAAACCACAAGCAAACACAGAACTAAACTCGAAAGGAATAAAGTCCAAAATTAGACTATCAAAGTAAACCCTATAGTACATGTTGTAAGTAAAACAAAACACAAGCAACAACACTACGCTAAAGTGCGTCCATACAAAGTTATCCTTTCATTCGAGACGGGATTTTGTGATCAAAATTCAACTTTATGGGGTTGTGATACGAATTAACACAATGCAGGTCAATGTTAATATACAGGTTGTTTGGTTTCATAAGAGGCCTTTGCAGCGGGAGGTCTAACATATCCATAGATGGTCGAAATATTAATAGTTTGTATAGAGACGATTAATTCAAAAGAAATGGGTAATAATATTCATTTTTATAATCGTATTACTTTTATGACGTAGACAATATATCAGCGGACCCAAAAAAGAGAGGTTTTTGGGGTGGTCATAAATTCTTAGACATTTTCGGTAATGATTTCTACTTTGTTTAATTGGTCGTCATTGGGAGTCTATTGGTGGCCGGATTAAGAAATTATAGAATTGATTAAGTTTAAGGCCTAAGTTTTATAAGTTTGAATAAGCCTCTTAAAAACTAGGATTTATGTCTGTGAAAATAGGTTATACGAATATATATAGTTGAATAAAACAGTTACAAAAACAATCAAGTAATTAAATTTTCAGAACTATCTAATTGTATGCCTGCACCTCTAGCATCGTTGACTATTGTCCAAGCAATAAAGAAGATAAAAAGAATCGACGCCTTATCTTTTATCTCCCAGCGGTCCATCAATCTTCATCTACAAGCTTTTCAAGCGCCATATTGGAATCTTACATTTATGACATATTTTGGGCACGATCGCACTATAATACAGTTAATCTCTTCTAAAATATTCATGATTATGTACGACAAAATGAATTTTTTGAATGCCAACCATTCGATACAAGCGACATTTAACGATACTGAGAATAAAAAAAGAATACAGTTAAATTAATTCCCGATCGAAAGAAAATACGTTGAAGTACCGTCAACTTTTAATCCACCATTACTGAAGAAAGTTTTTTGTATCGACGTGAAGCCTTTAATTCCGGACATACAGAAGCCATAATCTTTGTTAAAAATCTTGGCGTATGTGAACTTGATCCGCTTAAAACCTCAACCGAAGATGAAACAGAAGCCAAGTGAGTTATCAATTATCTGACAATACTAAGAGCAATGAAGACTTATAAAACCGTCGATGTTCTTAATAATCTAAGAATCATAAAACAACTCATGTAAATAAAATTCAATTTTTTATTTAATAAAGAAAACATGACGATCATTAATACATGTAATCATCACTTTAGAAGTCAATTACTGAAAAAAATTAAGTCATTTGCGTGAAGACGCAAAAGTATTATGAAAACGAAGCTTACTATTACCGTGCGAACGTAGGAACATCATGGGGTTTTTTGTAGCCAATCATTAGCTAACAATTAATGTAGGAACGGCGCATCGCACATGGCGACTTAGGACGTTGCTCTTAGACTAAGTTGTGAGAAACAGGCGCAAGAATTGATGACCTGTCTTTAAAAGAGACCGGTAAAGATGATACTGATAATAATTTTGATGAAGTCAGAGAAACTAGATGCAATGCAGGAATGTATAAATGAATTTTGACCAAAAATGTCAAGGTTGAAAACGATATGGCGATAAATGTTGCACAAGATTTACTACAGGAGGAAGACACAATAATAGCCAGAAATAACAGAGAAGTTACCAAGAAAATTAGTAAAATTAGGAAAGAAAACACTTGGAAAAAATCAAAAGTACAAACATAACAAAGTAAACAGGAAGAATAAAGTGTGTTCCGCTATTCTGTCGTCGCTTGAGACGCGGGGCCGTTGACTTCTTGACGAGTTATTTTGTAATTAACGCCCAATACATCGACACACAGCCGAGATGATATTGTATCATACAAAAAACCATCTCAATACAGATGTAGATATCATTAACCCGTTTATAATAACATTTGGCAGTAATTCGTTTCATTAAGGGCGCGGCGAAGCATGAATTGTCCATACAAACGTAATACCTAAATCATTTGTAAGTTGAGCATATTTCCACCAAATTATGCTAATATTCGGATTCAGACAGTATTTATCTAGGTTCCTACGTCTTTTTTTTTTCAAAATACTTACCTAAAATGAAGTTTAAGCGAATTCCATTTCGTACATTTTTACAGCGTAAATGACATGTTTTCTTATTGATTTTTCTATCTTAAAAAAAACAATATCTAAAAAATTGTCAACGCTATAACATAGATCATATTATCAAGAAACAAATTATCGAAAAAAAATTAAAAAAACATTAAGTTTTCATTCATCATTTTTGGTATTACGGAACACATAAAAATAATCATACATTTTCAATAGCTAGTATTGCTGTCGCGTCGAGCACGTCATGTCAATGTGTGTGTAGTCGTGCTTCATACGGTTGAGTAGGTATCGCTCGTACGGCTTTTGTTCGGGGCACTTCGGGGTTTTGTTTTGTTCGGGGTTTGTTGTATTGTATATTTTTTACCCGACTGCCGAAGGAGGGTAATGTGTTTATCAGTCTATTTATGTATGTATGTTTGTTCCTATGTGGCGTTCTAGAAACCAAACGCGTGGGCCGATTTTGATGGATCTTACGTCAATCGATTCGCCTTAACCCCGCGAGTGTCACTGGCTACATAAAAACTGGCAAATATGAAAATAGCGGTTCTTGGGCGCCATATTGTGGGGGCCCAAATTTGTTTTTTCGTATCGTGTTGGGTATCAAAATAAAGGATTTTAAGAGGTGATTTCAAAAATATATAACACTTATATGTTTAAATGTACCTGATTCGAAAAAAAAAATAACCAAAAAGTTATAAATAAAAAAAAGTTAATTAAAAAAATCAAAAACACCGACTGCTTGAAAAGCGAACTAAAAAGACGTAAACAAGGAGAAAATCATGCTGTGCAGTCGGAGGATACGTCTGGTTTTGGTCAGCCAGCTCGCGAAGATGTATCCTCCGACAGCACAGCATGATTTTCTCCTTGTTTACGTCTTTTTAGTTCGCTTTTCAAGCAGTCGGGTTTTTTGATTTTTTTAAGTAACTTTTTTTTTGTGGTTTGTTGTCAGTGTTAGACGATTACTTTACTGTGCTGCTCGTGAGTATTTATTTATTTTCTAAGTACTTATTGTAATATTTCTGACACTATTGACCTAAGCTATGAACTTGGATTTAGATTTGCCTTGTGATTTGAACTTTGATATTGAGTAATCTACTTTCTTACGAACTTTGCGTTGTTTACGGACTTTATTATTTACGATTTGGTTTGGTTGCCGACATGGACTCCGAGCGTTGGGATGTTTCTCACAGTAAGTACCTATATCCCAATGATATAATACAATAAGTTACTATTTTTACCAGATACAAGGACAATTGCAAATAACAAACCGCAAATACTGTATTTTTATAATATGGACGCCTAAAGGACTGGCATATGAAAAAATTGAAAAAGACAACGAATTTTAGAATTCAATAGTCTTAAAACTAGAAGAGTTTTATTTTAAATGTATATTGCCTGAATTAATAGATCCCCGTTTACCTAGAAATCTGCCTATCAGAGACAGAATATAAACTTTTTTTTTTCTTTACCTACGTAATGTACAATTATTACAATGTACAATTGTACATATAAACTAAAAAGCGTGCGTAAAAATGTTTTCTGATTATCATTATTGTATTTTTGTATTTCGTTCAGTCGATAATATTTATGGTCACCCTACACGACTTTATCACGTTTTGATTTATATTTTTTAAATAGATGAATGATGATCTATAAAGTAAAACATAACTAAATAAATGTTTATACGAAATTCTTGTTTTTATTTTGAATATTCTTAGATCAGAGCGCTGTTATTTGTCTGTACTCCTACTTATGCGTAAATAGGCATAAATTATTGGAATATTTGTCTTGTACTAATACTTTGCCTAAGTAACATTTGTATTATTTTACTTGCATTCATTATTTATTATAACAATACATATTTGAGGTTTCGTAAAAGGCATAGTTACCTACATAAATAAGACAAAAGAACGCCGGCGCAGTTCGCGTTGGCCGGCTTGCCGGCTTTCGAGTCGTTATGAATGGAAGCCTATCTACTCGCACACACACGGCTGCGCACGGCGCACCGCGTGTGTGTGCAAAGCGAGATAGCAATACTCTGAACGAATTCTTCACTCGTCTCGAATTGCATTTGCGAGCTCCGTTCGCCGCGCTCTTAACTTGTCGGTTTTTTAACGAGTTACGCAAAATCGTAATATGGACATAGTCGCATGCGCAGCGTCTTTTAAGATGGCGTCTGATATTGAATTACGGAGATCGGAACGCGGTATTGTTTTTAAAATGACTTCCTTCCAAAATTCAGCCTTGTGTGTTCGCAATAAAGAATAATCTTCAGTTAAATCTATTTTTTGGGCGGTGCAATCATCCGATCTATTCCAGACTTCGTTTTGACGGGACGCTGGCTTATTTGGGCCACGCCGATTCCTTGACAAGAGAATAATATCTGGCAATACATATTTTCCAATCCAAGCATACCGCGCCCCTTTCATCTGGTCGATAAAGTTGGTAGTTCTATGACATTCGTTGCAGCAGCCGTAATATTTCATTGTCAATTATAGGCAGTGCTTCGAGGTCCAAGAAGGATACATGGTGCAACAAATTGGCGAGCTGTAACTGTGTACATAAAATTGATTGCGTATGAAACTTAACCGTCGCTAAAAATTTATCGGCTGAGTCATAATTATAGCAGTCAGTAGACGGTCCTACTTTTTAAAAAGACATTAACTGTATCTATTAGCCACAAACAGCAATGACGTTTTAATCAAACTGCGATTAATTTAAAATAATTGACAGTATTTGTTGAGGAGCTTTATCAAAGCAACGGTTTTCGCTTTGTTGATTTGCGCAGATCATAACCGTGTTGATCGGCGGATATCTTCATTTATCTAGATTAACGATAACATCTCTGTTATGCTGATTTTTTTAATTAAATAACTCTACTAGTTTTGATATTCCGAGAACTTGTAGGTACAAAAATAGTTGGAGAAGTTATGTGAATGACACCACTTGAGAACAGTATCTCAGAAAAAGTCAGACATCATTTCTTCTTTAATTATATTAATTTGTAATGATGACTTTAACAATAAACTATTCTGACAAATGACGTTATCAACGTGAAATGTTTTTGAAATGTAATAAAAGCTATTATTTCGTCTCGTATTCACTATCGCACATCAAGAACCTATTCTCTTGTCATTCAGTTTGATTGTCAATACTGTCAGTTAACCTGACTGTCCTTTACGAGTTGAATGATCAAAGAATAGCGTAGGCTACGATGTTAGAAAATACTTTGAAATTGTCTTGTAAGCTTTCAATAAACAATGTAGCAGCATTTCTAAAGTTCAGTTTATATAAAGAATATATATTTTGTTATGGTTGTTCATAATTTAGAGAAAACTTTATAGTGTTTCAAGTAAAGTTATAACAGTAATAACATTTGTAATTACCACGACCTCAATACTAAGATAATATATATTGATGCTGCTAACACCCATGATTAAAGTGCTAAATTGCTGATACAGATCAGAAAGTACTAGGACGTCATAAGACTATAGCAGCTAAGGTCAAACTTGACTTACCTAAGAGCGCATTCGTCGACATCAGTCTCGCAGAGGGTCCCGGTGAAAGTGGGTGGGCACTCGCAAGTGTAAGAATTGAGCCCGTCGACGCAAGTTGCCCCGTTCTGGCACAAATGGCCGGGACAGTCGTCGATGTCGATCTCGCAGTTCTGGCCGCGATAACCTGGGGAAAGATGAGAGATTTAGATAATGGCGAAATGATAAATTGCTTCGAACCACTATTAGGTTTATTTATGTGAGTTTTCATGCTGAACTTGAGAAATGTATTCATAAAAGTAAATAGCTAGACTTTCAAGAATTCATACTTTAGCTATATAAACAGTATATCATATTCTTATAATAAAGAATAAACTACAAACTCATGTTATGCCCCTCGAATTGCTTATCGATTTTTACTCAACACGTTACTGTTGCACACGGTAATTGTGAACCATATGCGTGTTTAAGTGCAACAACTTATGTCGGTGCACCACTAGATGCTTCGCAACCCCACAACAGAATATACAACTTAAATACGGAATAAAAGAGGGATCAGTTATGGAAGTTAGAATTATAAATGTGGAGAAGAATGCGTACATAACGCAATCAGATCTATACATAATTGTTTAAAAGGAAACTGTAACTGAAGTGTACAGTTTAATTCTAAATCTTAAATTCTTAGACCATGAATCACTCATGAGAGTTCCGATTAGAAACGGTTCCCAAATGAATTAGTCATCTATCCTCTTAAAATTTTGATAGACTCTTTATTCAAAGTATCACATCTGTTTTCTATTTTCGGCTGAAGTGTTAGAACACCATGTGGATTAAAAACACTTGTAATTTATTAAATCTGAAGTTGAACTACCATGTCAAAAATATTTTTACCATGACAGTCTTTGCTAATATTAATTTTGCAGTATCTTTGCTAACAATCTGGTTGTAATCGAGCATTTAAACTTAGAGATAATGATTATAATTAAAAACCACTCGACCATACCACAAGAACTTTTTAGTGCATACTTTAGTCATGGGTCTATTTTTTGTCTCTTAAAACAACAGGCTAATCACTAAGTAGAGAGACAAAAAAAGTCTTATTAAAACTAGACAATAACCACTAATGAGATAAAAGAATATCTGTGTAAGAAATCTCACGAGACAATTAAATACAATTCAATTAGAAACAGCAACAACGATTGATAAAGATCCGTTAACAATTGTAGCTACAAGTACAACTGCTGATCAATGGTAAATCTCTAAGTGTCGAAATCACACCATGGTTCATACAGTTTGATTAGCGAGTAGAGAATCTCATTATGCTCATTAACCGGACGGTTCCCACGAGTAACACATGTGCAACTGTTTATGGTGGAGACGCCTCGTTTAAATCTCTCGACGCCTTTTTTTGCCTCGAAACCAGCGTGCGGAAAGCCGGAGTCAATATTTTGGTTAGGTACTATTTTAAGCTAGAATAGCTTTTGCAGTGTTCGGTGCATGCTGGAAATAGACAAGCTGGTATGGTTTGAACATTAACAGCTTTTATTGGTATAAGAACAAAAATATATTTATCGTTCATTTTAGTATTCATAAACTTGGTTCACCGACAAGAAATTGAGCGTCCCCAAATTACATCAAAGTATCTCCCATCTCCTTTAGAGGATAAAGAGCCATAAATATGATCATAAAAAAGCAACTTTGACTATTCTTAAAAACTCGGTTTAATTTAATGATTTAATCCTAATTAGCACTTATAAAGATTGGAAATCGTTACGGCGGCGGTTTGAGAATAAAACGAAGATCACTATAAAACTGTCACCGGTGATGCGCAAACGCAGATTTTATCTTCACACCGTCAATTTTATGTGTTTGGAAACAAAATTCTTAATTTTTATTGTAAGTTTATAAAAATTAAAAAATTTCACTATTTCAGTTGAGAAACGATGCACAGAAATTAAATTTCCATTATAAAATTAACATAATATATTGTTTTCTTCTGAGCTTTCAATTAATCATTCATTAATTGAATAAAAGCTGTTTGTACAGTAATGATTTTTTTATTATTCCGTTTTTGTGGACTAAATTCTCAGAAATTATACTCATTATTGAATGTTTATTCAAGTTCTCTGTCAACAGCTTTGCTACGGATTATATTATTAAGTACAATTATTTTCTCTCCTTACCCAAGCAGTTTGGTGCGATTTCAACAATCTTACCAATTGTTTGTCCAGACATTTCAAATTCTATTCCAATTGCTTCTCCAAACACTATTCCCAAATCTTCCTCTGTATTTACCTTTGTACGCTATGGCCCATGATTGAATACACATACAAATACTGGCAACAAATATTGGTGTTTCGTGTTACGTAAACGTTTAAGAATCTAAATTGACAATCAGATTACCATAATATAGCAGTGTGTGAGATCGCCTCCCTAAACTCCCATCAGTTGAGACTTGTACGGAAGCTATTATTTCAGAGACACACATGTTAGGGCTATTTGTACATGTGTTAATGATTCTTATATTAACTAATAGGAAAATAATAATATCTATTTTTGATGGAGGAAATGGAAAGATGTAATATATAGTTGTATGGTGTATGATTGATTGTTTTTAGTTTAGAAGGATGTTCAAAACATGTTGAGTTGAAATGTTTTAGTCAGACCAAGCACATGTAAGCAAGTTTTAATAATTAACTTGTTTTTAGATAAGCATCGAATATTTGACTCATGATTAATCAAAGTGATTAGCAAAGATAATATTTGATAGAGATATGTAATAATAATAAAATATAGCAAACTGATAGTAATCTAAATCATGATAATTTAAGATTTAAAAAGAATAACACTGATGTCAATAGTGCTAAAAATAACAATATTGCGATAATATATCGAGTTATTCCAATGTAATCTATCATTATTAATCATAGTCTAGCAAAACAATAAATTTAGCTACTGAAACACAAGTATTAAAATAAGGACTATGGAAAACAGAATCAATAGCAATTATGAATGTATTTATTACAATGCAGATTGCCTTAGTAGTAAACATGTAATCAAAGGAGTTAGCGAAGCGTGCAGAACTCAGTATTAAAATTATAGTTAGTTGAATGGGAATGCGGTAAAAACCTGACAGCCCAACTAAAGTTGGTTGATTATGCATTTGTTGAGATTACTGTAAATGACGCAGAACTTGGAATAATGGTAAATGATAATATCCAAGAATGAAAGAAAGATAAACACGCGACATTTTAGATGATAAAAATAAAGAAACGATATACTTCTGCTACAGAGGGTCTAGACAAGTATCATTCTAACAAAAGCGTCGCCATAGCGATCGAAAAATGTCAAAAATGTATGAGATTGAAAACCGCTATCGAAATGTCACGTGCCCAATCCCTTCCATTTTGGCATTTCGACAAACGCCATCGCAAATAGAATGACACTTTGTGTAGATTAGAGCCCCTGGAGAAGATCGATTTGATATATGTACTTTGAAATATATCTTCGACAAACAAAGCGATGATTTAGATATCTAAATCATCGTGTTAAATTCCCGTGATATATTGTTTTTCAATTATGAAACGCGATAGTTTTTAAAGTTAATATATCTTCGTAAAACAAAAGTAATGTATATAATTTTTTAATTACTTCTACGGTAAAGACGGCTTTAACTGAAAATCCAATCACTGATTAGTAAAACAGACTGGGCATTTGATAAACCAGAGCTCTCAACCGACACCAATTTTCAAGTATATTTCCAAATGATCAACCTTCTGATGTAGAAATGTTAAGTCAATAAACAAAACTGCTTTACTTTGGGTGTTAATTAAGTGTGTATTACTTTTCCCACACTTGGGCATGGGGTCTGACGTCATTGAGCTAATTTAAGTGGTCGATGGATGTCTCCAGAGTGGAACGTATGGGAGAAAGTGCTATTCATTGAAATGTATTGAGTCATTGGTCAATTATTTCGTATAGTTCAAGTGTGTGATGGTTGGTCTAATTTTATGGCTTTCGACAAGTAGTTTTGTTAAGATAGTTGAGATGTAAAGTGTTGAAGAAGAAAAAATGTAACATGGTCTTCAAGTTTAATACGTAGTTTTTAAAGGCATAGGCGTGTTCTTCATTCGCTTTTCACTGAATAAGCATTGCGTGTTCCTTATCTCATTGCCATTACGCAACGAAAACAGTAAGCGAACTTAATAGCAGACTACTACATACAATTACCAAAAGCTTTATAAGATTCGCAGTGTTTATCACTACTGCCATCATTTCCTAGTTTCGCAATTTTTTCTCAGAATCTTAATATGGAACCTCGAAATATGGAACATTTCACAGCACTGGATGTTGAAACTCCTCACCACCATTTTGCAAGAGCGTAATGAAGCTAATGAATCCTAGATGTGCAGGCGCAACAACAAAAATTGTGACGTAACTATTGCGTCAGTGCGGTTAGTTTTTAGTAAATTACACGGAATATTAAAGTAATGGAGTGTGGAAGCATTGGATATGTTTAATTTAAACTTTTTGTTTTATTGTTGCATGAATTATGATATCCTTTCTTGAGATTAAGATAAAGCCGGTAGACGTACATCATATTATGATGTCTCTTTAAGCCGCTTGCGCATATAATAATATGCAGACATTTGCACAAGTAATGACAGCTTACAAATACATTCAGGACAATGACAATAAAATAAAATCAACAGGCCGTGAGATCAACTTCTTACTCGCAGAACTATTGTAGATATCCCACTTTTAATTTAGAATAACTATGCATTACTTTAATAACAACTTTAACTAAAATGTACTACTTATCAAGCTACTTGCAGCTTTATCGTTCTACATAGGAGTCGTTCTACATACATACACATTTTTCCCCGACTGCTGAAGGAGGGTAATGTGTTTATCAGTCTAAGTATGTTTGTTCCTATGTGGCGTTCCAGAGACCAAACGCATTGGCCGATTTTAATGATTCTTACGTAAATCGATTCGTCCCTGCGAGTGTCACTGGCTACATTAAAATTGTAAAATAGAAAAATGGCGGATTTTGATCGCCATATTGTGGGGGCACAATTGTTTTTTTCTTCCAATCCCATCGTGTGGGGTATCAAATAAAGATATCAAAAATATATAACACTTATAAGTTTCTATGTACCAAATTCGAAAAAAAATACTAAATAGTTATAAATAAAAAGAGTTAATAAAAAAAACAAAAACCCGACTGCTTAAGAAGCGAACTAAAAACACGTAAACAAGAGAGTTAACAAGAGATTTTTTCTTAACTTTTTTTTTGAATCTCCTCTTATATCATTGTCTTTCATAATCTTTGTAAAATATTTTGGATGTTTTAGAAAATATAATTTGCCAGTGTAAATGATTTACGTATCTTTCCTACTTCGCCAAGCCACAAAGCCAAACAAAGATTCTTCATGCTAGATCAAATACCTACAAGAACTGGAACTATTTACAGTAATAGATAAATATAGTACATTAACATTATAGATTTATGCAGTACAGTATACCCATTTTGTGTATAGCTTTCGCACGAGTCGTGGTCGCCTCGGGCCACGGTCGCCTTTCAGACCGAGTTCTGAGCTGTGAGTCTGTGATGTAAATAACGCAGACACGATTATGACTGTCCGTTTTATTGCTTGGTGCGTATGTTCATGATACTATACTATACTAGGATACTATATACTAGGAGGTTAGTCTAGATAGAATAGGTTTATTTATCTTTATTTTTTGTTCTTTAGCTGTGTGAGTTTTTGTATCACTTTCGAAATTCGGTCGACCGCTGTTGGGCTTTGCTATTTCATAATCGTTAGAAATGTCTATGTCTATAGCTGAATCTACAACGCAAGTTTTTGATGACTTTCCATTCCAAGGACCAATTCTTTTTTCTCCTTTTCTAACATAAGATTTCAGATCTTATATCGTTTAAATTTTACATATTATTGTAAAGTTATAGAAAGTTAAGTTAGTCATACAAACAGTGTATTCACAAAACCTGACAAAATCGCATCTGAACTTAACCCTAGACTGGACCATATAAAATCATCAACTTTCGCAACTAATCAACCCAGAAACATCAGCGTAGAAATTACCAAAATAAAGACAACATAATTAATAAATATCACACACTTCGTAATTAAAGGTATCGCATAAACTTAGTACGATAAGACTGTAAATATCTCGAACTTTCTCGATTCCTTTCAAGAGCAATGACATTACATAGTGTAAATTATATTTGCTTTAGCTTATGCAGTTTATTGGTACGAAATATTTATGTCGGTCTGTTGGACCTTGGAAAGTTGGTCTAGTCTAGGGTTGGTTTAATAAGGTGTCTCGTTCTGTTAATAGAAACGCAGTTATAGTGCGTAAATTGTAAATTAACTTTGGAAACGGGCCGTGTTGTCTGAACTTGGCACATACTGCCGTGTGTCTAGATAAGTTTAATGAATGTCAGTTATGTTATCTAGATGATTGTTTGTTCTTCAACTGTAAGTTTAAATAGCTTATTTCCTTCTTGTTTCTTTCGTGTTATTGTCTCTTCATGTAAATCTCTGTAAACTTAAATTTTAATCTTTTAAATTTATCTTCTGCTTTGTCTTTATTTTCATCAGATTCTGACTACTAATCAGTATATTTATAAACTAAGACCATTACAAGTCCTTCTATAATCGCAATATCAACTACACCAACACCATATACACAATGAAGTTACACCTAACGACTTGCCACGCCCGTCCTGTTGCGAAACGTTAATGCCTAGCCGCAGTAGCACCTGTTACGGCAACTAGCACTGCAACATTGTACATCTCTCTGATTGAATAATACTGCCCAACATTTCCAATATGGTCATAAAGAAGTTATTGTACGAGGTAGTATATGGTGAAATATCTTTGAAACACGCCCCGTTCTACTTGGTGAGATTAGTGCTTATTGGTTTTGCTACCTGGTTCTATTAATTGTTAAATTATTATAATTGTCTGAGTTCATACATGCATGTTTGATAAGCCATTCGACTGGAATAATAGTCAATTTAATTTTAAAATTCAGCATGAAACCTAAAATCTATTGGAAAGTAGAAAACATGATATGCGATGTAAATAGTTGCGTTAATAGAACATTTCTTCAAGTTTTCAAGAAGTTCAGGCTTTTGGAGGTTGGACATTATTGCAAAGGTAAAAAAGAAAATTGTTTCACTTACCAGACGGACAATCACACTCGTATCTCAACTGATCCAGCGGCGTACACCTTCCATCATGATGACACGGAGACGGTTCACAAGGAACATACTCCGCATCACAATCCCTCCCCGTGTACCCAGGCTCACACACACAAGTGTAAGACCCATGGGTGTTGAAGCACCGGCCATGGTGGCAGGGGCCGGAACCACTAGAGCATTCGACCACGTCTTCGGTGCAACGGGAGCCGGTGAACCCAGGAGGGCAAGCGCAAGAGTAGCCGGCAGTGGTGGTGTTGTCGGCGACGCAGCGGCCTCCGTTTCGACAGGGTTGGGACGCGCAGTGGTCTTCGTGGGAGCATTCGTCACCTGTGGCAAAGATTAGAGATTTAAAAACCAGTATTCATATTTGGGGATAAGCTCAAAATAAGATATGTGTATGCCCAAATAGAAATTAGATTTAGCCTATGGATTATGATGATGAAGTAATTTTTTGATCACTCCTGGGTCTGTTATATTAACTATCATAAGAAAATAAATGAAGATCCATCGACAGAAATGATTATGTTCAATTTATGTTCAATCAAGAATAACCACTTAAAATAGAGAAAAAACCATGGTCATCATTATTTCAAGAGAAACGTCGAAGAACAATTAAAATCCTGACATTTCTTAATAGCTTATACAAAAAACGAACTTAATAACTCATCTACAAGGCCAAGAGACATTGCTCTATACGACGACACCGAGTCGCATGAACTAATAAAATAGACTAACAAACATATATCACCTATAAATGTCCATAAACCAATCATTAAGAAAAGCTTCTAAAGCCTCATAATTACCTAATCAGGAATATTAATGCCGAGACGTGTGAATCAGTAAAAATCGCTAAAAAAACAATTTGCATATAGACGAGCCGATGGACCGATAATAATCGTAACATTGGTATCCGTGATTGCGATTTTATATCGATAATTTAAAATCGATTGTTAATCAAATAATTGGGTTTTTGTTTTGGAAACAATTTGGGAACTTGACATCGTTTTGAAATTGTTTTTTTGTGTCATTATTTGCATATGAAATAGTTTTATCAATGGGATTTTTTTGGAGAAAGTATGGCATAAATAGAAAAGCCTCATAATTACCTAATCAGGCATATTAATGACGAGACGTGTGAATCAGTAAAAATCGCTAAAATAACATTTTGCATATAGACGAGCCGATGGACCGATAATAATCGTAACATTGGTATCCGTGATTGCGATTTTATATCGATAATTTAAAATCGATTGTTAATCAAATAATTTGGTTTTTGTTTTGGAAACAATTTGTGAACTTGACATCGTTTTGAAATTGTTTTATTTTTGTGTCATTATTTGCATATGAAATAGTTTTATCAATGGGAATTTTTTGGAGAAACTATGGCATAAATAGAAAAAGAGGTCAAAATAATATGCTATCAAAAGTCATCATGAGTTTTCTAAAAGAAGATTAAGAAGAAGTAATAATAGTTTTGAGTGTGAATGTGTATAACTTTATCAGTTAAGGAAAACCAAAGAAACTATGGATATGTGTGGAATATATGGCTAGAAAGAAGATGACACAGATGTTTGCAAGAAAAGCACGTGCTGCTGCGTCCGCAAATGAATTGAGATAAGAAGAAGATGATGACGAAAAAAAAGAAGCATTACATACATTACTACTACTCATAATAAAAAAGGAGTGCCGTCAAAAATCAAGTTTCCGAATGGCAACAATTGCAGACATCGTCGTCCGTTGGTCAAGCGGGGTGACTGTGTCAATATGCCATTGATTCCTTCCTTTTACAAAGTTAAAAACAATAACATGAATTCTGTAGAAGTTTAAAAAAAGAATATTTAGATGAATGAGGAAGCAAAAACAACAGAATTGCAACTCCTAAAATGATCGGTCTACAAACCTGACCTCACAAATTTCATCATCTAATAAGAATGCTAGACTGACTAATAGAGCAAACGAAAGAATTCGGTTTGATTGGTGGAACGAGCTCAATTGGTATTATGGGCACAGCTTCGATCTGTATGCAAGTTGGAAAACAAAATGTTTAACGCCTGATATGTAGCTATTTACTCGTGTATTTTTATGACGCTGTAAAAAGGTTATGGCTTTAGTCTTGGCTATCTTCTTGATTACATTGAAATTCAAATATGTGTACTGAAAAGGTTTAAGAAGATAGAATTACAATATGTTAGTCCAAGAAACATAATCTAAATAATTGCCTTCTTAATCTAGTGTTCACAAGCGTTGTTGTTGTACCTGGATTCAATTCCCTAGTTGGACCAAATATTTTAGGGTTTGCCATTTGAAATTTTTCCGTAGAAGTCCGAAGTCTGAATTTTATTTCTAAAACAAAACTGACGAATATAACAAATCTAAAACTCAAAAGAACCCTAAAACACTTGCTCAGAAATTCCACTAACATCAAAGCTGATACCGCCAGCAAAAACGGTAAACCGTCTAATTCATTAGTTGCACAAACAATTGGACAGCAAATTGGTCGCGTTCACACAACGCGTTTGTGACACGGCTGATATTCAGAAAGTATTACGCGTTATTTAGGAATGACGAGTGTCAAAAAGTATCGATATATTTTTTAAATGGGTTGATATAGGTGTCGATATACTTTAAAGTCAAAAATTGCGATATATCGATATTAAACTGGTTGGCACTGTATTATTTAAAGGACTGAAGTGTAAAAACTAAGGTTTTTTTTTCAGTAGGTGTATAACACCGTTTTCGATACTCGTTATTTTGATATATCGATACAACGAAACATTACATATTGCCCGAAACTATCGATATAAGAATACATCGATAGTTTTTCGACTAGCCTAACGTTATTCAGGAAATTACAAATTGCAGACTTTCTATCTCTCTATGCTTTCTCCGACTCCCGTGTGATACAAGCACTTACAACATGTAATTTTCCGTGTAATCTATTAAATAAAAGACGTATTCGTTTAATTGAAAATTGTTTTTGATTAGACTTGACGCGATGGCGGTTTCCTTAAAAGTAGGTAGACGGGCTACTGACAGTAATTGGCCGTCGCAGACATGCAACACCGGTCGTTTCATTATTTCTAATTTACTTTTTCTGTTGTTTTTTTTTGTTGTGATTCACCGCTAATTCCGGTGGCGGTCGAAAGTCGTGAGTGCTAATTTCGGCAGAGATTCACACATTTTAGTGCTTTACTAAAAGGCAACCATGTACCGGTTAAACGGGGTTACATTGAGATCTGGTGTAACTTTGATGATAACTTTATTTCTTTAGATTTTTAAAGCTAACTCCGTGAAAACGGGACGCACCTCAATTTTCTTTTTTAAATTTGCAACACTGACATGTCAGCCATGTTTTGCATCAACCTCAGCGCAAGAATAAGTTTACTTGTTGCAGAAAAATTTTGAATTATTTTGAAAAAGAAAATATTTTGAATTGTACAGTGTGAATTCATTAAAAATACATTTCAAATTGGGGTTACTTTATGTTGCAATGAAAAAACAATGTGGTATTAAAGTAACCCCATTTTCATTTTAGTGTCCATAGGCTCGTTTTTTTTTATTTTCTCCCAAACTATGGAAGTAAAAAAAATTGTATTTGGGAATATAATTTCTTTAGTGAAGTCACCAACACTGCATTTTATTCATATTTTTCAAAATATAATTGAACTAGTTATGTCAATTTTAATTTCAAAATTAATCAATTTTACCTCGTTTTACGGTACAGCACAAAATTAAGAATCATCCTAAATAATAACTAATAATCATTCACTCCATGATTCGAGACAAAAAGTAATTTTTTTTTTCTAACTTTGGTAAGACATTGGTCCATAATCTAAATCACCAGGCCCAGTTATACAAAAATATTGAGCTTCTAAACGTCACTGCAGTCCATAATTGTTTGCCGTAGATGGCCGCTGCGCAGGCGCATAAGATTTTTTGCTCGAATTCCCTTCTTATGGTGACTAGCCCATGTAGACCACTGGTTTAGGTGCGTGTGACGTTAGTTACGAGTTTTTTTTCATCTTAAACTTTTTTTTTAAATCGGGTCTAGATGGTTGAAATTAAAATAATTCGTAGATCTACCTCTAATAGAGTGATTTGCAAAGAGCTGCTATCTAAAAGATCATATTCATCTCCAGAAAAAGATCGTTCTTGAAGTCGGTTGTATTTTTAGTAAAAAAGTTTTTTATTTTCACTTTTTAGTTGTGGTAAGCTAACTAAAGAAATTGTTCATTATGTACATAATGATCAAGTTTTATACTAAGGTATCTAGAATGCACAATGCTATGTCAGAATATATTACCCGAATAAAATAAAACTTGAACATAAACGGTGAAATGAGAGTGCACCAGGGTAAACTGTATACATCTGCGTATCCCTTATACTTATATAACATATAAGTGTTATATATTTTTGAAATCACCTCTTAAAACCATTTCTTTTGACACCCCACACGATGGGTTCGTAAGTAAAAAAATTTTTTGTCCCCCACAATGAGGCACCTAAATGCCGCCATTTTTCTATTTGCCAATTTTAATGTAGCCAGTGATACTCGCAGGTTTAAGACGAATCGATTGACGTATGAATCATCAAAATCGGCCAACGCGTTCGGTCTCTGGAACGCCACATAGGAACAAACATACATACATACATACATACTTACATACATACATAGACTGATAAACTCATTACCCTCCTTCGGCAGTCGGATAAAAAAATACAGTCGAATTGAGAACCTCCTCCTATTTGAAGTCGTTTAAAAAGGTTATACTGGTACCTAATTGTCTATAAAAGCATGTTTATTAAAAACATCGTTATTCATTTTCAATTTCCAAAATTAATAAGAACATGAAGAAAACTAAAGACTGTTTAGACAACTGTGACTGACTGTGTTTACGAGATTTACATATTCATCTATTTACGACCAACATAGTCATAAAAGGCTCGCAATTTGCAGTAAATATTTGCACAGATAAAATGAATAAATAATGCCAAAATTAAATGGAGATTACAATGTAGTTAGATGAGCTTTTAATGGATAAAAATTATCGTATTTTGTTTGGACCCAATTTTATTTTATAGAGACCGCTTTTTTCAAAATTACAACAAATCTCTAATTTTATCAGGCTTATTATTACCTCATATTATCAGTAGCTTTGTAGCGTAATTTCCGCAATCAAAGCATAAACAGATATCAGATAGTTTGTTTTTAAGTTAACAAACAATCAACAATTAAAAGACATAAAGTCGCTTCTTAACAAAAACGAGCAATTAAAGTAAATTAATATAATAATTGACGTCCTGTTGTTCCTAAAAGTATTGTCAGACAAACTATAAATAATCTTCATTTTAGCTTATAACCATGACATCATATAACAATTAACGATTTTTTTATGGTCATCAACTTTATGATACTGTACCGGCAATATAACAAATAAAAATAGCTAAGACAAGTCAGTACTTAGTACACAGAGATATTCCTTAAAAGGATATAAAATATGTAGTTAAACTACTAAAGAATGAATGGCGGGATCTTGTAAACAAAAGTTATAAAGACTGATTTCTTAATTGGTGCCAGAACAATAAAGAAATGGATCATTGTTCTTGGACATAAAGCGATACTAATTTGTAGAATCAATTCTGTCTCACGATCCAAAAACGACGTCGAACGAAATCTGGATGTAAACTGATGAAATTTAATAAGGTTTTGACCATGTGTTAAGAATAAAAGTTGAATCTACAAATTTAGAAATTCTCAAAATAAAAACAAATCAACACACAATAGATCAAGAATTGAAATCGTATTAAGATAAAGTCGAAGCTCGTAGCTTCACAATTGCACTCAAGATTATACAGACATAAGACGTCATTAAATAAATGATATTAAACTATAAACTTTATGGAGAACAAAATAAGATTTACCAGTCCATAATTATAATGGAGTATTTGAAAGGAAACGGTGGTAACAACTTACCAAAATTTGCTAGTTACTCCTTCCTCTGCGTACAACATTAATAGTTCACTAAATCATTTTGATAAAATAATTCTGAAACAAGTTTCGCTTGAGGCACTGATTGATCGAATTTCGCTTTTAGTTGTCCGTCTTTTATATTCGTAATTTATTTTATAGCATCTGTAATATAAAAATCTTCATCGTTTTAGATGACGGATTTATATGGACTTTTATTGATACCGTTTACGTATATTGAATATTTCGATATTTGATATCATTTAAGAATTTAATCTTGTTGTCTTGTCTGTTTGTTGGTTATTGGATTCTATTGATTTATTTATGTTAACTTGGTCTCATTTAATTTCATAATTTGTCATCATAATCATCATGCGGGATCACATATTATAGAGCAATGTTTTTATCTCTACGATCTCCTTTTTACAATTTCGCATTCGAAATTTTTCTATCATTACGTCTTCAATAACAAATGAGAATAAATTTCCGCTTACCGTTGTGGCCATAACAAAAGCCATACATGGTGTAGGATATGCGCTATAAATGGCCTCTAAGACAAAGCCAATTAATGAAACCAAGATTAAAATATTTTTTTCATATCTACCTTATGTCTCAACCATAATTCATATCTCGTATCACAAACACCTGTTTATTAGTCATCAAAATGTGTAAACAATTACGCATAAAGGACATAAGATACAGGCAGACAATAATTTTTATAATATCAAAGCTATTTCTGAAAAAGATTATGAATTGGATGATTACATAGATTTATACGAAGCGAGAAGAAATGAGGATAAAGAAGATTGGAGACGAAGAGTAGCAATCAAATGAAAATAAGAAATTGTACCCTCTTGTTACGAACACCGATTATAAACACGTTTGGTGTTAATGGAAATTCATATACTGAATGTGAAATTTAATGAAGCCACCAGACATAAACTGCGAAATAACACTTTATAATTAAATAAAACAATCACTCTGACACTTGAGGAGTTTTCTTCTTAATCAAGTTTTATTCTTCATTTCGATTAACCTCCATAAAATCATATAATGGGACTGTAGATCGCCAAAACGTAAACCTCGAATTTCCATCGATATTTTATTTGTTGTTATTTATTATTTATGGCAAAGAACACGCTTACTTTACATACTTGACCCAGGCAGGCGCTTTACTTTGTGTAAATTATTTCATCACCACTGCTCTCAAAACGGTGAAGGAAAACATCGTGAGGAAACCGGCATGTCATCCACCACATGTGACATCCACCAACCCGCAATGGGCCTGCGTGGTGGATTACGGCCCATTCCCTCTCACAGAGAGGAGGCCTGTGTCCCAGCAGTGGGAACATTAATAGGCTGATGATGTGTGTGATGTAATGATTTATTAATCAAATGTAAACTAACCTGTATAACCCGGTGGACAATCACATTCGTACGTGTCAAGTGAAGTCAATCGACACGTAGCTCCATTCAGACAAGGTGCAGAATCGCAGGCAGCCGGTATCCTAATCTCGCATAGTGATGCGCTGAAACCCAGGGGACAATCACAGGCGAAGGAAGGTGGACCTCCACTGACTCCTGGCCTGACGCGGCAAGACCCTCCATTCTGGCAACGAGGACTGGACTCGCTGTGGCAAGGGTTCAGGTGCTGACAGAACTCGCCGGCGTATCTGGATGTACAACTGAAACAAAAGAAGAGAAGGTTAGTACCGTGGAAAACAAATGACAACCATAGAAGTTCCAAATTCAAAAATTCTAAGGCAATGATTTTCGATAACAATTTTTCTTTGCCTTAATCACATTTTTTTTAAAGCTGAAGATGGCATATCCTGAGCCGAAATCGTTTTAGCTAAAGATACACACAAGAGTTATATAAGGCGCTCGTTACTCGCGAATCGGGACATCCACTTTTCTCCTAAGTGAATAATAAGCCATAAAGACAGCTACTGTGAGTAACCTGTGACTTGAGCTTGTAATTTTACACTCTTGAGTCCATTGGCTTCTAAATATATGCAGTATATATCTCCGACCTATTGTATGAATGTCCTGATTCATAGAGCTGTAGTCTTTTCATGAAGGGTTATTTTACATTTTGGCTTTATATCTGAGCCACAGGACATGTGTAAAGGTTTATGTATTAAAGCTACTCTATTTAAAGTGCTAGTATTAATTACTGTGCGTCCTTTTGAGGTCTTTATGGCAATGGATTTGTGAGCTCGGCGTTTTCTATCAGATGGTTGTTCTATTTAGGTTCAGAATTGGTTTTATCTGTAGATATTGTATTGATATTAATTATGTATGTAAAAATAGTAATTTAAGAGACACGATATTTTTTTTATAAAATTTATGTTAAGGCTTCCGTGTGACTACATCGAACTGTGATTAAATTAATTATGATAAAGATTGACTTCGTATCGAGTTAAACACTGAATAAAAATCAGTTTTAATATTCAAGTTTTAGAATATGAGAATGATAACAAAACCTTGATATTTTGTTTCGCGCATTGATTAATATGTAAATAATTTTGCGCAAACTAAGTTTTTATCTGATTTCATCGTATGTAATGAAGCCACTACTGTTATTGACACTTTGAATTAATTTAATATTTTAAGCTTATTTTGTGTCACTGCACAGCATCCTCGTCTCTTTTCACTTCTCCATGTTAAATGACATGACTTAAGACCAGCAATCAGCAGCAAACATCAACGTAGCTGGGCCAGAAAAAGATGTCGAGATGAGCTAAATTCATCTGTAAAGGCAATCCTTTAAAACTAAGTCTAGCTCATCCCGCCATCTGTTTGTGGGCATGTCGTATAGCAAATTGCTGCTGCTTCCTTCATCAGGAAGGAAACTATTTGACCTTAAAGAAGAGAAAATATTCAATGACCGCTAAATTTGCGTAAATATTTAAAATTCGAACCACAAAAATATGCAAAATCTTCAGGGATAAACCGTATAACATATTCGTTACATTATAAGGCCTATAACATACTGGCGGCATTGGTACGTAGGTTTGCAGTCGTGCAGCCCGGGCCGGACGTCGGCAATAAATAACGCAGATACGTCGCAAACACGACCATGTGACGTGCGCACGCGCAGCCTTCGCCTTTGTATCGCTATGGTGCGTTTTTGAGCTTTAAATATTAAATTGGAAATGTGGTTAAAATATGGACAATTTTCAGACCTAAATATGAAAGAAACTCTGCATAAAATGACATAATTCATGGCAACCTAATTCAATGATAAAATTGATATAAATAAGTCTGTATCACAGATAACTGATATTACTAGGAAGTACAAAAATAGTAAACTCTTACTAGAAATAATTCCACTGACGAAGAAAAACTAAGTAACAAGATAAACTTCGATTGAAATAGTATTACTAGCAAAACAAAAACGAACACCAAGTTGTATAATGATGGTGTTTTTGCAGATTCCCATAATGTTGGTAATCATGGATCGCAGCCTTATCATCTAAGAACGCCATTAAGTAATCAATTTCCCTCAGTTATCTTCTGCACCTTGCATAAACAGCTACTTATAAAATACTTTCTATGTTTTTCTTTTGTACCACCATCCACATGAGAATACTTTAATATTGACTAATCGATTTCACTGAGTGATATCCCTTTTCGACGTTTTTAGATGATTCTGAATTTAAAAAGAAATAATTTCTGGCAACTTGGTAGACCGCAAACAAAAGCGCATCGTAAATACGGGTCTTAAAGATGGTAGAAAAAAAGAGAGCTTTTCTATTTTCGAAATAGGAATACATTATAGACAGTAAATAACAAAACAACGGTCAAAAACATTATTGATATAGACATTCTTGACACAATTGGTGGTGCACCCAATACGTTCGGCGATAAAACGGACGAGGAACGCCCACGTTACTGAGAAAATCTTCTCTTAGAAGTAAAAAGGCCGTATTATCATAATCTCACGATAAATTACAATGACATGATAACCGAACAGAATGTACGCATTTAAAATAAATCATTGTCACCATTGATTTACGTACGTCACAATATTCTGGAAGTGCAGTTTTTTACGGGCAGAACTGTTAAAACTTAAGAGTATTTCGAAGTATGTAGAAGATAAAATATGTGTTCCATCTTGATTTACAATCCGATCATATTTCGGATACGGAAATGAAACTATATTCGTCTTTATTATAGAAAAAATATTTATAAATAAAGTGATAACAGAAAAATCAACTCAGGATGTAACACCCACCGCACTTTTATTATATTAGTTTATATTACCGATAGCAGTCCCGATCTAAGTGTACCCACCCACGTGTATGTTAATTTTCTTAACTAAACGAAGTAAATCTCATTTATTGGACCGTTCCAATACCGACACATTAAGGTGTTGTGGGAAAATAAACTGTAGCTAAGCATCCATAGACATTTTACACAAATTGAACATCATAAACCCATATTGACTCTTTGATTATACATTCATTTTAAATGGTTTGTGTATTTAATATTGTTTATATTATTTGTAACAATTATAACCCCACAATTTATTGGCCGTAAACCTCATAAAATGAGTATAGATGTAACGTTATTTATTTTCTAATAATTGTGAATATTAATGTTTTATTACTTCTGACTCAATGAACATTGATATATGGGAAAGTTGAATCTGTGAAGATGAAACCTGCTGATACTTTCAAAACTTAACCAATATAATGCTAGACTAAAACACATTATCCAGGCAGAGAACTTTCAAAATTGAAATATACAAAATCCTCGAAGGATTTACTTTTGCTTCAGCAAATTGCTTTGGATCTGAACAATGGTTTTCTCCAAATACAAATGGCTTTATCGTGATTTCGTTAGGTTGGTGTATTAAACCTGTGAGGCACTGGGAGCCTGTATGTGCTGGCGTGGGAGGACAAGCCTGTTGGCTACCCACGCAGTGACCTCGCCAGAGGGTGCATGCACTGGACCTACTACCTCGGTGATGGCATTGGAAACGACGAGATATTTCAGAATACTTTACCTCGCAATAACTTACTAAAACTTTAGTGAAGCAGGAAAAATACTGTCAAAAAACAGACTATGAGATAAAAATCTAAATTCCAGGTATTTTAAAATAAAACCGTGTAGTTTCAAATATTATAAAAGATATATCTTGAAAGACATCTACATACGCCATTATGCTCATCTGCCAAGAAACCTTTTATTACGGACTAGGTTATAAAAATGTCTTGAAGATAAACAGGAATTGTATCACGAGACCCGAGGAAGCTTCTCACCACCCTTAATTACGGCATCAGTGAAACAATAAGACTGCAAGATGACACTGGCCACCGCTCCAGAGATTATCTCTAAAAATTATAACCTGTCTAGAAAATAGGGCTTTTGTTCAGCTAACAAGACTAGGAGCTAAATCTTCATTATAGGGCACACAATAAATTATTATTATCTCTGATCTAATTGTAGTGGTGGGTGAAAAAGAGGAACCGATGTGCCGACACGGTAACACTGCGTTTTATGTGCAATTTTCATGACGGCATCCCATCGTTTGCTGTATTTTATGATTTGTTGTGTTGTGATAACTGGATAATCATGTCACCGATGGCTGAACCCTTTCCTAATTCTAAGCTTCTTTATGAAAATTTTTGTGGCCTTTTTTTGGGGCAGAATGAAGCCGGATTTGATTTGTGTACAATACAGATTAGTCATCACTATCACGATTCACATTTTTGGCCTCTAAATATAATTCTTAATCCTCTAAAGAATCATTATCTAGTTCACTTTCTACTTCATCAATAATTGGCCCTTGTACACAAAAGTTCGCAGGACCATAATTGTGTCAAAGCACACGGCTAGTTGGAAAGCGCGCAAGACCAAGGTTGGTTGTACGACTATAACTTATAGTTGGCGACAGGAGATCCCGTGTCGCAGCCTGTGCTCGCAATAAATCTATAGTTGCGTGCCTGTTCTATGTTATACGATACGCTGGGCTTAGTGAACTTTAAAAGGGTTGCAACATTGAATGTTACAAAGTTAGCGGAAAAAGTGGTCCTTTTGTAAGTTAGGATAATATTAATGACTTGGTAGAGCTAGATGCGATTAATGATAAGTAAGAGAAAGTGTTTGGCCAAGACAATATTTGTCTTTCTCGTTAAAATATAACCAAAACTAGAGCAACTGTGCGGATTTTTCATCGGTTAGTTCAACATTTTTAATGCCCTATGATAACTGAGTCTTTAGTTCTTACACATGGCTATGGTTACAACAGCACCCAAAAATATGGCAATTATCATCACGTAGCAAAAATAATTATACATATTTCCAAAAGCTTGTGTACCAAATGTAACAGTACCGACAACACTCGGTACATCATAATTAGCATGAGGACGTATGAATGCATGTACAATATGATTAAACGCGCACAGACGACAAATATTCCGTTGGGCTCGGTTCGTGGAAGCGCGCATAGCTTCGCATGTCGTAGTTATCTGATGCGCGCTGACGGCCTGCGTGCGCTGCGACGCACGCGGTTTGGGTGTATCTTGACGTTAAATCGTTTAGCGCAGAAGTGTCATCGAAATGTAAAGATTTTGTATCGGTGGATCTTTTGATTGAGTTTTTGTACTACTCATTTTTTAGTGTCGTTGATTAAAACAGTGATAATAATAAAGAACGAAATTAAATAAATATAAAGCTCAGTTCCGCGAAAAGCTCTAACCCAGAGCAATTATTACTGCTCCGGACTATAACAAGCATACGTTTACGACTATCCTCTTAAACATATATAACCGACAGAGATCCTATTACCGCTGAACTGCCTACATAAGGCAAGCGTCGATCCCACATCACCTAGCACTAATCACTTCATACCAATTTGTAACTATAACGGTAACCAGCTGGTCAGAGCAGAAAAAGTGTTTTTCTACAAGACTCTCCAGTTTTTTCCTTAGAGAACATCTAGCAGCCGAACCAGTTTAGTTCCTGTCATCATTAGGTGCGCCTGCGCATCTATGGACATGCCCAGTTATGCGACCCGTAAAGGGTGAATAAGAAGTGCAATGGACTCATGATGTTCAACCGTTTTAATGGGATTTTTGTATGAGAATTATGTAAATTGGTGTTAAATTGTACGAAAGGCGCATTTGGATTAAATTAAGTAAGAAGAATCAGCTCAATAAATTGTAAGATTGTATTGGTCTTATGTATTCAATAAAGCTGAAGTATTAAATCTTTTCAAGCTTTATTATTTAATTGCGAACGGAACATGAAACCAAGCCAACTACTGAATATTTTTTACGATTACGACTTATTAAGTTACAATAAAGACCTTTTATTAAAGTCTGACTTCCACAACACTGCAGTTCCATCATACTAAATTAACAGTCACCATAGGCCGTATAAACTGTTCGTTGAAAAATAAACAAAACTCAATATGGCGGCAGCATAAAACGCACGGTAGCATGCGCAAACGCAGCGCCATAGCTCATCGGCTGCGCGCGCAACTAAAACATTACATTTCGCTTGTTCAATAAATACTTCTCTTTTCTTCTGGCTTTGTATGCAAATTGTGTTTACAATGTCTTATTTGTTTTTTGAATGGATTTTTAAGTCTAGTTTACTCTATAGGGTTAGACGTTCTGTGGTCTGAAAGGGTAATAATATGTGGTTACTCTACGTTCCTATTTTGAATATAAGAAGATACCTATATAGTTTGAAATACAAGATCTGGATATTCAAAATTTACTTTGTGATCATAGCATTTTGGAGGTTTCTGAAATTGAGATTTTGATTCTACTCATGTCAGGCATCTCATTGCTCCAAAATCATAATTTTAGCCTACATAAAAAATAAAGGTGGCATAAAATATAATGGTGGCCCTCATTCTCACATGCTCACATGTGACATACACACGGACACGTGTTGCTTAAGCATGTGTAAAAATGCTGCTAACGTACGGCGATCAGATTTCTCCGATTCCCAGAAAAATCTGTTATGGTGAGGTTTGTATGTGTTAAATTAGATTAGTAATGCTCACTTTGGTACTGGGTGTTGATTACATTAGTGTTTTGTAAACAGTAAACTGCGTCTCTTACTTCCGTATACATTATTTTGAGGCATTAGACAATAAATAATAATTTTTCTCTGTTAAGCTATCATCATCATCATCATTTCAGCCGAAAGACGTCCACTGCTTAAGCTATGTCTAAAATTTTTCAAAAGCTGTGGTATTTTATGTTTGATTAATAAGGCCAGTAAAGTGATCACCGGGCTTTCAAATAATAATGACTACGAAACTTTACAAGAAATTGCTAAAGCCAAAGACGATGTAGAAGAATCTGCAGTAGATCCAGCTAAACCCTTAATTAGCGTAGCAAACAATTAGAGATACGAACACAAAGGCACAGGATTGTATCTTGAACTCGGGAGGACTTCCCTCTCCGTGTAAATCTTCCCGATAGCGCCCGCAGACACTGGTCGATAAGAACCCACACGACCCTAGTAATTGACGTAATAAGCTAAAGGTTTTTGAACCCTTTTACAGAAACTTTATGTCCTAGGATTTAAAACAGATAGGATCCCTGATAGTGGTGCTTTGTTGTAATAAATAGTGTCCTGCCTGGTCTTTCGTGCGAAATATTATTTGATATTGTTTATTTTGAAGACGTTGTAGTGACGACATTGAATTTCATAGCAGATATATTATGATTCAAATGTAGTTTTTTGCTGTTCGGGGTCAAAGACTCCACAAGATCTGTGTAGCCAGCCCATGAGGACTCTGATATCTGCGGTACAGATTTGTTGCATTGTAATATAGATGTAATATATGATTAAAAGCTTACTTAATAGATTCACACACTACAATCTACCCACTTCAACCATCGACATCTACCAATCCAAAGTTTTTGACCACCATCCAAGGTACGAACATAATCTCAGACACAGTTCAAGCATCTAGATCGCTTAAATTCAGATCTATGTTAGGACGTGATTGGGCGAACGCGAAGCGCAGGCGCACCGACGGACGCAATTTGCCGAGGGGCGTGGCCACGGTAGCGAGAGAGGGGGAGCGGGACACCCGCACCTACTCGACTCGTAATAGGTAACCTCCGTGCACTCGAATTCTTCAAGTTTTTCTATAGAAAGACCACAAGATTTATAGTGGGGCTCCCGCTAAATGAGATGAGCCTATGATTCTTAATAAGCAAGATGGTTGTGATAGGTACTTTATAGTTGCAATTAAGGTGGTAGCTAACTTATAAATTGTAGATAAAAGAAACCTAAAGCTATACAAACAAGAGGTAAGCTAAGGGCTT
Organism: Anorthoa munda; assembly: GCA_945859665.1. Taxonomy (NCBI): domain Eukaryota; kingdom Metazoa; phylum Arthropoda; class Insecta; order Lepidoptera; family Noctuidae; genus Anorthoa; species Anorthoa munda. The sequence goes on from OX243893.1 coordinate 4,576,868, forward strand.
GTGTAAAACTGTAGAACTTGAAAATATAGACAAGTCAAAAAATAAGAAACCAATAATATTTGACATATAAACCAAAACTGAAATATGTAAATAACACAGCAGATAACAATAACCAACTAACAAATGCATAAAATCTAATGACACTAACAACAGTCAATTTATCGAGGACATTTAAACGCAGAGGCGAAAGGAACACGAACAAATAACACAGAGTGGCTCTCGGGTATCCAGGACAGTACGCCAACTCAAAGTAAGGATGAGACAGGTAAGGAAAAATATTGAGCAGCGAAAACAGCTCGTAACACTACGGCATAAGATCAGTGAATGTAAATTTGTTACTATGGATTTGCGGTTGGCTGTACGTCACAGTCTTCAGGTAAGGATGGATAGTGACCGGGATTTGGAACTCTGAGTGCCAGACAAGTGTAGGTACAAGAATATTCATGTTGTTTTTTCTATTGATTGAAGTCTTTGTAAAAGTATTGATTGATGAAAGATGCTTTTTTTTGGATCTTGGTTATTGATGAGAACAATTTTATGCTGAAATGCTCTTCAGCATACTTTGGCAATTTATTTCTTTTTTGCCTTAACCTGTGCAAATCCTTAACGTTAACCGCTTATTTATAAAAATACTTCGGCCCAAATCCCGGATTTGGTGCACGCACAGTTGGCAATCATTCGACTTATAAAAGGTTGGCCAATGTAATAATACCGAAATCCGAGGTAGTTGCGAAATCGTGACTCTACAAACATTTGGCAAATCGTAATGACTGCAAATGGTTTCTCCGAGTGTGATGTCGAAAAAGATTTTAAGCCAAATATTTTAAAAGATTCAAGTCCCAATGCAAATCAAATAAATGGATCTGCATTGACTGACGAATTTGAAATTGAATAATTATGTTTTGAAAGATAATACTCCTGAGAACCAATGTTAGATAAACTATTAGTACAAAATGACCAATTAATATACATAGTTTAGTTAAATGAGTAAAAACAAGGAACTAAGTGAATACTAATCTACATCACACTACCTGCATACTTGCTGTGCTAATTATAATCATATATTCATCAGCACAGCAGGTATGAAACAGATATATTCGATTTCCTAGGTCAGCATTAGAATGTTCTTGAATCACAGAATTTAAGTTCTTAAATATAATTAAAGCTGTAACACTATCTTAGATACTAACAGTCCTTATCATGGACAGTTTCAGAAATTATTAATAAACACAATAAACTCTAAGATACCTGTACCATAACAGGTAACAAACAGTATCTTCATCATAAAATAATCAGTCGGATCGTGCAAGTCATATTCTAATCTTTACATCGAATCATTTAGATGGCGATAGACAAATAGAGGTTATATAATACAAGGTTTGGGAGCTAGGTTAAGATACGGTTAGCTAAGTCATGTTTCACTATTACTTATATGGAAATCAAATATAATAGATCAGAGGATTTGAAGAGCCAAGATTTTCGAACAATTCTAATTGAGTAAATGCTTGCTCATACCTTTACTATATTTTTAGATAGGAAAGAAACAAAACCGCTATAGAAAGCAAAAAAAATATCCTAAATGAGCAATTAGTAGTCTGACAACAATTCCAGTCTAACAGGATTCTAATAATTTTTCCATGAGAACTCTTTAACCATAGAGTAGATTAAGAAATACCAACAAAAGCTCTTGAAAGCACAGCGTCACTGATCTTAACAATTGACAGCCTAGCAACAAATTCACCAAAATTAGACCAGTATTTTTTTTGCATACCTCAAGGCGTAATATGGTTGGACTGTGCTACATTTTTAAGAACTCTTTGTAATTACCCATATTAGCAAATAAATGGTTATGATTTAAAAATAATGCCTCCTCTACGATCATAAAGCTAACAAGTCAAGTCGTAACGTAAAGGTAGAAAAATGTTGATTTGTTTAAATAATTCACAATAGTCGCATGTCACAATCCGCGCACGCGTCCGCCGCGCCCGTTCCCACGCGCACGCACACATGCGCACGCGCAAAGCGCGTCGGTGTGTGTGAGGCGCGCGCAGCTTGCGCTCCCAACTTTCATAGAGTAAGATTATAATGTGAATATATTCAGCTGGACTATCTAACTTAGTACTGTCTTTGCGAATATGGTGGATTTTAGTATGGCTTTTTACATTGACTCGGAAACCACGTTAATTCATTGCTCACGGCTGATTGAGATATTTGGCAGTCGTTACGGGCTACGGGTAGTTTAAAGCCTGAAAGTGTGACCACCCTTACCATGGAGTTAGTTAAGGGGACTGGATGTCAACCCCAACTTAGTTGAAAAAAAGCTAACCAGTTGATGATATAGATTTTAGCATACATAGTAATAATATATGGTTTGATATGATGATGAAGTTTACCATGGACACATTAAACCACTGAAACATAGTAATTAACGAGACACACAACAATAAATCTTGTCAGATTCTAATATAACTTAACCATATAAATCTCATTTTATATTCAAAAATTCCCTCGACGAAAGAAAGATAGGTATACCACGAATTTTCATCTCATCAATCAACGGTAAACGTGAAACCAGTTCGGAGCAAGGTCGGCAGCTAAATTGCAAATGTTACTAAAGGCCCTTACATATACTGGACTGGACACCTCAGATTACAATACCTTGTTCTATAGTTTTAATTAAAATTGGATAATGTTCGACATAAATTGATCGTAAAATTTATAATTGTAGGCAACTTTGTGGAGGATTTTTTTGCGAAGTTAGTTTTGTATGTTTCTATATACAAAGTTGGCAACTTGTTTTGAAATGATGAAAAGAAATATCATAAAATAGTGATAACATGGCTCGTTAATGGTCTATTGAATAACTTAACGATAGGTTACACGTTTATTTAACAACGTTTAAAATTGATAATAAAGACATCTCATGTAATATTATCAAAGCACTAGTACTAACAATGACAACGAATCGAAATGAGCAGTTGGACAATTTAACCCCAATACACAAACGTCAAAATCACAACTGCCAATTTGATTAGCGAACCCCTTTTTTGTGTCCATGACCTCACAGATGCTAGAGCACAACAAAAAGGTTGTAACACATCTGTCGCTTGATCTGTGGGCACCCGCAGAACAACATCCGTCGAACCCATTGAGCACACGTCTGCTGATACCGTCGACGTCATCGTCAAGGTGATAGCATTGTGCTTTATGAACTACAAATCGGCGGTTATTTAGTTTAATGCTCCTAGTAATGGTGGGACGATCATTGGTTAGATTGTTGGTGAGAGGATTGGGTTGGTGAAAGAATGTCTTTCTCACTCGTCACTGCACAAACACTCGTACAAAGGTGAAGCATATATATCAACAATAATTCTCAACTGCCAAAACAGAAACATCATCAATATTGTTTTACCTTATCATCTCTGATAACCATCTCTCTCTCCAATCCCAATAAATACACCTTCACAAATTAAAAATAAAAATTACCATTATACCCTACATCTATTCATCATCCCCTTGCTTCATTATGGTCCCAACAATACGGAATTATCTATACAGCGAGATCATGTTACTACACACACGTGCAATACCCCCCTCCCTTTACCCCCCGTGCGCAAACGCTTCTCTCCGTGAGAGATCAGTCGGAAATTTTGCCTCGATGCAGTTCTGTCATGCTCATGGTCGGTTGTTATGTAAGTAATGTCAAGATGATCGAAGTTTAAGGTTTCATGTGCTCTCAGATTTACATAAGGCTATTGAACGCAAGGTGGGTTAGGTAATGTTCAAAAGTAGGGCATAGATTTAGGGTAATTTGATGTAATGGAGACAGAGTTTACTGATTTTCAACAAGTAACAATGCAATGTCTTGATAAAGAAGACAGTAATGTTAGTTCACCACAGTTAAAAGAATTGGCAGCTTACACAGAATTGTTAGAAAGCTAAGTTAATAAACACTAAGTATAGACAATACAGGAGATTGAAATAGGAAGGGATTAAGACTAAATTAACAACACAAAAGGCAATAGAAAATTCCATAAGACGCAGAATGTAAATAACAGGCAGAACAACATAAATAAAGTAAAAGCAAATTAAATTGTCCTCTGTGAATGGAACCAGTGTTTGTGTCAGTATTACTTCTCAAGCTAGTAATAGCTACTATATACTATACTGTAAAGTAGCCATAGAATTCTATAATCTATGCTAATTGCCATTAAGGCCTAGTTATTAATCTGCTGGACGCATCCAATTAATTGACGTGATTACTGATAATGTATTGCTGGCCATTTCAGCTGGACTGGTATTAAAATCTTTATGAGCTTTAATGGGAAGCTTATCTCCGTCATGCAAAAATAGTTCTGCGTTTTTATCATTATTATGAGATTCATATTTTTTATCTTGTAGTGATTTGATAGTTTTCAATCTTTTTTCGGGTACTCAGAAGTTTTGTTATGAAACCTGCTTGGATATAGCTGCCAGTTTTGTAAAACTTGGTAAACTAAAAAGAGATTCTCAAGATATATATCATTGCCTGCGCATCATTTGATAGTAATTTATATTGAAAGCTCGACAACATTGCTCAAGACGACGCAACTAAATACTCTAGCAAATTAAATGAATCCATGTCCATTAATTTTAGTATTAAATCAGCATGTAATTGGAAACCTTAAAGAACAGAAACAAGACTGTTGAACACGAAGCAAGATACGAGATCAATCGAATCATTTAACGGCTTGCGAGAACTGCGTCTGAGTCCAAACAGCAGCTTCACTTGGCGCTAGAACCAAGATAACATCTCCAACAGATGTGTGAGGGTTTAATGAGAATCATTTAATGTGTTAACTGTTAACAAGGCTGAGAATATCATCCATATAAACAGCAAATTATGTTTGTGGAGGCAACAAGCACAGATGTTGAAAATAATTGCAGGAATTTCCAATTTAACAGATGTGTAAATCAACATTCAGACCCAAATCAGGACACCCAATAACGCTTCCAGGCAAAAGAAACATGAAAATAAATAATCATGCATATTTTGTTTCGTAACACTGATAGCATCACCGAATAAAAACAAAAGTCTTTCTGTTTACGATATCTTCTTCGATCAGCATATAAATATTAATATGGGCGTAACCATGTCATGATACATTTAAGAAGATTAATCATTTGGTGCCCAATTCTCTTTAAATTTTAATTGTGAGCTACGTTTGTGCTCGTTGTGTTGTGACTTGTGCTATCGAGCACATGTTGGCAATTACTGAAGTCAATAGAGGATGCAAGCATTCGATCGTGATAGTGGTGTGACAAACGTATGGAGCGGGCGTCGGCGACGGCGGCTCGCGAGTCGCGGCCTACCTCGCCCATAAATCTAAAAGCCGGGCCGAAAGGACGCGTGCAGCCCTTTATTATACCGAGACATGATTGGCCTCAGGCGCTCGAACCAAACGAATGCACTCTTAGTAACGACCGTCTCGTATCTCTGCGACTTCACTTTCCGAGAGGGTTTTTCTCTTTTTGGAACCGCAGCGATTAATACCTCAGTCCTCAAGTCGAGCGCCAGAGTTCAACGTATCACGCTCAAGGTCGCGGCTAACGGTCGCACAAACCGCGAATACAATAGTCCACGGTTTAGCAACATAATTGTTCCTTCACGATGGCTACGTGCGACACCGGATTGTAAACAAGACATGTGGACCCGAGTGCGACGTGCATACTGATGGCCGGGGAAACACGCGACCCTAGCGATCGTAACACTTTTTGCGATTACTGAATGCCATCATTTTTGTAGTGAGAATCTGATCTATCGGTGCTCGGGACGTAACAATTGTGTCTACATCAGACGTCGCACCAACGTCAATAATGTACGAGCTCGTAAATACGTCTCGAGCACGACTGCTATTGAATGCGGCAACAAGAGAACGAAATGTAAATCGAACATGACATCCGGGTGCGAGTTCAAGCGAGCATCACCGCGGATTCAAAATGGAAACATTCACGGACGCCGCTTAATCTCATATCGAATCAATGAGATTGTACTGGCGAGAGCACGCCCGGGGTCGGGTCACCGTGCTAAACGGCGCAACAACTCGAATTACCAACCAGTCGGTAGTTAAAACCATAAGAATAGGTACGTGACTACATACTAGAACTGCTGTCATAACTGGCATATGAGCGATTTTGAACCTTATATCATCGTGATAAGGATTCTTGAATATTTTCCATCAACACTGTTTGAATGCCGTGAGTCATGCGAACTTTATTTTTAATGAGGTTTAAAGTCAATAAACTTTTATTAAGTTTTTCTGAGTTAGCATCTCGATGTCATTTTTGGAGCTGCCTGCAAACGACCTTCTGATTGTGCAGTGTAATTGGCAAATATTTGTGGTGCACTAACTCCTGTGTGTTGACACTGACGTGCAAACTCAGGAGTGAATCGTAATCTGGTGGACAGATGTATGGAGTGACGGAGAGGCGCACGAACACTCTGATCTGTGCTCCAAATCTGAGTCGTGGTCGCGCCACTCAGCCATTATATGCAAATCGTAAAGCCGTTCTCTCAGACACAAGTTTAGGACGACAGCGATAACTAATTTGGTATCGACCATAGCCGAGAGCCGGCTGAGCCGTTCCGCTTTTGTACAATCAGTGTTTAGATCTTGGTGTCATTATTGAATTCCAAATAACTGTCTGGATGACAGATAAGTATAAGGTACGACTATATTATTCTTCAATGATTTGAAAACAATGAATGGCTTAAGAAGGCACTCTTGGAATTTCTATCGCAATGTCGCAATACATCATAACAAAACATTGTTGCCTCCCAAAGCTGGTAACTTAAACCATAGACAAATACTTCTTAAAATAAATAACGATTGGGCAACGCGTGTCACCCTATTGTGACAGAAAGACACGCTTTAAACGTTAAAACGTTCAAAATGAACGCCTCTTGAATTCACCCAGAATATTTCTCTGAATAATTGAGCAATCTTATTATGTATGTGAGAATGACATGTCGTTTGCGATTTTGTTTTAGAAAGCGAATAAACAGATTGTATAATGTACAGTAATAAAGACATTTATACGTAAACAAGCACGGGGCGAAAGCTACATTTATTAAGCAAGATAAGTTTCAAACTAGAAACATTACTTTAAGGAGATTATAGTTTGTACATAAAGTACAATCTTGAGCAATATTTTCAAGATTATATTGAGTTCTAAGCAAAAATTATGGAAGCCAACGAACTGGAGTTTACTCGACAGGTAATGTAATGGTTGAATAGAAAATTAATTAAGTAGACCTAAAAAAGATTTAAAACAACGTCAGTTTTAGCGACAGCTGCAAAAACGAGAACACAAAAAGGTTAGTCTGGTCACAGATAAAATAATACTAGCATAGACTGGTGCAAAAACAGCGGATCTATTGTTAAAAATAGTCCAATATCCTAAATTGTTTCATGCTTGAAATTTCGCAGAGCTCTTGATAAAATTCGAACGGTACAGCCTAGGATCCCGTGGCGGTATATTTACGTGTTGGTGGGAAAGAGGCTTGGCTCGCAGCTCGCATGGCCGCCTGGGAGCCCTCGAGGCTTCGTTCTCGATTGGGCTCGCGCCACCGCCCCGGGCACTCCGACCTGGCCTAACCACCGGTTCTTGCTGCCTTTTTACATTGGAAACAATGTTGGTAATAATAATGTGTAGTATGATAGAATTGAAATTGGTTTATAATCGATTACAAATGCGGTTTGAGGTTGTGATTGGTTTTGTGCTGTCTGTGAATGAGGAAGAGTGTGATACAATATTTGATGCTTGTAATGCTTTTTGGCTACAGTTTTATGGGCGTTATTCTTTGTTAAATTACAAACTCATATTAGTATAACAAAGATCAGGCTAGGACTAATAAAAAATACCTTGTTTTACTTTTATAATAAGTCATGTCATAATTCGATATTGGTATTAATAAATACATTATTTGGTTCAAGTTAAGCTACTTTTCTATTTGATCTGTGTTCACATATCAGTGAAATACTGAGCTGATACCTCAAGGCGTCTGAAATAAATAGAGTTCGGCACACAAACTTAACATTTTATGTGAATGCGAGATTGAAAAGAATATTTACTTAAGCTTTATAGAATATAATTTATGTGGTTTTAAAGAAATAGGCAGATGTTATGTTTGAATTAATTAAAATGATATTATCAAATTAATTTGATTATACCATTATTATTTGGCAAGGCTAGTTTTAAAGCTAATCTTATTATCATAATATATAGCTAATTCCTAGTGTGGGGCAAAGTTTAAAAAAAAAAAAAAAAAAAAAATAAAAAAAAAAAAAAAAAAAAAAAAAATTATGTTGTAGCCGCTACCATCACCTTATTAGCAAATAACAATCTAGATACAGGAAATATAAATTAACGTATACAATAATACAGTTATCACTAACCTAGATAGCCAAGAAACTTACAAATGAAGCAGTTATAGAAATAGGGCTTGCAATAAAACTATTATGAACTCTTATTAAAGATTCAGATATGCAATCGAGAAATAGTGTCGATGGCGTTACATACATATGTATATATTCAGCATGTACTATAGAATTTATAGATGTGATATTGTGCATAGTTCTTTATGACACAGGAAATCTTGGGAACCAAGCCGTGATTTAAGATGTGTGGACTAAGACATCGCTGATGTTGAAGAAAATTATAATATCGCCCACATTTTCCCAAAATAAATAAAAGTAAGTGGTACTAATATGAAATGTATTGGATTTGAAGACGGCAATAATATTTTATGAGTACAATACTTTGTGATCGGAAATAGCTAATTCATTATGAATTGAATGAATCGCTGTAGGAAATCGAATCGTTCCAAATGAAGACGAAAAAGTGTTCGTAAAACTATACTGTAATGAATTATGATATCAAAACTAATTTGATATGATGACTCACAACAATCAAAAACTTGATTGATTTGTGAATTCATACCTAAAAATAAATTTCTACATTCCTTACAAGTAAAAGGTCGTTCGTAGAAATTACATCAATATGAGAACCTGTGGTCAATCAAATGGGACTTTTTATACAGGTAACACTACAGGTATAAGTAACACCTTTTTTGTTAAAGTCCGAGACATCGAATAGGATATAAAATATGCAAATAGATATGTGAATCGAAGAACTAGCGCTAGATTTTGAATAGGAATATTGCAGTTACCATCTGATTACCTTGATAAGTGGTGCTTTAATATTTTGAATTGCTATTTAAAGTTTAACGACCGTGCATCTTCAATTCAAAGGTCCATGAATTATTAGGACTTACCATTATCTACGATAATATATAGGTTTTTCGACTGTATATAGAGCAATTAGACAAAGTTATATATTCCTAAAATCCAAATTTATCTTGATCCCTCAAATCTCTCATCATCAACATCTCTTAGAAAGACGTGTGCTCTCACACACGTCTTTCTAAGAGACGCTTGCGCAGAGGCCTTGTCGTGGGCAGCTCACGTGTAGATGCTATCAGAGATAATGATATAATGTGACGCACCATCACCCGTTTAGATGGATTTATAGATATTCAAAATTTCATAGAATAACGTTGTCTTTGCTGTTGCTAAAATGAATAATTTCGTCTTTTTTATAAATTCATCTATATAATTTTTATATAGGGTTCACAATGATTAGCCTTACCGATTAGCAAAATTTAATCAAAGCGCTATAAAATACACAAGACAGAAGAAAACAAAAAAATACGTCACTTAAAAATAACAACAGATATAAAAATGTCTCAAAAAAAGTAATGGATAACCAAAGAGCTAACCGCGAGATTAATTCTAGATCGAAAATCGGTAGCAGATCAAAAGCGTATCGACATTGACCTTAACTGCGCGGGCGCAGTACGAATTGATTCAGATCCAACCAATGGGGGCGCGACGATTCTCAAACATGGCGGACGATGACCCGACGCTGGACAATTTGCATACCTAGTTGCATCACCAGTCATAACTAGTTTGATGATATGATTTGTTCCACTGATTGTGTGGGAGATTACAATCATGGGGCTAGAGCGACAGTTATTATTATAAGATGGACTAGATAATTGTGAATGTGGGAGGGAAGTACCTATATTCTATGCTATTTATTTTTTATTGTTTTACAAATCAGTGCTAACACCAATATTATAGAATCATAATATGATAATATTAAAACAGAGTACTAAAGTGAGAGGGATAATCTAGACGATATGCCAAAATCCGAGCATAAGTGATATGACAAAGTCAAATAATGAAATCACAAATAGACCGCAAACAAGTAAACAAGACAGCAAGGTCATTTTAATATCCCACAGATTTCAAAATTAGGTCTTGTTAAGTACTATTGTTAAGTATGAATCATCAACAGGTTAGACCGAAGAGTGGGCAGGTGACCGCCCAGCTTTCAACCTGTCATAATTAAAGAGGGTTGCCGCTTTGTACGGGTAATTAGCTTTATTTGAGAAGACGATTATAATTCAAATGGATATATTCTATTGGTAATTTATGATGGGCGGAAGAAAAAAAGACGAGGTAATAATTGTGTGGACTTTTTTTCGTTTTGGGTTATTAATATGAAGGTTTAATTATACTTGATAAAATGGTTATAATTATTAGCGTGTTTAACTTATAGTAAAGCCAAATATCAGACTTAATTTAACTGATTCATAAATGTCACCCTATATGCCTCTTTAAAGAGCCATCAAAACAATATCAAAACTTTCTGTTACAATACATCTTTCTCATATTTCATAAAACCCTAATGAGCCACCTCAGTCCTCAATTACCCACAAATTAAAAGTTATGGAATAATCCAATCGTAAACTCACACACTAATAAAGTTCATAGCACTATCCATCTTAGGAGACCAATTTGTGCACCAAACGGGTTCGGGGCAGTAAAGGCTTCTAATAGATTAACACTTATAAAGGCGGGTAACGAAAATCAAAAGAGTTTATGGCCCGATAGATCTAATATTTCTAATAACAATCCTACGGTTTCATATTTTTTTACGACGTAGCACGATTATGTGAATATTCACGAGTTGAACTGAGAAAATATCCTTTGGTGAGTCTCGATTTGTAAGTCGGTGTGATTTTTCTTGTATTGCAGTTTTTTTGTTTCTACTGTTTAAACATTTGTTTTTACCTTGGATCCCTATGGCTCTTCCTCCCGTGTTGTCCCACTGCAGGGCTAAGGCTTCCTTCCCTCTTTCAACTTCTGCTATATGTGTAACTAAATCATAAATTTTATGATTGCAATAGTCTAATACATTAGTCAGATTTCTCCTTAGAAGAAGACAGTTGTCGTAGACTCCTGTTCTTCTTTTTACAATGCATCGTAACAATCAAACCTTAGTGAATCTAGTGAAGTGGAGCTTCAAACGGTACTAAGTCTGATGCTACCCGGATATTGTTTTACAGCTATGGACAATCACATGGTTTAAAGATGGCTCTGTGCATAAGTAATTACACGTTTCTAGGATTCTAGACTAACATCAATTTGGACTATTTTCCACGGCTTTGGAAGTTTGTTCCACCAATACTTGCCTAATGAAACTTTTAGTGGTCAAAATATTGTTACCGACGATATTGCTTTCATTTCGTTCTTTTTTTACAGTCTTATGGTTCACGATCCGCTTATGGTACTTATGCGTTAAGAAATCCATCGTCATAACGATGGCTTTCTTAACGCATAAGTACCGTCTACGGATAATTTTCTCGTCTTAAGGAATTAGTGGTTAATCCGAATTTCATGATTGACGCTTAAGCCGCTTTGGGTGCTATCAACGATGACCGTCAATTTGACGATATGCGTACAGGTTGCATTAAGGGATTTTGAATTTCAGTTTCTTTTTTAGTGTTATTTGAAAATATGAGCACTTCATTCATAAGGGGTCTGTTTCTGGTCAGATTCGAGTAGACATTCTTTTCATCTCTCTGATACGTTACTATTTCAAATAATAAAAGAGAGTTTTATAGAAATTACAGTTAATAAGAGGCATAATTTATTGGTACATTACGATGTAAATCAGAACATTGGCAACTCGAACACGTCCCACCTTCGAATTAACCTAAATGAAAATTCATAGCCAGATTATCATCTGTAAAAATGATAAACCAAAGTGTCCCATTAAACCTCTAAGACAAATACATACAAAGATTTAATGGGGACTACATTAGTGAAAGATAAAGCTGAATGAGATTGAAATTCAATACCAACCTCATCGACCAATCAGGGACCGTTTTTTAATTCTTCCTATCTGGTGATTGGTTGAAATCTTGAACACATCCTTCGATGCATTCTTGCTTGAAGCAGTATTTATTTGTTTTTTTTTATTCATTACAATTGCGGGGGCTTATTCAAATGAACGCGGTAATCGGTCGTCGGCACCGTATTAACGCTTTTTACGGCGTTTTTGGGTCTAAGCGAGGTGTGAAAGCGATTCTGATCAACTACACTAGAAATTGACTGTATTTCTGGGACTTTAAGACATTTTTATTTTACAGATCCGTAGTCAAACTTCTAGTACCGAGCTTTATAAAATTATTTTAGAACATAAGCATTTACAAGTATGGATATCGATTGAGATATTGTACCATTCATATACGTTACAGATTGTATATATGCAAATAAAAATCATCATAGTGAACTTATGGATGATATGATTCAGTAACAAAATTCTGTCTATGTACGTTTACAACTTTACATATATGAGACTTGGCTAAACCTTCTTGGTTTTATCACTAACCGCTTCCATCTCTAAATTTGTACCATCTACAGAGTGTTGTTTGACCGAAAACAATTTTAATTTTATTAACATTCGAGCACTGGCTTGTTTCAATGACGATATCAGGAATACATAATTACTAATGGACATACCACCAAATTGGAAAGACCTTTGATATCACGTGGTCTTATTATCTCTTGAATAAATTTTAATATATCAAACATTCTGAGGACTATTAAAAATTAAGTAGCGTACAATAAATTTTCACTTTTACGATGTTGTATTTTTATATGTTCGTATTATTAGATGTGAGATTTTTCGCAGTACCTTATTTGTATGGCTTAACGTGTGATTTATTGTGATCAAATAATAATTAATTTAATTTAATCCGAAAGTATGTATATATTTATCATAATCACGTAGCAACTTAAGCTATAAACTCATAAAGAGCTAAAGTCATCATAAAAATGCAAACGTTGAAAATTTGTTTATTTGCTATCAGACTTGCCAATAACAAAGCTAGAATAAGAAGAAATATAAACTTACAAACGCTCATTTACAATCAAGACAACGTAGAAACGAATAAACACATCATGTTTACACAGCAAGCAACAATATTATGACGCATCAAAGAACACAATCGATTGATACTCCACTCGATCAAAACCAAACCTCAGTCAAATCGATACCTGCTCGGTTCAACTTCAGAGAAGCATGAACACTTTTTTCTTAAATAAACATCCAAGGAATCGATTTGGAACTTCATCTCTGAATATTTACTTAGTAACAGTCCGTTTTAAGAAATCGATTATAATATTACTTGTAACTCTCTAAAATCAACCTTCATTCGTTAATCACAAAGTTGAAACTTCGTTGAATTTAACTCTTTTGATTTATTCAAAATACTTGATATAGGAAATTAACCTTAAATTACTGTGAGTAAAGATGCAATTCAGCTTGGATGGTGTTATGGTCAACTATGACATCCGTAGTGAAGATTTCGGAACAAGACACGGAACGGAAAGATAACATACCATTGAACTGCAAGCTTCGGAACAGGAAACTAAAGAAATACACTTTCAAAGCAATCAAACTTGATTTAGAAAGCAATCGCTGATTGTAAAATTGTTAATAAATTCTTCTTGCTTACATAAGTCAAAAATTATATCAATTGGAATTGATTTAGTTTTAAAATTGATATAATTTATTTGTTTTTTTGTACGCGTATATTAGCTTTATGTAATTTTTATTAGTAAGATGTTGAAATTAGTGTTCACTTTTAAAAGATCTGATGAATTTATTGAGGACTAGTTAGTAAAAAAGCCAGCCAAGTGCGACTCGGACTCACGCACGAAGTGTTCAGTACCATTATCGCTAAAAACTGTAAAAAAAAATCACGTTTGTTGTATAGGAGCCCTACTTAAATATTTAATTTATTCCGTTTTTTAGTATTTGTTGTTATAGCGGCAACAGAAATACATCATCTGAGAAAATGTCAACTGTCTAGTTATCACGGTTCATGAGATACAGCCTGGTGACAGAGAGACAGACAGACGGATGGAGTCTTAGTAATAGGGTTCCGTTTTTACCCTTTGGGTACGGAATCCTAAAAAGAACAGTCATGGAACATCATTCTTATTCCAAAATACTACCGAACTTTAGCAATACAAAATAAGGTAATCACCAAACTTAAAGTTCATCTAGTTAATTACAAAATCCAATCATCGATCACCATAGGGCGTGGTGACCATGCCGTGCTCAAACATAGCGAGTAATAACAGGTTAAAGATCAGACACAATGTGTTACTGCGAACTGTACCTACAGACATACACACAGACCGACAATTTCATGTTGAAAATACTACAAAGGCAGTAAACAGTAAAGGGATAAAATAAGTAATTGCATTTTGAGTTGAGTTGTAAAGGTCAGTTGGGAATATGGCATAATTTGTGGCCAGGTGGCATCTGGTAAACCACACGCAGGAGCGCTAAATATCGAGGTCAATATTGGTTTAAACGTGCGTTTTACAAATGCTTTGGGATGAGGATGTTGAAATGACGACAAGTACAATACTCAGGTCAAGAAAAACTTGAATGACGCGCAAGAAACTCATTGTTCCTCACTTCATGGAATCGCAATGTTATCAAAACATACAGAAATGTCATTCCGATCAATCCATTTAAAGGTCTCAATTAAAATTCTGCGTGCGCGCATTACTCAGTCGAATCAATCACGCTGATTGGTGGCACGGCGTAATAATTTACAATACCAATCGTTTTCAGGTGCAATAACTTCCAATTAAGGGCCGTCATGTCCGAGATGGTCGATCAGACAATGGTGAAAGATACGACAGCAAAAAGCCGGTCAACTTCTGTGAAAAACATTGTTTCTACATCTGATTTCATTGGTACCTATAACTTTAGTCCATGAGATGAAGGGACAGTTACAGAAACATTTATTTACAGTCATAAGATACAAAACGGTTCGATACGTGGAACAATAAATAGAGACACTGATAGAAGCATTAAACTTAAGATCTTTTTGAAGGCAGCACTCAAAAACAATAGACGTTGTATTCGATTGAAGAAGACCCTGTATGCTTGAAATATAGAGTCAACATTGATACCTGTAAATAAAAGTTCCTAACAAGTCGCAGAGAAATTTGATCGAGTTGTTTAAAAGAAAGTACAAAATTAACATAACAACGATAACTAAAAGCAATTAACACGCACAACTAGTCAAAGGGTACATTGTACGTGTTGGAGGTACTAACAAATATATGGAGTGACAGTTAGTGGTACTTAACTTTAATATTCGTTAAATAGAAGCATCAGTTGAAGTGCGGCAGCTGTTAAATATAGTTAATTAGTTATACGACATGGGAATGCAGTTAAATAGAACAGGAGATGATGTAATTTACGAAGTTTTGGATATTAAGTGTTTGACCACGGAAAATGTTATGCTAAGTGAAAGAGAGATCATTTTTCTTTTAGAAGTTTATGACCGAATACCAAAAGATTTTATTACGGACAAATAGCCAAACGTTAATGATGGAATGTAAATATTAAATAAGATATACGATAGCGGCTTACTACTAGTTTCTGAGAAACTGGACCGATAATGAAGGGGAACATTGAATGCTGTAATACTTCAGATGGCCACAATGGATACGTAATTACAAACATAAGATGCACATTTCGAAAATACTTTAATTCTTTTGGACCAGTATCTAAACAAGATACCATAACATCACCACGCCTATTATTCTCAATATCAGCAGAGCCAATTGAGACTCCCATGCTACGTTACCACTTCACGCGCAAACTGATCTCAAGAAAAATAATACAAATATTTTCATGGAACCTTAGCTCACAAGTATCACGGATTTACAATGATCGTGCGTTGATAAACGGTCGATGTTGAGTAAACAGTGGTATAAGGCCATTGGTCACGGTGAGAGAGTAATCTAAATCTGAAATTAGTTTGTTTTTTGTCATAGTATTCGGGAACGTCCCGTCACGTCTTGAGTTCGGTGAGACGTTGAGAGCTATTGGAAATGAAATTTTAGGAGCTACAAAGCTTTGTAATGAAGATGGGTTTGTAAACTTTATCTTTAATGACACAGTATTTGTTTTAGAAACATAACCAACAATCATACATAAACCAAATGATCCAAAACTCGAAAGCAATAACGAACGTGCACAAACTATTCATATGACCGATGACCTCATGACGCATAGGCCATTAAAGGTGGTCTCAAAACAAACGTGAGATAAGAAGAGCAAGCAAAATATGTACATTTCTAAACCAATAGACCTCTTTGGGTAGTTAGTTAGTTAGTGACCCGCCGTTGATATTTACGTAAATCGTTCAGATGCGATGACTGACAAATGATGAGCAT
This sequence comes from Anorthoa munda, assembly GCA_945859665.1. Classification (NCBI taxonomy): domain Eukaryota; kingdom Metazoa; phylum Arthropoda; class Insecta; order Lepidoptera; family Noctuidae; genus Anorthoa; species Anorthoa munda. Next base: position 4,593,532 of record OX243893.1, read on the forward strand.
CATGCTGTGTGGAGCTAAAGTTCAAGAGTTACGTAAAAGTGCTGACATGTGTGATCGAATCGTGATCGTATATAGGCAGAGTTGATTGTAGTGATTTTTTGGTAATTTCACAGTAATATTTGGACAGGTATTTGTTATTGTTATTATGTAAAAGAATTTAAGAAGATTGATTATATATTATTGATTTAAAAATTTTAATATGTCGGTCCACATGTGATTTCTTCGGAGTAATTTTACTTAATCACTAAAAGATAAATGATATATTGAAACTGTCTTAGATTTCTGCAAAGGAACACCTGATTCCGTAACGTAAATATGACTCCAAATTTTTTGACTATATCATTACAAATAATACTAATAAAACATACCATGTATTGGTAATTGATCTATCAATCTAGCCATAATACGTCTGTACCCTAAGCCATCATCCGGTCGTTAGATAAGTTTTATTCACGTCTCCATGAATCATGGTCAGCCGTGTTATTGGTCCAGCACGTGGCTTTGATCTAACTATTGTAATGTACAGCTAGAGGAAGTACCAAAGATACGAGATGGTTACAGTAAAACTCATGAGACGAATAATATTGTAGTTGAAGAATGTTGAACGAGGTAAGGTCATAGAGGCTGTGATGATGCTAAAGATTTAAAACATGATATAGCAAAAGTAATTATGGATAAAAGTTATATAGCAGCACACATTATAAATACTGTCAGAAGGAAGAAACTATAACATTACAATTCAAGCACTTGGATCGGATAACGCAACGAAACACTAATAACTAACATTACTCAAGAAAATAAATAACACAAATTATAAAAAGCCTTTGACATTAGCCACAATAAAATTGCGCCATATTACATCAAACTGTGTGAAACGAAAGCATGCGTGCGCGCAGGTTAACGCTAACACCACACCATTGTTCTCAAGTTGCACTGCTACAGAATTGCGTGATACCACGCTAGTCGGCGAAAGTCGGTAAACATAAATAGGGATGGGCCTTTGTGGGTAATGATTAATCGATTAAATAAATTGACAGTTAGACAGACAGTTAGTGTTATAACAGTACATGGGTGTTATAATGAGAGAATTGCGTTAGGTAACGTCGTGTTGGTATATATCGTGTGCTTTGACTTCAAGTAATATATTTATAGGTGTCGTAAAACTATGGTCAAAAGTCAGGTCGACTCAGGCATACACAAAATTTAAACTTAATTTAAGAATTCTAAGAGAACACTTTTGCCGTGTATAGGTCCTGTAACCAGTCTATAATGAACAACCTACAAATTATTACTACAATAGGAACAACATGGTCAGTCAATTGATGAATTACCAGCTATCTATAACTTTTGTATTCATGCTTTAATTAATGATCGCTGTTCACCAGTCGATGTAGCAACGGTATTGCAACACCATCTAATGCTACAGTTCCATTGCCCTGTAAAGTCTCTTGTCTATTGTTTGCTATCTGAATAAAATTAATATTAAATGTTCTTTGTTTAGAGGGTCATGTGACTATGAGAGAAAGGATTACTATGACAAAAAAGAATAGCAGTTCTCATTTATAAAGTAAATCGGTAACAAATTCATTGGCCAGTAGCATGTGTAGATGAATTGATGAGTTGAGACAATTGAAAGGATTTTAAGAAGTTCCCTCTTCTTGGCCGATTTTTCTTCCCACTTCTTATTTTTTTTCTACAATCCCTGCAAATAAATCTAGATTCATTTAAGAAACTGAACATGCGAATGTAGGTACAGAAGCAATCATCAGTCAGACATTATCATAATTACAACCAATAAACAAAAAGCTAAACTGCATCTACAGAACCATCCATTAGTATTGGCCCTTAAAGAAGCCTTAAGAAGGGTTCATTGTGGTCCTTCATATGCTGAAGCATGAGACTTATATATTAGACCATTATCTGAAAACTCCTGATCCAATAGAAATCGAATGGGCTCCTTGCAACCATTTTGAATTAATTGTCAGTCAAAATCACGCACAGGGACATATGTGACAATGCTTTGATTCAGTTAAATACCAACATAATCTCGTTTTACAATAACAAACGACGCAAGCGCAAGACAGGGTATTTCTAGGGTTGCCTGAGCTGTAGGGACTGTACCATAATCGTAACAAGATTTTATACGACATTAATTACTTTTAACATGCTTAGCTTTTGTAATTTGCTTAATCTTGTTACTTCACGTACATTTACAAATACATATTTCGTATGTTTCATCAATATCTTGTTGTCGTCCTTGGATTGTACAGGATATATGCTATACCAACCTTAATTTTATTTTATTTACAAAGATAAAAGTATATACAGTGTATAAAATACTTAAATAACTAAAACTAAAAACCTATACACTTTAACCAAAAACTACTCACTAACTAACACAAAAAATATACTTAACTAAAATATGGCGTCGAAATACTCCTCCACATCGTTCCCCACTGGTAATGTACCCAAAAGGCTGGCAGCATTGCCACGTTGTATGGCAATGCTTATTCTCTGACCAAGGTAAAAGCCAGCCCTTGGGTCACGCGAAGTGTCAACTAGGCGTTTGGACAGATCTTTAAACAAAGCGTGAGCACTCGGACCCCACGGACCAAGAGTTTCAACCCCAAACGGCTCGAAAATATAACTACCGATTAGGTTATTATATTTCCGCCGCTTGAGGTTCTCTGCAGCCGCAGCGGCAGCGCCAGCACAGCACGATGAACTCGGAAGATGGGATGGCGCAAGAGTATCAACACAAGTAGCGTCCCATACTAAAGGCCTACCCATCTTCCATGGAAACAAAGACATCCCGTCCGGTCTTTTGCCATCGTCGCGTGCCAGGCCATGGGGTTCTAAAACAGCCGGAACGCCGTCGGTGACGAGATCACGTCGGATGATGTCGTTTAAGTTTCCGTGCCGAGCGAAGCGACCCGCACTTCGGCTGCATGAAAGTCCGTGGTGACCGAGGCTGTTGACAACTTCGCCGCAGTGGCAACGATGTGGAGAACAGCAGGGAGCGCCAAGACGTAGGGAAGCAGCGAGGCGGAAAGTAGTGTCGTCAAACAAGGTGCCTATGTTCGACGACGGTAGTGCGTGAAGCCAGAGGCCCGACTCCCACTCACCCACAGCCAGCAGGCGAGCACGCTCGAGTGGCAGAAGTGGCAATTAGGTGCTCCAGAACTGCTCTGCAGAGCGGCTCATCCCACCGTCTCTGGGAAGATGGGTAGTCGGGGGGATTACAGTTCGGACAAGCGAGTCTCCAAGCACCAATAGCCTCGGTGAAGCACGGCACATCAAAATTTTAATCAGTATGGGAGCTAGGATATTCCTGATTAATTTCTCAGTACCGTGGACCGAGGATATAAAAGCCGGTAAACTAATACTTGAAATTTTGCGGACGCCGAGGCCTCCCATACGGATGGGAAGAGTAGCTTGAGCCCAAACTCGGTCGTCCATGGCCACATTTAAAATTAAAGTTAATGTATGACGGATAATTTGGTCCATTTTTTCTAAAAGAGGAAGGTGCTTCCATAGATGGGAAGCACGAAGGAAATATGATAATTTTGGGCCAAAACAACAAAAGCGAATTATGGTGATGGCCGAATGCATGTTAATTTGGAGCAATCTTTCCGAAATGTTGTTGTTGTTAATTACTATTATACTATATACTTATCAGGCAATAATGTACATATTTTAGAGTGATGACTATTATCATTGCATTCATAGACCTTTCTAAAGCCGAGAATTTATATTTTAGCACATTAACCGCGTTTAAAGCAGCTTCTTTTTTAATATTGACAAGTATCTTAGCAACTACATCTTTCCCGAATGACTGACCCTAAGATTCTAGAAATATTTTTGTATATCTAATCCTTGATCGCGATACTGTTGTCGCCCTAAAGAACTAGTACCTGTGTTACAGTGTAGTTAAGCTAATTAGCAAAATATACCAATTCAATAGATCACTTGTTTTACAATGTAGTCTAGCTTAATTGCAAAATAGGGTTTTACAATGTAATAATGAGCTTAGGTGGCCAAAAATAATGTTTAAGGACTAGAAGGGGGGGTTGGGAGGCAGTTATATGGAATCACAGGACAAGGCAGTCGCGGTGAGACCTATTAGCGAGTGCCTTCGAAATATTAAAGAATTGTGAAATTATGGTGCCTTATTATATGAAATCTGTGACAATTGTGAATAAGTACTTTTAATAAACATATATTACCGGTCCACTTTTTTGATTCTTTTACAATAGTGATGCCAGCCCTATTGATACCAGTCGTGATCCACCATCGCTATTATTTCATTAAACGAATAATTGATAGTTTCAGATGTTGTAATACAGTTTAAATGGATAGCTCGTGTTACGCGCTATGGTCCTAACAAGAACCATATTAAGAGTACACTATGTTTTGTGACGTAGTAGAATGATATTGTGAGTCTTAATAGTCAATGAACAATTAAATATAAAAAGTCTATTAAAGGCAGACCGTTGAAGAGAAACCAAGGATTTGAGAATTGATTAGAAAAAGATGATTCTATAAGAGGTGACAAAATAAGAAAGGTAATTACAGAAACCTTTAGTAAGGTTGACATCTTAGATTCTACTAAGATAGTTGACCAGATTAAACTAAAGTGTGCTATCACTAAAGAAGCTATGAAACGTATTGTTAAGGCAATCTAAACTTCACTCAACCTAAGCCTATCCCAATCTCCCCGATACCGTTCCGTGAGTGGCAGAGCTAGCATCACATACATGCAGTCTGATTTACCAATACTATTTAAACGTAGTGAATGAGTGATTAAATAACTCGATACATCATGGTCTTAACAAACGCATTGTTGCCTCGAGGGGATCATAAGAGCTATTCGTTAAGAGTTGATCTTCAACGATGATGATGATGGTTCCGATATTCAAGGCAGAGAATCGATCAGAATACTGCAAGAGTTTGTAAGTTTTTGTTTCTGAAGTTTTGAAGGAGTGGCTGGAGCTATCAATTTGTATTCTGCAAATCAAGATTTTCAGTTTTTAGCCAGAAAAAATGTTAATAGAATGAATATTGCTTATAAAAAAATACAAAAGGAGATTCTGGCAAAAATGTTTAACGTTACAATTTAAATAACTGTAAGGTTAAGAAATTAACTTCGTTTGAACCCTTCGTGCTTACTCATGTGGTCTAAGACCATTAAGACATATGACTGTAAGATAAAAACATGGCGACCGAATGAGACGTGCTTCATGCATCGAGATAGGCGCGAGCGCAGGTGAATTTTCACGGAAATCGTACCAGAATATCATAACCATTTCTATATCCTCTATGACTTAGAAACTAAGGTTTGTTTTCCTAAAGCAATGAGAATTTCTGTGGTTGTAAAGTCGGCACTTTTTAGTAGAAGACCAAGTTCTTTATTACTTACGCTGTCGTCAAGATAAAGCGTGATAATACGACAAAGGTTTTTTATATAACTGTTTTATTATTAGTGTTCTCAAGTGTTCTAAGAAGGAAGTAACTGTTGTGGTCAAAGTTGTTGTTTTTAGTGGTAATGTTGAAAATTCTCATAATTTTCTCTTCCTTCAAGAGTGTAAAGTTCTTGCGCATGATGGGCTAATTGAAAACTGGTGACGAGTTTATATATAAACCATTGCCTTTGAACTGTAAATAACCCTCATTTGAAACTGCTAGATGATTTGTGTCTATTTGTCGGGACTAATGTCAATATCGTGCCGATCGTAAATAATGTGTTCCTATAGATTCAAAATCGTTACAGTAAACAGATAGATTGCGCTTTGTTTCAACCCCAACAAACATTTTGGCGCTAAGGGCAACCTTTTTTAGCGCTCATAGTATTATAAATGAGATATAAGAGCTCCGATAATAACATTAGATTCTACTATGGTGTGTATATTTTGTGTGCTCTGGCTTGTGTCAAATAAATGTGTTTTCTTTCTTTCTTTTTCTTTTTCTTTCTTTAAGGATAAATAATTAAACCTTCAAGAGGAATATCAGTTACAAAGAAAATTTTTATTACTTAAGGCGGTAGCATAGAGTTGGTGGGAACCATTATATAGCTCACTCTTATAACTTTAAGAAGCGTAAAAAACTGTAAGCAATTGTAAGGTGTCTACTAACACTTACTAACGGCTGATGTCTTTAAACAGAGTTAGTTAGATGCTTCGTAACACCTTAAGGTTTACTGTTATAGCTATAAGAATCGTAAAACACTTAAAGTAATTGTAAGGTGTCTGGTAACACTTACTAACAGCTGATGTCCTTAAACAGAGTTAGAAAATACTTTGTATCACTTAAGGAGTGCTATGGAACCCTAAGAGTTAACAAGAAAGCTATTAGTATCATAAAAGTGTTAATTATAAATCTTATAGAGCTGGATGCGGCAAGAGTCAGATACCACCTTTAAACCATTAACGATTGTATAATGGGGTTACTAAGTCAACCTTAAGTAATACAGTGGTGTTTTTAATTCTTTTATACGGCCATAAGCAATATGTGCAAACATTATAACTCTTAATTATTACTTTACGTCGAGTTATAGAATTTCATATCACCTAAATGCATTTAATATAACCTTACCTCAAAAATTACGTTTTGTTACAATATTTTTAATATTTTTGTTTCCACCATGCAACCATGGAAAGTTAAAAAAAGAACCGGTGGTGTTAAGAGAAAAGCTTCCAAAGAATTCAAAAATATAATTGAATCATCGCGAAACTACCATAACGAAATTTCATCAATTGAAGAAAAAAAGGATGACATTGTGACAAGAGAAGAAATACGTGTAGTGGAGAAACATTGTTTCGTAAATCAAAGTCCTAGAATAGATTATGATGTGATTCCACGGAACAGTCCTCATATCAATATAAGGTACCGATTTATATCAAGCGCAAACAACAAATATACAACAGGGTTCCGTACAACAGGAAACTGATATGACGAATGATGAGTATAACATTTTGTTTCCTCTCAGTAGTTCAAATACCTCAGACGACGAGCAAGACTGTGAATATACGCAAAACATAAATTTAAAGAATGATTTACGAACATGGGCTGTACAAAAAAACATAGGCCAAGCAGCTTTAAAAGATTTGATTGTAATTTTAAACAAAAGATTTTACCATCTGACCCTCGAACGATTTTACAAACACCGACAGAAGTTTGTCTTAAAACAATCGAAGGTGGTGAATATTGGCATCATGGGATTGTCAAGCCATTATCAAATATACTTGAAAATTGTGTACCGCTGCCAAAAAATATCCACCTGAATATCAATCTTGATGGCTTACCTATTTTTAAAAGCTCCAAATATGAATTCTGGCCTATTTTGGCTAACACGTACGAAGGTGGCAGTGGTCCATTTATTATAGGTATTTATTACTGAAAAGGAAAACCTAAAGACCTAAGTTTATTTCTAGAAGATTTTGTTAACGAAATGAGCTACGTGTTAGATCAAGGAGTTTGTATTAAGGGCACTAATGTGAACGTGAAAATAAGATGTTTTATTTGTGATTCCCCTGCACGGGCGTTTATTAAAGGTTGGCTTATTTGCTTGCACATAGTGCTTTGATTTAAATAGATAATGCGTTTCGAATAGTACGTATAGGTATAGACATTTGATTTATTAACTTAATGATATTTTATTACTGTTGCAGGTGTTTGTAATTTTAATGGAAAGCACAGTTGTTTAAAATGCAGAACCGTAGGGGATTACTCACACATATCGCATACTGTTGTATTTTCGACAAGAAAGTCTTCTCCAAGAACTGACGAAAACTTTAGAAGAAAGATGTATGGAAGTCATCAGAAAATGGATTCACCGTTATTAAAACTACCTATTGACATGATTGAACAAGTTCCTGTTTCAGATTCGTTGCATTTGATTCATTTGGGAATTATGAAAAGATTGCTAATAGGATGGAGGGACGGAAATTTTGGTAACCTTAAGACAAAGTGGTGCGCACAAGATATCGAGGATGTAAATATGTTTTTAAACCAATGCAAACTTCCATCTGCAATCCACAGAGCAGTAAGAACTCTAGATTGTCTTGCGTACTGGAAAGCAAGTGAATTCAGAACTTTCTTACATTATTTAAGCATAATCATATTGCCATATGTCTTTCGCCCGGACGCTTATCGTCACTTTTTGACTCTATTTTGCAGTGTTACAATATGCTCTTCTAAAAATTACAGTCACTTGCTGCGACTTGCCAGGGAGATGTTTGATTATTTTGTTGAAAATTATAAACAATTTTACGGCGCAGATTATATCACTAGTAATGTCCACAATTTGTTACATGTAGCCGATGAAGTGGAAAGGTTCGGGCCATTGCCAACATTTAATGCCTATCCTTTCGAAAATAAATTATATTTGATAAAAAACATGCTAAGGCAGGGGAACAGACCACTTTCACAGGTAGCGAAAAGATTATGTGAGCAAAATAAAATAGTTGCACCTTTACCAAAAAAAAATTCAGTTACCTTTTATAACTAAGCACAAGAATGTAACAGTTCTTCACTTCGAGCACTTCGTATTATCTTGCAAGTGTAGAAATAAATATTTTATGTCACTTACCAATGATATCATTGAACTTAAATATATTAGAGTCGAAGATAAAGAAATAAATATACACGGCAAAGTAATATCGGAAAAATCTATAGTTTTTGAGAAACCAATCAGGTCATCGTTCTTGAATATTTACAAAGCCAGTGAAAGCAGCTTAATATCGTCGAAAGAAGTTATATTATATCCTAAAGATGTAAAATGCAAATTAGTTTGTATTAACAACAGTGGTTTTCTGTACTTCTTACCTCTTTTACATACAGTGTAAAAATAAAACTTATTATTCTTTTAAAAAAATTGTTTTATTCAAAATATCTTTAGTATTACAAAGGAAATAACATAATCAGCCAAATAATCAGTCAAAGTTTGAGCATAATTCCTCAACATTTCTAATTGTACTGAGCCCGTTTTGCATGATCATTTGTGTGGGTATTCAGTTAAAAGCCCTTTCACATCTGCTACCCAGCACAGTACGCGCGACTGTCAGTACATTACAGATGTGAAAGGACCAACAGAATCATACAAGCAACCGTACAAACAACCATACAATAATAATATAATCATACAAATAACCATGCAAATGAAAATTTGTATGATGGCTAACGAAATAACCAGTAGTTACCTAATCACAAAATTCTAAAAATTCTAATCTTTTAAATAACTTTTACATTTAATTATAGTTAGTTCAATGTTAAAGTAATAAAAAAACAACAAAAAACAATCTCAATAGAAAAATAAAAATTTCTTCAAAAATCTAAACAAAAAAAAATCTTCAAACATTATTTATGGCACAATAAATATATTATACCTACTGATAAACGATAACTACGCGCATACATTATCCATCAAAATTAAGATCATCTCGCTTGTTCACCGTAACGGCCGTTTATACATGGCCCATATACATGGCCGTTTACAATAACAATGCTTGTCTGCACCCTATCCATGAGATAATAATTATATACAAACAAAAGACAAATAATACTGATTTGGATGTAATTGTACAGGAGAGTGTGCACCATAACCATAATATACATAAATTGTACCTACTCCTCATGAAAACAATCGTAATAAAACTAAAAACTTACAATCAATAAATGTTTCAAAGAGTGAACCGTAAATGTTTCAAAGAGTGAAGCGATTAGCATTTTTATTTTTCTGCCGAATTTTCGTTATTCTTGCAAGACGGTTTTCTTCTCTTTTCTTCTTAGATATTTTTGCAATTTTCCTTTTTGGCTCGCATTTTCCATTCTTAAAGTTACTAATAAATGATGTTCTTGGTTCATTACCATTATCTTTGTTTTTCGGTTCTTCAACTTTATTTTGTTTATTTATTACAACTTTATTTATATTGTGTGTGACTGGAACTGGGTGCGGTGTAGAGTAGGTAGGTACTTTAACATCACCACCACTAAGATGTGGGAATAGTTACTGAAACAACAGGTTTTTTTATGTAATAATGTAAAAATACACACAAGTTCAGTTTTCAAACGTTAGCATACAAAATACAAAAAATAATATTGTGTTATAGTAAAAGACAACTTTCAATTCAAAATATAATAGCTTAAGTTACGTTCGTACAGGCTTTTGTTTGCATAATTATAATAAATAATAGAATTTGGAATTATTTGATTCATTCAGTCAAATACGTGATATGTAAAGGTTTTATTCAAACAATAAGAGAACCCTGAAAGTATTAGCTTACAGGTTCACATAGAACCATTACGCAAACTGAACCTATAAAATTGTTGTCTTTTCACTTTTAAAACCATATTGTAGAACTGCAAGTGGCATATAAGTGCTAACAATCATTCTTTAAGCACTATGTTAGGGATATAAGAGTTATCAGCAGCCATAAGTAATTTAGAATTGTCGCCATTAAATAAATAGTTAACCTATAAAAAATATAAAAGAAAAATCTTTTTCTAGTCATTATTGCCCCACTTATTTACTATATTATTGTCAGTTTTCCATTAAAATACCTATAGAAAGTACCAAGAACTATTATTCATCAAAATTGAAATGAAAAAATTACTGAGGCAGTATTTTTTTTCTACATATTATCATCAAATGCAGTTTATTTTTAAGGCGTTTCAAAATTGAGATGAAAACATACACATATTGTTACAGAAAACTTACCATGGCAGTGAATTTTAATAATTATAACACCTTTGCAGTAATCTAAAATACTTAAATTGACTTACCTCTTTTATTAAACATAAAGTCACATTCAAACACTACACAAACACATTTGACGGTAACAAAGCACAAAAATTATGAAAAGAGGTAAATATGTTGGCACTTTAGGTGATGCTTGTTGCTATTAAATAGCTACAATATATTCTTAAGATATATATTGTGTCGAAGAAGCACTAATATGTTACTAAAAAAGTTATTAGAGTGGATTTCATAACTATATTATTACTTTAGCATGCTGTTGTAACCTTTGTATAGCTTATAATACACTTAATGTGGTAAGCACTGCTTCAATAGCACTTTTGTAGCTCTTTATTGTCACTCATTTATCACTACACTATAACTATTAAGTCACTTTAAGCTCTAAAATAGTGGGCCCAAATCAGGGTTATAAGAAAGTTAAAACGCGCTATATCACCAAATGTTAGAGCCTTTATAGGACCTTAGGTTCTTTAAATTCTGTTATATAGCTCATGTAGCACTTATTCTTATCACCTAAATGTTAGTTGGGACAGTCTTTGGCGTCAATTGTCTGTATTAGCTGTCTCGGCAACGTCCTGATTACTGTTTCTTCTCGATATTAGTGCATTATTATTAACTTCAACAGTAAGTTTGTTTCCTTTTTGGTGCAATACAATTACTATCAACGACGTCAATAACGACCTAATCAAAATAAATTATATTTTCACGTTCAACTAAAAGGTTACCGAAAAATGTCTCAATATCGTTATCCATACAATCTTTATCAATTATTTAAATTTCAAAGACACTACATTTGGATTCCAAGACCTTTGTATAGCTATAATGAACGCCATATCAAGATTTTGTATCATTAATGGTGAATATTCTATCAAGATGCAAGCTGACCGTGGTTCCGCCTGCATTTAGCTGTCAATATCTCAATAATCTTGAATGATCGTGCTTATTATATTTATTGGAAATATAATATCATTTAAGCGATGCTCGTTTGAAATATTTCAATTGATATTAAGTTGGTTGCGTAGCGGTTCACATGTTTTGTAAAAGTGTGGACATTGCTAAGGTGATTGAATAAAAATCTGGTAACCCTCTTGAATACTCATCTTCTGCCACTTTACGATCATTATGATCGTAAAGTGGCCTTTTCGTCTCAAAACTGAATCTTTATATTATATAAAGATTCAGTTATGAGACGAAAAGGTCAAAAAAAGGACAAAAACATAACCACATATTTTACCAAATGCTTTTGTGCCTTTGTTTTTAGTTTTGAGTTCCACACATACGAAAAAAAAGCAGAATCTGAACGTTTACTTCATGAAAGTGAAACATACAAACATATCAACTACAAAACTCACGCTCCTTCTCTAACAACATAGAAGAGCAAAACCGTTCCACATTTCACACAATCCGCATCGTTAACGACAATGCGATGTGATACAGTGGCCTTAGTGCGAGTTTTTATTCACGCTCAATCGCGTTAACGTAAACGATCTCTTATGTCAAAATGTGTACAAAAAAAAAGGTTTCTCCTTACCGTCACCAGACGGCGCTTATCCAGTTTCAATACAAATTGATGTTTACGTTAACGCGATTGAGCGTGAGTAAAAACTCGCACTAAGGCCTCAGATATCGCTGAGCCGATTGCGCGCGCGCACTGAACAACGAGCCCATAAATGGCATCGCAGCCGTTCATTAGGACTGATCTGGCTGACTTGATGAGGCTTGATGTTTGCTTCAAATGCATAACGGTCTTGATTGTGGAGTATTGTTTTCAGAAGCCTTGTTAAAGTTAGACCATTTTTTGGGACAGTTGCCAGGTAATAAATGAAATACAAACAAATTCCAGAAATATTAGTCGAATAAAAACCAGCAATGGCTAAAGAGGTCTAATTAAAAGCAGTGATGATCATAATGCCTATTTGATTAATAATAATGTAACCAATTCCGAATCTGCTGGCAACAAAATAAGAAAATAAATTATTCTCGCGGAAGGCCATTATATAATTAAAATAATTAAGCAATTTAAAACACTAAAATAAAATGCAGGTTATGGTGGGAAACTTAGTCAACATGACACTTACAAAACATCTCTTCTAGTCCATCACTGAATAAAATGACAATTAGAATAAATATTTAAATTGCGGTAAGACTGCGGCATATTTTTTACAAAATGTTAAGGCCGATAGATGGCCTCAGTTGAACGAGCAACGATTTGTTTTCGGTTACTGACAAAGATGATAAATAAACACATTCTCTTTTTGAGAACAAAGAAATACTTTAGATAAGTGGTAGAAAAAAGCATACAGAACAGGCTTATTGAAGGTTTTATAGCGAATGTATCTTTTTCGAGAATGGCGTCTAAAGAGATAGAATCAAAATAATTGTGAAAACTAAACACCACATACTTTGACACTTCAAAGTATCACAGCAAAACTATGCTAAAAACCCAGAACTACAGGTAATTCATGCAAAATCCACATTAATTACCTATGTATAATGATACCTTGAACATTACTTAAATTAAATGTTCGAGAACTAATTTAATTAAAGGACATTAACTCAGGTACTCCACATGCTCCAGTTTGGCCAAAGGACGAAGGAACGGAGCCATTCTAAATGTGATAGCTAGCTAAATTACAATACGGTAAAGGGAATCGATGTTCGCAACGAGAACAAGTATTGATTCAATTTGAATTGTAGTTGAATTGAGAAACTTTAATGCTGTAATAAATTTAGATTGGAAACTGTTACGAACTAGCCATCAATTTAGGGAAATGGACTAGACAAGTATTAGCCCTATGGGCGAAGTGCTAATGCTAACTGCCTACTACTATCCTATTCGTTTAGTGGAATGTTCGCCTTGATTGAAGTTCGAAGATAAAACGGATGCAAACGAAGCATGGCTTGGTTTAACTGCTAACTAAAAAAAAATATATGAAAACTAATCATCGTTAAAACTATTTATGGTATCATTTAAAATGATAATAACTACTTCGATTGTGCTAAAGTATTATTTGCAGACAAAATTGACCAAATCATACTGCCAACATATAATAAATAACCAACTGATAACTAAAGAAGTAACACCACACGAACCTAAAACAGATAAAAATGTAAATGCCACCATCAAACGTCCGCTGAACATCTGCCAAATACTAAACGTGAATACGAAACTTAATCATCGGGGACCGATAACGTTTCGAAAAAAGGTGCAAAAAATCGATTCGCCCGTGACCAGCCTATAGTGGACGATTTACATGGATCAGCAGAGGTCGGCGTTTGTTTAAATAAGTTGAAATATTCGGCTTTGTCCAAGGATTAACCTTGATCTATTCATGAAATATTAGAAAGACTTTTCGATCCTAGACTAAAAATTTCGATAAACATCAGAGGAATTTGAGAAAATCTAAATAACAAATATCTAATTTGAAGTAGACTAATAATGGTGAATTGTTAATAAGAAATCATGACAAAGCGGTACATTTCTTATTAATCATTTCGCACGGTTCTAATCTGTTAATACCTAAAACTTATCATCTATGAATAATAAAACAGTTGTATTATTCAAATATTTGATATATTCCTGTCATAACTCAACTGATTAACACCATGTTTTGACATGTTCGATAAAACATCATGAATATCTTCACCAAGTTAATCCATCGATTTGAATTTTTACTAAATGAGTGTTGTCATATACACAATTACTTGAACCCAACAGCTTCTCTTACCATTTTTCTTTGGGTTAAAGTCGTCACTTCATTTTTCTTGTCTAGGTAATCCTATTATTTCATTGATGTTGTTATTTTTTACGTTATCATCGTGATTTTCGTCAGTACTTTAAATTAATATAGTTCTTCATCTTTTCCATATTCAAATTTTTCATCTTTTATTATAGAAGGATTATTCGTGAATCCCGACTACTAATGCAATCTCATTCAAATTTGTTATGTCAGCAATACCAAAAATTTTCTATGTCTAAAGCTAAACTAAAGGGACGGTATTACCGTTTACGATATACAAACAGCCTGTTATGGTGCTCTTATTCTAAATGCCTATTCAACTTGCAACAGAAGCACACATTTGCATGTACCAACTTCATAAGGCCAGTATGCCTATAATGACTTAGTATGTACAAGTTGCCGACCGAGCAAAGATTGTATCACATTATTTATAGCATAAAGTCATGGTTCAATACCTTTGGGCTTATTATTATTCATTGGTGCCGTGTAGAAAATCTTTTGCCGCTCTAAGGCAAGTGTCTGATAATGACAAAGTGTAATCTGTAGCCTGCTTTGAATATATCCCTACGGGGTTTCAAGGCGAATAAAAGTGTGGTTAATATAAATTTTAATCGATCTACAATGATATTTGTATATGACTGTCTTATTGATATTAAAACAAATTGTTAGAAGTTTCTCGGTCTTCCAATTTAAAATATCATGTAGAAATAAAATAGTTTACTTAGATGACAGCTTCATATTATTGTAACGAATGGACAGCGCCGTATCTTACAACTGGGGCCTCCGGAATCCAATCAAAAACATTAATATTCAATTAATCGTTAGACGCCACTAATTTTCTATCACCGTTAATGGCCTGTACCGGTAGCAGAATAAAATTCTCTGTTCCAAGAAGATAAGAAATAATATTTGAAATCACGGTAGCATCCATTATGGTCGTTCCAAAATTTATTTGTTGGTCCAGCAATAAATAAACGGACGTCTATGACTTTTTATCGAGAGATGCCTTCGGACAGGATTCCCTAAAGTTTTAACGAATAAAACTACTTTGGTCGGAATTTCTCCGAGACTGCGTGTGTGGACGATCGTTTTGGTGCTATTATCTCGAGAACCGGTTTGTTTGGGCGAATTTGAGACAATGGCGGCGGTTTGCGCGTGCGCTTATACGTGATTCGTTGTTCCGGGACGGTGTATCAAGTTTATATCGCTGCGCGCATTGTATGAAATAATATATCATAATTTTATGCCTTATACGTAGCTAGGTACGTATGTGAGCACCGATTGTTCAACTAAGACGAAGGAAGAATAATGTAATAATATTTCTATAAGGATTTGAAGGATAAATTATGATGCGTGAGAGCATGCTCTGCAAATAGCTGATGGTATATCATCTGAAAAAGCTACATAGGTTTACTCACAAGCTTCACAATCAGAATATGCTTACATATTCAAAGAAACTTCTCATTATAATGAACCACCAAGATTCCTGATGTCCCCTTAATAACGGGCCTCGTGAAGCTAAGAGCTTTTGAAATTTGTAAAACTCGTGTAATTGATCTTTCTGACCGCAGTTTGTCCTTTAATTGTCGTGGTGGTCAGCAGAACACTTATTTAAACTTAAAGACAAGCATGGTCCAGGCTGGGACGTGTTTTAAACCCACAAAAGGAGTTAATCTTTTTGGTGTGACTTTGGCCACGTTTGGGATCCATTCGGAACTTGTATTATAAGTGGCTAGGGTGAGTGGTTTTTCGAATCAGTTTTGGGGATTATAAAATTATTATCTGGTTGTTTTATATAATAAAGGATGCCAATTTTCAACAGGAGATTTGATGCAGATTTAACATTTTCTGAGTAAATGGATTTAGTAGACAGAGACACGTTACCGCTGTAAAGTTTGTACATCATCAGAAAGTTAAAGTTCTACAGACTTATGGACCTATAATGAAACATTTTAAAGATGATACTTCGTGCTTTTGATCAAGAAGTTATTTACAAGCACTTCATCCAAATTGAGTTTAGTAACTTGATTTATTCCTCTTCTCCTAAATCTTTCTTTGCCAGAAAATTGAGACCACTTAAAACAGTGCACTGTCCACGAGGTATGAATACGTAACGAGGGGTTCTGCAACCTATGTTTATAGTAATTGAGCTTATAATGGCATACGATGAGAGTCATTATCACCGATACAAGTGTATGGTTAAGATCCGTATTTTTCACATTTTTTATTAAAGGGCGATGTAGATGATATGCTGCTACTTATTGATGAAGATAAAACAGATGACGTCACAGGTAAAAATAATATTGAAGATCAAAAAATTCAAACCGTAAAGTTGTACAAAATCACAACTGATACCCAAGAGTTAGATCAAAAAAAAGCCAAGAAAGATTAAACTTTATCTCTAGGTAAATCACTTAAAGTTACTTCTAAGCAACCAGTCCTGAAATGCGATATTCCAGAGGTACAAAAGGTATCATAAAGTGACACAACGCACGTGATTCATTTAGATATAATCTGAACAAAAGTGCCGAAGACCTGTGAAGGCTGGGATTCTGAGCCTGATTGCATTGAATGGGATCGTATCGCCAAGATCTGGTTTATGGTAATCTAACTTGATCGTAGATTTTTAAGTTGATTTGATTAGCTGGGTGTTTTAATGAAGGTTCTGATATAGAAAACTATGGTAGTGGAAATGGTTGTACCTCATGAGTTAAAGGTAAGGTTATAACCTACGTTATTTGAAGTCTTAGGGAAACTGCTTTTTTACTCTAGTCTAGTTTTGTACTCTATCCTTCATGAATGCTTTAACTGTCTGATGCTGGAAATATAGACAATGATAATGCAAAACAGAAACTCACAAAAAATGTTACGTACATATTTATTTAAACAAAAAATAATATATAACTAAAGAGCTGCATGACAAGCCTTCACACTGACTAAAAACAATTCCAAAACTATCATTTTATTTCTCACGCTCTTAGACGAGTCATCTCGAAACGAATTTGAGGAAGTCGTTGCTATTATCTTCCTTCAACTAAGTCAAACAAACCGAGAAATGGTCGCATGGTCGTGGTCGCTTGCCCGTAAGTCGTACATAGGAAACTGGTTCCGTAACTTTTGAGAAATTTATTTAGGCAGGTGTCGTTTATGTTGAGAGAAAAACACGACTTGTAAATATTAAGAAAAACATGAAGGTAAATATGGTTGAAAATAAGCTTTACATGAAGATGGCTGACGTAAAATGTCAATATATACGAGTATTGTCATTTTAAGTATATATAGTAATTGATTACTCATTTACGAAAGAATACATAATTTCATTATGGGTCCATTTTCCTTCTACATACAGAGTATTTCAAACAGATTTTCAGAACGACTTATCGCATCCACTCATTCCTAAAAAACAAAAGACAGCTCAAAATCGATTACGTAATTTCTTACAACAAAAACCAAGCCCAAAGTCAATACCAATTGCCCACTTACCTCTAAAAAGCCCTTTTTATCCCAATCCGGTGTAACGAGAGCTCGATGTTGGCCTACAATTAAACTAATGCATTTCTTAGTGGTAAAAAGTGAGGGACCCAAGATAAAGCCCAGCGGAATCCTTTATTATAAACGCATTTAGTACTAATGGTACTGTTATGTAACTGCGGAAATGGGCCGAAACTTGTGAGAATAGGTAAGAGAAAGGAGTATTTTAGGAATAGTATTAGTAATCTAAGTAATTTTGGTAATTTATGTGACGTTTCGTGCATAATTTTATAAGTGGCAAGTTCTTATAGGCTGATGAGAAATCGATTTGGTTGCCGAACGTTACAGTTTGTAAATTCTAGTTTGCCTTTGCCAATTTTGTGTCAATGCTTCTAAAGTACCAAAGGACCATCTTTGCCAACCAATTAAAATATGTTTTGATGCAAACATAATGGAACCAAACATTAGCTTAACAAAAAATAACAAAAGCATAAACAAATCATTGTTATGCAAATTAGAACTAATGCCAAACAAAGAACAATGTCTTGACACTAGTATTGGCAACACTGTCAGCCAAATAGCAACACACATACATAGTCAAAACACATTACCCTCTTCTAAACTAACATTGCTTAACTTTGCAATACTTCTTGGTTTCATATTTCGTAACTGTTCGTGTGAACTATTTTAACTACTGTGTCTAATGAGACTTGACAGACACACAGTGAAATGAAATAATAGTATTTTTACGTGTTGATGATGATGTAGCTTAGGCCTCTAAATTTGCCGAGTATAGCACGTAATAGCACGATTTGGTTTTCCTTCACAATCTCACACACAGAGCCTGTAGAATATCATGACCATACTAGTTATGACATATACAATGAAATTCTACAGTCTATTTGAGGTTCATCCTTAAATCTACATCCAAACGTGATCCAGATTTGCTGAGTTATCTGTTACAACAGGCTGTGTAATTTTGAGCCAGATACCTCTTTACGAAAGCTCGTCCAAAGTCTTCTTTTAACATATTTTTACATATGCATAGAATTATATACTAAAATCTATTATTACATTTTTTGTAATTCAGTATCACAGTATCATAAAACTTTATGCCTCACGAAGTATGTTAAATACATAATGCATGCTGTAAAACTGGATCTAGGCAGTTTTATCGTGGTTTAAGAAATATTATGTAGTATTTGAGCATTCGTAAATTGGAAATTAGAGAAAGAGGCTGGCTGATCTTTATTGGGTGTCACAAACTAATTTATTTGGATTAGCATAGCAATGCAACGTTATGTGTGAAATAATAAAGTTGTAAATAACAAAGTCTAATTCGTTTTGAAACTTCTCACGTTTTCTAACAAACAAATCTAGTAATAATTTCAATATAAAAACGCCTAGAAAAAAGCCCAGTCAATAAAATCTCTAAGTCAAAAGAGTTGGTTTGAAAAAACTGAAAAAGAGATAAACTAAATAGTACATAAACAAACCGACTTTGAATTCATAGCCAATCTTTCACGACCTACTGAATTTATGTATAAAAGAGCCAGCCACACCATTCCCGACCATTACTACTCCTGAAAGCTAGAGTCAACAGTGGGACCACCAAAAAGCCCCAAGGCAATGAAGCTCATGAAACGGCTGACAATTTTTGCTCATGTCTACTTACCCTTTATAAAGGGAAATACCGTAATCATACTTCATATTGCACGATCTACAATAACTTGACCTCCAACAATGCAGATTAGTCATCAGGTAATACATACAAGCATTCAACGTAACGTATTTCATCACAAACGTGAGCATGTCCGACCAAGGGTCGTGGGTTCAATCCCGTGTGGTTGTAATGTAATGTAAGATTTCGGTACTTTTGGGTTAAAGTAATCGTGGCTTTGTTTTACTGTGTGAAATAATAGTTACTACATGGTGCAGTTATTTCTCATACATAACCAGGGTTATGTCAATTGCATGGTGACCAAGATATTATTCAAAGTTTTGTAGGCAATATTAACCATGAACCTTGGCCATGGTTGATATTGCCTACTAATGCACGGTTAGGTAAAATAAACGGATTAGTTTTTTTTAATTTAAATCTTACAACGTTTCGTCTATTTTGACCATTAAGGACCACTTTGAGATAATCAAGCACAATTTTCAAACGAATTAAAAATAATACAAAACTATATCGATCCATAGTCTTTACTGCTTAAACCAACCCATTATCCCTTTGATACAAAACCGAATAATCGTAATTGTTATAGTCACTAATAGTGATGTACCCAAATTGATTTCGAATAATTTTGATTATACCAACGTTTTGGGGCCATAATCATTGTAAATGTTTGTGATAAAGGCTATGGAAGGTGAATTTGATATCATAAAAGCTATTGAATTTGATAATCCTAATGATTTTGAATGACATTTGGGGTTAGAAACACGTGTAGGGGTCATTCATGATGAATTCTTTTGTATTTCTAATGTTGAATCTCCCCTCTTGTCGGTATCTAATAATAATTGCAACAATTGGAGATACATTCAATTTATTTCTTTACATTTTTCACCACATTTTTTTTAAGTTTATTGGTTCATTGAATTTATAAAAATCAAATGATTAAAAAAAATACAATCATGTAGAATAAAAAAAAGAATTACACCCCACTCATAAAAACCTACAAAAAAGTTATAATAAAAAACCGGCCAAGTGCGAGTCGGACTCGCACACGAAGGGTTCCGTACCATTATCGCAAAACACTGATAAAAAAATTACGTTTGTTGTATGGGAGCCCCCCTTAATTTATTTTATTTTAATTTAATAATTATTATTTTTTGAAGAGAATATACAACTAAATATTCTATGAATATTTCAAGCGTCTACCTGTTGCCGTTATTAATATCGAGCAAAAAACGGCAAAAATATCACGTTTGTTGTATGGGAGCCCCCCTTAAATATTAATGTTATACTGTCTTTAGTATTTATTGTTATAGCGGCAACAGGAATACATCATCTGTGAAAATTTCAACTGTCTAACTATCACGGTTCATGAGATACAGCCTGGTGACAGACAGACAGACAGACAGACAGACGGACAGCGAAGTCTCAGTAATAGAGTCCCGTTTTTACCCTTTGGGTACGGAACCCTAAAAAACCTAAAGCAGATCGTACCTAAAGATCGGTACATCTTAGAAGCGCGCGCGCATGACATCAGCGGAATCGGGCCAACCGCCCACCTCCATTAGTCGTCTAGACGAGTGGACAATTGTTATCTATTATCTGTGCATCTTCCAAAAGTACCTTTCATACTTATGGTCACTTTGAAGCAAAAGAAACCTGTCGAAACTTTTTTGGTAATGTTCATAATGAAGTAAGCACTAACTTGGAATTTCCGGTTGAGTCAAAAGTTAAATGAGTCATGTTCAATGTTCAACTGAATATAAGCTGAAGAATTTCACTTATTTTCACAGATCCTTATAGCATACTTAGTAGCCGAAACTTTCAGTCATGATGTTACCGATCTAGCAAGAGTTAACTATTAAGAAAATCACAATGAAATGATAGGTGATAACTGATATAAAACTATGTAAAGATTCAAATGAATATAAGCTAATAAATTTCATTTATTTTTAACAGATCCGTGTAGCATAGTAACCAAAAGTTTTAGTCTAATGATGACATTTCATACTTCAAAGGTACAATAGGAAAATCACACAGAAATTATCGATACAAATGGCATAAAACTAGGCATAGATATCGATAAGGAGATACCCGATACAAATATGTATTTGATAGCGGTGTTACAACTTCCGCCAGACCTTATGGTCATAGCAGTTGCCATTATCACCATATAAGCAGCAATTTTAATGAGTACAAAACAAAGGGATCTGCCGCGCTAGTTCCCGTACTATTGGTACTACAAGTGATAATATTGTGAAAGCGAATATTAACAAAGCAAACACTTCACAAAATAAAAAAATATGAAGAGTTTATTTGTATATTATAGTGATTTTTAATTTCTAACTATGCATTATTCTAAAGGGTTAAGTTACAAAGCTACATTTCCAGTTTAGTCAGTTAATCAGTATTCGTTCTCTCTTCAATGAAGACGAATACGAAATGCATTAAAACAATTTTACGTTTCAAATTGGCGTCTTCTAAATCACTAGTCAAGGATTTATCAATAAAAATATAGTGACTATCGAGTTCAGTTCTCACTTCTCTGTCACTTGGAGCCATTCGTAGGGAATCTAGTGTGAATCCCTGCACATAACACGACATATATGGCCATCTGATAGCGGGCCACAATTTATTATCTCAAGACTGTGCCTTACCACGTTAAGGCAAGGATTACCTGCGATTGTATACTCCTCTATAACTGAATCATTGTAGATATTATTTTATAGGAATACGGGGCTTTTGGGGAGAGAGATACTGAGCCTTGTATTTAGAAATTAACACAAAGCGGTACCACGGCAAGAAGGTGATGGTAAGTACATATCAGTTTTTTTTTTTGGAAATTTATATTGCGACCCTTCCTGATACTCAAAAATTCTAGTCAATTACTATTGCTATTACATGCTCTTCCAAGCGTCTGAATTGTTGCAACAATGCACAATGTAAGTTTTACTATCATAAAATTTTACAAAGAACATGTTCCACCGATTTCTAGGAACCACTCATCAAACTAGTAGATAATAAGTCAGTATTTCGTCTGAGTTTCGTCATGTTACATGACTGAATTTGTTTAGACACAGAGATCGCTATCTCAACAGGTTTTAATAAAGGTGCATGTTTTACAATGCTCAAAGTGTAAATATGTATGTGGTTTTTAAAAGACAAATAAAGGTTTTCGAGGAGGATTTGCATGAAGACGCAGTATCGGAATATTATCATAATGAAAACGTCAATAGATGTGTTGTTAGTCAATCGAACCGTTATATAACCAGCAAACTTACATAGCAATAAAAAAAAAATTGAAAAATCGGTTCAAGTCGATAGCGAAGGGTCTTTTCAATCCTTTGAAAACATGTCTTGGGGTCAAAGAAAGAGCTTTTAACGAACAAGCTCATATTTTAAACGCTTGAGGGTTCCAACAAAAGGACTCTTATGGGCTTTAAACATCGGTCTCTACTTGTTATTGCAGTGTCATTTCTGCCAAGTTATTGTAAGGCTTGTCATAATATTTGCGGACAAGCGATGCTTGCTCTCGACGCGCGATGCGAGCGCATTGTCATTATCCTCGGAAACCATTTAAAAAGTAGGGTTATCAGAATTTTCTGTAGCATCAACGTGGATGGTGTCTTTGCTATTAATCATGTCATTTATTGGTCATCCTAAATCTATAAGTCAATACCTGGCTTCATCATGTATTATGTCACTTTCCTCAAAATATCACCCACTCATTGCATTTTGTTATTTCTTTTTGAGTGAATTGATTCTTCAAGCTTTTAAAATACTCACTCCAGTATATATTACCTTCTTCAAAGTCGGACTAAAAGCAATTTAGTAAAATAAGACAATGATACTTTTTGCCGATCATCTGAAAGTGGCCATATTATATTGGTGGCCCAACGTCACATCAATCGATACGATTGAAAGCCATTAGCTTTTATACTGCAAGGATGGCCTAAGGATTTTAGGGTTCAGTACACCATATTCTTTTGTAATATGTATTTGAGTTATTTTGTAAAAGTTAGCGTTAGTTAGTTATTAATTGTTATGGGTTCTATTTTAACGTTACATTTGTGTTGATAATTTAAACCTAACATAAATCAAAGCGAAGGATAAATCACATTTTTTACCAAATACAAACGCATGTTTTACAAAAGTGCATCAACAAAAGACTTTATATCTTCCCTAAGCACATTCAAATAGATGATTTATTCGGAAGAACCCAACAAATTCATTACCGCTATATATTTTTTAACGCAATTAAGGATCCACTTGAGTTCCGAGGGCTTGCGCATCTGTCCGTTGATCAAGACACTCACACATGCGCGGGCGCTGACGACACTTACGCACACATACATGCAGCTCACGTATATGTGTGTGTGTTTGTGGGTATCTATGGGGCGCGGTGAAATAATAATTTCTAACGGTTCCATGGCATATGGATGGGGTATCAATTTTCGGCGACTAGTAACGATTTTTTTGAGTTACCGGGCTTGTAAATTTGATTATGAATATTATGTTTTTTGATAATTTGTTTTTAAGTAACTGGAATGGGAAATACGAATAGGATTGCCATACTCGACCGTTTGACTATCGCTTGGTAATAGTAGGATAGATAATATAATGTAGTAGTAAGATATGTTTTTGGTGAGGTTAAAACTTGGTCTAAGCTTTAAGACTACGACAGTCCCCAACGACATTGAGGAAACAAAACGCGAACTCGTATCATACCTGCGCGACCCAAAATGCAGTAGTTTTTTGTAATTTCCTTATTATTCAATGACTTTAATAAAAAAGCCTCAGATCAAAATGGTATAATTCGGTATATTGTCTGTAATATGGTGTCAATTTCATTAAAATACGCCCGGCAGTTTTGGTGCGATTGTCGTTTTTTTGTCCGTCTTAGACAAAACATAACAAATTAATTACACTGTGTTATACGAATAAAACTGAAAATGTTCTCTGGTCGAATTAATAAATAAATTATCTAACACAACATATATTTTCTCCAAAAAATTACGACTAGCCGTTTAGATGTAATTCTCATTTTAAAATCAGCTACTGAGAGGTATCTGCGCCTTAAGTAGATTTGTATGGAATGTGCTGAAGTGATTCGAGTTAAAGGCAGTCTTATACCTATTTAAAAAGCATATTATTTTTTTCTGATTCTCAAGTTTCTAACATACCTGGAAAATTAAAGCTTAAGTTTAATTTAATCAAAAAATAATTTGCAACGCTAATAAATGCATACACTTACTTGCAAAAAGATTCTCCTCTCGGCGTTGATAGGCAAGTTCCGCTATTTTTGCATGGCGAGGGCGAACACGACACGAAACCTGAGGATGAAGAAAACGACACATTAGCATGTTTATAATATGTGCACTAACTGTTACCCGTGGCTGCGCTTGCGATAAATACTTAGAATGCAAGAGAGAGAAAATGAGATTTACAGAAATTATACACGAAGAGGCAGATGCAATAAAAGGCCCGTTTTTTCTGTAAGCCATTTATCTAAAATGATATGAAGATTAACGCCTGCAAAGTTAACGTTGTTTCAATGATAAATTAATAAATATATACAACAGAAAATTAGTCAGCTACAACAGAAATAGAACCGTTGCCAGATTATTTACGACACAAAAATGATACACATTTAATTCACTTGATTAATTGCAGTAACATTATGACTACGGCAGTCATATACAAGACTATAAAAGGCCATCTGGGTCACAGCAGAGATTTAAAATAAAAATTCTGAATATTAGACAGATCTTGATAAAAGTTGCCATTAGATTGCGAAAGAAATAGATTTCATTGCCTGAGGTCAATGTTGAATTATGATAAGGTATTAAAAATAGACCCAATTATTATAATATGTTATCTAAATTAGCCTAACACATAATTTTAATAAATTTATATGCATATAATGTTACAAAACACCGAATAATTTGCAAGCAAAATATACTGGCCCAAAACTTTAGCACCGACGCGTCGTGTAATCCACAAGTGTCAACTTGCGGACGAAAATATAAAATGAAAAAGCAGTACAAAATAAGTTTAAACAAGATTGATTGGCGACAAAAGCATCCGAGTGATCCGGTGGTAAAGTGCGAGATACAGATCAAGTGGCGGGGAGACCAAACATATTGCTCGTGTCTCTGAATTGCTGATGCCGTGATAGTGAACATTGAAGCATTTTGGGAGACGTGATGAGCTGGCAAAAGAAGGAAATATAAATTGAAGAATTTTTGTGGGACCGATCTTTTGGGTGGGGTTTGGTGGAATAAGTTTCCGCATTTGACGTAGCTTCAAGAAGCTTTTGACATTTAAATAAGCTGTGATATTCTAAATGAGATAATGTCTCTAAACTTACAAGTCCTACACTACGTAAAATTGATAAAAATCCAACATGATAATTTATGCACAAATTTGAAAAGCACTTATTCACATAAGCAGAGATACAGCATCAGATATTACAGAAGATTTCCCTACAAAAACAGTAGAGCAGCGACGAAAAAACTCAAACATTCGATTTGTTATCGACACTCGAATATCAATCGATATAATCTCGTAGTATCGATCAGTCAGAATCGAGACCACCCAAACATATCGGATACATTTAGTTCAGGAAATTGGACTCAAAATGGCAGCTTTATTTAATTTAAATAAATAAATAAAAATAGCGAAGGAGAAAAAACTGTAGTTGTTGTTACGAAGACTATTCATTGTTTCTTTTACGTTACCCACGTACAAAATAATGATAATTTTATTCAAAAAAAGATGTCATCGATTTCGCTTGTGCCAGCAAAAACTTTAATCATTTCTCAATTTTATTTATGGATGTGGCTGAATGTAGTGATGAAGAAGACACCTAAATTAAGTCTAAGTCTGTCATCAATTTAGTAAAAATGGTGTTGATGTTGTCAAAAATAAGTCTTTCGTGAACCACCACAGACATGCATGACCCATAAGCAGACAGACTCTTTAGGGGCCTTGCTTGTCAGTGGAAATTTGGCCATAACAATATTTCATTCTCGTGGGAAAGTATTCAAATATTATATGAAAAACACACAAAATTACTAAACATATTTGCATTAAAAAGCTATCCCTCAAATTTAAGTAAACAAGATTAAGAAAACATTTAAAAATTATTTAAAATTTTTCACAAAATATACATCTGTGGGAAAATCTAACGAATTTCGCTCAATTTAAACTTCTAAGCGGAATCTGATAAGGTCTTACATGTATTTGGATAAGTGATAAGTTATTTTAGGTAAAATTAAAACATGATAAGAGTGCTTTTCACTTGTTGACTCAACTCTTGTAAAAATGTAAACACACTTGAAAATGTTTAGCGACATGGGTGTGGGTAATTCTTATATAAACTTGTTTGTGATTCATATGATTGATGATATTTATTTTCTAAATATAAAAAAGAGGCAAAAGAATAGCTTTTTAGAAATGCCCACTATTCAACACTAACTTAACCATAAGTTACAAAAAACCGTGAAACATTTAAGTGTGCACTAATCACACCAAAAGAAAACGATAAAATAAAACATTTGTACGTTATCTCAAACTTCTGTAATTTCTTCAAAAGTTCAAGTAAAGAACCACGTAGGATTCTTAAAAAATCTAGTGAATAATGTTCAATAACTAAAGGAAGGAGAATAACTCATCAATCGTAGGCACTTGATAGGTTATCATTACAAATATAAACATATTCGATGATTGACACGCGTGGGAACAAGTTCACATTAAGTAAACACTGACAAACTACGAGTTAGTTATGTTTAAGCATTTCACTGGTATTGCGCAATTTTATTTAATACACCTTAGATAAAAAGTGACACTTTCAATGTGTGAGCACATAAGAAAATATTGAAAATTAAGGAAGTTTACGCAAGAAAATGCCAAGATTTTAACTAGGTAGAAAGAAAATAGGAAACCTCAGATGTCAACGTGGCCACTTATCGGAACCAAAATATTTGAAGAGTTTGCCATGCACCCATAATGAAGAAGTAAAATCATACAAAAAAGATTTAAAATGGCGATACTATACACATTGATGTTAAAGGTACTATTGTCATCCTAATTTCACCAAAACCAGATGCTGTTCAAAAGCATAATTTTACAAAAAGCGATACTATTAAATGACAATAAATTCATTTCCTACTCACACCACAAAGTAAACCAACTCAATCATAGAATTCAACAATGCTCACGCGCAATTGTTCCGAGGTAGTCAAGGACACCAATAATTTCAGGTCATTCGTTCAACTGGGATCAGATAAATGCCATGATCCGCATACCAAGCGGGTTGCAAAGGGCTTTTGGGCACCTTTCATTTATATTTTGTCTTAATGTGTCCCAAATTAGATTGTCGGCAGGCAGAAATAGTTACACTATAGCAGATCTAAAGTACATTTAACAAATTTAATAAGTAACAGATTTATGAATAACACTAGCATCTTAATGTCGAAAATTATCCCAAGGGATAAAAAGTATCCTATGTGCTATTTCAGACTATAATCTATCTCTGTGCCAGGTTTCATCCAGATCCGTTCATCATGAGTAACAAACATACATGCACACTCATATATATATATATATAGTGTGACAGTGTGATTATCATTATGCATCTGTATAGGTTGTTGCAAACAGTTAAAATCGTGTGACTTTGTGTGGTTTATAGCGAAATAAATGGATGAATAAATAAAATAAAATAATCTTTATTTCGGACAAGTAACATCCATATGGGTTAGTAAACGAGAAAAACTTATACCTATGTTAGTATACTCTTAATTTCTAAATCATAATATGTAACAAACCTATTTAGTGACGAGGTTGTTGTTCCGAATGCATTTCAGAACAACATCCCCTAATAACGGAGTGTCGTACCTCCAAGCTATGGTTTTAAGGATGGAGTTGGAGCTAGCCCGCACTCTGCAGAGCAAAGAGGCAGATCTCTGCCTGACGATGGCATGGAAATCATCGACACGAGAATCCGCGAACATACCTGATGTACTGCAGAAACGGGGCAGCCCCATCAACATCCTAAACCCATTATTATATTGGACCCGCAGGGCGCCGATAGCCCGCTGAGTGTAGTTGGTCCACAGGCTGCACGTGTAAAATATTTGGCAATAAGCTTTAAAAAGTGTTATTTTTACTGCCTTGCTACACCGTGCAAACTTGCGCGCCAACATGTTACAACGGACTGCCAGCGCCCTACGTTCCCTCTCGATATCTACCCGGTCATCAAGGCTGTCGGTGACATAGTGCCCCAAGTACTTGAACTGGTACACTCGCTCCAATTCATTCCCGATGAGTTTAATCGGGGGCACGTATTCCGGACATTTACCACCGACAGCCTTAAAGACCAAGTACTGGCTCTTTCTGACATTGTAGATAAGGCCATGCTTCTGAGCATAGCCCTCACAACATGTCAGAAGTTCTCTAAGCGCCCTAACCGTTGGGCTCAGCAACACCATATCGTCAGCGTAACTGATGTTATTGACACTTACGTCATCAATGCGACATCCGATTTTCTTGCTGCTGAGCTCAACGATTAGATCGTTTATATAGAGGTTAAACAACTTTGGTGATGTTATCCCTCCTTGTCTAACCCCACAGTCTAGCCCATACGACACAGACAGCCTATCGGCCCATCTCACATTGTTAGTCTGGTTGTGATACCAGTACTGGAAGATACGCAACAGCTCTGCCGGCACTCCCCTTCCCCGTAACTTCTCCCATAGGACCTCGTAAGATACCAGGTCAAAAGCACGAGAGAGATCCAAGAAGCAAGCATACACTGGTGTCCGACGTTTTGTGTAATATTGCACCGTATGTTTGAGTCCAAGAATCGCACTTTCAGTGCCAAGATCATTACGGAACCCAAACTGTGCATCGTGTAATTTTAAAAGGCTATCTAATCGTGCATCCAGCAGGCTGTCGAGCACCTTCGCGACAACAGTAGCCAGAGAGATGGGTCGATAGTTACACTTATCAGCAACGTCACCCGTTTTATTTTTAATAATAGGCACAACAATAGTTCGCATGAGATCGCAGGGTAGGTACGAGTGACACATACATAGTGAGTAAAACATAGCGAGTACCCTAGCCATGTGAGGACCAGCATGTTGCAAGTGCTCAATGCTTAGACCGTCGTGACCCGGGGACTTCCCTCTGGTCATCTTTTTTATTGTACTTGATACCTGCTTGGCCGAAAAACGAACCAGATCAGAATCACGACAGTAGCCGTCATCGAGAACTCGCAACGACGAGCCTAGCGGAGATTCCACTTTGAAGTGGTCCATAAACATGTTGGCGATGGTGTCCGGCTGGTCGGCACCCCCGACACTCACAGGAAGGCCAGGCCTAACATCGAGCTTTTTAGTAGCCTTCCAAAACTTTTGAAAGTTGTTGGCTTTACGGTGCGAAGCTATAATATCAAGCTTAATTTGTTCTTGATGAGTCTGACACCACACAAGTTTGCTTTTAAACACCTTTCGTGTAAGGCACATGTCGTTATAGACATCGCCAGAAGTTGGTTTGTTATGCCACAACCAAAGCCGATATTTAAGCCTCGCCCTCGCGTGAGCCTCTCGTACGTGCTTATTCCACCCGACAACACGGCCAACATGTCCATGAGTCCGAGTTTCCACATGGCTCTGTATCGCGGCTTCCGACAAAATAGCAACAATATTGCCATACATCTCGTCCAGGATTTGTCTGTGTTGAATATTATTACAGTTTTTGTTACTGCACAGACCAAATTCCTGGGGGTAATCAATTAGCTTCAATTTACTATTACATATCTCATAGTACATGTTTATTTGATTGCTGTCCCTTTCCCCCCAACTTACTTTATTACGAGATGTTTTATGATCATTTAACTTAGGCTTAATCTTATCTAATCTACAATCAACAAATATAGGACAGTGATCAGACCAAAACACATCGTGCACTACACCTATATCAGCAACAGTTAACCAGGCAGCTTGTGTGACGAGGCAATGGTCAAGCCATCGCCTACAACCGTGCGCGTCACTGACAAAGGTATAGCTATTCGAATGTAGCCCTAATTTTTCAATGTCCGCACATATCCACTTTTGTTCGTGACAGAAATCTAAAAGTTCACAACAAAAAGACATACCAGGGTGCGAGTTGAAGTCCCCGAGAATGTAAACAGTTTCAACGTTACTAGATTCGACGATTGCACTCACTTCACTTAAACATTCGATGAATTCTGCCAGATTTTCACTAGAGTCAGTCGGCATATAGACACTAAATACTATTATGCATCTGTCCCCAAGCGAAACTTTAATCGCTGTCAAACGCGCACTAACACAGCTGATAACCGTCACTGCCTCAAACGCTCGCTTACGCCACAGAATCGCTACGCCACCATACGGTCGTCCCCTCAATATTCCTGCTGACGTATCAACAGCTGACTTTCCTGTGTACTCGAAATCGCTATGAATTTGTCCAAGAAAAGGTATATCATGGGGAAGCAGCCATGTTTCCTGTAGGGCAACTATGTCAGCTGACTGACACAGACACTTAACTGCTTCAACAGACCGCTTCACTGATTTGCAGTTGAAACTTATAAATCTAGTCGTCTGAGAATTGCTGCTATCCATTATTATTGTGTCAATGTTTGCTTAATTATGCCAGTCTTCAACTTGTAAGTTTCGTTTACAAAACGTCTAAAAGTAATTCCGTCGGGCCATAACTCATTATCTAGAAATAGTTCTAGTTTTGTTTTAGGGACATACAACTTAAAGGAGTTGTACCTTTTTTCTGTTTTTCTGTTAATTTTAAACAGAGTAACATCTTCCTGTGTGCTGTCTTTAATATAAGCAATAATATCGCTCTCATTCGTGGTTTTACACACATTGGAAATAAACAGTGGTACCTTGATGATGGCTGCCTTAAATTTCCCATCAGGACCTACGTGTGCTTTTCCCATCTTTCCACGAGATGAGGGCTTCTTGAGTTTCTTATTTGTTACAACATTCCATTTTTCCCCTACTATTTCTTCACACTTGTTACTCGCCTTCAACACATCTGCCATCGACTTACGCTCATTACTTCGCGGTGCGGCCGCGTTATTCGTGTTTAAGTTCGAGTTAATGAGATTAGAACTCGCAGTAGGGGTAATGTTTTGTTTTCTTTGTTGTGATTCGCCGGTGTTGTTGAGCCGCTGCGCAAGCGAGACAGCGTCGCTCGGTTTAACGTTATCCGTCGCGCTCGCACCACCAGCTGATCGCTCGTTAACGGTCTCTGGAGTAGATAACAATCTTTTCTGCATACCTACATATTTAGGAAAATAATCACTAATAATCGATTGAGATCTAGACTTCGGTGATTTATCATTGCTTTTTGAGTTTGAATGCTGTTGTAAAGCCATTGGACCACTGTCAAAGTTATGAATATCCTCCAAAAATGCACCTCGCCTTCTATTGACAAAGTCAAAGTTATTGTGCACTATTGAGGCACTCTTCAAATTGTCTACTTCTGTTCTCAACTCCAGCAGTTGAGACGCCGTGGCACAATCATTTTTTAAGACCTTGATCTCAGATTGTAGCACGAGAATATCCTTTAACAGTTTCGTTGCGTCTATGTGGTCAAACCCAACTGGAGGTAGTTTTCGCAGATCCCGCGCAACGAAGATGGGTACTATCTCCGGATCAGTGAGCTTCAGAAGACATATCATGTCCTCTATATCTCGAACGCCTCGTCCTTTACTTTTACGAACTTTCCGTTTTGAGTTTGTAATTGAGTCGAAAAGCAACTTCTTCGCCGCCACAATTTCACAGTCCGTAAAACTATCACTGCATAGTCGGGTCAGGGAGACCTCATCCATAAAATCTGCCTGGTTTTGTATAAACGCTAATAGCTCGTTTATCACAACATTACAATTTGCACATTTAACAATATTTGACGCCATTGCACCGAAACTAAGTACAGGTACGCTTGTAGTACGTACGCTCACTTTCGCGCGCGAACGACGACTGATAAAAACATCCTCTTCCCGTTATATCATGATATATATATATATATCTGATAAGCATTTATCTTCTAGCATCTCTTACTGAAAACTGTAAACTTGAAATACTTAAACAAAAAACTAAAAGGGAAATAAACCTAGGAACTCTAAAAATAGATCCCACAGAACATCCTATTGCCACTCCCGAGTTCTGACCTCTGCCTTACCTAGCAGCCGACGAAACCAAACCGAAAAACACACAATCGTTAAGATCCTCGCCACACCAAAACTTCGAAAAGTCAAACAAAGCGAAAAGGTAAGTCTGCATATTCGTTTTTTTGCATAACTTGCCAAATTCGCGTATCAGGCGGGTGCCGGTGTAAAAACTGGATGCGACTGCCACCACCTTTTAAGGTTATCCATTGTTTTTGCGGTTCAGGAACGCAGGACCGGCGGGAGACTGGCTGATAATTTTCTGGCCATTGTTGGTCGGGTTTATGAAGAAACAAAAGTAAGTTTTGATTTGGTTACATTATTTGCTAACGCTGAAATGCGATGGTTAAAGCTATTTACGAAAAAAATAAAGCTTTTTACGAATAAATTCCTGTGTTTAGGAAAACTAAAAAACATATTGTTTGTATTTAAAAAAATTATAACACGTTCTAATTTATGACATTTTTCTTATTTACTTTGTTAAGCTTAAAATTTCTTATTCTAAACACCTGTGACAGTTATCTGACATTAAATTGCCGTTTCGCAATTTAAATCTGTTACCGAATAACGGTTTGATTTTAACTTTAGTAGATACCTAAACCTATGTATTGCAAAAAGCATAAAATATGTAAAATATAATTTGTAGAACACAGACTTCTAACGTCACATCCGATAGCCTAGATTTACGTCCAATAAAATAAAATCTCTTTATCATGTGTTTTAGAAAAAAATATTCAATTATTTTAGAAAATAACCATCGCGGACTACTAGGTACCTTTTCTGTCAGTATCATGCATGCCCTAAAAGTTACAACCGCACAACAGAGTACCTGTTAGGTCTTATCAAAGCCGTAAAAACAAAAAAAATGCTTCAGGCCATAACGTTCTTTTTTCAAACACACAATAAACAAAATGGCGCTTACACTTTTGGCAAGTGAATGCTGCCAAAACGATAACATCGGTGTTTCAATTTGACTGACTATTGACAGATGACAGCCCTACCTACTGTTTTTATTGGGCGATTGATTGGCAGGCTGTCACTAGATAATGATTTTATTAGACAACTGTTTTTACTATTCCACACTTTCAATCTTGTATCTTCAATGCTATGACACTTTGCAATTTTAGCTCAATTAATGACTCGAAATATTAGGCATGTTTAGTCTAGTCTAATTGCTCAATATTTCCTACCTATAAACCGCTGATTCAAACAATTAGCTTTTCATAAACTTTGAACAAGAACTGTGGATCAATCTTCGTACATAAAAACATTCATATTCTGTCTCAATATCATCAATGCAACAAACTTTTCAAAAATGTAAGTAAATTAGAAGTAATTATGACTTTAAACATCCAAACGTTCTTTAAATACGGAGATTATCCTATGGTCCATTGTAAGTGTCCAATCAGAAAACTCGTTCGATCCGTCCCTGCGTACTCAGCCTCTTAAAGTGCTTTTGCTAAAGGACATTGATCGATGTCGACCACTGCTTGAGGAATGACTATCAAGTAATGACTGGTCTCTTATTGATGTTTTATATAGCTCTTACTTTGGTATACTGCGCTTGCATCGCTTTTCAAATACACCGGATTTGGAGTTTCACGACAAATGTGTAAGGTCGTTTTCAAAAGAAACTGTATGTGTAATTGGTTCAATTTGCTCGTTAATTGTAAAAACTCTTGTAAATTTTTTTTGGAACAACAAATTAAACTGCTAACGAGCTCTAAAGCTCAAGATAAAAATAAGAGAAAAGCTTGTTAGAGCCGTAACCTTTTGTGTACAAAAAAATACATGTTCGCGAAATTCACCGCTACACTTCCAAACAAAAATGATGATGAGCTGACCACAGTGACCCTACCCAACTTGGAGCATTAGACTAGGAAAATAAACGTCTCAACAAGCCGGAAAATTTAACATAAGGAAATAACAATAATACCTATCAATTAAAATTAAATATGTAAATACGCGCACAAAAATCATCAGATTCGACTATCATTGAGTCATTCAGGAAGCACTGATAAGTCTATCTGGACCGTGGGAACATTGCCCGTAAACTACTGATAACAGAACTAAAAATATATAAAATTACTTTAAAAAATATATTTAAAAATCGCCTACGACCGCGCGTTTCCGCAACGCGTATGATAGGTTAGTGATAGTTGTGTGGTCAAGTTTCGACTTGATCTGCAATGGTTGGTGATAACAAGTGATAAAGCATGGGACGCAAATAATGATCACATAGTAGAATGATAATATATAGTTATTATTTGAAATTGCCCGTCTAATTTAACGCAAATCTATTGTGTCGTTTTTTTTCCGAACTTGGCTTGCCACACTACCATGCATCTACTTCTGAGCTATCATAATTTAAGCTTAAAAGGATGGCCTGAAGTAGCTCAGGAAAAGGATATCTGGAAGAATGCAGAGGAGGTATATACCCAGCTTTGGAACAGTACATACCAACTCAAAAACGACTTCTTAGTATATTTTAGAAGTTTTAGTCTTCCATAATCTCCTATTATTCTTTGAAAATGTCATGTATGCTTAAAAAAGTCTTCAAAAAGACGACACCGACCTAAAACCCCAGTTTGACTTAAGTCCACTACAAAGAGCCCACCTCTATCCCATATTTGCATATACGTGTAAATTGACACTGCCACAAAGATAATGTTAAACACGAGATAAGAAAAAGCTTTGCTAGTGAGAATCATGTGGACACAGTCAATACCAAGGTTTTTAGGAATATCTGCTATGGTAAAGATTTCTTTTTTCTGCCTCTGGCTTCGCCCTCGTTAGAGTTGAACATATTTCTGGGATTCAAACTTTAATTAAATATTAAATTATTGATTAAAAAGCCTTACTATGACTTACTTATCTATACTTCAACATGACTGATTTTTAGCTAACTTTTTGTAAATAGTAATAATTACTAAGATTCTTTTGATTAATTAAAATAAATAAGCCGGAAACAGCCAGCCAGGATGTAGCTATCAGGAAATACAGAGTCTGGCTGGGAACACAGGATCACAGGTTTTTTCAGTTTAGCCAAAACGCTATTGACTTGTGTAGTCAATAAAGATCAATGCTATGCCTTCTTATCGATAAAAACCTAGTATCCGTCCAAATCCAAAACACTGCGATCCATGTTAACATAAAAAAAACGTACATCAGTTATTTATTTGTGTTTATACAGCTCATTATTGTCAACTTGACAGCATTATGTGATTCTGACCACTCTTTGTCCTCACTTAAAATTCATAGTTGTGACACGAACCCCGCGGGGGTATACGCTTACAAATATATCGAGTTATAATTTAGATATATAAAATCGATTCCCGATTTCGTAAATACTATTTGAAAAGAAATAGTGGAGAATTTTTTCATTCATTTTATCTAAATGTGAAAATAAATAGATAAGGTGAGATGTGCTTTAATAATATTCATGTAATCCACACCATATTTTGGTTAGTCACCAGCTGGTTTCAAGGCGGTTGAAAGGCCTGCTCATGACATGGAAAGAAATTGAATCAGTTATCCATCCAACTTGAATTTAATTTTCTTCACCGTTGGATTATTACTTCCCTCGTTATTCAATATCTCCCAACTTCCAGTCAATTGATAAACAAAAACAAGTTCAGCCATAACTACGGCTTATAGCGAAACCACAAAAAACGAGAACCGGACACCACACAATCTGGTACCAGATACTAAATACCAAGAGTCCGATACCCAAACCTGGTAACGCTAATTGTCAAACTCTACGGGAGAGTAATCGCATGTCGATGTCCGATAAATGCCGATGTTCAATACATATTCGTATAAAACAATAATTGGTTGCGTTTAGCGATTTCACGGTGAATCAGGCTTGTTTGACAGTTGTAGAAGCGCCGCCATATTGGAATGCGGGATAGGAAAATCTTTTGCCATGCGGTTCCCATAGATTTTTGAATGGTTTTCATAGTGTTTGGTGGTCATGGTATGCGTGATCGTATATATGGTTTATTGCGGTAGGTGAAACAATGTATTGTATTATTTTTTGCGGCAATTTAAGTCACGAAAGTAAGAGGCAACTATGGAAGTTCCAATCTACCAATTTTGAAAACGTCTTTCAATTTTCTTTACCAGAATACGCTTACAAATCTCAACGGCCAACTTATTGGCATCCAGAAGTGCTTGTCTTTGGAAATTAAATGCTTTATTTTTAACTTAAAATATCTCATATTTTGGGTTCATTAACGCCATAATAATCAAAGTTGACGATGTTATGTCTACTGATAAGCGAGGTTAATTAAAAGAAACCGTATCCACGCTTATCAATCATTATGATTCATTATTATTGTTTATTTTCGTAATTAGGCGCCCAGTCAATGGAGTGGAAGTCCCAACGTAATTGATAATCACTTTCAAATAGTTAGTCACAGTAGTTAATAAAGAGTTGTGACAAAGAATTTTTATTTGATTAGTGTGATTTGTTAATATTGTTGTAATGTTTTGATAAGAAAATGTTTGTGTTTTAAAAGGTAATTAAGTAATGCTGTCAATAAGATATACAAATATGTATAATTAAGTACAATTACTAGATGGTACTTAGAAGATTTCTACTGATGCAGCAGCGATATTGAGACCTGCTTGATATTGAGAGAAGTGGAAATTTGTTTTCTTTCCTACTCCTCCGTTATTCTTTTCTGATTAATTTCGTTGCGGGATCCAAGACAGTTAAATTCATTCGCCGGGACTTCGTCGAGCTTCATTGTCACGGCGCTTTTCTGGCCACTGATTCTGGGTTTCAGGAGTTGCAGTGGTTTGGGAATAGTGCAGTGGGATTGATGTAGCAGTGGTAAACGTTTACAGGCTATTAAGTCAAGCATTGATTATTTAGAGAAAATAATAAACAAGTGTAGTTTTAAATTAAGGTTTGAGTTTCTTAGTACAACCCGTAGTGGGCCTTACATTCGCACGAATAACTCAAGAGTTAGTTGCTAATACGAGGTTAAGGCCGAGTTTCGCACCTCTAAATTATCGCAAAATTAATGTGACAAATTGTGAAGCACGCGTTATCTGCTGTGATTGGCTGTTGATAATTCATTTGACAAACATTTCATTCATTCATTTCATTTCATTTGATTGTATGACAAACTGTGAATTTAACCTCGTGTTAGCAACTAAGTAAGCTAACTAAAAATTTGGGTGTGATAAGTGGAACTGAGGCTCTAGTACAAAATTTCATATAATATTAGCGATGACGGTGTTCGAAATGCCAAAATGTAAGGGATTAATCACGTGACATAATGTCATACATATTAGACATTTTATCAATCGTTATCGCGTCAATTTAATCATTGGAAGAATGTCACTTGTCTTGTCTCTGGTAAGTTACAGAAAGTCTTTCTGTTCGAAAATCTGATGCCACAACCATAGGGCGAATTTCACTGTACCACATATCCAGAAACGCACAGGAACGACCAGTGTGGCGACGCTTGGGGGAAACTTATGTCCAGCAGTGGCCATCTCTCGGCTGATATGATGATGATGATGATATATCCAGACAACATAATTTTACTGATGCCTTTGAATGAACTTTGCCCCCATATTAAGTGGCATAGTAGGCCCAACTTTAAATTCATCATTAATAAAGCCGTTGATTAAATTAAATGGAAAAACTACAAATGATTATGGTCCACATGGCCGGGTCGCGGAAGCTGGGCCAGCATAAAGGCACATTATGTACCGTTAGTGGGCATTAGTGGCCCACTACTGTTACATTGCGTGGGTGTTGGCCAGTTTAGGTTCGTACCGCGGTTCGGTTATTGTTATTTAATCAGCTTTAATGATGTTATGGGTTGTTTTAATTTGTTCTTTTGATTTCAGGTGTGGGGAAAGTTAAAAAGTCTATTGGTCTTCGCAACTCAAAGGAAAAGACACTTTATGGCAGTAAGATCAAGGTTCCTATTTGATTTAGATATGTCACACACGCATCGAAGTCACAGATCTTTTGAGACACCCCTGGAGAATTATTATATACTAGCTGTTCCCCGCGGCTTCGCTCCCGTGGACCACCCTACAGGACCCGTATATGAGATAAAAAATTAGCCTATGTCACTCAGGCATAACGGCTAGGTTTAAAAAAAAAAAATACTATTGATTCATGTATATTATTTGTAAAACAAGATTTTTTCGTGTAACTAATTGTGATGCTTTAAGAAAGAGAATTAACAACAGGATATTTTTACGCTACTTTTGATTCTCCAAAACGATTCTGTGTTTCTTTCTGTGTTTAAATTTTTTTTAACACAGAAAGAATTCGACGGCTAGAATTTCTTTTATAACTGAAATAGCTTATCTAAATCAAATAATATTTTGCAAACAAAACTGTCCAAAAAGAGGTTCAATATTGATAATCCCCGAGCGGGCGCACGGCCAGTACTGCATTAACATTGGGGAATTATACGCCTTGAATCCAAGACAAAAATGGAAATATACCAGCTAGTAAAAGAAAAAGTTTTATAAGTTTGCATTTTCAGTGCTTATTTATTTCCAATTTAAATGGAGCTTTTTACGTACGGAACTCACATAACTTCAAAGTCTCATCTTTAAGAAACAACAGTAAACTAAAACCTGAACACCATACTTAATTACCGTAATCAATTGGCAGCTTGCCACTGTGACCGACAACAATTAAAAACAATGATCAATTGTCTATCTGTATTAGTAGTAATTAGCTTTCTAATTAAAGTTTTAAAATAATTTCTTGTTGTACGAGTGCGAGTGCAAGTGACTTTCAAAGCAATCTTGAAATTGCTTTGAAAGGGTTTAAAAAAGCTGATTAGCTGATTCGTTCAATTAAAAAAAAACAAATTATTTATTATTTTATTTTCAGTCTGTCCTATCCCACGATACGGAAAGGTTCTTCATTTTAGTTCAACAAAACTAAAATAATAATTATACCAGCCTGTAACTGTTCCACTGCAAGACAAATGCATAACACTAATTAATATTATACTTATTAAACATGAAGAAACATGAATTAACTATCCCTAATTTATTACCACACGAATAAAAATTAAGCCCTCTTACTTAAACAATTGACGTTCTACCTACAGCTCCTAGTAACATCAAAAGCAATTATTATTACTACCTACCCCGCCACACCAGGGGTCGTGCTCACCCTCCGTAGCGGATAGTATGAGGCATGCGTACGCGCATCGTACGGTGCACAGTTTTGCGACGTTATCCAATATGGCGGGGGGATGTTATTATTATTTTATCAATTGGAAAGGATGTTATGGGTGAAGTTTATGGTTAGGAGTATGAAGGGCAGCTATTTTTCATGTAAGCTAAATATCTTTATTAAAAAATACTACGGTGTCTTTGGTAGGTACTAATTGTTCTCGTTGTGGACACCAACTTCTAAAAATAAATTTATTTTTCACTTTGTTGTGTTTTTATTTGAAAGTCGATAGGATTTTTTTTTTCAAAATAAGTTTATTTATTTTCAATTTTTAGTTGTACCTAATCAAGCAAGCAAGCAAGCAAGTTCTTCAGTAAGGTGTATAATGCCAGAATAGATTACCCGAATATCATGAAACTTGAATATAACCGGTGAAATGAGAGTGTACCAAGGTGAACTGTACACATCTGCGTACCCCTTTAGAGCGTACTGGCGTGATGTCATGTTACGAAATGGTATAAACAATAAACAGACATGCCATTGCACTGAAAAAAAAAACAAAAGTCGAACAGAACCTCTTCCTCTGGAAAGACGGTTAAAAAGTTGCAAATTGAAATATTCACCTGCAACATAGGAGTTCGCTTCCATAGTCCATACGCAGTCAACTTTTTGGAATATAGAAGAAAATATTATTATCTTGGGCTCTCAATTTTAACATAACACCATCAGGCCCTTCAGACTAGAGCACAAAGGACCAATATATTTCAGCTAAGTCGGCGGTTTTAAATAATTATTTTCTTTTCAAAAACATGACACTATACTCTATTTGAAATAACATTAGAAATTTCTACAACCCTTTTTTACAGTCCGTTCAACCGAATTTGAGTTCTATCCCGTAAATGTAAGGATTTCATTAAAAGCATAAATCTGTAACCAAATCTAATTGTTTAATACAGCTGCCATTTGTCATATCACCAACGCAATAGAATTCAAAATCGATTAAAACGGGATTATTTATAATGTCTAATGTTATCTCAAATTAAGTATAGGTTATACATACGTATACATACATAAACTCACGTCTTTTTGCTATGGGGTGGGTAGGTAGAAACTAAGGAACGCCTCCAGCTACGATCCTTACAAACTTCTTTTGCTTCACTCAGGTTCATACATCTAGTCATACACTACTTGGTTAACTTTCTTTACAAAGCAACCCTAGCTAAAGAATATCAAACATGTTCTTCTACGTCTTCATAACCTAATTTCTGAGAGCCAAATAGTCCACACTATGACCCATGACACCGAAGGTCGCTACACGGCTGATTGTCAGATCATCTGATAGCACACTATAGGTAACGGGGGCCTCAAATCAGCGGCAATAGCGGATGCCGTCGTTTATGTGCAGCATCCGCTGGCAAGCGACACGTTCACTTCGCTTTTATATCAATAACATCTCATCTCTCAAATAGATGTCGTGTTTGGGAGACGATTTTCGGTTTTACGAAGCTAATATTTTTACAATAGGAGATAATATAAAATAAAATCAGGTACATCTTATCTTAAAGGCCGGGACATAACTCGGACACTTCGACCCATTGGGATCTTTTGTGGTCCCCTAGATAAGTTACCCTTCCCCAATCTCGTTAAAAACCTTCATCAGTTTTCAACGAGTTCAGGAGATATGAGCCTATAATCTTCTGGTATTGGATACTCTATCCCTTGAAGACTTATTCGCTTACTAGCCAGTGCATCCCATGTGCACAGAAGATGCTCCATGCGTTCCGTATGTTCCCGCACAACCTGCACATTAAGTGACCTCATGAAGATGATCATGAGCATTTGTTTGGTTCCAAAGTGGCCAGTAAAGGCCCCAAAAAGGGGAACATAATACGAAAAGGGTAAAATAACAAAATGGCATCTAACAGAGATAGAAGTACAGAAAGACGAATACGCAAAGCTGACCTCATTTAGCCTACTGATATTTCAAATGAGTGAATCCTTTTAGGAAACAGGACATGGAGATTTATCTGAAACGGGTCTTAAACAACCATACTCAGAACCAGTATTACTATAAAAACGTCAAAACAGCAATAAACCTCTAAGCTAGAGCCCATATTCTAGATCAATACACAATCATAAATCTGTATGTAGAGCTTGTTGTGAGAATAGATTGCCTTGTAAGAAATCTGTCAGATGTAAATCAAGAATCAAGCTTGAGCATCACTCTACAATTATGAGTCTAAATCCTAACAATAGGCGCACATAGAAAGAAAGTAAAAGGGTTTATTGGCACCAGGTATGCAAACGATAATAAGAAAAAACAAATGGAAATCTTAAATACAAACAGAGAAACACTAAATAATATCAAATAAAATCAGGGCATATTATATTAAAGAAAACCAAATAACAAAACTTTTATTAGATAGGTAGCTATGTTTAAATAAAAACTTAATATTGAAGAAAGAGTAGAAGGCATACTTAGAAAAGAACTCATTAAATCCGTACTAGTCAAAACTATGATGCAATCTATAGATTACATTTTTTCATATATATATACCATACTCCAGAGTTGTGAAACATCTCATAACATTATCCAAACAAAAAAACTCTGAGAACCTCCTTCTTCTTGAATTCGGTTAACTAGACTTGCATTAACCAGACCAGGGCACATGGCAATAAGGCCGTTATAATGCATATTATGGTCTAGTGTAGGCCCCGTTATTCCTAGAACGATGGGCATAAAACATGGACTCCAATAGCGATTGCTACAGATGTTTAGAATAAGATTTTATTGAATAGAGATATAAATGTAGAAGGAAATGGTAATGCCGTAGTCAAGGAGATAGGTATATAAAGGTTATTAGAATATAAAATGATTTTGGTCGAGGTTTGAGTTAAATGGTTCACACTGGCAATAAAATTAAGTTAGCAAACGTATTTGCACAGAATATTTCCATAATTTGAGAAAATAAACTTATACGAAGATGAAAAAATTATGCAAGCGATATATACAAATAACAGTAACCGCAGTAGATTAACGATAAGAATGTTGGTAATTAAGAGTAAGATAATGTTTGTTGAACGACTGTTTAACGATTTCAATAAGAAGCTCAAATAGGAAGCAAAAGATTTTGAATCTTGGCATA
This sequence comes from Anorthoa munda, assembly GCA_945859665.1. NCBI lineage: Eukaryota > Metazoa > Arthropoda > Insecta > Lepidoptera > Noctuidae > Anorthoa > Anorthoa munda. The sequence continues at coordinate 4,636,692 of OX243893.1, forward strand.
TACTCACGATCATTGGAGATGCAGATAAGCATGCAGTCTAAACAAATCTAGAACAACTTGCTATTAGCCCAAAAGGGGTCAAACGATGCATCTTTTTAACTTTTAAACTCCATGTGTACGAAGAGTTCACTAAACTTTTCCATCATTAATCTCTCGACCACTCTGTTAACATAATTATCGGGCGGTTTTCGTGCGACAAAAGCGCTTCGCTGTTCATTGTTCGGTGATAAATCGACGGGCAATTCATTAATACCGTTTGAACACACAATGGATGACGAAATACGGAGAACATGGCCGTGTACAATGCTGAGCTAATATGTCACCGTATCATTAATAATTTGAATTCAGCTTTCTCTTGGATGCTGAGGACTATTTTACTAGTAATGGGATCTTTCAACTTTAAATCTTCTTTGGCTGAAGACCATTCTGTGTCAATGGCAAGAATACCTTAGAGATAATATGTGTTTTCATGGTGTACCAATTATCTTATAAATATTTAATACCAAGAGACTATCAATAGACTGTCTCTATAATGATCTCGATGAATACATAGCCAATGATAAACCACTTGTCAAATTTAGAAAATGCTTGTAGCAATTTTGAGTTGAAAAACAAAAATCCGTCAAAAAAATCCGTACGAATTTTTTTGACGGGTTTTCGGACCTGGCTGTTATGGCAGTTCGATAGGACTTTGGTTAACCAAAATCCTATCGAACTGCCATAACAGCCAGGTAGACAAAAGAACAACAAAAAAATATATAACTAACACGATCTTGTTAGGTAAACAATACAGTTCACACAAGCCTGCACGCATCGCATTAGAGTCTCGAAGGACTTGGGACAATCGCTCTGTATAAGGCCCTAACATCGGCCATCCATTGTTATGCTGAATGCTGATAATAGGCACCGAGATACCCTTTAAGTTTAAGCTAGTTTGGAAGTGGGAAGAACTAGATACGTACGAGTATTTTAACTTGGGTTTGAAGTGTATCCCACAGATTTATCCAAATACAACAGATATAATACATGTACGGGAAAAATAGAAAATTGTCATTTCCACTATTTCCTTAAACTCTATGGTTTCAAGACCGGTTTCTGAATTGAGAATTTGGAGTTACGAACGTGTAAAACCTTACTTTAATGCCAACGTTTGACAAGGTGTTATTTCTAAATCTCAATTGAAAAACGACAAGATAAAAAATTAAGTGGTTGACGAATCAAACTTATAAGGACCAAATTGAGATCACAAGGACCAAAATAGACCATTGTCATCAACGTGAGAAACAAATAGTCTCGTACTCCCATATCCACGACTGTACTGATCAGGATATTCCCAAACAGTAGCGCAAAAGGACGAAATAACCTACATACCCAAAAAACCAACCACGAAATCCTGAGACCGTTTTAAACATAATAAAACGTCAGACATTTACGCAAAGAAGGTGCACTTTCGGCAGCATTTATTAAGACCAAGCAATAATACTTTGTAACGTGTAACACTTCTAAAGCACCGAATTGAGAAGTTATCCGCAATCCGAGACCAGTTTCTGTTAACGATAAATATTGATCTCAATTACATTGCGAGTTTTTGCATTTGTCCATTTATGTTAGGGTTGTGCAAAAAAGAAATTTTCAGACAGATCTCGTGAGGAATTTTGTAACCAGATCGAAATATGATTGCGTTTTAAAATTTTCTATTTATTCATCATCATCTGCAACTCGACTTCACCCTCTGCTGTGATCGGTCTCTTTTTCACTTGTGCCGATCGTCGCTTTCCTGTGCGAATCCATCTAAATATTCCTGTAGCACTATTTTTAATTACTACTAACAAAAATATCATCATAACTAAAAAAATGTTAACTATTTAAGTTGGACTACTACTTGCCGGCACCAAATGTATGACATGTAACATTTTTGTCAGGTTTTAAAACTGGTTTTCGAGCAACTCAGTTACTCAAGTGAAAATCAGTCATGACAGTTCCAATCGGACATCCGGCCAGAAATAACAGTCTCAGACATCGCTAACAGTAGCAGCCCTACAACAAAATGGTATTATACCCAAGAACGAGTTGGCCACATATTAATTTTAATTGCCTGGTGAAATCGTGCAGTGCGCTTTGCACTCATAACATAACGCCCTAAATGGCAGGTCTCGGGACTCAGCAGCGAGCTGAAGAAAGTGTATGATCTAGACTTTCTTCGACAAATATTCGCTAAGATATTATGTGACTGGATTATACTGACGTGGTTTGCATGGTAAGTGGTGAATGTGAACTTATTTACTTTGTAAAAAAAATGTGAAGTCCAAATAAGTGCAGCGATTCTGTCTTTTGCAACCAAATTACCAAGAAGAGGCAATTTTTGAAATCAACGCAATTAGTTCTAGGCGAATTAGCAGGAAAAATTTACTTTAATAATTTTAGAATTTTAAAAGTATACTTTTCGTGCTAATTCGCCTAGACCTAGACTAAATTGCGTTGATTTCGAAAATTCGCCCAATATATAAGAAAACAGTGGAAAAATATCAATAAGCTTTTAGCGTTACTTAAATACTAGTCCATCATTTCAAAAAAGCAAGCCTTCTAAATCAGCATCCTATTCCATCTTCTATGTGCAATCGCTTAAACCAAGATGTCTAAACAAATTGCCCTCAATCGACGCTCCGCATTTTTCTACATTCCACCACTAAGAACCAGTATGATAAATGCACAAACATTTTGAAACTAATGAGGGACATACCTACTTAATTAATTAGAATGCTTCCCTTAAAGATGGACTAGAATTTAGAAATGTTAAAGGATGTTATGATTTTTTTACGTAAGCCAGAATACATTACTTAAACCTTGTTTTACACACAAAGTCTAAAACGATCCCACTTTAAAACGGACTTGGCAATAGAGACAAATTTAAATGGACCAAATAAACTAGTGCTCATAGCACCAAAAAAAACTATTCGACTGAAACTTGGGTTGACGTCCAAAAATCTCTTTTAATTTCTTTCAATAAACCAAGAAGCCCATTAATTCCTTAAGTGTCTTTCCCCAAATGACACTAAACTATCGCTTACCGCATCTTCAGCCACAAGTCACCGCCCACAGACAAGACACATAGCCCACACTTGCCTACACTTACGCAATTCCCTAACGCCATCTAATTAAAACTACAAATCGAACAAATCTACTTTATATTCTAAGTTTATCTTCTCGTTTTATCATCTCTGTACCACATTATGCCTTCGGGTATGTGTCGCTGGTTCATTAGTACCCCATTAGTCAGCCGTGGTTGTAAATTGGACTATTTATCTGGCAAGCCCACGCTTAGTAGTGGCCAATACGCAAATGTCTGCATTGAAGATTTGGCCCTAAGGACCAATATGCAAATGTCTGCGGAAGATTTGTTCCTAAAGGACGCCTTGGGCCAATAACAAATGTTTGTGTTGGGGATCTAGTCTTGCAAATGTAGGAATTGAAATTTTCGTTGGCCAATGAATTCTGGCTGGTAAAGAAATAAGGACTTTATTTTTACAAGTATGAATACAGCTAATATGCAAATATTGCGTTTCCGTTGGTCAAGATTTCAAGAAACTGGTTTGTTTTATTCGAACATAAGAGTTGGATTGTGAATTACTTTGGACATAGTTTGGGGTTTTAATTTTTACACAATCATGTGTTTGCAGAATGAGATCGTATAGACATCAAAAACGTTTGCAGTCTTACAGCACGCTCTAGCCACAATGATTTATTTATTTACATACATACAGCTATCATTACATTTACAAATAAATTTATCTTTATCTAATCCGATTAAGAATTTGAATTTGGCTTTTTAGTTTTAAATTCCTCTCCTTGACCTCTTCCTCATCATTATATTAAAATAAACTACCCATCCCATCTCCTTTATCGCCCACTTACACGACCCTTTCAAAATAGAATCTCCTTCCATATGCTTGTCATTCAACAATAACTTATTTATTAATATTATCTCAACCAACACTTCCTTACACTACATATAATCTGAAAATGCAAATTCAAACAAGTGGCCCAAGGAACAGAGATACCATGGATTTATAGAATTGATACCTGTGACAAATCGTTATGGTTACAGGTAGAACATGGTCTATGACCATAGTTGGGGCTCCTGCGGTGCTACATGACATCGCGATTACCGGTCCGGGGCCGATACGACCGTTGTAATGATAGTTACTGATAGTGGGGTCATTTTAGAGCTTTAGACACTATGGTACTTCTATATGGATGAACGCTAATTTTGTAGGTGAAAACTGGCAAGATTCAAAACCTTGAAATATTGAGCAGCTATAGTCAAACTTAGTTATTAGTCTTAAGACTATAATTATTTTAACAAAGAACAAGTCAAAAAATACTTTCACCGATTTGACCTTTGACTGCTGAGAGGTTCATGTTTTGCAGTGGGCGTCACAGTCATAATGATACAATCAATACCAAGAAATAGACACTATAAAAATCTATTCAGATCTCTAAAGCCTAGTCCTAAGCCTAACCTAAATGTTCTCCATTCAGACCCCACCCAAAGTTTCTCTCAATTAAAAGACTGAAACTCGTCCACCTCTAGTAGAATCTGACACTTGAATACCAAAACTGTCTTCACCAGCCGAGTTACACGCGTTACTCCTATAATAGTGGCCTAATGGGCTACGCTAAGTCGATGCATAAATCGATCCTGCAGAATAGAACCATTTATCAGCACGACTTGAGTAATATCTGGCGGGGGACGATTTTAACACGGGCGAGATCTAACAGCGGTGTGGTGGCCCTTTTTGCGTGTCTAGAGATTCCATTGAAATTTGAGAAAATATTGTCCTTTCAGTCGCGAGTAATTAATTTTGGTTCTAGATTTTCTGTGTCTGACTGAGGACAATGTCGTTAAGAAAGTTTTAAATGCGAATGTGGACAAAAGACATGGAAGAACTAAGAAACGAATGAAAGACGGTGTGAAAGATGATGAGAATACTGAGATGAATAGAGAAGTATAGAAGAATACGTTGCAGCGACCCCAAATAAATTGGGATAAGGAAGAACATTACATTAGAAGAAAATATATCTGAAATAGTTCTTACGTACGATTAAGACAACACAGATGAAGTCACAACAGATTACTACTCGAGGCCAGCAAAAATGTCGAAAGACTTTTAACCATAAATAAATATAAATCTTCACAAAATGGCGATTAAAGACAAAATAGTTACACAGTCCAATTATAAGAAATTGTAGTAATTAACAGAAATTGTGGCATGTTACTCTACGTAATTAAATGTGGTTGATTGAAGTTAGTGAGAGAGGCGAAGCCGTGTGCCTGAGCTAGTTAATTGGTATAAACAAGCAAGTAGCGATCAAAGGTGCCGCGGCACTAAATGACTCAGGGTCATCAGGATGTTAGGTTATTGGCAAATGCTTTTTTTACAAATTTATATTATTTTATGGAAGTTTCATATGAGTGCTACTATGATAGTGAATCGTGTTTTACAAAATGTGAAGATATAACGCATTAAATAACATAAAAACATCATTTAAAAAATCTTGTAAAGAATTGCAGGAGCTTTTTTATTAGAGACTTAGAGTAGATAATCATTTATTTCTGCTTTGTATCTCAAACGGTTGTGTTTTAATAATTCATAGTTCAAAAATAACCCAATAAACAATACGAAGCCTTCAAATTACTAGATCTTAAATACCACTTAAATGTATTGAGAAAAAAATCTTAATTAACGCGGGTAACCCTAAAGCTGACGCAACAAACTGATTGTTTCGATTAGTCACGGCAAATAAAGATTCTGAATCAATCAGACGGCTGATAACAAAATTGTATGAGATTTATAAAGATCGATACAATTCGAGTTCAAGCTATTACGAAATGCGTTTATTTTTAGTGGTAATGAATATCGTAATATACAAAGTTCAAGGACCATTGGTAGTTTTAAGGTAAAAGTCGCGACGATGCTGTGGACGTGGTGAAATTTTGGGCCAGTAAGATGTGCATCTAACATAGACACAATGAAGGTATTAAAACCTTTTTCGTGTCTATGGTAGCCAAGTAACTTCTATACCTACATTCATTATCAAGTATGAAAAGTTTGCAGCCATTACTTAGTAAAAGACTGCGAGTATATAAATATATCCAAAATTAATTAATAGAAAGATAAGTACTTGAATGGCCAAATTTGACTTTATTTTACCTCCAAAATTAAGAAGCCAGATTTTAATAAACAGAGTGAGATAATTCTCACAGATCAGACAATGAATATTGATGACTTAATAAATAGTCATAAGAAGCTACTGCCTTTTGATGTATCACACGCTTACCATGCGTATATGAGTGATGTATTTGTTCAGTAAAAAGCCTACGTTCTTAGGATAAAATGTCAATATTTAGAATTATAAATCTGCATATGGCATCACTAAGTCCAGTACTGAAAAGACCACCACTACAAATTTCAAAAAAAAAACGTCCTTGGTGACAGTGTCGACAACACTTGAGACTTTTTTTTTCTTAGATTAAATTTGTTATAAGTGGTTTTAGTTGCCATGTGGTAAATGTAGCGTGGTCCTTTGTCCCAATCCTAGTTGTAACTATGGCCTGTCCTTCTCTTGTCTTCTTACCGCCGGCTTTCTACTTCGTCAATAAGTATTTCAATTGGCAGAAAGCCTACATGGTGAAAAAAATTGTAATCATAATAATGCATCGGAAGTCAAAGCCACCTCCACACGTATTCTTGATGCTATTGCTTTGTGTCCCTTAACCAGAGGCGAGGTGAAAAGCTTGCTAATATTTCCAGTATTACCGACCATCATAACACTACAAATATCTGACTTCATGAGTCATGAAGTATCGTATACTAAAGAAAATGGTCCTCCATTTGTATTATCATAAGTTCTTCGATCATGGGTCTATTATATTAAAATGACTGACAAGTTCCACTTTGCATAAAGGACCAAACACAGATACTTAATAAATATAGATCATACTTCTGCTACATATATAAAATCAGACACATTCTCACGGAACGCGTCAACTACCAACATAATAGATATTAATGCGCAGTATTGACCTTAGTTGATCATTATCTCTAATAGCTGAGTATGACAGCAACCTGGTCATGTGACCTTGGTCTAATGGTAGTAGAACATAATAGATCAGTTCTTGACCAATTTTCTGCGTGTCATTCCGACAGTTTGTTTGTTGACCAATCAAGGTTTAAACTATTAGAATGACAAATTAATTGGGAAAGAATATGTGGGGTATGTTGGTCGGAACTAGGTCAAATAATTGATGGTCTAGATTATTGTAAGCTTATTTTGAGATGACTTTAAAATAATGATTAAGGTAATGAACAATGGTAATGAGAATAACATTGATCAAAAATCTATGAAGATTGCGCCATTTTTTCTTTAAAAATGGAACAATGAATCACAATTCATTTGTTTTTGCTTTCTAAAGTCTGAATCGTCTCTATTGTTTCAGATATCTGCCTCTTCCTTCGTCATTTCTCTATTCTTATTACTTAATTTAATTAAATACTAAAGAAGTGCTACATCAGAAAGATATCAAAGAGAAAACTGTTAATAATACCACCTAATTAAGCACACATCTCCCTTATCCTTTATATCCGTCCGCCCTCCTCTGCTGCGCTCGCGCAAAGCAACGCACAGATGCGCCCGCGTTCCCACCGCGTCCCCAACGAAAACACAAGTGCGTCCCATCTGGCGACGATCACTCACATGTGTATCATTGATTTTTACGAGTTGTAGTATGAAAAACACGGCTGTAGTATGGAAAATGTTGGGCTGTGTGAGTGGATTGTGGAGTTCGATGAATGAAGGCTTAAAGCTACATGCATAGGGTGAAAGGACGCTGCTATTTAAAAATTATAGAAGTTTATAAGCTAAATTCTAAAGCCAAGTTTGTAGAGTTTTAGAGCAAGGATTAAAAAAAATGCTATTTAGCTGCATCTGACTCCATTGGAAGTCGATCCCAACATAGTTGGGTTGGGACAAGACAGACTATACTCCATTTGAGATAACATTAGACATTTAAAGAATCGCATTTGACAGCCCGTTCAACCGATTTTGACTTTTATTGCGTTGGTCACATGACAAATGGCAGTTGTAAACAGTTCGTATTGGTAACAGGTATATGCTTTTTATGTCAGCTTTATGTGTACGGAATAGAAATCAAAATCGGTTGAATGGACTGTAAAAAGAGATATTTTAATTTTTTATATTATATAAAATGGAGTATAAGTTGATTGAAATTGAGGTGTTGCATCAGTGCAAGAGATTGAAGACTTTGACAGAACTCAAGATAGATAATGAAATTGACTTAATGTCTTCATCTAGACATTCAACATATTGTTAAACATAGTATAGTAAACTATATAAAATTGTGTGATTCGAATTGATAGAGGATACTGAAGTTACTCTACTAACCAAGTCAACGGACACGGTTTTTCTACTTTAACGAAGAACATAGAACAAGACAGCCGTTGTTGTACTAAAAGACCACAGATATAAATCTAACTATACTCGTTATAGATAAAGCGATAGTGTTCAAATTCAAATTCAGATGTTTTATTTCCAGAATGCTTTGCTTTTTTTTTTGTATGTACTTCGCTTGCCGAAAAACGGAGTAAAATAACGATTAATGATCGTACTTTAAGATTTTCATTTAGCATTATCGGCACTGGTCCACCGAAATCTAGAAAAAGTCCAATTATGCCATATTAAGCTGTAAATACTGTATAGAAAAAGTTGGCGGAGACATTGGAAATGTTTTCTTTCATTGGTAAGTAAATTTGTTTTTATATTGTTTGTGAAAAAGTGGCACGCTTGGTTTTTATACTGATGGAGGGACTTGCGTTTTGTAGATTTATGTCTGTGTAAAACAACAATGTGCGGTCAACATATTATAAAAAAATAATTAATTTCATTATGAAATATTATAGACAAATATTACAAACGACAACCAAACTTCTAGCATAAGTATTCAAAGTAATTAAATTTTAATACCGAAAAAATATACACATACGCATTGGACATAAAAATCTTATATCAGTAATTGTTATGACCAGCAGACGTTTATTCTCACGGTTAAATTTAACCTAACTAATTAAAGTTACTTAAAGAGTCGAATATTAATTTGAAGGAATTTTATTACAAGGCGAGTATTATCTTCGGTGGCGCCATAGACCGCCTGCTTGGATAGATATGTCTTTTTATCGCTATTATTATAGGAAACCAATAAGTATAAAGATTATTATTGACGACATGGAAAGGTTAAATAATTAAAAGTAAAATAATTAAAAGGAAAGGCAAACTATCTTTGCCTGCAATAAAAAGGGTTTTTTTTCCTTTTTGCTGATTTGTTTGAAGCGATAAAAATATCTTGAAAGCAAAAGTCCATTTGTTTTACAGTGTATCTTTGTATCAATAAAAAAATCTTCGACATAATTTTGTGGTTCATTAACTTAAAAGCCTCACTTTTCAAAAGATTATTTTGAAACCGAAAATATTATCCCGATATAAATTTTTTATTTTGGAAACCACAAATTTTTATTTTGTACTCACTTGACAATGTTGCCGTCATTACGAGTTTATGACATCATTAAACAGTGCCGCGTTGTTCCCGCGCTTCCGTTACACGACACAGGTGAGGTGCGCTTGCGCATGGCTTTTGCATACTATGTTGTACTCGATCACGACAAAAGTCTTGAAATTTAATGTCGTGAAAGAAATGACAATTTGAGTGCATTTCAAAAGGAATCCTTGATTTACATTGTAGAAGTTGTAGCTCACGCAATTTTGTTCAACAAAAAACCGTTAAACTTATCCATTTGTTCTTTGGTTATGCAAAAGAACATTTTATTTAGCAACAAAACCAAGTACGGATCAGTATAAGTGAAGATAGAAACTAGTGTGTACCTAAAATTTTAAATAACGAAAATCTCAAAACCTTAGATCATCAAAGTTTAGTTACAGTAATTACTCAAGACCCCCAAAACAGCTAAGCCTACCTACCAAAACAGTCCATTTAATAACTCAAATACAAACACCGCCATTTTGATATAAAAAGGACAAAAAAACGACCAAATAAAGGTCATGCGTATTGCATGTAACGTAGTACAATTCTTCGTCAGCCTTTTGCCTTTTTCATATGCCATTAGAAGCAAAAAATTGTATAAAGCAAGAAAAAAAAAACAGATAAATAAAAAAAGATTTGGGTTCGAACACGTGGGCGTTCGATAGCATAAGGCGATTAGCTTGAAGCTGTATAGCTTCCCGGAGCTTTAGGTTGATATATTGAAATAAAAGAAATTGAAAATGTAAAAGTAAAGGAATGAATCCCAAGGTTTTAGTCATCATAAATGACAGAATTATATGTTAAACAAAATGGACCTTCGGAACTATGTCTTGTTGTAAATAATTTTTTTTTTGCTTCATATAGTTCAAAATTTTCTAAATCATATACTTCACAAAAATATTCCACCATCCAGAATTTCTCAAAAACAAAATGACACAAATCGATACTGTTTCACCGCGCGCGCAGTAGACTTGACCGGATGATAGATATGCACTTGTGCGGGAAAGAGATAGTGCACCAACACCGCACGCTAGAACGAGACAAGCATACACGTGGCGTACGTTAGTTGCAGCTGCCGCCGACGTCACAGCTAGGGAATAATGGGACCCGCTCAAGCGTAGACACGAGGATAAAAACATGATGTGATGCCACCTTTGGACACTTTCTGACATACCAGAATATCCAGTTTGAGAGCATAACTGCGAAATTGTTATTCTTTTAAGTTCAAGTAACTTTTAATACAAGTACAGACTTGTTAGGGACGGATGTTTTTGAATATATGTATGTTATAGTTATACTCCATATTTATTCCAGCTCTATCAATATAATTTATTATTATGTATGTATGTATTTCTATTAATACATTTATTGAAAAAGGGATAGTGCTCTCTGTCTTGTATAGCTCTGTCTCTCTCCCATAGTGGAAACATGATAGTTTGTAACTAAACATTGATCAATGAAAACTAATAATTTATAAATATCTACTTGCAATAGTACAATAGATATTATTAAACAATGACCAGACGGAGTCAAGTCTGAAGCACAATACAGCCCTCTAGATCTTAAACAATTGCTCGTGCGACTGTTTCCAGCAGTATCGCAAACAATTGGTTGGCCCAGCTGCCCAGAGCATTCGTGACGCCCGAAGATAAGGTAGCACAATAAATAAGCCCTAATTACTTCCTATGTAACATTGGAATTAGAATTTTCATTGCCAATTAGATGGAGACAATGAGCTTGCTGTGTTGTCCATTTAATATATTGGTTGTTGAATTTGTAGATACAAAATAGATAGGATATGGTTCTGTAGATACAAAAATACAAAATAGTATGAAAACTTTAAATACTGAAAAAGCAGTGACAAAGCATGAAAACAAGAATCTATTACTAACTGTAATCGCTGACGTTATAACAACACAAGTAATAATTTTACCAATAACATCAGAAAGCTTACTGAATAGTAATAACAGTGACCTCAAAAGAAAACTTCGAATCAAATAAAACAGATGAGCAACGAAGATGATAAAATATGGGTACACCACTATCCAATATTATAGCGAGCAAGCCGGGTCATTACTTACTTCACAATACTGTCTATCATCGGGAATGGAATCGTAGAAACCCGTTATAGGAGGAGCTTGCCCCAAAGATGGATCTTTAGCAAAATGATTTACATTTACTCGTTCCTTTCTACTTTCTAGATCGGAGGTAGATTGAGATTTAAATAAGCCAGGCAAAGCAGGGTTTGTAATATTTACAACTATTTTATATTATGCATGTTGTGCAATTTTTATTTCAAATTTTATACAGAGTTACTGTGTAAAATAATTTAGAGCATGAAATTCGTCTTCCATTTCTAAACTAAATATCTGTCTAACTAGCCGAATAAATCATAAATCAAATTTTAACAATAACATTCCAAAAGAATTTTATCAAACTTGGACCAAACACGAACTTCTAAAAGGCATCGCAGAATGGTGATTTCAATTCGTCATGACACTAACTGACTCCAGTGTTCTCAAATGTACGTAATTGTCTGCCACGGTCCATACTCGCAAATTATCGCAATATAATATTGAAATTGTTTATGGCTGACCGTAAAATTGTGATATGCTTCAATACGATTTTGTTGCATGTTGAGCTTTAATTCAGTTATGTGCAGAAGTATTATGTTTGGTGAATCATCTATTACTTCAAGTCACGTACGATATATACGATATGTAAGTGAAAGCACTGTTTGGTAAAACAAATAAGAAATAATTAATTGACAATATCGAGCTTCCTTTCGTTATTAATCAACCTTTTCCCGAAATCTACATAGCAGAACTATCAAAAATTAAAGCCTATAATCACATCACATTATGCGGAACGATTTCAACAAATTGCTCGATGTTGAAAAGGCGGCTTCTTCCGAACATTCATTAATCAAGAACATAAGAACTATAGTAAATCGTATATTAGTCCGAGGTATACAAATGGCGTCAGCAGAGAAGTAGTTACCGTACAATATGTCTTCTACCAGTTTTGAAGCTACAGCTTTTTGATGTGCATGTAATTTTTCCTCCTTATTGCGGTTATATTTTAAAGTTGAGCAACTTGTTTTGTTACTGGTAGTTTGGGTGTTGGCTACTTTCGAAAACGATTATAGTTCGGTGTTGAACATTACTGATCGGGTGCTTATTTCTTAAAGGGTCATTATTATGTTATATATTATATATTTGATATGTATTAGTATATTATGTAATATTGTATGTATGTATTGTATGTTATTAAGTCTAATTAATATTATTTTTATATTTTGTACACTGACAGCCCTAAATTCTTCTCCTATCTTTCAGTCCATCCAAAGGTTGTCTGTAAGAGATTGCCTAGTGCGATAAGACCGCCCATTGTACACTTGTATATTTGAACATATGTCCTGTATATTTTTTGTGGTGTACAATAAAGTATATAATAAAATAAAAAAAAATAAAAAAATATTAGCCCTGTTTCTTATGTGACATATCGAACTGCTTCATAATTCTCAAAATAGAATCAACATTCTTGTCTATTGTTAGTTTTCAACTGACTATCGACCACTTTGATTTTATTCCTAGATTGCCTTATCATCTTGCTAGATAACTTTGTGTAAAACTGTATTTCATTTAGACTTCACGACTCATATCTACAGTCCTTTCCACCTCCAATCCTTTTCAACGCATGCATAAAATTAATCATAATTATCCCGTAGCTTCGTGAACGGCTAAATTATGAGCAGCGTCGTTTAGCCAGGGTACCAGGCCCGCTAACAATGACTAATAGTCTCGATGAAATAGATTTGTTGCGTGTGCCAATTATGGAAGTGGGTGATCGTAAATTTAGTCGTCAGGACAGACAGAATCTAAGTGGTCTGTTTTATGTGTAGGAATATGATGAATTTTAACACCGCTCCGTAAGTATTGTGTGGTGAGAGGAGCGCTCAAGGCAAAATTGTAGGTCTGGAATTGGCAGTAGATTTCAACGATTACAAAAGTAAAGCCCTTGAATTACAGCACCTGTTCTCAGTTCTCTTGCTGCTTTGTGCGTTGAAATAAAGATATCGTAAATCGTTTAACAATGAAGTGTTGCATCATTGTCACAACCTTTGAATAACATGCGAACGTCCAACCACTCCATTAGACGCTATTCAAGCTTCAAATTCCATCCTCTATTTATAGCATTTAGTGAAGCCTCGAACAAAAACATCATCCAATTAGAATCAATAGTCATGTCCAATTTTCTTTTAAAGGTCACGAAATGGTTTGCGACCCGCAGGTTATTCCCTCAGGGAATCAGCTTACATATCCCATATATGTCTAAACCACAATAGCCTGGATTCACGATTTACTGTAATACCCCTACTTTAAGCCCGTAAATGGCATATTTAGGCTGACTGGCAAGGATCCACGGAACACCATTACTTTGGCTAACAAGCTGTTATATTTGGAGTTCTTGTTTTCCGTAATTTTGTTTTCATTGTTTACGGTTATCAATGCGTCAACAATATTTATAGCAAGTATGGAACCAAATTGCTGTTCCACATATGGATTTAACTATGGGAATGAAAATGGTACTTTGTTTAAGGTCCTTAAATCACCGTACAGAATTGAATGTGTGTCATATAACTGCAGCAATGAAACAGTTTAAGTATCAATATTTCATTGCAGTGTAGGTACCTCATTCGAAATAGATTTCTCCTTATCCTGCCATCATTAAACTTAGATATTTATTAGCTCCGACGTTGCGTGACTTATGGCGGTGAAAGCGCCCTCTAAATGATAAATTTAAAGACTCTTTAAGAAGACTTAGCCGGCGTCCCATACCGACATGCATTATTAAAGTTGAATATTAAAATTCATGTTCTAACAAAATTTATTTAATCGCATAAAACATTCAAGTTTGACCGCAAACAATAATCTGTGGATAAATCATAGTGTAGGCTCACACGCGAGGTGAATCATGGTTCCGAGAAAGCGGAAACGGCCAAATTCTCCGTTCTTTTTATGGTATAAACCGACGGAATAATATGACACGGTTGCCATCGCTCCCGGCTGGGCCTTTTTGTTGTTTTTGTAAAATAGACGGTTAGTACGAGCGTCGTGCGTCGAGCACCTGCGCTGGCGCACCCGGCGCAAATCTCGGAGGGTGCGATGCCTTCGGGCTTTGGGCGAAGGGAGACGCGCAGGTAAACGGTCCCAGCCCTCGCTGTAGCAACCGAGATCAACAAAACTATGTAGTTTCAAATGCGAATATGAATTGAGACATTCAAACTGCCTGTTACTTGTATCTAATCATTTAGATGTAATGAACGTAATTACAGAAAAGAAAATGCTCGGATCTCACGTGTTACGCAACTACCGTGCACATCGCATGCGCAGCGTGCGTGTGTCCGCGGCTGCCGAGCACCGGACCATTCTCAGCACAAATCATCACAGACAGACAAAAAACGAGCCATGGAATAGGTTTAGAGGTATTAATTACAGCAGCGGCAGCGGCCGACACGATACTCCGGTATTATATAATTAACCATTACCGAGTGTGTCGAAATCCCACGTGGAGGTTATTTTATTCATTAAATTGTCGTATAAATGATGTATTTTGGTTTATTATTCGCGCCGACATAATTATAAAGCTTGATAAATCATCACATAATTTTAATTTTTAGTTTTCTTTGACTCCGTCTATGTGGACGACGTTATAATGTTCTCTCAGGTCCCGAAATTGCTGGTGATCACGCGATTTTCGACGAAGATGAAGTAAGTAGCAATTAGATTTGTTTATAATCCACGATCTTGAGATACGGGTTGAATCTAAACAGATTTAAATGGTCTCACGGTCCGCAAATGGGTATTTAACCGTCAACGGTGACTGGCCTTCTGGTTTCAGTAGCTTTATAATAATACTTAAGCATTTACGCATGTCAGTCAGGGCTCGCGGACCAGATGTCGATTTTAAGCTCATACCGTTATTACCAAGACTTGGAAGTCCGACTGAGTAAAGGATAATCCATATAATTAATGGTATTGTTTCAGCAGGATCTCGCGCAGTCGAAGCCACGTTTAAATCATTAAGTTTTAGTAGCCCATCAACTGTGGAACGTTCTAGATTTCTTCCAGTCTCGCGAGATTTGTTGGCACCCAGTTCGTGCTAATCTGTGTTGTGTATGTGAACGGATTACGATGAAGCTAAATGGAATGTCGAAATCTTTAAACAATAGGCTGTTTAAATATATGAATCACCATTTTCATAGAATTCAAACACAAATACAATTTCAAGTAGCTATTTTGCAACACATTTAGTCCTTCCAGACTTCTATAATCTTCAGAGTAACTGACTTGTCATGAATCACCAAAATAGAATATTAAGTAGATCCTAACCACCCACACCCAAAAAAACAACAAAAACATACCGGGATACCCCAAAACATCCCTTCCAAAATGCTACAGCTCGTTAAAAACACCACGCCGTATAAAACAATGAAGAACAGCAGGTAGAAGACAAGTGCAACTTTACGGCTCTTTGTAACTCGCCACAATAAGAGGACCTGGCAACGACAACTTTACCGGATTCCACTCTTCCGGACAACGTACTTACCTACTCCATTTTGAGAGCACTTTAAACAAAAGTTTTGGGTTATTAAGTGTTGACTGTGCTTTTGACTTCGAAAGGAAGTTGTTAAACGATAAAATTTTAAATGTTGGGTAATAGTCTAACTGTATTGATTTTTGGAGTGAGGTTCTTTATGTTAGAGTGCAGACTTGTCTCTAGCGAAGTTTATAATTTGTTTAAAAGCAACTTGATGTTCCTAAATTAGCCAAGTAAATAGGTTTGTAATACGCGTATAGGATAACCAAATCCATACTTAATATTATAAATGCAATATTTACTCTGTCTGTCTGTTACCTTTTTACGCCTAAACCACTGAACCGATTTAGATGAAATTAGTTATGGAGATAGTTTGAGACCCTGAGAAGGACATAGGTTAGTTTTTATCCCGGGATTCATCCTTAAGAAAGGAAAGGGGGTGGAAGTTTGTATAGTGAACATAAAAAAATACTATTCAAAGTGCTGCGCAGACGAAGTCGCGAGCAAAAGCTAGTAATATACAAAGTAGTATAAAGCAAAAAAAAATATGCTCAATATTTTAATGACGACTACAATGAATGCTGATACAATTAAGTTTAAGTACACAATCAATCATGGACAGTCAAAAATCTCTGATACCACGAGACAATACAGTACAAAAATATAGGTAGCCAAGTACCAAATATCAGCCAGAATCCGGAACCGTTCTAAATCGACGATTTAGATCAGACAGCGTTCATTAGCCAATGAGGTTGGATTTCGACAAGGCACCGAGGTCATACCACAGTGACTGTTTGGGCGACACGTTGCTGGCTTTTTTGGTGCTAAATTTTTGAAGTAAAGTTTATTTATACCAGGTATATTTATTATTATAAATGTAAAGTTTTAGTTTTGTAAGGAATTTATTTTAGTTAGGTTAAATCATTAAATGAGATAGAAAGGAGAAAGGGGATGGCTTTAGCAGTAGGACATAATGTAGGATGAAAAAAATTAAACTAAAATATGGCACGTGGTAGTGGTAATGTTACTGAGAAGACGATTATTTCCAATGACCTAGGCTAGACGATGAATTGAAAAAATAAAAACTAAATTCTCTTGTAGAATCTATATTTTTATAAGGACTAATCAGAATAGCTTTTTTCAGTCCAAGCTTGAAACAGTGTCAACAAGACACCGATTCAACACAAACAAGCTAGTTCACATAGACCATTTCCTCAAAACCTACTATTAACCGTTCATAGCCCAAACCATTCATAAAGTATCCAGTTTCATTCGAATGGTGCCCATTTCGGCGATGTGCGCCTGCGCATGTGGCTTGATAGCGGCGTTCACACGGTACGTACGATAGAGCTTCCGAGAGTGGCCTTCCGTCGACTTGTCCAGACCTGACCCGCTATCGGACCACTTCCGCCGGACACCGCAAACGACAATGCTTGTCTCAGTATCATAAGTGATAATGATAACGTGGACATGGATAATAATATGTTTTTTTGACAATTTGTGAGCATTTGGATCAAGGTCAGCTATGGGATATGAGGGAACCGTTTGTGAAAAATTGTTGTGCAATTTTGTAATGATAAAAATTTAAGATAGTATTTTTTTTTTTGTAAAAACAGCTTCTGAATATTTGGCTAAGTAGTCCTATGCTGGTAGAATAAGTTTTATTTCGTCGAAAAAGGGTTTTTTATCAACATGTGTTCCACTGCTAGACAGTCCCCTATAGTTTTCCATTCTTCTCAACATAATCTTCCTTATTCGGAACATCTTCTCCCTTATTCGCGAATTACGAAAAACTAAATATTCAAAGGAAAGTTTGAAGAGATAAGCAATAAAAAAACAAGTAACAGGCAATATTTGTACTATATTGGCACTAACGAACGTGTGAGACAGAACAGTCTTCACACAGTGGTTGCCGCAGTTTCCTCAGTTTTATGCGCATGCGCCGCTCCCATCATTATCCGACTAGCTGCGCGCGCAATATTACGAAAATATAATATTCACACGAAATTAATTGACGTTTCTTAATGCTAAAGCGATCGCCTTCATTGTTTTATAAGATTATCCGATAAATGGGGAAACCTGTGGGACGAAATTACTCTCATTTGAATTTAGATTCAAAGATTATTAAGTTGAAACATTTCCACGGAAGTCATAAGAATTAAAATGACGGAGCAAGTTAGTTATAATCATTACTAGACAACATTTTCTCTGTCCAAACATTTGATATCTTGAGAATCAATCTTACAAAATCAGTGCAATGAATAAAACCCGAAATAGATATCTCAGATTTGATTATGGGTCCGTGTTCTAAATAAGTCACAATAAGCTAGCCACTACCTACACTCCAAACCAAAGCACAGACTTTAACACAATTTAACCTCTTTAATATTCAAATTCTACCTACATAATCCCGACTTACACAGATTAACAAACACTCACTAAGCTCACCCAAACATGCTAATGGCCAGACACAATTAAGTTGACAACCTAACCAAGCGTTAAGCATTAGTCTGGTTGCTTGTCTGAGAGTCAGCAGACATCATGCACCAGTTGTCTTGAGCCATTCCGTAATCCAATTACGGCAGACTGTATGACCTTATGCCACCTGTAGAACGTAACTTCAAGATTGACAAGTTGATTGTAAGTTGTGAGTTTAATTATGATAGTTAAAAGCTGAATTTGAAGCTTGAAATGATTAAGGGCTTTTGTTTGAAGGGATTGGTGAAGAAACTGATGTAAATGAGGACTAAGATACAACTGGTACGAAATAAGATGTGTTTGAAATAAGAGATAACAATCAAGATGAAAGACGTGCGATTGCTGAGACTTGTTGTGAATTATTAAAGGCCACGATGAAGATGAGCTTGACGCCAGAAGTGAAGAAAATTAACTTAACTACTTGAAGTAATTTACTTTCAGATAAACGTATACAGCAGAAGCTAAGAAAACATCACACTTAAGTGAAATAAAAGCTAAGTTATATCCAGCAAAAGAAAAACTATACTCCCACAAACACATGAAAGATTTCACATTCGCACGTCATACGTCTCAATTACAATTTCAAACAAAATAACTCACTCTCACATGTCATTCCAGTTTTTGCATATTACCAAGGTACTTGATGATCTATTCTTGATAGCACTTTGGTACCGTTATGAGGCTGCCGCTGACCGCCTCGAAACAATGAAAGGTCATTTCGTAATTCATCATCTGTAGCTGCCATCTTATCTCGAAGCTTTATCATATTTGTTTTAATAATGAAACTGTTGGACGGTTGCTATAGATTTTATTGATACGTTAAGCTTTGTTGGTTGTATTGTGAAAAGCTTTTGCTGTATTGATTTTATACTTACTATGGCGGACACTATTGAATAAACAACTAGCTGATACATGTATATCGTCATACTAAGTATAAGTGAAGAAAGATCATGGATTATACGCATAAGGAAAACCGTTTTCAGCGAATATAATAATGCTGTCTAGGAGATGACCGAAGGCATAATCAATCAGTTTTAACTTATGACGAAAGAGATACAATCAGCATTCCTATTTCAATTTCAGCATTACACTTAACAATGAATTTGCTGCCAAATTAAATTCCACACCCAGTTTTTGCTTTGAACTTCATTAAAAAATCGTAACGAACGAAATGAGTTTCAAATCCAGAACTCGGGACAAAACAAAAGATGTGTACCATCATGAAATAATAGATTTGTAAGACAAAAATGATTAATGATGAGCGAGTAACAAGTGATGTACGAAGCTCTCAAACTTTCACACTAATGATTATAAAGACAAAACAGTTTCAGAAACTTGATCTCTATGCTTCTTTAGTGATTTATAATGTGGAGTATGGTTGAAGTTATTTGCTGCTGACATGGATCTGTGATGTATTGCATAAGAAACTTTGAAATAAATTAGAAAATTAGACGACTAAGACGACACGACGTTGAGCAGTGAGCTGCAGCTTCGCCGTCTTCATCACAAACAATATCCTCTATGCAAGTATTCTCTTTTTCAACAAAGCTAAACTTGTATGTATCTTCTTGTTCATCATTCATACTTGATTATACAATAGGTAGTTTTGTCACTACAGCCATCACATGCCAGCACTAAAAATATTTTAAGCTCAACCACGCCAAGAGAGGATTCATAAAACGTAATCTCTCGTGGATATGGGAACCATAAAACCCGAAACTTAGAGGTACACAGTTTATCAGAGGCCATCCAAATGCTTTACACGTATGTCCACATGGCACAATGTATTTTGGAATAATTTAAAATCAATTATGTTCGGTTAGAAATTCCACAAGTCTTAAAGTGGACGCTGTTTCGAAGAGTGATTTGTTTGGCTTTAAGATTTGTGCTGGCACTTTCTTGTTTAAAATAACTTGCATAGTTCAAGATTATTTTAAAATGAGTCAAAAATCAAAATATTTTATTTTTATTTTACATAGGCCTACATGGGCACTTATAAAACGTCGACAAAAGGCGCACGGTTCAGGTTGGTCGTTTCCTATTGAGAGTGAGTGTTTAATCTGATTCTGAATACCGTCGTCACCTTCATACGCGTTCAACTATGATTAAAAGAACCTGATCCCATAGCAGGACACAAAACGTCTAAATTAATGACAATTCCGAATATATAGGAACCCAAGAGTATAAAGAATACTGCACTGTTAACCGGTAGCCAAAACCTACACAGCCGTTTGAATCCTAATGACTCTGCAGAATACAACAATCGTTACGATACCAATTTTCGAAGTAGCTAAATATCACCAGACATTAGATCACAGACATTGATTATCATATCTTGAGATAAGCTTTGCTTTCACGATCGTCTAGGCTATAGAAGACATAAGAACAGAAGGACCATTACTGATTAAACTAGTAAATAAGTTCCAAACGCTGAAATTAACAAAATAGTTGTTAAAACAAGCGAATTCGTCACCAAAGTTAGAGACTGTATCATTTTAACAACTTATTTAAATTCATTATCTCCTATTTCTAAAGTGGCACTACTGTCCAAACTTGTCTATTTTACGTCTGGATTGACTTACTATGCAATTAGGAACCAGACTGGTAATTTACAATTGACAGGTTGAAAAAAACGCGGGACAGCCAGACGTAAGACGGTATTTAAAATTATGAATTGGATCTAGTGAAGTGTAATGGACTTTATTAATACTTTGATTGCGAATAGTCACAGTTATTTAAATAACTTGAAGCAAATAAAAGAACTATGGACAGTCAGATGTGGTTAATACTTAAAGGAAATTGGGGTCGTAAAAAAATAAATGTAGAAAGAAGAAATAAGATTTAGCAAATTAAATTTTAGAAGAAATATAAAAGTTTATTCAACTGGAGAACTTAGAAAGCCAAAGTTCTAATATGATAAAAGTCTGGGCTGGTAGGAATAAGGATACTGATCGTGTTATTAATGATGTTGAAAACAAAAATATAAGCGTATCAAAGGCACCGAAAACGAACAAAGATGAATAAATGCAAGCTACGTCCATCATAAATAAAAGGAAAGTTCACAGAAAACGCCCGATAAATCGATTCGAGGACACCAGAAAAATAAGTAATTAATTTATCGATACACATTCGACGACCGTACAATCGATAGTATGCACTAATGGACCATCGTTTTGTTATTCATATCGATTTAGAAACTATCACAAACCATTGTAGAATAAAAATGCTGACAAACTTAACTTTGCGGTAGATATTGTAGTAAAATCTTTTTTAAATAATGACGAAAATATTTTTTGGAACGTAATTAATGTTTGTCGGACTATTTCACGTGGGAGAGGATTCAGACATTTGATACGGGAAAGGAACCCACAACCCTTTGGTTTTGGACTTTGAAGGCTCCAAATAGACAAATAAAAGGTAATAGCCGATATATTTACAT
Source organism: Anorthoa munda (assembly GCA_945859665.1). Taxonomy (NCBI): domain Eukaryota; kingdom Metazoa; phylum Arthropoda; class Insecta; order Lepidoptera; family Noctuidae; genus Anorthoa; species Anorthoa munda. The sequence goes on from OX243893.1 coordinate 4,658,825, forward strand.
GAAGCTTAGTATGTTAAAGAATTATCAGGTTTCTTTGACCAACCAGTAAAAAGCAGAAATTGTTTGGATTTAGAAATGAACTTATCTAAAGTAAATACACTTAGGGGCAGTATCTGTTACGGAGAAATTCTGAATACATAATAAATGGATAAATATTTGTTTCTACTCTTATCTGAGAATAGAACTCTGATATATACTGCATAGTCACCGATTCAAAAGACTTCGAAGGGGCCATGGTATTGAATTATGTTTATTTGGTAAGGTATGAACCCTGAACATACATATAAATAGCTTCAAACTCTGATACAAAGAATAAACCATTGACCCAAACTCAAGCCTGCAATAAAAGTCCAAAACAGATCAAAATCTAACACTTTTTTACAAAAGATGATTTCAATGTTAATTTTTTTCTTCGCTCTTCTCGTTCTCAACCCACATTTTAACACTTTTTCATTTTTGAATCCCGCCACGAAACTTGCTTAGCTCGAGGCTATGTTTGGAGTTCGTGACAGCGGCGCGGGCGCAGGCTTATTATTAAAGCAAACGGACGAACGGACGGCCGATAACTACTAGTGCATATGCATGGAGGCAACGTAAACACTAGAACAGAATGTGTTAGAATATTTTGAAAGAATCATCCAGGATGCGGTTTTGAATAAGCTGTATTTAATTCCACGTAAGGTCTGGTTTAAAATAAGGAACTGTAATTGAAACTAGATGAAATTAAAATTAATAATAATAAGCATAAAATGATGTTTATTATTGTAATGATAGAAATACATAGTTGCAGGTCAACAAGAGTGTAATTAGTGGAATGATAAGAAATGCTTATCTTTAGGAACTTTGTGTCTATCATTTCTGAGAATTTTAGAGTTGAATATGCAACAAAATTTTCCTTAATCTACAACACAGTTCAAGCCGATACAAACGTGACAAACACAAGTAAGGCGTTGGTTTCCAATCAAATTTGATCTTAAGATGACAAAGTATCTCGGGTGATATTTCTTTCAATATTTTGCCACATTACTCACAAGAAGCTGAAACCATGCGGGCGTGTTATGTAAAAATAATTGTTTTGAGGTTTTCCACGTCACCAAGAGACTGCGACATGTTTTTATTACGCGTGCACCACCAGTATTGTATGGGAAATGTTGGTTTCCCATGCGAAAGTCTTCTATTGTCTGCCTTTTTATAGATTTACTTCACAATATTGTTGTTTATTTTTTAATAATGAACGTTAATCAGCCACATTAACTTTGGTTCGTGTGGATAATAATTAGGGACAAGAAAATATATTTCTTAAATAGTCGTAATGGCTCTATAAATACATCTAATAGTGGTATCTATTGAAGCGATTTACAATTTAGTATTTTCCTTACTGGGCTAGGATTGATTTGATCTTTAGAGTAATAAAATGTATTAGTGATACTTATAAGAAGTAAACACACACGCCTCTTAAAGATTTTAGTAATTACTTTGGGAAAGTCACTGGTATCATTTAAAAGATAGTAATTATTATAAGAAAAGTTGACGACTCGCCGTGTTAAGATGACGTACATAGAACTTGTCACAAATATGGATAAATCATAAAACGCTCAGGACAGATTTATCATTTTAAACACTCGTACCCTCTTAGCTTATATCGTAAACCTGACTATCAGGGCTGTCACTTCCTTACCCAAAATTCTAAAATATGGCATGGGCATTTTTTCGCACCGCCATCCGCTCCAAAAATATTAACAATGTTATATTAACATTAGGGTTCTATATATTGTTCATTTGCATTTATTACACAAAACGTTGATGTTACTCAAACCATGCCATTGTTGCTAGTTAGCTTACATGTGCATACCCTGTAAAAGCCCATATACCCTTACCAAGTAAAACTTCACACACAAAGAAGCAACATGCTCAGGCACTTATAGATAGAACAAAAAATATCAATGTAAATGCGGGTAAGAGACAACCCTATCTGACATCCGTGAGGTCCAAACACGGCCGTGTTAGAGCACCGTGCCGCTGCGCAGGCGCTCTGTTGTGTGAGCAAACAACGCTAGGAGATAACTAAGAATAGATACTGAGATGTGTTAGGCATATATGAAGGTGCAGTTGATTTTTTGTTGTAGTCTGATTGAGAATAGAAGAATTGTTATATTGAGGATGAAAAAGAAACGATTTAGCTTGATAGGACAGTAAATAACAACAATTATGACAATGTTAAATCCATTGCAAAATAAAACAAGCATTACAGAATTTTATAGCAACCTTTATTATAATGTAGCTAGTACGCGGTTACCGAAAGAATATACACACTGATAAAAATCTCCCACCAGCAAACGATCTAATCACTTTTATGTCCATATTACAGTATAAGGCTGCCCATTGTAACTTTTACAAGCTTTACATATTTATAGGTGCTGATTCAAGCAGTGTACTTGAATTTATAAGAGTAAATTAAGTTGTTAAAGGCATTGATCAGTTTATGACGAGTAGCAGGATAAATGTGGAATTTATGATCTTTGTGGACTTTATTTTCGTTGTTGGAATAGCCATTCTTGAAAGTCTAGACCGTGTCCAATCAGTGGAAAATTCTGTTAAGGCATTTCTGGTAACTGTACTAATTTCTTGTCTGGTATCTTCTTTATTATTGTTGGCTGTTTATAGCGGCTATACTTTTTAAATTTAAAATTTCATATAGTTTCTTCAACTATAATTTTTGATCGGCTTAAGGTAAAACATCTTCAAAGCGTGCATTGCTCTTAAGTTGTAAGCTTTCGTCAAACGAGCTCTAAGCGCCCTCACCTGCATATGAACCTAACATTCCGACAATGTATTACAAAGACATGTCAGAGCATAAACTCCTAAGCATAGCGCCAACTTGAGTGGTCATTACCATCAGAAAGCCGTCATTATGCACAAAAAGACTTGACAGTTAGTGTCTCATGGTCGTAAACACATAATTAGCAATTTAGTAAACAGTTAAAACCTGTGTGGTCTAAACTCTGTACATGCTCTGTACACTGAGTCCACGTATATGGCAGAACCTAGGTTTGTCCCAACGTTTACCGAAATAGAAACTGATATTTCAATGCAACAAAAACTTTGCTCCTAATTTGGTAAGACCAGTTAAGTATCATTAACAATTATTGCTGATTTATGTGAAGTCTGGCAATATTATGTTAATTTCGCTTTGAGTGTTAAGTTGCCGTGTGATTGTGGTTGGCTGAAAATAGAAATATGATATGATTGACGTTGAAGCTAAGCACTTTAAGGCTGACACATACATAAAACATGTCTAACACAGATCTTTAAGATTTTAAAAAGCCGGTGCAGAAACTCAATAAATTTAAGCAAACATGTGTAATAAAATTAAGTATTTCTAAACAGAATAGCTAAAAAGCTACGTATTGTAACCTCTGCGAGTTGGAACTGTTCAAATATTCAATGTTTCTCAGACTACGTACGTTACAAATAAGTAAAGGCGATTCGCAGAACAATTTCTTGTCGCAGACACCCGAAGGCGAAAGGTTATGATTTTGCAAATCAAACTTTATTTAACTCGTAATAAGGTCGTTTATTGATGGTGTTCTTACAACAGATGCAAATGATGTAGATTAAACGAGATATTGGTCATATAGGGTACTCTTTAGTTAAGATTTATTTGTGACAGTGTCCAGTAACCCCGGGCGAGTGACTGGCGGCTACAACTTGGACAATTGGCCATTAATTGCGCGTGTTTATAGAATTGGAGCGAACCGTCTGTTTGTACAACATGAAGTCGACAACGTTATATTTATCATGGATGCGGTATTCATTGTAAAAATAAATACATGGGCGCTAAGAATAAAGCCAGATTTTTTAATTTTTGGATGTCTTTATTGGTGATATTGAAAATATAAATAATACAATCATCAAAAAGTAGAATATCGAAGATATTTTGGATGCAGTAGATTTTATTTTAATTCGTCTAAACGATGCATTCGAACTCCCTTGAACCTGCGGATTTCATAAGTAATTCTACCACTACAAAAGATCAACCCCCGTACTCATAAACTTGACATCCATAATGTTTACCTGCCATTGTTATATTGTTGTAAAAAGAGCGAGATAGCAATAGTATTACAAACGGCAAGATTCAGTCAAACTAAGAAATGTTAATGTTAATTCTATGAATAGGGGGTTTATCTTAGCTAATGACTTTTTTGTTAAAGCTTAAGATAGCAAATTCTTAAACAAAACGTCTAATCCTGAAACAGCAGCAATAGATTTCTAAGAAGCATTGATTACACAGCTAGAGATATTATGGTCCTTTTTTATAAAAATCTCTGAGCTATTTAGCAACTGATAAGAACATTCTCTATTCAAATTCTCCATAGAAAATTTTTATATAGAATTTGCTCAAAATATTATCAAAAGCAATCGCTATGCGAATTCGAGGTATTTAGAAATAAGGGTGTGTAAGGTGTATATATAAGTAACTCGGGACGCGTTAATCCTCAGATAAAGCTATCTGAATTAACTACACCACGCTTTCCGAAACACATAAGAACCTTTGAACTGAGATAAACCTACTATCTAAACGACGAAAGCGAAAACTTGCAAAACACACAAACGGAAACCATTAATGATTTCAAACAATATTTGAGCCATTGTGTCCATAACATTAGCCGTTAGTTTGTTTGGCTACACCCGGTAACGTGGTGAATGTCAGCTAGGTACTGGAATAATTCGAAATATTCGAACCTAGATTAGAACATGGCGTTGGGATTGTTGACAATGGTAATGGTACAGCCGACGCATCAGCTTTTATCAACAAAGATGTAGAAGCAGAAGATATTCGTAGTTTAGATAGTGGAAAACATATTTTGAAATATTGACCTATACTGAATAATAGAATGGGTTTCTGTAATGATGACGAAGGTATAAGAATGTTTCCAGAAAATGTAATTTCTTGTTAATATTCGGTCATAAACAAAAGCAGGTGACAAAAATATGAAATCTAAACACTTATTCTCAAGCCAGTAAACATTTAAAATGAGAAATATTACTAAAAACAGCAATATATAATCGAATCACAGCACAGATTTACGTTGAAATGCGTCCGTTTATCTTCGTCGCATACAAAACAACTAACAATTACCAAAACAGAAAAGAACTTTCCCTCAAAATCGAGAATTTATATACACATTGTCCCTTTCTAAACTGTAAAGTGACAACTAAGGTTGATCAATATTCAAAATGTCCCGGCCGAGTCCCGACCACAGAAATCGTGTGGAGATGCATCGAATACCAAATGATGGGCCAACATTGGTATTCACCCAGACCAGTATAGACGAACACGCCGAGAAATTGATGTATAGAATTAAACTGTTCATTCTTATCACTAGATCTAGGATATGCCGGATATTTTTAGATTTGTATATAGCAGACAGCTTTCTGGAAAACTACACGCGTTATCTCGGTATTTGCTGATATACCAAAACACTATTACAGGTAAAAAAATAAGGGAGAATGAAGTAAGGTTTTGGTAAACGACCAAAGCCAATTTTTGAGCCTACAGTCAGTTTCTGTCAGATTATAGGAGATGCTGAAGGATAGACTATGTTTAAGCCATAAACGCACAAGACTGCAGTAGGAAAGCGGATTTATAGAAATTTGTCATTTTGACTTTATCGAAGCTATTAAACTTTCGCCATTTTTAACAACAAATCAACCCCATTAAAAGATAAAATACTAAATTTAAATTAAAAGCAATTAAAAATTTATTAGTCGGTAAATCTAGGAAATTAACTTTGAATAGTTTGTAGAAAGAGACCCGCAAATCAAGCGCTAAGGTAATTTAGGAAGGTAATAAAACAGCGAGTTGATTTGTTGTATATTTCCTAGAGGTAAAAGTGTTACAACAATTGAGAAATATTTTGAGTGATCCTGAGAACTTGCAACCAGGAAGCGAAACGGATGTTGTTATGGATTTATTGGCACAAGCATAAAGCCGAGCCAAGGATCATAAAATTATAAACCTATGTTAAGTCGACTTCCAAGAATTTCCAGTAAAAATCTTGAAGTAAAGCTAGTTGAATTTAAGTCAACAGAGATGAATAACAATGACGCACGTAATATTTGGGATAAATAGAAATATAACTATAGCTGCGGGAATTTAACGGAGACATTTATACTTTGGTTATACCGTTCTAACGTAAACCAATAAGCCTTATGGTGTTAGTAAGGAAGAAGAGGATGAGCCAAACATTCATACATATTCAGAGAGGATGGGATTAGGAGATTTGTATGTAGATGTATTAGCCGCACGGCAACAGTACCAGTTGACGGAAGGCGAACCAAAAACTTGTGGGGTTTTTGTCCTCTCTTTGGAGATGTGGTTATTGGGAAAGGTACTTATTATTTTGGTACATGGGAGTTTGAGGAATTTTTTATTGGTGTGGAGCGTTTACGTGGTATTAATTTTAATGCAATCGAGAATAGGCACTCAAATGTATCAAATTGACAAGCTGAAGTAAAGCGCATAGCTATAACTGTCGAATATATTATACCTACGGATATATAGCTTGTTCTAAAAACAACGTCCGACTTGGATACCAAATATTACAGCCTACAAGCTAAGCCTACTAGAATCGAGGTACAAAATATCAATGTTCAGAGCTGAAAGCGAGCCGATGCCATAATACGAGCTCGGTTTACGAGCAGCGCTTAACGTCAACAAACGCGGCACAATTAAAAAACATTAAAAATGCGATGCGTTGAATTCACTCCAGTTTTTAAAACGACTCGTTTCACAAGTTCCTACTGTGAGAACCGACCGGTAACCCGACCAATAACAAAAGACATCGGCGCGCCGAAAGCTCGCTAAGCAAGCGTGTCAACTCAATTCGGTCGCGTAAACTTGCAGACCGCGCTTTCATAAGCTCAACTACTTGTATAACTAGCACTCACCTTCGACACCATGGATCCTGGCGGCCAGTGTCGACAGCACGATGAAGATTGACAGCAATTGAATCCCATAATCCGGTATAAAGTTCCTCGACCACATTTTGTAACACAACATTCACACATGGATCACACACATTTGTTTTACTCCTTCTATGTCGTTTGAACACTAAATAATCAACACTCACGGAACTAAATGTAAGAATTGACACTTCATTTTGTTTTATAACTGTTGTTACGTCGAAAACATTTGTTTATTGGACATTTTAGCGGTAAAACACGTTTGAAAATAACGTAAAGCCCGGTAGGAACATGCGCAGCCGCGTCCCGCTCGCATCTGACGGCTTTGTCCGTAAATACACAGCGTACGGTAAATCAAAATGGCCGCCAGCGCGCCTGTGTGTGTGCGCACCCCTTGTACAAATACATATTTTGATATCTAAGCTTTAGCACTTAGTTTATAGACTAGACTTAATCATTTGAAAACAGAAAACAACCGATTTAAGTCATGAATTGTAGAGTATTTGGTTAAAACACCGTGAGAACCGAATTACGCACACATACAAACGTACGCGGAGGAATGTTGATTCAATGGAGAAATCAAGCGATTCAGCAGCGCTGTGTGCGCGCAACCAATCAAGAGCTTTTGAACTTTGTCGTTCATGCGCCACAACACAGATGGCGCTTTGATATATTTTAATTAGGGGTTGAAATTGAAACTAAATAATTTGAATAAAGAACTGTTTCGTATTTCTTACGGTTCATATAATTATTTATAACAACTTACCTATAGCGGCATCAAATATCGGGATACTCGATATTCTGCGTTTGTCAGTAGCATTGTTTAATCAATAACTTCGTTGTTCTGACTGTTATTGTAATCCTAGCCAAAGGGTGTAACACGCATTTTTTATTATTAATCTCACAACGACAATATATAACAATGGCCATGTGTTATCAGAAACATCCCTTCGAAATAGAAACAGAAGACCGGCTCACTACTATCAACACTAAAATATTTGAGATCAAAAAGAAAATACAACTATCGGGTGCGTATGACAGACCAACAGATGAATTGATGTTTTATGTTAAATTTTCCTTTAAAATTATAATATTGGTATGAATTGCCGAAATATTAGAATGTAATCGGTAAGAATTTATTTACACTAAAAAATACTCCCTTAGAAGGGTCTTAAAACCTACCATAAGTAAATACATTTATTAAGACAAACAAAGGTCAGATGGTATATTATAAAATAACGCATTTAAACTTACTCACAATAATTATTATATTCCCACAATTTTCGTCGCAGAGGGCCAAAGAAAATCAAACTTCGAGGAGAACGAAGCAGAGAAACAACATAACAATGACCTAATAGATACGTTGAAGAAGGAAATAAAAATGAGGCTGACAGAGCTGGCACAGGCTAGAGCAGTGATTGGAGAAGAAGAGGTGCAGATCAAGAAGTATCTCAATGAAGTTTGTCCTATGGGGGATAAAAGCGCTGATAAGGTACTATGTAATGCTATATAGAATGCTGCGAGAAGAACTATTACCAAAGATAATAGTTCTTCTCGCAGAGAAAAGTATTTTAATCTCTTTACAGATAATCCACAATCTAGATCTGAAAGTGACAGAACAGAGAAAGATTCTAGACTTACTAAAATACGAGAAGAGAAGTAAAAAGAAGAAACTGGCAGAGTTGGAAAAGGAATATGAGCATCTTCTGATAGAAAACAATAAAGGGATTCTGGTGAAATCTAAAAACAGTAGCAAAGCTAGGAAGGTAAGTACTTGACTTATCCTGAAACTACAGATATATTTTTCTGCGACTATAAGAAAGTTTTACGAGTTAAAACTTGGCGACGAAGTTTTAAACACATCGTCAGAAAAGTTGTGTTAACTTGTGTTGGTTTTCAAAACAAACTCCGACTCGTTTTTTTTTAAGTTAAGGCTTTGCCCGAAATTAATTGTATTGGTATAATGGTTTGATAAATTGACAGTATATTTATGAACTAATGATTTAATTTATGCGCAGCACGTTTCGCACTTAGAAAACGAGATTCATAAGGTTCTCATCCAATGGACGGAGGCTGAACTGGTCAAGAAGAAATATATCTCTATCAGGTTAGTCTGAATATTTATCACAATACTATCACAATACTAGCTTGACTATGAAACTTCTTATTCATAAGAGGTAAACAATAGTCATTGTTTGACAGAATATTATTTATCCCTTTCCAGACAAGCCCTCTTAGATGATTCGGTAAAATTTGAATGTTCACTTACACGCATTGAAGATCTTCTGAAGAAACAGAAAGAAGAGATCATGAAATTAGAGGTACAACTTTACCAATAGTATAATGCAATTTTCCTTGAATGCCTTGATATAATATATAAGATATAATATAATGGGAGCCACTCTCACACCAATAGTATTGACATCTTCTCCAACACCTTGGCTCAATTTCAAAGACATCTCTTCAAACAACTCAAGGTTCATATATTAATTATTTTTTTTGTTTTGTTTTATTCCATCACCACTTGTGTTTTGAATCGTATCCTTTTGTTTCTAATTATTATTGGTTAATTCTATGTTTTTATATTATTATTATTAGCGATTATTTATTGATTTTTCGTAATTTTTGTTTTATTATTGATTCTTGTTTTAACATTTTTCTATTTGACATGATTTTTTGTTTTATTTTTACTATCAATTTTTTAATTCTTGTTTTGACATTTTTTATTTGAAATTATATAAAGCAAACATAAACTGCTAGTGCTGTGCACACCTATAAGTGCAAAGTTCGCTATAGTATGTAGTCAATTGTGATAAATTTACTGTCAATGTTATTGTGAACAATTCGTTGGAGTGCCATAATAATAAATAAATAACATAACATCACCTTTAGTTTATTCACATTTCACCATTTTGCTTGTCGTATTATGGGACAAGTCTATTTTCATCAACTGGGCACAATCGTCTCTGGGCCGCTACTGTGGAATTCAAGATGGAAAAACCCTATAATACTTTGCTCAACCGAGGAATCGAACCTAGAACTTCATGCTTAGCAGTAGCGCTTGCTGCCACTAGGTCAACGAGGAAGTGCAATATTATGTTTTCATGTGAAATCTTAAGCTTAACTATATTATAAAGAGAGAACCCGAATTTTGTGTAATCTGCAGTTGAAAGGTACCGATAGTAATAGGCTATTGCAGGCAAAACCGGGGCGGGCCACTAGTTCTTAAGTAAAACCTCAATGATAGCTTATTCTTATTATCTATAATACAGCGTATCCGTGAGGAAGCTGGAGAGATGCGTATACGAGCGACAGCAGCAACAGCGGCAGAAGCTGCGCGGGCGCACGATGCCGAACATTCACGAGGCTCGGAACGAGCTTACTTTGCGCAACGCTTCGCTGAGAGGAAACGGGAGTTGGAGAAGCTGGAGAAGAGAGTGTTTCCTCCCCAAGGTGACGCTAATGGCCATCATTATTTTCATAAACCCGTAAAGAAAATTGCCAATTCTGTAAGGGAAACCTTTGAAAAAATTTTGTGCTCTGAAGATATTTTTTATATTGTAGAAAAAAGACGTTAATCGTAATTAGAAAACATTTTGAACTGTTGAAAGATGTTGTGTAAAAAACACACATCATGACTTGTGAAATTACGTTTAAAAATTGTCTTTTATGGCTCAATACGAAAATATCATATCTTTTGAGTGTTAGTTGAATATTTTTTTACATTTTCTATGCTATTGCCGTACGCCTCTGTGAGACCCAGGTCCAAAGTTATGGTTGTTAGACTATTTGAATATCGTATTAAGTAAGTCAGGTACTAAAATTGCGCTATCTTTGAGGGTGATTGCACCCCATATGTGGGATGTTTTGATCGAGCGAATTAAGGATACACTAGTCGAAAATTCTTCCATACAAACGTAGTCTGGCTTTTACTCCATTGTTTGACGATGTACGTTCAAAATAAAAAATGATATCAATTTATCTCATCATTATCTAGCCCTGTATGGAAGTAAAAAAGTAAAAATAAAATGTACTTGAAAGTTATGAGCTTCGAAAGTTCCTTATTTTAACACAAATTTTTACGCATCTTTGGGCGCAAATAAGTACCATAAGAAGAAGGAAAATTGAAAAACGGCCTCCATACAGGGATATATTAGTAGTTCAACAATGCAAATAATTTTATTTTGAACAGATACATTCAGTCGTTTTTTCATGATATCCAGACTCCCAAAGATCTGTTTATAAAATTTCGCGCGCTCGTTTTCGTTCTAAATCATCATCCATTTCGCTACAAATTTGCAAAAGTGTGTATTCCTACGCGAATTAGCTTCTTACTGCTCATAACAGCATCTATCTGTTCCACACGTGTTGTCGGTTGATATAGCACGCATTTTAACCCCGCGCACAAAATAGTTCGTGCCGTCGACTAGTGTACCCTTAAGTGTATTTTACAGCCTTAAAATAGTATTACTACAAATCCGGACAGATTGTATATTTTATTTACTTTTGAGTCAAACATTGAATAACTATCCAAGTCATTGGTTTCATTATTTTAAAATAAATTTTAATTAATATGTATATGAAACGCAAAGGATCGATCAGTGTGGTGACGGTTGGGGGAGGCCAATGTCCAGCAGTGGACGTCTTTTGGCTGAAATAAGGATAATGATGTATATATATATGAAGCATCCATCACAAATAGTACTAGTAATAGATTTCTTTTTTTATGTTTATTTTGTATGCTCTGGCTTGTGTCAAATAAATGTGTTTTCTTTATTTCTTTCTTTAAATAATATCAGCTACTTAACAATAGGTTAGAGAAAAGTCGTATAGTTCCACATTTTAAATAAATGATTATACTGATAGGTGCAATAGTAGTGCATGTTTTAGACTAAATGATAATGATGATAATTGTTTATTCTTTGCCTATAGCTCGACCGGTGGTACGTCAGGAGTCAACAAGATCTACGGAAGGAGAAAGCGCCCCGGAGGAAATTTCAGCCTCACAACAGATGGAAGACATCTTTCAGAGGCTGATGAAACTAACTGGTATGTTCATATCAGTCAGACGAGTTTAAAAGTTCGCGTTTGGGATGAAAGGATTACATAACCGCTAAACTATATTCCACATAAACATTTTGGCAATATTGAATCAATGCAGTCAACAAATTGACCACAAATCAAATTTAACTTCTCACAACAAAGGCGTTGAAACTGATATATAACAAACTAGCTGTTGCCCGCGGCTTCGCTCCCGTGGGCCACCCCACAGGACCCGTTTTCGGGATAAAAAAATAGCCTATGTCACTCAGGAATAATGTAGCTTTCTATTGGTGAAAGAATTTTTCAAATCGGTCCGGTAGTTTTGGAGCCTATTCGGTACAAACAAACAAACAAACAAAAAAATCTTTCCTCTTTATAATATTAGTATAGAAAACCGGCCAAGTGCATGTCGCTCTACGCACATTTCGAGTTCCATACCAAACCGCAAAAACAAGTTGGTTTTAATAGGAAAAATTTCAAGGAAAAATCTGATTTGAAATATATTGGTGTTTTTAGTAAACTATACGTAATAAAAAACACTATCACCAAATTTTAAGTGCAAAGATCAATGCGAAGTTAACAAATTCTTCAAAACATAAAAAAGCTGACTTTGGTGGCTTCTCATTCCTTTGTTTTCGTTTTTGAAATACAATATTTATCTACTCTCTAAATAACGATACCCCACACAGTGGTACTGTTCTCTTAAGCTGTATGGGCTTTAGCTTTAAAAATATTTGTTGGCAATTTGTACGTCTTTGGGTCAGCAAGATGCATTTAACTGTGAAAATTTTAAGACTCATATCTAACCGTTTGGCTGTAAAACCTGTGTGACAGATGACGGGCAGACGGACACGTGAGTTACAGCAATAGGGATCCGTTTGGACCCTTCGGGTACGGAACCTTAAAAAGAAACCCATAAAGGATCACTTCGCTGTCTGTCTGTCAGTTTTTAAATAATAACAACTTTTTTATTTTTGCTTGGCTCCTAGGGGTGGTGGCTCGTAGCGTGATGTTGTTGAATGCCTTTATTTTCCATTCGATAGTCCATTGGCCCAATCTAGCAGTTCGACAGGTCTTATGTTAATAGTACCTACTTCATTCAGGAACTTAAGACTTATTCTTACTTTTCAGGAGTGACAGACGCCGAGGTTGTATTCGACAGGTTCCGGGCTCAGCGAGATACGTCACAGCGTCTCAGCTACCTTCAACAGACTACAGAGGAAGAGAAACTGCAGTTGGAACAGACTCAGGCCACCATGATGACTGAACTAGAAGCTTTCAAGTTCGCCTCTGTAAAGGATAAAGATGAGTAAGTTTACGAGTAGGTAATTAAAGAAATTGTTTATTTTGACCAACTTGAATTCAAAGTTGGTATATGTGGCAAACATTTTATACAAGGCAATAAGGTGCCAATGGATCTGCGCAAAGTGGCTGGTAGTGCTGATACCAAATAGGAGAAGGGGAGAATTGAATAATGTGCTGTTTAAGAGACCTTAGCAATTGACTGGTGTAACTTAAAATGTTGGGGATTCTTGCAAAGGTGAGACGGTAATTCACACCTGAACAGTTGCTCAACTTGTATAAAGCGCAAGTTCGGACGGATCTGCCAAATACCAGCTTAATTCACAAATCAATGATGTGCTGGTCGCGTCAAAGCTCCAGAGCCTCGAATATCGACGCCGAGTTGTCAGCCTGTCGGTTTTTTTTGGTTACATTTCGGTGTGAGTGTGCGACGGAACTGCACAATTTGATTCCACCTAGCCCTTTCCATCATCAGACTACAAGACGTACGGCCATGCGTCATTGGTTCATGGTGGACATCCCACCCATACGCCAAAGCGTTTTGTTAATACTTTCATTGCGCACAGCTAAGGAGTAGAATTCCCTTCCGGAGTCTTTGTTACCCGATAGCTACAACCTTGGGTCTTTAAGTCTGAGTCAGTCTTGAGTGAATAGTTTTATTCTAGGCAAGCGTGCTTCACCGTAGACCACATCATCGCTTACCATCAGGTGAGATAGTGGTCAAAAGCGAGCCTATTGATTAAAAAAACATTTAATAAACTGACTTGAATTACCCTAAAATGTGTTATTTCAGCTATCCAGCCTACTGTTTAACCATGTGCCTTTATCTATTTATGTATACATTATTATCAAAATTCAGGGCTCAAGATCAAATAACAGCACTAAAAGAAGAGATAGCAGAAGAGAACTCAATCTTCGAAGAGTTAGAGAAGAATATGGACGAACTGGAGACTCTATTGCTGGAGATCAAGAGACTGCTATATGAGCTGTGCAAGCTGTTAGACGTAAGTATTCTTATTATATTGGTTTCATAACTGTGTACCAAAATCTTCATCCTCCTATCTTATTTTGCCTACTTAAGTTGGCATAAGTAAGGATAGGCGAACGATTATAGAATATTTTTTATTGTATGGTATTCGCAGCAGGTTTTTTTTTAAAACCAAGATAGTTGCATGTTACTAATACAAACTGGCATATCTAATACAAATTAAAGCTGCAGTGAAAAAAAAGTCTGGCAGAATGAACAATTGAACACCATGAATATATTCCATTGGATAGTGTAACTTTTCAGCTTTGTAGACCCCTAATCAACCTTTGCTTACCTCCTACAATTAATATTGTAGATCATCCCAGAGCCAAGCATGCCAGAATGGACAGCAGAAGCGAGAGACGTACAAGAGCTAGTGACGGTGCTAACAACCCGCTATGAGAAGGCACGGGCTAAAGCCGAAGACATCAAGGAGAAGCAGAAAGATACTACCATTATCATGGTGCCTTCAACTGTAAGATATTTTAAAATGGACATTATACTTACACTAAAATGTTGAAAATAATACGGGATTTTATATATATATGCTACGTTATTTTTTGATGTTCATGGTCTTTTAAAATACCTGGGGCAAAGAACTTGCCACCACCTGTAAGGGTCCAGAAGCATCTTTCGAGACCAATCTGAAATGTCTCAAGTCATAAATGGCTTTAATGGCCCTCTTTTCGTCAAATCACGGCAGAAATAATAACTCTTATACGCCGTAAGCCATAACCAGAGATTTTGTTGAATAATATTTACCATCAGATTATAAAACGTCACTTGCATTTGATATTGATGGATAAAAAAAAACAAAGATTTTCATTATTTTCTGCAGCCGGCCAGCGCAGCGGCATCAGTAGCTGGTATGAGTGGAAGTCAGAGTACGCCCAAAGAATCTGAGAAGAATGTACCCACATACAAGGAGCTCTTGCAGAAGGAACCTGTTAAAGCCCAGAGTAAGAAGATATCATAATATTAGCATCAGCCTTTTTAAGAGCTGTTGCGGATGAGTTTAAGACTTCTTTCAAAAATGTTGAATGACTTTATTTCTTAGTAATGGTTGAGCTCTTAGATTTGGTAAGTTGAAGTGGAAGACGGTTCGTGACAAGTGCCTTCATGCCATGCCATTGAGAAATCTATAAAATACAGGCAACAAATCTAGGGACCAAAATGTTTTTAGGTTACCACGCTTGACGAGGGATCTTTAAGTAGGTAATTATCTTAAAGAGATAATGAAGGTGGTAGGGAATACTTTTATTTTATAAAGGTATATAATTAATTGAAACTTTTTATGACATTTTCAGCTTCAGAGGACGAAGAAGACATACCTTCGCGTTGCTACCTGAAGAGACAAGCACAACTGATAGTGGACACTAAGTGCAGGAGAAAAGGATTCAGATTGCCTTACCCTAGGAAATAAACCGTATACGACGTAACGTCAATTGATCTACATAACCTTCTTCCAGCTATATTGGGTCGCATGCCAGTCTAACTAGATGCAGTTGAGCACCAGTGTTTTACATAGACCGACTACCTATCTTACCTCCATAATCTAGAAACTGAGTAACAGTTTCTGGGTTATGGGACCTGTTACTCTGTTTCTAGGTTATGGAGGTAAGATGGACATCTTACCTCCATAACCTTATCCTCACTCCTTGGCAAGACTCGTTTCAGATTCCTGGCAGCTGACTACTTGTTATGACTAACGTTATCCATACAATGAATGATCAGCTCGAATCAACCCCGGCAAACGATGCTGAACCTTGGAGAACAACCCGTACAGCTGTTACTATTTAAGGCGTATATATTCCTCAATGTTAACGCGGTCCTGGCCGTGCGCCCGCTCGGTGCCAGAATATGAATAATGGACCTCATTTTGGACAGTTATGTTTGTTTTTTATGTGGGTTAAGAAGAAATTCTAACAATTTTTTTTTTGTGTAAAAATATTTTTAAACAACCAAGACGTTTTGGAGAAGTATGCAAAGGAAGCGGCAAAATATCGTATTGGAAAAAAAAAATTAAGCAAAAGTATTAGTCGTACGAAAAAAACATGTTTTACAAATAATGTACATGAATCATAAAACGAACTTTTTAACCTAGTCGTTATAAGGTACTTTAGAAAGTAATCGTTTTACTGAACTAAAGCGGAGTAAGGGCCTTAACCAAAGCTCCTCATAAATGTAAGTATCAGAATGCTGTCTCATACTAACACAAACAAACTGTGCCGACGTACTGTACTGATTATACTGATTATTTTTTGTACATCGATCGCGTACAGTTCTGTTCCACGGATATAGATGGTGATCTATCTATCGCCGTGGAACGGAACCGAACGCAATCGATTTACAAAAAATAATCGGTATAATCAGATGAAAAACGCTAGTTACGCCGGCACGGTTTCTTTGTATGGGATGAGGCATGTGTTTGTATTGTTTTATAACATTAATAGAGAACACAAAACACTTGCCCATACAAGATATTCTTAAGCGAAAGGTGATCTGATATAATGTAAATAAATATGCTTATTTATACATTTTAGCCGGTGTTTTCTTTATTTTTAGCCTCAAGTCAACCAAAAAGTCGACAGAAATCACTCGTGTGTAAACAGCTTTTTGACGAATTTGATGGGCACAAATTCGTCAAAAAGCAGTTTCCACACGAGTTTATACTTTTTTACTGACTTCAAAAAAAGGATGTAATCAATTCGATACATATATATTCTGTGATATTGTTGGAATAGAATAACATATTATGTTATTCTGTATGGGCTTCTAAACAAGTGTGCCTTTCATAAGTGTATGTTTGTTTGTATGTATGTAGGGGAGACCTGTAAAAACCGTTAACTTTGGTAAAACCGTATAGCGTAGCTATTATCGTCAATAATTCAAATTTCGCGCGCACAAGCCGCTCAGTGGCGCCAACCAATCAGAACTATTTGTAAACAAACACTTGTCGCTGCAGGCTCGCGCAATTTTGAATTATTTTATATTGTTTTTCGGTAGTCCTGATCTTATTCTCGTTAATTTACAAGCAGTGATTGTGAAGTATACATACGCTACAGGTAAGTCACTAATCTGCTATGTTGTAGGTGATGTATTTGCTCTTAAAAACTTGCCGGTACAAAAGTAGCGTACTGGCAAGTTTGTATTGACTATGTGTGAGTGAATGATGTTTTTGTTCTACACTAGTGTTGTGGCACAACCGTATGGGGTAAAACCGATTTTGACCCGGATAGATAAGTCTAATTATTGTGATTCTTTTATTACAGATGCTTCAAAAATGCCGCGTAATTATCAAAGAACCACTACGAGGCAAGACCGGGATCCAGAGCGTACGAAAAAAGCTATTCAAGTCGTATATGATGGAACTATGGGTTATTAGTGGTGGCCCAGTGGTATCGGCCGCGACTTACAAGTAGGTCGCGGGTTCAAGCCCAGGCAGTCGCTTTACTTTGTGTAAATTATTTCATCACCACTGCTCTAAAAACGGTGAAGGAAATCATCGTGAGGAAACCTGCATGTCCTAGAACTAAAAATACGAAGATATGTGACATCCACCAACCCGCACTGGGCCCGTGTGGTGAATTACGGCCCATTCCCGCTCACAGAGAGGAGGCCTGTGTCCCAGCAGTGGGAACATTAATAGGCTGATGATGATGATGGTTTATTTATATATATATTTTTGGAAAGCTTCTACAACGGAATTCAATTCAATTCCAATTTCTTCTTCTTCTTCATAGCATACAGTTTTACCCATGGGTCGGGGCAAAACCGGAAAAAGTAGTTATTTGCTTTTTAGGGTTCCGTACCCAAAGGGTAAAAACGGGACCCTATTACTGAGACTTCGCGGTCCGTCTGTCTGTCTGTCTGTCTGTCACCAGGCTGTATCTCATGAACCGTGATAGCTACACAGTTGAAATTTTCACAGATGATGTATTTCTGTTGCCGCTATAACAACAAATACTAAAAACAGAATGAAATAAATATTTAAGTAGGGCTCTCATACAGCAAACGTGATTGTTTGCCGTTTTTTGCGATAATGGTACGGAACCCTTCGTGCGCGAGTCCGACTCGCACTTGGCCGGTTTTTATTTATATTGTTGTCTAATTTTATTTTTTTCTGAAATATGTTAATTGTAATGTGTACCTAATGAGTCTGACTAAATATATATGTTGATTTAATACATTGGCGTTTTGAAATGGATGAACTACATGTTTAGATCCTTAGCTATACGGCCTTGCCGGTATCCCCTATGTATGTTTCTCCACGCGTTTCTCCGAAACGACTTATCGGATTGTGATGGTTCTTTTTGTGTTGGATTGAGTATTTCTGCACTTAGGCAATAGTGCAAGTTTCATTAAAATCGGTAAAGCAGTTTTCAAGATATGGAGCTCGTACTGGTAATCGTACTCCTTAGCGTCAAACAGCACGAATGTCTAAATTGAGTTATTTCGGGTATTTTATGAATACTATGGGTACATTACAATATAACTTGCTCAATTCTAGTTATAGTGTGTAAAACTAATAACAAAAAATCAAACCGACTTCCAAAAAAAAACTGCAATACGAAAAATAACTTTCTTTTCCGAAGTCGGTGTCTTTGGTACCTATTGTTTTCCGTGTTTCGACACCGACTTCGGAAAAGAAAGTTATTTTTAGTTTTGCAGTGTTTTTTTGGAAGTCGGTTTGATTTTTTGTTAAAAAGTTTTTTATTTATCTCTTTTTGTTTTGATAGGTAATTTCAATTGTCATAAAATTCATATATGGCCAAAGTACATCTCATGACGATTCCAATAAGCCCATACACGACTAGGATATATTATTTTATTTCGGAGTACCAGTGCCTACCTGCCGGCTTCATCATCAGATCAGTTTCATCAGCACTATGTATTTATAAGTATTTGCTTCATCGTAGTCGTTAAACTATTCGAGATATCTTATAAACCCATGACATACTTTGCATTAAGGAATTCTATTGACCATCTGTGGTCTTCTTCAGCAGTTCCACTTCACCAAATGTTACTTTCTGAGTGCAGATGTCGGTTAAAAAGAGAGAAATAAAAACATTCTAAACAAAATTTATTAACCGACTTCAAAAAAAGGAGGAGGTTCTCAATTCGTCGGAATCTTTTATGTTTTTTTTTATGTATGTTCCCCGATTACTGAAAGACGCCTGGACCGATTTGGAAAATTCTTCTTTTGTTTGAAAGGGTATACTTTCCAGTTGGTCCCATAGTCATCAGGTCAGGATCTGATTATGGGATCTTGGAGAAATCGAGGGAACTCCTCAAATATTGGTATTTTTATCAACAATGCAATCATCTGCACTCAGAAAGTAACATTTGGTGAAGTGGAACTGGTGAAGAAGACCACAGATGGCCAATAGAATTCCTTAATGCTAAGTATGTAATGGGTTATAAGATATCTCGAATAGTTTAACGACTATGATGAAGCAAATACTTATAAATACATAGTGCTGATGAAAATGGTACCATCGAACTGATCTGATGACGAAGCCGGCAGGTAGGCACTGGTACTCCGAAATAAATCAATGTATCCTAGTCGTGTATGGGCTTATTGGCATCGTCATGAGATGTACTTTGGCTATATATGAATTTTATGGCCATTGGAAGTACCTATCTATATATATATTAAACTAAAAAGAGATAAATAAAAAACTTTTTAACAAAAAAACAAACCGACTTCCAAAAAAACACTGCAAAACGAAGAATAACTTTCTTTTCCGAAGTCGGTGTCGAAACACGCAAAACAATAGGTACCAAAGACATTTGTTTTTTGATAAAAAGTTTTTTTTTTGCATATTTTATTGTTTTGCTTTTGAAGTCGATTTATATTTTTGTGGAAAAGTTTTTTTCGGAGAGACTATTAAAAAGATTGTACTTACCAAGGCATAGACAAGCAATCATCACAGAGAATCATCGCATGACCATAGACTCACATGACAACGTCATAGAAAACCACTGACAAGTTGGAAAACTGAAAACCATTTTTTTCTATGCTGAAAACTAATCACAAGTTCAGTGGTTTCGTAACAATTTATAATATTTTTACTTAAGTTTTACTACAATCATTTTAAGCTTAACGTAAAAGGGTGAATCATGTTCCACCACCCTGAAAAGAATGCTTACCTTCAGCTTGTGTGTCCGATGGAACCAAGGACCATCAATAAGGCTGTGCAAAATGCTATGAAGAAAAAATGTACAGCGGGTAACTACTACATTGATAAAATAACTGTGCACCTCGCTGGAATGCGACTACACTGCCGCCTTTTTAATTTTTTTGTGACTGGGGAATACCTTCAAACGGCGCCTGGCCTTTTAGGGAAAATACCAGAGAGTGTGGGATTTTACCTCACTAAAACCTTACTGATTGAGACATTGCAGATTAGATGTCATCCCAATCCCGAAAAACTGGCATATTATTTTATCAAGAGTCTACAAATTACATCGGTCCCAAAAACCCAAACCGAAACACAGCACTAGGTACTGATTTGCAGCATATGCTGCTAAACAGTATATATATATACCGGGTATATACCCGGTCGAAATCATACGAAAAAGTGGACAAAGTATTTAACTTTTTTAATTACGAGAAGATAAGTAGGTATTCTCCAGACAGGCACTTTAGTTTGTGCCAATCATTTCTTAAACACAGCTCAAAGAACGGTGAAGGAAAACATCGTATGGAAACCTATAACCAAACATTCGATGACATGTGACTTCCATGACAAAGCTCCACTAGGCTCGCGTGGTAGGCCTGAGCCCCAACCCTGTGAATCCCCTGTGTCTATATTGATATCGGTATGATCAGGCACTCAGTTGCTACAGCTGAGCATGTAGGACTTCAACCTAAACAGGTGACATCCACAAAGCCACATGGGATATCCACGTGTGGTGGATTACGAGTATTATGACCCGCTCCCTCTCACTGAGAGGAGTGCTGGGTCCTAGCAGTGGAAAAGTTATAGACTGATTAGGTATACTCACCATCCATTTCAGAAAAAGGTTATGATGAATCAGAAATTATTGAACTACCGCCAACACGTAAGTTGGAGTCGCAGCAACCTACTCTGGCCATGCCGTTCGTCGATTACACCGTGGCTCGACTGGGCTTCGAACGAATTGGACTCAAGATCCTCATCAGGGATCTTAACTCACCTGACAAATTAGTAAAGCTGCAGGCCATTCACACTTTAATGGATCAGGTGATGAAACTTAATCATTTTAATAGAGATTCTCTACTGTGTATTAGGCCAATTTTTCAGTGACCTCATGGAACAAAGAAAACAGTTATATATAGCATATTTACCTTACTTAATCAACGATCATGCTTATTCTTTGATAAGCAATCATAGAATACACGTTCAGTCAATAAGAGCACGATTTTAGTTGGCATGGTGGATGGCACTCATCATAACAACACAGTATAATCGAGTAATTCATAGTTCAGTACCTATCCAGTAAACGTTGACCGTTATGTAATATAATATGTTTTATCGTCAAACAGGTGCACAGACCAGAAAGCGTATATTTCCTTCTCGACCACCACGTCGTGTACAGACTCATCGACCTGATGCCGAACAAAGAGCCCATCATCCGGGAGAAGGTGACAATCATTCTCACCCGCCTGGCAAACTTTTGTCAAGGAACGACGAAAATCATGTCGCGCCCCATCGTCGTGGACCACCTTATAGACTTGATTATGCAGGATCGCAAAGAAATACGATACGCTGCTTCGCTCTGCCTAAAAACTCTTACCAGATCAAAATGCGCGTGTGAAGTCTTTATGAAAAATGATAAAATCATCGAGAGCCTCCTAAAAATGATCAAACACGACCACATGGAGACTGTGTTATACCACGTGAACTCACTGAAGAACTTAGCAGAATGGGACCCCGTCAAACCACTAAAAGCGAATGCGTTTAAAGTGATGCTGAGTCTTCTGATATATCACAATTATAGAGTGTCACAAGCGGCAATTGATTGTATGGCACAACTCTGCAAACATCGCGTGGGCAAACAGCTGGCCGACAAATACGACGTTAATGAACGGTTGCACTCTTTCCTTATATCTCCAAATATTCAGGTGGTTGTAAGCATTCTTGGTCTGCTGCAGTATACCACGACGACGGAGCAGTCATTGTGGAGAGTAAAACAGTATAAGTTTGATCTTGTGAAGCGTTTGGTGATTTTGGCTGTTTCACGAAGCCTACCAGTGCTGCAGATGCGAGCCATGCAGGTGCTGATGAACCTCTGCGACTCTTCTGACATCAGGATCGAACTAAAGACCCACTGGGAAGGTGTCATTACCAATAATGCAAAGATTAGACCTCATGAGGATTTCGATGGTTATTCGGAGACTTCAACATATGGGCTTGCCTGTGGTTACAATTACGAGACGATGTGTTGTGAAGACATGGACACAATCAAAACTGATTACGGTGATAATCTTCAACCTGACGATGTACACAGCTACTTCAGCCAGCTAACTGCCGTAAAACAGAATTTGATCAAAGCTATCAACACTAGAAAAGATAAATATTGAGTAGGTAGATACGTGTGCCGAGATTATCTCGTGATCAGTATATTTGTTTCTTCTATGTCCACCGCTTCATTCAACCAACAGTTCACCAACAGACGTTTCATCCATGTAGTTTTTATATTACAATTAGCAAATAAAAGGTTATTTGTAACAATCTCACTGCACTTTCTTCATCTTGAACATCTTGTTCTTCTTTCTATCTTTGTTATTGTACTACTATCTACTTATCCTCGCAACTATAATGTAATTGTGCGCATAAGCTGATTGAGACGTTTTAATGGAGAATTCTGACTCCAGGATACTCCAGCGTTTGTGATGTGGCAAATGGCAGCTGTATTTAACAGTTTTGGTAACAGGTTTATGCTTTTTATGCTGTCCTTATATTTACGAGATAGAACTCAAAATCGGTTGAACGGAATGTAAAAATAAAAAAGGTTTGTAAAAGTTTCTAATATTATTGCAAATGGAGTATAACACTACTTAATTCTTATAGTTTTTGCGTAGTCAGGAATAAATAAAGTCTGGAGCACCTCGGATGGCCATCTATGATTTTAACGGCCCTCTTTCCGTCAAACCTCGACAAACTAAGATCTTTTTCACAAAATCTATTGATTTGTTGGCAACAATCTTGTAATGTGGTAAATTTTTATATGGCGACGATTTAACGCATCTTCGTTTTAAGTTCCCATCAAGATATAAATCTATATATATATATAAAACAAAGTCGTGTTACACCACTCCGGACGAAGATAAATCCAAATACACAAAAATCATAAAAATTGGTACAGCAGAGTTAAAAGTGGTGTAACTAACACGACTTTGTTATAAAACACTCCATATTCCACCCATACTAATATTATAAATGCGAAAGTAACTCTGTCTGTCTGTTTCCTTTTCACGCTTAAACCGCTCAACCGATTTAGATGAGGGTTGGTATGGAGATAGTTTGATACCCGGGAAAGGACATGGACTAGTTTGTTTGCATAAAACACGAAGGAGATGAAAAGGGGGGAGTGTTCATTTTGTATGTTTCTTCTTATCATGCAACTTCTTCTTATTATGAACCGAGTTAGATGAAATTTGGTAAGGATATAGTTTGAGACCCTGAGAAGGACAAAGGGGAAAGAAGGGGAAGAAACACGAAGGGGGAGAAATGGGGGATGGCTGAATTTTGGTAGGTGGTATAAAGGTAGTAAACATTAGTTAGGAAAGGATTTTTGTAAATTCGAATTCTAAGGGGGGGGCTACCGATGTGGTTGAAACTTTGCAGGCATGTTTTTGATAATAAATGATTGAATTGGCCAAATCATCACTATGAAGAATAGCAGTAAACAATCAAAGGAGTAAGGGCCTATTGTGGATAAACTAAAACTGCAACATTGGACTTTTCTCAGCCTGTATGTCGACAACCAGAATTGATTGCCAAAAACTACATGAAAGCGGGCGAAGCTGCGGGTAACAGCTAGTAAGTAATAAAACATCGAAATAATTAGCGACATAATAAAAAAAAAACACTTTATTCCCATACATTTTGCGAACACAGCGCCATCTCTGATACATGATAGAAACAAAGCAAACACAAAAGTGAACATGGCGTTGTATGCTGGTTCCGTTATTGCCAGTAGATGCCGTTGTCAATTTTTCTGAATTCATCCTATAATTCTTAATATGTGTCCGTTATAGACTTTGAAACCATCCAACCGATATGCCCGAAACCGGTTTCATTAGAAAGGCAATGCGAAGATGGTTGCATGGTTGGAAGATGGCGAAGACCAAGAAAAAAAATTGGTACGGTAGGTAGGTATGTAGGGTAGGGTAGGGTAGGTTGGTAGGTTGGTATGTAGGATAGGGTAGGGTAGGTTGGTATGTAGGGTAGGGAAGAGTAGGACTGGTAGGTTTGTAGGTAGGGTAGGGTAGGTTGGTAGGAAGAGTAGGCTAGGAAGGTAGGTGCCATTTTGCTCAAGATAGTTCTCACGTACAGTTAATTAAGTGATCTCATATATATCAATAGTATTCAACACGTGTCATGAGCTCCCGCCAACAACAACCATTGTGTTACCTGTATAAACCATTCCATTATTAAACGATAATTAAAAATACTATAATACTCAGTGCGTGCTAAATTTTTGGGAATCTTTGAAATAATTTATTTGGCAAAACAACGTTTGCCAGGTCAGCTAGTGTGATTATAAAACCATGTAGATTTATAGCCTTTTTTGAAGAACCTATCCAAAAAAACGTACGGTAATATACAAGCTTAGATATACAAGTAATCATCACTTGACAACGTCAAAGAAAATCACTGACGAGACAAACTGTAAACCAATGGTTTTATAACATTTTATAAATAGTTTATATGTTTTTGATAATAATTTTAGCTTAAACTATATTTTTGAATCATGTTCCACCATCCTGAAAAGAATGCTTACCTTCAGCTTGTGTGTCCCATGGAACCGAGGGCCATCAATAAGGCGGTCCGATACGCTATGATGAAAAAATATTCAGCTGGTAACTACACTAATATCATTCCCGCGGCTGCGATCACCGTGATCTGCGTTTTTCCGGGATAAATCTGTAGGGTATGCTTGCTTTTGGCACACAGCGAAATTGTAGCTTTCTATCAGGTGTAGAAAATCCGTAGTAGGAGCAGTGTTTCCAGAGATACCTACCACAAAACATAGACAAATTTCATCTCTTCATCACATAAGTTAGGATTCATAAAGATTTGTGGCGACACGTATTGTGCAATTGCGCACATTTTAACACACCATAGAAATAGTACTGCATGCAAATGTTTAAGTTAAAAACGCAAGTTTCTCAAGTGGCGACACTAAGCAACGATCCGGGGCGCTACCCATAGCGTCCCACTCTTGTGTGCCAACTGTCGCGAGTCACGGACTGAATTACTGTTTCTAAACTAATTTCTATTCATCATCATAATCATCATTTCAGCCGAAAGACGTCAACTGCTGGGCATAGGCCGGGGGGAGGCCCATTGATTGGTCTTGTGCGTCTCGCATCCACCGGATTCCCCCAATTGGTCCACCTAGAGGAAGGCCTTCCAACGTTGCGTCTTCCGGTGCTAATGTCTATTTGAGCGCACGGTTGGCGCAGTGGTTGAGCGATTGACTGCTGCGCTGCGTGTCGCGGGTTCGATACCCACACGGAACAAATATTTGTATGACCTACAGATAGTTGTTCCGGCTCTGGGTGTTTGTGTATGTTAGTTTATATGTTTGTAAACGCACCCACGATACAGGAAGAAATTCCTCGTGTGGGGCAAAGTTTAAAATAAAATGATATTAATCATATTCATATTATTTATTGAACACAATACAAACATATACAAACACAGCTCAAAGGACGGGGAAGGTAAACATCGTATGGAATCCGACATGTGAGACATGTCCTATAACCAAACATTCGAAGACTATGTGACTTCCGTGACAAAGCTGCACTAGGCTCGCGTGGTAGATTATGGCTGTTCCCTTTCACAGAGAGTAGGCATATATATTATCTTATATATTATTTTATATGTGGACCTCGATAAGATGAAGCACCCAGTTGCAACAGCAGAACATTTATCTAGACAGGTTACATCCACATACCCACAATGGGTCCTGTGGTAGATTACGACCCGCTCCCTCTCACACAGAGAGGCCTGCACGTTATAGTCTGATTATTGCTCACCCCCCATTTCAGTAAAAGATGATGATGCAGAAGGTATTGACCTACTGCCACCACGTAAGTTGAAGTCGGAGCAACCTTCTCTGTCCATGCCGAGCGTCGATTACACCGTGGCTCGACTGGGCTTCGAACGAATTGGACTCAAGATCCTCATCAGGGAACTTAACTCACCTGACAAATTAGTAAAGCTGCAAGCTATTCACACTTTAATGGATCAGGTGATAAAACTTAATCATTAACCGACCTCAAAAAAAGGAGGAGGTTCTCAATTCGTCTGTATCTTTTATGTTTTTTTTTTTATGTATCTTCCCCGATTACTGTAAGACGCCTGGATCGATTTGAAAAATTCTTCTTTTGTTTGAAAGGGTATACTTTCCAGTTGGTCCCATAGTCATCAAGTCAGGATCTGATGATGCGATCTTGGAGAAATCGAGGGCACTCCTCAAATATTATAGGCATACATATAGCGATTTTGGTATTTTTATCAACAATGCAATCATCTGCATTCAGAAAGTGAAATTTGGTGAAGTGGAACTAGTGAAGAGACCACAGATGGCCAATAGAATTCCTTAATGCTAAGTATGTCATGGGTTATAAGATATCTCGATGAAGCAAATACTTAAAAATACATAGTGCTGATAATAATGGTACCATCGAACTGATCTGGTGATGAAGCCGGCAGGTAGGCACTGGTACTCCGAAATAAAACAATGTATCCTAGTCGTGTATGGGCTTATTGGAATCGTCATGAGATGTACTTTGGCTATATATGAATTTTATGGTAATTGGAAGTACCTATCAAAACTAAAAAGAGATAAATTAAATACATTAAAAAAAAAAAACGACTTCCAAAAAAACAAACTGACTTCCAAAAAAACACTGCAAAGCGAAAAATAACTTTCTTTTCCGAAGTAGGTGTCTTTGGTACCTATTGTTTTCCGTGTTTCGACACCGACTTCGGAAAAGAAAGTTATTTTTCGCTTTGCAGTGTTTTTTTGGAAGTCAGTTTGTTTTTTTTTTAACAGTGATTAGGAATTCTCTCCTACATTATATTACGATAGATTGATCACGGCGAAACCAATTTTTCGGTGAGCTCATGGAACAAAGAAAACAGTTATAGCATATTTACCTTACTTAATCAAATTATTCTTTGATAAGCACATAGAAAGCTCATAGAATACACGTTCAGACAGTAAAAGCAAGACTTTAGTTGGCATGGTGGATGGCACTCATCAACACAGTATAATCGAGTCATTCATAGTTCAGTACCTAACCAGTAAACGTTGACCGTTATGTAATATGATATGTTTTATCGTCAAACAGGTGCAAATACCAGAAAGCGTCTATTACCTTCTCGACCACCAAGTCGTGTACAAACTCATCGACCTGATGCCGAACAAAGACCCCGTCATCCGGGAGAAGGTGACCATCATTCTCACCCGCCTGGCAAACTTTTATCAAGCCACGACGAAAATCATGGCGCGCCCCATCTTCGTGGACCACCTCATAGACTTGATTATGCAGGATCGCAAAGAAATACGATACGCTGCTTCGCTCTGCCTTAAAACTCTAACCAGATCAAAATGCGCGTGTGAAGTCTTCATAAAAAACGATAAAATCATCGAAAGCCTCCTGAAAATGATCAAACACGACCACATGGAGACTGTGTTATACCACTTGAACTCGCTGAAGAACTTAGCAGAATGGGACCCCGTCACACCACTAAAAGCGAATGCGTTTAATGTGATGCTGAGTCTTCTGATATATCACAACTATAGAGTGTCACAAGCGGCAATGGATTGTATGGCACAACTCTGCAAACATCGCGTGGGCAAACAGTTGGCCGACAAATACGACGTTAATGAAAGGTTGTACCATTTCCTTATATCTCCAAATACTCAGGTGGTTGTAAGCACTCTTGGTCTGCTGCAGTATACCACGACGACGGAGCAGTCATTGTGGAGAATAAAACAGTATAGGTTTGTCCTTGTTAAGCGTTTGGTGACTTTGGCTATTTCACGAAGACTACCAGTGCTGCAGATGCGAGCCATGCAGGTGCTGATGAATCTCTGCGAGTCTTTTGATATCAGGATCGAACTAAAGACCCACTGGGAAGGGGTTATCAATAATGCAAAGATGAGACCTCATGAGGATTTCGATGGTTATTCGGAGACTTCAACATATGGGCTTGCCTGTGGTTACAATTACGAGACGATGTGTTGTGAAGACGTGGACACAATCAAAACTGATTACGGTGATAATCTTCAACCTGACGATGTACACAGCTACTTCAGCCAGCTAACTGCCGTAAAACATAATTTGATCAAAGCTATCAACTCTAGAAAAGATAAATATTGAGTAGATACGTGTGCCGAGATTATCTCGTCAACAGTATATTTGTTTTTTTCTATGTCCACCGCTTTTTCAACCAACAGGTTCACCAAAACTCGTTTCATCCATTATAGTTTTTATATTTCAATAAGCAAATAAAAGGTTTTGGCACTTTCTTCATCTTTGACATCTTGTTCAATTCTTTCTTTGTTATTATATTACTATCTACACTTATCCTTTCAACTATTATGTAATTGTGCGCATATGCTGATTGAGACGTTTTAATAGAGAATTCTGACTGACAGACTGAAGTTCTGCTGACTACAACACATTCGTAGTAAAAAGTGTCAATCATCAGTTCAGCCGCAAGACGTCCTCGTCTGGAAATAGGCCTCCTCCAAGTGTCACTACATCGATTAGTCCTGCAGCCTAATTGCGTAAGTGAATTCTGCAAGGTGAAGGATTTGAGCCCATCAATCGACCAATCACGTGCGAGATGAAAGACGCATTGTGGATTTCCGTCTATGTGATTGGTCGATTGGTGGGGTTAAATCCTTCGAATTGCCGAATTCACTTAAGCAATCAGGCTGCTGTGCTACTCGTCTCCAGCGGAATTACATTACCATAAGTTGTTCAGTTGCATCGTAGGATATGGATTTTAACCACTCTGTCAAATTCTTCTATTATACATTTTCAGTCATAGGGATTTTTTTAATGCTATTTATTTTATTATAAAGTTTGGGGCTGATGTAATCGAAATGATGACTTACCACCGCTAGTCTGCTGAACTTAGTCTTCCAGATTATGTCAGAGCGTCGCTTCTTAGTAAGGTACTGTGGATGATAGTATAGGAGCTTGTGTTTTTTAAGAACAGTCTGAAGTATGAACAGTTGTCTTACTGTGTAGATATAGTTAGGAGGTTGGGAATCTGATTGGTTTCTTAGCTAGTACTTTTAGGACTGCTTTCTGGTCTCTCTAACCTCAACATGGATGTCTTGTGGGTACCTTCTCTTGTAGTTATGCAGTAACTGACAACTGATTGTACGAGAGCAAAGTAAGCCATTATCAGACTCGAGAAATCAGCGGCTGATCTAAGCTTATTAAACACATAAATCAATCTTCTAACCCGAACCACAATAGAGTCAACCTGTTTTTTCCACGTTAGGAAATTGTCTACTATAACTCCAAGATATTTTATATTGTTAGAGCGTTCTATCAGTGCACAGTTACACAAGATGGCATAACCGACTGCATCAGCGCAAACGCGGGACCTGATCTCAAATGATGTTGGTGGTTGACTAAGAATGCCTGGGGTAAAGGGGATAAACTTGGTCTTATAGATGTTAAGGGTGAGCAGGTTTGAGGTTAACCAGTTCATAACCAACCGTAGTGCCTGTTCCGCCCTTTCACGAGTCTCAGGCCAGTCCTTGCCATGGGTTATAAGAGCTGTGTCATCCGCATATGTAATGGTTTTAGTGTTTGCAAGAGATAGTTGACACAGCTTATTGACATAGATGAGGAAGAGGGTCGGTCCAAGGACAGTACCCTAGGGTACACCAAATATCACATTTGCCGCTCCACTTGTGTAGGTTTCTAATTTAAAAACTTGTTTCCTACCCATGATATAGATGCGGAAGAGATGAAGGGCATTGCCACGTATGCCAATTTGTTCCATTTTAACTATAAATTTGTGGTCAGAAACTGTGTCGAACGCCTTCGAGTCCAGGAAAACATCCACAGATTTTTGCTTGTTATTAAGTGTTCGATTTTTGTTTTCGACAGTTCCAAGGTAGCGTCTTCTGTGGTTTTCCAGCTCTAAAGACGAATTGATTGTTGGCTAGGATTTTGAATTTCTCAAGGAATTTCACATGTCTCATGTTAATAATCTTTTCATAGATTTTTGAAATATATATATGTAGTTATAAATCCATGTAGATATAAAGCCTTTTTCGAAGAGTCTGGTATATAATAGTAGTCTATGAACCTATACAAAAAAAGCTAATAAACAAGATACATAATCATCACTCTTTTTTTCTATGCTTGACAACGTCATAGAAAACCACTAACAAGACAAAATTTAAAAATTTTTGATAATCAGTTTTAGCTTAAACTAAAAAAAAGGTTGAATCATGTTCCACCACCCTGAAAAGAATGCTTACCTTCAGCTTGTGTGTCCCATGGAACCGAGGGCCATCAATAAGGCTGTCCGATACGCTATGATGAAAAAATATTTAGTTGGTAACTATACTAATATCTTTCCCGCGGCTGCGATCACCATGGTCTGCATTTTGCCGGGATAAATCCGTAGGCTATGCTTGCTTTTGGCACACAGCGACATTGTAGCATTGGAGCAGTGTTTCCAGAAAACATACAAACAATTTCATCTCTTCATCACATTAGTTGGGTTGGGACTCATTAAGATTTGTGGTTTCACGTATTGTGCAACACAAAGTAAAGCGCCTGCCTGGGCTCGAACCCACCACTGCTCTCAAAACGGTAAAACAAAACATCGTGAGGAAACCGGCATGTCCTAGTACCAAAAATTCGAAGACATGAGACATCCACCAACCCTCAATGAGCCCGCGGGGTGGATTACGGCCCATTCCCTGTCTATGAGAGGAGGCCTGGGCCCCAGCCCTGGAAACGATATATAATTTTCTATGTGGATCTCGATAAGTTGAAGCACCCAGTTGCAACAGCAGGACATTTATCTAGACAGGTTACATCCACATACCCACAATGGGTCCTGTGGTAGATTACGACCCACTCCCTCTCACACAGAGAGGCCTGCACGTTATAGTCTGATTATTGCTCACCACCCATTTCAGATAAAGATGATGATACAGAAGGTATTGACCTACTGCCATCACATAAGTTGGAGTCGGAGCAACCTTCTCTGTCCATGCCGTGCGTCGATTACACCGTGGCTCGTCTGGGCTTCGAACGAATTGGACTTAAGATCCTCATCAGGGAACTTAACTCAACTGACAATTTAGTAAAGCTGCAGGCCATTCACACTTTAATGGATCAGGTGATGAAACTGAATCATTTTAATAGAGATTAGAGATTCTCTACTGTGTAGTACTATTGTATATTACGAAATTTTTATAATCGAGTCATTCATAGTTCAGTACCTAACCAGTAAAAGTTAGCCGTTATGTAATACGATATGTTTTAACGTCAAACAGGTGCACAGACCAGAAAGCGTCTATTTCCTTCTCGACCACCACGTCGTGTACAGACTCATCGACCTGATGCCGGACAAAGACCCCGTCATCCGGGAGAAGGTGGCCATCATTCTCACCCGCCTGGCAAACTTTTATCAAGGCAAGACGAAAATCATGTCGCGCCCCATCGTCGTGGACCACCTCATAGACTTGTTTATGCAGGATCGCAAAGAAATACGATACGCTGCTTCGCTCTGCCTTAAAACTCTAACCAGATCAAAATGCGCGTGTGAAGTCTTCATGAAAAACGATAAAATCATCGAGAGCCTCCTGAAAATGATCAAACACGACCACATGGAGACTGTGTTATACCACGTGAACTCACTGAAGAACTTATCAGAATGGGACCCCGTCAAACCACTAAAAGCGAATGCTTTTAAAGTGATGCTGAGACTTCTGATATATCACAACTATAGAGTGTCACAAGCGGCAATGGATTGTATGGCACAACTCTGCAAACATCGCGTGGGCAAACAGCTGGCCGACAAATACGACGTTAATGAACGGTTGTACTATTTTCTTATATCTCCAGAGATTCAGGTGGTTGTAAGCACTCTTGGTCTGCTGCAGTATACCACGACGACGGAACGGCCATTGTGGCGAGTAAAACAGTACACGTTTGACCTTGTGAAGCGTTTGGTGGCTTTGGCTGTTTCACAAAGCATACCAGCGCTGCAGATGCGAGCCATGCAGGTGCTGATCAACCTCTGCGACTCTTCTGACATCAGGATCGAACTAAAGACCCACTGGGAAGGAGTCATTACCAATAATGCAAAGATTAGACCTCATGAGGATTTTGATGGTTATTCGGAGACTTCAACATATGGACTTGCCTATGGTTACAACTACGAGACGATGTGTTGTGAAGACGTCGACACAATCAAGACTGATTACGGTGATAATCTTCAACCTGACGATGTACACAGCTACATCAGCCGGCTGAGTGCTGTAAAACAGAATTTGATCAAAGCTATCAACACCAGAAAATATAAAAATTGAGTAGATACGTGTTCCGAGATTGCAACTCAATCAGTCTGCATGTTTTTCTAACAGGCTTTCCAAAAAGGAGGAGGTTCTATGTTCGACTTTTTTGTTTATTTTTTTTGTTTATGTTCATCGATTTCTCCGTCAATTGTGGTCCGATATTGAAAATATTTTTTTGTTTGAAAGAGTAGTCCCCAAATTAGCACCATTTTTTTCGGACTTTGAAAATGTAGAAACATAGTTTTAATCTTGGATAACTAATGTAGGTATAATAATGTAAGATGCCTGTACTATGTAATCCTGTATCACGCAGGCTGTAGGAACTCTTAAAATATGCTTATCGTAGGACAACAGAATTTAAATAATATTTAACATAAGTAGGCTAAAAATAGTGGCAAGATTGTATAATTTAGAAAATTAATTTTAATTTATTTAAAACTATAAACATAAATAAATTATTAAGTCATAATTACTTAATGTCTTATTTACCTTTATTGCAAAAAAATGCACTTTAATTACACATATTAATTTTTGCAGTTAACGACTAATGTGCTTAGTCAGCAACAAATTGACGGTTAGTAGGGCATTTCAGTGTCAGCAGCAGACGTCCAATGCGTGTGAACTTGAGTATGACGTACTAGACGCCCTCATAGTCGATAGAGTTGCTGTGCCTGTATTCCGCTATTTTCCTAGCAGGGCACTCAAGGTCTCCCGTTTTATGATTGTTGGGCTTTTTAAAGCGCGAACAAGTTGCGCATTCCGATGTGTCCGCTTTCTTCGTGCAATCGGACACCGAGTTTCCAGCTTCACCGCAGTGAGCACACACAGAGTTAACCTCTCTGCGTGTTTTGGCTGCATGACCATCTACTAAATCCATGGACATCTTTGGCAACTTGTCGGGTATATTCTGTTCGTAAATGCACCTGAAGACTTCAGTTTCAGACAGGGAAGACGGCACTCCTACAATCACGATCCGTGGCTCATCAGCGGTTAGTCCAGATGTAGAAAGCTGAACTGCGTTCTTGATTTTCTCAGCGTCATGCTTGGTCTCTGTGCTAATAATAACACCTACATTTTTGATGTTGCGGATACCTCGTAAGCTTCATTTGATCAGGTCGTATGATTTTTGTTACCAAGTCTTTAGTTTCGTCACTGGACTTGAGTTTTTCACTAGGATAAACAGAGCTTAAATTGTTCGGTCGAACGAAATCATTGGATCCATTTTTCACCATGTCGGTTAACGAAACATTACCCGCAGTGCCAGAATCCTTAATCGTCTGCTTCAGGTCCGAGATGTGTTCAGTCAAATTGCGCTTTTCTTTTAAGGCATCAATCATATCGAGTGCTAGAATTGCTTTCTGCTTCAGAGATTGGTATAGGTCTGCCATCTGTGAAGTCGAAGTCAAAGTCAAATATATTTATTTCAACTAGGCCTACTGGCCTAGCGGCACTTTTGTACGTCAAACAATTTAAAATTTAAAATTTACATGTAATAAAAATTGATTCTACCGTGCATTCGGAAAAGTAGTTTGTTATGGAGAAGAACGCACAAGAAACTCCATACTGAGTAAGTATGGAGTTTCTTGAGCGTTTTTAAAAAAAAAGTTCTTTTACAATATTTACATAAGTACATACATTAATAAATTCATATATGTGAGGATGATGCACCCAAAAATATCACTACACACAGGTATAAAGTAATAAAAGCATTAACAGGTAAATTCATTAATTTCATAAATAGGAGCATGGTTCTCACATACTTACAAATATAGCAAACATAGGTAAAATACCTAATTCAACAACAACGGAACAGTGTGTGAGTCAAATTCTGAAAAACTAATAAAAATAAAATAAGAATACAATAACTATGAATAGGAATATAAATTAGCAAATTTGATTTTGTCTACACTAAAGATTACCCTATGGAGCAGGACCAGCATGTTTCCAAGCATTCTTATCTTGAATATAATCATCTAATTTGTAATATGCTTGTTTACAAAGTGTGCTTTTAAGTAGTTTTAATTTTATTTTCATTTGGTTTTAATATATCACAAGGTATTTTGTTATAGAATTTAACACAGTACCCCATGAAAGATGAGTGTAATTTAGCTAGTCTATAAGATGGTTGATCTAACTTATCTTTATTTCTCTTATTACAATTGTGTCTATCACTGACTTTACGGAGTATATTATTATACCATAACTAAAGAGATGTATATTTTTCCTTACATACATAATATTTTTATAAATGAATTGGCAAGAAACTGTCATAATATTAATATTTTTAAATAGTTCCTTATGAGATTCTCGGTGACTTAACTTATATATGGCTCTGACAGCTCTTTTGCAATATAAATATGGATTCAATGTCAGCCGCTCGACCACACAGTAAAATACCGTAAGACATAATGCTGTGAAAGTAACTAAAATAGACCAAACTCGCGGTCTCCACATCCGTCAACTGTCATACCTATCTTTCTAACAGCATAAGCGGCCGAGCTCAGCCGACCCGCAAGAGATGTTATGTGAGAACTCCATTGCAATTTGTCGTCTGGAGTGATTCCCAGGAAAACCGTTTGATTTACAAAGTCCAGCTTTTTGCCATTCAATATATGTCGCATTCGCTACTTCTAACATTCGGCAATGTGAATCTAATACATTTGGTTTTATTTTTCATTTAGTACCAAATTGTTTGCCGTGAACCAATTTTGGACCTGATGAATAGAGACACACACACACACACACACACACACACACAACCACACACACACACACAACAAGACACATCACAAACACATCAAGACACACAGACACACACACACACACACACAACACACACACACACAACAAGACACATCATCAAGATTGTGTGACCACCGATCTATTTTAAATATCAAAGATGTGTCATCAGCAAACAACACTATTTTCGGTTGATTTTGTAGCAATTGGGATAAATCGTTAATATAAACTAAAAAGAGGAATGGACCCAATATCGAGCCTTGAGGAACACCCATTGTCATTTCAGACCCTAGTGAATTTACACCGTTTACCTGAACTTTAACTTGAGGTGCCAGATCCTATTTTACGAATAAAGTTAGAAATTTTCAGTTTCTTTTCCGAGTTTAGTTTGTCATCCGAGGCAATAGAGCAAACCTCATTTAAGTGCTGCTCAATGGTTTAGATCCATCTTTGTATGCCGGGCGTGGATGCGACTTCAATCGAGACATCTGATTGGGCTGGGATTTGCGTCGTCTTCGCTGGCGAGGTGGAGGCTTGCACTCGGCCGCTTGAATTACAGGGACTGTTATCCATTTTATTTGATAGTCACTTCACTGTTTCTAAGTTTTCATTACGTTTACAAAACTACACAGTAGGCAAAATTTATACAATAAAGAAGGTCACTATTATAATTGTTTTAATTAAATATTGCTAAAGAGCACGTCTGTATTCTACGAACGAATGCGAATCAATCAAATTTTAATTTAGTGAAGATTTGATTTGATTTATTTAACTTCGGAGATATACAACAACTCTTTTATAAATAACGGCAATCTCGGCATTGCTGCAATCGCATGTCTATTTATACCATTTCATAACATAACATCACGCCAGTACGCTCTCAAGCGGTACGCAGATCTGCAGCCTAATTGCGTAAGTGAATTCTGCAAAGGAAACAAGTCGATTCTTTCAAAGAATCAGAATCATTTCTTTCAACTTTTTCGGTATTGCGAAACTAACTTGGAAAGCTAGCGTTAGCTTTCCAAATCCTCCTTTGAGTTGAACACAGACTACTTAGAGATACTACGGAGTTGAAGATATATGACATTTGCATTACACAATACCAATAGTGATGTTTTATCTCGATTCTTCCACTTTCATTCATTATTTTACAATCAATTCTACGTCAAAATATTGGTAATGAAAGGAGCATAACCTTTCCGTTTCAAAGTGTAATATGAAATACGAAAAGACGTTTTTGGGAAGGTTCCAACTTGTTTGCTTTGCAGAATTCATTTACGCAATTAGGCTGCTGCACAGTTCACATTGGTTCATTCTCATTTCACCGGTTATGTTCAAGTTTCATGATATTCAGGTAATCTATATTATAGATACCTAAAGAACTTGCCCATTAGGTACAACTAAAAAGGAGAAAATAAAAAACACTTTAACAAAAAAATACTACCGACTTCCAAATAAAAACACTACAAGTGAAAAATAACTTTCTTTTTGAAAGTCGGTGTCCATAACGAGAAAAATTGGTACCTACCAATATCACCGACTTCCAAAAAGAAAGTTAGTTTTACCACAGATAATATAATACTAGCATAGTTTTACGCAGACGCAACGCTGGAAGGAAGCACTGCGTCTTCCGGGCCGCGGTTGCCACTGCAGAACTTGCCGGCTATGTCGGTTACCTTGGTTATCTATGAATATTATACATTAAATATAATATATTAATTGCTTATATAAAATACGCAAGCAAGCATTAACAGTATTACACAATATAATATTTCGTAAAAATAATAATTATTATAAAATAGTATAGACAAATATGCACGAAAATTAGATTTTCTCCAACTACTCTCGCTTCACGAATCTTGATTTTTATCGGTATATCTATAGTATTCATAGGAACTGCTGTACAAACCTTATGCATTTGCACTGAGGCTACGCCCCTACGTGGAAGTTCTGTGAATTCTGGGATCTACACGGAATTAGAAAACGAACCATGGACATTTCATAATCAGAGGTGACAATAGTGAACCATCCTTACGTGCATTATTTCTGAGATTTCATATTAGACTTTATGAAGTATAGACATCGCCAAACTTCTTGGGCGCCCTGAAGATGGTTTACCGCATGCGCGAGGCACGAAACGGTGCTGTTTTTGTATGAGATTTACTACTGCGCAGCCATTGTAGCCAACTTCAGGGCGGCCAAGAAGTTTGGCGATAACTATAAAACCTTTTTCGAGTCTCACAACCATGAAATCTGTGCGTAAAGGTAACGTACCCGATATATTATTTTTCTCTGTGGTCAGTCGTCAAGCCTAATCAATTCAAAATGTCAAACATACTCATAAAACTTTTTTGCCCAATTGGTTTCATGTTTCTCTGGTGGCTTCTTATAGTCCGAAATATTTACAAAAGTGAGGTCGTTCCTCGAGACAAGTTGATTGTTTAGTAGTTATTTACTTAGATTTTTATAGTTATATTACGAAACCCAAAAATGTACTGTCCCTACAAGAATTCGTACCTTCAGCTGGCGACGAGTGTAGACCCGAAGCTTATCAACAAGGCGGTTCGTCGTGCGATGCGGAAGACTCAGTTTGATCCACATGACGGTAAGTGAAAATATTTTATTACTAAGGGGTGTTAAAGCTATCGGGAAAATTTATGATTCCGAGATTTTAGATGAGGTATTATCTAACTCTATGTTACTTACTTCTTCGAACTTTAAGTAAATATAATATACCTGCTCTACCTGTGTATAATATTACATTATCCACAGGTGACATTATTACGGACATAAAATATATATTCGACTATTTCTTTATGAAGTTGGAAAAAACTAATAGAGAATTGTGTATGTTGAATGGAGAGGGAGAGTAAGAAAAACAGAAGATGGATGGACTGGTGGGTGTAAGCAGTGATATGAAAGGAAAGGGAGTCAGTGATAGCATGACGGTGGACAAGACAGTATGGAAAAAGGAAACGTGTAGCTCCGACCCCAAGTAAAATACGGAACAAGGATACGAAGATGATGAAGAAACTGATAAGCTGCGAGTCCTTTGCTGTTAAACCACTACGAACACAAAGAGGAGTCCTGTGTCCCAACAGCGGGAACATTATAGCTTGTTTATACTACACCTAGCTTGATACCATAGTTTAGTAGCTAATAATTAGTTTACCAGGGCCTAGCTAAACATATCAATATTGGTTTTCGTATCTTAGAACATCCAGCAGCGCAAAGAATGACGTCCATGCAGCCATCTCTATATGCTCCATGGACGGACATCACGCGGTCTCGCATGGGCTTCGATCGACTTGGTCTGCGTATGCTCAGCAAGGATATCGGCTCGACTGACAGCTTTATTAGGCTGCAAGCGATTCACACTTTACTAGATCAGGTGCTGTATTAAATGCGAATATTTTTCTTTGATAAGGGTGAGCTTACACCCAAGTTGCGATGCGGTACAAACTAGGACTTTTTACTACTCATTTCAGTGAGAGGATTCGAATACGAAGCGATGCGATGCTTCGCACGACCCCGGCGCGGAACAAGCATCGTCGCGTCACATCGCATCGTCCCTCGGTGTGAGCTGATCCTAAGGAATAGTTATTTAGGTAAACGTTGCCTTTTGGGCTGGTCTCACTAGGAAAGTACAATTTGATTGCCATGATTGGTTAACGATCCAGTTGCATTTATGTTTGATTCTAAAAAAAAAAATGCTCCTGCCACGTTATCTCTTCAATAACCTTGGTCGACTGGTCGAGAATGCCTAAGGCATTAGGTCCGCACTTATACGTTTGTGCATGAAGTGAAAATAAATAAAATATCCATACTGCATTTTATTAGTTTAGGTAAGTGGATACTTATCTCGATATACTTTACTAAAGAACCGTATTTCCCAACAGGTTCATATATCCGAAAACGCCATATTCCTTATCAACTTGAACGTCATTTACCGGCTTATAAACCTCCTGGAGGATCGGGATCCCATAATCAAGGAGAAGGTCTGCCTCATCCTCACACAACTCAGTAATTACTTCCAAGGCAGGACCCGGATCCTAGCCCAACCGATCGTCGTAGACCGTCTTATGTTTCTCTTCTTGAGAGATCGTAAAGAAATTAGATACGCTGCAGCACTATGCCTCAAACAGCTTACAAGGTACGGTTGCGAAGTCATCTCAAGAAACGACAAAATCATCGAAACCCTTCTCAAAGTAATCAAAAACGAACACGTTGGTATTATTCTACTACATTTGGAGTCACTGAAAAATCTTTCAGATTGGGAGCCTACGAAAGCACTAAAGAGCAACGCTTTTCAAGTGATGTTGGAACTATTGAAATACGAAGATACAAGAACCATACAAGGAGCCATGGAATGTATGAGACAGCTCTGCAAGCACAGCATAGGGAAAAAATTAGCCGATAAGTACGACATGACGAAATTTTTGGTACCTTATTTATATTCGAAAGACAAAAATGTCGTTATTAGTGCAGTGGGACTCATGATGTACACCTCGATAACGACGATGGCAAAATGGAGACTCAAACAGTTCCAGTTGGAATTGAGTAGGCGTTTAGTTATTCTGAGCATGAAGACACACAGACCCGTACTGCAACTGAGAGCTATGCAAGTGTTGCTAAACATTTGTGAGATTCCTGACTGCAGACTCTACATAAGAAAAAACTTAAGCAAGCAGATCAGTGGCGTCAAGATTAAGGAGCCGGATCATTGGGATGGAATTACGTATGCCAAGCGTTATGGCGTTGACATTGGCCATTACTACAGGACGAGGTATATAGATGGCGTAGAGACAATCAAGGTGGACCTTGGTGATAACGTTGAAGCTCTCAATGTGGTCAGCTATTTGGAACGGGTGAAAGAAACGAAGGAACGTCTGATCCACAAAATTAACTCGGACCCTTATAAAGACTGAGAAGAAAGTACTAATGATAAAATTTTGTAACAACCGTCCATTTTTTTTTTTTGGGAATGTAATACATGTCATATTATTCAGGCCTTTGATCTCTCTTCTTCAAAGAAAAGAAAAGAGTCAAAAAAAGAGAAGAGAAAATTCAAAAGAGTGGTCTCTCTTCTCAAAGATGAGAGGGCTTTGATTGAGACTCAATATTTTATAATAAGCATTTATTTATTTTATAAATTATACGAATTACAATATTTGAGCTAGACATTTGGTTTTTTTTAAACATGTTTTGTGCCTCGTGGCAATCTTAAAGCTACGTTCAGTCGATTAGACTAAATTAAATAATTATTATCTACAAAGTTACAAGGCTTTTGTCGATATTACATCGGTAATATTGAAGTTAGTTCATATAATAGTCACAACGGATCTTTGTGTCTCTGAAGTTGCGTTGCGCAAGAAACAGATTGTCATCGAGTATACTGCATAGAGTAAGCGAGATAGGACGATGCGACAAACGTAAGCGAGTGAAAGAGACAGTTATACAATGCTATCTTTACCTTCATTATTGACAAAAAAAAATTGCTACTGGCCAGGGTCTTGCAGCCAATTCAGAGACACAAAGATCCTTTGTAAGTATTATAAGTAATATATAACATGGAGAAGAATCTAGAAACTTGTATGCAGTAATGCAATATAAAAATAATAAAAATGAAAACTCATAGTACAAACTATTACTATTCCATTAAAACATATTTTTCACATTTTGGTACAAGTTTAATTTGTTGTTATTTCTTTCCAAATAAACAATATTATTTATTTAGTACGGTTTACAAAGTTTTGTTCACAAGGATGAATTTTGATTTAATAATCTAACAATCAATGGCAATTTAAAATCTAAAATATATCTAAAATCCCACGTTTTGTCGAGCAATAACTTTCTCAACTCAAATATTTGAGCTAATATTATTTTTAAAACCTGGGTTCACACTGGATATTTTTTTTTTCAATTAATATAATTTTAATTATTCTGTATGTAAGACTTTCTGGGTAAGTTTCAGCCGATAAAAATGTAATATCACCGCCTCCAGTAATTAAAATACGTAACACAAAA
The DNA here is from genome assembly GCA_945859665.1 of Anorthoa munda. Lineage (NCBI taxonomy): Eukaryota > Metazoa > Arthropoda > Insecta > Lepidoptera > Noctuidae > Anorthoa > Anorthoa munda. The sequence continues at coordinate 4,700,724 of OX243893.1, forward strand.
TAAAACATACAAATTCTAGGAAAAGATACGTGTTGTACAAAATAAATGAATACAATAACTTTAATACAAATAAAATAGCGCCGCATTAACAGTTTCATAAATGAAACAAAATCGTTTATATATTGAGTAAAAAAAATCAATAATATCATTATTTTGTCGAGAAGTGTTCTGAAGTATGTAAGTGTTTAAAATAATATTTAGTGCAAAGCGTTTTAGAAATACAGTATAGGTAAATAAATACAGTACTGCTTTAGAAATATCAATTACAATTTCAGTACCTACCTGTTTATCATTATTAACTGAAATTTTTTACTGTATGCGATATAGTATAAGGATGGCCGGTAGCCTAATTACGTAAGTGAAACAAACAAGTCGATTCCTTCAAAGAATTAGAATAATTTCTTTCAACTTTTTCGGTATTGTGAAACTAATTTGAAAAGAGTTAAAGTTCATCTACTGCGTTATGTTTCATCAAACTCGAATGATATATTTCCAAAATCATTGGGACATAATTTCATTAAACAATACCAATAGTGAAGTTTTACGTCGATTCTTCCGCTTTCGTTTATTCTTTACAATCAATTCTACGTCAAAATATTGGTAATGGAAAGGAGCTTAACCTTTCCTTTTCAGAGTGTAATATGCAATACGTAAAGTCGTTTTTGGGAAGGTTCCGACTTGTTTGCTTAGCAGAATTCACTTACGAAATTAGGCTGCAGGAGTAGTGAAGCGAATTGGTCTTATCGATAACTTACAAATGTGTCTGGTTACCGATAACCACTAGGCTCCTGTATTTTAGATTAAATCATCTAATATTGCATCGAGTAAACAGGAAAAAGGTTTTACTTGGCTTATTTTTTTTTAGTTTTTTATATAATATAAAAAGTAGGCATCTTATGTACAGGCGATTCTAAAATGCAATACTATTTATAACCTAACCTACTAATGTGATATTTGCTAGAGTAATTAAACTTAGATTCTTCATCTAAGTTTAATTTGTTATTTTGGGCCTTTTATGACATACTTTTTGCATCAATACTTTTTCGTTTTTTATTCAACCCAATTATCCTACATTTTCTTTAGCTAAGTTTAATAATATCTATAAGAATTATTATAATTATTCTACCATTACGTCTAATTGCATTGTAATAATGAATTCCAGAGGGAACTTCAAATAATGTTACATTGGCTCGATCACTTAACACTCTTTGATAGATAATCAAACTATATATATATATATAAAAACAGTTTGTTCTAAGGGACCAAACTGTTTTTTTTTAAAGATCTAAGATTATCCCAAACACAAATGTTGTATTGTTTAAATCATCATTTTTAATTAAGTATATTTTTAAGACATTGTACACATTGCACCACAACATAACTTAGGGCCAGCTTGCACGAAAAACTGAACTCGAGAGTTTGTCATACAATATTCTCAATTTAAACTCGTGTTAACAACTGGCTGTTGAATTCAACCAATCACAGCAGATAACGCGTGCTTGACAATTTGTCACATTAATTCTGCGACAATTTTAAGGTGGGAAACTCGGGGTTACTCTGACTTAAGTTTTCCGTGCACGTGGACCTTAGAAATAGTAACTTTGCTTTTTGTGAGGGAAACAGTGTCAAATGAGTACAAGCCTTAAAATATCAAAATGGAATGGACAAAACAGATCAAACACATCATAGCTTGCCATCAGTTGAGATAAATGTCCTCACTGTCTTGAGAACTTTTTATTAGAAAATCTCACTTTTTAATCACTCCATACATATTGCAAACATCCCGCCGCAGGAAAAACGGCATTTTGGTAATAAACACCATTCACAAAGTATAGACTCATTCTGCCTTGCTGCTTAGGCCGAGTTTTTTGATCCGTACTTAACTCAATCAATGGTTGAAATAATATACTAAAATCTCCTTCAGATAACAAAAAAATTAATTCAATTGATCCGACTTGTACATACAGCAGCAGAGAATCTTCATCCTTAGAAATGTATCAAAAGCGACATCTATGGACAACGATGTTTACGTGCGCGCCATCTCTGTGATATCAATGAAACTGCTAAGATATTCTAACAAGAAATAAAAAAAACTGACGGCGCTTGCACGCTCATGCAAGAAGTTTCTCTGCAGATGTATGTAGCCAAAAGTATAAATAACGTAACGTGAAAACTTGATTTATTATTTATTAAGATATTTTGATAATTTTGTAGTCTTAAATGAAAGGTATAACCGTAGAACCGTTTTATCCGTTTAAATTATATAAATCGGTCCACGCGTTTATGAGATAATAACTCATTACTGAATGCCGAGTGAAAGGGTCAAGGACGCCCCTTACCACGATGCGTTTGTTTTGATTATGTTAGCGACACTACCTTTACATTTTTTTCGTATCGTTTTGAAATATTGGAATACATTGGTAGACAGGTGTCAAAGACTTTTATTTTTTTGTTATCTGGCGGTGACTTTGACTAACGGTTTCAAATTTCGGTAAAATACCTTTATTCATCAATTTGAAAATCTGGGCCTTAATGCAGCCAAGTCTTAATGAAACTGAGAGTAATAAACGACACAGCACGAACTTTAACTAAGCATTGTTTGTCACTTTCACACAACTGTAAAACTACAAATCCAAGAAAGAGACGAACAATAAGCCAAAGCGCAAGCGAGCAAGAGCAAGCTCTGTAACGTTTATGAATCTTTAACATAACTATGTACAAACAGAAAACTTTCAACATACAGTAGCTACTTCACACTATACAAATAACACATAAATTTCACTTCAGTATCTTCCAAATATCACTGTCATATCATATCACAATATCACACTTCGCAAATTTTATAATAATACACTTCACTAACTAACATTAGGTACTAATACAAAACTTTAGCATCTTCTGTGTGCAATGACACATTGAATTCAAACAGATTTCAAATCTGCAATACGTCCTGCTTATTTTCACACATAAAATACTTGTACTAATGCCTCATACTGTAAAGACAGATTTCAGACATCACACAATGTCATATCTGTAGTACATTAAAATGTCATAACTGCACTGTGCAGGAATTTTAATGGTATATCAGTACGATATTATGTTATATCTGTAGTACATTAAAATGTCATAACTGCACTGTGCAGGCATTTTAATGGTATATCAGTACGACATTATGTTATATCTGTAGTACATTAAAATATCATAACTGCACTGTGCAGGCATTTTAATGTTATATCTTTAGGACATTATGTCATATCTGTAGTACATTAAAATGTCATAACTGCACTGTGCAGGCATTTTAATGGTATATCTTTAGGACATTATGTCATATCTGTAGTACATTAAAATGTCATAACTGCACTGTGCAGGCATTTTAATGGTATATCAGTAGGACATTATGTCATATCTGTAGTTCATTAAAATGTCATACCTGCTCTGAGCAAGTCATAGCTGTAGGACGTATTATTTATGACATCACACAATGTGTGTGTGTGTCCTTGAGATGTGACATAAATAATACGTCAGATATGACTATCTGTCGGACATTTTAATGTCATATTTACAAGACATTGTACAATCACAATTTTAGGACAATAATAATATGTGTGTCATATCTGCACGACATTTGCCAGAAATCTTGTTTACACATTACTATACTGGAATTTCTAAAAATGTCTTTTTAGTACATACGTCTCAATCGGTGCAGGATTCAGTGAACTGCACGTGTTCGTAGAGCGCCTTGCACAGGTCGTGCAGGGTTCGGTCTCACCTGCCGCCGCCACGTTTGTTCAAGGGGTCGTAGACCTCCGCTTCTGAATCTATCTCGTCTTCTGATAGAGAGAGGGAGCCACCTACCCGCCGGGTGCGTAAGCCCTCCTGGAAATTGAGATTTGATTTAAAATGGTGGCTGTTCTGTAAGTCATGGATGTAATTGGATCTTGAGTGGTGTGAAAATTAGTTTTAGCGGTTATTTGCGGCTTTTCAATTTGTAATTAACATTAATTTAATTTAATTGTTAACTACATAGCATTATAGCATGAGTGCATCGCTTGTTGTACCTACTGGGAAATAATTTAAAAGTAACGATTAAAATTATATATATTTTTCATTTAGATTTTTAAAGGCAAGTAAAGAAGAGAAATATTAAAACGCATGCTCCAGCTTCTGAATGTTTGCAAAATCTACTTTTAAATGTTTCGAATAAAACCGACAAAGATGTTTTGAACGGTGTTTAAGATAAAAATGACATGAACATAGCTTAATAGGGATGTTTACTGGGTAGAAAAATGATATTTCTATTTAGTCCGTCAGTGAGATTATCAAATAATATTGGACCCGATTTTTTTTCTTTGTCTTAAAAATAAAAATTAAAAAAGATAAAGCACATCAAAGTTCAGGAGTTGGGGTTTTTTTATCAGTGATAGGCCTTATTACGAGGAATATTTATCTGTTAGTCACAAAGCCCACTTTTGAGTTTATAAGGAGAAAAAAATAAAAACGAAAATTAAAAAAATAATATTACTTTGTCCCTAGAGGTGATTTTCCAAAAATAAAAACTAACAAACATGCGCCTAAAAATATTTCATTTATTTGTATTTATTTGAAAGAATAATCTAAGATGATTAATCTTACAGAATTTATTTAACATTTTTCAAGGTCACGTAAGTTTTATATATTTTTTATAAAAAAATGTACTTGAAATTGTCACTTGGGTGTCCTACTCTAGCATTTAAAATGCATTTCTTGATCAGTTTACATAATAAACAGCAAAGGGATTTTTTTTGGATCCGATCAAAAACTGTGATTCACTTTGTCAGTATAAAGTTTAGCACACCGTGACGTCACACGATATTTCAACGCACTGTATCTAGAAAAAAAAAAAAAAAAATGTCAAATATTTTTTATTAATCTACCTGACGAACAAAAAACAAATTTTCAGTGAACTACGCTATTGGGGACTTTTTAATGCTGGTTGAAAATACGTAAATGGTGAGTACGTAAAAAAAATACTCTTAAATGGTAGTCACATTAGGGATGCTTAATGGGGTCAGTAGGCAAATAAGTATTGTTAAACCAAGCTTCGAAATGACCAACATATTTTAGCAGACATTAGTGACACAAAAATGGAACGTGAAAATTGATTCAAGTTTTTACCCCAATACTCGTACAGCGATATTAGTATCTTTGATTATCACATTACAATAATCCACCCTTATGCTTTATTAATAATCTAGCAGATAAAAAATACAGTTTAAAGGAGACACCAAAGCAAAGGTCGCTTTAAGGATTTTACAATAATAAGATTTTATTATACTTTTCTTGATTAATTGGAAATCGTGTTTACGTGAGGCGACTAAATAATATTTGTAAAAAGTAAAAAGTTTAATAAAAACTATTCCGACTACGGTTTTTTTTGCATATGTTACCCGGACTATAATAACTAATCGATTGATGCCTTTTTTATTAAAATCGGAAGGGCTCAGGCGCTACGGAGAAACATACGTAATTACAAACATACATACATACACTGCTAAAATCATAATCCTTCCTTTTGCCTTCGCCGTAGTCGGGTAAAAATGCACTTTCCAATACATAAAGATAAAGGCAATAAAAACTTGTTATTGAGAACCTTCAAACGGCCTCTCCTTTGTTATCCTCTTTGACCCTAGTACATTATGTAGATGAATTGAAAATTATTAGCAAAACAACCTTTTTTTTACAAGAAAAATAACACATAGGCAGTTAAACACAGAACAGAAAACCAAGCCCGAGACGCAATAGCACCCATAGACAAAAATAAATAAAAAAACAAAGATACAACTCTACACCGTATGTCAAACTACAGTGCGGTGCAGTGAATATGTGCCCACCAATTCTGTGTCACTGATCCATGGCACGCCCCCGTCCAAGCTCGATTTCTGAATGTAATACACCGTAATGTTTCAGAATATATTCAGTATATAAATAGTCGTAATGTTTGTTAATGCACTAGACAGTCTAGAATTTGTCTAGACTTGATAAGGCAACATTAACATAAGTAACATTTTGATATTTTTTGTTTCGATTATTCATTCCTGCTTCTTTCTATGTTTAAGAATTATTTCTATCTAACAAATATTTGGTTAAATCATTTAAAAAATATTCATTATTTTTCTTATTTTAAGAAGCCAAAATGAAATGTTTTTTCTGTGTCACAGAACAATAATAATTAGAAATACTTAATAAAAAAAGAATACACCCAAAGCTAAAAAAAGAGATTCAACCACAGGACATTTTAAGTAAACCACAAAAAAACTACAGTGATTGAATTTTTACACAAAAGTTAAGAAATAAATAAGTTAAAACTGCACTGAGAAAATTAAACAAAAGAAGATATTAGAAGATAATATGACCAGCTTAAAAATTAAGAAAAAGTAAAGTCTGTGCAAAAAGAGAACCGTCATAAGATTTGAGAGCGCATAGCTATGTTTAATTACCGTGTTTGTTATTTTGACAACACTGTTACATCATTATAGTACGACTGTAACATATTGATACTTTGAAACTATGTAAGAATAGTAGTTTATGCAATGGCCATATAATAGTGGTTATTAAAACGAGCGTAGATTTATCAAATGAGGTGAAGCCGAATTTGATAATAATATTACGCGAGTGTTTTAATACCTAATTATATGCCGTTGCATACACTACTTTATCTTCACTCATACAGTTGAAATAAAACAAAAGTGGAAAGGGAAAAATATTTGGTATGGCGGGCTATTTAGATACTCATTGCGCAGCGCGCGCATCCACAGACAATGAAACTTCTTTACTACAGCCCATACGCGCCAGAAAATTAAAAAGCAAAAGTGTGCTATAAAAATTAAAAAGTTATTTTATGATGCAGTTGTTTGAAAATCGAAGGAAAATGTTGAACTGTAATGGTTTTTTTTTTTAATTTTTCCTATCCACGAATATAAAGTACGTGTTTATACAATATTTTTTGAATTCGTATTTGGAACATTACGTTGTGAGTGTAGATAAACATTATTACAATGTTATCAGAGTGTTTTTTGCAATATTATTATAGTTTTATAAAAATAGTATTATAATAATATAATATATATTATTATTATATATATATTATTATTTATAGTTTTATATTATATTAGTTCCATTTTACGCCACGACGGTTCTCTTGCCGCACAGACTCTATCAGAGAAAGATAGAAGTTCAATATAAAGAATTCTTGAAAACACTACAGTCTAATAACGTAAATAAAACCATCCAAAATATCTAACAGCTGTACTAAACTTAATTAAATAAAAAATCGTGGTCTCACCTCCAGTATCCCAGCACTGGGCTCCGATGCATACCCTTCAAAGTGGCGCTGGTCTTCCTCATAGTCTGATGATGAAGAGGAATCATTGTCCACATCGCGAGCAGTACGGACCGAGCACACCATTTGCGCTAAGTCCGTGAATGTGTAACTGGAAAATAATAGAAGAGGTTTTGTTTAGTTTATGGTCAGAACTGGGGAGTTATGGGTACGTGATGATCATCATCAGTAAATGTAGGAATAAGGTTTCTGTTCTAGTAAATGGAAAGCAGATTTCCCAGTAAATGGAGGCATCAGGTATGTGTTCCAGTTAATGGGTAAAGCAGATTTCCCAGTAAATGGAGGAATCCGGTTTATGTTCTAGTTAATGGGTAAAGCAGATTTCCAAGTAAATGGAGGAATCAGGTTTCTGTTCTAGTAAATGGGTAAAGCAGATTTCCCAGTAAATGGAGGAATACGGTTTATGTTCTAGTAAATGGGTAAAGCAGATTTCCCAGTAAATGTAGGAATGCGGTTTAAGTTCTAGTATATGGGTAAAGCAGATTTCCCAGTAAATGGAGGAATACGGTTTATGTTCTAGTAAATGGGTAAAGCAGATTTCCCAGTAAATGGAGGAATACATATTCGATTTAGATTCAATATGTTTCTGTTTCCAGAACACATATTACGAAAGTATGATTTATCAAGAAGTTTGCCGAATAAGTCTTTATTGTAAGGTACTTAATGAGTATAATGTTAAACCCATAAATACTGTGTTGGCGAATAATGTTATGAGGTTCGTTACTCTCTTCAGAGCCCTGAAATTGTGAGCCATTCTCGAAGGTGTTGTAGGTGCAGTGTGCAAATATTAATTAATGTGTATGAATAAAATAAAGTTATGTCTATCCAGGTTAATTCTAAAATACATACACCTTGGATCCTTTATGCAGTTATCGAAGCAATTCTGTGTCAAAGAGAGAAGGAAGAGGTTTTAAAATCTCTTTCAAAACAGACCAGTCTCGATAGGCTTCAGAGAAAATGGATCACTCAAGGAAGTTAGTTGTGCCCGGTTATGCTAAAATGTACCAACCCACATGATATTTTTTTTTTTAAGTTTCTGAAGAAATTCTTCAAGTTTTGCATAGATTAAATTGAATACTGTTAGTATGAGTTTTGGATGTACCTATATTGAACCGTTTTTGCCGGATTGAAATAAAATTCGGTTTTTTACTACCAACGCCTGGGCAACTAATTTTTTATTTTTAGAAAAATCTTTGCCCCATACTAGGAATTTCTTCCTGTATCATGGGTGCGTTTAAACTCACACAACACCCAGAGCCGGAACAACTATCTGTAGGTCATACAAATATTTGTGCCATGCGGGAATAGAACCCGCGACACGCAGCACAGCAGTCAATCGCTCAACCACTGTGCCAACCGTGCGCCCGCTTTGTTTCAGAGATGTGTCATTTGTGTGTGTCACAGTATTTTGCTGATCCATGGCCTGGCGCGGTATACGACTTTTCTTTTTATGCCTCACTTATGTCTTTTTGTATTTTTTTGAAAATGTAGGTTGATACATCCTCCCAAAACGGGCACATCATTACCAACATCAACTCACTCTGTAATCGACGGTTGCGGGTGACTTTTCCTGCCATCAATTCCAAATCCACTAGGCCTCCTGCTAGCTCGCCGCTGTCCTTCGTAGTACGTAGTCCCGTAGCGGTACCTCATAGAAAAGAGAACGTTTCACTACTGCCACTCACTGCCGGAGACCACCACCGTTGCCAGAAGTAGACCAGTTAAGATAGAACGCTCTAGAAGCTACTCTGCCGACTTATAACTAGAGTGTCACTAAATGAGATTTGGCAGATTTTTTTTAATAGGTACCTCCGTTATCAGAAAAAAAAATTCTTTCGATCAATCTAAGTTCTAAAAAGTATTTTTCTACTGTCAATAGATTCCGGATAAAAAATAAAAACGCCCCAAACTGCTATATTGCCGGCAACTCCCGCATATGAAACAACATCGTTTTATAATATTTTGCTTTTTTTTTATTTACATCTGTAATTCAAAATATGGTTTTAGCAGATAGTGACATTCTAGCTATAGGACGGCTTTACTATATGTCTAGCTACTCACTTAGGAGTCGCTTCATGTTCCCAGAAGTTGACCAGTTGGAATAGAAGGCTCTAGAAGCTACTGTCTTACTAGCTACTCACTTAGGGACTCGAATCGTGATGCCAGAAGTTGACCATTTAAGATAGAAGGCCTTACTGACTCTCTAGCTACTCACTTACGAGTCGCATCATGTTCCCAGAAGTTGACAAATTAAAATAAAAGGCTGTAGAAGCTATTGTCTTACTAGCTACTCACTTAGGAGTCGCATCATGATGCCAGAAGTTGACCATTTAAGATAGAAGGCCTTACTGACTCTCTAGCTACTCACTTACGAGTCGCATCATGTTCCCAGAAGTTGACAAGTTAAAATAGAAGGCTCTAGAAGCTACTGTCTTACTAGCTACTCACTTAGGGACTCGAATCGTGATGCCAGAAGTTGACCATTTAAGATAGAAGGCCTTACTGACTCTCTAGCTACTCATTTACGAGTCGCATCATGTTCCCAGAAGTTGATAAGTTAAAATAAAAGGCTCTAGAAGTTACTGTATTACCAGCTACTCACTTAGGAGTCGCATCATGATGCCAGAAGTTATCCATTTTTTTTTTTTTTTTTTTAAAACGTTGCCCCACACTAGGAATTTCTTCCTGTATCGTGGGTGCGTTTACAAACATATAAACTCACATACACACACATTTAAGATAGAAGGCCTTACTGACTCTCTAGCTACTCATTTACGAGTCGCATCATGTTCCCAGAAGTTGATAAGTTAAAATAAAAGGCTCTAGAAGTTACTGTATTACCAGCTACTCACTTAGGAGTAGCATCATGCTCCCAGAAGTTGACCAGTTAAAATAGAAGGCTCTAGAAGCTACTGTCTTACTAGCTACTCACTTAGGGACTCGAATCGTGATGCCAGAAGTTGACCATTTAAGATAGAAGGCCTTACTGACTCTCTAGCTACTCACTTACGAGTCGCATCATGTTCCCAGAAGTTGACAAGTTAAAATAGAAGGCTCTAGAAGCTACTGACTCTCTAGCTACTCACTTAGGAGTCGCACCATGTTGCAAGAAGTTGACCGGCTTAAATAGAATACTTTAGACACTACGTCTTAGTAGGTACTCACTTAGGAGTTGTATCATGTGTCCTTCGCCATTGGATTATTTCGAAGGGACCACATGATCGTTCAAAAATAAAATCAAGCTAAATAAAAGTTTGTCAATGGATCCAAAAAGAGTTCCTTTGACATGAAGGTGTAGATAAGCGTAATGAGATTTGTGGTAGGTGAACATGATAGGTGTAAACATTGCAATTAATAGTTACAATGGATTTTTGCATGCATTTTGCTAAATACTGGTTCGGGTATTCTCAAAGGATACTTAAGTTTAGGGCATTTCTACAAGGTCCTGTACACGTTAAGTGATAATGACAGAATTAAAGTTAACAGCAATTAAAAATTTAGTTTCGTTTGAGAATTTAACCAGAAACACATAAAACATAGCCAAATTAAAAGTTAAAGTAAGGAAAACCCTTCAGAGCAAAGCATATCAGACAATGGGATCCCTTCGAAACACTGCACACCCACCACCGCTCCGCACCCATCTCGAAGACCTCCAAAAGCTAGTACACACAAACACACACTATCTTTATTCTACTCACTCAGTTAACGAAGGTGCGTCATGCCGTCTGCCTTCTGCAGCAGCCGCCCCACTCACTCCACCCCCACCACCCCTTCTTTGACCCTCAAAGTATGCAGCCCCATGTCTGTAGCCAACTTCACGGATTTCGTCGAAGGAGCCGAACTGTAGGGTCTTGTAAGCGTCGATTGGAGGGCGGATGTACTCGCAGTAATCTGACTTCTTTACTTCCTGGAAGATGAAGAAAACGATGATGAAATAAAGTGAAGTTTGCTGACATTTTTGAGAGGTTTACACAGTACGCCACACTGTTGGCCTACAAAGTACATGTAGTACAGAAAGTTCAAAACAGTAAGCAAGCTGAACTACTGACATACGAGTGTACAAAGCGAGCAGCTGTTTTCTGGTTCGATTTCACCAATGAAACTAATCGTGATTAGTTCAAATAAACTCAGGTTACGTAAATACATCGTTCTGATTCTTAGTTTCTCGCGGTCACAGCCTACCCGGGACCACGTTCGTTGCAACACGGCCAAAACGTCGGGTTAAATAGGTAAATAAATAATCTAAATCATCGCGTTAAAATTCCCGTGATATATTGTTTTCCATTATGAAACGCGAAAGTTTTAAAGTAAATAGTTTCTCAGCGGTCTCAAACAATCAGAACGCTGTATTTGCATGTAGCTCGCGCTGTGTAAACCAGCCATTAGAATCACTGATTTAGAGTAACTAGGTGAATTGTTTAGGCAGTTCTCAGTAGTCTTTGATTTGGAAATGTGCCTATATTTTTTCTGAATTTTACATTAATTAAACCAAAATAAAATCTAATGCTGTTCAATATTAAGTAAATACAAATTGCAATCCGATGCCAGCCATCATGTTTTAAAACGAAAAATTTCATTACTGTTTCAGCGACTCATTATCAATGTTTAATGTGCATAGAATAAGACCACGTGACAATATAGTATGTAGAAAACGCAAACGATCTCGATACTTCAATTGAAATTACCATCATCGTGCTTTCAATCAAAAGACGTCCACTGTTGGGCATAGGCCATAGACCATAGCACGGTGGTAGGGTACTTTGTAGTACCCGCCTGGCTGGCAACCACCCTCAAGTTGAAAATCTGTCGCCAAGCACCTTCCGGTGTGTTCCGACAGCAGCACTTGAGAGCCAGTTCCCTTCTAGGCTTTGTGTGCTTACCACCATCGGCCACATCATCACTGACCACGGTGAGATTGTGGTCAAACACAGGCCTATACATAGTAAAAAAAAAAAAAAAAAAAAAAAAAAAAAAAAAAAAAAAAAAATAGGCATCCCCCAAAGTGAATGAAATAAACTTACATAAATATTTCAAACAATATAGATTATACTTTACCTCTAACTGTCTGTTACACGACACGTAAGCCAGTCTACTCTGTATATCTGGCAAGTTGGGAACCTTTACTGGCGTAGTGAATGGATTCCATCTGTAAAAAACAAAATTTATATGAAGTTTATCCTATTTATGATAGCTACAACTTGGGCGTCTTAAGTCGTCGTCGTCTTGAGTGAATAGGTTTCTTCTAGGTAAGCGTGCTACATCGTCGACCATATCATCGCTTACCATCAGGTGATATAGTGGTCAAGCGCGAGCATAATAATATCAATAATAACTTAGGAAACGATGGCGTCTTTGACCAACATCGAAATCAACTTCAGCAATAGTTCGCTAATAAATAATAACTCATTTAAGAGGATTCTCAGGGGGACGGCGCGAACGCAGTCCCCACTACCAAAAATTACGCATCCGAGTTATCCACATTAGGGATAATCGCAGGGGTCAACCTAACCGCAGTGCAATGGTAGGCCTCGCCCTGGGGGAACCGCCTTCATGATCACGGTGTCCCCTATGCCAGGTAAGTATGATTTCTCTACAAAATCACGCAAGGGTCGTTCAACAGCGGCGAATCTTAACACCGCGATTCAGAAACGTTAACTCAGGGCACAGCGACATCTATTGACGAGTTTTGCGAAACATTGCGCAGTTTTTATGTTTATAGCGGTGAATATTTGTTTTCTTTTTATTAGTTGCTCCATTTTTTACAACATAATGTAATTGCAATAAAGAATAATAATCAAATTGTTATAGAACATTGTTTTTTAAACGGATATTATATATTTCAACATGTCAGTAGCGACACCTAGTGAGTCAGGGCCGCAAGTCAACTGCCAAATGAACAATGGCGGTTTCCCGCCATTATTTGAAATTCGAATGCTTTGATGGTAAACGTCCCTTCAACTCGTTGCTGCTGATGATGTGATCAAAATCAAATAGACTAGACGTAATAATAATATTTTCATAATATCGAGTATTATTCAAATCAGATCCGAAAGCCTATTCCTGTATTAAAAACGCTCAAAATCTAATCGTGAACACTTCTCAGCTACAATCAAGGCCCGAAACTGGCAAACTTTTGGGCCGAACAGATCTATATTAGCGTCGTGCCTGCCAAACAAAGACGAAGAAAAAGCTACAATCAATGTCAAAAACTTGACAGAACTATTGAGGTATTTTTGACACATCGATATTGACATTGTACATAATTATTATGATGCAATTCTCTCAAAAATCTTTTTAAACATTGAACTACACTACATAGTTGCTTTACCCATTTAAAAAAGTATTAAACCACACTTTATTATATCATTCTCACCTTTTCCATAGAAGCCACCAGCCAGAAAGGTCATCGCCGTAGTTTGTGAGGTCAGTATCATCCTGAGACCCCACGTCTATTGCAAGGATGTGCTTAGCGCCCAAGGACCTCATCACGTCCGCTGTAACGTTTTAGGAGTTATGTTATAGACAACATTCTAAGGATTAAGACCCTCGAAAAAATAAGCTTTATAGGCTAGCCTTCATTTTTTCAATGATCTTACTCTGGTAGTCCAGCAGTCGCAAGAGATCTCTAAAATTTTAATGAGGCAATAATGAATAAAATGTTAGAGTAAACTAGTGCCCAATTATATAGAAATGAACTAAACCACTTGGGTTTTTTATTCAAGCAATTCTTTAGGTATTCCCAGCTATCTTTAGGTATTCTAAGGTAGGGTTTGGCTATTTTTACTGAATTTTTATAAACCACATTAGTTTGATGTTGCGAGCTGAATTATTCAGACATTGTGGGCTTGGTGCGTTTTGGCAAAGGTTTTAACGCAAATGGAGATCCCATGATTCAAAATAAAATAAGGGAAATAAACATTCTGAATCTTTATGAGGAAATGCGGTCGCAGATATCCGACTAAGTATCCTAAGCAAAAAGTTATAATTCGAGGTTTGGCTCTCGCCTATTTACTCCTCCAATATTGGACCAATTTAAAATATATTACATACACTGAAATAGAAAGATATATACTATACCCCTATGTTTTCCTTTTTAATGATAAATTATCTTTAGAAGAACTAGAACCTTCAAAACGTGCTCAAAATTGCGCTGTCAACAGAGGCCTAGTGTACTAATTTGACAACTATAAACGAATAAGAAAAACATAGAAGCACAACATGATATCTTTTTTATTCAACTCATGGAATATCTTCTAAATTTGTCCAATACTGGAGGATCAAATAGGCAAGAGCCAAACCTCGAAGTATGACTTTTTACTTAGGAAATTCAGTAAGAATCTCTCTGCCCGCATTTCCTTTTAATTTTGTTACTGTCTAGTAAAAAGTTACTTTACTTAGCTTACATAATATTGCTATTTTTTTTGCTAAAAGTGTTGGTAAAAGTAATCCTTCAATACATTACCAGGCACATTGTTGACGTAGCACCCATCTAGTAGAAGATGGCCGTCCATGGGGTCGCAAATAGGCGGGAAGATGCCCGCTACACTCATAGACGATCTGCAGTACCTCCATAGCACACCTGACGATACTCCACCATTGTAACGACGATCCGACCAATGAGGCCGTTGCCATTACTTACCTTTGCCGCTAGACTGAGTGACAATATACCTCTTTATATTGGCAATGTTGCTTTCTATCTCTATGGAATTATTTGAAAACGGAGCGATGCTTTTTTTTTAAGTTAGTAATGGAAGAAGAGAATTTTAAAATGAGAACTTGAGATTGATAGTGAAGAAAATGCGTGAATAGATTTATTTTTTTGTGAAGAGATAGAACTACGATCACTAGAGCATCGAAAATTGTATTTTAAGTAAGAAATAGAATCCCGTATCTACTTTCCCACAAAATTAATGACAGACCGGTAGCACCAAATTTTTTTTTAGTTTTACTATTTTTTATAACCGGTACGATTACAGGTTATTAGACTAACTAAGCGAACTAAGATTGTGATTAGTTTTAACCATTTTAGTATCCCTAACTACAACACTATCTAAATGTATCGTTGAAAAGTACTTTCTAAACTACTTATTAATTCCTTATTACGTTTCAACCATTAGTCTTATTCACAGAGTTGACAATATTTTCACTCAGCCTAACAAGCGGGAGTGTGCTAGCCAGCCAATCGGATACGCGCACGCAACACGTCGCTCTGTGATTGGTTTACCTGGGAGATTGTTGACATAGCCGCCGTCCAATAGGAGGTGGCCGTCTACAGGATCGCAGAGCGGGGGCATGTAGCCGCTGAGCGACATCGACGCGCGAATGTAACGCCAGAGCGAACCTACAGACAGACATACGGACATCTGACGATACTGTTCAATGCCTAACATGTGTATTTATTAGTCAAAGTTATACAACACAATCCATGGATAGGAAATGAACGTGAGAGAAAACGTTTCCTCGTGGTCATAAATAGAGTATCAGTGTCGCGTCTCCTCCGTGAGAAATCTATGCAGTGGCGTAGCTATGTAACATAGGGCCCCAGGGCAAAAATGAAGTTTGGGCCCTATTAAAATAAACTTAAGTCTTTAAATGTGCAAAACTTTTTCATTTTTAGCTCCTTATCGCCCATTGCAGGGTAAAATAAAGCAAAGCTACTTGATACTAAATATTATATGCAACGCAGAAATCGTTCATAAAGGCCAAGGGGCCCTTTGAGCTTGGGGGCCCCGGGGCACGGCCCCACCTAGCCCTATGGTAGCTACGCCACTGAATCTATGATGAGAATAGACATTGCTACAGTACATGCACCATGCTACGATGATACGCAACGACCACGCTGCGGCAACGCTGCGACACACTACAGATGGGAAGTTAAAAAGGTTAAATACATAAGTAATAAAATTAGGAAATAACTAAGAACCACACTCATGCATATACATGGAGATGAAAGAATGTATGAAAATGTATGATGATTTAATACATACAAACTTTACATCACATCCAACCCGACATTGTATGGACGATTAAAATAAATAATAAATACTTTTTTTTAATGTATGAACTCCCAAATAATTAGCGTTAGGTAAACCAATCACAAGCGCTTTTTTTAAAGTAATGGCAACTTCCCAAAGGCAAATGTCGGATTCGTATCGTTGTTAAAAATAATATATTAAAAATTTCGATAGTTTTACAAGAGAGGAGAGAGAGAGGGGGCTTTTTTAGAACATTGAGTGTGAGGGGGAGTGGGGAGTGTAAAAACACATAATATTGCATGTAACAAACACACTTGTAACATCATACAAACATATAAATGCAAGTGAGTGTGGTTTGTAGACTGTGGCGGACGATGAAACCAAATACTGTCACAGTTACTGGTAAGGGCTAAAGCATATTGACGCAGAGTCACAGTACAGTTGAGGGTCAAAAGTGCAGTCACAATCTTCCAAATCATCATCCGTAGCCTGACTTCGCCCACTTCTGGGCACACGCCTGTTTTCTTGAGCCAATCCCAAAGTTATAACGCCTATTATTTATTTATAGAAGTTCAAAGGTCCACAACAGATTTGATATTAAGTACAGATAAAACTAATTGAAAATTATTGACCTTCTACTACAAAAAAAACTTCGGGTGATTGCGAATTTGCGATTGCACTTTTGACCAATAACTGTACATAGCATATTCACCGCTTTCTCCACAATACACATATTTCTATCATCTATGTAATAAAATTAATCAAAAAGATTTTTTTTTTAAACAAGCTTTTTCGTATTCTTCTCAGCAAATCCTTTCATTCGATACGCATATCATGCCAGAGCACAAAAAATAACTAGTCCGCCATGTTGGGCCGTCCACCATATTGGATTTAGAATGACGTCACTTAGCCAACCATGCATTGTCATCCAAACTAAACGTGTATGCTATTAAAATTCATATTGATCGGTAGAGGATAACTGCTTTAAAATTCAGTTGCAAGATTTGACCCGAACACACTTGCATACATACATACATACAAACATTGCAAGTTAAATAAAAGCTTGTAAAATAGACGCACGCATTCGATGTTTGAATATTCGAATCAATCATTTTTTTAAACAGGATTAGAAATGACGCTGACGCATTCGAATTTCGAATTTTCAAATTCAGTCGTGTTTTTTTATCAGGATAGAAATATGTGCATTGCGTTATGAAGATAAGGGTCAAAATGCAAAGTTTTTTTTAAATTATTGACTCTATCTCAGTATGCTTTGAGCCTAAAATAAAATGACATGAACACAATATTAGCACGTTTATGCCTGTAACGAGTATTGCCATCATAGATATGGATCGTATGAAGGTATAGACGTCCGCGTGAATGTGGCTAATGGAGTGAAGTGACAACATATTGTAACATTGCTTCACTAAAGCCGTGTATGGAGACATTTTTGCAAGAATATTAGGGCATTTACAGCATGACTTATAATTAATTGGGAATGTTTCAAGAGTTGAACGTACTCATGAAAATTATCACCAGGGGTAAATCCAGAAATCAGCTGTGCCTGACATTTTGTCGATTTATACGAACATAAATGTACAGAACAACAGATTTTTTTTTGGGCGTTGTCCCCATCATAAAGGCCCCATACGGTACGATATCGTGACGGTCCATCGCGTCGAATTGCCGCCGCTCGACACACGAAACGATTAGTCGTTGCGATCTTCGATCATTCGGGAGACGACTGAGACTTCGGCAAAAATCGAATCGTCGATCGCAAAGAGCCATACACCTTCGATCTATTACGATATTCATGATTGTATTGGTTTCTGTTGCGATCACGATATCGTCTTCGATCAAGTAAATCGTTTACGATTTGGACATACACCATCAATTCGTCATTGTGATAGGACGGATGGTGCCTTATATGGGGCCCTTTAGAGCTGATTACATTTATGAGTACTTTCCCCTCTTGAATAGCCAATGAACTAAGTCACCCCGCATACACGTACAGAACTTTTTAAACGACATATCTAGCTGCAAACGTCAATTCCAGCTATCTTTCAACAACTGCAGTTAGATATACCGCCGGTATAGCTGCACGTGTATAACCAGCCTTACGCAATCATACTGCCATATAAATAAAAATCTGGTCTGCAGATATCAACGACAACAATTATTATTATACACATATTTTTCAATTCTTACATGCTTTACATCGATACGAACAGTTTATACACTCGTTTACACAATGGCTGACAATGGCGTATTTTTAAGTTCATTTGAGTTCCTTGAAAGTAGTTGGAGGTTGATTTCACTAACGGACCACTAGCCGTCAAAAAAATATGGCGGATTTGTCCAAATTAATGTCTATCCACACATATCAGGGCCGTGCCCGGGACGTGGACGGACCGTGTCCCGTCAGGGGCTCAAAAAAATATCGTTGTGTACATTTTATATGAACTCGTTTACACACGTCCGTGCACGGGCCAGTGACGAAGCTCCAATGATTGGGCCCGGCACTGTCACGACCCGGGCACGGCCCTGATATGTGTGGATAGACCTTTAGTGGACCCAACCTCTTAGGAACACCTTGATGGTAAAATACGCCCAATATTGGCCATATAGTAAAAAAAAAAGCCAGACATTTACATTTAAAAAATAATATTGTAAGGCCCACTTACATCAAAAACTTAGCTCAGAGTCAGTTGCTAACACGAGGTTATTTTATTTTTTATTATTATTGTTAAGCTTGCGCTTGACCACTATCTCACCTGATGGTAAGCGATGATGTAGTCGACGGTGGAGCACGCTTGCCTAGAAGAAACCTATTCACTCTTGACTTAAAGACTCCCAGGTTGTAGCTGTCAGGCAATACAGTCTCTGGCAGAGAATTCCACCCCTTAGCTGACATTGACAATATTGTATGACAAACTGACAATTTAACCTCGTGTTAGCTACTAACTCTGAGTTAAGTTTTTCGTAATAAAGCAAACAAATATAACTTGGGTTAGTAGAGTGCAAAAAAGCTAAAAATTTAATTAATCAAAAAACAAAAACTTCAACAGTTTCCTGTCCACGAAATGTGTTGTGTTAAATTTTAACTAATACTACAGCTAGAGGCTTTGTAATAATTTATTTAATTAAGAATATGTTTTTATGAATATTGCACACACAACTGTGATTTTCACACACAGAAATGATAATATTATTAGGAAAAAGATACTAATAACTTAAAAACTATTTTTATTGCATTCAAAGTGATATTTATTTATAATTGTTTATCAATTATTTCAAAACATACTACTTTTATTAAAAATGTTGCATAATATTGAATTGTTAACAGTGTGCTTTTCAGTATTTTTATAGGGCTTATGTTTAACAAACCACCAAATCTAGTAATATACTGACAAAAATAGTAAATGATCACCAAAATTAAATTTAGAATCGCAACAGAGTCGACGGAGCCCCGCCTCGCTGGGCGGGGCTCCTATTTCTGAATACAGGGTCTAAAGTAAACTAACACGAAGGTGATGACGGGAGCTGAGTTCGCTCGCTTTGCTCGCTCACTTCAGCTCCCGTCATCTCCTTCGAACCTAACCTGTCCGTGTCGGGGTGCCCTTAGCTCCCGAGCTCGCTTCGCTCGCTCTTGGACTGATTCATTGACCAAATCACTAGATTTGATATCTTACGGTTTTAGCACTTATGAAATTTGGTGATCAATTTACTAAATTTGGTTTAGGTTTATTTTTTTTGCTGATTAGTATATATTTTAGGTGATAGGGGTTATCGTCACAAAGTTTTTTTTGGTGGTCATTATATTTATTCCCTTTTTATAGGCACTGTCGAACAAATAAGTTAATTGAAATCTTAAAACCTATGAAGTTACAGAGACGAAATTAAGCGTAAACTTCAGCGATAAATCTGTAGAAATTTCGCCAAGAAGCTTTGATTTGATCGATGTAAGCGTAAGTTTATACTAATCACTGATTTTTTTTAATTTCGTAGACTATACTGACATTTGGAGAGTTGCCACTTTATTGTTAAACTAGCTATCCCCCGCGGCTTCGATCCCGTCAACTGGTTACATAAGGTTAACCGTTTACGCAGCGCACGCAACGGAAGCTCTCAAAAACGGAACTTTTTTTTTCCCGTTTTTGCAATTTTTTTCATTTATGCTCCGCTCCTATTGGTCGTAGCGTGATGTTATATAGCCTATAACATTCCTCGATAAATGGACTATCCTACACAAAAATAATGATTCAATTCCAACCAGGAGGTTCTGAGGTTAGCGCGTTCAAACAAACTCTTCAGCTGAATAATATTAGTATAGATAAAAAAAAAACCGGCCTAGTGCGAGTCGGACTCGCACACGAAGGGTTCCGTACCATTATCGCAAAACACTGCAAGAAAATCACGTTTGTTGTATGGGAGCCCCCCTTAATTTATTTTATTTTAATTTAATAATAATTATTTTTTGAAGAGAATATACAACTAAATATTCTGTGAATATTTCAAGCGTCTACCTTTTGCCGTTATTAATATCGAGCAAAAAACGGCAAAAATATCACGTTTGTTGTATGGGAGCCCCCCTTAAATATTAATTTTATAATGTGTTTAGTATTTGTTGTTATAGCGGCAACAGGAATACATCATCTGTGACAATTTCAACTGTCTAACTATCACGGTTCATGAGATACAGCCTGGTGACAGACAGACGGACAGCGAAGTTTCAGTAATAGGGTCCCGTTTTTACCTTTTGGGTACGGAACCCTAAAAAGGTGTCAACCCTGAGCGATAAAACAAAAAAGAAATACATTTGTTAAGAAACTAGCGGCCCTAATTTAATTTCTACTCATTTATAACAGACTTTATTGTATCGATCGCATTTATTTTATTGTTGACTAGCGGACGCCTCACGGACACCGTAGTGCCCGTGCCCGTGGGAATACATGGATAAAAAGTAGCCTATGTCACCCGGGGATAGTGTAGCTTCCCAACGGTGAAAGAATTTTTAAAATCGGTCCAGTAGTTTTTAAGTTAATTCGTTACATACAAAAATACAAATCTTTCCTCTTTATAATATTAGTATAGAATATAGATTTCTTATTTATTACAATAAAAGTTTATGTACTACGTGTATTAATACTGTTATATTTGAATTTATTACGTTTGTATTCATATAACATTTATTTACACTAAATAGTAAAGTTTAATTGAGGAGTCATGTCATATCGATTCAATGAATCACTTAGGATTGAGCCTTACAATATGTTTCGCGCTTGCAACGTTCGCCCACGAAGGGTTCCGTACCATTACCGCAAAAATCGGCAAAAAAATCACGTTTGTTGTATGGGAAAAAAATATTTTATTCTGTTTATAGTATTTTTTGTTAAAGCGGGTATAATAGAGACCCGTTTTTACCCTTTGGGAACGGAACCCTAAAAAAGGTCATTGGCAGCTGTCAGTATAGTCTACGAAATTAAAAATGACAATCTAAGTTCCTTCTCTGTAACTTACTCTGGTTTGTAACATAGTTTTAAATTCTTTAATAAAAGTCATTTAAAACCACCATTCCTCCAGATCAAACTTACCATGGCGATGCACCCTCATGCAGCTGGCACTGATGTCAGTGGTGACGCTGAAGTAGGGCAGCCACAGGTCTTCAATGTGCACGTCTCCGAAGGTCGAGCGGATGGTCGCGTTGAACTGGCGCCCGGAGAACATTGACGTCGCTGGGTAGGTTAAGTCGAGGAGTTGCTTGCCCCATTGGGTCATTTTCTGGAACATTTGAGAAGGTGGTTTGGGTATAAAAGAGAAAGTATGTTTGTATGCTCCTTATAGACTCCGAAACGGCTGGACCGTGTTCAAAAACTCTTTCGCCGTTTGGAAGCTACGCTATCCCCGGGTGACATAGGCTACTTTTTATCCCTGTATACCCACGGGAACGGGAACTACGCAGGTGAAACCACGAGGCTTCCGATAGTCCTTAATAAAAATAATGAAATGATGATTTTGGTGACGTCTTTATAAAAATCGTGTTGTAAAAAAAGAATTTGCAAAATCGGTCCACTATTAACGGAAATTAGTGAACGTATACAAAAACAAACTTACAGCCGAACATAGAACCTCCTCCTTTTCGGAAAGTCAGTTAAAAAATAAAGTATGGGTAAACAGAAATTTGTCATTTCCTAATCCCACTAATACCTTTTTTACGGCTCCAAATTGTTAATGATATTAATAATAAAGAATGCAGTTAACTCATTGACATTTAGTAGAAATATAATCAAGACAATATACTAGTAAATTAAAAATTATTGTAAAATTTTAGGGTTCCGTACCCAAGGGTAAGAACGGGACCGTATTATTAAGACTCCACTGTCTGTCTGTCACCAGGCTGTATCTCATGAACCGTGATAGCTAGACAGTTGAAATTTTCACAGATGCTGTATTTCTGCTGCCACTGTAGCAACAAATACTAAGATCAAAATAAAATAAATATTTAAGTGGGACTCCTATATACAGCAAACGTTATTTTTATGCCGTTTTTTGCGATAGTGGCACGGAAACCCTCGTGCGCAAGTCCGACTCGCACTTAGCCGGTTTTTTTCTCATAAATAAAGAATAGCTCTATTGCCCAGCAGTAGGACAGCTTAGATTGAATAAAACAAAAAAAAAATTGCAGAAGAATACATTTGTCACATTTTCTTTAGCCTGGAAGATGATCAATGGAACAGTTTATTCAAATTTATGCCTGCGCAGGTTACAAAGTATCAATGACATACCACGGACCACTCCCTGGCCTTCTGCGTGACGGTGGTGATGTTTCTGTCCATGCACCACAGCGCACCCATGAACGCGCCGATACTCACGCCGCCCACCATGTCGATAGGGATGCCTGCCTCCTGGAAACCGAATCATTACGATTTTATTTACGGGAAATCATGAAAAGCAAGCAATTAACGAAGGTACTATGAATTCATATATTTGTTTGAAAAAATGGAACATAAATGTATATAAGTTTGACATAAATTAAAAGTTATGGTCTACAGTCAATTGTAACACTTGGGGTTGAGCTACGAAAACACTAATAGAGTCTGGCAAACGAAAGTAGACACTCAAATTATTTGCAAACTTTTTATATGGCAATGCTATACTAATGACAACCTGATTTGTTATGGCCTTGATAATAGAATTTATTAAGTGAAAGATTAATAAAACAATTTAAAGTGGATTACGGGAGATGTTGTTTCACTTGATGTCGAAATATCAAGAAAAACAATAGGAGAAAGACAACAAGAATGTTTACGTGTGGTGTGAATAAGCCAAAATTATTATAGAATACTGTTATCTTTTTATTGAGATTGATACATAATATCTAAAGTATTACCTACCTAAAGTACCTATAGTATTTTTATTCAGACGAAGTAAAATAAATAATTCTAAAGTATCAAATTAGGTTATTCCAAGTATTACATACTAGTTGCTATGCTGATATTTTTAAATTTACCGCGCTTTTTCAATCTCTACTTTTGTTTGCGAGACTCTAACCCTCCTTTTAACTGCACCATACTCGGGTAAAAAGAAATATTATTACCAAGGACGTGTCATTAAGTGTATTGAGTCTGTTGACTGTTGATAAAACATGACTAATCTTCATCAGACATATTATATTGTTCCAGCTTCAATTCGGGTTCATTCACGAGACAATGTCCTTTCAACACTTCATGATCGTTTTCTTCTTCTCCGATGGTAAGTAGACTAACCTTTTTACCCGACTGCCGAAGGAAGGTAATGTGTTTATCAGTCTATGTATGTATGTAAGTATGTATGTTTGTTCCTATGTGGCGTTCTAGAGACCAAACGCATTGGCCGATTTTGATGATTCATACGTCAATCGATTCGACTTAACCCTGCGAGTGTCACTGGCTACATTAAAATTGGAAAATGGCGGTTTTTGGGCGCCATATTGTGGGTAACAAATTTTTTTGCCTTCCAATCCCTTCGTGTGGGGTATCAAAATAAAGGGTTTTAAGAGGTGAGTTAAAAAATATATCACACTTATATGTTTAAATGTACCTACACCTTAAAAAAATATGACTAAAAAGTTATAAATAAAAAACTTAATTCAAAATGAATAAAAATCTGGGTATGAACAGCCAGCTCGCGAATATGTATCCTCCGACTGCACAGCATGATTTTCTTCTTGTTTATGGCTTTTTGGTTCGCTTTTTAAGCAGTCGGGCTTTTGATTTTTTGAATTAAGTTTTTTAGAAGTCTAGTATTGCCTTACCTGTATAGCCCGCACCATCCCCACGTGTGCGGCTCCCCTAGCGCCACCACCACCGAGCACCAGCCCCACTGAGGTGCCGGTGAGCCAGCGAGCCAACCGAGAGAAGTCGGAGTGTACTGACGCTTCTGACATCAATACTTTGCTGTACAGTTCGCTCTGGAAAGACAAAATGATAGAACTGTTAGGAGAAATAAGTGCAGGTAAATAAATATAAGTCATGGTGATCAGAAAGCCACAAAACGTTAATCTGTAATTTGCAAAAATGGACACTACTTGACAGGATCTCAAATATTGATGATATACATTTTCAAAAGAAATAAACCTTGCTGAATAACAAAACAAAAGGCGGCCAGATTATCTTCAGTGTGATATTCAACGTGATATCATGCCCAAGAGAAAATTTTGTAAAACAAACATTGGCAGGTTATCAAAAACTTGAAAACATTAAATTACAAACATAAAAAAATCCCCGACATAAAAAAAAACGCTCTAAAAAGCAAAAATAAACCTCGTACTCGCGTCGGGGAACCGCCAATATTTACAGGAGTTTATTTTATTTACTTAGCGGTGGTTTATTTTTTGCTTTTTAAGATTTTTGTTTCGAGGGTTTTTTAAATTTTTAATATAATTTTTATTTCATGCTTTATGAAACTACATATAATGTAGCTAGTAGCAGCAACGCTTCAATCGACAATCTATCGAAACACGTAATAATGACACGATACCTTGCAAAAAAACCTAGATTCAAAGAGCGAATAAATTTTGAACGGCTGAACCGATTTTATTCAAACATAGCTATGAACACTCTCGACAAAGCTACCTTTCAAACAAAAAAAACTAAATCAAAATCGGTTCCTCCGTTTAGGAGCTATGGTGCCACAGACAGATACACAGCAACGTCAAACTTATAACACCCCTCTTTTTCCGTCGGGGTTAAGAAAAAGCAATTCTTATTCTGGGAATGTTACTCTTTTTAGTGCCGATTTCACCAACGAAACTAATCGCGATTAGTTCAATTAAACTCTATTTATGCAAATACAGCGTTCTGATTGGTAGTTTCTCAGCGGTCTCAACCAAGAACGATGTATTTGCAATTTGACCGATCCTGCTTCTGCCTAAAGCACTTGATTTAACCACGGGGTCTCATTGCTAAGAAAGAAAATTTGGTTCAAATAAATCTCACTAGATGGCGCGATATGCACCTCGGTATCCACCTATCTGTTATTGAATGTGCGTAAAATTAACATTTTCTGGCATTGAACACAAAAATTGTATGTTCTTGTTTAATCAACTCTCCTAAGTACAAAATTATGGAATATTGATCATTTAAAATTGATGCCAATAGATGGCACATTTTTAAATTTTTGAGGCATTCCACTAGATTGTTAAAGTTTGCATTTTAACACATTTTGGTGCAAAAAATTACTGTAAAAACGTGCAAATAAATACTAGAAAACAAACCTTCACTGTATTTAAACAAAAAAACATTCACGAACCTAGTAAACCCTTTTACTTGCAAGTCGTTGCTAATACCATCTATCTATCACCGTGAAACAGAACCGAATGCGTTCGATGTACACAGTCGAAAAACGCTAGTTACGTCGGCACGGTTTCTTTGTATGGGATGAGGTATCTGTATGCTAGTATTATATTATCTGTGATTTAATGTTCTACGTCCCCTAGATGTGGCAGAGGGCGTCCACAGAAGTCCACCATAGCCAGCACACACTGACCGTAATAAGTACTTAGTTGACACTCACGATGCGGTACTGCGACTTCCTGGTGAACATCCTGTGCGGACACCTGACGTGGTGATGCTGGCTGACCCAGGTCCTCATGTTGAGCCAGTGGACAGTTCCCGAAGGGTTCGCGCCACCCTCGCGGTGAAGGAGGACCAGTTCCTTCTGAGTACGGATGGCGAGACGCTCGATTTCTTTCTCAATCTGGAAACAGCGGCATTTTGGTATCAGAAGTGGGTCCGTTGAATACCGAAAATTTGGAGTGGAGTGAGACCTTATCTTATTTTAGACCTCAATTCATTAGAAACAATGATTTAATGTTATGGCATCTTCCAGGTAATAATTATCGTGCTTATCACAAATTTAGTTTGATACTATATAAGGTGTTTTTTTATGGTTCCGTACACAAAGGGTAAAAACGGGACCCTATTACTGAGACTTCGATTTTCACAGATGATGTATTCCTGTTGCCGCTATAACAACAAATACTAAAAACAGTATAAAATTAATATTTAAGGGGGGCTCCCATACCTACAACAAACGTGATATTTTTGCCGTTTTTTGCTCGATATTAATAACGGCAACAGGTAGACGCTTGAAATATTCATAGAATATTTAGTTGTATATTCTCTACAAAAAATAATTATTATTAAATTAAAATAAAATAAATTAAGGGGGGGTCCCATACAACAAACGTGATTTTTTTGCAGTGTTTTGCGATAACGGTACGGAACCCTTCGTGTGCGAGTCCGACTCGCACTTGGCCGGTTTTTTTTTAAATCCTATAACTCTAGGGTATGAAAGAGATCATATCAAAGAATCAACTGGCATATTAATTATTTTTCTATAATCATTTCTTTTTGCATTTTTCGTACATTGCAGCAATTATATTTTTAAATAATTTTATGTCTTCGAAACTATGCATTTTTGGACCACATACTCTAAGACATTTTGTATTATTTTTACTTATAGAATATAACCCTAGAGTTATGAGTTATAAAAAAAACACCATGTATAATAGGGAAGTTGACTGAAAATTTATTTTTTGTCCGTCAGGTAGATTAATAAAAAATATTGGACACGTATTTTTTTCTTTTGACATGTAAACAAAGTGACGACGATATAATGCGTTGAAATATAATGAACGTCACGCGTGCTGCCTTAGTGACGTCACAAGCCCCCACTCCTGAACTTTTCCCTATTATAATGCTTAACTTACCTTGCCAATGCTGGGATGTTTGTCCCCTAACGCAACAATAAGTATACAATCAGCCTGACGAATACATCTCTGAGTCCACTGTGTGAGGCTTGGATCACATTGGTAGAGGGCAACCTGCAAATGACGAGAAAATAAATTAATCATTGCGCATATCGCAGCCATCTGGTTAAATAAGCCAGCTAATCAAACGCTTATGCCGTTCATTAAATGACGGCATCCAATTAAAAGGCTGAAACACATCTAGCCAAGTCATTAAGCGCAACGTTTAACCAGATGACTGAATATCGTGTAGTCATTTAATTAAATTGGATATTGATGCATTTGTAATGTTTGTTTAGGGTGACTAGATAGTTTAGAATCAAATGTTTCGCGAAAACTTGCACAAGACGTAGTATTATTATAATATACATTCTATATATATAGACACCACTATTAAAGTAAACAGATGTTTTTTTATTCAAGAAGTATATTTATATTCTGATGATAAAGGTACCTTATGTTTATCCTCTTGCTGTGCTAGCCAGGAACTTAGTCTGTATTCGTTATTGGGATCCATGATGGTCAGACCAAGAAGTTTTCTGATCACATCGGAAGTTAAACGTACTGTTGGACCTGGAAATAAAATTGGTCTATTGAACATTTGGTAAACTATGGCACTAGCAGATCTGCATACTAAATAGTGACTTTTTAGAAATAAAACATGGTTGGTTCCACCAAGTACGGCTCTTAACAAATCTAAGTTCTTGAAAAAGATTAGATCAGTGTGCTTATTCTGAGTTTTTTAACGTAGTCACTAGTGATAACGTAAACGATCTCTTATGTCAAAATGTTTACAAAAAAAGATATTTCTCCTTCTCGTCACCAGACGGCGCTTATCAAGTTTCAATACAAATTGACGTTTACGTTAACGCATTCCAGCGTGAGACAAAACTCGCACTAAGCCCTCAGTTCACTCAACACGTCTCACGATAATTCAACCGACCGGTCCATCGCCATTTCAGTTTTCTTTTTCAACAAATGTATTGTTACTCACCAATAGCAGACAGAGAATGATACAGTTCGTACGTAAAGGCAGTCAACGGTACATCATCACTGACGGGTACAACGGCCACAGTTGAGAAGTTATGCTGCGATGGGCGAGGCTCTATGGCAGCCGCGCCGCCGAGGCCGGCTGTTGGCTTCTGCCATGAACCTGGAGATTAGAGAGATGAGGTTTCATATATACAGCTAAATATTATTTAATCAACAACAAAACAATTTACAAGAATTGCTCGTGTTTATTGGATATAGTCCAAAAAAATATGTCACGACTTCGATCGACAATACAAAGATATTGCAATAATGTGCTCAGGTGTGTGACCCTAAGCTCTTAGAGTAATGTTATTTTGAGTTTGTGTAAGGGGCAGATGTATAAAGATAGAAAAAAAGAAAGAAAATATATTTATTTGAACCTGCAGTGTCCCTTAAACACACTCAAAATAACCTTCCTCTAAGGGCGTATGGTCACCCCCCCGGTAGGTAGTATTAAAGTCACCGCCAAATAAATAAAATTCGTTAACAACCGTCTACCAATGAAATAAAGAAAGAAAACTAGTTTATTTGGCACACACAGATACACACAATGTAGGTACAAATAAAAGGGAACTTAATTTTAACAATTACATACATAGTGTGCCCCGCGGCTGCGCCAAAAAGGTCCAGTTCAGCAAAATTCCAGACAACTGGGAGTTGCCTGACGCTGGTTTTCAACTGAACCTTACGCCTTACCTTTGTATTCTAATATTTCAAAACGATACGATAAAATGTAAAGGCAGTGTCGCTAACACGATCAAACAAACGTATCGCGGTAAGAGGGTCTTCTTGACCCTTTCACTTGGCATTCAGTAATGAGATAATATCTCATAAACTCGTGGAACGATTTACATGATTTAAACGGATAAAATGGTTCTACGTTTATACCTTTTATATGAGACCAAAATTATCAAAATATCTCCATTAACAAAAAACGGTTTACAAATTACATAATTATACTATTTGGATCAATGACTTTTATTTTTATTTATCTGGCGGCGATTTTAGGAATTGATTTCAAAGAGAAATAAATAAAAAAAGTCGCAATCTAAAATCAAACTATATATTGGCACAAGAGAAAAAGGTACTCTTTATCTGTCTTGGTTGTTTTTAAAATGTGTCTTAATGACTCTTATCTGTTCAATAAAAGAAGTTAATAAAATTAAAAAACCCGACTGCTTAATAAGCGAACTAAAAAGACGTAAACAAGAAGAAAATCTTGCTGTGCAGTCGGAGGATACATCTGGTTTTGGTCAGTCAGCTCGCGAATATGTTGATTACGCCTTTTAGTTCGCTTTTTAAGCAGTCGGGTTTTTTGATTTTATTAACTTTTTTTATTTACAACTTTTTAGTTTTAGTTCAGACTATTTTTTTTCGAATGACTTTTAAACATATAAGTGGTATATATTTCTAAAAGCTGTCATTTTGATACCCCACTCGAAGGGTTACGAAGGAAAAACAAATTGCAACCCCTATAATATGGCGCCCAAAAGCCGCCATGTTTCTTTTTTTAAACGGCACTTATCTAAGAACACTTGGGCAGCCAATACCTATCTAACGATGTGAAAGATACGAGGTAATAAAGAATATTACATACAAACATACAAGATACGCGCGAAAAACATAACCCTATCCTTGCAGCCGGGTAAAAAACTATAGTAACAGAGACACATTGACAAAACACTCACCCAAAATCCTATGGCCCAACAAATTAATCAGCCTCGTCACGACAACAGGGAACCTCAATTTAATAGCATTGAACAATCCCTCAGGTAGCTTCGCCAGTTCAGAATCTCTGACCGCCATTACAGTAGTACTCCTTCTAGTTTGAGTGACCATCTCCACTATACCGACCAGGTCACCCTTGCCGTATTCACCGACCAGCTCCTTCTTGCCGTTGGGGTGAGTGATTACTGAACGGAGTCGACCGGACAGGACTATGAATGTGGACCCTGATTCTTCGTCTTGACGGTAGACTGCGCGGCCTGATTCGAGGAACACCTGTGGGGGAAATGGGTATTATAAGCGCTTGATCTGATCGTTTTCCATAAAATGGACCGACAACCTGGTTAAGGACGGAATCCTCTGAAAGGACCATACATAATGCCTGCCGATGCTCGAGGGAGACCTACATTATCTTATATTGTGGAGGGGCCGAGAAATAACTCGGACACTTGGACCCCTTGGGATCTTTTGTGGTCCCCTAGATACCCTCCGCCCCCCAGTATCTTTGAAAACTTTCTTCATGAGTTTTACAACGAGACTAGGAGATATGAGCCTATAGTCTTCTGGTCTTGGATATCCTACCCCTAGGAGACTCATTCGCTTACCAGCCAGTGCATCGCATGTGCACAGAAGGTGCTCCATGCGTTCCGTATGTTCCTCAAACAACCCGCCGAGGGAGACCTATGTCCGGCATTTATCTTTCGACTGAACGATTTATTTCTTTTAGGATTACTAAGCAAGGTACTTTGCTTTCCATTATCCTGCAGGTGCTACAACATTCTTCATTTTAAAGACAATTTCGGTTATGTTGGAAAATCCTTGAGTGTCAAACCTAAGTCGTGCTCCTGATTGCGTTGAATTCTTAATACACACGCTAAAGATTCTGTGTTGTTTTTTTTGTGGTATTGCATATTATGTAAGTCTGAAGATATGTATGTGAGACCCTTACCCATTCAAGAAATTGAAGAAAACAGTAAATATAACTAAAATAAATAACTGGTCCCCAAGAACTACTTACCCAGTCTAACGCGAAGTCCACCTGTCTCACGAAGGGTGAAAGCCTCCGTACCACCGTATTGGCAATATGCAGTACTACTGAAGGTCGTTCTCTCATGATGCTGTATACTGTGGTCTTGGAGAGCAGACCGATGCGGGAGAAATGCTTCGCGCGGATGGAGAAGAAGCTTGGTTCGCCTGTTAGTACGGCGAGACCGCCTTCTACTTCACCTGGAGAATTAACAACAAAATGAGTTGAATAAGTATCGTACTAATATGAAAGAGCTTAGGTAGCCCAAATTGTCTCAGAGGCTACAATTTATCAGATAGATCTTATCTTATCTTATGGAGGGGCCGAGAAATAACTCGGACACTTCGACCCATTAGGATCTATTGTGGTCCCCGATATATATAAAGGGTCTTTCAACAAGGACGGGTCGATGTTAAAATTGAATAAAACAAGATGACATGTGTGTGAGATATTAACGAAATTTATTTTTTATTTAAAAGGCCCATTTATGCCAATATGGATGGAATATGACATCGTTCAAATGTCCGTCGCGGCTTCGTATGGTGGCACGAATCCGAGAGGTCCAATTTTTAATGACTCTGGTGCATAGATCCGGCTGAATCCGAGCGATGGCCTGCGTTATGTTGGCTTTCAGGGCAACTGTCGAATGTGGTTTATTGGCTAAGACCTGCGACTTCAGAAAACCTCACAAGAAAAAGTCTAGCTGAACTCTAACTCTACCCTCAAACCGTTCATGCAGAATGTCGATTGTGTCGTTCGCTGTGTGGCAAGTAGCGCCATCTTGCTGGAACCACATGTCGTTCACGTCCATATTGTTCAATTCAAGCCAAAAGAAATTGTTTATCATTGATCTGTAACGCTCGCTCGATCTATGCAGCAGAGTCATTAAAAATTGCGTGTCAAAACAACAATGATGCCTCTGTGGGCGGTAGCCCCAGGGGGTTACTAGGATAATAAGGTATTTTCAGGTCAAACTCCAGTGCCAATATCATAATCCATGTCAATCTGCCTTGCCTTTGCCCAACTATATTGGGGTCGGCTTCCAGTCTAACCGGATTCAGCTGAGTACCAGTGTTTTACTTGGAGCGACTGCCTATCTGACCTCCACAACCCAGTAACTGTGTAACACGGTACCCTTGGCTAGACTGGTGTCAGATCTCAAGCTTCTGACTACCCGTAACGACTGTCAAAGATCTTCAAATGACAGCCGGGACCAACGGCTTAACGTGCTTTTCGAGGCACGGAGGAAACTCGGTATGTTGAAATGGTCACCCATCCACGGACCGACCTCGTCAAGCGTTGCTTAACCTTGAAGATTGACCCGTGCGGCTGTTATTATTTAGCCACGTGCTCCTCATATACATATCATAATCCATGTGCGGGGACGTAAATTCAGACAGATTCTAGACATTTCAATAGTAGACGTAGTTCATTAATTCGATAGAATCTAAATCGATTATTTCTCTTCCCTTTTTCTGTTCCACGAGAAATTATGAAAACACTAGCTGTGCCCGCGGCTCCCATCAACTGCCTATCCTACCCTACTGTCTTCCTGCCTACCCCACTTACCTATCAACTTCTTTTCTAGAGTTATTCTTTCTCGGAGAATCTTTACACCGCCATTCAGAAACTGACTTTAAATGCACAACGCGAATATGGAGTTCAACTGTCCGAGTATCTCAATTGCGTGTGTTGTGATAATTTACTTCTTGAACAATTCAAATTAATCTAACTTTTGATAAGAGTGAACCAATTGCGATGAAACAAAAACCGGCCAAGTGCGAGTCGGACTCGCACACAAAAAAATCACTTTTGTTTGTTGTATGCGAGCCCCCCTAATTTATATTATTTTAATTTCTTTTTTTTTTATGTGTATATACAACTGAACATTCTGTGGATATTTCAAGCGTCTACCTGTTGCCGTTATTAATATCGAGCAAAACGGCAAAAATATCACGTTTATTGTATGGGAGCCCCCTTAAATATTTATTTTATACTCATTTTAGTATTTGTTGTTATAGCGGCAACAGAAATACATCATCTGTGAAAATTTAAACTGTCTAGCTATCACGGTTCATGAGATACAGTCTGGTGACAGACGGACAGACAGACAGACAGACGGATCGCGAAGTCTTAGTAATAGGGTCTTTTTTACCCTTTGGGTAAGGAACCCTAAAAAGTAAGTAATACTCCAAGTTAGGCACAATTTTTATGTATAAAATGTATCTACATTGGTTTCGTACATTTTACGTGATGCGTGCACAAATAAACAGACAAAAATGCTGGCAATGGCTTCTGTTGATAATCCTTTAACACCCTGGCTATTTTTTTTTTAATAAACAGAAACGACTTTTCTAAGTTTTTTTTATCATTTTTTTTTTAAAGTTGCCCCACACTAGAAATTTCTTCCTGTATCGTGGGTGCGTTTACAAACATATAAACTCACATACACAAACACCCAGAGCCGGAACAACTATCTGTAGGTCATACAAATGTTTGTTCCGTGCGGGAATCGAACCCGCGACACGCAGCGCAGCAGTCAATCGCTCAACCACTGTGCCAACCGTGCGCCCATGGTATTATGTGTTGATAATAGTGCGAAAATTATACCTGGATAAGCAGTGAACATGTGAACTTCTCCTTCTCCCTCCGCCACTCTCTGTGATACCAGCAGAGCACCAGAAAGTAGGTATACCAGTGCCACATCCTACAAGAAATTGACACTTTAGTTGTTTTGTTATTACAATAATATTATAAGAGGATAGAGTAGCATTTCCGTTAAAAATCAGGCAACAATTGCCACAAAATTAGATTATGGAAGAAGCAAATCAATTAAGAAGAATGTATGCCAAAACAAAGTAACACAAAATAAAAATAGTTACACAATCAAAACATTTATGAAACAAGTGAGTTTCTAATGGAGGTTATTTATGAAAACTAAACTTCTAAACTCATAAAAAAATCTAGATCGGGTTGAGATGCACTATAATGTCTTCACCGTACGTAAAATACGCGGTTATTCGTGGAGTTGCGGATACCAGCCCGTTTTAACCTAACCTAGTGTCTTATCCAAAGCATTTTTTTTAAACAAATTTTAACTATTGCTATCCTTTATCTTTCAGAGTCCATATAACTTTTTTTTAAAGAACGTATTCTGTAAATCTACATACCTATACCCTGATTTATTAAATCCCTGAAAAGTTTCTAAAAATAAGATTGGAAGTTTTACTTGACTTGACCGGCACGTAAGTTGGCAACGTTTTGGCGTAGTGGGGGTAAGTTCGCTCATATGCCGCAAACTGACAAACTACGATCCCCGCGTGCCGCTTCACTACCAAAGATACCTAAAAAACGACTTCTGCGCATTTACTCTTGCCAACTTACGTGCCGGGGATTAGAACTGCAAAACGACACAAATTAAATTCTATTTTTAGAGTTCATATTAACGGAGATAAATTAGTCTCAGCTCAGGATTTTGTGTCACTGGAAACCCGTTTTTTTTTCAGTGATAATGACAGTGATGTTAATATACTTCATGGTATGCAGAACTGTCAATGTATCACACGAAAACCATACCTGCATAATTTCCGGTTCACCGGGGACACTATAATACAGCTATGGAAATTATAAAGCGGTTTAATAATAAAAAAGATTTAAGTCTCCAAAAAAAACATTTTAGAGGAATTTTAGTCAATGTTGCAGGCCTTCACAATATTTGAACCAAAACAATAGTAATATCTACAAGCTAACAGACAATATTTCATTATGTATGTCTAGTAATACAATAAACCTTTTCTTTTAACGAAAGCCACAGATTGGGGCCAGTTGTTTGATCCTTAGTTAACTCAACCAATAGTTAAATATTATGCTAACCAATGGTTACAAATTTCGGTAAAATGCTTTTTCTAATCAATTGTTAGTCTCACAAATGTTCAAAGACAAAATCAAAAAAATCAAAATCAATTTTATTTTACATAGGCCTACATGGGCACTTATAAAAAGGCGCACGGTTCGGGTTGGTCGTTTCCTATGGAGAAGAACCGGCAAGAAACTCCATGGTTAGATTAAAAATAGATGAATAAAAAGCCCGTTTTACCGAAATTTGAAACCATTGGTAAGCATATATTTAACCATTGGTTAACTATGGATCAATAAATTGGGCCCTAGATGAAAAACGTAGCACCTGTCTTGCCTAGCGCTGTCGTCTTACCCAGTTACTGGGTTGTGAAGGTCAGATAAGCATTTCTCCACGTAAAAGTTTTCAACCACATTGGATTAGACCTTAGATAAAGTACCTATATATTTCGCCATGGCGTGGCCGCACATGAGACAACAATAGTTCGTTCAGGTGTTACAACAAGAACAAGAACACTACAACCCACCATCGCACTTACACTTATTATCTATAAATAACCCAATTCCTTGTCTCAATTAACACATAATACCACGAAATCACAGAAAATCAAACAAAACCGAGCTAGTTTGTCAAACCTATCATTATATTAGAGTTTGACAAACAACAGAAACCGGCCATGGTGACAAAGACAAAAAATAATCTTTTGTCCTTATTATTTACATGGAGCTGCCAACTTGCGATCTCGCTCTATCAATCAAGCTCATTTTATGGCGATAGGTACTTTATCTAAGGATTAGACTGATATTTATTGATATTTAATTTAAAAGAAATTGTCAGGTTTGTCTATTAGCTATTAACCCCTTGAGTGTCCATCGCACCAAATCAGCTTAAAACAATGGTAATTTCTATTGTGTCTGATAATTGACACTTGAATCAACTAAATTAATTCAAATACTGAATACCTGCGACATCTATTATAGTCACAGCGGATCTTTGTGTCTCTGAAATTGGCTCTGGCAACCAATGCGCAAGAAACAGTTTGTCATCGAATATACTGCATAGAGTAAGCGACATAGCACTATGCGACAAATATAAGCGAGTGAAAGAGACAGTTATACAATGCTATCTTCACCTTTAACTTCATCTGCCTAGCCTTTTTCCCAATTATTGTTGGGGTCGGCTTCCAGTCTTACCGGATTCAGCTGAGTACCAGTGTTTTACATGGAGCGACTGCCTATCTGACCTCCACAACCCAGTATCTGGGTAACACGATACCCCTTGGCAAGACTGGTGTCAGATCTCAGGCTTCTGACTACCCGTAACGACTGTCAAAGATCTTCAAATGACAGCCGGGACCAACGGCTTAACGTGCTTTCCGAGGCACGGAGGAAACTCGGTATGTTGAAATGGTCACCCATCCACGGACCGACCTCGTCCAGCGTTGCTTAACCTTGAAGATCGACCCGTGCGGCTGTTATTATTTATAGCCACGAGCTCCTCCTATCTTCACCTTTAACATTGACACAAAAATAGCTACTGTGCAGCTCCACAGTTTAGCAGTAGGATGACGCTTACCACTCGGCTCGCACGCTAGGCGAGTTATTATTTGTACTGTGATTTTTGCAAAGAACGATAACATCTAAACGATCTTATAATGAGTCCTATAAAAGATACAGTTGTTTTTTCGGGTATCTAAATAAAGGAAAGAACAAGGAATTGATATTATATTTTTTTACAGTACCGAAAGCTGTTGAAATATAAGCTATTTTGTTGTATTTTTGTCATTACATAAATACTCTGTAACTGTCGGTAGTACGTGCATAACGAGAAAGATATTTATTATTATTTTTGGGATGTCTTAAAGAATGAATAGGTGTGCGAAATACTTATAATTAGGTACATACTAGGTAGGTACAACAACAAGGTAGATAGATGATGAATATTATAGTAGCAACGGTAACCCTAGCACGTCACTCCGCGCCAGACAGCAACAGAGTTACACGTTAGAAGAGAGCGGCAACGTTTAGGTGAATATCGCGTTAGGCACTGAGCGCTAATGCGAGCTGAATTGCACTTTGTTGCTTACTAGCAAGAGTCTCTATTTCTATAAAAAGTTGCACGAAGTGACTCTTCTGTACTTGTACTATTATTTATTCTGTGGCGCAGGCTCTTGCAGCCAGTTCGGAGGCACAAAGATCCGTTGTGAGTATTATACATAAATCGAAGCTACTCAAACATACCTTATGGCTCTCCTCCTTCATGATATAAGTGCCGGCGGGCAGGTCTCTTACTTGCACGTTGCCTTGTAATACGGCGTCAGAGTCCAGACCCAGCTCCTTCACGAATGCCTCTGTGGCTATTTGGATTAACGTCTATAAATATAAGTAAAATATTAATTTATTTCTATAGAAAACTACACTTTAGCTTTGGAAATCTTTAAGAACATTCCTCTTTTCAAAAGTAGCATTCATTACATATTATAAAATAAAATCCCCCGCAGTGTTTGTACGCGATAAACTCAAGAACAACTGAACGGATTTGTGTATAATTTGTCACGGGTGAAGCCGGGCGGGTCACTAACTCGCTAGTAATACAATAATAATAAAATCGTATCCAGATCACTACCCCACATTACAATTAAAATCATAAAAAATTAAATAAAATCAGTAGCAAATCAAATGGAAATCCAAATTAAAATTGTAAATTTACGTAGAAACAATAAAAATTAATAAAATCAATTACGAGCAAAATGTCGATACATAATATTAAAATTAAATAAAAAATCAAAATCAAGAAACTTTAGAAATACTTTTGAATTGTCAAACAAAAAATTAATAAAAAGATGACTCTAGTTGCAAATTCGCAAGCGTCTGTAGGTCTCAATGGAGAAGAATTTGCAAGAAACTACCCGAACACTCTTTTCCATCAGTTTTAATTACAAGTTTTTGGTCACATCATTCTTGTTGAAAAAATACATATATGTGAGAACGATGTAAAAAACGTGTACGTAAAGGTAACAAATAATTTAAAAAAAAGCACTTTAACAGGCCGAGACTGCTAAGTTATGATCAATCCCAAATGATGGCTCCCGTTCACGAACATGACGCATGGATCGGCACCACTCAGCTCAACCATCATGAAGGGAACCGAATGATCCAACACATGTGCCACCATCAGAGAGAAATTAGAGAGAGCATGACACACTCAACTGCCAGGGCACACAGAAGTTAACGAACGACACATAGGTACAATGAATGGT
The DNA here is from genome assembly GCA_945859665.1 of Anorthoa munda. Taxonomy (NCBI): domain Eukaryota; kingdom Metazoa; phylum Arthropoda; class Insecta; order Lepidoptera; family Noctuidae; genus Anorthoa; species Anorthoa munda. Next base: position 4,739,266 of record OX243893.1, read on the forward strand.
AGATTTATCTACAGTCGGAACATAGTACTCACACAAAACAATTAAAAACTAAAATAAAATAATATAGCAATAAAGTGAGTTTTAAAAGAGTCTCACACGAACTAAGGGGACATTATTGGAACCATCACAGAATACCGTCAAAATCTGCCAGTGAACATTATTCTTCGAGCTAAGGGTAAAGTGATTTTCAAATTGTTATTTGAGATCACGGAGACGGTCTAACTCAGTGGTGGGCAAACTTTCTTAATGGGGGGCCAGAAACTTTAAGAAATTTCAGAGGAGGGCCAGAATTTGCTTTTTAAACATATTTCTTTAACCAGATATTGTTTTTTTTTAGGTTTTCCGCATTCACGTTTTTGTCTGCATCATTCTTCAAACAGCAAAGCAAATTTGGTTTTAGCATGCTTGGTGTTAAAATGGCGAGCGTGGTTAAAACTTTTAAATACAGCCACTGCTTCTTCATTACATATAAGACATACAGTCTTACCGTTGTATTCTGCGCTACCTTCACCTATGCGTCTATTATTCTACTAAGTAGAATCTACTTTATACTTCTGGACCGTCAAAATATAACTATCGCAGGATTCGCGAGGTTTCGGGTTCCTACTATTCATGAGGAAGGTCCGTCGGCGGGCCAGAGCTGGCCCGCGGGCCGTACGTTGCCCATCACTGGCTAACTAAATAGTTGTACCTATTTTTTTAAAGACCTCGGCAATCTTCGTGTTTTGTTAGTCGTCGGATTTCTATCAGTTGCCCTTTGCAATTGGTGCAGACCGGACGCTCATAAAGTATATAGAGTTATTAATACTTTTTTAACATAATGTAATTTATTTAAAAACTAGCTGACCCGGCAAACTTTGTTTTGCCATAAAAACACCAAACATTAATCTACCCTTCCTACCCTACCCTACCCTACCTACCCTACCCTACGCTACCTACCCTATCCTACCTAACCTACCTACCCTACCCTACGCTACCTACCCTACCCTACCAACCCTACCATACCCTACCCTACCCTACCTACCCTACCCTACCAACACTACCCTACCTACCCTACCCTACCTACATACTTACCCTACCTAAGTACCAATTTTTTTTCTTAGTTTTTTTTTCATAAGAACCTTCTCCTAACAATAACAAACACAACAAAAAAAGTATTAGCGAAATCGGTCCAACCGTTCACGCGTGATGCCGTGACCAAGGGAAATAGGGATTCATTTTTATATATATAGATGGGAAGAAAGCTGCTAAAACTGCTATTTTTACAGGTATATATTTCACACGGAAATCAAAACAAAACAACAATAAAGTACTTAGCTCTGAATTCAAATTATTGTACACGATAAATATAATAATTTATCGACATGGAAATTAGCATTCGTTTGTATTCGGAAATGCGATGATTGCCGAGGGACATTGAGAAAATAGTTATACTGTAAACCAATTTTGAAAGGCCCACCTGTTCGTCAAGGTTTTCAGCGTTGTGTTTCTTGAAGGATGATCCCTCCCGCGACCGCTGCAGGGACGGTGTAGGTTGGACATCGGGTTGCTGCTGCAAAAGAAAATACAGTTTAAATATCCATTCTTTAAGGCTTTAGATCTCTCTTTATCTTCATAATTACAGTAAATAAATTACTTTTAATTCAATCATATTTGAGATACATAACAGTATGTGAACGACGATACCCGGACACGATGCAATACATAAAATTCAAGATATTCCTATCTACCAAGCGTTTTATAGTGAACCCATCTCTGATGTCTATTATATTTGGACATTTTTGGGGTTCCGTAGCTCGAAAGGAAAAATCCGGAACACTTTTAGGATCACTTTGTTGTCCGTCCATCCGTCTGTCTGTCTCTCAAGACCTTTTTTCTCAGAACGCGTGGAGATATCGGGCTGAAATTTATATCAAATACTCAGGTCTACTGTATACAAACTTCTAAGCCAACGCAATCAAAAGATACAGCCGTTTATGCCGCAAATTTTCGACATTCGCAAGGGAATCAAAACCTACAGGGTACTTCCCGTGAACTCAGAATCTTGAAATTTGGTACGAAGCAACGTCTTAGAGCACAGATTAAGGAAAATTTTCGAAAACCGTAATTTTTTAGTTACATCATATAATAAAAATATTTTTAATAATTCTAAACTTAGTACCCATTTCCTCATGAACGCGTAGAGGTATTAAACTGAAATTCATATCAAATACTCAGGTCTATAATACCTGTAAGCTGAGGTTTGTACGGAACCCTCGGTGCGCGAGTCCGACTCGCACTAGGCCGGTTTTTTTAAGATTCATCATGCTGGGATACAGGCCTCCTCTCTGAGAGAGGATCTTGATCCACCACGCGGGCCCAGTGGGGTTGGTGGATGTCACATGTCTTCGAATTTTTGGTTCTAGGATGTACCGGTTTCCTCAAGATGTTTTCCTTCACCGTTTTGAGAGCAGTGATGATGAAATAATTTACACAAAGTAAAGCGCCTGCCTGTGTATGACCTACAACTTGCCAGTCGCTGCCGTTAGCTCTCTCTTTTAAGATTACGCTTTTCAATAATGGTAGGCGGAATATCGCACTTCTGCACTAAAATCAGTTCCGAAGCTATTTGATGAAATTATTCCGCATCAAAGTCAAAAGTCAAATTAAACTATTAAACGGCACTTAAGAACGACGAAAACTAAAAATGATAATTGATTCTACTGTCCATTTGTGTGTGACATGTTATGGAGAAGAACGGACAAGAAACTCCACATTTACTCTTAAAAAAAGTGCTTTAGGTACAATATTTACATACAAACATTAATTCATATACGTTAGGACGATGCACCTAGTACAAACACTACTATACTACGTATAGGCACGGAGTCCCAGCGGTAACAAAGAAAATTAGTTTCAAATAAACGTCACTAGATGGCGTGATATGTATCGATTTGTTATTGAATTGTGTGTAAAATTAACATTTTCGAGAATTATTCATAAAAATTGTATGTTCTTGTTTAATCAACTCTCCTAAGCACAATATTATGGAATATTGGGCTCATAATTCACATTTCAAAGACTATTTGAACGCATCATTTAAAATTGACTACAATAGATGGCGTGGTTTTAAATTTCTGAGGAGTGCCACGCGATTTTTATAATTTGTAACACATTTTGGTACAATGAAACTGTAAAAACGTGCAAATAATACTATAAAACAAATCGTCACTGTATCTAAACAAAAAATAGTCACGAACTGAGTAAATCCTTTTACTTGCAAGTCGCTGTTAACACGATCTATAGCCGTGGAATGGAACCGAACGCAATCGATGTACTTTTAGTAAATAGTCCGTATGGTCCGTCTATAAGGCTAGTTGCGTCGGCACAGTTTTTTGTAAGAGGTGAGGCATATGTATACTAGTATTATATTATCTGTAGTAAAGTTAAGAAATTGTATAAGCACTAACAGGTAAATTCTATATTTAATCAATAGGAACATGGTCCTCACACTTTTGTAAGTGTGAGTACCATGTTCCTATTGCAACCATAGGTAAATTGCCTAATTCAACAACAATAGAAAAAAAGCCATACAAGCCTCAGTACAGTTCTCACCTGCGGCGTGTTAGAAGCGATGTCGGGCACCATGTCGGGTCTCTGGCGCCGCCCCTGTATGTGTATGGGCGACGAGCTCGCATGCCCCCCATCCTGGCATGCAACACACACTGTTAGTTAACACGCAGACAATCATATTGTTTATGTTAACACTGTTAGTTTACACAAACACACATTGTCTATGAAAGGGTTGTATTATATGGACTTTTAAGAGTTATTTTGGCTTTTTATTTAAATACACAAATTCAGGGCACTGAAAATGCCAGAACCCCAGTATTAAAAGCTGCCAGTCTAGATCTTAATAAAGACTAGGATACTTTTTATCCCGCAGGCTTATTACGTATCTTTTGCAAGAGCAAAACGATAGCGATTTTTGTCAATAATTGCCCTTCCATACATAATTTTTAGAGTTGCTGGCGGTTTTTTTTTTAAATAAGTGCATTTTACAAACAGCAAATGATTAGCAAACGATTGTGTAGGACCTACCATACCTACACTGCAGGTAATTCCGACTTTTATGACATAAAGCGTTTGATCGCTATCGTTTTGCTCTTGCAAAAGATACGTAATAAGCCTGCGGGTAGTATATTATCGTGGGATGAATAAAATTTTATTATTGTAGTTTTCCAAAATCCATGCAGAAAAAGCGGCGGGCATAATGCATAAAACTAAACAATTCATCACACTCTGAGCAAATTTTTCAATACCCTTTTCAGAAAATACTTTAGATGAAAAGTTAAGTATCTGATTATTGAAAAATCATTTTTTAATTACAAATTCATTCATCATCAAATCTCACAAGTTCAATAAAGTATGACATGGGTATTGACTATTATACAGTACAACGTAGAGGCAGTTTACGTCCAACGCAACACAAAAAAAAAGAATGACGATCATCAACTTTTTTTTTTTGTGATGGGTCAAATCTTCAAACGGTGCCTGGAATTTTGGGTGAAAGACCAGGGAGTGTAGGCGAATCACCCTGGTGATCACAATCAGCAAGGGTCAAGGGTCCCTGTGACCTTTCAAAAGACCACTCCGGAACCCCCTCTGTGCAACGCCTACACAATACAACTCGCAAAAACCCATCATGCTAAACTCATCAAAAACTCTCAAAAAGAGGGTAGTCTCACTTACCAGATGTTCAGACATAGCTCGGTCACTGTGGTGGGGAGAATGCATGTTACCACTGCTGTCTACGTTAGGCATCTTAGATGATTTGGCGGGAGAAGACCCCACTGTGGTTGGACGACGTTTTTCGCGGCCCTAAAACATTTTATAATGGTCATGAAACAAAATTTATAATATCAGGCTATGTCGTAATACAATTGATCCTTGCGTTGACTTTTCTCCGGCAGACCCAAACGTTCGATCGCGTCTTCCAAAAAAATTAGTGACAATAGGGATGTTTCGTGGGTATAAAAATGATAATTATATTTAGTCCGTCAGTGAGATAATTAAATAATATTGGACACGTTTTTTTTTTGCTTCACACATTCAATAAAAAAATACAAAGTTAAAGCGCATCAAAGTTCAGGAGTGGGGGCTTGTGACGTCATTACGGCAGTATAAAGTGTACTAGCGGCGTGACGTTTCACGATATTTTAACGCATAATATCGTCTTCACTTTATATTTACGAGTCAAAAGAAAAATATGTGTCCAATATTATTTATTAATCTACCTGACGAACAAAAAATAAATTTTCAGTATTTGTAACTACCCTATTGACCAAGAAAGAGGATCAAGGTAGAACACGGGGTTACAGTAACACTAGGATCTAGACAAAAAGAAAAATACATAATAATTAATTATTTACCGGGTTGACCAACTCAGCACTCAATCCGAGGTACTGATGAAGAGCTGTAAATGTCACCCTCTGCAGACGCACCATGATGATCTGAAAAAATTGCAAATTCATGTTATTTGCATATGTCTACATAGAAGATGCTTCTGGTTAAGTCGTTAGCCAGCCCCATTGGTAAGAATAATACAGACCCCCATAAAGTTTTGGAACAAAAAACTACATGGCTTTATTACTTAAAATAAATTACTTACGGATTCTAAATGTCAATCCATAGGTACTTATATTATAAATTGGAAAGTTACTCTGTCTGTCTGTCTGTTACCTTTTCACGCCTAATCCACTGAATGGAATTCAATGAAATTTGGGAATGATATAGATGGCATCCTGAGAAAGGACATAGGCTACCTTATGGTTGAAAAAAAATGTAGGTAGGGTAGGATAGATAGGGTAAAGTAGGTAGGGTAGGTAGGTATGTAGGGTAGGGTAGGTAGATAGAAAGGTAGAGAAGGGTAGGGTAGGTAGGTTAGTAGGTAGGAAGGGTAGGTAGGTTTGTAGGGAGGGTAGGTCTTTTTTTAAATTATTATTATAGATAGGCTCGCGCTTGACCACTATCTCACTTGATGGTAAGAGATGATGTGGTCGACGGTGTAATACGCTTGCCTAGAAGTAACCTATTCACTCTTGACTTAAAGACCCCGACTTAAATGGTATGTATTTAGAGTAGATCGGTAGGTATGTCAGTAGGTAGGGTAGGTTAAGTAGAATAGGGTAGTGAGGGTAGGTAGCCAGTTGACGGGAGCAAAGCCGCGGGGGATAGTTAGTGTGTACATAACATAAAACTGACCTGTATCACCCTAACGAATATATCCGGATACTCCTTGAAGACTTCCTGGAAAGCTCTCATTGGTAGCTTAATGACCTGGGAGTCTTCTAACGCCTTCGCGTTCACCGTCTTGTATGGTTGGGAGTGACCCTGGAAAATAAATGATGCATTGTTAATGGTTACCTCATAACCCTTCAAACACCAGATTAATTAAGTTCCTTACAGTATATTAATAACCATAAAATTATTATTACACGTTTGTTAATTAAATACTGTGCAATTTTATGAGTTATTTGGAGAAGTACAACCAACTCATAAAATTGGACACACATAATAAAACTTTAACTAAAACATTATTATAGCTTGTTTCATTACCTTCTGACTAAAACCAATAAAGTTATTTTTTTAAGTACGTCTTAAACATTTTGGACCGAAGTTGATGGAGGCTGATTGTCCGCTTAAAGGGGTGACCACGATCTTCAATAATGAGAGACTGATTGAAGTATAAGAAACATTTTGAAACAAGGTTCACCCTGTTTGGTAATACAAAAAAAAAGGGCGCACGGTTGGCGCAGTGGTTGAGCGATTGACTGCTGCGCTGCGTGTCGCGGGTTCGATACCCACACGGAACAAATATTTGTGTAATTGACCTACAGATAGTGGTTTCGGCTCTGGGTGTTTGTGTATGTGAGTTTATGTTTGAAAAAGCACCCACGATACAGGAAGAAATTCCTAGTGTGGGCCAACGTTTTAAACAAAAAAGAAAGAAAAAAAAAAATTCTTTTAATTTTATGCTTATTTCTCATGTCTCCTGTGCGGGTCACAAATACATATTATTTCTTTCTTTCTTTCTTTCTTTATAGCAGCAGCCTTTTAGCGTAATGAATTCACAAAAGGCAAATGGGGTATGAAAAATCGATCACATAAACGGAAATCCACATCGCGTCCTTCAGCTTTCTTGTGATTGGTCGATTTTGCATACTCGTTGCCCTTCGCCATTTGCGCATTCATTACGCAATAAGGCTGCAGGTCAATATATGACGACATTTACAAGCCAGCCCAGCACATCACAGCAAATTACGTCAAATCCGTTTATAACGACTTTGAAAGGACCGTTCAAATGCCGTCATTAAAACCGATAGTCGTTATAAACATACATATTTGATATAAGGTCCTTGTTAAAGGACTTTTGACGATTCGCTGGTATTCTGATAAGGCCCACTGTTAAGGTTCCCCTAATCGACGGCACGAACAATTTTGGGCGCGGGGTAAAATGCATGCTATCTCATCCGACAACACGTGCGAAAGAGATAGATACTGTGATGAGCAGTAAGAAGCTAGTTCGCGTAAGAATTTGCACTTTTGCAAGTTTGTAGCGAAATGGATGATGATTTAGGACGAAAACGAGCGCGCGAAGTTTTATAAACAGACCTTTGGGTGTATATTATATATCATGAAAAAACGAATAAATGTATATTTTCAAAATAAAATTATTTGCATTGTTGAACTACTAATCTATCCGTGTATGGAGGCCGTTTTGCAAATTTCCTCAATTGTCCTGCGTTAAAATTAGTGTTGAAATATGGAACTTTCGACGCTCATAACTTTCAAAGTTTTTATTTTTTTGTTTCCATACAGGGCTAGATAATGATGATACAAATTGATATCATTTTTAGGGTACCGTACCCAAAGGGTAAAAACGGGACGGGGTACGGAACCCTTCGTGCGCGAGTCCGACTCGCACTTGGCCGGTTTTTTATTTTGAACATACATCGTCAAACAGTGGAGTATTCGCCAGATTACGACACACGTCTTCGAATTTTTGATTCTAGGACATGGTTTCCTCACGATGTTTTCCTTCACCGTTTTTGAGAGCATTGGTGATGTAGTACAATAAGTGTGTTAAGGTATTTTTAAGAGCTCTGGATTATGTGATTAATAAATAAATAAATAATAATTTACACAAAGTAAAGCGCCTACCTGGGATCGAACCCACGACCTACAACTTTTAAATCGCGGCCGATACCACTGGGCCACCACTGCTCTCATGTCTCTCTGTCATCATGATCACGATGCGAAAAAAGAGCCTATTCCTCCTGTATATCTTCTGGCACTCTCTCACAACGGGATCATTATGAAATTGGCACGTCATAGTAGGGAATTAGTCCCTCAAAGTTGATAATTAATTAACTCACAGTCAGCACATCGGTGAAACTCAGCAGTGAGGTGACACTCTCCCCTGCTCTTACAACCTTCAGCGACAAACTACTCCCGTCTTGGTTCGTGATGTACACGTTGACGCGCCCGTTTTGTACCACGTATACATTCTCGTCTGTGTCGCCTGTAATAGATGAGAATAATATTTTATTAGTTACATTTGAGACTTCCTTGCCGCACTTACCCTCAGTTTCCCACCTTAAAATTATCGCAGAATTAATGTGACAAATTGTTAAGCACGCGTTATCTTCTGCGGCTGTTGAACATTCATTCAACCAATTACAGCAGATAACGCGTGCTTGACAATTTGTCACATTAATTCTGCCATAATATTAAGGTGGGAAACTGAGGGTATGACTTCCATTTGCTTCGTTGTTCGTTTCCTCTCTGTGAGAGAGAATGGGCCGTAATCGGGCCCAGTGCGAGTTGGTGGATATCATATGTCTTCGAATTTTTGGATCTAGGACATGCCGGTTTCCTCACGATGTTATCCTTCATCGTTTTGAGAGCAGTGGTGATGAAATAATTTACACAAAATAAAGCGCCTTCCTGGGTTCGAACTCATGACCTACAACTTATAAGTCGCGGCCATTACCACTGGGCCACCACTGCTCTCATGGGTCCCATTAAACGCCAGACAACATCGCGGCAGACGAAGGCGTAGATTGTAGGATGATATCGACTCGTACCAAAGGGATTGGCCTGCACTATAGTAGGAAACAGAACTGTGTGGAAAAGTAGATTGGGGAGCCTTTTCCTAAAAAATAGGCAAAATAGACAAGTTAAATTTGATTTGAGTCTTGTAAGGTCAGCAAAGAAACCACTTTTTTTAATCTTAGTGCTGTGTCAGTGCGCTGTCTGATAAGGAGGTCGATGGCGCGTAGTGTTCCACGCGCGCCTCAAAGAGAATAAATTTGAAAGAGATTTACCGCGGTGCTGGCACAAGCAACTGAAGGAACAGGGGTGGATTTTAGTCTGTAAAAGTCAGACACGCCTTCCAGCTCCACCCAGAGCGGGAGAAGTCAATGAATGATTTACCACACTCAAAATAAAATTATTCATTAAAAAAATCTTTAAAACAAGCTTTTTTGTATTCTTCTCAGCAAGCCCTTTCATTTGATACCCATTTCATAGCAATGCACAAAAAATAACTGGTCCGCCATCTCGGGCCGTCCGCCATATTGGGTTTAGAATGACGATACTTAGCTAATTATGCAATCTCATCCAAACTAAACGTGTATGCAAAATTTAATCTTATTCGGTGGAGGATAACTGCTTTAAAATTCAGTTGTAACATTTGACCCGAACACACCTATAGGTACCATGTATGTATATACATATACATACATGGTACCTAAGTTAAAAAAAGCTTGTTTCAAAAGGTCTGTGTTAGTGCAACATTTTCCAAGAATACTGCTGTATTGTCCATATTGGCACATCAAACGTTTGGCCAGTACGCGGTCGTTTATTATTTACACCAGACACTTTAAAATTTAGAGTGACAGAAACGACGACGGTTTTAGGAGAAAATTTTCTAATTTACGAGCTATTTTAAGTACTTAAGTACTATTACTTTTAAAACAGATGTGAGTAGCGAAATGCCAGATATTTAGCATAGCTCTTGCAAAGCAAATTAAGAACTCTTTCGGGCAAATATCAGGCGCATCGGCAATGAGGCACTGGTTAAGACAAAGCTCCAGAGCCTTGAACATCAGTTACATTTCGGGGAGTGTGCGATGGAATTGCATGATCTAATTCCGTCCAGCCCGTTCAATCATCGGACTCTGGTAGTCCGATGATGGAACGGGCATACGGCGATGCGCCATCGGTACATGGTGGACATCCCACCCATACGCACTAAACGTTTTGGAAATACTTTCATTATGCGTACAGCTAAGGAGTGCAATTCCCTGCCGGAGTCTGTGTTTCCCGATAGCAACAATCTAAGGGTATTTAAGTCAAGAATGAAGTGAGTAACCTATACTTCTAGGCAAGCGTGCTTCACCGTCGACCACATCATCGCTTACCATCAGGTGAGATAGTGGTCAAAGCGCGAGCCTGCTCTTAAATAAATAACAAGTATTTAATGGCTAGGCGCCAAGTGCATTGTCACGAGTAACAAACGTGTGCAAAACGTCACCTCAATCGAACACCGGGAACAAGATCATAGGAGATCAACCAAAATGGTACCGCGTTGTACATTCTTTTTAGGGTTCCGTACCCAAAGGGTAAAAACCGCACCCTATTACTAAGACTCCACTGTCCGTCTGTCTGTCTGTCACCAGGCTGGACAGTTGAAATTTTCACAGATGATGTATTTAACAGAATAAAATAAATATTTAAGAGGGGCTCCCATTCCATACAACAAACGTGATTTTTTGCCGTTTTTTTTGCGATAATGGTACGGAATCCTTCGTGCGCGAGTCCGCACTTGGCCGGCTTTCAAAAACAATGGTAATTTCTATTGTGTCTGCTAATTGACAGTTGAATCTTTAATTAATTCATATCCTCCAATTGTTCCCAATAACTAACGAAATGCATTTTGTCTTGATATTAATTACAGAAATGAGCCGTTTTATATCAATATTTGAATCAAGTTATCTAGACAATGTCACTAGTTATAAAACGCAAGTTAATTCTGTGAATATTCTTGTACATTAGGGTTTTTATTGACATAAGTTTTGTTGCTGTACAACGTCGGTGAAACTAAATGAAATATGTGTTTCCCGATAGCTACAACCTCGAGGTCTTTAAGTCAAGAGTGAATAGAATACTTATAGGCAAGCGTGCTGCACCGTTGACCACTTCATCGCTTACCATCAGGCGAGATAGTGGTCAAACGCAAGCCTATCATACTAATATTATAAAGAGGTAAAGTTTGTGAGTTTGTGACGTTGTAGGGGTTAATCTCTGTATCTATTGAACAGATTTTGAAAATTGTTTCACCAGTAGAAAGCTACATTATGCCTGAGTGTCATAGGCTATAAGATATTTTTACAAAAAATATGATCCTTATAAAAATTGCAATAATGTAACCCAAAGTAGCAAAATGTTGCCTGTTAAATTCATTCTTTAGCATGCGCTGAGAAAACTATTGATGATACATAAAATTATTAGGTAGGCAGGGTAGACAGGGCTGGCAGGGTAGGGGTAGACATGGTAGGCAGGGTAGGCAAGGTAGGCAGGGTAGTCAAGGTAGGCAGGGTAGCCAGTTGACGGGAGCGAAGCCCCGGGGGTCAGCTAGTCTAAAATAAAATAAAAAATGCTTGTAATAAATCAATGTAAAGTTTACTTACCAACTTTAAACAAGAAAGCACCAGCTGGAAGATTGAGGATCTCCGTATGCTTACAGAGCATGAGGAACACGGGCTTCTCGAAGTGGCCAAACACCCTGATGCTGTGCAGCATATACAACGCATCTGGTGGAACCCTGTCATCACTCGTTAGGTCTTCTTCTAAGTACTCTGCTGGAGGCTCCAGTACCTTGACAGAAAGATGAGAGGAGGATTAGCCATTTATGCCACTCTTCTAAGCGGAGAAGTAGCGCTTTTTGAAGGATATTTCATTTTTACAGACAGCTTCCAAAACGACTATTAAGGATTTCCTTCTTAGTATTTATGCTGCAAAGAACAGGCGTAAACCAAATCCCCACCAATACATTAATCACATCATACATTAATGTATTTTATTAATTGACCAATTAAATGAGTATTTTTATGAGCTTTATGTTTTTTAAGGTCGCAAAAATAAATCAATGTCACGCGGTCCCAGCGCTAAGAAAGAAAATATGGTTCAAATAAATATCACTAGATGGCGCGATATGCATCGATTTTTTTATTGAATTGTGTGTAAAATTAACATAAAAACATTTTCTAGAATTGGTCATAAAAACAACTATCCTAAGCACAAAATTACACATTGGGCTCTTAATTCATATTTCAAAGATTATTTGAACGGATCATTTAATATAGATTCCAATAGATGGCGCGATTTTAAATTTCTGAGGCACGCCACACGATGTTTTTAATTTGTATTGTAACACATTTTGATACAATGGATACATATGCAAAAAAAAAAACAATAAAACAAATCGTCAATGTATTTAAAAAAAAGATATTGCCGGGGAACTGAACCGAAAGCGGTTGATGTACTTTTAGTAAATAGTCCGTATAGTCCGTCGAAGAACGCTAATTACGTCACCGTCATCGGCACAGTTTTTTTGTATGGAATGAGACATCTGTATGCCAGTATTATATTATCTGTGTCAATGTCAAGAACATCAAAGAAATTAACTTTCCTTGCGAAAAATAAAACGCCAATTTACCTTTTAGAGAACAATGAGTATATTATAATGCAGAAAACGCGAATAAACACACAAGGTCACGACACAAATATTTTAACGTAAAGATGACGAAAGCAGTACTTACTTCATACTTGTTGATGTTTATTGTCTACAAGATTATTCTACGAAAGAACTTCCTAATTCACCGTGATTATGTTTTTTTGGTTTTGTGACCTAATCATTAAGGTTGCATGAAAGTCAAATTAAATATTGTATGCACTTGCACATCGTGAGGAAACCTGAACTTATAGTTGGTTTATTATAAGTCTGCGATCCCAGGGTACTTTACTGAAATTTATTTATTGTCCTTCAGGTAGATTAATATAAAAGGGCACGTATTTTTCTTTTGATACGTAAACATAAAGTGACGACAATATAATGCGTTGAAATATCGTTGGACGACAAACCGCTAGTACACTTTATTGACTTTATACTGCCTTAGTGACGTCACAAGCCCCCTTTCCTAAACTATGAAGCGCTTTAACTCTGTCAGTTTTTATTGATTCGGTAAAGCAAAAAAATACATGTCCAATATTATTTGATAATCTCACTGACGGACTAAATATAATTATCATTTTTCTACCCAGGAAACAGCCCTAGGCATTCCAGTGAGAGGATAAACGAATAAAAAAATTGTATCTAACTGAAGGCAATCATTTTACACATATTATTCCACCTTTATCACCCTCATCGGGTTCGGTTGTATAATACCTAATCGGACTTCGGACTGATTTTCAAACAGTCATCATCAGTAAGTAGAATTTCCTTGCAAGATATATGCCTCTGCAATCATTATTTACGTAACTCAACTTCCACCATCCAGCTGCAACCTTGTTCCTTCACCTATCGGAACGGGAACGGACTAGGGACAAACACTATCCGTCCTATCCATCTTATTTCTGCCGTTCGCTTTCTCCAAAATAATACCTATCATCATCTTCACCATTTCAGCCGAAAACCGCTACTGCTCTGCTGAATATAGACCTCCTCCAAATGTCGCAACCGACCCATTGTGTTCGTCTTGCATCCAGCGGATACATGGCATCCTAAAGAAAGCTATGCTCACCTTCAATTGTTCAGGAGCAGTCTCCTTCTTCAGCTGCAGCAGTTTCCTAGCGAACCGCATGACAGCGCGTCTCTTGCGACCCTGTCCCGAGTTGGAGATGGACTTGACCTTCCTCAGCATGCGCCGTCCGTAGAACAGCATCTTGTCTCGTTTGCGGAACCTCTTTACAGGATCCCCTAACGCTCCGGCACCGCCTATGGCACCGGCCAGTTCTGGAAGAAGATCCAGTTTAGAATATGGCTGTTTTTGAGACGGCAACTGGGGTGGGTTTTAATAGTGATCTTTGATTATGAGCAGAGGATTACGGTATGGTGATAGAATATCATAATGGGAAAAAAAATGCTGTTTTCTTTTAATTAGTATTGTTTTATCGATTCGATAGGACTAAGTAAGAATCGTAGCAAACGGCGTTCTATTTTTTACCTATAGCACGGGATCCCAGCGCGAACAAAGAAAATTTGTTCAAATAAATGACACTAGATGGCGCAATATGCATCGATACTTTATTGAATTGTGTGTAAAATTAACATTTTCTAGAATTGACCATAAAATTTGTATGTTCTTTTTTAATCAACTCTCATAAGCACAAAATAGTGGAATATCGGGCTCTTAATTCACATTTCAAAGATTATTTGAACGGCATATTTAAAATTGATTCCAATAAATGGCGCGGTTTTAAATTCCTGAGGCATGCCACTCGATTTTTTAAATTTGTATTGTAACTCATTTTGGTATAGTGAAACTATAAAAACTTGCAAAAAAATATTATAAAACAAATCGTCACTGTATTTATAGGATAAAATAAGTCACGAACCGAGAAAACCCTTTTACTTGCAAGTCGCTGCTAACACCATCTACAGCCGGGTAACGGAACGAACGCGATCGAAGTAGGTACTTATAAAAATAATCATCTTAATCAGACGAAAAACACTAGTTACGTCGGCACGGTTTCTTTGTACGGGATGAGGCATCTGTATACTAGTATTATATTATCTGTGTCCATAGGAAAAAGTAGTAAATTTGTGTAGGTGTAGCTGAAGGATTATCGACTTAGATATGGTATTCAAAGGTGGACAAAGTGTTTTTGCACTTTAGAAATGGATGCCGATCTTGTCTTTGGTGTCTTGTATGAATATCAAGTGAATTACCTTTTGACCTCCATCTTCTGTAATAGTAGAAAAATACGACTACTAGGGATACGAGAAGACAACCGCAAATCGACCACAGCAACTGTGAACAAATATAAAATTTGTTATAATACACATAAGATTCAAATCACAACACGTGCACCTGATTAGAGGTTGACTACTAATTAAAAAATATTTATATATGTAAAGAAAAACACTGTCAATGTCACATTTATTGTGAAAAAAGCAAAGAGAAGTGATAAGTGTCGGAAAAACTGTAATGGAAAAGGATAATTTATTTTCATAAAGAAACTCAAAAATTTTTTTGACCTCCCGTTGTATGATAAAATTTCTCAATGACACTTCGCTTATACACAGAATGAATGAACACCTGTATCTTTTATACACATAACCTTACTTACATTATAAATATTAACTAAGTAAACAGATGAAACCTTCATACACTGTTTGTTAATTTATTTGGCAAGTAACACATCAATTTATCCTTGAATGAGACGTGTGAAAACTTCGTAGGTGTTGAATTTTTAATGGCATTATTCTGGTTGTATAATGTCATTTATAGCCCAGTAGAAAATGACACTAAAAAAGTTAATTCAAAAAATCTAAAAACCCGACTGCTTGAAAGGCGAACTAAAAAGACGTTAACAAGGAGAAAATCATGCTGTGCAGTCGGAGGATACATCTGGTTTTCGTCAGCCAGCTCGCGAATATGTATCCTTCGCTTTTCAAGCAGTCGGGTTTTTAGATTTATTCAAACTTTTTTTATTTATAACATTTTAGTATTGTTTTTCGAATTAGGTACATTTAAACATATAAGTGTTATATATGTTTGAAATCACCTCTTAAAACCCTTTACTTTGATACCCCACACGACGGGATTGGAAGGAAAACATATTTGGGCCCGCACAATATGGCGCCCAAAACCGCCATTTTCCTATTTTCCAATTTTAATGTAGCCAGTGACACTCGCAGGGTTAAGACAAATTGATTGACGTAAGAATCATCAAAATCGGCCAACGGTCTCTAGAAGGCCACATAGGAACAAACATACATACATACATAGACTGATAAACACATTACCCTCCTTCGGCAGTCGGGTAAAAAGGCTAAAATCGCAATGCATGATGTAGTTCTGGATTAGAAGTATGTTCTATGGACCAGTTAGGTGCGAGTTGGAGCGATTTTGCCAATATCTTGATCCGGATGGGATCAAAACTAAAAATTAACAACTTTCGGGAAAATAGACCATCTTTAAAGGGCTTAGCTTGGCCCCTACATTGTCTATAGAGCTGCGCTGCTAATTTTTAACTTTTGATGCTATATTAATGAGAAAAAAGATATCTATCGATCTGTCTATACGAATTTTCAATACCTTGAATAGTTTGGAAATACGCATACACAGATTGATAAATATTTTTTTTTCATTACTATAGCATCAAAAGTTAATTCAAAAAATCAAAAAACCCGCCTGCTTTTAGCGTACTAAAAAGACGTAAACAAGAAGAAAATCTTGTTATGCAGTCGGAGGATACATATTCGCGAGCTGGCTGACTTACGAGATTTTTAGAATTAACTTTTTTATTTATAACTTTTTAGTTAACATATTTTTTCGAATAAGGTACATTTAAACATATAAGTGTTATATATTTTTGAAATCCCCTCTAAAAACCCTTAATTTTGTTACCCCACTCGATGGGTATGGAAATTGACCAGATGTCGTATAACAGCATTTTATATAAACCACGGCAGTGCGGTTGGGCTTGAATTGTTGCAAATTTAATGAACTTTAAAAATGTACCAAGCTTTTCAGCCCAGCTCTCAGGCAAGTACACGCACTGACGCAACCCTGCATCCCTTCTTAAATTTGCAGACTATGATTTTGAGGTGTGGTGGAGCTGGCTCTTTAGTATAGTCCTCGCCAAACTTCTTGGCCGCCCTGAAGTTGGTTTACCGGAAGCACGAGCCACGAAACGGTGCTGTTTTTGTTTTGTATTGCAACAAATAACTTTCTTTTCCGAAGTCGGTGTCGAAAAACGGAAAACAATAGGTACCAAAGACACCGACTTTGGAAAAAGAAAGTTATTTATCGCTTGGTAGTGTTTTGTTTTGGAAGTCGGTATGTTTTTTTTGTAAAAATGTTTTTATTCATATATTTTTTTCTGCCAAGATCTTGTACCGAACAAGGTCTGACGATCCCTAGAGATAGGTATTTAATATTCTAATCTAATATGGTACGACCTTTTAGACAACATCTTTACATACGATTTATCAAAGACCGCGATAAAATTGTGTCAAACCACACGGCCTTGAGATTTGTTACTATTTTTGCAACTTTTAACTAGTTGTTGACATTGAACTAACGTGAACGTGAGATTAACATAGAGAAGAATATTCATATATTCACGCTGGTTTCGTAGTGTGGGATAAACAATAAGTGGGGTATTGGAGGCGTGGAGCGATAGTAAACAAGATCGTTTAGCAGTGAGCCGCGAAAGTTGCGTCACATTGTAATGAAAACATAAACACATAATAATATATTGTCATATTATTATTATAATTATGTCATTAAACTATCACTATGCTACTATAATCTTTAATCAAATCTATTAAGTACTAGCTTCTGCCAGCGGCTTCGCCCGCGTGATTGTCGAAAATTGTCCCGAGGGTACATATTTCCGGGATAAAAAGTACCCTATGTGCTATTCCTGACTATAATCTATCCCTGTGCCAAATTTCATCCAGTTCCGTTCAGCAGTTTTTGCGTGAAAGAGTAACAAACATACATACATCCATCCTCACAAACTTTCGCATATAACTAAGCGGGCGTCCCTGAATTGACAATATGGGAGTGTCAAATCTATCTATATCTATACTAATGTTATAAAGAGGAAAGATTTGTATTTTTGTATGTAACGAATAAATATAACAAGTACTGGACCGATTTCAAAACATCTTAAACCGTTGGGAAGCTACGCTATCCCCGGGTGACATAGGCTACTTTTTATCCCGGTATTCCCACGGGAACGGACACTACGCGGGTGAAACCGCGAGGCGTCCGCTAGTATAATAATACTTTATTATCAAAGTTTGACAAGTCTAAAATACTAAGTACGTAAGACTTTACCAAAAGTAAAGTAGCGTAAGTGATGAAAAATATTTTCACCACAAAAACGACCGTTTTTGAACTGTTTATCTAGAAGGAAGTGACTAATTTTCCTTAAAACTCCAGCTCTATCACCAGGTAAATTAATAGCACTTATTGGGTTCAAAATAATATACCTAAATTAAATCGTAGATTATTTCAATACTTTTTTACGCAGTTCCTTGTACAAAATATTAAATTAAATTGCAGATAAACCCTAATAATTGAAGATGTAATGGTAAATAATGTTTTTTCAACATAAAGAGACCGTACAATAATATAAAGTATACAAACAAGCAAATTATCATTACACTCACGCGATACTGTTTGTCTCCCAGCTGGGCAGTTAAAATGACGCACACACATGCCACAAAGAACACCATAGTCAGTCACTTTATAATACAAACATTCTGTTTAAAAAACTAAAAAAAAAATATCACGCACTTAGTATTTATTCTGAAATTCATACACAATTTTTTTTTCGTCCTTGTAATACACTTTTAGGAGTATTTGTCCTTAAAATCCAACACGATTCTATTTTTTTATGTCCTACAAATATTTACTATTATATTACGCTTTATTCAATTAATAAGACACTTTTATTTAAGAGTATTTTCTCCTGAAAAGGCCGCACTATATATTTTTTTTAATAATTACGCACTAATACGTCCGTCTACTAGACAGAATGGATCCACTAATCGCGAGTTTGTAAACAAGTTTAGTCCTTGCGTGCGACTTTTTATTTCTGTCGCAAGCGCAGCTACGGCGCGACCATCCGCGTTGCAACACACGCCTTTATTAGACGTTTATGCTTCGTACTAACAGCTGATAGTGACTGATGTCGAATTGTGAATAAGTTTCCGGCATTTATTATCTACGCGCTGTGACCGCATTGAAACCACAGACCAAACCGTATCACTGTTTACCACGCACTATCCAATTTTGTATTGCAAATGCGACTATTTAGCAACGCGCGTCAGCTGTTTCTAGGTAAACAAAATTACAACGGAAAGGTCTAATTTCTGCAAAATCAGCGTGTGTTGTAAGCTAGTGTGCTATTGTCTAATCGCAGATTACGAGTGCTTCATGCTTACCAGTTTACCACTTGTGACTTTCAATATGTGATAATAAGGCGGTTCAAAGTTGGAACAAAACAATGATTCACAAGTTCAAAGACAAAGGGAGTGTATCTTTACTACTAATAACTTGGTTGAGTAAGCAGGAGATAGCAACACCCAGGGCGATATTCAGACATAAATAAATCAAACTTTGAGGTATATAAAAAAGGAGACTTCAAATTATAAAAAAAAAACAAAAAACCCGACTGCTTAAAAAGCAAACTAAAAAGACGGAAACAAGAAGAAAATCATGCTGTGCAGTCGGAGGATACATATTCGCGAGCTGGCGGACCAAAACCAGATGTATCCTCCGACTGCACAGCATGCTTTTCATCTTGTTTACGTCTTTTTAGTTTGCTTTTTAAGCAGTCGGGTTTTTTGATGTTTTTATAAACTTTTTTTATTTACAACATTTTAGTTATTTTTTTTAGAATTAGGAACATTTAAACATATAAGTGTTATTTATTTTTGAAATCGCCTCTTAAAACCCTATATTTTGATACCCCACACGATGGGTTTGGAAGAAATTTTTTTTTTCCTTTCACAAAATGGCGCCCAAAATTCACCATTTTTTTATTTCCAATTTTAATGTAGCCAGTGACAATCGCAGGATTAAAACGAATCGATTGACGTAAGAATCATCAAAACGGCCAACCCGTTTGGTCTCTAGAACGCCACATAGGAACAAACATACATACATACATAGACTGATAAACACATTACCCTCCTTCGGCAGTCGGGTAAAAAGGAGGCGGTTTCTCAATTCGATCGTATATTTTTTTTTGTGTGTTCGCGGGTAACATCGTCGATAATGAACCGATTTTGACGATTCTTTTTTTGTTGGAAAGGAGATATCCCAAGGGTGGTTCCACAGGATCTGATGATGGCATCCCACTGGAACTCCTTAATGCCAAGTATGTCACGGGTATAAATAAGATATATCGAATAGCTAACCGACTATTATGAAGCAAATACTTATAAATAAATGGTACTGAAGAAATAATAACATCGAGCTAATCTGATGATGAAGCCGGTAGGTAGGCATTGGAACTCAGAAATATAACAATGGATCCTAGTCGTGTTTGGGCTTATTGGAATCGTCATGAGATTTACTTTGGCTAAAAATTATTTTCATGGTATATTTTTTTCAAACTAAAAAGAGATAAATAAAAAACTTTCTAACAAAAATATCAAACCGACTTCCAAAATAAAACACTACAAAGCGAAAAATAACTTTCTTTTCCGAAGTCGGTGTCGAAAACGGAAAAACAATAGGTACCAAAGACACCGACTTCGGAAAAGAAATTACATTATACTAAAAAAGAGATACCGACAAACATTCATACCAAAATTATAAATGCGAAATTAACTCTGTCTGTTTGTATTGTGTAGTGTTTGGAGAAGAACATAGGGTCCTTTTTCCCAAGGCCACATACTCCCCTTGGGCAAATTTGCGAGACTCACGCGGGCATAGCCCGTGGTAAAACCTAGTAAATATATGATTCTTGCTCGCCTATGATACGATAATAAACTATTCAATCTCAAATACCTATTAAGTCTTACTCATTTGTTGTTGTTTTTACTGCAAATTATTTCGCTTAAGGACATGCGCCTGCGCAGGCAAACTTGTTTTTCCGGAGGTGTGTCAGTCCAAAAACTCTTAACTCATTCTGCGTCGTCACATTAGATATTTTATTCATTGCTTTCAAGGTCGACTAAATAAATAAAAACTTGTGCAAATAAGTTGATCAATTGGACAGTCACGACTCACGGCCTTGGTTCAGGAGCTGACTTGAAAATGCAGCATTTAGCGATTAGTACGTTCTAATTTATTGATAAGAGGGTTTAATTTATTCTAAAGGAGTTTCCGGGGCTACCGAAGATTATGATGACCTCAAGGAGTTATTAATACGTATTTAATTTAAAAAAAAATAATATCATTTACTTTATTTTGCGCATTGCCTTAGACGTCGTAAAGGATAAATCTACCGCAGGTTAAATTTGTGCCCGTAAAAAAATTTTGTATGGTTCTAGCAGCCTAATTGCGTAAGTGAATTCGGCAAGGCAAAGGGTTTCGACGCCATTAATCGACCATTCACATGCGAGATGTAAGCCGCGATGTGGATTTATTAACCGAATTCACTTACGCAATTAGACTGCAGGACTTCCAGGTCTCTCTATCATATCTTATCTTATTGAGGGGCCGAGAAATATCTCGGACACTTCGACCCATTGGGATCTATTGTGGTCCCCTAGATAACTTACTCCTCCCCAATCTCGTTGAAAACTGTTTTTATGAGTTTTACAACGAGACTAGGAGATATGAGCCTATAGTCTTCTGGTTTTGGATATCCAACCCCTAGTAGACCCATTCGCTTATTAGCCAGTGCATCGCATGTGCACAGAAGGTGCTCCATGTGTTCCGTATGTTCCCCACACAACCTGCACATTGGTGTCGCGGTTAGACCCATCTTCATGAGCATGTCGTTGGTTCCAAAGTGCCCAGTAAAGGCCCCTAGCAGGTAGCGGATTTGCCCCCTGCTCATGTTCCAAATGCATTCCCGGGCTTTGAACGTAGAGCCTAGGAATTTCTTGGAGTGTTGCAGACCGGTATTAGACAGCCAATAAGTTCGTTATCTGTGATATGCAAACTCCCTAAATGCGGCTTTTACGAGACACGTCGAAATGCCTACACATGGTTCTGGACCCACAAAGTCATTTGCTGAGCCCTCTCTTGCCAGTTCATCAGCCACTTCGGTCAGGTCTCTCTATGGTACAGTATTCGAGTTTCAGAAAAAGGAGAAATCTTTTCTATCCAAATGTATACCAAACCAAATACCATACCAATTTTATAAGTCCCGTATTCAATTAAATTATAATATCATTCGGTACTTTATTGCTGCAGAAGAAAATTCTATGACAATGTATTGGATTGCATACGGCAAATACTTGCCAGTTGATAGAAGGAATGTTGAATGAAGTCCTCACAAGCAAAATCTTACGAGCATAAACTACCATGATGCCTGATACCACACCATCACGGCTGTATATCCCGAAATGATAAGCAGAAATAGCATTTGTTCAAAAATTCTGTGAACTCAAAACACGATTGTCAATTTTCACAATGACGAGAATCTCATGCGAACACGCTTTGCGATAACATCAACAATATCAACATTAGTATGACGTGAACTCAAAATACAATGTTCGCACTGTCCCTCGTTACTGATATTGTTTTACGCAAATTGGAGCATAATATGTATGCTTATCATACGTTTTATTTCGTTTGCGATTAGATATTGTCGAATCAAGTGCGTATAAGAATATATAGGTCACTTCAGGTCTGTTGGGGGCCATGATATTTACTTATTTCTTCTAGAGAACTGGGTATATCGCCAAATTTATTGAGATTCAAAACCGGGAGGGAGACAGGTTCAAATCCCACTGCACTATCGAAGAGAACCCAACCCATTAGTATGCATGCCATACCCAGTTTGTGAGTCCTCCAGAACCACCCCAAAAGGCATGGCAGTTCTTCTTCACCCTTGGTTTGAACTGTCCTTGTAAAGGTGACTGCTTAAACAACTTAAAGCAGTTCAGAACTCCAGAAGAATAAAAGTCCTTTGTTTAGATACATTTGCCTGATGATTACACTGAGACCCCTACCTGCCACTGTTGCAATAGAATTGGGAAAAAACTTTTTTACAAAAAAATATAACCGACTTCCAAATAAAAACACACTAAGAACTGAAATGGTTTAAACAAAACAGATATACGATTGCAGCAATCCCAATATTTGCCGTCATTTATTGAAGAGTTCTGTTGTATATCTTCGAAGTTCTTCATTAGATCTTTACTAAATTTAAATGAGACTATTTCGGAATAAACTTCTGAACAAAAAATAATATAATAAAAAAAATATATATCATTTGAAATTTTGTATGTGGTTTTTTTTTTTGAGTTTTGTAAATCCGTTTATATATGTCGGCGTTCCGAACAAACATACAAAAAAAGAAGATTGCCGAATTGATACTTCCTCTTTTTTGGGAAGACGGTTAAAAAAATTTTTTATTATAAAAATCAAAAAACCCGACTGCTTGAAAAGCGAACTAAAAAGTCGTAAACAAGGAGAAAATCATGCTGTGCTGTCGGAGGATACATCTACGCGAGCTGGCTGACCAAAACCAGACGTATCCTCCGACTGGTTTACTGGTTTCGGACACGATAGGTTTGGAAGAAAATAAAATTTTGGGCTCCCACAATATGGCGCCCAAGAACCGCTATTTTCCTACTTGCCAATTTTCATGTAGCCAGTGACACTCGCGGGGTTAAGACGAATCGATTGACGTAAGAACCATCAAAATCGGCCCACGCATTTGGTCTCTAGAACGCCACATAGGAACAAACATACATACATACATACATACTTACATACATAGACTGATAAACACATTACCCTCCTTCGGCAGTCGGGTAAAAATAGACACTGATTGTAATTAGAACAACAAGAACCAGCGACGCGGTAGACAGAGAAGGAGATGACGTGACGAGTTACGACTCTTATCTGATAGAAGAAATAGATGGAAGAAATTTATTCTTAGTGTCATAATAATAATCAAGTTATTTTATTTAGAAAATTCAGCATTTAAGCTAAAAGCCTTGTTATCTGGCGTAGCAACAAATGGTTTGCATAAATGTTATGTATGACTTTATGACTAATGCTTTATTGACCAAGAGTGCAATGTCCTACAGCAGGGGTCAAACTCACAGAAGCGTGTCGCGAACTCGCAAAATGCATTGTTAAAGGACGAAACAAAGCCAAAATAAATTATATGTAGTGGCTGGTTTCCTAGCATAATATAACATTTCATATCAAAATTTAAATACCTAGCAAACAGACCACGACAAACGTCTCTGGACGCGCACTCCAACCCACCCACCACCGCAGGATAGCGGGCGAAGAGAAAAAGATATATCCTACTATCCTACTAATATCCTACTATCCTACTTCCTACTTAATATTATAAATGCGAAAGTTTGTGAGGATGTATGTTTGTTACTCTTTCACGCAAAAACTACTGAACGGATCTGGATGAAATTAGGCACAGAGATAGATTATAGTCAGGAATAGCACATAGGATACTTTTTATCCCGGGAATATGTAACCTCGCGACAATTATCGACATTTATGCGGGTGAAGCCGCTGGCAGAAGCTAGTAATATTATAAATGCGAAAGTTTGTGAGGATGGATGTATGTATGTTTGTTACTCTTTCACGCAAAAACTACTGAACGGATCTGGACGAAATTAGGCACAGAGATAGATTATAGTCAGGAATAGCACATAGGATACTTTTTATCCCGGAAATATGTACCCTGGGGACAATTTTCGACTTTCACGCGGGCGAAGCCGCTGGCAGAAGCTAGTATATATATATTCCTGTTTTTGATGAATCCTTTCCAAATTTCATTGAACAGAAAATACAAAATTTTAACGATGTATCGGAAAGACTTTTCAAAATTAACATGCATTCGGCCTACACACTTATCCGATATTGTTGCTTTGGACCAAAATTTACTTATAGCCTTCGCTCCTCTCATTTATGGAAACACCCACAACTTTTAGAAAAAGTAGACCAAATTATAAAGAACACACTTTCGTCTATCCTAAATGTGGCCTTGGACGACCGAGCATGGCAACAAGCCACGCTTCCGATTTACTTGGGCGGCCACGGCGTCCGCAAAATTTCCAGTATAAGTTTACCAGCGTTCCTCTCCTCGGTCTACGGTACTGATAAATTAACCAGGAACATCTTATCTTTCTCACTGGTTAATTTTGAGGTACAGTGTTTGACCGATGCGTTGAACGCTTGGTAAATGGCTTGTCCCAATACGGATCTGCCCGACAACCTGTCCTACCAGAAACGATGGGATGTGCCGCTCTGCAGTATTATACAGAATAATCTTATAAATACATCGTCTAGTACTGCTGAGCGTGCGCGTCTGCTGGCTGTGGGGTCGGGAGTCGGGTTTGTGGCTTCAAGCACTCCCGTCATCCACCAAAGGCACTATGATGGATGACTCTTCGTTTCGGCTCGCAACCTGCCTACGCTTAGGCGCACCTTGTGTTGCTCCACATCGGTGGCAATGTAGTGAAGCTGTCGGCAGCCTTGGGCACCATGGCCTGTCTTGTTGCAAGAGCGCAGCATAGCACGGCACGCCGCCGGCGTACCAGCTGTATTAGAACCTAACGGTTTGGTACGTGACGATGGGAAAAGACCAGATGGCATGACGTTGGTGCCAGGGAAGGTGGGTAGGCCTCTGGTGTGGGACGCAACCTGTGGCGACGCCCTTGCGCCATCTCATGTTTCTAGTTCGGCGGGCTGTGCTGGCGCTACTGCTGCGGCTGCTGAGGCCCTCAAGCGGCGCAAATACTGTAAGCTAATTGGTAATTACACTTTTGAGCGGTTTGGGGTCGAAACGCTTGGGCCATGGGGCCCGAGTGCACGTCTCCTTTTTAAGGAGATGTCTCGCCGACTGATCGACACTGTGCGTGACCAGAGGGCTGTATCTTTCTTTGCGCAAAGAATCAGCATTGCCATTCAACGTGGCAATGCTGCCAGTTTTCTGGGCACGTTCCCGGATGACAGCGATGTGGAGGAGTACTTCGACGCCTAAGTGTACCTTTCTTTTGTATATAGTGTAAGTAGTTAGTTTAAGTATAATTTTGTATAGTTTACTTTTGTTTAGTGTTTAAGTATATAAGTTCCTATGATTAGTTTTAAAGATAGCAAATAACGAAAAAAAAACCACAAAAGCAAACAAAATATATTGCAAAGATTTTAGTTTTTCTTGCAATTAGAACACAATTTTGGTCATAAAGAAGATGGCGTTCTGTCGTTTTGGACAAGAGTAACAGGCATGAGTTTGTGATGTATTGAGTTTGTATTTTTCTAATTTTTTTGTTAGTTAAGTAAATTGAGGTTCCAATTTGGAAGTATATTTCAAATAAAAAAACTGGCCAAGTGCGAGTCGGACTCGCGCACAAAGGGTTCCGTACCATTATAGCAAAAAACGTTTGTGGTATGGGAGCCCCTCTTAAATATTTATAATATAAATAAAAAATTTACATTCACCGGAATTGAAAACCTCCTTTTTAGAATTCCGTCCCCGAAGGCTCCAAACGGAGGCCTATTGCTGTAACTCGCGTGTCCGTCTGTCTGTCACACAGGTTTTACCGCCAAACGGTTAGAGCCACAGTCTTAAAATTTTCACTGTATAAGCATCTTGTTGACCCAAAGCCATACAAATTGTCAAAAAATATTTTTTTGTGTTTTTAAGGGTATCCCATACAGTTAAAGGTGGGCCTGAAATTAATTTGACCTACCCCATCGAGTTGAGTATCGTTGTTTAGAGCTCGTTGAGCAGATAAATAAAGTATTAAATGTTTTAAAAAATGTTGGCAAACAAAGGAATGAAAAGCCACCAAAGTCAGCTGTTTTTCATAATTACGTACCATTATTTTTTTAACATCCCATTGACCTATGAACTTGAAATTTGGTCATAATGTTTATGATTACATATACATTTTACTAACAAATACCACTATATATATATTTATAAATCAGATGATTTCTTTAAAATTCCCTCATTTTTATTATACATCAATTTAATTTTGCGGTTTGGTACCGAATCCTAAATATGCGTAGCCCGACACGCACTTGACCTGTTTTTTTATGCTACATAATTTATCTAGTTGTAGACACGCTTCGATTGATAATCTGTTGAACACAATCTACACTCTCGATAAAATCACCCGTCAAACAAAAAAAAAACGAAATCAAAATCGGTTCATCCGTTTAGGAGCCATGATGCCACAGACAAATACACAAACACACAGGTACACACGTCAACCTTATAACACCATTCTTTTTCCTTCGGGGTTAAAAATAGATGATAAGAGTTTTTATTCTATTAAAACCAATGAAATATCTCAGCAGGAAATCAATTTTTTTTGTCTTATCTCGCGCTAATAAGAATCATAGTGGCTTCACATGTACTTACTAAGATAAGCGAAAAGAAGTTGTTATATCAATTTACATTCAATTATCGTTATGAAACAGCATGAAATTGAATTAAGCTCACTTTACAGATTTCTTTGTATCAATTACTTTGATTAACACAATATAATGCATATGGCATTTCCTCAACATGACACTAGATTTTATTTAATCTTAGGATTAGTTTAAAGTTGTTTTGTTTTGTGTTCAGTGATTGTCCTATCCCTAATATCTCTTTGTAGGAACCCAAACCATAAATATTTTTTTTCATCCGTAATAATATTGAGGATCACCATAGATTTTTAATCAGAACATTGAAATTAAGGAGGTCAGTCAGTCAATATAGGTAAGAAAATAACCGCTGTTGTTATTTTCAAATGCAATATTGAACGATGTTGTACCTAACGTTATTATAACCAGCCTGTTACTGCAAAGCAAAGGGCAAAGGCCTCCTTTCACAGAGAAGGCACGAGCAATAATCACCACGTTTGCTCAATGCGGGTTGGCGATATCAAACTTATAAATTAACTATAAGTCCAGTTATAATATTATTCAATATTGTGTCTGTTCGAAATGCGTTATCAAGAAGTCTATATTTGTGAGTCAGCCTGATACAATTCTGTATAGCAGCTTCAATGGGTAATGAGACAAGCTAACGGGTAAAGGTCAGTTCTTTCTATGGTTGATGCCAATAAGAAAAAACCGGCCAAGTGCAAGTCGGACTCGTGCACTAAGGGTTCCGTACCATTATCGCAAAAAACGGCAAAAAAACACGTTTGTTGTATGGGAGCCCCACTTAAATATTTATTTTATTCTGTTTTTAGTATTTTTTGTTATCTGTGAAAATTTCAACTGTCTAGCTATCACGGCTTATGAGATACAGCCAGGTGACAGACGGACAGACAGACGGATCGTGGACTCTTAGTAATAGGGTCCCGTTTTTACCCTTTGGGTATGGAACCCTAAAAATACTTGGTTTGCTTTGTTTGTTTAATTCAATAGTGATCATGCTTTGCAGGGTATTTTCCTTTACAAATATATTGAAGCGAATTGAGTAAGTATGGGATTGTAGCAGATGATGTTCTGTAGTTTATGCCCAGGGGTGCTGGGAAGAACGCATGAGTTTGTGTATAGAAAGAATTAATAGACTAGCACTCTTCGCATGAATTTTATTAATTTTATCTATCGTATATATTGTCTTTTAGCTATCTATTGGAATGTTTATTAAAAGGTCAGTGCCATATTTTGATATTGTAACAAAAGACAGTCCATTTTTTATAGTTATCTCTATGATCTTTTAGCACATTGATTTGAGCATATCAATAATATTTCTTTTCGTAAAAATTATTGGGATGGCAAGACAGGCATCAGAGTGCACGAAATAAGCATCAAATCTAAGTATGACGAAAGACGAATAAAAGCAAAGATTTTTTTAATCAACTTGCTTGCTAATCATGTAAATAACTAATTAGGCAAAAAAGAGGAAGTTAACGCATTCATTATCTTTTATTAATTGATAACCGGACTATTTCCAAATCTATTCTTACAACGAAGACGATAACATTGGTTTCAAGGATACCGATTTCTATTCTTACAAGTCTTTAACCTTGAAACCTAACAAAATACTTCCGGTTTGACAATATTTTCACGTCGTAATTTTTTCAGATTAATATTCAATTTTATCACATACTTTTTATGCCAATAAGAAATTTGATAAAGTGAGATCCAAAAATCAATACTTACTTGGTTGTCTTGAAAATTGTTTGACCACTCGGACGTCCATGTTTTCACTGCAAACATGTTCGAATTGTCGTTTATATTGTTCAGCAGTCCTACCACGTCCATCTTCGTTATGTATATCGATTTTTATTCAACTCTATTCTAGAAATTCATCGCGATCGATTCTAAGAAACAATCAGCTGTTTGACAAATAAATAACAAAAATTGGAGCGGGGAATGCGGAGCGGGACACGGGGAGGGAATATACCATAGACAATCGCAATCGCATGGCAATCCGAAATTCATAAATGAACGAGTCGGCATCACATCACAGACACCAAATTATTATAAAAACAAAAACCCGACTATTAAAAATTATAAACTGAAAACAAGTACTAAATAATTTATACATTAAATATTATGAGATGCTGCAGGTGGGGCCAAATAAAACTTATAGAAAAACCTTAGATAAAGTGCCTATAGATTAAGCCTTAAAATGAGCTTGATTGATAGAGCGAGATGGCCAATTGGCAGCTCCATGTAAATAATAAGGACAAAAGATTATTTTTGTCTTTGTCACCGTGGCCGGTTTCTGATATTTGTCAAACTCTAATATAATGGCAGGTTTGACAAACAAACTCGGTTTTGTTTGATTTTCTTTGATTTCGTGGTATTATGTGTTAATTGAGACAAGGAATTTGGGTTATTTGTAGATAATAAGTGTCAGTGCGATGGTGGGTTGTAGTGTTCTTGTTCTTGTTGTAACACCAGACAGAACTAACTATTGCTGTCTCATGTACGGCCACGCCAGAGCTTAATCTATAGGTACTTTACAGCTTGGCCAGAAAGAGTAGAAAAAAATTGAGGTCGTCACTATCGTTTATATGGCATCATTTATACTATAACATAAATGAATTTGATACTTGAAGTATTTTTAAAGATACATCAGAATGGGAAAAATCGTTAAATCAGATGCTGAGTTTTTTTTTTTCTAACTGTTAAATAAAAAGCCTAGGAGAGTAAAAACATCTTTATTATAGTAACAATATATTTTCTAATCACTATCTAAATATTCTACACCCGACTCTATGCTTGGCTGTTGTTGCTAATTTGCCTTCGTTTTTATTGCCTTCGTTTATTTTGCGTCGAACAGTGCTTTCTGAGTTTCCTGTAATCAAAATAAAACATTAATGTAGAATGATGTGCGTGACTATCAAAAATTGCAGTCGCTCTATACAAAGTCACTGTGTCAAAGTACTTTCCCTATGTAAACATAATCTCTAAAATTAAATTAAATCCAAAAAAACTTCGATGATGTGGTATATTTTAAAGACCAAACCGACTTTAACTGTAACTTAGATCATGAACTATATTATACTATATTAACACCAGAACTAACTATTGCTGTCTCGTGTGCGGCCACGCCAGGGCTTGATCTATAGGTACTTTAACTAAGAAACCATCTATAGTTTTTCAGTTTTTCGTCCTTCTGCTTCGGCTTCGTTGTCTTTGGATGCCAATCATTCATTCTTTCATGCAAAATTCATTCAATCAATAGAGGAATTCTCACTCATCATTCGTTTTCGTCTGCCTTGCCTTCATTCAATCTTCATTCCGTTCACGAAATTGGTTGGAAAAGGGTAAAAGTTTGTGTCCGTTTCAATTTATTCGAGTTATCTAAGTACTATTCGAGTACTTCCTACTTTTTATTATTATCGCAGTGTTAACATAAATGTAAGTTTTGATTGTTACTGATAAGACGCGATTCTGTTTGATAAAGTGAAGATCGATCAAAATGGCGTCGCATAAAATCTTACACGTTACTTTTACGCATTCCAGATGTCTCGCTACCGAGAGTGGGATCTTTCGTGCAAGGTCTATGTAGGAAATCTCGGTACAAATGCATCAAAATATGAAATAGAGAAAGTATTCTCTAAATATGGTAATATAAGAAATGTATGGGTGGCCAGAAATCCGCCAGGATTTGCGTTTGTGGAATATGAAGATCCACGTGACGCTGAAGATGCCGTGCGAGGGTTGGACGGCACGTAAGTAATCGCTAAAACTCATTAAAACTTTTGGCTGCATAGGCCTACAAATATGTTACATTTAAGTTTAACCTGGTGTTTTAGCCGAATAAGTTCATGTCATCCGCCATTTTAGTTTCTCTTGACCCATTTAGTTAGTGGTGGTATTTATTGATGATTGCTACCCTTGCCAAATGAAAATGAGTGATTTTAGTTGTACTATTAATCTCTAAATACTTGGAATAACCGATAAATACCACATTCGTGAACATTCGAAACATCAGTCCGAAGCACCAATAAGTTTGTCATAGCACAACTTGCTTTTGACTTCAGATGTTTGTTTTTCCTTAATTACCCACTGAGCATCCAGTTTTTTTAACTGATTCAGTAACTTACGTATCTGGATACTAAATTCGCGTAGTTTCCGAAGTCGATTACAGCCTAACGGTTATTGCGTCGACTGCCGATCGATAGGTCGTGAGTTCAAATCTTGTCCTTCGTCGTTATTACTTTTCTGCACGCTCCTTAGATCCGTTCCACGTTCAATGTGAAACGCTTGAGTCATAAGTGTGCTAGAGCATGATACCTCCATACTGAGACTGAGATGTGATATCCTAAATGGATAGAACTTGTCTTGGAATGGGGAACATTTTTATTTTATTCGACAAAAATTACTTTTATGTGTATAGAGAATTTTTAATGGAGTGAGAAGAAATTTAATAGATTGGAAGATTCCTTTCAGTCTGTCTGCTCCTCCTCCAGGATAAATATTGGTTTTGATTTCAGCCCACACGTTTGGGCGCCATTTGTCGTGTTTATAATCGCATTAACGTAAACGTTCTCTATCAAATATTTGTATTCATGAAGAGGTTTCCCCTTACAGTACTTTCACAAGACGGCACTTATCCAGTTGCAATAAAAAATATGTTTACGTTAACGCGATGGAATACGGTTAAAAAGTCGCACTAAACTCAAATTTATCTTTTTGCTCCTGGTTAAAATTTTCGTGACTGGTGTATATTTTCTTTCAGCAGATACAATTTGTACTGAGATTTTTTTATTATTATTTTAGTCGATGCTGTGGCACTCGCATTCGTGTTGAAATGTCCAATGGTCGCACTAGAAGAGATCGTCGATACTCCAGGTATGTACAATACAACTTATCCATTCTCTTTTTGGTGTTGTTTACCAATGTCTTTATTTTAAAACGAGGGGAAATAATAATGATTGTAAATGTGATAAAATCAATCCTTAACAATAAGTGCCTTTTATATTTGAACAGTTGCAATTGATCTTATTCTGAGTACTCATTAGTACTTATCGTAACAACAATGCACATTATCATTATTTCCCTCTAAAGAGTCTAAGCTACAATTAGCAGACTTAAAATTACATTTTTTGAGACTTGTCTGATGGCGCGACGAAATTTACGTGCCCAATATCGCATATGGACGCAACCATATGCGATATTGGGCACGTATTTTCTTTAGAAAATTTCTAGTACAAATCGGTCGGTTTGAACATTGAACGTACTTGTAATTTCGCTTAGTTATAATCGCTTATCGGTATAATATAAATCTAATCGCGTCGTTCCATCAGGAAGGTCGCTTACTTGCTTTTGACACAATTCTTATAACTTTAATATTAAGATGTTATTGTATTAATTAAATCAATAAAACAAGTATGTAGTTAAGTAAGTTGATCTGGAGATATTAAAAGTGGTGGGTGTTGGAACGTTTACAGGTCCATTTTATCAACCAACCACCAACACACCAACGACCTCACCACATGTCTTCACCACAACTACGGCTCGTTAACCAATCCGACATCCGCGAACGCCGCTCGCAACAACATCCCGCTCAACTTCTGCGATCGGCTCTTCAAACTTCTTCTGCGCGCAGCCGAAGTCTCCAACATCTGCGTCCCTATAACTTACCTCCTGACCGCCATCACCTAGTCCCCAACCGTAATCCGAACCTGGACTTGAATAAAATGCATTATAGAGGCCACACAGTATAGGAACCTACAAACATCCTGAATGTCATTGCAACTCCTAATGCTTCACCTGCTGCACACACCGTCGTCACCGTGGCACCGAGCTAGAATACAACCTAACGGCGATCGACCGTTACCGCAATTTTTCTTGAGACTTCCAATTAACGCCACCGTTCGACGGAAGATAACATTGAAAATCGCCTTCGCCTCAGTAAAATCCCTTCGGCCTCACAGCAGCCCCACAACGGCAACCTTCGCAGGCTCACCATGTCTCGGTACTTTTTAAATCCTATACTTAGAACCTTACCTTGCCTTTACTTAGAATTAGAGAGACGTCGTGTTGGCGCTTAAAGGTGTAGGTAACTAGGGATTTGTGTAATGTATATTGTAAATATTAAATGGGCCCCCTGTTAATTTTAAATACTAAATCATACAAGACCACACAGAAAAGTTGTCAATCCCACAAAGCGGTGAATAACTAAATTGTTTTGTTTACCAGAGGGATAGATTAAATTCAAGTGCTGTTAAATTGAAATTATCCTTGAGGTGTAGAAGTTGCACTGTGTTACTGAGTGGCGAGAGTGGACGTTGTCATGACATGGTTCTGTTGCTAGATCCCGCAGTCGCAGCCCTCGCAGGCGCTCGTACTCGCGTGGAAGGTCGGGCTCGCCTCGTCGTTCCCCATCAGTACGTCGCCGTTCGCCATCTGTACGGCGTTCAAGATCTCGCGACCGACGCAGTCGCTCTGACAGCAAGAGCAGGTAGGTACGTAAAGCCCAAAGAACATTTTATTTTTTTTTACGTTATTTTATTATTATTTATCCCTATTTGATTTTTACCCAAGCATTTTATTTTTTACCTGACTGCCCCGGGCCATTTCATAATTTAATTATTTTCCCTAATGTTTTATTAGCTAGTTCTTAAAAGGGGCTATTAACTATTTAATCCACGCACTTGAGTTCGCAATCAGCAATTAAAGTTCATTTAAATTAGAATGGAATGCTAATCGGATATTTTTATTGTTTTCAGAGTGTGAAGATCACCAGGCAGTTGAGGGTGTTATATAATTGGACACATTCTGTAATATAAGTGACGTGAAGTGCATAGAACGATTGTGTGTATGAATCTTTGTAGGTAACAAGTAATGTCCGACCGAAAAACTACTTTCAGCCAAAGCCATAACCGAATATTCGGCTCCTCTTCCAGTTTCGGCCGAAACCGAAACTTACGTAGTAACAGAAAAACAGATTTTCTTTCTATGCCAAACGATCATACTTATTCCTAAAGTAAAAGTTATCTGACGATTGAAAAATCTGTGCTTAATAAATCATGAAAAATTACTTAAGCAAAATCTATATTCAACGACTCCCATAAAACTTCAACTCATGGGATCTATAGTCAAAGTAATATCTAACATCAAATTTGTTCACCGAAGAAGTAAGCAGTGGTGCATACTTTGCCCATATTAGCCGGTTATATCAGTGCGTATGCCAGTTATGTATCAGTCCGACATTGAATTATTGCCCGTAAGCAAGCACAAACTTTGTTATCGATTTTGGAATCAAATTCTAACGGGACGTGAATTTCGGCCGAGCTGAATATTCGGTCACTTTTTGTCCGAAATGCTTTGATTCAGTTTCAACATTCGGTCGGACACCAGTTACATGGTAGGTTTTCTCATAAATTATGGTACAAGCAGCTTGATCATGTCGATTGTAATAGTAGTTGTTTTACTCGCTGTAATGTAAGGTTGTATATTTTAATTGCTGTAGGATACCTTACAAATTAATATTTGTTTCGGGATATTTACCATGTATATTTTGAATTTGATTGAGAGCTCGATATTTCGGCACCGTTACAAGCGCCATGATCACGAGAACTAAAGTCTTTGCGGGTGGGTGATATTTACGAGCTGACATATCTGTCTACCCTCTTCCTCACTCGTTTTTCACGCACGATGCCGCTACTACCAGAACTTTTCTCACTAGTTACTCGACACTGTTCACGACAGACGATGCTCACTGTATCCACTTTTGACACTCGTTCAGTAGTTTTACGACCTTTACATAGTTGAACCACTGGATTCCAGGCTCTCGACAATTGAAAACCGTCGTCCCTATTGAAGTTTCTGCACTTGGTTATTTCAATTGCTTCCCGTACCATTCTAGGTATGTAATGGCGTTCAGTCGAGATAACCTGTGGGTCATGTAAATCGATCCAGTGGTTTGGCCCTGATTCGAGAAGATGTTCTGCTATGGCCGATTTTTGGGGATCGTTATTTTTCACTGCCCTAATGTGTTCTTTGATTCGGCAAGCAACAGTTCGCTTCGTCTGTCCAATATATGATTGCCCACAACTGCAGATAATCTTATAAACTCCAGGCTTTTCCAAGGGAAAGTTATCTTTAGGCGAACGCAACATTTGAGGAAGAGGGTAGACAGATATGTCAGCTCGTAAATATCACCCACCCGCAAAGACTTTAGTTCTCGTGATCATGGCGCTTGTAACGGTGCCGAAATATCGAGCTCTCAATCAAATTCAAAATATACATGGTAAATATCCCGAAACAAATATTAATTCTAATGATTGTGACCATGTCAGCTTAAAAACTTATATACCTTACAAAGTTGTATAATTTTCTTGTATAAGACATACAAAATATTTTTAAGAAGACTTAATAAACATGGTATTTAAAAGCTAAAAGTATCGTTTTTTAATCATAAACACAACAACAAGCATGTATTCTCTATAAGGTTGGGCAGAGATCCTATTACACCCACTTTCATCCGTTATTTTTAATAATATTTTAATATAAACTACTTGTAAAAATACAGTTCTATAATGTACTAAAAATAGTGCATATCTTATAATAGGTATATAATATACTTTTAATTAAATGCAAAAAGGTGTATAAGTTAAAATACATCTATGAATAACAATAACACAAATTCTTAAAACAAATAAAGATCTAAAAGTCGAAATTTCACAAACATGTATAAAAAATTTGGTCTTCACTAGGATTAAATGTAAAGGAATGTCAGAAATTTATTGGTCGATACTGGAAGATAAGGCCTAATTCAATTTGGTTTTTACACTTACAGGTCTTTGCCGTCTAGCAGAGAAAAAGTCAAAGTATACACATGTACCAACTGCAACTAGCAATGTTCCTATTACATGATAAATATTTAAATTATTCTTAAAAACTATAGTAGAGATCAATAGAGAAGCGAACTTCCTCAAAGTTAGTATAAAAGTCACTGTTACGGAAGTTTCTTTGGTGGCTAATTCATGTACTGAATGTGTACAGTAGAACTGCGAGATAATGTTCAGTGCTATCAGTAGCCAAGCGTCTATTGGCAGATCTGATGACGTATCCATCAATTGGGATGATATTCCAAAGAATAAAGGCAATGGAATAGCATGTGTGTAGAACAGCATCTGTAAGAAATAAGGAAAATATCTTAAAAATACTGTTATGTTTTTATGGACATGAGAATGGGATGATATTATACTTCAATTTAAAACTGCAAGTTTCCAAATAATATTTCATTAATTTGGGGTCAAGCGGCATTAACCTTCTAAAGTGGATATAACTTGAATTGGGATGAAATTAATGTAATGAATTTTGAATTAAGTAACATGACATCAGTTGGGCATGTATTTTAGCACCAAATCCTATGTAGGTAATAATAAAACGCATGACAACAGTATTTATGCAATACATAATAAATATCTTGTTTATGTAATTGGAACAAAATATGTAATGTTTGCAATATAAAGATAAATTAAATTGCCCATTTTGTTCTATTGATAAGCTTCCTACATACATTAAAAGATAAAAATATAAGTACAACATGTTATCTAGCCAAATATCGTCTCATTAGTTCATTACATTTTGCCAGTCATTAGCATAATAGAATAGGTATCTACCTCCTAGCAACAGCCAAGCAGATAAACTTGATTTCTAATGGAAACTTTTTTGGTTTTATCCTGGTATGCCCACAGCTGGCCAAAGGCCTCCGCCTTCCCTGTATCTTTACAGACACTCTTCTTGCGCCACCACGAACCTACCATAATGGTGCGCGTCAAAGTCATCTCGCCGTCGCTGCTTCCTTAGCCGGCCTACGCGGCAAATATGTTATGAAGGATTTTCTATTTCTGTGTTATAGGTACTAACAACATGATAATTATGACATAAATCTTACCTCATTCGGATGTTTTCCATACCGTGAATACAACCTTTCCTGTTGAAGTCCCGTAAAGGCACCAGTTATCAACGTAACCAACAGTATAGTCACTCCAATGCACCAATATAGAAATGTTCCCTTGTTTTCCTCATCTGTAGGGGCTCCTCCGTACATGGCCAGTGCTACTCCCGCACTGATAAGTATTGAACCAATAGCGTTGTTTAGTTTTGGCATTTGTTTCTTGACACAACAATAGACTAGCATGCTGGCTGGCGAAGATGCTGACCTGAAAATAGATGATATAAAATTCATGGAAAATAGTTAAATTGCATGAAACTGCATTTGAATCGGAACTGTCAAGAGGAATTTGTCTCTAAAGGAGATGATAAATGAGATGTGTAAAGCCAGTATCAGTTTTTCCTTATTGCCCAATAAAATTATCAGTAATCGCTTTCATGGAAAAATAATGAATAATTGATGATAATACGTCACACCTGCATTCTCAGAAAATATACGCAGAGGTGACCTCTATTGTGAACCAACATTTCCTCTGTTATATTTAAAGATAAAGATAAATTTATTTGTTTAAACATTAAGATTTAAGATTAAGTTCTGTGTTATAAGGGTCAAACTATTGCCAGCAAGGGGGCACGATTCAAACTTGGGTCCAACGCCTTATTAGGATTTTTTGTTATGAATTTTGACCTGGGAATTGATCCTTATCTCAAGATCTTATTCTCAGGCACTTGTGAACAAGAAACGAAGAGAAGAACAAGACAATGATAATAAATTATAATTAAATTCCAAATTACCGTATGATCATATGCAGCGTGGAAGGCACATGCAAGGCATAGACATAATTATTGGCCACGGTAGTGATGAAGAAGAGAGTGACAAGCATTACATACTGCTTCAGAGGTATCTTGGGACCTACCTGAAAGAATATAAGATGATATACGTAAGTATGAAATATTTCACACATAAATGACCAAACAATAGTATATTAAAATAAATAAAGATCATGAGCATGAAAATAACAATTCTTATTAGATTCTTTCTAAATGACAACAACAATTGATGGATGTTTGTTTATAAAAAAACATTGTTTTCATTAATAAGTTATAGAATGCCTGTAGGATTATTCGGTTGTTCAGTGGGCACTTACATAAATCTATACCAAATTGATTCATACTTATTGATGCAATAATAGTAGCGAAAGTTTTATTACTCGGAACTAATTAAAACTTAATTTTCGTACAGTAGGTACCTTTAGCAACAAAGTGTTAATTTACTTCTTATTCAACTCTTACAAATTTAGTGAAAAAGTTTCTATAATGAGGGCAAAGTTAAAAAAAAATAATTCGAATTAATTTTGAACACTATAAAAGGAGATGAGTTAGTCACAAATCACAGCAATTTTGCCGGAGCAAGAATAAATTAACACAAAAGGAAAATAACAAAAATAAACACGATGAGAAACAAACTGACGTAATTATTTCCATGTAAATGACTCACCTTTCCAAACTTTGTAGTAACTACGAATCCGTATAGAGTAATAAAGAAGAATTGTAGAAATGTAACTAAATTAGCGCTACTCGGCCTCCTTGCCATAAGAATTTCCATAAGAAATGCGCTGGAGCAACATCCTACAAACACATTCACTGTTGTCGAGACACCCATGTTTTATTCTAACTTGTTCTTATGTCATAACTCTCATAAAGTTGCGTTAAAATGTTTATTATTAACTTCCTAATAGAATCACATTGATTTTTTTTGTTAAAAGCAATAACTGTATTACAGAATTTATATTTTTCCCGGCGCCCGCGCACCCAACTTGACACTTCAAACTTTTGTTGACACTGCCTCTGACTGACGTTCACGTCATCACGTGGACACGTGATTCACGCGTGTGTGATGAGACGTGCGGCACCTTAGATAAAGTAGGTATAGATTAAGCCTTAAAATGACCTTGATTGATAGAGCGAGATGGCTAATTGGCAGCTCCATGTAAATGATAAGGACAAAAGATTATTTTTTGTCTTTGTCACCGTGGCCGGTTTCTGTCGTTTGTCAAACTCTAATACAATGGCAGGTTTGACAAACAAACTCGGTTTTGTTTGATTTTCTATGATTTCGTGGTATTATGTGTTAATTGAGACAAGGAATTTGGGTTATTTATAGATAATAAGTGTCAGTGCGATGGTGGGTTGTAGTGTTCTTGTGCTTGTTGTAACACCAGAACTAACTATTGCTGTCTCATGTGCGGCCACGCCAGTGCTTAATCTATACCTACTTTATCTAAGTGCGGCACGTACTACAATCTGTCAAAGTGGGTTAGGGTTGCCAATCCTACAGTTTTCAAGTAGCCAAAATAGTTCCAAGTTGATAACATTGGTCACAGCGGTTGTACTCTGGGGCGAGACCGAGACATGTGCCGCACACAAACTGTCTTTAGTCGTTAAAATCAGTTATTATTTTGATAATTACATTGCATTGGAAAGCCAAGTTATCAAGTTACTACAGGAGGAAGAAGAATAGTCGATGATATGGTATTACAGCTTGGCAAAAAAGAGTGTGGAATAAATGAGGTCGCCACTATCGCACCTGTATACCCCGAAATACTATGGCTCAACAGTTTTTGATACTTTTTATTAAATTTTTAGTTACTCTAACTACTCTTAGTACTAATAGGTAACAATAGGCAAGTAATAGGTAGGTTATTTTAGTTAACTAGTTAGTTTTATTTTTAGTTCCAACTGTCACCGCGTCAGACTTTTTTTTGCCAAGCTGTATATTACCTAATATTATTATACGATGATAGTCAACAATTATAAATAAATAGATCCTAAATGGCCAATGGGGCCGAAAAGGTCTGGAATGGCGACCGCGAACCAGAAGACGATGCGTTGGAAGGCCCCCCCCTAGTTGGACCGATGTCCTGGTTAAGGATGCAGGAAGGCGCTGGATGCGAGGCGCACGGGATCGGTCAATGTGACGACGCCTGGGGGTTTTGCTCTCAAATGAAATGTATAGATTTAGAACCATTTTATCGGTTTAAAATAATGTAAATCCGAACACGCGTTTACGAGATATTCTCTAATCAGTAGCGAAGCGCGCACGCGCCATGCCGCGCCTTAGAACTTATCAACTATCATGGAATCGGACGGCGACGTCAGGCCACCACAGGTTTCATCGGATGCGACGACGGTTCCCACGGCCTGTCAGCCTAGCCTCGCGCGATCTGACCTGTGGTAAATCAGACCGTGGGACCGCGGCATCACACTGCACCGCCACTAAAATTAAATAGGATCCATTTGTCTACTTAAATCACGTGGGTGCTCTAGGAGCTCGTGGCTAAGAAATAACAGCCGTTAAGCTTAATCCTCATAGTTAAGCAACGTTTGCTAAAGTAGTTCCGTGGAAGGGTGATCGACCATAAGGTACCAGTCTAGAACTGGTTGAGGAGTACAGATAGGCAGTCGCTCTATGTAAAATACTGGTACACAGCTGCATTGGATAAAACCTGGTGAGACTGGACCCCTCCCCCGCAACATATTTAGTTTAGAAATACTTTTTACTCAATTTGTTTTAACTGAGCATTAAAAACACAGTGAAGAATCAAAATTTCGGCACAAAAATCTAATCTCTGCGCTGGGGACTTTTCACAACAGCAATGACATCCCGAAGTATTCCTAGAGTTGCCAATGTTTTCATGATTAGATTAAGTAGGATTGGTAGAATTCAAACTAAAATCAAATATTATTTTTGTAGTCAGTGTCTTACTCGGAGGAATTCGAAGACGTAGTTATTAGCAAAAAAAAAATGTTTTTGCAAGAATAATTACATAGCATTAACATTTACGGTCAATAGCTTTTCGAAAATACCGCTGTAGTTGGACATTAATAAGTTAAATAAATATGACAATACTTTGCATTTGATAATAAACTGTATCGTTGATATCCTCTTGTTGAATAAACTTCTGTGAAATCGGTGAATCCCGATGTATGTCATTTGCTCCTGAGTCATGAGGATGTTATGAAGAGGTACTTCACAGTGCTGATTTCTATTTCAACATTTACAACATAAAGCCGTTGAGGACTCGTTATACTGTCGTATTCCCATGTTTATTTATTCAGTACTTGCGTTTTGTTTGTGACATTAATTCAACATATTTTTTGTCCCCATTTAGCGCGTCACCGACCATAGAAAGAGGGCACCGAATGAACGCGGTAGACTGTATACCTCATAAGCTTCTTCCTTCATCTGCTCATAGTCTGAAAGACTGATCACAAGATTAAACCGAAAAAATAGACTGTTTGTTTTTAAAAAAAAAACGTTGCCCTACACTGGAAATTTCTTCCTGTGTCGTAGGTGCATTTACAAACATATAAACTCACATACACAACACCCAGAGCCGGAACAAATATCAGTAGGTCGTACAATTTTTTTTTATCTCTAACTTCTCTGTAGCAGTCCTGAGTCCAGGTTTGTGGCCCGTTGATGTCAATAGACTCGCACCCTTACATGGGACATAAGGGTACACTTGTCGAAAATTCTTCCATACAAACGTAGTCTGGCTCAAAGATTACTATTATATACTGGTCTGGCTTTTACTCCACTGTTTGACGATGTACGTTCAAAATAAAAAATGATATCAATTTGTCTCATCATTATCTAGCCCTGAATGGAAGCAAAAAAGTAAAAATCTAAAATTACTTGAAAGTTATGAGCTTCGAAAGTTACATATTTCAACACTAATTTTAACGCTTCTTTGGGCGCAAATAAGTACCATCTTCTTACTTCTTTTCTTCTTCATGAAATCCAGACTCCCAAAGGTCTGTTTATAAAATTTCGCGCGCTCGTTTTCGTTCTAAATCATCATCCATTTCGCTACAAATATGCAAAAGTGTGTATTCGTACGCGAACTAGCTTCTTACTGCTCATAACTGCATCTATCTGTTCCACACGTGTTGTCGGTTGATACAGCATGCATTTTAACCCCGCGCACAAAATAGTTCGTGCCGTCGACTAGTGTACCCTTAAACATTTAACTGGCGACATGGTAAGACCTTATCATGAAATTACCTACTATTTTCATTAACATTAGAAAACACCTGAATGAACGTCAAAATATTTTATACAGGGAGAGAGGCACCGACGACGACACTCGCCAACGACCTTGAGAAAACAAAATGCGCACTCGTTTCGCACCCGCGCGATCCAAAATTCAGTAGTTTTTTGTACTTGCCTTATTATTCTATAACTTTACAAAAAAGCCTAAAGGGCTTATTACACTACACGGTATTCATGGCCCTAAACCCGAATTTAGGGTCGTGTAATCACTGTTAGGATTTTAGGGTTCCCATAATTACGACCTTATTGACACGGAATGGTGGAGTGACCCGGTATTTAATTTGGGTTTAGGTTCCTGAAAACCGTGTAGTCTAATAAGCCCTTTATTCAGGGCCCTGAATACCGGGTCAT
This sequence comes from Anorthoa munda, assembly GCA_945859665.1. Classification (NCBI taxonomy): domain Eukaryota; kingdom Metazoa; phylum Arthropoda; class Insecta; order Lepidoptera; family Noctuidae; genus Anorthoa; species Anorthoa munda. The sequence continues at coordinate 4,781,992 of OX243893.1, forward strand.
TTCATTGTTTTGAGTCATTAAGGCCGATATTTTGGGCACCCTAAATACCTAACATTTATTACACCACCCTAATTTAGAGTCTAGGGACCTGAATGCCGTGTAGTGTAATAAGCCCTTTAGATCAAAATGTAGATAGTAAAATTGTCTTTGAGATGGTGAAAAAATTTCATTAAAAAAATTACGTCCGCCGCCCGGCGATTTTGATTTTGATGCGATTGTCGTATTTTGTCCGTGTTAGACACCTTTGAATATCTAGAAAATATTGAGTAGTTCAATAATAAAACTCAAAATTTTCTTAGATCAAATTATTAAGAAAATGGTCTACTATAACATATTTTTTTTCAAAAATTTGCGAGTAGCCGTTTAGACGTGATTCTCATTTTAAAATCAGCTGCTGAGGGGTATCTGCGCCTTAAGAAGCGACTAGTTCTGGGAAACGGCGCCGGCGGGTTGAGATGCAACTTGGGACTAAGAGAGGCCTTTGTCCATATGCGGTGTTCAGCGGTAGGCGCGTTAAAGGTAGCCTTTGAAAGCAAAAGTATGTCGTGGAAACTTCACCCACAGTACAGCTGGTATACAGCTGCAGGTCTTTCCACTGCCTGAGAGTCTAAATTCTGCTAAATAACATGAAATTACCCCGGCAATCTACCAGAGAGAGTTCATGCGTAGTTGAATGAAGTTGTACAGGCAAGCGGACCAGCAGATATCGACCCTTGCCGGTTGAGGAAGTACAAGCGTTTTGAGGTCAAACAAGATTGGATACTGAGGACTAGGAGTGGAGGCGATGGGGAGCGGAGTTGAGCGAACTGAACGACTGCCGCGTCGCAACAGCGTCAGTTCGTAATGGCGAACCGCCCAAACAAGCCTCGCGCCACAGCCGCCGATACCGGCCGAGTTGGTTAATCAACTATCAAGTCGGCAATTCCCAAACACTAGCATAGCAAGTCCGCCTCGCCGCGTTTAGCCGCGCGGACGTGTCGTCTCGCGCCAAAATGCTCGATTCGCTCCGATTTCACGCAACGAACGTTTAAACATTTTTAATTCTCGATCGCTTTTTAACTTTTACTTTTATTCTGTTCAAAATCAACAGTTTTTTAGTGCTGTGAGTGATAATAAATGTGTGGTGATTGTATTTTGTTGATTATTTCTTTTGAAACACAATGCAAACGGTTATGGTTTTTGAGTATTTGTTAAGCGTGTACGAAATTGCACTGCTGAGAAAATGTTGACAGGATTCCTAGTGTTTTGTGTGCTCGTTTCACTTATATTCCCGTCTGGTAAGATTATCTTTGATTTATTTCTTTCATTCTTTTATGAGCGACCTTCATTATTCAATGGATTGTTGTTATTGAGTGTATGTATAAAACTTGTTTGCAAAAAATCTGGGTAACAAAATACTCAGTCAATTTAATATCTTATAAATTCAATCTACATAATATAATGAGATATATAAATAAGTAGTGGTTCACGGCATCGGACAATTTTTAAATGAAAGCCTCCTTGCCGTTTTACGCATCTGCTCCTGGAGGAATGAAATAATTTAGGTAGAGGTACCTCTAAAGGGAGATAAAATTTAAAAAAATAGTTACTGGTTTCATTTAACACCTTGAGGTCTGGAAAGCTTGCCAGGATAATATCCATCCAGTATATGCATTGTCTCATCTAATAAAATTGAGGAAGGTTATCATTTAGATCGCATACCTAACTTCCAAAATGTCGACCTACCCGCATCAGAGCGAGACGAAATTATTAACATTTGCACGGTTTGCTAAATTAAATTATTATAACTTTTGCTCTGTGCCGAATAACCTACTTACTTACTTCATGGTTATTTGACTGATTTAATTTTCAACAAATGAGCTGTAAATGTAGGTTGGTATGGTAAGGCTGTTCGCTAAAATAGTGCTATGAATCGGAAGTCTTTAGGACACTATTGACAGATCCGTTTCGACCGACTTTCTAAAATCAAACTTTGTGTGCTTTCTGCAGGCAGCTACATTAGTACGACTTTGACACCAATTTGTTCCAGTTTCAGCCATTTAGAATCTGTACCCACCTCATCAGTATTTTTTCAATCTCTAAACATCTCATCAGCAACGACGAGATTTTCGCGCGAACAATATTGTAACCAGGTTTTGAAAGGTTTCCTACCCCAGCGGGTCCTTTTTTAGGACAAGCCTTATTTGAGGACAAGATTTATTTGAGGACAGACTAAATTCGCAACTACTGCATGCCAGAATCAACAGGAGCCCACAGGAAAAACGCAGAGGCAATGAACCTCGTTGACTCTCGGATCCAAGGAATCCAAGGCACCGGAATCAATGAGAAACGACTCCAGTACCTTGGTTCCGCAATTAAATTAACCAAAAAAAGGGTACTGCGTTTTCAAATAGTTACAAACACGGGGTCTTAGGTTACTTCTAGGCAAGAGTGCTCCATCGTCGACCACAACATCGTTTACTATCAGGTGAGATGGTGGACAACTGCCACGCAAACTCAACGCAACACACACGCAACTGCAACTACCATGTCTAAAGATAGACCAGTGTTATACCACAAGGTACATGTCCACTGCAAGCCCATCAATTACGGTGTGTCGCACACGCAGCCTGTAGAGTAATCACGCCGGTTTCATACGATAATTATGTTTATACGTTCTGCCAAAGAGACATGATAACAGTTCATTTGCGTGGTGTAATGCCAGAGACGAAGGCCAGAAAACTCAGCAGTCTCCGCCAAAAGTGGTTTAGTAATGACTATCCTTGCAGTTAATCTAGGGTCTACGAATAATTAACCTTTCATGACTCCATGACTTGGGTACAGGCCTACTCTCTATGAGAGTGAATAGCAGGTAAGTCAGTGGGCCGTAAATGCCGTAATCCACTACGCGAGACCACTGCGGGTATCAACCCGCAGTGGTCTTGCGTATTGGATATAGAGCATATTTTCAGAACACAGCAATATTTAGGGAATTCGTATTCTGAGTGTCCAAGATGAGCCAAAACGATATTAAAGTAGAAAGATAGAACGGGTTCGTACCTTGAATGCTCACAAGGCATTCAAATTAGTAACAGTGTTAAGAATGTTAAGATAAATTTTAATTCTATGCTTCAATTCAAAAGGAGAAACGTATTTTTAACCGACTTACCAAAAAGGAGGAGGGTTTTTTTTTTGTTTTTTGTGTATGTTCACGCATATCGCCGTCAATTTTGGACCGATTTTGAAAATTCTTTTTTTGTTTGGTAAAGTATGTTTCGAAATTGGACCCATTTTAATTTGGTGAAGATCTGATGAAGAACTTCAAAGATATATAACAGAACTCTTCAATAAATTACGACAAATCTCTCGGGATTGCTGCAATCGCATGTCTGTTTATTGTTTATACCATTTCATAACATAACATCACGCCAGTACGCTCTTAAGGGGTACGCAGATCTCTCATTTCACCGGTTTTGTTCAAGTTTAATGATATTCGGGTAATCTATTCTGGCGTTATAGGTACCTTATCCAACTTGCCTATTAGGTAGGTACAACTTAAAAGTGAAAAATAAAAAGCTTTTTTACAAAAAAATACCACCGACTTCCAAATGAAAAAACTACAATGTGAAAAATAATTTTATTTTTGGAAGTCGGCGTCCATAACACATAAAATGGTACCTACCAAAGACACCGACTTCCAAAAATAAAGTTATTTTTCACTTTGTAGTTTTTTCATTTGGAAGTCGGTAGTATTTTTTTATAAAAAAAGCTTTTTATTAAAACTGGTAATAATAAGTGCTCTGATCCAGAACCTCGGTTACTATAGTTGTCACAATCTAAGATGTCCGTTGACGTTTCTCATTTTAAATGCCGCGATCGTAAGAAATTGAAAAATCAAATTCATAATCCTATTTAAATTTTCAGCTTTCAGTTCCTCTGTGACACACATTCTCGGTCCTTGAGATCATCGGAAAACCTAAAATTAAGCATTCCTATGCATTCCACATCCTTCTTCGACAAATCTTTCACGGTTATAGCAGCTCGTTTGTGGAATGCATTACCTATTGAGGTAAGACGTGCGCAAACATTACCTACCTTTAAAAAAATGGTGAAGGAGCATTTCCTTTCTCTGTAACTATTCTTCTCCTTTCTCTGTTCTATATTTTATATTTATTAGTATATTATTTTATAGGTATGTATGTATTTTATGTAATATCTAAGTAATATTATCAAGATAGTTTTTGTACACTGACAGCCCTATGTCTATCTCCTCTCGTTCAGTCCATCCAAAGGTTGTCTGTAAGAGATTGCCCTGTGCGATAAGACCGCCCATTGTACACTTATCTTTAAAAATATTGTCCTGTTATTATTTAAGTGGTGTACAATAAAGTATATAATAATAATAATAATAATAATATAGTATTGTTAGGAGGTTCCTCTCTCTGGAGCCCTGACCGCCGGTAGCTTGGACCCTGTTCCCGATACCGGTGGGCCTCTATTTTTTATATTTTTAAATGTTTTTTCTTTTTTGTAATTTATGTTATAAAATATTTAAAAATATAAATAATAAGAAATGTACTGAATAAAGGAGATAATAATAAATACTATGTTACAGATACACAACGAGTATCATTTGCAAGCATCTAGTTTAATTATTATTAAGTATTTTTATAGCTGTCAAAACGGGCCCTTTATCTTTTGGCAACTTTATAACTAGGCTTAGTACTCAACAGACTAGGCTAATACACGTGTAATTAATTGTGCAATTAAAGGCTATAAGGTAAATCCATTGTGTGTAAATCAAAGGGATAGGAAGTATGTTAGATAAACAGTACGAAGGTCATGGCGGTAAAAAGTATTTACTAAAGGCTGCACTTAAAATGTAATGTTAGTGACAGTTCAGCGTTCATGACACCATTCGTTTAGTTTCCTCTATGGTATAGTTTCTAACTTTGTTAAACGTATAGTCATACAAAAACAGCACCGATCGTGTGACCGATCGGTGCTTTGAGCAACGGAAAGCCAACTTCAGCCCCCGTACCAGTAGAATTTTACAATGAAAATACGAAAGAAATACAACATATTCGGTCTAATAGCAATATAATTAATGCCTCTATTCCCCAAGGGAGTGTAATAGGATGTCTATTCCTTATTTTATAAACGACCTTCCAAAAGCTATTGAGGGGCCATGCGTTTTGTTTGCCGACGATATTTCGATCCTTACTTCATGCCGAAGCAATGATGGTTTAAGCGAGGACCTAACAACTACACTTAATAAAACAATAACTTGGATGAATGACCATAACCTCGAAATAAATTTCTCTAAAACTAAAATAATACCCTTCCACCCCCGTCAAAAAACCCCATTAGATATAAATTTCACTTACAACAAACAATAGAAGTCGTTCATGAATATACACTACTTGGCCTGTCTATAGATACAAACATTAATTGGAAATCACATATTGATAAGATAAAATCAAAACTATCCAAATTTGCATATGCCCTTCGTGAAATCAAAAAAACCACTAACCTTAAAACTGCACTTGTTACCTACTATGCCTATGCATATGCGTGGCTCAGTTACGGCGTGATATTATGGGGAAACAGCACAGATGCACCAACACTTTTCACAATGCAAAAAAGACTCATAAGAATCCTAGTAAATATAGAAGATACCGATAGCTGCAAACCTCATTTCCAAGAACAAAAATTACTTACCCTCCCCTGCCTATACATTCTAGAAATGTGCAAATTCGTTCGAAATAACCAACACTTTTACACGACAAGAGAAAATATACAATCAAGATACACATTACGCCATAAAAACAGGTTAAACCTACCAAGCTCTAAGCTAAAAATGCACTCAACAAGTACATTAGTAATGTTAATGAAAATATTTAATAAATTACCAGAAATAATTAAGGAACAACAAAAATTTAATCCATTCATTAATAAATTAAAACAATTTCTATTAACTAAATGCTATTATAATGTAAATGAATACTTAAATGACAAATTTTAAATTAAACTAATTGCAATCTAATAAATAAATAAATACCTAGTCATATAAAAGCCCTCTTCCTCTCTCCTACTTTTGCAGTGCCCGACAGGGTCCACAATGGTCTAAATTTGTAACCTACCATCTAAGTTCACATGTGGAAGCAATAAATGTATTGAGTATTGAGTACCATGACGTGTCATAACTATAATGGTTCTTCTGTGAAAAAGGGACAGATTTATCCAAGTCATACACGCGGCGTGTATGACTTGGATAAATCTGTCCCTTGTTGTTGTCCTTGTAACACGCCTGTCCTTGTTCTAAGAGGTTATGGTCACCCCTAGGGCGGCCAAGAAGTTTGGCGAGAACTATTTATAACATTTTCTCTCGGCTCCCAGGGTCCGTCCATTTTTCCGGGATGAAAAGTAGCACTACGGCACGCCTCAAAAGTGTGGCTCTCTGTCAGTAAAATAATTTTCGAAATCGAATCAGACAGAGATTACCGTATACAAACAGATATTTTTATCTTTATCATGATTGGGTTCCAGGTTAAAATGTCTAGTACCTGCCATCTGGGTGATCGAGCTTGGCTCGGTTGAAAATGGAAAAAACGTCGTTTTCTAAAAATGAAGCTAGATCCCCGAAAGGCCCTGCATACTAAATTTCATGCAAATCGTTGGAGCCGTTTCCGAGGTTCAGATTATATATATATATATACAAGAATTACTCGTGTTGGTATAAGTCTACCACCTGCACCTTACGGGATTTAAACGAGACTAATGTTTTAGCTGTACAGGTTGCTAAATAATGATCAGACAACATAGAAAAAAGATACACGATGATAAGAAGAAGCAAAATAAGTTTAGATATACCGAATGATCTATGTGATGTGTGTGCCTATTCAAAAATACTCGACACAGAAAAAAAAACAATTTCGCGACTGATTTAGATTGTATATCTAGGCACAATCCATTGACCCAATATCAAACATAGCAACAGAAAACTGTATAAAATTGCCGTGAACATAAAATGTACGAAAATAAACTTACAACAACAATCTGTAGGAAAATCACGTCCCATAGAATTTATGGCTATTGGCTAGTTAGACATTACGAAGTTCGTACACATAAAACTAGCCCAAAATCTTCTCAGAGAAATATTTTGGTCTTCTTGTTCATCACGTGGCAATCCTAAATAAAAACTGAAGTCCCGTATAAACGCTCTAAAAGAAATGTTCATGAAGTCTCCTTCAACACTTATTTGAAGTATCATGAAGATGCTAATTGAAATAAAAGTCACAATATACTCAGATAATATCATAAACAACCTATTACAAGACGTATTAAAGCGGCAACGACTCCCAGACCTACCACATGCTTTGAAGGTGAAGAGAATAGCTATGAAACATAATGGTATCCAAGTCCAAACAGTAGCCCCCGACAGCCCTTTCACATGAACGATGGCACCCTTAACAAAACTGTTGAAGCAAGCAAGTGTATTAGCAACAAATCAACTCATCACTGCCACGGGCCAAATAGCAGGAAGATACGTTACATAATTAAAAATAGAATTCGTCAAGTTTTTGGCAGTACGTCATCCATACAGAAACTGAAGCTGAAGCAGAAGATGAATTAAGTACCTACTATAACAGCAACACGCAAACAACAACAAAACAGCATTAACAACATCATAATATTGTACTACAGTTATTAAAATCACGGATTCTAATAAAATTTTGCTGACCTATTAGTTTACGAACTTATGAGTTTATGACACTTCCACGGCATCGTCATGTGTTGTATTCACTTTTTATACTGTGAGTGTGACCTTCACCTGTTTTCATCAAACGATTAGGGAATAAGACAATCTAGGGCAAGAAGAACCATAATTTAACAAATAGGTTTTTGTCAACATATATATTTTACTCTGAACATGTTACTTGGTGAATAAAAGCTTGTTTATATTTCGCACAGATTTTCCAAAAGCGTTTGACACAAATAATAGCAGCAGAAATAAACCTGGAATATACAGTAAAAGTCAAGTATCTGGCGCACGGAATATTGAAGAAAAGCGTTGTGGACTTGGCACTGATTTTCCAAAAGCGACCAACACAAGTAAACTGCATGATTTCTCTGTTATTAATAGGATGGACATGCACATAACATCAGCATTTGATAGTAAACATTACTATGAGTTGCTTGTAGTAACGAGCTATTTTTACTCCCAAGAGGAGTGAACTCACAATGTTTACTGCCAAGATTTCAATAACAAACAACGTGTTTTGAAACTGTACCATGTGCCTACTACGCACCGTCTGATTCAATATTGTGATTACTATATATCATTGAAAATGTCTAAGTGAAATAGAACAAGAGATAAGTGGCGCCTACCCTAAAAATACCTTCGATATCATTGGCCATAATTACCGAGTCACCGAGATTGATACTCTGAATCTGAAATCTCAACAATATTTGGGAAAAGTTACAGAACATTTATTTGTTCTCAAGCAATATAATGATTATCGCTAGGCGTTCCATTTTATTTAGAAAGACCTAACCTTGGTTGCACCTATTAATCTTTTGTGGTTAGGTTAATGGTTTCATCGAAGAGCCTTGAATCCTTCATAATAGACATATATTTATTTAGGTATATTCTAAAAACATGTTATTAAATCATGAAAACACTAAGTTTTACGCCCAACCGCTTGCTTGCCAAGAAGGAAAGCGTGCGTCTTTCGCTTAGGGATTTCGTTGTCTTTGCTAATTCCTACTGTTTCGCCAATTTTATTTCTAGACGTGACTTATGCAGCACTCTTACCCATTACCTAAACGTGACAGCTTGCCAAATATCAGGAATGGAAAAGTGTTTAAGGTTTGCTCTGGAAGTTTAGGTAATTTCGTATTCTACCTAGCAATAGTTTTGCTTTAATTTATTGCAAAATACTGGCTTAAATATGTTTTTGATGGTAGTTTTTTCTTCTTGTCGCTGGCATGACAGTATATCAAATTGTGTTGGCCGAAAACTTCGCCACTTACACGGCGTCGTCGTGTTTCACTTTTTATACTGTCCCTACCTACCCATCATTTGTTTTCAGCACAAGAAGCTGGATCTAACGCTTCTATTTTGTTTGGCTTGCGAATCTTCCGGTAATTACAAAACACGGCTGGCCTTGAAGTTGTATCAAAGTCCGCTGACCAAATCATAGTTCACGTAGTAATAATTGACCTTAAATATGAGGCGTCAATTGAAGTCAACATGGGCAAAAGACGAAAACATCGGGTTAATGCTCTTGAACTAAATTATTACTAAGGTATTTCTCGTAGGCTAGTCGAATTAGCTGTTCATCACAAATGAATTAAAAAAAAAGCCAGTGAAGCATAAGATCTAGCTAGGAAAACATTTGAAGCTATAATGGACGTAGAAATGGCTTCAGATAATCCTATTGTGATATAACTACCGCTGCAAATGCTATTAGCTGATGGCTACGTAACTTGTCGTCAGAAGCCTTTAGAAAATTTCTCTTGAACTAAATAATGCATTTATGTATTCCTTCAGGGAATGAGTCCTATCATAATCAAGACGATCTCAAAAAGTGTCAGACCACAATGTGGAACCTGTGTGTGCACCCAACATCACAAAAATCAGTCGAATTACAATCTTGGACGGAATTTGGACCGGACTAATAGTTATCAAGATGATCTCAACTGTGGTGAGTTAGTCGTCGCACAGGTTTTACGGTTTTTGGGCTAAAGAGTCTATTTAATTACTTAATTGAGCAGAATAAGCACACTTTAAAGTACAAAGTAAAACATAAGAACGGAGTGGATACTCGCATAGATGTTGGAATACAAGACTGTATCCGTAATCAAGTGTGCCAAGAAACGGTTGACCTGGCCTCATGGCGCCCCATTGCTTCGCCTGAGAATCAACACATGGGAACATAGCCGGTACACATACCCAGTGAAACACTGTATTGGAACTCTGGAATTTTATTGAGTCCTAGCTCTGGGCATTCTTATTAAATTACAATATATAATTATTTTAATAATTACGCCGATTCGATCGGTATCTCACCTAACAGTAAGCGATGATGTGGTAGGCGATGGAACATAGATAGAAGTAAGAGACTCAAATATGCAGGCCGTTTACAAAGTCCCGTTTGATGATCTACCGTTTGAAACATTTAATGATTTGAAGAATGCCACTGATGGATTCTACAATTAACGTGATCACTTACTAAAACTTTGCTAATAACAGAGGCGTTGACAAGAAATTAGCTGGAGAAGCTAACGCACCAGGCAGAATCGAAGGCTATAATAAACCTTTGCTAAGAAGTGGGATGATACGGTTTGAAAACAAAATAACAGAAGAATAATTTTACTAAAAAATATTAACTGAAAGTAGAGTTACCATTTCGGAAATTGATAAAGCCGAACTTTGAAATAACACCAAACAATTTAGCTGCAAAAAATAAGTCTGAATACTAAAGCCCGACTACAAACAAATCGCGATCTGATAAGCATGGATAAAGAAAATATTATTAAAGGATAGTCGTATGAAAAAAACAAAATTTTGCCATCCAAGTGATAAGACCAGACAAAGTCCGGGCAGGAGATCAAATGTGCGGATGTATGGTAACTTTAACTGAAAGGGACTTTCAATAAAGCCTTGGCCCAACTGCATCATAACATGCTTATGAACAAAGTAAACTCAGTTTAAAGTAAATAAAATTATCATTGTTGAAGCCAACTTGTTTGAACACTTTGAACACAGTTCGTATTTACATAAAGTAGATATAAATGGCGGAGATAACCTCTACAACGCAGGTACATTCGCGGCTTTCACTTCAGTTACTTGCGCAATTAACTCGAAGGATATTAAAAATAAATAACTGACTACACTTGATATATGTTTATTTTTTTCCTTTACGAGGTGAACTAGTGAACGGAGTCAGCTTTGCCTAAAATGGCAGCATCAATCAACCGCAATCATTTAAGTCGAAACATGCGGTATGATACGAGTATCTTCGAACTTAGGGATTCAAATATAAGTTCTTCAAATACCATGAAATCTTTTTCTACTTTTCGCGATGCATAATCAACGCACATAGTTTCTACTGCCCGGACACAGGTACTCATATCTTTCTCTCTCTATCTCTGGCTTGGATATAATCCAGCACATAGGCCAAGGGAGGGTTGGGTCTTACAATGACATGAGTATTACCTAATATTTGTCTGGAATATTCGTAAACAATGCAAATGGGGAGTCAAAGCATTAAAATGATTTCTCATTCCTCAAAAGGGCAAGCAATAAAGATGCCCATCAAAAGTACTCCAAAGGGAGAGTCAATGGCTGCCATTAGTTCAGGTTCACATATTGCACTCCCGACCTTGATGGTCTCACGTCCAACCTTTACAAACCAAAGTCAATGTCGACATTGTTTTCCAGCAATTTTTTTATTAATTCACTGACCTCTCTGACCACGTCACTTCGTTTATTCATCATCATGTTTCTAATTTATTTTAATCTCTAAGAGTATTTTACCCTCAAGAATTTCACCTTCTACTATAAATAAATAAGTCGTGGGTTTGTTTGGTGTGAAAAATATGACAGAGTGACCGATTTTGATAGACAAACAGAACAAAGTCAAGAATCAATTAATTTACATGGATCAGAATTAAATTCTTAAAGGAGGGTTTTATTTACCACTATAAATGTTGTCATAGAATCTGCGGTACAATATATGAGAAGAGATAAGAAGAATTTACTGTACGCTCGTAACGAAGCCAATAACATACTAATGGGTGGTCTGGGAAGTAGTAATTATTTTGATACAACAATCAAGAATGCAAAAGATTCCAAGAAGAAACAAAGCGAACGTTGACATTCCGATAAAGACCTGCAAAATCTTTCCATTAACCTCATCTTACCTACAGTATTTACTACGAGACCTTAGCAAGATTGTCGACCCCTGACCTCAAGTTAACAAACGAGAATGAACCCGTACCTTGACGACTCATCAATTCATACATTTCAGTACAACCTGACCTCAAATTGTAAACTCTTCCCGTACAATCAGAGGTCAACTTCTACCGGAATATATAGCTATATCCTTCGTCGTATCTCCGTTCAGTCTGGCTCTGTAGTAAACATTGTTCGCAAACAACCTGACGACTAAATATATCTTCACGGCCGAATGGTTATCATTAACGCTCACTGATTATGTCATACACGTATGGCTTCTGTATTATCCATGTAGTATCGAAGAACTGATCATCTTTCTGTTAGAATACAATGGGTGTCTGGAATAGTTTGTATTCGGTCCTTAGCTGTTGAAGATAGTTCAACATCAACCTTGTCAAGTTCTCAATCTTTATTTTGTAGAGCAACCGTTTCAAGGGCTAAGATAAAAATACTTTTTACTATACGAAAGTTACATTCGATCAATATTTTAAAACTTCGTGAACTATGCTTATTGCAATTGTATATTGCTGCCGTGTTGATTGCATCGCCCGCATCAGCAACTACTCAAAGGTTAATTGGGTAATATTTTATGTCTAAGATCCTGTAAAATGTCACATAATTCAATTTACAGTAACCATATTTTTAGCTCTTTGTACAGAGCCTTATATTTGTATTAAAATTAACATCACAATCTTGGGACGAATAGTTGATGGTCTTGGCTTGTAATCTGTAAGGTGTGGAGCTACAAAACATCGTGATATAGTGACTTCGAAATGGTCTTTATTATCAGGCAAATGGTTTTTTATACCATAGAGTAGCAAACAAGCAGGCTGTCCACCTGCCACCTACAGACATCTACAATAACAAAGGTGCATTGCTGTCTCATTTTGAAGCGGCCTTCTAGACACTTTGATTTTTGTTTGAATCTGTCGATGTCATACCTAGCCAATTATCCTCAAATTGCTCTAACAATTCGATTCACACGTTTCACAATTTTGTCTTCCCCTATTTCGTCCATTTACTAGTTTTTCACCTACACTACGAAACGCTTGTTAGGCAATAAGTTCACGCTGATAACGTTAGCGTGAAGCATGGAGGTGCACGTGTGTAAGCTGGCATATTCGTTGCACAAGCTAACTCTGACGTCATGTCTTTATTAGGGATCCACTAATTGTTAATTTCCCCGCCTGAATTAAAGGTTACGACTTTATTTATACCTTTGATGGTTTTTGATAAGGAATTATTTAAATGGGTGGTGACTTCTTGACAGGCTTGTTTGTGTCCCTGATTTTGAGATTGTTGTACGATTTGTAGATTTACTTGTTGGTAGAACTATAAGTTTATCTTGTCTAGCGTCGTCTTCTATATCCCTTAACATGTGTCAAGTAAAGGTAATATTTTCAGAGATAATACGAATGAAATCTTCTTTGTCTTCTTATTTAAATGTTGTACCGTTTGGAATTGGAAATTTATTCTTCTAAGCATCTCTTTCTTCCTGGACTGCTGTAATACGACCAGCTTCATTCAAGCATTCATTATATTTCACACTATTACCAATTTATAAGGATACATTCTCATCTTATACGAATTCTGTGTTGTCTCCTTCCTGATCATCGCCTTCAGTCTTTAAGCCTTTACACATTTTGTATCTTTTATGCATTCTTGTCATCTTTGACGTGCAGCTCAGCAGTCAGTTCTCACTCCTCAGTATCGGAAAGGACGTATACACATTGCAATAAGATGTCGCACAAAATGATGATGTCTGTAGACATTTTTTCTCATATATGCTCAATGATTTACGCAGTTCATATCACATGATTCATAACACAAGTACTCTTATTTGCATTAAACTATGTACAGGACTTATCTGCAATGGAGACGCCTTCAAACCTCGTTTTAATGACGGTTCAAGGGAGGACATCTTCAAGATAATATGTAATGTGATGACATTATGTAAAGTAGAAATGATTAGAGGTATTGAAGTCGTCTTGGCATAACAATATGTCAGCTTTATAATCTTGCGAATGCAAGCCTACTATAAAATGATGAAGGTTTTTATATATATAGATATCAATACAGTTAGGAAAATTAATCTTAATTACAATCATCATCAGCCTTTTTAATGTTCCCACTGCTGGGACATAGGCCACCTTTCTTTGAGAGGGAATGGGCCGTAATCCACCACGTGGTTTGGTGGATATCACAAGTATTCGATTTGTTGTTTCTAGGACATGCTGGTTTCCTCACGATGTTTTCCTTCACTTTTTAGAGAGCAGTGGTGGTGAAATAATTTACACAAAGTAAAGGGCGTGGCTGGGTTTGAACACACGACCTAAAACTTATAAGTCGCGGCCGATACCACTTAGACACCCACACACAATCTAAATTACAATAAAGTCTTAGAAATAAAAATTCTTACTCATCTCGGCAGCAAACTATAAGTTATGGTTAGCAAAAATCAAGCAGTCTCCCAGCCTTTTTCCAACAATGATGGGTTCGGCTTGCAGTCTAGCCAGATGTAGCTTATTAACAGTATTTAGCAAGGAACGACTGCCAATCCTAGCCCCACAACCCAATAGCAAAAATACAATATATGGCTCCAAGTTTCCTACATAAAAGTTTGAATCTTTAGGCAACGTTTAAAAATTACAGAGGCAAGGCAACATTTGAAATACAGGTTCACTGATTACCACGCTTACTGACGTTTTATTTAAAGCATCAGTAATTATCATCCTTCCTTTATTTTTGAGGATGTCGCTAAAAAAACAGCGCTTCTAACCCCTTCTTGATCATATTCACCCTTATTAATAAAAATCTAGACACTGTGTTTAGTCGTTGCTTGGCACATTCTATATGCCAATTTTCTTTAGAGAATTTGAATAAAGAATCTGATAATCAGTTGCTCAACGGCACAGATTTTTTTATAAATGAGGCCCATTGAGTTGTGCTATATTTAACTTATAATGGCAGCAATTTGAATACATAGAGCAACACCGGGCGCCGGCGAACCGCCACCGCCGCCGCCGGTCCGTCGGTGGCCCATGTTGCTCTATGTTTGATTGAATAGGATTAGTATGTAAATCTTTTTCATCTTGTAGGGAACACAATAAGAAAAGTACGGGCAATGCGTTGTATTGCCAGTTTATCAACATGACTTCTTGTCTTTTTCAAAGTCTATTTCTAAATTCGAACACAGCATTTATTTTTCATTTATACCTCTGGCGACTACACAAGAAACACCTCACTCTTCTTTTAAAACTGCTATTATATAGGTACCATAATCCTTTGCATCTCATTTCACAATGTCCATGGTGGTTACAGGTTCAGTGACGTTAGCACAGGTCATCGACCCATAGAATTGCGTATATACTATACATAACACAATAGAAATGTACTCACTGAACTCGCTACGTAATTTATAAATACAGGGTTCGATTCTTTGTTATGTCAGTGTTCGTGCATTGATTAGTGTGAACGAACTGGCTAAACGACTACTTACCAACTACAACCCAGAATTCGGTAATTTGTGATTTTGCTTGCAAATAGGCAAGTTGATCTTCGGACATCTTCGCTGGTCTTCGAGTAACATCGGTCCTGCCATCATCTCTGGCATGGACTAATTTCTGGTTTTCGTTGCTTTTCGGAAAACTTCGTTGGTTTTCGGCTAACTTCGCAGCTGTAAACCACCATAGAAGCATGTTTGCTAACATTAATAATATTGATATTGGCTAATCTGTGCTTTTGCTTGTAACTCATAAAGGCTTCGGATATCTTCGCAGGTTTTCGGTTAACCTCGTCGTTACTGTCGCGGCTGCATTTGTTTCTGCTACGGACAGTTATTGGAACCGTGCCCGATCATTTTGCAATGGTATCGCATAAGAATGTTAAGTGCATTAGCATGATTCCTACGAGCCTACTTTTAAGTGCTCTACAAAGTTGGTAGTACCCGGGTCTTTGGGAAATCATGCGGTAGCTTGAAAACTGTCTATTAGGTGTCTTTCGGCTCGATATACTGCATTTCCTGGAATGTAAAGAGATTTTGTTTATCATTAGTGCATTCAACGGTCTTGTATCACCTGGGTAGTAAGCTACTTTACCAATTTTGCTATCGTCTGGCTACCTAATATCTTCATTACAACTACTATTATAAATGAGTAAAATAGTTGGTTTCCTTATCTCTAGAATTACTGATCTGGTTACAAACATTATTCTTTGATATAAGGGGTCTTTAAGTCAATAGTGAATAGGTTTCTTCTAGGCAAGCGTGCTTCACCGTCGACCACAAGACGCACCATCGCTTACCATCAGGCGAGATAGAGGTCAAACGCGAGCCCGTCGTTAAATAATAAAAATAAAAAAACTGCCTAGTCGGTGAGTGTCATAGAAATATTTTAATCCTTAAAAAGAACCGGCCAAGTGCGAGTCTGACTCGCGCACGAACGGTTCCGTACCATTAACGCAAGAAACGCGTAAAAATCACGTTTGTTGTATGAGAGCTGGGAGCTTCACTTAAATATTTATTTGATTCTATTTTTAGTATTTGTTGTTATAGCGGCAACAGAAATACATCATCTGTGAAAATTTCAACTGTCTAGCTATGACGGATCATGAGATACAGCCTGGTGACAGAAAGACAGACGGACCGCGGAGTCTTAGTAATAGGGTCCCGTTTTTACCCTTTGGGTACGAAACCCTAAAAATGCACGGCTCCTGTCGGATAGGTTTCTGATATTTGTACCAGAATGATAAAAGTATCTATAGTTGTCGAAGAAGTAATTTTCCACAACCCCCAAAGACCTTATTCTTAACTCTTCAAGCTGCTAAAAACTAACATTGAAAACAGTAACACCAACTTCTTCTAAGTGAAAACAAGCCAGCAGTTATCCAGTATCGATTTCTTGCCATGCAGACAGTGTGTCGAAGACGTGTTTGTAGTTAGAAGCGGCTTTCTGCGGTACATAGGTATGTCTTACGCAAGGCGAGTACGAGCTCTATAAATAGAACTGCCACGGCTGCGCGTAGATTTAGCATAATGAGAACCTTTGGAGCTGGTTGGAGTATCAATATGTATGAGTAAGGCTTCTTTTCCCCAGGTGGGTGGCATTTAAAATGGACCAGAAAGCAGCATAATTGCTAAGATATTATTTACGTAAAGATCGGTGACAAAAGGTTGCGTTGTCCTAATAGCTCTAGCTTGGTGAGTACCATGTGAGTACCTTGGTTCTCATGCACATCATAATATTCTAAGTGGATATTAAATTATACATCTTAATGTAATTTCCACTTAATATATTATGATGATTTTTGTATGCTTAAATATTAGTCTAACCTGTTTTCTTTAACAGCTTTTTATCCCCGTGGGCACACGGTAACGGGAACTACGCGGGCGAAACCGCAAGGCGTCCGGTAGTTATTATAATAAAGCCCAAACCAGCGTTGTTTCTTGTTTGTTTACTTGAGGGCATTACGCACATTTCGTTGATTAATTGCCAACCAACGTCCATGACTTTTTTCCTTTCATCCGTGAAACGTGCAAACTGTATTATGTAAACGACCAGCCGTCTTTGACGATACTCTGACGTCACATTTTTCTGACGACGGGCGAAAATGAGGGACCGTTTGAAAAGGACTTTGTTTATTTATTTCTAGAATTTTCACGAACACTTCAAGGTTATTAAAGTGTACATACTTACCACAGACAAAAGTCTGACTAGATAACGCAAGTCCTTCCATCTGTATCAAAACCAATCGTGCCACTTTTTAACACACATTTAAAAAAAATTACTTACCAATGAAAGATAACATTTCCAATGCCTCGGCCTTTTTCTATACAGTATTTACAGCTCAATATGGCATAATTAGGCATTTTTCTAGATTTCGGTGGATTTCCGGTGCCGATAATGCTAAATGAAAAGCTCAAAGTACGATCGTTGATCGTAATTTTACTCCATTTTTTGACACGCGAGGTACATACAATCGTGTCATCTAAACTCCATTTGCGATAACATTAGACGTCCAAATTAGCCCATTTTACAGCCCGTTCAACCGATTTTGACTTATATTGCGTTGGTAATACGACATATGGTAGCTGTAGTAAACAGTTGGTTTTGGTAACAGGTTTATGCTTTTTATGTCCTCCTTATGTTTACGGGATACAACTCAAAATCGGTTGAACGGACTGTAAAAAGATTTGAAAACATGTCTAATGTTATTTCAAATGGAGTATAGTTAGATTTATATCTGTGGAACTCAATTATTGTAATGATAAGTTTGTTTGTTTTGCAGCATATTGGTCAAACTATGGCTGTAGTTTTGTTAAAATAGATTCAGTATTAGATACAATTTTTTTCGTACGCGTTCCTTATGTGTTGGTAGGTAGCTTATTTAATTAAGGATTCCTGCGATAACATATTGCTAGAAAAGCTTGTTGTACCTAATATATTTACCCGACTGCCGAAGGAGGGTAATGTGTTTATCAGTCTATGTATGTATGTATGTATGTATGTATGTATATATGTATGTATGTATGTATGTATGTATGTTTGTTCCTATGTGGCGTTCTAGAGACCAAACGCGTTGGCCGATTTTGATGATTCTTACGTCATTCGATTCGTCTTAATCCTGCGAGTGTCACTGGCTACATTAAAATTGGAAAAAACAAAAATGGCGGCTATTGGGCGCCATTTTGTGGGGAAAATTTTTTTTTTTTCTTCCAAGCCCATCGTGTGGGGTATCAAAATAAAGGGTTTTAAAAGGCGATTTCAAAAATATATAACACTTATATGTTTAAATGTACCTAATTCTAAAAAAAATAACTAAAAAGTTGTAAATAAAAAAAGTTAATTAAAAAAATCAAAAAACCCGACTGCTTGAAAAGCAAACTAAAAAGACGTAAACAAGAAGAAAATCATGCTGTGCAGTCGGAGGATACTTATTCGCGAACCCAAACCCAGATGTATCCTCCGACTGCACAGCATGATTTTCTTCTTGTTTACGTCTTTTTAGTTTGCTTTTCAAGCAGTCGGGTTTTTTGATTTTTTTAATTAACTTTTTTTATTTATATTAATATCAATTATCAGTCATGAAAATTTAGTTTTAACCTGCAGGCGGTGAGGTCTCGAACTATTAGAAGAACGTCAACGACTCAACGGTCATTCCAAATATTTAAATGGAGTCTAGCATTTATCTACATAAGATAAATATACGAAGTAAAAAACTAGTTCTAGATTGTTTAATGGGTCTCAAACACTGAAGTGACTGCTAAATGCAAATATTGATTCAGTATTATTATTTTTATAGTATTCTTTCCTTATTAGTTGATAGGTTAGTAAGAATGTCAACGGTCATTCTTATATTTAAATGGAGTCTGGCATTTACTAAACGAAATAAAAAAGCTAGTTAAAGTTTGTCTAATGGCCCATAAAGTCTGTAATGACAACATTAACCTGAGAAGTGAAATATAAATTAAGTATTATTTTATTGTCCATTGTGTCTCTTTTAAATACATCTTATAGTTAATTAGAATTTAACAAGACTTAAGCTGGGAACAAATTATCGGACGCGGCTGACGGACGCGACTGACAGCCGCGACTGATATGTGTGCACAGTCGGTTGGGACGCGGCTTGCGGACGCGCTCGAGCGCTTATTCCATTGACAATATAGCTTATTCAACGAAGATTATGTTTACGTAGAAACATGTCGAGTAGTGAAAGTGAGGACGCAATTATCTGCTGCGAATACACTCGATAAGTTTTTCTTAAATTTTTATACCTATTTATATAACCTCGCACGCACTTGCGAGATATCGCGTAGTCTGAGTTGTTCTGACGCCGGGACGCGACCCGCACCCCGTGCACACCGTCCGCACCGTCCGCGGACGTTTTCGGCTGACACAAATATCCAGCGGGCCAGATCTCTATCGGACGTCCAAACGCCCAAGGTCACGTCCGCGACTTACGTCAGATAGTTTGCACCATGTAATGTACATTCATTACCCAGATACACTATAAGTCGCGGCTGTCAGTCGCGTCCGTCAGCCGCGTCCGATAATTTGTTCCCAGCTTTACCCTTGATTTATGAATTAAGAACTTGAAGTTGTCAAACTCTAGCATGAAATCCTGTCAAAATACAGCAAGTAGGAACACACGTGATTTGACTCATTCTAACTTGGAATTCTCAATTCAAAAATCAGGGAAATTCACGCGTGTTATTTGTCAGGATTCGCTTTGCCAACTCTTTTCTTTATTTATTTTTTTCTTGTCGCCTCACGGTTTTACTTAGACTGTTTTGTTAAATGCTGTCTGCTATTACAGATACATTTTTACAATCGTGTTATCAATTTAAAATATCCAAGCTAAACAATACAGACCCTCGTGCACCCCAAAAGTATGTCTTTATTTTATTATCATCATCATATCAACCGAAAGAAGTCCACTGCTGGACATAGGCCTCCCCCAAGCGTCGCTATATTGACGGGTCCCGTGCGTCTCGCATCCAGCGGATCAACGCAACCTTCACCAGGTCATCGGTCTACCTGGTGGAGGCCTTCGAACGCAACGTCTTCCGGTTTGCGGTCACAACTCCAGAACCATTTTACCCCATCGGCCATCCGTTCTGCGAGCAATGTGCCCTGCCCTCTGCCACTTAAGTTTGGCAATTCTTCGGGCTATGTCGGTAAACCTGGTACTCTTGCGGATCTTTACATTTCTGATTCGATCACACAAGGCATATTTTATTATATTGAAACAAAAACAATGATTTTAATGTCGCATATTGTTATCCGAATAGATACCACCCATAAATAAGTTAATCAAATGTTTTAATTACGATCTATTGATAGCAAAACACCTGTTACCGAAAGGTTACCAAAATTCCCAACAAATTATTATATTATTGTCTATAGTCACCTTCATAAACAAAAGAATAAAAGTCGTTAACATCTGTCTACCAATATTATGTATTTCAATATTTCAAATCTGCTTTTCCCGTTACAATTTGTCGATAGAGTCGAACGAACAAAAATGTAATGGACATACAGCTATTTTATAACTATTAAGAAGTTTATTTTTGTATAAATTGTTATATCATCATAGAATAGAATAGAATATACTTTATTGTACACCATAAAGTTAAGTTATCTCTTTTACAAGAAAAACTTCATTATAAGGGTACAAAGGCGATGAAGCAATGTGTGGAGGCAATGTCTGGAAGATGGTTATAAAAAAAAACCGGACAAGTGCGAGTAGCACTCGCCCACCGAGGGTTCCGTAGTAGGTACATATTATAAATAGTTCATTAACGGAATCTCGCAGATTTTTTCCAAGCTTTTTCCGATTTTTTTTTTCCAAGACCTATAATAACTTTTATCTACACTCATAACGTAATGTTCCAAATACGAATTCAAAAAATATTGTATAAACACGTACTTTATATTCGTGGATAGGTAAAATTAAAAAAAAAACCATTACAGTTCAACATTTTCCTTCGATTTTCAAACAACTGCATCATAAAATAACTTTTTAATTTTTATAGCACACTTTTAATTTTTAATTTTCTGGCGCGTATGGGCTTTAGTAAAGAAGTTTCATTGTCTGTGGACGCGCGCGCTGCGCAATGAGAATCTAAATTGCCCGCCATACCAAATATTTTTCCCTTTCCACTTTTGTTTTATTTCAACTGTATGAGTGAAGATAAAGTAGTGTATGCAACGGCATATAATTAGGTATTAAAACACTCGCGTAATATTATTATCAAATTCGGCTTCGCCTCATTTGATAAACCTACGTTCGTGTTTTAATAACCCCTATTATATGGCCATTGCATAAACTACTATTATTGTGTTTAATTAGCCGTACACTTAATTAAAGTACAAACTCATAGACACACACATTCATGCCATCCCAATTCCCAAGCCAAGGCCGTTTTTTTACGATAACTTAGAAGTTAGATTTTTTACTCTTACTGTACTTATGGTATTCAGGTATGGGGCTGCACCAAACAGAGCAATATATCAACTATACAACGAGTCCAGAACAAAGTGCTAAGGGCAATTGTAAATGCACCTTGGTACATACGAAATGATGACCTCCATCGGGACCTAAAAGTTGAGTTCATCGAAAAAGTGATCCAGAAATTTGCAGAAGCTCACGAAAAGAGACTTCATCAGCATGTGAACGTCGAGGCAATCCAGCTTCTCGACCAAACAAACATAGTGAGAAGACTAAAAAGAACAAAACCGTTCGAGTTAGTGTTTAGTGTTAGTAAATAGTGTAACGTACAAATGTGCTACCAAACAAACACAAGAACGAAGTGTATTCGCCTTAATAGAGACAATAAGAAAAGTGCTATTGGACACATTCTTAGTAAAGACAATGTAATAGTTTAAGTTATAATTAAATTACTTATTAGTCTATTTATAAGGCTAGATTGTAATATGATTAGGGTCCATCCTATTGATGAACCCTAAAAAAGGGCAAAAAAAAAAAAAAAAAAAAACTCTTACTGTAGACCTGAGTATATGGCTTTAATTTCAACTCGATAACTCCACGTGTTCTCGAGAGTCTTGACAGACAGACGAACAGACAGACAGCCAACAAAGTGATCTTATAAGGGTTCCGCTTTTTTACTTTTGAGGTACAGAACCCTAAATAAACACATTGTATAATCGGTAAAATATCAAAAAACCAAAATGTAGCGTTTGAAAATAAATAAACAGTAAAACTTTACTATTTATGAGACCATTATCAACATAATTCGAATATCACTAGCCTCCACACCAGGATTCCCTCACTCGTAGATACTTATTTAAAACTGTCAAAGAAAAACAGGTTAGACTAGTATTTAGCATACAAATGTCATCAAAATATTATACGTGGAAATTACATTACACACCTAAATATCAATATAACAACACAAAAACGTTGTAGAAACACCTGTTCATCTAGGAGTTAATGAGCAAAACGATTACGAAACGGACGTATGGAAGGCTATTTTTGGCTACCACTTAAATCCATTAAGACATTTAAAAGTATTTAATATAATGCTTTACTAATGAGGTTAGGAATAGATAGGCATTTTAAATAGGGTTTATTTCTGTCTGGCCAGCTGTATTTCCTTTAGTGATATGTGCATGCACAAGTATTAGGCCCTATATATAGCTGGGCGATGTTGCTCTATTGAGAATTCTGAAGGCGTATGACGGTTTTCTTTATCGGTGCGTGAAACTAGTTAAGAAATTGAAAAAAGTTAATTAAAAAACTCAAAAGCCCGAATGCTTAAGAAGCAAGCTAAAAAGACGTAAACAAGAAGAAAATCGTGCTGTGCAGTCGGAGGATACATATTCGCGAGCTGGCTGACCAAAACCAGATTTATTTATAAGTTTGTAGTTATTTTCTTTTCGAATTAGTTACATATGAACATAATATAAGTGTTATATATTTTTGAAATGACCTCTGACATTCCTTTTATTTTGGTACCCAACACGATAGGTCTAGAAAAAAAAAATTGAGCCCCCACAATATAAGCCCAAAATCTGCAATTTTTCTAGTGATACTCGAAAGGTTAAGACCACAGAACAGATAAAAGAGGTCTTTTATCTGTTCTGTGGTTAAGACGAATCTATTGACGTAAGAATCATCAAAATTGGCCAACGCGTTTGGTCCCTGGAATGCGATATATAGGAACAAACATACATAAATAGACTGATAAACACATTACCCTCCTTCGGCAGTCGGGTAAAAAGTGTACAATAAAGGGACAAGGTCAAGGTCAAGAGTACATACACAGTACTTACAGTCAAGAGTCAAAAATGCAGTAACACTGCATTTTTGACTCTTGACTGTAAGTACGGTTTATTTAATGGAAAATTTAAAGGCTCTCGTTTTAAATTTAAATGCGGGCTGTTTTGATTTCCTTGAGTTTTATCCAATCTTTTAATTACAGATTGTGAAATTATAAGTACCTACTTATGACTTTGTAAGTTTTTCCAGTTCAATTTATTTCATGAAACCAATGCATTTAGGTCCTTGTTTTTCTCTCTTTTATTTAGTTATTTTATGTATTCTCTTATATAAATAGTCAAAGGCATACATAACACGAGCCTAAGTAAACAAAATGATAGAATACGTGTATAACCAATTGGCATGACGACATCTATACAAAATACTAGCGCAGGTGACTTATACGTCGATATCGGTACAAACAACATTAGTATTTGACAAAATCCGGTACGTATTTAACGGTTATGTAATACTTGTCTGGTCAGGTCCCTCCTCTATGAAGCCTCTCTGTTAAAAGCCTAATTTCATTAGTCTAAATTTGGGGATTTTTAATCGATCAAATCATAATCATCATTACATCCGAAAGACGTCCACTGCTGGACATAGTTCGCGCCCAAGTGTTGCCACATACTAATTGATGTCACGTTTTAATCTGCGTGATATATGTGACAGATTTTATATCAGAAGGTGCAATACTCCAGTTTTATTGTGTAAGTGAATCGGCCAATCAAATAGACGAAATCCACATCGCGTCTATCATCTTGTATTGTTCATACTATTTGCCCTGTGCCTTGCCGAATCCACTTAGTTACGCAATATGGCTGCGGTTTGGTGTCCTAAAGGTACTTCTGCAGTTCTGCCTTTGATGTTCCAAAAGTTTTAAGGAATCTTTAGATTACTAATAGTTTTTATTAACCGACTTCAAAAAAAGGAGGAGGTTCTCAATTCGTCGGAATCTTTTTTTATTTTTTTTATGTATGTTCCCCGATTACTGTAAGACGCCTGGACCGATTTGGAAAATTCTTCTTTTGTTTGAAAGGGTATACTTCCCAGTTGGTCCCATAGTCATCAAGTCAGGATCTGATGATGTGATCTTAGAGAAATCGAGGGAACTCCTCAAATATTATAGGCATACGTACAGCGATTTTGGTATTTTTATCAACAATGCAATCATCTGCACTCAGAAAGTAACATTTGGTGAAGTGGAACTGGTGAAGAAGACCACAGATGGCCAATAGAATTCCTTAATGCTAGTATGTAATGGGTTATAAGATATCTAGAATAGTTTAACGACTATGATGAAGCAAATAGTGCTGATGAAAATGGTACCATCGAACTGATCTGATGATGAAGCTGGCAGATAGGCACTGGTACTCCGAAATAAAACAATGTATCCTAGTCGTGTATGGGCTTATTGTAATCGTCATGAGATGTACTTTGGCTATATAATTATGATGTTTATTGCAATTGGAAGTACCTATCAAAACTAAAAAGAGATAAATAAAAAACTTTTTAACAAAAAATTAAACCGACTTCCAAAAAAACACTGCAAAACGAAAAATTACTTTCTCTTCCGAAGTCGGTGTCGAAACACGGAAAACAATAATGTACCAAAGAGACCGATTTCGTAAAAGAAAGTTATTTTTCGTTTTGCAGTGTTTTTTTGGAAGTCGGTTTAATTTTTCGATACTTACTTTATAATAATTCTGCCTCTTGCTGTTCTTCAGAGCAAATCCTTATCCTCATAAAGATAAGATACGAACATTAATAATCACTATCAATGAGAAAGCTCATGGCGAGTTGGTAATGACAACTTACTTCAAAATCTGTTGATTCTTCCTCCTGCCCTTATCCCATGTTACTTGGGTTCGGTGCAATACGTTTTCTTCTTCCATACCGTCCTGCAGCCTAATTGGGTAAGTGAATTCTGCAAAGCAAACAACTCCTTCAAAGAATTAGAATAATTTCTTTCAACTTTTTCGGTATTGTGAAGCTAATTTGGAAAGAGTACAAACATCGTCCTTTGAGTTGAAGTTCATCTCCTGCGTTATGTTTCATCAAACTCGAATGATTTATTTCCAAATCATTAGGACATCATTTCATTACATAATACCAATAGTGAAGTTTTATCTCGATTCTTCCGCTTTCGTTCATTCTTTACAATCAATTCTACGCCAAAATATAGGTAATGGTAAGGAACATAACCTTTCCTTTTCAGAGTGTAATATGCAATAAGTAAAGTCGTTTTTGGGAAGGTTCCGACTTGTTTGCTTTGCAGTATTCACTTACGCAATTAGGTTGCTACTCCCCGTCATGCTATCACTGACTCCCTTTTCTTTCATATCACTACTTGCAAAATCCATCCATCTTTTCTCTTACTTTATAATATTAACTAGCGGACGCCTCGCGGTTTCACTCGTGTAGTTCCCGTTCCCGTGGGAATACAGGGATAAAAAGTAGCTTATGTCACCCGGGGATAGTGTAGCTACGCAACGGCGAATGAATTTTTGAAATCGGTCCAGCAGTTTTTAAGTTTATTCGTTACATACAAAAATACAAATCATTCCTCTTTATAGATAGTATAGATTTGTAATTTCCTCCTACTGCATCAATGTTTATCTACAAGCAATAATACTTACCAAGATTCTAAACAAGATTATTTAAACATACAGTCTTGTTGCCTTGCCAAACACTGATTGCTCATATTTCATACTAGCTTCAAAGCTATTCTATAACTAGTCGTTTGGCTTGCAAATTCGCTATAAAATAAACGGTTTTATGTTCATATTCGTAATTTGTATGTTAATATTAAGACGTGGGAGTCGGTAGTTGGCTGACTACATTTAAGGTGCTGCTTAGTCGTTGATTATTTTGTGTTGTTGTTGAGTCTTTCACTGAACGCTTATTAGTTGTGGGGATCGGTGTGTAGAATTAAATATTTAAATTATACTTATGTGTCTAATTTAAATATTTAATTTGTCTGTCCATGTCTGTCTGTATATATTCATAATCAGCCTTTTAAATGTTTCCACTGCTGGGACACTGGCCTCATCTCTGTGAGAGGGAAAGGGCCGTGAATCCACCACGCGGGCGCAGTGCGGGTTTGTAGACGCAACATGTCTTCGAATGTTTGGTTCTAGGACATGCCGGTTTCCTCTCGATGTTTTCCTTCACCGTTTTGAGAACAGTAGTTCTGTATATGTGTCGTTTAAAATTACTCAAATATCGAAAAACAATTTTCTAAAGTAGAAGCTTCAATTGGACATAACAACTGTGTTTAATCCAATTCATTTACTTTAAGAGATATGGCCAAGCCTATATATATCTGCGCAGCATACAATAGTTAAAATAAAGCTGTCCAAGCTGTGTGTCAAGTTTATTTTCATACTGTCTGCGCTTTAATTACATGAATTGGTGTTAATAAATTCTTAATTGTCTTATGCAGTTGTGCAAAAACAAATTTGTTAGCATCGTTATTTAAAGAACTTTCGATAGCGTTTTTTACCACGACTTCCTGTAGTGAAAATTAAGATCTCGGAAAAGACTGCTGAAAAATCATGGTCTTCGGGTTATCTAATAAAAGTTTATGAATTAGCAAAGATTAGATATTATTAAGCCAAGAAAGGGTAGGTGAGATTATCAAATAAAATGGGACCCGCATTTTTTTCTTTATCGAATAAATAAAAATTGACAAAGATAAAGTGCATCAAAGGGGGCTTGTGACGTCACTTTGTCAGTAGGTATAAAGTGTGGCAAAAGAAAAATTGCGTGTATAATGTTTTTGAGATATCTAACTGAAGGACTAAATAGATATTTTTTGTCAACTACCCTATTGCAGGACAAAATCATAACGAGCTGATTGCCACCAAAACCACATTTGGCTACCACGCACTTTGCATTTTATGTTTTCTGGATTTTCACTAGGTACCCGAGTACCATATCTCATAATTCTATGACACATAAGAATATATTCTCCCTCTTTCCAGGGTTGTGTTCTAGTCTGCTATGCGGGCGCACAGAGAAGCTAGAGTTGGGCAGCAACAGCGGGGCGGGGGCTGCGCTCGCGCTCGCGCTTGTGCGGCCCCCCTCCACCCCCCGCGCCAACTGCCAGCTCAGCCTCACCGCCCCTGAAGCTGCCGCATTCGCTGTCAGACTTATTGATGTTAAGGTAAGATTTTTGAGTTTAGAACAGACATTTTGTTTTTCTAGTATCGCCTTAGTGCTTAAACGATAAGAAAATTGGTAAAGTTATGTGATGCGCATCCGTTACATAGTGGACATCCCACGTTGGAGTCTGTTTTTCCTGATAGCTTTAAGTTGGAGAGAGTTCCAGTCAAACGTGCTCTATTGTCGATCAAACCATCGCTTACCATCAGGTGAAATAGTGCACTTAAAAATAACAAAAATGCATTCGACAGTGACCGCGCTTTAGGTCTTGTCAGCGCCTTAATGAAAAACATATTTTGGGCTTTCAAATTCAACCATTTTCGGACACCATAGATTTTCATGGATTTCATGCTGCTGTTAAGTCAACGTGCCTCCAAGAACACACAATGATATTTAAGCCCCAAAAAACGAACCTAAACTAGAACAAAGTTATGCTCTAACAAGTTTATATGCTGCTAAATCGTGAACATTAGATAACTTATCGAACGATCGGAGTATCAGAGTGAAACCATTTTTTTTATAAACCTGTTCATAATATACATACATATCACGTAATGGCGGCTTTGATGCTAATCGATTACGCTAGCACTTAGCACTTTTATCGCTTGTTTGTATTAACAATAAATCAATATTGCGAAGCCTGTTCTGAACTACCATTGTCAGCCGTGGGTAAGATAAAGGATAATGAGAGGATTTGGCGTATATTTAAACTCTATATTTCAAGTCGTGTCCTCCAACTCGACTCCAATTTAAATCATCAAATGGATAGTTTGCCGTTGTCGTGGTGACGAACGAGGACAAATAAATAATAATTCATTGTCATCAATTTGATTGAATCGAGTGGCGGAATTGGCATAGACTATAGAGGTAGGTGGCCTGTGTCCCAGCAGTGGGGACATTAAAAGGATGATCATGATAGAGGTAAATATTTGCGATTAGAAAAAAATTCTTTGCTAAAATAAGAAAAGTACTTTTACATTTTGTTCAATCTCCTACGGTACTGTATTAGGTAAATAAATAAATAAATGGCGATGATGTCAACAATGCCGCCAATATCAGTAGTGCTAGCTAAAATTGGTTGAATTGATCGCCAAAGAAACCCAGGCAAATGCAACTTGCCTGGGTTTCTTTCTGATTTCCTCATTACCAGCTTACTAGTTCTACTACTACTATAATTACCAGTATTATCCATGATCCTACCTATACCTCGTAATGGACTAGTATGCCTACACTTCACAGTTGTAACTGCGGTTACAATATACCTACGAGTACGTGATTGCGTCTGTGGTTTGCTGGCTACACGGAATAAAGGTACCTATGTTCTGTTGAAAATTGTGGTCTAATACTTTGAGGCAATGAATATATTGCCTGGAAGCGTTGCTGGTCACGAACTCACGATATCTTCTACGTTTAAAATTATGTTCGTGAGTCCATATTACTTGGTATAAATAAACTATTCTTCTTTCATCCAAGTGGAGAGTAAATACGAAACTTTTTTTTTTCTTTTTGGCGGGGGATACCCTTAAAAAGTTGCCTGGACTTTTGGGGAAAAGCCCAGGGAGTGTGGGATTTTAACCTCACTAAAATCACCCCGGTGATCACTATCACCTAAAACACCACCCCAGAACCCCCTCTGTCATCGCCTGGTGAACACAGCCCTGGGGAGACTGAGAAGCGTCTCCCCTGAGCCTGGCTCTGCATGGCAGCAAGTGATCTCTGTGCCACCGTCTTGCCTGAAGTCACTTGTTGGGCGGACAGATTCCCAAATCTGACCCCTCGTGACCCCGCAGTTCCGCATGCCCATGATGCAGGCGGAATTTCGGCGTTTTAGGCGTCGAGGTGGTTGCCTCTATGACGCCTTCTTCTATGACCGGTATCGGCCCTCTCACGATCCCGCTCGGCGGCCTCCCTCTAGACCATCACGGTCTCACAGAAGGAGACTATTTCGCTCCAGTTTTCTGTAGTAGATACGAAACTTAGAATGTTTTTCTGTTTGAGTTTGGTGCCCCGTTTCAAAAATCCACCTGTGTCTGCATAGCAGGCACACCTCTCTTTGTTTTTGGCGTGTGGAAACCTCCTGAATGTCTTTGCGACCTGAAATAGAAGGATACTTCCGTCAGACTTTTCTTACTGGAACCACATGGTGTTCTTCGTGTAACTTTGATTTCTACTACTATAATTATTTCTACTATAAACTATCATTCTTGTACTTTGGTTTTTAATGTTGTTAAGAGACCAATTTTTCACCCAGAAGTTAAAAGAAGGTATCGAGGTATCGTAGGTAATCAAGTCGGCGGCCTATTTGCTCACAAATCTTACTAAAATTATAAATGTAAAAGTTTGGATGAAAGAATGGATGTATGTTTGATACTCAATCATGCCAGAACGGCTGAACAGATCTGGATGAAATTTGGCTCAGGTATAGATTATAGTCTGGAATAGCATTTAGGCTATATCCCAGTATAATTTTCTCTTGGGATAACAAAAACGCGGGCGAAGCCGCTGGTAGAAGCTAGTAAGCCGGTAATTCTTCTAAAATCTAGTTGTTAATTGTATTAGCTAATTAGGTAGTGACATAACGGAGTAATTAAATGTGTAATAGGTTGCAAATGATGATGTCAGTTTAGCAGATTTTGTTACAAAACAATCAGGACGTTGCTAATTGTTATGTGCAATAGTTTTGTGTTATTTACTAATTGAAATTAAACACTTCGTTATAATAAACAGTTGCAAAGTGGTCTAAAATAATAAAAACTTTCTTTTTTCTTTGATTATGCAAGGACCGTAGCCTGTGGTGTATTGTAGTCCGACACCGCTGAGGAAAAGAAACAAGGGGATCCCACCGCACTATTCCCAAACCACTGCAACTCCTGAAAGCCAGAATCAACAGGGGCGACCGCCAAAAAAGCGCCGAGGCAATGAAGCTCGACGAAGTCCCGGAGAATGAATTTAACTGTCTTGGATCCCGCAACGAAATTAATCTGAAAAGAATAACGGAGGAGTAGGATAGGAGTATATAAATTTCCACTTCCCTCCATATCAAGCAGGAGACAGAACAAACAAGGCCAATAGGCACAAAGGATCGTTTACAACTGGGATAAGCCCAGTTGCCTAGCACCACGGATAAAAATTAGGATAAGCAAAAAGCAAGGGATTAGGATGCAAGGGGATATGGTAGTTAGGGAGACGTCCTAGAATCATGCACATCGTCATTATTTCAGCCAAAAGTCGTCCACTGCTGGACATAGGCCTCTGTCGGTTGTTGTCACATCGACCTATTCTGTGTGTCTCGCTTTGAGAGGATTCCCGCAGCTTTCACCACAGTCCGTCCTTGAATGATTTTTCCCAATTTATTTATTGCATACTTTAAACTTCATGCATCACGAAGGCAGCCTTGAGCATTCTCTACCAGTCGACCTAGACTGATGGAGAGATAACATGACGTTTCAAGGCAATTTGAACAAATTCCAGAAAATTTATCTGTAGTCGAATTTTCCGCATACTCTCTGAAAAACCTGCTCATTCTTAATCAAGTAATTGTCACTACAATAAAAGGGCGTGACTTCCTTCAGATTTCGTCACAAAATGCTTGTCTAGACATCGTTACAGATGTGGTTTTCCTCAATATGGCATTGACCTCAGGTAAAAACATCTATTATTACGGTTACACCTTTTTTCATTCTGACATATCTTTGAAGATGAACGTTTTCCTTAAAGGATGTTAGTTCCACATTTGCCGGGAGAAAATACTTAGCATTTTTGTGGTTAGCACATAGCGAGAAATTTTTATGTCTGTAGTTTTCTTACTCAGATAGAAGGCGGTATGGTACTCGGTACTTTTAATTTACTGTCTATTTTATACTTTACTAGCTGACCTCCGCGGCTTCGCTCCCGTCAACTGGCTACCTACCTAAATACCACATATCTACCCTACCTACTCTCCCTACCTACCGTACTTACCTACTCAATAGTTTTCTCAGCGCACGCCAAATAATGAATTTTACAGGCAAAATTTTGCTGTTTTGGGTTACATTATTTCAATTTGCATAAGGATATTTTTTTTTTATATTTAAATTATAGCCTTGTTACTCCAGAATAATGTAGCTTTCTACTGGTGAAAGAATTTTTTAAATCGGTCCAGTAGTTTCGGAGCCTATTCGGTACAAACAAACAAACAAAAAAATCTTTCCTCTTTATAATATTAGTATAGATATAATATTAGTATTAGTACATTATTGTATATTAGTATAGATTGCAATATTCTCTAAAATATTATGCAATGCAGGCTTTAAATAAAATGTGCTGTACGGCTGATGTTTTTTTTTTTTCAGATTAGGATCCGTAATAAAAAGTTGTTAATATTTATTAGTACTTTCAGCCCCTGAAAGATTACAAATGAGTAAAAAGTCAACCTGTACAAGGACTAATATTGTAGTTACGACTTGGGATCAAAAGACTAAGGGCGGTTGCGCACTATATCCGATCCGTGTCCCCGAAATTTCGGTTCTGAAGTAGCCGTAGTACTTCTTGTAGTGCGTTCCACGCGTTTGTTCTTCCCTTCTCCGTGCCGCACTTCGCCATGTTGTTGCTACAAGCAGCCGTGTCGGCGCGGCGTTACTGTCATCACCTCTGACGCCGGCTCTAGGGAAGCTTACGCATTACATCCGAACTCTATCCGTCATAATTCAGAACATTTTGAACTCGAAACTCAATTCACGGACACGGAGGTGTACTGCGTAACCGCCTTAGTATCTACTTACAAAACTGGGTAGGAAAAGTCAATTGGTTTAGTTGCTAAGTTAGAACAGGAAGGTCATAAAAATAATTAATATTAGTTACTTCTTGTTTAATAGTTTATCAAATAATAAAACTTTTTATGACAAAATAACATAGGTATGTTGCTATCTAGATACTTTGTATGTCCTCGATGACTGTAAGAAATACGCAATTTAATAGGTTTTTAAGAATTTACATCATATAGTAAAATCAATTATTCCATGGTGCACCTCGATTTAAAGTTACTCATAGCATAGCACGTGTAGGACCGAATAATCAATTATGTGTGGCGATCCGTTATCGAAGTTTTATCGATAATGGTCGTGGCTTTATGAGTAAGTATTTTGTAATACACAAGTTTTCAACTTCGAATGTAAGACTCGGTAAATTGTTCAGTCATTGTTCTAAATTCCTTTAAAATCTGTGGATGTTACTGAAGTCTCATACTATAAAAAGCGCATCTTTGCCTTATTTTGTACGCAAAACCATTTATGGAGTTCTCTGCCAGCATTCAAAGCAAGAGTCAACAGCCATCTTCTGGGCACGCTTGTTCCACTTTAGACCATTGATATTCAATGAAAAAGTTCAAGATTTTTTAATCTTGTACTTTTTCATTGAATCGTGATGATCGTGTCTAGGCAACGTTTAATCTGGTTGGGGCTGATTGTATGGTTGGGGCTGATTGCCTGGCTGGGGCTGACTGCCCGCCTAAACCGACCGATCGGCTAAGGCTGAGGCTATCCGCTCGAGGCAGGTCGTCGCAGAGTGGAGTTGGCTGGCTACGCGACGGTCTATGAGTGACAGGCTTTCTGATCCTTCTGTTTTTTATTTTTTTTATTTTGTTCTTCCACCCTCAACTTAGAATTGTTGATAAATTTTGGAACGAAGAAAAGTTTGACCAGCCAACTGCAACCAGCGACCCTATAAACATATTTACTTTTTGTGACGTGTATGAGGGTTTCACTAAATAAACATATATCCCAGTATTTGGTGCTTTAATGTTCCCAAGAAGAAATCACGTTACATAGGCGTTAACTTCCTGGCAATAAAAAAAAAATAAAAAAAAACGAAAATTCGAAATAAGAAATAATAAAGACGTAACCGAACAAACTATACCAATAGACTACAAATGTCACACATTTTGTGAGATTGTTTAGTAAGTATTACACGAATTGTGACAATCATTAGGCTAAACTGGCCTTCCTTGTACCACAATGGCTGTAATTGCGATAATCATGCCCATATTGACTTGTACACGCACTCACGGAAGACAAATTGCGACTCATTGCTCAATTTTTTGATATTTACCCACTTTGAAGTCTTGAAGGACCAATTTACGTAATATATAATTGTATTTGTTGGTCAAACTTTATATTTTATGCTATAAAAACCATACAACCGACCTTTATCGTAATTTCAACGCTGTACATTGAATAGACTTGCCTCCAAAGAAAAATATTTTTTGCATATATTTTTTTCGAAATATCTTTAATAATTTAATAATTTAATAAGGTATTATTAAATTATTATTGTATATTTTTTAACCGACTTCAAAAATGGAGGTTCTCAATTCGACTGTATTTTTTATCAGAACTTTTAACTATGTAGATGAATTTTGATGACCTTTTTATTTGAATGCTTCTCCTGTGGTCTCATTTAAATTTGATCAAGATCTGCTGAAGAACTTCGGAGAACTGCAATCGCATTCTGTTTATTGTTTACATAATTTCATAACATAATATCACGCCGATACGCTCTAAAGGGGTACGCAGATGTGTAAAGTAAGTTCACTCTGGTACACTCTAATTTCACCGGTTGTGTTCAAGTTTCATGTTAATCGGGTAATCTATTCTGTTTTATAGATATGACCACAACTAAAAAGTGAAAAATAAAATCTTTTTACCAATAAAATACAACCGACTTCCAAATAAAAACACAAAATATTAAAAATAACTTCAATTACGGCAGTCGGTGTCCAAAAACGAAGAAACAAGAACACCGACTGCCGAAATAGAAGTTATTTTTATATGGTAGTCGGTTGTATTTTTTTGTATACAGCTTTGAGTTTCTGCAATATATGATTTGTATGTGCAGAATGTACTATTATTCTTTCTTTCTATTTACTTGGAGACTTTAAAAATCGTGCAAAATGCAGTTAGGTTCACAAACATTTCTTCTTTACCCAACACTTGAGAGACACATTTGGCAATAATACCCAAGATTCCTTGCCAAACATGGTGTTCTAACTTTACAACTCAATTTGCCTCTTACAAAATCCCGTTAGAAGATGGTGTCATCCCATTGTTTGTCAACATCTACTGATCGTGTAGTAACCAGGAACCCATTACAGTCATATATGGTGGTCAAACGAGGCGTGGACAATGGTCTAACTGCCGATCTTTGGACATCATGGCGCCTTGGTAGTAAGATTTGTACTGTTTCTTACTGAACATCCAAACTAATATTATAATTTCGAAAGTAACTCTGTCTGTCTACCTGTTATCTTTTCACGCATAAACCACTGAACGGAATTCAATGAAATTTGGCAAGGAGATAGGTGACATTCTGAGGAAGGACATAGGCTACTGTAGGTAAGAAATAAATTGTAGGTAGAGTAGCGTAGGTGGGTAGGTAGGTAGATAGGTAGGGTAGGTTGGTGGCCAATTGACGGGAGCGAAGCCTCGGGGGACAGCTAGTTTCACTAAAATATGCTCAGTTTCTTATTCCCGTGATGGCCTAGTAGTACTATTAGTACTCGTTTTTATGGGTTTATTCATGCTTTGTTCTTTAGAAATCGAGAGTAAATGTACATGATATATATATTTAACTGAATCAATTTGCCACATTAGGTGACCACGTTAATCACGGCATCAGTGGTATTTTTTGTAGGTCCTCGGACACATGCTTTGTTATGTATTCTGCCGATTAATAATTTTGATTATAATATTTTTCTTGTAGGTAAAGTAGCTATTACCATCAATTAACATAATTTTTATATCCTGAAACTCGTCCTAAGCTAACTACCGTAACTTTCGTGATTTCCTAAATACATTAAAAAAACAATAAATACTTTTATCCAGGATTTTTCCGCCAAAGGAAAATTACTACAGACAAAGTTAATTTGTATGTAAATAAGCCCGTTTTTCAACAGAAAATCTCTCATCGAGGTCGCACGACTAAACCTAACAATAGATCAATAGATCTTGCTTTAGGAAGTCATTTTAAAACAAGGTCGCTTCCAAAACCAAAGAAAAGTGCTGAAAAGATTATTGTTTGACGTTTCAAACAAATGCTTGAACAGTTTAACTGATTCGGATTGTGGAATTGAGGAAACACTTAACTGATTTTGTGTACAAGACTCGACTTTGGTGTGTGCGTTGTCCTAATTACTTTTTGGTGCGTGCGTTGTCCTAATTACTTTTTGTCAGGTATATAATTTTGGTAATTAATTTAGAGAAAAAATAAGAAGCTATGATGGGGATTATCAACATCTTCTTACCCTTGTCCGACATTACTTAAATTGCAGTCAGCGCAACACTTTTCTTCCTCAGTACTCCCATAAGTATTGTCAAATTATTGTTAGCTTTTCTTCGGCGTCTCTCTTCCTCCCCATACATGCCCGTTTATATTCTTCACTCTTTTAGACATATGCATTAAAAAAAGACATGCAAACTTTTTGCTGCCACACCTCAAAATAAAAATTCAAACGCGAGAAAATTGCGGACAAACATATATACATACAAACATTCAGATCAAACTGAGAACCTCCTTTTGAAGTCGGTCAAAAAGGGTAACTTCCGGAAAGATGAAATAATTAACTAAGCCGCCTCAAAGGACCACTAAAATCATAACCCTCCTTTTGGCTTGCCCGTAGTCGGATAATAAGGGCCACACACAGCGATGAGCCGGTCGATTCTGTAGACATCTCATAGTGATAACGAAATGAACTCAAAGTAAGCTGTCATTTCAACTGCAACAAAAAGTTGGGGATCCTTGTAAACGTGAGACGGTACTTCACGCCAGAACAGTTGCTCAACTTGTATCAAGCGCAAGTTCGGTCATGCATGGAGTACTGCACTCATCTCTGGGACGGATCTGCCAAGCACCAGCTGGATGCACTAGAGTCGATCGAAAAGCGGGCCAAGAGGCTCATCGGCAATGAGATACTGGTCGAGTCTAGGCTCCAGAGCCTTGAACATCGGCGCCAAATTGTCAGTTTGTCGGTTTTTTATCGGTTACATTTGGGGGAGTGTGCGTTGGAATTGCATGATCTAATTCCTCGTACCCCTTTCCATCATCGGACTACAAGACGTACGGCGATGAGTTATCGGTATATGGTGGACATCCCACCCATACGCACCAAACGTTTTGGGAATACTTTCATTATGCGTACAGCTAAGGAGTGCAATTCCCTGCCGGAGTCTGTATTTCCTGAGAGCTATACAAACTGGGAGTCTTTATGTCAAGAGTGAATAGGTTTCTTCTAGGTAAGCGTGCTATATCGTCGACCACGTCATCGCTTACCAGCAAGTGAGATAGTGGTCAAGCGCGGACCTATTAATAATAATAAAAAGAAGCTCGTTGCAAGTTCAGTTACCAACTTACCTACCTTTTTAGGTATCTATAAAGGTAGGTAACAGTTACATAAGTCTACGTCAATAAAATTAATTAATACCAATTATACTTAAAGCGGTTAGTTTAAAACTTCATCAAAACATATATACTGCCTACACAAGGGTATTCCGATGAATCATCTTTTTGCGTGATATATTATATACGCCATTTATTGTTTTTGCAACCACTGTTGATGCGTCAAGGATAATTCGTATGGTAACGTGAACTTTGATATCGTTGAATCATCTTATGAATGACTTGCTTTTACCCCTGGCTTGGTACCCGTGGCCTTATCATCAGAGCATAGTCTATCTTTTTAACCGACTTCAAAAAAGGAGGAGGTTCTCAATTCTTCGATATATATTTTTTGTGTATGTTCTCCGATTACTCAAAGACGCCCGATTAGGATAATTCTTCTTTTGTTTGAAAGGGTATATTTCCCAGGTGGTCCCATGGTCATCAGGTCGGAATCTGATGATGGGGTCCTGGAGAAATCGAGGGAAATCCTTAAATATTATATGGATATAGCGATTTTGGTATGTTCATCAACAATGCAATCATTTGGTGAAGTGGAACTGATGAAGAAGACCACTAATGGCGACTGGAACTCTTTAATGCCAAGTATGTCACGGATATAAATATATTTCGAATATGTAACTGGCTATGACGCTGCAAATACTATAAATAAATGGTACTGATGAAAATAGTACCATCGAACTGTATTCTAGGTAATTGGAGGCACCTACCAAAACTAAAGAGATAAATAAAAAACTTTATCAAAAAAATCTAACCGACTTCCAAAACAAAACACTACAAAGCGAAAAATAACTATTTTTGCCGTAGTCGGTGTCAAAAACGGCAAACAAAAGATACCAAAGACACCGACTTTGGAAAAGAAAATTATTTAGCGCTTTGTAGTGTTTTTTTTGGAAGTTGGTTTTCTTTGTGCAAACCTCATCTAGGTTCTACCCGGGAGAGCAACAATGTCGTATCCCACCGTAACATGAATTTGCCATGATAAAAACGCTATGGCAATCAGTAACAACTTACAGCTGAACGCATAATACTCGTAATATTTAAATTTGCCCTTCAAAGTTTTCAGTGACCACTGGCGGTCTTTCTGTCACGTACAATCATTAAGACATATGTCTTCTAAATTACCGTCACGTCATAATTAGCCTTAGAGAGGTTAAACAGAAGTGTCGCTAACCCGCAGTTTGTCAATGACAAATGGCAATTAATAGTACAAATTACTCACAGTGGAATATTGAAAACAAAACAAGAGAGGAGAGAAAGCGACGGTGGGCAGGGTTAAGGCAGACACCACTTTTAATAAAAATGTGGGCACCACATGGAATTTAAAAAACCGGCCAAGTGTGAGTCGGACCCGCGCACGAAGTGTTCCGTACCATTTTCGCAAAAAACGGCAAAAATATCACGTTGGTTGTATGGGAGCCCCACTTAAATACTTATTTTATTCTGTTTTTAGTATTTTTTGTTATAGCAGCAACCGAAATACATCATCTGTGACAATTTCAACTGTCTAGCTATTACGATTCATGAGATACAGCCTGGTGACAGACAGACAGACGGAGAGTGGAGTCTTAGTAATAAGGTCCCATTTTTACCCTTTGGGTACGGAACCCTAAAAAGGGTTGTCGTATCGTCCCGTCTGTATGCATGATCACTTTGCCACCATATCCATAAAGCTGCAGGCTTTACAAAAGAAAATTTAGCGTCAAAAAAATCTTATCGTTACAAGCACTTTTAGTGATTTACGAAACGAATTACTGGTCCTTCAAACCGGTATTTGACGTGTGTCATGTAATCCACAGTTGCCTCGATTACATAAACCGATTCACAGCTAAACCTAGATCTAACTGGCTCGACCTAGATTTGACTAGCTGTATAAGTTACAATGGGGCTAGCCTAGTTACCATGCATCCACAACCGTAATAACAGATAGAAGCATTCACGAATTAATAAGCTATTAGCATAATTGTTATTTTCATTAAAAGCAGTCTATATTCGCAAGTTTGTTCTATAAATTTTATTTTCTACATTAGTTGGTACTGGGCAAGATTCTGAAGTGGCACACTAATTGATGCAGCGTTGGAAAGCTTCCCACAAGGTGAACCGATCCCCTGGCTCCTCAGAGTCCTTTGGTTGCAGAAGTCTACTGGATGTTTAAAGATCTTGACTGGTAAAGCGGTTGATGTGGCCACGCCTGTGTCTAGCTGTAAACATGTTTCGACAACGATATCATGATGTTGAATTAATCTATATATATAAAACAAAGTCGAGTTAGTTACAGTTCCACCACTCGAGAACGGCTGAACCTTTTTTTATAATTTTTGCGTTTTTGGTTTTATCTTCGGCCAGAATAGGATAATAAGTAATAAAATATTGGAGATAGCAACGAAAAATAAAATTATGATGAAAATTTTTTTCCTATACGTTTTGCGAAAACAGCGCCATCTCTGATGCATGACATAAACAAAACACCTACCAAAATGAACATAGCGTTGTATACTGGTAAGGCCAGTAAAAAAAAGTCGGGTTAGTTACACCATTTTCCCATACATTTATTAGGAAGGCTAAGTAGGGTAGGTAGGGAAGTTAGGGTAGGTGATGTTTGGTTATTTTTATGGCAAAACAACGTTTGCCTGGTCAGCTAGTTAATAAATGTATAATAATATTTCTGTAGATAGACTGCATAAACGTTAAAAAAAATCAGGTCAATTTTCAAAGAGCAAATAATTTATGTTTCTAAACTAGTACATTAACCATCCAATCTTTAATGTACACCCATTAGCTATCGTACACATAAATGAGTACAAGTAAATACTTTATATTTGCAAGTAAATAGCCTTATATTTGCATTTTGACTTTAAAGCGTCTACGTTTGATTGTCAACAGTTACGTCATTTGACGTCGGCGTCTGCGCAAGATTGTTCTAAGGCGTTGAAATAACAGTCATTACTTAGTTTATGTAGAGATTCAGCTATGGTACAGATCAAAGGAAACTAAACTGTACCCTAGTAATGAAAATGCTAACATCTGTTATCGGTAAGACTGTAATAGTTTACTGAAAATTCGTTTTTTGTCCGTCAGGTAGATTCATAAAAAATATTGAACACGTATTTTTTCTTTTGACACGTAATCATAAAGTGACGACGATATAATGCGTTGAAATATCGTGAAATGTCACGCCGCTAGTACACTTTACTGCCTTTATGACGTCACAAGCCCCCTGTCTTGAACTTTGATGCGCTTTAACTTTGTATTTTTTATTGATTTGTCAAAGCAAAAAATACGTGTCCAATATTATTTGATAATCTCACTGACGGACTAAATAGAATTAACATTTTTCTATCCAGGAAACATCCCTATTACAAGAGGTGTTTTCCATTCCATCTTCCATCCAATAATAATACACCTGTACAATTTTTCCTCAGAGGTTTACCCGAAATGCAGTTTTTTGGGTTAGAAACCGCCTATATCCCAGTGATTTATTATTATTAATTGTCTCTTAAGAGATTATTACATCCTGCAAGCAAACAATTTTAGCTTCTTTGATTATAATATTAGTTTAGAAATTATTATATCAAGTCAATGATTTCGAAAGGAAGGATACGCCCATCTGAACATTTTATAGAAACCTTCTTTTGACAAGCAAATACTCGCTCACTCCCGCCACAGATAACTATATACTAGTCAGAGACACGCACGCGGACCACTGTCAACTGAGTCGCGTTGGTCCTAAACTGCAATTTTATGACCAGCGCGCTGGTGCCATTTAGTCGCGATGTTGGCCTGCTCCTTACGCAAGTAATATATATGTCACTGCATCTAGTCTATAGAGACTAGATATAATAATTTATTACCTGTTAAAAAATGGAAAGGAAGGCCTTGGTCCCAGAAATAGTTCTGGGGACTTCCTTTCCATTTTCTTTGCACTTTTCTGCTAATGTAGGCCCGTCCTTTCATGTGAGAGAACTATTTCCCTTCTGAATCCTTCAGAATAAGTTAAATGTTAACTTATTCTGAAGGATTCTGAAGGCTCTAACAGGTGAGATTCTGAAGGCTCTAACAGGTGAGACACACCTAATTGTATGTTTTTCTAACACAAATAACACGCGTTGAGCGACTAAACCAGTTTCTAGGTAAAAAATACAAGGACGTCTATATACGTCGTTGCTTGTTCGTTTTATTTTCTAGTCTGAGAATTTTGTAAAACAACATGTTTGAAATACTCGTATTATGGATATGTGAGGCTCACAGCACGAAAATCCACATTGTTCCTTTTTTGTTTGTTTGTTTTTTTTGACATCCACGGCCGAAATTTAAGTTATTTTTCACTTTGTAGTGTTTTTTGGAATTCGGTTGTGTTTTTTGTAAAAAGGTTTTTATTATCAGTTGTCTGTTAGGCATCAGATCTTCACCAAATTGGATTGATTAAATTTGTAAGTTTTTAATTGATTGATTAAATGGGACCACCAAAACCAATAAATAATATTCTATCTATGTATTATCTCTCACACAATCCATCCATCATTTCTTTGGTCTTGTATCCTGTCAACCGACACGCCATAGACTACTATTACATACGACACACCCTCTTCGCTTTCTTCTTGGGCTGAAAATGGATAGATTGTGTCAGGAATGTCATGTCATGTTTTTCTTCAGACAGTTCATCCAGTTTTTTCTGGGGGACCAACATAATGCAGCAATTCCTAAGAGTCACAATCTCCTGAACTTACGATCTGCATTTGCGTTTCGAGAACAACAATACTTATATTCATCATCATCTTCCTGCCCTTATCCCATGTTACTTGGGGTCGGCGCAACGCGTTTGCTTCTTCCATACCGTCCTGTCCCCCGTCACGTTATTACTGACTCCCTTTTCTTTCATATCACTCCTCACACAGTCCATCCATCTTTTCTTTGGCCTTCCTCTCCCTCTCCATCCATCCACATTTATATTCATTACTCTTTTAGTAACATGCGTTTCATCTCTCCTCAACACATGACCATACTAGAACAAACGGTTTCCTTTCAACTTTTCTGCCACTGGCGCCACTTTCAAACTGCCTCTAATATACTCATTTCTCACTTTATCCAATCTCGTCACGCCGCACATCCATCTCCACATTCTCATCTCTGCTACATGCAATCTCCTTTCATCCATCTTTTTCACAGCCCAACATACCGATCCATACAGTATGACAGGTCTAATCACGGACTTGTAGATTTTCCCCTTTAACTTGAGGGGTATCCGTGGGTCGCAAGTTGTTCCAGTGACCTGTCGCCATTTCATCCATCCTGAGTTGATCCGGTGGTTACGTCTCGGTCTACGGCCATTCCCTTATAGTGACATTTAGTAGGCGTTTATTAATATGTCTGGTTCTTTCAAAATGCCAAACTGTTAATCCGGGTGCAACATCCTTACTAGTCCATGTGATTCACCAATGATGTTATCGCTGCAAAAGAGCATCGCCATTCACCATGCAGATATTCGAATAAAATATCAACAAAAAGAATAACAAAAACTTATATTTTTTCCGTATGGAAACTTAAACTGCAAAACAGATTGCAACTTATTGAACAATATTAAAAAAATATGATACAAAACCCACCAGACCACCACATAAGGTGAATAGCAGGAAACTTAACACCACGTGTAAAGACACAACTTAGTACAAGGACATTTTTACATGTATGAAGTCAGCAGACATTAAACTGTTTTTTGATATCTGGAATTAGAACTCTGCTAGCGTCTGAGTCCATCTTTAACCCGTTATTCTTCAAAGCAAGAATTAATAGGCATCTTTTGAGCTCACCCGTTCTTGCTTAATTTTCATTCGCTCGCTTTCCA
This sequence comes from Anorthoa munda, assembly GCA_945859665.1. Taxonomy (NCBI): domain Eukaryota; kingdom Metazoa; phylum Arthropoda; class Insecta; order Lepidoptera; family Noctuidae; genus Anorthoa; species Anorthoa munda. The sequence continues at coordinate 4,825,149 of OX243893.1, forward strand.
TAAGGCGTCACGACATCAAGTCCTACGTTATCTACTAATATATTAAAAAAAATTACCCATGTTTTATATCAAGCCCTTGACCCCAACCTTACTAGAGCCTCCACAGATATTGGTCGAGGCTCTGTGTCACGTAAATTGACAAAAACAACTATTGATACAACCATCGGCACAAAGGCTGCAACAGTAATTCTACCGTCATCATCACCATTTTTCTGCCCTTGCCCCATATGACTCATATACAATACGTTTTCTTCTTCCATCTCGCGTCAACCGTCACCCTAACCCTGTCTCCCTTTTCTTTCATATCACTCCATCCACATTTATATTCTTAACTCTTTTAGTAACAGAGCAAAGTCTACCGTATTTAAGATAATTTCCTCAATTGTCATTATAATGAACAAGTAAAATTTTAAAAGCCCCGTCATATTTTTATTTTGCTATATAAATTATATAGTAGTAGCTTCAATCGACAATCTATTGAACACGTAAAATTTTGTTGTTTCAAACAGCAAAACGGGCCACAACTGTTGAACGGTTTTTATCACAAGCTAAGAACACTCTCGATAAAATAACCTTTCAAACAAAAAAAAAACGAAATCAAAGTCGGTGGTTCCGTTAGGAGCCATGATGCTACAGACAGATACCCAAATACACAAACAGACAGGTACACAAGTCAAACTTATAACACCCCTCTTTCCGTCGGGGTTTAAATATGATAACACCTATTAAAGAAATCGTGTGAGAAACCATTGCCTCCCCGTGGTGATACACGTGATATTAATCGTTAGACTTGCGACTAATAATTGATCTGCAGATGTGCCTCATGTCCGTGTCTCCTCTGTGTCGTTAATAAACGTTATCTTGTCATTGTCTTTGTTGTCGTTTATGACAGCTGGTAGCAATGCCTTTTGTTTATTAATTAGATCTTAATTTGTACGTTTAGTTGCGTTTATTCTTATTTATTAGTGTATCAGCCGGTAGCTGTGACTAAGAGCAGTGGCGGCCCCGTGTTAACGACTTACGTGTTATACCCGTTGTAGGACAGAGAGGAGGTCTTTGTCCCAGCAGTGGGAAAATTATAATCTGATTTTGCTAGGTTTATGCCTGTAGCTCTATAAATTAACAGACTTGTCTTTATAAAATTTGAAATATATAATTTTATAGAAACAGGTTTATCCGGTAATATCTAAAATTATCAGAAAGATCGGATTTTTTATTATTGTATATAATAAGAAAGTAAATGTTAAGTTGACATTGAAACTATTTAGAGGTCTCAAACTTGATATTGGTTTAAATGGGTATTAAAATCCAGTCTAGTTTTATTAAAATAGTAGTAATAAAAAGGTCATGACCGCATATCTCTACAACATGGCAAACGCATTGAACACGATTATTTTAAATGTCTCTTAAAAAAATATTAATCCACCTGCTGTTACTATGACCAGAAACTTCAATATCAGTTCAGTTTCAAAATACCTAGATCATATTTTGTTGCGGCACCCCTTGTTTTACTTCTGGAATTGTGTCTATATCTCCTGTAGCTGTGATATCATTAAAATTTCCTTCGATTATTGTTATACTTAGTCTCCTATGGACAAAGACTGGCTGGGTTTTCAAAAATTTGGTCACCATTAGCTTCAATCTTCATCATCCTCCTACCCTTATTCCAATTTATATTGCGGCATGGTAAGTCTTCTTTCTCCAATGATAGCTTCAGCATATTATTTTCATATACTTGTAATCAAAAGCTTGACGCGATTCCACATCGCATGCGAACATATCATGATACAGTGCATGAACCCTGCTCAATTTGCAACTATCAGTGTGATGATTGCAATTGCTTGCATTCACGATTGATCAGAGTCAATTGACCGGGTCTGCAGCATTGGCACACTTATGGACAATTCTTGAACCCTGATCCTTTGGCAATGCATACAAACAAAGTCTGTTTACTAGCAAATGTTTCCATCATGATCAGAGGTCATAGTTGCTTCTTTAAAGATTTCTTCATGTTGTAGCAAATTAGTGTTCAATAAATTAATGTGATGGATTTCTAAATCGTCTTGTTCTTTACTATCAACTCACATATACAACTCATCTCGCTTATATTTGGCGAATTAATTTCTATCTGCAATATTTTTCAGGTTGGTTCGTTTGATTCGTTAAACTTGGGCAGTTCGGTTAGGTTGTCTCTAATATGTTTGAGTTCTATTTCACTATGCTTTTGTTTTGGGATTTCTCGACATTAATGTAAAGTTTTAGTTTTTTAAATTGACGATCGCTTACGTCTTCCTTGACGTTCCTGGAGATTTCCATGCCTCGAAGGTCGATACAGTTATAGCTAATGACGATCAATAAAATATTTCTCTTCGATATAGGTATCAAAACAAGTGGATGAATTGGATGCAACGCTGATCGAGGTTAAAATAATAAGATCACACGTGAATGTCATTGCCTCTGTGTCACTTTGTTGGTCGTCCGTATTGATCGTCTATACTTGCTTTACCTACTTGACTATATATATATATATATTCAAAACTCAAGACCCATATCTGACATCACTTTTAGATAATCTACTTACAGTCTTTATCTTGTCCCTTTATTTTCAAAACGTCTAACTCTGTTTGCATTATTTACTCCTTAATTTGGGTTAGTCAGGGTAACAGGTTGGGTCCTTCGTCCTTTGTAACTGAAATTAATCAAGTATCACTGAATCGTCATATTCGAAAAACTATAAAACTTATCTATAGTTACTTCTATAATTACAAAGAAGACACGACACGAAAAAAAATGTTCAAATATTCGAGTAACTTTTTGTCAACCCGATTTAACTAAGCTTGACGGTGAAAGGTCAAGCTTAGTTAAATCGGGTTGACAAAAAGTTACTCGAATATTTGAACATTTTTTTTGCCTTATTTATATATTCGAAAAACTATAAAACTTATCTATAGTTACTTCTATAATTACAAAGAAGACACGACCTTTCACCGTCAAGCTTAGTTAAATCGGGTTGACAAAAAGTTACTCGAATATTTGAACATTTTTTTTTTTGGCATTTTTATGTGCCAAAACGGTAAAGGAATAAAAACATAACAATAACAAAAAACATGAGTCAGATATAAAACAATACAATCAAGAATCAGTGGGCGACAAATATGGTCCGAATAAATATTTTATTGGTCCTTCGATCCGGAAAACTGCATCTATTTTTTATGGCCCCGTAATATTGCGTAGGTTTCCATAGATACCAGCTAGTAAACAAAGAAAAAAATCACTAACATCTACTTAGTAACCAGTCAATTAAGTCGAAAATGCTCTGCGTCAAAATAAATACGTAAAATTGTATCAACATAAAAATCCCCATACCAAGCAAGGCATTCTTAAATGGTTATCGAATAACGGAGTAACTTAATTGTTTGCTTATCAAGAATTTATTTTTGTTTCAGGTACTTATGCAGTCATAGTTATTTAATCATTAAGAACCAATTAAGGCAAACAACTTCTACGCTCTCGTTATCAGGTAAGTGCCTACAACAATATAATTTTAGAACAATAATATACTTATAGATATGAAAGAAAAGGGAGTCAGTGATAACAGGACGGTTGACAGGATGGAAAGGAAGACGAAAACGTGCGGTGAACCGAAGTAACATGAGACAAAGGCAAGAAGAGGATCATTATCATCATTTTAGCCGAAACACATCCACTACTGAACATGAATAGGGCTCCCCCAAATGTCGCGTCATCGATCGGTCACTCCTGTGTGTCTCAAATGATAGATGATGATGTGGATAGGTATTTGCTTAGAGCCATATTGGCTTACCTGCATAATTTACGTTAGTATTAAATCACGATACTAAGCTTACATAGATTTTTATATAATCCATCATGACTTATAACTTGAAGACTCTGTATAGACTGTATTACTCAAAATCTTTCCTTATTTTCATCAGCAATCAATTCACATTTTTCCATGGTTGTTTATTGGGCTTTCCCGCCTTCCAGATGATACATTTTCCTTGCCTTATCTTTTATCTTTATATTTTAATTGGTACTGCACAGTATAACGTGTAAGTGAGACATCTCACGGCATAAAATATGGATTTTGTAAGTGGCTTTTGTATCTGGAGCAATTGGGATTTATTGAATTAAACAACATGTTGAAATAGAAGATACGAGCAGCAAGATAAATTTGATTTAAAACTGATACTTAGCTTACAGAAGTGGACTCAGAGTAGGGACATAAGATACACTAGATATTTTACAAAGGTATTAAAGATATTTAAAATATGTAATGCGAAATATAAAATTGGTGGATCAACTAATGGTTCACAATAGCTACTTGTATGATCATTTGATGAGGCGGGATCAAACGCATGTTATTACAAGAAAAAATTCAAAACTTTAAAAACTCTCGACAACTTTTTATTTCATGCTACATAATTTATCTAGTACATAGTAGACACGCTTCGATCGGCAATCTATTGAACACGTAATTATGACACGATATCTTGCCTAAAAACACCCCGATTCAAACAGTGAAACGCCCATAAGTTTTGAACGGCTGAACCGATTTTATTCAAACATAGCTAAGAACACTCTCAACAAAATCACCTTTCAAACATATAAAACCTAAATCAGAATTGGTTCACCCGTTTGGATGCTACGATGCCACAGACAGACACATATATACACAGCAACACACGTCAAATTTATAACACCCCTCTTTTTCCGTGGGGGGTTAAAAATACTTATGAATATAAATGTGGATGGAGAGGGAGGGGACGGCCAAAGAAAAGATGGATGGACTATGTGATGAAAGAAGAGGCTAGAGAGAGGAAGTGTTGCCTAGCAGTGGTATGGTATTATTATTTTATTATTAAACCATTTTATTTCCTTAACATACATATAGTTTCTTAACATTAGGTACACAAAATTACATACATGTTATTTTTATAGTTAAGGCCCCTGGCGGGTATAGGCCTCCTCCAACAATTTCCAGGTTTTTCTTGTCTTTGCTAGTTTTTCCCAGTTTTCTCCAGCATTTCTTTTTATCTCATCTATCCAACGTTCTCTAGGGCGTCCTCTGGCTCTCTTGCCTCTTGGGCCTAGCCAATTTGTGACTAGTTCTGTCCACCTTCCATCTGTCGATCTTGCCACGTGACCTGCCCACTTCCACTTCAGTCGTTTCATATGCTGGAGAGCATCTATTTATAACCTTGGTTTTTTTCCTTATCTTTTGGTATGTATATGGCATCTGGTGGTATGGTATAGCCTGACAGTAACCAGTAACGGTCAAGAGACGGAGTGCAAAGGAAAGCGTTTAACGAAGTAGCATCTGAAAAATCTAAATCATTTTTGTATGACAATTACGTCTAAAGAGAAAATTATTTTGGCTGTACTTGTGCCAAGTGAAATCGGTAACGTATAGGTGTAGTTTTGAGCCTGCATGAAGTTATTGTTATAAGTGATTCAGCATAATGGTCTCCTCGTTTTAGGTCGTTTTCTAATAATATTGTCTGGTAGAAGCAAACTCATTAATTTTGCATTCAGAATTTATCACCAGCCTCAATTTGCTACTTCAAGTAGCAAATAGCAACTTCAAGTAGCAAATTGAGGATATGTATGTATGTATGTGATATGTAGAATTGTCCCAAAATAATGTATCTGCTTCCTGGCGACGAAATGCCCTATGTTTTAATCCAGAACAAGGTTTACCCGTGTGTCAAGTGGTAAAATAATTCGTTCAGCTGTTAAATTGTGAACAGGTAACAGACAGATACAGATATACTTTAGCATCTTTTTTTTCTTTTTTTTCTTTTTCTGATACTCTTTTTCTTTAGATCTATTTTAACATCCATAATGTTACTTTTCTAATTTTGTCTTCTGATTTGTTAGCTCAGATAGTCACCTTTCAAACAAAAAAAAACTAAATCAAAATCGGTTCATCCGTTTAGGAGTTATGATGCCAGATCAACACAGACAAACACAGGTACACCTCAAACTTATAACACCGCTCTTTTTCCGTCGGGGGTTAAAAATTATGATGACGATGATATGGATTGTTATAGTTTAATATCTCATTGCAGTAGTGCGAAAACATGTTACAATAAAAAACTACTGACTTCCAAATAAGAAAACTAGAAAGTGAAAAATAACTTTATTTTTGGAAGTCGGTGTCTTTGATAGGTACCAAATTTTTAAGTTATGGACACCGACTTCCAAAAATAAAGTTATTTTTCACTTTCTAGTTTTCTTATTTGGAAGTCGGTAGTATTTTTTTGTAAAAAGTTTTTTATTTTTCACTTTTCAGTTGTACCTACCTAATAGGGAAGTAGATAAGTAAGTACCTATAACGACAGAATTGATTACCCGAATAACATGAAACTTGAATATAACCGGTGAAATGGGAGATCTGTATACCCCTTTCGAGCGTACTGACTTGATGTTATGTTATGAAACGGTATAAACAATAAACTGACATGCGATTGCAGCAATCCCGAGAGATTTTCCGATATTTATTGAAGAGTTCTGTTGTATATCTCCGAAGTTCTTCATCAGATCTTCACCAAATTAAAATGGGACCAATTTCGGAATATACTCTTTCAAACTAAAAAAGAGATATCGGTGAACATAAATAAAAAAAATAAATAAAAAAAACATTCATAATGTCGAACATAGAACCTCCTCCTTTTTTGGTAAGTCGGTTAAAAATTACATAACCTCTCCGAAAATAGGTTCTTCTTTTAAAAATATAAGTTCAGAACAAATGAAGATAATATAACGGCACACAAAGATCCGGAGGTCAGTTACTTCATAAAGAAACAAAATAAACAAATACAAGCTTTATTCGCATTCTTCAGTTATGACCAGGAAAGGGCACATTCCGATCTGAACCGTTACATCAATCTGGTGTAATCCTTATTAAACAATTTTTTATTACTTATATCGTTATATTTTGATATCTTTGTTCAAATTCTTTTGCATGGCTTATTTTATGGTTCATTTTATTTTTGGTTATCACTTTGCTTGTTGACTATCGTACTTGCTCAGAGAGTTATATTATTATGAGTTGTTGTTGGTGTGTTTTTTGAAGTAGCTGCTGCTGTGGCTTCGCTTCTCTGGCCTATCGTGCGGAAATCATGAATTTTCAGGATAAAAGTAGGATATGACGCGTAGCAAATGTTGTAAGTTTCTATCTCACAAAGGACTTTCGTAATGGGACCAGTATTTCCTAAAACAAAGTTATATCTTTGAAGGTTAGACTAATTGATCACGTTTTTAGGAAGTAGGGTTAGGAACAGAATACTCGGAAATAATTTGAACACGATCATATAAATCATGCGCAAAACTCACAAAACAACAATTTTAACAACCGTTGAACATGCGCAATTAAATACTTACAGAGATATCTGCGCCTATCTTGAGATCATATCGAGCTAAAATTGGCTATACGCGCTCGAACGGCCAAGAAGGCTGCAGAACTCGCCGCAGACCCGCCAAGCAGGTTCTATGGTCCAAAAATAGCTCGGCCAGCAGCCATTAACGGTGTGTACGTCCACGACAACACGTACATTTCTCCTTTCACTCACAGAGAAATGTGCACCTTAAGCGATCATCGCTACAAATTATATTTGGGCGCCAAATAAAAAAATATTGCTGTCTGAAATGTCTTTGTGTGAAGAAAAGGTGCGATTTTTTTATGTTTGGTGCAATTGGCATTAGTCTGTCAATATTGCATCAAATGCAGTTGTTTAGTCAGGTCACTTTGTAAAGACTTGAAATACTCAAATTCCAAACACAAACTCAACACTTTTAAAACTCTGAATGTATCAATATGCAAATTAAACTTTAAAACCACCATACTGTTTTTGTCCAGAAGTTAGTCAGCCCACACCCGGACAAAGGCGCTCCTCCACTAAGTACTACACTTAAGAATCTGAAAATATCAATCATAATTGTTATAGGTTTATTGCCTAAGCTTAAAAGAATATGAAATAAACTGATCTAATAGGTACCTACATAAAATAAACCATTAAAATAATTCTACCAGCTATTCTTAATTAACTTACCACATCGTCTCATCACATCACATCATTTCCCACTGCTGGGACACAGGCCTCCTCTCTGTGAGAGGTAATGAGCCGTAATCCACCACGCGGGCCCAGTGCGGTTTGGTGGATGTCACATGTCTTCGAATTTTTGGTTCTAGGACATGCCGGTTTCCTCAAGATGTTTTCCTTCACCGGTTTGAGAGCAGTGGTGATGAAATAATTTACAAAAAGTAAAGCGCCTACCTGGGCTCTTACCCACGCCCTATAACTTGTAAGTCGCGGCCGATACCACTGGGCCACCACTGCTTACATTGACGTCTAAAACCTAATAAATAACACTCGTAAAACTGCTGAACGGATTTAGACGTGTTAAATTCTAACTTATGCAACGTTTTCTCGTTAGTTCGGCTGACCTGACGTTGTTAGGCCCACGTATAAGTTATAAACCGATTATTTTATCGATCGTTAGGCCTTCGCGAATTGTAGAAAAGTGGGTAGGGGTGATGAATGAGGTAAACACAATCATCGTTTGTTATAGGCAATGAAAAGCTTCGCTCAGTATATACTGAGCAAAGCTTTTATATACCAGGCCATGGCTTTACTTTTTAGGGTTCCGTACCTCAAAAGGTAAAAAAAGCAACCCTTATAAGATCACTTTTGTCCATCTGTCTGTCTGTCCGTGTGTCACCACCGATTTTCTCAGGAACGGGTGGATCTAGCAAGTTGTAATTTATACCAGATACTGAGGTATATAGTCTCTATTAGGTGTATAAAAATTGAGGTCCTGGAACAACACGATAAAAAGATATGGGCAAATTTAGATTTTCTCGAAAACTTGTAAGTACCAAAATTTACCTTAATTTTCAACATTTTTTTTTTTCGAAATTTTCCCTTTACTTGTGCCGTACGATCTTGCTTTTAAACAAAATTGACAATTCTAGGTCAACCGGTAGTACCCTATAGGTTTTGGGTCGAAAACCTTTAGTTCCCGTTGACCTTGTTACCTAATTATGTTGGTGAATGTAGTATGTACGGAACCCTCGGTGCGTGAGTCCGACTCTCACTTGACCGTTTTTTTATACAAAAGCCGCCTATTTAGTTATTTAATTTAAAAGCGACTTTTGTATTTACAGGTTTTCATAAGTTAATTTTTTGGATGAAAGCTTCGTCTTTGCTGTTGTAGTTCTGTTGTAGGTGTTCATCATATGCGTTGCAAAAACCAATTGATCTGGCAGGGATTTCTCCCCTAGTCTAAAGCCTATAGCTATTGCTAAGCATAAGGTTCTAGTTTTAATTTCTAGGTAAGGCAGTGTTATTGAGTTTTCTATCTAAAGTTTCTTAGTAATAGTTCTGCATGAGTTGCTAGTTTCTCCTGAAATACCAGGAACTCGCACAGGCCTTAAGTGGAGAGGGTGGACTACAGTACAATCGACTGATGAGACAAGGCATTCCCAGTCTCGCCCAAAGATTTGTAGACTGAGTCAAGAAGAGGGTTTGCTGGCAAGTTCAGCAATTGATTGGCTCTCGATGATAACAATAAAATAATCAGGACATGTAGTTCCAGCCAAACAAGTGGCTTATTGTTGTCGAACAGATTGCCATAGTGCAGAAAATACATTAAAAAAAAAAATGTTTTGTCGCTGGATTTGTGCCCTATTGTTAGCAATAAGCCTGCTTCTAATAATCGGGGAATCCCGTGTTGATGTTACGTAAGTTTTCTATAAGAGATCGGTCACGTTGACGGTCGATGAAACACTTCTGCTTATTCTATTAAGGACAGCGGCTCACAAAAAACCTCAGAAGGAATTGAAACAGGAAAATTATTCATATATTGAAAGATTTCGGCGAAAATTGTTAAAGAAGGCGTGCGCTTCCAAAAAATGGTGAATGATCCACTCTTGCGCAAGATTTTCTGAGAATTGATCAGTTCGTTTTTTAAATCTCGCTTTGGACTCTGAAGGTGATAATCAGGAGTTAACGGTTTCGTGACGTCATTATTTAGAAATTTACGAAAATATGCTTTATGGTCAATGCAAGATGTGAAATGTTATTATCTTCGTTATCGTAGTAAATTTATTTCGCATAGAAAACCGCAAGTTGTGAGGAATAATTATTTAGCTTTAGCCTCACAGGACATACATTTAAGGAGAGATAAATAACGCACATGTAAAAAATCCTACAAATGTTAGTCATATATTAAAGGCCAAAGAGGAAGGCCAAATAAAAGATCGATGGACTGTGTGAGGAGTGATATTAAAGAAAAGGGAGTCAGTAATAGCGTGACAGGGACAGGACGGTATGGAAGAAGCAAACTTGTTGCGCCGACCCCAAGTAACATGGGATAAGGGCAGGAAGATGATGATATTAAAGGACAAGCACAACGGATCGGATAAGAGTCTAAGTTCGGAAAATATAGTCTCTGTACTACTGCTACTATTATCAGAGGTAATGTTAAATACATAAGTTTCGATTAGCTTCTAATGTCATAGCTTCTCGAATAGACACAATTTACTACCGCCAGCATACATAGGTATGATGTATATACTACCGTTTAGCAGTAAACATTGTTGGCGCCAGTCAGGCCGATTACCTTTTTTAGTGCTTAAGCTGCACCTAAGTTACCTTTACTGGTTATACCTAAATTTATATACAACACGTATCTTACTTACTTACTCATAAAGCTATAATTAGAACTTAGAACTTTATTTTGGGAATCAACCTTCGTGTGTGTAGAACTTATTGGGTAATATGAAAATATGTAAAGGAAATGATGAAAACCTATATGGAATATTATGGAAGCTCTTACCGCTCGCCTGAAGATAACAATTTATTACTGTCTGCTAACTTGATATTTTTGTTGACATACTGTCGTTGAAGGGTCGAACGGGTCAAGCACCTTTGCTTGCTACTGTAGCAAAGTGTAGGACTTTTTACCCGATTGCCGAAGGAGGGTAATGTGTTTATCAGTCTATGTATGTATGTTTGTTCCTATGTGGCTGTCCAGACACCAAACGCGTTGGCCGATTTTTATGATTCATACGTCAATCGATTCGTCTTAATCTTGCAAGTGTAACTGCTTACTGACTACATTAAAATTGGAAAATAGAAAAATGGCGGATTTTGGACGCCATATTGTGGTGGCCCAATTATTATTTTTCTTCCATACCCATTCATATTCATACTCTGTATCCATCCACGTTTACTTATGTGTATCAGTATCCATTCATACGCATTCATATACCTTTCTTTCATATCGTTCCTCACACATTCCGTCCATCTTTCCTTTGGCATCCTTCTCTCTCCATCCATTATATTCATAACTTCTTACTTCATTATAATCACTGGCGTTTCAGAATGTATTACTTCGATTTCAACACCTAAACTTTTCCATTACCAATCGATCAGTAAACACCCAAAGGACCAACAAGTCACTCTACCAGTACCTAACAAAGCACATACCGTAACAGGGTACATACACACATTGGGTCAGGCAGTCAGGCTGTTTGCCCGACCGTGTCGCCGCGTTGGGCAAACAGTTCAGTCAATTAACTCTTACTATTAAAAGGTGAAGGTGCTGTGTTGATGACATGGGCGCACACTCGTTTTGTTTGTTACGAGGTGGGTCAGTGGTGTGGTGAATTTTGTCAAAGGGATGATTGGGGTTACGAAAATAGCTGTGGAAGGTACGAGAGATAACTTCTTGGGAAATGTTAAGCATAATCTTGGAATCACAATGCAATGAGGTGTTGCAGGAGTCCTAGCGATCGAGACAAGTAAACAATAAAATAAAAACACCCCCGACACATTTTTAGTAGTAAATATGGTTCCCCTGGAAATTACCCCGATTCAAAAAGTAAAACGCCCATAACTTTAAACGGCTGATCCGATTTTCATCAAACATAGCTAAGAACACTCTCGATAAAGTCACCTATCAATCAAAATCAGTTCCCCCGTAGAAGCTATGATGCCACAGACAGGTACACAAATACACATATCTATCTATACTAATCTAATATATATAAATCTCCTGTCACGATGTTTGTCCGCGATGGATTCCTAAACTACATAACCGATTTTAAATTAAATGGGCACACCGTGAGCAGTCTGGTCCAACTTGAGATATAGGGTAGGGTAGGGTAGGGTAGGGTAGGTAGGTAGGTAGGGTAGGTAGGGTAGGGTAGGGTAGAGTAGAGTAGGGTAGGTAGTTAGGGTAGGGTAGGTAGGGTAGGGTAGGGTAGGGTAGGGTAGGTAGGGTAGATGAATGTTTGGTGTTTTTATGGCAACACAAAGTTTGCCGGGTCAGCTAGTAATATTATAAAGAGGAAAGATTTTTTTTGGTTGTTTGTTTGTTTGTTTGTACCGAATAGGCTCCGAAACTACTGGACCGATTTAAAAAATTCTTTCACCAATTGATAGCTACGTTATTCCTGAGTAACATAGGCTATTATTTTATCCCGAAAACGGGTCCTGTGGGGTGGCCCACGGGAGCTAAGCCGCGGGGAACAGCTAGTACTTAATAATATTACAAAGCTAGAGTTAGTTTGTTCCTTCAATTAATGCTGCTTCTCTTTTCTTTAAGATGATGAAAAAAAAAATGCAAAATGTCTCAATTCTCCATAAAATAGTTGCGATAATCATTTTGGTTTTATAATTATATTCTTAGATTTTTTTCCTTTTCCAGTATATAGAGCATCTAAGAAGCTATTTTAAATGCGCAGTTAACCAGTTTAATTGATTTAACACAATCATATATTTTGCAAATCAATTTTTCAATTGGTATACATTGAGGGATTTCGATTCGACATCATCATCATCGATTGACATCTTTTGAACAAAACGAGCGATGGATGTTGAAGCGTGTCCATCTTATAAATGATTTGTTATGTTACTACAATGTCGTGATTTGACGAAATACGTGTTTCTGTCATTATTTTTCTAGGAAGTTTCTTTACAGTTTATTACTTAGCACATATTTTCACTTTATAAAAATATACATATCACAAAGCCGGATTTAGAATATTGCTGATTCTTCGAAAGTATAACTTTAGCCTTAACTTCCGTGCGTGCGGTAGGTACTAAATGGTTCCGTTTTAAATAGTTATTGGTTAATTGCTACAGCACATTTAATACCATGCAAACATGTACAACGTGTGGATTTTTGAGACAGAGCGGTATTTGTCGTAAGTGACCTTTTTGCGATGGCTTGATGCGATTTGATTTATATCACACCCATATACAACTTTTACTACGCGATATTGCAAGTACGTTCACATGGATGCAATGTGAATCAATTTGACCGATTCGCACTTGAACTTTCTTAGAAAATACGTGTGTGATATTGCATATCGAAGCAATTTATATTGCGTCGCACCATCGGTGGGTTCCCTATAACTAGTTACAGTTAAAAGGTCTTACAAGACATACCGTAACTTTTCAAGAATTTTTCATCTGGTTCAATTATTTTTAAATAAAAAACCGGCCAAGTGCTAATCGGACTCACGCACGAAGGGTTCCGTACAACTATCGCAAAAAACGGCAGAAAAACACGTTTGTTGTATGGGAGCCCCACTTAAATATTTATTTTATTATATTTTTAGTATTTGTTGTTATAGCGGCAACAGAAACAACATCATCTGTGAAAAATTCAACTATCTAGCTATTACGGTTCATGAGATACAGCTTGGTGACAGACAGACATACAGACAGACGGATCGTGGAGTCTTAGTAATAGGGTCCCGTTTTTACCTTTTTGGTCCGTACCCAAAAGGGTAAAAACGAGCATTTTTAGGGTTACGGAACCCATGTTTTTGCTGATTGAACTATTTAGCCAACCACTTACTGGACGTAACTAGTATTTGCGTCCAACCCAGTACTAATCTACTAGTAAGACACGGAAATCAACTACGTTCTAAAACAAATTAGCATCGAACCAAAACAGCGTAAACGTTCGTTAATATTCTCTAAAACTAGGAGAGCCATACTTGTTCCGTTACATAAAGGTTACGAAACCTTTTAGAGATTCTTACGATTCTTGTCAAGTCACCTATGTCGAGACATAGGTGCTGCTCAGGGCTGTCAACATTGGTAAAAGACAGATGAAATGAAGGGCTGATACGGTGTAACACAAGTTCTGCTGGATGCGGGACCGATTGGGAGACCATGTGAGACTGCTGGCTGAAATGATTATGCATACAAGTTCTAGGTTAGATCGGTTAGGGTAACGGTTACTAAAAAAGTATTATAAAGAGGTAACATAACATAATTGTTTGTTTGTAATTATTTAATGGCGGTTATGCGGTTGTTTTTTGCCCGATTTCTCTTTTTGCTTTCTATGCGCCATCACGCTTTTTAGGAAAAAGTTAGTGTATGAAGCCACCGCCAGATAACAAAAAAAAAGTCGTTAACACCTGCCTACCAATGTATTCCAATATTTCAAACGATACGTAAAAATGTAAAGGCATTGTCGCTAACACGATCAAAACAAACGTATCGCGGTACGGGGCGTCCGTGACCCTTTCTCTTGGCATTTAGTTATGTGTTAATATCTCGTAAACGCGTGGACCGATTTACAAGATTTAAACTGATATAATAGTTCTACGCCCATACCTTTCACTTGATATCAAAATATCTCAATAAACTAAAAATCACGTTTTGAAGTTACGTAAGGTAAAAGTCGGCTCAGTGACCTTTATTTTTTTTGTTATCTGCCGGAGCTTTGCCGGAAATCTTAGTCTTCGTGTAGTGAAACCTGTCATGCTAAAAGGTTTGTGTTGTTAGGCCGATAAACTATTTAAATATATATAAATAAAAGCTCGTAGGTTGCCAATAAATAGACATTCTGGCACCAAGAAGGTTCAGTCCCTAAATAAAAGTGGTCGAAAATTCTAGATGTTGGTCCCACCATGGAGCTTAGTCATCGCCGGTCATAGGGGCAGCCCTAATCAGTTGTCCGTATGTATTCAGGCTGCGTTCGTCTAGTAGCTCGTGTTACATAAGAGTTGTTAAGAGTACCAGTAATTATGTCACACAGGACCTTCAGAGTTGAATCGTGGACGGTGTGACTAACATACTGGTACATTATACGGGACATTAGTTATGGGTAACTAAAACAATAGAAGAGTAGAACCTTAGACAACTTGACAACAGACAAGACTACAAAAACGACGGTTTCAAAGAGTATCCATGGGGTTTCTTATCAGTTCCTCTCGAACGATGTGTATGGACAACTAGACTTCATTGTTCTGACTAAACGACTCTTTGAACATACAAATGTATCTGCAAATAGTTTGTTTGAAATTTATTTATTTACTAGCTTCTGCCAGTGGCTTCGCCCGCGTGGATGTCGAAAATTATCCTAAGGGAACATATTTCCGGGATAAAAAGTATCCTATGTGCTATTCCAGACTTTAATCTATATCTGTGCCAAATTTCATCCAGATCCGTCCAGCCGTTTGAGCGTGAAGAAGTAACAAACATACACACTCACAGCCTTTATAATATTAGTGTGATATATATAGTGTGATTCATTTACACATACAATTATTTTTTAGGAAATACGAGTAAAAGTAGTCATAGAATGATGCCCCTCAAAAACTGATCACACACCTACTCGCGTCCATGATTGACCAGTCCCAAGTAACAATCAAAGTCCCAAGTAAAAATGTCCCAGAAATAGATCTTTGAGTTTGAAACATTCTTTTTGGTTTAGTGAGGCATCACACTTATTTACACAGACACACCACAAACCAACATACACACACACACACACCATAACAGTTTATTATTAAAAACCCTTTTTGTCTTTTTGGTTTTATCTTTACAACTTTGGTTTTATTTTCATTGCATAAGATTATTTGCTGCCGAGAGAGGGCACTGGCTCTTGTAGCGCAAGTTAATCACCTAGCACAGGAGTCAGGGACTTCATTGAATTGTAATCTTTTTCTTATGTAAATAAAGCTATTATTATTATTTATTACCTAGTGGGTTCAAGGACTTCTCGAGCTAAGGGTTCTGAGTTTGCTTTCCTGATTTGACTCAGTGTTATTAGAAAAATAGGATTGAATCCAACGGGACGTTGAATCATGCTTAACCGGAGAAATGTGGATACAGGTAGCTAGGAACACCTTTGCACATGCTTCAGGGGAAAACAGTCGTGAAGCCATGTAAGTTTTATTAGATTGTTGGATAAAATCGTGCATGAATATGTCGGAATTATTTCGAAAGTAAGGATACGCCCATCTGAACATTTTATAGAAACCTTCTTATGACAAGCAAATACTCGCTCACTCCCGCCACAGATAACTATATACTAGTCAGAGACACGCACACGGACCACTGTCAACTGAGTCGCGTTGGTCCTAAACTGCAATTTTAGGACCAGCGCGCTGGTGCCATTTAGTCGCGCGGTTGGCCTGGTCCTTACGCAAGTAATATATATGTCAATGGTCGGAACTCTAATTATATGCTGATACCAATCTTATACCCTAAGGTTATGTTATAAACTTATTACTGACTAGCTGTTCCCCGCGGCTTCGCTCCCGTGGGCCACCCCACAGGACCCGTTTTCGGGATTCAAAAATAGCCTATGTTACTCAGGAATAACGTAGCTTTCTATTGGTGAAAGAATTTTTTAAATCGGTCCAGTAGTTTCAGAGCCTATTCGGTACAAACAAACAAACAAAAAAATCTTTCCTCTTTATAATATTATATAGATTAATCATATCGGCAAATATTATTTTACCATCGCTTCTGGGAGTTCCCACGCGATATAAGGTGATAAACGTTGGAACTTGGAATAGGCGGTACATAATCTAAATTTTCTCTGAAGAAGATTTTTCCACCTAAACCAGTGCGCACTCCAAATACTTCTCAAATCCATCTTCCCAATTTATTGTTTTATTGTGTGGTCGACGGTGGAGCATTTGCTTAGAAGTAATCAAATCACTCTTGACTTAGAGATAGGATACCTCAGGTTGTATCCATCAAGGAACACAAACTTGTGTAGGTAATGCTCAATGAAAGTATGCCCTAAACGTTTTGTGCGTAATGGTAGAATATCCACCATTCTTCTCATCGTCTACTAAATTCACAACTGAGCCTATTGCAGTCCACTGCTGCAGACAGCTTCGCCTTCATATAAATTGTAAGGCTATCCGGTCCGAACGGTATTTCCATAGCTCAAAATCTGCACGGACGATAAAAACCTATTCTAAATCTCCTCATTATTCTTCTATCTAATTAACTTGTAACATCAATGTCATACCTTAGTTATAATAAGCATGTCGGTTGCAATGACAGCCTGTCGAGTTATGGTAAGTACTATTATATTATCTGTGGTAGAGTGCATTATGCCACATGCTCTAATGATACGGTCATGACATATTGCCCTCGATGCTGACGTTTATACCTTCATTCGGCCGCCATTTTATGCAATTATACGAGATTATTCAATTGGAATAATATTAAATGGAGGCGGGGCACTACCTATATTGATGTTTATCATCTTGGCTGAATAGTCTAGAGATAATATCTACTTAATCGATGCTCTTCTGGTACCTAGGCATGTCTGTTGCAATGCAAATGACAGTTAGTCGAGTGCATTATGTCGCATACTATAATGATAGGCCTCTAAAACATACGGTCATGACATATTTCTCTCGATGCTGACGTTTATGACGCCTTCATTCGGACACAATTTTATGCAAATATGCGAGATTATTCAATTGGAATAATATAAAATGGAGGCGGGGCACTTTACCTACTGAAGAGATTATATAAATGTCTAAAATCTAAATAGTCGATCCTCTCCTGGTGGAATCATCATCAGCCTGGTATATTCACCCACTTCTAGTTCTGGGTATGGGATTCCTTTCTTCGCTGCCATGAAGCCCGGTTTTGTGCGGCCCTCAAGGTATGCACGAATTTGACGATATAGTGCCTGGCACGTAAGTTGGCGTAGAGAGGGTCAGTTCGCGTATATTCTGCGAACTGACCAACCACCATAAAGTGCGAACGGAACGTGGATGCGACACGATTGGTCAGTCGATTCTTGTGTCAAGTGACCAACCAATCGCGCGCTCGAATCGGTCCTATACGTTCCCCGCGCCCCGCTTCACTACCAAAGATACCTAAAAAACGACTTCTGCGCATCTAATGATTCTTGCCAACTTACGTGCCGGGTATTATATTGATAGTGATATTGTAGTGGTTGGGGTTTATCAGATTTTCTTTAACACTTGGTATTAGTAATCTGGCCAGGCCCCTACCTATTAGCTACATACCATAAGTTAAGTAGGACTTATTAATTAAAACGGGTTCATTTAAATGTTGTGTTCAGAGCAGGGACAAAATTCTAAAGTGACGAAGCGACAATGCGTTTTCAGAGAAATTGTTCACCAGATTACAAACCTTAGCACAAGTAGACTAGGAAAATGCATGTAGCACTATTGTCGCATTGTGATATCGCATCAGTCTGCGAAAACCTTAACGTTCCTATCGTTTATGTATTTCAAAGAATAAATAACGCATTAACAATACAACTTTATTATTTGTTAATACCCAGATACAATAAATACAAATACAAGTGTTCACCACACAAGTTATTTTTACCGTATCTAAGCATAATTAATACCCGTATCCAAGTACACCTTACCGACCTTACGCCGTTGTTCCATCCTTCATTATTTATTTTACTCACATTGGCACCAATTAGATATTAGCACAGTGTGCAAGAGACCTTATACACAGTCTGCCGCTAGAGTGCCGCTATCTGACAATTGCCCGATTCTAGTTTTTTGATGCCATCGCAAAAAGCAAAAAATTCTCTGTTTAAAAGCATTTATATTTTAAACTAGCTGTTCCCCGCGGCTTCGCTCCCCACAGGACCCGTTTTCAGGATTAAAAAATAGCCTATGTTACTCAGGAATAACGTAGCTTTCTATTGGTGAAAGAATTTTTTAAATCGGTCCAGTAGTTTCGGAGCCTATTCGGTACAAACAAACAAAAAAATCTTTCCTCTTTATAATATTAGTATAGATTATCTCTACCAATTGTTGATGTTTGCAAACCTATTTTGATGACATTGTGGGCCGATTTTTCAATAGGCTGATAACTTTTAACTGAGGAATAAAAATGGCGGTTTGACAGCTTTTGTATAGAAAATATGTCAAACGGCCATTTTTATTCCTCAGCTAAAAGTTATCAGACTATTGAAAAATCGGCCCTTAGTCATTGAAACTCTCCCATATGATTTACTAGCTTCTGCCAGCGGCTTCGCCCGCGTGGTAAATGTTTTCTCATCCCAAGGGAACATTATACCGGGATGAAAAGTAGCCTCGTCATTCAGATCCGTTCAGCCGTTCTAGCGTGATAAAATAACGAACACATCCATCCAAATGTTTAAATTTATAATAATAATAAGCAGTAAGATAGTTGGAACAGCATCGAATTTGCCGGGTTTTTTGTCTCAAAATAAAATTTTGTTAGATAATAGCACTTTAGCTATAGCAGTGTTTAATATGCACAGTAGCACAGCTTGGGTTGTTGTTCGGATGTGGGCAAACAAGCTGTGCATTAAAATGATTATTTAATTGCATTTACGCTGCATTATATTAATTGGCAAGCCGATAGGCATATCCGTGCACTCAGACAGACGTCTTGACATTATCTTATGGTTAATTAAAAACGCATTGGTCATTAACTCGAAATGATACCAGGTGTCAAACTGACAGATCACTTTAGTTCCGTCTTCTGTGTGGTACCACAGATAATAATATTACCCACTTATACCTGGTGAAGATCAATCCACCTGTTCAAAGAAAAACAAAAGTGCACCTGCGTACAGCTATCATCTTATTTACTCGTAATCACCTGCAAAAAGCTATGGAAAACAATCCATAAAATTATAATATCGTCACGTATACAAAATATTGACCTTATTCCCAATAGAGCGTGAAAAATTACCGGCACAATGACATACATATGTTTAAAACATAACACGTAGCAGTTGATAATACTAAATATAGCCTAGAAATAACTGGCATACTTCACTGTGATAAGTTGCGTCCTACTTGATGACTTAAGCATGTGCCAGGTATGAATCACCTCAGGGGAGGCACTTTTTCAGTCTCCACTTCATGAGCCTTGTCAGGCGTTGCTGGAGGACCCTGCGAGGTATTTTAAGAGGTCAGATGTGAATGCTGATGGTGATCACTTGGTTTTAGTGAAGTAGAAATCCGTTTAGTCTATATTTGACAGATTCTACATATGACCGATGCTACATTTGACAGATTTTGAAAAAAAATTGACAAAAATTATGCTTGTCAATACATATAGTGATTGCTATATAACAATATTATTTTTGATCCCCTGATGTTCCTTACTTGTTTACCTTTTTTAATATTTGATAAATGTAGTATCTGTCAATTGTAGAATCTGTCAAATATAGACGCAAAAATCGCACTCTCTCTGGTCTTATCCCCAAAAGTTCAGGCGCCTTTTGAATGTTTCCCCAGTTAACAAAAATTATTGTAGTATTTTTTACCCTTTAGCACTCAGCAATACACATGGGGTAGACATAAATACCCCATCAAGTATACACTAAGCAAGCAGGCTCTAAAGATGCCAGTACAAAAGTCGGCCTTAGAGACATAATTGCCAAGCTAACTTTGGTCCTTTGAGTCATCAGCTCAGCTACGATAATCGTAGTGTATTGTAACCTTCTATAGTAATATTGACTGTCTAAATGACCTTGCGTATAAGCGATACTTGTAACAACAAGCCTGGATTATGCACTTATGATGCGTATATTGAATCAATGAGATGCTTGGTGAGTGATGTCCGCTTATGACGTGTCTGTTTATCTCAAACAATCATCTACTGTCATCAGTAACTAGCTCTATAGTATGACCGTGGCCTGACTTCTTACTTATATACTACAACTAGCTCATGCCTTTGGATTCACCCGCTTGAAATTCTAAAATTATACCATGAGTGCGTACTCACGGGATAAAAAGTGTCCTATGTACCTTTCCAAGGTCCAAAAGATCTCCATACCAAAATAGGGTAGTTTGACAAAAAATATCTCTTTAGTTCGTCAGTTAGATGTAAATATTGGACACGTATTTTTCGTTTGCCACGTAAACAAAAAATACAACAATACAGTGCGTTGAAATATCGTGTGACGTCACGGTGTGCTACACTTTATACTGACAAAGTGACGTCACAATCCTCCACTCCTAAACTTTGTTGCGTTTTATCTTTGTAATTTTTTATTAATTTGATAAAGCAAAAAATACGGGTCCAATATTATTTGATAATCTCACTGACGGACTAAATAGAATTATCACTTATTCATCTACTTTCTTGGTTTAGCTGTTTATGTGTGAGCAAACGTAACATAGTTACTTACGTATTTATAAAATTAGAACCTTTATAAGTATAGGTCCTTAGTATTCTACAGATATCAATGGACCAGAAACGACGATTCAGTTGTTCATTTGTATTTTTTTTTAATCTATACGTTTTTGTGTGAGAAAAGATTGTCTTTCAGTAAGAAAATACTTCACACCTACGTTACTTACGTCAATATGACGTCAAAGTGAGGCAGGCCTATTGTGTGAATTGTCCAATTTTTGTTTCTGTTATGTGTGCATGACAATAAACTTGTTCAAATGGTCTTTTGTTAGGCCGAATTGTTATATTTATAGTGTGTAAAAGATACCCATAATAATAGTTAGTAGTCATTAGTGCTGTGACTCGTAATTTTATTAACAATACATCATGATCATCATCAGCCTTTTAATTTCCCACTGCTGGGACACCGGCCTCCTCTCATAAAGAGAGTCGGCTAAAAACCACCACGCGGGCCCAGTGTGGGTTAGTGGATGTCACGTCTTCGAATTTTTTGATCTAGAACAAGCCGGGTTCCTCACGATGTTTTCCTTCACCGCTTTGAGAGCAGTGGTGATGAAATAAATTTCACAAAGTAATGCGCCTGCCTGTGTTCGAATCCACGAAGGTCGTAAGTCAGGGTCGTAATCACTGGGCCACCACTGCTCTTAATAATATATAACACCTTATAACACATACTTAACAATATACAACAATATAGAGTAATCCACCCTATCGCTGGCACCCCTCCAGTTGTTAGCACTTCTGTGTTTATAGGGTAAAAATAAGAAAACCATAGACTACTACTACTATGTTGTAATTTCCATGCCAGTAAAAGGATTTCTGATCGCTGTTTTATAATTTAGTGAAAATATAAATCTATAATTACTATTTCATTGGATGAAAATGTTCTTAAAACTTTATTTTAAGAAAATTTTGGATGAAAATTGGATGAAAATGTTCTTAAAACTTTATTTTAAGAAAATTTTCATCCAATAGTATTTTTTTTTAGAATATTTCCTTCGATGTCATTATAATTTTTATATGCTAGTGCAACTCATTATGATTTTCTGGACATTTGATAATGAAGGCAAGGGTTGTCTCTTCAAGTGCCAATAACTGGTTGTCTAACCCTATAATAGTAGTTTATTAAAACAACGTCTTCCAACACCGATATATATTTCAATTTTTAATAATATCGCACAACATCATCCTTCACCTAATTCTATTTATCATAATAATTAATGTATTCCATCTTCCTGGCTATTCCCAATTTCCCATGTGACTTGAGGTCGGTGCATCACTTTTTCACTATATTATATTTTAACTTCAAAAAGTTAAAATGATATAAAATTTAAGCTAGTCTAGTCTCTTAACAATAACTCGGCAAGTCTTATGCACATCTCCTATTCGCTCGCTGAATGTTTTCCCATTAATCATAAAGTCATCATACTTTACTTCCATAACATTTTCATAACCAAATTTGTCACCAAGCTTTTGTGAATAAATTGACGTTCCTAGTGCCGATATTACAGTTGGAATAGCATCAGCATTTGTAAGCTCTTCATCTTCTATGGGAGTTCTAACGTTTTTACCATTGTACAATTGCCGTCCCATTTCATTTATTGATAAAATCAACAAATTTGCAATATTCCTTTGTTTGAAACCTGGCATCGTTGCTATGTACATGCCTTCCATTAAACAATTAGTATTGTATTGTTTAAATATATCAACTTTTGTTTCAATTTCAATAGTAAAGTCATAGAAAGCTTTTACAGCTTTGTGTTTGGTATTTCTCCTTAATTTTTCATAGTAGCCTTCACCTTTTGGGACTAGTACCTAACAATAAAAATAAATATTATTCTTTATCCCAAATTTTTTTACCCAATTTATTTTGGGCTCAACTTGGTGGCATACAAATGGATCATTGCATTGACCTAAGATAATACTGGAATACGTACCTGGATCCTGTTGAAAACCACGCCAACTATTTCGTTGGTGCTTGTATCATTTGCCACTATACAGATACCATCTTTAGCAGCATCATAGCACGTTTGCAGAAGCTCTTCAGCGGCTCCAGGCTCTTCAAGTAGACCAACGGCTTTGCAAAGAGGCTCCGTTTTAAAGAATGAATCCCGCATCACTTTTATAGCTCCATCTAATGATTGTTTTGTTACAGATTCGCACCTTATTTTTCCATCTTCTGATACTGCCCATGATTTGTGCAATTTCTTGTATCTGCTGGCATTATAAAAAATAATTTAAATATATTATTCACTTAGAATTCTTAATTAAAATGGTTTTTCTCTTACCTAAAGAATCTACGAATCATTTTAACTTGGTTTCAAACCCCAGAAAAAAACTGAACTAATCACTTATCGAGACTCCACGCGAATGACGAAAAAAAAAATCTAGAATGTTTTTTATTGTGAGTACAGTTCCCACATTAATCACAATTAAAATAAGTAATAAATAAGGAAATAAATATCTGATTAAAAAGATAAAGAATACAATGAAAACAAATATATAGTATTTTCAACCGATTTATATTTATAAAATAAATAAATATAATTTGTAACTTTACTTTTAAAATTAGGTATAGTATAAACAAATATGAAATATGGCGACGAGGAGTTCCCCTAGTCCATTGCAGCATACCCAAGTTCGAATGCAAAAATAACACCTCACACTCTACGGTACATTAAGGGCCTTTCTCCTAATTTGTGCCGCAAAACGGTTACTTCCAAAAGCCTACTCCTAATTAACAGCTAGGTTCAGAGATTTGCAATAAATATATGAACATTCAGTACATAATTTGGTACATAATGGTTAGGTTTTTTTTTATAACCAACATAGCTTATGTAAATAGAAAAATATTTTGCAAAAAAACTGTTCAAAACGAGGGCCAATATTGATATTCATGATCTGAGCGGCCGCTGGCGCTGGGCCAGACCCACGATAGCATTGGGGAATATATTCGCCTTAAGGTATTTCTAGAGAGCAGTGGTGGCCCAGTGGTATCGGCCGCGACTTACAAGTTGTAGGTCGTGGGTTCGAGCCCAGGCAGGCGCTTTACTTTGTGTAAATTATTTCATCACCACTGCACTCAAAACGGTGAAAGAAGAACATCCTGAGGAAACCGGCATGTCCTAGAACTAAAAATTCGAAGACATGTGACATCCACCAACCCGCACTGGGCCTGCGTGGTGGATTACGGCCCATTCCCTCTCACAGAGAGGAGGCCTGTTTCCCAGCAGTGGAACATTAATAGGCTGATGATGTGATGTGATGTGAAGGTATTTCTAGTCTTGATAAAAATCATAACAGCTAAGTAATAAAAGTACTACTACTACAAAAGCCTCTTATATTATATGAAAGACCAACTTTAAATTATTATATATATCGGAGGAAGGTAAATGATTAGTAATAAATATCCCTTGTAAACTTATTACTTCAGGTTTGTTTAATTGGCAACATTTAGCTTCTGATCAGTTCTCAGTTCGATTTTATTCGATTGACAACACTTTATTTTTCTTATGTCAAAATACTCGATTTGGATTGGATAATACAAGCAGTAATTTGCCGGAAGAGATTCTCTTAGCCAATAAAAAGCAGGAGTGTCATAGAGGCACTCTGAGTGGGTTCTCCCGCCATATTGGGTCGTGCAGTTAGAAAAGATACGCGCGGACGCGCGTTTTGGGAGTTAAAAAAGGAGTTGAGAGAAAAAGAGTTGAGAAGTAGCCTAAAGTGGCGTGTGTGAACTTGAACAAGTGTGTTTTAGTTGGGAAAAAGCGAAACGATTGGTGGCCGAATCCGCTGCTTTGATAAAATTGGAACAAGAACTATCTCTAAAACGGCATAAGTTACCTGCTTTGTGCATTGCATACCCACGATATGCCCACAGACCGAGGGTATTATTGAAGATAGCCCTCCTATCTCCGTTATCAGAAGTGAAAACAATGCACGCACAAAGCGATAATGGACCAAATGAGACGAGTAATGGTTGGCGCGCTCTGGTGCGCGAAAATTAGCATGGAAGTACCTACCTACCTACCTAATGGAGATGTTTTGCAACTTGCCGGCTACTAGAGACAGGAATATCATGTTGCCCGAGTTCAACCGTATAGTGTGGCCTATCCTAGACAATATGCGAAGTCGAGTTGCAGATAATGATGAAGTTAATGATGACATCGATGCCCAATCCTGACTAGATACTTGGGAAACGCAACTGTGGTGGTGATGTTCAGGGAAGTATAAACTTAAGTATTCCGACAATAATATGTACCAATCTAATGCCTTATGAAGTTTAGCCACAATATTGTTTTTCTTGGTTTATAGTGGCTAAAATTTAAAATAAATTGTTATTTTCGTTATGATGCTAAATGAAACTCAGCCAGATTCGTACTGTCAGCGGAATTCGCAAAAGATTAAGACCACTTGTGCAAATACAGTGCAAGAGAGCAAACATCCTAAGCTACAACTTACTTGATTCAATAAAACATTATGCTTGTGAAAAACTTGCTCATAGACATAAATTTTTCAGCCATTCACACAAAATGCAACAAATAGCACGGACGTCTGAGCCCTTCAACATGGCTGTGGATACCACAAGACCTGTTGTGACCGGCTGTGTGTAGGGCTACAAGATAAGTGTGGAGCTCAGGTTCCATTTCAAGAGGCAACCTACAACCTGCAGTCTACAGCGCTATGAAAGAGGAAATTTAGTGGTTTTATACATGCCGCTGCGGTGATCAATCAATTTAATATTTTCTGATAGCACCTAGGAGTCTGGACATGTGCATGGTTGGCACTGCTGCCTGACCTTTCCGGGAGTACAGGCTTAAAGGTATGTTACTTTGATCTGCATTCAACTATCTGTGCATTGGCATACATTTGTGGCAGCCGAAGTATGTATTGGATTTGGAAGTACCTAAGTTTTATAATTAATTGTTGCATTAATTGCAATCTATAACTATTGCATTATGTTGTTTAATGGAAATGTTTAATGTAAGTTACATGAAAAGAGTAGAAAAATCAAACAGCGCCATCTATGTAATGGTATTGATACTGTATGTTTCTTTCAATAATCATCGAAATTGGATTCGGGACCCTATTATGCCGTGATTTACTGCTTGGGGCAGCTTATTGAATACGAGCATGTTGTTTTTTCGTGATCAATTTAAAAACAAACAAATAATTTTTGCATAGACAGAATGAGAAGTCCGTGCATGTCACGCCATCTTTTAAATCTTTGACGGGCTCAAGCTTTGAAATATTTTGTTTCAAGTATTTAATCGTTTTTATTTACCAACAAAATAAACAATGAAACGATTTTCGCAATTTCATCTTTCTAATGTACTTGGAGCATTGGAATGTGAGAACAAAACGGAAAGAAATTAGATTTCATTACATTATTTTATGTTGCATGATGTTAGAACAATATACGGTTTTGTGACCACTAGTGCTGTCACAAGAGTACACACATTTATGAATAGGTTGTTAGTTTACTCACTACTGATAATCGAGAAGTAAAAATACTAGGCATTTTAGCAATGCATTCTTTATTAATAGGTGTCACTTCAGATTGCCCGTAAATATTATTACCACTGAGTTTGTTGTTGATTTGATCTTCAAGGAAATTTGTGAATATGCTTTTCTTTGAAAATAACGTACTATTCGCGTTGGTATTTTTAATGCAAGTGTGAATCCAGTTATGGAAAGTAAAAAGAAAAATCGTAATAATAGTGTATCTTTTCACATCTTTGGCTGATTGGGATTGTTTTTACAACTAAATTAAAGTATCAGGTAAAAGGGAAAGATATTTATTTTGTTAACGTTGAATTCACTTAAGTTTGTGTAACACATTCAACTATTTTTTAATAATATTTTGGTTCATATCAAAACAGAAAAATCTAATCTCGATTTTCTAGCGTGAAATATCGATTCGCTGGATAGATTCAGTAATGGATATCGTTTGAAAAATAATTTATTTAAATCGATACGTCGATTAATTGATAACTGATCGCCTCGTCGACTAATCGATAACAGATCGCCATCCCTTGCTCATCTCTATTAGACAGTGACATGAAAGTGTCAACATTCGAAAAAGTTCGAAAAAAGGCGGACAAGACAAAACAAAAACAAATAACTTTTAACTGTGATATGATTTTTAACTTATAAGTTACTAGATAAAGACTAGATTATCATTCAAAGAGTTGCGATAACTTTCAGTTAAGAGTTATGTGATCAAGATTATTTTCAAACCGGTGTTAAAGTTTAGTGAAATAGTTTGCTGGTTGACTCGTTTTGCAATCTTACAACCTGGAAATATCACGAGGATTAACGTTACTATAGCCTAGACAGTTGGCGTTTAGTTTTGTTGCTACCAACGGTTGAATAAAGGTAAAGTTAATGTCTGTAGTTGTTATAAATCACTATGTAGGGAACTAACCAACTGATAACATGTCATTCTAACGATACCTACAAATAAAAACGATTTAAATTGACTATGGCAAATGAAAAGTGCAACTAGAAATTAAGATAGTGTCTAGAAGACGTATTCAGGTATTATGGGATGCCCGAGGGATTGGCCCTCTCGAAGAACTGTTGAAGTTGTGGCTGAAGATGAGATAGATGTTCAATTGGCAACATTTTAATTTACATAGAACAGTTTCTCAGTTTCGTGGGTCAGAGAGATGACAGAGTCAAGAGTTAATTCGGCATTTAAGTTGAAAGTGCATTCTGTGCAGGTAAATGTATTTGCTAAGTTATTGTTGATTGTGGACCATGAATGGGACACTTAGGTTCTATTTGATTTACTTGGTACAGGAGCTTTTGTTTTTTGGAGGAAACTAGGAATGGTTTCCTTGTTCTGTGTTGTTCAACGATGCTTGGCCTCGGTAATCTTGAACATTGTTCAAAAGTTTTAATAATTGTAACATCTCTTTAACGAAAGGTGTGAATTTGTGAATTGTGTGATTGTGTGGTGTCATGTAGGCTAGTACCTACCTTGAATAATAAATGTGGAATAATGAATTAAAGTATACTGTCAGTAATGGTTGTGGTGTTCTTACTTGTTGAATGTTCTGTGCTGGTCATTGTGAACATACCTAACATAATTTTGTTTTATTTGCTATCTGAGCAAGTTGGATAAGATAATGTTAATGCAGATGTAAACTCGGTGACATGCGGTGCATGATTTCATTTTCATATTTAGTTTGCAAAATTGGTAATGTTTGATGTTGCTAGTTATTATACCAATCGCACTGAGGGTTTGGTATGAAATCATGAACATAAAATGAAGTTCTTGAATATGCTTTTGGCAGGGTTAGAAATCCTGAATATGAGGTTGCCTTTGTATTCAGTACTGAGAATGAAGATTGAAATAACAAATTTGATTTTGGTTTAAATGTGCTGTTTATGGTTATTGGAGTTCTGAATGGTGGCAGCTATGTGTTGAATTAAAAGCTTTGGTTCATGATGAGTTAGAGGAAAGCTGAAAGATCAAGTACCCATTGAAGTAACTGAATGTACTGTGTTGAAGACTGATTGAAATCAATCTAGCAATGGTGAGGTCGTGTGTATGGTCAAGGACTGACTGTACGGTGATGAGTAGTCGCTGCGGTGACTGCTGTAACCGAGGTGGGTTACGAGGTGAGTGGTCAGAGATGACTGCTGTAACCGAGGTGGGTTACGAGGTGAGTGAGTGGTCAGTAAGATGACTG
This sequence comes from Anorthoa munda, assembly GCA_945859665.1. Classification (NCBI taxonomy): domain Eukaryota; kingdom Metazoa; phylum Arthropoda; class Insecta; order Lepidoptera; family Noctuidae; genus Anorthoa; species Anorthoa munda. The sequence continues at coordinate 4,854,316 of OX243893.1, forward strand.
CTGTAACCGAGGTGGGTTACGAGGTGAGTGGTCAAAGATGACTGCTGTAACCGAGGTGGGTTACGAGGTGAGTGGTCAGTAAGATGACTGCTGTAACCGTGGTGGGTTACGAGGCCTGGTCAGGATGACTATGGTTGCAGGGTGGTCACTGGGTTGACCATCAGGAGCTACAGCGATTGCTGTGGGACCAAGAAACATTGCTGGATTTGTCAGGGGGGAACCTGGTCCCTCTGGGGCTTTGGAGTCCTGTTATCTGTCTGGGGAAGCCTGGTCCCTCTGGGGCTTCGGTGACCTGTTGTTTAGTGTATGTGGCATGGGTATCTGGCAGTCTTGTTGCTTCGAGAGGACCGGTTGTCTGGGGAAGCCTGGTCCCTCTGGGGCTTTGGTGACCTGTTGTTTTGTGTATGTGGCATGGGTATCTGGCAGTCTTGTTGCCTCGAGAGGACCGGTTGTCTGGGGGAGCCTGGTCCCTCTGGGGCTTCGGTGACCTGTTGTCTGGGGGGAGCCTAGTCCCTCTGGGGCTTCGGTGACCTGTTGTATGTCTGGGGGAGCCTGGTCCCTCTGGGGCCTCGGTGACCTGTTGTTTGGTGTATGTGACATGGTATGTTGTGTTGGGCGTTTGGGTGGTTTCTGGCACACTTAGTGCTTCGAGACCGACTTGGCGTTTGTTGGGAACCTGGTACCTCTGGTGCTTCGGTAACCATTTAGAATGTGTTAATATGGTTGTCTAAATGGTGAGGTGGCTGGTTCGATAGTACGATGATGGTTGTGTACGGTGTATGGTGTGGAGACCTAGATTTACATGGAGAAAACAAATGAACAGTGTGAAAGCTAAGAGAATTCAGTTTTCATGAGTAAAGATGTACTTGAGTTTTGTTGTAGGCTGGTAATATAAGGTGTTGATTGAAGGTTTCACGTGGAAGATGTCACGACCACGTTTGTTTTTTTATTTGGTCAGGAGCGGCCGAACTTAACCTATTACTTATTTTTTTATCTCCTCTTGGTTTTTGTTTTTTAGTTGAGTAACGATGTTGCTCGTCGCTTTACATCAAACGTGGGACCGTTTGAATGTCAAGATGGCCGTATCGGAGGAAGGTAAATGATTAGTAATAAATATCCCTTGTAAACTTATTACTTCAGGTTTGTTTAATTGGCAACATTTAGCTTCTGATCAGTTCTCAGTTCGATTTTATTCGATTGACAACACTTTATTTTTCTTATGTCAAAATACTCGATTTGGATTGGATAATACAAGCAGTAATTTGCCGGAAGAGATTCTCTTAGCCAATAAAAAGCAGGAGTGTCATAGAGGCACTCTGAGTGGGTTCTCCCGCCATATTGGGTCGTGCAGTTAGAAAAGATACGCGCGGACGCGCGTTTTGGGAGTTAAAAAAGGAGTTGAGAGAAAAAGAGTTGAGAAGTAGCCTAAAGTGGCGTGTGTGAACTTGAACAAGTGTGTTTTAGTTGGGAAAAAGCGAAACGATTGGTGGCCGAATCCGCTGCTTTGATAAAATTGGAACAAGAACTATCTCTAAAACGGCATAAGTTACCTGCTTTGTGCATTGCATGCCCACGATATGCCCACAGACCGAGGGTATTATTGAAGATAGCCCTCCTATCTCCGTTATATATAACTATAATCCATATTAAGGCTGTTGTGAAAACTGTTATAAAATCATATTTTTACCGTTATCCACGCGTGACAACAGCATACTTGTTTAAATGACCTGAGTAGGGTACAAATGATATGTTCATGGTAACATATCATGATAAAAAGACTATAATTACATACTGTAGCAAACAGTACACTAACATTTGAACTGGTTGTATGTACTTACCACATATAAGTCAAAAAGACCTGATAGACTCCAGAGTTGGTAAAAGCCGAAAAACTAAATAACACTACCAAATACAAAGTTGACGTTGACCGAAAACTTGATAGAACATCATTCGTCTTGGTACGGATGTGATGAGATAAAGCATGGCACTCAAAGAGTGATAAATGTAATAACGTTGATGGATGGAGAGGCAGAAGAAGGCCTAATAAAATGGAAGAATAATGTGAGGAAAATATGAAAGGAAAGGGAACGAGTAATAGCGTGGGAGACGGTAAACAGAATAGAATAGAAAACATTTATTCGACACAGACACAACACAACAACAATAATCACAAAGTAACAGAGAAGTATAGTAAAAAAGTACAAACAGGGTTTCAGAATCATTGTGCCGGGCGTGCCCACACCGAATGGGCTACCAACTCAGTATTTGCTGGGTGTCAGACACCCAGCGCTGATTTTCAGTTGGCACCCCGCTAGTGACACACGGACGTGGGTAAATAAAATAGATACTTAAAATAATAATGTCATAAAATAGATAATATAAAGTAATAGAATAAATATAATATAAAGTGCTACAATTTGATGGTTAATATTGACAAAAGATATATATTGATGTAACATGGGCAGGAAGATGAACAATGTATACCAGTAGTCTCTGGATAATCTATCAATATGTCTGTGTCTATAGACTTTCCTATTCCTGATGTTGTAAATCGGTTGCCGGGTGTGGTCGGTAGTATAATTTAGATAAAAATCTCAATGCTACATGTTTGTAGTTCGAGAAAGTGGCGCCTACACAGCCGACGGCGTTTTGACGGTGAAATCTGATGACGTATGGTAGTGGTACGCTGATGGAGTATTTGAACTGTTCTCTGGTCAGTATGAATTCTATTGAATTCTTTTGTAGGTGTTATGTGGTCGTAAAACTTCTAAGTTCTTTCTTCGATTATTTGAATTGGTTTTTTTAACTAGGATGTGCTTACTATATAATTATATCATCCTTATTGCTACAAAAAGATTAGTAGAAAAGATTGAATAGTTGACTGTTTGATTAAAAAATATCTCTTCAGATGATTTCTTTAGTTTGAGGTTATCTTTGTACATACCTAAGACCTGCTGCCCTGCTACCCATCCGTTGATTGAATCAATCGCAAAAAAGTTATCCAGCAAGGTTTTTATAAGCTACTACGTAGGTAGAAGTACTTAAACGAGTTTAATAGTTAAATGGGCGATTCATAGGCCAACGACTCCGTTATATAAGCAAGCGAAAATTTTATATACGTTTGTTGGCAGTCTTAGATTAAAGCGAAGATATGTTTTATGAGACAAGTCCAACACACTATTCCCAATCACCACAAGTCAAGGTATAAACCAAGAATTCGACGACATGTGTGTGACATCTACTGGTACCAACACGCACTGAGCCCATGTGGTGGATTACGGCCCACCCCCTCTCACATAGTGGATGCCTGTGTCCCAGCAGATAGAATATTATAGTCTTATCAACCTTATAAGAAAATCGGAACGTCCCATGAGGAAAGTTGCCTAGGTCCCTCGTTAAAAATCAAACGCATTAGATGTTAATGCCCCAAGCACGATTTTGTTATAAATTCTATGGTGTCGTGTCTCAGCAATTTGTTAGTAAGTGGAAAAATATTGGTACTGTCGACGTCAAATATAATTATCAAATATTTTTATTATATTGCTATTTTCAGCTCCTACATCATGAACTTACTACGTTTTAAACTTCCTATATCTCACCTTAGTAATAATACACAGGCCTTATATTTTAACTAAATTGTTATTTGTTGACAGTCTGTCTAGAACGGATGTGACATGACAGCGGAGTATTGCAAACACCTTTAGTTTACAATCAATTTCGCGAGATTATAAACTGTCAATAAAACATTCAAGTGACAGAAACTTCCCATATCTATCTACTAATGACCACATAAACACTTCCTTTACTTTAAGTTAAAGATCAAGATCTTAGCAATAAAATAGCCAAGATCTAAAGGAAAAAAACCTTTACAAGGCGTTTTAAGTAACGCGTAAGCGGAAAGAATAAATATTCTCTTGCTAATACCCCAATTTATTTGGGCTCGTCACAACTTGTTTTCTTTTTCCATACTTATCTTTTAGTCAGATATCAGTAGGTAGTTATAATTTAATCTAAAACTGCCTAAATTATCCCATTGCAAATTTGCAAGGCAAATCCCTCAGTCTCCCTTTTCTATACAATCCTATTTTCAGCTAGTGCGGGCGGCTATAAGGACCAAATTTATTGTCACTGCTCTCGAACTGCTCACTGTTGTACATCTCTACTTTTCTAAAACGTAGCTACCTCTAGTTTTATAATTAACATTATGCATGAAATGAATAATGTATCAATAAAAAATTCCGCTTATTTAGCAAACGTAGCAAACACCACGCATCCTCTGAACTTGACCGACTTTATCAACTGTTTTCAATTCCGTTTCTGATTAACAACCTTTAAAGACTTATTTATACAGTCATGTATGACTTATTCTCAATGTGACATTATTACATTGATCTAGTTTAATTTTATACGGACGTCATTATCCTTATTTTTTATATCATTAGTTTTAATAAAATTTCCACTGTATGCATCGACTGTGTCAATGAGTTTTTGGTTTAATATTTGGTCATCACAACCATTATCGTCTTCTTGCCTTGAGGCTCTAGTAGACAATATTTTCTTCTTTCGGCGAAGGCGGTAGGAAAGTCAAAATGTAAGGGATTGATCACGTAATATTTCGATAGCGCTTAGCAATCCCATACATTTTTGATAATTTTCCAATCGCTAACGCGACGCTTTCTTTGATACAATGTCGTGATTCTGGAGCCTCTGGTCCTTGGTTCATGTTACTTGGGTTATCGCAACACGTTTTCTTCTTTCTTTCTCAACCGTGACGCTATCACTATCTCCATTTTCTTTCATATCATTTCTCACACAAACCCTGTGTATTACATAGGCCTCCTATTAATTTTGCTTCATTCCAACTAAAGCAATATTAACAGCACCCAAATTGAAAATCAGAGCAATGTCCAAATTAACGCGATCCAATTTGCTCTTTGACCCAAAAACTTCTCCCAAAGCCTCCTTTGCATCAGTGAGCAAATTAAAAGAACCTTGACAGGCCAGCCTGCAACGATCCGCAGAACCGCAATTCACATGATATGGCGCAAGATTCGTAGCACTTACTGCAACATGTGCAAGAATGTGCAAATTGTTTCGACAGTGCAGCTTCTGCATACAATGATGGGTGCTGTTGTACTTTTAATTAGAATTGGTACATTTCAGTTTTTGGCACTTTAGTTAGGTCGATGTGGAGTAATAGTTGGATGTAAAATCAGAAGCAAAGATGCTTCGTCGTGCAGGTGCGACTGCGGTTTTTCTCCGGCTACTTATTCATATAATTATATTTGTTCAGTTATATTGGTTTTCTTGACAAATATAATTAGCAGATCACAGCTTATCGTCATCTGTTCATCACATATTATACATGGATTTAAAGACCTCTCAATCGGTTCTCCCTTTTCTTTACTATTTACTAGCTATTATTAAGGTGTCCTACAGCAGGAACTGTATTTTTTTCGGGATAACAAGTAGCCTATGATGCTCAGCCATATGGAATATCGTTTTTACATTAGCGTCAATATGCTTATTAGTAGCTTTTCTTTGAATGAGATCATTATCAGGCTTAACATTTTCCCTAACAACCTCTTCCCTCCTTTATCAATTATTTCTACCTTTACAATCTGTACCCAGACAATGGATGCCAATTCGCCAGAGAAGAAAATTTCGCGCTCTAACTACGCTTTTCTCCCTACTCAACTCTCCCACCCCACCTTCTTACCTTATGTCTCACTTTCAATATTTAAGTTCTTCACACGCTAGAAATCTGCGTTCCTCCAATAATCTTCTCCTATTGTGTCCCTCTCATACTACTGATTTTGTTCATTCTTCCTTTCATATTCAGTCTATCCTTCTCTGGAACGCGCTTCCTCTCGAAATCAGGACGGCAACCAGTCGGTATGCTTTCAAGCGGATACTACGGTTTTACTTTCAGCGGAGAGAGGGGTCATCTCTATAACTTCTTTTCGTTACTTTATTAATATATGTATATATATATTTATATGGGTATGTATTATAATATGTATAAGATATATATGTAACATGTATTTAATTGACATATTATTGTTATTTTTTGTTTTGTTGTTTGCATTCTACGGTTTAAACAATGCACCTGCCATGTTATCTCTCCACCACCCTTGGTTGACTGGTAGAGAATGCCTAAGGCATTAAGTCCGCCTTTGTACCTTTGTGCATGAAGTTTAAATAAATAAATAAATAAATAGATTACGGCCCATTGCCTCTCACAGAGAGGAGGCCTGTGTCCCAGCAGTGGGAACATTAATAGGCTGATGATGTGATGTGATGTGAAGGTATTAATAAAGGTGCTACTACTACATAGTCCTCTTATTTTATATGAAAGACCAACTTTAAATTATTATATATAACTATAATCCATATTAAGGCTGTTGTGGCAACTGTTATAAAATCATATTTTTACCGTTATCCACGCGTGACAACAGCATACTTGTTTAAATGACCTTAGTAGGGTACAAATGATATGTTCATGGTAACATATCATGATAAAAAGACTATAATTACATACTGTAGCAAACAGTACATTAACATTTGAAGTGGTTGTATGTACCACATATAAGTCAAAAAACGCACGAACTTTAAAAAAGTAGACCAAAAAAACCTGATAGACTCCAGAGTTGGAAAAAGCCGTAAAGCTAAATAACACTACCAAATACAAAGTTGACGTTGACCGAAAACTTGATAGAACATCATTCGTCTTGGTACGGATGTGATGAGATAAAGCATGGCACTCAAAGAGTGTTAAATGTAATAACGTTGATGGATGGAGAGGCAGAAGAAGGCCTAATAAAATGGGTGAATAATGTGAGGAATGATATGAAAGGAAAGGGAACGAATAATAGCGTGGGTGACGGTAAACAGAATAGAATAGAAAACATTTATTCGACACAGACACAACACAACAACAATAATCACAAAGTAACAGAGAAGTATAGTAAAAAGTACAAACAGGGTTTCAGAATCATTGTGCCGGGCGTGCCCACACCGAATGGGCTACCAACTCAGTATTTGCTGGGTGTCAGACACCCAGCGCTGATTTTCAGTTAGCACCCCGCTAGTGACACACGGACGTGGGTAAATAAAATAGATACTTAAAATAATAATGTCATAAAATAGATAATATAAAGTAATAGAATAAATATAATATAAAGTGCTACAATTTGATGGTTAATATTGACAAAAGATATATATTGACGTAACATGGGCAGGAAGATGAACAATGTATACCAGTAGTCTCTGGATAATCTATCAATATGTCTGTGTCTATAGACTTTCCTATTCCTGAAGTTGTAAATCGGTTGCCGGGTGTGGTCGGTAGTATAATTTAGATAAAAATCTCAATGCTACATGTTTGTAGTTCGAGAAAGTGGCGCCTACACAGCCTACGGCGTTTTGACGGTGAAATCTGATGACGTATGGTAGTGGTACGCTGATGGAGTATTTGAACTGTTCTCTGGTCGGTATGAGTTCTATAAAATTGTTATGTGGTCGTAAAACTTCTAAGTTCTTTCTTCGATTATTTGAATTGTTTTTTTTAATTAGGATGTGCTTACTATATAATTATATCATACTTATTGCTACAAAAATACTGAATATTAGAAAGCAGAGAACAGATAGATTGAATAGTTGACTGTTTGATTGAAAAATATCTCTTCAGATGATGTCTTTAGTTTGAGGTTATCTTTGTACATCCCTAAGACCAGCTGCAGTTTTTTCCCATCCGTTGATTGAATCAATCGCAAAAAAGTTATCCAGCAAGGTTTTTATAAGCTACTACGTACGTAAAAGTACTTAAACGAGTTTAATAGTTAAACGGGCGATTCATAGGCCAACGACTCCGTTATATAAGCAAGCGAAAATTTAATATATGTAGGTTTGTTGGCAGTCTTATATTAAAGGGAAGATATGTTTTATGAGACAAGTCCAACACATTATTCCCAATCACCACAAGCCAAGGAAAAAATCAAAAATTCGACGACATGTGTGTGACATCTACTCGTACCAACACGCACTGAGCCCATGTCGTGGATTACGGTCCACCCCCTCTCACATAGAGGATGCCTGTGTCCCAGCAGATAGAACATTATATGCTGATCAACCTTATAAGAAAATCGGAACGTCCCATGAGGAAAGTTGCCTAGGTCCCTCGTTAAAAATCAAACGCATTAGACGTTAATGCCCCGAGCACGATTTTGTTATAAATTCTGTGGTGTCGTGTCTCAGCAATTTGTTAGTAAGTGGAAAAATATTGGTACTGTTGACGTCAAATATTATTATCAAATATTTTTATTATATTGCTATTTTCAGCTCCTACATCATGAACTTACTACGTTTTAAACTTCCTATATCTTTCCTTAGTATTAATACACAGGGCTTATATTTACACTAAAGCAACTAAATTGTTATTTGTTGACAGTCTGTCTAGAACGGATATGACGTGACAGCGGAGTATTGCAAACACCTTTAGTTTACAATCAATTTCGCGAGATTATAAACTGTCAATAAAACATTAAAGTGACAGAAACTTCCCATATCTATCTACTAATGACCAGATAAACACTTCCTTTACTTCAAGTTAAAAATCAAGATCTTAGCAATAAAATAGCCAAGATCTAAAGGGAAAAAACCTATACAAGGCGTTTTAAGTAACGCGTAAGCGGAAAGAATAAATATTCTCTTGCTAATACCCCAATTTATTTGGGCTCGTCACAACTTGTTTTCTTGTTCCATACTTATCTTTTAGTCAGATATCAGTAGGTAGTTATAATTTAATCTAAAACTGCCTAAATTATCCCATTGCAAATTTGCAAGGCAAATCCCTCAGTCACCCTTTTCTATACAATCCTATTTTCAGCTAGTGCGGGCGGATATAAGGACCAAATTTATTGTCACTGCTCTCGAACTGCTCACTGTTGTACATCTCTACTTTTCTAAAACGTAGCTACCTCTAGTTTTATAATTAACATTATGCATGAAATGAATAATGTATCAATAAAAAATTCCGCTTATTTAGCAAACGTAGCAAACACCACGCATCCTCTGAACTTGACCGACTTTATCAACTGTTTTCAATTCCGTTTCTGATTAACAACCTTTAAAGCCTTATTTATACAGTCATGTATGACTTATTCTCAATGTGACATTATTACATTGATCTAGTTTAATTTTATACGGACGTCATTATCCTTATTTTTAATATCATTAGTTTTAATAAAATTTCCACTGTATGCATCGACTGTGTCAATGAGTTTTTGGTTTAATATTTGGTCATCACAACCATTATCGTCTTCTTGCCTTGAGGCTCTAGTAGACAATATTTTCTTCTTTCGGCGAAGGCGGTAGGAAAGTCAAAATGTAAGGGATTGATTTCGATAGCGCTTAGCAATCCCATACATTTTTGATAATTTTCCAATCGCTAACGCGACGCTTTCTTTGATACAATGTCGTGATTCTGGAGCCTCTGGTCCTTGGTTCATGTTACTTGGGTTATCGCAACACGTTTTCTTCTTTCTTTCTCAACCGTGACGCTATCACTATCTCCATTTTCTTTCATATCATTTCTCACACAAACCCTGTGTATTACATAGGCCTCCTATTAATTTTGCTTCATTCCAACTAAAGCAATATTAACAGCACCCAAATTGAAAATCAGAGCAATGTCCAAATTAACGCGATCCAATTTGCTCTTTGACCCAAAAACTTCTCCCAAAGCCTCCTTTGCATCAGTGAGCAAATTAAAAGAACCTTGACAGGCCAGCCTGCAACGATCCGCAGAACCGCAATTCACATGATATGGCGCAAGATTCGTAGCACTTACTGCAACATGTGCAAGAATGTGCAAATTGTTTCGACAGTGCAGCTTCTGCATACAATGATGGGTGCTGTTGTACTTTTAATTAGAATTGGTACATTTCAGTTTTTGGCACTTTAGTTAGGTCGATGTGGAGTAATAGTTGGATGTAAAATCAGAAGCAAAGATGCTTCGTCGTGCAGGTGCGACTGCGGTTTTTCTCCGGCTACTTATTCATATAATTATATTTGTTCAGTTATATTGGTTTTCTTGACAAATATAATTAGCAGATCACAGCTTATCGTCATCTGTTCATCACATATTATACATGGATTTAAAGACCTCTCAATCGGTTCTCCCTTTTCTTTACTATTTACTAGCTATTATTAAGGTGTCCTACAGCAGGAACTGTATTTTTTTCGGGATAACAAGTAGCCTATGATGCTCAGCCATATGGAATATCGTTTTTACATTAGCGTCAATATGCTTATTAGTAGCTTTTCTTTGAATGAGATCATTATCAGGCTTAACATTTTCCCTAACAACCTCTTCCCTCCTTTATCAATTATTTCTACCTTTACAATCTGTACCCAGACACGTACTCTTTATCTTCTAAAAGGATTAAAGGCTATCTAAGTGTCTATCTGTCTTTCTCCAGTCACGAGACGTAATTATTTAGATAAGCTAGGCCACTGACCGCGAAACACAATGCTATAGCTCCATATGAGGTCAGGAAATTATTATTGTCTTGCTTTAAGCATTTAAAGAAGAGATATAAAGAATTATAAGTTCAAGGGTTAGGTAATGTAATAAATTTGTTTTATGATTAAAGTAACGCCCCATTTAAGATTATTAATAGATATGTAGAATACGTACCTATACTTATTGTATATCAAAAACACAGCTGTTTTGACATCAATATTGGCATCAATGGATACAATGGATCTGTCGGATACCATATATGTTGGACTGAACGATAAAACAAGCACAGCTTGATTGTATATGTCAATGAATTATTACAGACCATTTCAAATACTATGAATCCCATCCAAATTCTGTAGTTAAAAGTCAAAGTCTAAATCACGGGTATATTTTAATATACCCGTGATTTAGTGAGACGAAACAGTTCATGCGAATTATTATAAAAATTCCGATGTTTGCAATAATCCAGTGACATAAAATATAGTGGATTTTATGTATGGACAGGCAGGACTTAGAACTTGTCAAAACACATTTTTAACCCACGACGGAACAAAAGGGGTGTTATAAGTTTGACGTGTGTTGCTGTGTATATGTGTATCTGTGTGTCTGTCTGTGGCATCATAACGCCTAAACGGATGAATGCTTTTGAATTAGATTTTTTTGTTTGAAATGTGACTTTGTCGAGAGTGTTCTTAGCTATGTTTGGTGAAAATCGGTTTGGCCGTTCAAAAGTTATGGGCTGTTTTCTGTTTGAAACGGAGTATTTTCGCAAGATATGGTGTCATAATTACGTGATCGATAGATTGTTGATCGAAGCGTGTCTACTACTAGATATATTATGTAGTTTAAAAAGTATGAATTAAAATACCAAAATTGCCGGCGGTTTTTTTTTTTTCTTGTATCCTTTAAAATTTCTATTCACCTCGTTTAGAATGCGTAACAACGTAATTACACGACCAAACTTTATCAAATGCTTTACTTATGTTTCGCCTTTATAGCTGCTTTTGTGGAGCAAGTTCTATATATTTTTCCTCTTTATTTGATAAATTATAACACAATGAGAGTGATTCAGCCATTGCAGCACTCCATTACAAGTGGTCAATTGGAGGAAATGGGTAAATTGGTATTGCATGCGATGAACTCTGTGTCATTTGTTGCTTTATGTACTCCATCTGTGATATATGTGTTATTGTTTTGCACTGTGTATTCGTCCGTGAGAGGGGTTACAATAATGTTGGCCTTGGTCCTTGTATCCGATGGTCGTGTTGTTAATGTTATTACAATTTACTGATATTTTCATTGTAAATCATCATCATCTTTTTGCCCTTCAACCAATCTGCGTAGCCTTATCCCATTGTATTTAGGTTCGGCGCTGTTAGGGTTAAGGATTAAATACCAAAGAAAGACCGGTTTAAGGGTTTGAATAATAACAGTTTTATTAACCTTTATATTATACTAGCTGTTATATGCTGTATGAATTAAATGGATGAAAAGAGATTGCATGTAGCAGAGATGAGAATGTTGAGATGGATGTGCGTGACGAGATTGGATAAAGTGAGAAATGAGTATATTAGAGGCAGTTTGAAAGTGGCGCCAGTGGCAGAAAAGTTGAAAGGAAACCGTTTATCCTGGTATGGTCATGTGATGAGGAGGGATGAAACGCATGTTACTAAAAGAGTTATGAATATAAATGTGGATGGATGGAGAGGGAGAGGAAGGCCAAAAAAAAGATGGATGGACTGTGTGAGGAGTGATATGAAAGAAAAGGGAGGTCAGTAATAACGTGACGGGGGACAGGACGGTATGGAAGAAGCAAACTTGTTGCGCCGACCCCAAGTAACATGGGATAAGGGCAGAAAGATGATGATATTATACTAGCTGTTGCGCACGATTTCTTCTGCGTGAGTACTTCGAATAGCATATTTTTATATCGCGCCTGCCCTATAAAAACTGGCCCATATCCTTCCCAGGATCTCAAACTATCTCCATACCAAATTTCATCTAAATCACCTCAGCGTTTTAAACGTGAAAAGGTAACAGACAGAAAGATAGAGTTACTTTCGTATTTATAATATTAGTACGGTTACCGGATGGTGTGTTTCAGTAAGTAATATTAATGAAACACACCTTCCCGTCGGACGTGTGTTCCCTAGTAAGGCTGACGGGATAGGATACAGTGAGTCTGACCAACTAGGAATTTCAGTCAAGTAGTTGACACGGGGCTCGCTCGTGTCATTCAATATAATATTTATGGTTATACAGAGGAAGACTGTAGTGTTGAAGTAGTACAGATTTGTTTTTGTTAAACTCCAACAGGCGCACTTCTTCCACACATCTCTGTTTTCGGTCATCACAATAGTCATCTTCTTTCTAGAAATTTTACAATCCCTCCATCGTTTCTTTGGTATCTTCAGTATTAATATTGTTTTGTTCATTTTTACCAGTAGCATCTTCTCATTCTCTCTTGTTTTCGTATACGACCATATGAATATGAAATTAAATTACATTAAAAAATTGCTAAAGGTTTACAATCAGATATACATTACAAAAGTCATCAATAAGCACATTATAAATTAAAATTTTACAATAACAGATATGTTAATATTGTTTCATATTTGTCTAAATTCGTTTGGATCCGGATTGCTCAATATGCAGCCTGGTACAGTACTGCATTATTAGGGAATCCATATCAGATCCATCCTTCATGCGAACAGCTGCAGTTAGCCGTTGAAAGTAAATCGTACGCGAAACAAAATGCTTAGTAATTTTTACGACTAAATCAGGATGACCCATTATCTTCCAAAAATTCATATAAAACAAAGCACGACTAACAAAGGTACATAAAGTAAGTATTTAGCAATCATATTCGATCCTACGCCGCTATGGTCACGTAGGTCCTATCAATATATATGACCATGCGAACGAACTCACAATTGGTCTTATTCAATCAGGTCGAGTTTCGCTAACAAGATTTGCAAAAACATGTTTACTTGTCTTTTGTTTTATGTCATATGTATTTTTGTAATACGTATTAAGTGTTAATTCACAGTATTAACACCTTAGTGCTGTTTCCCTGTAGAAAACTTATATACTTAAAATTTATACATCAGCCCAAAAATTGAGCGTTATGTGTTTTGGAGGACTTTGATCTGTTTTCTTGATTGAAATCTATATTAATAATATTATAAAGCTGAAGGGTTTGTTTGTTTGAACGCGCTCTCAGGAACTACTGGTTGGAATTGAAAAAATATTTTGTGTTGGATAGTGCATTTATCGAGGAAGGTTATAGGCTATTTAACATCACGCTACGACCAATAGGAGCGGAGCATAAATGTAAAATGTTGCAAAAACGGGCAAAAATATACCTTTTTTAAAGGCTGCCGATTCATGTATGTAGGGTCCTACCCTACCCAACCAGTTGACGGGAGCGAAGCCGCGTGGGACAGCTAGTATGTTATATTCTTAATCCTTTTAATAAAATTGATCGCTAAAGTATTTATTATTAAAACGTCAACATAAATTAATAAGCTTTTCTTTGTTTGTTTCAGGTATGTCGAGCTGATAATTATTACTTTGGTTAATAAAGAGACCAATTAAGGAGGATATAGGTATTTATACTTATATAGTCATTTCTTTGTCTTCACAATTCTTTAAATACAATTTTTTGGACACAATTGAAATCTATACTTATATAGTTCATGTTAGTCTGAAATAGCCAAGTCAGAAGCCTGTGGGGTTAATGCTTAATTAACTCTGACACCAGAGGTAGCCACATCCTTACATGAAAAGAATAAGACCATTCATTAATTGGATGGAATCTTGGAAGAAAGGGCAGTTCTACCTATCCTCGTCGCCAATATCTCTAAGCAAGAATTTACTTATTTCCTTCTTTCATAATTTTTTGTCTGTATGAACTAGTATGAAGATTTATTTATCCAAGTGGGCCTTCCTTGGGTATTAATATTGCCCATGTTAAATCTTGATACAACTTCGGTCTTCCCACAGTACAAAGTCACTCATTAGAGCGATTAACTTTTTGCGTACATCAACTATTTCTTTGGACTCTTTGCTTTATCTTTAGGACGACTTAATAATAGTCTTTCAGATTCAATGATGGATGTTGTGAGAATTTCTAGGGGAATCTTATAATTTGTAAGTCCCTTTGTCTTCTTTTTTGTCGTTACCTATTTTTTTTTGCCTGAATGAATATCTTATGTAGTTTATCTATCGACCTGATCAACGGAATTCCTTATTTACTATACTGAGATTTTCAATTTCGTGGACCAAACTGACAGCTGCCGATGACCTTATTTTTTTTAAATGTTGCAAGCGCGGAACATAGTGTTGTAGGTAAGGCTCAATCATAAGTGATTCATCGAATCGATGTGACATGAGTGTTCAATTTATTTTAAAAAATTGGAGTAAATAAATGTTTTATGAATATAAACGTAATATATTTAAATATAATAGTATTCATACACATAGTACTTGAACTTTTATTGTGTTAAATATGAAATCAACAATAAAATAAATGCGATCGATAAAATGAAGTTTGACATAAATGAGTAGAAACTAAATGAGGGCTGCTAGTTTCAAAACAATTTTTTTTTTTGCCTTGAAGTAGTTTCATTTTCGATCTACTTCGATTTTCGATTAACTTTCGATCACTCAGGATAGTTAGGGTACGACACTATTTTTATGGGACGATAAAGTGACAACCCCCTAAATGTCAGTTTAGTCCACGAAATTAAAAATCACATTATATATATTTTTTAAGAAATTCTTAATGATGTTCTATCAATGCCGCAAACATTTTTGAAAATTTGTCTATACAGAATTTGTACTTCCATTCATTTAGAGAATACATACTTTTTCAGTCTATAACTCCAAATGGATATTCTAACGAGTACTAATCTTTACCACCCATTAAAACAAATAGGTTTTACGATTCGGTAACTCATTTCTTATATCCACTCCTGTCATACAACACTATACTTACATTATGAATTATAAACAATAGACAATCCTAACAATGGCCCGACAGATGGAAAAAAAAACAAAAGTAGGTGAAACTTTTGTCTCTTACGTTTACTTTCTCTATTGTTTCATAAACGTCAGTTATTGTTTGTTTGTTATGTTAATTAGTTATAACTGGTTATGCCATTTCTGGGTACAGCGTATGTTATTTGCTTTTAGTCAATGAATGTACAATATGGTATGTAATCTGGAACACCGAAAACCATTTAACATTTTGAACAGGATTGAGAATAAACATAAGCTTCTTTCGTCAATGTGGCGACGCCTGCGGGAGGCCTATGTCCAGCAGTGGAATTTGATCCAATCAAAATAATTGTCTCTCAAAATCGTCTCTTAGAATCCTACTACTAGAACCAGGAAAATCAAAGAGAATCATGAAATTCAATCGATGATTTCAATGTTTATCTTAGAAGAGATCTAGTCTAGCCCACCCAAAAGATTCCACAGGTGAAACTATTCCTTTTTTAGGGTTCCGTACCCAAAGGGTAAAAACGGGACCCTATTAGTAAGACTCCACGATCCGTCTGTCTGTCACCAGGCTGTATCTAATGAACCGTGATAGCTAGACAGTTGAAATTTTCATAGATGATGTATTTCTGTTGTCGCTATAACAACAAATACTAAAAACAGAATAAAATAAATATTTAAGTGGGGCTCCCATACAATAAACGTATTTTTTTTGTCGAATTTTGCGATGGTACGGAACCCTTCGTGCGCGAATCCGACTCGCACTTGGTCGGTTTTTTTGATTATTAAAACAAACAACTCATTATTGTTTAAATTCTCATATGCAAGATACAAATTGATGTCTGTCAAAATATGCCACCAACTAGTACCAGGAAAATCAAGCCAAAAGGCGACTATTTGTCTGTTACGCAATCATAAGTACGAATGAGCACCCACTCAACTTGAACAAGCAGTAAAACACTTAGCAACGCATAATGATATGAGCCATATTCATTATTGGAACCGTAATCTGACTAATATTATACATGCGAAAGTTTGGATGTGTGAAGTTTGTTACGCAATTACACTATATAACTACGCTATATTCTGGAATAGCACATAGGCTACTTTTCATCCCGGATAAGAAAACACTTTGCACGCGGGCGAAGCCGCTGGCAGAAGCTAGTATTTAACTCTTTACAACTAGCTTTTTCCTGCGACTGCGACGATTCATGCAAAAAGCAACACGTAAAATCTTTTTTACCCGACTGCCGAAGGAGGGCAATGTGTTTATCAGTCTATGTATGTATGTTTGTTCCTATGTGGCGTTCTAGAGACCAATCGCGTGGGCCGATTTTGATGGTTCTTACGTCAATCGATTCGTCTTAACCCCGCGAGTGTCGTGTCCCCGCTACATGAAAATTGGAAAATGGCGGTTTTTGGGTGCCATATTGTGGGGGACCAATTTTTTTTTTTCTTTCTAGGTTAGAATCGGTTGGGGGTTTAAGGGCTTTTAAGAGGTGATTTCAAAAATATATAACACTTGTTTAAATGTACCTAATTCGAAAAAAAAAATAACTATAAAATTATAAATAAAAAAAAGTTAATTAAAACAGACAGCACAGCATGATTTTCTCCTTGTTTACGTCTTTTTAGTTTGCTTTTCAAGCAGTCGGGTTTTTTAATTTTTTTAATTAAATTTTTTTTATTACGTGTTGCTTTTTGCATGACTGAACTCTTGTTCAGTACGTCTTTGTCGACAAATGAACACACAAAACAAAATGTAGGGAACAGCTTGCAATTTTGCATGATAATATCGATAAACAATCAGGCAGTATATTAGTTTAGATTGGAATTGTTATCTACAATTATACTCGTATGCAATAATTAAAAGCATCCTCAAACTCAAATAGGCTGTGCACGTCATCACATGGCTCTCACAAGTGGCCTGTTGCACGGAGCTTGATAACACCGATATACATTACAATTGATTTAGTTGACTGGTGCTTTGCATGTGAAAATCACGCTCTTGGGTGGGTGAGTGGGTTCAATAAGAGGCGACTGACGACTTAAAACGTTTTTTGTGTCAGTTGAATGTTCTTATAAGACATCATTCGTTGCGGCAGTCAAGATTCTGTAAAACTGACACCAGAGGGGCGAGCACGGGCTACTGTTACAGGCTTGAGTCACACATTTTTTGGGAGCAAAAATTTTGTAACTCGCCTCACGGTCTCTCGCCATCTGATACTGTTAGATGAAAGTTTAGCGTATTCGTTAACAAGGCCTCTGACCGCAGATTTAATCTGATCGGTCTATCTCATCGGTAACCTCCCGCTTGGCCTGTTACCGTCCACTCTGCCTGCACCACCAGGCGCTCTATGGAGCCAATATGCCGCCTCGAGACATGACCAAAGTATTTCAATATTCGAGACTGTACTATTGCTGATAGACGCTGATATTCTTTACTTAATTTTACGTGTTCGACATGTCATCGTCATCGAAAAAATATTCTCATTGTTATTCCTTATCCCTAAGAAAAACATATAAAGAACGTGACTTAAGTATAAAAAACCAATATTCTATACAAATATGAATCTAAATACCTGCGTAAATATGATGGCATTCCTTGCCAGGTTTAACAACCGACCAATTTTAGAAGTCTTCGCCATCATTTTCCGTTTTAGGAACTAGAGTATTTTTCACTTGGTCGCTTAGTTGTTGTTGGCCGTCTACCATTGCTTGACTCCTACGATCGAAACCAGTTTTGTTCTGAGTCAACACAACACAAAAGGATTGACGCTATATTGTGCCATGGAAACGTAAATTAGCGTTGTCAGGCTTTTGTTAGATTTGCATATCAATTTGTCGTTCTAGATTGGTTTTACGAGTTTTGTTTTTTTTTTTTGTATACTAACTTTAATGACTGCAGACTAATTTCCGGATTGTAGTTTTTATCAGTTTGAAAAATATCTTTCTGTGTCTCTTTACACACTGTGTCTAAGTTTCTCATCAAACTTTATTTTCGCAGGCTTGCTGTAAGAAATTTCTTTAGAAATAGGCAGCACTTTTGTGCTCATCAATCTGTATACCATTTTGTTTAAAATAATAATGTCAGTTATCATCATTCACTGGTAATTTTGATAGCGACTTTTTCCTAACAGGAAAAACTTATTTTAAAATACGATGTCACGTACATTTTTTGTTCAAAGATTATTTAGGAAGTCAATAGTGCTAAGATAATTTGTTTAAGTTCTAGGTGACCTATGTTTGTTGACTGATGAATTCATTATTCAATATTAGATGACAGGAATACACTGCCGAAGATGATGATTCTGCACGTCTGTGTTAATTACGTCAACGCCTTTATGAGATCCTAGGAAATAAGAATCAATCGTTTATCAACAATCGGTAATTTTATGGTTTTTTCTAAAGTGTCAATAGTATACTACAACAATAATAATAGCTACAGAGTCAATTTTAATTCAAATATTAATTATTTTTTATTATTAATTTAAATTACCAGTGGACAACGATGTGGAGCAGTTTTTCGACGCCATATTTTAGATTGGTATATTTTTTGGTTTAGTTAGTGAGTAGTTTTTGGTTTAAGTGTTTATGTTTGTAGCCTTAGTTAATGAAGTATTTTATACACTGTATATACTTGTATCTATGTAAATAAAATTCACATACATGATGTTTTCATTTAAATTTAATTGTAGAATATTTGAAATCACTCGTGCATGAATAAAACAATTATGATTGAGATATACTCTGAAATTTAAAAAATACATATGTTTATATTCGTTTAACTGCACAAAATACTGGGTGAAAAGCAATTAATTATAAGTTATTATCAATTAAAAGAGTATTATTAGCACATAAAGACAGGTATTTTCTGAGATATGTATTATTGTGAAAAAAAACCACATTACAATATCAATTCAAGTTCCTGTGGTAATATGGCATTCTTCAAACAATTAATATTTTTCTTGCATAAAGTTATGATTTCTCATAACTCTATATTTTTTATTTAATATCTACATATACGTCAATATGTTTCTGAGAAGTGTTGATCGTTTTATGATCGTCTCATGTGTTATCATCATACTAATTTGGTATATACCTATGGTTTTAAGTAGTTCCCCTTTTAAAAGTAAATAGGTACATCACTTAATAGTGCTAAAAATAAAGTTTGATGGAGAATCATAGATAGGATATTTAAGTAATAGTAGTAGGGTTTCGGCTTTTCCTAGTTAAAATGTTTAAAAATAAATATTTCAGTTTATTTTCATGAACCATGGCTCCCCATTATTTTTTATTAATTTTCTTTTTAACCTATTTTACCCGGGATAACGCAACGCTTCTAACGATACCAGATCCATTGATTATTGGGCAGTCGTGTTAAATGGCTGAATATTAATTAATAAATTAATATTTTATTGTTACTTGAAACAATTTCCTAATACATTTCTGTTAATAGAATAAAGTAATAAAGGTTCTATTTCAACTATTAATTATTCACTAGCAATCGGTAATTTCTCAATGAACCAATCAATTATTGCTAAATGATGACAATATCTAAACTAACCGGTTTGTTAGCCAAATAATCAAATAGTTGACACACGTTTTAATTTGGCTCCGCCTACGTTGAGTTAGTGCCTACTAAATATCTTTATAAATTGTAGCCTATGTATTATTCTGATGTATAGAAAACTGGTTGCGGGGATCCGCTGGATGCGGGTCGCACGGGACCGGTCAATGTGGCGACACTTTGAGGGAGGCCTATGTCCAGCAGTGGACGTCTTGCGGCTGATATGATGATGATGATGATAGATAACTGTAAAGTTTCATCAAAATAATGATGCTTATTTGCCAGCCATTAACATACAAATGAAGGAAAAAAAATTAGAAGAGGGTGGAACATAAAAAAACGTTCCTCAATTGACTCGGTACCCACCAGTTGGCGCCACAGGCGAGTAAAGGTCCTTAAATATATTTGTTAAACGTTATTATAACGCGCATGGAAGGAAAATTTGAATTAAAATAATTTCTAATGCCGTAGAAGTGCGTTTAAATATAAAATCGAGTATTACTGCAGAAAAGGAGGATCAAAATTTCCGAAACATAAAACACTATTGAAGCAGTGGTTGGTAAAACCCGTACTTATCTTAATCTGCATATTTGGAAAATATTCACAACTAAATAAACTCGCGCTAAAAGCCAAATCCATGAAATTTGACATTTGGTACCAGCGCCCCTAGCGGCAAATTCAAACGCGGTAGCCCGCATTCAATTAAAATCTGACATGTGATGTGACGTCAGAGCGGTAAAGGCTTTAGCAAAGATTGTCGGCGCGTTATGTCACCTACCTTCAAGGCTGTGTGGGTGTGTCTGTACCGTCACAGATACATAATTATTAAATGCGTAGTATTAGTAGTAAAACAGCAGGATTAGGTGACGGGAAAAGCAAATTGCAATGGGTTTTCGAATAAACCTATAAGTTTAGGCAATCTAAAACATTTTACATGCCGGGATAACTTTGTATTGAACGTCTACGAAAAATTAAATTCATATACTTAATTAATTACTTTGTTACCAAACACTATAACAACGAGTATCATTCATCCGAATTTTTAGATTGTCACAACTTTAACTTCCAGTCTTAACGAATGCAGCAGACCAGCATTTTTTTTATTGTTGGTAGGCTCGCGCTTGACCACTATCTCACCTGATGGTAAGCGATGATTTGGTCGACGGTGTAGCACGCTTTCCTAAAAGTAACCTAATCACTCTTGACATAAAGACCTCGAGGATATAACTATCGGGAAACATTGACTCCGGCAAGGAATTCTACTCCATAAGACGTTTTTGTAAAACGTTTAGTGAGTTTAAATTAATATTTAATCATAATGCTAGCAATGTGAGCATAGTCAATAGTTTAATGTTTTATCAATTATGTTTACAAATATTTAAATTAATCTTGATTTAGTGTAGTTACTGGTAATAATGAACCTGCCTAAAACGCCTTCGTTAGGGTCAGCTCCCAGTAGTTCCAGTCTAATCGGATGCAGAATATCAGTATTTTATTTATACTTTGCGACTTCCACAATTGCAGTTTATCAAGGCGTTATTTCTGACTCAATCGTCACTTGACATCATTTTAGTAACGATAAAATTTACAATAATATTTTTTTACCGCGTCTTAGCAATCTCTTTATTAAGACCTTGAGTTCACAATGTTACAATCAATCATCCAAATTATTATTTTACCGTTAAAGTTCCCTGCAGCTTGCACAAGTCATCATTATTTTCAAATTTCGAACTAACTGTCATCATTATATTGCGTGCATTGCATAAAGTTTAAAAGCTTTTTTCATTTAATTTTAATGATGAAGAAACTGCGTCTAATTTCAGGTGGTCAGTTTTGGAGAAGTTAGGGTGCAATCTGGCTTTTTTGCAGACTCAGCAACGACTAGACCTACAAAAATAACAGTTTGATTCCAGTGGCGTGTAAAAGGTATACTGCCGTTCGTCCTGCCTAACTTACTCCTTCTCTCTCTAAAAGTGGATGGAACCATGACAGTTTTGACAGTTCGGGGTATGACCCCAGTTCGGTGTAAAACTGACGATATAGATAATGACAAATGAACGTATCCGGCTCGAAGGACCAGTTTTTCTTTTGCTAATTCGCCTTATATTAGCCTGCAAATGCCTAGAAAATATATATAATATTAAATGAATTTTAGCTCTCAAACTACCACAGAATAGTAATGCAATCCTACTGTAAGTTAGTAAATTTACAACCATTTACAGTCAGGTCATCCATCACTCCTTCATTCATTCATTAGGTTTTCTTGACATTTTCCCTCTAGTAGACGTGCGTGCAGGAATTTTAGTTGATATTTCTATTCAAAGCCACATGAATGCGGTCATAGCAGGCATACAACTATAGGTGGAGTATAAACACGCACACCAACAGCTACTAAAGGGTCTTTCAACAAGGACGGGTCGATGTTAAAATTGAATAAAACAAGATGTGTGTGAGATATTAACGAAGTTTATTTTTTATTTAAAAGGCCCATTTATGCCAATTATGGATGGAATATGACATCGTTCAAATGTCCGCCGCGGCTTCGTATGGTGGCACGAATCCGAGAGGTCCAATTTTTAATGACTCAGCTGCATAATAAAATGCTAATTTTTTTATGTATGTTCGGACATGACTCCATCATATATACACGGATTTGCGAAATTATTTCTTTGTTAAAGGTCTGATAAAGAACTTCGGAGATCTACAACAGAACTCTTCAATAAATGACGGCAAATCTCTCGGGATTGCTGCAATCGCATGTCTGTTTATTGTTTACACCATTTCATAACATACCAGTATGGTCGAAAAAAATACAACCGACTTCTAAATGAAAACACTACAAAGTGGAAAATAACTTCAATTTCGGAAGGCGGTATCAACAAGCGAAGAAGGAACGCCGACTGCCGAAACTGAGATTATTTTTCACTTTGTTGTGTTTTTATTTGGAAGTCGGTTGTAACATTTAAAAAAAAAAAATTAAAAACATAAGCCTATGGCATCTGAAACTGTCTAATCATCATCATCATATCACCTGAAAGAAGGCCACTGCTGAACACAGTCTCCTTTTTTTCTATAAAAATTTCTATTACCAAAAGAATTTTCGTAATTGAATTAGTACTGCCAGCGATTACCTTGTACAAAAAACTATTATTTAGCTTCCATGATTATAATCTTGGTTAGATTCATTTCTGTAACAAGGATATCTGTACTAACGATGTTAGGAATTGTAAAAAAAACATTATTAATTGAGCTCTATAAAGACAATACTGTTATTATTCATTAAAGTGAATTTAATGAATAATAACAGTATTGTCTTTATTTATTTACAGAAAACACCACACTGACACGTGCAAAAGCAAAAATCAAGAAACAATGCAAAGTAAACAAAACATGTTCCGACACACTCCCAGGCGGCGAATGCGACTTGCGCGCTGTAAACGTAACGTCACGGAAATCGCCGAATTCCCCCAAAACCGTGGTCGGCTTCCTTACAACCGACTAATCGGCTACTCGGGCAAAGTCATAGTCGGCACATCTCTATTTTTTACTATTCAAGTTCATGTTCATCCGAAGTTAGCAAAACTGCAAAAAATGTGGGTAAAAATACATCATAATAAAGTCAAGAGAAATGAGGAAGAACTTAGTTATTGCCAGTTTATTAACATACAAAGGCATTGTTATAAAATGTTCCTTCACCTGAAGCATTTAAATAATTATAATCAACCAGCAATTAAACTTGTAGACAATTATGTAGCTAATCAAAGAATAATCACACCTTCATAGAGGCAATGTAAATTTTGCGAGACCTCCATCAATATTATCCACATCTCGACTTCGCCCACTGCTGACCATAGATCTTTTCTTGTGTCAATTGCCACACTCCTGAACCAACCTCATTCAGGTTCTTCACGCGATGGCAACATTGCCGTCTCCTCCCTTTAGCTCGCTGTGAACGAATAAAGAACGAATGCTAATAAATTAATATAGAAATATTGGAGTATATATTATTATCTCTGATTGCAGCACTCTTTATATTTATAGAACACTACCATAAATGCCGTTCTGCCGAGCCCAGTTTATTTTCATCAATTCTAAACGTACGAGCGATGAAAGAAAAACATGCTTCCTTGAGGTACCCCTCTTGACCAGTATATGCGTGACTGCGTGACTCTTTTATTTTGTAACTAAACTAGGTCAGCCTTATTCAACTGGTTCACAGAAACTTTAGTGTAAAGGGGTATTTAATTCTGAATGGTTTGTTTGGTTCTGTAATCAAGGTTTCTTTACCTAATACGCCTGGACAGTTCTGCGAAAAGCTACGCTTAGATCTAGGCTTTCTCTTGTTGTTAATTGATAAAATATTGTAACCAAAATCTAGTTAATTTAAGAAAATAGTCTAATACTTAATTAAAACATTTCATTAGTCATATTTTGTGCTATTTCAAGACAATAATTGAATTAAGTCACGTACATAGTATTATGGATTTGGCCCGAGCATTTGATCGAATAAATCACCTAATTTTCACCTCGATCACAGAGAGATTTATAAAAACATCTCTTGATAAATCTCTGTCCGCACAGCCGTGATTGGTTTACAAACATACAACTTTACATTTTTATAGTACTAGTTTCTTACTTGAATTTCCCTATTATTTTCCTTCTCTTCATTCCTGCTTCTTCCTAACTTTTTTACATAGTTAAGGTATATTCCGCGATTGTATTCCAGAGTGTAATGTTACAACACGACCACAAACACCGTACAAACTATCGTACAACTCTACTGGTTGTCACATTTTACTAACATAGCCGGAGGTCGTCTGATTGTAGGTTATTCTTAAGTAAGTATATAATACCAGTAGGCTTAACAGCCTTGGATTGTACGGTTCTAGATTCTAGATAGCACGTACGTATACCATTGTAACAAGTTACATAAGTTGCTATCTTGATTGTAACTTTGTTAAGGGAAAAGGACGTAGTTGAACTATGTATCTAAAAATAGATTTAGGAAAACCCAGTGATGAGGAGAACATTTGGAAAGAAACTACACATTAAAATAATGGTGATATTATGTCAAGTAGGTACATACATGAGTGAATTTAGTATGGGGAGCCACTCAAAGTTTTTAATAAAATACACAAGTGTCTGTAAATCTGTTAAAGTTTTATGAAAATCCAATTAACATAAAGCTAGCTAACCCAATATCAATTAACGAAAAGCACGAAGTCTTTCATGATAAAAACGACAATCTAACTGCCACACTCAGAAAGATTCATTAAATTAGCCCTAATGTGTACTTAACTAAGTATCATTAAATCCGTTAATTAACGATACATCCCAGAGACATAATTTAAGGGTTCATTAGTTAATGACAATTTTAAGTATCCGTAGGGTTATGTATACACATTGAAAGCATGTAAATAAGTAATATAAATGAAAATAAGTTCTTTTACTGATCGTTTTTAATAAAAGACAAAGCGATACAGCTGTTTTCATATAAATAAAGCAACCGGACCCGTTTTACCCGACTGCCGAAGGATGGTAATGTGTTTATCAGTCTATTCATATTTGTATGTTTGTTCCTATGTGGCGTTCTAGAGACCAAACGCGTTGGTCGATTTTGATCGTTCTTACGTCAATCGATTCGTCTTAACCCTGCGATTGTAATGCCGGTGTGTGATATATATATATATATATATATATATATATAGTATTTAGTGAGGGATGAACTCACGTAGACTTAAGTTAGTTAAGTAAGCCAAAAAATAATGTCCGACGAGGAGTCAGACAATTGTAACTATAATAAGAAAAATAACAAACAAAAAAAAAACACTATAGAAAAGATCGCGGAGTGCCACATGTCCGCGGCAGAATAATGAAATAAAAAAAAAAAAAAAAAAACCCTGCGATTGTCACTGGCTACATAAAAATTTTAAAATAGGTAAATGGCCGATGTTTGGCGCCATATTGTAGCGGACCAAATTTTTTTTTCTTCCAACCCCGTCGTGTGGGGTATCAAAATAAAGGGTTTTAACAGGTGATTTAAAAAAGATATATCACTTATATGTTTAAATATACCTAAATCGAAAAAAACAATAACTAAAAAGATGTAAATAAAAAAAGTTAATTCAATAAATCCAAAAATCCGACTGGTTTTGGTCTGCCAGCTTGCGAATATGTATCCTCCGCATCCGACTGCACAGCATGATTTTCTCCTTGTTTACGTCTTTTTAGTTTGCTTTTCAAGCAGTCGGGTTTTTCGAGGTTTTGTTTTTCTGGTATCATTTATAGCTAACTATCAATGTTATAAAGTGTCAAGGTTATAAATTGTTTCACACGGCAAAAATAAAATTTCGTGTTGTAAATTTTAATTACATATTTATCATAATATATTATTAGAAATCTATTGTTTCTTTTAGTGGTTTAAAATAATAGTATTATAATTTGATTAATTTATGGATTTTCATTTATTACCTATATAATTCATCTTTCTGCCCTTGACCCATGTTGCTTGGGGTCGGTTAAGAATTTCATATAAAGAAAAAACATTTCAACCAAAGATATTTTATTTTTATTTTTTATTTTATTTATAATAATTTTTATTTTATTTACAAGCATTTTTACTTTATTTATAATAATTTTTATTTAATTTAATTTATAATAATTTTTATTTTTATTTTATTTCATTTATAATAATTTTTATTTTTATTTTATTTCATTTATAATAATTTTTATTTTATTTTATTTATCAAGGAAAACCTTTCATCTAAAGATACGCACCATAAAAACGAATTCTCTATTAAAAATAAGAATATAATCTCAAACGTACATGTCAAAATCAATCGTTAAACAGTTAAGTAAGGGTTTTGCTATACCTACTTAACTTTAATTGTCATTAAGGGACGTTAAGGAACCGTTAACTGTCTCTGAGAGTGTACTTTTTTAAATCTTCACTAAGGAATGACTTAAGTAAACGTTAAACGTCTCTGAGTGTGGCAGTAAGAAGCTTATAGACATGACTCTTCCATATGCTACACCTGCATCCTTTCATTCATACAAACCGGGGCTTCATTACATACGTATACATTATTCAAAGCTTACTCAGTCCCCGGTAGTAATATCATGTATAATATATTAAATGCATATAGCACAGTTTTTACAAGAAAACCTAGATTATATGGAAATGCAAACGTAAGCCATGTACCTAAGTATTTGAGCTCAAGGTCCCTTGGATCACGTCCGCTTAGACCTTGCAGTCGCCTTGGCGTAGGAAGGCATTTTAATATACCTAGACCATACCTAGATTATTTACCTATATCTGGGATAATATGACAGATTATGAGTAGGTTTTTGAGTGACTGGGTATTATTTGTCTTAGCTAAACCACTAGATTCTGTAAAACTAACTTGTCGTTTTTGGGACCTATCTTGCCTATGATCTTCACCATTATGGTACTATTTTAGTTGGAATACGACCACAGCTGAATATAGATCTCCCCTAATCTCTCCACTTTGTCCGTAAGACCATCAATCAGAACTATATTAATCCGTTTTGAATAGTTTGCCTATGCCGAAGTCATTATCATCATCAATCTAGTCTTTTCCTAAGTTAAGGGCTAATGGCGAAGCAGAATATCTAGGTACATTTGCCTTAATACTCGTTGTACGGTGCAACCGCACATTCTGCAATTCAGCAGTTTACGCTTACGCCACACATTCATCGTTGAACGCATAAATAATTAGTTCGCGTTAGGCTATCAAGTCAGCCAGCGTCACTCACTTCATTTTCCACTATCTTTAAATACCTTTGGGACCATACAGTACTAGTGTTTTAGTACTTACGTTATTTTATTCCATTCATCTCTCATCTTAAAGTAATGTATGGTCTAGCAAGGGATCATACACTCGTCATAATACAAAAACGCGTTTTATCAGGAAGTGTTCAGGTTTTTCCGCCGAAAACGAATAAGACGTTAAAAAACTTGGTTTGTTTTACCTTCTATTCCATTGTTCTCTTGCTTCAGAAGCAAGAGTTACTGTGTTATATTTCACAATAATTATGATGTTACCCATGATTTATTAATACATGTTTGTCACTTAATTAGTGGTAAATTGGTTAAATCGTTACCGGTATTAAATCATCTTTAGCCGATTTAATTACCAACATTAAGCATGATTCATTACAAAGATTTTCTAATAGATAAACAATAGGTCATGTAGGCATGTATTTTCTCAGATTTTCTACCAGGAAAATGGAGGCTTGTTATGTAACTTGATACTATTACCTGTAGTGCAAACAAAGGCCGATCGAAATGCAGTTTTATCACGGTAGCTATAATGTATCAACTCTTTGCGTTAGTATCAAAAGTTGGTAATTGGACGATGGAAACATGTAATTTTCCCCATAGACCAATTGATCGAATTCCAATTGGTCTACGGAGCACCGACGAATTAAGCTTCCTCCGATTTCGATTGAAGTCTAGACAAAAAGTATCCGGTTCATGATTTGGCACCAGTTCCTAAAAGTTGCACGGAAAAATATGCGATTGAAGTTCATGTTTAATAGAGGATAGAGAAATAGCACTTTTTACCCGACTGCCGAAGGAGGGTAATGTGTTTATCAGTCTATGTATGTATGTGTGTGTGTATGTTTGTTCCTATGTGGCGTTCTACAGACTAAATGCGTTGGCCGATTTTGATGGTTCTTACGTCAATCGATTCGTCTTAACCCTGCGAGTGTCACTGGCTATATTAAAATTGGAAAAAAGAAAAATGGCGGATTTTGGGCATTATATGTTAAAATGTACCTAATTCTAAAAAAATATCGCTTTTTAAGCAGTCGGGATTTTTGAATTTTTGAATTTACTTTTTTTACGAGCGTTTTTAAGGTTCCGTACCCAAAGGGTAAGAACGGGACCCTATTACTAAAACTCCGCGGTCCGTCTGTCTGTCTGTATGTCACCAGGCTGTATCTCATGAACCGTGATAGCTAGACAGTTGCAATTTTCACAGTTGATGTATTTCTGTTGCCGCTATAACAACAAACTAAAAATAGAATAAAATAAATATTTAAGTGGGGCTCCCATACAACAAACGTGATTTTTTTGCCTTTTTTTGCGTTAATGGTACGGAACCCTTCGTGCGCGAGTCCGACTAGCACATGGCCGGTTTTTATTGATAAACAGTGTTGCCAACGTCCATGGTCTGGATTCCCCAAAAACCTGACTGAAAATCCCCAAATTTGGGGAATGTAAAATCAATATTCCCCACATCTTCCCGAAAATTTTATGAAATAAATAAAAGTAATGTTCATATAATCAAACATATTTATTACAAAAATCTTCAAATCAGTATAATAGTGGTCAAGAAAAAGCGTATCTAAAAAAAAAATATGTTCTTTGTGCAGTTCTCATTACGCCATATTTTTTTGTTTATCAGGTTATTTGAAGGATCAAATTTCAAGCTCCCTCCTTTCTTCTTAATACTTTCTCTAGTAGCCATAATAAGCGCTACTACAGTTTCAGTGTTTAGGCGATTACGATGCTCTGTTTTCAAATTCTTGAAGACGCTAAATTCTTTCGACAGTTGCGTTTGAGAAAGGTAGAACGAGCAATAGGCTTATTTTTAGCTTTTGGTGGTCATGAATTTTGCCATAAAGTAAACTCTAAAACCTTCCTGCCGGATAAGTTGGGTTAAGCTTAAATTAAATATACCTATAAATGCTTCTAGTGCTACTTTTATTACATCTAAGTTCAGTTCTAGTGTAAATGTCTAAATTGACCGCATTTTCCCCACATAATCGCTCTCCCCACAAATTACCCAATCGGACTGAAAATCCCTGCAGTTTGGGGAATTCCCCACAGATTGGCAACGCTGTTGATTAACTAGCTTCTGCCAGCGGCTTCGCCTGCGTGAATGTCGATCCCAAGTGAACATTTTCCAGGGATAAAATGTATCATATGTGATATTCTAGGCTACAATCTAACTCTGTGCCAAATTTCATCTAGATCCGTCTAGCCGTTTGAGCGTGAAGAAGTAACAAACATACACACAATTATTAGTGTGATAGTGTGTTTTTATTCTTCTCTCAAATAAGCCAGCTAGATAGATTACCTACCTGTATGGCAACTTTTCTGTTTCCCACTTAAAACACAAACATTACTAAACCCCGGCTTCTGAATTGAGAATTAGGCAAAACCGACTTTACTTTAACTTGACAGCAACTTTTACATTAGGGTTTGAAAAGTTCTTAACATCGAATTCTCCATTCAGAAAAAAGGGTAAGTGATTAATCCCGTACTTAACCTTACTTACCTATGTATAAAAGTTACTTTAATTCGTCCTTTTATAATCATACATAATAACTAGATCAGCCAAGAACTATGGAGTTAAAACTGTGTCTAGGTGAAGGGCTGAAGGCCGCACGGGAGGCGTGACGGTGCGATTAACTTTTATGATAATAATATGCGCCGCCATGACACCCTATTAGCGTTGACACACAAGTGATTAGTGGTGGGTTACGATAGGTTTTTACGTACTTCCGCTGGTCTTTGAAGTAGACTGTCGAAGAAATTGTAACTCTTTCTAAAAGACTGCTTGAAGGTTACGTACTGCCCGATATACAATGTTTGGGTCGGTTTCCCGTATAACGGATAAAGCTAAGACCAGTTAGACTTAAGGCCCAAATTCATGATCCACCACTGTCACTTAAGGCGTCGATACTCCTCAGTAGCTGTCTTTTTTTTTTTAAACGATTTTATAATGAGAATCACGTCTAAACGGCTATTCGTATTTTTTTGGCATAGTGACCATTTTCTTAATAATGAGATCTAAGAAAATTTAAAAAAAAAAAATTGTTATATTCGTATAACAAAGTGTAATTAATTGGTAAAGTTATGTTATACGGACGAAAAAAAACGATAATCGCACCAAAACCGCTGGGGGTTTTTAATGAAATTTTCACCATCTCAAAGACATTTTCGCTATCAAAATTTTGATCTAAGTGTTTTTATAGTCATAGAATAATAATGCAAGTACAAAAAACTACCAAATTTTGGGACGCGGGGGTATGAAACGAGTGCGCGTTTTGTTCCCTAAAGGTCCTTGGCGACTGTCGTCGTCTTAATGACGATTTGTTTGGTTCTAGATAACTCTGTCTGCTCACGATGTTTCTTTAGTTTTTCTGGCTTCCTGAATATACGAGTACGTGCCAGTACCTATAACCTGGATAAGACTGCTTATAAAATGTACATTCACATTTGTGCCACAAAGTAGGCATAGGCATAAACGGCAAAAATCTTGGCGTGAAGCCTCTGATACAAAATTCCACTCCACTTCCTAATTCTTTAGCAGTAATACCACGTTATACTTGGTTAGCTTTATTGTTAGATTATTTTTGAAGGTATTTTAGATTCTCGGCTTTAAGAAAATATTGAAGATTTCGCTCACGAAGGTCCCCGAAGGTCAATATTCCCGTCACCTACCTTTTTTCGGCCGCAGGGGATAGGGAGGGCGGCCAATCCGATAACCATACCCTACGGACACAAACTTGCTACCAAAGTTATATAAATTTTTCACTTTTAGACATCATAGACAATTTATCAATTGTCTCTGGACAGGAAGTGTCTAACCCGCGCCCAACCGGAACAAACAACGGGCCAATTACTGTTTATGATTGTTGTAATAACTTTAGCAATTAATCAACTTGCTTTATGCACAAACCTTAACCTCACCTTTGTGAAGGTGAAAATGAGATTTTAATATTTAAGGTTCTGTTGTCCTTATTTTGTTCCTTAGGTAAAGCTTTGTTTCTCTTTAAAATGTTGTTATTGAAATAGTAAATCCTGTATTGCAATCATAGAGGAACATGCGAATCATAGACTTTATTGTGGCGTTGGTGTTAAGAGTTCTAAGCAATGAAATTATCCAGTATTCATTCTAAGTATAAATATTATGGTTTGAATGTTACCTACGTTTTAGGAGAAAGATCTTACCTAATCTCTTCCCTCTTACATAATCTCTCTCAGATTTACGTCGTCATGATAAATTGTTTCACGTTCTTGATTAAACTAATAAAAATATTAAATGCATTAGTGTAATCAGCCCTTTTATATTGTTTGATTTGATTGAAGTACTGATCCAAATAGAACCGATAGGCAAAAATATAGAATGGCTGGATAGGCTGCTTTTATACCAAAAATGTCTTTGGTAGGTACCATTTTATGCGTTATGGACACCGACTTCAAAAAATAAAGTTATTTTTCACTTTGTAGTTATTTTTATTTGGAAGTCGGTAGTGGTATTTTGTAAAAAAGCTTTCTATTTTTTAATTTTTTGTTGTACCTAACTAATAGGCAAGTTGGTTAAGGTACCTATAAGGCCAGAATAGATTACCCGAATATCATGAAACTTGAACAAAACCGGTGAAATGAGAGATCTGCGTACCCCTTAAAAGCGTACTGGCGTGATGTTATGTTATGAAATGGTATAAACAGACATGCGATTGCAGCAATCCCGAGAGATTTGCCGTAATTTATTGAAGAGTTCTGTTGTATATCTTCGAAGTTCTTCATCAGATCTTCACCAAATTAAAATGGGACCAATTTCGAAGCACACTTTAAAAAAAAAAAAAGAATTTTCCGAATCGACAAAAAAAATAAACAAAAAAAAACCAATATAATGTCGAACACAGAACCTCCTCCTTTTTGGTAAGTCGGTAAAAAAATGCACGAATCATCTAGGATAGACCACGAGAACAAGGCGCTGGAATAGCTAATGTTGTGTATATAGCTAAAAATAACACAGATTTCTACTTCCAACCTTAGCCTGTAAAAACTAGTCATTTCGCTACTTGAGCAAGAATTAATTGCCTACATAACATCGTAATATCCTCAAACACTTCCTACACGTAACTTGTCATGAAGCGCTGATGCAACTGCACTCACAGTAACCACTGTTCCTTTGTCTCACACGCTATGTTCACGTCACAGAAGATAAGCAGTAATTCTGTTTATCGCAACACTTGGGACTGCTGAGGTCGTTGAGAATATAGTAAACAGTAAATTGAGTGATTTTCTACTTATAATAAAGTATACGTCTGAAATGAATACAACTGAAAAATTTAAGTTAATCATAATTTAGTAACAACTCAAAGGTGATCAAAAGAAACCATGTAGAACCCTGAGACTAGGTCATTCATGATCGTCTCTTGTATTTAATGGTCTTATCTATGATGCTGCATTTCTATTTCACTCTTTATTTTGTTAGTTTTGTCCATTTATCAACGTTATCATATGACGACACTCCTTGTCTGCTTTTTTTCTCTTCTCCATTGGCCACTAATTCTTGGGCATCCTTTCGTAATATTCACTATAATATATCTTCTAACTGGCTCGTTCCTTCCTCGCCTTCTATGATGTTCCTTATTATTAACTCCTCTAATCATGTATCATTCCATAATTATGTAATGCTTCTTAACCTTTCTGCCTTCCCTTTCATATTCTATCCTCTTCCTTACCCATCGTTTGATTGCCTTTGTTTGTTCTTAAAATCACTTTGTTCACAGAGCGTTGTCCAAAATTGCAACTTCACAACTTTCCTAACATTCAAATTCTCAGATTTTCAGCTCAGTAAGCTAAGACAATGGTTTAATTATTGGCTTACTACCTCATATGCAACACACTGGTTACCCGACCAGTTGGTTAAGAGATCCCATTGTTTGGATTTTCATAACACCTATTGTTCTAGCGTTTCAAATTTTTTATTAGGTTCGACGGTTTGACTAAATGTGTAATGTTTAAGGAATTGTGGCGCAAAATTTACGCTGTGTGGTCGTCGGTTATGTACATAGTTAGGAGATAAGTCGCTTTGCCAATCGCAATCCTCCGGTGGACAGATTCTAATTCTTACTAATTGGTTACGATGTGTGCTTTTCCCCAGTCCACCATCCATTCTGAAGACAGGCTTTTCTTTTGCTAAATGATAGTGGAGTAGTCGTTTAGGTAGGTACTTTCTTTGTGTTTCTTCTTTCTTTGTGTTTGTGTTTCAATGCCTTTTGCAAAACTCAACCTGCAATGATCACATCTTGAAGCGGATTTCCTACCTTAGAATATTCTCATCATTTTTAAACAAAGCTTGCATAAAAACAATATTATACATTATTTAAAGGAAACAGATTCATCGTCCGTGATTGCAGTACTAATTCTGAAACTAGTACAAAAAATATGTGCAATTTGAATGGTAAATTCTTGCATTATACGACCTTGCTTGCATATGGAATACCAAACAGGTCGTCGTTACTATTCGAACTTGCGATACAACGGATTATTTATCGGCTTTTGGAATACAGGAATCGCTTTAATTACCTCGTTATTTAACAATTACAAAAATAAGGATAGTATTTACCCGAGAGAAAATAAATTCAAATTAAAGGTGTCAAAAATACTGAATATTCCATACTAAGTGGGTGACAAACAGTGGGCGAATACAAAAGTTTAATTGAAACAGCGACTTGAAAGTAAAAGTTTGTCGACGGAGCTCCGCTGCGGGGCTTCTATATCTATCTGCAGGGTCTAAAGTGACCTAACATGAAGCTGGAACCGAGCCGGAGCCGCTGGAACCGGAGCTGACTCGCTTCACTCACATTTGGACTAATTCGTTAAAAACAAGAATACATCCCGCGCTGCACAACGATGTCGCCTTGTCGGCTGTTCTGCTATTTTCAAAATAATCATATACTAAAATATAACCCCAAATACTATTAAAGTATGTAACAATATTATTACCGCAGCTCTCAAAAACCTCTTAAAACTCACACCGGATAAATAGTTACTTACTTAGTGTCTTAGTATAATAGGCGCCCATTCAGTATATTTTCGCCTGGTTAATTCCCTATATAAATAATCGTAAGCCTCTCTTACTCTTCACTTTTTTTTTATTTTTATTCTACCGCGGACATGTGGCGCTCCGCGATCTTTTTTATAGTGTTTTTTTTTTTGTTTGTTATTTTTCTCATTAAAGTTACAATTGTCTGACTCCTACGTCGGACATTATTTTCTCATATACTCTTCACTTGTCATTACATCTATTGGTTTTACATCTCACGTCATGTCAAACTGTCTCAAATTGAGTATTATTATAATCACGTAAAGTAATTATTAAACAAGTGTATACAATTTGCAAATGCGAATCCTGAACAGAAAACTACTTAACATAAGAAGGCCTCATGACTTCCTAAAACATTAGGCTAAATATATTTTACAGCCGCTGAACGTTTGCATTGCCAATAACTTGTGTTATTAAATCCCTTACAATCAATAACACAAGTTATTGGCAATGCATACGTAGGACCTTATTGGCAAGATACGAATGTTGTAACGATACAGTAGTTTTGAAACAATGGTTTTTTGCAATTCAGAAAACGTACACCGAACTTGCTATAAATATTTAGATCCTGACCAAATTGGGCATAGTTTCGGAATACGTTAGCTTAAGAAGTTACGGCCAAGAATATATGAAACAGGTTGATTTATTTGAACGTTGCTTCGCTATTGTCTAAGATTTTGATGTTTATAGTCCTATTTTGTATTCTAGTAGTATCCACGCTATTTTCATTGTGTCTGCATTTAGAATTGGATATGTTTTAGGAATGCACATTGCAAATATAGGATGCATACCTAAGATTTTTGGCTCGCTTTTGGATTTTGGACTCACCTTTATCGTTTTGGCTTAGCGTCAAAACTTCTTTTTCATCATCATGATTTATATATTCTTCATTATTCGGTTTATCTCCGTCAATGAAGATTGTCTATCAACTCCGAATATTTTCAATAGGCTTCACTGATGATTCAAATATTGAACCTGCTCAAACTTCAGTTTATATGCAATCCTTTATGTCGTTTATAAGGTAGATAGGTAAATTGTCATTAGTGAAGCCAATGAGTACTGATTGTCTTGTCTCATCATTACCGGAATGACCAACGCTCAGAAACAACATACTAATATAAACTCAATAATCGTCTTCGTAATCATTTTGACCATTATATTGCTTAATAGCTTGCTCGAGTCTGATATTATTTTAATAGGAACAATTATCGTGTCTTTTGAAACAATCGTTTTAGTTTATTACTTGATTTTCTGTATAGCGTTCTAATTCTTGGCTTGACCTCTAAAGTTATGAGTTAACTTCACGATCACTAACTGTTAATAGGACTGCAATCTGTAATGTTCTGTTCTTATCGATTATTAGTGTCCTTGCTTATATACCTACTGAAATGATTATTTCATTTGCATGATTTTTCTTCAAGATCTTTCAATTCAATAATATCCCTCCCTATATATACTCGTATGTAGAATGTAAACTATACCAACTTCTTCTTTTCCGACTCGAATGCATTTCCAATTGGTTATTTTTTATGAGGTTAAGCGCATTCGACCCCAAACGTATAGAATATTTATCGTGAGCCTGGCTTACCTATAACAAAACAAAATTGATGTGAATTGACTCCTACATGAATCACTGTTTTCCAAACACCACCGCCTAGTGACTGGTGTGTTTAAGCTAAACATAGCACTTCTAGTCTTTGTCAGGATGTAGGTACTCTATTGTTGACTTGACCGACGGCAATTCCCCCCACTTTATTACAAAATAAACAATTGTCATTCAATACACTGAGCTATTTATGTACCTACTCATTCAATTTTTGGCAACTATTTGCTCCTACCAAGATTTTTGACACTTCTGACGTAAAATCGGAAGACATTTTTTTTCTTGCTTTTGCACAAAAACTTTTTGTGAATTTATTTTTAAACTGTAGGTATTCTCTTTAACATTGTGGCAATGTTAAGGTCGGTCACAGTAGTTAATTATGAGAACTAAGAAACCATGATGAGTAGAAATTCCCATGAAAATTAATTCGACATGGCCCATTATCTTATGACCAACAAATTTCCACGAAATTAATTATTCATGTATTTATGCACATGGCTTAGGAAAACTGTTTTTGACAGTTGTTTAGGCTACAACACATTTATTTTGAAGTTGGACATTAGACACGCATTAAACTAAAAGTCTTGTGGTAGACCATGGAATTAATAAGTAGGTAGGTAGCATTTCGTAAGACCTATTGATTTCTTTTGTTTTAACAGTAAACACATTTGCTAAAAAGTAAAAACAAATTCTTTTTTTAATTTTAGGAGTTGCTAAAATAATCTTATTTTGTTTTTCATATTAGTAAACACAATTGCACAAAAAACAAATGAATAAATCTAACTGTGTTTTTTTTTCGAAATTCCAGGAGTCCCTAGCAGAATGGGAGAGAGGCATCACCGGCATGACAGATGTCCAGGTCCCTCCGGTAGCAGCCGGGCTCAACCGCAAGTGGAGCGCGAGGACAGCTGCGCACCCGCAAGACACCGCCACCGACCAATCGGCGCCCGTTAACAATAGTACTGATGCTTGCAAGCTGCTAATTGTGAGTATACTGACGAAATTACTTGGTATAAAGGAAAATATTTATAAGATCTCTAGATACTTACTTACAAAACCGTTTTACGCAGCCCTGCATTCATTGACGCTTTTTTATTATTAAAAAGGCTCGCGTTTGACCACTGTCTCACTTGATGGTAAGCTATGATGTTGTCGACGGTGAAGCACGCTTGCCTAGAAGTAACCTATTCAGTCTTGACTTAAAGACTCATAGCTTGAAGCTTTGGAAACACAGACTCCGCCATTCCACTACTTGTACGCACAATGAAAGTATTCCCAAAACGCTTTGTGCTGGATGCTGCTCAGCATCTGTTCTTCTAAATACCTCCTGTAGCGTTGCATCACAACTTAGCCCATGAGCACAATTTCTGCGCTCTACCGGAAACAATGATTCGCACAAAAAAGTCGTTTCTCAGCAATTATTTTAGTGCTTGCTTAGATGACGGCTTTGTGATGCTTGGACTTTTTGCTCATTGAATCTGATTGTATCCTTGAGGATTGATTGTTTGTTTGCAATCCTCAAGGATACAATCAGATTCAATTCAATTCAGTCTTCAAAATACGTTTCTTCTTCTAACGGTAATCGGGCTTTTTGCTGCCATTTTTAATTACAAACCTTTTCATTTCATAAGTCATTAATCCGACCTTCACTATCATTACTCACTTTTACGAAAATGATGTCAAAACAATCTCTTTCCGTTATCTTTTCCAAACATGGCTTTCGAAACTTGGGGATCCAAATCTCATTGTTTTAAAGCAGATATAACACCAAAAATATTAATTAGGTGTATTATGACTTTGCAATGTTTTCTCACGACTGTCTCTGCTATCTGTGTCAACGGATATAAGGGTATTCACACAACGTTCGTGGACCTCGATTGTCACAAACTGGTCAGTTTGTGGGGAGCCTTATGCGTGGTGGTACACTTATTGTATTACGAGAATATTTGGGTTAATTGGAGTCAAATGTCTTCAATTATATCTGCATGGACTGTATGTTGTTGTTTTCCGGCAGAGTTAGGTACCTTTGTGAATGGATTCCAAACGCTTTGTTTTAAAGAAAACCCATTCTGACTGCATGTTCTGCTTATGTACCTGATAAAAGGAACCTGAACCCAATTTTCTGGACTGTTGTGTCAATGTGCTGCTAGTGTTTTGCTCTGCTTTTTTGTGACCAACATCTGAAAAGATCTCGATATGCTTAAGAGGTCCTAAGAAGATCTAAACCTAATCAACAGTATACTTTATGAACCCGTAGTGTCTCACTGCGGGTCAAAGCTGCCCTTTCATTAATATTCTTTCTTACTTTCCTTTTTACCATATTTCTCTATCCTAAAAGATCTGAGCCATCTAAGTATAATGTAATAACTTATGATGTTTTTTTCTCTTTCCAGTATATCGGAGACGCAAAAACTCCAATGTGGCGCCTGAACCTCTGCGGAGGAAACGCGGCAGCCGTGGCAGCGAGGGCCGGTACCAAGCTGCTGCCTTCCAAGCTGAGGATCGTGTGGAACCCCCCCACATCCCCCTACCAGCATACTGAGAAGTTGCGGCTGGTCGTCACCGCGATTAATAGTGGTACGTACCATTTTAAAGCGGATTTGGGCGTGTC
Source organism: Anorthoa munda (assembly GCA_945859665.1). Lineage (NCBI taxonomy): Eukaryota > Metazoa > Arthropoda > Insecta > Lepidoptera > Noctuidae > Anorthoa > Anorthoa munda. Next base: position 4,893,508 of record OX243893.1, read on the forward strand.
GCAGCGTATTTCAATAATCCTCTTGCATCACTTTCGTAGATTTTGTCTGACCCATCATACACTAAAGGCGGGCCCGCGGGCTAACTATCCCGTTGGTTTCGGGGTAGCTAACGCGACTGCCGAGGATTAGGGTCTTATTTTCTATTTCCAGGTCCGGCAAAAGTGGTATCGTTTTTTTTATTACGACTTCCTTAGTGGCACTCTGAAGGTAGGATATTTGGAGTTAGTGGTGTGATACCCGAACCTCGGAAAAAAGCACCTTTCGCCGTTGGTCTCGCACCTCATCTCACTAAAGTCGTGTCGCGTTGCCGTCTCATCAACCCATAAGAGTGAATGGAGAGAGAGTGCACCTATTTTTGTGCTCAAACTTGTGTCCTGTAATATCACCCGACCACGCTTTTTTGAATTACATGCGTTGTGCCGTTGTCCGATGTAGCTGTAATGCGCTAAGCTTCTTCTTGCGTTGGCCCAAATTGAATGCGTGACTTGTTTTAATGGTAGTGTCCTAATGCGTTGCGAATATAAGTAGAACTACATATCTAATGATAGTAATCTTCTAGTTTAACAGCCAGAATAATTGCTACACATTTAATTCTTTGCCCACACATAGATGGATGGATTCAAGATGACTTTAAATGCGGTCAACTGACAATGAATTAGGTTTATTTAAAAATGTTTACGTGTGGTATAATGGACCATTCAGCAGTGGAGGTCTTTCGGTAGAAATTTAAGAAAATATTTGAGTATACAAACAACGCTCTTAATACAAACATCTGCTACCCTCTGATATATGCTTAGCGTATTTTTGAATCTTCTCCTAACCCTCCAAGCTAGTGCTTATAGTGAAATATGGCATTCAGCATTGTAGCATACAATACTGACATTTTCCCTTTCCTAACTCCAGGTTCAATCTGCAACAACGACTCTCAGTTTATATGCGGGATGACCAGCCTCTGCATATCCTCGTACCTGGTCTGCGATGGTGTGCGCCACTGCCCAGGGGGAGAGGACGAGGATCCTAGTGCCTGCTCCCATCGCCACGACCCTCCACTGCTGGAGTTGCTGAGGAGGTTTGCGGCAAGGAACCAGGAGTTACTGGGCTTGGAACAGCCTGATGGGATGACAAAGCCTTCTGTTATAAGTAAGTGTTGGATTTTGATTGCTTTCAACGACTTTTAAGAGTGGCAATAACGAGTTTCAAGAAAAGAATTTCGGTAGTTTATGCTAGACCATTTTTGTTTTTCTACCATCGCTGATATAATACAGCTAAGGAGTGGCATTCCCTGCCGGAGTCTGTGTTTCCCGATAGCTACAATCTAGGGGCCTTTAAGTCAAGAGAGAATATATATTTTTCTAGGCAAGCGTGCTTCACCATCGACCACATCATCGCTTACCATCAGGTGAGATAGTGGTCAAGCGCGAGTCTATAAACTATTTAAAAAAACAAATGACACTTCGCCTTGGTACTCTGGTCATGTCAGGTGAAATGTTCACATCATGCCGTAGAGGAAAAAGCTAATAAAATGAAACAATCACTAATCCATTCATAGTTGTATAACTTTGTCAGTCGTTTAAGTAGTCAGAAAATCTGTCACCAGTTTTTCCAAGGGGTATCATGTTACTCAGAAGAACAATAGTGGCACAGTGGTAACGGAATCCAGTCAGGCGCTTTACTTTGTGTTAATTATTTCATCACTAATGCTCTCAAACTGGCATGTCTTAGAACCAAAAATTCGAAGACATGTGACATCCACCAACCCGCATTTAGCCCGCGTGGCGGATTACGGCCCATTCCCTCTCGCAGAAAGGAGGCCTGCAGGCAGGCAACGTACCAAATGGGCGTCTAAGTGCGGCAACGGGGTCCAACTACTGAGTTGTTAAAGTCCAATAGGTATAGTCGCTCCAAGTTAAGTACTGGTACTCAGTTACATCCGGTCCGTCTGGAAGCCGGCCCCACATGAACTATGAATTAGTGATTCAATCTGCCTAGATTGAATCACTAATCCATAGTTTCCTGTTTCAACAAAGCCCTACATTTGCATAAGGTGACCTTATGCTCCCTTATTAAAGTTCCACCAATATACAAATTGGCGAGCGGATATGACGTGTAATCCGTCTAGCCTTAGTTACACTTATGGCACGGGAAAACCCCCTTATTATCAATGAATGAGTGCTCACAAAACAAATCTGTCTATAATAATATTGTAATTAGTTTCCTCATTATTTGCAATACGTAACAAAAAGATCATTAGTGTGTATTGTACATAATTTCCCCGCTATTGTTGAATGGGAATATTTATTTGTCACCATACAATATTGTGTATTAGTAAGCTTTTGATAAAAGGGGATTGTTGAATGTAAAATTTGTAGTTAGGCCAACGACGGAAAACCTTACAACAAAAGAAACATTGTTTTTCATACGATGAGCAATCTATTTACTTATTGAGGAAAAAACAAAAAAGATTTTAGGTAGGTAAAATTTGCCCACAATAGTCTTGATTTAGCAAGACTCTATTGTGGGCTACTTTGTACTATTTTGACAACAAATTTGTTCTATCGCCTAAAATCAATAATTATAAAATCTCTTGACTTCTTTGCATGATTTTACTTGTTATCACTATAAGCTTTATTAAATAAATCTTAGTTATAAAACAAAACATTTTAAATCAAAACATTTCATACAAATACAACCGAATACCAAAATAAAAGCACTACAAAGTGAAAAATAACTTCATTTTCCGTAGTCGCTATTTCTGTTTTTGTTTCGTTGTATTTACACACTAATTTCCGAAATTGAAGTATTTGGTTGTATTTCTCACTTATTAGTTGTGTTACCTTTTTTATTTTTTTTTACTTACCTATTGAACAAGTTCTATGGTAAGCAAGGTGCTTATGTGCCCAAAGTTATGCCAGAATAGTTTACCCGAATAACATTAAACTTAAATAGGTGAAATGAGAGTCTGAGGGTGAACTGTACACATCTGCGTACGCCTTTAGAGAGTAGGTATAGGCGTGATGTTATGTTATGATATGGTGTAAAAAATAAACAGACATGCGATTGCAGCAATCCCGAAATATTTGCCGTTGTTTATTGAAGAGTTCTGTTGTATCTCCGAAGTTCTTCATCAGATCTGCACCTAAACACTCTTAAAAAAATACAGTCGAATTGAGAACGTCATCCTTTTTGATGTCGTTTATAAAAATTTACAAGGTTTAGTGATTGCTTACCACATTTTTTATTCAAAATCTTGGGCCTTATTTACTCAATATTTCAGAGAACTATTTAATAACTGATTAGTAGATTATTTATTCAAATTCGCTTTTATGAATTACTCTAAAAAAACCGTTATTCTAGCCCCCTATGCTTTGGCTTCAGAAACAGATGTACCTAACTGACAACAGGCGATTTGACTCTTTCAGTGAAGATCAGCGAGCACGAGAAGAATTCTAACGCCTTCATGGAGTTCGCAGCAGCTCTGAAGCCGTATGGACCCTGGAGCTATCTGGTCGTCGGCATGCTCGTCTGTGCTACTATACTGATGTTCTGTTTGGCTTGGGGTGAGTTGAAATCTTGATGCTTACTTACATATTCGTTGCTGTAAGAAATTCGGAGCGACTAAAAGAGGTTAGGCAATGTGGTCAAAATGAGGGCTGCAAGGAACGGTGGAGAGTGGAACAAAGGAAGGAAGGCCTTTACCCAGCACTGGGTGGTTTTAGGCTGAAATGATGATAATTATTTACGTGTGATATCCATAACCTGAATTTATAAGAGAAAGATTCTCTATAGGACTCTGGTCTCTTCTAACGTAATTTTCAAATTGGAAATTAAACATCATATTGAATAGTTATACAGGTACATCAAAATTAAAAGTTGGTTGAAAATTCTGTGTCGTTGTTTCGACCCCTTCATGATATATCACCCTACAGGCTACAAACCTCAAGACTCCTCAACAGTTACTGTGTGCACAGTCACTAAACCCATGTTTTCTTCTCTTCCAGAATGCTGCTGCAAGCGCTCAAAGCCATCAGACACACCGATGAACATCCCGCCATCTTGCATCGACCTGTCACCCACAGTGACAGTGACAGCGGCGTCCCAGCAGCTGTTCACGCAGCCCCTGCCCCCCTCCCCGCCAGAATACGAGCCACCTCCTTCATACTCCTCGCTCTTCCCGAGAGCCTTCAAGTCTTCGCCAACGCCGGTACCACACTGCTCTCACCAAGAGCCACCGGATTGAAAATTCTGACTTGTTCTTAGTCCTTATGTTTAGGTAGACTATTGCAATTTTAGGGTTAAGTGTAGTGGTGACATAAAGACAGTGTTTGACACAGGACAATATTTTGAGTTAAGACAAATTGTATGACAGATTATTCAATGCAGCAAGTTGACTTGGTCGTGTTATGGAAAAGGATATAATACTTCGTATAGAAGAGAGAGAGAGCGTATAACTGGGTCTATGTTACGACCCTTATCTTTAAACCTACTACCCTATCCAACACTATTGTACGGTTTTGGGCGTCTTTATACACGAGTCGCATGAAACGTCAAAAGTACCTACCTACCAGTGCCATTGTAATACTATTCAAAATGGCGCTAGATATTGCCAACTCTGGAGCGGTCGGTTTTGCCTACGAAGTATTATTTTCTTTTCCTACTGTTTTAGTGTGCCTTGGACGTGATATATGACGTAATCTGTTTTTTATTTTATTTTTAAAATGTCTCGACACCGACGATCTGTAGAGTAATTCAACTGTTGACATAATAACCACTATACTAGACAACCAATGAATGACTTACATTTGGAATTCACGGGAACGGTTGACGCATTTTCTAACTAATGACTGGACGGAACCTTAGTTTAGACTCGGTAATTTCAAATGTAATTAGCTCTTCGCATTCCATTAATAAAGGTCATTTTACTGTGAACTATTAATTTGACTTCGTTTTGTACCTACACGTAACATACACACTTGATTTTCCTCTAATATGGAAATTTGTTCGTTAAACTTACCTACTAGTAAGAGTCAGTCACGAGCGTATTTTTGAAGTAAAAACATTCGTTGTTCAAGAACTGATAGACACGAAAAATGCTAAAGAAAGTTTACTAAGTAATTTAAGTAAATTGGCCTTCTAATTTTATATGGTTACTGGAATGCAAGATTTCATAATATTTTTAAATAGTTATGGGTTAGAAACCAATGAACAGACACTATTTTAATGTTAATTAGTAGAGATTTCAATATTTCGATAAGTACTTTTATTAAAGTACAGACAGTAGCTAATACAAAAGCCATGTAGTTACAAGTACAATAGGTTATTTGTTATTTTTTTTAATACTTTTTCACGTTATTTCTCGTAAGGTCGCATTATCAAATAATACTAGTGCATTATGATGTCAATTTAAAAAAAAAATGTTTTGGGACCAAATACGTTCGCTCGTGAGATTTACTCATTAAAATGTCTTCAATATAAGTTTTATAAAATGCCCAATATGTGTCTGACAAAAGTGCCTTAGTATTGTTAGTCCCTGATTACAATTTATAAGTATATTAAATGTAAAATAAATTAAATTAGATTAAAAGTACGAAATATAATGGTTGAATAATTGGCGGGAAAATGTGACGGATACCATAGAGTGAACATTATTTCATGGCCCATCTTTCCATCGAATGGAGATCAATGGTCCATCAAATCAAATAAAGTTAGCCCAGTATATCTTAGCAAAACGTAGGAGCTCAGAGTTAAGTCTGGTAGTATGGCTGGGAATGCAATAAGTATAATTGAGTAATAAAAAGCTGCCTTTTACGCCGCCTGCCAAGATATACTGGGCACACTGAATAAATCTATCTAGTGACTTTATCAACACCTCTATTTTATTAGGTGTGGTTATTTGATTAACTGATTCTGTACTGTATGGGCTTTGGTCTAAGTCAAAAAAGTAAAACATTGTATCAATTAAATTCAAACATTTTGTGTCATTACTCTTTAATGTGTGGTTACTATTGTGAAATATTGCATTCAATCAAATATGGAATAATTGACTTTAAGTAATTACAATCATTTGATAGGTATTTTTATTGATATAGGTACACTCTTTTCAATTGTTTTTGCAAGAATGTTTTCATTTAAAAATAGGAAAGCGTGTCTGTGCTCCATAAAGTTTTGCTAGTCTTCTTAGTTTCTTTGTAACTTTCGACATTTTATTAGTATTTTACTTTAATACTTATAATAAGTTGTGTTAATTAATAGTTAAACTTAATTCCAATATAAGAAAAGAAAGTGATATGTATTATAGTAAAATATTAATACAAAAAAGGTGAAAAATATTTATTTTACAATTTGCGTTTTATTTCTAGTTTCTAATATTACCCTAGTTAGACCTCTACTATCCCTCTTACTCTTACCTAACCTACCTCTACCTGAACGGTAGGGGAGAAGTGTGTTCTTTTAAATTAAATTCATGCCAAAATAAGACAAGAAGAACCAAAAGTTTCACAATAATATTTTTGTGTTGGCGAATGAACAACTGAGGAACTCCGCATAACTCAGTCGGCATGCCAAAAAAAAACCCACTGAATGTCAATAAATTACATATAAAGACGTAGCTGCCAATTTGATTGGGTCGAGTGGAGTAAATTGCTTATAATATAGGCAGCATTTTTGAGGCTCGGCCTGGGACGTAGGTCGTAAACATCTTGAAACTCTGCAAACTGAAAATAAAAATGTAAAAGTTTTTGCTTATGCCGCCGATGATACTGCTGCAGTCTATTCTAAATTCCAATTGGCACTAGAACTGGAGTTGATATGACCCAAATAGCGTTATGCCTCGAAAATAACTTGTTCACATTCACCACAGCTAAAACGAATTAAGTACATGTGTAACGCCGGGCCACCTCATGCAACTTAATTTTAGCTAATTTGGTAAAGTTTATAGTCTGGCTAATGTAACTTTGCAGAACTCATAACTAACATCCCCAAAAAGTTATGTATGTGTTATGGTTATGGGTATGCTTATACATCGGCATCTACTACTGTTCTTGAGTTGTCAGATTGCTTATGCTGTAAATTATTTTTCACAAATACAGGTTAAAAATGGTTAAACCTATTAAAAGAGGAGTCCGGGAGTTATTATATTGAATTTTTTGTAAATCCCATGACGCTAATATGTCATTTTTGTCAATATTTAAAAAGATGTCGGAAAGTTGACGTGTACGTCGATCTAATAATTTTGACATTGACTCAAGTGTATCAAATAACTTCCAAGGATTGACTGAAAGGCCTCAGTAGCCTGGTCATTCAATTTCCAAAAAAAATACTGCTGACTGAGCTGACAGCCAACCATGACAGCAAGCTTCAATGTGTCATGTGTCATTGACATGTCATACTTCTGCTTTATTTACAATTTTACTAAAAACAAAAGATTTTGCATTATTCCCTGTGTTTCCTTTCGTTAGAAGTTGATTTAGTTATAAATACAAGAACAAGAAACCTATAATGTTAAATATGTGAATAATTACAAGGCTGTATTTCATCATTTTATTCCATTTCCCCGACAAGAGATCGGATCAACAAACCCTTGATAAACCTTGGTCTTGGATGTTTACTGAATATTGATGTGAAATAATAGAAACCATGAACGAGCAAACGAAGAATATTAACTGTCGAGTTTGCTTACGGTATGATCTAAAAAAATCCCAGAAATGCTTGTCCTTGTTTGAAAAATACAATAGTTCTTTGATAGCAGAAAAAATTAAGTACGTAGCAAACGTTGAGATTAAGGAAAACGATGGTCTACCAAGTAGAATATGTCCAGATTGTTTATTGCAACTCGAAACGGCTATTGTCTTCAAGCAGAAGTGTGAAACGTCTGACAAGATCTTGCAAAATATCGTCCAGCAGCCAGCTAATTTAAGTAAAACAGCCTTCAGAGTTCCAGTTAAGAAGGAAGTAGAAGTAGTATTTGAAAATAGAAACGAAACGGAAACAACGAAACTTGAAATATCTAAAAAAGAAATAGTTCAACTTGATGTGGTTGATAGTGAAAAATCTACAGGAAAAACGGCTCTTATTCAAAATGTTGTAAATAAAAATTCTCAAAATATAGAACCAGCAGATGTCTTACCAGTTAATTTAATACCTAAAGATGAAGAACCATATGAAGGAATATCTGATGATGAACTTGTAATTGATTATCTAAAAAATGAAGAAGATGAAATAAAAACACTTGAGAATGAGAATGAAAATGATGAATCTCAAGTTATACTCACAGAATCAGGGAAACCAAGTAGAGCTATAGACTTAAAGCTGATTTGCGATGATTGTGGCGGTTCTTTTAAAAGCAAGTGTAAGCTCGCTGTCCACTGGAAAACTGTTCACCTACTTTCCAAGTTAGTTTGTCCAAGATGCAAACGGCAGTTCAAATCTTTTAAAGCTTTCCATGTCCATAAAAAAAAACAATCTATGAGTTGTCTAGCTGCCGCCAAAGTCCGCATTGAAGGTATGGGCAGGAAAAGAGTTTTCCACTGCAAAGATTGTGTATACAACACCACACGTATCAAGGATATGGATGCTCATTTGGTGATACACAGTGGACTCCGGCCGTATCAATGTAAGGATTGTTTGAAAACTTTCACTCAGCACGCCTCACTACAGGGACACATGGAGTCTAGTCACAAAAAATATAAGGTTGTGTCAACATGTCATTACTGCGGGAAAATCATAAAAGGGCGTAGTCAATTTTACAAACATTTGCGACAACATAAGCCTAAGACTGTACAGTGTGAGGTTTGTAAGAAAACATTAAAAAGTCGTGGAAGTTTAATGAATCATATGAAGAGACACACTGGTGTTAGAAGCTACACTTGTGAAATATGTTCCGCTAACTTTTATACAATGGCTGAACTTTGCAATCACAAAAAGAGGGTACACGCTAAGGCTAGATCTTTTAAATGTGACATGTGCGAATATGCAGCGTTCACAAAAGTAGCATTAAAAACTCATAAATCTAAACATACACCTACTAACGTAATATGTCTGCAGTGTGGTTTCTTTTTGGAAAATGAAGAGAAGTTAGCTATACACCAGAAAAGGCATACTGAAAAGAATTTTTGCTGTTCTGAATGTGATAAAGGGTTCTTTCGTAGAGATTCACTTCGCAGGCACATGTTAAAGGTGCATGGGGAACCAAAAAAGATACCTAATTTTGTCATAACTTTGAATCCTATTATATCATAAACTCAAGCCAAATGTTTAAATAGTGCTTTGGCTTTCTTATCAGAAAAAAGTAGAAGAAATGAATATTGAAAATTGCTTTGTCTATTTTTGCTTTTATACTCTCAATTCTTCTGTGAAGTAAGGGTACATAAATAGGACAAGATAATTAATATATTACTTTTTTGAAGATTGTGTACAGTGTCATAAAGTTTGTTATTTTTGTTTATATGAAAATTACAATAAATATTGATAATATTTCATTTAAAAAGTTGGTATCATTAATATTTTATTTACTTTTCAATTTATTATTTACTTAAACTATGTAGACAGAAAAAGGTTGTATTGGGTCGGTTAGAAGATGTGCAATGTACAAATATTACATTATAAGTAATACAGGATTATACAATTTTTTATTGATTTATTAGGATAAGGAATGGTTGGTTTATAGTGGTAAGATATAATAAGAATTATTTATATTTAGTTAGTAATTATGTACATAATGTGTTCCACAATAGCTCCTCGACCACTTTTCGCCCTTATAATTTTGATGATTAGGTTGAAAATTGGCCGAAATTAAATTTTGCGAATCAACATGTTATAATACCTGGAATTTTAAAGATGTAAATAGGAGAAATAATATGTTACTCTTCTATCAATCTTGTTCGTTTGCAAATCAATGCATACATTTCAATGTTGACCAAGCAGATTCGATTTGGCCGTTTGTTGTAGGTTGTATTATGGCTACCTAATTCTATATTATTAAATATGAAAGCTTAATATTAAGTTTACAGCGCGATTCAAACTTAATAACAGCTCTGAAGTTCGCTGCTCGTTGCGTGGTACCCCGACCCTCGTCACATGAAATTACTAGTGCCGCCATTAAGTTTGAATCGTACTGTACCAAAAAATTGTCTGCGTAGGTACAGTAGGCCGCATGGCCCGCATGTAAGTAGTAAAAATACCTTTATAGGTTGGTCTCTCATTCTCCATAAACTTCGTACTACGCGAAACCAGCTCAAAGTTGGTGCTACCACAGCCGTGCGATCAACTGTACCCTTCCTTTAGTTGGCTGTACATACATTTTAGAGTAAGTTCTTACTACTGTTTATTTTTTAAACTTAGTATTGAATTGTGTTAGTGAATGGATTATAAGCGAATTATTTTTTGTAATATTTGTCCAAGTCCTTTTTCACATGCTCAGGCTGAAAAATAACTGGCGGGCGAGCACGGCCTCTGTGATAGGCTTCAGTCACGCATTTTATCACGGTTTTTGTTCCCAAACTTAGATAAAAATATGTGACTCAAGCCTGTCACAAAAGGTCGTGCTCGCCCGCCTGGTACTGCTTATTTATAAGTGTGTGCAGAAAAGCTATTCAAGCTATGGATTGGTAATGCGTCGTTCCTGACGCAAATACTTTTTTTTTGGATTCCGTACCCAAAGGGTTAAACCGGGACCCTATTACTAAGACTCCGCGGTCCGCCTGTCTGTCTGTCTGATAAACCGTGATAGCTAGACAGTTGAAATTTTTACGGATGATGTATTTCTATAACAACCAATTAATACAAAAAAAAGAATAAAATAAATATGCGCGAGTCCGCTCGCACTTGGCCGGTTTTTTAATTTTGTTTCATTTTTATTTTGCTAGTCGTCCTAAATGGGCCGTAGGCATATAGGGTGAATTGATGAATTATTCGTGAAAAGAGGCAAACTTTTCATAAAATTTAAAACTGAATGAAATTGTAAAGTTAACAATTAAGTACATGGGATATTAAATTATTAAATATGTAAATATTCTTATAGTTTGGCTTTTTATTTTGCTAACATACCCTCTTCGTGAAATTTGCTCTATCATGACATTAGCAGGAGCAGTGGTGGCCCAGTGTTATCGAACGCCACTTACAAATTGTACGTCGCAGGCGCTTTACTTTGTGTAAATTATTTCATCACAACTGCTCTCAAAACGGTGACGGAAAACATCGTGAGGAAACCGGCATGTCCTAGAACCAAAAATTCGAAGACATGTGACATCCACCAACCCGCACTGGCCCCGCGTGGTGTATTACGGCCCGTCCCGTCACAGAGAGGAGGCCTGTGTCCTAGCAGTGGAAACATTAATAGGCTGATGATGATGACATTAAATGCTAACTACAAAAGCAGAAGAGAAATGAGAGCCTCACAGAAACAGCCATTACCTACGCCAACCGTATGTAGAAACTTATCAGACAAAGCTGGAATTTTCAAGGCTGAAAGATATAACAAAAATATGAAAGTCTGGATATTTTATTAATCAATCACGCCTAGATTCGGCGCAATAAGTATAGACCAGACATTGCGAATTCTAGATTCCTATTGAGGAGCGTCCTCACTGAGAGCATTCACTTGTAATGAGAATTCGACGTCGAATATTCGAGTGGTGTGGACGTTGAGCCGAGCGTTACAAAGCTTACAAGCGCCAACTTCGCCCGGTGTGGACGTCGCAACGATTTTCGCGGAAACGGCTCGCATTCGAATGTTCACGCAAATAAAACGCTCGAAAGCGAGTACTCAGTTAATGAAATGAATGAGTATGTATGTAGGAATATTACTGGCCCCTTGTAAAGCAAGGAACAGTTTCTTTATCTTAAGTGTTTGTGACCTTCGAGGTCAATAAAAAAAAAACTAAAATGCTGCAGCTACAACCGCTCTATCCGAAATTTTGAAATGAATGACATTTAACGAGATCGTATTCGAATCCTCTAAGCTCGCAAGGGATGTTAGACTCGAACGTTCATAGTTTTGCTCGAACGCGAATGCTGGGCTCGCTGGGAAGCATTTGTTGCTCGCCTACGATTGCTTGTTTACAAATGCTCACTATCAAATGCTCCCAGTGAGAACGCTCCTTTAGATAAATATTAGACTGGCAAAAGCGTACCTACCTACAAAAAACCTGAAAATAAAAATAGAAGCATCGACTGATCAAGCCTCTTTGTTCTGATTAAAATCGATATTGTCTGAGGCTCGCTTTATTAAAATTTAAAACTAGGTTGGTGCCGTTTCTTTATTAGTTGGTTCCAGCCGTGAAGCCCTCGATGTTTTACGTGGCTTACGTAATTTACCGTTATGTTTACGAACACAGGATTGGCTTTATGATTTCATTATTGAAAAAAATGGAAAATAAATAGATCATGTTGAGAAAGCAGGGATCGGTAGGCTAAAAACCTGAAGTAAAAGCTATAACCATAATGATTAGTTCAATTAGTTCTTAATTCAAAATTACTCAATATATTCTTTTTTAAGTAGGTAACTACTCCATTTTGTTAGTGTAAGAGGGTAACAAGAAAAAACCGGCCAATTGCGAGTCGGACTCGCACACGAAGGGTTCCGTACCATTATCGCAAAAAACGGCAAAAATATCACGTTTGTTGTATGGGAGCCCCCCTTAAATATTAATTTTATACTGTTTTTAGTATTTGTTGTTATAGCGGCAACAGGAATACATCATCTGTGAAAATTTCAACTTTCTAACTATTACGGCTCATGAGATACAGCCTAGTGACAGACAGACAGACAGAGGGACAGCGAAGTCTCAGTAATAGGGTCCCGTTTTTACCCTTTGGGTACGGAACCCTAAAAAGAAGTCGTTCTACTAATGTAGGTACCTACCTATTCCAAGTTCCCAATATTTCAAAATGATACGAAAAAATGTAAAGGCAGTGTCGTCTAACTCGATCAAAACAAACATAAGTGGCAAGGAGCGTCCTTGCTGACCCTTTCACCACAGCTTTCACTTGGCATTCAGTAATAAATTAATATCTCATAAACGCGTGGACCGATATAAACGGATAAAATAGTTCCACGCGTATACCTTTAATTTCAGACTAAAATTATCAAAATATCTTAATAAGCAAAAATTTTGTTTTCAAGTTACATAACTAATTATAATTTTAGGTACAAATCGGATTATATCTTTTATTCTTTTGATAACTGAAGGAGACTTTAGGTTGTCTACTTTGAGGGCCGGTTTCTGAATAGAGAATATGCCGTTAAGAACGTGACAAACCATACTATAATGCTAAAGTTTGACCGGTTTTCAGGCAAAATTAGAGTTGAAGAATAAGTACTCTAATTCAGAAATCGGTGAGAAGAAACATGAAAGTCACACTTGTGAATACATATTTCATTGAACCTGAAGAGACAAACTACTTAAAGGAAAAAGGTGACATAGAAAAATGTTTTCAATGAATTATAATGTGATTTTTTATTTCATGGACTAAACTGACATTTGGGGGGTTGTCACTTTATCGTTACATTAAAATAGTGTCGTACCCTAACTATCCTGAGTGATCGAAAGTTAATCGAAAATCGAAGTAGATCGAAAATGAAACTATTTCACGGCATACAAAAATAATTTGTTTAGAAACTAGCGGCCCATATTTAGTTTCTACTCATTTATGTCAGACTTAATTTTATCGATTGTATTTATTTTATTGTTGATTTCATATTTAACACAATAAAAATTCATGTACTATGTGTATGAATACTGTTATATTTAAATATATTATGTTTATATTCATAAAAGATTTATTTACATCAATTAGTATAAAATAAATTCAGGAGTCATGTCACATCGATTCGATGAATCACTTATGATTGAGCCTTACCTACAACACTATGCTCCGCGCTTGCAACATTTAAAAAAAAGTAAGGTCAATAGCAGCTGTCAGTTTAGTCCACGAAATTAAAAATCACAGTTATAGATGAAATTGTCTTATAACCGATTCAATACGTTCCGGTTTCGACCTACATTTGAACGGTGAATGCTTATCCGAGCTTCGTAGGGACGTTTTCAGCTGGCAGATTAGGTACCAGCCGAGTTCGCTTGAGCTCTGTGTTTTGTACCAAAATAATACCATGCAGTTCTCCTACCCCGTTTCTAAAAGGTGCTGGGTGCTGGCACTATTCATTTCTCTGAATGTACTTATCCATATCAATGTAAGAAATTCGAAAGGAAGTCCGTTTTTAGGGTAAAGAAAAAAATGAATATTTATAAGATAACTCGCGTGTACGCCTGTCCGTCCGTCACAGCAAATTTACTCCGAAATTACTGGACCGAATGGGCTGAAGTTTTGTACCTATAATTATGTAATTCGGTGACCCAAAGACGGACATTTTAAGCACTTTGGGGGGTAAATGAAGCCGGTAACAGAAGTTATTTTCAAAAACCATTGAATTCGCAAAATACAATATATTATGCTTCAAAGTTGAGGACGTTGCGGTAGTCAATAATTCGCCAGGCTGAAGTGACATTGGGCATGTCAGCACCAGGACAGATGGATCAGGCTTGAGGGCCTTACTTCGCTTTAGCGCCGTAAACTAAAACGTTTACTTTCTAAAGCATGCTCCTTAGGTTCCCCTAGTCGACGGCAAGAACTATTTTGCGCGTGGGGTTAAAATGCACGCTATCTCATCCGACAACACGTGCGAACGAGATAGATGCTGTAATGAACAGTAAGAAGCTAGTTCTCGTACGAATTAGCAAGTTTGTAGGGATATGGATGATGATTAAGGACGAAAACGAGCGCGCGAAATTTTTTAAACAGACCTTTGGGAGTCCAGATATCATGAAAAAACGACTAAATGTATATTTTCAAAATATAATTATTTGCTTTGTTGTACTAGGGAGAATAATAAGAAATGAAATGAATAACCCGCCGTTTTTCAATTTTCCTTCTTCTTATGGTATTTATTTCAGCTCAAAGATGCGTTAAAATTAGTGTTGAAATACGGAACTTTCGATGCTCATAACTTTCAAATATATATATTTTTTACTTTTTTGTTTGTATACAGGGCTAGATAATGATGAGACAAATTGATATCTTTTTATATTCAAATGTACATCGATAAACAGTGGAGTAATCGCCAGAGTACGTTTGTATGCAACAATAATCGACTAGTGTAACCTTAAGTAACGGCTGGGTTAAAAGATTTGAAAAAAAAGTATTGATTCATGTAAGTAGGTAGGTACCTACATTATTTGTGATATATGTTTTTTTTCGTATGACTATATGACTAGTACCTTTGTTTAAAAAAAAATCGGCCAAGTGCGAGTCGGACTCGCGCACGAAGGGTACGTACCATTATCGCAAAAAACGACAAAAAACACGTTTGTTGTATGGGAGCCCTACTTAAATATTTATTTTATTTTGTTTTTAGTATTTGTTGTTATAGCGGCAACAGAAATACATCATCTGTGAAAATTTTAAGTGTGTAGCTATCACGGTTCATGAGATACAGCCTGGTGACAGACAGACAGATAGACGGACCGCGAAGTCTCAGTAATAGGGTCCCGTTTTTACCCTTTGGGTACGGAAACCTAAAAAATAATTAACAACATGATATTTTTTCGCTTCTTTTGCATACCAACTCGACTTGGATGTTTAAAAAAATTTTAAACAGAAAAATGTATAATTAGAATTTCTTCATAACCCACATAGGATATCGATTATCGCCATCTTCTTTCTTCCCTTGTCCAATGTTACTTGGGGTCGGCTCAAGACGTTTTCTTCTTCCATACCGTCCTGTCCCCCGTCACGCTATCACTGACTCACTTTTCTTTCATATCACTCCTCACACAGTCCATCCATCTTTTCTTTGGCCGTCTCCTACCTCTGCATCCACATTTATATTCATAACTCTTTTAGTAACATGCGTTTCATCCCTCCTCATCACATGACCATACCAGGACAAACGGTTTCCTCTCAACTTTTCTGTCATTGGCGCCACTTTCAAATTTCCTCTAATATACTAATTTATAACTTTATCCATTCTCGTCACTCCGCACATCCATCTCAACATTCTCATCTCTGCTACATGCGATCTCTTTTCATCCATCTTTTTCACAGCCCAGCATTCTGATCCAAATAGTACGACAGGTCTAATTACGAAATTGTGAATTTGCCCGTTTAACATGAGGGACATCAGTGGGTCGCAAGTTGTTCCAGTGATATGTCGCCATTTTATCCATCCCGAGTAGATCCGGTGCGCTTTGTCTCGGTCTATTTCGCCATCTGTTTGGACAAGCGATCCTAGGTACCAGAAGACGAAGCAGGTCGGTATGGGTGTTCCAGCCAGAGCTATAGGCACGAAACTGGAGAGACTGCCAAAATCGCAGAACAAGTATCCTGTTTGCTCAATTTCAAGCAAAAACTCTCCAGTCTGCGTCTCCAATCTGCTGTGGACCTCTAGGCTACTCTCGGCAACCAGCACAATGTCATCGGCATACACCATGGTTTCCTGTATGTCCGACGTCAGAGCGTCCATCAACATCAGGAAGGGGTAAGGACAGATAGCCGATCCTTGGTGTAAGCCGACATAGGATATACAAATCAAAATATATTATGTAAACAATACTTTCGGAGCTCCAATATTGATATTCTGGCACCGAGCGCCGCCGCCGAGCGAGCGTACGGCCAGTCAAAATCAAAATATTTTATTTCAACTAAACCATTAAGGTACTTTTGAATTTTCAACAAAAATGAAGCTAAATGCATTTTTGTTTTTAATTTGTTTGTCGTGGTACCTAGTTAGTGGGCAATTTCTATAGTAATCTCGAATCTTACTTCTTACTAATATTATAAATGCGCAAGTTTGGATGTATATTTGTTACTCAATCACGCCAGAACGGCTAACCGGATCTAGATGAAATTTGGTACACAGATGGATTATAGTTTGGTATAGCACATAATATGCTACTCTTTATCCCGGTATAATGTTCCCTTGGGATGATAAAACACTATTCACGCGGGCGAAGCCGCTGGCAGAAGCTAGTGTACAATAAACAGACATGCAAACTCGGATGACGTGCCATAATTTTTGAAGATTTCCGTTGAATATCTCCAAACTTCTTCATCAGATATTCACCAAATTTAAATGGGACCAAATCGGGATCATACCTTTCCAAACAAAATTTTTTTTAATCGGTCCACGGTTGACGGAGAAATCGGTGTAAAATTTCCGTTGGTGATTAATTGAAGACTTTAAAACCCGGACTACATATAAAACCCCGCCTGGACGCTCCCCGGACGCCTTGTAAACTAGGACAAATCCGGAGAAACCCGGACGGATGGCAACCCTATATATACATAATACTGCGCACTATACTGCGCTCCAAAACCAAGGTAGCTGATGAGACTCAAAGCACCTCAAAGGGCAGCACAACTTAAATGGATCTGGGCAGGTCATGTCTACCGCATGCTAAACAAATTGTGGGCCAAAGTAGCACGGAGCTGGTGCTCTGAGAGAATGAGATGGGGTCGCGGCAGACCACGTAGGACATGGTGGGACGACCTAGACAGATTTCACCAGAACTGGAGGAAGTGTGGGCTCGTGAAAGATGGAAGGAATGGAGGAAGGCCTTTGCCCAAAAGTGGGACAGAACAGGTTAGACTAACCATAACTTCGCAAAACTTAACAGCTGATCAATTGCTACATTTTCTAAAAAGTTAGTCGGTTAAGTTGGCTCGTTAAAAGTTGGTAAAAGTAGTTTTGAAAGCACAAGTCAGTTAAGTTTAGCGCCGGCTTTTATGTTTACATAATAGATAATACATATGTTGTCATTAATTTAATACCTAAGTATTTACATGTATTTTGCAGCCATATAAAAAAACATTTTATGATTTCAAAAACCAGTTTTTGCAGCGCGGTAGCTCTGAACCATTGCTTGAATCATAGATTAAGCTAGGAAATACAGAGAGGCGGTAATAATGCCTACTCTCTTTTAATAAATCAGCTCTAGTGTTTGAGTCGCTCAACGGAGTAGGTATCCAAGAGGACTTTGTCGAGATTAACTCAAATAAAGTAATTTATACTCCTTTATACCTACTTTATCGCTATTTGAGTTAGTTCCAAGCTGCTATTAAGTCTGAAACTGGGTCGGTTCAAACTTAATGGTGGCTCGGCAGTCGCTGCCCAGTAGCAATTCAGATAGGAGTGCGGGGGGGGTACTGCGAAGCGAGTAGCAAGTTCAGAGCTGCTATTAAGTATGGATCAAACTTTAGTTACTTATCTCAATAATGTTGAATAAAATTTTTAACTGAAAACGAAACATACATAACATCACGCCTGTATTCGCGTGTATATATATATATATAAATACAATATAGTAAAAAAAACAAAAATATTGTATCTGACTTCATAAACGGTTTAAAGCTGAGTTTTCCGTCAAGTCATTCGCTCATGAATAGCGGTAAACTTTCTTTGCACGGAAAACAAAGAAAATCGGCTTGAAAGAAACGTTTCTCTTTTATACTGACTTTCCAAACGTCTTTCAAACCAACATATGCTATCCTTTCTGCGTTTTCTCTGTGAAACCAATAACCCGGCTTTAAACGTCATCTGTTTTATGCAGCTAATTAAATTTACTCGTATCATTAATCTACCTGTAACTACATAAATTCTTTCACCTGTGCACTGCACGCATGATCTTTGACTGCGCGGCGCCGTTCGTTCGCTAGTCGACCGGCCAGCCATCGCACTCGCGCACCACCGCCAGTCCGCCAGTCTGCCACCGCCATTTTTGCTTCAGTCCAGTTATACCCGCGCCGCGAGAACACGTGTCAGTGCCGAATTTGCCGCCAAAAACGATCGTCAACAAAGATGAATCTATTCAAAAGTGAACATATTTAAATTATCCCACGTCCATAATTGTGTAATAGCGTTGAAAATAAACTTTGCGTGTGTTTAAAGTAGTTAAATGTTTAAATTTTATGCTAAAAATAGTGTTGCAATTTCTTTTTCAACTAAAACTTTTCGATTGGAAGATTGTTCGGATCGCTGTTGTGATTCGATAAGTGTTGTAAACAGTGATTTTATCGTATAATTAGTGTCGAGTTGGATTCTTATTGGAGCTGTACCGCACCGGAGCTGATATTTCGCCGTTCCCAGGCGTTCTTTGGCAACAGGTTAGTGTGCGTTCAACCCGTATGAATTCGGTTGCATGTATAAGTTTATAAATAACGGTGTTTATTACCTACGTTTGTTTGTTTCTAAGATATTTCACATGTTTTTGATGGATTTTAATGCTTTGCCGAGCTATAAAACAATATTTATTGGTCGGTCCAGTAACTATTGTCCACTGATTTTATGTTCGTTAGGCTCGGTGACAATAATGTTACCTAATGATTAAGTACCTACATACCTGTGATAATTTGTATGAATGTTGTGATTGTGTAACACTGGAGAATCAATGTGTATACAAATCAAACACAAAAATAAGTCTTACACAAATCGTAAATCTAAAGTAGGTAGGTGAGGTGAACTATTATAGAATGCGCCAACTATTCTTCATCACTAACACTACATATAAAATAAATTCCTCCACCTCGTCTGTACGCGATTAATTCAAAAACTACTGAACGGCTTTTCATGTAGTTTTCACCAAAAGAAAGAGTGATAAACGAGGAAGGTTTTTATGTATAGTTAATTTGTCTTAGGTCGAAGCTGGGGCGGGTCCCTAGTAAATTCTAAAAAACAAATATTCAAAACGTGTTTGCACCTTATAAATCCTAAAAATGCCCTTGACTTTAGTTCCTACAGGCCACATCATTGAAAAATAAGCACGAATAGTCTATGGTCGTAGTCCACTGCAGATTACTGGTCAATGGACATAGGATTCTCCTAACACACTCAAACATCCTATGCCCGCATCCAGTGTTGCCTGCCTGCCTTTGTATAAGTAAATATTCAAATTCTTGCCGCATTTTCTGACATATCTACCTTTGTTGACACGTTTCGTAGTGTACCTGTACAAAGCTATGTACTTGCTACTTGTAGTTAGGTTACCTATAATCACCTAGGTATGTAGATATGTGGTTTTAGTTAGAATTCAAGTGTTTAGGTAGTTTCAAATAGCAGTAAATAGATAATTCCTAGACTCAACAATTCCTAGTAGTAAACACAGAAGACTCATATATTGTATCGTGAATATCCTACTTACTAGGTAATCTAATCTAGAAATTCGTGGGACTATTTCAATGTCTTCCACTACAAGTTACTTCTTTTCAAATTTGTATTTAATTTCAAAGTAAACATACCCATTACCACCATCCTTTTATGTATTTTCTCACTTTACAAGACATTTTTTTCTAAAATACAGGCTTGGATTCTACCTGTGTTTGGTTGGTATGAAGATGCTCACTACGAGATGAGATTATGAAGAGCAGAACTGCCCGAATGTCCTAATGAAAAAACATAAAAGGACTGGTCAAACCCGTGTGTTGACATACCATATCGACACTCAATAGTTCCCACGAGGTTAGCCTGAAGCCAATTTCTGATAAATGATCATCAAATAATTAAGCTGGTTTTGATCACAGCCAGAAAAACTATCCCTGCCTATCTTTAAGGTTACACTAGTTGATCATTCTTCCATACAAACGTAGTCTTGCGATAAATCCAATGATTGACGATGTACGTTCAAAATAAATAATGATATCGTTTGTCTCATCATTATCTAGCCATGTAAAGAAACAAAAATAAAAAATAAAGTTCCATATTTCAACACTAATTTTAACGCATCTTTGGGAGGAAATAAACACCATAAGAGGAAGGAAAATTGAAAAACGGCCTCCATACAGGGTGAGATTAGTAGTTCAACAATGCAAATAATTTTATTTTAAAAATATACATTTAGTCGTTTTTTCATGATATCTAGACTCCCAAAAGTCTGTTTATAAAATTTCGCGCGCTCGTTTTCGTCCTAAATCATCATCCATTTCGCTACAAACTTGCAAGGGTGCTAATTCGTACGCAGACTAGCTTCTTACTGCTCATCACAGCATCTATCTCTTTTGGCACGTGTTGTCGGATAAGATAGTATGCATTTTAACGCCGCTCGCAAAATAGTTCGTGTCGTCGACTAGGGGAACCTTAAGCTACAGATTAAAAATAGCGACTTTATAAAACCTATACGAAAAAGATTTTTGTCTTCGAATTGTGCGACTTTATCAAAATATTTGTAGGTATCTTGTTAGGGTTCCGTACCCAAAGGGTAAAAACGGGACCCTATTACTAAGACTCCGCGGTTTGTTTGTCTGTCTGTCCGTCTGTCACCAGGCTGAATCTCATGAACCGTGATAGCTAGACAGTTGAAATGTTCACAGATGATGTAGGTACCTATTCTGTTGCCGCTATAACAACAAATACTAAAAACAGAATAAAATAAATATTTAAGTGGGGCTGCCATACAACAAACGTAATTCATTTGTAGTTTTTTGCGATATTGGTACGGAACCCTTCGTGCGCGAGTCCAACTCGCACTTGGCCGATATTTTTTTAAATTTAAACGTCTGTCGTACAGTCAGGCGCTTCGTAATGTGGTATTGGTAACAGTAGCGTCAGTTAAGACTGAATTTCGTACTGCAAGAATGCCCGCTAATATGCGCTTGACTGTACATTTACCAGGAAAAGCAAACTCAAACATGATGTGCATCTGTTATAAACTCCAGAACTTGTCCAGCTTAAACACAAACTTGTTACCAACTTAGGGACACAATGTCTCGGATCTTGAGTTTCAAGTTAGAATGAGCAATTGTTATGAAAAGTAATCCCAACATTTTCAATTAAAAGTTACTGCAATTCTTGTGATTTCTTTTGTAGACTAGTATTCTGTACTTTTTCTCAGGGTCTTTCTAGCCTTTTTTCAAGGTTTACGTCGGTTACAAGGACTACAGTAAACTTATTTTATAACGTCTAAACTCGAAGAGAACATGTTTTGATAAGGTATGGCAAGTCTTACAAATTACGGAGATTCATCAATAATTTCTCTCTAGTAAATGATAATGCAGTTTTACTTACGTACTCCAAGAATCCCTGGCTGATAAGTTTGTGAATGTATTTGCAACAGCATACGGTTTATCATCAAATCCATCACAATTCTTTTTTTTTCCTTTTCCCTATTCGGGCAGGCTAAGGTCTTGGACCATACCGCCTCGTCTTCAGTGGGGTTTTAACATTCTTTATTATGCATAAGAATGCGAATGTAACAGATTCTAATGTTTTTGGAGTATTTGGCAGCAAATTGTATCGAGTCAGCTTTCCCAGTAAGAGAATACACAGAAAATACAGAGGTAGTCAATACTACAATAAAATACTCCGCTCCACTATCCCGAGATCGCTTCTATCAATGATTTCACATATTGTCCAGTTGCGTAGACAGTTGAGACACCAAACTACACCAATTTTATATCACAATATCCAATAGAAATCAATTTGCAAAAAAAAAAGCCCGCCAAAAATCCATCACAATTCTTTTCATAAGCTCCTAGGTTTTTTATATGTGACCTTACAGTTACCTTTTATTGATGACCAGCTACCCCGAGCTATTTCAAAACCACAAAAAAAGAAAACAATTTTGCTTAAATCCTCATTAGTATTTTACGCCGTCAATGTACACAATTTCGAACATCGAACACTATTTTTTTTTAAAACAAGTCTCGCCTTCTTGGAATTAATTTACGAGGCTCAGAACAGGATTATTGAGCAGTCACCTGGCGGCCCGTTATATCAGAATCACGTATGTCGGTACGTGGAATAGTGAACTGACCGATATAATTATTATCGACTATCGGGATGTCGATAGGTTCGCGGCACTATGATAATTGACAGGCTTTAATACCTTCGTGGAAACTAATATACTGATAACGTCTGTTGCTTGTTTGGATTTTTCTAAATCAGATAAAAATTTTCGTGCTGATCCGATTACGGAAACTCTTTCTTGAGTGTCATAGGCCAGAAATACATGGTTCCAGAATTATAGGTCATGGCTAAAATGGTTGTCGATTCGCCAGAGATGAAGTTTACACGCTTTGACCACGCTATTCTCCCTCCCTACTCAATTCTCCCATCCATCCTTCCTATCTTTTGTCTAAATTTCAATATCTATGTTCTTCACATGCTCGGAATCTCATACTAGTGATTTTGTTCACTCTTCCTTCAATATTCAGTCCATTCTTCTCTGGAACGCCCTTCCTCTCGAGATCAGGACGGCTACAGGTCGGTTTGCATTCAAGCGGAAATTGCGGATTTATTTTCAACACAACTAAGAAGAGTCATCTCACTTTCTTCTTTTCTGTTACTTCATAAATATATATATTTATGTAAGTATATATTATATTCAATATATATGTGCGTGTATTTTATTTGTTTTAGTATGTTAATAACAACTTTTTTCTTTTTAAATTGTTTAAATAATGCACCTGCCTTGTTATCTCTTCGCCATCCTTGGTTGACTGGAAGAGAATGCATTAAGTCTGCCTTTTTACCTTTTTGTGTATGAAGTCTAAATAAATAGTCCCCGAACCAGAATTGCGGGCAAAAGCTAGTTGGGCGATACTAAAAATCGGGATTCAACAATATTGACACGCGTCTGTGAAACGTACGGAACCCGTTATCCAATAACGTACGGAAGGTATTCCTTCGTATTAATCGGTAGGCTAATTACATCATGTCACGAACAATACGAAATTGTTAACTGAGAGATGATTTTGTTTTTTATTTGATTTGTGCTTGCTCTTGACTCTAGTCGCATAGTAGGTCAGAGGTGACAGAGACAATGTCGACGATGGAGTGAGCTTACCCAAAAGAAGCCTGTTCACTCTAATTTTGAAGAGTAGTATCCCGTTTGGAAGTTTTTTTAACGGGTAGAATATGACATACATCCGGCACACTATGGGAAATAGGCCTAGGCAGGCCTTGCTGATTTTCCCATAGCTTTTCTTATTATATATCAAGACGAGAGCAGAAGAAAACCAGAGAAGAGAAAAGCCCGAAACCATTCATTGAATCTTTTTGAAGTAACTGAAGTTAAGAAATTAGTGCTATGTTCCGTTAACAAACTTATTCTCGTGATGTTTACACTTCCTTGCTCATGTAACACGTGTTTGTCGAAGTGTTACTTAAGTGTCGAAACTGTAACAGAGAGAGGTGACAACGACCTAACGGTAAAGATTTAGATCAACACGCTTTGAAACCCAAATAACAATCCTAATCAAACTATAGTAAGCCGTTAATTCTCTCAGATGTATATGACTTGTATACATCTGTTATTTACACGATCTCAAAATAACCTTACTCTAAGAGCTTATGGTCACCCCCCTGAATTTTAACTAACACGCACTGCGGATAAAATTCCGCGCGAATTTTGTTTCTTTTTCTGTTTCATTTAAGTGCGTGCAGCTTTTGCAGTGATTGCTGAGCCTTATGATTACGATTTTATGTGAGAATTTGAGAATAATGCCGGTTTCCCGACAGCTTTTGTTCCCAAGGCATGAATTGAGTCACAGAGAGGAGGCCTGTGTCCCGTCAGTGCGAACATAATTCGCTGATAAAGCAGCTAGGAACTGGTAGCAGAACTAACAGCCCAGAACACGTACACTCAAGTGACATTTTTCAATGAACCCTAATGCCTTTACCTGTAAGCCCACCATGCAATGTCTAATGGGTTCTTCTCCATAGGCCACGTTCTATGGTTTCGTTCCCATGTAGGTTTACGTTATACAAAATATCTGGTATTTAATTGTACTGGTCTCTAAAAACAATACTTAAATCTCACCTCGGAAGCAAGCAACTTAAGTCAGAGATAACTTCCCACTTTTATTTGCAACAAGACGAGTTTTTGAATTTATGCGATTCCGGTTTTGTATAGTTTCTGCAAGAACCGTGCTTAATGCTCTTTGCCAATTTTATTTAAAAGTAAGATGGCCGTTGCTTCAACAATGATGAAAGTCAAGTCTCCATTTGCAAATTACACGATCTGTGAGACTAGCCAAATGGTTACATCAGTAGGTAATTGCTCGGGTTCCGGATGTTAAATGGTTGATTGATTGAGTTTTGGTCTTGAAATAGTTTACCGACCTTTTAAAATGTTTTACAAATACTTTTAAAGTCAAACTCATTAACCGACTTACTAAAAAGGAGGAGGTTCTATGTTCGACATTATGTTTGTTTTTTTTTTTGTATGTTTTCATGCATATCTCCGTCAATTTTGGGCCGATTTTGAAAATTCTTTTTTTGTTTGAAAAAGTATGTTTCCAAGTTGGTCCCATTTTAATTTGCTGAAGATCTGATGAAGAACTTCGAAGATATACAACAGAACTCTTCAATAAATTACGGCAAATCTCTCGGGACTGCTGCAATCGCATGTCTGTTTATTGTTTATACCATTTCATAACATAACATAGTAACATATAACATAACAACGTAATCTATTCTGGCGTTATAGGTATCTTACTAAACAACTTGCCTATTGGGTAGGTACAACTAAAAAGTGAAAAATAAAAAGCTTTCTTATAAAAAAATACTACCGACATCCAAATAAAAAAAACTACAAAGTGAAAAATATATAGTATATTTTCTGTAAAAATAGCTTTTTTTAGTAACTAAATTTAAAATGGTTGGTATGTTAATTATGCCTAAATTTTAATCTAAGACAAACCAGTTAATTGGTAAACGGGGACAATGCCCGCATATGCTAATCGAATTGATTTCAAAACATAACATCGACCATAATATTTCGATCCGAGGTTTCGTCAGTTTTATGTTAATTAAATGTATCGCGAATTTTGATTATTCCGTACGTGATGCAATGATCTCAATCAATCAAAAAACCGGCCAAGTGCGAGTCAGACTCGCACACGAAGGGTTCCGTACCATTATCGCAAAACACTGCATAAAAATCACGTTTGTTGTATGGGAGCCCCCCTTAATTTATTTTATTTTAATTTATTAATTATTATTTTTTGAAGTAAATATACAACTAAACATTCTGTGAATATTTCAAGCGTCTACCTGTTGCCGTTATTAATATCGAGCAAAAAACGGCTAAAATATCACGTTTGTTGTATGGGAGCGCCCCTTTAATATTATTTTTATACTATTTTTAGTATTTGTTGTAATAGCGGCAACAGAAATACATCATCTGTGAAAATTTCAGCTGTCTAGCTATCACGGTTCATGAGATACAGCCTGGAGACAGACGGACAGACAGACAGACAGACAGACAGACGGATCGCGAAGTCTTAGTAATAGGGTCCCGTTTTTACCCTTTGGGTACGGAACCCTAAAAAAGACAAAACCTCTCCTTTTTAGGGTTCCGTTATTTTTTTATATATTTATATTTTTATATTTCGATATTAATAACGGCAACAGGTAGACGCTTGAAATATTCACAGAATGTTAAGTTGTATATTTACTTCAAAATATAATAATTAATAAATTAAAATAAAATAAATTAAAGGGGGCTCCCATACAACAAACGTGATTTTTATGCAGTGTTTTGCGATAATGGTACGGAACCCTTAGTGTGCGAGTCCGACTCGCCCTTGGCCGGTTTTTTTACTATCATTTAGTTGGGTAACAAGAAACAGACTAGCGACATTCCAGCAGCTATTTTAAATTTTCATCAGCGGAATTAGAATAATTATATATTACCTATAAATTTTTAATAATTAATATATATTATTAATTATTATATGTATGTTATTCAATCTGCCTAGCCTTTTCCCTACTACGTTGGGGTCGGCTTCCAGTCTTACCGGATTCAGCTGAGTACCAGTGTTTTACATGGAGCGACTGCCTATCTGACCTCCACAACGGTACCACGGTAACACACACGGTACCCCTTGGCAAGGCTGGTGTCAGATCTCAGGCTTCTGACTACCCGTAATGACTGTCAAAGATCTTCAAATGACAGCCGGGACTAACGGCTTAACGTGCTTTCCGAGGCACGGAGGAAACTCGGTATGTTGAAATGGTCACCCATCCACGGACCGACCTCGTCAAGCGTTGCTTAACCTTAATGATCGACCAGTGCGGCTGTTATTATTTAGCCACGAGCTATTATAATATATGTTATTAATAATTATTATATATTATTATTATTATACAGAAAATTTTAAAAAAATATGGGTGCTATCAAAATGTGAAATAATTAATCCTTACATTTTGGTATTTCGACCATCGTACATCGCCACCGCTGTTAGAATTACACTTTGTCTACTACACCCCCGATAAAATACATAACATAGGTACTTACTACATACCCGCACCTGGAAATGGAGAAAATTCATCACGAAATTAATTCCAAGTCCTCACCTCATCACTCGTCAATAGGCATCCAACACTGACAAACTACCGACATCCCTGTACCATTACCTATAACAACAACACTACAATCCTACAAAGAGAAACATAATCAAGGTACGCTGAATAGACGGCAATAAGGAGGCTAATTTAGCACGTATGTCGAGGCACAATGGGTCTGAATGGGCTGAGGATTTCAGCCTGGCCTATTGTCTAGTATCGGCTAACTGTACAATATGGCACAGTTAGTCGAAATGAGAGGTACTTGTCGTGACAGGCAGTAATTTGATCAATATGTTTTGTGTCACCTTTTGATTTTGAACTTGATGCCTGCTTGTAACTTAATTATTGTTTACTTGTGTAATATTGTCTTAAAACACAATAATTAAGCTCTCTTTTCGAAATATAAATAGGGAAAATATGCGTCACATCTGCGCAAAACGTCCATTGCTCAGCTTAAGGTTACACTAGTCGATCATTCTTCCATACAAACGTAGTCTGGCGATTACGCCGCTGTTTGACGATGTACGTTCAAAATAAAAATAAAATATCAATTTGTCTCATCATTATCTAGAACTGTGAGAAAAAAAAACTAATAAAAAAATGTTATGAGCGTCGAAAGTTCTTTATTTCATCACTAATTTTAACGCATCTTTGGACGGAAATAAATACCATAAGAAGGAAAATTGCAAAACAGCCACCATACAGTGATAGATGAGTAGTTCAACAACACAAAAAATATATTTTGAAAATATAAATTTAGTCGTTTTTTCATGATATCTAGACTCCCACTTTGTCTGTTTACAAAATTTCGCGCTCTAGTTTTCGTCCTAAATCGTCATCCATTCCGCTACAAACTTGCAAAAGTGCAAATTTGTACACGAACTATCTTCTTACTGCTCTTAACAGCATCTATATCTTTTGCACGTGTTGTCGTATGAGATAGCATGCATTTTAACCCCGCGCTAAAAATAGTTCGTGCCGTCGACTATGGCACCCTTAATGCTGGGACTCGCGAGCAAGACAGCCAGAGTTCTGGTTTTAAGCGATTTGTGCTTCTTAAAAATCAAGATGTGCAGTTGACCTTGAACTGGCGTAACGTTGTACGGTTGACGTAGTTTCAATAGAATACGAGGTCAGCTTACTGGTTTTGTTACCACGTGCGTGAAAGTGCGGTCGAATGCACATAATTTTTGGTGTGAAAAGCTTTTGATTTCCTTACCGTGTTTGTTTACCGAATAAGGCGTTTAAGGAAAAATACAAAGTGACAATAGTCCAGTAGGGATACAATTATTTTCCACATAACCTTTGATAATTCAAAAGCTTGTATGCATAGAGGGATTAACACGAAATAATAGGAAATACCTACTTTATGCCTATTGCATAACTCTAAACTGTTAGCGTAGGTACATAGCGTTGAATTCACATAAGGTATCCCCCAGCGAAAATAAAAAACTTTTGAACTATCAAAGGGCATATTCTTCTGGCTACTGGACTACAATGACAAATGATTGTTAACGTGTCGATATCTATAAGTGGAGAAGAAACGAAAATCGCTTAGAAAAAGCTTAGCTTAAAAAAAGTATTTCACAGACTTCGTAATAAGATCAAGGATAATACCCGTTGTTAGGATGAAACATAATCCTCCGAACATCTAGAGATCAGGTTCTTAAGATAATGCTCTAGCTTACTTAAAATTCTCAAAAGATAGAAGATACGTATCATAATTTTAACGTACTGCAGAGGCATCGACTTTAATCTCTCTTCGATTAAATATTCTACACTCAGAAGAGTTTTTATGCCTTTTTACAAGGAGCTAGCACGGTTTTTGAGCAAACATATTCAGGGCGAACAGTTGATATCTAATAAAAAAATTAAGAGCTCTATGAATACTAAACATGCAAGATCATTCATCATCAATATCATCACCAATACATTTAATAAATCTGTAGAAAAGAGTTATTGTACATCGAAAATATTTCCAAAAAAAAAGCCAGTGTATTAAAGGATAACCAACAGAACCCATTGCCAGCATTTTTGGAATTTTTACCTGTTTATCTGTTTGTCTGTTTATTTGTGCACGCATCACGTTATACGAAACCAATGTAGATATATCTATATATATATAAAGCAAAAGTGTTTGACTGATGTATCAACGCACAGGCCAAACCCATAGGGCTATAAACTTAAAATTTCGCACACGCATTCCTCTTATGACGTAAGCATCCACTAAGGAAGGATTTTTCAAAATTCAACCCCTAAGAGGTGAAATAGGGGACAAAAGTTTGTATGAAACTTTTTATTAAAAAGTCATCTGTAGGATAAAACACGGTTCACGCGAACGAAGTCGCGGGCGAAGTGCTAGTTTTATAAATAAAAATTGTGCGGTGCTTGAAGTATTACTTAGTTTTTGTTTCATCGTAATCGGCTCTCTCTATCAAAAGTTAGATAAATTTAAAGTGTTCTAGAAGTAAAATATCACAACACACGCAATTCAGATACTCGTACAGCTGAACTCCATATTCGATAGATGGCGTTGTGCTTTTGACGTCATTTTCTGAATGGCGGATTCTGATTTTTATTCTCTGCGAAACAATGACAGTAGCCAAAAAATTGGTAGGTAGGTAGGGTAGATGGCAAGGGATGTAGTATAGTGCAGGTAATTAAGTAGGGTAGGCACTTGATTTTCAATAAATCGGGTGCGGCTTGACGCATAGTAATGTATATAGGAAAACCTGATGAAAAAATAGTGTGCCTTAACATAAGTCGACTTTGAAAACTTCAATTGTATCGATTGTTCACCATGAATAAGTTTGATGAGGTAAAACCCTACCAACTCCCCCTTAACATGCGAGCAAGCATAATTTTAACTTTTACGACATGAAACCTCTTAAATAATATAAATAGGAGTGTTAAAAGCGGTTCATTGTCCCAGCAGTAAAGGTCACTATTGTCACAGACTATTAAAGAAACAATAACCCTGAATAACTTTAATCCATATTTGACAACAGACTCCATGCATTACAATTGAGGGTACTTATAAAACCATTTGTTGGGGCTCTAGTTGGATTTAACGGCTTTGTTGGAACAAAGGTGTTGTCTGCAGAATCTTTGGCCTCTTTCCTGAGATAATAACAATAGATTATGAGATTTAATACTTTGTGATAATGGGTTTTAGGGTTCCGTACCCGAAGGGTCCAAACGGAGCCCTATTGCTGTCACTCATATGTCTGTCTGTCTGTCCGTCTGTCCGTTGTCCGTTGTCTGTCACACAGGTTTTACAGCCAAACGGTTGGAGCTACAGTCTTCAAATGTTCACGGTATAAGCATTTTGTTGACCCAAAACCATATAAATTGACACTCAGTCATCAGTATTAACACTAAAAACATTGATTAGATTTGAAAGGGTCAGATAATCCTGTAATCTTTAGAGGTTCACGCAAAGTAACAACTTCATCCATTGGGCATACCCAAACAAAACATAGACAGCAACCAACGGGCAGTTGGTCACAGATAAAACACCCTTCTGGTCGAAGGATCCCCCTATATCAATAGAAGATGCGGTACTTACCTTGTTCCGCATGTCTTTGCCACACTGGATGCGTTCTGCGTCCTGCGGTCCGGTCACTCGAACGTTTCTCGCACCAAACGTTCGAATGACCGGACCGCAGGACGCAGAACGCACTCAGTGTGGCTAAGCTTTAATTTCCAGCTACTAACTGCACTGGACATTAAGCTCCATAGTAGCAACACGCTAAGCAAATTACGTAACGGCTCTCGGGATTCTGTGATACAGTTAGCGAATTTGTCGCAACCATAATTAAGGGAAGATGAAACTATTAATTGATTTCAAACTTCCTGGGTGAAAGTTGGGCGCTTCAGGTAGGCTTTAGTCACGACGCGATTAGATTTCATAACTATTTTGCAATCTAGTTGTACGGTACGATAGCGTACTGGTGTTTAATTTATGTGTTACGGAAGCTTTTTGTCGTTTAAATGTTTATACTAATATTATAAAGCTGAAGAGTTTGTTTGTTTGTTTGAACGCTCTAATCTCAGGAACTACTGGTTGGAATTGAAAAAATAACTTTTGGTGTTGATAGTCCATTTATCGAGGAAGGTTATATATAACATCACGCTACTGTTGTACACTAAAATGTTGTAGGGTAGGTAGATCGATAAGTAGGTTCATCCAATGTGGATTTATAATAGAGGAAAAAATAAAATTGGGTAGGCAGGGTAAGTGGATTGATAGGTAGACTGATAGGTAGCTGACGGCTATGAAGCCGCGGGGGAAAGCTAGTGTAATTATAAATGTCCAAGGAAGGTTGAGTTTCATGCTTAATAAAGATGCCATTTGTCCAGCCGGTAATTCAAAGGTTTTCACGTCCACTGCTGGACATAGGCGTCTCCCGAGCGTTACCTCATCGACCGATCTTGTGCTAGTTGCATCCAGCTGACTCCTTAAGTCTTCTTCTACCATAAAGGATTACGGGTTATTAGAAGAAGCACTAATGTTGCAAACCTTGTAGTGATCATGAATCTTTATCTCCGTAATGTTATTAAAATAATATCCTCCACTAAATTACGTTGCAAGCCAGTTTTTAAATACACGTTGGTATAAATGGCATTCGCATGTAC
Source organism: Anorthoa munda (assembly GCA_945859665.1). Classification (NCBI taxonomy): domain Eukaryota; kingdom Metazoa; phylum Arthropoda; class Insecta; order Lepidoptera; family Noctuidae; genus Anorthoa; species Anorthoa munda. Next base: position 4,925,478 of record OX243893.1, read on the forward strand.
CCTGTCAGATTATGTATTAAGCTGCCTGGATACATGTAAATACAATCTGTCAAGCCATAAGTGTGTCACTTAAAAGGCTCGAGGTTTTAACTCTTAAATTGGACTTATTGACTCGATTTATCTTGGATCGAAAATAAATATCGAAAGTGGGTCATTGTGATCGTTACAAAATTGTCAAATGATACAGTTATGTATCGATACAATAATTGGCTATAAATTATGGGGTGTCACAATAATAACCGGCTTTTTATATTTGTATTGCCGCAATCCTTTTAAAACTCGCGTAAATGTAGAATTTTTATTATTCTTTATTGCACACTAAAAGTTTAATTATACAGTTTTCTTATTTTACAGACTCCATATCTGAGAGAGAGGAAATAAAGGTAAAATTGGCCTTTTTAAATTAAACTTAAAATACCCGATGTTTCGATACCTGGAGGGTGTCCATAAGCTCTTAAAGCAAGGTTATTTTGTGGGTGTAAAGGACAGATGTATAGTTATCGGCACGTAACTTGGCAAGGTGTTGGCATAGATTGGGGATAATGGAATGGTGTTGGAATGGATATGGGGTCATCAAATATAAAGTTTCAAACCAAGGCAGAGTGTCTTGGCGTAGTAAATTTAGGAGACCATGGGGGGTGACCATAAGCTCTTAGAGTAAGATTATTTTAAGTGTGCGTAAGGGACAGATGTATACAAGTCATATACATCTGTCCCTTACACACACTCAAAATAACCTTACTCTAAGAGCTTATGGTCACCTGACTCCAAATATGTAATGACCATTGAATGAACAAAGAAGAGATGACGTTTTGATTCAATACAAGCATCCAAACATATGCCATCTAATCAATTTCTTTGTATCCATATTCAAAATCATCTTCAATCAATAGATTACCAATTTTCCCTACACATCCTCAATCCACTCACCCCAGCAAAAAAAACCTTCATTGAACCAGCAGTTATGTCCGTCCGTATGTCCTGCATTGTCGTAACATAGGCTCGCCCACCCGCTGCGCCTCCACCATTATGTGGTAGTTTATGTAACGCCATTATCTGCACCATAACATAAATTGAGACAAGAGGAATATTAGATTTCCAGGACATGCTGGCATGTTCTGCCGTGATTGTTTTGCTTGGTCGACGGAAGGGTTTAACGGACCATTATTATGGGATAAGTTATTAGTTTATCTTGGATATTGCTGACAATGGTGTTGCCGTAATAAACTAAAAAACAAAAATCGTCCCATGTTTAAAATTAATTTATTTACGTTACATTTCCGTCTTTTGGTCACCGACTTATATCTTATGTGTACCAAATTTCAACTCAATCGGTCCAGTTGTTTCAGAGCAAATTGGCTATGACAGACGGACAGATAGACACACAGTAACGCGAGTGATGGTATAGTGCGCGACACGTAAGTTGAACCAAAATGTATTGTCGTTTTAATGAAATTAAACAATTTAAAACGATATAAATCCCTTTTCTATGACCTTACTATTTACAATATACAAATTGTCAACGGTTACGTACAAAAAAAATTATTTATTTCGGTTGAAATCGTTTAACTTCATTAAAACGATAATACATTTTGGTTCAACTTACGTGTCGCGCACTATATAACGGTTTCGTTTTTCCTTTTGAGGTACGAACCCTAAAAAACTGTACTGGTCATTGATATCCTAAGATCAAAATCCTCACAAAAGAAAATGAAAACGGATTTCATTTTACTGCGCAATATGCATTATCACACAGACATTTCAACGCCCAAAGCCAGCTTAGAGTGTCCATTAATCCTAACTGAACCTGTCGATGCTCGAGAGACGCTAAACCATTATTCAGGCTTTCAGTCAATCTCCAAGTCTCGTTCGCCTCTTCTTCGGGCGAAAAATCTCTTAATCCCTCTTAATAAATAGGACAGTGCCCTGCTGCCAACTAAATTGTCTCTCACATAGAATAGTTGTGGCTTTATCAAACTTTGTCTCTTAGACTATTGTTAGGAGTGTGCCCGCCTACATTGTTTTCATTGAATGATAATCCTTCAATGTTTCGGTTCATGAAGAGATTATTCTGAACGGACGAACCTATGCTATATCTCTCTGAACGGATTCGTCCACAAAGCCTCAAAAATCTATTGGTTTAGCGTTTCTCTTTTGCGAGAGGTCATAGAGACCGGCTTCATAGATCTTCAGCCCATAAGACGCATGCGGATTTTGATGAGATGACAGCGATGAAAGTAGAAGTATAAACTTTCTGGCGAACACTATACTGAACGCGACACCACACACAGTAATATTTTATTCACACCACTCTGTTTTATCGAATACTAGCAATCTATTCACTTTGTTTATTTACAGAAATTTCTTACTTAATGCACCATTTTTGTTTCATTTTGACAGCTGACGCCGACCATAGATTGGCGCGCTCTGTCGTTTGTCTACGTTTTCGAAAAATGATCATTGAACCATAGATTTAGACATTTTTTGCTTCTATGCATTGAACCGTCGGGATTTTGGTCGTACATTTATTGTTGTTTTATTTATATATTTGTTTTATACGTTATACACATACATACTGTGACTCAATTTCTGTGTTTATACTATTCTGTTATTATTTATCTTATTCTATTTTATGCCTTAAATATTGTATGTTCCGTTTCCGTAAATGTGGCATCAACAGTGGGCCCTATCAGAATATCAGCGCAGCATTATTTTCTTTTTAATATAATTGCACATGCTGAGATAGGAGCCTTTTAGGTCTCGCACGGGGTTATTTATTTTTTATTAATGTTTCTGTTTTGAGGAGCTCGTGGCTAAATAATAACAGCCGCACTGGTCGATCATCAAGGTTAAGGAACACTTGACGAGGTCGGTCCGTGGATGGTTGAGAATTTCAACATAACGAGTTTCCTCCGTGCCTCGGAAATCACGTTTAGCTGTTGGTCCCGGCTGTCATTTGAAGATCTTTGACAGTCGTTATGGGTAGTCAAAAGCTTGAGATCTGGCACCAGTCTTGCCAAGGGGTGCCGTGTTACACAGTTACTGGGTTGTGGAGGTCAGATAGGCAGTCGCTCCATGTAAAACACTGGTACTGTAAAACGCTGAATCCGGTAAGACTGGAAGCCGACCCCAATGTAGTTGGGAACAGGCTAGGCAGATTGATTGATCTTTATTGTTTCTGTTTTGCTTATCTCGTGTCTACTGTGCGGGTCACAAATAAATCTTTTTTAGGGTTCCGTACCCAAAGGGTAAAAACGGGACCCTATTAGTGAGTATCTCATGAACTGTGATAGTTAGACAGTTGAAATTTTCACAGATGATGTATTCCTGTTGCCGCTATAACAACAAATACTAAAAACAGTATAAAATTAATATTTATGGGGGGCTCCCATACAACAAACGTGATATTTTTGCCGTTTTTGCTCGATATTAATAACGGTAATAGGTAGACGCTTGAAATATTCACAGAATGTTTAGTTGTATATTCTCTTTAAAAAATAATAATTATTATAAAAAAATAAAATAAATTAAGGGGGGCTCCCATACAACAAACTTGATTTTTTTTGCAGTGTTTTGCGATAATGGTACGGAACCCTTCGTGTGCGAGTCCGACTCGCACTTGGCCGATTTTTTTCTTTCTTTAACTCATAGTAGGTAGCGTCAAAAAGGTCCTGGCTCAGTCTGCGCTCATCTTAAAGCCAAAACTAATATTTGATGTAGGAAGCACGGAACGGCTACAAAAAGAAAGTCATTCAGCTGGAACGGATCTGACCGGAGTTATTACCCACATTTACTGAACGGAACTTTGCTAATTTATTGGAATTTGTAACCTGACTTTTACTGAAGTTTTTCTCGTTCGTTTGACGAGTAAAAGAATTCTAGTGGCTTGGATTTACTGTAACATTCATTTTCTGCTTTGATATGTTGGTATTCCGAGACCTTTATTGCCTAAACTTCAAGGAAATGCAAAATAATGTTACTAATCTCAATCTAGCAATATCAAAAATATAAGCAGGTACCTTTTCTAAGTTTTGTGACGACATTCGGAATTTCTCTTGCAAATACCAATCTCCGTTCCATATCCACCAACTTTCAATATGTTTGTTAATATTGACGTCAAACAGAAACTTATTTAATTGCGATATATTGCGAAAGTTATACAATAGGTGTCTTTACCTACTTGGTGTAGGTATAACGTACGACATAACATGAACTTACTAAAAAAGCTTTTTTACAAAAAAATACTACCGACTTCCAAATAAAAAAACTACGAAGTGAAAAATAACTTTGTTTTTGGAAGTTGGTGTCTTTGGTAGGTACTATTTTATGCGTTATGGACACCGACTTCCAAAAATAAAGTTATTTTTCACTTTCTAGTTTTTTATTTGGAAGTCGGTAGGTAGTATTTTTTTGTAAAAAAGCTTTTTATTTTTCACTTTTTAGTTGTACCTACCTAATAGGCAAGTTGGTTAAGGTACCTATAACGCCAGAATAGATTACCCGAATATCATGAAACTTGAACAAAACTGGTGATATGAGAGATCTGCGTACCCCTTAAGAGCGTACTAGCGTGATATTATGTTATGAAATGGTATAAACAATAAACAGACATGCGATTGCAGCAATCCCGAGAGATTTGCCGTAATTTATTGAAGAGTTCTGTTGTATATCTTCGAAGTTCTTCATCAGATCTTCACCAAATTAAAAAGGGACCAATTTCGAAACATACTTTTTCAAACAAATAAAGAATTTTCAAAAAAAGGGAGATATGCGAGAAGATACACAAAAAGAAATCAAATATAATGTCGAACATAGAACCTCCTACTTTTTGGTAAGTCGGTTAAAAAAAACCACCGCTAATATCATAACTACAATCTGTCAACTAATATCAACAGAATTAAAACTCAATCAAAAAAGTGGCATTATTTATTCAAGCACCAACCATAGACAATAGATTTTTATTCCAGCTACCTGTGGCTTGCCTTCATTAAACATTAACCTGACCTCAGCCAGGTAAATGAGGATCATTTGGAGACAATTTGAGTCCGGCGGCCATTTTGTTCAGTGCTCGAAATGGCGCGAAAGGAGCGACGTAACGGTCAGAAATGGTCGTAACATGTACTGATCACGAGTTGTTTTAGTGTTTGGGAATTAACTGTTCATTTTGTTTACTTCCTATTTCGAATGTTGGTACTTAGGAAAGGATTTTTGACCAGCAGTGGATGTATTTCGGCTTTATTATAGTCATGAATACGTAGTTTCTTCAACTACTTGACATTCTTCCGAGTCTCTCTAAAAGGAAATAGGTACCTTAAAGCTACAAAAAGTCTTATAAAAATATCTTGTGTCGAAATATGAAAATTTAGACACAAGATTGTAAAATAAAAAAATGAAAAAAGCAAAATCACATAATAACAGTTACGAAATGACTTTTGTATGGAGTTTTGATATCATTATGTAACTGTTAGAATGATACTGAACCTGTTACCTCACGAAAAAGCACGTGTTGATTGTGTGTATATAGTCTGTGGTTTTTAGTCTGAGATTTCTAATAAATTGTTGTTGGAATTTATTTGCATTTAAGTAACCTCGTTAGGTAGTGGAAAAAGAATAGTTCGTGTCTCGCATAAAATGGCTTTATTTTAACACTCGCATGTAGCTTTCAACGTTCGCTTTCGGCTCACGACGAAATTGGCTACATCGCTCGTGTTAAAATCTCGACTTTTCATCTTCGACACGAAAAGTGCTATTTTAGTTCTTCATTGAGCTCTTAAACGATCTCCTGCCAAGACAGGGTACCTACTCCTAGCTATCCTATTCAGGTACCTAATCGCAAAAAAACAGGTAACTAAATGTGAGAACAACTTAATCCCAGACGATTTGTTACTAAGTATTTACTCCATTTAGAGCAACACGTTTTGCTTCAAGCAAACAGATAAATGAATTAAAGCGTTAACGTTGTTAATTACAAACTACAGGATCTTAATTATGAAACTAATTCGCCCAAAGTATTCAGACTAGGTCGTTCTCGTTATTACTAAACAATTAGTATCTTGTCTGCTAGCGGCTAGATATTGTGTTGTAGACAGAATTTATGGCTGGAATCTATGTAAAATTTAATTGGGTTTTATATAGAATATGGCCAGTCTAAAATGACGACATTTCTCTGCTCTTCAATCATCATTTGGCCGAAAGACGTCCACTGCTGAACCAAAAGGTCCTCAAACACCTTCAAATCCGCTGGTCCTGTGCTAGAGACTCTGGCCACTGAAATTTTTTGTTGGCGCTTTCACAAGGGCGTCGCCATCCGATGGACCAGGGGAACCAAGTTGATATATGGAGGATGGGCAAAATAATGAATTTTAAATACGGTACAGTCTATGAAGCTTTAAACTGGTCGTACGAGTCTTACCCCTACGGCGATTGTTATATGAACGGTATAAAGTCCAATGGGTAACGTTCCACGAGCTCAATCAGCGGGGGTTTTAGGTAAACTTCTCGACCACTTAATTATTTAAATCTTATAAGTTTTCATTTATAAGTTTTCTGTGCACATTCATCATGGCCAGACTATTGAGTTGATTAATCCCCATAGTACTTTTTCAACGCTTTTAGTACTCTTTTAGGACATCAACAAATGGCTAGATTTGTTGGGTTGGGTTTATGTTGACTTAGGACTTTGACTTCTTTCCATTTGGCTACTTATTTTTTATCTCTAGGAGGGGGGAGGGGGGCAACTGCCCCTACCTGTCCCCTCTTGGCGACGCCCTTACCCTTTCATATTTTCATAGCGTAGGGACGCCACAACTATGGGATGGGATTCCATTCTACCACTGCATGCCTGATCCTCTTTGTTCCATCTATTCATGCAGGAATGCCTTTCATTCCATACTGACATGAAGGCCAGTGCAATTACTATCAATGAAGCCACTAAGACGGTGGACAGTATTCTGAAAGCGGAAAAAATTAAAAGGTGGGTAGTAAGGTATTTTCTTTAACAGGCAAGACTGCGTCACCTGCGTCGTATAACGAGCTCTTAGAAAAAAGTTCTCGACAAGAGGACTTCTCGATATTGGCAATATAATGCTGGCCAGGCCAGGCTATTTAGCTTTCAATAACGGTATAATTTACTTTGAACATTGTTTTAAGGACCTATAAATTTTAGAAGTCATAGATGTGCGAAGGTAAGCTTAAAATTAAAAAACCAAGACAATAAATGACTTGATGCGGCCATGACAGTTAGAATCATGACATAATCTGTCGTAAGAGTAGTCTATGCCCCGCTCTAAATGGCAAAGTCATCATCAATATACTACGCACAGACTACTTAGAGATACTACCGTATATACTACGTGAGAAAAGGGTCATCCGTCCAGTCGTCCTCGTTAGATCGGCTTATTGTCCACGTCTAGTCCTATGTGTGCAATGTGCATTCCTCTTTACACAGACCACACATCATTTATTTAAGTATACATGTATAACTTTACAGGTTACACATAGGGCGTTATACGAAGAAAACCAAAACGTAACATACAAGAATTAGGCAAAATTAAATAAATCAATATAAAGGTACAAATAAAAACTAATTTAAAATAAAAAACCGGCCAAGTGCGAGTCGGACTCGCGCACAAAGGGTTCCGTACCATTATCGTATAAAACGGCACAAAAATCACGTTTGTTGTATGGGAGCCCCACTTAAATATTAATTTTATTCTGTTTTTTGTATTTGTTGTTATAGCGGCAACAGATATACATCATCTGTGAAAATTTCAACTGTCTAGCTGTCGCGGTTCATGAGATACAGCCTGGTGACAGACAGACGGACTGCGGAGTCTCAGTAATAGGGTCCCGTTTTTACCCTTTGGGTACGGAACCCTAAAAAACACGATATAACAAAAAACATAGAAGAAAAAATACTAAAAAGAAAAAGTTATAGAAGTAAAAATGTACCTACAAAGAATACCTATACAATTATTCACTAATCAAACTTTCATCCATCTTCTTACAAAAACTTAAACATTCACGACACATCTATCCATCCATCCATCTTTTTTTTTTTTTTTTTTTTTTTTTTTATTGTAGATAGACTCGCGCTTGACCACTATCTCACCTGATGGTAAGCGATGATGTGGTCGACGGTGTAACACGCTTGCCTAGAAGTAACCTATTCACTCTTGACTTAAAGACTCCGAGGTTGTAGCTATCTGGAAACACAGACTCCGGCAGGGAATTCCACTCCTTAGCTGTACGAATAATGAAAGTATTTCCAAAACGTTTAGTGCGTATGGGTGGGATGTCCACCATGTACCGATGGCGCATCGCCGTACGTCTTGTAGTCCGATGATGAAACGGGCTAGGCGGAATTAGATCATGCAATTCCAACGCACACTCTCCGAAATGCCATCTCCCAGCAAACAAGCATCATAATTAGATCATGATTCAATCAAATCATTTGGCTTTAAAGTTCAATGCATTGCACAATTTTCTTTAACATACAATCCAATGTATAATTTAAATAAGCAGGAAACAGTATTTTATTACACGTATTGTGTTATTTGAATTAACAGATCGTTAGTCTATCTTTTACGGGCACTATATTAAGCCCTTGCCGACATTTACTACCTAACCTTTATCTGGTAAAATACGTTCCTGTCTATTGTAACGATATTTTTATGTTTTCGCATTCGTGTATGACATCTAATAGTACATTACTGCAGCGGCCAGCAAGAGAGGCATTGATGGACGTACGTGTAAATTGGGCCGAGGCACACATACGTAAAAGTCCATCAATGCCTAGTTGTGGCCAAGGCTTGTATAGTACATTTCTCAAATAATGCGCGTAAATTAAAACTAAGTAGTACCTAGAACTGATTTTATCAAATACAATTACTTTTCAAAATCCATGATGCACAACAATATTTTTTCTCGCATGAACACTTTATTCATTTGTTTTTTTTTTCAATAAACAGCTTTCTATTTGCAAGCCAGTTCGTAATTTAAATAAAACCTTTTCATAAGTTACCTCCTTGGTTGCCATGTTTCGGAGTAAAAGAGCGTTCCATTTTTAAATAACACGACATACCTATATGAGTTTACTATGTAATTTATTTGGCCGCTAGACACGACAGATATGGATTTTCATACGACTTTTGCCGGCCGCTGCTCGCATGTATTTGGCCAGTACGATAATTTAGATTTATCTCGAAGAAGGTTGTCAAAATAATGCTCAAATTTCCAAGCATGTTTGAGAACATACTATTATAAGTCGCCCAGACCTCTGGCAAGCAAGATGCAGCTGAAAGCAGTAGCATCTCGTTTACCAGAGTGGCTCAGACAAGACCAGCTTACGTCTAAATTTTTCCAGTAAAGACGATTACGCAACTTTAGCCGGTTGAACCTTGCCTTTTGGTTGATCTTGTGGCTGCATCTTCTTCCATGCATAATAAGTGTGAGATGAAATCTTCATCAACTCGATGTATCATTCAGCAGCATCTTCCCAAGTCGCCCAAGTTTCTCCCTCTTTCTGCCTGCAAATATTGGACGTACTTCTTTCATCCGATTTCCTGGCGTGATGTTTATTAAAAGCCATGTTCCACGAAATTGTAAACCAATAACAATTTAACTTTGTTTTAAACTCGAGTTAGTTTCAAACGTGTTTAATGACTACAACTCTTGAGCTGCTGTTCGATTAACACTGCAAGTTATTAATATTTGACAAGTAATTTAACTTGAAATTGTGTTCCTTAGCTCCCAAAGTCCTAACACAATTTCATGAGCTAAAACACATCACTGACTTACAGATTAAATACACACCGGAACGAGACTAGACTGGTAGGTTGCTAAACCAAACAACCCTCATAAAATCGTCGGGATTGAGGAACTCAAGAAACTCTAGAAATAGGCGTCGAGGATTGCAAACAAATCGTATAAAACCCTAACAAATTCAATCATATTAAAACTTTTAACATGCGGGTACTTGTAAACTACGCCATTACTTTGTAAAAGCACGTCTACCCTCCACCGGCTACAAACTAATCGTTGTTCTACCTTCTATAGGTATTTGTTGCTCAATCGTTTACTGAAGGGCAATTTGCATGAAATTATTGCCTGCGGTGCTGATCAACGAGAATGAGCTCCGCTTTAGTCTTTTATCCGTAAATTAACGAGGTTTTACGTACCTATTTATTTAAAAGTATGTTGTTACTAACTGTTTTCTTAAAGATAAGTAGCTTTGGCTTGTTGAGTATACAGTTTAAAGCTGTTTTGCTTAGCGATGTTAAGACAACGATGTATTTACTTTCTTGTTGAAGCTTGAATGAGGTAGTTAACTTTAACAAGATATTAGTTTGAAGTAGACATCTATAGATAGCTGTAATAATCTAGCCATAAAATTACCATTATAGGTCAATGGTGGATGGAAGATGTGGCTACCCATTGACAATTTACTCCCTAAACCGGTTGTGTGCCGTAATTACCAAAACACATCAAAAGCCTTTATGTTTCGCGTGGATCCTCGTTTTAGGCACCCAATGGGTTAATCTTCTGGAAGGACCCTTACAACTCCACCACATACTGCCTATTTTTAATTCCTTCTTAGTCCACTGAAAGGAAATTTATATCTCAAAGCATAAACGCCACAAATGGCAGTTAACATGGAGATCCAAAGGAGTTTTCAGCGTCCCAAATTCTAGGAACCTGAAGATATAAACAGTCTGGTAGAAAAATGGAAAATTCTACAAGCAGGTAATTAATTCCTGAAATCCATTAACGTGACAATAGTTATAAATATTGATTGTAAGATCTTGCTATCGCTAATAGCTACTTTCTTCGAATAAAACAATACTGACTGTTTCCTTCATGTTCATTCTTTGTTTGATTCCTCATAACCTTTACTTATGTTTGGTTGGTTCTGAAAACGCCACCATATTTCTCTCGCAGGCACGCGCGATACTACAACTTCAACAAGACTTAGGGTAGACTAAACAAGGGACATTATACAACTTTTCATTTGATTGTTTGTATTACCATTATTATTTATTGTTTGTTTGTTTGTATTATTAATTTTATACTTTACACTATTCGATCATTCTTCCATACAAACGTCGTCTGGCGATTACTCCACTGTTTGACGATGTATATACAAAATAAAAATGATTTCAATTTGTCTCATCATTATCTAGGCCTGTATGGAAACAAAAAAATAAAAAAATATTTTTTTATTTAAGATTAGTAGTTCAACAATGCAAATAATATTATATTAAAAATATACATTTTGTTGTCTGTTTATAAAATTTCGCGCGCTCGTTTTCGTCCTAAATCATCATCCATTTCGCTACAAACTTGCAAAAGTGCTAATTCGTACGCGAACTAGCTTCTTACTGCTCATCACAGCATCTATCTCTTTCGCACGTGTTGTCGGATGAGAAAGCAGGCATTTTAACCCCGCGCACAAAATAGTTCGTTCCATCGACTTGGGCAACCTTAAGCCTCATGTCGAAGATACCTGCCTGCATATTTTGTTGGGTGTTCTTGTTCTGTTCGAGCCAATAATGCTCATACAGCAAAACTACGCCTATTAAAGTACTGCACAATATAAAGTAAATCAGTTGTAACTAAAACACCGGCACACGCTAATTTGCGCGTTGACGTAACTCAACATAAGTGCGGCTCAGGTTACTAGTAGCAACCTAAAACTGTGTCCATAACACCATAATAAATATTTGGAACATAACAGTAGTTTGGTGTTAAACAACTACTACAACTACTGGGTTACTCGGCATTGACAAGTAAACCCCAACATCTATTGGTCCTTCGAGCCGGATTTGAACCAGCGACCTATGGATGTTAACAGTGGTTTGGTGTTAAACAACTTCTAAATCTACCGGGTTACTCGGCAACGACGAGAAAACCCGAACATGTTCCATGTTACGTTTTCTTCTTACATTCTGTCAGCAGTCACTCAATCAATCAATTCCTTCTCACTTACATAACCCATCTCTATCTTCCTGTCTAACGTAACTATACTCTAACTTGTTATCTATTAAACTAGACACGGATTGCCACTTCACTATCCCATAAGCCGTGTGACCACATGCAGTACAGGGCCACTCAGCATGAATCAAGCTTTCTGTACTGGCAATATTTCGTTAGCCAGCTAAATCTATTATGTCTAGAACGTCGGCGAAGATAGGCGACTATTATATACTCGGTACTTAGTTAATTTTATGTCTATGTCATTGTCCAGACTCTAGGTTTTGTCACACATCTGCTGCCGTACCTACCTATTCACTGTGTTACTGGGTTTGCCGTTCGGAAGAGCTCGTGGCTAAATAATAACAGCCACACGGGTCGATCATCAAGGTTAAGCAACGCTTGACGAGGTCGGTCCGTGGATGGGTGACCATTTCAACATACCGAGTTTCCTCCGTGCCTCGGAAAGCACGTTAACCCGTTGGTCCCGGCTGTCATTTGAAGATCTTTGACAGTCGTTACGAGTAGTCAGAAGCTTGAGATCTGACACCAGTCTTGCCAAGGGGTACCGTGTTACCCAGTTACTGGGTTGTGGAGGTCAGATAGGCAGTCGCTCCATGTAAAACACTGGTACTCAGCTGAATCCGGTTACACTAGAAGCCGACCTCAATATAGTTAAGAAAAAGCTGGGCAGACTGATTGATTGACTGGGTTTTCCGTTCTTTGTTCCAAAGGGAATTCTAAATAATTCCATTTCAGCAAAATACGTTCAACTAAAACTTTGTAAGACCTAAAACTTGGGAGATAAACATGTATTTCGCATGATAATATCTCGTCTAACTTCGTGTGACCTAGAAGTTTTACTACGACATAATAAAGCTAAAAAGTTGTGATATCTATGATCACTGAAGGGGCAAAACCAAAGCGGATGGGTCATCCGAATCGAAATAGCGACCCATATAAATACAGTTTGAGAGATAAAAGAAAGGTTTTGAATTGACCTTGCTTTAATATTACTTAGTCTTAGTCTGTATAACTCAGTAACTATACCAAAGTGTTGTAGAAGACTAAAAATAATAAAATATTCAGTAAAGCTAATGGATACTAAAAATACTGTACCACAAAGTATAATCTGCAGATGGGACTGAGTACATTAGGTTCTTTCGTGAACTGATCTGGTCAACTCTAGAATTGTTAAGAGGATTATCTGAAAACCTTTATAAAGTTAAGGACGTGTGGCATACTGATGCAACACGTCTGAAAGGTCTGGTAAGAAAAACTATATGAGCTGGCTTCTTGTCCTGAAAATCTTCACGACATCCAAGTAAACATATTTTTTTAGGGTTCCGTACCCAAAGGGTAAAAACGGGACCCTAAAACTCTGTCTCTGACTCCGTTTGTCACCAGACTGTATCTCATGTACGGTGATAGGTAGGCAGTTGAAAGTTTCACAGATGATGTATTTTTGTTGCCGCTTTAACAGCAAATACTAAAAACAGAATAAAATAAATATTTAAGTGGGGCTCCCATACAACAAATGTGATTTTCCGTTTTTTGCGATAATGGTACGGAACCCTTCGTGCGCGAGTCCGACTCGCACTTAGCCGTTTTTTTATTCTTGATCCCGCTCTTAATGATACGATGGTGCGAGTGCTATAAAGTGTTACCACTGACGATATATCATAGAATTTTAACAGAGTACACGGTATGAAGTATGCTTCAATGACTATATATCTAACTGAATATATCTAGCTACATGGTTACGTTACGTGCATAAATCAGTCTGACCGCAGCAAGCTCAGTGTAACCTCTCCGATCCTTATGGCTTGTATAAACCGCAAATACCCCGACTTCCGGCATGTAAGGTTTAGCACGCATTGCGGTTTTTAGCCGCACGGAATTTATTCGCGCGAATTTTTAACCGCGTACTGATTCATAACTAACACGCACTGCGGATAAATAACCGCGATATTTGTCTCTTTCTAATTGTTCATAGAGCTCAAAATATTCGCTAAACAATTTTTTTTGTAAACTACCCTATTTGCGGATTTTATCCGCGCGGCTAAAAACCGCAATGCGTGCGAACTGCTAAGAGGAGTGCTAAGCCTAACTATCCTAATAATCTATGGAAATATTGGTAGGTTGCTATGCTTTGCCTTTTATAGGAAACTGCCTCCGCTAGCCTGTAGCCTGAGTCGCCGCAACAACCTATATTATAACTGTAAATTTAGGAAGGCCGACTCAAGGTTGAGTGTTGTGGTTGAAACAACTTAGAAAACAGATAGATGGAAAAGGGGTCCAAAATGTATGGGACATGCGTTACCGAAATCTCTTTGAGAAAGCCATTTTGACATTCCAAAAACATACCTACAGCTGGGATTAAAAACAATCTAAAAACTGGATTGACTTGCCTAGATTCCGGACTAAGCAGTATGCATATAAAGTGATTCTCGGCCATCAACCTGATTATGCAAAGTGCGGTAATAAGCGAAATCGAAACAAGTTATGTCTTTATAGTGCTTGACTCGAACTTGTTCTTGAATATTGTGTTTCCTGGCTGGAAATGAGATATCTTATCTCCTAAAGTACAAGTTAGGATAAGAAAACATGGGTGCAATTAAAACAAGAATTTGAAATGCCCCTGACCAGAAACTTGGGCTACCTTAATGACTTCATTCAGAAGAATTTTATAAGTAATTTGCAAAAATCCTTCCTTCTACTAATAATTCGTCTTTTTTACATTTTCCTTACTATTATCAGACTAACACATTTTGTTAAGTGAGCTATATTTGGAATAACTTTGTCTAATTTTTTTTTGGACTATTCCACCGCACTATTCCCAAACCATTGCATCTCCTGAAAAGCGCCGAGGCAATGAATCTCGACGAAGTCCTGGAGAATGAATTTAACTGTTTTGGATCGCGCAACAAAATAATCAGAAAAGAATAATGAAGGTGAAAGAAAACAAAAACATAATTTCCACTTCGCTCCATATCAAGCAGGAGACTCTTTGTCTTAAGCCCGCTCTACACTCGCACGCGAATCTTGAAACTTTGCTAGTGTGGAGCACTCGCAAAGTTTCAATTCACAGTTGCATTCGCGATTTCAGAGAAAATAGGCGACAATTTGGCTGTTGCTGCTGCTGTGACGCTTAGTGCTGTAGCCTGTAGCGTACTACAATTATCTTTGTATTAAAAACAAGAAACAAATAAATAAGAGATGGAGAAAGAGAAGATGGTAGATGACAAAAATCCAGCGCAGTAGATCAGCAAGCAAGACTACTCCCGATTGCGTCTCGAGCGCTATTGCGATAAGCTGCGAGCGTAGACGCGAACCCTTTTTCGCGGGACAAAACGCGAAAGTGAAGGCGCGAAACCATCTACACTCGTGTGTGTGTAGAGCGGGCATTAGACTTGCTGTCATAATGTTACCTTGCTCGTTGCATGGCAACAGACAATTTCTTTCATTCCACGATAGATCTCACGGTATGCTATCAGTAGAATCTCTAACAAATCTGTAATCACGTCATAACCGGACATTCCGGTCGGAAGCCGGTTGCCAACATGTTTGTCTTTTTACCCGACTGCCGAAGGAGGGTAATGTGTTTATCAGTCTATGTATGTATGTATGTATGTATGTATGTATGTATGTATGTATGTATGTATGTATGTATGTTTGTTCCTATGTGGCGTTCCAGAGACCAAACGCGTTGACCGATTTTGATGATTCATACGTCAATAGATTCGTCTTAACCTTGCGAGTGTCATAGGCTACATTAAAATTGGAAAATAGAAAAATGGCGGCTTTTGGGCGCCATATTGTGGGGGGGCAATTTTATGTTTTCTTCCAAACCCATCGTGTGGGGTATCAAAATAAAGGGTTTCAAGAGGTAATTTCAAAAATATATAACACTTATATATTTAAATGTACCTAATTCGAAAAAAATGTTAACTAAAAAGTTATAAATAAAAAAGTTAATTAAAAAAATCAAAATACCCGACTGCTTAAAAAGCGAACTAAAAAGACGTAAACAAGAAGAAAATCATGCTGTGCAGTCGGAGGATACATATTCTTGAGCTGGCTGACCAAAACCAGATGTATCCTCCGACTGCACAGCATGATTTTCTTCTTGTTTACGTCTTTTTAGTTCGCTTTTTAAGCAGTCGGGTATTTTGATTTTTTTAATTAACTTTTATACTATAAATAGTTATCTATCTGTGTGTCCGTTATTCTTGTATGTACAGTCGCCTCGTCAAGATTTTCTGCTTACTGTCTTCTTCATTTGCAGTTTAACCCCTTGTATCTATTTCTGTATCCTTGTTGTCCTTGTATCTGTCTCTTTGTCTGTTGTATCTGAACGCAGATCTACGCGAGACACAATGGCTTTTTAATTGTTTCAGTTAATTACGGCATACAAGAGGTTAAGGGCCTTATAGTGACTTGGAAAATAATTACATAAGTATCCAGCTTGACCAGAGAGCCTGTTCATTTCATTTGAAGATGATTCTCGTAATCATCTTTGAGTAATATTTTCTGAAGCAGTTTTTATGTCTACCATACATATTATGTACCTTAATGTCTTGCCGTATACGTAGCTCGGTAGGATTATTACGTATCTTTTGCAAAAGCAAAACGATAGCGATTTTTGCGCAATAATTGCTCTTCAATACGGAAGTTTTAGAGGTTTTGGCGGTTTTTAGGATTCCGTACCCAAAGGGTAAAAACGGGACCCTTTTACTAAGACTCCGCGGTCCGTCTGTCTGTCACCAGGCTGTATCTCATGAACCGTGATAGCTAGACAGTTGAGATTTTCACAGATGATGTATTTCTGTTGCCGCTATAACAACAAATACTAAAAACAGAATAAAATAAATATTTAAGAGGTTTTGTTGTATGGGAGCCCCCATACAACAAAAGTGATTTTTTTGCCGTTGTTTGTGACTCGCACTTGTTTTTTTAAATAAGTGCATTTGATACACAGCGAGCGATTATCAATCGATTGTGTAGTACCTACCATACCTACACTGTAGGTATTTCGACTATTATGACAAAGCGTTTGATCGCGCGATGATTGCTGTTTCTTACGTAATAGGTACGCCTGCCGGTCTGTATTGTAGTATTTGGTATGCTGGTAGTTTAAAAAGTTAATGCCTTCAATATGTTTCATACTAAATATTAGTTTATTTGCCAGGGAATCTAATTTGTGATTCTGTTTGTATTGGGTGTTAACTAATGACAGGACTGCAGGTCAGTTTTAATCTTTACTGTTGATATAATGAATATATGAATAATATAGAGTGCAGTAGTGGCTAAGTGGTATCAGCTGCGACTCATAAGTTGTGGGTCGTGGTTTCAAACCCAGGCCGGCGCTTTACTTTGTGTAAATTATTTCATCACCACTGCTCTCAAAACGGTGAAGGACAACATCGTGAGGAAACCGGCATGTCCAAGAAACAAAAATTCGAATAAATGTGACATCCACCAACCCGCATTGGGCCCGCGTGGTGGGTTACGGCCTATTCCCTCTCACAGAGAGGAGGCCTGTGTCCCAGCAGTGGAAACATCAAAATGGCTGATGATGATGATGATGATATAATATTAGTTTTGTGTATATTGCTAATAAGGACTGATGGTAATCAATAATTCGTTCATTTCATATAATTTAACTATTTGAATAGGTACGGAGGGTTACAGGCTTCTTGGTTGATTATTCTAAATAAACCGGCCATGTGCGAGTCGGACTCGTGCACGAAGGGTTCCGTACCATTATCGCAAAAAATTGCAAAAAGTTCACGTTTGTTGTATGGGAGCCCCACTTAATTATGTATTATATTCTGTTTTTAGTAACTTGTAAACTTTGTTATAGTTCTGCCTGGTAAGTTCGAAGTTCCCACAATAAAGGCCCATATTAAAACGACTTCATTTGAGCCGCTAATTAAAATCTACATGAATGATAACGAAAAAAAAAATACAAAAAAATCAAAACTCAAGAAATTTTTAATGTGTCATGAGAAACAGTCTTTCCGAGGCGCTTTTTTGTTAATTGTTCGTTTAAAGTTGGTATAAGACGGCATTCTTGCCAATTAAGTCTATAATTGCATGACACATCGATTTTATTTATCGTTGCGTAGAATAAATAATTAAGCAGTAAGTTTACTCTCTTTGGTTTTTTAGCTATTTTCGACTGACTTTAAAAATGAGGAGGTTCTCAATTCGACTGTAATTACGTTTGTTACGCGATTACTCCGCCAATTATGATTTGGATGATATTTTTTTATTTGAATGCTGGTGCTTCTCAAATATCATGTGGTCCCATCCCATTTCAATTTGATCAAGATCTATCGAAGAGTTGTCGAAGTTATATTTAATATTGCGTATTTTCATGGTTATATGAGGTACCAAAACTAAAAAAAGAGAAAAATTAAATCTTTCTAACAAAAAGAAATAAAACCGACTGTTTTGGTACCTATTTATTTTTGTTTTTGGCACCGACTTCCGAAAAGAAAGTTATTTTTCGCTTTGTGTTGTTTTGTTTTGGCAGCCGGTTTTTTATTTTTTTATTTGTCTTCAACTTGCGTCCTGGGCTGTTAGAACCACTACAGTCTCTCTGACTAGCTTTTACAACTAAGGAGGCACCTTCTGTTATATCAGCGTACACATTTACTTGCGTTACATACATAAACTCACAACTTTCTTATTCAATTTTTTATCTTAATACTCTTTTTATTAATGTTCAGATAGATAGTCTTAATAACAGTAGGCAGGGCTGGGGAACCGTGCAACGAATGGCGTAATTCGCATTGATCACTAAGTTGGAATTGAACTATACACAATCTTGAATTGATCTCGAAGTGTATTTGATTCTTGTAAGCACTACTGATTCTTGTGGTGGACCTTCTGTCCTCATCTTCGTTGTTACATCAACCTTTTGTGCCGCCACTACGCGTGACGCAGCAATTGATTTTGCATGCAGTACACCTGCTGTGTTGACAAACGGCCTAGGGTATTGTTTTCGCTACATCACGTGTTACATAATATGTATGGGTTTGATTTCCCCTTCGTGTAAGTAGATGTCTAACGAAAGTGATTTATGGTATCCGCTTATAGATAATAGATTTATTTACATAATTTGTTTATTATAAAGTTGAGTCTGTGGCTATATTTGTAGGTTTTTATTTGTCATTAAAAAACCCATAGACACCAATACTTTTGTATTACGGTTTTTCCTTTGTTTGTTTGTAGGTAATCTGTGGCAGTCTCTACTGTTCCTAATTCAAAAGTTCTTTCACTGTGAGCTAGAATGTCTTAGCAACTTTTTGCCCGGCACCTCCAGGATTCCGACAGGCCACGAGTGTAAAACCGCGGCAAATCTGTTCCTGATATAGAAAATATTCGATAATTTTTATAAGGGAAGGTACCTTTGAGAACTTCGTAAACGAACCATTAGAGGAAATTTATGTTTTTATTATGATATTATACTAAAAGTTTCTAGTTCTAGAGACAAAATTGTACCCAATTAGGTAGGCAAAATTTCAACAACTCCATACGTAATAAAACCTAAGTTCACTAAACATAGGGTTTATTATTGGTAAAGCAATCAGCTTTATCGTAACAGTTATTGTCGGGGGACACAGGCAGTAAAGTTGTTTTGTCATAAAAGATCCGTTTACCTTCGGAAATCGGAACTATTGATCGAATCGGAACGTGTGATCGGAAGTTACGACCTTTGTAAGTTTCTTTGTAGTTATGTGCGCCTAGTACATGGAGAGACACATCAGACTAGTATTTTCCCCAGGCTTCGCTCTTGTGGCCCACAGGGACCTGATTGGATTTGTCCGGGAACAAAAGTAGTGGTGTAGGTGGGTTTCCAGTTTATTATATCTATGGTTTCCAGTCTGTAAGGAATTCTAGAGAAATGAGTATATTAGAGGAATTTTGTAAGTGGCGCCAGTGACAGGGAAACCGTTTGTCCTGGTATGGTCATGTGATGAGGAGGGATGAAACGCATGTTACTAACAGAGTAATAAAGATAAATGTGGATGGATGGAGAGGCAGGACGGCCAAAGAAGGATTGTGTGAGGAGCGATGTGAAAGAAAAGGGAGTCAGTGATGGCGTGACGGGGGACAGGACGGTATGGAAGAAGAGAACGAGTTGCGCCGACCCCAAGTGACATGGGACAAGGGCAGGAAGATGATGAAGAACTTCTAGAGATGACCTCCTAGAAACGAATAAATAAGTAATTTTAATTACCTCCTAGAGAAAAGTCGAGTCGAGTTTGTCTTTGTTTGTTATAAAGAAGTTTAGGTACATTGTATTGTCTTCTGTATAATAAACTAGCTGTTCCCCGCGGCTTCGCTCCCGTGGACCCGTTTTCGGGATCAAAAATAGCCTATGTCACTCAGGAATAATGTAGCTTTCTATTGGTGAAAGAATTTTTTAAATCGGTTTAGTAGTTTCGGAGCCTATTCGGTACAAACAAACAAACAAATCTTTTCTTTTTATAATATCAGTATAGAGTACAGATTATAAGCTTCTTAGAATTTTAATAAGTAACTTAGTGGTCTTATGTAATTATTTTACCTACGTTGATAGGCCGATAAAATGCCATGGCTGTGGTATTTGGTTTTAGTTATTTTACCTACATTAACCTACCACGTGGTGGATTACGGCTCATTCCCTCTCACAGAGAGGAGGTCTGTGTCCCAGCAGTGGAAAGTGGGAACATTAAAAAGGCTGAAGATGACCTAAATTAATAAAACTTTAACCTATTGTTTTCTTTAATAGAATTAACAAAGATTACTGTTATTACATCTTTTGTTTTAAACATTTATTCAAGTTTGGCAACAAATGCTTCACGCGCAGATTGTGTCAAAACCATAAACAAAATGAAAGCAACTGTCAATTTGTAAATAATATTAATTGCCATATTTACAAATATAAATAAACATGTGTGTTTTATTAATTTTGAACTTTCAACCGTTGTTGCGAGAAGGTGACGCAATCTTTTTGTTTTACGCAAGACCCTTCACAGATTGTATGTCAAATTGTTTATTTTAATTAAGTAATTATTAATTGCTGTGAGATTGGTTGTTGTACTGGTGTTTCTGTAAGCAATACTTGGACTTTAACGTCTTGGCAACGATTAAATACTTTTATAGCAGTGAGGTAATTATTCTGTGAAATGCAATGATATTCTAGTAAAGAGATACACTCACAAACTTTTCATTCATCTGACATTTCACTTCTGTCAAGTCGAAAGGGATGGCTTGATAAAACCAACAAGAAAAAAAGAGACAGCTAGTGTTTGTCACTTACGTGTGAATGTGAACAAACATTATTCAGACCACCAATGTATTTTTCGTTTTCTAACCTCCAAATATTAGGATAAAAATTTAAATAAATTAGTAAATTGAGCTGTTGTATGTACTATGGTATCATAATTGGCACTAACGCTTTCTAAATACACACGATGGCTTTTTTTTAATTTTGTTTATGTTTCAAAAAAGCGTATCGCTCATCGCCATGCGTGACATAGACTAAAGACTATACGTCCCAATTAGGACGTATTCGAATCTTCACAATGCGGGCGCTCATAACATATCTGTTTACTAGAATATCATTGGTGACAATGCTACCAATCAGCCTCTAAATATGACCTGAATTCGTAACTAAGGTATAAGAGAGCCAAGGAAAATTAATTGTAGTTCTATCAGCAATAAAAATTAGAAAAGAAAAAAATGTCTGGAATTGACTAGCGCTATAGAAAACTGCTACTTTTATTACAATTTATTCACCTGAGTAAATAAATTAAGTTCTTAATAACAAAATATATTAACCTGCAGTTTTTAGCGAAGACTATTTGTCTAAAGTCTCCGCCAGATAACAGTCGTTAACACCTGCTTACCAATGTATCCCAATATTTAAAAACGATACGAAAAAAATGTAAAGGCAGTGTCGCTAACACGATCAAAACAAACGTATCGCGGTAAGGGGCGTCCTTGACGCTTTCACTTGGCATGAAATTATTTTCAGTAATGAGTTAATATCTCCTAAACGCGTGGACCGATTAACATGATGTAAACGGATATAATGGTTCTACGCCTATACCTTGAGACCAAAATTATCAAAATATCACCTTACACAAAAAATACACTATTTCAAGTTACGTAACTATACTTTTTGGTACAAGTCGAAATGTCTTTTATTTTTGTGTTATCTGGCGGAGACTTTCGAGCCCATTCTTTTTGGACTTTACGACAACCATTATCGCTGCAGGAATGTCAGTTTGTCTATCTGTGACAGAGTAGATCCCACCTATTTATAAATGAGCGCAAATCTATGTTTTCAGGTTTGTCTTTGACATCAGATAATTATCTCTGGTAGACAGATACGTTAGATAAGAAAGGAAAGAAAAAAAATAAAACGACCAAGCGCTTCGACTCGCGCACGAAGAATTCCGTACCATTATCGCAAAAACGGCAAAAACATCACGTTTGTTGTATGAGTGCCCCACTAAAATATTTATTTTATTCTGTGTTTAGTATTTGTTGATAAAGCGGCAACAGAAATACAACATCTGTGAAAATTTCAACTGTCTAGCTATCACGGTTCATGAGATACAGCCTGGTGACAGACGGACGGATCGTCGAGTCTTAGTAATAGGGTCTCATTTTTACCCTTTGGGTACGGATCCCTAAAAATAACAGGTAAGTAATTAATTATAAATCATATTACTCGCGTGCCAAGCCAAGTGTCACATGCCACTTGCCTATAATCTATTAGTGTCAGTTTTTAGTATCTAAGTTATTCTTACAGTGCATGTGAATGCTAATATCAAATGTTTCTCACGATCCTGCGAACTTTGCAGTGGCACGACACTTGATGACTGAGATACAGTTGCAGAATGTGGGCTGTAGGCCTTTGAGGATACGGCGTCGAGGAAGGTCAGAAGGTCAAGGATGGAGAGGATATTATAGACAAGCAGCAGCCATTTCAGTCCATTCGTGAGACGGATAATTGTTACGATAAGTCGAATAAAAGTCGAAGAAAACAACTGGCTCCCTTATTTATAAAAACCTCTGCATTGATTCGCAATTTCTAAATTAAAGTATTCATAGATTGCCCTGGGTTCTCTAACCCACGACTCACGCAGTTCGAACCCATACAGGCGCTTTACTTTGTGTAAACTATTTCATTACTACTGCTCTAAAAACGGTGAAGGAACACATCGTGAGGAAACCGGCATGACCTAGAACCAGTTCGAAGATATTATACCGCCGAATCTGCACCGGGCCCGCGTGGTGGATTATCGCCCATTCCTTCTCTCACAGAGAGGACGCCTGTTTCCCAGCAGTGGGAACATTTAAAGGCTGATGATGATCAATCTTACCAAGAGTTCGGCATCGTGTTCATGAGGTCGGTCCGTGGATGGGTGACCATTTCAACATACCGAGTTTCCTCCGTGCCTTCGAAAGCACGTTAAGCCGTTGGACCCGGCTGTCATTTGAAGATCTTTGACAGTCGTTACGGGTAGTCAGAAGCTTGAGATCTGACACCAGTCTTGCCAAGGGGTACTGTGTTACCCAGTTACTGGGTTGCGGAGGTCAGATAGGTAGTCGCTCCATGTAAAATACTGGTACCCAGCCGAATCCGGTAAGACTGGAAGCCGACCCCAATATAGTTGGGAAAAGGCTAGGCAGATTGATTGCGGGTGTGAAACTAGTGCGCGTTTTGTTCCCTCAAGGTCGTTGGGGTTAGTCGTCGTCTTAAATGTGTAGTATTCGGGTACTAGGGCATCTTTAGGGCATTTGATTGCGCTGGAAGTTGACCACACCATTGGGAAAGGCTAGAGATGATGTGGTGAACCCCATGTTTAACCATCTCAGAAAAGATTAGTTGTGCCTGCGGCTTCCCTCCCGTCAACTGCCTACCCTACCCTAGTGCCCTCCTACATACCCTACTTACCTTCCTTCCTATTCTACCTACTTACCAATCTTTTTACTAATGTCTTTATTTCGCGGAGAATGTTAACACCGCCATTCAGAAAATGACTTCAAATGCACAACGCCATCTATCGAATATGGAGTTCAACACTATTATTTATTCTGTGGTTCAACTGTCCGAGTATCTGAATTGCGTGTGTTGTGATATTTTACTTCTTGAACAAAAACTAAGTAATATTTCGAATTACGTTCAATTTTTGTGTAAATAAAATAAAGTTATCTACATTGGTTTCGAACATTTTACGTAATGCGTGCATAACTAAACATACAAAAAATTCAAAAATGCTGGAAATGGGTTCTGTTGGTTATCCTTTAACACACACACACGCTTTTTTTTTGGAAATGTTTTCGATACAAAAACCGACTTTTGTACAGATTTATTATATTTAAGAAAATATTATTTCTATCATCTTCAATATACCCAGTTTCCTTGTAAAAGCTAATAAACTCTGTAACTAATAATTAACTTCAGCCAACCATAGCTTGGTAAACAGGTTCGATCTATGGTGACATGTATGGGAAATGTTCGTAATAATAACCTAAGGGCTACGAACTATGGCAGGGATGGCGTATCTTTATTGGAGGTCGCGATATTTTTTTGAAAAAAGTGATCATAGCGTGCCATTAAAGAATAATACATTTCTTATTCTCATATTTTATTTTTTATTCAATCTTTTGTTTCGATTTTTATGTTAAACAATTAAATACATTAATTGATATCGTCATGACATATAATATATACAATAAACTATTCAGAATCCGGCCCTTTATCTAAAAAGCAAAAAAATTAATTAAAAACTGTAACTCGACTACGGTATTTTTTACCCAGGCCTTAATAACGAATCGATTGACACCTTATTCATCAATATCTGACGAATAGTTTAGGCGCTACGGAAAAACATACGTAAAAAATACACACATAGACGGCTAAAATTATAACCCTTCCTTTTGGTTTCGCCGTAGTCGAGTTATACCCTATAACATGGTATGAGGGTGGATGTGCTGTAGGTACCTTTTTCCACTAGAGATATGCTATGCTACGTTGCTATGGATGCGTTTGATATCCACCAATCATATTTATGGGTCCATATAGCATAGCACTGGTGGAAACGGGTTCTGCTGACCTATGTTATATTGCCATCAAATGGGCACAAATCCAAACTGCTTGATGCGATGGAAATTTACACACACACACACATCATCAGCCTATTAATGTTCCCATAGTTGTGTTGTTATTTTCATGGCAATTCTAGATAAAAAAAAACCCAAATGCACTGCCCGGGCCTCGAACCCAAGGTCTCAGGAGTCACTTGAAAATCCAATACACTACTTAAAATTTTTCATGCCCGAATATTTGTTGCATCCATGTCTTAGGTTCGCCACCCCTGGACTATAGTGCAACAGGAAAACAGTGTCACTCAGCCGTGGGCTTATGTCGGTGTAAATAATATTTATACATGGCTAATGTAATCTTACTTTAATTAATAATGTAAGTGGTTATGATGGGTCGGTGAGATGAGGTTCTTAAGGCGCTGTTATACTTTGCGCTTTGGCCTGTGCTGTGCACATTGCTCGCAGAACAGATGGCCGATGAGGCAGAAAAGTTCTGGAATGACGATCGCGATCCGGAAGACGTTGCGTTGGAAGGACGATCCGCTAGTTGAGGGTCGCACGGGACCGGTCAATGTGGCGACGCTTGGGGGAGGCCTATGTCCAGCAGTGGACGTCTTTCGGCTGATATAATGATGATGAGCCTATGCTGTCCCACTGCAGGGCCTACCTCCCTTCCCTCCTTCCACTTCTCCCGGTATATTGCGATGGCGGGCCAATCTCTTAAAAAGGTATCCAGCTCATCCTGCCATCTCTTTCTGGGCCTGCCGCGTTGTCGTTGCCTGCTGTTTGGGTTCCACTGAGTGGTAGTCTTCGCCCATTGCTCCTCCGACATACGGCAGATGTGGCCAGCCCAGTTGCACTTCAATCCAGCAGCTGCTTGGCCAACGTCTGCTATTTGTGTTCTGGAACGAAGAAGTGTTTCTGATGCGGTCTGTGAGTTTGACACCCAGTATACATCGTTCTCCGAGAGCAGTGGAGACCCAGTGGCAAAGGCCTCGACTTACGTGTCGTAGGTCGTGAGTTCGAACCCAGGCATGCGCTTAATTTTGTGTAAATTATTTCATCACCACTGCCCTTAAAGCGATGACGGAAAACATCGCGAGGAAACCGGCATGTCCTAGAACCAAAAATTCGACGACATGTAACATCCAGCAACCCCCACTGGGCATGCGTGGTGGATTAAGGCCTATTACCACTCTCACAGAGAGGATGCCTGTGTCCCAGTAGTGGGAACATTATAAGGCTGATAATGATACTTCATTCCATACCTCTTTGACAGACTCCAACTGCGAACTTTTGACGATTAGTAAGCGACAATTTTTGCGCTCCATAGGTGAGGATGGGAAGGACACACAAGTCCATGAGTTTTAAAAAGTCATGCTATAATATTACAAGTGCGAAAGAAACTCTATCTGCGTGTATGTCACATTTTCACGCCTAAACTGCTCGACCAACTATGATGGATTTTGGCATAGAGACTTAACCTTCGAGAAGGACATATATTACTTTTTATCGCAGCAATACGTTCCCCTGGTCCAGTTGGCGGGCGGGTGATGCCGCTGGCAGAAGCTAGTTCTGCATAAACTAAGAACAAGCTTTACAAAGGTTTATTATTTAACTGCTGACCCGGCAAACTTGTTTCGCCATAAAAACACCAAACATTCATCTACCCTACCTACCCTAGCTAGGCTACCTACCCTACCGTACCCTACCTACCCTACCGTACCCTACCCTACCTAAGGTAAGCTACCAATTTTTTTTTCTTATTTTTTTCTTCATAAGAACCTTCTCCTAACAATAACAAACACAACAAAAAAAGAATAAGCGAAATCGGTCCAGCCGTTCACGCGTGATGCCGTGACGAAGGGAAATAGGGATTAATTTTTATATATATAGATTATTATCATATTTAGTAAAGCTATGATATCGAATTCCTTTAAAAAGGAACACTGCCAGTGTCATGGTTCAAATGGTTATCCAATTTTTCTTCAACCCGGCTTCGATAAGCAAGTAACTAATTCCTCTTTTGTGCTCAATAAAATGTTCAACAAAGCGAACTGAAGATTTTCATAATACTCGAACTTAATCCTAATTATCTAACATAATTGCACTGAAGCACTTAATCGTTTAGAATAAACAACGCTTAAACGTAGCTCTCGTTTTCAGCAGGCATTAATTAATTGTCTTACTTAAATAATTATAATCGTTTGTCGTAAAACAATATAGGATAGCAAAGCTACGAAGCTTCAACATTGAGTATGAGTCAAAGAACGGATTCACGGTTCGACTCGTTTCTGAAATGCCACAATCATCTGGGTCCGTATCATGAAGTGTTCTATCTGTTATGTTCCGATTTCCGAAAAAGGATTATGTTCGCCCTGGATGACGCCAACTCTGGCTTTGCTTCTGTAGTTATGACCTTTTTTTTGTGGGCATATCATGATACCTTCCGTCTAGGGAACTGAGGGTTATGTCGGACTCCAGTCAACTAAAACCCCACCGTTCTCTTCGATTCCAGAGAACGGGATACAAATACATTTACATGCACTCCCGAAGAATATTTATTCCATGTGGAAATTGACCCAGTGTGATCCTAGGCGTTGTTCTCCTTCTTAGCGTGCCGATAGCAAATATAGTCTCTAAATATATCTTTGGCCCAGAATTCTGCCACGGCAATACCAACACACAACACGGTGACGCAGCCTTAAGGTCTTCATATGCACAGGTGACGGGGCAGGCCGCGCAAGACGAAAGGTGGACCATGGAGTGAGGGGAGATGCCGCACTAACACTGAAGGTTGGAGCCCCACCTGTGGTGGTTGTCTTTGTCGCGGCCGACCTGCATGCGGAGTCAATTAAGAGTTTTCCAGGTCGGACATGGCAACGCTTGCCCAGGCGGGACACCTTTAGGCGTTGTTGAAGCCTAGCTATCGTGCCTTATATGGAACAATCTCGAGTGCTGATTTAATACTCAAAAGTCCATACTCTTTCAACTAGTCCTTCCTAAATGTACCTCTTGCTGTAGGTCTTACCACACGCTGCTGCCTAGTTGGAACCCACTAACACGTTAAGAAAGATAGGAGTCAATAGGTCAGCCATTGCAGCATCATACAACATTAATTGCTTCTCCATAGTTAAGAAATTAATTGTTATCTCCTTGTTTTAAGCCAGTTTTTGTCCGCCCCCTCGTCTAAACAAACGAGCATCGTATTCGATTGCTCAATGATATGCGTGTGATGAATTGTTACAAAAACTTCTTCCATATTGATCTCTTATCGGTTTTTAAGGGGCTCCATTGAGGTTAGTTGTACTAAGATGTAAAGAAGTACTTGGTAGAAATAACTACAAAGTCTTTGTTTTGTAGATTTAACCTTCGACCTTGAGGTTCGATTAGACGGTGTAAAAAATGGTACTTAATAATGCCATGTTGATTTTCTTAAAGTCGTCATAAGGAGTGTTGGCGGGAACGTGATGGCGTCTATGTTGCTTCTCTGTTTTATTTTCCTAAAATTGTGTTAAATTGAATATTAATAGTGTAAAACTGGTGGTTTTTTATTCTAATAATATAAGTGAACGTGCACGAGTGTGGGCAAGTAAAACACAGCGGTAGAACATGAGTTTGTACATGTTGTCGACAAAACTCCGTAGAAGCTTCCAATAAAGTTACCGTCATTTTATTGTGTCATAACTAGGACATTGGACTAAACTCTAAAGAACCTAGAACTTCTATTCTAAATGTGACACTGGCTAAATGCACAAACTGTGCGAAGCCAAAATCTAAGAAGTCCGTTGACGTTTCTCATTGTACATGCCGCGATAACTTTCTACGTAAGAAATTGAAAAATCTAATTTATAATCCTAATTAATTACTATGTTACCCATACAACAATGAATATCATTCGCAAGCATCAAGTTTAATTATTATTAAGTTTTTTTTATAGCTGTCAAAACGGGTCTTTTTTTTGACAATTTTAATCATTTTTATCTAGGTTAGCTTTCCCCGTGGGTTCGCTCCCGACATGTGGCCAATATCACAAGAACCATGCATTTTTGCGAGATAAAAAACAGCCTATGGCACTCGGCGATGGTCCAGCTTACTATCAGAGGTACCAAAGAGCGTAGAGAGAGGTACGAAAATTATATCATGTTTGTACCTCTTGGATTGGATTGCACAGTTCCTAGGTTCCTACTTATTCATGTTATTTTCTTGTAAACAATATATTTAGATATCTATATCCATCGCTAAATATTCATCCTCCGGGACCTGGGTCCCGTTTTTACCCTTTGGGTACGGAACCCTAAAAAGCAAAAGAGGAAGTTATATTTTTATCATGTTATTAAATGTAATACCTACTGATTTTAATCGAGTTTTTGATTACGAAGTCCTAAAAAAAAACGTCCCAACACTAGTACCTACTGATCCGTGAAATGTGGAATAAAATTTTAAATACCTAATTCATCATTACACAAACGGCACCTGCGTACCTCAGGTGCCATTAACTCAGGTGCCATTAAAACGGTTGCCCAATGTAGAACACGTCGTAGAATTTCCTAATGAAACTCAACAACAGTGCTCGCACAGACAATAAAACTAGCGCCCAAGTTTAATAAAACCGTTGTTCCCTAGACAAGAAATTACCGGATATATAAATATTCCCACCTTCATCGTTTTAATTGCTTTAAACACTTCTAAATCAAACATAACACCTCTTCAGAACAAACAGGAAAATAACACGAGTGCGTAAAAGCACGATAAATCTTAAATCCTAATTATGGATCGAAGCGATTAACGAGATTGCGTCGGGGGATCGAACCAGCGACCCACGCGGTTCGCGGTAACCGGTCGCTGTTTGTACTTACCGTGAGAAGAGAATCGTGTTAAGATCTGTTGGTAGGAGATTTTGGGGTCAGGTAAGGGTGTTCACAAGTATAATAACAGCTTGTAAAATTTTCCTACTTCATGTCTTGGGCGAAAACCAATCTTAAGGCGCCGATTCCCTTGAGTAGCTGACATTAAAATGAGAATCACGTCTAAAAGGCTAGTCGTAATTTTTTGGAAAAAATATATGTTATATTAGAACATTTTCTTAATAATTTGATCCTTGCAAATTTTGAGTTTTATTCGTATAACACAGTGTAATTAATTAGTAAAGTTATGTCTAAAACGGACAAAACCACGACAATCGCACTAAAACCGCTGGGCGTATTATAATGAAATCAACACCATTTCAAAGACAATTTATTTATCTACATTTTGATCTGAAGCATTTTTTTAAAGTCACAGATTAATAAAGAAAGTACAAAAACTACGAAATTTTGGGTCGCACGGGTGTGAAACGAGTGCGCGTTTTGTTCCCTCAATGTCGTCGACGAGATTTCCTCAAAAGATTTTTATTGAACGTTCAGTCGTGTCAATTCCTGATTTACAATTCTTATGGCAAAGGTTTTCCAATTTCCTGTTCTGGTATGATCATGTGATGAGGAGGGATGAAACGCATGTTACTAAAAGAGTTATGAATATAAATGTGGATGGATGGAGAGGGAGGGAACGGCCAAAGAACAGATGGATGGACTGTGTGAGGAGGGATATGAAAGAAAAGGGAGTCAGTAATAGCGTGACGGGGGACAGGACGGTGTGGAAGAAGCAAACGTGTTGCGCCGACCCCAAGTAACATGGGACAAGGGCAGGAAGATGATTATGGCAATGTGTTACGAAGACACCCTTTCCCAAAAACTTGAAAGTCATTAATTTGACACCAGCTTCAGCCCGCGGCTTCGCCCGCGTAAAAAGTGTTTTATCATCCCAAAGGACTAAATATCCTATGTCCTTCCTAGAGTCTCAAACTATCACCATGGCAAATTTCATCTAAATCGGTTCAGTAGATCCATTGATTACTCCCTACAATGTCACAAACTCTTTATGATATTATTATAGATGTGATGGCGATTTTGCAGCGCCATCGCAATCTAATTTAAGGCGCAGATTCGCTTGAGTAGCTGATTTTGAAATGAGAATCATCATTCGATGACATGTGACATCCACCAGCCCGCACTGGGCCCGCGTGGTGGATTTCGGCCCATTCCCTCTCACAGAGAGGAGGCCTGTGTCCCAGCAGTGGGAACATTAATAGGTTGATAATGATGATGGTGATATTATCGTTGTAAAGCCATAGCGACACAATTATTATTAACCAATTGAAAATAATATATTATTTTTTTCATTTATATTCTTCTCGGCAAACCCTTTCATTTGATACCCATATCATGGCAGTGTACAAAAAATAACTAGTCCACCATCTTGGGCCGTCCGCCATATTGGATTTAGAATGACGTCACTTATGTAACCATGCATTCTCATCCCAACTAAACGTATATGTTATCTGCTTTAAAATTCAGTTGCAAGATTTGACCCGAACACACATACATACATTGCAAGTTAATTAAAAGCTTGTAAAAAAAGAGGAAATCATGGAAAAATATCAGAAAATACAATATATTTAATAGTAAGATCTCAAATTCCAAAACACGTCGAGTTACCTTTATATTACCAAAGTGAGTGACATTCCATTTGACTGTTCCTCCCGGGAATTCTAGCAAGACAATACTTTCAGCGATGTTCGGCTTTTGTGGTAAGCTTTATTATTTTCTTGGTAAATAAATCTTATTTTTTCTGGTATATTAACCTAGCTAGAGGTCAATGTCTTTCGAGAGCAAGAGCGATATGAAATGAAACCTTCGTAATATTAACTAAGTAGATAAGTAAACTTATAGTTAAAAGAAAAACCTTTTTAAAATTCAGTAGGAAAATTATCAATAAATCCTTTTTTAGGGTTCCGTATCCAAAGGGTACCCTATTACTAAGACTCCGCGATCCGTCTGTCTGTCTGTACGTCTGTCACCATGCTGTATCTCATGAACCGTGATAGCTAGACAGTTGAAATTTTCACAGATGATGTATTTCTATTGCCGCTATAACAACAAATACTAAAAACAGAATAAAATAAATATTTAAGTGGGGCTGCCATACAATAATCGTGATTTTTATGCCGTTTTTTGCGATAATGGTAAGGAACCCTACGTGCGCGAGTCCGACTCGCACTTGGCCGGCTTTTTTACTACATTTAGAGGTGGATCTTTTTTTTAAATTTAAATGGGACCAACTTTGAGGAAACAAACAATAATTTATGAAACCGGACCATTCTATAAAAAGTTATGCGTGCTTAAAAATATACATGTCTATTTGAAAAACTTCTAATTTTTTTTAAAAGTCATTAAACCAAAACCCGACTTTATAAAACTTGCTTGCAAAGAAAAATTAAAAGGAAGATTTTTAAGCGGTATTTAATAAACTGGTCTCCACGCAATGGGTTCTTGAAGACGGAAGGCGTCTTCGAGACCGGTCCAGGAAGAAATTACAATATGACTTGTACGCGTGCCATGAAGTCCGGCTCGGAGAAAGAGTACCTGGAAAGACAGTGCAGAAGGCCATGCACAGCAACGGCTTGTCAAAAAAAATATTTTTTTTGCTACATATAATGTTCCAAGTAACATAAGACAAGAACAGGCAGATCATTATGTTGTCTAATAATCTTGCTTCGAAAAGAGTTGGATAAAAGCCCATTTAAAGTTCTCTTTCAATTTTCACTGTCTCCACCATATGTTTACTTTCAGGAATTAATCGTTGGTGGCGCCGCATGGGGAGGAGGAGTGTCGGTATAGCGTTGGCCGCTCTCCCTATCCCCTGCGGCGAAAAGTGGTAGGTGGCGGGGTCAATGTCCTGACCCGTCATAGGGGGACCAAGAGTGCCTTACACGGGGTCGTCTGGCGCCCATGTTCTGGTTTGGTCCCTGGGGTAGTCACGGCGTATAATGTGTTCTGGTGTGGCGATTATGGGGGTTACTCCCCAGTGGAGGGTCCGGTGACGGACAGCCGCTGGGGGGTTCGGGGTGATTGCTAACGCGCGCCCGTGTTCCGTCCATAAGCGCGCAGGACACCGTGGAGTTTTAGTGTATTGGAGTCCCACGTAACTGCGCTATCTCCCCGTGGTAGAGCAGTATACATAGGGACAAGATGAAAAAAAAAAACATATCGTTCATTTTCATTTCAGCTGAAAGACATCAAAGGCCAAAAGGGGGACATAGGCATCCCCCAGGCGTCGCCACATTGACCGATCCCGACTCGCATCCAGCGGATGCCCGCAACCTTATCTAGATCATCGGTCCACCTAGTGGGAGGCCTTCCAACGCACTTGAGGACTTACCCTTATTTAATTAAACACTGTATATTATTTAATCAATTTACAGCTCCAGTTGTATTATTGTCACTGCTACCGAGCTTTTCCTATGAATAATTTAGTGCAGTATTCGTGTGAAATAATTAGCTTAACGTTCCTCGTAATAGAATTCTATATTAATGAACGGCTCTTGTTGCGTGAATATGGTGGAAACGTGCTACGGAGTTGTTTATGAGCTTGTGAGGGGTGGAATTATATAATTAATAAACATACGTATAGGTAATTGAAAGCAATCCAAAGTAATATTATTAAATACGAAAAACTCTGTCAAATTAGGATGCAACTTGGTACACGTGTAGATCGTTTCCTGGATTCGGACAGAGGATACTTTTTATCCTGGGATTATGTTCCCTTGGTATAATTGCCGACATTCACGCAGGCAAAGCCAGTGGCAGAAGGTAGTAAAGGATATGACGTAAACAGAATGAAATACATTGTATTGAATTGAAAGAAAAGCGGCGATTCCGGCCCTTTCAAATCCCCTCAACGACATTAGACCTTAATAAAAACCTCCTCTTAATCAAATGATAAAAAAAACCCCAGACACAAGATCCTGTAAAAAGTAAAAAATAAGCCTCGTACTCGCGTCGGGGAACCACCAACGATTACAGCAGTTTATTTTATTTACTTAGCGGTTCCCCGACGCGAAATTTTCTGTCGGGGGTATTTTCAATTTTATTTTCATGCTTTTTAAACTACGTTTAATATACATAGTAGTAAACACGGTTCAATCGACAATCTATCAAAACACGTAATTGGGTTGTTGAATTTAAAAAAAAATACGATTTTTAAAATTTATTTTGAAACTTTACATATCATAAATTATATTGTCGTTGCAAAAATCTCTTAAATATTTTTTTTCAATTTATTATAAGCAATTGAAAATCGATAAAATTTTAAAAAGAACCACCTGTCTACGAACGGGCCATGATTGGTCGCCATGTTGGTGACGTCATAACGTTCAAGGAATTTCACCATAGTACAGTGTCAAGTAAATTGACTAAAAATATCCGAAAATTTGTGCAAAAATATTATTTATAACAGCAAATTTTATTTAGACATGTGTGATAAAGGATTCATAAAGGCAAATTTCGAAAAGATATCCATCTGATGGACGATTTGGAAAAATTGAGCATAAGTAAATTAGTCGTAATGAATATTACGTGATAGTGGACCGCGACCGGTGTTTGTCATTGTTGTTCATTGTACACATTACATTTAGAAACATAATTGTCATAATGTAATTGTTGTTACATATGGGTAGGTGATATTCGTGTAAAATAAAAAGCTAACAAACACGATTGGCGCGCAACTTCGACTTTAGATATCAAAAAACTTCATAATAAAACTTCATATAACATTCACTAAATATTATACAACCCGAAATCTGTGGAGCCTTTATTTTTATTTATTTTTTGCATAACATCCTTAAAATTTTCGGTATTTTTAATTATTTGTATATCCCTTTATAATATTAAACACAAATATCTATATAATATAATTAAAAACACTAAAAAACTTTGTAGAACAAAAACGTGAAAATATTAATTCGGTACATTTTCAAATATCTCTTAAATGCGTCGACCGATTTTCACAATTCAAACAGAAATATTAGTTTTACGCCTATATCCGTCATTTAAAATTAAAATAATGAATATATCTCAATAAGCAAAAAATCATGTTTTCAAGTTACGTAATTATACAAAAATGTCAACTTTGCTCGAAAGTTCCCTTAAAAATTTACTTTTCTCAATCTTTAATGATCAAATTAAGAAATTAATCAGAATCTAATACTAAATTAGAACAAGATAACAACATAATTAACATATTCTAATTGGAATCTAGTTAGACATAGAACATTTCTCAAAACTTTAGTAGTTTGCTAGGTTGGGTATTGCGCGAATCACATAATAATGGGGAGTTATTTTTAATATTCGTACATAACGATGCGAAGCAAGCACGATTACTTTTAAGGTTCGATATTTATGATCAATGTATTCGATATTCATCAATATATTGACGATAATAACAAGATGGAATTGGTTATAAGTCAAAACACTGTATAAGCTATGTGCCACAATGAGTAGAATTGAACGTTGTGACGTCACACGGGCTCGGCTTTGTTCGGAAAACTGTCGGGGTGTTTTCGGTACTGGATTCAAAAAAATATTTTCGATTGGATTTTACTTTGTAATTACAATGAAAAAAAAAAAACTAAAAATAGTTTTGTATGAAAACTTATATATGATCTTTCCATTTTTTACAAAAAAAAAGTTGGTTCAACAAACCAATTATGACATCGCCAAAAACCCAGATTCAAAGAGTAAAATGCGGGTAACTTTTGAACGGCTGAACTGATTTTAATCAAACATAGCTAAGAACACTCTCGACAAAGTCACCTTTCAAACAAAAGAAAAAGGTCTGTGTATATTTTCGTCTTCAACTTTGAAAGGTTATTGGAGCCGTTGACAGGCTCCAACATTTTAATTTTTGATAAGCTAGCAAACCGAAAAAGAGCAATGACTAAACGAGCAAAATCTGCCTACGCGTGTAAAAAATCACACATAACAAAATTCTAAAAATAAGCAGCATCCTTATTATTCTGTAAAGCCGTATTCACTAAAACTAGGACATCTTTCAGTCTAGTTGTAAAGCGAAGTAAACGCGCAAGCTGCTTTGTAAACACGTCTTCGCGCGGCAATTGTCTGAATAGAAATGACCACTTTTGCGTAAGAATTGTGAGGCTGAATGAGAAACTCTTTTGCTTTCACGAGATTTTATTTAAGAAGTAAAAAACAACCAGTGTTTTCTGGTAAAAACATTTCTGTTACAAATTTATGTTACCGCAGACAGGCACGACAAAACGCCACAAAACGACAACGATTTTTCGCTGAAATAATGCTTTTCCAGACCGAGATTGCCAGATTTCGGCCCCGGGGCGGTCAAAATCACCGAACACAAGCCATCGGTGCGGGCGATATTGTCATTTGTCATGCACAAGTGTGTGCAAAAATACAGGTGAACTCTCTGAAATAAGTCCCAGACTTAGAGACGTAAACTTAATATCAGGTACGAGGTCTAATGGCAAAGAGTATTATGAAAATGCGTTGTCGCATTGTTGCCTCACGCCTGTCTCTGGGAACCTTTACAATGTAAATTAATTTGGTATTGATAACTAAAAGTACCAAGCATGTTTTTAATCGAAATGTTTATAAAATTTAAAAATACTTCTGTTGTAGTATGCCAATTTGTTTAACGTTTGAACGAAAATCAATGTTACTGAATATAGTTGCGAAGTTCAATTTGATATTGTTGACAAGTGATGTCCGACAAAACAGAACATAACAATAATATGTTTCTGTTTGTTATTGGTATTTGTTTATTGAAAAATAAACCTTATTGTATACCTGTTTACATTCCATCCAACACGATTTGTTTACAAATATTTTTCTTTTTCATACAAACTGCGGGATTAAAGTGGAATTGGGCTGGCTATATCTTTTTTTATGTACTTTATTTTTATAAAATGTTGCCCAATCCACACAAGGATTTTTTCCTGTATCGTGGGTATGTTCACAAATACACTAAGTCACATACACCAACCATCTGTCTAGCTCATACATATATTTGTTCCGTACGGGAATTGAACCCGTAGTAATGTTCAAAACAACCACTCAGTGTTACCAATATAACAGAAAACGACTACGCGACAGGTCCCGGTAGATGTAGCGGGATGAGCTCTTAAGACGACGACAGTCGCCAACGACCTTGAAGGAACAAAACGCACACTCGTTTCACACCCGCGCGACCTAAATTCAGTAGCTTTTTGTACTATCCGTATTATACTATGACTACTTCTAATAAAACGTATATTTAAATAGGGATGTTGCCTTTGTACAAAAATGATAATTATATTTAGTCCGTCAGTGAGATTATTAAATAATATTGGACACGTATTTTTTCTGTACTAAATCAATAAAAATTGAAAGTTCAAAGTTCAGGAGTGGGGGCTTGTGACGTCACTAAGGCAGTATAATCTTATTAAGTGTACTAGCGGCGTGACGTCACACGATATTTCGGCGCATTATATCGTAGTCACTTTATGTTTACGTGTCAAAAATAAATACGTGCCCAATATTTTTTATTAATCTACCTGACGGATAAAAACAAATTTTCACTAAAATACCCTATTGTCTTTCGAAATGGTGAAATTTCCATTTTCCACGCCCGGTTTTGTTGCAATTATTGTTTTTTTGTTCATGTTAGACATAACTTTACAAATGAATTACACTATGTTGTACGAATAAAACTCAAAATGTTCATAGATCAAATTATAAAGAAAATGGTCTTATGTAATGTTGCCAAAAAATTACGACTAGCTGTTTAGACGTGATTCTCATATTAAAAATTAGCTACTGAGGGTTATCAGCGCCTTAACAGTAGAGGGAGGGAATGTAGCTTCACTCAGGAGAGGGACAATACAGACTTATAAGTTATAATAATAAAAACATTTGTTATGTAACTATCAAGATTGGCTGGATCAAAAGATACTCAGACTTAGAAATAATCAGAAAGTTCCTATGAATTTATAGATATTAGAGATTGAAGATAACACCCAATATCAAATTACATAGTTTAAAATCCAATCCTAATTTAAACTGTCAAACATAATCTGATGATATGACAGCAAACTATCAAGATTATCAGCTCCATTTAAAAGACCAGCTTAACTTGACATGCCAGTGTGGCGCTAGTTGTAAAAGCTGTCGTCAAAGTGTCAGTTATAACTTTTAGTATCAATTTTCACCGCGTTCCATTCTAAACTGGTTTTAATCTAATTGAAGTATTCGGCTTTTAATTAAGTGTCGGCTGACAGCTTAATTTGTTAGACAAAAGGTTACATAAATTTGGTAGTTATGAAGGCAATCGGTAAAGTAAACTGTACTTAATTATATTTTGAGAAGCTCATAGCTAAATAATAAAAGCTTCGAGGTTAAAACTCTCTTGTACCAAAAAGGATAATTACGTAACTTGAAAACATGATTTTTTGTTTATGGAGATATTTTGATAATTATGGTCTCAAACGAAAGATATAGGCGTAGAACCATTTTATCCGTTTCAATCATGTAAATCGGTCCACGCGTTTAGGAGATATTAACTCATTACTGAAAATAATTCAATAAAAAGTGTAAGCGTCGATAACGCCCCTTATTTTTTTGTTATTAAGCAGAGCCTTTAGGTATGCTCAGCGCGTTTGTTATCTATTTTTACCCGACTGCGCGACGCAAAGGAAATTAACGTGTTTATCAGTCTATGTATGTATGTTTGTTCCTATGTGCATTTCTGTACTCCGTCTTCTTTGCCCGCCTCCGGGCTCCCACCTCCTTTGTCGATGTCCGGGTGCACTGGGTCATCTCCACAACTCCAGGGACCATGCAGCGTGAACGATAGAATCCCCTGTTATGGCGGCTCCTGCGACACCGGGTCAACGAGAGAGTCTGCCTCCCTGACCCGCTCGCTTGGGCTAACCTTGAAGATCGAGGCGTGCGGATATTGTCATCTACCCAGAAGCTCCTCTAGCAATATCATCAATACTAATTTTATAGTTGACGAAACATAAGTGCAATCTGTAATATCGTAAAATTAGTTACGCATAGTGTTTTTACCGCTCATCTTATGCCACATGGCAGTAACAGAAACCCGCGGCAAATTGTAAATTACCGTGGCGGTTAACCAACATTGTTAACTTCACTGTAATGCTAGTCATTTCGCGCAGTTAAATACACCCGGACTGTAAAGTAAAGAAGCAGAAGGCTCACTTGGTCACTAAATCTGGTAGTGTCTTCAACTTATAAGAACTTCTTATGAAAGCACAAACAATTTTACTGCTAAATCTCCGTGTGAATGACTTTGAATTGAAGTTTCCGTTGTCCAGAAAGGGTTATTATTCATTAAGTTTTCATATAAAAACTTTTTAACCGACTTCAAAAAATGAGGAGGTTCTCAATACGTTGGAATCTTGTTGAATGTTATCGTTCGCATATGCAGTCGAATGTAGAACCTCCTTTTTGGAAAGTCGGTTAAAAAGATATGAGATCACAGGACAGTCTGTTTTCCATATTATTTAATCAGGGCCTGGTTCTGGTGACTGTATCGTATCTAGGTATGTAGAAGAGTCAGGTTCCTAACGGAAATAACAGTACAAGTTTTAAACTGTTACGGTCACTAACATTAGAAGCGGGATATTTACCATGTTTACTGTTTGTTGCGAGTTTCCGATATTGACCGATTTGTCTCCTCATAAACACCCACCCGCAATAACTTCAGTTTATCCGTGATCATTGCGCTTGCAACAGCACCGAAATATCGGAAACTCGCAACAAACAGTAAACATGTTAAATATCCCGCTTCTAATGCGAAATAACAGTGTTTCTCCTTAGTAGAATTTAATTAAGATTTTTTTTACCTGAAGAAGCAGAACTTTCTTTGACGGGACTATTGTGCAATTTGGCCCCTTCGTTTGTGGATTCAGGCCATTTTTGTTTTAAGTGTACCTTCTGAAGTTATTATCTACATTGTGGTAATGTTTTGAGGTGCCGACTTAATTGGATTTTAGAGTCCCGTACACCTAATTAACCTACTTAGTCTGGTACGGAAGGTACGATGTGTGAATCTGAAAGTACTAAGGTTTCTAACTACGCATTTCTTTCTTTTAATGTTCATCATCATCATCAGCTTTTTTACCCGACTACCGAAGGAGGGTAATGTGTTTATAAGTCTATGTATGTATTTATGTATGTATATTTGTTCCTATGTGGCGGTCTAGAGATCAAACGCGTTGGCTGCCTGTCCGTCTGGCACTAGTCTGTATCTCATGCTGCATTTCACGCCGTGATAGCTAGACAGTTTAAATTTTCACAGATGATGTATTACTGTTGCCGCTATAAAAAAAATACAGAATAAAATAAATATTTAAGTGAGTCTCCCATACAACAATCATGATTTTTATGGCATTTTTTGCGATAATGGTACGGAACCCTTCGTGCTCGAATCCGACTCGCACTTGGCCGGTTTTTTTTTGGCACGCGATGTACATACAATCGCGTCATCTAAACTCCATTTGAAATAACATTAGACACGTTTCCAAATCTTTTTACAGTCAGTTTTTATCCTGGCCAAATGATCCCTCGGGATAATTCTCGACATTTACGCGGGCGAAGCCGATGGCAGAAGTTGGTATAGAAATAAACATTTATATGCAGGCACAGACAGCCTGCTGAATACAAAGTTAGGTAAGATGCAAAGGAGCCAAGTCTCAGACGTTCTCATAAAACATTCCTCAACCGTGATAGGCCGTAAAATTGATAATTACTACCTACATAGTAACCTACAGATTACGTCGACTGACCGAACAGTTAGTGTGTAAACGTTTAGCTTTAACTAGCTTCTATTAACCATAAGTGAGGGGTAAATGCCATGATTAATTGGTCATCATCATCATTTGAACCAAAAGATGTCCACTGCTGGACTTAGGCTTCTCCACAGTCATAAATCTAACTATACTCCATTTGCGATAACATTAGACGTTTAAATTGGTCCATTTTACAGCCCGTTCAACCGATTTTAACTTCTACTGCGTTGATGATACGAGAAATGGTAGCTGTAGTAAACAGTTGGTTTTGGTAACAGGTTTATGCTTTACATGCCATCCTTATGGTTACGGGATAGAACTCAAATTCGGTTGAACGGACTGTAAAAAAGGGTTGTAGAAATTTCGAATGTTATTTCAAATGAAATATAGGGACCTAAGTCGAATAGATTGAATAGGTGACTTCTAGGCAAACGTGCTTCACCGTCGACCACGTCATCGCTTGCCATCAGGTGAGATAGTGGTCAAGCGCGAGACCAACAAAAAAAAACTACAATAATCAATCTGCCTAGCCTTTTTCCCAATTATGTTGGGGTCGGCTTCCAATCTTAACGGATTCAGCTTAGTACCAGTGTTTTACATGGAGCGACTGCCTATCTGACCTCCACAACCCAGTAACTGGGTAACACGGTACCCCTTGGCAAGACTGGTGTCAGATCTCAAGCTTCTGACTACAGTAACGACTGTCAAAGATCTTCAAATGACAGCCGGGACCAACGGCTTAACGTGCTTTCCGAGGCACGGAAGAAACTCGCTATGTTGAAATGGTCACCCATCCACGGACCGACCTCGTCAAGCGTTGCTTAACCTTGAAAATCGACCCATGCGGCTGTTATTATTTAGCCACGAGCTCCTCCTACAAATAAAAAAAATCTACAATAATAAAACAATAAAGTAAAATCGGCCAAGATCAAGACCGATTTATTATCATCTCTTGGTTCTAATATCTAAATCGATATAGAACATAAACTAAGAATCTCCATTTTACCGCAAAAACAGATTATTATTTTCTCGTATAAGTAAAATGTTTTATTTCTAGCCGTATTAGGACATAACACTACCTACATCAGCTTTATCACTTACTTTTATCGATTACCATAAATTTTACTTAAAATCCTCATAAATTCCAGTGCGTAGGTCGATAGACACAAAGTTCAAGTGCGTAGGAGTGGACAAAGAAGTCGCTCTAAAACATTGCAAATAAAGTAAGGTTAGAGGCCTTCGGGACAAAGTGTATAGGCTTTGCACAGACGAGTAATTTTATCGGTTATCGGTAATTTTACGAACTTATTTCTGACTTTGACTACTGAAAGACGGATAGTTACTCCCGTATGTGTTTTTTTTTTTTATTATTGATAGGCTCGCGCTTGACCACTATCTCACCTGATGGTAAGTGATGATGTGGTCGACGATGTAGCACGCTTACCTGGAAGAAACCTATTCACTTTTAACTTAAAGACTCCCAGGTTGTAGCTATCAGGAAATACAGACTCCGGCAGGGAATTCCACTCCTTAGCTGTATGTATGGGTGGAATGTCCACCATGTACCGATGACGTATCGCCGTACGTCTTGTAGTCCGATGATGGAACGGGCTAGGAGGAATTAGTTCATGCAATTCCATCGCACACTCCCCGAAATGTAACCGATAAAAAACCGACAGACTGGCAACTTGGCGCCGATGTTCAAGGCTCTGGAGCCTAGACTCGACCAGTATCTCATAGCCGATGAGCCTTTTGGGCCGTTTTTCGATCGACTGTAGTGCATCCAGCTGGTACTTGGCAGATCCGTCCCAGAGATGAGAGCGGTACTCCATGCATAACCGAACTTGCGCTTGGTACAAGTTGAACAACTGTTCTGGCGTGAAGTACCGTCTCACCTTCGCAAGAATCCCCAACTTTTTGGCAGCCAGTTGAGCTTTTGCCTCAATGAATGGATTGAGGGTACCAGTAAGGACGAGATAAGAGCTATGCATGTAAAAGCTATGCAAGGAATATGCATGAAAAAAATGTGTGTTATTTGACCAGTTCATGCGAGAAAAAAATAAAAGAAAGAAATAATATTTATTTGTGACCCGCACAGGAGACACGAGATAAGCAAACACACAAAAAGAAAGAACTATCTATCTACCTTTCAACGAGCAATTCTTGTATATATCAAATTCAAATTCATTTTTTTTTTCATTCTTTGTTTTAAATACGAGGCTTTTGGCTAATTTGTAACTTTAGTGAATGCCACTCTTTATTTTGTATTGTGCGTTTAGTTTGTGCAGAATAAACAATTTTTCTTTCTTTTCTTTTTTTTTATTTATTTATTTAACGTGCACAGTTCTAAAACATGATGACAATAGACAGTGTGGTAAGAAATTAACACTAACAATGACCATAACAATTTAGAAACAGGTCCCAAACTAAATGTATAGGTATAAATAATCTAAATCTCGG
Organism: Anorthoa munda; assembly: GCA_945859665.1. Taxonomy (NCBI): domain Eukaryota; kingdom Metazoa; phylum Arthropoda; class Insecta; order Lepidoptera; family Noctuidae; genus Anorthoa; species Anorthoa munda. The sequence continues at coordinate 4,968,727 of OX243893.1, forward strand.
AAACGACTCCAACGATTTTCATGAAATTTAGTATGCAGGGTATTTCGGGGGCGATAACTCGATCTAGCTAGGTTTCATTTTTAGAAAACGTCGTTTTCTCTATTTTCACCCGAGCAGAGCTCGGTCGCCCAGGTACTTAAAAATAAATAAAAGGAAATTGCTCTTTGTAGTTTTTGACGTTTAAGAAGCGCTGATTCTAAGCCTAATTTGAACAAATGACTTCAATTTTGATAGGCAACTGTTTCTCTGGCTTTAAAATAACACAAACATTACTTGCAAGATTATATTGTCTACAAATACATTACGGCCTTTTTCTCTCATCAGACCTAAACCAAAGCTAATAATAATCAAAGCTCAGTGCCTTATTTTTACAGGCCATTCGCAGTCCTGAATGCGAGTCTCCCCCTCGTTTAGCAACAGGTCTAAAAGATCCTCTCACAGATAAGACGGCTCTAACTATGTGCTTCATATTGTCGCTGTTACAATAGACTTTTGGGAGCCATCATTTTTTTTGTGTTTTAAGTGTTTTGTGTGAGTTGGAGAGATGGAATGGTGTGGTGGATGGCAAGGATTTTTATGTCTTCTTTTGTGGGGAAAATGATTTTCTTAATTGAGATAATATTGTTTTTAGATAGTAATCTTTATTTATTTAGGTCATCCAACAATTGATTACAGAAAACATTTAAAATTATACTTGCATAATAATACATTTATAAGTGCAACAATTATTTACAGGTTAACACAACATGCACCTTATGGTTAAACATACAAATTTTTTTTGGTAGTTTACAATAATAACAACAAAATAATTATATTACAATTAATCAGAGACATATTTATAAAATTAATAAATTGAAAAACATAAAAATATTAAATTAATAAATTAAATAATATTCATAAAAAAACTCATCAATAATTTCAAATACACTTGTATACATCTGTCCCTTACGCGCACTCAAAATCATCTGGCCCTTACTCAAAAAGCTTATGGTCACCTCCCTGATCCGATTACTGATTTCACTGATTCAATACAAAGCTACAGATAATATAATACTAGCATCAATTGCTAACCCGGCAAGAAGCACGGTTAATGTTGCCGCGTAGGTACTTTAGGTCTAGGTTTTTTGGGTAAACCTCAAGTCTACGCCTAAAACGTAAGAATGTACAGAAATTGCTCATTTTAGTCCCGGAAATCAAACTACAACACGGCTCAGTCATTGAACACGTAATAAAATTAAAAATAATATTCACATTTCGGACACGCTCCTTAACTTGTATACATCGCACGCAAATGTCAATCTACCCCACGTAATCACTAGCGAGGTTTCCGACTCATCACGACATACAACGAGTTGTTCAAATGTTACTTCCTTCACCAATTAGCGAATACCGACCGGTAGAGAACGGATAGTAAGGTATAATATCGGCTTACTTAATTCCTGACCCGTCTTAAGCTTATTTTACTACAGACATTCTAATATTGCTATTGCAATTAGGTCTAATTTTGCTTAAATATATATTTCCAAAGTAACAAACTAGTTTTCAATTTTATAAGGCAGTGATAATTATATTTTTTCATCTCGGTGTCATCTAAATGACATGACATGTTATGGGAGATGTTTTTTTCTGGTCTTTTCTATGAGCAAACATTGAAAACATTTTCTTTTTTAATTTTCTACTGTAATGAACACAATGGTTAAACTCAAAACTGCACGACCCTATGCCCGTAATGATACAGTTTCTACTCCTAAGTGCACCAAAACAAGGAAACTTTAACATTTTGAAGTTTGCCAACGAATATCGGCTGCATGGGTCATGAATCAACTAGTCCGACTGTATATACGTTTACCGGCCGGTAACTAGAACCGAGAACCGATAGTAACCCGTACTTCGTGTTGTTCAAAGTCGTGATTTTAATTCCGCGCGCTCAGTAAAAATAAGTACAGAATACTACGGAACCGTTCGATAGTATAGTAAGTTCGTGACTGTCTGCCTTTATATTTTATACCGGCTCCGGATTGATGAGCTGAGGTCTGACATTTCTAAAGACGAGAAAATGCTGCTATTTCGCTATTTTACGAAATACGGCACTGAATTTTCTCGTGCGGCTTTTGCGACCCCATCTTTGAACGTTCGTTACTTGATGAACCAACTATCTTAAGATAATATTCTTGTATAGTATTCGTCCCTGGTAAGCTATTTCTTGTTGAATTAGTGTTAGCAACAGAAATTGTTGATTGCTTACAATAAATAACATGGTAGTCTTACAGTTCCACTGGCTTTTCTATTAGCGACGAATTAAGAAGAAAACTATATCCAATATTAATTTTTAATACCGGTTTTTGGAATAATTTAATTAATGCGTAACCGTTCCACATTTTTTTTCAGTAATTGGTTTTAATAACCCAAAATATTCTTAGCATGCAAATGGATTGAGACTGCAATACTTAAATTATGTTTCTATCTGTTATTCAAAGCTCAAATGCAAGATCACAAACAACGCCATGCACGTATTGTATGACTTCTAGTTTGTTATTCCTTTGAATTCATCTTCATTATTCATATCTACTGAAGCAAAATTCAAGGTTCTTTTAATCTGTCACACTGCATTTCATACCTAGAAATTCCTTTGACATTAGAACCTGGAAACATTATTTTCGTATTACAAAAAAAAATCCGTTGCATCACAATTAGATGCTACCCGGTGACATTCCATTCCTTTTTCGAAAAAAATCCGTTGCATTTCAAATAGCTGGCCACATTTCCCGACGTTTCCCGGAAAAAGCTGAATAAATATAGGTCCTTACATGAAACTGGAGTTTTTTTTTGAACAGGTCACTTTGAACTGTGAAAACCAGTGTTATACTTGGAAGCATAAGTTCAAATAAAATTTAAGTAAGGCATGTTCTTCCTTTAAAAAAAAAAAGGTTATTCTTTTGTATTTCAGGGTTTTGTTTTTCTTTAAAATCGCCATACTTTCAAACATCTTTGTATCCAATTTAAAAAAAAAACTTTTATTTTGGAAAATGTGTTGTAACCTAATAGTAAACATTGATGTTTTTTGTTTCAGGTAAAAATCCAGTTCTCCTTGGAGGTTCAGGGCCTTTGTCAGGTTCGAAGTGAAAAATATTCAGGGTCGAGCCGTCAGGGGTATTACAGAGATTACAGTCCATTCATCGAGTAACCAGGTTGGAAGTAATAATGGTAAAAAAAGGTTTAAGCGAATCGGTATTCGTGCCTTTTGTTATTTTGTTCTGTTATATTGAAAGGTCTAGGTTGGAAAAAGGTTTTATTGAAGTGAGATTATTAAGTTTATTTAAATCAGATACGGTAATTTATTTTAGTATCAAGACAGCTTAACTAGATGAATATTGCTGGGCAGTCTGTTGCGCTACTTCTTCCTAGCTAAAACACTAGGACGTGATGGGCAGGCGTTTAGGAGGATTATCTTTTGTTGTTTAAAAATAACTTTTTCTCGTGCAGAGTGTCTATGACAATCATAGACTCTTATTAGTTAAATCTCTTTTCTAATTTCAATAAATAACTTTTGAATTATAATAATCCATGAGGTAAGAGTGGTTCATCGAGTTTTTCGAGACATGAGCACAATAGCTCGTCGACTCTTCATGTGATCAGCGGGCTGGCCTTATCTTCGGCCAGAGAATCAGCATTGCCATCCAACGTGGCAATTCTGCCAGCATTCTGAGCACGTTTCCCATTGACATCGTGGTTGAAGAAGTTTTTGATGCGCAATGAGCCCTTTTCTGTCTGCCCTTTGTATTTATAGGTTTGTTTTGTTATTAATCATACGTTTTTAAATATTCAAGTGTAAAAAATACACTTGAATATTTTAAAACTTATGACTCAATAAATAACTTAAACAATCAAATTCAAACGTGAATTGAATTTTGAATTTCATTTATGATCTTCAAATTATTTTCACTTTCCTCATCTGCTAGCAAAACAAAACAATAGGTTATTTATTGTTTACTTACCAATATTGATGTTACACAAAATCAAGGTCAAAACACTCAACACCTTTATTGTCGAATGACAAGTCTAGACTGTACGAAAATAATAAGATTTCTTAAGTGATACTAACCGACATAATTTTATTATGCGTGAAAGAAGCGCTTATTAAATTGAAGTGTTTAATCTATATTTTGCCCATTACGTAAAAAAAAAACAAAATACCATAAACCATTTTTCATCGTTAAGTCTACAGTCTTTTTTGTCCTCAAGCTTTAAAAAAGATGGCTGACTACCAGTACTGACTGGTACATACTATCTACTAAGTGGTAAACCAAGGTTTTGTAGTTGTTTACTTAAATATTTTTCATAAGATTAAAACATATTTAATTTCTTGCTGATAATAATAATAATTTATAAATTAATTATAAATTAATTAATTATTTGTCCTCTGTGGTTTTGTTTAGCCCTGAACCCTCTCAGTACACTGCTGGAGGGTTCGGGCCTGGGCTATCGGTTGAGAAGAGGTGGTCAGGTTATATCACACCTCCTTTACATGGATGATCTGAAGCTCTTTGCCCCCAACAACTTTCAACTGATGAAGCTACTGAAGGTGACAGAAACCTTCAGTGACGCCATCAGGATGGAATTTGGTGTGGACAAATGTGCAGTCATGCATGTAAAGCGAGGGGAGATTATGGAATCCGTGGGAATACAACTCTCGGATTCCATACACCTTCGATCCCTTTCCTCAACCGAAACTTACAAGTATTTGGGTATGTCGGAAGCATTAGGCATCAATGCTAGTGACGTGAAACGGTCGTTGAGGGAACGCTTCTTTGGCCGCCTGAATAAAGTACTAAATAGTCTTTTATCAGGCGGAAACAAGGTGCGCGCCTTCAACGGCTGGGTCATGCCGGTCTTGATGTATTCTTTCGGCATACTCAAATGGACTCAGACAGAACTTGACGCCCTGGATAGGAGAGTCCGCACGCTGCTTACCGCAAATCGTATGCATCACCCACGGTCATCGGTCATGAGACTGTATATCCCGCGGAAGTGTGGTGGTCGAGGCTTTTTAAATGCTAAGACTCTGCACAACCGCGAGGTATGCAGTCTTAGGGAATACTTCCAGGCCGCCGACGTGGGTATGCATCGAGATGTGGTAGCGGTGGACAAGGGCCTTACCCCGCTCTCCTTGGCTAACGAGAACTGGCGCAAACCTATAGTATTAGATACTAATGACCGCAGGGAGGTATGGCAGAGCAAGGAGCTTCACGGACGCTTCTACCGCGTCCTACATGGGCCCGATGTAGACCTTTTAGCGTCCGTGGCCTGGCTGCGATTTGGTGACCTTTTCGGGGAAACCGAAGGTTTTGTCTTTGCGATTATGGACGAAGTTATGATGACGAACAACTACCGGAAATACATTGTGAAGGATGGCACAGTTGACATCTGTCGGGCATGTCACCGGCCGGGTGAATCTATCCGTCACATTATCTCCGGTTGTTCTAGTCTGGCTAACGGAGACTATTTGCATAGACACAACCTTGTAGCCAGGATTATCCATCAGCAACTTGCTCTTAAATACAATCTTGTGGAATCGGAAGTGCCTTACTATAAGTATGTGCCCGACCCAGTTCTCGAAAATGGCAATGTCACGTTGTATTGGGATCGGTCTATCATCACTGACAGGACTATTGTTGCCAATAAACCTGACATAGTGGTGATAGACCGACCAGAGCGTCGCGCAATGATTGTTGATATAGCGGTCCCCCATGACGAGAACCTCGTGAAGGCTGAGAGAGATAAGAAAAGCAAGTATCTTGATCTGGCTCGCGAGGTTGTCGACATGTGGGATGTGAATACAGCAGTCATTGTGCCGATAGTCGTGACGGCCAATGGTATAATAGCCAAGAGCCTCGACGAACATCTGAGGAGGCTCTCGTTGGGCAGCTGGATCAAGGGCTTGATCCAGAAAGCGGTACTCCTGGACACGGCGCGTATAGTCAGGAGGTTCCTCTCTCAGGAGCCCTGACCACCGGTAGCTTGGACCCTGTTCCCGATACCGGTGGGCTACTATTTTTGTATTTTTAAATGTTTTTTTATTTTATTTTTTATAGAATAATATTTAAAAATGTAAAAATATGTATATAAAATGAATAAATGGAATATAATTTATGATAATAATTTTAATAATCTTTCTTAATATTTTTTTTTTATCTAAACACATTTTTCATTTTAAATAATGCTTGTAATTTGACAGTTAACATTATATTAAATACATAAAATGACAAACTAAAAAAAAAAAAAAAAAAAAAATAAAAAAAAAAAAAAAAAAAAAAAAAACAAATAATAAAAAAAAAAAAAATTAAATAAATATATATATATATATATATATATATATATAAATATATATAAATATATATATATATATATATATATAACGACGACGACGACAACGACGACAACGACGATATATATATATATATATGATATATATATATATTATTATTTATTAAATAAATTACTTTAATATGTAGGTAATTAAATAAGTATAAAAAGATGAACAGTCGAGGTCGCGACATGGAAACGGCTTCTGTTCGATGTGGGAATGCAAATTAAATAATATATATTTCACAAGTCAGAATCATTTAAGGTCGATTCACACATATCAGTGAACCCACAGTTCCGGCACAGTACCGCATCAGTGATAATTATTCTTTCAAACATTCTCTATGGATGTAGTCACACTTGTCAGTGTCAGTGTCGTCTCAGTACCGTCAGTGTCAGTGCCGGCACCGGCCATCACGGACGTGATCGGCGACGACGATATTTTATCACGGATCACTGACGCCGCTGAAGGAGAAAAACAGCTTTCCGACATTTTAAAATATTCAAAATACTTTCTTTCGTCTTTAATTAATTCTTTGTATAATGTCACGAATTCTCCTTCAGATTCTCTTAACTTCCATGCTTCATGTACCCATTTTCTTTTTTTTCCTCGATTCTCTTCTTCGTCTAAAGCAATGGCTATCATAGCTAATTCTGTGTTATTGAAGAGTGCCATCAAAACAATCGACGTCAACGCTAGTCTGAAGGGAACGTCGTGCACGAAGACCCGCAGAGAACTGTACTGTGCCTGATATGTGTGAATTGAAGCACTGACGTACCACTGTAGCACGGATACGGAACTGTAACGGTACTGTGCCGGAACTGTGGGTTCACTGATATGTGTGAATCGACCTTTATAGGTATTTATTCAACCGACACTATAAAATTAGACAGAAAAAATATACTTAATAAATATCCAGATTTCTTGTCAGCGGCTTCATCCGCGCGAGACTCCGTAATTATCCCAAGGGATAAAAAGTAAGGGGTACTATCGGGACAAAAAGTATTCTATGTTCATGATTACAAACCGGGAGTCAAGTTTCATACAAACATACAGAATTTCACGACATTACAACAAAGTGAAAATAAAATACATGTACAGTACGACCGATGAATCATAGCCCGTCTGAAGTTAGCTCCAATAGTTGCGCAGATCATATTTTACGAACCAAATGGCTGTTTTCTTCACGAGTGTACATGCGCGAAAGTACGTAAAGCCTATGTTCAGATGGGCCACGACTCATCGGTCGTCCTGTACAAAGGCGAGCTTAACTCCAAACGGAGTTTTCTTTCAGCAAATCTTTGAGTGATCTTATATTAGTTGGATTTAAATAATTAAATGTCTTATCAGCGTAGATGGAATTATTCAGATTTCATTCAAACCATTTACAGCCTAATTACCGAGTCACTAATGACTGCAGTCAATAATACATTCACTTCAGGAAGATATCCATCACGCTCTGTTTTGTATGATCGTCGTGTACGAGCTGTCGTAATATTTTGACATTAGGCATACGACACATAGGCGCGATTGGGCGCGGCTAAATCTTCCCAGTGACCGTTGACTATGGCACATCCCACGTAGAGCGAAAAGCCGCACAGTCATAGTCTTCTAGTTCTTTATGAACTTACCTTGAATTCTAAACGAAGAGACATTTTAACAGCGATAAAGATTGTCAATAGTCTATGATTAGGATTGATCAAGTGATAGAACAGTTCGGTATAATAGTCACAGTGGATCTTTGTGTCTCTGAAGTTGGCTCTGCCAACAATTGCGCAAGAAACAGTTTGTTTTCGAGTATACTGCATAGAGTGAACGAGACAGGACGATGCGACAAACGCACAACGGATCTATTTCAACGCGTCATTCATTATGAACTTTTAACAATCATTAGCTTGTTGAAGTTCTTGCAGATAGGTGCGACTGAAATAGTTCTACGGGTAACATTACATATTTTTAGGGTTACGTACCCAAAGGGTAAGAACGGGACCCTATTACTGAGACTCCGCGGTCCGTCTGTCTGTCTGTCACCAGGCTGTATCGCATGAACCGTGATAGCTAGACAATTGAAATTTTCACAGATGATGTATTTCTGTTGCCGCTATAACAACAAATACTAAAAACAGAATAAACTAAATATTTAAGTGGGGCTCCCATACAACAAACGTGATTTTTCTGCCGTTTTTTGCGATAATGGCACGAAACCCTTCGTGCGCGAGTCCGACTCGCACTTGGCCGGTTTTTTTTGACACGCATATCACATACAATCGCGTCATCTAGTTAAATTTATGTCTGTGGGGAAGCCTAAGTCCAGCAGTGGACGTCTTTTGGTTCAAATTATGATGATGACCAATTAATCGTGACATTTACCCTTAACTTATGTTTAATAGAAGCTAGTTAAATGCCGGTTTTTTCAAATGGTCGTCGCGTCGCGTCTAGGCTGCGCCTTTCTGTACGAGCCTTTAAGCCATATAAATCTTTGAGTAGTGAATAAAGTAATATCGCGTGTTGTCTACTGCATGTCTCGTCACGCGATCACACTTGTGTTTAAATATGCATATCAACAAACAATTTCTTTGTTTTGTACATTTAATTTTCGAAAGATTAATTATGCAATTGAGGTAAGATCCATGTAACACGATATTTATGAGAGAGAGAGTACTTTTGTGCGATAGCCTTAAAAATATAATTGTACGGGTTTGAAATATCGTCACTCACTGCCGCAGCTTAGTATTGCTTTTTAGTACAAAATCTATAAGTACTAAGGAGCGGTTTAGGTTACCGTTAAATGATTCTGAATACGGCAGTTAGCTATCGAATCTTGAGTTGAATGGCAAGCTTAAGCTTGATTAAATAATTTATGAGATTTTGATTAATTATTGAGATTGAAAAAAAACCGGCCAAGTGCGAGTCGGACTCACGCACGAAGGGTTCCGTACCATTATCGCAAAAAACGGCAAAAAAATCACGTTGTTGTCTGGGAGCCCCACTTAAATATTTATTTTATTCTGTTTTTAGGGTTCCGTACCCAAAAGGTAAAAACGGGACCCTATTACTAAGACTTCACGATCCGTCTCTCTGTCTGTCCATTTGTCTGTCACCAGGCTGTATCTCATGAACCGTGATAGCTAGACAGTTGAAATTTCACAGACGATGTATTTCTGTTGCCGCTTTAACAACAAATACTAAAAACAGAATAAAATAAAAAATTAAGTGGGTCTCCCATACAACAAACGTGATTTTTTTACCGTTTTTTTTACCGTGGTTTTTTGCGATAATGGTACGGAACCCTTCGTGCGCGAGTCCGACTCGCACTTGGCCGGTTTTTTAGTATTTGTTGTTATAGCGGCAACAGAAATACATCATCTGTGAAAGTTTCAACTGTTTAGCTGTCACGGTTCACGAGAGACAGCCTGGTGACAGACAGACAGACAGATAGACGGACCGCGGAGTCTCAGTAATAGGGTCCCGTTTTTACCCTTACGGTACGGAACCCTAAAAACAACTGTTGCCTACATTTCGTTTCTTTCGCTAATCCTTTCTTTTAAGAGAGTTTTATTTTGCATAAATCGTGTCTTTGCTATATATTTAATATCTGAAATAAAATTGGATCATAATAAAAGATATTTAAGTATAAAACTGAACAGAACAAAACTTAATTAACCAAACCTCGATCGATATCTAAAGTTAAATTAGAAGCTTTAGATTAGAACAATAAATTACTCAAAAGTTAACCTTCAATAAATATGGATGACACATTAATACTTTAACGAGAATAATTACTTTGTTAAGTTAATTAGTTTTTACACAGAAAAAGTAAATTGTAAAGGGTCCGAAACCCTTCATCTTATTTACATCACACATCATCAGCCTATTAATGTTCCCACTGCTGGGACACAGGCCTCCTCTCTGTGAGAGGGAATGGGCCGTAATCCACCACGCGGGCCCAGTGCGGGTTGGTGGATGTCACATGTCTTCGAATTTTTGGTTCTAGGACATGCCGGTTTTCTCACGATGTTTTCCTTCACCGTTTTGAGAGCAGTGGTGATGAAATAATGTACACAAAGTAAAGCGCACGCCTGGGCTCGAACGCACGACCTACAACTCGTAAGTCGCGGCCGATACCACTGGGCCACTGCTGGCATTTCATCTTATTAGAACTAGATATTTTACGGTTGTTAGGTTTTGTTAGGGCCATACACGGGGCCGTCTGGCGCCCAAGGGCTGGTTTGGTCCCTGGGATGGGCACGGCGTGCAACGTGTTCTGGTGCGCATGTGATGGGGGGTACTCCCCAGAGGAGGTACCGGTGATGGACAGCCGCGGTGGGTTCGTGGATGTATGCTGAAGAGTGCCCGTGTTCCTGCCATGAGCGGCACAGGTTACCGTGGAGTTTTAGTGGGTTGGGGTCCCACATAACTGCGGTATCTCCCCGTGGTAGCGTGGTATCCTTGGGGCCCTACATGAGCCTAGCTAATGTGCTTTCGTATATCTAAAAGACTTATGTTAAAAAAGCTACTATAGTTTAGTAAATACGAATAACTGATATTATGCGGTTTCTATCTGTTATAAAACTGTTTCAAAGAGAAAAATAACTTCAATTTCGGAAGTTGGTGTTAGTGTTTTCGATTTTTTTTTGTTTTTCGACACCGACTGAAGTTAATTTTCACTTTCTAGTGTTTTTATTTGGAAGTAATACAACCGGTATTATGTTGTAAAAAAGTGTTTTATTTATTACTTTTTATTTTTGGTACATTATGAACAAGTATAATAATACCTATAATGCCCAAAGTGATGCCAGAATGGATTACCCGAATAACATGAAACTTGAACATAACTGGTAAAATAAGAATGCACTAAGTTAAACTGTACACATCTGCGAACCTCTTTTAGAGCTTACCGGCGTGATGTTATGTTATGAAATGGTATAAACAATAAACAGACATGCGGTTACAGCAATCCCGAGAGATTTGCCGTCATTCATTAAAGAGTTCTGTTGTCATATCTCCGAAGTTCTTCATCAGATCTTCACCAAATTTACATGGGACTAATTCGGAAGCATATTCAAACAAAGCACAACATATTCACCCAGGCAGGCGCTTTACTTAGTGTAAATTATTTCATCACCACTGATCTTAAAACGGTAAAGGAAAACATCATGAGGAAACACAACAAGGCATGTTCTAGAAACAAAAATTCGAAGACATGTGACATTCACCAACTCGCACTGGGCCCGCGTGGTGGATAAGGTCAATTGAGGTAATCTCACAGAGAGGATGTCTGTATCCCAGCAGTGGGAACATTATAAGGCTGCTGATGACGACACAAACAAAAAAAAAAAATTGACAAAATCGGTCCACAATTTACGGAGAAATCGGTGAACATACACAAAGGAAAAAACACAGCCGAACATAGATCCTGCTCCTTTTTTGGGAAGTCGGTTAAAAATGAGCATGACCAAGGATGAGAGTGATGGTAAGAACATTCCACGAATAATAAGTTTGCATTTCTGAGAACTTTCGTCCCACAAAACTGTCTCACTAATTTAACCTATGATGCAATTTACAAAGAACACCGCCATTACTTATAATCTAAACTTAATACAGCCTTGGCACATTAGAGAACGTAGCATAACCTCTGAACATTTTGTGTTTTAATGTCAAATTCGTTCACATCGTGACGCAAGCGCAGCTCTTAAGGTCGATACACATTACGGCGCGTTCAACCGCAGGCTTGTGACCATAATGTGAGAACCGAATTCTGGGAATGGTATTAACAATGCATTAATGCCTTTGGTTACTTCAATGTGTCGCTTTTCAAGGTGAACTTATTTGAAGTTAACATGAACCTTGTATTCCTCAAAAGGTTTATGGTATACTAGCGGTCCCCCGCGGCTTCTCTCCAGTCAACTGGGTACCTTCCTACCTACCTGTCCTACTTATCTACTATACCCAACTACCTACCCTACCTACCTACATACTTACCTACCCTACCCTAATTTCCTACCAGCCTACTTACCCTACCCTACTCTACCGTACCTATACAACTCTACCCTACCCTACCCACCCTGCCTTACCTACCCTTCCCGACAGAACATACCTAAAAATATTAATTTTTCATTCAATAAATAACATAAAAAATATATTTTTTTACAATATTTTGCTTATGTTCTTCCTCAGGATGGCATCTATCTCCTTGCCAAAATTCATTGAATTCCGTTCAGTAGTTTAAGCCTGAATATGTCACAGGCAGACAGAGTTACTTTCGAATGTATGGATGATGATAATGCTATCTAGACGATTTCAACGACCGAAAAACTCTGAGCACAGAGCAGAGAGGACATGTTAGAACATCATTCAATCAATCTGCCTAGCCTTTTTCCAACTATATTGGGGTCGGCTTCCAGTCTAACCGGATTCAGCTGAGTACCAGTGTTTTACATGGAGTGACTGCCTATCTGACCTCCACAACCCAGAAACTGGATAACACGATACCTCTTGGCTAGACTGGTGTTAGATCTCAGGCTTCTGACTACCCGTGACGACTGTCAAAGTTATTCAAATGACAGCCGGAACCAACGGCTTAACGTGCTTCCGAGGCACCATTTTGAAATGGTCACCCATCACGACCTCGTCAAGTTTTGCTTAACCTTGAAGATCGACCCGTGCGGCTGTTATTATTTAGCCACGAGCTCTTCCACATGTTAGACCATCATTGACGAGATGATATGTAGCTGTTGGTGGACTAACTTTAAATTCATCGCGTTTTTATAATATTTTATTTATTTATTAGCCACCAAGAATACAAGCTCTTATAAAAGTACAAGTGTTTATTACACCTACATTAGGCCAGTAGGTTATGGGTAAGAAAATAAAAAACATTTTACTATGGGGCAAGTGTCTTCTCCACGGTCAAGTCTATTGCCATTAATCAATCAACGTTCCTGAATAAATCCCAAAGGAAAAACCCAACCAAATTTTTCGTATCGGGATTCGGGAATCGAAAACGTAAACCCGCTTCCAGTAGAAACTTTCGCGACCTTGCAAATAATGAGAATAAAATCGTTAGAAAACCTAAGAGCACACTTTTAAAGGTCATTTTCCCATACAGGTAGGAAACATAAATTTCTCTTTAACGACTTGCGCGGGATGAAAACATAAATAAGATGTTTTCATGCATTTATGTTTTCAGTACTCGGTGCCTTCATTTTATTTTATTGGCTAGTCGTTATAGCAGTGGTTCCCAACCATTCTTGACCTAGTACTACTTTGATTTCTTCGTTGTTAGCAGAGACAAGAAGTCTAAAAGAAAATTTTACTGTATTAATCTATAAATAATAAAAAATCTTATAATATTTATATAGTTTAAAATTGAAATAACGAGCTTTAGGCAACACATTTCTGATACAAACATGCATGTGTACCCTTACGGACCTCATTTTAGCTCTTGTGGACCACATGTTGCGTTATACGGACCGTACTGTGTGGATTCCGACAGATATGGCTATCTACAACTACCATTACAGTCCCCATGGATATACCCCTGAATGTTTGCCGCCATTTTCACTGCTTGTTAAATATTTAGGTTGATATAAGTGTTTACATAAACCAGAATAACCTTCAGTACCGTTTTTTGCTACCGCTTTTTTTATACGACTTCTAAAAAAAGGAGGTTATTAATTCGATATGTATACATGCAACATTCACATATGTGACTCTATGTAAGCTTCTGAACACGTGACAAAATTCTTTTCCACTAAAAAATTACCGACTGTCTTTATTATCGACTTCATTTTTGTCGTTATGCGTCACCGACTTCCGAAAGAAAGTTATTTTGCTCTTTTCAGTATTTTGCTTTGGAAGCCGGTAATTTTTTTGTGAAAAAGTTTTTACTATTTCTTGGCTCAAGTTTGACAACTATCACCTCTGCAATTTGAAGCGCCCTGCGCTCCCTGGACAGCTAGCAGCAGTTTTTAGCAGAGTCTAGCTGACTGATCCTTTCACCACGTTGGCTCAAACTCCACCTGATAATAAGTGATGATGTGGTCGACGTAGGATTGCCAGATAAAGACCTAAATATCTGGAAATAATTTGAAAATGTCGGGATTTTGAGGTAGTTGTCGGGAGAAATAATTTTTCTAATTAAATATAGTAAATTATAATACACTTAATTTTTAGGGTACCACCATGTATTTGGCATTGGACAACTAAATCCACCAATTTCCTCTGATCCTTTAGTAGAATTCAAAAAATATTTAAAATTCAAACAAGTTGATAGCTACAACATTGGGGTCTTTAAGTCGAGAGTGAATAGGTTACTTCTAGGCAAGCGTGCTTCACCGTCGACCACATCATCGCTTACCATCAGGCGAGATAGTGGTCAAACGCGAGCCTACCGATAAGTAAAAAAAAAAAAAAATCTTCAAAGTTCAGTCTAATCTGGTTTTATTTAAATAAAGAATTTTTCTCTATGGTACATAAATTATTTAGCAAATCCTCTCACATAAAGCTTTGCTTGCGCTACAGGAATTGATAATAGAAATGATCTAAAAGAAAAATTGCCGAGATCTTGTTTGTCTGGGGATTTTCAGTTTTGTCGGGAGTCCTATAAAATGTCGGGCGAATCCAGACGAATCCCGACCATCTGGCAACCCTAGGTCGAAGGTGAAGCATGCTTGCCTAGAAGTAGCCCATTCAAAGCACATCTGACGTAAAGGACATCTAAGTTGTAGCTATCAGGAAACAAAGACGCCGGCAGGTACTCCACTCCTTAGCCGTAAGCACAATGAAAGTAAGGAAATAATTTCGAACGGATTTTTGTTGCCGTATTCGGTGTTACGCAATAGTCTGCGTTGACCTTTATTGCAGTTGATGAATGATTGATGTGTATTTGAGTGGGTACTAATAAGTTGGTTTAGGATATCTCTTTAAAGGTCAATTAAAATCAATGAATTTGTAAAACGTTGGTTCGAATATAATGCAACTACCAAATTTACATTTTTTTTTCTCCAAGGCTGCATTGCTGTGCGCTTTCGCTTTGTTGTCGCTTAGTATTAGATCTAGGATGTATCTATCTACGTTCCATTCATCAGTTAAGCCAATTAATAATATAGGTATGTATACGTCATTGGTGAGGTCTGTTTGTTAACCTATTTTAACGTTACAAGCTGTGATTCCAATATACAGTTTTTAGGGTTCCGTACCCAAAGGGTAAAATCAGAACCCAATTATTAAGACTCCAGTCTTTATGTCGTACTGTCTGTCGCCAGGCTGTATCTCATGAACCGTGATAGCTAGAAAGTTGAAATTTGCACAGATGATATATTTCTGTTGCCGCTATAACAACAAAATACTAAAAATAAAATAAATATTTAAGTAGGGCTGTCATACAACAAACGTGTTTTTTTTGTCGTTTTTTGCAATAATGGTACTGATACCGTCGTGCGCGAGTCCGAGTCGCACTTGGCCAGTTTTTTATCCCAATCAAGAAAACGCACCAGCCATTAAACAAAAAACACTTTCGCCAAACCTAAATTAAACACACCATCAAAACCATATGTTTTGACGTTCCCATTTTCAAAACACATAACGAACATTCTCACACTTGCCGAACTTAGCCGAACTGTCACCTTTCAACCCGGACACCGCCTAATGGGCTAAAGACAATAGTTATGGGTACCATCATAACCTTTGTTGCAAGTCCAAATCACCGTAATTATAGTTTTTCAACGCGAGTGAAAGTACTAGGTAATGGCGGTCGAAAATGTGTTGCCGCCATCTTGGATTCTTTTCGTGCGTTATGTCTGTGACGTAACGACTTTGTTTTATTGTTTGTATGGTTAATATTTGCTGTGAAGGGAATGTTTGTATACGGCAATTAAATTTTATTGGATATATTGTTTGAAGGCTAGGGAGATGCAGGTCATTTGAAAAAAAAGGACATTGTTGACCTTGACCTTTAGGATAAGATAGATGGACCACATTTTGCCGCACTTACTAGACTCCCATTTGTTTCCTGGTTCGAACCCAGGCAGACGCTTTACTTTGTGTAAATTATTTCATCATCATTGCTTTAAAAACAGTGAAGGAAAACATCGTGAGGAAACTGGTATGTCCTAGAACCAAAAATTCGAAGACACACTCATCGGACTACAAGACGTACGGCTATGCGCCATCGGTACATGGTGGACATCCCTCCCATACGCACAAAGCGTTTTGCTAATACTTTCATTGTACGTACAGCTAAGGAGTGGAACTCCCTTCCGGAGTCTTTGTTCCCTGATAGCTACAACCTTGGGGTCTTTAAGTCAAGAGTGAATAGGTTTCTTCTAGGTAAGCGTGCTTCACCGTAGACCGCATCATCGCTTAACATCAGGCGAGATAGTGGTCAAACGCGAGCCTATAGATAATTAAAAAAAAAAAAAAACACGTGACATCCACCAACCCGCATTGGGCCCGCGTGCTGGATTAAGGTCCATTCCCTCATTCACAGAGAGTAGGCCTCTGTCGGGTCACATTAAAAGGATGATGACTGACCTGGTGAAGGTGCGGGGATCCGCTGATGCACGGGACTGGTCAATGTGGCGACGCTTAGGGGAGGCCTATGTCCAGCAGTGGACGTCTTTCGGCTGATATGATGATGATGAGCCTATGCTGTCCCACTGCAGGGCCTACCTCCCTTCCCTCCTTCCACTTCTCCCGTTATATTGCGATGGCGGGCCAATCTCTTTAAAAGCTATAAGTGTCACCACAAGCCACTATATCACAAGATACACTTTATTATCATTTCAGGGCGGTTTTTTCTGTTTTGCAATATTTCTCTATGAAGCTGTTTTACCTAACATTACGTAAGGTATTTTTTTTTCTGGGCAACCCCACCACACTATTCCCAAACCACTGCAACTTCTGAAAGCCAGAATCAACAGTGGCGACCACCAGAAAAGCTCGACGAAGTCCCGGAAAATGAATTTAATTGTCTTGGATCCCGCAACGAAATTAATTAGAAGAAATAAAAATTTCCACTTCCCTCCATATCAAGCAGGAGACAGAACAAACACGGTCAATAGGCACAAAGGGTCGTTTACAACTGGGATAAGCCCAGTTGCCTAGCACCATGGATAAAAATTACAGATCTACATAAACTCACGCCTTTTTCCCATGGGGGTAGGCAGAAACTACAGAACGCCACCTGCTACGATCCTTACATACTTCTTTTGCTACTAATCTACTCGGAGACGGCGGTGATGCTCGCCACACACCACGCCAAGTGTTCTCATGGGGCGAAAAGCGAGCTGCGGATAAAAATTAGGATTAATAATAATGGGATGTTAGGAACATTGTGAGGCGTTGTTCATTGGGTTGTGACGTAAGGTATGTGTCAAGACACTTATGTCATTCGTTGTCAACATTAGTTACATTGCAACTCCCACGCATTGCATTTATTCAAATTAGACACCTGCCCTTGCACTCCAAATCATTCACAAAACACTACTTAGGACCTATTATTAAATCCGACAATCACAAGTTTGACAACCTTACCTTCCCAAATATGGTTGCAGCCTAGATTCATCACTTTGACGTAGGCAGTAAGGTCTGGAATCCAATGTCAATCGAAATATCGTTCAGATGCATTGTCGGGAGTTACGAATTCATCACGTATCACGTAGGCAGTAAGATCTAGATTCCAATGTCAATCGAAACGACGTACAGATGCATTGTCGGGAGTTACGAGGCTTTTCCGGTATACTTGATACGGGGTTACCAGGCGCCATTAAAGTTGGATGGGAGGTAGAACTGTATGGTGTGACGGGACTGATGGCAGGGTAATGGGTTTTGTAGGTAACTTGTCGGGGCTTTCCTTTCCTCTTCCTTCTACGTTGGTGTTATACTCCTAATAAGGTTTGCCTAGTATAAGTTTGCGGTGTTTTCTTAGGCCGGAACGTCGATAGAATTAATTTGCAACGTCCCATATAAAGTTTCTCACCAGCCAGAAAGCAAGAGTGATGTCGTGATTACTCTGGATGATTATTAAGAAGCCAACACCTTAGTTGTGTTAATTAAAGTTCAAAGTATAGCTTACATATATTATCTATACTTATTATTATAAAGCTGAAGAGTTTGTTTGTTTGTTTGAACGCGCTAATCTCAGTAACTACTGGTTGGAATTGAAAAAAAATTGTGTTGGATAGTCCATTTATCGAGGAAAGTTATAGGCTATATAACATCACGCTACGACCAATAGGAGCGAAGCATAAATGAAAAATGTTGCAAAAACGGGAAAAAAAACATCATTTTGAGAGCTTCCGTTGCGTGCGCTTACTAACGTTACCATTCACGTATGTAGGGTAGGTAGGGTAGGGTAGGTAGGTAGAAAGTTGAAGGGAGCGAAGCCGTGTGGGACAGCTAGTCGATATATATTATTGCTTCATATGTTCAAAAAGCCGTCTACCCGACAACGTAAAACACGCCATGAATACTGTTGAGTTATAAAAATGAAAGGAAAAGAGTGCTCCGTTCCTTAAAAAAATTATTCACCTTTGAATTTAACTTATTTATTCAGCCTTTAAAGTAGCATTGACTGATATGAACATGTATGTATCAACGGGCTGCGATTAGAAAACCGACTTCTTTATTTACTAACTAGCGGACGCCTCGCGGTTTCACCCACGTAGTTCCCGTTCCCGTGAGAATACAGGGATAAAAAGTAGCCTATGTCACCCGGGGATAGTGTAGCTTGCCAACGGTGAAAGAATTTTTGAAATCGGTCCTGTAGTTTTTATGTTTATTCGTTACATACAAAAATACAAAAAAACAGAAATACAATTCTTTCCTCTTTATAATATTACGTATACAGTCAATAAAACATACTTTTTCCTCTGATCTCCACTGAAATACAAGTTATTTGAAATCACTACTGCAATATTATCCCAACTGTGCTCATTGCTAGACAAACAAACCTCCGTTCGTGCGGTACACTCGCGCACAGTGCACAATAACACGAAGGACATCTGTTGTCACAAGTACACTTACTGCCAAATTTATTATACACTTGTGCTGCACAGACTAGTACAAAATAACAACAATATGCGGGCTATTATCACGTACTTAGATAGGTACATCATCATATCAGCCGAAAGATGTCTACAGCTGAACATAAGCCTCCTTATGTGTCACCAGTTCACCACATCGATCGGTTCCCTCTCATCTCCAGAACTTTTCGCCCCATCGACCATAGAGATAGGAACACTTACTGGCAAAATATTGTACACTCTTGTTGCAAGCATGCTAGTTGAAAATAACAACTATATGAGGGCTATCACGTCACCTGCCCGCAATGTGTAGATAGCGTGATTGGAGTGACAAATAGTGACAATTCTACTGGTGGTACAGTCGAGCACATAACCTTTTGTTTTTATTTTTCTTAAAAGCATATTATTATAGAAGCTTGTCTAGCCTTTTCTCAACCAAGTTGGAACCAGTTTTCAGTTAAGAACGTTTAATGAGTTATTATTATCGACAAAAAAAAGGAAATATTCGTAACCTAGGTATTCGCAATATTTAAACCCGGTTTCTATAAATACCTCAAAACCTGCTGTTTTTTTCGATTACGGTGATATCTGGATCCCAAATTGTAACCTAAATCAGATTTAGACATAATAATAAATTCAAATCAGCATTCTTTTATGGCGATTCTTGACAGAGTCACAGATAATATAATACTAGCATGCAGATGCCTCATCCCATACAAAGACGCCGTGCCGACGTAACTTGCGTTTTTCATCTGATAATACCGATTATTCCCTGCAATTCGATCGCGCCCGGCTCCGTTCCACGGCGATAGATAGATCACCATCTATATCCGTGGAACGGAACCGAACGCGATCGATGTACAAAAAATAATCAGTACAGTACGTCGGCACGGTTTATTTGTATGGGATGAGACACCATTGACAGAGTGAAGCTACTGCGGAAAAAAGTCCTTCGTCTGCGCAGGCCTTTACAGAGTAAGTGGGTGATTTGGCAGGACTATTTGTGAAGCTGGAAGCTTGGCATTAGTTTCCCACTGATCATAATAATTTGGCATCTGTGTGTGTTCATGCCAATTTACAATACTCAATGCCAAATTCCTAAGCTTATTATATTTTGGGCACATCTGGCGACAGAATTCCAATTTCAAAATTAATTGCCGTTTCAGTGTTATGTGTTGGAATTATAATAATGTAAATACCTATATCCTGTTTTCAAGAAAACATAAATTATCCTTGAATTTACCAAACCATAGTCTAACGACTATTCCCTCGAATGTTATTTTTTCCTATTGAATGAGCTCATTGAAAAAGGATTTAGATGCTTACAAAAAAGGCGGGTTCTATGTGGTGGAAGAACAGACTGTCTAGAAAGATATAGGGGAGGCTTTAGCCCAGCAGTGGACAATACTAGGATAATAAAAATGAGATTACATAACTGTCGCAGTGGCGGTATGGTGTCTGGGTGGTGTAAGCACCCACGTGCCATACCGCCATCGCAACATTTGGTCCTTCGAACCGGATTTTATTTAATTTTCAACAATAACTTTGCCTTGCCACAGCGGTCGTACTGTCGGTCCTTCCGTGATTTTTTGGCTTAGACCTGCAATTCACTTTTAATCCTAAATTATGTGAACAGTGCAAAACACAATTTTCATAACGAAAAACTCATAATTTACCCTTTGCAAGGTTTCAGTGGCCATTTAAAATATCTTCTGTGTTCAGGTCCTACTTTGTTGGTACACATTATAATATACCACATTGCGAAACTTATATATTTTAAATATTAGTAGAAGATATGTTCAAAAATTATGTTTATGTTTTGTAGATTTTACTCCGAAGTTTTCTGCGGTAAGGTAAGTAATAGTTAGTTTAAGTTGGAGGAAATGCAAAGTCCGAACTGCAAACTTGTAAAGTTAATACGTACTACCTTCTTGTGCTAACTTTGTGTGTTTGGCTTATGTTATATCTTGTAAAACATTGGATTTGAAGAAAAACTAACTTAGCTTCAAGTGCTTAGCGCAGAGCGAAGATCAAAGTATGCAATTTTCCTGGGCAGAAAAATGATATTCTATTTAGTCCGTCCGTGAGATTATCAAATAATATTGAACACGTATTTTTTGCTTTACCAAATCAACACAAATTGACAAAGTTAAAGCGTATCAAAGTTCAGGAGTGGGGGCTTGTGACGTCACTAAGGCAGTATAAAGTGTACTAGCGGCATGACGTCACACAATATTCCAACGTATTATATCGTCGTCACCTTATGTTTACATGTCAAAAGAAAAAATACGTGTCCAATATTTTTTATTAATCTACCTGACGGACAAAAAACGAATTTTTAGTAAACTACCCTATTAAATTCTTGTTTATGACACAAAAAGAATAGGCAAGAACAGTTTTCTTTACATGATTTCGATAAAAACCGGCCAAGTGCGAGTCGGACTCGCGCACGAAGGGTTCCGTACCATTATCGCAAAAACGGCAAAAAAAACACGTTTGTTGTATGGGAGCCCCACTCAAATATTTATTTAATTCTGTTTATGTATTTGTTGTTATAGCGGCAACAGAAATACATCATCTGTGAAAATTTCAACTGCCTAGCTATCACGGTTCATGAGATACAGGCTGGTGACTAGGGCATCGAGAACCGCCCCTATTTTAGGAACCGGTTCTTTCGGTACTAAACTCAAGCCGGAACCGAGTACCCGGTTTTTTCGGTTCTTTCGGGTTTTTTCATAAATTCAAGTTAAAAAGGTATGCTATCTTTTATATAGAATTCCCACTATCAAAACGAATAAAGGGAAAGTATCTAAATAAAACACACTTTATTGGTAAGCATATTGCAAATTGCTTTATTGGCTGAGCTGCAAATTGCAAAACAAATGTCAAAAATTTGAATGTCGCGGGGAATCCTGGAGCATTTACTTTATTGTTGCCGAATCCCTTTAAAAAATCGTTAGTTTCTTAAAGATTCATCAATAATATTAAAATAATAACGTTATTTATTAATTCAACAGTGAAATAACAGTATTTATTCTGTTTGTATAATAAATTTGGATAATAACTTGATATTTAGCATAAAGAGTATTATAGAGATAATATTATTTCTATATTTATTTTAAGAGAGAACCGAAAGAACCGTAACGACCGGTTCTCCGTTTTACAGAACCGAATCTTTCAGGGACCCTCAGAACCGGGAATTCCCGGTTCTTTCGGGTCGGGAAAAACCGGTTCCGATGCCCTACTGGTGACAGACAGACGGACCGTGGAGTCTTAGTAATAGGGTCCCGTTTTTACCCTTTGGGTACAGAACCCTAAAAATTAAGAAATGAAAATAAAATTGTCCGAGGTTTTGACAATTTTTTATATCTACTTGTATTATTATGAGATTAACTAACGGAATAACCTACATTATGCATGTCACTTGTTATTTGAGAAGTAATTGCATTCAATCTATCTATGTAATACCTTTAAACGAGCAATTCTTGTATATTATGTTTTAAACACGTAATTATGACACGATATCTTGCGAAAACACCCCGATTCAAACAGTGAAACGCCCACAACTTTTGAACGGCTGAACCGATTTTCATCAAACATAGCTAGAACACTCTTTTCGAACAAAAACTAAATTATGGGTTCATCGGTTTAGGAGCTATGATGCCACACACAGGTACACACGTCAAACTTATAACAAACCGCTTTTACTGTCTTGGGTTAAATATATTTTTCAAGTAGATCATTAAATGCACTTTTTATGTGAAAATATTAAAAATAAATGTTGATTCTAGTTGTCCATTCCAAAAGGTAGCATCGTTATTCTCATGGAACTTTTAAAAACAAATAACATTCATTAATAAAAAATCGTTTAGCCTTTTGTTTACTAATTCAAAGTAAAGTTCACTTACCGGTATGTCGTTGACAAATGACTTCTTCAGCCGAAATGAACATGCCTCAAAAGGTTGCGGCTACCAAAAGTCCAAAAAACAAAGGCAAATTATCAAAGATGGCGTTTACTTTAAGAACAAAAGCACTTACTTTTAATGTTTGTATCACGTTTCCTTGGGACTTGGTTTTTTGACGACCACAAAACTGATTTATCATTAAGAGAGGGTTCATTGTCGTGAGTGGGAATCATGCGCGTGTACAGGTTTGTTTAATAAAGTGACAATAGTTCAGTGTGCTCATTTCGTTTTTTTTTTTAATTTACTCGTTCGTTAATAAATTAAACGATCTCTTATGTCAAAATGTATACTAAAAACCGGCCAAGTGCGAATCGGACTCGCGCACGAAGGGTTCCGTACCATTATCGCAAAAAACGGCAGAAAAATCACGTTTGTTGTATGGGAGCCCCACTTAAATATTTATTTTATTCTGTTTTTAGCATTTGTTGTTATAGCGGCAACAGAAATACATCATCTGTGAAAATTTCAACTGTCTAGCTATCACGGTTCACGAGACTGGTGACAGGCAGACGGACCGCGGAGTCCCAGTATCGTTTTAGTAAGAAACCTGTTTTTTAGGAACCCGTTTTTACCCCTTGAGTACGGAACCTTAAAAAAGAGGTTTCTTCTTCCCGTCCCCAGACGGCGCTTATCCAATTTCAATACAAATTGACGTTTACTTATTCGTTAACTAACACGATCCAGCGTGTGACAAAACTCGCACTAAGCCCTCCTGAGTGGTTAGCGTTCGAAGTTGTAGCGTCCGAAGGCTTACCAAAAGTTTGCTGGATATGAGACGCACAGCACGACCGGTCCTGGGGGTCTACTATATCTCCGTTTACGAAGTTACGGGCTCCGTCCGATGGTTCGATAAAAAAACCAAGTGATAAGTTAAATTTTTCGGACGGTGGAAAACACATCGTGAGTCTCCTTTATCTTGTCATTCATTCTTATTTGGGGCCCTGAACGAATGATCTGTCCGTAGGTGATACGGAGTAGGAAACGGCCGTAATGAAGGCCGGACTACGTACTTCGTTCTTATGGAGTAAACCCACTGTGCGTCTCATAACCCGATGACCCAGAAATACAAATAATATCAATCCTTATTTTTATCCGTGGTGCCGGTGGGCTTATCCCAGTTGTAAACGACTCTTTGTGCCTATTGACCTTGTTTGTTCTGGCTCCTGCTCGGTATGGAGGGAAGAGGTTTTTTTTTGTTTTCTGATTAATTTCGTTGCGGGATCCAAGATAGTCGTCGAGCTTCATTGCCTCTGCGCTTTTCTGGTGGTTGATTCTGGATTTGAGGAGTTGCAGTGGTTTGGGAATAGTGCGGTGGGATTTTCCCAAAAATGCCTGATGTAGCGATCTCATATCCCAATCGCGTCCCGATGTAACGAGCGCTCAGGGGAGACTGTTGTCCAGCAGTGGCCATATTTTGGCAAAAAAAATATGACGATGACTTACAAAAGTTAGGCAAGGTTTTCGCATATCCTCACTAAAACAAATATGAGATAGCGCTTTATTTCATCAAGAGATCAATCTATAGAAATGTTTTTCCACTGATATCGGGCAGTTTCGTTAGTTTTAGGCTTAGGCTGTATACAAATGTCTGTAAGTTTTCTACTTAGTCAGATTATCATAGGATTTACATGGTAGAACATGTTGATGTAAGTACATGATACATCTGTTGACAATTTACGTTACCCTGTCTCTTAAACAAGGATATACCTGTATCTTAAGAGACAGTGGACGGCCATAAGGTTATGATTTAATATTACCTATTATTTACTAACGATCCTGACGATCCACCCGCAATTAAACAATTATTTTTTGTGAGTGTGTATGTTCCACATGGCCAGTCAACACTTACCTATTAGCAAGTGAAAATGCAGACTTTTGAAAGCAAGTAAGCTTAAAAAAAAGTTTATTTTAAAATTCAAAAAACCCGACTGCTTGAAAAGCGAACTAAAAAGACGTAAACAATGAGAAAATCATGCTGTGCAGTCGGAGGATACGTCTGGTTTTGGTCAACTAGCTCGAGAATATGTATTCTCCGACTGCTTTCAAGCAGTCGGGTTTTATTTTAAACTTTATTGTTTTTTTTTCGAATGATTTACATTTAAACATATAAGTGTTATATATTTTTGAAATCACCTCTTAAAACTCTTTATTTTGATTCCCCACACGATGGGATTGGAAGAAACATAAATTTGGGCCTCCACAATATGGCGCCAAAAATCCGCCATTTTTCTATTTTCCAATTTTAATGCACACTCGCAGGGTTAAAACGAATCAATTGGCGTAAGAACCTTAAAAATCAGCCAACTCGTTTGGTCTCTAGAACGCCACATAGGAACAAGCATACAAACATACATAGACTGATAAACATATTATCCGCCTTCTGCAGTCGGGTAAAAAAACAGCTGATCTCACAAAACAAACCCAGCAATATAATTTACTGTAACGACTTCTGTGCTCGGCAGTACACGACGTCTATGATCGTGTGTAACGGGTTACAGCAACGTTTTAACGACGACCCGCACGCGACGCCGTGATATTTTAACTTAATTACATTGCTTGCTTACTGTACAGTTACTGATTTTTGTTTGCCTCTTTACGTGTTATCTAAGTTGCAGCTTTAGCAATGATGTTTTGTTCTATTACAGGGGTTCATGGCTAAATGACAATACCAATGTAGCTTCATGGTTAAGCAATATTCCGTGGATTTATATTTATAAGTAACATACCGAAACGGGCGATACCATTAGCGCGAGCCTCAGCCGTTCAGTACATTTTAAACCCGCTTCAATTTAGCAAAATGTACTGAACGGCTGATATATTTTTATGAACAAAAAAAAAAGTTAATAAAAAAAATCAAAAAACCCGACTGCTTAAAAAGCAAACTAAAAAGACGTAAACAAGAAGAAAATCATGCTGTGCAGTCGGAGGATACATATTCGCAGATGTATCCTCCGACTGCACAGCATGATTTTCTCATTCACATCATCATCATTCTCGGGTTTTTTGATTTTTTTAATTAACTTTTTTTATTTACAACTTTTTAGTTATTTTATTTTAGAATTAGGTACATTTAAACATATAAGTGTTATATATTTTTTAAATTGCCTCTTAAAATCCTTTATTTTGATACCCCCACGATGGGTTTGGAAGCAAAAAAAAAATTTTTCCCCATAAAATGGCGCCCAAAATCCGTCAGGATTAAGACGAATCGATTGACGTAAGAATCATCAAAATCGGCCAACGCGTTTGGTCTCTAGAACGCCACATAGGAACAAACATACATACATACATACATAGACTGATAAACACATTACCCTCCTTCGGCAGTCGGATAAAAAGAAAGCTTCCAACACATTTCTATTTCATTATTTTTAAACTAAATAATTTATCTAGTAGTAGACATGTTTCGATCGATAATCTATCGAACACGTAATTATGACTCGATATCTTGCCAATACCCCGATTCAAACAGTAAAACGGCTGAACCGATATTTCATCTAACATAGCTAAGAACACTCTCGATAACGTCACTTTAAAACAAAAAAAAAACAAAATCAAAATCAGTTCATCCGTTTTGGAGATATGATGCCACAGACAGACACTAACACACAGATAGGTCAAACTTATAACACCCTACACACCAATATGGCAGCCGACCACAACATTCTTGGGCCAGACAAATTATTCGGATCAATTTCAAACTTTCAACTCTGCATAAGGCAACAATTTTGCATCGAAGTTCCTACTTCCGGATCGTTTACAACCAAAAGTCAGAGTTGAATATCTCATAATTGTCCTTATACGGTGTTTCTGTAGCCTTAGGGGTAAATAAACACTTCCATATTCGCCTTGACAAACTATCCTTTCAAATCTCTTTCATTGCCCCAAAAATTATAAATTCTGCTTGCTGACAAACCGGGCAATTTAGCAGATTTATTAGGGTTCCGTACCCAAAGGGTAAAAACGGGACCCTATTACTAAGACTTCGCGATCCGTCTATCTGTCTGTCTGTCTGTCCGTCTGTCAGTCAGATGTCAGATGATGTATTTCTGGTGCCGCTATAACAGCAAATACTAAAAACAGAATAAAATAAATATCTAAGTGGGCACCCATACAACCACCGTGATTTTTTTTGCTATTTTTTGCGATACTGGTACGGAACCCTTCGTGCGCGAGTCCGACTCGCACATGGCCGGTTTTTATTATATGTAACTTTGTCACTGTTGTTCTTTATTTCAATTATTTAATCGGTCTTATGTAATATACTTCGTCATTTTGATTCGCAGTTATGTATTTATTGAATTTTTTTACTAAGACTTCGCGATCCGTCTATCTGTCTGTCTGTCTGTCCGTCTGTCAGTCAGATGTCAGATGATGTATATCTTTTGCCGCTATAAAAACAAATACTAAAAACAGAATAAAATAAATATATAAGTAGGGCTTCCATACAACAAACGTGATTTTATGCCGTTTTTTGCGATAATGGTACGGAACCCTTCGTGCACGAGTCCGACTCGCACTTGGCCGGTTTATTATTATGTAATTCTGATTCAATTCTCAGCAGTTATGTATTTATTATGTAATACTTCACGATACTTATTGATTATATATGGTTATAAACTCTATTAATTCATGATTTATTCGATTTTGATTGCATATGATTGCTTGTTGAGTTTTTGTATGGTTATGCGAAGTTATGGTAATTTAGACGCCATTTTGGGCTCGTGGAACTTGGTAATTGTTGGTTTTTGTGTGACATGGTTTTGACAAGGTCGTTTATGTATCCGGAAGTGTAGGTGAATGTGTTTTTACCTGACTGCCGAGGAAGGGTTATGTTTTTCGCGGGTATCTTGTAAGTATGTATGTATATTTGGTCCCTCATATCTTTCAAACCGCTAGACGTTATCTTTATAATTAAGACATTGTTAGATAGGATTATAAGGATTACCATATTGTGGGGGTTCTAATATTTTTTCCTCGAACCCATGAAATGGGGTATCAAAATGAAGGGTTTTAGAGGTGATTACAAAAATATATACCGTCAAAAAAGTCTTTAAAGTCATTCGAAAATGCAATTATAACTAAAAAGTTAAAATGTACCAATAGATATAAGAAAACAAAATAACATAAGCAGTGTATCAATAGAAATAAGCAACAAAATAGAAATAACATTAATATAAGTAGCAAATAGAAACTTAAATTGTAATGCCGGTGTGTGATATATATATATATATATATATATATAGTATTTAGTGAGGGATGAACTCACGTAGACTTAAGTTAGTTAAGTAAGCCTAAAAATAATGTCCGACGTAGGAGTCAGACAATTGTAACGTTTATGAAAAAATAAGAAACAAACAAAATAAAACCACTATAAAAAAGATCGCGGAGTGCCACATGTCCGCGGTAGAATATTGAAAAAAAAAAAAAAAAAAAAAAAAACTAAAAATTTAATATCAAAAAACTTGACTGCTTGATGTAAACCAGAAGAAAATCATGCTGTGCAGTCGGAGGATATATTTTATAGATTTGGTCAGCCAGCTCGCAATATGTATCCTCCGACTGCACAGCAGAAAAATGTTAAAAAAAACAAATAAAATTAAAATCTAAAGGAAATTTTAGGTCAAACTTAAAAACAAAATCATAATCAAAATTAAGTTAATAATCATAAAATAAAATTAAAATCAATTATAAATAATCATATGGTCTCTACCATACCATACAGAACTATTTGATTGTTGATTTTATTATTGTTGTTCCTTTTTAAAAACCCATCAATATTTTTTGTTAAAATTTTACTCGCTTCTAAGACACACTGGTACTCTGCGGCGTAGTTTGCTTGCGATCACAAATTAAATATGAACAGCGTACCGCAATCTATCAAACCGAATAAATAACCTTAGGTTCTTCCCTAAGGATCCACTTCATCATTATCTAGGATAAATCCCTCAACTGTACCACAGACAGTATAACACTAGCATACAGATGTCTCATCCCATACAAAGAAACCGTGCTGACTTAACTAGCTTTTTTCATTTGATTATACAGTTTTTTTTTTTAAATCGATCGTGTTCGGTTCCGTTCCACGGCGATAGATAGATCACCCGTGGAACGGAGCCGAACGCGATCGATGTACAAAAAATAATCAGTATAATCAGTAAAGTACGTTGGCACAGTTACTTTGTATGGGATGAGACACCACTGCCTGTACCTAATGAAGTTGTTCACTGCTACGTAAATTAAATATAGGAACAGGAGAAGTACCTATGTAGTTTATTATTTAGATAAACAAGATATGTGTTCACATGAATCGTTGCTCCAGTATTTCATCTGGAATGCTAAAGCAATGATGCTGTTATTGTGCTACTACCTTTGTTAGGTATACGTTTGTATTGATACTAACTCCATGATAATGTATTAGGTTTAAGTTATTTTATATGGGCCCTGTCGCTTTAAATAAATGGATTAATAATAATAATGATTTTCTGTTTAATAAAAATCCCAAATAAGTACCTTACCTTAAAATAAAAAACAATAAAAAATAAACAGCAAAATTTAATAAAAAAAAATAACAAAATTTTCCAATAAAAAAAACAAACGAGTAGGCACTTACAAATAATGTGGGTACAAACCTAAATAACGTGTAGGCAGCGAATTCAATTTCCTCGAGAAATTAATTGGTAGGTTTATTAAATACACCGTATACAATTGTATTTAATGTATGTTTGTATGTCGTTTTGTGGCAATTAAATATTTTTTCTTTCTTTCTTTTCAATTTCACACAAGGGTAAAATAATAACGGATTGTTAGCCAATTATATCGACTGTCCTAACGCAAAAAGGGAAAAAACATTCAGAAGATGGGAGGATGAACTAAAACAAACCCCGGGCCCTAACTGGAGAAGTCCCCGTCACGAGATGCTATAATTTTTTAAATAAAGAATTCCACTAAGTGACGTAGCGACAATCCAATCAACAACAAATACTCCCAAATTCGATCAACTCTAAGTACCATACGTGTAATACGAAACCAACGAACAATTTCATTTGGTTGGGTTATATTTTAGCGATATAAAGCGCTGTCGTCTAATGTTTTGTGGTAGACGCGTTCCAGTACCACAAAATATTTGATGAGGAGGTCTTTGTCAAAACACTGAGGGATATATTGTTACAGCACATACAGAACAAAGAACAATTCAGTATAAAGACCATTATTATTATACAATTTCACACGTAATACAAATATTTCAACTTTATTTTCCGGAAACCCTGAAAAGGATCCAAAACCGCTGACAAACAAGACAAGAGCTTTCATTAGTCCTTCCCCGGGTTTGCGGGTAGTCGCAAATTTTCCACACCTTCCGTAAAACATTGATTTTAAATTTAAAACCCTTGCGGGGCTCGGCGGGTTTAAAATCAATGCTTTATGTTTTTCGGGTGAATGTGGTCGAGGAGGCAATGGTGCTTTTGTATGGAAAAAATATAAAACGTGTGGAAAATTTAAATAGAACAATTTTAGGATTTTTCATAGAAAACTAGCTCCTACCAGCAGTTTCACCCGCTTGAAAGGAATTTATTCCAAGGGAACGTACTTTCTGGATAAAATGTATCCTATGTCCGTCTCCAATATACCATATTTGTATGTGTAGTCCCATATTCATTAAAATCAAACAAACAGACGGAGTTCAGCATGAATTGACCTGCTTAAAACAAAATCAGTTATCTTTTTATTTACCCGACTGCCGAAGGAGGGTAATGTGTTTATCAGTCTATGTTCCTATGTGGCGTTCTAGAGACCTAACGCATTGGCCGATTTTGATTGTTCTTACGTCCATCGATTCGTCTTAACCCTGCAAGTGCCACAATTTTTTTCTTCCAATCCTATCGTGAGGGTAATCAAAACAAAGGGTTTTAAGAGGTGATTCCAAAAATATATAACACTTATATTTTTAAATGTACCTATATCGAATAAATAAAAAATACCTTTTTTATTTAACTTTTTTTAACCTTACAGAAATCATACACATTTCTTACATCTACAGTGCGTGCCATGAAAGATGAGACTGGACCGCGCCTCCCGCGCTCTGTTGGCCGCCCCGATGACACCCAGTCCCTTCCCTGCACTCATACCTAATACCGGACCTATTAAGGCGCCTCCCCGAGCAAAACGCCGCGCTACCCGTTTTTGTGCAGTTTTTAAGAGCTATCTACTGGTTATTTAAAAAGAAATATCAATTAATAAAAATACATTAAATTTCTACATAATACTGATTCCAAAATGGTAATATACATTTTTTTTAAAGAAGTATATGTTTCACTAATCTCCTTCCAACAAAACCATAAAAATCAGAAATAATTATTGATAGCATGCATCTCCTCGTAAAGTGTTAATTAAAAAAAATTTGTACTAACACTAATGGATAGACAATTTGATAACGAACATTTTGTAACATTTTTTTTTTCAATGGACCAATATACGATTTTATTCTAAAATCTGAGCGTATTCACTACTGTAATTCATGCGCCACCAGTGTGCCGCTAGGGCACAAGGAATGATCAAGACTTTTTGGTCAGGGTACGGCCTTAATAATCATCTACTGAGCAAGTCAAAACACGTGGTGTGGTGTGTCAAGTCTTATCTTTCGTATTTCGTTGCACGTACTGTACTTCTACATATGGTCTTGTAAAGCATATAATTAATACAGATAAATTAATTATAGTTGTAAACACAGGTTTTAAAATAAACGCCCGTGGGCTAATACAGTTATAAACTTGAAACAAAAAAGCCCAAAATGGAGATTCGATCAGTCAGTTTCAGACCCAAAACCAGTCCGAACTAGTTCATAGCCCAGTTAAATCTAGTTTTTTTGTCCACTTCATTATAATTGTGGCCTTAATTTAAGCGATTGTTATGCATTTTATGAGTTGACATCTGGATTACGTGTGTTCGATATAAAGCCAGTTTGCAAGAGGAATTGATACAATTATACCATTTACTATTACGAAATACGAGAGTTTGCAAAAACTTGCTTATCGTTTTTTTGAGGTTTTCTGTGAGCCAGATCAAAAATAGTTAAATATACCTAACCTGTGTATCATTGAAAACTTAATAAAATTAAGTAACACCATACATACATGATCATGCTACAATACATTAGCTACAATAATTTTGTAATCATCCTAGAACCCAAACTTTGTCTATGCCTTTTTATTTAAGTCTAAACATTGTAGATGACCATGGGAAGTTGCGAGATATCCTTATAGCTTACCGGGGCTGCCTCAATTTTGTGCTGTAGAATGTATGTGTATGAGAAACAATAAAAGTTTTTATTATTTTATTACATAGCAGCTTAGATAAAGAAGCTGTAGATGATAGCCATGGCGTGGCCGCACATGAAACAACAATAGTTATTTCTGGTGTTACAACAAGAATAAGAACACTATAACCCACCATCGCACTGACACTTATCTATACTAATATTATAAAGAGGAAATATTTTTTTGTTTGTTTGTTTGTACCGAATAGGCTCCGAAACTACTGGACCGATTTAAAAAATTCTTTCACCAATAGAAAGCTACGTTATTCCTGTGTAACATAGACTATTTTTTTGTCCCGAAAACGGGTCCTGTGGGGTGGCCCACGGGAGCGAAGCCGCGGGCAACTGCTCGTTATCTATAAATAACCCAATTCCTTGTCTCAATAAACGAACGAACGACGAAATCATAGAAAATCAAATACGACCGAGTTTGTTTGTCAAACCTGCCATAACATTAGAGTTTGACAAACAAAAAAAGCCGGCCATGGTGACAAAGACAAAAAATAATGGGGCTGCCAACTAGCGATCTCGCTCTATGCCTGGCAGACCAACAGTCGCTAGACAGCGACAACGTGCAGACGGTGCGAATCTTCACCGACGGCAGCAAGATTGAGGGGAAGGTAGGAGCCGCATTATCCATTTGGGATAATGTAGGCGAAGTCCGGAACCTCAAGCTTTGCCTTGCCGCGTACTGCACCGTCTACCAGGCGGAACTCCTGGCCATTTGTAGAGCGACAGAATTGATCCTTGCGCGGCAAGAGGCGAGCTATGGTGTGTACAGTGACTCAATGGCAGCATTGCAGACGCTCGCAAACCATGGCTCTCTCCATCCCCTGGCAGTTCGCGCGCGCGCCAATTTGGCTCACGCCCTGGGTCAGAGCAAAGTTGTTACTTTGTTCTGGATCAAGGCTCACGCGGGCCTGCCGGGGAATGAGCGAGCGGACGAGCTAGCCAAGAAGGCAGCATTGTCGTTACGGAGGAAGCCGGACTACGACCGGTGTCCGGTCTCATACATCAAGCGACAGATCCGTTTGGAATCGCTTGATGAATGGAACCGGAGATATGTGTCGGGCGAGACGGCCTCGGTGACGAAAATGTTTCTTCCGGACGCAATAGTGGCTTTCCGTATCGTACAACAGGTGCGGCCAACCGGCGTCCTCACGCAAGTTTTGACGGGGCACGGTGGGTTCTCTGAATACTTGAATCGCTTCAAGTGTAAGGAGAGCCCATCGTGCGTCTGCGATCCAGGCGTGGCAGAGACTGTCCAGCACATACTTGTAGAATGCCCGTTATTTATCAGGGAGCGCTACCAACTTGAATGTGAGCTGGACAGGAAAATAACGAAGGAGAGCCTGCATGGGCTCATGGACAAGAAATTTAGAGAAAAGTTCTTAATGTACTGCGTTAGAGTAGCGAACGTAGTCATTGCACGAAACGCAAGCTGAAGCGTTACTATGCTTCACTATTATTTTGAAACAATAACAGCTTTAGAAGCATAGGAAAAACGCACAAAACTGCAGTGGCTAGTATATTAAATTAGTACCTAAGTTTATACCTGTGTAAATATTCTGTGATATTTTGTTAACCGTGCTTGTGTGTTTGTCCCTAGTTACTCGAAACTATCTGTGATAACCTGTACTATTTTATATTCTGTAATCCTGTGATAAATAGCACTTTTTTGCTCAAAACTGTGATACATAGCACATTTTGCACAATTTGTTATAACTGCACCTTTGTATTTTGTTGTGTTTTTATTTACCTGTTTTGATATTTTAATAAATTATGCCCGTAAGATTAGATTAATATAAGTGGGAGTCCTACCCACAGAATGCAAGATGATGAATATAAGAAAGAACTATACTGACTGAATATAAGTATGAAGAATGAATGTACGAGAGGCATAAATGATTGAACGGAATGACAGAGGTTAAGCAATTAAGGCGCCAATGTCGTTGGCGGGGATTAGTGTTAAGAAAAAAAAAAAAAAAAAAAAAAAAAAAAAAAAAAAAAAGATCTCGCTCTATCAATCAAGCTCATTTTTTGGCTAAATCTATAGGTCCTTTATCTAAGCATAGCAGTGTAAAATGATTAATGATTCTTGGAAAAAGCTTGCCAAACTATTCCCAGCCCCATAACTCCTGAAAGGCAGAATCAACAGTGTCGGCCACCAGAAAAGGCGGTCGAGGCAAAATTAAAGATAATGGCACTCGTGCCATGGATATCTTTGGTGATAAACCTACATTACCTGAGTCACATGAAGAGTGTTCTGGTAGCGTTATAGACGCACTATATTATGCTAAGTTTGCCCAGTAAGAATAGTAATCACATCCAGTATGTTATTGACAAGGTATTTGAGCTAAGGGCATAACGTATCAAAACTATTATGATTCCATTGTGAGAGAGGGATGGAGCTATACAAGACAAATAGCTCTGTTTCACAGTCGCACTATAATAGTTTTAACACGTCATGGTAAGGCCCCAAGATGTCGCATCGCATAAATTATCATAATTTGAATTATAAGGTGGCGATAATATTGCTGCTGTTCCTAAACACGTTATGTTATGAGACATTGGTATTTGATATTAGTCTATTGAAACTTAATGCCAATGCAATTCGCTTTTGGCAGCGCCCTCACCTCCGTTGTAACATGAATTTGCGCAAAAACTCGCGGCGTGTCCAGAGCTGCCGTTAAGTTTGATTCAACCTGTATCTTTAACCCTTCTGCATTTACCTGTGGTACTTAAAATATTTCTTTATAAGGTATGTCAGTGTGTGTTCCACAAGTTGGTTTAATTACACAAACGCCTTTGAGCGACAATGTTTGCTAAGGCCCTTATTAATAAATCATTTTCATTTCCAATATGGCACTCCTGAGCAGAATATCAATTCGTAATAATTTCGTCAACATGACGACCTGAAATGGTTTTCTAATAAAATAACTCTCTCAAGATATTTGAGTGAAACTTGAATGCGAGCTGCCAAATATAAGCGTTTTATTACTATATTCAGAATTCAAGATCATTATCACCTTGAGGCACAACCAACTCTATGTCATAACAGACAAAGTTCAAATTCCATTGCAACTCATACTTTTATATGACATTTTTATACAAATAATCACTTAAAAATCAACTTAAAATACAAGAAGCTAAAGCCGAGACTTGAATAGCGATGGATTGAAAAGATCTCGGATTATGAATTCAAGTAGATTTTATATTATCGATCAAATGTAACATAATGCTTATATTTCCCGAGGAGTAAGGCAGAGGTGCGCCTGCGCATTCTCATTTCAGTCAGTTATGTTTGAGTCACATGTAATAGTGGCCGAGTCTATTGCCCGACTCGGGCATCGAACCCAGAACCCTATACTCATCAGTAGCGCTTGCAACCGCCCTTTACTATAGTCCAACGAGCCAGTTATTATCGACTAATTCTGCCAGCGGCTTCGCCCGCGTGATAACTCCATCCATTCATCCATCCATCATTAGTAGGTTATCGATAATCATTTACCGATATCGATATTACGAAATAACTATGTCCGATTGATATCGTTTGCGAAACTTCGTGTTATAGTAGTTATAAATATTTACGACAGTCGACTTACTTTATTCTAATATGTAGCTTGAGCAGCGGTGGCCCAGTGGTAACGACCGGGACTTACAAGTTGTAGGTCGTGGGTTCGAAACCAGGCAGGCGCTTTACTTTGATTAAATTATTTCGTCACTACTGCTCTCAAAACGGAGAAGAAAAACATCGTGAGGAAACTGGCATGTCCTAGAACCAAAAAATTCGAAGACAAGGAGACATCCACCAACCCGCACTGGGCTTGCTTGCTGGATTTATAGCCCATTCCCTCTATGAGAGGAGGCCTGTGTCCCAGCAGTGGTAACACTTTTTTTTTCGTGGCGATGTGCTTATGGATACCATCCGTTTGGGGGATGGAGGATAATGTCGGACTCCAACCGACTAAAACCCCACAGTTCCTAAGGGTACCATGAGTCGGGGGCCCGGGATACAACTAAATTCGCGAGCATCCCAGGCGGTCACCCATCCAAGTACCGACCGCGCCCGATGTTGCTTAACTTTGGTGATCGGACGAGAACCGGTGTATTCAACGTAGTATGGACGTTGGCTACAACATTCTGTATCCGATTGGTATCGTTTGCGAAATATTAGGTTATGGCAGTTAAGACTTGAGTCAATGTGTTCTAATATGTAGTCAGTTCATGTTCTCTGTTAGGCTATACAAAATCACGCTACGACCAATAGGAGCGCAGCATAAATGAAAAATGTTGCAAAAACGGAAAAAAATTATACAATTTCGAGAGCTTCCGTTGCGTGCGCTACGTAAGCGATTAAAGTTACG
The DNA here is from genome assembly GCA_945859665.1 of Anorthoa munda. NCBI lineage: Eukaryota > Metazoa > Arthropoda > Insecta > Lepidoptera > Noctuidae > Anorthoa > Anorthoa munda. Next base: position 5,005,764 of record OX243893.1, read on the forward strand.
CTACATTCATGTATATAGGGTAGGTAGGGTAGGGTAGGTAGCCAGTTGACGGGAGCGAAGCCGCGTGGGACAGCTAGTATCTAATATAGATACAACAAAAGCTTTCTTGAGTAAAGATTGATAGTCTGATTAAAGTTTCTCAAACTTTAATTGACGTCCAAGTGCGGAGGCAAAACTAACTCTGCCTCTCATTATCCTTGCTAATTTAATTCCAAGAAACAGCTGACCATTATAAGCACTACGGATAAAGCAGATAGCTCTGTTCAAACGAGTCTAGATCAAGTAGAAAGTTCCACAAAACAATGGGCCGTTTAGACAAGTACTTTCTCCCGGCCTGAAACAATGAGTATAATCTGTTTAGTGCAAATGTAAGTGGGTATGTACCTAAGTGGTGTTACGTACACCTGCTTAGATAAAAGTTATCTGTGGACATCCTGGCACTTTCACAGGTGGTAAGAACATAGTTGGTTAAAAGGAAATAATTGTATCTTGATAAGGAAGTTTGTTGTTCCCATAGAATAATACGGCTAGCTGTCTGTGGGTGTTGAGAAAGCGATTACGTTATAGTTCTACATCTCTATGTATCGTCAACTCAATATTTTTGTTTCTAACCATAATTATAATTTTCCGCACAATCCATTGCTTCTCTGGTCTTCCTTAAAACCATCCACATTCATACTCTAAGCCCAGAGGACACCAAATGGTCCTGAACTGGAACACCCACGTTTCTTGTATGGACCTTAAGTAAACAGTATATAATTTACTTGAATTTATTCCGCTCTTTGCTTTTGTTTCGACAACGGACCAATCATCTCATCAAAATCTTCATTGATATTGAATCTATATTTATATCATACTAGCTCACCCCCGGAGCTTCATTACCGTCAACTGGCTACCCTGCCAACCCTGCCAACCCTGCCTACCCTGCCTTCCCAGCCTACCCTGCCTACCCAATTTATATGTATCCTCAAAAGTTTTCTCAGCGCACGCCTTAATTCTTACGGCCACGTCGGCTAAATTATTTAAAAACAGTGACCCGAAATGAAAGTAAATGGTGACCCCTGCTCTAAGCTTTCAATACTACTGAAGTATTTTTATTAAACTACAAACACACAAGATCCCAGCACAATCTTAGCTCAATGCAGACGTGGTATCAAAAGAGATTAACACAGATCTTGCGTGAAGCAGCCGGTGAAGTAAATACTCGTGTGATACAGGCTTTGTTGGTTATACCGAGACAATAGCTTTGTTGGATACTGTGTGCCATTTGTGTCTCTGTTTACTTGCGAGAGGAATTGTCCTTTGACGTACTGTTTGATGTGTAGAGAGAACTTGAATTGTAAATTTGCTGTTAGTATCGTTGTTGACTACATTATATAATTTGTTGGATTTGGAAGTATTCTCAAAATATGCAGGGTAAAGGATTAAATCAATGATAGCAGCGGTTTGTAGGTTCAAACCCAGACCGGCGCTGTACTTTCTGCAATTTATTTTGTTACCACTGCTCTTAAAACGGTGAACGCAACCTGCATACCGTGTTTTTTTTGGGTTGGTTAATCATCCAATGACTTCTCCCGCTCTGGGTGAAGCGGGAGGGCGTGTCAGACTTTTACTGACTAAAACACACCACACTCCACCACTGCTCCTTCAATTGCTTGTGTCAGGGCCGCCGTAACTCTATCATTTTTTATTTTTATAGTAAACCGGCATATCCTGATACAAAAAGAATCGAAGACATGAACGTGACGTCTACCAACCCGCATTAGGCCCACGTCGTGGTAAATTACAACGCACACGCCTCTTAGACTTAGCACGCATTGTGATTTTTAGCCGCGCGGATTTTATCCGCGTATTGATTCGTTACTAACATGCACTGCGGATAAAACACCGTGCGATTTTTGTCTCTTTCTACCTGTTCATAGAGCTCAAAATATTTGCGCGAATCTAATCCCTGTTGCGGTGCGGTGTATTTTGTGGCAAAACACGGATTTCTTGCGGTAATATTTCCGCATGATTTTTTAACGCAATGCGTGCGACTTCATACAATTCCATAGGTTTCAGAAAGGCCAGAAAAAAATCGCGTGCTTGTTAAACCTTAGAGCGAAGGATTTAATATTTAATATAATTCCTAAGTCCATTTATTACATAAGTAGTAGCCTATGTCCATACAGTCCAGTTCAGTGTCAACTCTCCATTTTCGTCGCCAAAATATCGCATAAGTTCGCATTGAATCCTGTAACTAAGATCTCTCGCTTCCAAACCAACACAGCAGCTCTGAAATAAAGACAAACCATCCTTCCTATCACCCAATCTGCACAACTAACCGGGTTACATAACTAGCACCAGGACAAAGTTAGACAAGATTTATTATCAACTTTGTCGTCCCGTATTAGTCACTGCTGGGTATTTGTAATCTATGTCATCGGATCAGTTCTCATTGCGTATTCTGCGGATGTACTTGTAAACAGTCAGACGACTGTGTTGTGTAAATACCGTTTATCTACACTCACAACGTAATGTTCCAAATTCGAATTAAAAAAATATTGTATAAACACGTACTTTATATTCGTGGATAGGTAAAATTAAAAAAAAACCATTACAGTTCAACATTTTCCTTCGATTTTCAAACAACTGCATCATAAAATATTTTTTTAATTTTTATAGCACTCTTTTACTTTTTAATTTTCTGGCGCGTATGGGCTCATTGACTAAATGTAGAAAAGAAGTGTCATTGTCTGTGGATGCGCGCGCTGCTCAATGAAAATCTAAATTGCCCACCATACCACATATTTTTTCTCTTGCCCCTTTTGTTTTATTTCAACTGTATGAGTGAAGATAAAATAGTGTATGCATCGGCATATAATTAGGTATTAAAACACTCGCGTGTTATTATTGAAGGCAATCGGATTCGCCTCATGTGATAAACCCACGCTCGTGTTTTAATAATCCATCAAGGTATATGTTTTAATAATCCATCAAGGTATATGTGATAATATTGTTGGATATTTTGTTTATTTGAAAGTTTATGTTTGTAAAGAGACAAAATGCTGCATACTTAAAATTATATGTGCTAAATTATCATCTTTTGTAATTAACAATAATAATACTACGGTCTGTCAAATTCCTTGTAAATGTAAACTCTCCACTTTGCCAACAAACGAATACACAAAAATACACATACACACACATACTCCACACAAAAACACGACCCTAAATCCTAGCAACGATTCACAAAACCAACAGACTTCTGAATTGGACAATCAATCAAACACTCAGTCGTACCAGCGGTCGTACAGCAAAGCTTTCTCCAAACTAGTTCAATCCAGACCACCCCTTTCCACATTCACATATGCGGCACTAAATTTCCCTACACTATATTTGCGTCATATTCCTTTGCTGCTAGATTATGGATAAAGTGGACTTATCAGACGAAATAGACGAAACACTAACATTATCTTGCCGCATTATTGATAAACCAGAACTGTGTGGGGATTTGTTGGTTGACCATGACTTTAAAGTGCTAACGTGTAACATAAGAAGCCTACAGAAAAACTTTCCAGAATTAGTAACGGTGCTACACCGAATTAACTCGCAATTCGATGTTATAGTTTTAACAGAATGCTGGCTAAACGATAACTCCATTGTTAATCAGCTACCGGGATATAACTGCTTCCACACACGTAAAGTTATCAATAAAAGTGGCGGCGTAACCATTTACGTGAAGGATACTTGGACGGTTTCCGTTAACGAGCCGGAGATCGATGATGCCAACTGTCTTGTGGCTAATATTAACAAGAATATTACACTGCTTGGGATCTATCGCTCTCCTTCATTTCGTAGCATCGACAGATTCCTGAACTCATTAGATAACTCGTTGACCAGTCTGAACGACTGTCCTTGTGTAATCGTGACGGGTGACATGAATATAGACCTTCTCGAAAATACCCCCAATGCCACTCATATTGCATATCAGTGTTTGTTGTCGGAACACGGACTGCTGCCTGCTATTACCGAAGCTACCAGAGGTAATACTTGCTTGGACCATGCTTTTATCAAATCTAAAGGCACAAGCCGAACACAAGGATTTGTTTGCAAGTCGTCGATCACAGACCATGACCTTGTAATCTTAGGCACGAACCAAGTAAAAGTCGGCAACCCACCGCGCAACAGATTTAAGCAGAAAATAGATTACTCTAGGATTGCTGATGATATTGGCAGAGTCGACTGGACTGATGTTATGACCAAAACTGATGTAGGTGATGCGGTGCTACTGTTCAATAAAATCATATCAGACACTATAAAACGGCACACGGAAAAAATCAAAATTAGTCGTTCCAAGTTTAACTTAAAACAGTGGGTAACCCCTGGTCTAATTCGGTGCATGCGTCATCGTGATTCGTTGCATGCTCAAGTAAAAATGCAACCACTAAACCTAGAGTTGAAACGAGCATACACGCGATACAGAAACTTTTGTAATAACATTCTTCACAAATGCAAGGCAGAGCATGAGAGAAAAGAATTAGAGAATCACAGTTGCCAACCCAAAAAACTCTGGCGGGTCATCAAAGACATTTGCGAATTCCCAGAAAAAAAAAATGATAATCGGGAACTCCTAAACGCCGGATCATGTATCAATCCATCATCATCATCGATCAATAACTGCAACAGTCACTTCGTCTCAGTAGGTAAGCGCTTAGCACACAAAATTTTAAACAAACTCCAGACTACGGAGAGCAAACTTTGCAGTAAAGCTTCTCTAGAAAACCGTTCTAATAACTCTCTGTTCTTACATCCAACCGATAGCCAAGAAATAAGCAGTCTGATCTCTGATTTAAAAGACGACAGCGCACCCGGGTCGGACGGGATCCGTCCATTACTTCTTAAGCATATTAAATCTTTTATACTGGAGCCTTTAACGCACATCTGTAACCTGAGTATGTCGACGGGTACTTTTCCCGACCCCTGGAAGATCGCGGCTGTAACGCCGATTCACAAAAAAGGTGCCAAAAACTGTCCTGACAACTATAGACCCATCTCTCTGCTATGTGTCACGTCAAAGATCTTGGAGAAACTCGTAAACAACCGCCTCATCAGCTTTCTGGAAAAACACAGCCTACTTTCCGGACGCCAATATGGCTTTAGACGTGGGAGGTCCACAGAGCAAGCTGTAGGGCTTTTGACTGACACCGTCTCCTCAAAAATCGATCAGGGGCTACGGTCAATTGGGGTCTTCCTTGACCTGGCCAAGGCATTTGACACAGTATCTATTTCTATGTTACTTAAAAAGTTAGAATGTCTTGGCGTAAGGGGCATCGCTCAGGACTGGTTTAGTAGCTACTTGTCCGACAGGCAGCAGTATGTTGCTATTGGAGATAGTGTCAGCGAAAGCCTGCCAGTCGTGTTTGGGGTTCCGCAGGGCAGTGTTCTGGGCCCGACATTATTCACCGTGTACATGGATGACATACTCAGGCTAAACATCCCACAGTCAGAGATGATATGTTACGCAGATGACACAGCGGTCCTATTCTACGGTGAAACATGGATAGATACCATGGATGCTGCAGAGGACGGCATGCGCACCATAAGTGACTGGCTTGACAAAAACCTACTCACCCTAAACGTTGAAAAAACGAATTTCATGACGTTCCACATCAGTCGTTCTAGCCGTCCGGGCATTAACAAAATGAAAATCCACAGCATCCACTGTCATGTCAATAACTGTTCTTGCGATTTCATAGATAGAGTCAAATCTACCAAGTACTTGGGTATTGTGATCGACCAAAATCTGTCCTTTAGAGAGCATATCTCCGTGCTCTCTAAAAGAATTCGCAAATTTGTCTACGTCTTTAAGTCCCTGCGGGCCAGTGCCCCAAAAGACCTATGCAGAAAGGTCTACCTAGCCCTGTGTCAGTCGCTGTTACAGTACTGTGCAGGCATCTGGGGTAGCGCGGCTAAGTCCTATTTGCTGGAACTTGAACGTGCTCAACGAGCTGTTCTAAAAGTCATGCTTGGCAAACCGCGGCGCTACCCAACTGACACACTCTACAGAGAAGCGGGTGTCCTGGGCGTTCGACAGCTATATATTCTGAGGTCCCTTCTAGGTCTGGTCACCGTGTTGGGGAGACAATTTACTTACACCCAAAGAGGAAGGGTCGGAGCTGACAGACTGGCAATCCCAAGTGTAAGAACAACTTTTGCCACTCGATTTGGCCTCTTTCTCCCGATACGAGTCTTTAATCTAATTAATAAATCCACTCTACGGATCCCTGGAAATACTTTTGAAGCCAAGCCTATATTGAAGAGATGGCTTCAAGAGCTGACGTATGAAGATACTGAATTTGTTTTGTGCCCGATGAGTTGACCAGCACATGAACACATGCCCTCACCAAGATTACACTTATCCGTGTCCTGTCCGTGTCCAACATTCACACACGCACACACACACCATAACTTTACCATCTCTCCTCATCCTTCCACTTACTCCTATGTTTGACTGATTGATACCTACTAATCTTATTTTTGATTTGTTGATCACTGAATGATATTGTTGATCCCTATTTATTGACATTTGATTTTAATTTATCTATGAAATCTATAAAATCATAAACTTATTTTCAATTTTAATTTGCTACTTTCATTCTGATAATTATTACTTAAGATGAATATTGTATTTGACTAATGTTATTAATTTCATTATAACTGTTAATGTAATTTATGGTTTTGCCTGCTATTATTATTTTATTTTCTTTTATTATTATTTATAATTTATTTAAATTCTGTTCTTAATGCCCAATTAGTAACTTTGTGCTGTGTATTGAACACTCAATCTGCCTACTCTCAATTTCTGGGCCTCCAAGATACAGGCTGTGCCTAGTTTGGGGCCCATTGCCACTTATATTTTGTAACTAGTTTATCATAATTATCCCGTTGTGCAAAACGTTCCTTTGTTGTAACCTGTGTGTGTGTCAATAAATAAATTATTATTAATAACCCCTATTATATGACCATTCCATAAACTACTATAATATAGCAGTTCATGTAGTTGTAATCATGTTAAAACCACGTTTAGTATTTTCACTGTACATCTATAGAGTGGAATTGCCTGCTGGAGTCTGTAGTTCCGATAACTACAGTCTAGGATTCTTCAGGAGGTGAACAGGTTACTTCTAGGCAGGGATGTTAAGGAGCTCTGCAACCGTAACCGAAATTATCGGATATCCGAAATAAATATCTATCCGTAACCATAACAGAATCCGATATAAAAGATTCGGATAATTTCGGTTATTCAAAATAAGACACGTTGTGATAGGTATTTTTCCCCGGCCAAGCCGACACTTACAAGTTTGATTATTATTTCTTTTGTGTAGTCATAACTAGTATTTGTGATTTTTACGATTTCTTAAAATCTTATATCAGTAACCGATATTATCAGTACATATGCGAAAGAATTTCATATCCGTAACTGTATCCGAAACCGATATTTAAATATTATTTCTATATCCGTATACAGATCCTAAATTGCATCCATAACATCCCTGCTTCTAGGCTAGTGTGCTCTATCGTTGACATAACATCTGATGAGACAGTGCTGAAACGTGAGGCCCTATCATCATCTTCCTGCCCTTATGCCATGTTACTTGTGGTCGGCGCTCGTGCACGTTCACTAATATTATTAGAATAAAAAACCACCATTTTTACACTATTAATATTCAATTTAACACAACTTAGGAAAATAAAACAGAGAAGCAACATAGACGCCATCACGTTCCCGCCAAAACTCACAAGGTACTTTATATCAGCAATAACGGTAGAAAAATCCAATATAATACTTTATACGATATGCAATTTTAGACAGTTTGACAGTTTTGACAGTTGACAGTCGTGGAATAACACTTGGTCATGTCTCGCTTAAATAAAAAATATAATCTCTACATGCTTTAAAACACAACCATAAAATCCGTGTTCACAACAGCAGATATAATCTGGCAGTTTGGGTCGCTGAGCATAGACAAGAAAAATGATCATAAACTACAGCCTAATAAACGCTGAACATAGACTATAGACGTCTGAACCAAACGAGCATAAATCAAAACTTTACTGTTCTGACATATAGGCGTGCCTTTAAGTTATGTGATTAATAGCTGTGTGTTTACCCCAAAAATTGCCATGTCTCACTGACAGGCTTGTAGAAATATTAATTGATCAATGTTTTAGGGGTCCGCTGTCACTGCAATGTCCTGAGAAAGCTTATCTGTACAAATAAATAAAAGTGAAGTGTCTGTTTGTAATGTCAAACTAAAAGCTTTTTACTAAATGCATGTGAAAGTATGTACGGTACTTAAACGGCTAAACCAATTTTGCAATTACGAGAGTTTCAGAATTAGGGTACCGAGGCAAAAAAGAAAATATAAAATCGCTATGTGTAAAAATGTTTGACGCGGTAGCTCGCGTCAAACATATTTAGTCGCAGGCTAGTAAAAATATAATGCTTTTTAAATAAAAAACTGGCCAAGTGCGAGTCGGACTCCCGCACGAAGGTTTCCGTAACATTGTCGCAGAGACGGCAAGAAAATCACGTTTGTTGTATGGGAGCCCCACTTAAATATTTATTTAATTCTGTTTTTAGAATTTGTTGTTATAATGGCAAGATAAATACATCATCTGTGAAAATTTTAACTGTCTAGCTATCACGGTTCATGAGATACAGCCTGGTGACAGACAGACAGAAAGACGGACCGCGTAGTCTTAGTATTAGGGTCCCGTTTTTACCCTTTGGGTACGGAACCCTAAAAACAAAGAGGACATGTTTCGGCGGAGACTCTTAACACCGCGATTCAGCGGAGAGTGCTAAAAGTACAACGCCGTCTATCCATACATCAGGAACTAAAATAATTAATAACGTAAGATAGTACAAAGTAAACTTTGCATTTTATTCAATCTTTGACGGGTTCGTTACGGATAGTCAGATTTCAGAAGTTTGTAATCTGGCACCAGTTGTGGCAAGTGGTACCGTGTTACCCAGTTAGTCCAGTTACTGGGTTGTGAAGTGGAGGTCGGAAAGACATAAGCTCCATGTAAAGTACTGGTTATCAGCTGAAACCGGTTAGACTGGAAGCCGACTGAAGGCCGACGGTCGGCTGTGTTGCCATTATCATAGCAGCCGAAAGACGTCCACTGCTGAACACAGGCCTCCCCAAGCGTCTTAACATTGACCGGTCCCGTGCGTCTCGCATCCAGCGGCTCTCTACAACCTTCAACAGGTCATCGGTCCAACTAGTGGGAGGCCTTCCAACGCAACGTCGTGTGCTTCGTGTGTTGTGATAAGGTGACAATGTCTTTCCAGAAAGAAAAAAAACTGGCCAAGTGCGTGACGGACTTCGCATATTTGGGGTGCCGTACTAATTTATCAACATATTGGTATTTGTTAGTAAAATGTACGTAATAACACAGATAATATAATACTAGCATACAGATACCTCATCCCATACAAAGAAACCGTGCCGACGTAATTAGCGTTTTTCGACTGCTTATTCTGGCAATTTTTTGTACATCGAACGCATTCGGTTCTGTTTCACGGTGATAGATAGATAGATGGTGTTACCAACGACTTGCAAGTAAAAGGGTTTACTAGGTTCGTGAATGTTTTTTTCTTTAAATACAGTGAAGGTTTGTTTTCTAGTATTTATTTGCACGTTTTTACAGTTTTTTTTTGCACCAAAATGTGTTAAAATGCAAACTTTAACAATCGAGTGGAATGCCCCAGAAATTAAAAAATTCGCCATCTATTGGCATCAATTTTAAATGATCCGTCTAATAATCTTTGAAATGTGAATTAAGAGCCCAATATTCCATAATTTTGTACTTAGGAGAGTTGATTAAACAATAACATACAATTTTTGTGTTCAATTCCAGAAAATGTTAATTTTACGCACATTCAATAACAGATAGGTAGATACCGAGGTGCATATCGCGCCATCTAGTGAGATTTATTTGAACCAAATTTTCTTTCTTAGCAATGAGACCCCGTGGTAATAATAAAAATTATCTCCAAATTTCAAGTTCATAGGTCAATGGGAAGTTGTAAATTATTTCGGAAAAAAATTGTGACAGACGACAGACAGACAGACACACAAGTGAGTGACAGCAATAGGGCTCCGTTTGCACCTTACGGTTACGGAACCCTCCAGAAAGCTATAAATTTGTATTTTTAATACCAATCTCAAGTCTGTAAAACTATAAAATTTCGAGGTATTCCCACGCAGTTAGAACCATTTGTCCGACAAGTTTCCGTTGAATTCTACTCGTAATAAAGAAGACAAACATTATGAAATTCGTTCCCACGCACACAACATGTAATTACTAAAGTTTGCTGTTAATATATCTACCTACTCGTACATAGTAGATGTGTACATAGTAGTGATAGATAGATATCTACGATTTGTTGAAAGAACTAAGAGAAAATGCCAGTTATTAGTGTAAAAATTTTTTCAAAATCATTTTTTCCGCTCTCATGGTGATTGAATCAAACGCAGTGGAGAAACTTGAAAATACTACCTCAATGGAAAATACCACTAATCCATCACTAGTCCTCTCAAATCAATTCAGTGATTGATGTATATTACAAGCTTCTGTTTTACTTGCAATGTTTGTATGTGAGTGTGTTCGGGTCAAATATTGCAGCTGAAGTTTTTTACTGAATATTTTTTGTTGATTACTTGATACATGGAACAAGCTGCATCAGTCTGATGCTGTAATAAATTGGATGACCTTTACGTTGAGCTATTTTTACCCGGCTGCAAGGAAAGGGTTATGTTTTTCGCGCGTATCTTGTATGTTTGTATGTATGTAATATTCTTCATTACCTCATATCTTCCAAACTAATTGGAGGATTTTTATAATTAAGACATCGTTAGATAGGTCTTGACCGCCCAAGTGTTCTTAGCTAAGTGCCTTTAAAAAAAAGGAACATGGCGGATTTTGAGCGCCATATTGTGGGAGTTGTTTTTTTTTCTTTCATACCAATCGAGTGGGGTATCAAAATGAAGGGTTATTAGAGGAGATTTCAAAAATATATAACACTTATATGTTTAAATGTACCTAATTCGAAAAAATATGTTAACTAAAAATTACAAATCAAATAAAGTTAATTTATAAATCAAAAAACCCGCCTGCTTAAGAAGCGAACTAAAAAGACGTAAACAAGAAGAAAATCATGTTGTGCAGTCGGAGGATTAGTCAGCCAGCTCGCGAATACTTAAAACCCGGGTTACAAATGAAACCCCTCCCGGACGCGCTCCCCGGACGCCAAAACCGTCGAAACCCGGACGGATGGCAACTCTACAGGTCTATCCACACATATCAGGGGCGTGCCCGGGACGTGGACAGACCGTGCCCCGTCAGGGACTCAAAAAAATATCGGTGGGAACATTTTATATGAACTCGTTCAAACAGGTCCGTGCACGGGACGTGCCCGTATGTGTGAATAGAGCTTACATGTTACAAACAAACTTCTGCTAGATACATTATAATATTAGTTTACAATATATTGCATACACCCACAGTTACTTAGATTGACATTAATATTAACAAATCCAAAGGAAAAAGTAACAGATACGTAATTAAAATCTTTGTTATAAATATAATTGTGTGGGAGATCGTTATGAAATATTATCATCATTCTTTAATATAGGGTCTAAGCAGATGTGTAGGTGTCTGTCAGATGATGTTTAGTTGATTAACTTTAGTATTTAATCACTTGACAGATTTATTAATCGCATCGCGGCATTGCAGATGATGTTACATAATTAACGGTTATAATAAAGAAGAAAGCGTTTTGGGAATACTTTTATTATGCGAAGGAGTGGAATTCTCTGCCGGAGTCTGTATTTCCTGATAGCTACAACCTGGAAGTCTTTAAGTCAAGAGGTAACAGGTTTCTTCTAGGTAAGCGTGCTTCACCGTAGACCACATCATCGCTTGCGATCATTTGAGATAGTTAGCAAACACAAGAAAATCAATAAAAAAGTCGGAAGGTGCTTGTTAGAAATCAATCACAAGATATCACGTCTGCTTAGCGACCATATGTCACTGCAGGGATCCAGCAGAATATCAGCGTCAGGTATATTTGCCTGACACGTGCTGAGCTGGACTCCCATTTGGTGCAACCTTGAGACGCACACCGCACTGTGTTTTGATTGTCATACCTAAAGTTACCGGTGTCACTTTTACTTTTATTTCTGTAGGTATGGTTTCCTTTTTTCTTTTTATGTTGGCACCTTGTTTTTAAACTTACATGTAAATTGTATTAATTTATTTAAGATTTTGTGTGTTGTGCTGTGTCTTTTGTGTGCACTAAATAAATGATTTATCTATCTATCTAAATCGAGTGTGGATGGAACATTTGTTGATATTTTTTCACCGACAAAAATTATATTAGTACTGTTGTTCTATTTCACGACGGCGAGTTGGTCTTAGTCGTGTGTGTAGATGCACGTACACATTGTTTCTGAGTGCGTAAGCTCGGGACCGCTCCATATCGCTTACGCACACAGAAACAATATCGATACCTTTGGGTAGAAATGTCGTATAAACCAAAACCCGACTTTTCAGGAGAGAAGAAATATATATTTTTTTTTACATAAAAATTCTTAACTTTTTTGTTTTTGAAGTTATAAAAAAATTATCTATGAGAAAGGTTCTTACAATTTGCAAATGAAAAAGGTTAAATCATCAAAACCTATCTATCTTCTTTAGTTTTAAAGTTAGCTGGGATTTACGTCTAAGAAAAAATCAATTGTTGGTTAATACACCCAATGAAAATGTACTTTAAAAAAACTGTATAGGTCGTATACCCATTTTTGGTAAGCTTATGGTCACATTTACTGTCGTAAAAACCCATATATGTAGTATTTTTTGTATTAAAAACCATTTATAATCATAGATCAATCGAATTCTGACTAATAAACAATCCTGTTACTCTCAGAATTAGTAGGAACTCAATTATTATTATTCTAATACACAATAATGGTCGATTCAAATAAAATTAAAACTACCTGAAATACATCAATCAACATTTATTAAGTATTATAATACCTTCTAATCAACATTGAATATTATTTCAATAATGGTACAACATACCTAACAGTTTTAACATTTTTAAATTGAAAAAATAATTATTACAACTTAAACTGAAAAGTAAAATAAAAAAATCTACTTAGTCATAAAAAAACAATAATTATTCAAACTTCTTCTAAATTAAAGTAATCAGGCATTTTAATCATTTATAATATTATGATTTGATCGTTTTTATAAATTTTTGTACATATTTAAATGTACTTAATTCAATAAATTATTGAATTAAGCCTTTGTACTAAGGCTTACTTACTAAGTAATTTATTGAATTGCAACTAAATAAAAAAGAATAAAAAACGATCAAGCACTAAACGTAAATAACTTTGTGACCATGTCGACCTTTTTTTTGGTTCAAATCATTTTGGCGATCTCTTAAAAATAAAAATTCAAAATTCATTGATGGAATGTCTGTCAAAAAGCCTCTTTTTTTCAAGGGAGCTGTCAAGAAAAATAGCTCTGGCCTGCTGACACTCAAGGCATTAATTTAAATTTTATATTGGAAAAATTATTATATTATATTAATATATTCGGTTTATGAACTGTGTGTATTGCGTTATATTGTGATTTCTAGTACCTACTTCAAGGTGCCCTTTGGGTAAGTTATTTTGTAATTGTGTCTATGTATTGAGGCTTGAACGAGTATCCATTTTGTAATCATTTATAATTTTTATTGTTTTAGGCACCTTTATAAACCTTTAATAAACGAGGAGATTTGGACGCAGTTTTGTTATTTCGAACCCGACTTCCCCTGCCCATCAATTCCGCTGGCTGGCCGTGGCAGTGGCGCCTCAACGTTTTTAAGGCTCTCAGGACCTACTGAAGAACCAACACTGTTTCGCTGGAGTCAAACTGTTAGTCCTCATTTTCTAAATTCCAAAAGCCTTGCGCACCTTTTTTTTTCCTGACCCTCCTTCTTTGGCAATAGATGCATACTTTTATTTAGCTATTAGCTATATACAAATAGAATTACTTAATTTAAGAACCTAACTTAAACCCACTCTCGTAATCACCAATTTGATTTACCTACTTGTACCTTTATGTTGATTTTATTATTGTGTTGTAATTAACTATTAATTCAACAACAATTTATTTGAGGGATTTTACATGCCATAACATTACCATAATTTATTTTTGTTGTTTATCGTCACACCGACATCAAATTGTAAACAATTTGAATTGACATTTGACATATTTTATTCTTGTTTGTTGATTCCTGATATCTGCTGGCCGCTTTTCTTAAAAAGTTTTTACTTAAAAGAAATTTTTAATTTTTATTACGGACTTGTTGCATTAGGGTAGTTACACACTTGCTACAACGGTACATACGACTTATGCGTATTATCTTTTTAATATTCTGACTTTTATCGTTTCTTACTTACACCCTAACGTTACTTAACGTAATTTTTAACAACTTTAAAATATTACCCAATTTTTAAATATGGACTTAAACTTACTCAATAAAAATGAACTAACTTACGAAGTTTTGTTAAGGGGTGCTATTCCGGCGATTACTGCGAACTTACTCCGTCAACAATTATCAGATCTCGTTTCTACCAATTCTGTAGTATCTGATGCAAGTCCTCTCGATTTAGACCAGGACTTGTTACAAATAAACAAATGTTTGGTGGATTTAAACGCAAAAATCTTACTCTTTGAAAACAAACCAACAGAAAGTTCGAAAAATAAAATTTTAACTTACCTTTCTCACCTACAAGACCGGCTTAACAGGATCGACACTTCTGAAGCTACTACTGAAGTGTTAACCATATTTAACGAAGCTTGCAAATCTCTTTCACTACTGCATAAAACTTTTAATTCTTTGACCATATTTCCTTCTTCTTCGTCCTCTCAGGCTACTTTTGTGTCGGCACAGGACAAAGATTATACTACTTCTGTTGTTGATAAACTTGTAGAGACGTTTGCCTCTCTGCAAGACAGACCTCGTGTTAACGAAATAAAACGATTTACGTTTAAAGGTGATACCTGCCCTAGGGATTTTATTCGTCAAGTTGAGGAATTCGCTACTGCTAGGGAAATTAAATACGACAAACTACATAAGTACATTTATGATATCCTCGCAGGCACGGCACTCGAATGGTACCGTTGTAGGGTCAACACCCTTACTACTTGGGAATCTTTTAAAAATCAATTACTTAATGATTTTGAAATCGATGACTACGACTATAAAGTGCTCAAACAAATCGATGAACGGAAGCAAAAGCCTGGCGAACGTGTCGCCTGTTTTTTTACTGAGATTGAAACTTTATTTAGTAAACTTAAGGAGCCGCTTTCCGAACAAAAGAAAATTGATACTTTGGTTCGTAATCTCTACCCGTCTCTTAAATCTCGTTTATTACCGGAAAATATTTCTTCGGTCTCTAACCTATTCAAAGCGTGCAAGTGGTACGAATCAATGACTTTAGGCCAAGTCTGGGTACAATCTACTCCAAGCTACTCTGGTACTCACTCTATTCACGTGGTCAATAATTCTAACAATCAGTTCTGCCCCAGATGCAGGAACAATCAACACTCTTTGAGATCATGTCCGAAGAAGGACATAGTTTGTTTTAAGTGTGGTTTAAAGGATTTTAAAGCCACCAACTGTCCTAATTGCGTTTCTAGTAAAACTGAACCAAGTTCAAAAAACGCATAAGTCAGGATTGTGGAGAGTGGCAACAATGGCTTAATTACATTAAGGTATTCATGAATTCTTATAAGACCTCTACAGTCCTGTTTAAAAATGATACTGATACTTTGAGACCGTACTGCAATGTTCAGCTTAAACACCTTACTCTTTGTGGACTACTCGACAGTGGTAGTCCGATTACTATTATTGGCAATAATGCTTATAAAGAACTTCTCAAACATGATTTTATTATTAATACAAAATATAAAATAAGTGGCTCGGTAGCTAACGGCCAACCTATTAACTCTATAGGTACGATTGAATTACCTATTATTTTTAAAAAACAATTTAAGATTATTACTGCTCACGTGATTCCTTCTATTACTCAACCCCTTATTTTTGGAATGGATTTTTGGAAATCTTTTAACCTAGCTACTGATATTCTAGAACTTATATCTTTTTCTAAAAATACTAACCCGTCAAACTTTCTTGCTACTGTTGAAGCTTCTAAAGTTTCACATTACGACACCTTGACCCCTGTACAAAAAATGGCAGCGGATCATATTATAGAACAATTTAAAATAAATTCTACGGAAACACGACCTTTAGGTAGGACGCATTTAGCGGTACACCGCATTGATACTGGTGATCACGCTCCTATTAGGCAACGTACTTACCGCTTATCACCTGAAAAGCTAAGAGCACTTTCACACGAGGTTGATATGATGCTTAAACTAGATGTAATCGAACCTTGCGAGAGCCCATGGTTGAGTCCTGTTTTAATTACTCTTAAAAAAGATGGCTCTTGGCGTTTTTGTATTGATAGTAGGAAACTAAATTCAATTACTATGAAAGACGCATATAAACTGCCTTTTATTGCTGATATATTAGATAATTTAAGAGATGCAAAATATTTGTCTTCTATTGACATCGCTAAAGCTTTTTGGGAGATTCCCTTACATAAGGATGATAGGTTGAAAACCGCATTTCACGTTCCCGGTCGTGGGATGTTTTGTTTCAAAGTTATGCCTTTTGGTTTAACTAATGCACCTGCAACACAACAGAGGTTTATAGATAACTTACTTTCTGATGAATTTGATAACAAAGTCTTTTGTTATCTCGACGATATTGTAATCGTTTCTAATACTTTTGAGGAACATATATCTCTTCTTCAGAAGGTTTTAAACAAACTTATTCAGGCGAACATTACCGTCAATTTTAATAAGTGTTCATTCTTTAAGAAAGAACTAAAATACCTAGGATTTATCGTTGACGAGTACGGATTACGCACAGACCCAGATAAAGTCAAAGCTATTCTTGACATACCTGCCCCCACTTCTCGAAGAGAAGTTAAGAAATTTTTAGGCACTGCAAGTTGGTACCGTAGGTTTTTACCAAACTTCAGTACTTTAACTGCACCACTTAACGCGTTAACCTCTACCAGTAAAAAAGCTCCTCCTTTCAAATGGACGGTTGAACATAATAATGCTTTTATTAAGCTAAAACAAGCGTTGACTACTACCCCGGTATTGTCACGTCCTAATTTTAATGATCCTTTTGCGGTACATTGTGACGCGTCTAGCTTTGGTATTGGAGCTATGCTTACGCAGGACATCGATGGCGTTGAAAAACCTATTGCTTACATGAGCAAATCATTAACTGGTGCTCAAAAGAATTACTCTATTACTGAGCGCGAATTACTTAGCGTTATTACAGCCCTTGAACACTGGCGTTGTTATTTAGACAACGGCCAGAAATTTACAATTTACACTGATCACTCTTCTCTACAGTGGTTTCTTAATTTAAATAACCCTACCGGTCGTTTAGCTCGCTGGAGTATTCGATTATCTGCTTTTAATTTTGAAATGAAACACAAAAAAGGTAAAGACCATCTGGTTCCTGATGTTCTTTCACGTTCTGTCCCTATTTCTTTAATAAATTATGACCCTAGTCAATCAGCTGATGCTTGGTATAATGAAATCAGGGCTAAATGTATAAACAATCCTGCTGCTTGTCCTGAGTATATAGTTAGGAATAACAAATTATACAGGTATACTCGCACTAGCACTATTCTTACTTCCGAGTACAATTGGAAAGAAGTGATACCGGCTGAGCATACGACGGCTCATATAGTCGAAAATCACTCTACACCTACCACTGCTCATTTTGGTCTTCTTAAAACGTATAACAGACTGAAACTTAGATACTTCTGGAAAGGTATGTATAGGGACGTTGCAAATTTTGTTGCCAAGTGTGAGACATGCCTTGCTTACAAACATCAAACACAAGCTACTATCGGTCTAATGGGAAAACCTAAGGTTTGTTCAAGACCTTTTCAAGCTATATCTATTGACTTGATTGGTCCTCTTCCTATGTCCAGGAAGTTAAATCGTTATATTTTCGTTGTTACTTGTTGCTTTAGTAAATATTGCCTTTTGTTTCCAATTAAGCGGGCAACTTCTGCTATTATTGCACACATTTTAGAAAATCTAGTCTTCATGAGCCACGGTATTCCCGAAACGGTTATCCTTGATAACGGGCCCCAATTCGCTAGCAATGAACTTGCCGACATGCTTAGACGTTACAACATCCCAAAAATTAGCTTTACACCGCTATATTGCCCACAAGTCAATACAGTCGAACGTTACAATAAAACCATAATTACAGCCGTAGCATCCTTTGTCGATCAAGACCATAGGACTTGGGACTTACAATTACATAAAATACAATTTGCAATAAATACCGCAGTAAATGAAGTCACTAAATTCACACCAGCCTTCCTTGTTTATGGTCGTGAACTCGTTTCGTGTGGTTCAATTTACCCAAATCATGACACCTTGGAAGATTTGATTTTCGCTCCTCGTGACGTTTTCGCTGATAACGTAGGTTCTCTTAGCCCTATTCTTGCTGAAGTTCAGAATAGGCTCTGGCTTTCTCATCAAAATAATGCTGCTCGGTACGATGAGAATGGCGTTTCTCATCGTACCGAGCAGCATTATTTTGACATATAGTTTTCAATGCAGGCGACATAGTGTGGAAACGTAATTACGCACTAAGTGCGGCCGGCAGATATTATTCAGCTAAATTAGCTCCCAAATTTATTAAATGCAAAATCATACAAAAAATCTCTCCTCTTGTTTATGATTTAGCAGACTTAACAGGTCGTCCTATAGGTCGATGGCATGTTAAAGATATCAAACCTAGACCTAGTGTTTTACAATAATTGTTCTTTTATTCATTTATTTTCTTTCGGTTTCATTAACATTGTCTCAATTTTTTCTTAATTTATACATATTTCTTTTAATTAATTAATATTACGCGAGTTTCTCAAGTTTAATTTAATTATATTTATATGATGTAAACCTAAAACATCACCCTCTTATTACTTTTCTTCTATAATAATAAAAGAAGAAATGATTCTAAAGACCTTTTGCGCATTTGAGCACACATTTTGTAAATACTTTACATCATTCACCATTATAGAGCGGATGGTGACTCTTTAAATAAGCCTACACTGATTGCAGAGTTGCGTCGGAGTAGCCTGTACACAGTTTTCAGCTACTTCATTTGCGTGATGTTTTAGGGCAATATTTTATACCTAAGACTAATATTGATAGGTTGTATGATTGTATGATTGAGTGCTTGTAGGACTCAGACTCTGTTGTAATATTCACATTGTAAATATCACCCCCATCTCTAAATTTAGCATTTTGTATTTTTTTTTTTTTTTATTTTCCTCTCCTCATCAAATTTCTCGGCCTACCTCCAAATTTTTTTCAAGGGGCGGCGGGGTATTGTGACCATGTCGACCTTTTTTTTGGTTCAAATCATTTTGGCGATCTCTTAAAAATAAAAATTCAAAATTCATTGATGGAATGTCTGTCAAAAAGCCTCTTTTTTTCAAGGGAGCTGTCAAGAAAAATAGCTCTGGCCTGCTGACACTCAAGGCATTAATTTAAATTTTATATTGGAAAAATTATTATATTATATTAATATATTCGGTTTATGAACTGTGTGTATTGCGTTATATTGTGATTTCTAGTACCTACTTCAAGGTGCCCTTTGGGTAAGTTATTTTGTAATTGTGTCTATGTATTGAGGCTTGAACGAGTATCCATTTTGTAATCATTTATAATTTTTATTGTTTTAGGCACCTTTATAAACCTTTAATAAACGAGGAGATTTGGACGCAGTTTTGTTATTTCGAACCCGACTTCCCCTGCCCATCAATTCCGCTGGCTGGCCGTGGCAACTTATGTACTAAAAAGTAACTTATTTATGATACAAATTTGTATTCATAATTAGTTTAAAATTATTTATGAATTTTTACTGTAAATTATTTTAATCATTATTATAAATTATTTTAAAATGAATTATGAATTGAGAAACACATTTTCAAAAAATAAATTTAATTGACAAAGAATACAATCATTTAACATAGTATTGTTTTTTTACTAAATAATATTTTGCTAACGAACGAAATGTGAAATTACGTAAATACGAAAAGTTATTATTCTTTTATAATAATAATTGTATTATTCAATTAGCTCTTCCTCGTCTTCTTTGTCGGTTAGCGTAAGAGAGTCAGCCACATTTCCATGGGGTAAGTTAAAATAATCATGGTGGTACCTTTTTGGTATAATGCCATTATCACATAGACGTTTTATATCTCTATATTTTACATCCGATATTTGCAATTTGTTTTTATAAAGTTCAGTTGGGGACATAATCATCACCTTTTCATGTGAATCATGCTTACACCTTGTTCGGGTAATATCGCACGACTTTTCGATCTTCCTTTGCCTGTACCTTTACCTTTTTCTTTATTGGCAGATTTTTTAAATAATATTACTTTATCTGTGTCAGCTTTTACAGGACTATTTATCGGTATAGCATCGTTGTCATAACAAGGATATGATAGTGAAGACGTATTCATAGACGTGCTAAAAGTATTGTCACCATTATTGGTGGTTGAATCAATAATTATTGGCACGTTTTGCAGGTCGTTCAGAGTCACTGTCTTCTATAACGTCACTATCCGATAAAATACTCTGTTGTGAATGTTGTGATAAATAGTGTGGCATATTAACTGCGGGCTCTACTTGTTGGGTTGAACTGAAAATAAGAAATAAAGTCACAGACAATAGGTATTGGAAAAAAATGAAGCTTAAGTAAAATTAAAAAATCTTTTTGTTATCATCACCGCAGAACCAAAATTTTATGGCATACAATATTGAACCTTATTTTCATAACAATACGCGTTGTTTTACTATGTGCTCGGGCCACGATTTTATTTTGCTATTAAAGGGTTTTTAAGCCATCCCTTAAAAAAACGTGAGTTGTAAATGCAGGTCTAATATTAGTAGCGTGTCGTTGGTTGGTCTTAAAAACCAATTCCTGCAAGATGACGAAGATTGTTTACAATTTTTGTTACTTCGTACTTGCTAGTCTATTATAAAGTATCATAACTTGAAGGCTGTATAAACCATTTCCTATAAAATTGTTGATTCGTTAATGCAGATCCAGCAAACGTTACATGTCAAATTGAAGGAATGAAAGAAAATATTTTAAGCGAAGAAGGTTCACTTGCCTCCGTCCTCCGTCGAAGTAAAGCATCCAGGGTTCCTTTTTTAGTGTCACCCTCCATTTTACAGAATTATTTAGTCACTACTTATTATTAATTTGTTGTAATAACAATAAAACTTGTAAACGAAACTTGTGACGAAACGCTCAGTGCGCGAACTCGCATCCAAGTAAACAAATTAATGCGCCGGTATCTGTCTATCCCACTCGCTCTTCTGCTTGTCGCTGCGCGCCAAATGCGAGCCTTGTGTGTTGGTCGTAAAGTGCTTCTTGCAATGAACATGGTTTATACACCAACGTCGCGAACTGCCTTTGGATTTACGACGTCGAATTTAAACTATGTTTAGGTAATGCATTTAACACGTTAGGGCGTATAAACCATTTACAATTAACGACTATTTTTACGCCCTGAGTTAATATAAATTATGGTCATTACATCATAACAAAACTACAAAAAAAAACATTTCGGCTTTTACATTGAAAATTTACCTTTTTTAAGAGGCTATGACCAAAAATTTCTGGGTCGTATTAACCATTTTTGTGCGAATTTCTACATTTCGTATATACAGATCGATAGAGAAAAAAAATCTGAGAAAAATGGTATATATAACTCACTTTGGCCAAAATGGTTTATACGACCTTTCTACCCAAAGGTATCGATATGCATGTGCGAAAAAACCAGCCAACTGTGATCCGTACGAAGGTTTCCGTACCTTTATCGCGAAAACGCCAAAAAAGTCATGTTTGTTGTATGGGAGCCCCACTTAAGGCGCCGATTCCCTTGAGTAGCTGATTTTAAAATGAGAATCAAAGATACATTAGACCATTTTCTTAATAATTTGATCAGAGCAAATTTTGAGTTTTCATCCGTGCAACATAGTGTAATTAATTTGTAAAGTTATGTCTAAAACGGAAAAAACACGACAATCGCACTAAAACCGCTGGGCGTATTTTAATGAAATCAACACCATCTCAAACACAATTTAATTATCTACATTTTGATCTGACCCTTTTTTTTTAATGTCTTAGAATAATAAGGAAAGTACAAAATACTACAAAATTTTGGGTCGCGCGGGTGTGAAACGAGTGCGCGTTTTGTTCCCTCAAAGTCGTTGGCGTTAGTCGTCGTCTTAAGTATTTATTTTATTTTGTTTTTAGTATATTTGTTGTAATTGCGGCAACAAAAATACATCATCTGTGAAAATTTCTACTATAACAACCCAAACTTGGCCGGTTTTATTTTTCTTTTTTCATGTCCTAACTGAAGTTCTGCCACCTGTTTTCTCGGTCCTCCCAGACGTGATTTACAGCCAAAAACATGGACTCTGGCCGGGGGAGAAAAACCTGAACCTACTGAAAAAGGCAGTATTTTATCCTTTCGAAGACAGGCTTGTCTTTTGCTGACTAAAAATATTCTTTAGATTTTTTTTTTTTTCTAATGTAAAACTGCAAAACAACAGGCTTTGTTTTATCATTTATTTACGATGTGAATAATGTTTCAGAATCAGAATTAGTTATTTATTTGTAAAACATAGGTGACACAGCAGTGTGTGGGGTGTTACAATATTAAACAGACTTTCTATGTTTTACCATGAGGCGTACAAATATTATTTGCAATATCCAATATAATTGATTACAGTTGCAATAAAAATCTTAGTAATAATAATAGAGAAAGAGCCAGAATACAAACATACACATTTCCGAATTAACATCATAAATCATAATCAATCAACAATTAAAAGCATCTCCATAATTTCAGTAATTAAATTCTACAGTACATGTCAATTAGTTAAGTATCCAAATTAAATGTTAAATAACAAATAATAATCAATCTATTACAAAACACAACTTAAAAACAATAATAATAATAATGTAATTAATGTGTTTCGCGTAAAGGCTTCCATAGACAGGATCGACGCTATACAATGCGCCAACGCGTTGTCACATTAGAGCACCGCACTCGTCTGTGTGAGCCTTAAAGTGTGAGCCACTGAATTATTAAAATATCGTAAATGTTAGAGGTTGGAAGGTTCATGTAAGTATGTATTTTATTTGACTTGTTTTTTACTGCTAAAGGAAGAACATTAGGTACAATTCCCACCGGTAAACAGTTACTTATTTCAATATCCAACAAGCAATATTTGTACTAAACAATTCCAATATTACTGTCAACAAACACACATAAAATTAGAAACGAAATACGTAAGTTTATTCAAGAAACAAAATAAACATCCAATTTGACACAAATTCGTCCCGAGACGAGCGAGCGACGACGACATTAGGAGAATACTTTCAGCGGATAAAATGAAACATGTGACGACATTGTGTAGCAAAAACTAGCGATAAATTGAATTTATCATATCAAATGGTGGATGCGATAAAGAAAAGCTAGTTATCCAACTAACAAAAAGGAAACTAATAACTAAAATACATACAATAGGCGGCCATATCGTATTCTGCGATCTCTTCCACGCAACATTTAATGGACAGTGATTGCTTGGATATAAAATGGGGTTGCTTTGGTCTAACACATACCAATATCAACATTTACAATAATATCATCTATACTAATAATATCTCCCTATCTCATATATACTAATAGGCTCCGAAACTACTGGAACGATATAAAAAATTCTTTCACCAATAGTAAGCTACATTATTCCTGAGTGACATAGGCTATTTTTTATACCGAAAACGGGTCCAGTGGGGTGGTCCGCGGGAGCGAAGCCACGGGCAACAGCTAGTAATAGATAAACAAATACATACTCAATATATAGGCTAAGAAAATAAATGACATTATCCACAGCGATAAGTCATGTTCCCTGAGACTTTTAAACGTAGACAACGGCTGAGTGCGTTTTATTGGGTCAGGCAATGCATTCCACAGGCGGGCAGCCTGAACCGGAAAAGATTTATCCAAGAAAGTTGTGGAATGCATTGGCATTTTAAGTCGCAAGTCAACATGTCTCTATACCCTTTACCTGGCTATATTGGGATCGGTCTCACTGGATGGAACTGAACACTAGTATTTTTACATGGAGCATATACCTATCTGACACCATACCCTTGGGCATTATTGAGGTTAGATTTTCTGGCTTCTGATTCGTAACGACTGTTTAAGGTCACAAATGATACCCGCTACATACAGCTTCACGTGCTTTCCAAAGCAAGAAGGGGTCTAATAGATGATTACCCTTCCACAAAACTACCTCGGCAAGCGTTACGTAAATTACTTAACATTGAAGATGAAATAAAAGCAAGATGAAATATAAAAATACGTCTTCCTGTAAGATCAAAAGCTTTAAAAAATGGTGTCGAGAATTAAAATGAAGTTTACAAGCGGTCTTTAATTATCATAAATGGACCAACCGGCTTTGTTTTACAGATATCACGTTTAAGGAAAAATTACGGAATTCACTTTAGAAAAGAAATGTAAGACTCCAGTCTTACATTTCTTTTCTAAAGTGAATTCCGTAATTTGCATGCTAATTTTTAAATGGGATACTGAATTGCTAATTTAATGTTTCTGAATTATTTCTCATCTCATGATACGTATATTCATGCATGGTCAGAAAGTTAGGGTAACTTTACATTAAGGCCCAGTTTTTGATCCGTAGTTAACTCAACCAATGGTTAAATAATTGCTAACCAAAGGATAAAAATTTCGTTAATAAGCGTTTTCACATCAAAGTGTCAAATAAGTTAGACAGTTATTTATTTGACCATTTGTAAGACTGACAATTAACGCATAAACGCGTTTTAGTGATTTAAAACCATTATTTGGATAGCCTATTTAACCATAGTTTGGGTTAACTACGGACAAAAAACTGGGCCAAGGAGTGATCGGTTAAGATTCCGGCTTAGAGTGCCGAGATTTCGCTACTTCAATATCATTCACACAATCACCTCTTCAATTCCTTATTTAATTGTAATTTTTAATTTATCATTATGATTTAATTGAAGTTATTATTTTGCTCTTATTTTATTTTAGTTTAAGTTAATTGCAAATTTTACCTAATTTTATTCTTATTTAATTTTAAATGTATGTTATTTTAATCTTATTTTGAGTATGTTTTGACTGTTTTTATTTGATTTTCATTTCTAATGTAAACAAATGTCAACAAGGGGAGAAGACTTGTAACACAGGTTTTTACCTAGCTCAGAATTCAGGGTTTCAATTATATTGTTTTAAATACTTATTGGTCAATAATAATATTTGATTTGATTTGAATCTCGCTCGTACTTCATTCAAACACGGCCTCACTGATTGTATGCAAAGTCCATTGGTGTAAGATAAGTGTATGCAACAGCCTTTATGCTAATCTGCAGGCTAAGGATGGATAGTCGCCATATTGTATCCGGGCGTCGTTTGACTATTCTCTTGGCGAGCTGCTAGCTGTTATTCTCTTAAAGCTCGTGTTGGATGTTAGATGTAACCGCGTTTTACATGGACCTTGGGCTTTGTGGTCCAGTTAGATGGGAGTTGTGCTGTTTGATACCGTTTGTGTTACTTTGAGGGATAGTTAAATTAATGTTGAGAACTTACAATGCGCACTTCGGGATTTGGTTAGAAGGTATTTGCTGGAATACCAAAACCGTAGCTCCCTACTTAACAAATTTTAGCCAATAATCTACTTTTAAAAGTAGATTATTGGCTAGTAGCTTGAATTCATTAGAAAACCGAAGAAGTATTTTTCAGTTTTTTTCAGCTTCATCATCATTAGCCTTTTTAACGTTCCCAATGCTGGGCAACAGGCCTCCTCTCTGTGAGAGGGAATGGGCTGTAATTCACCACGTGGGCCCAATGCGGGTTGGTGGACTATTCTAATTTTGGGTTCTAGGACATCTCGGTTTATAGCTTTTACAGAAACATAAACATAATTATAATTTATTTTTTCTTTGTTTCAGGTATGTCTTCTTACATTCATTTAAATTCGAAAACGTAAAACGTAAGTATACAATTAAATTGCTCCTTTGATCCATAGCTTGTTTATGGATATCAAGATAATTATACCAATGTTGTTCTGTCTGTGTTTGTACACGTGACAGAAGCTCACAATTACCTACACATGAACTATTATTAAACCAATGTTTTACTGTCTAAACTAACCAGACCGTGCTAGCCTAAGATCCCACAGCTAATATCTGCATGTTATTTGTTTTAACTTAATGTTCATGAATGGTACTTGATATCAGAAAAGATAGCTGCAGGGTTGCCTGGAAATGTCTAGCCATAAAAACTAAAAAAAAAAAGAAAACGTCCTTTCAAAGAAAGTGGTGTAGAAAAAAGGAAAAAATAAGCTTGGCAGCTCTGAATTAGCCGCAATCTGTGAGTTGCAACTTTACCTGCTAAACCTGGTAACCTATAAATGGCGGCTAACTGCGAGTTGGAAACGGTCAGACAACCCTGCAGTAATCTACTCTACAATCAAAGTCATGTAATCTGTTCTGTTTCGTGTGAGGATGTAACCACCTCTGATGTTAGAGTTGAATAAGCCGCCTCTGAGAACCCCACAGGCTTCCAGACTTACATTATCTATATAAGTCCAGGTTTCCTCACGATGTTTTCCTTCACCGTTGCCTGTAAAGTCCAAGATAAACTTAGAAAGTACATATGAATTTAAAAAAGTCATATTGGTACTTACCCAGATTTGAACTTACGACGTTAAGCACGAGAGGTGAGGTCTTAGCTACTGGGACACCATTCACATCGTTATAATAATTAAGTTTTGTCTAAAATAATATACCTGCAGATTTTTGCAGCGGGATCTCATACTATGTTGACGAACCTACAAATTGTGTACAAACACATTTTCTGGCACACATCCCACGGTACATAGGTAGGTATTTTGTCGACTGAAATACTGACTTCAGAAACGTAATGGCTCATAATATTCCTGTTATTTCTCACCCCGGAAGCGAGAAAGTCGAGAATACTCTCCAAATAATAAAACTTTTGAAGTCGTAAATTGACGGCGAATTGTTTCCAAACGGAATAATAAAATAAACAGCGATTTTAATGCCCGGAAACGAAGGAAAGTAGGTACTTTACAGTATACCACACGTTATTGACGTGCCTTTATGTCGTTGGAGTAAGATTGATTTTCGTAGTACAAGTGTGCAGTTGACTGTACGAATATAGATTTTTTTCCTTGGTTACTGCAACTTTATGGCTGGTTCAGATGCAGCGGTTTGTGATAGCGGTATCACTATTAACACTAACAAGAAGAACAGTTTGGAAACAAGGGAACGATTCTCTTTTAGACACATAATATTTTTTTTTTATTGGTTCGAGCTTGACCACTATCTCACATGATGGTAAGCGATGATGTGGTCGACGATAAGCTTAATAAGGCGATTGCACGAGGTATTAGGAATTCTGAAACCTCCTGTCAGAGATGTTATTCAAACTATTGCTCATTTTAATCATACATCGTATGATTAGTGGTGTAATTAACTGCCTCCAAGTGTCATCATCATCATGATCATTTTAGCCGAAAGATGTCCACTGCTGGACTAAAACCTCATCCAAGCGTCGCCATATCTGTGCGCCTCGCATCCTGTGTCTCGAATTCCAGTCGCCGTTACCAGATCATCGGTCCACCTAGAGGGAGGCCAATGCTGCGTATTTTGGTTGCCCCAAGTTTACATATAGTTATTCACTTATCTCATCATCTTCCTGCCCTTATCCCATGTTAGTTGTGGTCGGCGCAACATGTTTTCTTCTTCCATACCGTTCTGTCCCCCGTCACGCTATTACTGACTCCCTTTTCTTTCATATCACCCCTCACACAGTCCATCCATCTTTTCTTTGGCCGTACCCTCCCTCTCCATCCATCCACATTATTTACCTGCATATTTTTTTAAATACGCTAGCGACCTTTGAGTAAAAACCATTCAAAAGCATTTTTGGTAAATGTAAACCAATTTTCTCCATTCCTTTGCAAATAATTTCCTTTCTAGGGAAAACAAATAAAACGCTTCGTTGGAACACAAAACCACTATTATATATATCAAGGCTCCTTGGAATTGAATTTGCTGTGGGCACAGAACCATGTTTACCGATGCAAATGTTACACAAATTCAATAATAATAAGGAAATGGTGGAATTCTCTAAGAACAACATAGATACCTGCACATAAGAGATACATTTGTCTTGTATTACGAGTACTCATGCAAAAATGCTGCATGCATTTTTAATGGCGAGAGCGTTTGAAAAATATGATAATTAATTAAAAAAAAAAAACAAAAACAACCAGCCTGCACTACATTTAAACATATAAGTTATTTTGAAATCACATCTTAAAACCCTTTATTTTGATACCCCACACGATGGGTCTGGAATAAATAAAAATTTGGTACCCCACAATATGGCGCCCAAAATCCGCCATTGTTTTATTTTCCAATTTTAATTTAGGCAGTGACACTCGCAGGGTTAAGACGAATCGATTGACGTAGGAATCATCAAAATCGGCCAACGCGATTGGTCTCTAGAACGCCACAAAGGAACAAACATACATACATAGACTGATAAATATATTACCCTCCTTCGGCAGTCAAGTAAAAATTGGATGAGGGCAATATGAAATTTTTGTAATCTTCGACAAATGAAAAGAACATTGCAGAAGCTTTGAGGAAATTGATATCAGCAGCCTTATTGCGTAATGAATTTGCCAAGGCAAAGGGCAAAGGGCAAATTTACCAATCACATGCGAGATGACATGATTCACCTGATGAGACATATGATTGTTTAAAAGGGTATTGTTCAGACTGTTATTGGAGAAAAATTATTACAGTGTTCAAGAATATTTAGAAGATAAGTCGTTACTAATATAATACAATATTTTTATTTTTTATTCATTATTATTTCTGCAATACAATTTTTATCTTAATTAATTAACTATTACAGATTCAGATTTTATATTTTAATTCAAAATATATTGCTGTAGAAGAGCGGAGTCTCCTAACACAGGCATTACTTGCTTAAAAGGAGGCTCCAATCACCAACGAATGTAAAACTATTTGGTTCAGAAATAAAGATATAATTATTAATAAATATTTGTACGCCATATTATGGCAGGATATGCTGGAACCAATAGTGTAACATCTATTTTACCATATTCGAACAAATAAACATATTTGATTTGATGAAAGATGCGATGTAGGTTTCCGTTTATTTGATCTGTCGATGTTTCATACTCTTTTGTGCCCTTTGCCTTACCGAATTAATTACGCAAAAAGGCTGCTGGAGAGTTGCAAATTTCACCAAAAAGTCATCAGCCAGACAAGGTCATTCTAACAGCGAAACCGATTGTTGAAATGCCAAAATTTATGGGATTGTCGTGATATTTCGGTTGCTTCTGTCAAATATTTTCCTCGTTTTAAGTAGCATTACAGCTGATATAACTTGTGCTTGGAAGCTCTGGGACCAGCCCATTCATCATTATACCAATACGATAAAGAGATGGTGCCATTTAAGGCGCAGATACCTCTCAGTCGCTGATTTTAAAATGAGAATCACGTCTAAACGGCTTGTCGTAATTTTTTGTAAAAAATATATTATTATATAAGACCATATTCTTAATAATTTGCTTTAAGAAAATTTTGAGTTTTATTCGTTTAACATAGTGTAATTAATTTGTAAAGTTATGTCTAACACGGATAAAAAACAAAATCGCATCAAAACCGCCGGGCGTATTTTAAAGAAATTCTCAAACACAACTTAATTATCTACATTTCGATCTGAGGTTTTTCTTTTTTTTTTCAATCATTGAATAATAAGGAAAGTACAAAAAACTACTGAATTTTGGGTCGCGCGGGTGTGAAACGAGTGCGCGTTTTGCCATCAAGATCGTTGGCGACTATCGTCGTCTACGCCGATTACTTTCTTGACATAATGATCGCTTTAACACGTCCATTAAGGCCATCTGAGATGATTGGGTCGAAATAATTTGATATTGGTGTATCACCTACCTAGTACATATTTTTACCCGACTGCCAAATAAGGGTGATCAGTCAATGTATATATGTAATGTATATATGTTTGTTCCTAAACGTGGCTTTCTAGAGACAATACGCGTTGGCCGATTTTGATGATTCTTATGTGAACCTTGCGAGTGTTACTCGCTACATTAAAATTCGAAAATAGAGAAATTTTGAGGATTTTGGGTGCCATATTGTGAGGCACCAAATTTATTTACCAGAAAATCATGCTCTGCAGTCGGAGGATACATCTGGTTTTGGTCAGCCAGCTCGCGAATATGTAGGTATCCTTCGACTGCACAGCATGATGTCTTCTTGTTTACGTCTTTACATATTACATCACATAGTACATAGTACCTAGTAGTAGTGGTACCTCGAACACACACAAAAACAGTCAAAATGGCGACAAGAATACAAATCTCAAAAACATACCGTCTTCCGTCTTGCATGTCTTGATTTCTTAGATATAATCTCCTCCTACGCCATTGCATGTTTCACGCGTATTGGCGACACCGCTCTTACTTTCAAATGACGATATAACAGTAAACACGTAACGATTTAATATATAGATAGTACTTGGCCGCCATTTTTATCTAGACTCCTAGATCTAATTAGCATAATTTGGTACCATACCAAGATAGATAGAGACAGATACTAATATTTTAAAGAGGTATGGTTTGTGAGTTAGAGGGTAATCTCTGGACCTACTGAACCGATTTGGATGAAATTTGGCATGGAGATAGTTTGAGAGCCTGGGAAGGACATAGGATAGTTTGTACTCCCTTGTTCTGTGTCACTTTTTAGGCGGGCGAAGCCGCGAGCAGAAAGAAGCTAGTAGAATAATATAGATAGACTAGCTCTTGCCTGCGACTTCGTCCGCGTTAAACTCGTATTATTTTTTTGTTTTATTGACCCACAGGAAAAATGTTTTTTTCCGGTTTAAAAAGTAGTCGATGTTACTCCTTATAGCATCAGCTACCAGTGAAAGTCCCGTCAAAGTCGGTGCAGCCGTTTCGGAGATTACCCGGAACAAACAGACAGGCAGAAAAAAATCTCTAAAATTGCGTATTAGTATCGCATATACTTTCACAAGCGTTCAATAAAACGTTGTTATTTTGATATTACATACACACTTCAATTTAATTTATTTGTATAGATAGAATAAAGGCACTTTATTGTACAACTATTTACATAATATCCCTCGGCAAACTTTTCCCCAAAAAGATTAGACGCCTTGTAAAGGTTTCCCTCAGAATAAAAAAAGGTGGATGGTATTATAGGTAGATATGTTTTTATAGGATAGATACCTACTTGTATAAAAAGTGAGATCTGTTAACGTGATGTCATTTTCGATAGGTAAGTGAGAGTATCAAATAGATTATCTAATGTACCTACCTACAGTTAGTTTCAACTTTCAATGTATTTTTTTGTGCAATTTGCAGAGCTTTATGAAATGACTAGCTGTCCCACGCGGCTTCGCTCCCGTCAACTGGCTACCTACCTATTTATCCTACATACATGAATGTAGCGTAACTTTAACCGCTTATAGCGCACGCAACGGAAGCTCTCAAAAAGGAATAATTTTTCCCGTTTTTGCAACATTTTTCATTTATGATCCGCTCCTATTGGCCGTAGCGTGATGTAATATAGCCTAAGACCTTTGTCGATAAATGGACTATCCAACACAAAAATATTTTTTAAATTCTAACCAGTAGTTCCTGAGATTAGCGCGTTCAAACAAACAAACTCTATAGCTTTATAATATTAGTATAGATTATTATGTAATGTTATAATTATGTACAACTAGGTATAGTATAGTTGCTCAACTAGGATCTTCCAGAAGATATTTGGATGAGAGTGACCGAAAATTGAATGTCCAGCCGGGCGAGCACGGCCTCTGTTATAGGCTTGAATCACGAATTTTACCACGGTTTTTGCTCCCAAACTGTGATAAAAATGTGTGACTCAAGCCTGTCAGAAGGCCGTGCTCGCCCGCCAGGTGTGGACTGCTAAAGGCAGATGACGAAGACTATTAAATGATCCCAAGGTATAAAACTTCACAAATATGTAGTAGGTGCCCCCCGAAACATGGCAAGACCCATATTCTTATTACTTGATTGTAATGTAACACAATTGGTACAATGTAAACACTGCCTAGAAACAAAACATTGCTAACCTTTCTGCGGTTTGTACAAAAATCAAAATCATCAAATCAAATAGTTT
Organism: Anorthoa munda; assembly: GCA_945859665.1. Taxonomy (NCBI): domain Eukaryota; kingdom Metazoa; phylum Arthropoda; class Insecta; order Lepidoptera; family Noctuidae; genus Anorthoa; species Anorthoa munda. Next base: position 5,038,309 of record OX243893.1, read on the forward strand.
ATTTTCAAATAATCTATTTGATTGATTTTGATTTTATTACTTGTATCTATGAAACTGTGTAAAGGAATCTTTGTACGTGTTTTCACCCCGTTCAAAACGTCTGATTAATTTGAAACTTTGCATACTTATCAAGGACCGATGACAATTAATTGTTTAAATAGTTTGTCCCATTATCCTTACCAGGATCTTCATTATAAGCGATTGAAGTAACGAGTAAAAATAAATAATAGTTTAAAAAAAATGACACGCTTTAATAGAAAATCTGTAATATTCAGTAAATTTTAATTGAGAATTGTGTGATTAACAAAAAAAAAGGTTTTTATTGTAAAAAAGCGTGGGGTGCTTGATTTCAATTGTTATAATATTTTATTGACAGATATTCGTAAAAATAGTCATTTTGAAAATATCTTAAAAAATATCCCATGCTTGTTTACAATATATATTATAATAATAATATTTAGTTTGGTTTTTTATTAAATATTTTAGTTTTTTTAAACTATTATTCATGTACTAAATCACTTTAGCACCTTGCAATATACCAAGTAAAATCGTTTTAACCGTGCCATGTCCACAAACAGTCAGACTCACGTTCCCATTAATAATGTCACTAGCTAGAACTGCCTTTCCGCTCGCTGCTCACCTCAGACCAATCACGAACGCATCGCGAGTACCAAGTGACACGGCTATCCTTTGACACGCATAGCGGCATCGTTTGAATGGATTCAATCCGAGTGTTGGACATAGAGGAATGGACTGAGCAATATCGTCAAAAAATTAAAGCCGGGTGAAGGTAACTGTGTTGTGTTGTTTATCATGACGCTTTCTTTCGCAGTTTCATCCATTCAAAACGCAATGTGAAATGACGTAGGCTTGAAAAGATTCGTTTAATTTGTGTATCGCGCACTACGACACGACACAGTAATATGCCCGTAGCTTTACTACTCCACAGGAAGATACATAGCGAATGTGCGTTCAATACCTTTTTTTTCTGTATCTGACGAAGTTGATACTGCAACCCTATGACTATGACGTGTACATATCAGGATTTTAAGCAACTATTGGGGCTCCAGAGTCTAGACAAAGTGGTATTCTATCAGTGATAGCGTTTGTTGAAATGTCAATACATTTGGAACTGATCACTTGGTATTTCAGTAGCGCATAAATTACTCATAAATTTTAAACTAGCATCATTATCCACAAAATAATGTCACTTTTTTTAAAGCTCTGGCCACAAAATCTTTGTATCTCTCACAATTTTCTCTTAACATTCGGATAGGAAACGCTCAGACCATTCCACTAGGTCTACGGTTAGAGCATCGGCGCGTCGATACATCGGCACCGGTTTGAATCACGCTCGAGAGGTTTGTGAGATGAAGCGACGACTGTGCTAACTGACATCTTGGATTGGAACTGTTTGAAATAGGAAACGTTTAATGTCACTTCGCTCGTCGCTCTGGGCCACACGATCGCTTTGAGTCTCTCTCACTTTTCCGACGATATTCTTTACACTACCGGGTAGGGAACGCTCAATCCATACCTCTATACCTACGGTTGGATCATCGATGCGTCGATACATCGGCACCGGTTCGAGTAACGCTTCACAAGATGTGAGATTTAGCGACGACTGTGCTAACTGACATGTTGCTGCTGGCATGCTGTGAAACTGTTTGAAATAGGAAACGTCCGTTGTGTTAGTTTGATCAAGGCTGTTAGTTTTTAAGGTTCCGTACGCAAAGGGTAAAAACGGGACGCTATTACTAAGACTCCTAGGTCCGTCTGTCTGTCTGTCTGTCAGTCTGTCACCAGGCTGTATCGCATGAACCGTGATAGCTAGACAGTTAAAATTTTCACTGATCATGTATTTCTGTTGCCGCTATAAAAATAAGAATAAAACAGTGGGGCCATAGAACAAAAGCGCCAATAAATTAAAAAGTAAAAATGTGCTATAAAAATTAAAATGTTATTTTATGATGCAGTTGTTTGAAAATCGAAGGGAAATGCTGCACTGTAATGTTTTTTTTTTAATTTATCCTATCCACGAATATAAAGAACGTGTTTATACAATATTTTTTAAATTCATATTTGGAACATTACGTTGTGAGTGTGTAAATAAATAAAAAAAGTAGGCCTAACCTATTTTCAACAGCCACTTTTCAAACCGCGTCAGTTTGCCCAGAACTTCAGTGTTGCCCGCTCAAAACTCCAATAGTCTACAAGTGGTCAATCAACCAGTAACTGCCTGACCCATTTCGTAGTTGTCTGAAACTTCTGTTAACTATGATTTCTGCGTAATTGCTGCCGGTTTAATTAACGTGTATGTCGGTCAAGTGAGAGTCGGTAGTGATGCTGACATAATTCCTGCTTTTTCAATATTTATTTGTGCTTATTTAAAGGTAGAAAACTATAATTGAGCGATTATACATTATATATCCGTCTACTTGTACCGTAAATGATTTGTATAATTATTTAAACGCAATAAACCATCATTTTATTTCTTGTTGTGTAACTTTGTTTACTTTCCATTCATAAGTGTACGTAAGTGTATAAAGTATCTTCCGATTACTTACTCGTATTAATCAACCTTGATTAATATACCGTAACGTAAACATGCTACATTGCATGCCAATTGCCTAAGCAAAATTTGTCTAAGATGAAAGTGAGGATTATCAAAAATAAACACACTGAATGGTTCCTCAACATCCAACGCCCAGTGCGGTTGCGGTTTTTCTGCAGTGCCATTCTGTAAACATGACTCATTGGGAGAAATGAGCTTGACGTAAATGGCTGCTAACTTCGCACTTGAAACTTTGGAGTGAATGTACATTTCAAGTTTACCTTACCGAAGTTTTAATGGTAATTTTTACAATATAGACCGGCTAACCAGACTATATTGATCAGGTTTTCTAATTCGTAGTTCATTCTAACCTGATCAATGGGGAAACGATTGTCAGGTTCTTCAAGTCGCAAAGGCTCAGATGGGTAGGTCACCTGGAAAGAATGGGCAATACCAGAGCCGTTAGAGTCATGTCCAAGTGGACTCCGATTAAAAAAAGACGCAGAGGAAGACCAAGGAAGCGGTGGATGGATTGTGTCGAGGAAGATTTGAAGAGGATAGGAAGGAAAACATCTTGGCGAAACGAGGCCAGTGACAGAACGAAATGGAAGAAGATCGTTGAGGAGGCCATGACCCACAAAGGATTGTAGCGCCAAAGGAATGAATGAACCAGACTATATTCCGTATTCTGGAGTGTCGCAAATGTCGGTTCATTTGCACCTTTGACGATCTAGTTAACGCCACCACAACGCTTCCGAACGCTGGAATAAACGTGTTAAAGTTCTGGATCTTCTGGGCCCAAAACTATCCATACTATAATATTATAAATGCTAAAGTAGCTCTGTCTGTCTGTCTTGCTTTTATTTTTCTATAACTTTTTCCCGCTTAAACTGCTGAACCGATTTAGATGATATTTGGTATGGAGACAGTTTAGGACCCTGGGAAGGACATTTGGGGGTATGCGGAACAGTGTGTAAAGTCCCGCAAACCTCCATAGAAAAGGGAGGATCCTCCGACCAGACGGGTGTTGTGTCTGGTCCGGGCAACTGCCCAACGGTTATCGTCGGACTGTTGTATACGTTCAAACCGCGCCGAAAACTTTGCTTGCGCGATGCAGGATTTGTGTGACGTCATGTCATTAGTTTGTAAGTGGCGGCGTCGGTGCCGCTACAGACATAATATGATAGTTTTTATCCCGGCAATCATCCTTAACGCGTTGGAAAAAGGGTTGGAAATTTGTATGGTGAACTAATATTTTCTCAAGTAATGCAGCCCACACACCTACAAATACAATATTATCGCGCAGACAAAGTCGCAGGCAACATCTAGCAAGTATCATAATAATAGATGTACCGTCGACCTAAAGAAAAAACAAAAAGTTGACCTCGACATGAGATTTTATGCTCTAGCTTGCTCACGACAGCAAAATACTCAAGAGCTACATAATAAATATAAGAAAATAACTAAGTTATTACTTTTACATAACACTATCAAAGGCATTTTGCCAAGATCTCTCCAAAAATATGATTGCCTCATAAACAAAATTAAAGGCGAATCTAACAGGCGTAGAAAACTGTTTATTGTAGCAATAACTAGTGTTTATTATACTGGAGTAGTTATGAGAGTTTTTGACGAGTACTTCAGATATTTGAAGAGGTTGAATCAGGATAAGCATTGGATGTTACGTAAATGAACGCGAATATATCTGTTAGTGGTATTATTTTTGCTGTTTTCAGAGGAGCTCGTGGCTAAATAATAAGAGCCGCACCGGTCGATCTTCAATGTTAAGCAACGCTTGACGAGGTCGGTCCGTGGATGGGTGACCATTTCAACATACCGAGTTTCCTCCGTGCCTCGGCAAGCACGATAAGCCGTTGGTCCCGGCTGTCATTTGAAGATCTTTGACAGTCGTTACGGGTAGTCAGAAGCCTGAGATCTGACACCAGTCTTGCCAAGGGGTATCGTGTTACCCAGTTACTGGGTTATGGAGGTCTGATAGGCAGTCGCTCCATATAAAACACTGGTACTCAGCTGAATCCGGTTAAACTGGAAGCCGACCCCAACAATAATTGGGAAAAAGGCTAGGCAGATGATGATGAACGCAGTTTTTAAATTCATATAGTCCCCGGCATGTAAGTTGGCAAGGTTTTTGCGTAGTAGGGATAAGTTCGCGCATATTGCTCGAACTGACCAGCCACCACATAGACTGAACGGAAGAACGGGTTGAACATTGGTCAGTCGATCCTTGTGTCAACTGACCAATCAGTCATTGGATGACATCACATACAATAAAATAAATGACGAAATCTTCCTAATTTATCCATCTTTGTCCATTCCCACGTTCCATTACTGACCACGCCTGATACAAATATCTCGGTCAAATCAACCAGATTGTCAGTGTACCAACATCACCGCAGTTCATCCACCTACACATGTGAAACACAATCTTAACATCACACCAGGCGGGCGAGCACGGCCTACTGTGACAGGCTGCGTCACACATTTTTATCATAATTTGGGAGTAAAAACCGTGATAAAATGCGTTACTCAAGCCTATCACAGAGGCCGTGCTCGCCCGGTTAACGTGCATATTGAGCGTAAGCCAGAGGTGTATAATACACCCTCATTTCCCCAATTACGAGTATGTTTAGGTCCCATATTATAATAAGGAGCGGTCCTCCATCCATCTCCTCATACAATATTTGTTTGGCAAGGAAAATAGCTCGGCTAAGCGCGTAGCCCAACTCTTTAAGAAAAACTTTTAACAAAAAATACAACCTACTTCCGAAATTGAAGATATTTTTCACTTTGTAGTGTACGGTCGACATGGTTAATTCTTGATCCACCATAAGCAAATTTTTCAAACGAATTATTGGCTGAAAGGGTCATGAATCGAATTCCTCGACTGTACATACAGTCGAACAAAGAACCTCCTCTTCTTTGGACAGTCGGTTAATCATAACCATTGACTTCAACAATAATTTCAATAAATCTCCCATGTCGTAACTAAACATTACACTTACGATTTTAAACGCGTTATCGTAAATAACGTTTACGACACGAGTGCGAAACGGACCCGGAACTCATACTCGTGCAATTACGGCATCATTACGTGCCAGTCCTTTTGTGACCCTAATACGATGGATTCTTGCTTCTTATTTGGAGGTGCATTGTCTTGTACCTCCGAATTAGGATTGAAGAATTACATTGTATAACTTTTGTACTTAGCATACTGCGTAGATTGTAAATCAGGTGTTTGTCTACAAGGCTTAGGTTGTTTTTTGGTGTATGTAGCGCCACTAAACATACTATATTCATGTAATCATTTATAGTAAAAACCGACTGCTTAAAAAGCTAACTAAAAAGACGTAAAAAAAAAAAAAAAAACATGCTGTGAGGAGAATACATATTCGCGAGCTGGCTGACCAAAACCAGATGAATCCTCCGACTGCACAGCATGATTTTTTATTGTTTACGTCTTTTTAGTTCGCTTTTTAAGCAATCGGGTGATCAGATTTAAAAAAAAATAAAAAAAATAACCCTTTTTAGTTAACATATTTTTGAAATCGCTTTTTAAAACCGTTTATTTTGATACCCCACAGTGCCACACGAAGGGAAAGGAAGAAAAAAAATTAGACCCCCACAATATGGCGTCCAGGAGCCGCCATTTTTCTATTTTGCAATTTTAATGTAGCCAGTGACATTCGCAAGATTAAGACGAATCGATTTACGTACGAATCATCAAAATCGGCCAACGCGTTTGGCCTCTGGAACGCCACATAGCAACAAACATACATACATAGACTGATACACATTACCCTCCTTCGGCAGTCGGGTAAAAAACAGTAATATATCATCATTATTGCTATTCGGTATTTTCCTACTTTGTAACTCCTAATCGATACAATGGCAACCCGTAACAATGTAAAAAGTGCATGCTTAGGTCCTGTTTCTGGAACGAAAGCTACCAAAATTAATATGATAAATTATCGAACGCGTGTTAGCTGTGTCGTTGTATGATTTTTCAACAGTCAATCGTTTTACTAGACTGACGCGACAATAATTTTTCCAGAAACCGGAGGTTAGTTCGAGTAAATATGTTGAGAATTTTCGGTTCTGAATGTGCGGGTTGAATTCTGATTGAGAAACTTTTGGGTACATTTACTTTCTTTGGGTATTCATACTGAAAGTTTCTGCTATACAAGGCTCGAGAGAGATTCATTGGTAACCAAATATATCCATTAGTTTCGTACTAATGGAATTTGTTTAAGAAAAGGGTAACTATGTATTCTTGCTTATAGACTTCTACTCGGGTCAACGAAAGATTAGCCTTTCGAATATGTATGTTACCAGCTCCTAAGCAGCAGTTTATGAGCTCCTGTGTTCGATTCCCATGTCGAGCACTGCTATTGGGTTCCTTCATCAAGAATTTCATAACAGCAGTCCGGGTGTCTGGCTTTGTGGCTGGTTGATATTCCATAAATTGAAAAAGAATGATATATACTGTGTCTCTGTTTTAATTTTAGATGTTACATTATCTTTAGTAGCCTCAAAAATGCTCAAAATTGCGCTGTCAACAGAGGCATTTTGCACAAATTTGACAATTTTATATGAAAAAAAAAGAAAAACATAAATACAAAAGCATAACATAATTTCTTTTACAATGCATGTCCTCGAAAAGAGCGTTTTCCAAGCAGTCAAACTGTGCGGAAAGTGTCACTTTTTTCACTAGTGCTTTTTACTTTTCTGTATTTTTTTTTATTTTTTACTCCGTCGTCAGCAACTATTAGTTAATCTGTGGATATGCTGAGCGCGCTTGAATAAATAAATGGCGAGCATTTTATTAATTTCTTGCTTGGTTCAGATATTTTTTTTTATTTCCTCGCACAATGCATAGTAAAATGTTGTATGATACACGTGCGTAAGATGATTCCAGACTCGTCACCATCGTGAATTACCTAACTGCCGCACTTGTAGCATAAATAACTATTTTTATTATATTTATGGAATATTTATTAAATTTGTCCAATACTGGAGGAGGAAATACACAAGAACCAAACCTCGAATTATGACTCTTTATTAAGAAAATTCAGTCTGCGCTCTCTGCACGTATTTCCTCTTAATAAACTCACACCAATATTTACCATCTCCAAAACACTACCTCCAAAAGAAATATGATATTAAAAAAACCAAGCCTTACAGAGTGCTTTTTAATTTAAATCAACCCTTAACGATCGCCAATTAGCCGTAAAATAAATCATAATTAATATAAACCAAGACTGTTTTAATTGGCTTTTAAATCGAGCTTGGTAAGCCTTCTAACTAATTACCAACGGTATCACAATTGCTGATAGCTTAATGTGAAGGATTTTGCTTCGGATCGTGAAAATTTTGTCCTTTGGGAAGGCTATAATGAGGTAAAAAAGGCTGGGGTAATATCCTTTTTAGGGTTCCGTACCCAAAGGGTAAAAACGGGACCCTATTACCAGTGGTGTCTGATCCCATACAAAGAAACGTGCCGACGTACTGTACTGATTATACTGATTATTTTATGTACAGCGATCGCGTTCAGTCCTGTTTCACGGATATAGATGGTGATCTACCTATCGCCGTGGAACGGAACCGAACGCGATAGATTTACAAAAAATTATCGGTATAATCAGACGAAAAACGCTAGTTACGTCGGCACGGTTTCTTTGTATGGGATGAGGTATCTATATGCTAGTATTATATTACCTGTGCTATTACTAAGACTCTACTTTCCGTCTGTTTGTCACCAGACCGTGATAGCTAGACAGTTGAAATTTTCACAGATTATGTATTTTTGTTGGCGCTATAACATAAAATATTAAAAACAGAATAGAATAAATATTTAAGTGGGACTCCCATACAACAAACGTGTTTCTTTGCGATAATGGTACGGAACCCTTCGTGCGCTAGCCCGACTCGCACTTGGCCGGTATTTTTTATGTTTTTCTGCAGCGTTTGGTCGTTTTTGTACACTGTCTGCTTTGATTAAAGAGACTCTACGGTCATTAGCTTGTGCTTCTAAAACCCTATTAGCTGGAGCAAAACATAAAAGGTAAACACACCATAAAAAAGGTGTTTATAGTGCCTTCTTTGCTATCACTAAAATCAAATATAAAAAATATCATGAATAGATGTTTATTTCATACAACAACCAAAAACACACATGCACAAATATAACAAACATTTAAAAAAACTATTTTCTTAACTGTATTTTACAAGAATATCAATATAAAAATAATTTGGTATTAATAAAACCAAAACTAGCCTACATTAAAAAGCGTCTCGAAAGCCTGGAGTTCGGCACTATTATGATAATAAATTAAAGAGTGCTACAACAGTCATAAATTTGCGTTGTAGGTTGTATTTTAAAATTAGTCGGTTTAAAACCGTTTGACGTTTGTTTACTTACCTTTTATTCTTTGCTCCTTCTAATAGAGTAGGTATAGTGTACTTATTGCGTTTGTTTTTCATCAAAACTAGTGACCAATGCCGGCATCGTATGGATAAAATTACATGGAAACTCAAAGCTTCGAAAACCGGAAAATGCAGGCAAAAATGGCGGAATGAACTTGACATCTTACTTATCATAGATAGGACTGGCCTATGCCGCGCTTTCTGAATTAAGAATTTAAAGTTGAGTAATTGTGAAAATGATGTAATAAGACAACGTTGTAGTTTAAAAGAATATGTAGTGACTAACATTTAAAAGAGTATGCTAAGTTGATTTGGCCATGTTGAGTTGAGAGGATGAATGAAAGGCAACTAACGTAAGGTATTTACAAGGCAGACGTAAATAGAAAAGCCGGGAGAGGACGCCCTAGAAAGACATCTCATCTTATCAGCATTATAATGTTCCCACTGCTGGGACACAGGCATCCCCTCTGTGAGAGAGGTAATGGGCCTTAATCCACCACGCTGGCTCAGTGCGGGTTGGTGGATGTCACATGTCTTCGAATTTTTAGTTTCCTTACGATGTTTTCCTTCACCGTTTTAAGAGCAGTGGTGATGAAATAATTTATACAAAGTAAAGCGCCTGCCTAGGCTCGAACCTACGACACGTAAGTCGTGGCCGTTACCACTTGGCCACCTCTGCTCACTTGCTAGAAAGACGTACATGAACGTTATTGATGATTTTCTTCAGAAAGGCCAGGTGCGCAGTACTCATAACTGGCGTGCGTGTATGACTGGATATATGAACGTGAATGAAGCAAAAGAAGTATGTAAGGATCGTAGCAGATGGCGTTCTGTAGTTTCTGCCTACCCCCATGGAAAAAAGGCGTGAGTTTATGTATGTATGTATTTGTGAAACGTTAGCCTCTCTCTGTCAAACTTTGGCATTTAAGCAGGGTTTTAAACGTATCCGGAAACCGACCCTCTGTTTATAAAACAAAGGATAATTTCAGCTGTTGTCTATACCATAGATTTGTCTCTATGGCATTGCGGAACTTGCGGTAGTAACAATTCCAACAACCCTTAGGAACCCTCCTTTGTAATAATGCCTTATGTATGAGAAGCATCTGCAAACACGGTTGGGGTATACCCAAGACTACCCTTTATGAGGGAAACGATTTGTTTCATAATAACCGCAACCGTAAGTTTCGTCACAGCCCGCGGTTTCGACCGTGTGGTAAGTGTTTTATTATTATCCAATTTTATATTTATTATAAACTTTTTTGTGTTTTGCTTTAGAAATCGGTTTATTTTTTGTGAAAACGTTTTTATTTCTTTCTTTTTAGTTTTAGTACCCTATCACAAAAAATTTAGCAAGTTCTATAGTAAGGTACATAATACCCCTATACCGAGTTTGATGAAACTGGCTCTGGAGCAAGTTCCATTCAACAAAAAAAGAATGATAACGATCCGATTAGTAGTTTCGGAGAAATGCGTGGACATAGGTACATACAAATATATAAACGTACAAACATACACTTATGAAATTTAGTACACATGTTTAGAAGCCCAATTAGAGTAACTTATGTGAATATTGTGCAATACCAACAATATTACATACATACGTGTCGACTTGATTACTTCCTTGTTTTTGAAGTCGGTAAAAATTGTCCTATGTTATCCGGGCATAAACTATCTGTGTGCTAAATTTCGTCCAAATCCGTTCAGCCATTTTTGGGTGATTGAAGCACAAACATACAAACTTTCACATTTGTAATATTTGTGGGATACAGATAATGTATCCGAAGAATTACTTTTCCGGTCATGTTTGTGCGATTTGTCACTGGCAGCTCACGAGAAAGGAAAAAAAAAGATGGGTAGTATAAGATCCTGTTCTCGATGGTATAAAGTTATTTTTATCAGTTTGATAAACTGCCACATTGACAGGAAATATTGGGAAAAAGTTATTTGTGTCGGTAACAAATATTTCTAGGCCGTTATTTTGATGCACGAGTTGAAAGACAAATTCGTTGTCTGTAAGAGAATCTTATTATTACCTACTGGCTACAACCCGCGGCTCCGCCTGCATTGAATTAGTTCTTCTACACCAAAATCTTTTGTAGCCTATGTGTTCCTCTGGTGTACAAGCTAGGTATCACTGTAAAGTTTCATCGAAATCCGTTCAGTAGTTTTTGCGTGAAAGAATAACAAACTTTCAAATTAACCATTTTAGATTTACAATATTATGATTTTTTATTAATTTGTTTTCTTATTTTGTAAATTTTTAAATATTTTTATAAAATAAATTAAAATAAAAAAATCGAGGCCCACCGGTATCGGGAACAGGGTCTAGATGCATTTATTATTACCTTTTTGTTAACTTTGAATGTCTCAATTTTATTATTATTACAAGGTACACAAACCGCATACGAGCTACAGAGTGAATCAGATAGCCCGCACCGGGCTCGCACGATGGATTACGGTCCACTAAGCTTCTCACAAGGCTCTTATCCCGAAGGTATGTACCACAAGGGAATACTGCAAATTCACGGCATTGTATTCGAAATTTAATCGAAAAGCACTTTAAATCGTTGGTTCTGGCAGTCGCCTTTACTGTAGTCAGAGACCTAAAAGTCTTGACGACCAGTCTTACCAAGGGTTATCGTGAAATCCAGTAATTGTGGATTATGAAGGTCAGAAAGGTAGTCAGTGTTAAACACTAGTATACCGCTGCTTCATCCCTGGACCGGTAAATCACAAAAAAAAAAAAACAAATTAAAAGTATAATGTCCGATGTAAGAAATTAGCAGGCAAGTGTTCCTCACACCTGCATCAAAAACGCCCAGTTCAGCAAAAATGCCAGACGATTGGTGCCTGACACTGATTTTCAACAGGACCTGACACTGAGATCACTGAGAACAAAACGATTTTTTTCCGGAAGACGTTGCGTTGGAAGGCCTCCCACTAGGTGGACCGATGACCTGGTGAAGGCTGCGAGAATACGGTGGATGCGAGACGCACAGGACTGTACAGAATGGCGACGCTTGGTGCCGCCTATGCCCAGCAGTGGACGTCTTTCGGCTGAAATGATAATGATGACCGCTGCATCTGGATTCTGGTTAGCCTGTATATCACGACCACTATCTCACCTGATGGTAAGCGATGATGTGGTCGACCATGAAACACGCTTGCTTAGAAGAAACATAATATATTCACTCTTGACTTCTCTTGGGTTCTTAGTTATAGCGATATTTGCGATTACCTTAATAACTCCTCATCACGCAGATAATCCATAGAAATCTTTCGTTTTTATCGCTCTATGTAATCCCATTGTTGTGGCGTATGCGCATCGAACAATTTGTTTCCCTCCATTGATTGTTATGGCCTGTAACAAAATGGAGAGAGCTATGGTTTTACGCCAATACATTTTGATATTCTATTGTTTCGAACTGGGCCTTTCCTGCTAATTTCTTACATCGGACTTTATACTTGCTATTTTTTATTTGTTTGGTTTATAATCAGACTAGCTGACCCGGCAAACTTTGTTTTGCTATAAAAACAACAAACCCTACCCTACCCACCCTACCCTACCCTACCCTACCCTATTTACCCTAAACTACCTATCCTGCCCTACATACCGTACTCTACATATATACCTACCCTACCGATGTAGGTAGGGTACCATTTTTTTTTGTATTTTTTTTTCATATTAACCTTCTCCTATCAATAACACACAACAAAAAAAGAATAAGCGAAATCGGTGAAGCCGTTTACGATTCTATAAAGAACATACAGACAAACATTTATTTTTATGGACCGTGGAGTTACTTGCCGGTTCTTCTCCACATGAAACGACCAACCCGAACAGTAAAAACGGGACCCTAATAGGGTCCCGTTTCTAAGACTCCGCGATCCGTCTGTCTATCTGTCCGTCTGTCCGTCTGTCTGTCCGTCTGTCCGTCTGTCTGTCCGTCTGTCACCAGGCTGTATCTCATGAACCGTGATAGCTAGACAGTTGAAATTTTCACAGATGATGTATTTCTGTTGCCGCTATAACAACAAATACTAAAAACAGAATAAAATAAATATTTAAGTGGGGCTCCCATACAACAAACGTGATTTTTTTGCTGTTTTTTGCGATAATGGTACGTAACCCTACGTGCGCGAGCCCGACTCGCACTTGGCCGGTTTTTTTATAGATATAGATGTACGTGTATCTGGTATATCGTGTGACTTATAGTCTGTTATAAACATATGTATTATTTTTCTTTCTTCTTTCTGATATAATTAAGGAAGCATTTACTGTTAGCAGACCTTCCATAGAAATCTCTTCCACGTTTCCTACTTCGCAGTTCACAGATTTCCACGTGATTGTACTGAGTTTTCTAGGATGAGAATTTCCGACATATTATTTCAGATTGTCTTTGTAGATGGCTCAGATTCCGAGACAAATTGCGGTATTTTCTTTGTGACAAACGGAAGCTTACCTAATACTTGATTTACCGGAGAAAAGTTCGCTCGTTTTATTTTTCACGGTGTTGGTTAAGAAATAAATACGTCTTGCGAATTCAGAATTTTTCTGCGGAAGACTGATATTAACTCGAAAAATTCTGGTGTTAATTTTAATATTATGTGACACGCTTTTAATTTGATATGGAGGGTAATCTTGAGTCGCGTGGAGCGACTTTTATTTCCCAGTATGAATATAAAATTTCTGTGAAGTTGTGCACCGAAGACACAGAAGACAAAGAAAGAAACTCTCTTTAGAGGTAAAGTGATATACGTATAAGTTGCCAAAAAAATAATGACGTCTGTGAAGTTCACTTGTCACTGCGCAGTGCCCAGCCTTCTACGCCCACTGTTACATGAACTTCTTCTCCTTTCAGAGTCGAAAGCTCTATAAATATTTTGGGCCCAGTTCTCCCAGATAGGAGTCTATGGCTGCCATCCATGATGACCATTTTTGGACTCCTCCTGACACCAACAAAATCTCAAGCGCTCATTATTGGTGGCAGATACATGCTCAATCTATTGGATCCCCAGTCTCTTCCGCCGGTATTGTATAACTCAGTGCCCATATATTACTCCAAAAACGTGAATAACTTGGGCGTCTATATCTCTTGGCATGTTCATAGTGCAGGACGAGGAGGTGTAAATGGCCACATTAATCACAGCATCAGTGGTGTTCATTAGGTCCTATAAAGTGCTTGTGTATGGTTACTTGGGGCACTCCAGCATGTGTATCTTATTCTACACAGGGGCACCGCGTTTCGTCATTCTCACATTGGTACCTTGCTACGTTGCGCAGCGATTCTCGGAGTGTTCCGAGCAGCCATTCAATTAATAAAAAAATCAAAAAACCCGACTGCTTTTTAATTTCCTTTTTTTATTTATAACTTTTTAGCTATTTTTTTTCGAATTAGCTACATTTAACATATAAGTGTTATATATTTTTGAAGTCACCTCTTAAAATCCTTTATTTTGATACCCCACACGATAGGTATAGAAGAAAAATAAAATTGGGCCCCCACAATATGGCGCCCAAAAACCGCCATTTTCCTATTTTCCAATTTTCATGTAACCAGTGACACTCGCAGTTAAGACGAATCGATTGACGTAAGAACCATCAAAATCGGCCCACGCGTTTGGTCTCTAGAACGCCACATAGGAACAAACATACATACATACATACTTACATACATACATACATACATAGACTGATAAACACATTACCCTCCTTCGGCAGTCGGGTAAAAAGATAGCTTGATCTCTGCGGCATATGTCAATCTGACGTATACGTTATTGTTAGCCTGTCAAGCGCTATTGTTGCTGTATTGTTACTGACAGCTGTCACAGAGATCAAGCTATCTTTTATGAAGTATAGTTTTGATTCTGCCGGTACCTCCGTCTCATCATCATAATCATATCGACGAAAGACGTCCACTGCTGGACATAGGCGTCCCCCAAGCGTCGCCACATTGACCGGTCCCGTGTGTCTCGCAACCAGCGGAAATAAAATACATCCGTCTAAAAAAAAATAATTGCAAACTGAAAATATGAATAGGACTCCGAAATAAAATTTATAAGCGGTTCTCTTTTACGAATAAATCTAGATAGGAACCATTCGTTACCTCTTTTGAGGCGCCATTCGTTCAGCTTTCTCTTCAGGCTATTTATCAATCTGTAAATTTATTGCCTAGGTCGGTATCTAGACGTAATTATTGTTATATCTAGCTCCGGATAAATCGTGAGATATTTTAGCGGATATCGGCAGATAAGATCTCCGTGATTTATTTAAATTACTGTGTCGATGAATCAAATAGAAGCCAACGGAGTCCAAGGTTGATTGAATTACGCTGAAGTATTCGGTCTTTCGCTGTTGAAAATTGAATCAAACCCATAGAAAGGCGTCCATAAAAAGGTGCCACGCGACAATGCGACGCTGTTGTGACAGCAATTTGTCGAAGAAATTGTTATTCTGGTTAGATTTGCATGAAATAAATGGCCTTCGTAGATTCGGAAGATTCGTTTTTCTCTGGCCCTCAGTCTATTGTTGTTGAATGATAAATATGGCGCCATTAAATATCTATTTAGAGGGTTATGGGCAGATAGAGAATACAAGCAAGTACCATAAGATTTGTGCTTATGATTTTATCTACACTAAAAAAGTTTATTTACGGCTTTACTTACGGCGGTAAGTAAAGCCGTAAATAAACTTTTTTATAAACCTTTTTCCAATTATAACTGTACACAAATAAACTTCCCTGTAGCAATAACACTTTCCTGAATTCATTCCGCTTTGTAAAATAGCGAGAATTGTTTTCATTTCACATTATCGGAATGAACAGAATCAGTTCGTTGGAAAGCCTGCATTCAACAGAATTCTATATTTTCCAACGTTCACGAGAAACTTGTAAGTACGTAGGGTTGCAACTGGGTCGTGTGCGGTCTATTTATCTTGTTTTTACCCGAACGCCGAAGGAGGGTAATGTGTTTATCAGTCTATGTATGTATGTATGTATGTATGTTTGTTCCTATGTGACGTTCCAGAGACCAAACGCGTTGGCCGATTTTGATGATTCTCATGTCAATCGATTCATCTTAACCCTGTGAGTGTCACTGGCTACATTCAAATTGGTAAATAGAAAAACAGGCCAAGTGCGAGTCGGACTCGCACTCGAAGGGTTCCGTGCCATTATCGCAAAACACTGCATAAAAATCACGTTTGTTGTATGGGAGCCCCCCTTAATTTATTTTATTTTAATTTATTAATTATTATTTTTTGAAGTAAATATACAACTGAACATTCTGTGAATATTTCAAGCGTCTACCTGTTGCCGTTATTAATATCGAGCAAAAAACGGCAAAAATATCACGTTTGTTGTATGGGAGCCCCCCTTTAATATTTACTTTATACTGTTTTTAGTATTTGTTGTTATAGCGGCAACAGAAATACATCATCTGTGAAAATTTCAACTGTCTAACTATCACGGTTCATGAGATACAGCCTGGAGACAGACGGACAGACAGACAGACAGACGGATCGCGAAGTCTTAGTATCCCGATAGGGTCCCGTTTTTACCCTTTGGGTACGGAACCCTAAAAATGGCGGATTTTGGGCGCCATATTGTGGGGACCCAATTATTTTTATTCTTCCAAACCCATCGTGTGGGGTATCAAAATAAAGAGTTTAATGAGGTCATTTCAAAAATATATAATATTTATATGTTTAAATCTACCTAACTCGAAAAAATAAATAACTAAAAAGTTATAAATAAAATTAGTTAATAAAAAATTAAAAAAAAACCTGACTGCTTAAAAAGCGAACTAAAAAGACGTTAACAAGAAGAAAAACACGCTGTGCAGTCTGAGGATACATATTCGCGAGCTGGCTAAACAAACCCTGATGTATCCTCCGACTGCATAGCATGATTTTCTTCTTTTTCATTACAGTTTCAACAGTTCGAGGTCTTGTAACAATGAACGAGGCTTTACTAACTAGGTGCCTAAAATAACCTGTTTTAAGAAATAAAATAATACGAGTAGCTAGCTTGATTCTACCTCTGTTTAGTCTGTTTCGTTTGTTTGTTTGTTTATTTGTTGTAGGCTCGTCCCCTATTAATTGGGACTTAAACATTTTTGGTGAATTGTGAGTAGTTGTGGTGGCCCAGTAGCTAAAGACAACACCTCTCGTGCTTGAGGTCATGAGTTCAAATCCGGGCAAATATCAATGTTACGTTTTCAAATTCATAATGTACGTTCAAAGTTTATCTTGGACTTTACAGGCAACGGTGAAGGAAAACATTGTGAGGAAACCTGGACTTATATAGCTGAATTAGCCAAGTCAGAGGCCTGTGGGGTTCCCAGAGCTTGGTGGGCTTAATTAACTCTGCCACCAGAGGTGGCAAAAAAGTTAGAAAACAATGACATCCACACCTGATTTTGGGATCGTCACCGTAGACGTGTAGGATTCACGCTTCTTTAGATGGGCTTCAAAGCGCGGAGCCTTTATGTCTTTCGTTACTAATTTCACTATCATGACACTAGAACATTCTAAATTCTTTTGAAGGAAACTTCTTCCAGTCCAATCGACACAGTCATCATGCCAAAGGAAAGTACCCTCATTATCATCATTTCAGCTGAAAGACGTCCACTGCTGGACACAGGCCTCCCCCAAGCGTCGCCACATTGACCGATCTCGTGCGTCTCGCATACAGCAGATCCCCGCAACCTTCACCAGGTCATCGGCCCACCTAGTGGGAGGCCTTCAAACGCAACGTCTTCCGGTTCGAGGTCACCACTCCAGAACTTTTCGGCCACATCGGCCATCGGAAAAAAAACCCTCGTTACGTGTCAATTAATTACAAGTTATTGTTAATTTGATTGAGTCTCGTGGAGGAAATTAAACACCTACCTTATGAAAACCTAATAAATAATGACATCGAAATGAATATCGATGAATTTAATTAATTTCTCGCGAAGCCAATCAAGTAACTTTTGGCTTATTATTATTTTTAACCGACTTTCCAAAAAGGAGGTTCTATGTTCGGATGTATGTTTGGTTTTTTTGTGTATGTTCGCCGATTACTCCGTTATGGAACGATACTGAATATACTTTTTTGTTTGGAAAGGTAAACTCTCGAGGTGGTCACTGTCATTCAGGATCTGATGAGGGGATCCCAACGAAATCGAGGGCACTCCTTAAATTAGGCATACATATAAGCGATATTGTTATTTTCATCAAAATGTTGTTCCTGTTTTTGTTTCTTCGTTTTTTGACATTGACTTCTGAAATTGAAATTATTTACCCCTTTGTAGTATTTTTATTTGGTAGGTGGTTGTATATTTTTTGTAAAAAAGTTTTAATCATTACCTATAAGTTTTGCAAATGACAAACATTTATTTTCTTATTTGATTTAGTACCTAATGAATCAATTTTTTTTGACTTCTATTGCGTTGGTGATACGACAAATGGAAGCTGTAGTAAACAGGTTAACAGTTTCGGTTTTGGTAACAAGTTTATGCTTTTTATGTAATCCTTATGTGTACGAGATAGAGCTCAAAATAGCTTGAACGGACTGTAAAAAGAGTTGTAAAGACGTCTAATGTTATTTCAAATGTAGTATAGTTGATTCAGTTATTATAAAAGCTTTGTTTAGGGATTTCATTTGCAGCGGTATTCTGTGGCGTGTCTACCTGGACACAAAGGTAATTTACAATGGACATAGTTTAGTTAGTTGAATTCTTGGAAAATGAGAATACCTGGAGGAAAATAAATTCTGATTATGTTTGGATTTCATTTATTCAATACGGTACAAAAAAAATGTACTTAACTCGCAGGTTATGTTTTGAGAGGTTCAAATAATTAGGAATAATTTCGACATTAATAAATCAGGTACCTAATTAAATTAGATAAGTATATGTTGCGGACTTTTTGGCACTTCTTTAACGTCCCAGGTAGAGTTATTAGTAGCCAATATAGAGCAGTTTCGGTAAATAATAGGTACAAAATTTATATTGACCATAAAAAGTAAGAAAAGATAATTTCATTGTTTTTGGCTGTAAACAGTAACGATGATGAGGCAAAAAAATAAAAAAAATTGTTCTCAAAAATCAACCACATTGCTCCCCTTGGAAAACCGGGATTCCCGATACGTCACCCGCAAACCCTAAGCTCAAATAACCCCCTGTCAGATGTACTTTAAACGAAATATCGACAAAATACGGTTAAGTTCCATAAACAAACCAGGATGATTGACATCCAACTAAACGAAGTTTACCTACCCGCAAAAGGGTTGGATTTAGCCCTCAAATTTGATTCGGTATAAAACGACATAATTTTGTACAATATTTAGTCGAGTTTAAATTAGTTGCTCTCAAACGGGTCGTATAATCGTGTTTTAGGTTTGTTATAAAATTAAAACCTACTTTTAAGTTAACTTGTCAAAAGTAGATCTTTGGCAGTCGTTACGGATACTCAGAAGCTACAAAATCTGGCACCAAAATCCACCAAAATAGTTTATGGTTGATGAGATGTTTTGGTTACATCATTCTTGTCGTTGAAAATACATATTATATAATTATGTGAGAACGATGTAAAAAGTCGTGCACGTAAAAGCGTATAGATTAACAAACAATTTAAAAAAATACAATAACAGGCCGAGGCAGCTAAGTTATGGCCAATCCCAACTGATGGTGCCCGTTCACGAACATGACGCATGGATCGGCACCACTCAGCTCAATCATCATGAAGGGAACCGAATGATCCAACACATGTGCCAGCAGTCTGGGTAACACGAAACTTCTTGGCAGTCTTGGCAGTTACTGGTCAGATAGGGAGTCGCTCCATGTAAATAATGCTGCTCAGCTGGGTCTAGTTAGACTGGAAGCCGATCCCAATACACATAGATGGGAAAAGACAGGCAATTTTTTTTTAGATTATCTTAAATATTCGTTAAAAACATTCGTAAAGAATAATATCTTTGCCAATAACGCAAATCAAATTGATGAAATAATTTAAAAAAAGAATTGAGCGTATCACATTTTTTTTATTCTATGGCATTAGTAAGTCCCAGTCCTCATAAAATAAAAGTAATACGCGAACTTATTACTCCGCCGCGCTTATCAAATGTTATTGTGTTTATTCTATGCAAACGTAATGCGAATGAAATTCTAAATAGATATTAACAAGAAAAAACTGCGTTCTTTTCAATTGACTGTGCACCCACGATTCGCTCTATTGGCTAGAAAATTTAATAGTGCTTCAAACCCAGTCTGTACTTCATTGAATATTTAAATATTGGTTCTGTACTCCATGTTCTGTTCTTTTTTTAAATTGCTTTTCTAGAAAAATCATTGCCTTTTAAGATGCTGCGGTGCTTTTGCAAACATTGGTTAAAGATATTTGTTTCGCAGAAGTTCTTTACATTTATTGTTTTATTGCTACGTTTTCGCCCAGCATTTATTCTTAGTTTTTATATTATGTTTTCTTCAGTCTATGCTTTTTACTAAGCCATAATATACTAAAAACTGTTTCCATTTAGTATTTGAAAATTGCGTATTTTTCCGCCATAATTACTCTTTCATTTCTGTATTTTCAAACTAAAACCTTTATAAAAACTTTTAATATTGCGAGTGTTTCCGTCATATTTTGTTTTTCATTTGTGTTTCATCTAAAACCTCAAACATATTTTTTAATAGCAAGCTTATTTATCCACAAAGGTAAAAACAGGAAAACACTTCGGGATAAAGTATGGTTTAGTAAGACCAAGCTGAAGGGGTCCGGAATCACAATATCGAAGTTCCTCATGAAAACCATGCACAGTGTCTTCATGGTGGCACGAAACAGATTTGGCGTGACTCAATGCTGGACCTCAGAAGGCACGGTGATCGTCCTTGACGTCCTTGACTTGACTTGCCAAGGGATCTCGACATCGAATGACCTCAACTGCCGACCTCAATAGCATCGCGCAGCAGTTGGAACAGGTCTCTGGACAACCGGAGCCGAACCAGGAATATAGAAATATGCCTGAACAGTTCGAAACGGACGAAGCGTGAAGGTACCGGGTGTTTTGTTTGCCTACCCACTCGCACCGAGACATTCACCTCTCCATACTAGAAACAATAAAAAAAAAAAAATTACAGGGCGAGGCAGCTAAGTTATGACCAAACCCAGCTTATGGCGCCTTATTTAATTTCTATGTTTCCATTAAAGAAGCTACTGCGAGTGAAGATACTTCAAGCTTCGGTCTTACCACCAAACTTGCAAACAAACTTATCTTTTCAACGCTGCACAAGTTTGTGCGGACTCTGGAGACGAACAAATTCTGAAGTCCAATCTGGTGATTAATTGGTAATTGGTCGAATCTTAGATATACGTATCTAATCCTTTTAATTAACTTTTGAACACGACCCGATTTGCTGGTACACAAATTATTCCAGTGGATTTGTGACCGTTTTCTGATCTGAGTTAAGCAGGTGTCCCCTTGACCTACTGTGAACTCAAAGTTTCGCGGATCATCGATTTTGACATAATACTCAACTTAAAATTACTATTTCAGAAATCGGGTTTGGTTTAGATGTGATTCTGGGTACTTGTCTTTCAAAGATTGGAATCTTTCAAAGACAAATTTTAATAGAATAGCGAGTGTGCAATATAAAGTTTTGAAGTTGCAATGTGAGCACTAACTTAGATTTATGGATCTTCTCAAAGTTAACGACACGTGTTTTCAAAGTTTTGTCCGCTATAACTTTACTAACTAAAGTCAAATTTTGTCTTTCTAGAAGTGCTTCATACGTCGCATCTACTACACTTTAAATTATATCTAGTACATCTTTCCCGAGCATCGGTCTTTTTAACCGACTTCAAAAAAATAGGAGGTTCTCGGTACCCAGGCTTTTATGACATAAAGCGTTTGATCGCGCGATTATTGCTGTTTGCTGTTTCTTACGTAATATTCGTATATATTTACTTAATACCTTTTTTAGGTTCAAGTTATTTTCCTGTCCCACAATAACTTGAACCAGTTTTTAATATCATTTCTGATACTGAAGCCTGTTTTATGAGATTATTAATTCCCCTCACATAATGTGCACTGCTGCTTACAGTGCGGTTTCAACCTTTTGTCTGAACTATCGACTCGCACCGGCTTTTCAGCCAGCGGCTGCGAATGCGTTCTGTAGCATAAACGTTAATGTGTATATGTAGATACAATGCAGTATATGTATAGCTTTGTGGGTAGTTACGTACTTCATTATAAAACGTGCATGCCATGTTTTAGGGTTTTTGTGCTAACTCGTATTTGATTTGCATTCGTGATTTAGGAAAATATTTGGAGAAACAACACAAATAAAGGAAAAATACATATACAAGAAATAATTAAAGTAGAAAATTAAGGTATATTTTGGCACTTACACGTTTTCGCGAAAGTCTAAATTTCCCCATATCTTTAAAACTTAGCCACCAATAAAAATGATACCAATTTTACTATGTCGGTATAAATGGTAGGTACGGAACCCTCGGGGCACGAGTTCGAGTTGCACTTGACCGGTTTTTTTTAATTATAGAATTGGAAAATAAAATAAAAAAATCGTTGAAGTCTTTTCATGAAAATGATCGGTTTTCTTATAAAAGGACTTCATTAGAGATGATTATGTTCTACACATTGGCTGTATTTCTAATATTTACTTTTCATGTTTGTCAATAGTTTTAGCTTTATTATTAGCTCAATGAAAAACGCAAAGCTTCTACAAATAACTATCAAAGTTCCATAAACATAGTCATTGTATTGAGCTCAAACCTCATTTATTTGCTTCAGAACTTCAAATTACCTTTTCTTTATAAGGTTCGATGTTCTCCGATCTTCAACACTATTTTAGCATGCCACAATTCCTTGAAAATATCGTGTTTTGTTTTCGCTCGACAATTCCTTGTATCATAGCAAATGGCAACACAGAATCTCAGGACACAAAGTTTTCTGAAAAATATAAAATTGAAGCTAGATTTTATCAGAGGATAAATGGATTACCGTTTTAGTAAAGGGTTAACAAGAAAACATATTCTGCTTTGTGATTTCATGAAAAGATTTGTCATCCTTTTCATATTTGTTGGTGCATCACGCCTTTTTATTCGATGGGTGAGGTTAGAGTTGTATTCATAGAAAAAAATTCAGTTTTTTTTTAAATCTAACTAAATGAAAAGGCTACAGCGTTCGAATTTATCGAAAATATTCAGTTTTTTTTTTAAATCTAACTAAATGAAAAGGCTACAGCGTTCGAAATTTCCGCTAGGGGCGCTGGTGTAGACTGACGTTTTCAAAATGTTAAATTTCATAATGTTTTGGCTTTTAGCACGAGTTTAAGTATTTTTTTTAACGTTATGAATATTCTCCAAATATGGCAGATAAATACGGGCTTTACCAAACACTGTTTTAATATAGTTTTTTGTTTCGGAAAATGTTACTCTCCAGTTTTTTGAAAAAAGGTGCTGCGCAAAACTGATTTTGTATTTAATCGCAGATACTTGTACAGCACTGGAAATGATATTAATTCAAACTTTGCTTCTGTGCGCGTTATAACTAGTCTAACAGGTATATTTATGAAACTTAGTCAATGTTCCAAGTTTAAACTGACATTAAGGCAATATATACGCCCCAATGTTAAGGCAGTACTAGCCGTGCGCCCGCTCGGAGCCAAAATATCAATATTGAACCTCCTTATGAACAGTTTTTTTTTATGAAGAAATTCCAGCCATCAATTTTTCTGTGTAAAAATATTTTTAAGCATCCAGGTCGTTTTGGAGGAGTATCCAAAAAATGCGAAAAAATATCGTGTTGTTTATTTTTTTAAAGCAAAACTATTAGTTACACGAAAAAACCTTGTTTCAAAAATAATATACATTAAACAATTTTTTTTTTTTATTTCAGTAAAGCGGTGGAAGGTCCTTAACCACTCTGCTCGACAAGATTTTGACACATGACACACCAGCTGAGTCGACAGGTTGTTGCAAATTACGTCAGGAAATTCAGGAATTTACTTGAACTTTCAACATTCGAATTTATTCAGAAAAATAAGTTTACGCAGCTATCTTACACAGTAAATTTGAAAAAAATATCTTTATTTACAAGTTGCGCTCGGTTAAACCGCGTCAGTCTACTGCAAAATGTGTACAAAATACGAATTACTACACCTTTCCAAATGGTAGACAATTTAGATTTGCTCAAAATATGTACATAAACAACCTTTTCCCTTGCTGAAAAGATGCAAAAGGACAACACAAAGATATACTTATTTTATTTGCGTCCTTATGTTCCTAATTTGTCATACAAAAATTCATAAAAAAACAAGCCAAAATCTGGAAAAAAATTGCTTAAAATTTTGATGCAACCTTGCAACATGACATTTCTTTGGTGTTGTTTTTTTTTTTGCTGTCCATTCACGCGTCTCATAATCGATTAAAACTGCATTCAGCCTAATCGATTAAGTGTATTTCGATTATTTAAAATTATTCATTTAAATAAAAAAGTGATTTTCAAAAATGTATTGTTTTAAAATTAAAATTAGTTTATAGGCACAAAATAAAATAACAACTTATAGTAATAATATATAGTAATAACTATACATAAATGCTTTCATAATGTAAAGAAGAGTAAATTGAAAAAAAATAGGATTCGTGGCTAAATTCGCGCCGAATTCGCCGAACGTAAAAGAATTCAAAATTCAAATTTGGAATGCAGTCGGTATTCAAAATATTTTATCGGGCACATTTTAATATAAAAGAGAGTTTTACATTGATCATTTCAGACGGTTTTATACAGAATGACCTGTATAAATATGAGTATGTTTATGTATGACTAGCACTCCGCCCGCGACTATGTTCGCGTGATTTCGTTTATCCTATAAATGATTTTCTTATATGCAGTTAGTAAAGGCAACCAAAAATAAGATATTATTAAAACTATTAAAAACTGGGTATCGTGGATTTGGGTTTGGGGTTGGTGGGTTTATTGGATTGGGACGATTCGTTATTTGACTTAAACAATAATACATTTTAGGTTATCGCCACAAAGTAAAATCCTCCCCTAAAAACTTATCAACCCTTTTTGCGCCGTTGAGGGTCTAGTTTTGAACAACCTAAATATGCTATTCACTCCTTTCTTCTCTTTTTACTCGACTGCCGAAGGAGGGTAATGTGTTTATCAGTCTATGTATGTATGTATGTATGTATGTTTGTTCCTATGTGGCGTTCTAGAGACCATACGTGTTGGCCGATTTTGATGATTCATACGTCAATCGATTCGTCTTAACCCCGCGAGTGTCACTGGCTACATTAAAATAGGAAAACAGAAAAATGGCAGATTTTGGGCGCCATATTCCGGAGGATAATTTTTTTTTCTTCCAAACCCATCGTGTGGGGTATCAAAATAAAGGGCTTTAAGAGGTGATTTCGAAAATATAAAACATATATGTTTAAATGTACCTAAATCTTAAAAACAGATAACTAAAAAGTTATAAATAAAAAAAGTTAATTCAAAAAATCTAAAAACTCGACTGTTTTAAAAGCGAAATAAAAAGACTTAAACAAGGAGAAAATCTTGCTGTGCAGTCGGAGGATATTCGCGGGCTAGCTGACGAAAACCAGATGTATGCTCCGACTGCAAAGCAGTCGGGTTTTTAGATTTCTTGAATTATTTTTTTTTATTTATCATTTTATGTTAGTCAGATTGCGCAGTGAGTTGCTGGAGCTCAAAAAAAACTTTAACACCCCTAAACCCAATCTGGGAGGGAGTTTTCAAAATGTTTTATGTAAATTTTGATCATCAACTTTTTCCCCAAAGAATTTGATTTTACATATAAACTAATTTTTACCCTTTTCACTTCCTTAAAGGTTGAATTGCCGCAAAATCGTGCCTTAGTGCTTCCCTAGAAAACCACGTCAAAAACGAAACCCTGTCCAGTAAGATTCTTAGCTTCAGTTAGTTTCGAAAAATGTATAATGACCACCTTTATTGTTTCCTTAGGTTGGTATTTGTGCCAAATTTCAAATTTATTAACCCGGGAAATAAAATTCTTCAAAGCACTTTAACTTCCCAAAAATCGTATTTTGGGACTAGATAAGTAAAACTAATAATAAAAACCTTTATGGTTCACTTAGGATGGGTATTTATGTAAATTTTCAAATTTATTAACCAAAGAAATATTTAATATGTGATTTATGGGGTGTTAAATTATTTTTTAAATATACGATATTTCAAAAATAATTTAACACCCCCTAAATCATCTTTTGGGGGTAGTTTCGAAAAACTAATAATGGCAACCTATATTGTTTACTTAGAATAAGAATAATATCGGCCATAATTCTTGAAACTTAGCAAAAGCTAAGTTTCAAGAATTATGGCCGAAGGAATTAGATTTTTCATACAAACTTTCAAACCCCTTTTTACCCCCTTAGGGATGCAATTTCCAAAAATCCTTTCTTACTGCACAATTACGTCACTTGAGGAACCTTTCTGCCAAATTTCATGCTTCTAGATGATTTTCAGCTTAGTTGGTTGACAACCATGCCATAACTCGCTTGGAAAGGAACCGCGCAAGAAGATACGCACAAGGTTATTGATATTAATAGTTTTCGGGGAATGCAGATGTAAATACAAACCAAACTTATGTTCTTAAAATGAATAAAAATAAAATTTTAAAAGTATGTATAGAATAACCAATTTTCATAACATTACAACAAACTCGACCGAATTCAAAACCTAACCATACCATACTCTCAACTCATTATTCAATATATAATTATAATAATAATACCAGCCTATAATTGTCCCACTGCAAGGCAAAGGCCTCTTCTCATACAGAGAAGGCACGAACATTCATCACTACGCTTGCTCAATGCGGGTTGGCGATTTGAGACTATATTTGATTTTAGATTTTATAGATGTTTTCATTCACCGTTGTCAACTATTTCTAAAATATACTTAGAAAGTACATTAATGAATTTGAAAATGGAAATCATTGGTATTTGTCCAGATTTGAACCCATGACCTCAGGCAAGGCGAGGCCTTTAGCCACTGGGCCAGTACGACACTCATTGCAATATAACGAATAATCACAAAATCGTTGGTTCCCCGAAACTAAATTTATCTACACTTGCGTTACAAACTTACATAAAAATATACTAGGCACTCTGTATACTTCTGAGACTATCAAACATAAAGACTCAATCATTATTATTTTTATACAAAATAGTTTTGAATAGCGAACGCATTCCGAATTTGAATTTTGAATCGGATAGATAATTCGGCGCGAAATTATCCACGGTTCGATGAAATTGTTTAGTTGGTTGTAGTCAAATTATGTCCAAAAATCTATTAAGATTACTTTAAGAAATAATTAATAGTAATAATTTAAGTACTAATTGTATTTTATGCCTAAAACAGGATTTTTCTATTTTTAAGAATCGATTTGGGATAATCGCTCATTAATCGAGTGGATAGCATAAATAAAATCGATTGCTAAAATCGTTTTGCCACACAACTATTACATTAAAAAAAAACAATCTACTTGACGAATTGGAAATTGGAAATTTAACAAAAATAATGTAGTGGTAATGAATTTTACGTATTATTGGACTGGTATTTGTTAATTACGTTAAAATCAGGGCTTCTTCTTGTTGTTTATTATATTTAGAGACATAATTGTCATATTTGTAATCAATTTTACATGTGGAAGGGTGACATTTGTGTAAAATAAAAATGTAAACAAACACGATTGGCGCCTAACTTCGACTTTGAATAACAAATAACTTCATTACCACTAATTATTTATTTTGAAATATGGATGAATTCGACCAATAATTAAACAATTAGCAAACCTTTACCCCTGTCGTGGAGTTAGGGTGTCCAAAATCTGCATTTTTATGTTTTTTAGCTTCGACCACCACTGTCATCAAAATGGCGATTATCGTATTATTACACTTGTTTTTAACAAATGTAAATTAATAAACTTGCGCACTTAATCTAAAAAAAATATTTGCGCTAACATGTAAGCTTTTTATCCAACTATTTTAATTAAAGCCCCCACATAAGATTCGTTAGGTATCTTAATCAATAATTAAGTTATTAATTAGGATGTCGTATGACGTAAATCTGGGGTCCAAAATGAACCGCGGCTGAGCCAGCGGAGGTATGCTTGTCAAGCCCCAAAATGTACCCCGTCCGAACTATACGGTTAATTAAGTAGTTCATCCTCATTGGGCAAGCCTATTGCGTTCAACCGGCCACAAATCCAGACCTTACTTCATTAAAAAAATGCTGGTTGACTACATACATACCTACTTAAACCCAGGCCTTTTTGCCATGAAAAAACCATGAAACCACACCATCCTTATATACTTTTTCGCTTAATTTATGTTCTTACATCTATACATACAAGTTTGCCGGTAATGAGAACCTATTAAATACCGTTAGACCTTATCAAATAAAAACCGTATTCTTAGAATAAAAGTGTTCATCACTTGTACTTCATCAACATTACAAAAATCATAAAAAAGCCCTCATTTCCAACGTTTTGTCTAAACAAAGGACATCAAAACGTTTTTTTAAAAGAGACTCGTTATAATATCTTTAGAAACACGATACCTCTGATAATTTCTTCGTTCTTTCTTGCTGATATCGCGCGGCAGACGGAGATAAAGAACTCCTTTGTTTGACGTAATAGAAATACTGGCTGGAACAGGTGTCATGGCGGACTGGCTAATTGGATTCCACTAGCTTTTGAGGCTTTTTCTGGAAGTTGTTGTTGTGATATGAAAACATTATAACAAAAAAATTAAACCGACTTCCTAAGCGAAACTTACAATAACTTTCTTTTCCGAAGTCGATGGCTTTGGTATTTATTTTGGTCGGTGCCTTGTGGGCGTAAAACTAAAAATAATAGGTACCTATTCATTTATATATTAGGGATAAAAAAACAGTTACTATATCTTGCGATATTATTTAAATAAAAAACATAACCCTTTCCTTGAAATCAGGTAACAATTAATGGTCCATATATTAGACATGGACTGAGACAACTGCAAGTCAGGAAGGAGGCGTTTGTCAAGCAGATACAGTCCGGTCAAGTTAGACCAAAAAATAGGGTTAGGTTTGCAGTAATTCGCATAGAGCTGAAAATTGGTACGTATGTTCGGAACATCATTATAAATGAAATTTCAAAAGTCCCCATCGATCCCACACTTGCAAAAATTTTATTCAAGGACAAAGGTCACAATTATGGGTTTTTTGCGTTTTATAGCCGAACGGTAAGTTTTATGATAAAAATAGGTCAGACAAAAATTGTAGATTATGCAATTATCTATAAAAATTACGTGACTTTTTTTCTTCTACACGTCACCGTTTCTGTGATATAAAGGTTTGAAAAAGTTGTATTCTTCATAATATACACAAGTTTCCACGCCACCTGGAAGGTAGTGTACTGGGCGCGTTTTTTTTAACGTGGCTGCCCCGATAGGCCTATTTCACAATGTAATGTGATCCTGTTGAATTCAATACTATTCAAAATTATGTAAAAACTGGTACTATTGGCAATTATGAAAGCCATTAGGAATTAGGCAAAATTATCCGTCTCATTTATAATCATTTGATGATTCTGCTTCCCCAGATTGAATGGGCATATGTTTTTTCTAGGCAAGCGTGCTTCACCTTCAACTACATCATCGCTTACCATCAGGTGAGATAGTGGTCAAGCGCGAGCCTATAAAAAAATTGAAAAGAAAACTAGAACTTCTATTCTAAACGTGACACTGGCTAAATGCACAAAAAGTGCAAGACAAAAAAAAAATAAGCAGTTGATAATCGCGACCTTGACCCCAGTCTCCTGACACCAGCAGTCCTCAAGGTGATGAACTTTCGAAGAACAACTTACCGTTGCATACAAAACAGTCTGATCAGAAATTATGTACATCTTTAAGGAGTTTCAGTTCGAGGAATAGTCATGAATTATTTGTTTTTTAGTTTACTTTGGATAAGTGAAAATTATACTGAAAACATACAATGCCATCCGTCTCGATGGCTAAAGGTAACCAGCAGACAGACGCTATAATACCAAAACCCTTTTTCATGCGAATTGCTGCGGGTACCCGTAGAAATCTGAAAATTTTCCGTCGCATCGTTGTCGCATTGAGGCTGTCCGCAGGAGCATTATTTAAGAAACATGTTTGTATTTTGTAGTTGTATGAGTGTTAATTTATTTAGGCATGGTTGGACACAGTCTGATAAAATGACCTCAAAAGGTGTTAAATGCTGCCACAGTAAAAAAAAAAGTCGCAATGGTAAAACAGTGTGACCTTTAATCTTTTTGTGTAACTGTGTCAAGTTTAATAAAAAAGTGAGTTCAAGACGATCAAGTTATTCTTAGAAACATCTCAACAAAGAAATGAATAATGCTAGGCTTTAATATCTAGGTTGACAGGCTAAAAAACCTCAATAACCCAGACCAATATCTTTGTTCTAGAACTAGCTGTTCTTCGCGGCTTCGCTTCCGCGGTGTACCCCACAGGACCCGTTTTCGGGATTAAAAAATAACCTATGTCACTCAGGAATAATGTAGCTTTCTATTGGTGAAAGAATTTTTTAAATCGGTCCAGTAGTTTCGAAGCCTATTCGGTACAAACAAACAAAAACATCTTTCCTCTTTATAATAATATTGGTATAGATTACAAAAGGCCTGTAAAGACCGAGGTCTTTTGTAGATACTAAACGTATATGTAGTTTGAATATTTTCTATACGTAGTTTATTCGAGAATTATGTAAACCCATAAAACATATCTATTTATTTATACATATATGCTTTATTGTTGGTTAAAACATAGAAAAGGAAACTAAAAACTAAAATACATACAACGGGCGGCCTTATCGCTTAACGCGGTCTTTTCCAGGCAACCTGGAATGGACAGTGATTGCCTGAACATGAAATGGGGTTGACATTGGTGTAACACATAACATTACGACATAATATTATAATAGATAAACAAATACATACATATGTTGTATAATAAATACATACATACACAATATATGAAAGGCAATGAAAGTAAATCCACCTGTGTTTATTCTATCTTGTTTGTTATTTATATACTCTATTTTATTTTATTTTATTATTTAAGTATTTTCTTTCTCCGTAAGTGTGTCCGTGGCATCAACAGTGGGCCCTATCTGAATATCAGCGCAGCGTTATTTCGGATATCGAGCTATGCTGCGATAGGAGCCTTTTTGGTCTCGCAAAGGATTTTTATTTTAATTATTGTTTAATTTTATGCTTTTTCTCGTGTCTCCTGTGCGGGTCACAAATAAATATTTTTTCTTTCTTTCTTGCTTTAAATGTTGACTAACGACAGTCACAGTGAACGGTAATGATCTTTTACGAGTCTTTTAAATACAGGCAATGACTTGGCGAGTTTTATTGGGTCGGGCAATGCATTCCACAGACGAGCAGCTTGGATAGTAAAGGATTTATCCAAGAAGGTGGTGGAATGCATTGGAATTTTAAGTCGCAAGTTAACTGATGACCTAAGTGATTTCGTGTGGGAATCGCAGATAAACTGAAAACGATCCTTGAGGTAAAGAGGGGTGGAAGGAGTAAAGAGCACATTATACAGAAGAGAAGAATATGAGCATTCCGGCTATCTAACCTCTTCAATAAGGATTCGATTCATATTATTCGCTAGATTCCTAAGTATTCTTCTCACATACCTCAAGTAGAAGTACATACATATAGAACAACCTTTTACGAAGGAAACCTTCACAAGTCAACATCGCTTACCTTCACGCAGCCAATCCACGTCCCGGGAACACATGATTTTCCATATAATGGTGACCAAACAGGCCCCGATCGGGGCCTAAGCTTGTTTATTCCAAAGTAGGATTGCCAACCGCAAACAGTATCTAGGATTATAAGTTGGAAAAACCAGGACAAATCAGTATAAAAACAAGACGCAGTAATATAATAGCAATATTTAAATTAATATGTAGTGACAATAGGTTCAATGAAATGCAAGTAATAATCATATTCAGCATCAGCCAGATGAAATGGGTCAAGAAGCCCAGTACCTGTAGCCAAGTTGACAATCTACAATCGTTAACGCTAGTAGAAAACGAATCAATGTATGGGAATGACACATCTGAACGTTAAGTCACGTGGTCAGTATACAAATAGAAGGCGTTAACGATTGTAGAAAGAGATTCGATAGGCAATGTTTGTAAGTTGGCTAGGGGGGCAGTGCGGGTTGGTGGATGTCACATGTCTTTGAATTTATGGTTCTAGGACATATCGGTTTCCTCACGATGTTTTCCTTCACCATTTTAGAGCAGTGGTGTTGAAATAATTCTTCTAATTATGAAAAAAATAAAATTAATTAAAAAAATCAAAATACCCGACTGCTTAAAAAGCGAACTAAAAAGACGTAAACAAGAAGAAAATCATGCTGTGCAGTCGGAGGATACATATTCGCGAGCTGGCTGACCAAAACCAGATGTATCCTCCGACTGCACAGCATGATTTTCTTCTTGTTTACGTCTTTTTAGTTCGCTTTTTAAGCAGCGGGTATTTTGATTTTTTTAATTATTTTTTTTTTTATAACTTTTTAGTTAACATTTTTTTCGAATTAGGTACATTTAAATACGTAAGTGTTATATATTTTTGAAATCGCCTCTAAAAACCCTTTATTTTGATACCCCACACGATGGGTTTGAAAGAAAAAATAAAATTGGCCCCCCACAATATGGCGCCCAAAAGCCGCCATTTTTCTATTTTCCAATTTTAATGTAGCCTATGACACTCGCAAGGTTAAGACGAATCGATTGACGTATGAATCATCAAAATCGGTCAACGCGTTTGGTCTCTGGAACGCCACATAGGAACAAACATACATACATACATACATACATACATGCATACATACATACATACATAGACTGATAAACACATTACCCTCCTTCGGCAGTCGGGTAATAAGACTGCTCGTAACGTAAACGTTAATATACATGACCAAATCAGGCCGCTTTAAAAACCTAAAACTGTCCAGGACATCCCAAGACACTACAAAATCCAGGACATGTCCTGGGAAACCACGGCCCGTTGGCAACTCTATTCCAAAGCAGCCTTTATCGATCCTTGTTTAGACACGGTAATGGCACTGAGTATAAATTTCCAAATATAGATACGGGCTAAATCGGAAAGGTCTGATATCCAGCTGTGAAGTTGCGACACTGTAGGATTTGATATTAGATTCTGTTGTTGAGTAATGTTTAGTTTTTAGTTTATATTTAAGTGATATATGCACGTATTCATTGTCTAGTAAAATTCACGTCACAAAAGTCATTTAGGGTGAGGCCGAACGAACGTAGTTTTATAATTTGCGAGTGGCGTTTTTTGTGTCGCGTAATTTAGATTCTCCTGCAATATTTCACTTATTTTACGTCGCCGTGTGGTACAAACAGGATTTTAGTATGACACTGAATGCAGCGTGAATTCCGCGACTCATTTTACGCGACTCACAGCTCAAAAATTCCGTTGTTTGGCCTCCCTTACCCTTAATGATCACACATGTAACTACGGCTTTGGAAAGTACAGCAAAATATGTACCGAATCTTAATCTTCCTTTAGATCTGAGAGGTGTTTCCCGTATTTAAACACGTTCCAACCTCAATCTGTCAAAATACCTGTAATTTACCTACATGTATGCCAAGTTTATGACAATAATTGTTGCTAGGATGGTTCAGGAACAATCAATGTCAAAAACACACTTTAAAGGGAATTAGATTTTCGGTTTTAACTTCTTATAAAAATGTGTAAGGGATTATTATTTTATCAATATCTTTATCATCAGCCTTTAAACCCACTGCTGGGACACAGGCCTCCTCTCTGTGAGAGGGCATAGGCCATAATACACCACGCGGGCCCAGTGCAGGTGGGTCGATGTCTCATGTCTTTTAATTTTGGTTCTAGGACATGCCGGTTTGCTCACGATGTTTTCCTTCACCGTTTTGTGAGATGAAATAATTTACACAAAGTAAAGCTTCGTGGGTTTCTAACCCACGACCTACAGTTTGTGATACCACTGGGCCACCACTGCTATGCAAGCCCTTATTCTCAATATCTTACTGTAAAGATAATATTAAGCTTAATTACATTGAATGACAAACCACTTGTCTACGAAGCAAAAGATGAAATCATTTTCTTGGCATCCAAATGATTAGACAAGATTAAAAGGGACAGTCAAATCAAGTTTCAATAGACGGATATTGATCAAAATTAATTTCTGGTACATAAATCATTTTCCTGAAGGTTTCTTTTGATGTCAAAATGTTAAGGGCCTTTCACCGCTTTGAAAACGGTTACTTTCTAAAGCATACTCCTTAGTAACGGCTAGGCTATATATATATATCTTTATTGATTCATGTACATTATTTGTGAAACATGTTTTTATCGTATAATTAATAGTTTTGCTTTAAAAAATTAATTAACAAAAAGATATTTTTTCACTACTTTTGTATACTCATTCAAAAAGTCTCGGATGTTTAAAAATATTTTTACACAGAAATTTTTTTGGCTAGAAGTTCTTCATAACTGTAATAGCATATGTAAATCAAAGGATATTTTGCAAACAAAACTTTCCAAAAAGAGGTTTAATATTGATATTCTGGCTCCGAGCGGGCGCACGGCCTGTACTTAATTTTGGCCAAAAGACGTCCACTGCTGGACATAGGCCTTCCCAAGCATCGCCACACCAACGCAGCCTTGTGCCTCCCCACTGCCACTAAAGTTTGGCAATTCTTCTAGTTATGTCGGTAACCTCGGTTCTCTTGCAACGCCGAGCATAGCTCTCTCCATGACCCTTTGGGTGACTTTAAGCCTTCTGATGAGGCCCATTGCCAGCGACCACGTCTAAACGTCGTGAACGTTTTCTTATGTCAAATTGTATGGAATAATGACCTAATATTATTTGTATATTATTATGTACCTTCAATATTTGCAGGCGGTCATTAAAGATTGTATTAACGACAACAACACTGCCGATAAACACTCCAGCATTTTTGTCAGAAGATTTTTTTATTTCCACGTAGTATAGTCGTCTTGTCTTGTATAAACTATTTATTAAAAACGTTAATGCGATCTAGTAAGTAAAAATACTCGCACTAAGGCCACTGGTCGATGATAGACACTAAAAATCCTCAAGAATGTTTATTTGTGGTGAAACAAAAATAACATATCATCGCCGTAAAACCACAAGAATGGTTTTTGGCGGGAACGTGATGGCGTCTATGTTGATTTATGTAGTGTAAAAATGGTGGTTTTTATTCTAATAATAAATATTAGTGAACGTGCACGACAAAACACAGCGGTAGATCATGAGTTTGTACATGTTGTCGACCAAACTCCGTAGAAGCTTCCAATAAAATTACAAGTACATTTGACTAAAATCTAAAGATACTAGAACTTCTATTCTAAACGTGACACTGGCTAAATGCACAAAACGTGGGATACCAAAAAAAAAAAACCACAGAAATCTATACAAGTATACAATTTGGTAACGTTCAAACCACAAACCAAACTCCTTGGCATTCGGTTTCTCACACAAAGCCACTTGAAGCCTCACTAATATGGCGTATCATATTAAAAAAATACAATAACATACCCCAAAAGAATACATTACAATACAATTACTGTCAGAAACATTTAGCGACGGAAAAAGTTTTGAATATAATTTGCATTGATGCCTTGTCTCTGGTACCGATTAGCATTAACCAGTAAATTCGAGACATGAGCAAGAATTAGCCATTCATATGTCTACTAGAGTCTAGACCAGGGGTTCTCAAACTTTTTGTCAAGTTGAGCCCTTGGCTAATTTTTTAGGGTTCCGTACCCAAAGGGTAAAAACGGGACCCTATTACTAAGACTCCGCGGTTCGTCTGTCTGTTGTCTGTCCGTCTGTCACCAGGCTGTACCTCATGAACCATGATAGCTAGGCAGTTGAAATTTTCACAGATAATGTATTTCTGTTGCTTCTATAACAACAAAGACTAAAAACAGAATAAAATAAATATTTAAGTGGGGCTCTCATACTACAAGCGCGATTTTTTTTGCCGTTTTTTTTGCGATAATGGTACGGAACCCTTCGTGCGTGAGTCCGACTCGCACTTGGCCGCTTTTTCTGTTTTGGGTAGACTGTTCTAACGCTGTTTATTCACGCGGATATTTCCTGTGTACGGGTCTCTCGCGTTGACACTTGACATTGTTGATGGTTGTTACGTAGGACGAACGCGCAATGCGAGTGCTACGCATGAAAACATATAAAGAATAAATATGTAGTATTTTTCACACAAGCGCCCACGCTCGTAGACCCCCATTTACCACCCATGCACTCCCAATTTTAAATACCTTTGTCATCGACGCCTTGGCATGTTTTAGTCAACCGCTGGGGGTTCAGGTTTCCTTTTTGGGAATCACTGGTCTAGAGTCTAGACTGTCACTGTCTGCGACAACCGACCTTAGTATTTCCCGCTGATATTACGATTAAACACTAACATTAAAACCTTATGACCTACAAAATAAGATATCTTTTCCCGCAGCCTTTCCACCTGATTTGTTCGAGACTTGATGTCTAAATTGACCTTTGTTTTCAGATTAGAATTTGAATAAACTTTAGCTATTCTGTCCAATTGGATCGTCGCGCTTCAGTGAGCCAAAAATATGAAACACATTTTCAAGATTGTCTCTTTTTATTATTTTTCTGGCTGATTTATTTCTCTGAACTGTTATTATAAGGCGATATTGTTTAGATGTTTGTTTATAAGTTTGTAAAAAGTAATCTCTGGCAGTACTAGTCTGTTTATTTGTTATTAACAATTGACCCGCGTTTGTCTACTATACAGTTAAGTGAGCCAAATAAAAAAAAACTGAGGAGTAACGGAAAACACTCAAAGGAGTCACGAGGAAAAACTAAAAACCTCATTATTGGATTTAAAAAATCAATATACCAAGTCAGGTATAGAACCCGTAGATTTTGATAAAAACACATGTTGTGTACACCATTCGATAGTGTCGATAATAGGTGTGAAATTCTGAGCAGTAATGGCCTATGTATGCCAAACTTAATAAAAAGGCAAATTTTTTACATGTTTGCCATTTGCCATATGCCATTAATTCCCAGAATTTGATCCTTATTAGTAGCGACACTATTGAATAGTGTACAAATACAGCATATGTTCTTTTTTCTATATCAACGGGTTCGATTTCTGGCTTGGAATATAGATTTTTTCAAAAACCGAATTATGCAGTTATAGTATTCATCAAAATCGGCCTCGTGTTTCCTCTGAATGTTTACCGCTATTCCTCCGTTTCGGATTTAGTCATCCACGCCCACTTGGAAAACCAGCTCATCCTACCATGTGCCTGCTGCGATGTCGCTTGTAAAGAGGCCTGTTGGTCGTCTGAAACGCGGCAGATGAGTCCAGCCCATTTCCAGCGTTGTGGTTTTCGACTAAACTCCATTTGAAATAACATTAGACATGTTTCCAAATCTTTTTACAGTCCGTTCAAACGATTTTGAGTTCTATCCCGTAAACATACGGATGACATAAAAAGCATAAACCTGTTACCAAAACCAACTGTTTACTACAGCTACCATTGTCGTATCACTAACGCAATAGAAGTCAAAATTGGTTAAATGGGCTAATTTAAACGTCTAATGTTATCGCAAATGGAGTATAGTTATCAAAATAAATCACTTTACAGTCTGAATGTATTGTCTTCAATATCCAATAAACTACGCATGACCAATCAACATTTATTACAAGTTAATTTAACTTATTATTGCGTGTCCATTCACCCCATTAAGGACCCATAGCGTGAACTTTAGTGCCGCCCGACCGGATGCGCAGACGCAGCTCAAAGGACACGACAGGCCGTTAATGTTCCACCCACCTACAAGCTTTATAAGACAATAAATGCCCACGTGGTTTTGTTTGTTTGAGCGGCGAAAATACCAAATTGATTATTTCCTGTAATAAAATATTGCGGTAACGTCTTATGAAATTCGATATGTACGATAGAAAATACCGATAAATTTAATGAGCTGTGTATTTATATTATAAAAAAAAACCGGCCAAGTGCGAGCCGGACTCGCGCACGAAGGGTTCCGTACCATTATCGCAAAAAACGGCAAAAAAATCACGTTTGTTGTATGGGAGCCCTACTTAAATATTTATTTTATTCTGTTTTTAGTATTTGTTGTTATAATGGCAACAGAAATACATCATCTGTGAAAATTTCAACTGTGTAGCTATCACGGTTCATGAGTTACAGACTGGTGACAGACAGACAGACGGACCGCGAAGTCTCAGTAATAGGGTCCCGTTTTTACCCTTTGGGTACGGAACCCTAACTAGTCTTAAGCTTGTCTAGGAAATGATAGCATATCTGTAGACTGGGGAGAATTATAGAAGACAACGACAACATGGAACAGAGCTGGAAGAATAGAATAGAATATACTTTATCTACACTCACAACTTAATGTTCCAAATATGTATTAAAAAAATATTGTATAAACACGTACTTTATATTCATGGACAGGTAAAATTAAAAAAAAAAACTATTACAGTGCAACATTTTCCTTGGATTTTTTAACAACTGCATCATAATAGTACATTGTGATACAAGGGTGGAAAGTAGGTTATTGTAAACGAGCTGTCATTAACAAGCCCGAGCCGAAGGCGAGGGTTTTTAATGACACGAGTTTGCAATAACCTACACGCCCGTGTATCACACGATATTTTTCAATACAGTTGTAGGAAATAGTAAAAACAAATCAAAAAATTAGATTTGTTAATTCACAAAAAAATAAAATTTTCGCGCGTTTTTGCAACTGGACATTTTTTTTACAACGAAAACAGCCTACACAGCCTATTCGATTTTTGACAAATGTTGATGTGAAAATAATTAAATTGAAACTGGTAATTAAATATATTAAACAACCATTTAAAAGACTTTTGAGAATTAAATGCTAAAACGTACGGAATCATTAATTTTTCCTCGTATAAAATCTACTCCATTTTATTCTATGTATGAAAACTCCTTGCTACTAAACTTTTTTAAATTGACTTATAACTAAAGGCGCGTTTTTGCAACTGGACATTTTTTACAACGAAAACAGTCTATACAGCCTATTTGATTTTAGACAAATGTTGATGTGAAAATAATTAAATTAAAACTGGTAATTAAATATATTAAACAACCATTTAAAAGACTTTTGAGAGTTCAATGCTAAAACGTACGGAATCATTAATTTTTCCTCGTATAAAATCTATCCCATTTTATTCTATGTATATATATAAACTCTTTGCTACTAAACTTTTTTAAATTGACTTATAAATTTAAAACTAAACTGCAAAACTAATGATCGAGCTCGTAAACAAAAGTCACGACCACGTAATAGAAAGATGCCTATGCATAAGATTTAATTTTCGAATCGTAATTATAGCCTCTGAAAGTACGCCATGTTTAACAACTGTATTGAAAAATAACTTTTTAATTTTTATAGCACACTTATACTTTTTAATTTATTGGCGCTTATGGGCTCATTGAAGTAATGTCATTGTCTAAGGAGGCGCGCGCTGCGCAGTCATGCGCAATGAGAATCTAAATTGCCCACCATACCAAATAGTTTTTCATTTCCAATTTTGTTTTATTGCAACTGTATGAGTGAAGATAAAGTAGTGTATGCAATGGCATATAATTAGGTATTAAAACACTCGCGTAATATTATTATCACATTCGGCTTCGCCTCGTGTGATAAACCTACGCTCGTGTTTTAATAACCCCTATTATATGACCATTGCATAAACTACTATTATTGTACACCATAAAAGTTACACATCCAGATGTGAGTTTTTTACTGTCTTCTTTTAATAAACCCACTGAACAATGGTATCAGGTAAAGGATAACATTACCATACCACGGTTATATTACGCAAATTAAGATTACAAACTGCAGGTCTGTGTCCGTATTCAATTGCCGTGATTTGAATTCCGAGTTCAAAATGTTCTGAATTATAACAGATTAGGACGGATAGAGTTCAAATGTAGTGCTTAAATTTCCCTAAAAGAAGTTCTGCGACTACTTCGCAACGGTAATTTCACGGACACGGATCGGATGTAGTGCATAACCCTAATATTGACTGAAAAAATACAAAAGAAAACCAGACAAACCAATCGTATTTATCAGAACAAAACAAAACAATTTTATTTGGTGGGAGCAAAACTGGCATTTATGAGAAAAATACATTGAAATGTAGTATAGATTTGAATAAAAATCCTATCTAATCCACAAAAGTACTTCCATTTCAACGGTTTTCCTATTTGATAGAAATCATCGATACAATCTTGTTCGTAACTTCCCTGGCATACTGCCACGTGCATCCAATCTCTCTAGTATTCCATTTTATTTCAAATCGCACAAGTTTTCCATCTCCTCTTAATAAAAAACAAAATAAAGTTGTTATAGATTTGAAACGGGCCTGCTTCATTTCCGTGTAAGGGTTTGATTATACGGGCC
Organism: Anorthoa munda; assembly: GCA_945859665.1. Classification (NCBI taxonomy): domain Eukaryota; kingdom Metazoa; phylum Arthropoda; class Insecta; order Lepidoptera; family Noctuidae; genus Anorthoa; species Anorthoa munda. Next base: position 5,078,892 of record OX243893.1, read on the forward strand.
ACAACTTCAGCGGCAAAATGTTGCCGACAACATTTTATGGAAATATCTAGTTACTATCAGTTTTTGTATGTGGTAGTGCATGTGATGCGAAGATATGAAGAAAATGTCTTTGAGAAGGTTTTTAGTAAGAATGAAGACAACGGGATGGATATTTAACGGAAGTCCAAAGAAACGATGGATGGACTGTGTGAATAATGACATGGCTAGACAGGGTCGTAAACCCATAAGATGACGACCAATAGAAATGTATGAAAGAGAGAGTACAGTTACGAAGATCTTAAATAAGTCGGGATAAAGGACTTGTACTATTATTTAATCTTTGATAATGATAATGGTGAAAATCTAGATTATATTTAACATCTCGTGGTCTCTAATTTGCCTTTAATTAACGCTTAACAACTTTCACGAACGAGTATGGTCAATTACTAATGTGGCCACAATAGCGATGTTTCATGGGTAGAAAACTACCCATGAAACATCACACACACACACAGGGGGACACAGGGGCTATTTAGTACGTCAGTGAGATTATCAAACAATATTGGACCCGTATTTTTTGCTTTATGAAATAAATAAAACTTGACAAAATGAAAGCGCATCAAAGTCACACGATATTTCAACGCACTGTATCCTTGTAATTTTTTGTTTAGGTGGCAAAAGAAAAATACGTGTCCAATATTTTTAGGTTATCTGACGTACTAAACGGATATTTATTGTCAACTACCCTATTAATGCAATTACTAACGATCTACAACTTCACTTGCTGAAGAAAACCACATAGCGACTAATCACATAATATATTTCCTTCTTTAGTAGCTTTTCATTTCCAGGTTTCTTGTGTGGCTACCTAAATGCAACTTGTACCATCAACTGCCGGTAACATTTATGTTGACGATGCGTGGCACGTCGGTATAAACCGATGTTTCCATGGGTAATACACAACATATTGACTATAGACGTTTCTGATTCTATTTCCTTACTTGCTATTCAAATGTTTTCATATCATCTGTGTCGTATTTACATAGGAGAGGGATTTACATAGATGGAAATGGGTAAAAATAACTTGTTCTGACATGTGTACTTAGGTACGATACGTGGGCTAGATGTTATTATTATTGAGGGAAAAACGGTCCTAAAGTGGTTTACGTAAATGGTATTTTTAGACGATTTCGTTAGTCCTTGCTCAAGGCTTGTTAGATTCTATCGTATGAACGACTAGATTTTTCTCCCGGCTTCGGTCCGGTGACGCAACGCAATTCCCTCCATCTGTATGAAAACCAAGCGTGCCACTTTTTCACACACAATTTAAAAACAAATTTGCTTACAAATGAAAGAAAACATTTCCCAATGCCTCGACCAACTTATTCTATACAGTCTTTGCAGCTCAATAAGGCATTTTTATAGATTTCGGTGGATTGCAGGTGCCGATAATGCTAAATGAAAAGCTCAAATTACGATCATTGATCGTAACTTTACTCCGTTTTTTGACACACGAAGTCCATATAATCACGTCATCTAGCTAGTTTTGTCTGTGAGTCTATGGCACTTAGCAATAATGTAGCATTGTATCAATAAAAGAGAAATCGTTTCAGTAGATTGCCATTCACATTACAACCTACAAACAATTTGCACTCAGTATGATTTTAGTCTAAATTAAATTCTAGTATTCTGTGGGTTGTGCCTTCGTTATATGCCTTGGGCATAGACGTGAAGATTTACCTCACTCAGTAGGTGTTAATTCTGGGATAATATCTTGTAGATGGATTACCTACATTAGTCATAAAGACTGATCAGATCACGTGCACTGAGATTCACATTGTGTACGCTATGTCCAGAAATACATCTCCGCATATCTGCAAACTGGAATCCATTAACTAATTACTGGGTTCATCGATTCAGAAGCCATATTAGTAATCCGGGTCCGGAACTAATGCTTCATAGATCGTCAGATATAGATATTGATTTCACTAAGTTACCACAGATAATATAATACTAGCGTATACAGATGCCTCATCCCATACAAAGAAACCGTGCCGACGTAACTAGCGTTTTTCGTCTGATTAAGCTGATTATTTTTATAAGTACTTCGATCGCGTTCGGTTCGGTTCCACGGCTATAGATGGTGTTAGCAGCGACTTGCAACTAAAAGGGTTTTCTCGGTTCGTGACTATATTTTTCTTTAAATACAGTGACGATTTGTTTTATAGTATTTTATTGCACGTATTTAGTTTCATTGTACCCAAATGTGTTACAATATAAATTTATAAGATCGAGTGCCATGCCTGTTATCATGCTCAAATATTTAAAACCGCGCCATCTTTTGGAATCAATGTTAAATGATCCGTTCTAGTAATCTTTGAAATGTGATTTAAGAGCCCAATATTCCATAACTTTGTGCTTAAGAGTGTTGATTAAACAAGAACATACATTTTTTATGATCGATTCTAGAAAATGATAATTTTATACACAATTCAATAACAAAGCGATGCATATTGCGCCATCTAGTGACATTTATTTGAACCGAATTTTCTTTGTTAGCGCTGGGACTCCGTGCATCAACTATGACACTCTCTCGTTAAAACTATTTACTAACACAATTCTATAAATTATAATGTATCTATACTAATATTATAAAGAGGAAAGATTTGTATTTTTGTACGTAACGAATAAACTTAAAAACTACTGGACCGATTTCAAAAATTCCATCACCGTTGGGAACTTGGGAGGCTACACTATCCCCGGGTGACATAGGCTACTTTTTATCCCTTTATTCCCGCGGGAACGGGAACTACGCGGGTGACACCGTGAGGCGTCCGCTAGTCTATTGTAAATTGGTTTGAATCTGAACAAACACGTCAAGAATAGAATATTTTAAAACTAGACGAGTTTGATATATTTCCTATCAGATTACTCTAAGAGGAAGTACCTACCGAAACCAACTCAGAGGTCTCTTTTTAAGACCAAACATTATATTTATCAAATCCGTCACACGAGGATCAAGCAGATTAGTGTCTCAGACAGCCTTTTGAGGAATGAATCACACAAGCTTGACTGGACCTGAACAGTCAGTTCACGCTGAGTTGAGTCTGACACCCGTTTCCCAACAATCGATTATCGGGTTGTTACTGTAATCGACGAAAGTTCGCCGGTTATCTGCTGTGATTAGCTGAAGAAAATTCATTCAACCAATCACAGCAGATAACGCGTGCTTGACAATTTGTCACATGAATTCTGCGATAATTTAGCGGTGAGAAAACCGGCTGTGCGGAGTTGAGCAATACGATTTTTTTTTTAATTTATTCATTCAAAATTTGTTTACACTATTACATTTATACATTCTGCCAAACTGTAAAACAGTTTGTCGGCAGTCATGTCACGATCATTGCCAACATCACAAATGAACTCGGAATATAACCGCTGTGATGGCTAGAAGCGTGCCGCATTATTGTTTCAATTGGCCATGGGTACCAGTAATACCCAAAATCAAAGAGTAATGTCTGGCCTTGGGTACCGTAAGTACCCAAGCAGAAAAGATTCGGAGTGACTGTAAATAATGCCTTGTTACACGAAATTACTACGACCACGAAGTTACTGTCAAATTTTCATGCAAAATTTGCAATGTTTATTTACAACCAGTTTTATTAATTAAGACAATCATATTTTTAAAGAATTTATACACCGTTCAAAAGGCCTGTTTATTGGCATTATAAAAAATATCAAGTGTTAACAAAATACTCAGAAAGGAAGTCATAAATATAGTTTATCTACACTCACAACGTAATGTTCCAAATATGAATTTAAAAAAAAAATTATAAACACGTACTTTATATTCGTAGAAAGGTAAAATTAAAAAAAAACCCATTACAGTGCAACATTTTCCTTCGATTTTTAAACAACTGCATCATAAAATAACTTTTTAATTTGTTAGCGCTTATGGGCTCATTGACTTTATGAAGAAAATTAGTGTCATTGTCTATGGATGCGCGCTCTGCGCAGTCATGCGCAATGAGAATCTAAATTGCCGCCATACAACATATTTTTTCGTTTCCACTTTTGCTTTATTTCAACTGTATGAGTAAAGATAAATAGTGTATGCAATAGCTTATAATTAGGAATTAAAACACTCGCGCGTTAGTATTATCACATTCCGCTTCGCCTCATGTGATAAACCCACGCTCGTGTTTTAATAACCCCTATGACCATTGCATAAACTACTATTAAAACTAAGGCTTCCCAATAATTAAAAACCGGGTATTGATAACCGAACCATTTCAGTGTGATCTTTTATAGCTTTAATAATAATAAAATCATCCTTTAACCACCAAACCTGTAAAATACGACTTTCAAAGAAAAGCGATTTTCAGCAAAATAACAAAGTTTTAGATGGCTATTCCTTTGCCTTCAAGTCGTTGATTGATATTGGTTATTTTACAGCTTGTAACGGATACTGGAGTATCTATTATAAAGAGTGATGACCATCGATCCGTTTTACTTTTAATAACGAACCTACTAATCCGTTTTTCTTTTGATAACGGGTCGTTATTGGAAACAATCTTCAGAATAGGGTTTATTGGATAATTGTTAATTGAATTGTACGCGGGTAAAAATTGAGTGTTCTTTTATGAGTACTAGCTTTTACCCGCGGCTTCGCCACCGTAGCCTCTCCAGTATTGTATACACAATTCATGTTTCCTCCATACATTTACTACACAAATAAATAAAATGGAATTGTCTGCATGTAATACCAAAATAATAACGTTTTATTGAATGCATGTGAAAATAAATAAGGTACTAATATCAAATAAGCAATTTTAAGATTGTTGTTTATCTGTCTGTTTGATCCGGTTTATCTCCGAAACGGCTGGACCGATTTTGACGGGGCTGTCACTGGTAGATAGCTGATATTAAAAAGAGTAACATACGCTAAAAATGTACATTTCCAGTGGTAAAAAAAATCAAATAAAAAAAATATACGAATTTAGTTCTGGAATAAAAAACTAGTATATTATTCGAATAATGTAGCCTCAAAAAGACTCTTTTGTAACTGGATCAGTACTTCCATAGATCTTTTACAAACAAATTTTTGTGTTTTTTTAAGAAAACTTTAGAAAACTTTCTACAATAGGTGAATGATTTCTTTAATTAACTACCTTGAACTATTCGTTACCACTTTTATTAACGTGTACATTTCATTTTTTACAGGTAAGCACTTCCCGATGAAAGATTTGATTGACAGATCACCTGAAAATAACCAACTTTCAGGTAGGTATTTAATAAGCTGGCTACTAAAAGTGAGAATATTGGTAACTCTTCATTACTTTCCGAACAATATTAATAAAACCTATAAGCCCTCAATCGCTGGCTATTCTGCCACCCACGGACTTATAAAGTTCAGACCGCACATGTATAGTCAACCGACAACCAAGGTAACAATTTGGCGATGACACTGCCATTATTTCATAGCAGTAAGGATGATTTTGTAGTTTACATGTTACTGGTGACGTGCAGTTGACCGTACTAGATAGTTTGAGCAGCTTGCGTGGGAGATATTCAACAATTGGTTATATTTCCGTTCCTTGGACTTTTGAAAGCAATCACAGGGACCAATATTAAGAGGAAATGTGGGCAGACTGAATTTCCTTAGTAAAAAGTCATAATTCGAGGTATGGCCTATTTCCTACTCCAGTATTGGACAAATTTAAAAGATTTGCCATAAATTGAATAAATAAAATTATTCATTAAAATATCTTTTTTTAAACAAGCTTTTTTCGTATTCTTCTCAGCAAACCCTTTCATTTGATAGTGCACAAAAAATAACTAGTCCGCCACCTTGGGCCGTCCGCCATATTGGGTTTAGAATGACGTCACTTTGCTAACCATGCATCATCCTAAATAAACGTGAATGTAAAATTACATCTTAATCGGTGGAGGATAACTGCTTTAAAATTCAGTTGCAAGATTTGACCCGAACACACTTACATACATACATATATTGCAAGTTAAATAAAAGCTTGTGACAAAGACATTGGTAATAATATGTTGTATTTAATTTTTTTTCATTTATAGTTGTCAAAATTGTACAGTAGGCCTCTGTTGACAGCGCAATTTTAAGCAATTTTTGAAGGTTCTGGTGCTTCTAAAGATAATGTATCATCAACAAGTAAATATTGAAAAAACCTCCGACCCATTTTTATTTCATGTTACATAATTAATCTAGTAGTAGATACGCTTCAATCGACAATCTATTGAACACGTAATTATGACACGATATATTGCGAAAACCACCCGATTCAAACTTTAAAACGCCCATAACTATGGAACGTCTAAACTGATTTTCATCAAACATAGCTAAGAACACTCACGATAAAGTCAACTTTCAAACAAAAAACTAAATCAAAATCGGTTCATCCGTTTAGGAGCTATGATGCCACAGACAGCAACACAAACACGCTAACACACAAATACACAGATACATACCCCTCTTCATTCGCTGAATGTCATATGCTACTTTTTATCTCAGAAATGCACGGTGGCTGCGAGATAAAGCCACAAGAGCGAAGCCGCGGGATAAAACTAGTTATTTATACATCTTCAAAATGCCTTAACGCGAAATACGTTTTCTATATATTGGTAATTTTACACAAAAGTTTAGACTCAACATGAATCCTTTAAAATATTAAACCCTTTTGCCACATACTAAAAAAATCAGCAGCGTTTGCTGATTTTTTATGTGAATAGAACCTTTCATCTATATTGGCATATTGATGGATGACTTGTTACCCTGACAGCTGCCGAGATTGGAGGATTTAGGATGTCATACATTTTATTTATTGTTACGGCTGTTAGGGCAATATGGAAGGTAGGTACATAGGTCATAAAAATGTTTATGTTGGGTATTTTCCTCGAAAGGCCTGTAAGGTTCCTACAGGTAAGGACGTAAATGTTATTTACCTATTGAAAAAGGTTTCGGAATAAAATTCTTTGTGGAAATTAGTTGAATAGAGGCCGACTTTTGAATAGTCTGATAACTTTTTTAATTGAGAAATAAAAATGGCAGTTTGACATATTGTCTATAAAAAAGCTATCATACCGCCATTTTTATTCCCCCGTTTAAAGTTACCAGACTATTGAAAAATCGACCCTTAGTCTTTGAAAATAAAAGCAAACCATAAATTGGTTGGTGGTTCACAGTAGTCAATATTAAGCTCCGGTTTTAAAATTTCGAAATTGAGAACATGTCAAACTCTAGCATGACTTGAGAAAACTTAAACACTAAACTAGAGTTTGATAAGTTTTTAATCCAGATTTTCAATTCAGAACACATGGATGGAGAATGACGGAAAGAAAGATTTATATGCCCCAGAAAAGTCGCACAAATTAATTATTACATCACATCATCAGCCTATTAATGTTCCTACTGCTGGGACACAGGGCCTCCTCTCTGTGAGAGGGAATGGGCCGTAATCCACCACGCGGCCTCAGTGCGGGTTGGTGGATGTCACATATCTTCGAATTTTTGGTTCTAGGACATGCCGGTTTCCTCACAATGTTTTCCTTCACCGTTTTAAGAGCAGTGGTGATTAAATAATTTACACAAAGTAAAGCGCCTGCCTGGGCTCGTACCCACGACCTACAACTTGTAAGTCGCGGCCGATACCACCGGGCCATCACTGCTCCTCAAATTAATTATTAAAACAATGTAAAGCTTCCTTATGAAACGATACATTTCATCTCCTCATTAAATCTTCAACTCTTGGCACCCATTTACGTTAATTCTTACACAAAAACAAACTTCTACCGACAACATCTAAATCCCTCAAAGTTTCAAATTGAGACAAACTCCGTTCTTAATACCTTCAAAGTAAAATGTACTTTACTCACATATATTTATTAAAACATAAAAATTAACACACTTTTTTATGTTTTTATTTGATAATTATCCAATGACTTCTCCCGCACTAGGTGAAGCGGGAGGGCGTGTCAGACTTTTACTGATTAAGGGCCTAAACACATAACCGCGTTCCGACGCCGCAACGCCGAAATCGGCATTAGAAATTCTGGGGTTAACTATCCATTACTATGCATTTCGGGCCGAAACACAACGCCGATTTCGGCGTTGGGGCGCCGCGACGCGGTTATAATGTTTCGGCCCTAAAACCCACCCGTGTTCCTTCAGTTGCTTGAGTCAGGGCCGCGGTAACTCTCTTTCAAATTTATCAGCGGCAAATTCACACTCAAGCTAGAGGAGACATTCCTTTGTCTTGTGGTCGCATCACTCGCAACCACTACTGCTGAGCCTGAGGTCGGCTTCAAATCCCGGGTCGAATAAAGTGTTATTAGGTTTTAGCATCTCGAATTTCTCAGTCGCTCTGGGGTCGAACCATAACCTCTTAGAGTAAGTTTATTCTGAGTGCGTGTAAGGGACGGATGTATATGACTTGTATACATCTGTGGAGAGGGCCGATTTCGAAAATTCTTTTTTTATTGGAAAGAGAATGTGACAAAGTTTGTACCATTTAAATTTGAAAAATAAAATCCATACCTAAAGGTTAAAAAACAGGATAAATTGATAATTTTCCCACTGATTTTTCAATTGTGAACCGTTTTTGTTGCAATTAAGTAAACTGAAAAGCGAAAAAATACTTTTTCAACAAAAAAATCAACCGACGAAATAACAAACTGAAAATCAAAAAATAAAAAAAATACTTCGTTTAGCATTTTGAGGCGGCGCCAAACAAACAATCAACAAATATCAACCTAGCTACAATCATTCTACGCCTTATGTTTCTTTGTTTGGCGCCCCTCAAAATGCTAGACTAAAAGTGTTTTTATTTTTTGCTTTTCAGTTCCCTATTTCGCCGGTTAAATATTTTGTTTAAAAGGTATTTTTTTCTTTCATATCATTCCTCACAAAATCCATCCATCTTTTCTTTGGCCTCTCTCTTCCTCATGGGACTTAAAACATTAGTGATGAAATGATGGCGTCAGTTTCCTTCTACAGAACCCTTCGGGGTATAAAAGCGATATGTTATGAATACTTTGAGGGTAGTTTTAATTAGATTGTCAGCAACACCTTCCCTAGAGATGAGAATTACTAAATCTTATCCTTTGTCTGCCAGGTGTGAACAAACTTGAGATGGTAGGGTAAAATTCTTCATTATTTTCACTGAAGTAGGTAGGTACGGGATTTGAACAAGATACTAAAACATGTTGTGAGGCGACTAAGCGGTCAGGTTTTTGGGGACTGTTAAATCAAATAAAAATATTTTATTTCAACTAAATCAATTTTGAATTGTCAAACAAAAGATGAATCTAGGTGCACATTCGCAAGCATGATTGGTATCTATGGAGAAGAACGTGCAAGAAAGTCCACGGACACACTTTGACATCAGTTTTAATTACAAGTCCCAACTGATGGCGCCCGTCCACGAACAAGACGCTTGGATTGGCACCACTCAGCCCAACCATCATGAACGGAACCGATGTCTCAATATGTATCAAATCTTTAGGTTTAAATTGTAAGTGTTCAATAGCAGCTTTAAATAGAGAGGATTGGCAAAAGAGTAGGCAGGGGATTTCCCTGTAGTGGGACACCATTGGCTTTTAACAAAAAGCTTCAAATATGCTTAAATCGGATTATTTTGCAAGTTATTATGGGACACTTTAAAAACTTAGATATACTTACCTATGTTTTATTCTGTAATAGCCACAGCCATTAAAATAATGAATGAAATATATTCAAAAAAATACAGCTCCTAATCCAATCCCGTCTGAAACATGGTCCCCGTTTTAATGTACTCGGGGCAACGTCAGCAATTTCACACAGGTGGTACAAACTATTCATATTCAAGAAAATACAGATGGCTCCGCAACAGGTCCATTGTGCATTGAGCTTGAAACATTCACCCCGCAGCCATAATACTCAGCTGAAATTCAGCTAGATGATAAATTAATGATTGGTCGTTCAACCTGAAGAAAATAAAGAAAGAAATTGAATAAATTTGGGGGCATAAAGGCATACAATAGTTATTCAATTAGGTACTATGTCTAGCACAGAAGAAAGCATGGTCATTGATCAAGTTTTTGATCAGATTATCTGTTTTTGTGTTCGTCGCTCAAAATGACAATTGCTAACGATGTCGATGTGACTGAGGCGTTAGACAAGTGGCATTCTATCGTCGAAAACGTGGCGATAGCGATTGGCAAAATGTCAAAATTATATCTAATTATATAATGACAGGTCTCTTCATGTTCATTCCACTTAAGGTTTCTCGGAGAGCTTTTAATCGAATGGCAGTACAGTTCACAGCTGAAGTCGTCCAAAGTCGACATCGATCTATACAAAAGTTTAGACGATAGTCGCCACTGGAAAAGCGATGCTTTGAGCCAACCCCAAAACCAATTCGTCAAACAACTTCTCTGTGACGAAACCCCGGCCAATGTATAAATATACAAACAGTATGGAAACTACCTACAAACGCTCGAAACGGCACACTCACACAAACATGCGCAGTGACAAGACCCCTAAGCAGCGTCCGCGGTGCTGTCAGTAGTGCGAGCCGCTTAGGGGCCTGTAGCGATGGACGAACAGTTCGGAAATTATACTGTTCGTCCATATTTATACTGTGCCCCGGCGTTGTACGCCGAATTAAACAGACGACTGAGTGTAAATGAGCCATGATACAAGTCATCATCATCATATCAGCCGAAAGACGTCCACTGCTGGACATAGGCCTGCCCCAAGCGTCGCCACATTGACCGGTCCCGTGCGTCCCGCAACCAGCGGATCCCCGCAACCTTCACCAGGTCATCGGTCCATCTGGTTGGAGGCCTTCCAGAGCAACGTCTTCCGGTTCACGGTCGCCACTCAAGAACCTTTCTGCCCCATCGGCCATCCGTTCTGCGAGCAATGTGCCCTGCCCACTGCCACTTAAGTTTGGCAATTCTTCGCGCTATGTCGGTAACCCTAGTTCTCTTGCGGATCTCTACATTTCTGATTGGATCACAACGGTGGTCGCTTACAATGGGCCTCATCAGGAAGCTTACAGTCACTCAAAGGGCAATGGAGAGGGCTATGCTCGGAGTTTCCTTGATACGAGTTCTTGGTAGGTAATACAGGTACGCTGTTCTTTGAAAGCACTATATATATCTATATGTTTGTCTATTAACCTAGTTCTTGCCAAAGTAAACGAGCATTAATTTTCCTTAGCTTCACTTACAAACCAACTGAGCGCTAATTATGAAGTATTAAATTACTTACTTTATCGCGACCTTGCTTCATCGAAGTTCATTGCCAAGGTCTGTACTCTAAACTGAACTAAACTCCATTTGAAATAACATTAGACATGTTTCCAAATCTTTTTACAGTCCGTTCAACCGATTTTGAGTTCTATCCCGTAAACATAAGGATGAGATAAAAAGCATAAACCTGTTACCAAAACCAACTGTTTACTACAGCTACCATTTGTCGTATCACCAACGCAATTCAAAATCGGTTGACAGGCTGTAAAAAGGACTAATTTAAACGTCTAATGTTATCGCAAATGGAGTATAGGCTTCCTTTATTTCTCTTCTAAATAAGCAATCTCGATATATTTAATTGGTCTATTTTTACCCAGCTGCATGGAAAGGGTTATGTTTTTCGCGCGTATCTTGTATGTATGTATGTAATATTCTTTATTACCTCGTATCTTTCAAACCACTTGACGGAATTTTATAATTAAGACATCGTTAGATAGGTCTTGGCCGCCCGAGTGTTCTTAGATAAGTTAAAAAAAAGAAACATGTCGGATTTTAGGCGCCATATTGTAGGGGTTGCAATTTTTTTTTCTTCGAAACCCATCGGTGGGGTATCAAAATGAAGGGTTTTTAGAGTTGATTACAAAAATATTTACCACATAAATGTAAGTCATTCAAAAAAAAGTATAACTAAAAAATTTTAATAAAATCAAAAATCCCGACTGCTTAAAAAGAGAGCGTCGGAGGATACATCTGGTTTTGGTCAGTCAGCTCGCGAATATGGATCCTCCGACTGCACAGCAAGATTTTCTTCTTGTTTACACCTTTTTAGTTCGCTTTTTAAGCAGTCGGGTTTTTTGATTTTCTTAACTTTTTTATATAATAAAGTATCCCTTTCGGTTGATTTCTAAGTATAATCAATCTCAAATATTTATTTTCTAAAGTTGTGCGCTATTATTACACGCTACTTCGTTTCAGAAGTCTTTTGAAATGGAAAATAACTTTCTATTGCCTATTCTTCTATCTGCAGTATATATTTTTATGACTAACGGGTCAATCAATACTTCCATTCTAACTAGGTATATCTTACTATCTTACTTAATATTATAAATGCGAAATTTTGGATGTATGTTTGTCAAACAATCACGCCAGAACGGCTGAACGGATCTGGATGAAATTTTGCACAGACATAGATTTTAGTCTGGAATAGCACATAGGCTACTTTTCATCCCGGTATAATGCTTCCTTGGGGGATAAAAAAACACTTTCACGTAGGTGAAGCTACTGGCAGAAGTCTAGTAATATTATAAAAACGAATGTGAGTTTGTTTATTACGTTTTCACGCCTTAACGGTTGGACGGATTTGGATGAAACTTGGCACACGGAAAGACTAGGATAGATTAGGACATAGATTACTTTTTATATCCCGGTATCATTCTATCATGTTGGGATCATTGCCGATTTTCGCGCGCGCGATGCCGTGGGTAGTAGCTAGTTTACACTTATCTAATATATATAAATCTCCTGTCACGATGTTTGTCCGCGATGGATTCCTAAACTACATAACTGATTTTAAATTAAATTGGCACACCGTGAGCAGTCTGGTCCAACTTGAGATATAGGGTAGGGTAGGGTAGGGTAGGGTAGGTAGGGTAGGGTAGGTAGTTAGGGTAGGTAGGGTAGGTAGGGTAGATGAATGTTTGGTGTTTTTATGGCAAAACAAAGTTTTCCGGGTCAGCTAGTAAAATTATAAAGAAGAAATATTTATATGTTTGTAACGAATAAACTCAAAGACTACTGGTCCGATTTCAAAATTCTTTCACCATTAGAATGCTACATTATCCATAAGTAACATAGGCTATAATTCATTTTCAAAAAAATTAGTGATCCTTAAGAAAATTGCAATAATGTAACCCAAAGTAGCAAAATTTTGCCTATAACATATTTTTTTTGGCGTGCGCTGAGATAACTATTTTGATGATACGTAAAAATGATGTACTACATTATTAAAGTACTCCTTATTACCTACAAAAAAGTCTGCGGGGGAATATATCTTACTATCATAATTAAGTCACAATAGCAGCTTTTGTGTTCTAAAATGTAATTAGATCGCCGCCGCCGCGCCGAGAGAAACAAAGTTTGGTTACATTATTGGTATCGTAGTATTAATTCTTAATCAAATAAATAGCTTAACAAACTGGTGGGTAAGTAGGTAGCCAGTTGACGGGAGCGAAGCCACGGGGGACAGCAGTAGTAAATATTTTTATCTACACTCACAACGTAATGTTCCAAATACGAATTCGAAAAATATTGTATAAACACGTATTTTATATTCGTGGATAGGTAAAATTTAAAAAAATAACCATTATAGTTCAACATTTTCCTTCGATTTTCAAACAACTGCATCATAAAATAACTTTTTAATTTTTATAGCACACTTTTACTTTTTTATTTTCTGGCGCGCATGTCATTGTCAGTTGTCTGTGGATGCGCGCGCTGCGCTATGAGAATCTAAATTGCCCGCCATACCATAGCACATATTTTTTCCCTTTCCACTTTTGTTTTATTTCAACTGTATGAGTGAAGATAAAGTAGTGTATGCAATAGCATATAATTAGGTATTAAAACACTCGCGTAATATTATTATCAAATTCGGCTTCGCCTCATTTGATAAACCTACGCTCGTGTTTTAATAACCCCTATTATATGACCATTGCATAAACTACTATTATGACTTTCACGGTTCAATATTCCTTATCAAGTGTGAAATCGATTTGAAGTGTCAGACGGATCTGTCGTAAAACAATATTACTCGAAGTAGCGATTGTGAATGTATGGGCGGTATTAAAATTAATAGCTTGACTTTTAATATTCCATATTGAAATCGAAGTTTCTATGTCGTATCCGTGAGTTTCTTTCTTTAACGAACCATGAGTACTTAGTGGTGGCCCACTTTGTGTAATTTCTTTCATCACCGCTGTTCACAAAACGGTGAAGGAACTTCACTATTTGTCAGTTAGATATAAATACAAATACAAAATGATTATTTCTGTACCAACTATGAAGTTTACAATAGTTTATGATTGGAGCCACATTTTAAGCACCTGAGTTAGGAGACTCCGTTTTTCCATAGCTTTGGCTGTTTGTAAAACTTACGAACACATTTGATTTACATTTTTTTGTTATAATTAGGTTACTATATATATATATACACTTGTTTTCTTGAATCTTTTATTGTGACGAATACAGCTACGAGTGCTCCATCATTTTGATTCAACTGCCGTGTTGATACAAAAGACTGTTAATTGCTAAGTTAAGGAATAGGTTTGTTCTTATTTGTTGGTTTGGTTTGTATGTCGTTTTGTGACAATTAAACACTTTTTTTCCTTTTATTTTCTTTCCTTTCTTTCTTTTTTTTCTTTCTTTCTTTCCTTTTATTTTCTTTCCTTTCTTTCTTTTCTTTCTTTTCTATCTTTTCCTTCTTTTCTTTCTTTACTTTCTTTTCTTTCTTTTTTTTCTTTTCTTCTTTTCTTTCTTTTCTTTCTTTTCTTTCTTTTCTTTCTTTTCTTTCTTTTCTTTCTTTTCTTTCTTTTCTTTCTTTTCTTTCTTTTCTTTCTTTTCTTTCTTTTTTTCTTTTTTTTCTTTTCTTTCTTTTCGTTCTTTTCGTTTCTTTCTTTTCTTTCTTTTCATTATTTTCTTACTTTTCCTTCTTTTCTTTCTTTACATTCTTTTCTTAATTTTCTTTCTTGCCTTACTTCATCTGCATTTTGTTAATATTATCACATCTGTTTCTAATTTTAAAGTAGACGTAGATAAATCGGCTCTAGTTAGCCTACACTCTACAACAAACGGAAAACTTTGAACTAAACACGTTTTACTGCAGCTTAATATTTGTTTAACTTGTTTTAGTAGTAGTTAGTGCTAATGTAGTTACTATTCCGGTTAACTGCGGCTATTCCTGTAGAGTAACTGAATTGTTCGGATGATCAGAGGAGCGCTTTGTGGAGTTTAGTAAACCAATGAGTGTGAATGTGGGTGGTATAGCCGCTTTACTGGTTTAGCAGCAATAGTTGCGTATACTAACTCAATAAATGACCAAACCTTTGATCAAGACATGAACATGTCTATAAATATTCCTAGTTTTGTTTTTTCTTACGCCTTCGCTATTTTAAGTTGATGAATTTCGTTGTGGGATCCAAGACGGTTGAATTGTTGCTCAGGGACTTATCGAGCTTGATTTCCTCGGCAATCTCTGGTGTTCACCGCTGTTGGTTTTGGCTTTCAGAAGTATCAGTGATTGTGAATACTGTATCGGGCTTGAAGCTTAAAAAATTACCTACCCTCGGAAGGGTAGATTTTGGTAAAGACAACAATATTAATTGCCGATTCAATCCATTTGAGAGTCACAGTGTAAAAACATTTACAAGTTTGCACCACTTATAGGTAATGTAATGTAATTATCCATGTCTTATGAAGCAAAAGCTAAATAAAATCTTACGTAGACTCTACCAAAGTACCTATTTCATTACCCTTTTAGCCCCATACTGCCATTTGGGGTTTTTTGAGACAATTTCATATCAGTAATCTGTGGACAATTTTAACCATCAAATTGTAGCACTTTATATACTTTATATTATATTACATTAAATATTTATTCTATTACTTTATATTATCTATTTTATGACATTATTATTATAAGTATCTAATTTATTTACCCACGTCCGTGTGTCACTAGCGGGGTGCCAACTGAAAATCAGCGCTGGGTGTCTGACACCCAGCAAATGCTGAATTGGTAACCCTTTAGGTGTGGGCACGCCCGGCACAATGATTCTGAAACCCTGTTTGTACTTTTTTACTATTCTTCTCGGTTACTTTGTGATTATTGTTGTTGTATTGTGTCTGTGTCGAATAAATGTTTTCTATTCTATTCTATTCTAATCTTTGATCACAGTAATACCTTAGGTTTTCAATATAAAATATCCAGCTCACTACTTATCGATACCATTTCTCGCTTAATACCCAAACATTGACACAAAGCCGTTTGACACAGCAGCTCGAAGCTATAAGCTAATTATAGCGCCGTCAAAGCTATCAGCAGCGATAGTTTCAATCTGTGGCAGCCATTAAGGGATGCTCCCACGCTAACGCTTACACTAAACCTATTATGGATGGGGAATGTTGATGTGACGATGGATAGGTATTACAGTATCGGTAAACGGATTGGAGTGTGCCTGTTGCATGGATAATGAACGAGAATATTATGTAACAAGCGGCTGAAAAGATTTGGTTCAGATACGTAGCTACATACTTACGATAATGTTCATTATCTTCAGTGTCTTTCTCCGCTAAACATCTCCACAACAACTTAATCTGTGCATTTCGAGGAGTGTGCGATGGAATTGCATGAACTAATTCCTCCTAGCCCGTTCCATCATCGGACTACAAGACATTCGGCTACGCGTCATCGGTACATGGTGGACATCCCACCCATACTCACCAAACGTTTTGGGAATACTTTTATTATGCGTACAGCTAAGGAGTGGAATTCCCTGCCGAAGTCTGTATTTCCTGGTGGCTACAACCTGGGCATCTTTAAGTCAAGAGTGAATAGGTTTCTCCTATGCAAGCTTGCTTCATTGTCGACCACATCATCGTTTATCATCAGGTGAAATAGTGGTCAACTTCAAGCATAAAAAAAGGTTAATTCAAAAATTCAAAGAACTCGACTGCTTAAGAAGCGAACTAAAAAGACGTAAACAAGAAGAAAATCATGCTGTGCAGTCGGAGGATACATTTGGTTTTGGTCAGCCAGCTCGCGAATATGTGATAAAACCAGATATATCCTCCGACTGCACAGCATGATTTTCTTCTTGTTTATGTCTTTTTAGTTCGCTTCTTAAGCAGTCGGGTTTTTTGAATTTTTTAATTAACTTTTTTTTATTTATAATTTTTTAGTTGTTTTTTTCGAATTTGGTGCATAGAAATATATAAGTGTTATATATTTTTGAAATCGCCTCGTAAAACCCTTTATTTAGATACCCCACACGATGGGACAGGAAGAAACAAAAAATTTGGGCCCCCACAATATGGCACCCAAAATTCGCCATTTTTCTATCTTACAATTTTAATATAGCCAGTGACACTCGCAGGGTTCAGACGAATCGATTGACGTAAGAATCATCAAAATCGGCCAATGCGTTTGGTCTCTGGAACGCCACATAGGAACAAACATACATAGACTGATAAACATATTGCCTTCCTTCGGCAGTCGGGTAAAAAAGCAGCCATCAGATTCCCGTGATCTAAGCCAAGTCGTAGGTCCACCGGAGCGCGCTAGTAGAGTGGGTAGTTAAAAACTTATCGGCCCAGATCAGCAATTTTTTGGGCATGGTAGGGTATATTTTCATTAGATCGGGCAGGAAAACTACAAAAATTATCATTATTATTGTGCTATAAGTGAAGATTTATAGCCTAAGTTATATACTTAGTTACCTACTGATAGTTTAATAACAGAGGTACTATTTCTTGCTAATATTAATAATTAATGAGCAAATCACATAAACCTTGCTTAATGTGTCTCCCGACCTAATATAAAGAAACATTACGCTCCTGCGCTGATGCTAAATAGGCAATTAAGTTTACAGTTTATTACTAAACTGTGAATTAATAGCACAACCACTGACAGATGGTGTTTACCGCAGAGTACAGAAACGCCTCGTCGGCCACTGCTATACTGTGTGTGTGAAAGTTCAAAAACGACATCAAACATGTGCTTATTAAAGAAAGCATATTATAAAATCAAGGACTACGTTGAAGATAAAAGTTTTGGCTTTAGCTCCTTCTGCGCATGCGGCTTCCCTGGTAACTCATAAACGGCACAAATATGTGGCTGTCTCTAACTTTTCTCAATCTCATTTTTCTTTTTTTTTCTCCTTTTAATTAGACTGTTTACAATGGTTACCAATCATCCTTATAGTCCTTTGCTAAGAATAGTTACTGCATTTGTGCCACAAGTATATTTTTCTTTTTTTTTACCTTTGTATCTTTTACCGATTGTTTGTGAATGTGTGAATGTGTGCCTTCTAGTCTGTCAGTGTATATCACTGTTTGCTCATAGAAATTGATGGCCCGTGACGATTCTGACTTTGCTATGACAGTTGAAAATAGTTATCAGCGCACATTGCATGGACATGAATTTTTTTAGTACCTAACTGAGAAATATATTAGGAGCAAGTGCCTGGTCAGCTAGGAGCAGAATAAAACAACGTAGCGTCTCGATAGCACAGCGTATATTCGCAGACTGGCTGGATTCGCAAATTATATAACCTACTACCTACTTAGTCTAAATATCAACACATATATATCGTCACCTTCGTTATGTATGTAGTTCTGCGGCGGGTTCGCTCGCGTGAATCTCGAAAAATATCCAAATACATACTCTCGGGATAAAAGTATCCTATGTCCTTCTCCAAAGCTCAAAATATCTATATACATAAAATTTGTTCAGCGCTTTTGGTGTGAAAACGTAGCAAACAGTCAGTCAGATAGAGTAACGTTTCTAGTTGCATTCCTTGCTCTGTGGTATTTACGTTTACAGTATTTTAAATAACGAAACGAAGGTCACAAAATAACTAATAAAAGGGTGACATGTTGCCTCCAGCGTCCATTTATCAAGTCTGAACGTGACAGTTACATTTCAGGGTTAATTTTCAATCGTCACAAAATGTTGAATGCGAGTTTTTAACCCAAAAATGTTGTTCCCTAGTGTTTATCAATCAAATATTGACAAGACAATAACATTTCGTACTGTGGCATTTCGTACAGTCTCGTTTATTGATGTTACGATGGACATAAACAATTTATTAAAAAAAACTGTCAGGTCTCATATTGTAATCCTATAATTATGTTTTGCCCGATCCATCGACCAGCCGCTCGGCCGGCACTCAGGACGGCCACTACGCGCAGCACGTGTTTAACATGAACGCTTCACGCCCCGCTCGACGCCGTGCACTCTGGCCGTACACTAATGCTTGATCTAATACTTCAAAACAATTCTGTCAACTAGCTCAGGTATGAGGAACGGGACGACTGCGCTCTATTTGCTCCCTTACTAAGGTCGTACGCCTTATTAAGGGTGGGACAGGTTTAAATAAAACCGGGGAGGTATCGATATGTTGCCGGGGCTGTGTGGTCGCTGGCCCGATCTGGTGACTAACTCACGACCTCATCGAATTGGGTAACGCAATTTCTACCACATTCCAAAGCATTTTGAAGGGAATTCCTAATCCACTGTATTTTATATTTAAAAATATCGTCTGTTTGACGACGTACATAGCGCAAAGAATGTGGTTGAATTGTCAAATGAAAGGCATTGTAATGTTACGCAATTACCAGCAGTAAGGGCCAGTTTTTTGATCCGTAGTTAGCTAAACCAATAGTTAAAAATGCTAATTAATGGTTAAAAATTTCGCTAAAGTGCGTTTTTCATCAATTGTTACTTAATAAAATGTTCAAATAAGTTGGAGAGTTAATTATTTGACCTTTTGTTAGACTAAAAATTTATGAATAAAAGCGTTTTAAAGGTAAAACTGAGCCTTAGGCAGTTAGTTTTTCTTGAGTGCACTATGGATAAGCAGACGGACAGTTGAAACAAGTAATGTGTAATTATAATGAAAGGAAAAGGATTAATTAATAATCTCATTATTAGTTTTTAAGACTTCCTCCTAGGCAAGACCGACAAAATTGTTATTTTAATAGTAAAGGAAATAGATTTTAATTAAATTAGTTCTTAATCGTTTAAATGAGAGTGACTAATACGGAAGTCATTTGTGTGTCGTGATTAATTTGGAATAAGCTAGCTAAGGCTTATACGATCGTTTAGGAAAAGTAGGTACCTCCTATTAATATTTAAAGCAATTTCTCCGTGCATTTTCAAAGCTGATTATTCAATTTAACGTGATTCAACGTAAGCTACTAGTAAGTTGCAAACTTTTCATCTTCAGAACTGCCTGTCCTCTTCCCAAGTTGAGGGTTTCTTTTGTCGTATTTAATGCTAGATAGCCAGGTACTTACCGGGCACGGTTGCTTCGGTGAGTACCTGAATATGATTGGGCGAGAGACCACTGCAAAATGCCACCACTGCGGGGGCGATCTTGACTCTGCATAGCACACGCTCAAGAAGAGCTTTTTTTTTTTTCCTCTTTTAATGCTCATGCATACTGCACTACCACGGGGAGATAGTGCAGTTATGTGGGACTCTAACCCACTAAAACTCCACGGTGTCCTCCTGTGCCGCTTATGGCGGGAGCACGGGTACGCGTTAGCACTCACCGCGAACCCGCCGCGGCTGTCCGTCACCGGACCCTCCTCGGGGGAGTCCCCCCATCACCGGCGCACCAGAACACACTGCACGCCGTGACCACCCCAGGGACCAATCAGCACATGGGCGCCAGACGTCCCCGTGTATAGCAACCCTTGGTCCCCCTGTGACGGGACAAGGTCAATGGCCCCGCCACCTACCATTGTTCGGCCGCAGGGGATAGGGAGAGCGGCTAACGCAATACCGACACTTCTCCTCCCCTGCCCCTCCCCACCGCGTCCGCCATCAGACGGTGGCGACCCCGTCCGGGCCGCGGAAGGTAGGGAGAGCGGCGCACCGCAATACCGCCACTCCTCTCCCACCGCGGCCTCCAACCCTAGGCCGCGACTTCGTATGGGACCTGGGAATCTCCATAAGACATCGCGGCCCGCCTCAGTTGCGATGTCGCCTGTTATCAAGCGGCACCGCAACCTACTAGTTGGCCGCTACGTCGTCGGCTTAATCGGCAAAAGGCCTGACGAGCGGCCCCTCCTCGGGTTCCTCTTCGCTTCACCGTGGGTGACCAAGCCACGGTTACTGAACCCCCCCGCATCGACAAAGCAGGAACCCACCGGGGGGGACGCTCAAGAAGTGCCTGGCGTGGGCCTCTGAGCGGCAGGTCTTGGTAACAAGAATTAGGCGAGACATGTCTTTGCCAGCAGTGGTGAGGGCCATGCTGGTAGAGACAGAAAACTGGACGGAAATCTCCTTCTGTGAGACTGTGATGGTCCAGAAGAAGGCTGCCGAGCGGAATCGTGAGAGGGCCGATCCCACTCGGAGAAGGCATCGGAGAGGCAACCGCCCTGATGCTTAAAACGCCGAAACCCCGCCTGCATCAAAATTGGGCGCTCAGATTGGCGACTCTGTCCCCCCATCAAGTGACTCCAGAAAAGACAGTGGCACAGTGGTCACGTGCTGCCGTGGTCAGCGAGGTTCAGCGGAGATACTCTTTCAATCTCCCCAGAGATGTGCCCTAACAGGCGTTGTACAGAGGGGGTTCCGGGATGGTCTTTTATGAGGTCACGAGGCCCCTTCTACGTGCTGATGGTGCTCACCGGGGTGGTTTTAGTAAGGTACAAATCCCACACTCCCTGGTCTTTCAGTCCAGGCGCCTTTTGAAAGTTGCCTCCAGATAACAATAAAAAAATATTTAGTTAAATAAAACACAACCTCATCACACCTTTGAGACAATCTTAAGAACTAAAAGACTAATACACATCACCATCATCATTCACTGCAGGGATCCAGCAGAATATCAGCGTCAGGTATATTTGCCTGACACGTGCTGAGCTGGACTCCCATTTGGTCTACCTACATGATAAATAATTCGAGGCAAAACGTTCAAATAATGGGACATTAACACAAGAGTTTATCTGAGCACTGAAACATTTAAGGAAAACCTCGAAAGTAGAAGGCTTTATTTCATTTTCAAGTTAAAACATATTAAATGAGTCTAACACCTTAATTAGAAGTGTGTAATTAAGTTGGTAAGCGTCTGGGGCGCGTGCGAAACTTGGCACAACTCGCACGCCCGCACACCAGGCAAACACTTGAGTTTCTGTGGTCCTATTACCTTCATTCAATTTATAGGTTAATTTTCAAAATGGTCACAAACTTAAAATGTGTTTCTGACGAAGTCGATCTTGTTCATTCTGGTACCTAATTATTGAAAGAAGAAAATAAATAAATTGGTACTAATTGAACATTATGATACAACTTTAAAAAACAACGCTGGTCTCTGGTTTGGCGAAGCGAGTTGGTTCGACTGGTCCGGAAAACCGACTATACGGACACATTATTCGGCGATTAGTCGTCCATTTGAGCGTTGACAAGTCGTCGGCTATTTGCCCAATTCCATTTTCCAACCAGTGTGTGTTGCCAGTGACCTATGGGACCGAGACGTGGTCGCTCACAATGGGCCTTATCAGATAGCTTAAAGTCACCCAAAGGGCAATGGAGAGGGCTATGCTCGGAGTTTCCTTGCGTGATCATGTCAGGGCACATTGCTCGCAGAACGGATGGCCGATGGGGCCGAAAAGTTCTGGAATGGTGACCGTGAACCGGAAGACGATACGTTGGAAGGCCTCCCACTAGGTGGACCGATGATCTGGTTAAGGTTGCGGGAAGGCGCTGGATGCGAGACGCATGGGACCGGTCAATGTGGCGACGCCTGGGGGAGGCCTATGTCCAGCAGTGTACGTCTTTTGGCTGAAATGATGATGATGATGATTTTCTGAACGTCTCGCATCCAGCGGATTCCTGCAGCCTTAACCAGGTTATCATGATCACTGTAAGTAAATTAACATTTTTGCTAAATCAAGATTACTTTTCTTTAACAAAAAAAAAGTTCTATATATCTTCCTTTAGTGGGCTATGCTCTTCAACGGCTCTTAGGTACCGAACGATGCAAAAAGATCGAAGTGTGATAAGCGTATCTGCATTTAACGTTGCTGAAGTAAATTTGACAAATATATTGCATCTTTTCTGTTAACGTTCCGCATCTACAAATAAGTATTTAGAAAGTAAAATAGTATATATACTGAGAAGTATCTTTCTATGAAGTTTGACTACAGTCTTAAGGACAATTTTGTTGTTTTCTTTCAGTAATTACTTGTAGGTTGCTCTTGAAGTATTAAGTACAATATCTATACTTTATCCTGGTAAAATCTTGCCATCAACAATTATTGTCTCTCTGACATCGTTAACATCTTGAGTGCCTAAAACGTGAATCCACGCGAGTCACAATCTTACTAATATTATAAATCTGAAAGTTTGGATGTATGTTTGTTACTCAATCACGCCAGAACGGCTGAACGGATCTGGATGAATTTGGGCACAGAGACAGATTATAGTCTGGAATTTCACATAGGCTACTTTTCATCCCGCTATAATGTTCCCTAGGGATAAAAAAACACTTTTATCGTGGGCGAAGTTGCTGGCTTTATAATTGTTTCGGTAATTACGGCACTCAACCGGTTCAAGGAGTGGATTATTTTGGATATTGAAAGGCTCGTGTTTGATCACTATCTCACCTAGATATGCGATGTTGTGGTCGATAATGGAGTGTACCCGTATAAATAAGTTTTTCTTGTAAATGTGTATAATTTTATGGTGTACAATAAAGTATATTCTATTCTATTCTATTGTATGGTTGCCTGGAAAAAACCTATGCACTCTTGAGTTATGGTTATAGTTTTATAACGATAAAACTATTAAGCAAAGTAAAAATTTTTTTTTCATAAAACTGATGTACAATAAATGTTAGAAAAAAAAAAAGAATGTCTGATTGACATCTATTAGATCTGAATCTTACATGCACATATTCACTATTAAAAAAACCGGCCAAGTGCGAGTCGGAATCGCAACAAACTACACAAAATTACGTTTGTTGTATGGGAGCCCCACCTAAATATTTACTTTATTCCGTTTTTAGTATTTATTGTTATAGCGGCAACAGAATACATCATCTGTGAAAATTTCAACTGTCTAGCTATCACGGTTCATGAGGCCTGGTAACAGACAGACAGACAGACGGACCGCGGAGTCTCAGTAATAGGGTCCCGTTTTTGCCCTTTGGGTACGGAACCCTAAAAACACTTAAAATATTTTTTTTAATAATACCAAAGCAATATAAAAAAGCAATAAAAATTACACTAAAATTAAATCGAATCACAAATATAATAAAATCAAATTAAGTTAAAATTAAATTAGGTATTCATAATGAAACTAAAATTAAATCAATTATTATTAGCATATTATAGCGACTACGTCCAAATACCACTTTCAGAAACTACTTCCCCGTGCCACAAACTTTTCCGGCTTCCAACGTTCACAGAACTGTTTTGAATGCAAGGTCAGCAATTTAAACCTGAAATACAGGTATAAACTGGGCTATTTTCGTTGGATCGGTGTCAGTTGTGTGCCAAGATCCAGTCGCATATGCAAACATTGTTTCTGGACAACGGAAATGATCTAAATATATTTACGAAACTGCCTTTTATTGCTTTTTAAGTTGAAGTATTAGTTTGCCTGTGATAAACGAACGGTGAACTAATTATTCAACATAAAAGTGTTAGGAGAGTTTTTAGGGTTCCGTACCCAATGGGTAAAAACGGCTCCCCTAATATTAAGACTCCACTGTCCGTCTGTCTGTCTGTCACCAGGCTGTATCTCATGAACCGTGATAGCTAGATATTTAAAATCAGATGATGTATTTCCGTTGCCACTGTTACAAGAAATACTATAAACAGAATAAAATAAATATTTAAGTGTGGCTCCCCTACAGCAAACATGTTTTTTTTGCCGTTTTTTGCGATAATGGTACGGAACCATTCGTGCGCGAGTCCTAGTCGCACTTGGCCGGTTTTTTGTCGATGCCAAGCACATCCGTTCTCATCCTCATCATAGCCTTATACCAATTATTTTGGAGTCGGGTTCCAGTCCGACTGGATAACGCTGAATATGTCACTAAAATTAAGTGAATCAATTTTGATGCATAGTGCATAGTGATTTTAGCTTTAATAATTAACCCTGTGGACTTCGTCACTACTCCACCTATAGACATCGTAAAAAAATCTTGAATTATATACGTAAAAAAAAAAAAAAAAGGAAATAAAATTACTCATAAAAAAATATTTTTTTACACAAAGTTTTTTCGTATTCTTCTCAGCAAACCCTTTCATTTGATACCCATAATATCCTGACAGTGCACAAAAAATAACTAGTCCGCCATCTTAGGCCGTCCGCCATATTGGATTTAGAATGACGTCACTTAGCTAACCATGCATTGTCATCCAAACTAAACGTGTATGCAAAATTTTATCTTAATCGGTGGCGGATAACTGCTTTAAAATTCAGTTGCAAGATTTGACCCTACATACATACATTGCAAGTTAAATAAAAGCTTGTAAAAGAAATACACACGGATAAAGACACGAGCTAAGCACTAGTTTCACATATAATACAATAGAGAATTCAATCTCCAATACTCGACAAAACAACTACAGCGGAACGACCCGACCGTTTGTTTGATGAGCATTTGTGGTAATTCTATAGTACTAACAAATGGAGAAACAGAAACGGGGCAAATATACCCAATTTCTAGGATTAATATGTCTGAAGTGGATATTGATTACTTACCAGTGTTGCCACAGATGTGTCTGGAGAAACCCGAGCAGTATAGTCACGTACATTCTCAACGATTTGAGGGTAGGCAGATAATTTGTGCTACATTTGGGCGAAGAACATGAAATATCTCTTAGAACGTGTTGGAGAATTGTCTAGACGAGTGTTCTTTTGTGGCTATATATTTCAGGTAGTTTAGGATGAGAAAAAGTTTCGTTCTTTACGGGTTGGTTATTTTAACTGATAAGCTGAGTTTATCTTTACAATCTGACACCAGTCTTGCCAATGGGTCAGAGCCTAGGGGGTAAACGTCGACATTGTCGAAGCGGGGGTGCTCAGATTCCGTGGCTTGGTCACTCACGGTGAAGCGTGAACCCGAGGAGGGGCTGCTCGTCAGGGCTTTTGCCGACTAACACGACGACGGTGCCGCTTGGTAACAGGCGACATCGCAACTGAGGCGGGCCGCGATGTCTTATGGAGCGTCCCATGTCTCATACGATATCGCTGCTGAGGGTTGGAGGCCGCGGCGGGAGAGGAGTGCCGGTATTGCGCTGCGCCGCTCTCCCTACCTTCCGCGGCCTGGACGGGGTCGCCACCGTCTGATGGCGGACGTGGTGAAGAGGAGTGTCGGTGTAGCGTTGGCCGTTCTAACTATCCCCTGCGGCCGTAAAATGGTAGGTGGCGGGGCCATTGACCTTAACCCGTCACAGGGGGACCAAGGGTGCCATACATAAAAAAAAACAGGGCAGGTATACTCCGTTTGGATCCTTCGGGTACGGAACCCTAAAAAAATACCTGACATTTTCAAGGAGCTTTATATAACAGTTCCGTTTATCAATAAGATCTCCAATAAAAGACGGGAAATACTCCTAAATTACGATCTACTGAACAAACGTTACAAACAAACATTTTCGGCGGATACTGATCACTCGTCCACCGACGGAGCGTAAACTGAACTAGGGATGGCGTAGGTTTTAGCGTAAACGGAGGTGGAATAATAACGAAATCTAAGAAAATAACTTTTAGTTGTTGGTAATCGAAATTGACTAAGGTTAATTTACTTTCACAAAACAGGCTTTGTCTACTTCTAGGGTGATATCTAAAGGCTTCAGTAAAAAGTGGTTGACTTGGTGGTTGGGTTGGTTGGTTGCCTGTTGGAAGTGGTGACATGGAAGTAAAATTTTGTAACTTAGTTATACCTTAGTTATACATTAAATAATATTATTTTTGTTTTTTTTTTATTCTGCGAGGATAAACTAATAAATAAAATAATATAGTTGTCGGCACGTAACTTGGCAAGAGTCGGTAGATGCGTACAAGTCGTTTTTTAGGTCTCTTTGGTTATCAAGCGGGACGCGGGGGACGTTTAGTACCGTTCCGAGCGCGCGATTGGTTGGTCAGCTGACATAAGGATCGACTGACCAATCGCGTCGCGTCCACGTTCCGTTCGCTCTATACGGTGGTTGGTCAGTTTATGCACTATGCGCGAACTTACCCCCACTACGTCAAAACCTTGCCAAGTTACTTGCCGGGGACTATAATAAAGGGTGTTGGCTTAGTTAATCGTTGATTTTCTTTATTATGCTCATATTATACGCCGAAAAATTCTGGATCGGCGACTGCGTACCGGTAGACGCAGCGTTTGGAGGCCTCTCTCTAGATGAAGCGACGACCTGCAGTCTTATTGCGTAACGAATTCGGCAAGGCAAAGGGCAAAGAGAATAAAAAATCGACCAATCACATGCGCGATGAAAGACGCATTGGTTGATTACTCGTATTAAACTCTTTGCCCTTTTCCCTTGTTGAATTCATTAAGCAATAAGGCAGCTGTTCAATACCACGGGAGACCGGGGGATGCTAAACGCACATGACCGACCAGTTTGGCGAAGCTTGGAGGAGGCCTATGTCCAGCAGTAGACGTCTTTCGAGTGATGATAATGGTACGGGCAGCTCGCATCTGTATTGCGGCATTCCGCTTTTAGGTGGCGAGTTACCGTTACATCCCAAAGCTATGCAATTATCTTCACCACATTAAGTAGTAGGATTGGTTTAAGCCGATTATCTTTATAACAGCTTTGTTAACTTGCGGAGGTAGACAGTGGCGGCCTTAACAGCGGTTAAGGCCGCCACTGTCTACCTCCGCGAGGCTCCGGGCGGGCGGCAGATATTTGCGAGGCCCTTGTCCTTTTTACAATGTACGAAATGAAGGAATGATGTACGAGAAATGGAAAACTTGGCACTTATTGTTATTAATATTTTACTTTGTATTAGAGTCAAGGTTTCTTAATAGAAAACGATCTTCTTAATAAATATACTTTTATTAGAACACTTTTTAGTCCCAAAAAGAAGACCTGTCTTTTGTAATGACACAATCATACATGAAACAAAATAAAATAAACCAGCGTTCCAAAATTGAATATCCGCTAATCTGTGATACAATAAAGTAAACATTTTATTATTTTTCTAACACTATGAAATACTTAAACGACTAACTTTATTTTATTCTTACGTATAACCGTTTGCTAAGGATAAAATTGTAATCGCGAGGCCCCTGCAAGAGCGAGGCCCCGGGCGATTGCCCTGTTGTCCAACCCCTAAGGCCGCCACTGGAGGTAGAGGTACGACTTCTTGCGGAAGTTCCGCACTTACTGAAGCGAGGTACCGCTACAACCCTAATCTGAACGACCCAATCATACAAATTGATCCCCTGTTCGATTCGGGAGTTACTTAGAATCTGTATGAATGGAATCTATTACGAGTATACAGGCTAAGGAAGGATCCCTTCTACTAGAGTTAGTTTAGGGATGACGTGATCGGCATGATGAGGATTTGAAGATAAGGAGGTTGTTATGTGATGTTGTTGAGATATGGAGGAAAAAAATGGTGTATGGATATCGGTCCTGGCAGGACGAGGGAGATTTAATATTTCGAAGAGATTTTCTCCCACTCAGTTAATTTTGAACGTCTCGGCTATTTTATTATAATTATTATTCTTTGTCGTGAGTCTGACTTCTATTGTAAGTTTATGTTATTTGATACACCTACAGAATTTGCAATCTCTACAAAGGCAGTCTGTTAGCCCACGTCTACAACTGAATCGCGTGGGTCTCTCAAACGGCTCTATTTTCAGTCACATTGGCTTTCACGACTATTTCAGTTTCAATGACGTCTGAAAGTAAATACTCTTTATGTAATACTAGCTTTTTCCAACGGGTTCGCTCGCCTGAAAGTTGAACATTTTCCCAAGAGAATATACTCTTGGGATAAAAGAATACTATGTCCCAATGTGTTTTTTATTGTTGTTTAGTTTTAAGTTTTTCTTTTTAGGGTTCCGTACCCAAAGGGTAAAAACGAGACCATATTACTAAGACTCCACGATCAGTCTGTCTGTCCGTCTGTCACCAGGCTGTATCTCATGAACATTGATAGCTAGACAGTTGATATTTTTCAGGTGATGTATTTCTGTTGCCACTATAACAGCAAATACTAAAAACAGAATAAAATAAATATTTTAGTGGGGCTCCCACACAACAAACATGATATTTTGCCGTTTTTAGGGTTCCGTACCCAAAGGGTAAAAACGGGAACCTATTACTAAGACTCCGCGGTCCGTCTGTCTGTCTGTCTGTCTGTCACCAGGCCTCATGAACCGTGATAGCTAGACAGTTGAAATTTTCACAGATAATGTATTTCTGTTGCCGCTATAACAACAAACGTGGTTTGCCGTTTTTTGCGATTATGGTACGGAACCCTTCGTGCGCGAGTTCGACTCGCACTTGGCCGGTTTTTTTGCGATAATGGTACAGGTACAGGACAAGTTCTACCCGTGAAGATTTTCAAGTAAATTCGTTCAGCCATTAGGATGTGTAAGGCAACAAACAGACAGACTGAGTTACTTTCGCGTTTATAGTATTAGTATTTTTACCCAAAGTGGGTCTTTTTTGTCAAAAATTTAATTTGTCATAACAGAAAAAATAATAAAAAATTTACCTACCTTACCACCTAAAGGCCTGTTTCAGTACTAAAAAGCTTAATTTACCATGCTTTAGAATTTACGTAAAGTTGTCTCTTAAATTTTGAAATGGAGAGCGATGAATGGGTCGCCGTGTAACCGCTAATGTGGCCACAATTTACTCTTATGAGTAGGACTTTTGGTGTTGAATCTAAAATGGAAAATGTGGAATTTATTCTGTCCTTTTTCAAGTGTTTCGGGATTGGGGTATTCTGCGGCCAGAGCTGGTTGAATTTTCGATTACAATATTGAATTAGCTCTCGTCTTTTTAATAGGTGATACGACAGGGTTTAATCGGAATTTTACGCTCAAATTCATTGAGACGAAATCACTGTAATCACGAGTTTCCTGATCAGTAAAGGAGACCCTAAATATTAAAAGATCAGTGATACCTTCAGATGTAGAACAGTGGTGGCTCAGTGGTACAGCTGCGACTTACGTGTCGTAGGTGTGACTTCGAACCCAGACAGACACTTTACTTTGTGTAAATTATTTCATCACCACTGCTCTCAAAACGGTGAAGGAAAACATTAGGAAATCGGCATGTCCTAGAACTAAAATTTGAAGACTTGTGACCAACCCGTACTGGGCCCGCGTGGTGGATTATGGCCCATTCCTTCTCACAGAGAGAAGGCCTGTGTCCCAGCAGTGGGAACATTAAAAGACTGATACATTCAGAGTAAAATATTAGACCTTGAAGGTATGTATCCCGTAATCTTAGATAGAACAGTTATACGACATAATGCGTATCATTATTCCGCCACGCATTCCAGTAATGATACGTTTTGTTCCCTTAACCTGTAGTATTATATTGTCTGTGCCCCCACAGAGTACTGCCGCGGGTGACACCGAGTGTCGATTGGAGTGTTGAGGGATAGGGAATTAATCACATATATTTATCGACAGTTTATGTATTATTGTCCAGGAATATGTATTATTTTAGGATCACCAACGAGTGTTACAAAACAACAGCATCTTACACAAAATATAAAAAGTTCTTACAGAATATAATTTTCCTGTAATGCACACCCAATTACAGGACACATTGCTAGATAACATATCTGTACTAATATACTATCAATACTAAAATAAAATAGAAGAAATGTGCAAAATCGAAGACAATGATAACATAGGGCGCACGGTTGGCGCAGTGGTTGAGCAATTGACTGCTGCGCTGCGTGTCGCGGGTTCGATTCCCGCACGGAACAAAAATTTGTATGACCTACAGGTAGTTGTTCCGGCTCTGGGTGTTTGTGTATGTGAGTTTATATGTTTGTAAACCCACGATACAGGAAGAAATTCCTAGTGTGGGGCAAAGTTTAATAAAAAAAAAAAAAAAAAATTAGAATCTATTATTTCTGCTAAACTACACAGGTATTTCGAAGTATGCATCCATATTTGAAGGTCTTTTAGAAGATAGTTGTCAAAAGTCCATCAAGTTTAATCTTCTTATGTATAAAAATCTCGTGTCACACTATTTGTGGTCGCACTCCTCCGAAACGGCTCGACCTATTTTTTATGAATTTGGTAGGTATGATAATATGTCGTTAAGAATCAAACATAAAAAAACCGGCCAAGTGCGAGTCGGACTCGCGCACGAAGGGCAAAAATGCACGTTTGTTTTTGTTGTATGGGAGCCCCATTGAAATATTTGGGCGCACGGTTGGCGCAGTGGTTGAGCAATTGACTGCTGCGCTGCGTGTCGCGGGTTCGATTCCCGCACGGAACAAAAATTTGTATGACCTACAGATAGTTGTTCTGGCTCTGGGTGTTTGTGTATGTGAGTTTATATGTTTGTAAACGCACCCACGATACAGGAAGAAATTCCTAGTGTGGGGAAAAAAAAAAGAAAAAAAAAAATATTATATTCCGTTTTTAGTATTTGTTGTTATAGCGGCAACAGAAATACATCACCTGTGAAAATTTCGACTGTCTAGCTATCACGGTTCATGAGATACATCCTGGTGACAGACAGACGGACAGTGGAGTCTTAGTAATAGGGTCCCATTTTTATCATTTGGGTAAGGAACACTAAGTAAAGAAATTCAAGTGACGCCGCTGGCAGAAGTTAGCTATATAAATTAGTACCTAAGCTGTTTCGTAATCGATTTGCTAAAATCAAGAAACAACAAATAATATTACCCACATTTGAAAAGACATTAAACGTAAAAGTCTTTCAAGAAAACGAGAGAAAATACTTAATAAAACTTTTAATATATTCAATAAGTATTAAAATAACTCACTTTCCTCAAGAAAGTGAGATATTCATTCCCGAGGCTGAGAAGAGCTCAATACTTAATATAAAGAGTCGTCTTCAATGCCGGTATAAAAGAGGTTTGAATATCTTTCTTTTGATGAAGTCGGGAAGTTAAAAGGAAGGAGTTTCTTAGTAAAAATGGATGATTAAGATAATACTGGATTCATTTTATTTTAATGTTATCACTTGCTTTTGCGTTGCGGAATTTATCAGCTTTAAGAGATGTTTTTACTTTAATAAGGTTATAAATAAATATCTATTTAGTCAATGGCAAAAAGCATTATTTTGTAAGTATGTGAGAACCATGTTCCTATTTATCAAATTAATGAATTTACCTGTTAGTGCTTGTATTACTTTATACCTGTACGTAGTATAGTGTGTAGTGCTATTTTTGGGTGCATCGTCCTCATATATATGAATTTATTAATGTATGTACATAAGTAAACATTGTAAAACATATTTTTTTTTTTAAAGAGTAAGTATGGAGTTTCTTGTGCGTTCTTCTCCATAACAAGCTACTTTCCGAATGCACGGTAGAGTAAATTTTTATTACTTGTGCATTTTTAATTTAGATTTAATGTTTGACGTTCAAAAGTGCCGCTTATTGGCCTAGTTGAAATAAATATATTTGACTTTGACTTTGAGTCCTTCAGTTAGATAACCTAAAAATATTGGACACGTATTTTTCTCTTGCCACAAAAATCAAATAAATACGACGATACAGTGCGTTGTTATTTTTTTTTACTTTTTTTTTCCTGAACTTTGATGCGCTTTAGCTTAGTATTTTTTAATTGATTTGGTAAAGCAAAAAATACGTGTCCATTATTATTTGATAATCTCACTGACGGACTAAATTTAATTATAATTTTTCTACCCGGGAAACATACCTATTCAACGTTAAAGCGCTGTCCACACATTTCCGGGTTCCCGTCGTTCCTACGAAAACAGGAACACCGAATAGTAGTGTTTTTTTTAAATTTGGAAGTCGGTTGTATATTTTTGTAATAAAGTTTTGAGATGGTGTAGAGATAGTGTTAGTGTCTAGTATGAATTATGTGGTGCTGGTCTATAGTATAGTAAGTTATCTATAATGCCCACAGTGTTGCCAGAATAGATTACCCGACAAACATGTAATTTGAACATAACTGGTGAATTGAGAGTGCGCCATGGTGCACTGTACACATCTGCATACCCACTTAGAGCGTACTGGCGTGATGGTATGTTATGAAATGGAATAAACAATAAAAAGACATGCGATTGCAGCAATCCCGAGAGATTTGCCGTCATTTATTGAAGAGTTCTGTTGTAGATCTCCGAAGTTCTTTATTTAAATGGCTCGATTTCGTAATAAGCTTCTTCCGAACAAAATAATAATTTTCCAAATCCTTTTATATATGATGGAGTTACTGAGAAAATCTCCTCCTCCTTTTTGCGAAGTCGGTTAAAACATTACCAAGCAGATATAAAATCACATCATATCTTCTCAAAGCTCGGCACCGGTAATTACAGATCGTTAGTCGTCGCAGCTTGCAATTAAACAGAATCTGTCGTCCATATTACAGCCAGATTGATAATGTTATGATAGGAGACACGCGATTTTTGCATTAATTGCTTAGCGGTAGGCGTGGACAGAGATGGAAATTCCTTGGAGTGATATGAGGGTTTTGCACGCAAGTCTGTGTCACCTTAGATCCAAGCTGGTGAGAAACACTACACTTGTACTATAGAATAGGTTTAAGTTTGGATGTGAGTGTATTTGTTACTCAATCACGCCAGAACGGCTTAACGGATCTAGATGAAATTTGGCTCAGAGATAGATTATAGGCTGAATAGCACTTTTTATCCCAGAAAAATATACTGTTCCCGATGATCAATTTCTGACTTACACGCGGGCGAAGCTGCTGGTAGAAGCTAGTAGAAAAATAAATCTTCCAATTTTTTTTATTTGCTACACCTGGATCACAGCTTAATAATTTAATATTCAGTAAATCCGCTAGTATAGGGTCCAGAAAATACATACAGATCGCAAATTAGATAAAGGTCGAAGTAGAGAATTTGAATAGTAGTTTGTGCATTGGTCATATAATAGGGGTTATTGAAACCCGAGCGTGGGTTTATCACATGAGGCGAAACCGAATGTGATAATAATAACACGCGAGTGTTTTAATACCTAATTATATAAATTAAAAAGTAAAAGTGTGCTATAAAAATTAAAATGATTTTTATGGTGCAGTTGTTTGAAAAGCGAAGGAAAATTTTACCTCTTCACGAATATAAAGTACGTGTTTATACAATATTTTTTAAATTCATATTTGGAACAGTTGTGAGTGTAGATAAAATAATTTACACGTCTACGTAGGTACCTACATTAAGTTTTTGCATTTGTCTAAACTATTGTTTATACTAACTGTTTATACTGTGTGTATTTATTATAATACAAATATCTATTATAATTAATATACAAACAGTATAATACATAAAGACAACACATCAAGACAATAGAGTACAAAGCTACTGCGTAATACTTAAGAAATGTCTACCAGCAGATCCGCGAAAAGGAAAAAAATTAAAGAAATGTAGACAATAGTGTGTGAGAACAGGAAGAGAAGAAAAGTGAACGACTAAACTAAGATATAAAACACTAGCGGATGCTTCGCGGTTTCACCCGCGTAGTTCCCGCTCCCATGGGAATACAGGGATAAAAAGTAGCCTATGACAACCGGGGATAGTGTAGCTTCTCAAAGGTGAAAGAATTTTTGAAATTGGTCCAGTAGTTTTTAGAGTTCCGTACCCAAAGGGTAAAAACGGGATCCTATTACTAAGACTCCGCGATCCGTCTGTCTGTCTGTCTTTGTGTCCGTCTATCTGTCTGTCTGTCCGTCTGTCACCAGGCTGTATCTCATGAACCGTGATAGCTAGACAGTTGAAATTTTCAGAGATGATGTATTTCTGTTGCCGCTATAACAACAAATACTAAAAACAGAACAAAATAAATATTTAAGTGGAGCTCCCATACGACAAACGTGTTTTTTTTGCCGTTTTTTGCGATAATGGTACGGAACCCTTCGTGTGCGAGTCCGACTCGCACTTGGCCGGTTTTTTAGTTTATTCGTTACATACAAATCTTTCCTCTTTATAATATTAGTATAGATAGGCACCTAAACAATGATGGTTGATATATACCTATAAAAATACAAATTTTTACTACTAATTATAAAGAGTTTCAAGTTAGTTAGTAGGCGATAATCTATATAATCTATTTCAGATGATAAATTTCTAACCATCTGAAAGTACCTACGAACCGAAATACGAAAAATCTTTAATTATAGTAAACCACACTATGGCTAAGTGCCTTATCCTTTTTACCCGACTGCCGAAGGAGGGTAATGTGTTTATCAGTCTATGTATGTATGTATGTATATATGTATGTATATATGTATGTATGTATGTTTGTTCCTATATGGCGTTCTAAAGACCAAACGCGTTGGCCGATTTTGATGGTTCTTACGTCAATCGATTCGTCTTAATCTTGCGAGTGTCACTGGCTACATTAAAATTGGAAAATAGAAAAATGGCGGTTCTTGGGCGCCATATTGTGGAGGCCCAAATATTTTTTTTCTTCCAAACCTATCGTGTGGGGTATCAAAATAAAGGGTTTTAAGAGGTGATTTCAAAAATGTATAACACTTATTTGTTTAAATGTACCTAATTTGAAAATAAAACAAAAATGCTATAAATAAAAAAATTAAAAAAATTAAAATCCCGACTGCTTGTAAAGCGAACTAAAAAGACGTAAACAAGGAGAAAATCATGCTGTGCAGTCGGAGGATACATCTGGTTTTGGTCAGCCAGCTCGCGAATATGTATCATCCGACTGCACAGCATGATTTGCTCCTTGTTTACGTCTTTTTAGTTCGCTTTTCAAGCAGTCGGGTTTTTACCCAGAAAAAGTCACTGTTCCTGTGGGATCGCAAGTTGAGGCAAAAGCTACATTACTAAAAAAAACCGGCCAAGTGCGAATCAGACTCGCGCAAGAAGGGTGCCGTACTTGGTAAATTGCGGTTTACGATTTACGACGTATTAAAAAAAAAACTACTTACTAGATCTCGTTCAAACCATTTTCGGTGGAAGTTTACATGGTAATATACAACATATATTTTTTTTAGTTTTATCATTCTATTATTTTAGAAGTTTCAGGGGGGGGGACACATTTTACCACGTTGGAAGTGCCTCTCGCGCAAACTATTCGGTTTAGAAAGAAATGATATTAGAAACCTCAATATCATTTTTGAAGACCTTTCCATAGATATACACGTTTGGGTTTGATGAAAAAAAAAAAATTGACTTTCCGTTCTAGGTATGGGGAACCCCCAAAATTAATATATTTTTCTTTTTTTTGTGTGAAAATCTTAATGCGGTTCACAGAATACATCTACTTACCAAGTTTCAACAGCATAGTTCTTATAGTTTCAGGAAAAAGTGACTGTGACATACGGACGGACAGACAGACAGACATGACGAATCCATGAGGGTTCCGCTTTTTTGCTATTTGGCTACGGAACCCTAAAAAGGAACGTCTTTTGTGGTAGGTACTCGTAGAAAAAAAAAAACAAATGACACGTCAATGTAGCGGTCGACACAAATTGCGGCGCTGTCGTACACCTGTGCCTCTGAGTGCAATTCATTCCGCGCTGCACATTTGAAAAGAAATGAAAGATGCGAAGCAGACCCAGTAAATGGGGACACTTATTCATTACTGGTGTGACAGAAAAGCGGGGTGGAAAGCTACGAGGCTTACGAAATGGGACGCAGAAAAAAAAGCTGCGAGAATTTTTTTATTCAGTGATTAGAAGGCTTCCAACTCGATCACGGCGGATGGAATGCGATGGATGAGGGGTCAGATGAACAAGCGAGCACAGAAGATGCCTGTTCACTCTTGTTTTGATGGCTTACGGGCTGAAGTTGTTACAGACATTCCCAGAGTTCCAAATGCGTTCCAAGTTGCGGGCGAATCCGACATGGTTTCAGCGAAAGTAATTCAATTATTGTACAAAAATAAATACAAATAGTATTCTAACTTGTGAAGTAACTATTAGCTACAGATCCCTACTTGAGATAAAGAGGAAAAACTAAACGATAGAGGTTGCAAATAATGATTCAGTAATGAAAATAGAATCGCAAATCTCTTTCATACATTTTTTATTTTATTTCTTGCCTCCTCAGGCCGACTTCATCAAGTAACGCGGATTAACCAAAGAAGTAGCTTGATTAATGAAACGAATCCTTGATTAGCAGACACGCCTTGTTTATCAGTCATTAAAACTAAATATTTGATATCCTGCGTTAGATGGCGTAATTACACTAGAAACGTATCCGACAGGTTGACGAGAATTTCTACTTCTAACGGTTACCGTGATTAATCACGTAGTTAAACGGTCATATTTCTGGTACTTTAATGTACTTCTGCCTGTCACGGATATGATGGCCATTAAGAGATAAGAGGCCACATTGGAGAATCACAAAATTTCGCTATAACATTGTGGGCCGATTTTTCAATAGCCTGATAAGTTTTAACTGAGGAATAAAAATGGCCGTCTGACATATTTTCTATACAAAAGCTGTCAAACCGCCATTTTTATTCCTCAGTTAAGAGTTATCAGACTATTGAAAAATCGAGCCTGTGTTGAACTTTTAGTATTTTAAGTGACCTTTTTTGCTAAGAACGCATTTTCAGATCATAGAAAAACACATGACACTTACAGATTATATTATATGATTTTTTTTTTACTTATTGTAAATAGTTGATTATTGTTTGGGACGAACTGCGAATGGGACGAAGTGCGAATGGGACAAAGTTCGAATGGGACGAAGTGCGAATGTGACAAAGTTCGAATGGGACGAAGTGCGCATAACCCCCATAGAAAAGTGACATTCTATCATCGTAAGCGTGGCGATAGCGATTGTCAGACAGGCAAAATTGTATGGGATTGACAAGCGATATCGAAAAATCACGTGATCACTCCCTTACATTTTGACAATTCTACTTTCGCCTTTTTATATTTTAATAGATTTAATTATCTTTGCCTTCTTTAGATTAACTCTGTGTCGGATTTTTTTTCGAAAAAATTTGATCCTACAAGTCTTGGATTCCTGAAAAAACCGGCCAAGTGCGAGTCGGACTCGCACACGAAGGGTTCCGTACCATTATCGCAAAACACTGCATAAAAATCACGTTTGTTGTATGGGAGCCCCCCTTAATTTATTTTATTTTAATTTATTAATTATTATTTTTTGAAGTAAATATACAACTAAACATTCTGTGAATATTTCAAGCGTCTACCTGTTGCCGTTATTAATATCGAGCAAAAAATAGCAGAAATATCACGTTTGTTGTATGGGTCCCCTTTAATATTTATATTATACTGTTTTTAGTATTTGTTGTTATAGCGGCAACAGAAATACATCATCTGTGAAAATTTCAACTGTCTAGCTATCACGGTTCATGAGATACAGCCTGGAGACAGACGGACAGACAGACAGACAGACAGACAGACAGACAGACGGATCGCGAAGTCTTAGTAGGTCAAACAGTAAATTTGAATAATTTGGTTTTGAAAAAGTTTAATTTTCTTCTAAGTAGGAGGAGTTGGCTTTAAATTTTAGGCAAAAATCTACACAAGCATTATTCAAGATTACATAATAATAAAAAAAATAGATAAATTATGGGATTTGTAGCAATTGGAGTTAAAGAACCATTACAGGGATTGATTTTTTTAGTAAATTTTTAAAGTGAACATAATTTTTTAAAAACATGAGATAGATTTTTTTTCGTATTTTTCTGAGAACTGTTATAACTTGGTCTATCACCCATTTACGGCTTGACGTCGATTTCTGGGACACCCTGTATAAATCAAACATGTTTCTGAATCATTCTGTCTAAACCTAAACAAAGGCAACATGTAGTGGACTGTATATTGGTGTTGTTTTGTTGGGGTCTTGTTGGAGGAATGAAAATACTATCTTGATTCGTATCTTCAATTTATTCCTTACTTGTTACCCCTTGTAGAGCAGGAGACCGACTGTGTCTCAACTCCCAAGCGGTCCGGCTTTTATACAAAAAAACCGTTAGCCGCAAACAATAGCGCCCTTCTCCCTCAACGGTATTCGGGCCCGGCATCGCAGAAATGCCGATTTTATTAAACTTATCTTACTTAAATCTACACAAATTATACATTTCCTTAATCTACATACTTAATTCTACCTAGGAAAAAATATAAAACGTGTAAAAGGTCAATACAAGAGTCTTAAACCTAACCTACTCTAAGTACTCTACTTATGAGCTATGAAAACATCAGCTACCTTTTCTCTAGTTCTTATATATATTACAAGTGTAGTCTTAATCTAAAACTCACATGGCACCTATGTCAATTCTATTTTAAATATCCACGTGGTATTTTTAGAAGAGAAATCTACGAGACAATGCAACGGGATTTAACCTTTTTCTCACGCCACGTTAATTAAATAACTGTTTACAGAATTACCGTGAGAAATGTCCCTAGGCTAAAATAATATGCGAGACGTTCTGTCGTTTATAGTTCTCCCCCCGGCGCAGCTCGCGTAGCCTCCTTCGTTGACACGACGACGAGCTTGCTCACGGGGCGTCGGAAGGTGCCGGTCCTGGTGCGCACCTCGACGACTCTAACGCCGCCATCCGGTCCGCGATGCGTGCGCTCGACGATTCCCATCGGCCACGTGTTCCGTGGCAGTGTGTTGTCGACCACGAGGACCACGTCGCCGGCTTGCATGGGTCGTACGTTGTTCTGTGGCTCGCCGCGAGGTACCAACGTGGGCAGGTACTCGCGTAGCCATCGTCGCCAGAAGTGGTCAGCGAGCGCCTGACTAGCTCGCCAAGTCCTCCGGTCGTCCTCTTCGCAGGGTCCTGTCGTCGGCAGCCCCTGGGACGACCCCAACAAGAAGTGGTTGGGGGTTAGGGCCTCGGGGTCGCTGGGATCCACACTAACGTGTGTCAGCGGTCGCGCATTGATTGAAAACTCAGCCTCAGAGAGCAGAGTCCTCAGTACTTCTTCCGCCGGCGCCTTCTCTCGCAGGGTCACGCTGAGTGCCGTCTTCACGGAGCGCACCATACGTTCCCACGCACCACCTTGGTTGGGCGCGCCGGGAGGGATGAAGCGCCACTCCAAGCGATGCAGTAGCCCCTCATCTCGCAGGACAGGCATCCACTCGGCGTAGGCATGGCGTAGCTCCTGGTCGGCCCCGCGGAAGTTAGTCGCGTTGTCGGAGTACATCACGCTCGGCCAGCCCCTGCGCGCGGCCATTCGTCTCAGCGCCATGATTGCTGAGTCGGTGGAGAGTGAAGCGACAAGCTCGATGTGCACGGCGCGGGAGGTGAGACACGTAAAGAGTGCGCCCCACCTCTTCTCTCGGCGGCGTCCTACCTTGACCATTATTGGCCCGAAATAGTCCACCCCACAGTTGGTGAACGGGCGGTGAAAAGGGTCAAGGCGGGCGTGTGGCAGGTCTCCTGTAGCTGGGGTTTGCGGTGTCACCCGCCTCGTTTTGCAGAAGGCGCAGCTCCTCTCGACAGCGCGTACCGTGGGTCGCAAGTGAATGACCCAGTACCGCTGTCGTAGGTCGTTCGTCACACGCTCTCTATTGGCGTGGCCTGCAGCGCAGTGCTCCCGCAGCACAAGAAGCTTAGTCAGCTGATGGCGGCCGTCGAGTATAATAGGCCGCTTCATCTCCGTCGGTGCGGGAGAGGCCTCGATCCGGCCCCTCACCCTTAGGACACCGTCTTCCAGCACTGGATCCAGCCTGTACAATCGACTCGCCCTCGTGAGCGGGCGAGCAGACCGTATCTTCTTCATATCTTCCCCGAAGCTGTCCTCTTGTGCTTGTTTGATTAGTTCAGTCTCGGCGAG
Organism: Anorthoa munda; assembly: GCA_945859665.1. NCBI lineage: Eukaryota > Metazoa > Arthropoda > Insecta > Lepidoptera > Noctuidae > Anorthoa > Anorthoa munda. The sequence continues at coordinate 5,119,820 of OX243893.1, forward strand.
TCTCGCCCCGATCACTGCGGCTTGTAGCTCCAGGCGCGGTATAGTTTGCGCCCGACGAGGCGCCACCTTAGCTTTGGCGGCCACCAACACGACTTTCAGGCTCCCATCGACGTTTCTTATTCGCCAATAGGCCACGGCTGCGTAGGCTTGCTCGCTGGCGTCGCACAGTACGTGTAAGTCGACGCGTTCATACTTTTGCGTCACGTAACAGCGCGGTAGTCGCAGGTGAGCGAGTTCGGTCAGGCGAGCGAGCCAGGAGGAGAAGAGCTCGTTCTCTTCCTCGGGGATTTGTTCGTCCCACGTCGTCTGAAGGCGCCACAAGCTCTGCAGTATGATCTTCGATCGTATTGTGTAGTGGCTCAGCAACCCAAGCGGGTCGTATATGGACATCACGGCGCTGAGGGCTTCACGCTTAGTTGGGGCGCGCGTTCTCGATCGTACTTCAGCCGGGACTCGGTTCATAGATGTGTTGAACCCCAGCTCATCGCGCTCCGCGTCCCAATGCAGCCCCAGGATCTTGCTCTCAGGCTGCTCACCCCCTAATTGGGTAGGAGAGGTGGCGTGTAGCTCGGTGGGCACGTCACATAGCACCGTCTTGTCGCTGGAGCTCCAACCTCTCAGCGTGAACCCTGCGTGCGCGTGCACTGCCCTCATTTCCTCGACTGCCTTCCGTGCTTCTTCGGCGTCTTCATAGCTGGCCACCAAATCGTCCATGTAATGACTTCCTTTGATGGCCTCCAGCGCCCGCGGGTACTCCTGCCCATGTACATCTGCGTTGTAGTTGCGTACGTAATGGGCCATGTACGGGGAGCTCGCGGCGCCGAATATCATACTGGTCATCTTGTATTTCCTCGGAGGCTCTTGTCGGTCGTCACCTCTCCACAGGAACTGTTGCGCTGGTTGGTCCTCCGGCCTTATCCTGATCCTCAGGAACATCTCCTGCACGTCTGCTGTAATCGCTACCGCCTTCTCTCGGAACCTAAACAGGATTCCTGGTAGCGACAGCAGTAGGTCGGGTCCCTCCAACAGTTCGTTGTTTAGGCAGACGCCGTTGCTCTTCGCTGCTGCGTCGAACACTAGCCTATGTTTGCCCGGCTTGTTCGGGTTCTGCACGGCGAAATGTGGCAGATACCAACAGATGGCACTCGCTCGCTCCGACCCGTCGCATGGCGTCGCGTACCCCTTGTCCAATAGGTTGTTAACCTGCTTGGAGTACTCAGCCGCGAACTGTGGGTCGGCGTCCATCTTCTGCTCGATCTTCTTCAGCCGGCGGAACGCTTGATTGTAGCTGGGCGGCATAGTGACCTCGTCTCGCCGCCATGGCAGCCCAACCTCGTACCCGGTGTCAATCTTCCTGATTGTCCTCCCGACTATGTCGATGGCTCGTTGATCGCTCGCCTTGACTCTCGGCTTTCCTTGTATGCCGAGCGCGTCGATCCTGAAGTGGGCTTCGACTAAGTCGTGGAGATCCTGGCTGCATGCACCCGTGGTTCGGTCGGGTTCATACACATGCAACACGTTCCCTTCTTTTATGATGGTCCTGCGTGGTGCGGTTCCGTGCACCACCCATCCTAGTTGCGTTCTTGATGCGGCCGGTTGGTTAGGGCCGCCGATTCGGAGCTCGCGGGACACTATGCACTCCCAGTGGTCTGTACCCACTAGAAGCCCGGGGCGCGCCAGTTCGTAGCACACCTCTTCTGGTGTCAGGTCCCTCAGGTGCTCGTAGTCCAGCAGCGTGTCGGGAACAGACTGTTGGTGAAGCCGGAGATCCTTCATGGTCCTCGCTCGTACCTTGTAGCTCTCTTCACTCTTCAGTCCCTTCACGTCGATGTTCACTACTTGGCTGCCCATATCTCGCTGCGACATGTTAACCCCGCTCAGGTGGAGCGGCCGTGATGGCCCTTCTGCCCCGACGCTTGCCGCCAGTGCTTCGTCCACTAGGGTGATCGTGGCCCCTTCGTCTAGGAGCGCGTAGGTCTTGACCTCCCCCCGTGGTCCGGACACGATGACAGGGCACATCTTGAGCAAGACTGCTCGTGGCCCGGTAGCGGGTCGGGTAGCCACGGACAGGACCACTTCCTCCTTCGGTGGGTCAGCCTTCCCCGTGTCTTCAGTCTGCGCTTCGCGTACCGCTTGATGGAGCGTCGCATGATGCGGGCGGCGACATTGATCGACGCCGCACAGGTGCGCCTTGCAACTTATGCGCCTGTGTTGCTTCTGGGCGCATTTGAAGCAAATCTTATTAGATTTCAGGAAGCTCCATCGCTGCTCTACCGTGAGCGCCTTGTACTGCGGACACCGCGTCAACACGTGGGTTTGCTCGCACTTGGGGCACTTGTCCTTTTCTTCTTCCCTTTCCTCTGTCGTAGCGAACACGCTCGCCTTCTTCTTGAGTATCACGAGGGGCCTAGTTTCCTTTCTCGGTGCGGCGGCGCTTGTAGACGGAGCGTACGTATATCGTAACGCTCGGTCCGCCTCTCGCATTAGAAACCGTGACATCACGACGATTTCCGGATCCGCTGTCCCTTCTTGATCGTAGGCGTAGTCACACCAGCGGGATCGGAGATGCGGGCTGAGCTTGTCCAGTACTTCCCGGGTCATAAAAGGGTTGAACAAGTAACCTCTTCGATCGATTGTTTGCAGCACGCAAATGATGTTCTGTAGCTTGACAGCGAAACTGTTGAGTTCTATGGCCGATGTACCAGGTTTCGGAAGCTTTTTGAGGTCGTCCAGTGCCCGGTCGATGATGACTTCCGGTCGTCCGAAGCACTGCTCAAGGGTCTTCATAATGACGCCTGGATCAGTGGCCGTATGTAGAAGGGCGGCCACGGCGTCTCTTGCTTCTCCTTTGAGGCAGCTTCTTAGCCTTTGTACGTTCTCGGCTGCTGTAACCTGGTACATGTCTGTCGAATCTCGTACAGCCGCCTTGAATGGCAGCCACTCGTTGGTCACTCCGGAGAATGTAGGTAGCTCCGTGTGCCTAGGCCTAGGTCGGACCATCTTTTCTAGCGTTGCTGCCAAGTGCTCGATGCTATCCTTCGCTCTTGTGGGGGTCGGCGATCTCGTTCTAGATGTGAAGCGTAGCTGTTTGGATTCTCTTGGTCCCACCTCCCCCCGTGAGTTGAGGGGATTCGTCCTCAGCCATTCATCCACCATTCGATGAGGCTCTTCGCGAGGACGAGAGGGCTCTTGTTCCTCTTGTACGCTTTCTTCATCGTTGATCGCTGACACCTCCACTGCTAGTCTCTTCTTGACTAGCTCTTCTTCCAGTGCCAGTTGCTGGGTCCGGATGGCTGCTAGCTTCTCTGCAGCCTCCAGTTCCGCCATCCGTAGCCTTGTTGTGACGCTTGTCGTTGACCGTTGCGACCTCATTGTCCTGGTTGGTGACGTCATTCGCTGTCGGATCGCGGTGTTTGTCGTCTGAGCACTGGAAGGCCCCGCTGCGCTGTTGTGTGCTGTTCTCGAGAATAGTGATGCTGGTGGGTCAGGTGAGAGTCTTCTTCTTCGCTCCCGTTCGATCAGCTCCGCTTCCTGGCGGCGCGCCTCCTGTTCTTGGACGCGTCGCGCTTCCTGTTCTTGGATGCGTAGCTGTTCTTCCATCTCGGTTGCGTCTCCCTGGCTCCTTGTGAACACCATCTCGAGTATAGCCGCACGTTCGGTTTGGCACGGCGGGTTAGTACCTCTTTGGTTTGGTACTTCGGGTGAAACCGGTCGGCTCGGTTCGGTGAGCCGGTCGGGTTCGATTGGGTTTAAGCCGGTCAGGTTTAAGACCAGTTAGGTTCGAAACCGGTCCTGTTCCGTACAGCTTTGTTCTTGCCGCAGATCTTCCTACTTCGTCTGCAGCTCGTTGACAGCCGGGTACCTTTCTTCGCTCTTGCTGCAGGTCTTCGTACTTCGTCTGCAGCGCGGAGGTTCTGGTTGCAGCAGATCTGATGGACCAGACTGTGTTGGGCCTGGTTGCCGCAGGTTCTTCTTTCTTGTATCCGTTGCTCGTAGAACCAGACTGTAGTGGACTGGTTGCCGCGGGTTCTCGTTCTTTATCCGGCTCGAAGGACCAGACTGTATTGGACTGGTTGCCGCGAGTTCTCGTTCTTTTATCCGGCTCGAATAGGACCAGACTGTAGTGGACTGTATATTGGTGTTGTTTTGTTGGGGTCTTGTTGGAGGAATGAAAATACTGTCTTGATTCGTATCTTCAATTTATTCCTTACTTGTTACCCCTTGTAGAGCAGGAGACCGACTGTGTCTCAACTCCCAAGCGGTCCGGCTTTTATACAAAAAAACCGTTAGCCGCAAACAATAGCGCCCTTCTCCCTCAACGGTATTCGGGCCCGGCATCGCAGAAATGCCGATTTTATTAAACTTATCTTACTTAAATCTACACAAATTATACATTTCCTTAATCTACATACTTAATTCTACCTAGGAAAAAATATAAAACGTGTAAAAGGTCAATACAAGAGTCTTAAACCTAACCTACTCTAAGTACTCTACTTATGAGCTATGAAAACATCAGCTACCTTTTCTCTAGTTCTTATATATATTACAAGTGTAGTCTTAATCTAAAACTCACATGGAACCTATGTCAATTCTATTTTAAATATCCACGTGGTATTTTTAGAAGAGAAATCTACGAGACAATGCAACGGGATTTAACCTTTTTCTCACGCCACGTTAATTAAATAACTGTTTACAGAATTACCGTGAGAAATGTCCCTAGGCTAAAATAATATGCGAGACGTTCTGTCGTTTATAGCAACATGTCAAATCAATGTGCCTTCATATAATTTTACAAAGAGAACGCACTCCTAAAGGAAACAATGCAAACGTTATGATTGGCTCCACGGAATAGTATATAGGTATTTTGTGATTGGGTCTGACAGCTGGCGATATCGAGTTGTGAGGAACTGCATTGTGTTTATTTGAATTTAGAAAATACGGAGATGTTTGTCGATGGTGCAATATTATGAAGCGTCAGGTAGTCTTTTGTCTCGATGAATTATTGAAATGTTTTGAAATTGGAATCGTATGACACACAAATGGTTTTGGCATAACGTCAGTAAAGTTCTCGTTGGTACGTTTTGACGTCATTCAATGAAGAAAGACTCGTTTTCTTTTGGCCAATAAGAATGGGGATAGCTCAATGAGTTAATTTTAAATACTTTTCTCAAATATTTTATGTACGGTAAAACAGGGTGAACGGGAACAAAACTTTGATTAGGATTTTAACTTTGATACCACTTTGTGGTTTCAAACAAAACATCGTGTTTTTTAATTAATTATTTAATATATTGGAGTACCTACTAAAATGCTGCAAATAATTTTTAAATAACGTGAAAATTCTCTTTAAAGTTTTGTTCCCATTCACCCCTGCAGTTCTATTCACCCCATTTTACGGTACATACTTCAATGTACCTGCCTGAATAAGTTATTTTGCTCTACTGTAAAGTAGACTAGACTTAACCTTAAGTATTTTTTTGGATTTTTATTTACTATTCTTCTCTTATAACACTTGTACCACCTAGCTCAGAACTGCTCAAAAGTCGTCTAAAAATATAAAGCCGTATGAAACGTATATAAAATCGTTGATTGAGTCAACAAGGGACAATGTTTACAACGCAATCATGTGGAAGGCAATAGCCGCTTTAGGATTGCTCATCAAACGGCAACGACTCGGGAACACTGACCACGCTCTTTTCAGCTTTTAATTGAATTTTTAACATCGGCTTTTTATCTTATTTTATGATTGGTACCTAAAAATAAAAAATAAAAAAAACTTTTGGTGCAAAAAAGTTTACATAAGCTATATTGTAAGAATTCCATTGTAATCATTGAGTAATGAACCCTGCCTCTCAAAGGCTACCTGTGAAGCAGACAGAAATGCTGTTGATGAATTTTTTTCACCCAAAGATAAGATTGTTGACAATTATTAGAGACTAGCTTTTGGAGCGAGTTGACATTTTGCTCATGGGTACGTACCCGTGAGCAAAATTTCAACTCGATGCCAAAAGCTAGTCTCTAATAATTGTCAACAATCTACATGGCGTATTTTTATCCGGGTAGTACGTACTACCCGGATAAAAATACGCCATGTTTTAGTCCAGGCCATGGTCCACCTGTGTTCCAAATTTTATCCAAATCCGTTCAAAGTGTGATTAATTAATAAACATCTAAACTTACAGACTCCCATTTATAATATTGGTAACAGTAGGATGAAAACACCCGAAGCATGTTATAATTCCACGTGAAAGTTTTGGTGGACAGTACAGTAGAAATTTTCTGCGGAAATGGATAAGAAGACTTACCCGGAAATCTTCGAAGGGAACCCCTACTAACGATCAAGGATAAGCGTAAAGTATCAATATCAACCCCAACTATTTCGTAACAGAGAACCTCTGAAACTCGAAACTATATTATCTCCGAATTCGATATATTTCACGAAACATCTCTTCCTTTCAACAGTGAGGTGGAACTGTCGAAGTTCCAACTTCGACTTCGGATTCGATTTACAGACGGCACAAAGTCTGTGAAGATTCAGCGCTGTGGAATCGGCTACTTGTGTATCACACGATTTGTAATAGCTTTTGAAAGGCAGTGTTGGTTTACACAGGTTGTGAATGCGAGCGTTCAGGGTATAAGAGGCTGAGTATGACCGGAATTTTATATTATCTTTAATTGGAGCAGTGTATCAACAATTTGTAAGCCATAAATATACCTGTTAAACCATCATTGCAGGCGAAAGATATCAACTGCCGGATATACGCCTCCCTCCTCCTCTCCTTGTTAAATCATGGTTAGTAGTTACCTGCCTGCATAATTCCACTGCTGGGCAAAGGACTGTCTTTTCCCCTGATGACATCCAGATTTATCCATGCAGGTCTAGTGTGGACTACAGGTTGTTTGCATTATCCAGTTCACCTCGCTCTACGTTTAACCATGATTCACTAAAATAGTAGTTTATGCAACGGTCATATAATAGGAGTTATTAAATCACGAGTGTGGGTTTATTGATAATAGTTTCACACGAGTGTTTTAATAACTACGTAGATGCCGTTGCATACACTATTTTATCTTCATTCATACAGTTGAAATAAAACAAAAGTGGAAACGGAGAAAACATGTGGTATGGCGGCAAATTTAGAAAGAAAGAAAAAGTGTTTATTCGACACAAAAACGACATACCAAATTTTTTATTTTTCCTCAAATTAAACTATTAACGCCCCCTAATTTAACCCTTTAGATTCCCATTGCGCATGAATGCGCAGTGCGCCCATCCATAGGCAATGATACTATTTTTCTACATTAAGTTAATGTAGAAAAATAGTACCATCCGCGCCAATAAATAAAAAAAACCGGCCAAGTGCGAGTCGGACTCGCGCACGAAGGGTTCCGTACCATTATAGCAAAAAAACGGCAAAAAAACACGTTTGTTGTATGGGATTCCCCACTTAAATATTTATTTTATTCTGTTTTTAGTATTTGTTGTTATAGCGGCAACAGAAATACATCATCTGTGAAAATTTCAACTGTCTAGCTATCACGGTTCATGAGATACAGCCTGGTGACAGACAGACAGACAGAAAGACGGACAGCGGAGTCTCAGTAATAGGGTCCCGTTTTTACCCTTTGGGTACGGAACTCTAAAAAGTAAAAGCATGCCATAAAAAATGATGCACTGTATTATACCTATCCACGAAAAAAAAGTACGTGTTAATACAATATTTTTGGAATACATATTTGGAACTGTACGTTTTGAGTGTAGATACACTACATTTACCGGCCCTCCTCAATGGTTTTTAAACGAGCTTGTGTACCTTTCTTCTTTGAAGAGAATCCTTTGAAGGACTCTCAACAAATTAGCTAGCCAGACAAAGCTTGTACATACTTAACTATTGAACAGTAAATTTATGGTTTCGCGTTGAGAAAGCATTCTGCTCGATGAAAGATGCACAAGTTCACAGTTTAAGTTTTATCATTATTTTATCCTACTTATAAATAATTAATGAAAGAAGAATTGCCAAACTTAATTGGCAGTGGAGTGGGCAGGGCACATTGCTCGCAGGACGGATGGCCGATGGGGCTGAAAAATTCTGGAGTGGCGACCGTGAACCGGAATACATTGCTTTGCAAGGCCTCCCACTAGCTGCACCGAGGATCTGGTGAAGTTTGCGGGGATCCGCTGGATGCGAGACGCTTGGGACCGATCAATGTGGCGACGCTTGGGGAGGCATATGTCCAGCAGTGGACGTCTTTCGGCTAAAATAATGATGATGATGATGAATATAATAAATGCGAAAGTTTTTGAATGACATTTGGCACAGAGATAGATTATAATCTGGTATAGCATATCGGTTACTTTTCATCCCGGTACAATGTTCCCTTGGGATAAAAAAAATTACTTTTCATTCGGGCGAAGCCGCTGGCAGAATCTAATAATAAAATACACAGTTTGGTAACAGCGATCAATGGAACTAAAGAACAAAAGATACCTTTGAAATCGATATTTATGTTGGCTTACCCGAAATGAAGCCACAAGAAGCCTCAAAAGCGTAAACAAGATATAATGAATGCCGAAGTCGACTTCAAAGACAAACGACAAAAGTTTGAACATTTAGTCAAAAACAGGAGGACATTCAAGAGGACATCAAAGACAAAAAGAGTGACTATAAAATACTTGAAACGATGACAGTTCATTTAAACCAATATAACTACTTCTTGCATATCTAAGAGTACAACACTACGAATACAAATTAGTTTATTAAGTTTTCAAAAGGTAGACATACCCTAAAAGTAAATGTTTGATTACGAAAATTCTTTCAATCTCAAAAAGTTACAGTATCGTTTAATATTAAAGATTTTTTACTCCGGCAACATTCAAATCAAATCCTATGTTGCTTATAGGCAGTAACAGGAATGGTCTAAAATCTACGCTATTGTACATTTTAGTAAAGATAATAACAGTACGTGTGTGAGTACTCTGTACCCAACTGTAAATCTACCATTTACTGTACCTATGCGTCGTTCGTTGACTTGTGTGCCCTGGCCGTTGAGTGTCATGCTCTCTCAAATGTCTCTCTGATGGTGGCGCGTGTGTTGGATCATCCGGTTCCCTTCATGATGGTTGAGCTGGGTGGTGCCAATTCATGCGTCATGTTCGTGGACGGACGCCGTCAGTTGGGATTGGTCATAACTTGACTGCTTCGGATGTTAATGTTTTTCTAGTAGCTATTATATGACTGCACAGTACATGTGTGAGTACTTCTAATACTTTATGTCTGTAGGTGGTATAGTGGGTAGTGCTATTCTGGGTGCATTGTCCTCACATGTATGAATTTAATAATGTATATACCTATGTTCATAAATATTGTAAAAAACTTTTTTTTTTTTAAAGAGTAAGTATGGAGTTTCTTGTGCATTCTCCTCCATAACAAGCTACTTTCCGAATGCACGGTAGAATCATTTTAAGGTAACGTTCAAAAGTGCCGCTTGGTGGCCTAGTTGAAATAAAATATCTTTGTCTTTGTCTTAGTAGTCAAGTCTTCAACACCGACCACGTTTATTTTATGTCAAACCAATTGTCGAAAGAAACGAAACCCGTCATCAGAACCATAAACAATGAATATCTTTTCCATGACGTGCACCAACGCCCTCATTTTCCCCATCACGCTTCATCCCTATCTCATTCATTGTGATCGCGATCTCCCTTGACTTACGCCTCGACATTGAAACGTCGATATAATCTGTGCTGCCCATGACAAGAGCTCGATAGAACTCCTCACTATTGTTTGTGCAGATTTAGCAGCATTGTGGTGTTAACTGGCTGGTTATGCCAGACGTAATAGATTGAATGCTGATTAAGCTCATTTGACCGGGTAATTAGACTCATTTCTGTTAGAAAGACCTGAAGAATGGACTTGGGTTGACGTGTTTGAACCACAGGTTTGTTTGCTCTTTTAATGCGACTACGAGGGTTGAACTTATGTTACATGACCCGTGGCCCACCCCACAGAACTCGTTAAAATTTTCGAGGTATAAAAAGGAGTCTGTGGAGGCACTCTCGGTGAAAATTATCCATTACAAAACAAACGTAGAATTATACCTATTTATATTATTAGTTAAAATTGCATCATACAAAAATTGTTGTTTAAAAATGTGCCCTACATACTTATACGGATAGATTGCTTCTTGAATAAGGATACGTAGTTGCTAACTACACTGAAGACCCGACAATAAAGTACTTATATTATTATTATTATATCTATCCAACGCGACGACAATAAGGACATCGGTAACAACTTAACAAGTCTTGTAGTTTAAACTTGAAACGATGCGGCTAAACTTTGGACACGCTGTCTTATGTATTTAGACCGCGACGATCTTGAACCAACGTTTTAGGTTTTAGCGAAAAGTTCTTTAAATTTCAGACCACTATTGCAAAGCGTGTAAAACTCATTTAAGGGAAAGAGCCAAACGAACGTAATTTTATGAGTTTTAAGAGTCACGTAATTTACGTCCTACTGGAATATGTCACTCATTTTACGTCGCCGTGTGGTACAACCGAATGCAGCGTAAATACCGCGACTCATTTTACGTCGCCGTGTGGTACAACCGAATGCAGCGTAAATACCGCGACTCATTTAACGTCGCCGTGCGGTACAACCGAATGCAGCGTAAATACTGCGTCTCATTTAACGTCGCCGTGTTGTACAACCGAATGCAGCGTAAATACCGCGACTCATTTTACGCAGCTCATGGTTCAAAAATTTACGCTCGTTGGGCCTTACTCTTTATTAAGGACAGGCAACAACGATGCGACTACAATTATTGTTCAAAGAATTGATTCCATCGCGGTCGTAATTCACCAAAAAGTAAAAGAAATATAGTCTATAAAAAAAATCCAAAAAAATTCTTTTTTCCTTTACCTAGTTATTATTTATTAAATTTCCCCTCGCCGCCAACTATAACTTGGGTCTGCCTGTCGGAAATATCGATACCTGTCAATGACAGCGCGGTCGAGGTTCGATGCTCGTTCTGTGAACTTAATGAAAGCTGCGGAAATTGTTCTAGAACCACTAAATGGTCTATCGGTTTTGCCTTGGGCATGTTTAGTGGTTAGAATTTATCTTTTAATGGCCGGGAGAACAGGGGTGAAACTTTATAGTGAGAACGTGTGTGGTGTAAAAGTTGTAGTATTAAATTGCCATTTATTTGTAAAACTATACAATCTATCTATATATATAAAAATGAATCCCTATTTCCCTTGGTCACGGCATCACGCGTGAACGGCTGGACCGATTTGGCTAATTCTTTTTTTGTTGTGTTTGTTATTGTTAGGAGAAGGTTCTTATGAAAAAAAAATAAGAAAAAAAATTGGTACTTAGGTAGGGTAGGTATGTAGGTAGGTTAGGGTAGGTAAGGTAGGTTTTGGAGGCATGGGTGCTCGCCAGAGTGTACGAGTGGACGGCGCGGCGGAAGGCGCTGGGTGAGCGCCCCGCCGCGGAAGAGCGGGAGGCCGTGCGGCGGGAGGCGAGGGACGCCATCGTCCTTCATTGGACGGAGGACCTCGCCACCGCCGCCTTTGGGCGCCGGACGCTGGACGCGCTCGGTCCAGTCCTGCAAGGCTGGCTCGAGCGGCCACACGGTTTCCTCTCGTTCCGTCTGGTGCAGGTGTTGTCCGGACATGGTTGTTTCGGAACGCACCTGCACCGGATCCGGAGGGAGGAAACCCCGGCGTGCCACGACTGCGGCGCGGAAGAGGACACGGCTCAGCACACCCTAGAGGTGTGCCCAGCCTGGGCTGAGCTGCGCCGTGCCCTAACAAGTATGATCGGGCAGGACCTCTCGCTCCCCGGCGTGGTCAACTCCATGCTGGGGAGTGAGGAGGCCTGGGCGGCGGTTGCCTCCTTTTGCGAGGTCGTGATGTCGCAAAAGGAGGCGGCGGAGCTTGCGCGGGAGGACGATCCTCTCGCGCCGCCGCTCCGCAGGCGGAGAAGGGGAGGGAGAAGGCGGTTGTATAATCGTCTCCTCCCCCCTCCTGGTGGTGATTAGCGGACGAATGGTGCGGGGGCGCCTTCGTCCGCATTGCACCAATCACCACCCTCGTCGGGCGGGAACGGCCGGGCACTCGCGGTCGTTCCCGGGCCCCTCCACTAAGGGAGGGGCGTGAAGGGCCTGCGGTAAAGGCGGGCGGTCGTCGGCGGGGGACTGGAAGTAAAGGCTGTGCCGGTTTCCCAGTCCTCCTCCACTCAGACGATGCGGGAGTGCCGCTGGGTTATTTTAGTGGGTATACCGGGTCAGTAAGCCCGGGGAGTCCCACATAGCCCCCCATCCCCCGATGGGCGGGTATGCGTAATGCATTTTATCCCAGCGAAACAAAAAAAAAAAAAAAAATGTAAGGTAGGTTAGGGTAGGTAGGGTAGGGTAGGTAGGGTAGGGTAGGTTAGGTAGGGTAGGGTAGGTAGGGTAGGGTAGATAGGGTAGGGTAGATGAATATTTGGTGTTTTTATGGCAAAACTAAGTTTGCCGGGTTAGCTAGTACTTTATAAGAATAAGTACAATCTGCTTACTATATCTTATGGGAGTGTATTCTTTGGCAGAATGAAAGCAATATTATGTTGGATAATGTACAGGCTGTATCAGGAGTTTTTTTCTATACGGACCTTGTAGAAACTAGAACAAATTTCCGTGCGTTCAAGCATTTTTCCATACCTATTATTGGAATCAAATATAAAAGCTCACAACTTTAGGAATTTTTATCCGTGGTGCTAGGCAACTGGGCTTATCCCAGTTGTAAACGACCCTTTGTGCCTATTGGCCTTGTTTGTTCTGTCTCTTGCTTGGTATGGAGGGCAGTGGAAATTTGGATTTTTCCTTCTCCGTTATTCTTTTCTGATTAATTTCGTTGCGTCATCCATGACAGTTGAATTCATTCTTCGGGACTTCGTCGAGCTTCATTGCCTCGGCGCTTTTCTGGCGGTCGCCACTGTTGATTCTGGCTTTTAGGAGTTGCAGTGGTTTGGAAATAATGCGGTGGGATTGTATATAATAATTGCCGATCTTCTACTTTTCGGGTCGTTGGATAACTCTTCAAATAGTTTGGGACCAGAAGGCGGTCACTCCAATCGCAGCATGAGGTATGCTGCTGGAAACAGAATTTTGTAAAATGGGGTTTTATCGACCCCTTCGATATACAATGCGAGTGCGGTATCCCTATGCAAAATATGACACATGCCGTAGTGTCCCAAGTACCCATACACCTCGACTTTAGAGGAACTAATGAACACACTGAAGCATTTTGCCGATGAAGAAGACGTAACGTTATATACATTTTACCGATGTTATCAATTCGACACGTATGTATGTAATATTGTTGGTATTGCACAATATTCACTTATGTTACTCATATGTAAGCTTCTAAACACGTGTGCCAAATGTCATAAGTGTATGTAGGTATGTATGTTTGTCTGTATGTTTGTCCACGCATATCTCCGATACTAGTAATCTGATCGTGATCATACTTATTGTATTGGATTAGGTATGTCTCAACTTAGGCAACAGTACAAGTTTTATCAAAATCGGTTCAGCAGTTTTCAAGATATTATGGAGCATATCAACCAAACTCCTTAGCGACAAACAGCACGAATGTATGAATTGGGTTATTATGGGTATTTTGTCAATCCTTTAGGTACCTTACTATAGAACTTACTCACTTTTTATTGCTGGAGTACATGTGGAGAACCAAAACTATTTTTGGAAGTCGGTAATTTTTTTGTGAAATAGTTTCTTAAATACTATAAAATCACTTGAAATCAATGCTTTGTTTAAAGTTTAAGCTGAAAGTTCTTCTACGCCATGTCATGATAGAGATCTGAAGCGCCATTGTCTGCTAATTTGATTTTCGTCATCGAGAGTCGAATGAAGTGGACCTGAAGTGCCCAGGATAGGCACTTCAACAGCTTGAATCAATGGCCATTGAGGAGGCCACAGGTGACACTGACATGCCTATCTATATTGATGACATCTGGTCCTTGAAATAGTAGACTGCAAAAACGTATGTATACGTTGCAGGGAAATAATGAAAACGGACATTTGTTCAAATACCTAAGGATCAATTTACGGCAGATGATAAAAAAAGTTAATTCAAAAAAACAATTTGATTTCGATTTTTTATATTTATTTTTCGATTTTGATTTTTTGAATTAACTTTTTTTAATTTATAACTTTTTAGTTATTTTTTAAGATTCAGGTGCATTTAAACATGTAAGTGTTATATATTTTTGAAATCACCTCTTAAAACCCTTTGTTTTGATACCCCACACGATAGGATAGGAACAAAAAAGAATTTTTGTCCCCCACAATATGGCGCCCAAAAGCCGCCATTTTTGTATTTTCCAATTTTAATTCAGCCAGTGACACTCGCAGGGTTAAGACGAATCGATTGACTTATGAATCATCAAAATCGGCCGACGCGTTTGGTATCTAGAATGCCACATAGGAACAAACATACATACATACATAGACTGATAAACACATTACACTCCTTCGGCAGTCGGGTAAATAGAAACTGACGGGATGATTTCTCTGAAGAAAGTAAGTGATTTGATGAAATACATTAATTGTTTTAGTGTAAAGGCGCATTAAATAAGTCGGGACTCGCACATATAACATATTTACAGCTCGGATTTGTAAATAATACTCTACAGACTAAAATACACTCCTGTCTTATTTACTGTTCTTCTTTGTATCATATTTTTAGGATTCCGTAGCCAAATGGCAAAAAAGTGGAACCCTTATGGATTCGTCATGTCTGTCTGTCTGCCCGTCCGTATGTCACAGCCACTTTTTTTCCGAAACTATAAGAAATATGCTGTTGAAACTTGGTAAGTAGATGTATTCTGTGAACCGCATTAAGATTTTCACACAAAAAAAAGATAAATATAAATTTGGGGTTTCCCCATACTTAGAACTGACACGTTATAACTCTTGTCTTTGATTTTGCCTTGGCTTTTCATCACACGTAGTTGGGACACTTTTCAAAGGGCCACCTAACCTAATGTAATTTAAATCCATGTAAAATTTCCCAGCTAACACTAATCTAAACGGGATGCGCTGCGCGTAGGAAATTGAACTGAAATTGCTTGGAAAAAATGCACACGGCATTACCTCGAGTAGAGATGGAAAATGCTCGGTACGTGCTTCGCATAAGGGAACGTTGGAGGACGGTCTTGTTAGGTGAGAAATGAATAGGGGCTTATGAGTTTTGTACGTATTTGCAGAGCTAACAGAGTTTCAGAAGGAGTGAGAGTAACTACAGGCAAATACTGAAAAACGTAAGTAGGAAAATTGGTTTCATTCACTAGTTTAAGCTTTAAATCCCGGGTGAAGGCGCGGCTCCTGCGGGGTCATGGAAGTGAAGTCCTGCTAAAAGGCTAGTAAGTAGTGCTTCATCATCATAACAGCCGATAGACGTCCACTGCTGGACATAGGCTTCCCCCAGCGTCGCCACATTGACCGGTCCCGTGCGTCTCGTATCCAGCGGATCCCCGAAACCTAATAGTCCTTATATTTATTGTATTACTAGTGACCCGCCCCGACTTCGCACGAGTAGTAGGTCATTTATTAAGCGTACATGTTTTTGCATGTGCGGGTGTGTGAGACCCGCGCTTGACTTTATTTTCGCATGCTTTAGTTTTTATTTTGCGATAACTCCTAAAATATTCGTTTAAATTATATGGTGTAAAGGATTATCATAATGTGCATGAAATGCTTAAGGCAACTAACGTATTTAAGTTGATAAGGATTAATACTGTATCCGTCTAAATAGTTTACCAATTACCGCATTGTACGTGCACATTTTTTTAAAAGTTGGAATGGGCTATAATTATAAAAAATCTTTTTTGCAAAAAAATACTACCGACTTCCAAATAAGAAAACTATAAAGTGAAAAATAACTTTACTTTTGGAAGTTGGTGTCTTTGGTAAGTACCATTTTTTGCGTTATGGAGTATATTTTTGCAAAAAAGATTTTTTTATTTTTCACTTTTTAGTTGTACCTACCCAGGTACCTATAATGCCAGAATAGATAACCCGAATATCATTAAACTGAACATAACCGGTGAAATGAGAGTGTACCAAGGTGAACTGTACACATCTGCGTACCCCTTTAGAGCGTACTGGCGTGATGATATGTTATGAAATGGTATAAACAATAAACAGACATGCGATTGCAGCAATCCCGAGAGATTTGCCGTTATTTATTGAAGAGTTCTGTTGTATATCTCCGAAATCCTTCATCAGATCTTCACAAAATTCAAATGGGACCAATTTCGGAACATACTCTTTCAAACAAAAAAAATCAAATAATTTTCAAAATCGGTCCACAATTGATCGAGATATCGGAGAATAAAAAAAAAAAAAAAACATTCATAATGTCGAACATAGAACCTCCTCCTTTCTGGTAATTCAGTTAAAAAGATAGACATATGCCATTGCGAACTTTTCTGTAGACCTATAAAATAGGAACAATTCCACCATACATTGTTTTGTTGTATCTCAAAGGGATTAGCAACATTTTCGACGAATCTCCCAGGCGGCTTGAACGTTTCCGACATTTTCAACAATTATCGTCATATTTCAACCAATTTACACAAAACCTTAACAAATTATACACCTGCCTCATAAAACACTTGTTGAGAACCGCATAAAAATCCGTTTAGCCGTTTTAGAGTTTATCGCGAACAAGCAGACAGATAGACGGACGTGGCGGAGGACTTTGTTTTTAGGGTTCCGTACCCAAAGGGTAAAAACGGGACCCTATTACTAAGACTTCGCGATCCGTCTGTCTGTCTGTCTGTCTGTCTGTCTGTCTGTCTGTCTGTCTGTCTGTCTGTCTGTCCGTCTGTCTCCAAGCTGTATCTCATGAACCGTGATAGCTAGACAGTTGAAATTTTCACAGATGATGTATTTCTGTTGCCGCTATAACAACAAATACTAAAAACAGTATAAAGTAAATATTAAAGGGGGGCTCCCATACAACAAACGTGATATTTTTGCCGTTTTTTGCTCGGTATTAATAACGGCAACAGGTAGACGCTTGAAATATTCACAGAATGTTAAGTTGTATATTTACTTCAAAAAATAATAATTAATAAATTAAAATAAAATAAATTAAGGGGGGCTCCCATACAACAAACGTGATTTTTTGCAGTGTTTTGCGATAATGGTACGGAACCCTTCGTGTGCGAGTCCGACTCGCACTTGGCCGGTTTTTTATTATAATATTTCTAGTGATATAAAGTAAAAACTGGTATGGCGCAGTTAGTACCGACGCAGTGACACATACCGAAGATGAATAAGATTTACGAAGTATTACAGTTGTAAAAAGATGTTAAAGCTATATTTATGTGGAGAACGTTAGATGGGTAGTAAAATTTAAAATACTGAAAGTATTTCTACTCCAATACCTCAGGGTCCCAGTATTTCCATTTTACGAGCCTCGAAGGTAAACTAAGGAGATCCACAACCTTCGTAAACTTACTAAGATGTGTCAGCTCCATCATTTATTTAATTTAGAGGAAATACGGTCGCAGACATCTGAATGAATTTCCTAAGAAAAAGTCCTAATTCGAGGTTTGGCTCTCGCCTATTTCCTCATCCAATATTGGGCCAATTTAAAAGATATTCCTTAAACTGAAAATTAAAGATACATACTGTGTCCCTATGTTTTCCTTTTTTCATTTATAGTTGTCAAATTTGTACACTAGGCCTCTGTTGACAGCGCAATTTTGGTGCATCTTTTTTAGGGTTCTAGTGCTTCTAAAGATAATGTATCATCAAAAATACGAACAACAGATTCACAGTTTATATCTTTCTTTTCCAATTTATGGAATATTCCATTCCATAAAAAAAAAAAAAAGAAAAAAATAAAAAGAAAAAAAAAAAAATTTTGTGCATTTCTCCTCGATACGGCTCGCATTGTGAGGAGGTTCCTGTCTCTGGAACCCTAACCACCGGTAGCTTGGACTCTGCTCCCGATACCGGTTGGCCTCTATTTTTAATATTTTTAAATGTTTTTTTTGTAATTTATTTTATAAAAATATTTAAAAATGTAGTAAATAAGAAAAAAAAGCAATAAAGGGCATAATAATTTTCAAATTATATAATTTAAATTGGTCCAATAATGGATGAGGAAATAGGCGAGAGCCAAACCTCGAATTATGACTTTTTACTTTTCTGATATCTGCGACCGGAATTCCCCTTAAACACCTCACTAAGTAACCACTATTCTCAAGATAAGTAGATCATCTGGTAGCAGCTGTTCCTTCACAGATTAAGAGAAACGATGTAGTGCCTTAACGACCCTCTTACCTCTTAAGTGAAGGATCAACTGTTGCAGTTTTATTGTAGGTAAGTAAGTACTTAAGTACCTATTTCGCAGGCCGTAATGCGAATTAACGCGGCCTCGACCATCTGGCGAGGATGTGTGTTTTTTTAAGCAATTTGGATATAAAGGACGTAAGATATTGAGAATATTTTTTTTGTTTTGGTACCGATATTTACCAGGTGAGCCGGTTAATTCTATTTCCCCCGATTGTAATATTAATAACGTAACTACTTACTACTAAAATGTAGAAACTTGCATAAACATTTTTTTCATAAGAAACAAAAAACTGCAAAATAATTTTCATTTCGGAAGTCTGTGTCTTTTGTAAATCTTGATTTTAATATTTTTCGACACCGACTTCCGAAACGAAAGTTATTTTGCACTTTTGTAGTCGGTTTATTATTTTGTGAAATCATTTTTATATCTCATTTTTTAGTTTTACTACTCCAGCACTAAAAATGAGCAAGTTCTATAGTAAGGTACCTAAAGGATTGACAAAATACTCATAATAACCCAATTCATACAATCGTGCTGTTTGTCGCTAAGGAGTTTGGTTATATGCTCCATATCTTGAAAATTTCTGGATCGATTTTGATGAAACTTGTACTGTCCGCTAAGTAGAGATACTCAATCAAACACAAAAAGTATGATTACGATCCGAAGAGATGTATTACCGTCATGGCAAAACCGTATTATGATAAAACCGTCATGGTAAAACTGTATTATGGTAAAACCGTATTATGGTAAAATCGTCATGGTAAAACCGTATTATGGTAAAACCGTCATGGTAAAAACGTATTATGGTAAAATCGTCATCAAACCTGGTTTAGGTAGGTATGACTGACTGCGCCCAAAAGCACCTACCGAAAAATACGACACATTATATTTTCACCTAAGTACTCACATAAAACCGGTGTGGTGATAAAAAAGCCGAATTTTACAAAATGTAAATTGGAAACGTGTGTCGGAATAGGGAGGAGACATAAATCGTCTGGCTGTCTACATAATATGACTTGTGAATGTATACTTTTTGTATCACTATGTCTCCAAGGTTTTAAATATAAAGCTGTTTATTAGGGTTCCGTACCCAAAGGGTAAAAACGGGACCCTATTACTGAGAATTCTCGCGGTCCGTCTGTGTCTGTCTGTTTGTCCGTCTGTCACCAGGCTGTATCTCATGAACCGTGACAGCTAGACAGTTGAAATTTTCACAGATGATGTATTTCTGTTGCCGCTATAACAACAAATACAATAAATAAAAAAAACAGAATAAAATAAATATTTAAGTGGGGCTCCCATACACCAACGTGATTTTTGTGCCGTTTTTTGCGATAATGGTACAGAACCCTTCTTGCGCGAGTCCGCCTCGACTTAACCGTTTTTTTTTGCTTATTTTACTTGTGTATAATACGGAAAGTCGGCATCTTTGGTGGTATCTAGAATATGCTGAGCACTTGGGTCGCGACAATGCGACGACGTATTTTCATATGATATGTTGTGGGAATATTTTGACTGTGGAGCGATTTTCATCCAGCGACGGTGTATCTGACCTCCACAACCCAGTAACTGGGAAACATGATACTCTATGGCAAGACTGGTGTCAGATTATCTAGCTGTAAACTACTTGTTGCGCAGACGCAACGGGTAGGAAAGATTATTTTAGAAATGACAGCCGGGACTGAAAACTTAACAACGTCTTTGTCGAGGTATTTTTTTTGTTTGAGATACACACTGTTCCGTTGTTGTTGAATTAGGTATTTTACCCATGTTTGCAATATTTGTAAGTATGTGAGTACCATGTTCCTATTTTTCAAAAGAATTAATTTACTTGTTAATGCTTTTAATACTTTATACCTATACGTAGTAGTGCTATTCTGGGTGCATCGACCTCACATATTATTATATGAATATATTAGTGTATGTACTTATGTACAAATTTCGTAGTGCAATTTTTTTTTAAGTGTAAGTATGGAGTATCTTGTCCGTTCCTCTCCATAACAAGCTATTTTTCCGAATGGACGGTAGAATCATTTATTTATAATTTGTAAATTTTAATTGTTGACGTTCAAAAGTGCCGCTTAATGGCCTAGTTGAAATAATATTTTTGACTTTTGACTCCTTGATCTGTGGATCGGCAATGGACGTTCACCCATCCACAACCCGACTTCAGCAAGTAATACTTAACCTTGAAGATCGACCCGATGTTATTATTTATTCAGGAGATTCTAAATAGTAATGAATGAATCATTAAAAATAGATAGCAAGCGCTCTCGACCGGGTTTTCAGCTTCACGCCGGCCCTCATTCAGTAAATAAACTGGGCTACATTTTCAACAAAAACTTTGTTAATTTTTATTAATCCACTTCGTGAGCAATTACGAGAGTTGTACTTCCTTAGAACATCGGTTCTATTAGTTATACAAATTACACTTAATGTTTAGTACAGATACTTGGAAGAATTGGCTTGGAGCTTGCGTTTTAACTGGAGTACCGGTGTCCGGTGAATTCTAGACTATTCCGGTGATTTTATTTCTCCTGCTTAAGTTATTCAGATGAAGGGTTTACCACGAAATCTTTTGGGTTAGTCAAAATGAATTTATACATGACAGAACTAAACGGTATACGTTCATGTTTTTAATAAGTCAACTTAGTCTATTACTGTCCGCGTCTTATGTTGGACTTTGACATTGGTTCTCCCAAACTGCGCCACAACATCCGCAGCCTTATTGCGTAATGACTTCGGCAAGGCATTGGTATAGAGCATAAAAAATCGACCAATCACATAGACGGAAATCCACATCGCGTCTTTCATCTCGCATGTGATTGGTCGATGTTTCATACTCTATGCCAATGCCTTGCCGAAGTCATTACGCAATAAGGCTGCCGGTCCTCCACCTTCCGCATCCAGACCGCCCCAGTTACATTTCTAAGGTCCGTCATGGTACATCAGCATCTTTCATCATTCTGCGATCTCCTATCCAGCAGCCTAATGGCGTAAGTGAGTTTGGCACGGTACAGGGTACGACTCGATGAAATAATATGACAAATTCCCTTTAAATTGGTTCGGTATCGCCAAAAATTATTGGCCGCTTTCATTGGTGAAGATACGATAGTATACAAAGATACTTTTTGAAAGAGTTCAATAATTTTTAGCATTACCCAAAAAAATTTAAGGGTATCTGTTATACTCTTTCATGGAATCATACCCTTTGCCTTGAAAAACTCACTTACGCACTTAGGCTGCAGGATATTCGGTCTCCACTCGAGAATTCAGGACTCAAGAATTATAATTCAACTAATCCAATTACTTTATATATATATTGAAATTTATTAACGTATATACAATTGAATATTCAAAAAAAAAATACTTTATTAATTGAAAAACTTTAAAAATAATAGGTACCTACGTATTTAGATAGATAAATCATTTATTTAGTGCACACAAAAGACACAGCACAACACACAAAATCTTAATTAAATTATTACAATTTAATATCTACGGGACCCACGTCCAGTAAAGAACACATTATGAAATTACGCTCACATCGCACTGAAAATCGAATTGGAAAGTACTCCCTCGCGCCGGCATTTAGTTACACGTGCAAACTTCATTCGCACGTCTAAATGAACTCCACCCAGTGTAACAGGCGAGAATTTCACTGAAGTGTAATATTTGCTTGCCATGTATAATTAATTACCGCATAACTTGGTAATTAGCCAGCAATGTAGCGATGTTTGTTTGAACTACGATCATTTTGCAGCTACACTGAAATAGAATTAAATTTTTCGCAAGCGGTGTGTGCAGCATCAATTTGCTTTTGCAGTGTATTTGTTATGAAAACCGGCCAAGTGCGAGTCAGAGTCGCGCACGAAGGGTTCCGTACCATTATCACAAAAATAACGGCAAAAAATCACGTTTGTTATATGGGAGCCCAACTAAAATATTTATTTTATTCTGTTTTTAGTATTTGTTGTTATAGCGGCAACAGAAATACATTATCTGTGAAAATTTCAACTGTCTGTCGATGCGAGACGCACGGGATCGGTCAATGTGGTGACACTTGGAGGAGGCCTATGTCCAGCAGTGGACGTCTTTAAAACAACAACTACCTCTATGATTTTATCGAAATCACACAAAACAGATTTAAGTGCCACTTCTGGGTATATAAACAACAACGTTCACAAATAACATAACTCTACTGCACATTTATGCCAACAACAAAATTGGTAAATATTTTTAATTAAAGCTTTTATCAAGATCAAATCGTCTGTCTGTCTACCTATCACGGTTCATGAGATACAGCCTGGTGACTGACAGACAGACAGACAGACGGACCGCGGAGTCTTAGTAATAGGGTCCTGTTATTACCCTTTGGGTACGGGACCCTAAAAAGAAAGCTGCCGTTATATATCTGTGGTATTAAAAAGGCAGACAGACAGGCGTGTCTCGACATTACGACAAACCATTTTCATAGAATCTATGAAAATTTGATTTGTTTTCCAAATACATTCTTAGAACTATTTCAACAACAAGATTGTCACGTCGGAAGTGTCAAAATATTGTTTACTAGCTTCAGCCAGCGGCTTCACCCGCGTGAAAATCGAAAATGATCCTGAGTGAACATATTCCGTGGATAAAAAGTATCTTATGTGCTATACCTGACTAAAATCTATCTCTGTGCCAAATTTCATCGAGATCCGTCCAGCCGTTTGAGCGTGAAGAAATAACAAACACACACAAAGACTCACAAACTTTCGCCTTTATATTATTAGTGTGATGTGAAGTGTGATTCGAACATTGGTTCTGAGGCCTTAGTGCGAGTTTTTACTCACACTCAATCACGTCAATTTTTATTGAAACTGGATAAGCGCCGTCTGGTGACGGTAAGGAGAAACCTCTTTTTTGTATAAATTTTGCCATAGGAGATCGTTTACGCTATCACGAGTGAGTACGTTAAAAAACTGAATAAGCTCACTGAACTTTTCATGCAGTTGATGTCTGTTTCTATAACAATAAATACTCATTATTTCTTTCTATGCACTGGAATGCCTTCATTCGGGCTTAGGGTTGTCAAACAGAAAATGATTTAAAGGTTATATTGGTTGAATCATTTTCAAGATTGTTTCACAAAGTATTCGATTAAAATAAACTTCCGAGCAATGATAAAGTTCCACCCTCAAAATGCCGACAAACACCTTAATTTAATTTTTTCACATTTAATTTAAATTTTGAACACAATATTTACGCTTTTAGTTGGTAATATTCTGATGCGCTGTTAAATGTACTTCAATATTGCAGACGGCGTCATTAAGCTAGCCTTTCCCGTTTAGGAGTAATTTGGTGCTGTGTCACTGGAACTTTTTCATTGCTCGTTAGTGTAGTAGACAGGATCTTATCATTTTGTGTCTGTATTTCCAACCATCTCGGCTGACAAGGTGTTCAAAATTTCAGTCTGGCAAGCCTATTATAAACTTTAATCGAGTGTCAATCACTTTTGTGAAGCTTGCGGCTCAATGTAAACGTTTCAGAATAAGCTCCAGACATATTATTGCAATATCTTATTACTTGCTTCATAAAGCCATTTCTGCATAATATTGAAATTTAAATCACCTATCTTTTTTTACGGTACCGTAGTCAATAGGCAAAAACGGAATGGTAGAGTATTGTTGAATCTCTTATTAAAAATGATGAGTGACATTTTAAATAATAGCCGGCTTCTAAAGATACAACTTAAACTTAAATTTTTTTTAGGGTTCCGTGCCCATAGGGTAAAAACGGGACCTTATTACTAAGACTCCGCGGTCCGTCTGTCTGTCTGTCACCAGGCTGTATCTTATGAACCGTGATAGCTAGACAGTTGAAATTTTCACAGATAATGTATTTCTGTTGCCGCTATAACAACGAATACAAAAAAACAGAATTAAATAAATATTTAAGTGGGGCTCCCATACAACAAACATGATTTTTTTGCCGTTTTTTGAGAAAATGGTACGGAACCTTTCGTGCGCGGTTTTTCATTGTTCCTTTGAGAAAGAGTTCTATGAAATAGTTTTTTTTTGCCTTCGATAGAATTAACAGCTCGTCTTGATTGCGGATTTTCACTCTGCGTGGCCCGACACGCACTTGACCATTTTTGCAGAAACTTAATTTCATTTTTTATTCAGTCGCCCAATTTTTAACCCAACTTTCAACAAAAAAATTAAAAAAAACCTAAGTTGAAATGGGGAGATTGCGGAATAAATGTCTATTTTATACTCAATTCAATTTTTCTGTAAAGGAAGTAATATTTCCGACACGATTTCCTTTGATTATTCCATTTTCCAGAAGTCCGTTCTGCCAACTATTTTTCATAACATCGGACATTTTCCCCGAGTTCTATCGAGTCCGCATAATTTACCCCTTTGAATGCTTTTACCCACTTAATGAAATTCCGTCATTTTTATTTTTCTTTTTCAGATTTCTGCTAGAAAGTGAGTGAATTGTACCTGTTCGTTTTGTCAGAACAGAAAATGAAATTTAAATAAAATTTTATTAAACGCTGGCTCTTCCCTTTTATGTAGCTTTGCTTTAGTCAGGGTTTAACATTTTCGTGGTCTACAGAAATTATGACACGGGGACATAATAGTAGTTTATGCAACGGTAATTTAACACGAGTGTTGGTTATAGTATCACACGAGTGTTTTAATACCTAATTATATCTTCACTCATACAGTTGAAATAAACCAAAAGTGGAAACGGAAAAATATGTGGTATGGCGGGTAATTTAGATTCTCATTGCGCATGACTGCGCAGCGCGCGCTTCCATTGACAATGACATTATTTTCTTCTTGACATTAAGTCAATGAGCCAATAAATTAAAAAGTTGAAGTGTGCTTTAAAAATTAAAAAGTTAATTTATGATGCAATTGTTTGAAAATCGAAGGAAAATGTTGCATTGTAATGGTTCTTTTTTTCATTTTACCTATCCACGAAAAAAAAGTACGTGTTTATACAATATTTTTTTAATTCATTTTTATGAACATTATGTTGTGAATGTAGATAAAAGGATTATGAGTTTCAAATTTCATGTTTGAAAATAGAATAAACTACTCGTATATTAAAATTACGAAATTTATTATAAAATAAGATAAGATTACTGTATTGCTTAGAAGAAAATGCGGAGATAACGAATTATTAAATTGGATAGACATTAACTTACTAAATGGTTAAACTAACATGGTTCATCACAATCCACCTTATTCTTATGCTCGTCGCTTCTGTCAATACGACTCGTCGCCAGGTGTCTGGCCACGCTTTCTTTTCCCCCTGGAGTGTGTGGTCAAAATCTTACTAAATATTGATAGGTTGTAGATACAATCCAGATTTCCTTATCAAAATTCAAAATATGGTATCTTTAAAACAATTATTAAAATGCTTTAACAAAGTTAAAAACATGGTTCGCCAGAAGAGCTTGAGAACAATGAGAACTAGTCCAACATTAACCCTTTAGGGATTCCAGCTACAAGAACTTAAAACAAAATGTAAATTACTTTCAAAACAAAGTATTTCTACCCAAAGGATTAAACTAAAATAAAAATCATAACTTGGTCTCCAAACTGAAATTATAAAGAAACAATAGAATTCTCTTTATAGATTTACAATTGTTATAAAATAATAATAATAATATATTAATTATTATATATGACAAAAAGAGATTGAATAATAGCATACAAATTGACAGGGAATAATGGAAGAAGAAAACGTATCGTGGGACAAGGAAAATGACGGTGATAATTTAATTCATTCTATTTTTTCTAAAATCAACACAAACGTGCAAAGTATCCACCATTGGAAGGTCATCTTCAACAGCCTACAACAGTCTCCTGCTGCACTGCATATAAGCTTCTCCATTCGACCGCTATTTAGATCGACTCCGGCAATTGTCATACAGCTGCTAGAGTCTGGCTATTATAACTAAGCAGAACTCATAATTGGTATCCCTAAAAAGTTTTGTATGTTACATGATTTTACATCAGTCACTTTCATTGTACTTGAGCTGTCAGATTACTACTACTGATACTTGGCTGGTTTTTTTTTGTTGTTTTTGATAGTAGTCTATCAAAAACAATAAAAAATACCGGCCAAGTAGTAATCTGCGCACGAAGGGTCGGAACCCTTGATGGTACGGATACCATTATCACAAAAAAGCCAAAAAATCACGTTTGTTGTATGGAAACCCCACTTAAATATTTATATTATCCTGTTTTTAGTATTTGTTGTTATAGCGGCAATTGTGAAAATTTTAACTGTCTAGCTATCACATCGATAAAAGGTGCACGGTTCGGGTTGATCGTTTCCTATGGAGAAGAACCGGCAAGAAACTCCACGGGTGCTCTTTTAAAAAATTATTTGGTTTACAATATTTCCATGTTTTTATTAGTATTTAAGTGTAGAGCCCCCATATCTAAGTATTTGCATTAGTACTTAAATATGGGGGGACAACGTAGGCCCGACAATAAGTAGTAAGAAAAAAAAAATGTAAACAACAGAAAAAATAACCTGCCAAGTGCGAATCGGACTCGCGCACGAAGGTTTCCGTACCATTATCGCAAAACCGGCAAAAAAACACGTTTTTTGTATGGGAACCCCACTTAAATATTTATTTTATTCTGTTTTTATTATTTGTGGTTATAGCGGCAATTGTGAAAATTTTAACTGTCTAGCTATCGCGTGTTCATGAGATACAGCCTGGTGACAGATAGACAGACGGACAGTGGAGTCTTAGTCATAGGGTCCTGTACGAACCCTAAAAACAACGATCAATATCCTGTTTCGTAATACAGACGGTTTTACCAGGCCCAAATTTTGGCCGTCGCTACGCCTAACCTGAAACCTCGCACCTTACGTTTACCTACTTCATTGGAAGATCGCGAAAGAAACTCAATTGAAGCCGTTTGTATAATCAACCAGAAGTAAAGAAAAAAACTTGTTCAATAAATAGGAATTCTAAATGCTCTGATTGGTATTGATAACTGATTCGACTGTGTCACTGTGACTGATTTTACGTCTAATTTTGTTTGTAAAGCTAAACGAATTTGTGTTGTGAACGAAATATCTACCAGTTAGGATTTTGTTGAGCGACTGAAATTCAGTCGAATAGAAAATCTAATTAAAAAGCGAGATCTATTCTAAATTCTAATTTTCTGGTTGATTACTACTGAGTGATGGATACTTCTATCTTGCTACATCAGTATTTTTTTGTTTTTTTTATTGACTTGTATCTACATATTGTCTCACAGCTTGGCAAAGGTCACCCACATAATATTTGCCCAGCAAAATCAAAATCAATTTTATTTATTTCATTTAGGCCTACATGGGCACTTATAAAACTTCTACAAAATCTGCACGGTTCGTGTTGATCGTTTCCTATGGAGAAGAACCGGCAAGAAACTCCACGGTTGCTCTTTTAAATAATGATTTGGTTTTACAATATTTCCATGTTTTTATTAGTATTTAAGTGTAGTCCCCCCATATCTAAGTATTTGCATTAGTACTTAGATATGGGGGACAACGTAGGCCCGACAATAAGTAGTAAAAAACTACAAAAAAAAACAAAAGTAAAAAAAAACCGGCCAAGTGCGAGTCTGACTCGCGCACTAAGGGTTCCGTACCATTATCGCAAAAACGGCAAAAAAACACGTTTTTTGTATGGGAGCCCCAGTTAAATATTTATTTTATTCTGTTTTTATTATTTGTTGTTATAGCGGCATCAGAAATACGTCATCTGTGAAAATTTTAAATGTCTAGCTATCACGTGTTCATGAGATACAGCCTGGTGACAGACAGACAGACGGACCGCGGAGTCTCACTAATAGGGTCCCGTTTTTACCCTTTGGGTACGGAACCCTAAAAAAGAAAGTAAAACGAGATAAAAAGTTAATAAATGTTAACGTTCAGCGTTCTTTATGTTCCCAGCGTTGTTTTTGTTGCCTTCTCCGGCCAATCCGTCAGGAACACATCCAAATCGTGACGACAGCTTTTCTCAGGTCGGCCTCCACTTAGGTACAATCCTAACCCATCTGTTTTGATACATAATTTACCTAATAAACAAAAAAAATAAAAATGTTAAAAAACCCCCGACACATTTTATTTCATGCTATATAATTTATCTAGTACATAGTAGATACGCTTCGATCGACAATCTATAGAACACGTAATTATGACACGATATCTTGCGAAAACCGCCCGATCCAAACAGTAACACGTCCATAACTTTTGAACGGCTGAACCGATTTTCATCAAACATAGCTACGAACTATCTCGATAAAGTGAGCATTCAAACAAAAATAAAACGAAATCTAAATGGGTTCATCCGTTTAGGAGCTATGATACCACAGATAGATACACAAACACACAGATACACAATCACAAAGGTACACACGTTAAACTTGTAAAACCAAAATTTACCATTAACCAAAATTTATACACCTCCTGAGGCAGTTGGGTAAAAACATCCCAAGCATAATCCCTAACATTTGTGAATATGTTCAAAATTCCTAACTACACTAAGTTATGCATCGTGTAACACTTGAAACTTCGCCAGCTTTTCCCTTAAGGTTGCACTAGTCGACGGCGCGAACTATTTTGTGCGCGGGGTTAAAATGCATGCTATCTCATCCGACAACACGTGCGAAAGAGATAGAAGCTGTGATGATCTGTAAGAAGCTAGTTCGCGTATGATTAGCACTTTTGCAAATTTGTAGCGAAATGGATGTTGATTTAGGACGAAAACGAGCGCGCGAAATTTTATAAACAGGCCTTATGGATATCATGAAACAAAAAGACCGGCCAAGTGCGAGTCGGACTCGCGCACGAAGGGTTCCGTACCATAGGCGCAAAAAAGGAAAAAAACACGTTTGTTGTATGGGAGCCCCACTTAAATATTTCTTTTATTCTGATTTTAGTATTTGTTGTAATAGCGGCAACAGAAATACATCATCTGTGAAAATTTCAACTGTCTTACAAGGTTCATGAGATACAGCCCGGTGACAGACAGACAGACAGACGGACCGCGAAGTCTCAGTAATAGGGTCCAGTTTTTACCCTTTGTCAAAGTCAAAGTCAAAGATTTATTTGCAGATAAATATGGTTACAAAAGTTCTTACAATGGTAGTATAACAGTAGCTTAACATATTTAATCATAGCATAATGACATTCAAATTTTTTGTAAGTGTACAATTAGGTCATTTAAATTTAAATTGAAGGAATTCTTTTAATGTATAGAAGGAATTCTCTATTAACCACCTGCGCAAAGCCCTTTTGAAGCGGAAGTTCTTTAATTTCGTTAGGAATCTTGTTGTAAATCTGAATACACATAGGATAGCAACTTCGCCTATATAGCTCCGTTTTCATTCTAGGAATAATTAATCTATTAGGATATCTAGTCCTGAATTTACATTTATCTCCCAGTTTTTCAAACATCTCAGGGTGAGATTTTGTAAATTTACATATTTCCTCAATATAAATACCAGTCAATGTAAGTATTCTAAGTTTCCTAAACAGTGGTTTACAGGATGTACATACATGGATGTACATTACAAATCGCACGTATACACCTCTTCTGCGCGATGAAAGCTCTTTCGATATGCACCGAGTTTCCCCATATCAATATACCATAGCGCAGTATCGACCCAACATATGCATGATAAGCCTGTAATGTGGCTTGTCTACTTACTAGGTTAGATATACGCCATAGAACATAAGCAGACTTACTGAGTTTACCACATAATCTTATCAATATGATTAATCCAGGAACACCTCTCGTCTAGATCTATCCCAAGAAAAGTCATAGTATCTGATTGCTGTATTTGTTTATCTTTATAAGTAATGTTTAAATCGATTTTATTCCAGTTTTTGTTACGAAATTGTACAAATTTGGTTTTATCTATATTAGGTTTAAGTTTATTCTTTTCCATCCAAGTTATTACTTTGCTTACGGTAACATTTATTTCCTCATTATAATTTTCTTTATTTTTAGGGGTACTTTGGGTACGGAACCCTAAAAACGACTGCATGTATATTTTCAAAATAAAATTATTTGCATTGTTGAATTACTAATCTATACCTGTATGGTGGCTGCTTTAAAATTATTGTTGAAATATGGAACTTTCGACGTTCATAACTTTAAAATATATTCTTTTTCTTCTTTTTTCATACAAGGCTAGATAAGACTAATTGATATAATTTTTTATATTGAACGTACATCGTCAAACAGTGGAGTAATCGCCAGACCACGTTTGTATGGAATAATGATCGACTAGTGCAACCTTAAGCGGAGAAAGCGTCCCCTCACACTTACAGTCTCTAAGATAAGAGACGCTTAGATGTTCACTCAGTATGCGAAGTTATTTGAAGAGGATGAGTAGACTTCTTCCTGGTTTATCTTCATATGAAGGGAATGGCAATAGTGACTTTAATTCTTCCTCAACGAATCATTAAGACGACGACTATCGCCAACGACCTTGAGGAAACGAAACGCGCACTTTCACGTTTCACACCCGTGCGACCTTTGTACTGTCTAAGGAAAGACTGATATGAGTCTTTTTTTTTTTTTTTAAAGCTTCAGATCAAAATTTTGACAATTAAATTGTCTTTGGATTGGTGTCGATTTCATTAAAATACGCCCAGAGATTAAATAATTAAGAAAATGGTCTAATGTAACACATATTTTTCCAACTAGCCGTTTAAACGTGATTCTTATTTTAAAATCAGCTACTCAGTGGTATCTGCCCCTTAATCGTGAGGTCTTTAAATCAAGAGTGAATAGCTTACTTCTAGGCAAGTGTACTCCACCGTCGATTACATCATAACTTACCATAAAGAAAGAAAAATCGTTTTAATCTTCAGCGTTCATGATAAAACATCCGATTACTCATAAAATACCTCCAAGCTCTGATTTAAATAACGAATAATGATTTTAACCTATTTATTTTATTTTTCTTTGCAGGTACGAAAGAAGGCTGCTGTGTCGTATAATGAAAAAGAAGGTGTTGTAACTGTCTGAAAAAAAAACGCCACGGATTTTTAACTATCATGGAAGGTAGGTTCTTTACAAAAAGCTATGCTGCCAGTCAGACATCTCATCTCATCAACGCTCAGAACCAATAGCAATACGGCGCTGCCGTCGTGTATGTACTTGGAATGGTCGACCGCCAATTAAATAATATTCAACGCGTAATTAGTAAAAAACCCGAATGCTTAAAAAACAAACTAAAAAGACGTAAACATGAAGAAAATCATGATGTGCAGTCGGAGGATACATATTCGCGAGCTGGCGGACCAAAACCAGATGTATCCTCCGACTGCACGTCATGATTGTCTTCTTGTTTACGTCTTTTTAGTTTGCTTTTTAAACAGTCGGGTTTTTTGATTTTATTAATTAACTTTTTTATTTACAACTTTTTAGTTATTTTTTTTATAGAATTAGGTACATTTAAATATATAAGTGTTATATATTTTTTAAATCGCCTCTTAAAATCCTTTATTTTGATACTCCATACGATGGGTTTGGAAGAAAAATATTTTTTTTCCCACAAAATGGCGCCCAAAATCCGCGATTTTTGTTTTGTCCAATTTTAATGTAGCCAGTGACACTCGCAGGATAAGGACGAATCGATTTACGTAAGAATCATCAAAAACGTACTACGCGTTTGGTCTCTAGAACGCCACATAGGAACAAACATACATACATACATACATACATAGACTGATAAACACATTACCCTCCTTCAGCAGCAGTCGGGTAAAAACAATAGTCTCAGAGCTGTCGCCACCTTGAGTGAGAACTACTCACAAGACAGAAATTTGATCACAGTTTTATTATTAGTTGTAAATAATGAAAATAAAAGTCCATGTTAGTAAGTTTCGTATGTGTATTGTCAAAGTACATACTAACACTATTAAATTGCACTGATTTTGAGTTGATAGATTTCGGTAATGTTTGGGACGTCTGGGATCTTGGACTTGAACACGTTAACGTCAAAAAATACAAACTCAACTGTCTAATTTGAGTTGAGCATTAGTCAATGCTGTGAATACTGACCTTTAGACATTCTCAAAACTTTCCAAACAAAATATTATTCATAGCTCTTGCAATTCTCCGTGAACTGTTATCAAGATACGATCCAGAAATCCGATCTCAGATTCAATTAGTCTCGGATAACAGCTTCGCGATACAACTCAATTTACTTCGTAATTTCCCACTACCCTCTAATCTTTCATACCGTAATTTTCGTTTCAAATAATCGCAGCCATATTCAGGCCATTTCTGATATAGATTTTGTTATGTGCAGATGTGTATTTTGGTCCTTTGTAAGTTTTGTTTTTTATTTTAAGAAAGGGTGTGGCTCTGGACTAAGTGTTATTTTGTTAGCGAAAATGATTCTGAAGTCTAAAATTTATGGGATTGACAAATTCTACCAAATGTCAAGGTCCAAATAAAAACTCCACATTTATAAAGAACCAACTGTCAGTAAATTTTGGAATTTTTACAATCGTCATCGCCTTTTTAGGGTTCCGTACCCAAAGGGTAAAAACGGGACCCTATTACTACGACTCCGCGGTCTGTCTGTCTGTCACCAGGCTGTATCTCATGAACTGTGACATCTAGACAGTTGAAATTTTTATAATTTTTTTAATTTCACCGATAATGTATTTCTGTTGCCGCTATATCAACAAATACTAAAAATAAATATTTAAATGGGGTTCCCATACAACAAACATGATTTTTTTGCCGTTTTTTTGCGATAATGGTACGGAACCCTCCGTGCGCGAGTCCGACTTGCACTTGGCCGGTTATTTTACAATGTCACTTTCTTTTGAGACTAGGGTGTCTGGCAGTATAAAAAATAATAGAATCATTCTTTATATTAAATTCTCCACAAGCTTTTACTAGGCAATTGCTTTAAATTGTAGGAAGCTTTAGCATTCTTTCTACTGTGCTTAAATTTCAACTAACGAAATTCCAACTTCTGAATATTGAATTCCTAAAAGGACCCAATAAACGTAAGAAAACAAATTCGTCCCTTTGAGAGCAAAGGACGCAAATTCTCACCCACTTCTGACTTCAAACAAACGGCTATTGGTCTCAATGGGCTCTTCAATAAAATATTTATGGTCCACTTTCCCTTCGATAAATAAACTTTTACTATCACACTTTGCGTGTTCAGGGCTGTCACGAACTTTTTATCTGGATAGGGGTTTTTTTAAACAAAACTATGCTCAAGTACAAAGGCGGACTTAATGCCTGGTTACCATTTCAGAAATTCAAAATTCTTGACAAAAAGACGCATTTTAAAAAAAGTCCGGCTGTTTTTGTTACAAAATCTTGTCTCGTCTGACACGAGTCGAGAAGAGACAAGATTTTGTAAATAAAATAGCCGGACTTTTTAGGGTTCCATACCCAAAGGGTAAAAACGGGACACTATTTCTAAGACACCGCGGTCCATCTGTCTGTCTGTCTGTCCGTCTATCACCATGATGTATTTATGTTGCCGCTATAACAACAAATTCTAAAAACAGAACAAAATAAATATTTAAGTGGTGCTCCCATTCAACAAACGTGATATTTTTGCCGTTTTTGCGATAATGGTACGGAATCCTCAGTGCGCGAGTCCAACTCGCACTTGGCCGGTTATTCTTAAATTCCGACCTATTGTCTAGAATCGAGACAATGTGTCTCGATTATATAGGCACATTGTGTCATAAGATTTGTAATGTAGGTAAATAAACGCCTTTCAATTAGAAAGCCGGACAGGACGCCAAATGTCGAGACATATACGGCCTAATCTGGACGGATGGTAACCCTAGATCTCGATGAAATCCTCCGAGAAATTCAGAATAGTCTGGTTATTGTCATAGAAGTTTGACTTAACCCTTTATCAGTAACCGGCACGAGGCCTCACAGGCCCCGAGGTGAAAGGAATTTGGGACAGCCCTGAATATTAAGGCGTTAACACACGGCCGGGTCATCCCGGGGGGATGTGAATTGTTTTGGCTGAATTAGTGGATTTTGGCCATTTCTGGGATAAATGTTTAAGTGGGCACTTAGCTAGTTATTATTAAGGGTTTCTAACGGATTTGAATACAAACTGTTCTAAAGTTTGACTAGCTAGATTTTCGGTCGATTTTATTGTTTTCATTTTTGTACTTCTTGTTTAAATTTTAATTTTGTTACAAATTCGACGCAACACTGTAAAAACGATGTGATGACGTTTTTTCATAGGAATTGTTCTAAAATTGCTCTACAGTCGACAATTGGAGGCCAATTTTGTGTAAAAAACTTTGACGCATTTTCTCATCGATAATTTTTTTTAAATGTTAAATTGATTGGATCAAATAGTACGACATACAGGTTGGGCTGAAAAGGGTGATTTTTGGGGCTATTTGCAGCAGGTCATAAAGTAAACATTTGTTTTATATTTTTCTCTTTATTATCCACAACTATCGCCCTGTTTCGTTTGATCCACGATTTTTCGCCCACCCTGTAGAAGTATACATAAGCAAGGCTATTGTTTGTTTATATATAAGGTACCTCATAACTATAAAAACTATTTTGATATACTCGTCTATCTCTTCGCACAACATTTAGACCACTAAAAATGCAACTAACGCCAACGACCTTGAGGGAACAAAACGCGCACTCGTTTCACACCCGCGCGGCCCAAAATTTAGTAGTTTTTGTACTTTCCTTATTATTCAATGACATTAAAAAAAAAGCCTCAGATCAAAATGTAGGTAATTAAATTGTCTTTGGGATGGTGTTAATTTTATTAAAATAGGTTCAGTGGTTTTGGTGCGATTGTCGTGTTTTTGTACGTTTTAGACATAACTTTACAAATTAATTACAGTATGTTATACGAATAAAACTCAAAATTTGCCC
Organism: Anorthoa munda; assembly: GCA_945859665.1. Classification (NCBI taxonomy): domain Eukaryota; kingdom Metazoa; phylum Arthropoda; class Insecta; order Lepidoptera; family Noctuidae; genus Anorthoa; species Anorthoa munda. The sequence continues at coordinate 5,155,120 of OX243893.1, forward strand.
ACATCAAATTATTAAGAAAATGGTCTAATGTACCATATATTTTTCCCAAAAAATGACGACTAGCCGTTTAGACGTGATTCTCATTTTAAAAGCAGCTACTCAAGGGAATCTGTGCCTTAATATCAGGCGAGATAGTGGTCAAAACCGAGCCTATAAAAAAATAAAACACCTCCATATAAATCAAAATTAATTAACCATTGAACAACCCGTTATCATGTGCAGAAACCACCCACATCCCATGTTTTTGCACCTGTCCACCGGAAGTCGCCATTTAATTATTACTGTTTTGATGTAACCGCTAACTAAACAAACCCACCGAAAATACAACCTTAAAATTAAAAGATTAAGATCTATTTTGATTAAGCAGTAATTACATCTGATGGAGTAGGTAGGTCGTTGACCGGCGCAAGAGTCTTCAGTTCATTCACGTACACCTGCTTCGTAAACCAATGATTTTTGTTTCTGGTACTGTCGTGAACAATGGTGGCTGATTGAAATTGATTTCGTTATTGATCTCTGAGATAAACGGGCTTTTTAAGAGAATACGGTTAACTTCGTGCGATGTTGCAATTGGTATTTTAAGATCATTGGTTTTGGTGAGTTCTTTAAATTTTTATTTGATAATAGTGTCTGCGATGATAATGGGTTTCTTCTAGGCAAGCGTGCTTCACCGTCGACATCATCATCGGTTACCATCAGGTGAAATAGTGGTCAAGCGCAAGAATACGGAAAAAAAAAAAAAAAAAGTTAATGAAGTATTTTTTTTCTAGCTTAGAATTTTCTGTTCATTCTTCTATTTGCGTTATACGGTATTAGTTCTGCGTGCGGTTCCGCCCGCGTATTACGTGTTTTTTCATCCCAAGAGAATACACTATCGGAGGTAACACTCCCGTCACATCCTATGTCATTTCTCAAAATATCTTCATAATAAATTTCATCTAAATCGGTTTAGCTATTTTGTCGTGAATATGTTTACAACAAACAAAATATAGTTTCTTTCGCATTTATTATATTAAAGTATGGATTGCAGTAATAATTCAGTCACAGTGCGGTGGAGTTATCGAAGATGTTTTCGTTCAGAAATCTCTAGAATTTAAAGAAAATATATAAATGCTTGTTTGTACTGTTTAAGAAAATTCTCGGATCTTCTTAAAAAGGGCAAAGGGCATTTCTGCTTCTTTTATCTTTTTATCCGACTACGGCAAAGCCAAAAGGAAGGGTTATGATTTTAGCAGTATATGTATGTTTGTATTTACGTATGTTCCTCCGTAGCGCCTAAACTAATCCGATTTTGATGAACAAGTCAATCGCATCGTTATTATGGCCCGGGTAACATAGCATAAAAAACCATAGTCGGGTTACAGTTTTTATTAAACTTTTTAACCACCGTTCCTGAGTTGTTATACATTAAATTATACAAATTAAGTTTTTAGAGGTCAGCCAAAATTTAACCAAGCCAAAAAGCGTTAAAATGAGCAAAATGGCGCCAAAATGATATGCCTTTCAATAAGTATCAGTAACTGCAAATTGGGTTGTAAAAACAAAAGGGAACCGGAAGGAACCACCTTTCGTTTTAGTCAATTGACCTTTTTGATATTATCTTTATTTGTTTGAATTTCGAAGCACTCATCTTTTATGCGCAAGAGTGTCTCTTGGGGAATAAGGGCACATATTTATTTTGCTTATTACGCTATAAAATAGGTTGTTTTTTACTATGTTTTATTATATTAGTTAGACTGAATTTCCTCAGGAATATGATGAACTCTTACTTTGATATATATGATCCCGGCTTTTGATAAAAACCTTGGCCTCCAATGGATTTGATCGAGATCCAACATTAAATGAATAAAACGTTTATTCTGAATATGACGCTTATCCCTGTTTCTCAAAACTCGATTATCGGGCTGTTAAATTAATAGACGAATAATCGCCGGTTATTTAGAAAATTCATTTAGAAGAAAATGCGTGCTTGACAATTTGTCACATTAATTTTGCGATAATATACCGTCGAGAAACCGGGCCTTAAACACTTAATTTTATAATAATCTAAAAACTTTGTGATCTCATAGCTTGGCTTGACTTTTAAATAACTTTATGAACTACTTAACAGCGATTAAGTATAATTTACTTTTGATTACTTTAACAACGCTTCATAATAACTTAGGCACTTTAGATGTCAAAATATTTAAAGTGAGAAGTTATATATTAATATAGTCTAAGTTTAACAAGTAATTTTAATTAATTTGTAACAATGTAAGATAGTATGAAGTTTGTAACTGCAGTCTAAACTAATAATAGTAAGTAATAATACTATAAAAAGGTAGAATTTATTGTTTGTTTGAAGGAAGTAATCTCTTGAAGAAAGAAAGAGAAGAAAATCTTTTTTTTTTAAGATGTTCAGACAACGGACGTAATAGTTTATTTATTTTTTGCAATATAATTTTATATAAATTTTATTTTTATTATTTTGTTTTTTTTTATAACATTCAACAGTTAGAAATTTTACATTTGACATTGTTTAATACATTTCTGTATTTTTTCTTTTTTTTCATTTCAGTTTTTTTGGACCGTTTTGATTATTACTTTTGATGAGTTTTTGATTGTTTTAAATTTTAATTATTCATGAATTTTATTTTGGCGTTTTATCTGTTTATAATTTTGATGTATGTATAACTATGGACTGTAATTATATCTGAAATAAATAAATAATAAAAAATAATAATTCTAACCAGATAACGCAAATCCATCTATCTGTATGAAAACCAAGCGTGCCACTTTTCAACAAACAATTTAAATAACAAATTTACTAACCAATGAAAGAAAACATATCCATTTTTCAATCTAGAGGTCTTTAAGTCAAGAGTGAATAGGTTACTTCTAGGCAAGCGTGCTACACCGTCGACCACATCATCGCTTACCATCAGGTGAGATGGTGGTCAAGCGCTAGCCAATATAAAAAAAAAAATATCCTATGCCTCGGCCAACTTTTTCTGTGCAGTTTTTATAGCTCAATGTGGCATAATTAGGCATTTTTATAGATTTCTGTGGTTTTCGGTGTTGATAATGCTAAATGAAAAGCTCAAATTACGGTCATTGATCACAATTTTATTCGGTTTTTGTCACGCGAAGTACATAAAATCGCGTCATCTAGTTATAATTATATCTGTGGTACAAACTCAATTGCGAAAACCTTTTTCACAGATAAAAAAACTTCACCATCCCTACTTTTATCCCGAAAAATAGTACGGTTTCTGTAAAATAGCTCACGGATGTGAAGCCGGGGTAAAAAAATTGTTAATTATAAAAAATACACTTACAATTTATGTGATCCTACTGTTAAATTTGCTTGGATAATAATCGTTATAGTGTAGATTTTTTGTAACTGGTCAATGAACTACCAAATAACCATGATATACGTACATTAAGTTATTAAAATAATTATAGATATTAAGCAAAGCTTTGTGATTTATCTATACTAATATTCTAAAGAGGTAATGTTTGCGAGTTTGGACGTTGTTGTAGGGGGTAATCTCTGGATCTGCTGACCCGATTTAAATGAGTTTGAGACCCTGAGAAGGACATAGGATCGTTTGTATTCCCTTGCAATGATAAAACACTTTCTTCGCGGGCGGTGCCGCGGGCAGACGCTAGTATGTTATAATCATAGACCCTCGGCTGACAATATTCCAGGAAAATAGTTTTTACTTTGCCCATGGGAACCCAAATCATCATCAGCAGTCATTTTAATGTTTCCACTGCTGGGATACAGGCCTCCTCTCTGTGAGAAGGAATGGGCCGTAATCCACCACGCGGGCCCAGTGCGGGTTGGTAGATGTCACATGTCTTCGGATTTTTGGTTCTAGGGCATGCCGGTTTCCTTGCGATGTTTTCCTTCACCGTTTTGATAGCAGTGGTGATGAAATAATTTAAACAAAGTAATGTGCCTGCCTGGGTTCGAACCTACGACACGTAAGTTAGTATTGTTACCACAGGGTCACCACTGGTTTATAGTCGTATGTACTACTAGCGGACGCCTCACGGTTTCACCCGCGTAGTGCCCGTTTCCGTGGGAATACAGGGATAAAAAGTAGCCTATTTCACCCGGGGATAGTGTAGCTTCCCAACGGTGAAAGAATTTTTGAAATCGTACCAGTAGTTTTTAAGTTTATTCGTTACATACGAAAATACAAAAATATTTCCTCTTTTTAATATTACTAGCTGACCCCCGGGGCTTCGCTCCCGTCCACTGGCTACCCTGCCTACCCTGCTTACCCTGATGCCTACCCAGCCTACCCTGCCTTCCCTGCCTACCCTGCATGCAACATTTTGCTACTTTGGGTTACATTATTGCAATTTTCACAAGGATCTCTAATATTTTTGTAAATATATTTTTGGTAGGAATTACTTTTCATTTTTCTTTCATCAATTTATTACACTCAGGAATAATGTAGCTTTCTATTGGTGAAACAATTTTCAAAATCGGTTCAGTAGACCTACTACTACTGGTGAAAGAGGGATGAAACGCATGTTACTAAAAGAGTTATGAATATAAATATGGAACGATGGAGAGGGAGAGGAAGGCCAAAGAAAAGATGGATGGACTGTGTGAGGAGTGATATGAAAGAAAAGGGAGTCAGTGATAGCATGACGGGGGACAGGACGGTATGGAAGAAGCAAACGTGTTGCGCCGACCACAAGTAACATGGATAAGGGCAGGAAGATGATGAGATCCAGAGATTACCCCCTACAACGTCACAAACTCACAATTCCCATACTCACAAACTTTACCTCTTTATAATATTACTAGCTGTTCCCCGCGGCTTCGCTCCCGTGGGCCACCCCACAGGACCCGTTTTCGGGATAAAAAATTGCCTATGTTACTCAAGAATAACGTAGCTTTCTATTGGTGAAAGAATTTTTTAAATCGGTCCAGTAGTTTCGGAGCCTATTCGGTACAAACAAACAAACAAACAAAAAAATCTTTCCTCTTTATAATATTATTAAGTATATTAAGTATTAAGTATATTAAGTATTAAGTATATTAAGTATTAAGTATTAGTATAGATGATTGTATAGGGACCCACAATACTGTATATATTCCTGGGCCTGGAGTCATGCACGGTTGGTGCTCACCCCCAATATTATATGTAAATCCCATGTAAAACATGGTACATACATATAACTGGCCTAATCCTTCGGAATGTACTGTATTGTAGGTATTCTTTTTTTTTTAACTTTGCCCCGCACTAGGATTTTTTTCCTGTATCGTGGGTGCGTTTACAAACATAATATAAACTCACATACACAACACCCAGAGCCGGAACAACTATCTGTAGGTCATACAAATATTTGTTCCGTGCGGGCATCGAACTCGCGACTCACAACGCAGCAGTCAATCACTCAACCACAGCGCCAACCGTGCGCCCAAAAATATCCAGTAATATCCATAAAAACAAAACAGAAAAACAGTGGAGATATAGTCTGTTTCTCATCCTTTTTTTTTTTTAGTTTCGTAATAGGCTTGCGCTTGACCACTATCTCACCTGATGGTAAGCGATGATGTGGTCGACGATGAAGCACGCTTGCCTAGAAGAAACCTATTCACCCTTGACTTAAAGAGTCCCAGGTTGTAGCTATCGAGTATCTCCCGTTCCCACTTCCATCTAGATTTTGTTACTAAACGGTTTTGGAACTAAAAGATTTGGTTTCATCCTTTTAAATTAGTCCCGCATTCCAATATAACCATACCCAAAGAATATTTGATTCTGGAAACACACTTTCCAATATTGAAAGAAAATCCGATACACAAAAATTTAATAAAACTTTTGTCACGAACAGTACTTTCATCCAAATATTGATTCAAGTACAGTCGGGTACAAAAAGTGTTCTATGTTTGTTCACCATCTCGCGCGTGACACCCGGCAAACCAGTGTACCTTTGGGTTCGATTCCCGGGCACGGATTTAGTTTACATACTGCATTCTACAAATATTTGGTATGTATGTATGTTTGCATGGAATTTAGTGTTGTTTCGTCGGAAGGTAAACTAGTTCTGAGGGTGTTCTAATGTTGTTGGTACTTATGCACTTACGTTTGTACAGTGCGGTCGGTAAATACTTAAATAGCGTTTAGGTAATGTACTGTAAGCTTTGCATTAGACAATCATGGTGTCGCTTTACTTGTCAAAATATGAGCAATTATGAAATCGTGGCATATGTTTTATTACGACAGTGAAACATAAAGCATAAAGGCCGTCAATGTAAAGTCCTATACTCCCATGATGTCTGCCGATAACCAAACAGATTGGCCTGTCTGTAATGATCTGAATTCCGAATCCGAATGATCATCTAGGTACAGAACTAATTAGTTATACTTACCTTATTGTAAATGATAAGATAGATATTATGTTCGTGGACGAAACAGAAGGACCATGTAAGGATCGTGAAGAACGTGCCTGGCTGTAGTGTCTGCGAATGTCATAAATGATGTTTATAGTTTTGATCAACCAGCTCGTGAATATGTATCCTTCGACTGTACACCATGATTTTCTTCTTGTTTACGTCTTTACCGTCGGGTTCCGAGTTCAAAATGTTCTGAAAACAGATTATGACGGATAGAGTTCGGATGTAATCCCTACAAGAAGTACTAGTACTTTGGACCCGAAATTTCACGGACACGGATCGAATGTAGTGCCTAACCGACCCCCTACTATGACATATGTAAGCCTATTTTTTTTTTATTGTTTATAGGCTCGCGCTTGACCACTATCTCACCTGATGGTAAGTGATGATGTGGTCGACGACATAGCACTCTTACCTAGAAGAAACCTATTCACTCTTGACTTAAAGACTCCCAGGTTGTAGCTATGAGGAAATACAGACTCCGGCAGGGAATTCCACTCCTTAGCTGTATGTATGGGTGGGATGTCCACCATGTACCGATGACGCATCGCCGTACGTCTTGTAGTCCGATGATGGGACGGGCTAGGAGGAATTAGTTCATGCAATTCCATCGCACACTCCCCGAAATGTAACCGATAAAAAACCGACAGACTGGCAACTTGGCGCTGATGTTCAAGGCTCTGGAGCCTAGACTCGACCAGTATCTCATTGCCGATGAGCCTCTTGGCCCGTTTTTCGATCGACTGTAGTGCATCCAGCTGGTACTTGGCAGATCCGTCCCAGAGATGAGAGCAGTACTCCATGCATGACCGAACCGATAATATATTCTGACCAAAGTAATTATATTAATGTTTTATCTTTTCCAATTACCCATTCAGTTCGCGTATCGTATCTATCTTCTAATATACGTGACCAATCAAATACTAATTGGGCTAGCTAATTAGTTTATTGCCTACTTTTCCCTCGAGTTCTGAAACCTAGTCTGGGAGCCGATTAGGTAATCGTAAAGTAAATTTTGTGATTGTTTCAGAAGTATATACCTAATACATAATGAGTTCTATTTAGTCTTGTAATCGTAACTGATATTGAGAGGGTTGAGAATTATCATCAATGAAGTTAATAGATCATAAACAAAATAGCATTCTATCAAAGCTATCGAAAAGTCAGAAATGTAGGTATGGGATTGAGATCATTATCATCACTTCAGCCGAAAGACGTCCACTGCTGGACATAGACCTCCCCCAAGCGTGGCCACACTGATCGGTCATGTGCGTTTCGCATCCACCGGTCTCCTGCAGCTTTGACCATGTCGTCGCTCCATCTAGATCAGAGATGGGCAAACTACGGCCCGCGGGCCAGCTCCGGCCCGCGAAAACATTTAATCCGGCCCGCCGACGGTCTTTCGACATGAATAGTATATGGCCCGCGATAATTATATTTTGACGGTCCAGAAATATAAAGTAGATTCTACTTAGTAGAATAATAGACGCATAGGTAAAGGTAGCGCAAAATACAACGGTAAGCCAGTATGTCTTATAAGTAATCAAGAAGCAGTGGCAGTATTTAAAGGTTTTAACCTCGCTCGCCATTTTAACACCAAGCATGCTCAACGCCATTTTAACACCAAGCATCCTAAAACCAAATATGCTTTGATGAATGACGCAGAAAAAAAGATGAATGCGGAAAACCTAAAATAATACAAATTCCGGCCCTCCTCTGAAATTTCTTAAACTTTCTGGCCCCCCATTAAGAAAGTTTGCCCACCACTGACCTAGAGGGAGACCTTCCAACGCTGCGTCACTTCAGAACTTTTCTGCCCCATCGGCCATCCGTTCTGCGAGCTATGTGCCTCACTGCCATTTAAGTTTGGCAATTCTTCGGGCTATGTCGGTAACCTTGGTACTCTTGCGGATGTCTTCATTTCTGATTCGATCACTCAAGGAAACTCCGAGCATAGCATAGTTCCATTAGTTGCTTTTAATTAGGTAGAGGCTTTGCTGGTGCATCTTCAATTCTCCCAAGACGTTTATCTTCATCGACAGCCAGTGGCAAGATTCACTGACTCACATTGATACTTGCCATTTTTCAAACCAGTATTTCAACATCCGGATTTCCCTGACAATCTAATCAATGACAGGGTTCACAGGTTTAATTAATGTAATCTGAATTACAAACATCCAGAACAGGCACTAATACAATTATAAGATTAAAGGAACAATCTGAACAATTGGGTTTCGGTATCCGATTAAAACGTCTGTTTTAAGCTGGTTCGTTCGTAATTAAATATGGATGAACATTAACTGATTATCTCGCTTCCAGTGGGTAGGCAAAAGGGTGGGAAATTGCTTTTTTATGTTCGTTGTATTTGTAGGCAATGGGATGATATTCGTCAATGTCAAAAACGTAATTGAAACGAATTTTAAATTATCCGTTCAAATAATCTTTGAAATATAAATTAACTTTGTGCTGTGTGTGATGACTGTGTGTGTTGTTTATGTTGATTATATAATATTTGAGAAAATACAATATTTATGATCAATCCTAGAAAATTTTAATTTTACACAAAATTCAATATCGGATCGATGCACATAGCGCCATCTAGTGGCATTTATTTGAACCAAATTTTCTTTCTTAGTGTCGGGACCCCGTGCTGGTATTTAAGGTCCAACTCATACCTTTAGCGTGTTGCCGGAATCCAGTTATAATAAAATTTTGAGCTATATGGACTCAATCAAATTCCCATCCACCATTGCGTGAAGTAACCTCTCAAGTAACGTAACTTCGAAGCAAAATATACGAAAATATTTCCCTTGCATTTTAAAACGTTTATGGTACGCTTCAAGAGCTTAGAATATACTTTGGAGTACATAAACTTGGTAATATTCGCCTCAAGATGCGCTCAATTTAACATCATTAGGGAGAGAGGCGCAAAGCGAAAACGCAAAACCGATGCGACAACCAGAATTTCTATAAAAAAGGATCGTCACATCGGTGTCGCATTGTCGCGTCGCGCCGGTCCTTTACATTATTTAAACATTTATAAGGTCTTCCTACTTACGCCTACACTCTTCCTCTGAAACAATTTAAGTCATCTAGGCAAACTAAACAAAGTCAACTTCAAACAAGAAACTTCATTCAACATTGAGTTCAATTATTTATGAAGACAATACCATTTTCTTGTTTGCATTAGTAAAGCTATTTGGCATCATTTACTTTTTCACGATTAATGTTTTGTTAAAACACAAGTACAAGTCCTTTCCTATTAAGGTTCCCCTAGTCGACGGCACGAACTATTTTGTGCGCTTGGTTGAAATTCATGCTATCTCATCCGATAATACGTGCGAAAGAGATAGATGCTGTGATGAGCAGTAAGAAGCTAGTCCGCGTACGAATTAGCACTTTTGCAAGTTTGTAGCGAAATGGATGAAGATTTAGGACGAAAACGAGCGTGTGTAATTTTATAAACAGACCTTTGGGAGTCTAGATATCATGCAAAAACTACTAAATGTATATTTTCAAAATAAAATGATCTACGTTGTTGAACTACTAATCTATCCCTGTATGGTGGTTGTTTTGCAATTTTCCTTCGTCTTATGGTATTTATATCCGCCTAAAGATGCGTTAAAATTAGTGTTGAAATATGGAACTTTCGACGCTCATAACTTTCAAATATTTTTCTTTTTTGTTCCATACAGGGTTAGATAATGATGAGACAAATTGATATCATTTTTTATTTTGAACGTACATCGTCAAACAGTGGAGTAATCGCCAGACTACGTTTGTATGGAAGAATGATCGACTAGTGTAACCTTAAGGAAAAGACTTGAAATTATTCACACTCGTTTTCCTTTGTTCGTGATTAGAAAACTAAAGTGTATTTTAGTATTATTTTCACTAATCAATTGCCACCTGGTCTTTTGGCTTTGCCAAAGACAACTGGCACTATGGTATGAATTCCCATTGATAGATACCAAGTTTAACTATTACTTACTTTCATTACAATTATGTGAACGAAAGTGAGATTATAATGTATGCATCCTACAGTGCAGGGGTTGCCCAGTGCTTACAAGTTGTAGGTCGTGGTTTCAAACCCAGACAGACACTTTACTTAGTGTAAATTATTTCATCACCACTGCTCTCAAAACTGTGAAGAAAACATCGTGAGGAAACCAGCATGTCCTAGAAACAAAAAATCGAAGACATGTGACATTCACCAACCCGCATTGAGCCCGCGTGGTGGATTAAGGCCATTTCCCTCCCACAGAGAGGAGACCTGTGTCCCAGCAGTGGGAACGTTAAAAAGCTGATGATCATGATCCTATAATAGATGCCTGGCTGGAAGCCATAGTTTAGTCTCCACAGGATCGCCCGGATAAGCAGTAGCCAATCACTTGGTTTGACTTGCGAGACGCCCCAAAAAAAAAGCCTATATTAGATTGACTCCTTCTGAACTAGGTCTGCCCCAAAGAAAGAATCGCGGAAGACCGGGAAACCTGGAAGGACAGGCTGATAACAATATAACGGAGTTCAAAACTTGGTCGTTTAATTAATTAACAGTAACTTTTTTTTGCATAAACGAATGTAATTAATTAAAGCCAGCTACAAAGTTAATTATTTTTAGGGTTCCGTACCTCGAAAGGAAAAGACAGAACTCTTATAGGATCACTTTGTTGTCCGTCCGTCCGTCTGTCTGTCAAGACCCTTTTTCTCAAGAACGCGTGGAGGTATTAAGCTGTAATTTATATCAAATACTCATATCTACTGTCTCTTAAAGCTGTGAGAAAGCAAACTTCTAAGCCAACGCAATCAAAAGATACAGCCAATGCCAGCGCAAATTGCCGCAAATTTTCGACACTCGCAAGGGAATCAAAACCTACAGGTTACTTCCCATGAACTCAGAATCTTGTGATTTGGTACGAAGCAACGTCTTATAGTACAGATAAAGGAAAGATTGCGAAAACCGTAAATTTTTCTTTACATACAATAAAAATATTTTTTTTAAATTTTAACCTTATACCCCTTTCCTCATGAACGCGTAGAGGTATTAAATTGAAATTCATATCAAATACTCAGGTCTATAATACCTTTAAGCTGAGGTTTGTACGGAACCCTCGGTGCGCGAGTCCGACTCGCACTTGGCCGGTTTTTTTTTAGTATCGAATCCCAATTAAGGGTTTGTACGCCTGCATGTATACACGTGTTTGAGCAAATAAATATATCTTAATCGTTATGAAGTCGAGCCTTGCAGTTTTTTTACGTAACATAAATTTTATTCTACAACATTTGCTAGAAATGATAACTTAAGCTTCAAGTAGCACTTAATAGTGAGTGGTCGTACTTACGTTTATACATAAATACATAATAATCTCCGACTATTACAAAATCACTTTCCATACGTGACATCTTACAGTTAGAATGCAAGTACATACATAACATGTACTTACATGATTCGTGTTACATGGTTTTTGATATAACTGTTTAGTGGATAGATTTGTAGCCAAATCTAAATCCAAATTGATCGATAAATGTATGTTTTGGTGTGTGTTCTTTAAGGCGCAGATACCTCTCAGTAGCTGATCTTAAAATGAGAATCACGTCTAAACGGCAGTCGTAATTTTTAGGAAAAAATATATGTTACATAAGACCATTTTCTTAATAATTTGATTTAAGAAAATTATGAGTTTTATTCGTATAATGTAGTGTAATTAATTTGTAAACTTATGTCTAAAACGGACACAAACACGACAATCGCACAAAAACCGCTGGGCGTATTTTAATTAAATTGACACTATCTCAAAGACATAATTATCTACATTTTGATCTGAGGCTATTTTTTTAAAGTCATGGAATAATAAGGAAAGTACAAAAAGCTACTAAATTTTGGGTTGCGCGGGTGTGAAACGAGTGCGCGTTTTGATCCCTCGAGGTCGTTGGCGTTAGTCGTCGTCTTAAGTGTCCTACTTAAAGACGTAACATGGTCGTCGTGCGTCTTAACTTATAACCCCCGATGGAAAAAGAGGGGTGTTATAAGTTTGACGTGTGTTGCTGTGTATCTGTGTGTCTGTCTGTGGCATCATAGCGCCTAAACGGATGAACCGATTTTGATTTAGTTTTTTGTTTGAAAGGTGACTATGCTGAGAGTGTTAATAGCTATGTTTGCGTCAAGACAGCAGTGGTGGTCCAGTGGTATCGGCCGCGACTTACAAGTCGTAGGACGTGGGTTCGAACCCAGGCAGGCGCTTTACTTTGTGTAAATTATTTCATCACCACTGCTCTCAAAATCGGTGAAGGAAAACATCGTGAGGAAACCGGTATGTCCTAGAACCAAAAATTCGAAGACATGTGACATCCACCAACCCGCACTGGGCCCGCGTGGTGGATTACGGCCCATTCCCTCTCACAGAGAGGCCTGTGTCCCAGCAGTGGGAACATTAATAGGCTGATGATGTGATGTGATATGATGTTCAATGTACTTTGCGACGTTCTATAAACATTATATATATATATATATATATATGTGTAACTACCCACATTCTAGATAAAACATAAACCTTTACGGCCCTGCGCAAGAGTACATAACATTGTAATATGATAATAATGAGTTAGTCCACGATACGATCCGCGGTGCTTTTCATCAGTTTTATAGTCAAGCTTATCGATATTGATACAGCCTTGGATCGGGTCCAATAAATATTAATGTTCATATCGATCTACTAAGTGGGTAGTTGTAGGAATTTTTAGGGCACTTTATATGAGTTATGTTGCAACTTTGTATCATAAATACAATCCGGTTTATATGCCAGTTTGTTATGTTACAATCTTGCAAAGATAAAACGATGAAAAGTGAATATATGATATTTTTTTTACCGACTTCCCAAAAAGGGGGAGGTTTCTCAATTCGACCGTATTTTTTTTTATGTGTGCTTGCGGATAACTTTGTCGTTTATCAACCGATTTTGATGATTATTTTTTTGTTGAAAAGGAGATATCCCAAGGATGGTACCATGATAAGATCCTAGAGAAATCGAGGGCACTCCTCAACTATTATAGGCATACATATAGCGATTTTGGTATTTTCATCAATAATGCAATCATTTGCAGTCAGAAAGTACCATTTGGTGAAGTGGAACTGATGAAGAAGACCACAATGGTCACTGGAACTCCGAAATATAACAATGTATCCTAGTCGTATTTGGATTACGGAAAAGAAAGTTATTTTCCGCTTTCTAAGGTTTTGTTTTGGAAGTCGGTGAAGTTTTATGTAGACACTAAACGAAGATCTTTATGAAAAGTTTTTACTACACTTACTTTACTTATTTCAGCCCCAAGGCAGCATTCTTTCAATCTAGAAGCACTTATGACAATACATTTGGCTCCAACTCCGTCAATGCGTTTGTCATCTCAGGGAAACAGAAATGGCACCATACCATTGACTCCTTGGTAGTGAATACGCACTTTTGGCCATTTTCATCAATATATTTGTTCGGGGTTGGGGTGAGATAAATATAAACTAGGATTAAAGATTATAAAGATAGGTATAATTCAGTAACTTAACTGGGATAACTATTAAAACTAATGAGGTGAATGAGATGAGGTTGAGTCGCGCCCGATATGCTGGCCGAAAGCGTACTGACTATTTTACTTAGGTAATACATAAAATATTCAGGGCATAGCGCGCGATGTCGCAATTATGCTGACATGTTTATTATTGTTCGGTGATTATCCCGAACATGCTCCCGAGGGAGAAAAGGATGAGGTTAGTAGGTAGGTATAGTTACATGGGTAATGAAATTAATACTAACAAGGTGAAAACAATGTTCAACTAATACTAAAATAGTTATGTAGGGTGAGTTATGTTAGTAGGTGAGATTAAGGTAACCTTACAAATTAAACAGAGTCGCTACAGTGTAAATCAGGAAGAGAGAACACGCGAAAGATCGGTGAAGAACCTCTATCTTCCTTTTTTTGTAAGCACTCACTAGATAGCGCTAGTCGCTTAGGATCACTTTTCACTGGTTTACTACTAGATTGCCCATTTTCCCTAATTTCACTACACTCAATCACAACACTATCAGCAACGGTGTGTGGAGATGGCACCGCAGTTGCCGCAGGGGCTGTAGACCGCTCTGCTGCAGAAGTGGAGCGATTTCCTTTACGTTGCCTTTGACGCCAACGTTTAAAACAGTAAGCTGCCACCAATAACAAGATGCCCAATATGATGAGATATATAGCGGTATACTGGTGGACGTCGTGGTAGGAGATATTAGTGCTCAAAGGTTCACTCTGCTTCATGATCTCAAGACTTCTCTTAATGGCTTCAAATTGCCTGAGGTCATCTGAGTTATTGGGATTATGCTCATATGAGATTTCTGGCATAGTGATATTTATTATGTGATTAATTGGTGATATTTCAGGTGAGATAATATTTCTCGTCGTACTAATTTTACTAGACAATCTTTTGTTTGAGTACACCATAAAATTTTCTGTTTTTACTAGACAGCCTTCCCCAACACGCAACAGACCAGCATCTGATAACCTAACTGCCTCAACTTGATTTTCACATAGAAGTTTGACGTTACATTCATTGCAGCATAAATAATAATACTTGTTTTCTGATGTTAACTCTCTCCAGTCATCCTTGCACGGGGTAGTTTTAGTTTTACAAGTTCTTGTGCCTGGGATCGTCTCGCATAGACTATGATCATCTTTCATGTGGTGAATAGGCTTTCTGATATGACACAGAATAGTCACAGGGTTTTGTAATACGCATGACTGCAGATCCGTGTCTGTGATAGTTAAATAAGAATCCTTTCTCATGTTGATGGCTGCTAATTCAGAGATAGTTTCGACCTTCATCATCCTGTTATCTTTCACAATGCGTGGAACCGGGATAAGATTAAATACCTCGTAAATATCTCTTTCAATCAGGGGTATTTTTATTTCTATTATTAGGTATTTGCCAGAGTATTTGGCTCTTACTTTGAGCAAGCTGTACAGATCTTTAAGATTAAAGTTGTCGACAGGAACTACCAAGTCTCCAGATATTTGTGCTGATATTATGTTTAGCTCAGATCTGAGTTGTTTCGGCGATATCAAGTGAAAATCTAATTTTCCACTATAAATATCAGTTACTGTATCTAAAATTGAGTCTTGGATTCGTCGAAGGGTATACAACAAGTTGTTGGCAGTGAAAGTCGAGGTTATGAAGTCAGTGACGATGGTTATGTTTTGCACTTGCTGAGCGAGATTTTTATAAGAATCTTGGAGAGAATTAAGCCTTTGATTTATTATTTTGTGATGTTTGTTTATAGTATTCTCAATCCTTTTCATTAAATTAAATTCAGCTTCTACGACCGACGTTTGGTTTTTCCAGAGGTTGTATAAGTGGTTTTCATTATGCTTTAAAAGGTCAATATCCTTCTCATATTTTTCTGCAAATCGTTGGTCCAACACTCCGAATAAACTATTTGCAACGTAGCCTACCCCGTCTAGCAAGCCGCGTCGCCGACGTTTCTTATTAGTCATAAGCGAGTCATTTATCATGACAATATTATCATAATGTTTGATTTCTTCGAACTCGTGCTCGAGTTGTAACATGACGCCGTCGCAAGGTGTTTGTGTTCTAATCGTTGAGCATAAGGTTTCAAGGTACTTGATATACTTTGTTAGTGCCGCCATTCCTTCTTGATATGGATTTGTGTCTTAATAGACTATTAAATGCCAATCATCTCTAATTAAGTGCATATTAGATACTTTGTCAAAGTATACACTATTGTTTGTCAGCGGGGTGAAGTTATAGGATGCTTGAGTGGTGTTTATTAGTGTCAGCATAAATAATGTCAAAGATAAAACCATTGCTGAAAATGAGATAGGACGTTTTTTCTTCGCCGCTGGCAGTTTATTATCAACCTTTGGGCCATTTGGATCTTGATCATTTTTATTTGTTGGCAGTAAGGACAGTTTTACAACTGGGCGTTTTAAGACCCCATTTTTGGTTTTAAGTGTGACGACCCTTATGTGTCCGTCACTTCCAGGATGCAGCGCTATTACGCGACCTAGACTCCATTTTCCTGGTGGAAGGTTGTCGTCCTTTATAATGACGATGTCATTAAGATTGAGATTCCTTTGTTGCTGTCGCCATTTGACTCTCGTAGAAAGCTGCGAGAGGTAGTCAGTCTTCCACTTATCCCATATATCTTGATAGATTTTTTGCGTCAAGTGCCACCGTGTTCTGAGGTCATGCTCTGTTTCGAAAATCGTTAAGTTGGGGCCACTTGCTAAGAAGTGCGCCGGGGTCAAAAAATCCAAATCCTCAGGGTCTTCTGTCAGAGGGCACAGTGGTCTGGAGTTCAAACAAGCCTCGAGTTGGGTTAGTAGGGTAATATATTCCTCGTAGGTTAATTTTTGCTCACCCACGACCCGCTTGAGATGATGTTTTAGGCTCTTCACTGCAGCTTCCCAGAGTCCGCCAGCAGATGGCCATGATGGAGCGTTAAAGTGCCACTCAATATTCATTTCAGCGATTGTCGAGGTTACTTCTTGGTCCGACAAGATATAGGAGATTTCGGCAAGCTCTTGTTTTAAAATTTTGTTGGCTCCTATGAAGTTGGTTCCTTGATCACTATAGATGTGCCCTGGAACTCCCCTTCTAGCCGACATTCGACGAAGCGCGGCAATAAATGCTGACGCTGTGAGATCTGAGACAATTTCTAAATGTATGGCTTTGGTCACCATACAAACAAAAACTGCGACATATCCTTTACTGGTTTTAATGCCACGGCCTTTGTTGGCCTTAATAAGGATGTGTCCGGTGTAATCTATTCCTGTGTGGTAAAAAGGTCTGTTAGGAATCAATCGTGCTGGAGGTAGGTCACCCATGATTTGATGTTGTAGTATTGGATTGTTTCTTTTACATTTGACACACATTCTTATTCGTTTCTTTGTGGCTCTATTTCCACCAAGAATCCAGTATTTGTGTCTTATAAATCCAGTAGTCATTTTTACTCCACCATGAAATACAAGTTCGTGGGATTCATCTATGATTAGATCTGCTAGTTTCGATTGATTCGGGATTATGATAGGATGCTTCATTTCTGGATCAAGATTCGAATGTTTAAGTCTGCCACCGACACGGAGCATTTGATTATTGTCTAGTATGGGATTGAGATTAAGAATCTGGCTTTTCTTATTTAGTGGTTCATTCCTTTTCAGCCGTGATATTTCTTCGTAGAAATATTCGTTTTGGACGTGCTTAATTACCATTTCTCTTGCTGTCTTTATATTTTGCAGAGTAAGAAAACTTGTGCGTTTTTTCTTGTAAGCAACAATGTCGATGAACTTGTTGATGTAAGCTAATACTCGGGTAACTTTCCTTAAAGTGCTATATTTTGGTAATAGTTGATTGATTATTGAATTTTCGGGGTTAAAAATGACCGTATTTACTGCCTCTTTCTTTCTGAGTTCTGCGTTTGTAATGCTCGTATAAATCGGCATATTATGAGATTCTGTAGGCTTATATTGTGGTAACCAGTCGGGCCCTTGCCACCACAGTGAATAATAGGCTAATTGAGCAGCAGGTAAACCGCGGCTTGCGCAATCTGCGGGGTTTTCTTTGGATTTTACGTAACTCCAGTTATCTTTAGGGATTATTTCAGTAATTAGCCTCACTCGATTCGCAACAAAGGGTTTCCATTTCTCCGGTTCACCACTTAACCAACCTAGAACAGCCGTTGAATCAATCCAACCATAAACATGCACCTTGTAGCTCGATAGGGATGAGATGATTTTTCTCATAAGTTTTGACAACAAGAGAGCGCCGCTGAGTTCCAGACGCGGTATCGATTGTGGTTTTTTCAGCGGTATTACTTTTGATTTCCCTGCAATAAGGGTCACATGAGTTTCATTTTCTCTCTGTATTTTGCAATACACGACGCATGCGTATGCTTTTGTGCTAGCGTCGCAAAAGCCATGGAGTTCGATGATATCCTTTGCCTGGGTTTGAATCCAACGTGGTATTTTAAATCGAGATATATGAGATAGATCGGCTTTAATAGTATTCCACTCTGACGCGATTTCTTGAGGGACAGGGTTGTCCCAACCCAGGTCAGATTTCCATAATTCTTGGAACAAGATCTTAAGTTTTATTGTGACTGGTACTAACCAGCCCAAGGGGTCAAAAATTTTAGATATTTGAGATAGGAATTGTCTTTTTGTAAGGATGTTTCTGGAGATAAATTCTATAGGATGAAAAATGAATTGATCATTTTTGGGTTCCCACCGAAGACCTAATGTTTTGGTTGATTCCGGTTGCTTAAAGTCAAAGTCTTCCTTTTGAAGTGCATCTGAACTATCTATTAATTCCGGCAAGTTTGATCGCCATTTTCTGAGATTAAATCCGCCTGATTTGAGGAGGCTGATCATCTCTGCTTTGAGCTGTTTAGCTGCTGTCGCTGAGTGTTCACCATGCATGAGATCATCCATGTAAAACGAGTGTTCTAAGATGTCAGGAGCGCAACTTTGTGGATAGTTTGGCCTTTCATCGATGGCCAGTTGCTTCAGTGTCATCATGGCCAAAAATGGTGCGGCTTTAGTGCCATAGGTAACTGTCGCTAACTGGTATTCTTTTAAAGGTTGAGATTGATGGTTTCGCCAGATAATTTTCTGATATTTCTGGTCATCGGGATGTAGCCAGATTTTGCGAAACATTTTTTCTATATCTGCTGTACACTGTCCACTGGTCTATAAATCAATCAACCTTTCATAGCCCACTCTACCACTCCTAAGTTCCTTCTCCACTTACCAACCCACGACAGTTCAAAACTAACCCCTTCAACAAAAATTTCAAATACAAACTTCAAACATTATATTGTCCGACCTGATTTCTGCCCGCAACAGGTCTGTCCTACGTGTTGCGCCTTTGCGCCTGAACTTTCCAGAGAAATGTTGCTAGACTGAATATATTGAATAAGTTTATTTTGAGAGAAGCATCCATCACTATGCATGACACTTGATTTAATAATATTTGCTTACCTTTATGAAAAAATATAACAGTTCCTTTAGCAAGTAATCAAAAAGGAACAACGAATATTGAAATAAGATACCACGTATTGTGTGAATGTTAATGTCATATGAATTTAATTCTTAATCGGACAAAGGAAGCATAGATAAGACTTAATATTCTATAGGGTTTAGGAACTACAGTTTACTTGGTGTTGCCATAATAAAGGCAATATTATAACAGCAACAATGGTGGGTCTGGAATTGTGAGAAAAAGGAAGATTGAGGCTTTTGCTTTTCAGTGGAACCGTATAGACTAGTTAGATAAGATAAGTTATAAGTATGGGTGATTTGTTTTTTATTCGAAATCAGGCAACTTGCCTTACCTGATGACAAAGTATGCGCCTGCGGCAACCGCATTATAGAAGGCGTTATCCCGGTGTTTATTTTTAACCGACTTACCAAAAAAGGAGGTGGTTCTATGTTCGACATTATGTATGTTTTTTTTTATTTATTTTTGTTTATGTATGTTCACCGATATCTCCGTCAATTGTGGACCGATTTTGAAAATTCTTTTTTTGTTTGAAAGAGTATATTCCGAAAATGGTCCCACTTTAATTTGGTGAAGATCTGATGAAGAAGTTCGGAGATATACAACAGAACTCTTCAATGGACACCGACTGCCAAAAATAAAGTTTTATTCACTTTCTACTTTTCTTATTTGGAAGTCGGTAGTATTTTTTTTGTAAAAAAGTTTTTTATGAAAAAACAATTTGACCGCGAAAGTCCTTTCAATGCAGAACCAGTCGATGTGCTTGGGGGGGGGAGATTTCGGCTGAATTGATGATGATGATAACACTGTCAAAACAGTGAGTGGGTAGATAGGAAGGTACAGCTTATCAAAGGTTCATATAATCGAATTACATCATTATCATCTTATGAAATACAAATTTGTTTTAAAGACGGTAACGTCACCTTAAATCAGGGCGTGGGTATATCGCACCAACGCGCTCGCAAATCAAAAACATCAGAAGTGGGATATCTCACAATTAGCATCAATTAACTAAGACCTACTCAAGTTGGTTTAGACTTTATTACGCCAGTATGGACGTAATGTTTCTAAAGCAGAGCTTTTGTATTAAAAGGTTTCATGTAGGCGAGTCTTGCACGATTATTTAGGTTTTGTGTTCCTAATATGGGTTAGACAGGCGAATAGATTGATTGTCTGTCTGATGGACTTATATTTAGTACGTTGTAAAGAAGGGATCTGTTCAAATTAGTCTCATTGTAGCACATAGAAATTTAGCGACATATTGGTCAAAAATATTTTATAAATTACATGAATGCAAAGGTACCTTCCACCTACCTACTCTGTAATAATGCTTGTTTAAAAATCTTACTCGCAATATCACCTACTTATGACGACGACTAACGCCAACGACCTTGAGGGAACAAAACTCGCACTCGTTTCACACCCGCGCGACCCAAAATTTAGTAGTTTTTGTACTTTCCTTATTGTTCTATGACTTTAAAAAAAGTCTCAGATCAAAAGGTGTTGATCTTAATAACATTCGCCCAGCGGTTTTGGTGCGATTGTCGTGTTTTTGTCCGTTTTAGACATAACTTTACAAATTAATTACACCATGTTATACGAATAAAAATCAAAATTTTCCTAGATCAAATTATTAAGAAAATGGTTTAATGTAACATATATTTTTTCTAAAAAATTACGACTAGCCGTTTAGACGTGATTCTCATTTTAAAATCAGCCTTAAAGTCCAACAAACGAGAAAAAAAACTTGTCGCAGAACAACAGCAAAACAAACTTCGAACAACATATTTTTATAAAGTAGCGGAAACAAGCACATCCTTGTTTGTCAGTTGGTTGAACACCCTTCAATGAGGGGAACAGTCCCGGGAATGTCCGGGATGGATGGTAGCCCGTCAAGTGAGACTTCCGCGGACACCGGGAACCGTGGCTGGCTCTGTATGGACCGGTCACGATCACTATTAGATAAGGTATGGCCCAAGATGGAGGAGGAAGCGTTACAATTTATTCCCTGCCGGAGTCTGTGTTGCGCGATAGCTATAATCTCGGGGTCTTTATAAGTTAAGAGTGAAAAGCTTACTTCTAGGCAAGCGTGCTACAACTTCGACCACATCATCACTTACCATCAGGTGAGATAGTGGTCAAGCGCAAGCCTATCCAAAATATAAAAATATAAAAACAATGCTTTTTTGTAGGTGATTTGTAGAACGGGTATAGTGGTTTTATTCTTCCATGCTTTTAACAAATCTCTGTGAAATAAAAATCTAAGCATTCACCAAAATTGAAGTATGTTTTTCGTGACCTTAAAAACTAATAACATTCTCAACAGTTATTTTTTCTTATCTTCTTTATTTTAGCACAGGCTTCTCTATTGATGGTACGGTTTTCACAATAAGATTTATAACTACAGTAAATGTTAACATAATTTGTTTTAAGAATGCTTCAAATATATTATAAAACCATCGCATCTGAGTAGTTGATTTAAAAATCAGAATCACGTCTAAACGGCTTGATATGTTACATTAGACCATTTTCTTAATAATTTAATCTAAGAAATTTTTGAGTTTTATTTGTATAACATAGTGTAATTAATTTGTAAAGTTATAACTAAAACGGACATAAACAACGACAATAGCACCAAAACCGCCGGGCGTATTGTAATGTAATTTACACCATCTCAAAGACAATTTAAGTATCTACATTTTGATCTGAGGCTTTTTTTTAAGTCATAGAATAATAAGGAAAGTACAAAAAGCTACTGAATTTTGGTCCGCACGGGTGTGAAACGAGTACGCGTTTTGTTCCCTCAAGGTCGTTGGCGACTGTCGACATCTTAAGGAGAGGCCAGGTAGAGGAAAGGTATATCTGAGATTTATCTTGTTGATTAATTAATGACGGATAGTGTATTGACAATTAGACACGTTTAGTTGAGTGGGGTAGTCGTATATTGCGACAAAATATAGGAAAATGTCTCTTATAACTTGTGGCACACAAAACTGTAACTTTAGTGTTGGTTACACTATCGCCCACGGGCGAACAAACCGACAGACAAAGGTCAATATTGTATATCAGATATCTGTTCAGAAATAAATCGATTTATTTCTGTAGATATCTATGTCGATTGCTGCCTAGCGGTGGAGAACCTCAGGGTCGTGATCGGCTGGGTATCGGGGTCTGTTATCTTTATGTTATTCCAGAAGACCTAAGAGACCTAAACAAAGTGATATTCTATCAGCGGTAGCGATTGTCAAAAATACCAAAAGATTGGGATTGACACAATCGCGCTATCGAAACATCACGTGGTCGATCCCAAATATTTAGGACTTTTGACAATCAAGGCTTGTTTTGTTTAACGGCACCAACCAATCGAAGTACATAAAAATTCCGCTTTAGTGGCTGTCCAATAAAGCGGCATTTTTAAGCTAAGAAGCTAAGAAGCTAGTTTCAAAATTCATATATATTTACGCGGAGCGAGGCCGCGGATATGAGAAACAGATCAGTGAGGCGGACCGGGGAGCGGAGCCGGGAAATGGAGATGAGAAACGAGTGCTACCGAGCTCCGCGTATGAAAAAATAGTCCGCTACTCCGCTACGATACGCCGCTCCGATACTCCGTTTCGCATTTATTTCTCTCTCCGCTCCGCTACTTAGCTCAGCGTCTTTGGAAAGATATAGTCCGCTACTCCGCTGCGCTGCCTCGCTCCGCTCAAGAGGATAGGCAAAGCCCCGGAACAAAAGAATTAATGTCAAGTTGCACTTCTGGCTATTCTCACTTCTACAATCAATTGTCACGTGGCAGTTCTTGAAACAGTTGAAACCTAATGAGATGAACTACACATAATTATATGCAAAAGAAACATATTTAGAACCAAATCCAACTAAAGCTATATATATTTGCGTTACGCAATAGCTACATCGCCGAAGATACAGAAAATAACAAAATTATTTCACAGGGATGATGAAAACCTACTTTGATTTAATAATTTGTTTTTCATTTTTATTGACACACACAAGATATTTGTTAAAAACAATTTTCACAGTGGACTAAATAAGATTGGTAAAACGACGATGAAACTCAAATTAATTATTTAAACGGGTCGACGAAGGTACCTACTGCCGCGGTTTTGAATGCATGACTGCATTTAGGGAGATATCCGCCCGTTTACTTTATGATATAATTATATTCGGGGATAATTTATCAGTGTCAGTCAAGGGACGTCCCTAGAGTGGAGTGACATGAGATATGGGCAATCCTGTAGGCACCAATAATAAGTTACAATAAAACCGGCCAAGTGCGAGTCGGACTTGCACACGGTTCCGTACCATTATCGCAAAACACTGCAAAAATCACGTTTGTTGTATGGGAGGGGCTCCCATAATTTACTTTATTTTAATTTAATCATTATTATTTTTTGAAGTGAATATATAACTAAACATTCTGTGAATATTTCAAGCGTGGTAGACGCCGCGTGTTGCCGTGATTAATATTGAGCAAAAACGGTCAAAAAAATCAAGTTTGTTGTATGGGAGCCCTCCTTAAATATTTATTTTATACTGTTTTTAGTATTTGTTGTTATAGCGGCAACAGAAATACATCATCTGTGAAAATTTTCAACTGTCTAGCTTTCACGGTTCATGAGATACAGCCTGGTGACAGACGGACAGATAGACAGACGGATCGCGAAGTCTTAGTAATAGGGTCCCGTTTTTACCCTTTGGTTACGGAACCCTAAAAACCTATGATATCGGTTTTCTGGTAAATACTGAACTTAAACAAAATTAGGGCAAATCTATATTTTTGTTCGTGGTTTCACTGCCGTGGTCTAGCTTCTAACTTAAAATAATCGTGCATTTGGGTAATACAGAAGCCAATGATAATCTGCATTGTGCAACTTTCTAACATCATCATGATCATCATTTCCGCCGAAAGACGTCCACTGCTGGACGTAGGCCGCCCCCAAGCGTCGCCACATTCACAGAACGTTTTTTTATTGGGGATGTGTTTGCTCTTGACTCTAGTCTAGGTCAGAGGTTTCAGGTGACAGTGACAAAGTAAACAATGGAGTGACCTGAAATTCGTCATTCACATTCATCATTCACATTCATCATTCACATTCATTATTCACATTCATCATTCACATTCATCATTCACCTTCATCATTCACCTTCATCATTCACATTCATCATTTACTTTCATCATTTAATTTCATCATTCACATTCATCAATCACATTCATCATTTACTTTCATCATTTAATTTCATCATTCACATTCATCATTTACTTTCATCATTTAATTTCATCATTCACATTCATCATTTACTTTCATCATTTAATTTCATCATTCACATTCATCATTCACATTCATCATTTACTTTCATCATTTAATTTCATCATTCACATTCATCATTCACATTCATCATTTACTTTCATCATTTAATTTCATCATTCACATTCATCATTCACATTCATCATTTACTTTCATCATTTAATTTCATCATTCACATTCATCAATCACATTCATCATTTACTTTCATCATTTAATTTCATCATTCACATTCATCATTTACTTTCATCATTTAATTTCATCATTCACATTCATCAATCACATTCATCATTTACTTTCATCATTTAATTTCATCATTCACATTCATCATTCACATTCATCATTTACTTTTATCATTTAATTTCATCATTCACATTCATCAATCACATTCATCATTTACTTTCATCATTTAATTTCATCATTCACATTCATCATTTACTTTCATCATTTAATTTCATCATTCACATTCATCATTCACATTCATCATTTACTTTCATCATTTAATTTCATCATTCACATTCATCAATCACATTCATCATTTACTTTCATCATTTAATTTCACCATTCACATTCATCAATCACATTCATCATTTACTTTCATCATTTAATTTCATCATTCACATTCATCATTTACTTTCATCATTTAATTTCATCATTCACATTCACATTCGTCATTCACATTCATCATTCACTTTCACCATTCACATTCATCATTCACATTCATCATTCACATTCATCATTTACTTTCATCATTTAATTTCATCATTCACATTCATCAATCACATTCATCATTTACTTTCATCATTTAATTTCATCATTCACATTCATCAATCACATTCATCATTTACTTTCATCATTTAATTTCATCATTCACATTCATCAATCACATTCATCATTTACTTTCATCATTTAATTTCATCATTCACATTCATCATTCACATTCATCATTTACTTTCATCATTTAATTTCATCATTCACATTCATCAATCACATTCATCATTTACTTTCATCATTTAATTTCATCATTCACATTCATCATTCACATTCATCATTTACTTTCATCATTTAATTTCATCATTCACATTCATCAATCACATTCATCATTTACTTTCATCATTTAATTTCATCATTCACATTCATCAATCACATTCATCATTTACTTTCATCATTTAATTTCATCATTCACATTCATCATTTACTTTCATCATTTAATTTCATCATTCACATTCATCAATCACATTCATCATTCACTTTCACCATTCACATTCATCATTCACATTCATCATTCACATTCATCATTTACTTTCATCATTTACTTTCATCATTTAATTTCATCATTCACATTCATCAATCACATTCATCATTTACTTTCATCATTTAATTTCATCATTCACATTCATCATTCACATTCATCATTTACTTTCATCATTTAATTTCATCATTCACATTCATCAATCACATTCATCATTTACTTTCATCATTTAATTTCACCATTCACATTCATCAATCACATTCATCATTTACTTTCATCATTTAATTTCATCATTCACATTCATCATTTACTTTCATCATTTAATTTCATCATTCACATTCACATTCGTCATTCACATTCATCATTCACTTTCACCATTCACATTCATCATTCACATTCATCATTCACATTCATCATTTACTTTCATCATTTAATTTCATCATTCACATTCATCAATCACATTCATCATTTACTTTCATCATTTAATTTCATCATTCACATTCATCAATCACATTCATCATTTACTTTCATCATTTAATTTCATCATTCACATTCATCAATCACATTCATCATTTACTTTCATCATTTAATTTCATCATTCACATTCATCAATCACATTCATCATTTACTTTCATCATTTAATTTCATCATTCACATTCATCATTCACATTCATCATTTACTTTCATCATTTAATTTCATCATTCACATTCATCATTCACATTCATCATTTACTTTCATCATTTAATTTCATCATTCACATTCATCAATCACATTCATCATTTACTTTCATCATTTAATTTCATCATTCACATTCATCAATCACATTCATCATTTACTTTCATCATTTAATTTCATCATTCACATTCATCATTTACTTTCATCATTTAATTTCATCATTCACATTCATCAATCACATTCATCATTCACTTTCACCATTCACATTCATCATTCACATTCATCATTCACATTCATCATTTACTTTCATCATTTAATTTCATCATTCACATTCATCATTTACTTTCATCATTTAATTTCATCATTCACATTCATCAATCACATTCATCATTTACTTTCATCATTTAATTTCATCATTCACATTCATCAATCACATTCATCATTTACTTTCATCATTTAATTTCATCATTCACATTCATCAATCACATTCATCATTTACTTTCATCATTTAATTTCATCATTCACATTCATCAATCACATTCATCATTTACTTTCATCATTTAATTTCATCATTCACATTCATCAATCACATTCATCATTCACTTTCACCATTCACATTCATCATTCACATTCATCATTCACATTCATCATTTACTTTCATCATTTAATTTCATCATTCACATTCATCAATCACATTCATCATTTACTTTCATCATTTAATTTCATCATTCACATTCATCATTTACTTTCATCATTTAATTTCATCATTCACATTCATCAATCACATTCATCATTTACTTTCATCATTTAATTTCATCATTCACATTCATCAATCACATTCATCATTTACTTTCATCATTTAATTTCATCATTCACATTCATCATTTACTTTCATCATTTAATTTCATCATTCACATTCACATTCGTCATTCACATTCATCATTCACTTTCACCATTCACATTCATCATTCACATTCATCATTCACATTCATCATTAATTCATAATATTTGTTTAAAATAGCCCTTCTGATACCCGTCTGATCTGGAAAAGCCGAGATCAGGCAAAGAATGCCACGAAATTACACATTATTAATCGGCAAAAGCACCACTAAGCAGTTGTATTAATCGGATGCACGCGAATAAAACCTAAAGCCGCGGTTTGTCGAGATTTATTGGCAACCGGGCTCGAGATAGGACGTGCCTAATGGATCCCTCTGCTTTTGGCCTTTATCTGTCTCCCTTTGGGTTTTACCGTTAGACCAGTCTGAGGTTAGACCACACTGCATGAGAGATAATGATTTAAAGGTCGTTGTTGAAATATTTATTTCACTTGAAATTGCTGTAAGAAACATGCTTTATTTGTCAAACTTAAAAATTCCCTCGTATTTTAGGGTACCGTACCCAAAGGATAAAAACGGGACCCTATTACTAAGACTCCGCGATCCGTCTCTCTGTCTGTCTGTCTGTCCGTCTGTCACCAGGCCGGATCTCATGAACCATGATAGCTAGACAGTTGAAATTTTCACAGATGATGTATTTCTGTTGCCGCTATAACAACAAATGACTAAAAACAGAATAACATAAATATTTAAGTGAGGCTCCCATACAACAAACGTGTTTTTTTTTGTCGTGTTAGTGATAATGGTACGGAACCCTTCGAGAGCGAGACCCGACTCACACTTGGCCGCTTTTTCTCAAATTGCTTCCGTCTCTACCAAAACCAAAGTAAGGGAAATAAAAGCGCTTTTGACAGCACCAAATCTTTCTAATCCCTCAAATCATTTACAAGATAACTCTCAACAAATTAGGTACTTTGTTTACAAGATGCATCACAACTGCACAGCAAACGACAAGCTCCGGAGAGAAGCGGCCTCTTAACAAGTTATCTGTCACAGCAGTAATTTCTTCCAGCTATATTAGACCTATTCATCACTCGAGACAAACGGAATCTTCTCGTATATTTCATTTACGCTTCTTGCCTCTACCGGCTTAGTTAAATTGCACAGAGGAGTAACTAATGGAGTGCCAAGAAGATTTTTCTTGCTCCGATTACAATATTGGCCTTGAGAGATTCAAGGGAGTCGTAAAACTGAGGACATTTAGGCAGCGGTATTTGTGTTTGTTTATGGAATAACAGATGTACGGATCGATCTTCAAGGTTAAGCAATCGATGACCGTCCATTTCATACCGAAACCGGTACTGACAGTCATTTGTAGATTTTTGACAGTGGTTACGGGTCGTGAAAAGCCAGAACATCTGGGTATAGTGTGACCTGGTACCTGGACTATGTAGCGTTACGTATAGCTCAGTTGAACTATACGTAAGCCACGTTAATAAAATTAAAGGTAACTATAAATTAAAACTAAGAAAAGGATATAAATAACAAATTAAGGTCCGGCTTGACACGACGTGGGCAGCTAGGAAGATCCGGACTTCACACGACGTGGGCAGCTACGAAGATCCGGCTTCGCACGACGTGGGCAGGTATTTCTTAGCAGACAGTCAGGTTAAGCAGCTGGACGGACACGAAGGCGTGGAATGCCCGAGGTAGGCAGATGAGCTCGCAGATGAATCGCTTACTCGTGGATAAGCAGTAGGGTAGCCAGCAGGACGAATGGGCTGGCACACAGTTAGATGGTCAAGGCTTCAACCAATTGTCAGGCTAACAGACAGTAGCACAGGTGCAAGAACAGGCAGATGTGGAGTGTGGAGGTCGGGCTGTGGCTTACTATGCCGATCAAAAGAGCCCTTTAAACATGAAGTGGTGTCTGACAAGGTCAATGAAATTAAGGTTCCACACACTATATATTTATATTTATTGCACTTCTAAGATTTTAATACAATCACATGCCGTATTAATTATAGTTTTTAAGAGTTTTAGATTCAATCGTATACTTCATAGTATTCAGAAAAACGGACTCTAGCGTTCAGAGCAGATTCAAGACTAAAAAAGTGACACCCGTTTTTCTTCGTTCCGATATGTCTTCTCAATTTTAAATTCAAATATGAATTAAGAAATCATGAACGAATAAAAACGGTTTACAGAGGCGCAGTCTGCCGCTGCCCTTATAATGAAAATATAATGTACAACGAGCTTAATAAGCTATAGAGAATGGTATCTTATGTCTATGGTTTAAGAAAATAAAATAATGACAATGTCATGTCAGGTAAAAATGTCAAGAGTTAAAAATAATATAATAGTTTTGGATGAATCAACAAATCTTATAATTTTCAGGTTTAAACCAATGTAAAGCATACATAAAAAAATGGAAAACGTGAGATGATACAATTTCAAAAGTAACGGTGATGAAATTTGTAAAATATATTATAAAACGTAAGTAAACTAAAACATGTGGAATGAACACCACATTTCCCCGAAACCCCAGAAAAATTTTCAAACTTAAGGAAAATTTTGAAGGTTGAAATATTAACCTTGATCTTTCACACAACATCTTTCATGCTTTCGTCAAACACTCTCATTCAATCACACGTAGGGGATATGGTTCACATTCAATGACGCATACTCCACAAGGAAATATTTAATTAGATAACGAAGGCTTATTTATTTTTTATAGGTGTCGTTACCCGCACCTGTTTGAAAACCCGAAGAAAAGAAAATTAAAATATTTAAGAGAGCCCACGCATTTGGCTTATTTTTAAAGAGTTACGGGACCGCTCTTTGCACATAAGGCTTTCGGAGTTGTGCACACCGCTCTAAGAGAACTCCTCATCCTTATTAAGATAAGTGATGTCAAGGAAATTAAGAAGTTTAAGAAATTAAGAAGTTTAAGAATAAATACAATTGATGTGTTAGTAATAAAATAATAAAAATCTAGGAGGGAACTTAAGTATAGGAGGGAATATAAGTCTAAGGAGGGGGAGGAGGGGGAGGGAACTCAAGTTAAAGAGGGACTCAAGTCTAGGAGGGGAAGGAGGGGGAGGGAACTCAAGTTAAAGAGGGACTCGAGTCTAGGAGGGGGAGGAGGGGGAGGGAACTCAAGTCAAAAGGGACTCAAGTCTAGGAGGGAGAGGAGGGGGAGGGAACTCAAGTCAAAAGGGACTCAAGTCTAGGAGGGAGAGGAGGGGGAGGGAACTCAAGTCAAAGAGGGACTCGAACTTGGAGGGGGAGGAGGGGGAGGGACATATTTACAAGAGGGAAGAATATAAATAGGGGAATAAGAAAAAAAATGCCGAATGGGTTTGGTATATAGTGATGATATAAAAAAAAAGTGCTAGCAAAAGTTAGTAAGAAATTATGAATGATGATGAAATGAGGGCCAAAATAGAAACCAAAAGTTATTCAACGTACTTGTGTAAGTATTGTTTTAGAATTTTGAGAAAATCGAGCCCACGTTAAAAAAAAGTGTAGTAAAAATAAAGGTAGATTGTGGGTGATGGGGTGAGTTCTAGAAAAGTTGGGCGCCAAACTGTAGCGTTACGTATAGCTCAGTTGAACTATACGTAAGCCACGTTAATAAAATTAAAGGTAACTATAAATTAAAACTAAGAAAAGGATATAAATAACAAATTAAGGTCCGGCTTGACACGACGTGGGCAGCTAGGAAGATCCGGACTTCACACGACGTGGGCAGCTACGAAGATCCGGCTTCGCACGACGTGGGCAGGTATTTCTTAGCAGACAGTCAGGTTAAGCAGCTGGACGGACACGAAGGCGTGGAATGCCCGAGGTAGGCAGATGAGCTCGCAGATGAATCGCTTACTCGTGGATAAGCAGTAGGGTAGCCAGCAGGACGAATGGGCTGGCACACAGTTAGATGGTCAAGGCTTCAACCAATTGTCAGGCTAACAGACAGTAGCACAGGTGCAAGAACAGGCAGATGTGGAGTGTGGAGGTCGGGCTGTGGCTTACTATGCCGATCAAAAGAGCCCTTTAAACATGAAGTGGTGTCTGACAAGGTCAATGAAATTAAGGTTCCACACACTATATATTTATATTTATTGCACTTCTAAGATTTTAATACAATCACATGCCGTATTAATTATAGTTTTTAAGAGTTTTAGATTCAATCGTATACTTCATAGTATTCAGAAAAACGGACTCTAGCGTTCAGAGCAGATTCAAGACTAAAAAAGTGACACCCGTTTTTCTTCGTTCCGATATGTCTTCTCAATTTTAAATTCAAATATGAATTAAGAAATCATGAACGAATAAAAACGGTTTACAGAGGCGCAGTCTGCCGCTGCCCTTATAATGAAAATATAATGTACAACGAGCTTAATAAGCTATAGAGAATGGTATCTTATGTCTATGGTTTAAGAAAATAAAATAATGACAATGTCATGTCAGGTAAAAATGTCAAGAGTTAAAAATAATATAATAGTTTTGGATGAATCAACAAATCTTATAATTTTCAGGTTTAAACCAATGTAAAGCATACATAAAAAAATGGAAAACGTGAGATGATACAATTTCAAAAGTAACGGTGATGAAATTTGTAAAATATATTATAAAACGTAAGTAAACTAAAACATGTGGAATGAACACCACAACTATGGAGTACAGGTAGGCAGTCGCTCCATGTAAATTTCTGCTATTCAACTGCAGCTGGTTGGACTGGAAGCCGACCAGAAAGTAGCTGGAAATAATACATTATTAATTACAATTTTTTTTTTTTTAACAAGTTTTTTCGTATTTTTCCCAGCAAAACCTTTTATTTGATACCCATATCATGGCAGTGTACAAAACATAACTAGTCCGCCATCTTGGGCCGTCCGCCATATTGGTTTAGAAAGACTTCACTTAGGTAACCATGCATTGTCATCCAAACTAAACGTGTATGCAAAATGCCTTCTTAATCGGTCGGTAAATAGGTTAACTGCTTTAAAATTCAGTTGCAAGATTTGATCCGAACACACTCACCTACACACATAAATATATTGCAAGTTAAATAAAATCTTGTAAACAGGCTAGATTGGTTGAGATAATCGTATTGGCCTTATGAGAATCACGCGAGTTGAAAGACGATTGTCATTAGGCAGTTAAATCATGGTGTTTTTTGGTATTCCTTCTGCATATAAACTGGGAAATACTACCTATGTTATGTATAGGTGAGAGGATGGGTGATGGGTAGTGTGAGGGTGTATAGTCAAGGATCCAATCGCTTAGACATGGTCTATCCATGTCTAAGCGATCGGATCCTTGAACAAACGTGTGTACGTCTTTCTAAAGGTCGGGTACGTGACTTAGTTGACTCCATTGGTATTGCAGATCTGCTTCTGCATGGGTGGCGGTTACTATTTATATCCTATTCGCTGGAGCAAAATATAAAAGGTAAAGAAACCATTGAAAAGGTTTTTACTGTGCCTTCTTTGGTGTCACCAAAATCAAAAATAATAAATATCATTGGAAGATGTTTATATCATACAACAAGCAAAAACACACATGCACAAATATGTTAAGCATTTAAATTATTATTTTATTGACTGTATTTTAAAACAATATCAAAATTTTTAATGTATAAGCAAAAAAAATATTGTATTATTAAAAACAAACCAATATTCTACAATCGAAAGCGTGGTGTTCGGAACTATTATGATAATAAATTAAATAGTGTTTCAAAAGTAACCATTCTGCGTTGTAAGATTGTACTTTTAATATTTATCGGACTATAACCGTTTGACGTTTGTTTGTTTGCCTTTACTTTTTTGCTGCAGCGAATAGAGTATAGCTATTGATAAAACATACACCAAGCCATTCACTAACTATAGTATCTACTGTCTAGTACACTAGTCTAACTACTTATTAAGAATAATATTTTAAAAGAAATCTTATTGTACCGTGCAACTGGTATAACTGATGCGTCTGTTTTTTGTCAGTTTTGTTTCCATTTCGTGACAAATCTGTGACATACTTGCAGGTACTTTTTACAATCTTCCCACATTAGCACTTCATTTGTTTACCAATCCGTGTCAAAATTGCCTCACTTTCTAGTTCTACGTAAAATAGGTAAGTTAACTATAGTAATTCTTCGCAAAGTCAATAAAAAACGTTCTCACAATTTATCAGAATGTGCCAATGGTGCATTGGTGTTAGCGAATGTTAGTGATACGGTAGAAACCGTTCGGTTCCCATCGGGCGCTATTGTTGGGTGATAGACGTCTGGTCTAGTTCGGGTTGAAGGTAGATAAGTACTGTTTGGGATCGGTTTGTTAGATATTGTGTTGTAAGAGAATTGTTGTGTGCTTTATGAGTTATAGCATGGTGGAAGATACTTTCAAATTGTTTTTGTCTTTGCCAGAATGAACCCCCGAAAAAAATAAAAAATGATTAACAGGTCCACTCAAACTGGCTGGCTCTTTCCTCATAATCCCATTCCAGACACCAATCTACATGGTCTTCACATGATCTAACCAAGATTTTGTCTGGACTTTAAAAGAGACTGTGACCTCTGAGTTTGATTCGGCCTTTTTTCTCAGAGTAGTCAGATAGGAAACGACTGACCTCATCTAGTTTAAAAAAAAAAATATCGACATGTAAAAGTGTTTGTACAAACCAACTTACAGAAATAAAATCATTTACACCAACTAAAATAAAAATACAACAACTGTCAAAATAAAAAATGGAATTCCGAATGTTTGCGCAAATACGATACAGGAAGATCGATTTAAATTACTTAAAATATCCCACGACGAGTTTATCAATTGTTGCTTGAAACGCGATAAATTATTAAATAGGTTCGATTGTATTGTAAAGGAAACTCCAAATCATAATACGAAAGTCTCAATAAAATTCAAAACATACAGAAACATTGTTCACTGAAATAACAAAGCAAATAAAAAGAAGAAAGTAATAAATTCCTACTCAGAAAAGTATTTATTTTACAAGACCGTTCATACCACAGACATAAATTCCTAAAAAAAAGTCCCTCCATCTGTATAAAAAACCAAGCGTACTTAACAATGAAAGAAAACATTTCCAATGCCTTAACCAACTTTTTCTATACATTCTTTACAGCTCAATGTGGCATAAAAACGCATTTTTCTAGATTTCGCCGATAATGCGAATGAAAAGCTCAGATTACGATAATTGATCGTAACTTTACTCCATTTTTTGGCACGCGAAGTACATACAATCGCGTCATCTAGTTAGATTTATTTCTGTGGTTCATACCCAAATTAAGATCGGAAATTGAGGAGAAAAAGTTCTTCTTTGAATGAGGAAATACCTCCTTCTCTCTCCTCCTCAACATTCTTCATAATATTGTTTAGGAACTTGAATGAAACGAATGTAACAAAGTACTTTAGAGTAGCCTCGGGACCATTTAAAGTTCTTCCATTCCACTTTGCAGTCCTAGATTCTAGATCTCCGCATGTTATGGTGCAAGTTATAAACTGATCGCGGATTTTTCAGTTATACAACATAAGTCGGCTGATATTGCGATAAAACATGTATAGAACACTTTTCAATTTGTTCCCCCTTTGGTCTGTAAATCCAAACTTATTTGGCACTGAAGTACATTGATTTGAAAGAGTATCCATGGAGTTTCTTGCACTTCCTTCTGCATAAAGATCTAGGCTTTCGAACGTCCAAATAGCTTCAGATTTACCGACTCCTTGACAATTCAAAAACAGAATTTTTTAGGGTTCCGTACCAAAGGGTAAAAACGGGACACCATTACTAAGACTCGAACGAACGAAACGTCTGTCGAACGTCTGTCTGTCTGTCTATCACCAGGCTGTTACTCATGAACCGTGATATATTTCTGTTGCCGCTACAACATCAAATACTAAAAACAGAATACAATAAATATTTAAGTGGGGCTCCCATACAACAAACGTGATTTTTTTGCCGTTTTTTCCGAAAAGCCGGCCAAGTGCGAGTCCGACTCGCACTTGGCCGGCTTTTTTATGGCCTCATTGGAATAAATGCTTTGAGTGTCGTGACATTTTTTTAGTGAACGACTATCAGAATTACCGTTTCACTAATAAAAGATGAATCAAGACAATGAATCCTTCGTCTAAACATCACCTTGAACTTTGCAATAAGTGTGGCTAACTTTAACAAAAGTATGAAACAACCTGTTAAATACCTGTTATAGACAGACGCAGAAATAATACCAATGACGAAACAAGTATGTTTATAAAACATATGACATAATCTGTTTAAATTACAATTGAAAGGCAAGAATTCACTCTCTAATCGCTATCTCCTTCAACTTGGACCAAACCCCAGTACTGAACAAAATCGTATTTCCCATACAAACGAGCCATTTGTTTAGTTACGCTCGTTTAGAAAATTGCATTCTACTGGAATGGTTTGCATTCATTGCACGATTGTGGAAACACGCTTTGATGTTGCCTGTTGCTATCGTAAATGGAAGGAGTCTTTTAAAGAAAGGGTTCTGGTATGAAATGTGGATTCATTGTATGGAAGGAGTGGTCTTTTAGTCAATAGGCCACGTCATCTAAGTGAGTCCGGCTACTACCCCAAACTGGCTCGTATGTAAGGCAGCTTGGGCGTCCAATGAGGATTTCGCACTCATGCCGAACAAAAAAACAAACATTTAAATTTTGCTTTATGTCTATCTGGGCCATTAATTAATCTTTACGGCATTCCACAGTCCAATGTTATTGTACTTGTTTGCAGTAGGCAGGTTACTGGCTAATCCATTCTCAAGGTGGAACCAGAAAATTCAAGTTTGCTACTGGTACCTAATTATGTCCACACACACACCCTGTGTATAAGTGATCTTTGTATTGAATTATGATGGCTCTTACTTAGCTGATACAGGAATCTATTGCCTATTGTCTTCAAGGTTCTGGACTGGAGAGGTCTAGGAATCAACGTCAATGGCGAGTACATCACTCACCTTCAGTTTGCCGACGATATAGTGGTTATGGCTGAGACCATGGAGGACCTCAGTACAATGCTCGATGATCTCAGTAGAGCTTCCGAAAGAGTGGGTCTTAGAACGAACATGGACAAAACCAAGGTCATGTTGAATGCCCATGTTACACCCACTCCTATCAAGGTCGGTGACTCTACACTCGAAGTTGTGGGCGACTATGTCTACCTGGGACAAACGATCCAATTGAGTAGGCCCAACTTCGAGAAAGAGGTCAACCGTCGAATCCGACTCGGCTGGGCGGTGTTCGAGAAATTGCGCGGTATCTTCTCGTCCAACTTACCACAGTGTCTCAAAAGGAAAGTCTATGACCAGTGTGTGTTGCCAGTGATGACATATGGCTCTGAGACGTGGTCGTTTACAATGAGCATTATCAGAAAGCTTACAGTCACTCAAAGGGCAATGGAGAGGGCTATGCTCGGAGTTTCCTTGCGTGATCGAATCAGAAATGTAGAGATCCGCAAGAGAACCAGGGTTACCGACACAGCCCGAAGAATTGCCAAACTTAAGTGGCAGTGGGCAGGGCACATTGCTCGCAGAACGGATGGCCGATGGGGCAGAAAGGTTCTGGAGTGGCGACCGCGAACCAGAAGACGTTGCGTTGCAATGCGTCCCACCAGGTGGACAGATGACCTGGTGAAGGTTGCGGGGATCCGCTGGTTACGTGACGCATGGGACCGGTGAACGCTTGGGGGAGGCCTATGTCCAGCAGTGGACGTCTTTCGACTGATATGATGATGATGATGATAACAGGAATCTTACGTGTGTAAGATCAGCTATTAGGATGGGTTACTAGGAAACTTGGGACGAAAATAAACCGAGAAAATACACGTTGACTTTTAATACACACTCATGTAACAATATTATAACAAACTCTTACCTCACAGCCCTCGAGAGAAAGTAGTAAATTCTGCAAATACCAGCGGCTTTTCCTCTGAATGATTGGAATTACCAGTTCCACTGAACACTTACTGGAATGCTCAATTTGCTTACATTAACATCTAAATGGCTAACGCTTACCTTTTTTGCCGCTTGGTCTTGGCAACAAATGTATTAGATCAGTTAGAACACCACTCTCAATGTTATTTACTTGTTTCGTAATATGTATTAATAATGGGTGTAAGAAATTGGATTTAACTGGGTAAATGGGGTGGGTAAAATTGTAAGCAGATTAACTGCAGTATCTTTCAGATCATCTTCATGCGATTTAGGAGTAATATACTGAATTCACTAAATTAATTCATTAAATTTATTATCTTTCCCACAGAGAGAATACCTGTGTCCCAGCAGTGGGAGTATTATAAGGCTATGATGATGACTAAATCAAAACGAACTTCCAAGTAACGTCCGTTTTTAGGGTTCCGTACCCAAAGGGTAAAAACGGGACCCTATTACTAAGACTCCGCGATCTGTCTGTCTGTCTGTCCGTCTGTCACCAGGCTGTATCTCATGAACCGTGATAGCTAGACAGTTGAAATTACATATAATGTATTTCTGTTGCCGCTATAACAACAAATACTAAAAACAGAATAAAATAAATATTTAAGTGGGGATCCTATACAACAAACGTGATTTTTTTGCCATTTGCGATAACGGTACGGAATTCTTCGTGCGCGAGTCCGACTCGCACTTGGCCGGTTTTAGTTGTTTGTTGCGCTACTGTCGTCATTGCTGATATATAATATATCCAATTTTCAGTAGTACCTAATCCAATTTAGTAGAATTTGAGTACGCACGTAAATCCAATTACAATACAATGAATGGTGTCATACAGCAATACAATTTACAGAAGAAAAATTATGCAGAAACGAAAATAATATCTTTACGTCACAAAATAATACTGTATAAACGAAAACGTTCTATTAAAAAACATAACGAATCGAGTTCGGCAAATTTTGACGAACTCGTTTCAGCGAATTCGTTAACGGGCGCCCGTCCAGTTTGTATTCAATTAACGAAAATATGAAGCTTACTGTTTTTGTTCCAGTTTCACGGGGCGCTGACAAAATTCGTCAAAACTGGATACCATCTGATAACATCAGCATCATGGATTCGGAGAGGTATGTTATCTTATCTATTTATTTTAGTTTAATTATTGAAAACCAAATACAATATTAAGACGACGACTAACGCCAACGACCTTGAGGGAATAAAACACGCACTCGTTTCACACCCGCGCGACCCAAAATTTAGTAGTTTTTTGTACTTTCCTTATTATTCTACGACTTTAAAAAAAAGCCTCTGATCAAAATGTAGATAATTAAATTGTCTTTGAGATGGTGTTGATTTCATTAAAAAACGCCCAGCGGTTTTGGTGCGATTGTCGTGTTTTTGTCCGTTTTAGACATAACTTTACAAATTAATTACACTATGTTAAACGAATAAAACTCAAAATTTGCTCAGATCAAATTATTAAGAAAATGGTCTAATATAACATATATTTTTTCCAAAAAATTACGACTAGCCATTTAGACGTGATTCTCATTTTAAAATCAGCTACTCAAGGAAATCGGCGCCATTTTTCAATAGTCCGATAACTTTTACCTAAGGAATAAAAATAGCGGTTGGACAGCTTTGTATAGAAAGTATGTCAAACAGTCATATTTTAGCTTCAGTTAAAATTAGACCTTAAGACCCAAATAGACATAATAACACGAAGATAAAAAACAAAGATTACCTATGTTAATATAATTTTTTAATATAATTTTTGGTATAATTATTGTTATTTTAGGATAGTTTGAGAGTAAAATCGCGGGACGTTTGATTAGGATATTTTAAAGTGTAACAGGGTCTTCTGAGAAGAATTTTTAATCACTTTAGGCGGGTAGGGTAAGCCATAATCAACATTTGTTGTTATATTTAGAATAATCTAAATTCAAACTGTATTTTCAAATTAATAAACCTGAAAATACTTAAAAGGCTTCCTTGACAAGTCTTCATATTGGATCC
The DNA here is from genome assembly GCA_945859665.1 of Anorthoa munda. Lineage (NCBI taxonomy): Eukaryota > Metazoa > Arthropoda > Insecta > Lepidoptera > Noctuidae > Anorthoa > Anorthoa munda. The sequence continues at coordinate 5,194,633 of OX243893.1, forward strand.
AAACCCGATCATTATAAGGCTTCATAATATAATGTGTGGTCCTTAACACCTCTTTATACAAGCTTTTATATAACTAGCAGTGTATGTATGTATGTAAATGTGTTCGGGTGAAATCTTGCAACTGAATTTTGAAGCAGTTATGCTCCACCGATTATGATGAAATTTTGCATACACGTTTAGTTTTGATGACAATGCATGGTTAGCTAAGTGATGAAGTTCTAAATCCAATATGGCGGACGGCCCAAGATGGCGGACCAGTTCATTTTTGTGCACTGCCATAATATGGGTATCAAATGAAAGTTTTGCTGAGAAGAATACGAAAAAAGCTTGTTGAACAAAATATTTCTTAATGAACAATTTTATAATATCATAGCGAACTTTAGACGTTAATACACGAAGTAATCTCGTGATTACGAGTTCATTCCATCTTAGGGTTGGTTTCTTCCCAGCTGATAATCAATCTACCTAGTCTTTTGCCTACTATGTTGGGGTCAGCTTCCAGTCTAGCTGAGTACCAGTATCTTACAAGGAGCGACTACCTAACCTCGACAGCCAGATATCCCTTGGCAAAACTGGTGTTAGATTCCCTGGCTTCTGACTACCCGTAACAACTGTCAAAGATCTCTCTACCTGGCATAAAATGCAAATAGTACCGAAATCACTCCACATTTTACATGAAAACTTTCGTAATAAATAAGTCTCTGAAACGTCCAAAAGAAATAAAGTGTTTCACCGCTAAAACTAACGGCCTACATACATCAGCGAACAGTTCTATCATCCCCACTTGTTACCCTAAGTACCCTCGTCATGTGGCGTAATGGTATAGAATGTACGAAATGGTAGGGGCGTAGCTACCGCCGTATCAACCGTATAAACCCGCCCGGGGGGTGACGGGGCCCCCGAGCAACAAGGGCCCAGACGACGATTGGCAACAAAAGTTCGGCTTTTTGATATCAAGTTCTATTTTCTTTATTTTTATTAAATAAACTTTATTTGTTTTGATGACACCATAATCTATCCCTATGCTTTTATAGCATCCGTACGCTCATATTCTGTAAATTTAGTAACCTGAAGCACGAAAACTTATTCAATCCCAGTCAGTATTCTCACATTTTTAAGCTCGTTTTACTCGTGCTTCATCCTCGTCCCTCGAAATGGTTTAAGTTATCCAAGTAAAGAATTCAGTTTTCAATGTGTCTTTTTCATACTTTCTAAGTTTATCTTGGACATCGCCGGCAGCGGTGAAGGAAAACACACATCATCATCAGCCTATTAATGTTCCCACTGCTGGGACACAGGCCTCCTCTCTGCGAGAGGGAATGGGCCGTAATCCACCACGCGGGCCCAGTGCGGGTTGGTGGATGTCACATGTCTTCGAATTTTTGGTTCTAGGACATGCCGGTTTCCTCACGATGTTTTCCTTCACCGTTTTGAGAGCAGTGGTGATGAAATAATTTACACAAAGTAAAGCGCCTGTCTGGGCTCGAACCCACGACCTACAACTTGTAAGTCGCGGCCGATACCACTGGGCCACCACTGCTCTACTGGGCCACCACTGCTCTCTGAAGGAAAACATCGTGAGGAAACCTGACTTTATATAGTTAATGTAAGTCTGAAATAGCCAAGTCAGAGGTCTGTGGGGTTCCCAGAGGCGGCTTAATTAACTCTGACACCAGAGATGGCCACATCCTCACACGAAAAGAAGAAGAAGTTTCCTATTTTATAAGAAGCATTAAAGTTTTGGGTATTTTCTACATTGCGGTAGAAAGGGCCTGTAAGAAATTTTGAAAAAGGGCCCCAACCCCAATAGAAGCTACGCCACTGCGGAATGGTACAAAATGTACGAATAAACGAAACGGTACAATTTATTGAGTGCTAACTCGCTACTTTTATATCTGGGAACGTATATTTTATTGATCCTAATGGAGAGGGGAATGTAAAAGGAATTGTGTTATGTACAGTGGAATGAGGTATTTAGTATACATGCAGTAAACTTGCTCCCGTCTTTACTCGTGTTGTGAACATCGACTTAATAGTACTATTTAAATGCATGATTGGGTGAGTGCAGACAATTCTTTTAAATCCGTGTCATAAGCTTAAAAATAAGTTTAACGACAAGTTCAATGACTGCCTGAACAGCTTTGTAATTTTCCTCGTTTAGATCCAGGATGGCGGTGATACCAGTATAGGAGAAAGATTCTACCAAATAGCTTTATCGACTGTACTTTCCTTTAGATACCTAGGTTTCTTTATAATATTTACATTAGGCTGATATTGTACCTGGTTAGCTAATGCGGCCCTTTTTCGTACATACGTCCTTTTTCGTACGGGCAGTAGACACCAAGCTCTAACGTGATGTCGATTTCAGACTATAAACTCCTCTCGATTTCCTGACCATAAGTCACCACTGAGTTACGAATAAGGAAAACAGCTGAGAAAGTTTTAAGGAATGACGCTAAAACAGCCATTTTGTGTGTGACAGCAGTAAGCAGAAGTGCTATTGTGTAACATTTTCATTGTGGAATGAAAAGGTACCTGAATTGCGTTTGAAATGATTTGGCATTACACCACCAAACCATGGGCCTCGTTAGAGTTGGATACCAAGCCATGTCCTCAAAATGGACTTCAAATCGAATCACAAAATTGACAGTGATAGCTTGTTATAGGTAATTCGTCCGTTTTTATCGAGTCTAGATTAAATATTAAAGAATAGCGCTCTAGATTAGGAGCCGCTAAACATGCGGGCGAAAACAACAACTTAATCTTGATTTTAGGGTAGAAAACAACCCAACGATAACCGAAAATAGAACAAACACGAGCCCAAATATGAATACAATGCTAGATAAGGATTGTTTCCACTGAAGTACACAAAATAATGTACCTATCTACCGAACTCGGCATATCATTTCGTCCGTGATTTAAATACAAAGAATATTGTTGTCTATTGTCCCAAGCTTACGCTGAATTTCAGAACAAGGGCATTTCCTGTAATTTATTTTCATTGCTTCCTACCTATTTTGTTAGCGGGAGATTGTCCTGGCGTGGACGTCCTTAACAAAAGCATGATAATCTGCAAAAAAGATGGTCGTATTACGTAAAAAAAAAAATCGTTTTCTCGGCGAAAGTCGGTAAAACTTTGCTAACTTAAACTTGCCAGGTAAAATAATATGTACCTCAGGTTGTATATTAAAGAAACAAGACGCCAAAACAAAATATACTCAAAAAATAACCGACAAACAAAAAGATAGACATGCTGTCAATCAAAACCCTTTTCTATTTTCGACGGTACGTCGAAACATACGTATACTATAGTTCAATGGTCTGACATAAAACAATTTACAAATAGATTTTTGTTTTTCACGTAGGAGATTGAATCAAACTGCGGGCAAGCTTCCTTTCATGTGCTGATATAATATTGGTTCATTTTTTTTTATTTTTTTTATTTTTTATTGTGATGCGTACATTGAACAATCATTTGTATTAGTAACGAATGATCTAATAGTAGGATAAATTGACTAAAGTCACCACCAGTTAACAAACAAATAAAAGTCGTTGACACCTGTCTACCAATATATTCCAATATTTCAAAACGATACGATAAAATGTAAAGGCAGTGTCGCTAACACGATCAAAATAAAAGTATCGCGGGAAGGGGCCCCTGATCCTTTCACTTGGCATTCAGTAATGACTTAATATCTCATAAACGCGTGGACCGATTCACATGATTTAACGTTTAATAAACAAAAAAAAACATGTTTTCAAGTAATTATATAGGATCAATGACTTATATTTTTTTTTGTTATCTGGAGGAGACTTTAATAGCGAGCGAAACGAGCTCGGGGTAGGGTCCAGAGTCCCCGACACGGATAAGTTAGGTTTTCTGGGTATGCTGGATGCCGTCTTTACTACAGGTGCAAAGTATTACAAGCAATGACAGGTACAATAAATATTATGTTGATAGAATAAGTATACTTGGTGAACACATAATTACAAATCCTAAAAACTGGCCAAGTGCGAGTCGAACTCGCGCACGAAGGAAAAAAAAAATCATGCTGTGCAGTCGGAGGATACATCTGGTTTTGGTCAGCCAGCTCGCGAATATGTATCCTCCGACTGCACAGCATGATATTCTTCTTGTTTACGTCTTTTTAGTTCGCTTTTTAAGCAGTCGAGTATTTTCATTTTTTAATTAACTTTTTTATTTTTACCCTTTGGGTATGGAACCCTAAAAACCGAAACCGCAAACATCGCATGGTAATGTTTATCAAAAGCACAAGGTTATATGAAACATACTCACCGTATGTCTATTCTCTTATGCGGCCTCTCCCTTTATCTCGTTGCGACCTTGACCTACCTAGGCCTATAACTCCTCGGCAACTGGTGCAAGGTGTAATATGGCAATATCAGACTCTCCAAGGAGAGCTGATTAACTATGTACAAGATTAGGTACAATAGAACAATGTAACGTGTCCTTTGGGATGAATGATTTAGCAGTTGGGCTACCTGAGTTCTCGTTTATTTGGGGTATGCTTTATATTTTATGTCTATGGTGTGTAGGTTTGGTTTTTATGTACTAGGTTTGTTTTCAGGTTTATCTAAGAAGGAAGCAAAACAATAATAGGGATGTTTCCTGGGTAGAAAAAATATAATTATATTTAGTCCATCAGTGAGATTATCAAATAATATTGTACGCGTATTTTTTTAAAACAAATAACTAAAAATAGACAAAGATAAAGCGCATCAATGTTCAGGAGTGGGGTCTTCTGACGTCACTTTGTCAGTATAAAATACACTTTGAAGTCACTTGTAGTCACACACGTGACTTCATACGATATTTCAACAAACTGTATCTTTTGGTGTTCATATTTTAGTTTACTTACGTTTTATAATATATTTTACAAATTTCATCTTTATAACTTTTGAAATTGTATTAACTCATGTTACTCATTTTTATCGAACTCGAATCTTAATTAATATTTGAATTCCATAAGACATGACAGAGAACGAAGAAAAACGGGAGTCACTTTTTACCCGACTGCCGAAGGAGGGTAATGTGTTTATCAGTCTATGTATGTATGTATGTATGTATGTATGTATGTATGTATGTATGTATGTATGTTTGTTCCTATATGGCGTTCCAGAGACCAAACGCGTTGACCGATTTTGATGATTCATACGTCAATCGATTCGTCTTAACCTTGCGAGTGTCATAGGCTACATTAAAATTGGAAAATAGAAAAATGGCGGCTTTTGGGCGCCATATTGTGGGGGGCCAATTTTATTTTTTCTTCCAAACCCATCGTGTGGGGTATCAAAATAAAGGGTTTTTAGAGGCGATTTCAAAAATATATAACACTTATATATTTAAATGTACCTAATTCGAAAAAAAGTTATAAATAAAAAAGTTAATTAAAAAAATCAAAATACCCGACTGCTTAAAAAGCGAACTAAAAAGACGTAAACAAGAAGAAAATCATGCTGTGCAGTCGGAGGATACATCTGGTTTTGGTCAGCCAGCTCGCGAATATGTATCCTCCGACTGCACAGCATGATTTTCTTCTTGTTTACGTCTTTTTAGTTCGCTTTTTAAGCAGTCGGGTATTTTGATTTTTTTAATTAACTTTTTTTTTAGTCTTTTATCTGGATGGAACGCTGATAGTCCGTTTCCTACTGAATACTACGAAGTATACGATTGCATCTGAAAACTCTTTAAAACTATAAGTTAATATACGGCCTGTGAAAGTTAACAAATCATTGTAGTGCAATAAATACAATTAATTGAGTGTGGAACTTAAATGTGAGCATTTTTACTGGCTTATTAACCTCGACGGTCACCGCTTCATGGTAAAGGGCTCGTTAAATCGGCGTATGAAGCCACAGCCCGACCTCCACACACCTTGATCAAATCAAATCAAATCAAATCAAATGTTTTTTATTTCACATAGGCCTACATGGGCACTTATAAAACGTCGACAAAAGGTGCACGGTTCGGGTTAGTCGTTTCCTGTGGAGAAGAACCGGCAAGAAACTCCACGGTTACTCTTTTAAAAAAATTGGTTTGTTTTTACAATATTTCCACGTTACAGTATTAGTGCTTAGATATGGGGGGACAACGTAGGCCCGACAATAAGTCGTAAGAAACTAAAAAAAATTGTATAAACGAGAGAGTTAACAAATGTTAACGAGCGTCTAGAAATCTAGAAGGCCTACAATGTTCACACATTCACAAAACAATCAGTAAAAGAATCTATACAAAGGAAAAAATAAATAAAAATATATAACAAGACTAAATTTAACATGTGGCACAAATGTTGTTATCAGTGCTGTAACTATTCATAGCAAAGGGCTATAAAGATTATTGAAAACATTGTAAAAAGTCTAACTAAAAGAAAGAAAAAAAGTAAAAATGAGATTGAGAATAGTTAGAGACATCCACATATTTGTGCCGTTTATGAGTTACCAGGGAAGCAGCATGCGCAGAAGGAGCTAAAATTTTTATCTTCAACGTAGTCCTTGATTTTGTAATATGCTTTTTTAATAAGGACACGTTTGATGTAGTTTTTGAACTTTCCATCGGTCAATTCTATAACTGGCTTTGGCAACTTGTTATAAAAGCGTATACTGTTTATAAGAAAAGACTTGCTAGTTTTCGTTAATCTGAATTTGGGTATTACAACTTCATGCTTACTGCGTGTATTTAAATTATGAAAATCGCTTCTAGTTTTGAAAAGCCCTCGATTTTTGCGGACATACAAAATACATTCCAATATATAAAGAGAAGGTAGAGTCAGTATATCGATCTCTTTAAATTTTTCTCTGAGGGACTCTCGTGGACTCATTTTATAGATTGCGCGGACTGCCCTCTTTTGTAAGATGAAAATTGAGTCAACGTCTGCTGCTGATCCCCACAGCAGAATGCCATAAGACATAATACTGTGGAAATAAGCATAGTATACTAATGATGCCTGTGTCGTCACCTGTGCTACTGCCTGACTGCTTGACTATTAGTTCAGCTGCCCTGACCATCCATCTGTGTGCCTGCCTATCTGTCCTGCTGCCTACTGTACAGTCTACGTATCGAATTGCCTGCTCATCTGCCTACTTAGGGCACACCACGACTTACTGCCCGATCCGCTGCCTGGATAACTACCCACGACGTGCGAAGCCGGACCTTCCTAGCTACCCACGTCGTGCGAAGCGGGACCTTAATTTTGCTATCTATTGATATCCTTATTCTTAATTTTAATTTATAATTACTTTTACTTTTATTAACGTGGCTTACGTATAGCTCTTCTGAGCTATACTTAACGCTACAATCTTCGTAATTTTTGTTTACGTGGCAAAAGAAAAAATGTGTCTAATATTTTTTGGTTATCTAACTGACGGATCAAATAGATATTTTTTTGACAACTACCCCATTGAGTCTATGTCAGTGGTAATACCAGTTTGATCTTGAGCTGGCCAATATGAAATTTCAACAGAATACGAGGCCTGCTTAGTATCAAATCAGCTATAACAAAACCAGTCTGTATGTTGCATTTAATTTTTTATGTATTTCGCTGATTTTATTATTGATTTGGAACTAGCATTCTGCCCACAGCTTAGCCTGTGTAAAAAGTGTTTTATCGTCCCAAGGGAACACACTAACGGGATAAAAGCTATCCTACAGCCTTCCCAATGTCTCAAACTATCTTCATACCAATTTTTATCTAAATCTTTCAGCCGTTTAGGAGTGAAAAGATATACAAACAAAACTAAGTTACTTCTGCATTTGTAATATTGGACATAATTTAAAAAATAAGTAAGTATTAGTCAAGATGACATTTACACATGCTGGTGTACCACCACCACCACCATGCTGATTCACCATTTCAATTATAAATATAATCAGTACTCGCTGTTCTATGGAACTAATGGGACATAATTTCAAAAAATATGTTAGTATCAGTTGTCCCTTGGGACTAGTGGGACGTATCATCCCACTTGACTCATCATCGGACAGGTGACGGACCGGATTTTTCAAGACAAATATAGAAAAGTTTCAAATTTTTTACTATGGTTTGATTTTATTTATGCATTCATGAGTCATGGCTTAAATGTAATAAAACTAAAGTTACATAAGAGAAATACCTGTGCCCCAGTATTCGCTTTACAAAGGCAACCGTGAATCTTTTGCCCGTCCATTTTCACTTATCCATAATTACATACAATTCCCTCCATTTCTATTGTCAGCGCAATTTGTCAGAAACATTCAATTATATGAATATCGTTCTACGCTCTCCATATGCTACAATAATTATATGATACTAGCTTCTACCAGTGGTTTCGCCCGCGTAAAATTTTGAAATGATCCTAATATAATATTTCCGAGATAAAAATAATTCTGTGTGTCCTCTTCATATGTACGGACATGTGAAGAGGACACGCATATGATGAGGCGAGAGGATGAGCATGCGACGGAATAAAAAAATCAAAAAACCCGACTGCTTGAAAAGCGAACTAAAAAGACGTAAACAAGGAGAAAATCATGCTGTGCAGTCGGAGGATACGTCTGGTTTTGGTCAGCCAGCTCGCGAAGATGTATCCTCCGACAGCACAGCATGATTTTCTCCTTGTTTACGTCTTTTTAGTTCGCTTTTCAAGCAGTCGGGTTTTTTGATTTTTTTAATTACTTTTTTTATTTATAACTTTTTAGTTATTTTTTTTTTCGAATTATGTACATTTAAACATATAAGTGTTATATATTTTTGAAATCACCTCTTAAAATCCTGTATTTTGATACCCCACACGATAGGTTTGAAAAAAAAAGAAAAATTTGGGCACCCACAATATGGCGCCCATGAACCGCCATTTTCCTATTTTCCAATTTTCATGTAGCCAGTGACAGTCGCGGGGTTAAGACGAATCGATTGACGTAAGAACCATCAAAATCGGCCCACGCGTTTGGTCTCTAGAACGCCACATAGGAACAAACATACATACATACATACATACATACTTACATACATACATACATACATACTTACATACATACATACATACATAGACTGATAAACACATTACCCTCCTTCGGCAGTCGGGTAAAAAGAGGCCGTGGACGACCACCTACGACATGACTACGAACAATAAAAACCGGCCAAGTGCGAGTCGGCCTCGCGCACGAAGGGTTCCGTACCATTATCGCTTTATTGCGAAAATATAACGCGGCAAAAATATCACGTTTGTTGTTATAGCGGCAACAGAAATACATCATCTGCGAAAATTTCATTTGTCTAGCTATCACGGTCCATGAGATACTGCCTGGTGACAGACAGAGTCTTAGTAATAGGGTCCCGTTTTTACCCTTTGGATACGGAACCCTAAAAATTACATGATAGCGAGCAGTACATCCCCTGGTACTGCTGCATCACACCCCAAATAAACTCGATATTAAATCGAAATAAAATAATAATTAAAAAAAAAACACTATTTGAAAAAAATTGCAACAAAACCGACAGACAGATTTGCTTTCGCATTCATAATATTAGTATGGATCGTGTGATACGCTCTCAATTTGCCATAATAATTATTTGAAATTCGCACACGTGCATTCACTATTTGCTATGATACAGATGCAAATTTATTTCCGTGTAGGTAGTTTTAGCTTTTCAATCTCACGTCGTAATGAGTTGGCGGGAATGCTCTAGTATTCATAGGTAAGCGCAGCATCGTATGAATACTGTAGCGAAATGCTTTGTTTTGAGAAAATATCGCACAAATGTATGTCGGCAATGAGATGGTTTCTTATTTTTGTCTAGGTGGTGTTGTAGGTAATATTTTCAGGAGATCGGAGTGGAACTTTGTTGTATCAGACAGACCATTAAACCTTACCAGATTATGATACCTATTATAAAATTTCCTACTAGCATTTTCCCATGGCTTGGCTACCGTAGCTTATCCAACAGGAGCCGTGCAATTTTAGGTTTTAATCAGTGATATATTTTTTTTTTTTCAATCGGATCGGTACAGAGATAACTCCAAATTGACCTCTTTGTAATATTGAGCCTACCTGTCCACTGACGCGTATCTTCATAGACGCGTATTCGTCATTGTACGCATGTTGTACGCCTGCTTGGAGCTTATATACAAATCTATGAAACTCTGTCGACGGAGCGTCAACGTTACGCTCGCGTCGCAGTATGCAGGCTTCATGACGCCTGCCTGACGTACGTGGCGTACCGCATGCCATACGCTGTGGCGTACATCGCGTGGACGGAAATGACAGCGAGATTTGTTGAAATGATTGAAACGTATGCGTGTAATACGCCTGGTGGACAGAGTTCAGTACACTGGGCTTCACAAGCTGCACGGCGTATTTTGAAGCGCGTTCGTGGAAAATAGTAGACCTTGCTCGTAGTTCAGATTTATTTATGACCTATGCATAAAATAATGAGAACAAAGCTTTTTTTATATCTTCGAAATCCCGGTCTACAATAACATTTCTTATAACAAACATAGTACGAGTAATATTTGTCTAAATAAATCTATTTGTCTTCATTCCACAATTCCCGACGGCGACGTAGAAATAAACCAATCAATTGACTGTTTCTCCAACGTCGTATTTCAAAGCAGTTTATCACTTACATTCCAAGATTGCTTCTGAATATTTTAACGGACCACCAGGGAAAGAGCAACTTAGGTAATTGGACTGACTTTAGTCACAAACTCCGTCTACCCGAAGCCTAAAAAATGTCATGAATACTGGAACAAATAATTAGGAATGAAATAACTTTTGGATTTCATGAATTTGAGTCGGAATTCGCTAAAATTCAAGAGAAGTTTGGAATTTTTGTTCGCTTTCGTGAGAACTCGTCGAATGTTAGCCCACGTATGCATAACTTTCAGCTTTTGAATTTCTTGTGAAATTAACCTACAAAGCTTTGTTAAAAAACAGGCCAAGTGCGAATCAGACTCGCGCACGAAGGGTTCCGTACCATTATCGCAAAAAACCGGAAAAATAATCACGTTGGTTGTATGAAAGCGCCACTTAAGGGTCCCGTTTTTACCCTTTGGGTGAGTAGCTCGCCAGCCGTCGCTCCGTGCGGACGTCTCGCTGCTCGTCGCCCCACCGCGCTCTCCAGCGCCCCCACTCTCCGCCTCGTCGCGCCCCTCTGCGTGACGTCACTGCGGCCGTCGCGTCTCCGCACGCCGCTCCAAAGGTGTCGCTACTAGTAACTTTGGTTACTAGTAGTGGCAGCTATTTTGGCCCTTCCGGGCAAATCCACTCTTTGTGGTCCCTGGCGGGAAACCTAGCGGTGTTAACAAGCCAGTGGGGTGTGCCCCAAGCACCCGCCAAGTCCCTTAAGGACACGGCAGTCATTGGAGTCGGGAGCGGGATCAGTTGGCCTTGGTAGATAGCCTAGTCAACCCCCGCTTCGTCCCACAGCATTCACCTGGCACGGTCGGGTGTGTTTACCCCGACGTGCCAGACTTCTTCGGTACACATTGGTGGGTGGCCCACCTTCGGTGGGTTTACCGGTACCTTAGGGCCCTGTCACCCAATAAGATTGGTGGCAGGTAGACAAGCTTAGGGCTCACCAGATACTCACCTCCCAGTCTAACCCGACTGGGAGGGTAGGATTGCACACATCCCCGGGCCCCTCCACCCGGGGAAGATACCCTCTCCCGGCTTCACCGGATCTATTATTCTCAATTATGTCGCTCGCGGCAGTAATTGAACTCCTTCACGAGATTCTCGAGAAGGAGAAACTCTCCAAAAAATACAGCCATGCTGTAAGTCAGGCTTTAGCCTCTTATGTGCCCGCTTCGGGCCCGACCGGGGCCCCTGGGCCTAGCCAGGCACCTGTGCCGAGCGAAGCCCAGGTCTCGCCCAGGTCGCCCTCCCCGGCAGCCAGGCCCACTTCTGGGACTGGTGAGCCAACTCTACCTAAGCCCCCAGCTCCGGCCGTCGAGCCTAAAGCTACTGTCCGTTCATGGAGAGATCCTCCTTCTCCTAAAACTTCTTCTCAACCGGCCGTCGAGCCTAAGAAAACCCGATCATGGAGAGATCCTCCTTCTCCCATAGCTACTCAAGTTAAAGCTTATAAAAGCTATAAAGAGCGCATAGCCGCCCTCCATAAATCCAGACCCAAGTCCAAGTCCAAGACCATCTGGGCGGACGATGATGACTCCCCCATGGAAGAGGGAGCAACCCTCAGCACTGACGAGGAATGGGAAGCTTTGGCTGACCAAGCTAACTCAGTCGCTGACGACCCATTAGACCCAAATGTCCCCGATAGGTCAGACGACTACGACACCGTCTCCTCCGACGGTGACTCCGTAGTTTGCTCTGGAGGAAAGAGGAAAAAGAGGAGTAGTCCCATAAATGCTACCAAGGCCAAAAAGGCGGTACCAAAAACCTCTCCTCAGTCTGTTCTGCCACCGGCCTCGCCCGTAAGGCAAATCACCCCCACTCCTGACATTGCTTCTTCTCAGCGGTCCAACCGCAGCCCCAGTCCCATGGTAATAGTTACCAACAAGAAGCTCCGTCCCCCTCCACCTGTTTATCTTCAGGATAAAGTCAAGTGGAACGATGTTTCAAACGCTTGTGTTGAGCGGAAAATCAACTACACGAAAGCCACTGCATGCCAACAAGGCATCAGAATCCAACTCCCCAGTCCCACTGATTTCCGGAATCTAACCCGGTACCTCAAAGATAGGAACATCTCGTTCCATACTTACTCCCTCCCAGAGGAAAAGCCCGTCCGAGTAGTTATTAGGCGAATCCCAAAAGAGATCCCTACGGAGGAAATCCGTAAGGACCTTCTTGACCAGAATGTCCCCGTCACTGAAGTCCACCGCTTGCATAAAGCGAGAGGCGGACAACAGTACGATATAGTATTAGTTGTCTGTAGCCCTACTGAGGGTTACAACCCGATCTTCAATATAAAGACCGTGTGCTCCCTGTCGGGCATTTCGATCGAAAAACCCTACCGCCCCCATCTTGTAGGACAGTGTCACAACTGTCAACTTTATGGCCATTCTCAGGCCCATTGCTATGCAACACCCAGGTGCGTTAAGTGCATGGGTGATCATGGCACTAAGGATTGTCCCCGTCCCAAAGACCGCACACAGTGCACGGAGCCTCCCAGCTGCGTGCTCTGTGGCCAAGTCGGGCACCCGGCTAATTACCGGGGTTGCCCAAAAGCCCCCAAGCTTGCGCCTAAAATGGCCAAGCGATACAATGCGCACATAATGCGCATGGCTCCCTCTTCCCAACCACCCCCCCGTCTAGCCCCTCAGAGGACTTCACCATGGGGTAAGCTGAACCACCAAAGTGTGGCTCCTCAGACTTACTCCCAGCCTATCCCAGCGCTGATGGCCCACCCCATTACAGCTCCAAATCCAATCCCCGACCCAGTGGCCCCAGCTGCCCCCATGCCCGCACAAAACCGGAAGGTGGCTTCCACCACCACCGACGCCATGTGCCCGCCTCCTGTAGCCCCCTCCGGGCACAAGCCATATTTGAGCGTCGCTGAGAATATAATCAGCGCGTATTCCATATGGATGACCCCTCAGGCCCGTGCTCTGGATGCAGAAATCCGGAATGCAGGCCCTCTCACCCCCGCTTCATGCAGTGCCCTCTTCTCGAGGTACGAGTGCATTACCAGGGAACTTGACAGCCTTGTCTACAAGGACGGTCAATGGGTTCGTAAATAGTACGAACACCTAGTCAAACGTAGCATACATACCGATTGGTCCGCCCTCGCCGCCGAGGCCCCGCCGCGAAGTCACAGTCATTATTTATGTAGCCAGCCCGCGAATAGCTGTGCCATAGTTAATTCTAATTAGTTAATTGGAGTTTCTTGTCCGTTCTTCTCCACGTAGGCTTATTCCGAACGGATGGTAGAATCACTTTATTAGATCCAGCCTTAGTTGTCCCCCCAGCGACGCCCTGAGCCGAGGTTCGACCCCAACTGGGGTAGCCCTCAGCGTTGTCGCTTAGGTTTAGTAAATTTTTGCCTAGCTGGAGGCTAATAGTTTAGTCTCCGTAGGAAAGCCCGGTTAAGCAGCTAACCAGTCACTATGACTGAGTTGCGAGACGCCACGTATTAAAAAAAAAAAAAAAAAAAAAAAACCCTTTGGGTACGGAACCCTAAAAATTACTTCATTTAATTTTACAATTATAAGAAGGTAGATCATGCTCCAAATTTACGACATTACTTTTAGTTTTCAGACACATTTTTGTCGGCTATTGCTTCGTACGTCAAAAAATGTTTCTGAATTTAACATCCTACAAATCCTTTACGTTTATTTAGCCGAAATGGTGGCTTGTCGGCAAAAGCTACAATAACGTAGTTCCTTGAACTGAAAATACTTTAAAACAGAATATTATATTGTTTTTTTCTATAGTTGATGGCTTGCGTTTGACCACTATCTCACCAGATGTTAAGCGAAGATGTGGTCGACGATGAAGCACGCTTGCCTAGAAGTAACCTATTCACACAGGTTGTTGAGCCGTTGGTCGCTCATGACAGCAGGAAGCCATGGAAGCCGGAATCCGCTAAGAAGTATGCAATGGAAAAAGGTAAAATGTAGAAAATGTGGCGAATCGATTCACCCGGGCGGTGACATGCCCGACAGATGTCAACCGTGCCATCCTTCACAATAAATCCCTGATAGTTAATCGTCATGATAACTTCGTCCATAATTGCACAGACAAAACCTTCGGTGATCCCAAAGAGGTCACCGAAACGCAGCCAGGCTACGAACGCTGATTGGTCTACATCGGACCCATGTAAATCCCAGCAAAAGCGTCCGTGAAGCTTCTTGCATGAAAAACAAACACAAAACATTTCTCCAGCAGGAAATTCCACTCCTTAGCAGTACGAGAGTTTTGATAAAATTTAATCTACCTACGTATATACCTAGGTATTACCCACGAATCATACCCAAGTCTAGGTACTGGAAGCTACATTTTGTACATCTCATTTTTATAGAGCCTGTCTGTGGTTATTATAGTAGGACCATTACTATAACCCGACTTCCTACTTATCTGCCGAACTAAAAAAAAAAACAAAACTAATAAACAACATGTGTCTCATCTTCTGCATCTGCCCTTCAATTCTGTGAAAATTCACCGTTTAAACTAAGGTAGTGGCAGAGCAAATCCTAGCAGCAGACAGATAGACAGCTGACTTCACACTATTGAAATGGTGCTTAGCTGGAGGCTCTGGTTTAGTCTCCACATGATCGCCCGGTTAAACAAAGACAATCACTCTAATTGAACTGCGAGAGGCCCATCAAAAAAGAACTAATGAAATGACCTCCATAGTTGAAGTAAAGCTCTTCATGTATCATTCAATTCTATCCTGTCATAACATACTACAAATAAAATTTAAATATTTATAAATCCTCCGACTCATTTTTATTTCATGCTACATAATTATCTAGTAGTAGACACGCTTCGATCGACAATCAATTGAACACGTAATTATGACACGATATCTTGCGAAAACATCCCGATTGAAAGAGTAAAACACCCATAACTTATGAAAGCCTGCACCGACTTGCATCAAACTTAGCTAAGAACACTCTCGATAAAGTTACCTTTCAAACAAAAAAAACAAAATCAAAATCGGTTCACCCGTTTAGGAGCCACGTACAGATACACAAATAAACATATACAAAATTACACAGACACATAGGTACACACGTCAAACTTATTTCTTTTTCCGTCGGGGGTTAAAAACTAATCTTAAATAACCCATTGTTATATCAACAGCTTACAATAAATAAACACGGACCGAACGGTCTGTCATCTCGGTCATGGCCGCCATTTTTTTGGCGGGGAAAAAAGATTGTACACAGACTATACGAAGGTCGAGTTGGCGGCAAACAGAAACCAATCTAGCGGCGACAATGTGAAAATAAACTTTGACACAGTTAGTTATTTTGGGACGTTTAGTTATTATTTTTGTTATTTATTACTGTGGTTGAAGTTTTGATGGATATTGTATTGAAGTGGTTTGTGAAAACTGCCAGTTTTCTGATTCGTTTTTGAACTTGGAATACTTCTTTGAAGTTTTGTCTATGCTTCATATTAGGCACAATCTGAACCCAGTCTGCCCCTAGAAGAATACCGTTAATAAAAGTTCCTAGTGTTTCTGTTTATATTGTTCGCTGATTAGTTTCAAAACTTAAAGGCTTTTTGAAGTTTTCTCTAGGAATATTTATTAAAATAGGATATTTGACTTTAAGTACTTAAGGACAAGATTAATCACTAATAAGAATTTTCTTTCTTCTACGTAGGTATTTTTGATATTATCCAAACATTCGTCTATGAAAAGGAACTAGAGTTGATTTCATTCCATCTCCCTTAGAGTAGACAGGTGTGTGATTCTAGAATGCGAAAACAATGCGACGCGACGCGAATGTTTAAAGAAATTGATCTAATGGTCTACAATGTTATGGACCAAGTGATTAATACGGCATTATTCATAACTAGCGGACGCCTCGCAGTTTCACCTTCGTAGTTCCCGTTCCCGTGAAAGTACGGGGATAAAAAGTAGCCTATGTCACCCGGGGATAGTGTAGCTTCTCAACGGTGAAAGAATTTTTAAAATCGTTCCAGTAGTTTTTAGGGTTTCGTACCCAAAGGGTAAAAACGGGACCCTATTAGTAAGACTCCGCGGTCCGTATGTATGTCTGTCCGTCAGTCACCAGGCTGTATCTCATGAACCGTGATAGCAATTTCTGTTGGCGCTATAACAACAAATACTAAAAACAGAATAAAATAAATATGTAAGTGGGGCTCCCATACAACAAACGTGATATTTTTGCCGTTTTTTGCGATAATAGTACGGAACCCTTCGTACGCGAGTCCGACTCGCACTTGGCCAGTTTTCATGAGACACGACTCGCTTAACAGACTCTAGATCTAACGATAGCAGAGCGAGGACTCTAAAAATGCAAAGAAGTATTGCAACATGTAATTGCAGCCACACACGAAGTCTCCAACCGTCCTCCAAATCATTATAACATTTAATTAACGCCACAAGTATAGCAGTATTTCCTCAATTGATTTTTCAATCGTTTTGGGACAAGATTTAGAAGCAATAGAAAGCTTTTAAACGCTTTTGGTTCGTTCCCCGCGGGCATACACGAGTTACGCGGAATGTTTCAGTAGGTTGAGCATGTTTTATTCCATTTCGAAATGTTTTACGAACTCTTCTCGGAATACATATGTTTTGGTGATATAAAAAGCTCTGGCTAGACTAGTGTTTTAAATGTCGCAAATTGTGTTACATTCGTAGTAATTATATTAAGGTAATATATGTCTATGGTGATCGAGTATGTCTATGAACAAGAAACATAAAAAAAGAAACATGCTACATAATTTATATAGAAGTAGAAGTAGAGCTTCATTGGCAATCTATTGAACACGTAAATGACATTATATCTTACAAAAACAGTAAAATATAAGTAATAAGTAAAAAAGTAAAAAAGTGATATGTAGTATAGTATGTATGTATGTTATGTTTTTATGTATAAGTAAGTTATATTATTTATATCTATTGTACACTGACTGCCCTTAATTCTTCTCCTATCGTTCAGTCCATCCAAAGGTTGTCTGTAAGAGATTGCCCTGTGCGATAAGACCGCCCATTGTACACTTTGTTTATAAAATTTTTTCTGTATGTAATTTTTTATGGTGTGCAATAAAGAATATAATAATAATAATAATAAGTTTTTTTATTTTATTTTTTATAGAATAATATTTAAAAATGTAAAAATATGTATATAAAATGAATAAATGGAATAATAATAATAATAAAACGCCTGTAACTTTAGAACGTCTAAACCGATTTTCATCAAACATAGCTAAGAACACTCTCGATAAAGTCACCTTTCCATAAAAAAAAACGATATCGAAATCGGTTCATCTTTTTTTTTATTGTTTGGCTTGCGCTTGGCAACTATCTCACCCTCTACTCTATCTCTATCCCTCTCTCTCTCTATTCTCACTTGTTAAGGAGCTATGATGCGACAGATAGATACACAAATACACAAACACACATGTACACACGTTAAAGTTTTAATACCCCTCTTTTTCCTTCGTGGGTTAGAAATTATCTTCGCAAATGCGTCCGATGCGTCGTATTGTGGCGTCACCCTGTCTGCGAAGCCTTTATTGGTTTAATTGTTATGGGGATTGCCTAGCAGACCAGCAATCTCTCTGGATCTGTATTTTTGATAACCCAAAATGAACTCTACCCAATTTAGCAGAAAGTTGAATCTATGTTTTTTCTTTCTCTGTCTGCTTTAATTTTGAAGTAACTTAATTTTAAAACAGTCAACCATTACCGACGGAGAATGTACGCCTGTCCTTATTAGCCTAGGGCTGAGAATTTCCCCGAGGAACTAAATCTTATTAGGCACACAATTTGAGGCAGACAGTTCTATTAAGGCCCTTTATGCTATGGAGGAAGCTGTATCTAGTAATTGCGTGTCACGTCTCAAGATTTGCTGGACTGTATTTGTTTAGGAATGGCATTAAAAGGGAATATGGAATCGGTATCCATTACAGAATAGGCAGACTTTGAAGATCTAGTCGAAATCTATGACGAGAATGCCATGATAATATCTAAATCTTAAGTAATATTATAAATAAATTGAATTGTTCGGATTAGCAAGTGATGTTCTGTAGTTTCTGCCTACCACCACGGAAAAAGTGCGTGAGTTTATGTATGTAAAATTGTTTTATCCCGAAAAATACGCATAGTTGCTGAGGGAATAGGTCAACGGAGCGAAGTCGCGGGTAAAAGCCATATACATTCGGTTCGTATATATTTCGGTATTGCTCTATATTTTTCCCGTTTCTCCGAAACAGAGTACCCATGAGTAGATTATTTTAAAATGAAAATCACGTCTAAACGGCTAGTCGTATCTTTTTGGAAAAAAATATATGTTACATTAGACCATTTTCTTAATAATTTCATCTAAGAAAATGTTGAGTTTTATTCGTGTAACATAGTGTAATTAATTTGTAAAGTTATGTCTAACACGGACAAAAAAACGACAAACGCACCAAAACCGCCGGTCGTATTTTAATGAAATTGTCACCATCTCAAAGACAATTTAATTATCTATATTTTGATCTAAGGCTTTTATAAAAGCCATAGAATAACAAAGAAAGTACAAAAACTACAGAATTTTTGGTCGTGCGGGGGTGTGAAACGAGTGCGCGGTTTGTTCCCTCAAGTTCGTTGGCAACTGTCATAGTCTAGCTCATAATTTAACCGTGTTCCATCAGTATGATGTTTCAAGGATTAATAATATTTATAGGTCGGACCAGTTTCGATATCAAAGGCACCGGTATCGAACCATATTTCATTGGACACAGTTCCTAGTACGTAGCCTTGAACTTAAAGAACTTGACCGCTCTAGCAACAATGGCGGTTGCCGCGGGCAAAATCAATAATAGATACCTTGAAAATCTTGCACTTTGACAATAATATCTGAAGATATGATGTGTTAGTAAAGACAATATAGCCCTGTGATACGAGTACCTATGTATTGCGATGTTTAATTAATCTATATAAAAGAGAAAGTATGTATGTTCCTTATAGACTCCGAAACGGCTGGTCCGATTTCAAAAAATCTTTCACCGATGGGAAGCTACTCTATCCTCGGGTGACATAGGCTACTTTTTATCCCTGTATTCCCACGGGAACTACGCGGGTAAATAAAAAAATAGCTTGTAAATTTCAAGTATTCCATCATTTCCATCTTTGTTGTTTATATTCTGCACTAGCTGCAGTCCGTGGCTCCGCTTGCGAGTCATTAGTACAAACATCTTTATAAATTATAGCCTTTGTGTTATTGTGATGTATAAACTGTATTACAGTAATGCTTAACAACTCTGCTCGACAAGATTTTGACGCATGACATACCAGCTGAGTCGACGGGTTGTTGAAAATTACATCATGACATTCAGGAATCTGGGGTCCAAAATGAACCGTCGCTGAGCTAGCGGCGGTATGCTTTTCACGCCCAAAATGAACCCGCTCCGAACTATACGCTTAATCAGAATTCGTTCAGTAGTTTTAGTTGCGTGAAAGAGTAACTAGCATCCATTCATACTTACTATTTTTCACGGTTTAGTATAAAATAGGATTACGATCTCGGAAAGAATTATATCGTGTGTTCGAACCCAGACAAGCATTTTACTTTGTGTAAATTATTTCATCACCACTGCTCTCAAAACGGTGAAGGATAACATCGTGAGGAAACCGGCATGACCTAGGACCAAAATTTCTAAGATATGTGACATCCATCAACCCGCACTGGGCCCGCGTGGTGGATTACGGCCCATTGCCTCTCACAGAGAGGAGGCCTGTGTCCCAGCAGTGGGAATATTAAACAAAGTCTGATGATGAGGATTATGATCTGGCTTTTCTACCTTCCGGCTTAATATTTTAACCCTATTTCGAAAAAAATATATCTCGCGTTATTTTTATAGCTTTTGGACGATGTTTTATTCATAAAACCATTTGCATAGGCTAACCCGCGCGACTCAATTACCATTTCGCGAGGTTTTATTCCTTTCTTTGCTTTTCACATGGAAAATGTTTGAGTTTAATATTTGATCGGAATAAGGGATAATCTGAGGGAATTGTTATGATGTTTTGATCATGTTAATGTCGCTCCCACTGGAGGTCGACTCCTACATAGTTGTGATAAGGCCAGGCGGATTGAGAGGTCATGTTAGATCATAGAAAATCTTAAAGGTCTTCCACCACTTTAGTGCCGTAAAACGGTTACTATCCAAAGCATACTCCTTAGTAACGGCTAGGTTAGAAGGTTTGAAAAAAAAATAATATTTATTATTGATTTATATATGTCGGAGTTGGTTATCAATTAAAATTGCGGGTAGTCAACAGAATTTGTAATAATAAGATTTCTTATTACTAATTTAAGTGATTTTACTATCAATTATTGCCTAATAAATCAAATCATAATTTATTGCGTACTCTGTGTGCGCACCAATTGATTTTGGCAACTTATTTCGATAATTGTAATCGATGGTAAAGTTCAAAACAATTGTTGACATGTTAATTTGATTATTTTTGTGTTATCACTATTATTAGCTTACGACAATTATTCTTTTATTACTTGATGATTTTAGAATCGAAGTTTAATTTGATTTAGCACGTTTTAGTGTTTTGTATCAAGTAAACACGTGACGTACTTCCGTATGTCATCGGACAGAGTTGTTGTGGAGGGATAGCAAGGTATAAGAGGGCTTGCAACGGTATGCAAGTCAGTCTATCTTCGGATTAGACTCGATAAAGAGCTCACCTGCTCCCGACAAAACTGTCGGTTTATTTGGTACAGCACTGCTGTATATTCACATAGCTGTATTGGCTTGCTGATGGCGAACGATACACTTTGTACTTGGGTGGCTTAGGCTGCTGTACGAACTGAAACCTTAAGGGTTTGTTCGTTTAACTGTATTGTTACTATACACTTTTAACCTACTTTATCGAGTTACCATTAGTATTGTTTTATTAGTGAAACTAGTACTGTAATTAACAACCTTGTTATTGGTTGTTCAGTTCTTGTTTATCCAACAAAAATGGGAACCCCCAAATCCTGACCGTATATGCCCCTCGGCCCTCATGATCCTACATATATATTATATTTGAAACATGGCTGAGGAGCTTGTGGCTACATAATAAAAGCCGCACACGCCGTTTGACCAGGTCGGTCCGTTGATGGGTGACCATTTCAACATACCGAGTTTCCTCCGTGCCTCGGAAAGCACGTTAAGCCGTTGGTCCCGGCTGTCATTTGAAGATCATTGACAGTCGTTACGGGTAGTCAAAAGCTTGAGATCTGACGCCAGTCTAGCCAAAGGGTTCCGTGTTACCCAGTTACTGGGTTGTGGACGTCAGATAGGCAGTCGCTCCATGTAAAACACTGGTACTCCGCTGAATCCGGTTAGACTGGAAGCCGACCCCAATATAGTTGGGAAAAGGCTAGGCAGATTGATATTTGAAACATGTTTTTTTCGTATAACTAGTAAGTAGCTTTAAAAAAAAATTAACAATAAGATATTTTTCGCTACTTTCGGATATTTTAGGCTACTTCCAAAACGACTTGTGAAAATATAATAATTTGAAAATATTTTTACACAGGAAAATTGGTAGCTAGAATTTCTTCATAAATGAAATACCAAATGTAAATCAAAGAATATTTTGCAAACAAAACTGTCCAAAAGGGGGTTCAACAGCAAGAGCCTGAATATCAATTCAGGCTCCGAGCGGGCGCACGGCCAGTATTGCGTTAATATTGGGGAATTTAAATACGCCTTGAGTAGATTTTGTAACAATCTCCAAATAAACTTTTTTAAACACTGTCCGTCTCTCGGAATTTCTTTCTGTACCATGGGTGCGTTTACAAACATTTAAAACTCACAAACACAAAACACCCAGATCCGGCACAACAATCTGTAAGCCTTACAAATATTTGTTCCAAGCGATCGTTAAACCACGTCCCCTACCGTGTCGTCAAATTAACTAACGAAGCAACTCTGACGTGATGGATATCAATATCAAATGACGATAACACAATAAAACATTATAATATCAAGTGAACTACACTCCAGCAACTACTAATCAGCGGCCATTTATCTCGGCGTTCGTCAGTTGTACTTGCGTGAAATTGAAAGTTTTGTTTTTGTACTTTATTAGTAATAGATATCCTTAACATCTGTGAAGATTATTTTTACTAGCCTGGCTTGTGTCCCATGGCCCTTCCCTTTCTTCTTCCGAGCCTCTCAAAATATGGTCAGATCATCTCACCAGCTTCGCCGCTGTTGACTTTGACGGGGACAAAGTTTCGCCAGAAATTTTAATTTGCCAATGTTTTTTGACCTCGTCTCAAAACTTCGTCTTTACAAAAGTACCCAACCTTCAAACCGGCCATACCGCTCCAAAATGCCAATAAAACCAAGAAAAGTGAATAACATGTATTGCGCAAGCGCAAGTGCGGCTGTAATACAATGATAATCACTTTCGCTGAGCGTATTGACATGCGCATGAGTGCTACCGGCTAACGCACTGCGCGGGTGAGCATGTGTTTGTATGTGTTAGGACAGTCTTGTACGATCTTGTAGACGTGGATTATTTGTGATGGGTTGAGACAGATGTTGTCGTCATTTCCCACTTTATACATAAAAAACAAGAAAGAAAGAATTTTTTTTTATTTGTGACCGCACCGGAGAAAAACCGCCCGAGTTTTTTTTTAACATGATTTAAAAACAGAACCTCGTGCGTGCGTGCTCAAAAATACCTCCGCATGTGTGGCGATATTTAAAAAAACCGGCCAAGTGCGAGTCGGACTCGCGCACTGAGAGTTTCGTACAAACCTCAGCTTAAAGGTATTATAGATACTCACCCTCTTACTAATAAACGCGGCATAAAGTTATAACAAAGGAATAACCATACATTTTCATAGGTTTATACTTGGTATAACTTTATTCTGTGTTTATATGATGATGATGATGGTATTTGATATGAATTTCAATTTAATACCTCTACGCGTTCATGCGGAAAGGGGTAGTAAGTTTACAATTATTAAAAATATTTTTATTATTATGATGTAACTAAAATGTAAGGTTTTCGCAATTTTTCCTTTATCTGTGCTTTAAGACGTTGCTTCGTTTCAAATTTAAAGATTCTGAGTTCACGGGAAGTACCCTGTAGGTTTTGATTCCCTTGCGAGTGTCGAAAATTTGCGGCATAAACGGCTGTATCTTTTGATTGCGTTGGCTTAGAAGTTTGGCTGCTTTAAGGGACAGTAGTCCTGAGTATTTGATATTAATTTCAGCTTTATACCTCCACGCATTCCTGAGAAAAAGGGTCTTTACATACAGACGGACGGACGGACAACAAAGTGATTTTCCTTTTGAGGTACGGAACCCTAAAAAATAATAAATAACTCGGTGTTGGTATTCCGATCAGTGATATAAAATTGGTGTGTCTGTTGATCCCACGGACAGACTCACATAGATTAAACAAACTAAGAGAGATATTTTTACTAAATTGTACTGTTTCCAAATATGTCTGAGCAGAATAAATTGTCTACACGAAAGGCCAAAGTTATTCAAGCTTACAACATAACGAAAGACGAGGAAACACATAATAAAACAACAAAAATATGTAGATATAATGAAAAGCGTATTTATGTGAGTTCGGAACAAATTAAGTGTACAAATGGAAGCTAATGTACTTTTTAATATTTCTCCTTTTATCTGAAAAAATAACGCGTTATGAATAGGATATCTCTACGCTTTTGTGTAATCCTTGAGGCACTTAGATACTCTTAGAATCCCTGAGGTACACACATTAACAAACAATATTATCTAAATACGTACCGTAACGAAATAATAATTTATTAATAGTGACACTAATGTCAGTTCCTTTGTGTATTTTTATCATTACTTGATATCCAAGAGTAATCGATTAGTTCCACTTCATCTATACAAATAAATAAAATTGAAGTGTCTGTGTGGAATATCAAAATAACAACGTTTTGGCGATTATCACACTGCCACGCATCACGCTGCATGTTGCGTGAAAACGCAAAACGCACCTACGCGCGTACTTGCATGCGTTTTTTGTATAGAAAAAACGCACGCAAGTACGCGCGTAGGTGCGTTTTCACGCAACATGCAGCGTGACGCGTGGCAGTGTGTTAACCGCCTTTATTGAATGCACGTGAAAGTATATACGGTACTAAAAATAAATATGCAATTTTTAAGATTTTTGTCTGTCTGCCTATCTGTCTGTCTGTTTGTTCCGGGTAATCTCCGAAACGGCTGGACCGATTTTGACGGGACTTCACTGGTAGATAGCTGATATAATAACGAGTAAAAAAATAAAAAAATATTTTTTTCGAGTTTGACGCGGACAAAGTCGCGGGCAACAGCTAGTAAAATATTTGTTAAGGTTTTGTTCACCAAAATTCAAGTTGGTGATGTATTTATTTATTTATAGTTAATTAAAACGGTATAACACTAATTAAATTAATCAAAATAAAAAAGAGATAACGTGGAAAATTGGAAAACCTCGCCTTTTTAAGTTTTTTAATTGTCTCTGTCTGGGCAACTCGTGCATGAACCATTTGTTAGTTATTCGTTTTCATCATTTTCAAATTAGATGTTTTTATCCAAGCTTACCATTATGTGAGACCAACTGTTCCCCGCGGCTTCGCTCCCGTAGCCCACCCCACAGGACCCGTTTCCGGGATTAAAAATAGCCTATGTTACTCAGGATTAATATAGCTTTCTATTGCTATAAGCATTTTAAATCGGTCCAGTAGTTTCGGAGCCTATTCGGTACAAAAAAAAAACATTAAAAAACTTTCCTCTTTATAATATTATTACAGATTATAGATAATGGTCAAGTGCGAGCCTATCAAAAATATTAAAAAAGCGACCAGAACAATATAGCTGCTTGTGCGATATTCTTCAACTTTTGTCCGACCGTCTCCTCCAAACTACAATCGCATGTCCCCCCTACGCACATGACGCAACGCTCACAATATCGGCGCCGGCGCAGACCTGACGTACAGTGGCATGCGGCTGTCACATTGTTATTAGTTGTGTTCGTGTTACGACACCGATTTGTTACTGTTGCGTATGTTCTTTTTGGGATGGAATCAGCAGAAATAATAGGTTATTGTAACGTTGGGGTCAGCGATAGCATCAAAATCTCGGGAGTCACCTGAGTGAGGGTCGAGGGATGTATAGAACCGGGACGTATGGCAGAAAGGAAAGGAAGCCTATGTATGCATGACCAGCAATGGGTGGTCCAAAATAATAAACGAGTTTCGAGATCACCAAAATCTTTGGAAAGAATTCACCCATGAATTATAATTCTATTTAGTCCGTCAGTTAGATTACCTTTTTACCCGACTGCCGAAGGAGGGTAATGTGTTTATCAGTCTATGTATGTATGTATGTATGTATGTATGTATGTATGTATGTATGTATGTATGTATGTATGTATGTATGTATGTATGTTTGTTCCTATATGGCGTTCCAGAGACCAAACGCGTTGACCGATTTTGATGATTCATACGTCAATCGATTCGTCTTAACCTTGCGAGTGTCATAGGCTACATTAAAATTGGAAAATAGAAAAATGGCGGCTTTTGGGCGCCATATTGTGTGGGGCCAATTTTATTTTTTCTTCCAAACCCATCGTGTGGGGTATCAAAATAAAGGGTTTTTAGAGGCGATTTCAAAAATATATAACACTTATATATTTAAATGTACCTAATTCGAAAAAAATGTTAACTAAAAAGTTATAAATAAAAAAGTTAATTAAAAAAATCAAAATACCCGACTGCTTAAAAAGCGAACTAAAAAGACGTAAACAAGAAGAAAATCATGCTGTGCAGTCGGAGGATACATCTGGTTTTGGTCAGCCAGCTCGCGAATATGTATCCTCCGACTGCACAGCATGATTTTCTTCTTGTTTACGTCTTTTTAGTTCGCTTTTTAAGCAGTCGGGTATTTTGATTTTTTTAATTAACTTTTTTTTTATAGTCTAAAGGCTCGCGCTTGACCACTATCTCACCTGATGGTAAGCGACGATGTGGTTGACGGTGAAGCACGCTTGCCTAGAAAAAAAAACCTATTCACTCTTGACTTAAAGACCCCTAGATTGTAGCTATCGGGAAACATAGACTCCGGCAGGGAATTCCACTCCTTAGCTGTACGCATAATAAAAGCAAACCTAACTACAATTTTTTTTTTTTTTCCGCTGTCCTTCTGTCTGTCTTTATGTCAGTCTGTCTGTCTGTCTGTCTGTCACCAGGCTGTATCGCATAAACCATGATAGCTAGACAGTTGAAATTTTCACAGATGATGTATTTCTGTGGCCGCTATAAAAAAAAATCTAAAAACTGAATAAAAATAGTATTCAAGTGGGGCTCCCATACAACAAACGTGATTTTGTTGCCGTTTTTTTGCGATAATGGTACGTAAATATCGTGCGCGAGTCCGATTCGCACTCGGCCGGTTTTTTTTGTTTACGTGACTAATTAAAAAATTCGTGCCCAATATTTTTTTTATGATATGTTGGAAGGCCTCCCACTAGGTGGACCGATGACCTGGTTAAGGTTGCGGGAAGGCGCTGGATGCGGGACGCACGGGATCGGTCAATGTGGCGACGCCTGGGGGAGGCCTATGTCCAGCAGTGGACGTCTTTCGCCTGAAATGATGATGATGATGATGAATATTTTTTTTATTAATCTTTCTGGTGCACTAAACAATAAATAAGTTTTAGTCATCATCCTATTCGCATTAATAGAATACGTCCTCGATGAGAAGGCAACAATGAAAATATAAGTTAGCAAATTAATTTCGGAGAAAAACTACGAAAGAGATCAGACGAACTTGCCTTGTACGCTAGGTAATGGATAAAAAGAAAGTCTGATAATGTTAAGGAAAAGAAGAGCGATGATATTATATGTTAGATAAACTTTCCGGGTATGCCAACACAAGAGCAATATTTTGAGGAAGCAGGAAATCGCGACCCAGTAAATCAAAACGATCTTATTGTTCAGAAAGTGAAGTTGAACTTTTGTGTTTTGTTCTTGAAACTTTTTGATTTATTACTATACCTATTTACTAACGGTTTTCTCATGACTTCACCTCGTGCAGTTCGGATTATTCCATTCAAACTATATAGGTTACTAGCGGACGTCTCGCGGTTTCACCCGCGTAGTTCCCGTTTCCGTGGGAATAAAGGGATAAAAAGTAGCCTATGTCACCCGGGGATAATGTAGCTTCCCAACGGTGAAAGAACTTTTGAAATCGGTCCAGCCGTTTCGGAGTCTTATAAGGAACATACATACATAGTTTCTTTTAAATATAAATACTAGCTGGCTCCAGCGGCTTCGCTCACGTCAACTGGCTACCTATCTACCCACTTACCCTGCCTACCCACCTATCCTAACCTATTCTACCCTACATATCGACCTACCTACCCTACCCTACCCTACCTACATGATTGTTGCGTAACTAAAACCCAGTAACGCAGCGCACGCAACGGAAGCCCTCAAAAAGTAATAATGTTACCCGTTTTTGCAACATTTTTAATTTATGCTCCGCTCCTATTAGTCGTAGCGTGATGTTATATAGCCTATAACCTTCCTCGATAAATGGACTATCCAACACAAAAATAATGTTTCAATTCCAACCAGTAGTCCCTGAGATAGGCGCGTTCAAACAAACAAACAAACTCTCGCTGAAGAGCTTTATAATATTAGTATAGATTTTTAACCGACTTCAAAAAAAGGAGGAGGGTCTCAATTCGTCGGCATTCAATTAAAAACAAATAAATAAATGGCTGAGACCTTCCTTGGGCTTCAAGCTAACTCGGCAATATCAGTAAATTCGGTCAATCGGTTTTCAAAAAGCTAACGGACAAACAGACACAGATGCTTCACCATCGTGTGAGCTAGGAATATTATGTATACCTACAACTACTTACCTGTTTCCAACAAGTTTTCTAACTAAGATTGTGCGGGGTTAGCTTGCGGTTATAAGTTACGCAATAAATGGGACAGCTTACGGTACCTTGTTAAATTGCCTGCTTAGAAAATGTGTAGTATTTTTCTTGTTGTTGGCGACCTTGAAATTTTACTACGTCTGCGCAGAAATATAAATCTGCGTAGCCTTTTCCAAACGTAGGGTTCGGGTTCCGGTTCCAGTCTAAAAAAACTTACGTAATAAAAACTTTTTTACAAAAAATATTACCGAGTACCGAACCGACTTCCATTATTTTTTGGAAAAATGTTTTTTAACATTAATGGAGTGCCTATCTGACCGCCACAACTCAGAAACTGGATGACACGATCGATACCCCTTGGCAAGACTGATTCTGATATACCCAAACCCGCACCGTATGTCCGGGTAAAGGTCCGCGAAATGATTTAAGACTATATACATTCTGTAGAGAACCCTTGTTGACACGATCTTGGGGATCTTACATCTTTTAGGTGGTAACAATTGGGCGCCTGCTGTTATTAACCGACGTTCGAAAAAGGAGGAGGTTCTATGTTCGACTTCATGTTTGTTTATATTTTTTTTTTTTGTGTATGTTCCCCGTTATCTCCGTCAATTGTGGACCGATTCTGAAAATTCTTTTTTAATTTGAAAGAGTATTTTTCGAAATTGGTCCCATTTTAATATGGTTAAGATCTGATGAGGAACTTCGAAGATATACAACAGAACTCTTCAATAAATAACGGCAAATCTCTCGGGACTGCTGCAATCGCATTTCTGTTTATTGTTTACCGACTTCCAAATAAGAAAACTACAAAGTGAAAAATAACTTTATTTTTGGAAGTCGGTGTCTTTCGTAGGTACCATTTTTTTGCGTTATGGACACCGACTGCCAAAAATAAAGTTATTTTTCACTTTGAAGTTTTCTTATTTGGAAGTCGGTAGTATTTTTTGTAAAAATGTTTTTTACAGTATAAGAGCTATCTTAAATCGTTATTGGACAAATCTGAAATCTGCAGCCTTATTGCGTAAGTGAATACGGCAACGCACAGGATTTGACCGCTATCGATCGACCAATCACAAAGACGGAAATTCACATCGCGTCATTCATCCCGTAAATTCCCGCATGTGATTGGTCGATTGATAGCGGCCAAAACCTTCGCCTTGTCGAATTCACTTGCGCAATTCGGCTGTTGGATTGAAGACGCACAGGACCGGTCGAGCTGGCGTCGCTTGGAGGAGG
Source organism: Anorthoa munda (assembly GCA_945859665.1). Lineage (NCBI taxonomy): Eukaryota > Metazoa > Arthropoda > Insecta > Lepidoptera > Noctuidae > Anorthoa > Anorthoa munda. The sequence continues at coordinate 5,224,440 of OX243893.1, forward strand.
CCTTAAGATGGATAATTTTCCACTCAGTAATCGGCATTTCGTTAATTTGTGATTGTTTTGTTTGTTTGTTTTCATTTGGTAATGTCGAAACATATTACGCAAGTAAATTGTCTTTGGCCTCTCACCCACAGATAACTGTTTATTGCTCTCATCAAGCAATAGACAAAATTTGACAAACTTTTATATTTTTTTTTGTTTTAAATACGAGGCTTTTGGCTAATTTGTGAATTTGGTGAATGCCACTCTTTATTTTGTATTGTGCGTTTAGTTTGTGCAGAATAAACAATTTTTATTTCTTTCTTTTTCTTTTCTTTGTCCAGCTGTGGACGTCTTTCAACTAAAATGGTGTTAATAGTAGAGGTAATTTGTCTATGGACTTTTGTTCTTGGTTAAGGTGATCTTTCGCATTGCTTTAACTATCTGTTAAGTCCATAATTGTAGATCTTTAGATATTTATATTATTGAAGTCATTTTCGCAATTCGATCCATTCAGATTTCCTATGTTCGTACCATTCTTTGGTTGCCCTAGAAACGCTGCGTCCACAACAATATGTCCCCTTATTTGTTACTCTATTTCCGCTTAGTAACATCACACGAGGACTTACACATTCATACCTTCAGTACACATTCGTACACGAGCGACCTGCACGGCCTTGAGTATAAATCTGTGAGGGTTAACACCTTACTTGGTTGTTATAATGAAGAGAAGGAAAGGTTAGAAGGTCCAGTCCTGATTAATCTTCTATCTTTCTTGGTTCCGATATTTGGTGCTTTCTTACTTTTCGGCGCCAAATTGTTCGACCTTGTGTTGTCTGCTCTGGCTTTGCTTGAGGTATATATCTTTGTTAATTTATTTATTTTATAATTTTTGTACAGTATACTACATACAGAAACCACATCAAGACAATAGAATACAAAGGTATAGTAGTCACAGCGGATCTTTGTGTCTTTGAAGTTAGGCTCTGCGAACCATTGCGTTGTCATCGAGTACACTGCCTAGAGTAAGCGAGATAGGACGATGCGACAAACGTAAGCGAGTGAAAGAGGCAGTTATACAATGTTATCTTCTACTTCAACATTGACACAAAAAAAAGTGAATTAGAAAAATCAAAATACCCGACTGATTAAAAAGCGAACTAAAAAGATGTAAACAAGAAGAAAATCATGCTGTGCAGTCGGAGGATACATGTTCGCTAGCTGGTTGACCAAAACCAGATTTTATTATGATAAACGAAAAAAAAATTGAGCTCCCAAAATATGGCGCCCGAAATCCGCCATTTCCATATTTTCCCATTTTAATGTTGCGAATCAATTGACGTATAACCATCAAAATCGGCCAATGCGTTCGGTCTCTAGAACGCCACATAGGAACAAACATACATACTTACATACATACATACATAGACTGATAAACACATTACCCTCCTTCGGCAGTCGGGTAAAAAAAGCAACAGCTTAGGGTCTTGCAGCATCGAGCATTTGGTGTTTTTAAATTTACTCGAACCATACTTCGGACGCTCGATGTTTTGTTACAACCTGATTTTAAAAACCAATTTGCGTTTTGGTGTATCATTTTATCGAGCAAAGGCACGAGCGCGGGTGACGGCATATCAACAAAGATAGTATGCCAGGCAGAAAGAAACGTTACAGATAATTGCTCATTCGCCATGAGAATTACGTCGAACACAGCGTCGAGCATTCGCAAGAACGTTACATTACAATGTAATGCTCTAGCAAATGATCTAGTCTATAATAATCACCTTAAGATTAATATCAACTGCTTGAAACGATACGTATACTACGTGGATATCCATTGGTGTCGTTCGTCATTCCAGCTGTTGTTTGTGTCGTGTGTATTCAAATTTTGGGACATATTTTTCTTTTTTTGTGTATAAATGTTTAACAGGATTTTCCTACTCACCTTCTGTAACAAATGTCTGTGTAAAAAAGAACGGTTACGATTTCAATCTTGTTATTATAATGAATTCAGGTCTTTCTCGTATTTCACTTTATTTATTTAGTAAGGGTTAAGGAAAAATAATGCCTTTTTTATTTTATTCTGGTTTAAATTTAAATAAAGAATACGCCTGTATTTTTTCTTTTTATCCAGTAACTTATACATAGTGATATTTAATTCATTGGCGAAACATGGAATGATAATTATTAAGACGTTGTTACAAAAACCGGCCAAGTGCGAGTCGGACTCGCGCACGAAGGGTTCCTTACCATTATAGTAAAAAAACACGTTTGTTGTATGGGATTATTTTATTCTGTTTTTAGTATTTGTTGTTATAACGGCAACAGAAATACATCATCTGTGAAATTTTCAACTGTCCAGCTATCACGGTTCATGAGATACAGCCTGGTGACAGACAGACACACGGACCGCGGAGTCTCAGTAATAGGGTCCCGTTTTTACCCTTTGGGTGTAGCTCGCCAGCCGTCGCTCCGTGCGGACGTCTCGCTGCTCGTCGCCCCACCGCGCTCTCCGGCGCCCCCACTCTCCGTCTCGTCGCGCCCCTCTGCGTGACGTCACTGCGGTCGTCGCGTCTTCGCACGCCGCTCCAAAGGTGTCGCTACTAGTAACTTTGGTTACTAGTAGTGGCAGCTCAAATCCACATCTTGTGTGGTCCCTGGCGGGAAACCTAGCGGTGCTAACAAGCCAGAGAGGGTGTGCCCCAAGCACCCGCCAAGTCCCATAAGGACACGGCAGTCATTGGAGTCGGGAGCGGGATCAGTTGGCCTTGGTAGATAGCCAAGTCAACCCCCGCTTCGTCCCACAGCTTACACCTGGCACGGTCGGGTGTTTTCTATCCCGACGTACCAGACTTTTGGTACACAGTGGTGGGTGGCCCACCTTCGGTGGGTTTACCGGTACCTTAGGGCCCTGCCACCCAATAAGATTGGTGGCAGGTAAACAAGCTTAGGGCTCACTAGATACTCACCTCCCAGTCTAACCCGACTGGGAGTGTAGGATTGCACACATCCCCGGGCCTGTCCACCCGGGGAATATCTCACTCCCTTTTCCTTCACTTGTACTGGCTCTATCAATAGCGACAGGATGCATCCTGTCGAAGCATTGATAGAGCTCGTCAAGGACGCGTTGTCGGACGATCCCAGTCCGGTCAGCGTGAACAAGCAAAGGCTTAATTTCATTCCCCATAAGCTTGCTACATGCCCGTTTCGGCGCTTGCGCCCACTAAACCCCCAACTCTCTCCGATTAATTTCTCGGAAAATCCTGCCTCCCCTAACGTTGACAGTCCACTCGTCGACGAACCCATGTCCGGTGATGATCACGGTAAGGATGATTCCGATGATTATGTCACCACTGATGACGCCTCCGCCGATTCCTCCTCAGAAAGCTGTCAAGCTACCTCTGAGGGGAAGAGGAAGAAGGGCAAGTCCCACCCCAAAGCCACCAAGCCCAAAAAGGTCGCTTCGACCAACCCTCCAACTCTGCCGTCCACCTCCTCCTCCGACGTGCAGCCCACCCCTGTCACCGCTTCCCAGCGGTCTAGGCGCTCAGATCGCTCCCCAGCCCCCAGGAGTCGCTCCCGTAGTCCCCTAACTCAGGCCGACGCTTCCCCAATGTCGAGCCGCGACCCCAGTCCTGCTGCTATTCCCAAGAAGCAGAAATGCCCTCCTATCTTCCTCCACGACAAGGCCAAGTGGACAGAAGTTCCAAAAATTTGCGATGGACGCAAAATCAATTTTCTTAGTGCCACCGCTTGCCAGGTGGGCATTAAAATCCTACTCCCGACCCCTACTGATTTCAGGAACCTTGCCAGGCTCCTAAAAACCATGAGGATAGAGTTCCATACATATTCTCTCCCATCGGAAGCGCCCACCCGTGTGGTTATCCGGCGCATTCCGAAGGAAATCCCCGTTGATGAGATTTATGCGGATCTCGCCGCACAAAAAGTCCCTGTCAATGCCGTCCACCGCATGCGTAAAGCAAGAGGTGGACAGGAATACGACATGGTAATGGTCGAGTGCGACCCTGCCGAGTCCTATAACCCTATCTTTAAAATCAAAACCCTATGCTCCCTTTCAGGGTTCTCCATAGAGAAACCATACCGTCCCTTTGTCGTTGGTCAGTGTCACAACTGCCAACAGTATGGCCATAGCCAGAAACATTGTTTTGTCCGCCCCAGGTGCGTTAAGTGCCGAGGGGATCACGGCACAAAAGAGTGCACCCGTCCCAAAAACCCTGCCGAATGCACGGAGCCTCCCAGCTGCGTGCTATGTGACCAAGTCGGTCACACGGCAAACTACAAGGGTTGTCCTAAAGCCCCCAAAGTTGCGCCTAGATTGGCCAAAATCCACGCTGAGCGTCAAGCACGCCAAGCTCCCTCGATGAAACCCCCTCCCCGGCTAGCCCCTCAGAGGTCTTCGCCATGGGGCAAACTCAACCACCAAAATGTGGCTCCCCAGACCGTCCAACAGCTTCCAGGCTTGATGGATCATCCCATTCCGGCCCCTCAGGCACCCATAGCCCCCATGCCCGCTCTAAGCCGACAGGAGGCCCCCACCACTGCCGCTGCTAAGAGCCCGTCTCAATCCACGCCCAATCCCAGACGCTGCGTATCTGATACCATCATCAGTGCGTACAAAATCTGGATGACGGACGAGGCCAGATCGCTGGCTGCCGAGATCAATAGGATCCAGGCAGACGGGGATATGACCCAAGCCCAATCCAATGACCTCTTCAAACGGTACCCTAATATAACCGAGGAGCTAGACAGCCTCGTTTATAGAAACGTTCAATGGGTGCGCATTTAAGTCGCACCTACACCGTTTCTAACCAAGTTTCGCCAATTGAGGCTCACCTCTGACCCCTCACGATCTCTACTCTGCTCCTTAAGAGCCTAGGGAGTAGAATATACAAACGTAGAAATACAAACCGATTCGTCAGTCCTCGCCGCCGAGGCTCGTCGCGTATCCCTTCAATTAAAATCCTGCCAGCCCGCGTAGCTGAGCATTAGTTAAATTATTAGATATGAAATGGAGTTTCTTGTCCGTTCTTCTCCACGTAGGCTTATTCCGAACGGATGGTAGAATCACTTGTCAAGATCCAGCTTTTGCTTGTCCCCCCAGCGACGGCCCTGAGCCGAGGTCCGACCCCAACTGGGGTAGCCCTCAGCGTTGTCGCTTAGGTTTAGTAATTTTTTGCCTAGCTGGAGGCTATATAGCTTAGTCTCCGTAGGAAAGTCCGGGTAAGCAGCTACCAGTCATTCTGACTGAGCTGTGAGACGCCCCAGAGAAAAAAAAAAAAAAAAAAACCCTTTGGTTACGGAACCCTAAAAACTAGAAAGCTCAAGGTCAAGTGGGGATGGGTGGTTCATATGCTCCGTGAAAACAAGAACAACTGGACAAAGAACATAACAGAATGAACCCTTAGATACATAACAAAGCGAAAAAGAGGAAGACAAAGAAAGCGCTGGTCTGATGGCATAAAAAGGATCGGGTCCACTATGGCACCGAACTGCTAGAACTAAAGAGGAGTAGAATCTGCTGGAAGAGGCTGGAAGAGGAGAGAAGAGGCGAAGACGCGACGACCGCAGTGACGTCACGCAGAGGGGCGCGACGAGACGGAGAGTGGGGGCGCCGGAGAGCGCGGTGGGGCGACGAGCAGCGAGACGTCCGCACGGAGCGACGGCTGGCGAGCTACACCCAAAGGGTAAAACTGGGCGTATTCATCACTCCAAAGGCGTTGTTATTTTGAAGACGCTTTCCATTCATTAAAAACCTTTTGTAAACTCGCCATTGTTTGATAGAGATTTATCTTGGTTGACCTGACTGTGGAGGACTAGGTCAGTGTTAGATGCCACATGCTGAAGGACACTGTAAGTTATCTGTGCTTGTGTTTGATATTATGTAAGACAGTTTCATTTTTACTTTTCCCATAATTTAGCAGTTGAGGAGCCGATTACAAAAATTGAAAGGGCAATAAGGATGTTTCCTGGGTACAAAAATGATAATTCTATTAAGTCCGTCAGTGAGATTATCAAATAAAATTGGACATGTATTTTTTGATTTACCAATCAATAAAAAAAATACAAAAATAAAGCGCATCAAAGTTCAGGAGTGAGGCCTTGTGACGTCACTTTGTCAGTAAAAAGTTTAGCACACCTTGACGTCACACGATATTTCAACGCACTTTACTGTCGTATTTTTTTGTTTACGTGGCTAAATAAAAGTACTAGTGCAATATTTTTGGGTTATCTAACTGACGGACTATATATTTTTTTTGCAACTACCCTATTGTATGGAATGGAAGAAAGAGAGAACATGGGGTTATATTATTATCATTATTGGCAGCTTCGTTGTACTTACTGGTGAATATATGCCACCTTCCTTTTGAGTCCACAGTTGGAGAATATTATAATACTTGCACTTTTCGCCATCAATATAACTGTTCTCATCAGGCTAAAATGAATTGTTTAAATAGATGTGTACAAAACATTCCTCAGAAAATTACAAGAATCTATCTTATTTTTCTTTAGGAAATAGTACCCTCATAATGTTAAATACTTACTATTTATTACAAAGCATCTATATATACCTTTATTGGTACTCATCATCATAAGTAAGAACCCAAATCGTAGCTAGTAACGACGAGATTCGAGGATGGACGATTCGAGACATTTGGCACGAACCGGGACGATTCAGGACAAATGTTTGTGGGGCTTCAGGACAGGAAATTTGTTCCAGGACCACATCAGTAATGGCACCCGTGACAGTGTTGGTGTGAGTGCGGTAGTTTTTTTAATCTAAATACAAATAATAAATGTAGTTCCAATGTAAATGGTTGGAGAACAATTATTATGTAATTCCGTTTAATAATAACTTCTTCATAAGTATAGAGAGAACTGAGCGAGACAGAGTAAAGTTCTAAACAAATCATACAGTTGTGACGTAACAATTGGCCTGTGGGCCTAGACGAAGCGACATTAAATCAGCGATATCGATTGTCATAAAATAAAAATCCGGCCAAGAGCGAGTTGGACTCGCGCTAAGGGTTACGTTCCGTTATATATTAAAAAAACGTCAAAAAATACGTTTGTTGTATGGGTAAGTGGGGTTCCACTTAAATATTTATTTTATTCTGTTTTAATTTGTTGTTATAGCGGCCAAGTGCGAGTCGGACTCGCGCACGAAGGGTTCCTTACCATTATAGTAAAAAACACGTTTGTTGTATGGGATTATTTTATTCTGTTTTTAGTATTTGTTGTTATAGCGGCAACAGAAATACATCATCTGTGAAAATTCCAACTGTCTAGCTATCACGGTTCATGAGATACAGCCTGGTGACAGACAGACAGACGGATCGCTGAGTCTCTCTAATAGGGTCCCGTTTTTACCCTTTGGGTAAAAATTGGATGGAGTTAACAAACGCTCACAAAACGTGGCCAATCCCAAAATCAACGGTTGGCTTCTTTATTTTTTATCTGGCAAAGTACAACACAGGCACTTTGAGTAAAGTGCAGTTTCCACTAGTCCTCTGGAAGCCGTAATCGTTTTCGAGGTCATGTCCATGACCTTACAGCCTTCCTTTAAAACGGCAAACTTCATGACAGGTGGTTTATTATAAAAGAGGCGAAATCATTTCTCTGTATTTAGAAGGTAATTTCTGGAAATAGGTACTGATCCGATTAAGAAAATTCTTACCAGGTAGAGAGCTATAACACTATTGCTGAGTTCCGTAACCTACTTTTTATTCTAAATAATTTATTCAAATATAAAAAAATTACGAATTTTTAGCTTAAATTTCATCTTAATCGGTTTAGGATAAATGCATTAAAATTCAGTAGCAAGATTTGACCCGAACATACCTACATACATACATAATAATATGCAAGTTAAAAAATAATATTTTTTTTTTTTTTAACAGGCTTTTTTCTTATTCTACAGCAAACCCTTTCATTCGATACCCATATCATGGCAGTGCACAAAAAATAACTAGTCCGCCATCTTGGACCGTCCACTATATTGGATTAAGAATGACGTCACTTAGCTAACCATGCATTGTCATCCAAACTAAACATGTATGCAAAATTTCATCTTAATCGGTTGTGGATAACTGCTTTAAAATTCAGTTGCAAGATTTGACCCGAACACACATACATACATTGCAAGTTAAATAAAAGCTTGTAACGGTTCCTATAGGAAAGATCACGGGAGCAAGAAGCGCAAGAAGCTAGTTAGAAATAAGAATACTGACTGCGGTTACCCGTTTTCGAGGTCACTTCCGTGACCTTAAAGCCTTTAAAACGGCAAACCTGACGAAAGGCAATCGTGCCGTCGTTCTACCGTCGACACACGGCTTCAGTGTGTAAGCCCCTTTAAGCCAATTCACCTGTTGGATGTGAATGAATAATAAGCAGAGAGGCATTGACAAATGGTACTTGTATGTATTAGTAATATTGGGACCTAGACTTAGTTCCTAGGTGTAGTGTGGGTAATATCACAGTCGCTTACATGATTTGTTTTTAGCTCGTTTTTAGGGTTCCGTACCCAAACGGGACCCTAGTAATAGACTCCGCGGTCCATCTGTCTGTCTGTCTGTCACCAGGCTGTATCTAATGAACCGTGGTAGCTAGGCAGTTGAAATTTTCATAGATGATGTATTTCTGTTGCCGCTATAACAAAAAAACCGGCCAAGTGCGAGTCGGACTCGCACACGAAGGGTTCCGTACCATTATCGCAAAACACTGCATAAAAATCACGTTTGTTGTATGGGAGCCCCCCTTAATTTATTTTATTTTAATTTATTAATTATAATTTTTTGAAGTAAATATACAACTAAACATTCTGTGAATATTTCAAGCGTCTACCTGTTGCCGTTATTAATATCGAGCAAAAAACGACAAAAATATCACGTTTGTTGTATGGGAGCCCCCCTTTAATATTTACTTTATACTGTTTTTAGTATTTGTTGTTTTGTGGCAACAGAAATACATAATCTGTGAAAATTTCAACTGTCTAGCTATCACGGTTCATGAGATACAGCCTGGAGACAGACGGACAGACAGACAGACAGACAGACAGATAGACAGACAGACAGACAGACAGACGGATCGTGAAGTCTTAGTAATAGGGTCCCGTTTTTACCCTTTGGGTACGGAACCCTAAAAATACTAAAAACAGAATAAAATAAATATTTCAGTGGGGCTCCCATACAACAAACGTGTTTTTTGCGATAATGGTACGGGACCCTTCGTGCGCGAGTCCGACTCGCACTTGGCCGGTTTTTAAATGTTGGGGCGCCATGCATGTCGATTTACATATAAAACGGAAATCATAACGAACCATTATGACGGGGTGTCGCGCGGGGGGCTAGCAAATTATGTAAAGCGGTAAAACTAATCTTTATAAACTAAAATTTACCTTCATTTCATTTTGAATACTGAACAAAAACCATAATGCTTTAATTTTTATCATAGTTTTTATACTTTCGCTTCTTCATCCGTTTCTGTTTCCGTTGCCGCCAAAATTTACCTTTTATATCAGTTTCTGCTTCCGTTATGATACTTCCGTTGCATCACTTCTTTTCTTTATTATTTATTAAAAACTTTATGCACAAGTACAAAGGCGGACTTAATGCCTTAGGCATTTTCTACCAGTCGACCTTAGGGTGGTGCAGAGATAAAAAAGGCAGGTGCAACTAAATGAAAGGATAAATAGAGGAAAATATAAATAAAAAGAATATATACTTAGATACATACATACATAAACAATGTTATAGAAAAACCGAAACCAACAAATCAATTCTGTGATGATTCTGCAAAGTTCTTGCGAATGTGCTCACGTGCCTTAAATTTGAAAGAGAACCGACTGGTTGCCATCCTGATATTCTGAAGGAGCGCATTCCAAAGAGAGATAGCCTGGACAAAGAAGGACGAGTGGATAAACCCAGAGTGGTGAGAGGGACATTGAAGAAGACGATTATTGGATTTCTTTTGAAGCATTGCATCACTTGTAGAATATCCATTCCATATAATAATTTAAACAATTCCATAATCTTTATCGCTCTCTTAAAAGTTACCTAATACATTGATATAACTTCTGTCTTGATCTCTAGCTTCTTACCTAAAGTATTTTAGTATTCTTCGAGCTATTCAAATAAATACTTCACTAAAAATCTTTATTTTGTTGCGTATTGAAGGCGAAAGGAATGACGCAGGTACGCAGATGAATACTTCTCTCATCCATCTTCTTGACGACTTTGTTTTCTTACTGGTTGAGACAGCTTGTCTGAAGTTGTTGGTAGCTGTTTTATACAATCTGTAATGGAATAGAAAGGGTCACCTATGGGGTCTTTAACAGGAATATTAATGTTTTGTGGTAAGAGAGTGCATATTAAAAAAAAAAAGTTATATAAAACAAAAAAAAATAATATATAATATATTTTGTTGTATTATTATTTTTATTTATTTATTATTAATAAATAATAACTAAATTAAGGCGAAATATACGACCCAATGTTAACGCAGTACTGGCCGTGCGCCCGCTCGGAGCCGAAATATCAATATTGAGCCTCCTTTTAAACAGTTTTGTTTGCAAAATATTATTTTATTTACATATGCTATTTTACTTATAAAGAAATTCCAACCATCATTTTTCTGTGTAAAAATATTTTCAAACATCTAAGTCATTTTCGTGGAGTATCCAAAAGCTGCGAAAAAATAACGTGTTGTTATTTTTTTTTAAAGCAAATCTATTAGTTACACGAAAAAACCTTGTTTCAGAAATAATGTATATGAATCAATAATAAATATATATTTTTTTCAAACCTTTTAACTTAGCCGTTACTAAGGAGAATGCTTTAGAACGTAAACGTTGTACGGCACTAAAGCGGTGGAAGGCCCTTAACAAATTCATCTGCTAAGCTTAAGCGTGCTCATTTGACAATAACTCCTTACAGTTAACCCTAAAGTCAAAGTCAAAGTTAAATATATTTATTTCAACTAGGCCAATAAGCGGCACTTTTGAACGTCAAACATTATTCAATCTAAATTAAAAAATGTACAAGTAATAAAAACTCTACCGTGCATTCGAAAAGTAGCTTGTTATGGAGAAGAATGCACAAGAAACTCCATACTTACTCTTTTTTAAAAAAAATAGGTGTTTTACAATGCTCACTTATGTACATATATTAATAAATTCATATATGTGAAGACGATGCACCCAAAAATAGCACTACACACTATACTACGTACAGGTATAAAGTAATAAAAGCACTACAAGGTAAATTCATTAATTTGATAAATAGGAACATGGTTCTCACATACTTACAAATATTGCAAACATAGGTAAAATACTAATTCAACCACAACGGAATAGTGTGTGAGTCAAATTCTGGATAATATAAAAAATAACATAAGAATACAATAACTATGAATAGGAATATAAATTAGCAAATCTGATTTTGTCCACACCATAGATTGCCCTATGGAGCGGGACCAACATGTTGACAAGCATTCTTATCTTGAATATAATCATCTAATTTGTAATAGCACCTAAAAGCACAGAATAAATAATAGTACTTACAAGGTAGGTTCTTTGAGTATGTACTGTGATTTTTTACAGAAGAATGGCATCAATCTGTTTCTGCCATAATTTTATGACAATAACCTAACCCAGTGAGCTATTATAAGGCCAGTAGTGGGCTTAGTTTAATCACAGAAATAAATACAACAATAAACATGTATTTCTTCAACAATATTGTAAAAAGCAATGACATCATTCAGCTCAAGCAAATTCCAAGGCAGATGCGTTTGCAAAAGCAAGCACCATTTGCGTCGTTACAGAGACAAGTGGTCTACCTCTTCGGCATACATAATTCAGAGAAAGCTTCCCATCTGTGTACGCATTGCGCCTTGAATCCTACTCAGGCGTGTTTATCGGTTGGCACACTTTTTACATCTCTAAGTTAATTTTGCGAATCTTGTGCGTGGTAAAAGGGAGTTATTCAAGTGATTTGAATTGGCTAATAGGCTTTTAAGATGATGGGGTAATTGTTACGGTGTTTTTACCCGACTGCCGAAGGAGGGTAATGTGTTTATCAGTCTATGTATGTATGTAAGTATGTATGTATGTATGTTTGTTCCTATGTGGCGTTCTAGAGACCAAACGCGTTGGCCGATTTTGATAGTTCTTACGTCAATCTATTCGTCTTAACCCCGCGAGTGTCACTGGCTACATGAAAATTGGAAAATAGGAAAATGGCGGTTTTTGGGCGCCTTATTGTGGGGGCCCAAAATTATTTTTTCTTCCAAACCTATCGTGTGGGGTATCAAAATAAAGGATTTTAAGAGGTGATTTCAAAAATATATAACACTTATATGTTTAAATGTACATAATTCAAAAAAAATATTAACTAAAAAGTTATAAATAAAAAAAGTTAATTAAATAAATCAAAAAACCCGACTGCTTGAAAAGCAAACTAAAAAGACGTAAACAAGGAGAAATCATGCTGTGCAGTCGGAGGATACGTCTGGTTTTGGTCAGCCAGCTCGCGAAGATCTATATGTCTTTTTAGTTTGCTTTTCAAGCAGTCGGGTTTCTTGATTTTTTTAAGTAACTTTTTTTATGTATGTCGCAAATAAACTCTTTTGCTTTGTAAGTGGCTATTTTCTGGAGTTTAGCTCCTGGGATAAAAGTAAAGATGGTGTATTTTTCTACCGGTCAATTGTATTCTTGTTCAATTCAAGTCGATAGATTTAACCCTTAGTCAGTTTAGGCCCTGTAGGAGGCCATGTTTATAGCTGCATCAGTGGTGTCCTCCAAAGTGCAGGGGTATTGGCACCTGGATCACTCTAACACATGTGTCATGTTCTGGACAGGGACACCGCACTCACATCTGCCCCCCTAGCCAAGTCACAAACGTTTTGTATCGAATCTCTTTCTACAATCGTTAACGCCTTCTATTTGTATACCCTGACCACGTGACTTAACGTTCAAATATGTCATTCCCATACATTGTTATCTATTGTAGATTGTCTACATGGCTACAGGTGCTGGTATCAGACGGGACCGTAAATCCCCATTTTGCGAAGTTGTATCTATTTGAAGCGGATATATGGGTCCGCAACTCATTAGTCAAAAAACTTTTTTGAAAAATATACTACCGACTTCCAAGTAAGAAAACTAGAAAGTGAAAAATAACTTTATTTTTGAAAGTCTGGTGTCTTTGGTAGGTACCAAATTTATAAGTTATGGACACCGACTTCCAAAAATCTAGTTTTCTTACTTGGAAGTCGGTAGCATTTTTTCAAAAAAGTTTTTTATTTTTCAAATTTTAGTTGTACCTACCTAATAGGGAAGTAGTTAAGTAAGTACCTATAACGACAGAATAGATTACCCGAATAACATGAAACTTGAATATAACCGGTGAAATGAGAGACCTGCATACCCCTTTCGAGCGTACTGGCGTGATGTTATGTTATGAAATGATATAAACAATAAACAGACATGCGATTGCAGCAATCCCGAGTGATTGGCCTTTATTTATTGAAGAGTTCTGTTGTATATCTCCGAAGCTCTTCATCAGATCTTCACCAAATTAAAATGGGACCAATTTCGGAATATACTCTCAAACAAAAATAGAATTTTCAAAATCGGTCCACAATTGACGCAGATATCGGTGAACATACATTAAAAAAAAAAAAACATACATAATGTCGAACATAGAATCTCCCCCTTTTTTGGTAAGTCGGTTAAAAATCGGATCATTACTGCCAGAGATTACTTCTTATTCTTACAAACAATTTTACATATTTAAATTATTCGTTCAGTAAATGAAAACTAGAATGAAGAATACAGTGCATCTTTGGGTTTATCCAATACGAAAGTGAGTCTGAATTTCTGTACGTTTGTCACGTATCTAGAGCAGACTAATGAATGGATGTTGACGACAATGCTGCAGGTGAATCTGGTGCTTAGTTCTACATAGTAGGGGATTTTGTTGTTCTACTTCCCAGCTAAAACACTGGAAGTGATTCACCACAAAAGGTAGCGGTTTGTGGGACCGTCTTTTATAATTTTTCACTTCTTGGACGTGAAAAATTCTTAAGCACACCATCAGCGTACACCCACATACATACATAAACTCACGCCTTTTTCTTCGCCAGTTATGTTTAAGACCTATGTATTAGGGGGCCAGCCTTTATCCATCAAAGTAATTCCGGATAGAAAAACCCAAGCACACTCTGTCCGACCCGGGCATCAAACCCAGGACCTCATGCTCAGCAGTTACGCTTGCGACCACTAGACCAACGAGGTCAAATTTGAATACCTAAATGATTTTTTATTTTCCCTTAGGTAATAAGTTATGTTTACTAATTTACGCTGTTGAGTTTGAAATATTCTACATTGCTCTAGGGTTTTTTTGCTGGGAGGATTGCTTATGCATACGACGACGTGGAGATAACGCAGTTATGTGAGACTTCAACCCACTAAACCTCCACGGTGTTCTCGTGTGCAAGTACTCCCCATCACCGGCGCACCAGAACACAATGCACGCCGTGACCACCCCAGGAACCAAACCAGCACACGGGTGCCAGACGACCCTGTGTATGGCACCCTTGGTCCCCCTATGACGGGTCAGGTCAGTGGCCCCGCCACCTACAACGTTTCAGCCGCAAGGGATACGAACCTCCCCTGCGGCCCCACCGCGTCTGCCATCAGACAGTGGCGACCCCGTCCAGGCCGCGGAAGGTAGGCAGAGCGGCGCACCGCAATCCCGGCACTCCTCTCCCGGCACTCCTCTCCCGGCACTCCTCTCCCGGCACTCCTCTCCCGGCACTCCTCTCCCGCCACGGCCTCCAACACTCAGCCGCGATATCCTATGGGAGGCCCCATACGATATCGCGGCTTGTCTCAGTTCAATGTCGCCTCTTTTACCAAGCGGCCCTGCAACTTTTTGGCGGCTACGTCGTCGGCTTAGTTGGCAAAAGCCCTGACGAGCGGTCTCTCCTCGGGTTTATCTTCGCTTCACCTTGGGTAACTATGCCACGACTACTAAGCACCCCCGCATCGACAATGCGAATACCCACCTGGGCGAAACACTTTTTCTGCCCTAAGAAATCGATTAAGGCTACATTCTTAGCCCACTCTACAAAATATCCGTGCAAAAAAAATTCATTACATAACAGCATTTTCCGCGACAAGAAAATAATATTCTTACCATTGCGGGTTTCTCCACACATGTAACCAACTTCCTAATATTACGAATTGGAAAGATTAATCTTGTGGCTATATTTAAAGGCTCCTACAGACGGGGGAGACACGACAATGAAATCATAAAAGTTGTTCTGAAATTGTCCTTACAATAGAACATTACTTTGAAAATATGTCGTCGCATCGATCGTTGTTGCATTGTTGTATGGCACCTATTTGTAGAACAATTCAACTTGTCACATGGGGAAGACAAATCTTAGATTAGAACAGACAGATATGTTGTTGGGAATATTGTTGCACCGCTTTTTCTTCCAAGCTAAAACAATAGGAAGTGGTGGTGCATTTTAGGAAACTGTCTTTATAGTTCTATAAAACTTTGAAGTTCAAAAAGTGCAGGCAGTCGCCTGTCAGCATAATTTGAGTAAATGACTTGAGATTTGGTTTCATAGGGAGTTTTCGTAATGTCGCGCTGTAACTGTCTGCCGGAGCCTTAACTCGTAAGTCATTGTATTAATGGCTGAATAAAAGATATCTTGGTAATATTTTTGAGATGTATCTAATGAGATAGGTAACCTTCATGGATTAGGTTTGGGATGATATTACAAGAACAATACAAATGGAAGTGATGCTGTGGCATGTGACGGCCTGTAATAGATCTTGTGTTATTAATACTAATAAGAAATGGAGGATCTTTGTGAAAGTGAGATAAGTAGTAATAATGGTAGTGTTATAAAATCAGTGGTACATATTCTAAGTAGAAAATAAATGTTTTCTGAGAAGACAAAGAGCACTTTGCTATAGTTACTCCAGAAAGTTATGTACCACCGTGAAACGTGAATGAAAGGCATGTTACTAAAAGAGTTATGAATGTAAATGTAGATGGATGGAGAGGGAGAGGAAGGATATGAAAGAAAAAGGAGTCAGGACACAACGGTATGGAAGAAGAAAACGTGTTGCGCCGACCCCAAGTAACTCGGGATAAGGGAAGGAAGATGATGATATGTACCACCGTGTATTGGAGTAGACGTGTTCTTGAGTGGAGATCGAGACACTCCCACAGACTAGGTGGAGCGACGATCTTCACAGGGCGGCTGATAGCAGCTGGATTAAGAGTTGCTAATCGAAATAAATGGCGTGCGATTGGAGAGGCTTATTTCTAGCAGGAGACTGTTGCTGATGGCTGGTGATAATGTTGATGATGTATCACCGCAGTCGAGTCATCTAAGATCAAGATTTAGTATCCACAAGTCATCATCTGCCTAGCCTTTTTCCAATTATTGTTGGGGTCGGCTTCCAGTCTTACCGGATTCAGCTGGGTAACAGTGTTTTACATGGAGCGACTGCCTATCAGACCTCCACAACCCAGTTACTGGGTAACACGGTACCTTGGCAAGACTGGTGTCAGATCTCAGGCTTCTGACTACCCATAACGACTGTCAAAGATCTTCAAATGACAGCCGGGACCAACGGCTTGACGTGCTTTCCGAGGCACGGAGGAAACTCGCTATGTTGAAATGGTCACCCATCCACGGACCGACCTCGTCCAGTGTTGCTTAACCTTGAAGAAGATCGAAGAACGACCCGTGCGGCTGTTATTATTTAGCCACGAGCTGGAAGTATCCACAAGTAAAGATTAAACATTTCCAAAAGCACCGGCATTTTTTTTTTATTTCAACCTTTTTAAACTACTTAATTTATCAAGTAGTAGACACGCTTCGATCAACAACACGTAATTATGACACGGTATCTTGCGAAAATACTTTGTTTCAAACAGAAAACAGCCCATAACTTTTAAACGGCTTAACCGATTTTCACCAAACATAGCTAAGAACACTCTCGACAAAGTCAACTTTCAAATAAAAAAATCAAAATCAAAATCTGTTCATCCGTTTAGGCGCTATGATGCCACACACATACACACAGAAACACAGCAACACACGTCAAACTTATAACACTCCTCTTTTTCCATCGGGGGTTAAAATAGAGATTTAGCACCGTGAAAAGCTACCCTCAGGCGATTGAACCAAGAAAAAAATAAAACATCATACGTCTAATTCACCACAAATCATCTTTGGCAGTTCCTAAAAGTCTTCGTCTGTAGCATTAATCTTTGTGCTACCAAACTTCGGAGTTCTTTCGATCAAAATCGTGGGAGTTTCCGATCACCAATTAGTGTCTTATTGATGCCAAAGTTTGTTTATTGTTTGTTACTTTGGTAGACCTTCCAAAAGGCCGAAATATTGGAGCAAGTTCGTTCGTTAAGCATCAACACTGAAAAAAATAATTAGGACTTGTTAACTTTTTTCTTACTAGCATAAAAACTAGTATTGTATTATTTTATAATGATTCCAGCCTGTATCTTCCCCAATGCACGGCACAGGCCTCTTGGCATACAGAGAAGGCACGAGAATTATTTTATTAATAATTATTTTATAATACACTAGCTGCTTCGCGCGGCTTCGCTCCCGTGGGCCACCCCACAGGACCCGTTTTCGGGATTAAAATATTGCCTATGTTACTCAGGAATAACGTAGCTTTCTATTGGTGAAATAATTTTTTAAATCGGTCCAGTAGTTTCGGAGCCTATTCGGTACAAACAAACAAAAAAATCTTTCCTCTTTATAATATTATTAGTATAGATAACTAAAGTTTGCTTTTAAAGTCGTAACACTTGTGTTGGTTATATCTGCCCCGCTATGTTGCTGTTTGTTGGTTATGTACTTGCAGTAATCGATATTTTTGAAACCTTAATTTTTTTTTGCAAAAATGACGTCTCAAGGGGCTAATCTGTACATAAAATTTTAGGTACAATTAAAAAATTATATAACATTGACTTGTTGTTACATTTCACATCACATCACATCATCAGCCTATTAATGTTCCCACTGCTGGACCACAGGCCTCCTCTCTGTGAGAGGGAATGGGCCATAATCCACCACGCGGGCCCAGTGCGTGTTGGTGGATGTCACATGTCTTCGAATTTTTGGTTCTAGGACACACTTGTTGTTTAGGTTTTAATAAATAACTTTACCACGTTTATTTCCAAACCGCCATTTTGCAAGTACTGCGTTTGCAATTAGGAGGGATGATATGTGTTACGAGTATATAACCGAATATAAATGTATAGGTACATAGTATGGGCTGGGATGGCTTCCGCGAGAATTTGCAAGAAGAAGCACAACACAGAGAAATGGAAGGAATGGGGGCAGGCTTTTCCCAAGATTGGCACAATTCAGGTTTACAAACAAAACTAGTTTTGTTGTTAGTAAGAAAAAAGTTCGCAAGTCCCAATTATATTTTCAGTGAACATTTCAAAGTTAGTTTTAAGCAACTTGTTTTATTATAATTTTGAATAATTTTGATCGGGTAAACAGCTGTTGTTCTGTTGAACGACATCATGTTAAGTTGATAAAGTTACGTAGGTCGATGATGGTAGAATAATAATTGTCTTGTAAAAGTATAAAAGTTATTTTTATTTGTGATAAAAGCAATCTTTCAGTCCTTTTCGTCGTCTCATTTTCGTTTTTCAATCAGGGAAACTGTTCTTTCGGGGAATCTTTTTTCAACTTTTATCCTGTTTTGCTGTTAAGTTTTTCTTTGACCATATTCCACTGTTGAGTCCTTTTTAACCCAAAGGTTGCCTGGTAGAGAATGCCTTGCTGGATTAAGTCCATCTGTATATCACCATTGTAAATAAAGTTTAATTAAATAAATAAATTGCCCAACCGTTACATAGCAATATTCATAATGAACAAAAAATGTAATAAATATAGAAGTATAAATCAATATTTATTACATTTCCCCTTGACTTGTATATACATAGTGCATTGAGTAATCACTTGGTCCATGATATTATATATTTAGTTATTTATAATATTCGCTTTGTGAAACTACAAGATTATAAGTTATACATAGTAGGAAACCTCAAAATAATAAACTGCCGAGCAATGAAAAAGTTCTACTCACAAAATGCCGACAAACACCTTAATTTATTTTTTTCACATTTAATTTAAAATTTTAACACAATATTTGCGTTTTTAGTTGTTAATATTCTGATGCGCTGTTAAATGTACTTCAATATTGTAGACGGCGTCATTAAGCTAGCCTTTCCCGTTTAAGAGTAATTTGGTGCTATGTCACTGGAACCTTTTCATTGCTCGCGAATGTAATAAGACATACAATTGGCGTATTGCATTCCGTGATTTCTTCCAGGCAACCTCGAATACCTCCTACTTTTTCTTCGTCGTATCAATGACTCCAAAATTATACAAGTTTTGACCTGAATTTAGCAACAACAACAGCGTTTTCATTTACCTCTCAAAGATCTTTTAGGGTGCCGGTGTCGTTGCACAGAGAGCATGATAGGAGGTGAGGCATTGTTTGGGATGTAGCTCCGCAATCGCACTGCGGGTCATTGGAGTACCCCATCTAACTAAGTTGTGCCTGCAGCGACGCACTTGGCTTCGGAGTCGGTTTAGACATTTCCAAGTGGATCATGGAAGTTGATGGTTTGCAGGGAGCTTTTCTGCAGGCTTTACATGCGGCTCCTTAAACATTTCCTTCCGATTGACTGGAGGAGGATGTTTGAGGAGCCACAGTCTCTTCTTTGCCTTACTAGACCTGCCACTAGGCTGCGATTTATTGGTTTAGTTAACCTCAAAGACTTTTTCGGCTCTTCAATCTGCCCCTTTTCTCCACATTGTATAAAGGGTGTCGTCTATAATATCTGTCTCCTGTTTTTGCTTCCGGCAGAACGGGCTACTTCTTTTGTGACCTAGGCTATTCCTGCAAGCGGATACAGTGTGCTAGTATACCTACTGTCAAAGAACTTTCTTAAAATGTATTTTCTAGAATTTATCGTGCGTTAACAACTCTGAAAACTTTGCAGAACATGTCAACAAAACCGCTCAAATAACAAACGATATTCACCAAAACTTCAAGCTTAGGTATTTTAATGGCGTGATGATGTAGCCTAAATATGTACTTGTATAACAAATTAACATTGTCTAAAGTACTCAAACTGTCAATGTAATCACTAAAGTTGGTACTTACTTCTGTTTGGACAGCTTTGAAAACCTAAAAGTTTCAAACATCTCTTAATTAAATACTGGAATAAATACAAATAAGTTTAAGGGCCTTCCTCCGCTTTAGTGCCGTAGTACGGTTACTTTCTAAAGCATACTCCTTAGTAACGGCTAGGTTAAAAGGTTTGAATAAATAAAATAAATATATTTGATTTTAGAAATAAGGCTTTTTCGTTTAACTAATGGTTGTGCTTTACAAAAATAATTAACAACACGATATTTTTTCGCTAATTATGGATACTCCTCCAAAACTACTAGGTTGTTTAAAAATATTTTTACACAGAAAAATTGATGGCTGGAATTTCTTCATAACTGAAATAGCATATGTAAATGAAGTTCAAAAGGAGGTTCAATATTGATATTTTGGCACCGAGCGGGCGCACGGCCAGTACTGCGTTAACATTGGGGCGTATCTATCGCCTTAAGTACTTTATAAATTATATTCCTATATCAAATTTGCAGTGAAAACGACATTTTTTACACTTGATTTGATTCTTTTCTGTTTAGCCCTGAAAAAATATTAAAATCCGTCTAGATACAGTGTTCAAATTGACCCTTCCAGTCAAACAAGCTTACATTACAATTTAAGATTTCTCTCCCGATAATGTACATCATGATAACAGTGTGTACCTTGTACTACAACCTGTTATCAACTGCTCTCGGCCGGAAGTCACAACTTGTGCCAGCTGACTTCCGGCGGCGCCGGCGCTGCCTGGAGGCATTGTGTTTACGGGCAAGTACAGCTTACTACAGGTTGAAATGTGTGAAAATGTGCAGTGGGAGTTGATAAAATGTTATTTTATATGCTATAGTTGTAATATAAACTAATAATTAAGAAATAAATTAAGATTATTGCTACATCGCAAAAATCCAAATTCAAAACAAATAGTTTATTTCAAATAAACCTTAGAGGTACTTTTGAATTGTCAAACAAAAAAAAAAGATGACTAGTTGCAAATTCGCAAGCGTCAGTAGGTCTCAATGGAGAAGAATTTGCAAGAAACTCCACGGACACTCTTTTCCATCAGTTTTAATTACAATTTTTTGGTTACATTATTCTTGTTTTAAAAATACATATATGTGAGAACAACGTAAAAAGACGTGCACGTAAAAGCTTCTAGAGCAAAAAACAATAAAAAAAAATACAATAACAGGCCGAGGCAGCAAAGTTATGACCAATCCCAACTGATGGCGCCCGTCCCGAACATGACGCATGGATCGGCACCATTCAGCTCAACCATTACCGCACAAAAACCTATTAATGAAAAGACGATTTTTTCAGGCTGATTAACCACGTTTTTTGAGCTCGAGTTGCTAGGTTCAAAAATGCCGTAGGTATAGTCGTCGCCATCGTAGGGCTCTTAAACTCGTGGCGTAGGTTTGTGCTATTTAGCCGTGGAGATCGGCTAAGTAAAAGTGCCGGGGTAAGTTGTTCCGATGAGAATAGGAACGCAAGTAAAAAAAAGTTAATTCAAGAAATCTAAAAACCCAACTGGATAAATCTGGTTTTGGTCAGCTAGCTCGCGAATATGAATCCTCCGACTGCACAGCATGATTTTCTTCTTGTTTACGTCTTTTTAGTTTTTCAGAATTTTTTATAAATTTCTGTTATTATTTTTTTCGTTTAAATTAGGCACCTCTTAAAACCCTTTATTTTGATACCCCACTCGATAGGTTAAACAAATTGGGCCTTCACAATGTGGCGCCCAAGATAAGATAAGATAAGATAAGAAATTTTATTTGCTCAAACATGTGTATACATACAGAATTAAAATAATACATGCATGCAAGATCTTAAATAACAGTGGCTCACGACATGTCTGCCATTTCTCATGGCGTGTAAATATTTTAGATAAAATTATTATTATTGAATTAATGATTTTCCAAATTCCGCCATTTTTCTTTTTTCCAGTTTTAATGTAGCCACAGCCAGTGGCACTCGCAAGATGAATCGATTGACGCACGAATCATCAAAATCGGCCAACACGTTTGGTCTCTGGAACGCCACATAGGAACAAAGATACATACAGACTGATAAACACATTACCCTCCTTCGGCGGTCGGGTAAAACGGAGCCTGTCGTATGATGTTTGTCGTGAAACAATGTCAATACCATTATCCGCACACCCTCACCCCTGTATTATTATATTGATCGCTGTTTTACAATAAACATATACAATAAGGTGAAATGCCCATTATGTGGGAAAATAGACACTCGGTAAACCCTGTTAACTTTTCATTATGTAATTTTGCCACATCATTTTCGACTCTAATTCTTTGTAATAAAGATACAATGCGACCCTTAATACACTTTCCAAGTGATTACATTGAATCGCCCATGAAAGTAGGAAATATTTTATTTTGAAATATTTCCTAAGCTTAGCGTCCTTTGAATTTCTGAGTTTAATATTAAATATTGTTGTATAATCTTCTAGTAATTTGATGTTACGTGAAGAATATAAAATAACTCAGGAAGGTAGCAGAATATAATTTAATTTAGTTTAGAAACATGGTCGGAAGGCATTTTTGCCGACCTACCGTAATAAAGTTTACCTTGTATGCCTCCTGTATTTTGATACCTCCAGTAATTCATCATCAGTCTATTAATGTTCCCACTGCTGGGACACAGGCCTCCTCTCTGTGACAGTGAATGGGCCGTAATCCACCACTCGGGCCCAGTGCGGTTTGGTGGATGTCACATGTCTTCGAATTTTTAGTTCTAGGACATGCTGGTTTCCTCACAATGTTTTCCTTCACCGTTTTGAGAGCAGTGGTGATGAAATAATTTACACAAAGTAAAGTACCTGCCTGGGTTCGAATCCACGACCAACAACTTGTAAGCCGCGGCCGACACCACTGGGCCACCACTCTACTGGGCACCTCTAGTAAACCTGTATCTTAGTAAGATGCATAGAATGCTGTTGTAAATTAAGGTTGGCAACATTACTGCTTTGTTATTCTTGTAGTTAGAAGCGCGATTAAACCAAGGGATTGTCTTTCATTGGGCAACCCTTGATTCACTATATAGTAACCTAATATCTAACCTTACTAGAGATCTGTAGATTTGCAGCATAGGTGCTTAAAATTTAATCTATATTGGATCCATTCCAGCCTGCAGAGACTTCAAAGATGTTCAATCAAAAGTTTAACATTAAAATCTAGTTTTTGATCATATCATTAACAATTTTACGAATTCTTTTTTGGTGTATTATTGCGCCGAAATAATAGACACTAGAATATATAGATCCCCTTATTAAATGATGCTCGTACTATTTACTTAAGATAATGAATACTAAGGAGTGTGTTTAGGTGGGTAGGGAAGGCTGGGGACGTTTGATCATACGGAAGACTTGTTTAATAAAAACACAGATAATATAATACTAGCATACAGATTCCTCATCCCATACAAAGAAACCGTGCCGACGTAACTAGCTTTTTTCATCTGATTAATCATGTTATTTTTGTAAGTACATCAATCGCGTTCGATCCCGTTTCACGGCAATAGATGGTGTTAGCAGCGACTTGCAAGTAAAAGGGTTTACTAGGTTCGTGAATATTATTTTCTTTAAATACAGTGACGGTTCGTTTTATAGTATTTTTTTGCACGTTTTTACAGTTTTTTTGCACCAAAATGTGTTACAATGCAAATTTTTAACAATCGAGTGGAATGCCTCATATATTTAAAATAATAAAGCCGTGATAAAAATAATAATGCTACTTAGCATCTCAATTTTTTTTAAGTGGTGATTCCAAGTCTACTAAAGTAACAAAGTCGGGGAAATATAACTAATAGTAGAGTTAGGTTTGATTTTACAAGCTTTTATTTAATTTGCAATGTATGAATGTGAGTGTGTTCGGGTCAAATCTTGCAACTGAATTTTAAGGCAGTTATCCTCCAAAAATTAAGATGATTTTGCATACACGTTTAGTTTGGATGACTATGCATGGTTAGCGGCGGACCGGTTATAGTGTAAAACTGAAAGAAAGAATTTAAACGGTTCGTTAAAATCTAAGATTTGTGATTGTAAAATAGAATATATTTTGGCTATAAAAAAAAATAGTTTTCCACAATTTATTTCGTTTTCTGTACTGATATAGATCTTGCATTTTTCAAGTTGTTCATTAAAATTTCAAATTCGCCAACTCATTTTTTTGTTTGACAATTCAAAAGTACTATAGGTTTACTTGAAACTAGCTTCTGCCCGCGGCTTCGCCCGCGTAAAGTGTTTTATCATCCCAAGGAAATACAAACTATCCTATGTCCTTTCTGAGGTCTCAAACTATCACCATGCCAATTTCATCGAAATCGGTTCAGTAGATCCAGAGATTACTCCCTAAAACCTTACAAACTCACAAACTTTACCTGTTTATAATATTAGTATAGATAAACTGTTTTGATTTTGATTAATTTGTCAGTACATATAATATTTCCTAACAATCTGATTAGCCATGTCCCAACTATATGTTAGGGTCACCCCCAACCCAACCGTATGCTTCATAAACAAAATGGTATGGTATAATCAATACCATATTGTATGCAAAATTTTCCCATTTCACCTTTCCTTATGCAAAAGTTCGTTACAATGGCAGCAACTGTCGCCGAGCCACTCCTGCGCAGCCCACCTGTTGCGCGTGCGTCGATGTGCAGCCAACTGCGTCCGAACTCATTTGTAATGGGCTTGTAAGTTCCCCATGTGCTGGCTAAGCAAGGCTTAAAAAATCGTTACGAGTTTATTTCATGATGATAATATTATTTATGTAGATTTACTTACGTGTTACATCATATTAGCCGAAAGACGTCCACTGCTGGATATACGCCTTCCCCAAGCGACGCCACATTGACCGGTCCCGAGCGTCTCGCATCCAGCGGATCCGCACCACCATCACCAGGTCATCGGTCCACCTAGTGGGAGGCCTTCCAACGCAACGTCTTACGGTTGCGGTCGCCACTCCAGAATTTTTCTGCCAACAAACTTACGTGTATAAAAAACATCAAATTTGTGACATTCACCCATTCGCACTGTGCCCTTGCTGTGGATTATATGTCCTCTTGTAGAAGTATTTTCGGCTTATTTGCGTCTCCTACACTATGTTGATAAAAATACGCTATGTTCTTTCCCAGATTGTAGGCTATCAATGTTAAATTTAGCAGCTTCAAAGTATGAAAACGCAACAATGAAACGGACAAGTTACTTTCGTATTTGTAATATTACATAGTATATTACACTTATTGAATACGTCGTGGTAGTTTGTCTGTTTCGTTTGCGATTTTAATTATTAGTTACTAGAGTACGTATATTATTATTTTCGAATTTGGAAACCATGTAAATTTTAACTCAAGAGTAAACTTGAGTCTCAATCACTTAATCTCATCTTGAACCTAAAACACCACCGTCCTTCGTACCCATCACACACAGACAAGAATCTTTCACATTGATATCAGGATTCATCATCATGATCATATCAGCCGAAAGACGTCCACTGCTGGACATAGGTCAAGCGTCGCCACATTGATCGGTCCCGTGAGTCTCGCATCCAGCGGATCCCCGCAACCTTCACCAAGTCATCGGTCCAGCTGGTGGGAGGCATTCGAACGCAACGTCTTGCGGTTCGCGGTCGCTACTCCAGAACCTTTTTACCCCATCAGCCATCTGTTCTGCGAGCAATGTGCCCTGCCCACTGCCATTTAAGTTTGGAAATTCTTCGGGCTAAGACGGTGACCCTGGTTGTCTTGCGGATCTCTACATTTCTGATTCGATCACGCAAGGAAACGCCGAGCATAGCCCTCTCCATTGACCTTTGGGTGACTGTAAGCTTTCTTCAAGGTCCATTGTGAGTGACCACGTCTCAGAACCATATGTCTGATAACAGGATTATTTATCTCAAAACAACTAACAGAATTCTTGCCCGATACCTCATCTAATGCCTCAAGACCATATCGGCTTCCCTTCAGGTCATCATTGACTCCAGTAACTCTACACTTAATGCGATCACGACCTATCCTGCATCCCTTTCTTTCATTCGATAAAAGAGTGAGATGGAACACTTTTCAAATCGATTCTGACCCTTGTAACAGGGGAAGGTGCGGCGTCCGTTGTCTCGCTTGCTTGCGCAGGAGTCAATATTTTTGTATTAGTCTGCATTATGTCCACGTTCGCGGTTGGAATTAGTTGGGTATTCTTTAGGGATAGTGTTTCAGAAACTGATGTATAAAATCGTGTTGGTTCTGTTCAAATGTGAAGTGACAATGAATTATTTGAGATTGGAGAATTTGGACGACAGGTGAGCTTGTTATTCTAGTTGGATTTTCAACGGAAAGAGTTAACGAACTGAATAATTGATTTTGTTTCGCTTGTCTGTATTTGAAGTTGAATTAAGGTAGGTAGGAGCCAATGTTACAGCAATTAAGGCGCTTGTGCCAAGTCATTTTGAAGGACATCCATTCGATCGTCAACTGTCAATTTGCAGACGCGTTGTGGAGTTGAGTTGGAGGACATGACTTGGATAGGGGTAATAGTAGTTTATGAAACTGTTGCATAATAAGTGGTATTAAAACATGAGTGTGTGTTTAAAAACCGAGCCGTAGGCGAGGTTTTTAATAGTATTCACACGAATGTTTTAATACCTAGTTATGTGCTGTTTCATACACTACTTTATCTACACTCATACATTGGGATTGAACCTACTAAATACCTTTTTTGCATTTTCCATGCCATAAAGTCGTGATAGCATTTATCGTATAATTTTCTCGACTTTGCTGGTAATAAATTATGAGTAATTTCCTTCGCCGCATCTAAAATATCGGGCGAAGTCAAATTTTCTTCACATTCACTGATATCAGACATTTTTAAGCAAGAATTCAAAAAACTCATGAAATTCAATACAACTGAACCTGCAAAATATGAATGGCGCCAAAACCCAGCACATCACCGCATTACGCATGCGCTAAGGTTTAGCACGCACTGCGATTTTTATTCGTGCGAATTTTTTTCGCCTATTCTGCGACCTATGGAATTGTATGAAGTTGCTCGCATTGCGGTAAAAAATCGTGCAGAAATAATACCGCAAGAAATCCATGTTTTGCCACAGAATCCACCGCACCGCGGCGCGAATTTAATTTGCGCGAATATTTTGAGCTCTATGAACATGTAGAAAGAGACAAAATTCGAGCGAATAAAAATCGCAGTGCGTGCTAAGCCTGAAGCGGGCATTGTCATAGACAAGTAAAAATTGGAATCAAATCTTTTTAAATAGGTACTATAAAAATGGCATTACAAAAAATAATTGATGAAAACTCCTTGTGGTTGATTTGTCCTGTATCGTAATAGAAAAAAAATTGTATTATAGCATTATTTTGTTAGAGAAAAAATGTTATAATATGATTCTATTTTTAAATTTCGGTATTGTGTTTATAAAGTATGTCAATATAAACTCGTTTTGAAGTTTATAATTCGAATATTACGATATGAGAGTAGATAAATATGTTTAAATATGTGCTTTGACACTTTGACTTTGACACTGGAGAAGGTGTGTATGGAATTTGAATACAGGTGGTACGGTACCTTGGGATTAATTGTTGACGTTCACACAGAAAAATAACCGTAGCCTTAAAAGGAAACGCGGTCGCAGACATCCGAATGTATATCCTAAGTAAAAATAAGACATAATTGGAGGTTTTTATGGGGGGAAAAATTTTTTTTTTCTTCCAAACCCATCGTGTGGGGTATCAAAATTAAGAGGCTATTTCAAAAATATTTAACACTTATATGTTTAAATGTACCTAATTCAAAAAAAAAATAACCAAAAAGTTGTAAATAAAAAAAGTTTTTTTAGTTTGCTTTTCAAGCAGTCGGGTTTTTAGGTTTTTATAATAAACTTATTTTTTCTTTCTTATTCTTGATATTAATTACATGAAAGATCCGTTTTATATCAATATTTGAATCAAGTTATCTAGATAATCCTAGTGATCAAAAACAGCAAGTTCATTCTGTGAGTATTCTTGTAAAATAAGGTTTATAATCAAATAAGTTTTGTTGCTGTTCATATCGGTACCTGCTGTACAACGTCTCCGGTACCAAAGATCCAAAGAAAGTGTTTGATCTCCTTTGTTTGTCTTTTTAGGGTTCCGTACCCAAAGGGTAAAAACGGGACCCTAATACTAAGACTCCGCGTTCTGTCTGTCAGGCTATATCTCATGAACCGTGATAGCTAGACACTTGAAATTTTCACAGATGATGTATTTCTGTTGCCGCTATAACAACAAATACTAAAAAAACAGAATAAAATAAATATTTAATTGGGGCTCCTATACAACAATCGTGATTTTATTTTTATTTATTTTATTGTTGTTTGTGCGGAACCATTCGTGCGCGAGTCCGACTCGCACTTGGCCGCTTTTTATGCCATATTGAGCTGTAAAGAATGTATAGAAAAAGTTGGCCGAGGCATTGGAAATGTTTTCTTTTATTGGTAAGTAAATTTGTTTATAAATTGTTTGTGAAAAATTGGCACGCTTGGTTTTCATACAGATGGCTTACTTGCGTTTTTTAATTAGATTTATGTCTATGGTATAAACAGTAGCTATTCTCACAACTGTTATAGTTTTACCGTCTTTACAAACCATAGTTAAGTAATCGTTAAGTTAAACTCGATTGGTGAAGACATAAGTCTTCAGTCTTCGCGTTCGAATGTAATCTGCATATTGAGTGCTTCGTAATACCAGTAATCATATTTTCTAGTTATCTGGTTATTCTCTATGGAAATTATCGGTAGTAAATAACGGAGCTTTAGTTAGGGGAATTATAGTTTTATGGTTTTGTTAATTGACTTTAAAATTACTTCCTTATGTTGGCTGTTGATGTTTTAAACAAGTCTTGGCTAAGTGCTGGACGTGGGCCTCTCCTATTGCAAGCCATTTTTTCAACTGTCGTCCAGCTGCTACCGGCCACCCTGCGAAGATCTTCGCTCCAACTAGCCTAAGGGCGTCCTACCTTACGTTTACCAGTTCGCGGTCTCCGCTCAAGAACACGTTTACCCCAACGGTCATCAGTTCTACAACTTATATGGCCGGCCCATTGCCACTTAAGATTACTTATTCTGTGAGCTATGTCGACAACTTTGGTTCTCTGCCGGATTACCTCGTTTCGGATTAGATCCCTTAGAGAGACGCCGAGCACAACTCTTTCCATAGCTCGCTGAGCGACTTTGAACTGATGGATCAGCCGTATTGTGAGTGTCCACGTCTCGGCACCGTAGATAAAGAAAAAAGAAAGAAAGAAAAATGTGTTTATTGGCATTAAAAACAATAACACCTTAAAATTTAACAAAATACATAATTAAAACTATTAATGCCGAAAGGGCCACAACACAGATCATAACAGGTAAGACGCACTGGCTGAAGACCTTGGTCTTTAGGTTTTGTGAAATACGCGACGAGAAGACTCAAGGAAGTTTTCCAAACGCCGCTAAGCCCAGATGTATTCTTCTGCTAGCCTGCTTCTCAAAGTTGTTCTTATCGAACTCTTCGGAGTTTGTCCGAGGGTAAAGTATTCTCGAACAACTTTGAGAGGACTGCCATAGACTACAGTCGATCCCGGAGTGACGTCTGAATTGAACATAACCTGGATTTTGTCCAAGTTCATCCGGAGACCGATGCGTGCAGTAGAACCAGCTAGGCCATCCAGCATCTGCTGAAGGTGATACAGCGACTCGACAAACGTTCACTCGTGTAAAAAAGCGCGGTAATTATACCAAGGGAACGTACTTTTTTGTTTAGCTTTGTTTGCTCTTGTCTCTGGTCTAGGTCAGGGGGGGTGACCATAAGCTCTTAGAGTAAGATTATTTTGAGATCGCGTAAGTGACAGATGTATACAATTCATATACATCTGTCCCTTACACACACTCAAAATAACCTTACTCTAAGAGCTTATGGTCACCCCCCCTGAGGTGACAGAGACAAAATCGACGATGGAGTGAGCTCGCCCTTTACCCCGTACTATTGAAATAAAACAGAGTCCTATGACCATATCCAAGACATGGCCTACATGCAGTCGGAGGTGTGATTGATTGAGAATCATCCAAACATACAGATTTTATCGTTCATATTATTAGTAGGATAAGATTGTTAACTTTTTTTAAGTTATTATCTTTTGCTTCTCAGTCATAGCCATAGGACCAGAAGTAAAGTAGGTACATTATTTTATGCCGCATTTACACATTCGTGCGAATCGCGAGGCGAATGGTGAGGCGAATAACGAACACGCATATGTAAACAGTACGCTCGCTATTCGCTTCGTGCCTCGCCTCGCGATTCGAGCGCTCGCGTTCGTATGCGAATGTCAAAATAATTCACTTCGCGAATGTGTGAACAGTAGTTCGCGACGGCACTCGTATACGAATGTTTCGTCGAATGTTCGTCGAGTGACGACGCGAATGGCGAACAAGATTGTGTAAATGCGGTATTAAGGAAAATATTCCGCGAACTTTTAGACCTCTTCTCGTACATTTATTTTGATTGTTGATTTTACAAATGTTCTGTGGAGTCTGAATAAAGGCGCTTGGTAAAATAAATTTTAATCGAAGGACTGAAAGTTATTGGTGGAAAGTGCTGTACCTAAAACCCCTCATTGAAGTAACGATATTGCTCAATACACAGGGTAGACAAAAAAGCCTGACCACCAACCTGAATATCCCAGCCACGGCACCAGATCTCAGCTTCAGGAAACACCACAGCAATTCGGCACTCGCGTGGGAAAAATGTCTCGATGAACGCACGGCAATTTATTTATGTCCAGAAAAATGTTCAGTTTTGAGTTTATGACACGTAAAATGACCACATCAAATGGTGATCCAGATCGAACTGGGAGAGGCTTCACACTAGGGCGCGGGCGCGCGCGACATCGCGCCACCAATCCATTGTCGATTTCCAAGTGCGGGTAGGAGAACAGACGAGCGGACAAGCCAAATTAAAACTCCCCTATGTTCTATTAACATATTGTAACATTTCACCTTATTAAACCTAAAACCACATGGTAATAAAATCAGACGAGGTTTTCTGTAAAGTTAATCCTTACACTAGGCGTGTCTACCTTAGAAGTAACTACAAGATGTTATCTCAGAACTTGTGCAGCATCAAATTTCTTAATTGACAGAAGAGGTCCTTATCAGTACGGATCTCCATATGCAGAACCACGTAGGTGTTTAATTTGCATTCATTATGGAGGATTCATGCTTTCTATTTCCGGATACATATGCTAATGTCTCCGTTGATACGAATCTTCGCGGTAGGTGTTACACTATCTGATCTTAGGCGCCTATTCAATAGGGTAGTTAACAAAAAATATATATGTAGTCCGTCAGTTAGATAACCCAAAAATATTGGACACGTATTTATTCTTTTGCCACGTAAACATAAAATTACGACGATACAGTGTGTTGAAATATCGTGTGACGTCACGGTGTGCTACACTTTATACTGCCAAAGTGACGTCACAAGCTGCCTCCTGAACTTTGATGCTCTTTATCTTTGTCAATTTTTTAGGGTTCCGTACCCAAAGGGTAAAAACGGGACCCTATTACTAAGACTCCGCGAACCGTCTGTGTCTGTCTGTCCGTCTGTCACCAGGCGGTGTCTCATGAACCGTGATAGCTAGACAGTTGAAATTTTTACAGATGATGTATTTCTGTTGCCGCTATAACAACAAATACAAAAAACAGTATAAAATAAATATTTATGGAGGGCTCCCATAAAACAAACGTGATATTTTTGCCGTTTTTTGGTCTATATTAATAACGGCAACAGATAGTCGCTTGAAATATTCACAGAATATTTAATTGTATACTCACTTCATTAAATAATAATTATTAAATTAAAATAAAATAAATTAAGGGGGGAATAAATTAATAAATTAAAATACAAAAAACAGTATAAAATAAATATTTTTGGAGGGCTCCCATACAACAAACGTGATTTTTGGCCGTTTTTTGCGTTAATGGTACGGAACCCTTCGTGCACGAGTCTGACTCGCACTTGGCCAGTTTTATTTATTTGGTAAAGCTAAAAATACGGGTTCTTTATTATTTTTCTCGAGCAGAGCTCGGTCGCCAGGTAGTTTTATTAAATTTCATGAACCTCATAAATATATACCATTACTAACTAAAGACACTTATGTAAATCAAATACCTCAGTGTAACGTTATCACTTCATAATTACCTCTCTACTTGCAGATAATGAGACGTTCTGTCTAACAGGCTTCAGACCTTAGTAATGGCACTAAACCCTAGCAGGAACACAGTGCTGGCGTCAAATTATAGCCCCGAGGCACTGAGTAACGGAAAAGTCATATGTGGACGGTGGGGTAAGGGATAAGAGGAGGCGATTTGTTAGCGCCTTCGATTTCGTAATGACCTTCCAACACTGCGCCTTTCTGTCGACACTCCAGGTCTTTTCGGCCCCATCGACCACCCGTTCTGCAAGCATTGTGAACTTCCCACTGACACATTTCGACTGACAGCTTTCAAAGTTCAGACCTTAGTAATGGCACCCTAATAGGAACAGAGCGCTGGCGTTAAATTATAGCCCTGTGCCAATTCGCCAATGTTAACGCAGTACTGGCCGTGCGCCCGCTCGGACCCAGTAAATCAATATTAATCCGCCTTTCGGACAGTTTTATTTGCAAAATATTGTTTGATTTGCACGCATTTACTTATTTGCTATTTCAGTTATGAAGAAATTCTAGCCATCAATTTTTCTGTGTTAAAATATTTTTAAACATCCAAGTCGTTTTGGAGGAGTACACAAAAGTAGCGAAAAATTATCGTGTTGTTAATAATTTTTTTAAAACAAAACTATTTGTTATACGAAAAAATCATATTTCAGAAATAATGTTCATGAAACCATAATATTTTTTTATTTTTTTTTCAAACCTTTTGACCTAGCCGTTACTAAGGAGTATGCTTAAGAAAGTTGCCGTTTGACGGCACTAAAGCGGTTGTAGGCCCTTAAGTCATATGTTTGACGGTGGGGTGAGTGATACGAGGAAGCGATTTGTTAACTCGATACACGTTCTGTCTGACAGGCTTCAGACCTTAGTAAGGGCACTAGACCCTAGCAGGAACTGAGGCTGGCGTCAAATTATGACCCCGTAGCACGGCTAAGTCATATGTGGAGTGTGGGTCGAAGGATGTGAGGAGGCGATTTGGTGGTTCTATGTCTGATTAGTTGGGTGGGTTGGATTCTGATTGGTAAGGTGTTTCGGTTTCTTATTTTTTTTACTATGTATAGGCCTTTGTTTGACCACAATCTCACCGTGGTCAGTGATGATGTGGCCGATGGTGGTAAGCACACAAAGCCTAGAAGGGATTGTTACTTTTAATAATGTGTTTGGTGATTAAATGTTTATTTATTATTTAAATCGATAGACCGACCCATCTACTGAACACACTGACACGTGGAGCCAGATACTGTATTTTTGTATACATTAAACAGCAACAATTAGCTGTTCATTGAAGTCTTTCAATTTACCTTTAGGTGAGTATGGATTGATACTAGATCAAAACTCGATTCTTCTAGATTTCTTGTAAGCAAATTATTGCTATACACTTAGCACCCACATGCGCCGAAATTGTGGTACAACTCTTTAAGCAGAATTTGATAACAAAAAATTGAGTTTGATAAAACGGTAGGTTTCCGCAATCAAATTATCTTAGTGTACGGCCAGCAATCAGGACAGCCACTACGCGCAGCACGTGTTTAACATGAACGCTGCACGCTCCGCCCCGCCCGACGCTCGAATATAGCGTGCACTCTGGCCGTACAGTTACACATGATAATTTCATTTAATCATTAAATTACGTACCTTGCCTCTTATCACTTGGACCACACTCTGATCGCCCACTTACCGTATCTCTGGCTCGGTAACGTTGTGCTTATAAATATTTCACGTAATACTCGTGGAAAGACCGCGCAACCAGCTGAGGGCTATCGACTGTTTACAAAGAATACGGACACGTATCGGGCAAATATAGCTTGCTTTATATATGTGCGTTAGGATGCTGGGTAACCGTAGAACAATGTTTTTTTCTCAAACATGCTTGGAAATGTGATCATTATTTTGACAACCTTCTTCGAGATAAATCGCAATTGCTGTACTAGTCCAATACATGCGCACAGCGGCCGGCAAAAGTTGTGTTAAAATCCATATCTGTCGTGTCTAGCGGCCAAATAAATTCCATAGTAAACTCATATCTGTCGTGTAGTTTAAAAATGGAACGATGTTTTACTCCGAAACATGGCAACCAAGGAGGTAACTTATCAAAGGTTTTATTTAAATTTCGAACTGGATTGCAAATAGAACGCTATTTATTGAAAAAAAACAAAGGAACACTTTAACGCGGGAACAATTACAATTGTAGTTCGTCATTGATTTTGACAAAATTTATAGGTACTACTTAGTTTTAATTTCCGCGCATTATTTGAGAAAAGTACTATACAAGCCTTGGCCACAACTAGGCATTGATGGACTTACGTATGTGTGCCTCGGCTTCGCCTCGGCCCACATTTACACGTTCGTCCATCCATGCCTATTTTGCTGGCCGCTGCAGTAATGTACTATTAAACATTTCGGAACTGAACAAGATCCTTTCCTAAATAATAAATCGTAGATTTTTATTTGAGGGAACTGAGAGGTTAACTAACCACTTTTGGATAATGTCATACTGGCTTACCGAACCGAACCGAGTATAACGGGGACTAAAATAGTCTATGGAACTCTGCAATAGTGTAGTTTTACGATATATCTGTAAAGGAATTCTCGAAATTGGCTTAGCACTTTAGTAGAAACAGAAAAATTTTCTCGTGTCTAATATCTGTTAAAGCTCAATCTGGGGTAGTGAAGTTCAGATAGTTTTCGCTATGTAAAATACTAAGAACCATCCGTACGTACCCCATCGATAAAGGGTGAAAACCCATGACTAAAGAAGCCGTCAGATAATAAAAAAAACAAAAGTAATTGATCCGACTTGTACCAAAAATTATAATTACGTAACTTGAAAACATGATTTTTTGTTTATGGAGATAATTTAATAATTTTAGTCTCAAATGAAAGGCGTAGAACCATTTTATCAGCTTTTTTTTTTTTTTTTTTAAATAACTTTGCCCCACACTAGGAATTTCTTCCTGTATCGTGGGTGCGTTTACAAACATACAAACTCACATACACAAACACCCAGAGCCGGAACAACTATCTGTAGGTCATACAAATATTTGTTGCGTGCGGGAATCGAACCCGCGACACGCAGCGCAGCAGTCAATCGCTCAACCACTGCGCCAACCGTGCGCCCGTGTTAATATCATGTAAATCGGTCCAATCAATTCAATACCAGGAATAGTTTACACGTGTAATGTATCAATTTTATCCCCAATTAGTCTACCTAATGATTCACAAACAATAAATATTTACATAATCCACATACGTAAATCACGAATTCACAATTATAGCGAATGTAGATAATGTCAACATACTATAGTTGATACGTTTTAGAATGCCATTTATTGACATTCTTGAATTAAAAAAAAAAACATAACAAACGATAGAATAGTAAATAATTATATATTTTTGTTATTTTTTTTACTTCTGAAAGATTTTTATTTTTTTGTTATACGTTGTTTTTGTGTTTTAATATTTTTTGTGTTTTGTTAATTCTTATTCTGCCTTATTCTTGTTAGTTTCGTTTTTTTTCTTTCTTTTTTTAAAAACATCCTTAGGTGTGACCTGTAAAGTTATACATGTATATATAAATAAATAAAAAAGCTGGCTTGAGTCTCTAGACAAGTGATGGTCCAATAGAAAGCATGGCGATAGCGTATGGTGAAATGAAATAAAAATATATGAGATTGCCAAGCGCTATCGAAGTGTTACGTGCTCAATTTCTAACATTTTGGCATTTCGGCAATCGTCGTCGCTAAGAGAATGACACATTGTCTAGAATCTCTTGATCGTCATCTTTCATGACATGTTTTTTTTTTATTATCACTTTAAGCGATCGTGTATATGTCATTATACACACTAGCGCAACTCTCTCACGCCAATGTATATCTTGTTATACACCTGGAGTAGTCAACTTCAGAGGCCGGTGTATCGGTGAATATACACCGGTCCGGGTTTATGGCAACTTAGTAGCCTTGGCCCTCACAAATTGATTGGTGTATCTGGGGTATAGAGATGTGATATAGATTAGGAGTTACGGTTTTTTTTCAAATGAAACAGTTGAAATGTGATGTTTCATATAATCATGGTTTATAGGCGTATCTGCACGCTGTGGTAACGGAGTATTATCAGAACTATCTTCACTTGAACTGTCAAAATTGTATTGACCATAGACAACCATAAGCTCGTAATCATCCACTGAAAAGGGGGGCGGGGAACTAATAAATGTAGGCCAAGTAATGTGTATCATATACACTTGGCCCCTGAGACAGAAATCGGTCTCAGGGGCCAGTGTATATTATGATACTTACACTTAAAAATATCGGTTAGGAGAATAGGTAAAAATATTGAGAGAAATAGGTCCAGGAGATGTCTTTTATGCAAAAAAATAAAACTAGAGATTCCCACAAAATTTGCTTCAGAGGTGCCTTGGTGCTGAACATACATAGTTCGGTTTTTTATGACAAGATTTGGAAAAGGTCAATGACCGCTGCTACCATGCTAAAATGAAACAACTATACTTAGGTAAATAGTATTCGACATTGAATCTATTATAAATTATGCATCGCACTTCGGCTAGATTTACATATTATACAAACATACATTATATATCACTATCTACATATATGTGTAACTAGCATTACTAATGTAGAATTCTTGTCTGCTCTATTATAAATTAATTATTATTCGTAACGTGAATTTCTAGTTAGAACTGATCCGATATTTTCCTTTGAATTCTATATTATCCTTTGTTTTAATAGATGTAATGGAAATTTTAGGTTAGAAGGTTGGGAAGCAGTGTCCTTGGGCTTTAAACAAAGTGACTTCAGCGATAACGATTGTCATAAGTCCACAATGGGTTACGTTAGAGAGGTCTATGTCCAGCAGTGGACCTAATGTAGGTTGAAGATGATCATGCTAATCAGAAAAAAAAAAAAAAACTGTAATCTAACTCTAAACTTAAGTGGCAATGTGCAGGGCACATTGCTCGCAGAACAGATGGCCGATGGGGCAGAAAAGTTCTGGAGTGGCGACCGCGAACCTGAAGACGTTGCGTTGATAGGCCTCGACTAGGTGGACCGATGACCTGGTGAAGGTTGCGGGCATCCGCTGGATACGGACAGCATCGGTCAATGTGGCGACACTTGGTGGAGGCCTATGTCCAACAGTGGACATCTGAAATGATAATAATAATGATGAGCCAGTTTTATTTTTTCTATAATAATAATCCTGTAGTAGTTAAAACCCACATTACATTTGCAATTAACCACTGATTTCATAATAAATGTTGCCGTAACATTAAATAAATCAAAGTATGAAATTGTACAATCAACCATATCAAAAATAATAAAGCTGAAATTACTTAATACACAGTAATAAGGATTACGATGAATTATGCTGCATTGTCTAATGAAATAAACACATAATAGTTAGTACTTATGTATTATGCAGATACACATTCGTTATATTGTTTGTTACGCTTCTGCAATTTGTGACGGTCTGACAGTCATACTTCACTCACGTATATGTTATATTTAAAATAAAAATTATTCATTAAAAACTCAATTTTGAGAACAAGCTTTTTTGTATTCTTCTCAGCAAACTCTTTCATTTGATACCCATATCATGGTAGTGCACAAAAAATAACTAGTCCGCCATCTTGGGTCGTCCGCCATATTGGATTTAGAATGACGTCACTTAGCTAACCATGCATTGACATTCAAACTGCAAATGTGTATACAACATTTCATTTTAATCAGTGGAGGATATCTAACTGTTTTAAAATTCAGTTGTAAGATTTGACCCGAACACGCTTACATACCTACATACATACATACATTGCA
Source organism: Anorthoa munda (assembly GCA_945859665.1). Taxonomy (NCBI): domain Eukaryota; kingdom Metazoa; phylum Arthropoda; class Insecta; order Lepidoptera; family Noctuidae; genus Anorthoa; species Anorthoa munda. The sequence continues at coordinate 5,262,757 of OX243893.1, forward strand.
AGTTAAATAAAAGCTTGTAAAAAAGAAATTTAATTCGGACAAGCAACTTCCATAAGAAAGATCGCCCGTGATGCCATACAGGAGGGCTTAGACCAGAGTGACATTCAATCACCCTAATAATTGTTAAAAGGTACAAAATGTTTGATGGACTGGCACTAATAAAATGACACGTATAATTAAGAATTCCATCCCATATGATTAAGACTTTTAACAATCTTTATCATTGATATCACTTAATCTAGAGCAAAAGAGAGTGAAAAATAAGTAAATATTTTTTTACCAACAGCGTCGACGAGTTTTGGCAAAATAAACTAAACAATTGGAAGCAACAAACTGTTGGCTTTGCTTCAACATAATCAGTGAAGGTAACATTTAATTTGGAAAATGTATTGTATTCTCTCAATACAATGAGTTACAAATTACAATAACTTTCAACTATTTACATAAGCATGAACTTGAGAATTGCGATACAAATCAATAGCTTCGTATCCAAGAAAAAAAAAAAAAGAAAAAAAAGTGCCTTTTATTTCCTACTAATTACTTTACATTATTTTGATTTATTTATCTAATTTAATTAATTAATATCACATAACTAGTTTTACTTTGATTGTTTTACTTATTACTAATTTTTAATACGCTTTACTAGTTTCTAAGAATAACGTTCAGTAAATAATATGATGGAAACAAGAAAAAAAGGACTTTCCTCGTTTTCTCTTCCGCAATTTAGCTAAATCGATTTGCGCTCTCGATTTAGTTTCTCGATCGAGTAAACACGGGCACACTGAAAAATGTTCGTGATTTACTGTGTATTTGCAGAGGAGATTTATTAAGAATTGGAAATGAAAAGAAAAATTACTTTTGGTAGGGAAATACTTCAGTAAAATCTATCTTGTTTTTCGTGAAATTATCTATCTATGGGTAAAATACTGTGGACAAAATACGATGAACAAGTGACATTTAAATATTTTAAGCCCCGCCGGAAAAATATGGGTGTTACAAGTTTGACGTTTGTTGCTGTGTATTTGTGTGTGGCATAATAGCGTCCAAACGGGTGAACCGATTTTGAATTCGTTTTTTTGTTTGAAAGGTGATTTTGTCGAAAGTGTTCTAAGCTATGTTTTAATAAAATCGGTTCAGCCGTTCGAAAGTTGTGGGCGTATTACTGTTTGAATCGGGGTGTTTTCGCAAGATATCGTGTCATAATTACGTGTTCAATAGATTGCCGATCGAAGCATATCTACTATGTACTAGATAAATTATGTTGCTGAAATAAAAATATGCAGGGGTTTTTTTAAATTTTTGAATTTTTCTTGTTACGAATGTATCGTGATTTGTCTTGTGTTTTGATATGTGATAGTTGAGATCTTATCTAAAGAATCTGTGGCTTATCACAGACATAGAAAAAAAATTGAATTGAAAATTAACTTCAAGAATTTTAAATTTGTTTTCCATTTTAATATGATTTAAGTAGCCATGAAATGTCACAAATGGCGGTGGCGAATCTGACTGTTTTCCAGTGTAAAACAAAAAGCGAGCACGATTTTTGTAAATATTACAATACTTTACTTCTAAGATATTTTGATGCTTATTTATTGCAATAACCATTACAAAATATGTTCGTATTATAGTTTTAAATAATCACAACTATTCATAAAAGCAAGCACATGTAACAGCAGAATAACTAAACCAAATCTTCATCAAATCACCAGCCTATTATTGTTCCCACCCCTGTGAGAGGGAATTGGCCGTAATCCACCACGCGGGCCCAGTGCGGGTTGCTGGATGTCACATGTCTTCGAATTTTTGGTTCTAGGATATGCCGGTTTCCTCACGATGTTTTCCTTCACCGTTTTGAGAGCAGTGGTAAAGAAAATAATTTACACAAAGTAAAACGCCTACCTGGGCTCGAACCGACCTACAACTTGTAAGTCGCGGCCGATACCACTGGACTACCACTGCTCTCAAATCTTCATCAGGTTTTCAGAGACCTGTGGTATTTATTCATAGAGTAGCCTTTATTGTAAATAACCTTTAAATAACATTAATAATAACAATCATAAAAAGCAATACGGAAATAAATCCGCCACTCAAACTTAAAGCTATTCAAATAATCACAGTTTGCAGTCACAGTATATATGTATATATATCACAGTCCATACGTGTAATTAAATTGTAAATCCTTTCAATGAAATATTCGCTGAAACCCCGATATTTCCCAGAAGCTTTTCATTGTAAATGAAACATATTTGTTTAAGCATTGTATTTTTTTTTTGCTCGGGAACAGATTTCAAAGGAATTTTTCAGTAGGGGTGTGAGATACGGAAGTGCCAAAAGTATCGATATGGGTAAAAACATGCATTTTATCGATATCGCTTTTGAAATATTACGTAAAGAAAACATCGATATATCCAAATATTTGGTTATACCGATGTTTTTTTACGGATCTTAATTCTGCCTTTTGAGCTAGGGCGATTTTATTCGGCGGGTATAAAAGTTTTAGGTATAAAAATATAATTTAAATTTTCATCTAGGAAGTCTTAAGTCAATAGAATAGAATAATTATACTGACACCAAAAAGTTATATATTTCTTTTACAATACAAACTCACATCATTATCAGACCCCAAAAAAAATTTATTTAAAAATAACAAGAAACCCGACTGCTTAAAAAGCGAATTAAAAAGACGTAAACAAGAAGAAAATCATGCTGTGCCGTCAGAGGATCCATATGCCCGAGCAGGCTGACCAAAACCAGATTATTATTAGTTACATTTAAACATATAAGTGTTTTATATTTTTGTAATCACCTCTTAAATCCCTTTATTTTGATACCCCCACGATGGGTTTGGAAGATAAAACAAATTTGGGCCCCCACAATATGGCGCCCAAAAGCCGCCATTTTTCTATTTTCCAATTTTAATGTTGCCAGTGACACTCGCAGGGTTAAGACGAATCGATTGACGTAAGAATCATCAAAATCGGCTAACGCGTTTGGCCTCTAGAACGCCACATAGGAACAAACATACATACATAGACTGATAAACACATTACCCTCCTTCGGCAGTCAGGTAAAAAAATGGTTTCTATACAAAGTTATCATCAGCTGACCAAAATTAGTAAGGAGGGGTAATTTTGTTTTTGTGTACTCACTATGGTTTCCTTGAAGAATGTTGTACATTTCTATGGACAGAAGCTGTTTTTAAAATATGACTAATTTCAGGGTGTATATCGATACCTGCCTATGTCGATATTTTCAATATTTTTTCGCCAACCCTGTGATTTCAGGTAAATGTTTGTTAATCGAACATTGTGAGCGATCTCAGCCTGCAACATGCTCGATTGCACGATCCACAAATGTTGTTCTTGTATTGTTAATATTTACAAGCGCCATTTTCAGTATTGAATAAATAAGTGCCATGAGAGTAACGGCTCATTTACACACTCGTGTTTCTCGCCTCGAAAACATTGTATTTTTTTTTGGCAATGTTATAAAAAAGCTTACTCGTGAAAACAGTATGTCCTGAAAACCAGTTCTTGTACTTAAAAATCGTTCACATTCAAGTCGCAATATCATCTCGGCGACAATCAATGTCATAAACTTGTCGAAATGTAAGGAAAATATACGCGTTTTTGACATTTTGCGACTGAGATCAGAATGCGAAACTGCCTTAAAAAAAGTTGATTAAAAAAATCAAAAAACCCGACTGCTTAAAAAGCGAACTAAAAAAACGTAAAGAAGAAGAAAATCATGCTGTGCAGTCGGAGGATACATATTCGCGAGCTGGCTGACCAAAACCAGATGTGTTGGTATTTTGATTTTTTGAATTACTTTTTTATTTATAACTTTTTAGTTAAGATTTTTTCGAATTTTGTGCATTTAAACATAAGTGTTATATATTTTTGAAATCACTTCTTGAAAATCTTTCATTTTGATACCCGATGGGTTTGGAACAAAAAATGAAAATTGCCTCCCCTCAAAATGGCGCCCAAAAGCCTTAATTTTTCAATTAAGCCAGTGACACTCGCAAGGTTAAGACGAATCAATTGTCGTATAAATCATCAAAATCTGCCAACGCGTTAGGAAAAAACATACATACTTACATACATACATAGACTGATAAACACATTACCCTCCTACGGCAGTCGGGTAAAAATAAGAAAATTACTTCGATTATCAAAATTGGAATGATCTTTGGACTCTAATAAAGTGACATTGTATTAGTTAGTCCTCTCACAGAGAGGAGGCCTGTGTCCCAGCAGTGGGAACATTAATAGGCTGATGATGTGTGTGATGTGTATTAGTTAGATGTATGTCTGTGGCCATAACGATTGTCGAAATTTAATATTTTCGTAACGAAAGCCAAACTACGACATTTTTTAGTTTTCGAGTATTGTTAGCGCTGATAGGAGGCCACTTTGACTAGAGGCACTTCTTAAATGCTTCGAGCTTTCAACTCCCACCTGCAAGACTCGCATAGACTTTCTCGCCTGTCGCCGAGCGAGAATATCTCCTCCTGTAAACGAGCCTTGCAGCTGAATTTATGCTGACTGTAAAATGATGCTTCACACAGACCGCAGCCATTTTGTACAAAGTTAATTAAACGAAATGGTATGCTCATTGTGTTTGCAACATGTGTGTGATTGCGAATGTAAATATGTTATGAAAATCATGCTGTGTAAATTGTGTGTATATGTACTGTATGTACACAGGGGATAAAAGATAATGTTCCTATGCAGTAACCGACATGCTGATGTTTCCGGAAAAGGGTTTTTCAATGTTTTCCCTGGCAAATCGACATAACTTTTGGAACATTATGTACTTTATACCATGTTGTGGCATCTATTTGGAAGAAGATTCAAACCAGAATAGCTGTTGAGTTGTAAATTGTTGCCTGCTGCCGTGATCGTATCCAGTAGAGATACAATCTTGTAAACTTTGTTTTTATCTGTTTTCAAATCTTAATAATCAATCTCTGGCAGCACTGAATCGAATCTTATTTCGATATATATAAATCTATACAATTGCCGCATGCCAAAGGATGTGTTCTCAATGGCCGACCATAAACCATACGCTGTAGTTTCCTGGTTAGAAAAATAATAATTCTATTTAGCCCATCAGTGAGATTATCAAATAATATTGGACCCGTATTTTTAGCTTTATCAAATAAATAAAAATTGACAAAGATAAAGCGCATCAAAGTTCAGGAGTGGTGACTTGTGACGTCACTTTGTCAGTATAAAGTGCAGCACACCGTGACGTCACACGATAATTCAACGCAATCGTCGTAATTTTTTGTTTACGTGGCAAAAGAAAAATACGTGTCCAATATGTTAAGGTTATCTAATTGATGGACCAAATAGATATTTTTTGTCAACTACTCTTTTATCAAGGTGTTTTGATAATCTTATCAATAGTTTCAGATTTTTGCCTGATCATAATTTGTATAAAGTCCAAAAAAACACCTGTGTTTTCTTCACTCACCAGACTAGTACCTACAAACAAACACTTTGTTACCTCCAAACTACTTTCTACATTAACGTAGTTCTTCTAATTGCTCTAAAAGCTAATTTATTTCCTCCCAATTCCCCTTTTGTTCGAAATCGCGTTAGACAAACACGGGCCTAACAAAATGGCGACGACGTAATGAATGTTAAGTGCAAAGTTAGCGCTTTCCTCTAACTTTTAATGTGTCTTCTACCAGTACCTATTGACAAAGGTACACCAAAGGTACGAGATGAATGAAAATGGTAATTTTGTACTGTTGTTCTGATTTAAATAAGGATGGGTCGTTGTTTTTCTAAACGCCAATTGTGGAAGTAGATTTGTTTGATCCCTTAATTTGCAAACTAGATCATCTACCAAACTAAAGATAAAGAGCTAACTTTTTGCCAAACCTTTTGAAGCCCTGATACGATTACCAAAAAATCAAGGCTATTTATAGACTAGTTTTTTGTTAATAGTACATTACAGCAGCGGCCAGCAAAAGAGGCATTGATGGAAAACGTGTAAATGTGGGCTGAGGCGAAGCCGAGGCACACATACGTAAGTCCATCAATGCCTAGTTGTGGCCAAGGCTTGTATAGTACTTTTCTTAAATAATGCGCGGAAATTAAAACTAATTAGTACCTAGAACTCATTTTGTCTAAATAAATGACAAACAACAATAATTGTTCCAGTTTTAAAGTGTTCTTTTGTTTTATTTTCAATAATCAGCATTCTATTTGCCAGCCAGTTCAAAATTTAAATAAAACCTTTGATAAGTTACCTCCTTGGTCGCCATGTTTCGGAGTAAAATATCGTTCCATTTTTAAATAACACTACAGATATGAGTTTACTATGTAATTTATTTGGCCGCTAGACACGACAGATATGGATTTTCATACAACTTTTGCCGGCCGCTGCTCGCATGTTGCCAGTACTGCAATTTCGATTTATCTCGAAGAAGGTTGTCAAAATAATGCTCAAATTTCCAAGCATGTTTGAGAAAAATAAATACATCTGCTGCAATTAGTCAGAAAGATCACTTCCATATTGGATATAGATTAAGTTGTACTAAGCTAGTAGAAGTTTCTGGTATCTCATTTATCTCATGCGGGCCGAATCCCTACAACTTTATTTGTTACTAGCTGTGCCCGCGGCTTCGCTCCCGTCTACTGCCTACCCTACACTACTCTACCTATCCTACCATTTTTAGGGTTCCGTACCCAAAGGGTAAAAACGGGACCCTATTACTAAGACTCCGCGGTCCGTCTGTCTGTCTGTCTGTCCGTCTGTCACCAGGCTGTATATCATGAACCGTGATAGCTAGACAGTTGAAATTTTCACAGATGATGTATTTCTGTTGCCGCTATAACAACAAATACCAAAAACAGAATAAAATAAATATTTTAGTAGGGTCCGTGACAAAAAGCGTGAATTTTTTGCCGATTTTTGCGATAATGGTACGGAACCCTTCATGCGCGAGTCCGACTCGCACTTGGCCGGTTTTTTTTCTACGGTCATTCTCCCGCGGAAAATCTTAACACCGCCATTCAGAAAATGCACAACCTTATTCAATAATATGGAGTTCAATTGTCCGAGTATCTGAATTAGGGCATGCATTTCGAAATTTCGAAATTTCATAGTTTCGAAATTTCGGACCATATTTGCATGTTTATTAATTTCGAAATTGACAGCCTTAATTTCGAAATTTCGAAACTGGATTTAATTTAAATATTATGTAATTTTTTATACAATAATTAAATTCATTATTGAAACCAAAAGAGGATAATCTGAAAATGAGTCTGAATACGGATCTAAAGCCAATTAGACCGTTGCGTTGGGCCATTTTGTGACCATGTGTGCTAACATTACAATAAAACAAAGGCTAACCATGGTGTTAAATAAATAAAGAAGAGTGAAAAAAGCTCGGGAATGCCAATATTTTATTTACTATTGGAGGGAAACCTTCGCCTAAACTTTTGGGAAAAAAAAACCAGGTAGTGTGGTATTTTTACCTCATTAAAACCAAACCGGTGATCCCATCAGCACTTCTTAAAATACCTAAGTAGTATATTATTGGGCATTCTATACCACTATCGGCAAGTTGCTCGGCGAGTGCGCCTCGCTGCCGATAGTGGTATAGAATGCCCAATAATTGATAATCGACTCGCCTTTCCACTCGACCGATAAACTCGACCGAGACAGTACATTTTGCTGCGTACTTGATGAGCAACGATGATCATCCATCAACTCTCCGTTTACTTACTCTCTAGTGTATAACTGTATACAACCAATGATCATGCGAGTTTGCTATCGCTCTGAAGGGTGGTACAGAATGCTTAGTAATGAACAATCCACTCGATCAATGACCAGTAACGCAAAAGAGGTTGTGGTAAGTTTATAAATGTTAACGTACTATATACATTCACTCATTTTTAATCGGTTCATTTCCAACAGTAATCATGAAATTTGTAAAACAACCGCAATCGCTGCATGTTGATACAGTCTGCGATGATATTTGTAAGACTAGTTTTCGTCATGGGGAATTATTACCTAACTCAGTACGATGTATCATTTGTGGTCCATCCAATTGTGGAAAAACCAATTTATTAATTGGCCTTCTTATACACGAAAATGGATTAAGATTTGAAAATGTTTATGTTTATTCAAAAACTCTGCACCAACCTAAGTACATTTTCTTAGAAAGAGTTTTGCAACGGGTTCCCGGTATTTCCCTCCAGAAATATCAGGGAAATGAGGAAGTACTAAGCGTTCAGGACGCAAAACCCAACTCCGTGATTATTTTTGATGATGTTGCTTGTGAAAATCAAAATAACATGCGTGATTATTTTGCAATGGGAAGACACAAATGCATAGATTGTTTTTATCTGAACCAAACATATAGTAAAATCCCCAAGCAGTTAGTAAGAGATAATGCGAACTTAATCATACTTTTTAAACAAGATGAAATTAATTTACGGCATATTTATGAAGAACATGTCAACACTGATATGACATGGATTGAATTTCGTGAAATGTGTTCGAAAATATGGAGTGAACCTTTCAATTATGTAGTGATTAATAAGGATTGCTCCAAAAATAAAGGATGTTATAGAAATAAATTTGACACTTTTGTTGTCTTTGATTAAAAATATTTATATTTAAGAGTGTTACCCTCGCGATATTATTATTCTTCAGACATCGCTTAATCAATCACGAACTTTTTGTTACTATGGAAAAATCACTGAAAAGACAAATTGTTGAGGCTGCAGATGCTGTTAAGAAGAAGGTGCGAAAGATGAGAGATGCTGAGCTTAACAATCAGCAAGTACTGGAATCAGTTTTCAAGCCGGTAACAGAACCACTCAACCAAATTGCTAATGTCAGTAAGCAGGCTTGTGTTCCGCATAATATAGAAAATGAAGAAACCGAAGTTCCGTTTATCGATAAAACTTTGCAAAAAGAACCCACAATTAGTAAAGGAACCAATGATAATAACGACAATGAAGACGAATATGAATCTGATATCGAAAGTGACTCTTCGTACAAATCATTAGTTGAAAACAACCAAGGTATTGATTCGTCATCCTGGTCAGTGTCCTCAGAAGCTCTGACCGATATTCCGTTTGGTGTCAGAAAAGAGGGCGGAAAATTGATGTTAGGTTCTGCTCGTATAACGATCAGTGATGAGTATATCATCGTAGCTGGACGCAAATACCGAAATACGCCTGGTTTAAAACAGTTGCTGTTGAAAAAGAATGCCGATTTAAGCTTGGTTACAGAGAGTGATATGAAACATTATAAGTCGATGCTACTTGACACAAACGCACATCGACGGGACTATGAGCCCAGTAAACCAATCAAAAGTAATAAAGGACAAAAATATTTGCAAATTATTAAGCCTCTATTCCAACTACGAAGTACAATTCAGGACCACCAAACGAAAGGAAAAGGACTACCCTTTACAAAAATGTGGAAGAAAAATGTTGATTTTGTTTATTGGGACGATCCAAATGAATTGGTAGATAGGTTAAAATTACTAATTGCATCTCGAGATGCTGGTAACACAGGATTAGATAATGAAATTATATCTATCATTGAAGAATTGCGTGAAAGTAAAGTTATAAATAAATAAATATTTTAAAATGTGTTTATTTTATTATCAGCTTCTCGATACAATACACCTTAAATATGAACGTAGACAAATTCGGACACTACATTCACAAAAGAATGCGTTTATCAGAGTTATTTGAGTTTAATGAGAACGCATTGTTAAAATTAGAAAACGGAGATTTTGATTTAAAAACATCAAGATTAAGAGGAGTCCGATCTCCAGTAGAAGCAGGCGATGCTGTGAACAAGGATTATGTAGATCGATTGAATGCTAACATGTTAAAAGAATTAAATAACCTGACCGTGAACAAGGATTATGTAGATCGATTGAATGCTAATATGTTAAAAGAATTTAATAATATGATTGGTTCATTGCGCTCTCAAATCATAAAAGACACAAAGGACACAGTTCAGGCTACTTTAAAAGCAAAGATACCTGAGATTTCAACTCATTTGGAAGATAAGTTTTATACCAAAGCAGAGGTAGATAAATTACTACAAAAAACTCCGTAATGGCAAAACAGCAAATTGTTAATGAAATACATAAAGCAGCACGAAGAAATTTCGTTAGACGTCCTGTCATTCTAAAGGGGATCGATGACTTGTGGCAAGCTGATCTGATGGACATGCAAAATTTAAGAAAATATAATAAAGGTCATAATTACATTTTAGTGGTGATTGACTGCTTCTCAAAGTACGCTTGGGCAGAGCCATTAAAATCAAAAAATAAACTTGATGTTACTCATGCATTTAAACGAATACTGATTAACAGCAATCGCAAACCGGTTAATTTACAAACTGATATGGGAACAGAATTTTATAACAACTCATTTCAAACGCTTATGAAGACTTACAATGTTAACCATTACTCAACGTTTTCTACCAAAAAAGCTTCGATCGTAGAGCGACTGATTAAAACTCTTAAAAATAAAATATATAAATATTTTAGTCTGAACGGAAACTATATGTGGTTAGGTATACCGTTAGAGGTTACGTTAAAGATATATAACAACACAAAACATCGTACCATTAAATTTAAACCAATTGAAGTAAATAAATCTTGCGAGTCTGTTATAAAAGAAAATATTAAAAAAGCCTTAAATCATGTAACCGTCCGTAGAAAACCTAAGTTCAAAGTAGGTGACTTTGTTCGTATCAGTAAATACAAACACCATTTTGAAAAAGGTTATACACCTAATTGGTCAACTGAAATATTTACTATAAAAAAAATTAACCATACCATACCAGTAACATATCATATACAAGATCAGCGAAAGCAGGCCATAATGGGAACCTTTTACGAGCAAGAACTTCAGAAATCTTACTATCCTGGTATTTATTTGATAGAAAGGGTTTTAAAAAGAAAAGGATCAAAAATGTTTGTGAAATGGTTGGGTCTAAACAACGAAGAAAATAGTTGGATCGAGAAAACTGCAATAGTGGATTAAAATAATTATATAACGATTACTTTTGCATCATTTCTCTCATTACACATTAGACAATGCAAGGAGGTGAACTTGTTAATACCTTAATTAATAATCTACCGTTCGAACTTCATTTACCCGGCTACAATTATTGCGGTCCCGGAACTAAATTGCAGAAACGTTTATTACGAGGTGACCGAGGTGTAAATAAGCTAGACGAAGCTTGTATGCATCACGACATTGCATATGCAAACCATACAGACTTACCCAATCGCCACAAAGCTGATTTGCAACTACTAAATATGGCTAAACAAAGACTTAAATCGAGCGATGCTGGGAAAGGTGAAAAACTTAGTTCATGGTTAGTGAGCAAAGTTATGAAAGCCAAACTGAAATCTGGTTCTGGCATTAAAACGTTTAAAAGTTTCGTGTCAAAAATAAAAGCAAAAATAAAGAAACTGAATCCAAAGGACAGTAAAGCTTTAATTAACGCTGCTTACTCAGCAGCAAAAAAAATAATCCCATGCATTCAGAAAATTCGAGTGCCGCGAGTGATACCCTTACCAAAGACTGGAGGTATTCTACCTTTAATCCCAATTTTTGCGGGTTTATCAGCTTTAGGAACTTTAGCTGGTGGTGCGGCTGGTATTGCAAAAACTGTTAACGATTACAAAGCAGGTCAGCAAAATTTGCGAGAAACACAACGACATAATAAGGCTATGGAGTCTTTAAAGTTAGGTCAGGGCTTGTACATTAAGTCACATAAAAATGGTAATGGTTTATTCATTAAGTCTTCAAAAAACTGAAAAATAAGCTACCTAATCGTCCTCTCACTAATATAGACATCCAAAGGTATGCACGCAACATCCCTCACTTTCGAGGAGTATACATGAAGGATCAGTTACCAAGGACGCCAAAACGGGTTGAATGTGGTGTCGTTAACTTGGACGACTCTAAGAACGAAGGCACGCATTGGGTAGCTTATGTAAAAGTATGCAATTATTGTGAATATTTTGATAGCTTTGGAGATTTAAAACCTCCAATGGAATTAATGCGATATTTTAAGAATTGTAATGTTTTTTATAATTATACAAGATATCAGAAATTCAACACTGTAAATTGTGGACACTTATGTTTAGAATATCTATGGAATTTTTGGAAATAAAACGTATAAAACTTATGCTTTTCTTTTATTTGAATCATTTGCAAGATGTCACTCACATTATCGATAACTGGAAACTCGTCAACTTTATCTACTTACTATCCTAACACGTTGCAACTATATGAACAGTATGAGTGTGCCTTATTGCATTTCGCAACATTTAATTCTATTCCAAACATTGACAAAACGAATAATAAGTTCTATTATGGTTCTAACGAAGTTATTGAAATACCTGACGGCACCTATGAATTGCAAGATATTAATGATTATTTAAAATCTGAAATGAAAGATGCATCAATCAAACTACAGTGCAATAACAATACTTTAAAAGCTGCTGTATATTGTACAAAAGACATAAATTTTAATAAAGAAGGTACGTTTAGGAATTTGTTAGGGTTTAATAAGCAGATCTTAAAAGCAAATAAATGGCATGTATCGCACTTTCCAGTCAACATTTTACCTACAACAGTGATCAGGATCGAATGTGATATTGTAAGCGGCTCGTACACAAACGGAGAACCCAGTCACATTATCCACGAATTTGCTCTCAACGTGCCTCCCGGATATAGAATTATAGAAATCCCGAAAAACGCGATATACTTTCCAATTAACCAAAACAACATTAGCTGTATACATATCAGGCTGTTAGATATAAATAACCGCTTAATCAATTTGCGCGGTGAAGAAGTGCAGCTGTATTTGCATCTCAGAAGAAAAAAATGATTGACTACAATAAATATATGCATCAACAAATCAAAAATATCAGTTCCGCTCAAGCTTCCAACCAAATAAGAGCTCGCTCTAAGAAGAAAATTAAATTAACTAAAGAAAACAAGGCATTTCTCAAAGCGATCGGTTTGCTAAAATGAATATCTTAGACGTTTTATCTGCTCCGACTTATGACAACACTGTTGAAGGAATCGAATTTCATTCTTACAAGCCCTACGTAACTAGTTTCAATAGAAACGATGAAATCCGCATACCTATTAACCAACAGGACTTGTATATACTTCCCTCAGCTAGTACCTTGTATTTGGAAGGAACTGTTGTCGTAAGTAAAAAGGATATGAAAGAGAAAGCCACTAGTGTTAATTTTACGAATAATGCTCTACTCTACTTATTCCAAGATATAAGATATGAGCTGAATGGAGTGGAAATTGATAGAATAAAAAACGCTGGCATAACTACCACCATGAAATCGTTAATATCAATGAGTGAAGGTGAATCAAAGATAGCCAATGCATGGGGCTGGAATATCGATGGAATAAAAAATATTAATGGGGGTAGTTTTTCTGCTTCTATACCCCTCTGTAACATTATCGGTTTTGCAGAAGATTTCAAGAAAGTCGTGATAAATAGTAGGCACGAACTGATATTGCTACGAAGTAACACTAATCTGAATGCTGTGAAACTTAACACCGGGGAATTTGTAGACGACGTTCAGATAAATAAAATCATCTGGCGTGTACCGCATGTTAAAGTGTCCGACAAAGAAAAAATAAGTTTGCTAAAACTGTTAGAAAAAGATCGACCACTCCAGATGATATTCAGAAATTGGGATCTGTACGAATATCCAGCTTTACCTAAAACTACAAAACATACCTGGTCTATCAAAACTTCCTCACAAATAGAGAAACCAAGATACATAATTATGGGTCTACAAACAAATAGAAAAAACAATTCAAGTTCTGATATGTCCCAGTTCGATCACTGTCATGTTCGTGACGTTAGAGTATACTTAAACTCAACTTACTTCCCGTATGAAAACCTAAATGTCAGCTTTGCGAATAACAGAATCGCTTTATTATACGAGCAATACATCAGATTTCAACAGTCTTATTACGGACGTCGCTCGGAACCCTTATTAAGTGAGAAACAATTCAAAGATTTGGCGCCGCTATTTGTCATAGATTGCTCTAGACAAGCTGATAATGTAAAGACAGGTCCTATTGTGGATGTAAGAGTGGAAATTGAGAGTGATTCCGATATACCAGATCAAACTTCTGCATACTGTCTTATATTGAACGACTGCATAATTGAGTACAAGCCATTGAGTAATACTGTGAGAAAAATATCATGAATCCGAATACTATTATTTTAGATGTTCAAGGGTTTAAAGACCTGAACAATAATTTTATAATAAAAGAATTAGCTTTTGCAAGTCGTGATTATACGCAAACATTTTTAATAAAACCGCCATACTTGTTTAAATACTTAACAAGTGACGAAAAGAGACAAGTTAAATGGTTGGAAAGAAATAGAGGTATTTATTGGAATGAAGGATATATTGACTATAGAGAATTTCGGCGTATAATCGTTCCATATCTAGAAAATAAGGAAATTATTGTAAATGGTTTGGAGAAGGTGAATTGGATAAAGGAACTGTGTGTGAATTGTAAAGTATCAGACCTTGGTACAGAACAATGTCTTAGTTTCTCTGTTTTGCATAAAAAATACAGTGAAGGAAGATCTAATTTTAATTGTAATAAACATCTAAAGCAATGTGCTCTTAAAAATGTGCTTTGTTTAAGGAAATATTTAGAATGGGTATAAATGTATGTACTCATATGTGTAATGTATTTAGATTATTGGTTTTAAGGTTTTTAAATAAAAATCAAAATAATGTAAATTTGCTTTTATTTTGTTAAACACCCCCACGCTACTCCACAAATAACACAACCTAATACAAAATTAAATAAAAACATCATAATGAAAATACAAATATTAACTACTTTACAAAAACGGTTAATAAAAGTCAGTACCTATTAAAGATTTTGATATTTTCTTAACTAAAGACTCAGTTTCGTCCATAACACTGTCGATGGGATCTTGAACAATATATTGAGCGTTTATAATAACGTTTTCACTGTCACTATCACTGTCTATGGTTTGAGGATTGTTGTTACACAGATCTACCACTGAAATTTTTATTAACTTAATCCCTTTTCGATGTAGTCGACTCATAACGAAGGATTTTGTAGGATTTTGCTTTATCGATTTTTCCCTGCACCGTTGTTTTGGTTTTTTATCTTTCGTGACTTGTTTGCTTTGCCCGGGTTCACTGCGAAACATCTCGGAGAATCCCTCGTAAGGATCCTGAGCATACTGGCTGAATACAATCTCGGTGTCAGAATTCTGGAACAAAATATAAACACAATTTATACCACTATTCCGCTAGTATAGCGTTTTAATTGGGTTTTCAATCGAGAAAGTCTAGATTTACTTTAGATTAGTGACAAAAGGCTCTGGAAAAATGCAACACAACACAGCTGCGAACACAATCTCTAATTATAAAACAATCATAAAAAAACGAATTAAAAATATTTTACTCACCGACATGATAACTTTTGATGGAAGTTAAAAAAATATTAAACAGGTGTTCGCGCCGAATAATATTTCGTAAATGATGACAAAATAACTAAATAATTACAAGTCATACTAATATTGTCAACTAAGCGTTTGTGTCTCAAGACTAAGGCCAATGAACTGCAACGTAGGTAACACTTATATCTACAATGACAAACAACGCCTTGTAAGCATGTTACTTAATCGTAAAACGTTAGTTATTCGAAAATCAACCTTATGATGCATGGTATTTTAGGTACATAGTGAGATAACTGCAATCAGTGTTAACTTTGTTTACCGATTTAAAAAAAAAAAAAAAAATGTGTAATGATATTTTGAAATAAACAGGATTTCAGAAATAAAACAAGTCAATAATTATAATAATTCACACTTTATTTCATTTTTTGTATAATATTAACATTTATTATTTCCTAAAACTAAACTATGAGTAGGTAACACTTAACTTAAAATTATGATCAAAGTAATTCATTCTTAAAAATAAATGCATGCCCCCAGGCTCGGGTTGATATTTGATCCACAGATATCGATCGTTTGTCATCATTTCTAGATAAAGCAACTTTGTTGACAGTCCGAGTAAATATTTCGTGCTTTATTGATTTAAACATATTATTTTTTCTCCGGATTACTCCACCATTAAATAAAATGGTTTCATAGTCTGATAAGTTTAAATCCCTGACCACGCATGATTTTACTCCTTTTGCTTTTTTAATGATACTATTAGGGGTTCTTATAGAGTAAAGTTTCGATCTCAAACCAACAAAATCAGTAATATATTTTCCTCCCATTTCATCTTTAAAGAGACCGGGAACCTTTTTATTTTTTAGCGGTATCTGTAAATCATTTGTGATTTCATAGTTACTGCTGTCAAAATATTGTAAAAAATTATATTTCAAATCATTGTAAAAATCGTTGGTGTATATTTTATAGACAAAGGAATCGGTATCTGTGTAACATAGCTGCACTCGATCTTTATAAAAAGGCTTTACAATATTGTAATGAAAGTAATACATGTGTGCTTTTGAAAGTTCTAATACAGTGAAACCTATGTATATAGGTTTATCTAAAATAATTTGATCAGGTTTCATTTGTATTGCAACTAAATTTTCTGATAAAATAGATGCACTGTGGAAATAGGGGTTGGCTATAAGTTTCTCAGCGGATATAAATTTCTTAGTTCGATTGGACTGATCGCACCATTGATTAACTAAATGTACGGTTACTCTATTTTCAGTATTTTCTAATGTTTTTCCAAAAACACTGTTATTTAATAACTTAAAAAAGTCTTGTTCGAAGGAACTTTTTGCTTTCTGTCTTAATTGAGTATTTAACTCTATGTACTGTTTTAAATACGGACTCTGTCTAAAAGTAATTGCTCTATGAATTTTACGTAATATTAAACCATGTTCTAAACATTTTTTTAAATGAACGTAGTGAATCACGTAGTTGTACTTATTATACAAATTTGCTATTAATTTCTTTGTTTTACCTCCCGGGGGTACACATTTTTCGGGACAAAATGGTAAGTCATTATGGTCATTATGTAAATGCTCGGGATACAATAGATCGACTTCTAATATGAAGCCCCAGTTTGCGTTATCCTCTATAGTGGTAACATTAAAATTTGCTAATTCGTTATCACTTAAAAATCTGAAACTAGAGTATGGTAAATACTGACACATGCTAAAACCGTAAAGATTATTACAATCTAAATATACTATGAAACTCTCAGGTTGTGATGGATTATATTCAGGCATGTATTTGTGATTGGCTCTAGCATGCCGATGGGAACACATGCACAAACCGCCGCGTATACCGCTTTGTATCATTCTGATGATAGCTAAGTCCGACACGAGTTCTAACTGAACGCCCGTTTTTAGCAACATTGCATCGAAAGATAAACTAGGTGCAGTAATGTAAAACGCTGGGTCAAGACTGTAATATTGTTTACAGGTTTTCCGAAAATTTTGAAATATGTCTGTTAACAAAAGCACATCCGTTTTTAAGTATAGATCCGTATACTCGCCGAGGTTATTAATATTGAATTCAGCCCAAACAGCCTGTGCGTGATTATAATCCTCATCTGTAATGTCTTCGTTAGTCAAATAATTATAAAAATTACCCTTAGACGGCAATGATTTTTGATCGTAACATTTCCAATTGGTCATGTAATCATAAGGATATATACCTTTTCTTGTCAATAAATTAAACTGTCTGTCTTTAGAAAAATGAAATCGAAGATTAACAAAATCTTCCACCTGCAATGTTTTAGCGAGCTTGTCTAAACTTGTCCCTAAAAAGTTGAATGAATCTAAAAATCTTATACAAATAAACTCATTATCAGCAATAGGAATAAATTTGGTAAATGCGACGTATTTTTCTTTAGTCTTAGGGATTATTTTAATTGGGCCTGGAATTTCGCCTAACTTTTTTATAAATAAATGACAATCGTACCCGGATAAATTGTGAAAAAATATTGGTATAAATTTTGGTACTTTATGTTGCAAATTACAGTGTCGATGTGCTGCACCTCGATACAGGCCTGTAATATGACAATGATCTCTTACTTTATCGGTCAAGAGTAAATTGTCGCAAATATGACACCTAACGGCACGTTTGAACTCTAGAGAATTGTCATCAGTGAATATCATAGGCTCGCTTTTGGATATAATCTGATGTATTTGTTTTACATCCTCAATAAGAAAATTTATAAAT
Source organism: Anorthoa munda (assembly GCA_945859665.1). Classification (NCBI taxonomy): domain Eukaryota; kingdom Metazoa; phylum Arthropoda; class Insecta; order Lepidoptera; family Noctuidae; genus Anorthoa; species Anorthoa munda. The sequence goes on from OX243893.1 coordinate 5,281,015, forward strand.
TTTGAAACACAATCATTGCCGCGATAACTTCTATAGCCTTCAACGCTATCATTTTTATTTGATGACACGACATTGTAAGCGAATGCAGCCGGCACGTGGCGTTTAGAGTATGACGTATTAGCGGTGTTGAAATCATCGCCGGAAATGGGTTCAAGTAACGTTTCGAAATCAGCGTATATGACGAATGGAATGTTTTGTTTCCTATCATAATTTTTAAATTTTAAAAATGAACCTTGTTCTGGTAAAACTGTGACGATCCCCCCACACAAGTGGGATTCAATTTGACTAAGCGTTGGAAAAAACAATAAACAAGTTTCACAGAAATATAGTTTACCATGATGTTTGGTCATCTGATTTCTAACTAAACGAGATAAATCTTTGATAAGACAGTAATGAGAATTATTATTGTTTTCTATAAACAGTAGATGGATACTTTTATTAGACTTATTATTCAACGTTTTATAAAGCGGTCCAATAATTGTCTTCTCGTTTTTTAAACCATACACATATATATTAACAGAAGGATTATTTTTCTCAAAGATAGCTATGTCCGAAAATGTGATTGGAAATGTCAAATTATTAACATTCAAAACATCCTGAAAGCGGGGATAAGACGAAATCCTATCGGGATGTCTATTTGTGGGGTACAATGCCGCCACAACACACCACAAAAAGCAATACTCATCATTGTTCCGAATATTCAAACAAGCTCTTTTACTTTTTATGAATTTCGGCAAAGTTAAAAATTTAGATCCGCTGAGAGGTTGATATTTATTAATATTTAATTCTAAATGTGAATTGCATAAAAAAGTCCAACCACTATCCCTTTCCTCAAATTCTTCAATTTTTTTTAGTAGTAAATCAATAGTTAGTTTATAAATAGAATCAAAATCGTAATTAAAATGTGTAATAATGTTGTTTGTACGGAATGATTTTATTTCTTGTTGATCATTTTTATACATAAGAAACGAAGCAAACAGTTCAAAATTTATTTTGACAGAGGTGTGTTTCTCTATTGAATTGTCTATTAAATGTTTGACTTGTGTACTAATACTTTTGAGAAACACCTCAGGAAAACTATGTATTTGTTCACCTGTCGCTATGATTTTGTAACTTTTGATTCGTTCTTTAAAAGAAGAATTAATAATTGCAACATTATCATACATAGGGATAGAACTATTGTTTTTATGTACATTGCTACGTAAATGACCAGACCATCGACGATTGTCTACAAATACTTTACAATCAGAGCAGTGAGGCATTATATTATTGTTTGAAATCAAAGAACACTTGAAATTATTAGTTCAATAAATTTGGATTAGATAATACTTACAACTAATATTCACCGTCTTAGGTATACCAGACAAAATATTTTATATAATTAGTACAACTTGGTCAGGACAATTTTACGCTGATTTCAAGAACCTTGTGTAATTTTTCACAGGCAAGTCGGTAATTATGTTTAGGCAGGATGTATCTGAAAAAAAAAAAATGGATGCATTAGGTACATAATCTGATTAGGTAAGATAATGGTATATTCTGGGAAGAAAAATATATTTCATAATTACCTGCAAAATATGAAACTATGTATACATAAGAGTACGTGTATCTGCGTGGTCCAAATATGTAGTTATACTTCAAGTAATTTAATAATTCTTCACAGGCAAGTCAGTAATTAATATTATGTTTAGGCAGAATGTATCTGAAACTAAAAAAATGGTTTATTGGTACCGATGAAGAATTAGGTAAAAAGCTGTAAATTCTAGAATGAAAAATAGTCATAATTATTGTAATGTTCTAAATAGTTATCGTATTATTGTTGTGTTATATTTGATAATTACCTGCACAATATGAAATGATTCATACATAAGATTATGTATTTGCGTGATCCAAATATGTATGTATATTTCAGCACCCCGATATAACGAACACAGTTGCTCCAGTAGCTGAAATTGTTGTTGTTTCTGGTGTGAGATCAATTAAATATTTATTTATAATAATTAACTTGATTGTACTGTAACAGTTTAGAAAGGTGCTCGCTCCGAGAGACTTTGAGGTAATAAATAATATTTTAGGGATTTTTTTTTTGTCTACAAAGCAGAAAAATATTTCATCATAAAAGTTGTTATTGCCTAATTGTTACACGTGTGCTAAACATAATTATTTATTTCGCAATCACAATAATCAGCTATTTTGGTTAGGGTTGGTAACAACTTGGTAGGCATTCAAATATACAAATTTCACACAATGCACTTAATCGATTAAAATATATCATAGTATGTCGATAGACGACATGACGATGACGATATCATATAACGTTCATGGTTTCGTCATGCCCGTTACCGTAGTTACAGGAATTATATTATCTATTTATTTTAGGAAATCTAGAGAAGTACGCGGTAGACGGCAGTAAGTTCATTTTTTCTACACGAAACCTAAATGTAGATGATGAAATAATTACCTTGGAAACATTTATTTACTTCTTTAAAATAATAAAATCTATCTGGTTTGTGGCGATTCCGTTCACGCTATCGTTTGGTCAGCCCTAGCTTATTTCGCTGCATCGACATTCGATACAGTATAAAATTTTCCTTCGTCTTCATTTTACCAACGCGTATAATACGACTATAGAAAAAGTTACTTTAACAAAGCAATACCGGATTGATTGTAGTGGATTTAACATTCCTAACTTATAATTCGATTTTAACTTATAAGCCACAAGTTTTTCTGTTCGGTACAAAGTTTTCGCAGTCTGCAAGTGCAACGAAGTGCTCTTGTATAATCGGTCTACAAACACTCCGTGTCGCCTACAATATCAGTGACGGCATTGTCGATAGCCATCCGCTGCTGTCATCACCAGCCAAGTCATCAAACCGAGTGGAACTTCTGATCGGAAAATAATGTAAGTCTGATAAAATAGTCTGTTCGTTTTCATGGATCACACTTGTGATTAGCCTGTCATTTATAACTACATATATTTGTTTGTGAGCGCGTTACTTCACAGATCACCCGATCTGTACATAGTTAGCTCAGTCTCAGTGCTATCCCATTTAAATATTAGAGAACCAGTGTTTGCCCGAACACTTGTGTCCTATAGTATGCCCAGCGCAATGGACATTACTCCATTGGATTAATTAATAATAATTGTGTGACTACATTTCCTCTATCTTTATTTCAGGTCAGACTCTGAGTGTGATTACTCGCAAGCATCGATCACTGGACACAAAGTGAAGGCCAGTCGCAATCCGTCTGCAGACAGCAATGGGAAACGCAAGATGCAGTCACAAACAACAACCGTAACTCGTAGCAGGTGAATAATATTTTGAATTTATTATCTCCTAGTTCTGATTAAATTAAAATAGTAAAGTAGTACGTTTCCACTAATTGAATTATAATAGTGCAATTTGCATAAGTATTCCATTCGCTGATTAGTCACTTGTAATATTTTCTACAGAAATATCCGTGGTGTCGTTCATAAAATATTATGCGATTGTGTGCGCTGCTTACACACCGTTGTTATTTTTTGTTTGCCCCTGCATCTCTCGTTGTAAACATTAACTAATAACAGTTTTCGTTATTATTTCAGTAAAAAAACCAACACTGGCATGGACATATTCGGCATCAGTAAAAACCGCGACATCCCACACAAAGAACATTCATCGGATCACCTAACTTCATTCTTTGTGAACCGCGTAGCCAGCGGCTGTGAGCGCCGAGCAACGAGCACCGACGGAGAGTACTACATCGACTGCAAGGTGTACAAGGCTGACGACGCTCGCCTCACCGACTCCGCCGAGCTGTGGAAGAAAGCGCTCGTCCGAATCAAGTTCCAGACCGACGCGGACTCTCCTCAGTGGCGAAAACTACAAGAGCTCGTGCGTGCGGCTGATATTTTGTTTCCAGACAAACCAACATTTTATGATAATTAAACCAAGTACCTAAGTTACAGTTGTTTATTATTTACAGTAACAACCCGTTAACGCTTTAGTCACAAGCTTTGGTTTGTTACAATCATCGGCCACCATCACTCTCGCTCGACATTCTGTTAACAGCGAATACAAACTCGAGTGATCGGTCGAGTGCAGTAAGTAAACGGAGAGTCGAGTTGATAGTTGACAGTTCATCGTTCTCCGAAACGCCGCATACTGGTCAGACGTAAGGAATATAGTGGTAAGGAGTAAGTTACTAGTCAATGGTCGAGTAAAGCTCATCCAGTACGCGACAAAATGAACTGTCTCGTTCGAGTGTATCGGTCGAGTTGAGTGGCGAGTCGAGTATCGATTTGCTCGAATTATCGTCCCAAATCAAGTTCTCAGTACAATGTACTGTCTCGGTCGAGTGGAGAGGCGAGTAGATTATCAATTATTGGGCATTCTATACCACTATCGGCAGCGAGGCGCACTCGCCGAGCAACTTGCCGATAGTGGTATAGAATGCCCAATAATATACTACTTACCTATCCCTATCCTTGGGGAGCCTATAAAGGAGTCTCCCTTGAACCTCTCTGTGGATGGCAGCACGTGATCACTGTGTCACTGTCTTTCCTGAGGTCACTCGGTGGACGGACAGAGACCCCACCCTAAGCACCGGAAACCCCGGAGTTCCACCTGCCTTAAATGTTAAAGGCGGGGTTTCGGCGTGTCTACATCGAGGTGGTTGCCTCCGCGATACCTTCTTCTATGAATGAGGTTGGCCTTCTCACAATTCCACTCGGTGGCTATTTCACTCTAGTTTTCTGTCTCCGCCAGCATATTCCTCACTAATATTGGCAGAGACAGTGCTCGCTCGATCCTGGCGACTAAGACCTACCGCACAAAGGCCTAAGAAGGCACTCCTCGAGCGTGTGCCGTGCAGTATCCAAGTTGCCTCTACAATGATGGCGATTTATACGATACAGGAAGAAATTCCTAGTGTGGGGCAAAGTTCAAAAAAAAAAAAAAAATACCGTGACCTATCACCCAATCCTATTCAGGTACTCACCGAAGCAACCGTGCCTGATCAGTACCTGAATATGCCTGTAGGAGATGCACTCCGCTCTTTTCAGCCATACGTGCTATTCAAATGATAATTTTCCGCTACAGGCTGTTGATTTTAGACCTGCAGCGTCGGACATCTGACAGTCTATTTCTGCCTTAGAGATTGGGCAGCAGTCTATGCAAAGCACCCCCCGGGACAAAAGGAGCTCAGAATGTTTTTCGAAGCCCCGACGTACATGGTTAAACCAAGATAGTGGACTTGCGCATCTCCTATTGTCACTAACGAGCTGGATGGCTCTCTACTCTTCGGCAGCGCCTCAATTTTATGAGGCGCTATCTGTAACTATCTTTAACCCCAGCTCGCTAATCAACGCTGACCGAACGCCTTTTGCCACTCCGAGCTCGGAAAGCTGGTTGCTATCATCGAAGTATTTGTAGAAGAAAAAAATCACTTTGTTTGAATATAAATTGCACTTAGGCACCTCTCCAGACTATAAATTCTGCGTTTTCAGTTTAGTTCAAGTATTTTTTGATTTTCCATTATAGTTGGCTCCATAGTTTAGAAATTTCGAAATTTCGAAACTGAGAAGTCCAATTTCGTAAGCTAATTTCGAAATTGAAAATGTACGAAACTGCACGCCCTAATCTGAATTGCGTGTGCTGCGATATTTTACTTCTAGAACACTTTAAATTCATCTAACTTTTGAAAGAGTGAACAGATTGCGTTGAAACAGAAAATAAGTAATACTTCAAGTTACGCACAATTTTTATGTATTAAAGTTACCTACATTTGTTTCGAACATTTTACGTGATGCGTGCACAACTAAACAGACCAACAGACGAAAAAATGGAAATATTTTCGATGTACAAAAACGACTTTCCTACCGATTTATTGTATGTATTGATGATGATATCTTGCACATTATATATTTGTAGGCAAGTTCCTGTATCTCATGTACGGAGCCGTTTGAATTAATTAGACTGTCCTTCAACTGTGTTATGGTCGGCTTCTAGTATAATAGAATGCAGCTGAACACCAGTATCTTACAAGGCACGACTGCCTATCTGCTTTTCTCAATCCAGTAATTTGGTAACACGATACCCCTTGGCAAGACTGGAGAACTTTAAAGTTTGACAACTGCTAAAGGTTATTGAGCTCCTAAGAGAATCGTGAAACGTGTTCTCATAACAATAAACATTTCAACGTATTTTACAGTTTTACAGATTTCCTATTTTGTGGAGCAGTTCACAAATAAATCTCTCATTTATTACGTTTGCGATTGGTTCTATTATTTAATCTAGAACATTTCGCGCATATAAGCAGTAAACAAATACATAAAGCTACCAATGGTATTGTTGTATTAAAAGTAAGTTAGTCTTAAATATGACTGCCACCTTGCTTATTACCTAAACTAAGAAATATTTTTCTAACAATCAGCTGGAACTATCGAACTGAAGTACTGATTCAAAAGAAGATTTCGACCAATTTCAAATAAAATTAAAAATATCTTTGGGCTCTAGACTAGGTGACATTCTGCTGTCGATAACGACTACTAAAAATTTCAAAATTACTTGACAATCGCTACCACGGAAGAAAATGAAATGTTTTGTGTTCAAAACCTTTCCTTTTCACTTTTTGGAAGTCGTTATTGAAGACAGAATGGCACTGTTGTCTATACTAGAGTCCCTTCTCAACAATTCCTCAAAAACGAATGCCCATCTACAATCATTCACTAATCATGATTATCTCTTTGTCCTCAGCCGGAGTGAGTCGGCTCTGAACAGCCCAACGGAGCCTGACGTATCGCTTGCGGCATCCCTTACCGATCCTCTGGAGGCGCACACCTTGGACGAAGCCAGGAGGAGCATCAGGTAATATATAATTAATAAGTTGATGGAGCTTTGAAGCAGGCTATCGTTGAAAATTGGTTCTAGGAGAATATTACAACTGTTGGGGGGCGTCCATAAATTACGTGAAGTGTTTTTCTTCAATTTTTGTCGCTCCCTCCCCCCCTGGTGAGATATCGTGAGATTTTATTCAACCCCCTCCCCCATCCCCCAATGTCACGTGAGATTTTTCCAAAATGTGGGTTTCTTATATAAACGCGTTGGATTGTTATTGTAAAAAGAAAAGAAAAATTGCTTCGTGCTTTTATTTACGACTAGTTAAGACTAGTAATCAATATAGCTGAGAGTTTAATTATAAGTGTAATAAAAATTTAGCAAAAGAATACTTAAATCATAAAACTAAATCACAGATTAAAAAAAGAATATCTACTCTAATTCAGTCCATGGAGAATCATGCGCGGTCTCAAGAGAGACTATTGGAACCAATATGTCCATATGATTTTCAGTAAAATCCTCTGCTCCTTCAACTTCGTTCTGATTTAGATAGTCTAAGCCGTTGGCGCTTGCGCACAGTAACTCATTTGCTCGTCTTGTTTTATTAATTAGTGAATGATCTTAATCGTATTACGATTACGCTTAAGATTAAATCTTAAGCATGTACAATCTGGATTAAATGGACCAAAATAGTATTTTTTTTTTTTGATTCATCAGAAAAATAAAATCGTGGTATTTGCCGAGACTCTCCAACGTAAGATTAGATGAGATTTAACTCAACCCCCTCCCCCCCTTAAACAACTCACGTAATTTATGGACGCCCCCTTGCCAGTTTTTTTAAAGGCTCAACAGAGATCCTGAGATGAAATTGAGGTTATGTCATATTTTGCATCACTATGAAGCCAGTCGGTTTGAAATCGCTATCCATTTAAAACTTTTATTTATATGTTCTTACATAATTGATGATTAAACGAACTTACCTGTAAGTGAAGTTCTATCCCAATTATATGAGTACGTTTCATTCGAAGATAAATAAAAGACACATGTAGTACCTTCATTGTACTGGCAACTTCGCACTTATTTAAATATTAGGGTAGATTGAAAAATTTGCGCTCCGTCCGACCCGCCGCAACGGCGCCGAGGCTCCTCATTCTTTAGAGTCCTATTACAATTTTTTTTTTTGATTATGGGCTCTGGGAAGGGAGGGACCTTTATCTTCGAATGAAACGTACTCATATAATTGGGATAGAACTTCACTTACAGGTAAGTTCGTTTAATCATCAATTATATTACGTACGTTTCATTCTTCAGATAAATAAAAGACACATGTAGATGTTTAGAGATTAAAAAAAATAATTGTACCTATATTATTAAATGAATAAGATTAAAACTGGTTTTTTAATATTATAAATCATTTAATTACTCAACACAACTCAAACATTCTTAGTTAGTACAAAACAAAAAAGGTTTTATTATTTTGCTCTTTTATAAATTTACAACATTCATTTAGACACTTGTTAAGAAAATCAAGAAAAATCAGATAAATGAATACTCAAATCGCAGCTAATAAAGTCCTGGTTATTAACCAGGGAGAAAAACTGATCTTGCAAAACAAGCATCATCGCTCACTGGACGATTATAGAATTTAGCAAACGTCTGCGATGATTGTGACCAACCAACAGTCTTTCTGATGACGTCAAGTGAGACGCCTTGCGTGCGCGCCGTGGATGTGGCAGCGTGTCGGGTGCTGTGCGCACCAAACGTCGACACATCCACGCCGCTCTCCGCGAGCACCTGCTTTATCCATCGGCTGATGGTTTGTGTGCAGGTGGCCTTGTAAGGTCGCTTGTATGTCATCAGAAGGTTTTCAACTGTATTTGGCCTTAAATCTTTTGTAACCGACAAATAATCTTTCAAAGTTGTTGCTGGACAAATATTTATATTTTCTTTGAAGTAAGGCAGGAATAAAATTGGTTGGTCACGACCGGCAGCAGATGTTTTAATGATATCGGTAATTAATATGTTGACTCCGTTAGGACAAATTTTAATGTTTTTAATTTTAATAGATGTAATTGTTTGCGCTCTGTGAGCTGTGCATAAGGCTAATAAAATTACAAGCTTCTGTGAAATCTTTTTTAAAGGTAATTCTATATTAGGGCCCCATTGAGCGATGTGTTGTAAAACTATTTGAGGGTTCCACGTAGATGCGTATTTTGGAATGTTCGGCCTTAATTTATAGGTTCCTTTTAATAACCTTTTGATCTGTTCATGAGATCCTAAATCATTGCCAAATAGTAAACTTAAAGCCGAACGGTAACTATTAAGAGAACCGTAAGCTGCACCTTTATCAAACTGTTCCGTTAAGAATGATAACACTGACGGTATACAAGATTTGTATGGATCTATTTCATTGTTAAGGCAATACTGCCACCAATTTTTTAAGGCCACACTATATTGTTTCAATGTGTTCTTGGCTAAAGATGCCATCATTAAATCCAAAGAGGCTATAGGGACACCTCGTTTTGTAAAAGCGTTCCTGAGAGCTTCGCTGCACCCAGGGTAACTCCTTTGATTTGTGGGTTCCTAGAGGAAGACCAAATATTGTTATTTTCGGCATTTATAAAAATAATATCTGAAGTGAGTAATTTTTGTAATAAAGGGAACCAGGGTTGCGAAGGCCAATAGGGAAAGACAAGTATACCTTCAGCCTTATCTATTATGACTTTTTCTAAACATTTTAATATTAGGCAAAAAGGTGGAAAGGCATAAAATAACATGTTATCCCATGAAATTGTGAACGCGTCTATTGCAACGGCATCTGGGTCTGGTTTCCATGATACATATTGATGACATTTGGCATTGGTACGAGAAGCGAATAAATCGATATCTGGTTTGCCTAGTTTAGTCATAATTTTATTAAATACTTCATCTGACAATTTTAGTTCTATATCTTTGTTAATCTTGCGAGATTCTTCATCAGCTTCTTTATTATCTTTACTTTTAATATAAGAGGCAGTTAAAAATAAATTTCGCTCTTCGCCCCAACGCCAGATTTCTCGTGTCAAGTCGTTTAAATGGGGGTACTGAATACCACCCATGCGATTAATGTAGCTTAATGCTGTGGTGTTATCGATACGTAATAAAATGGAACAGTTACGTTTGTCGCGTGCAAAACATTTGATAGCAAAAAATACTGCCAGCAGCTCTAAATAGTTGATGTGGAATTCTAACTCGGTTGACTTCCATTTACCGTTAACTCTTTCGTTTTCACAAAATGCGCCCCAGCCAGACCTGGAGGCGTCTGTGAAAATTTCTAGTTGAAACTTATCAGGCCTTAAGGAAGTAGATGTCGAAAAAATGTTCTGACACCACCATTCTAGGTCCGGCAGTATTACAGGCGAAGGACTAAATTTAGATTCGTATGTTTTACAAGTCTTTAATGCTAAGTAATTTTGTCTCTCGAGACGTTTAGTATACACCCAACCGTATTTAACTGCAGGACAGGCGGATGTTAAAACACCGATTAAACTGGCAAACTCTTTAATAGTGCAACGTGGTAAGGGAATGAATTTTTTAACTAATTTTGAAATATGTACTCGTTTATCATTCGGTAAGGATAAAGACATGTTATTAGTGTTATAATTAAAACCTAGGAATTTAGTCTGTTGTGATGGTTGTAAAGAGCTTTTTTAGAAATTTATCACGAATCCTAAATATTGTAACAGTTTAACAGTCTCCTTTACGTTATTTAAGCATTCTGTATATGTATGGCCAATACACAACAAATCGTCGAGATATGTAACAGACGAATAGCCGCGATATCTGAGGTGGGCCACAACCTCTCTCATAATTTTCGTAAATGTTCTTGGTGCAGATGATAAGCCGTAAGGCATCGCTTTGAATTCATAAGTTAAATTTTCACCAGCGTCACTATGAAATTGAAATCTTAAATATTTTCTTTGTGACGGGTTAATTGGTACCAATAAATATGATTCCTTTAAATCGATCGTGGCCATAAAGCCGTTATGAGGAATTAATTTGCAAGCTGTTCTATAGTCCTCCATTTTAAAATGATTTTGAGTTACAAATTTATTTAACAACTTTAAGTTTAAAATAAATCGTTTGCCGCCACTTGATTTAGAAGTTAAAAATATTTTAGAAATAAATTGATCTGATTGTGGCTCACATTCATGTATCGCGCCTAATTGTAACAGGTTGTCAATCGCTACAGACATATCTCTGTGTTCCCCATTCGTAAACGTGTTAGAGGGTACGACATTTTGATAAACTTTTCTAGAAAATGGTATTGCGTAGCCATTTTTAATCCAGTCCAAGATTGTAATATTACTAGTGATGTTCATCCAACATTTGTAAAAATATTGTAAACGACCTGCGTGTACCTGTAACGCTAGCGTCGAGTCTGGGCACGGTGCTTGCCCTGGCTGGGGGAAGCTCGAGGTCGCGTCGTCATCGGCTGCCGCCGGTATGCTGTCGCTGCTCGTACATATCCTCCTCGCCCCCCCCTGCTCGCAGAGACGTAACGAGGGGGGCCAGTCCCGTTTCCCGAAAACCGAGTCCTCGATGTCGATGGCCCAGCTGTGAATGCGGGTAAAGACGTCGCCCTTTGGGTGGATTTTTTAATCAGCGATCCTTGTCGCTCAATAGCTTTAGAAGCTTTTATGGTTTCTGAGAGCTTTTCTCCGAAAAGCGTCTCGTCTCTTTCGTGGTCTTTTATAAGTGGTGTAAAGGACTTGTCCAGGCAGGGAGTTATGAGTTTTGTCCTCACTTGAGTTTCGGTATAATGTAGGTCGGTCAGGATCCTACAGCTATCAGAAAGAATTTTAATAGCCTGAATTTTATCATCTCCTAGGAGGAGCTGGGTAATAGCTTTATTTAGGGCGCTTATACCGAGGCCCAGTTGATCTTGTTTCAACTGTATATTTTTATCACGGTTAATAATAATTTCTGTGACCGCAGCCTTAATTTCCGGATTCAAAGTAGGCGCCCTAAGGAGTTTGCAGTTCTCCGGTATATGATACTCTTTAAGTATTTTTTCCTTAAGATCCTTGGCAAGACCTTTTTTTTAGTAAAGGAATCCAACGTTGGGCTAAAGTGTGGTGTATGTTTTCGCCATAAATCGGCTGTTCATCCGTGGTATCGCCCAGCGCTGATAGTAATTCCGGATCGATCTGCGGTGAATCATCCTGCGCCAGTTGAATAGGCGCCTCCGGCGTCATTTCAATATTTTCTTGAACGTCATGAGATTCAACTGGCACGTGATACGGCATCGCCGTGATATCATCTTGCATGGTTCCGACGTCTGAAACGATAAACGTTTCAAATGTAAACAAACAGGCCAAGCGTTTTTTAAACGTTTTTAAACCCTCGTGTTGACCCGCAGTCAACCTCCAGGCATATTTTACACATCATGCTATACCTTCGTGATACCCTCAAAGTGATATCCTCCAGGCTAGCTTAGAGATGCTAATTTATTTATTTGGGCCACATAAAAAGCGTATAAAATGTATCGCGTACCTATATACAGTATTGTGTAACTCGTACACGAAATCACTTAGTAAAAAATAAATCATAACTAACCTTGATTTTTCTCAGAATCCGACGAAGATGAATATATAATCACACGACTTCGTTTTGTGTTTGCACGTTTAAGTCTTTTAATTTTATTTTCATAGTAACAAATTTTGTTGTCAGCGCTACGCTTAGACATAATGTTAAAGTAATTTGAGGATAACTTTGACTAAATATCACTGAATATATAAAAGTATTGAAGAGTGAGTGCTTGTTGCCGCGCACAAAGAAAGAATGAGGAGCCTCGGCGCCGTTGCGGCGGGTCGGACGGAGCGCAAATTTTTCAATCTACCCTAATATTTAAATAAGTGCGAAGTTGCCAGTACAATGAAGGTACTACATGTGTCTTTTATTTATCTGAAGAATGAAACGTACGTAATATAATTACATGTAGACTGATTCTATATTAATAGGATAGCCAGCTTAAGGTTCTATATTCAAGATCCAAGATTTGCTAATGCTTTTAAATTAGTTCCGTTATCTAACCAAGCCAGCAGAATGAAAAGTTACAAAAAAAAAAAAAAAACACAAATAGATTGAGTTTTCTAACTCACATAAGTAAGACCTTGACTCCTAACAATGTCTTGCGAAAGTTACCGCGAAAATAAGTTAGAAACAATATTACTTATCGATACGGTCGAATTGCTGGAGAGAACACGATTCGAATAAGACGTGGCGATGAAATATCTGGAGGGTTGGTAAGTGCCGCGTAAAAATGGTACTGTGGAGTATAGTGTAGGAAAATGACAGCTTAATAGATATTACAGGTTGATACGATGTAACAGATGGTCTCATAGAATTTTAGGCGATGGCTTTTCTTTATTACACTTGTAGATACTTGATGCATGTCTTGGGACTTATGGAATCATGACTCTAACATACTCATTTTCTCCTGTTACAGAGATCTTCGAATGAAGTATCGTGCTCAGGCTCACCAGCTCCTAACATGGCGCCGTGCTCACAGAACTCAAGAGGAACTAGTCACTCGTCTTCAGAAAGAGAAGGCGGAACAGCTCAAATCCCTCTCCAGCCAGCTTCTTCTCTTCGAGTCGCGTCTCGTACGCAAACAGAAAGAAATTAGCAGCATGCTCGCAGTACGGGAAACCATCATCATGAAACAACAGAAAGTTATAGAATCGCTCCAAGCCAAGCTACTCGATAATGGTATTGAATCCCAAAACATCCCAGACTTCAGGGACATGCTCCAAGATTCCCACATCACGGGCGACTTCGATTCACTCAATGATTCAGATTCTGCTGTCATCATGGAGGACGTAGACTTCGACAGCAGTAACACCCCCAATGTGCCAAGATTCAGGTCGACGAATCCCGACAGCGTCACCATCGTCCGGTCGATATCGGATGCCATAGACCCCAACCTAAAATACAACGTCGTGAGGCGGTCGAATGGCTTCCTCCGAAGACCAGAGATCCTGGAAACTGTGTACAGCGTTGAAGAAGAAGTCGATGGAGACTCCACTAAAGGTCTCAGTGCGCAGAACAGCACAGAAAAAGAACTGAATGATGCCAACAAAACTGATGAAGAAAAGTACAAGGAGACAAGCCTCCTCGCTCAAAGGCGGGATAACTTTCGAATGAGGAGCGTAGTCCTTACCGCGGAGGTCAAGAGCATAGACAACGATAAGGAGCTAAAACCGAAGAACGGTAAAGAGACGTGGTCGTATACCTATGTGCCAAAGAGGATGACTCCGTCAAACGAATCTGATGATGAGGGCACGTCGAATGCTGAGAGCGACGAGGAGCCAGAGCCGAAGTCGACCCACGTGGTGACCTACAATAGAGTTATGTCCAACCACCGGAACGTAACCAAGCCCAAGGACGTGAAGTACAAACGGATAAACAAGGCGAAGTCCAAAAGCTTGGAGGAGTTACGAGGAAGACTAAAGAACTGGGTGGAGAAGGGAAACAAGTTATCCAACATACCTTTAGAACACGCGCAAAGTTACGCCTAAACTTAAAGTTCCTTTTGAATAAGTGTTGAATTCTGCGTAAGTCGCTTCTCAAGTTGACGGGGATTTACTGTACCTACATCACAGATTTAGTATCACAATTAATAATAGTATCCAAGTACCTTTTAAAATAAGGGTTGTAACCAGCTTTACGACGGAGGCAAATCTATTGAAAATATTCTTGATACTCAAACTATTGTATATAGATATTTCTTGTATGTTAAATAGATATTGTGCAACATTAAATTAGGGTAAGTTAGTTTGTTTGTTTTCGAGTTTTCTATTGTTTATGAACTGAGGTTTATACTTCTAAAGATCTATTTATTTAACAAAGAAAATATAAACGTATTTACATTGTTACATAGTAGTGATTGTTATACTGAATGAATACGTTTTTGTGTATACTGTGTACTTTCTTGTATCTTGTATCTCAATGTGTCGATTTCATATTATTGGCCTAGAAAATATATTATCATAATAGATATTTCATATAACACATATATAATTTTTGAGCTTATTAATGGACAGTGTAATTTCAATGTTTAAAGTATTTTTTAAATAATACACACCATTCTTCTTTCCATTTGCTTACCTTCGGGTGTTGATGTTTAAATAGGCAAGTATTCATTACATTACACATTAAAAATATACTTTTTTTAACAGTACAAATTGATTTTCAAGTATTGTTCCATAAACAATAGAAAACTGAGAATTATATATATATATAATTTCGCGCGCACGACTGATTTTAAGTATTTCATTTTAAAATATATAAAAATTTGTATAAAAAAAGCTTGTTCGGAATTGAAAATTTCCTGTGATTTAGTGATTGTCTCGTCAAATCGTTTTCGCCAATTCGTTATTACTTAAGATAATAAATAATATAAACCAGAATAATAATTATTATTCTGGAGATTTATAATAATTTAGATATTTATTGTCTCGGTGCCAATTATTAAAATAATTTTTCTCTTGGTAATAAATAGTTAATATTTTTTTCGTATACAAGCTGGTCGCTTATATTTTTACATTTCACAGAGGTTTATTTTTTTATTTATTGTTTAATAACATACTAATTATATCCTTATGACATCTAAATCACCTTGTCAGATATCCACTACACAAAAATCAATAATGAAAATCAACCCACTGGTAATAATTTACAAAATGTTGCTCATAAAATATTTTAATCAGACCAATCTCTAAAACTAATTAATCCTATCAAAGAGGTTTCAAATTTATCAAACTAATAAACCAAATTAAAGTCCAATATTTAAGAAACATGACCTCAGCTGATCAGACTTAAAGCTAATATAAAAATGTTCTTTATTTTCTCTCCAAACCAAATTAATTTAAGACTCTTAAATAAAGTTACAAAGCTTACGAAAATTCTTTTAGGCAACGTTACACTAATTGGTAGTACTAAGTAAATGCATGTGCCATAAAAGCACGTGCTAATTTAGCTCTAGTAATTAGTAGATACGAAGGCACGTGCCCATTTAGCCTTTCGTTCATCCGAACACGTGTTTTTGTTGCTTTCACGTAATTATACAACGTGTTTTGTTGAACAAATTGTTGGAAACTTTTAATGTTTTTTGTTGAATATATTGTTATTTGTTCGAAACGATTTCCGGGAGTTACCGATATCAGAAAATGTGCTGAACAGCTGATTTTGTTTTCTTTTTTAAAAGTTGATTTTTCAATATTTTGTATCTTTGGTTGATATTTAGAATGCCTGGTAAAAATTTGGATGGTGAAAATCAGATTGTATTTGGTCAATGAGCTTTAGACCTGTTTTTGGCGGTAATAGTGACAGTTAGAGAATTCAATCGCGTTATTGAGTGATTAAATTTAAAAACTTATGAAAACAATTTGTATCTTAATCAAGACCAACACTTTTTAAACTTCGACTAAAATTACTTAATCGCAATGAAAAATCGTTACCCTACCAAAATTACATGATTATCGATCAAAGAGTTTTTAAATGTTCATGCATTATTAGCTAGCCAATGAAAGCACTGTATCCCACGAGTATCGCCAGGCGATAAATTATATTTTCAATAACCGACCAGTTTGTATACGTCCTACATATCACTTCCCGCTGTAAAATGGACGATAGCTTCTAAATATATTTTAATATAATAACTGTGTACACCGCATTCCTAATAATAGTCAAACACTGATATTGAATTGAAAATAAATATATCAATAAACATTTTTTTATTTGTTTTATTCAAATAGTCACACACACACACACCCCCTGAAACAGCTCAGTCTTCTTCAACAGACCATTTAGCGTTGGAAGGCCTCTCTTTAAGTGGAGCAACGACCCGCAGAATTATTTCGTAATGAATTCGGCAAGCAAAGGGCAAAGAGTATGCAGATCAATCACATGCGAGATGAAAGGCGCGATGTGGATGGTGTGTGTGGTGTGGTGTGTGTGTGGTTGGTGTGGATGTGTGGTGTGTGTGGTGTGTGTGTGTGTGTGTGTGGTGTGGTGTGGCGTGATGTGTGGTGTGTGGTGCGTGATTGGTCGATTTACAAGACCCCGGTGGATGCGGTAGTGGTAGGGACTCCCTTTTCCGCACTTAGATTCCCATTTGGTCCGTTGTGCGTGGGGGCTGTACTGGCTAACACAGCCAGCCTAGCTCCGTCCAAAAGCACAGAAGCTTCCTGGGAGCTTCACAGGCTTCACGGAGCGACCTCACTGTTCCGAGGATTTCTTCGCGTTGAGATGCCACGGCCTCGCATTCCAGGATTACGTGGGCGGCTGTTTTTTCGGCGTTAAAACAGCCCCTGCAAAGTGGACTGTCTGTGGCGCCTATGTTGAATAAATGTTTGTTTAGAAGGGTGTGGCTCGTTATTGTCCCTATAATTATTTATAGTTTATTTCTACTCAGGCTAAGGAGTTTTTTAGTAAGACGCGGGTGTACGTTTGGCAAAGCCATTTTCGACTGTCTACAGTCTGTTGCCCGTGACCATCTGTTATTGTGTAGTTCTGTTGATCTTTGGCGAATCCACGTACGAAATTGCGAGAAGGGCAAGGGGATAAGTGGGTATCCAGGTGGTATCCCGGTGGATGTGAAACGCACAGGACCGACCAGTGTGGCGACGCTTGGGGTAGGCCTATCTCCAGCAGTGGACGTCTTTCGGCTGATTCTGTTAACATCTCACCGCTAAAACTTAGGCAGAGTAAGCTGTTACTTCATTTAAGTTGTCATGGTGACATTTATTGAAAAGTTATTGCAATGGAAGCAAACGGTAAACTAGTTAAATATCTACATCACCTATTCTTCGCAACCAGCTTGGATTGACTAGATAAATTCAACGATATTGTAGAAATCCGACTAGTCGTTTGTATGATACTCCTGAAAAACATAACCCTTCTTCACATCACACACATCATCAGCCTATTAATGTTCCCACTGCTGGGACACAGGCCTCCTCTCTGTGACAGGGGATGGGCGGTAATCCACCTCGCGGGCCCAGAGCGGGTTGGCGGATGTCACATTTCTTAAAATTTTTGGTTCTAGGACATGCCGGTTTCCTTACGATGGTTTCCTTCACCGTGTTTACCTTCTTGGCAGTCTGGTAAAAAGAACATTTCATTTCATTCATTTAATTTTTAGGGTTCCGTACCCAAAGGGTCTGTCTATCACCAGGCTGTATCTCATGAACCGTGATAGCTAGACAGTTAAAATTTTCACAGATGAAGTATTTCTGTTGCCGCTATAACAACAAATACAAAAAACAAAATAAAATTAATATTTAAGTGGGGCTCCCATACAAAAAACGTGTTTTTTTTTCCGAATAAGGTACGGTACCCTTCGTGCACGAGTCCGACTCGCACTTGGCCGGTTTTTTAAATACAATGTCCCACACTAGGAATTTCTTCCTGTATCGTGGGTGCGATAACAAACATTTAAACTCACATACACAAGACACCCAACTATCTGTAGGGAATCGAACCCGCGACACGCAGCGTAACAGCCGATCGCTCAACCACTACGCCAACCGTGTCGTCACATTTCAAATCCAGAACGATTGGATTCTTATATCTCAACGCTCACTCACTATTTTTATACTTTTTTACTTTACTTTACTTTTTTTTACTTTTTTTAGTTGAAATCTTAAGTAGACCTTTTGGTCTACTTAAGATTTCAACTAAGTAAACTGCTCCATACAGGATAAAACAAATCAGAAGGTAAACGAATATTTATTGTAAACATAAGCTATAACGATTGCCTCAATATCGGGCGCAGTAAGTTACCTCGGGTTTACAACACACTCCCTGTACCCTCTTGTGCAGTAAAACAGCTAAATGTTTAGTATCTCACGTTTTATGCCATGATTGGGCAAGTATTGGTCAATATCTTTTTACAAAGAGAGAATTCTTTATTCACATCGTGAGCATAGAGACTGGCACGAGATCAATCCCTTAAGGTTACACTAGTCGATAATACTTCCATAAAAACGTAGTCTAGGGATTACTCCACTGTTTGACAATGTACATTCAAAATAAAAAATGATATCAATTTGTCTCATCATTGTCTAGCCCTGTATGGAAACAAAAAAGTAAAAAAAAATAATTGAATGTTATGAGCGTCGAAAGTTGTTATTCCAACACTTATTTTAACGCGTCTTAGGCCGGAAATAAATACCATAAGAAGGTAATTAAAAAAAACCGCGTCCATACAGGGATAGATTAGTAGTTGAACAATGCAAATAATTTTATTTTGAAAATATACATTCAGTCGTTTTTTCATTATATCTAGTCGCCCAAAGGTCTGTTTATAAAATAACGCGCGCACGTTTTCGTCCTAAATCATCATCCATTTAGCTACAAACTTGCGAAAGTGCTAATTCGTACGCGAACTAGCTTCTTACTGCTCATCACAGCAACTATCTCTTCCGCACGTGTTGTCGGATGAGATAGCATACATTTTAACCCCGCGCGCAAAATAGTTCGTGCCGTCGACTAGGGGAACCTTAAGAAAATTTTATCTTTAGAAATGACTGCCTGGACTTCTAGAGCCTCTGGTCCTCTTTCTAGATCTTTGTCTATCTTTGTTTAACATCAAGCAGGTCTTCGCAACTAAACATCAATGAGGGCTTCCGTTTTTGTGCCCACCAGTTGGCGCCACTTGCTAGTAAAGTCCTTAAATATAGCTGTTAAACGCTCTTATTAAGCGCACGGACGTAAAGTTTGAATTAAAAATCATTTCTAATGCCTTAGAATTGCGATTAAATATAAAATCGAGTATGCTGCAGTTTCGTGCAGCCACATTTTTTCAGAAACATAAAACTATTATAGCAGTTTTTGGTAAAACCTGCCGGTGATAGTACTTACCTTAATCTGCCATATTTGTAAAATATTCACAACAATAAAAAAGTAAGAAATTTGACATTTTAAAGACGCCTAAACTAAACCAACGCCCCTAGCGGCAAAATCAAACGCGGTAAATTCACGGTTCGACTCTGTTGTCTAACCTTGTAAGCAGGCCAAATACACTAGGGTAGGCTGTAGCGGGCAGAACAGTGACATAATTTTACACGACTATAGGAAAGCCAAAAGTAGGGTGATATGTATGATTTTAACCCATAAATATGGTCATCGGTTATAACTTCTAAACTGCTTCTAAAACACTTTATGTATTGTTGGAACAGTGAAAATGGTGAAATATTTACTGGTTTGAGTTGCCCTGAAAAGAGATATTTCTATTAGTTACAAACAAAACTGTTACACTGTTAAGGCAAAGAGAAACAACATTAAAACTAATTATGTGATCTAAGAGTATCGACACAAGTCGCGTCACACACCAAAGGCCTACCCATCTTCCATGGAAACAAAGACATGGCGTCCGGTCTTTTGCCATCGTCGCGTGCCAGGCCATAGGGTTGTAATACGGCCGGGATGCGTATGTGACCTGTTGCCATGTCGCCTCTGTTACCAAGCGGCACCGCAACCTACCGCCGGCCGCTACGTCGTCGGCTTAATCAGCAAAAGCCCTGACGAGCGGCCACTCCTCGGGTTCCTCTTCGCTTCACAGTGGGTGACCAAGTCTTTTAGTCCAAACTTCAGACGGATACTTCAAGGCAAAAAAAATCATTTCTCACTTTAATAATCGAAAATAATCAATGGTACTCAGTAAATACACGAGACGATGTGAGGCGGAGTTTAAACCTTGATCCGCGTACAGACATTGCGTGGCTTGCGCCGCGCACGCCTCGCAACGCACACATTTTGCTTTGATTTGAGTTAGTAGTAGTAGGGACTCCCTTTTCCGCACTTAGACTCCCATTTGGTCCGTTGTGCGTGGGGGGTGCTGGCTAACATAGCCAACCCAACTCCGCCCAGAAGCACAGAAGCTTCCTGGGGGCTTCACGGAGCGACCTCACTGTTCCGAGGATTTCTTTGCGTTGAGAAGCCACGGCCTCGCATTCCAAGGTTAACGTGGACGGCTGATTCTTCGGCGTTAAAACAGCCCCTGCAAAGTGGGCTGTCCGTGGCGCCTATGTTGAATAAATGTTTGTTAAGAAGGGTGTGGCCCGTTATTGTCCCTAAAATTATTTTGAGTTTATTTCTACTCAGGCTGAGGCGTTTTTTAGTGAGACGCGGGTGTAATTTTGGCAAAGCCATTTTTGACTGTCTGCAGTCTGTTGCCCGTGATCATCTGTTATTGTGTAGTTCTGTTGATCTTTGACGAATCCATGCACGAAATTGCGAGAAAGGTAAGGATAAGTGGGTACGGGCCTAGCACTAACATCTCGGCGCCCCTTTTCGCAAGTTTATCTGCGGCATCATTGCCTATTTGATTTGAGTTGTCGTAGCACCTGCACATGCCTCACCACGAATATGAACGTCCACACATTGCGAAGCATGCGATGAGCGCCGTGCGCTGCATATATGCCTCGCAATGTCTGTACGCGGCTTTACGGACCGCGGCGTTCATATTATTTAAAAAAAACCGGCCATTTACCATTATAGCAAAAAACTACAAAAAAACACGTTTTTTGTATGGGAGCCATACTTAAATATTTATTTTTTCTGTTTTTAGTATTTGTTGTTATAGCGGCAACGGAAATACATCACCTGAGAAAATTTCAACTGTCTAGCTATCACGGTTCATGAGATATAGCCTGGTGACAGACAGACAGACAGACGGACCGCGAAGTCTCAGTAATAGGGTCTCGTTTTTACCATTTGGGTACGGAACCCTAAAAACGGACCCCAAATGAAAGTTATTGGTGACCCCTGCCTTTGAATACCTACGAGTGTACCTATCAGTATATTGACGAATAGATGTTTAAGCCAGATAAATCGCTGATATATATATATACAATACCTATGCGTCAACAAAATTGGTGACAGAAAAAAAAAAAAAAAAAAAATATCTTCGACCTAATTTGTACACCAGCCATGGTCAAACATGTTGAACCAATAAAATTCTTTGTAACACCTATAATCATATCATGTATAATTGTATATTATCTACACATGTTTTTGCAAATAAATGAATCTGAATCTGTATCGTAAATCTATCTATCTGTATTGTGAAACATTTTATTGACTCCTTTGAAACCTGAATCACAGCATTAAACAAAATGGCTACAGCTTTCAGTCTCCATTCTCAATATTATGAACGAATCAATTTAAGAGGGATCCTAATTCAGTGACATTTTATCAGAGAAGCCAAACCTTTTGTAAAGACGTGAAATATTGAACAAACTTGAATAAGAATCCGTGGTAAACTTTGTGCGTCGGTTTGAAAAGAAACAAAAGAATACTTTTTGTTAGCTAAAGTAAAAAAGTGGCTTGAGTCAATATTTTATGTGGAAGAAGTTGCTGGTTTTTCTGATTATCCAGAATATTTTTATATAAAGTCATTCAAAAACGTCATTCAAAAATGGTGAAGGTAAACATCGTGAGGAAACCGGCATGTCCTAGAACCAAAAATTCGAAGACATGTGACATCCACCAACACGCACTGGGCCCGCGTGGTGGATTACGGCCCATCCCCTCTCATAGAGAGTAGGCCTGTGTCCCAGCAGTGGGAACATTAATGGGGTAATGATGTGATGTGAAAAGTCATTTTGAGTTCCTGTATTCTAATTCCAGATTACTTAACTTTAGCGACATGAGATTGGCTCACGCCTTCGATTACTGTACGGAGCAAATATTCAACTGGTTTTTAGTGAGTTCCCTATTGTTAATCCTTATCTAATATTTAATTATCTATATTTATTGACCCTTAATTATTATAAGTAGGTATCCTTCTTACACATAAAAGGAACTTTGTAAAATAATATCTACATACATTGGCTGAAAGTTTTAAAGCTCATTCAAAAGCCTGCGTAGGACGTAAGCTTCATTGACATCGTCTTCATCTTGAAGAATTAAGTCTCTGTTTGAAGAATATTGGAAGCTCTTGGTCACTGCCTTTGTATAAAATTAAGATATTGCATAAATACCTACTAACAATATTATTAAAAATGGAAGTAGGTTCCCTGCTTGGTGATACGATTGGCAAACTAAATTGATTTTGTAGGGAGAAATGCCTGAATTATAAAAGATGCTGGTAACATAACAATATGCAGTAAGAAAATAAGCTTCAATAAATCCATCTTTCAATTACTTTATCGTTGAAAGTAATTTGTCTGCAACCCTAATAACCAGTCAAGACAACAAATCCACATTGTACAAGACATTCCTACAAAAAGTAAAATTTTAAAAGCCGTGACACATTTTTATTTCATGCTAAATAATTGATTTAGTAGTAGACACGCTTCTATTGACAATCTATTAAACATGTAATTACGACACGATATCTTGCGAAAACGATTTAAATATTAAAATGCCCATAACTTTAGAATGGCTCAACCGATTTTCATCAAACATAGCTAAGAACACTCTCGATAAGGTCACCTTTCAAACAAATATAACGAAATTGGTTCATCCGTTTAGGACCTATGATGCTACAGACAGATACACAAATACACGTCAAACTTATAACACTCCTCTTTTACTGTCGGGAGTTAAAAGAAAACAAATGAATTAATTCATCAACATAAAGAAAAATCTAAGTAAACAATATGTACAAATTGAATCAACATTCAGCGAGCTCATCTCTCAAAGCGCGACTGTACCTAAACATGGCCGGTGGGGTGATTGAGGCACTCCTACCAACTACCCCTTGGTACCCCCGAATACAATGTAGATCTGCCAAGTAGGTATCTCATTGCCGGTGGGGTGATTGAGGTACCCCTGCCGCCAAGTACCCCCGAGTACCCCTTAGTGCCCGTAATAGAATTACTTTGGCTGAATATCTTGAATTCTTCGCTTCGGCTCAAAAGCGTTGATTGAACCTTTGTTGTCAATAGGACTTTTAGCAAAGATTTTTTTGGCATAGAATTTAGATTGAGGCTCGTAGTTTTTATTGGTATTGGAGCACATTTCGTGAACAAGATACTTTTTATAACCAGCCTTCTGAATGTACTGAGAACCTTAACTTTGAACGAAAACATTTTCAGATAGATAGGTAAATTCAAAATTACTACTACGCAGCGACTCACTTTGTGTTCGGAGCCGCCATTAATTTTGAATCTACCTGCAACCGTTGGAACTTGAAACAATTAATTTCATAAAATCAAATTCTTCATTGGTATTTTCTTAAACTTACGTCGAAAGACCTTTATTTTAAGTGCCTATTGTTCATCACATCACATCACACATCATCAGCCTATTAATGTTTCCACTGCTGGGACACAGGCCTCCTCTCTGTGAGAGGGAATGGGCCGTAATCCACCACGCGGGGCCAGTGCGGGTTGGTGGATGTCACATGTCTTCGAATTTTTGGTTCTACGACATGCCGGTTTCCTCACGATATTTTCCTTCACCGTTTGGGCTATTGTGTATTTAATAAAACCTTGACTAATAAATTATGTGTTCAAAACTTTTTTTAATATAGATGACCCAAATGAGTTCTATGCCGAGTTTTTTAAAGTACTCAACATGCAATTTAATGACACTTTTCCACTGAAAGCGAAAAGTATTTACACCAAGTTCGTATTTAGCGATTGGGCGACTCCAGGCATTCGTAAAAGCAGGGAAAAGCTATATGAACTTTATGGCCTAAAGCAACATATGAATAATACAAGTTTTGATAAGTATGTTGCGAAATATTCAAAAACTTTTAAAATTGCATGCAAAATAGCTAAAGCGCTGTATATTAGCAATAAAATAAAATCAGCAGACGATAAAATAAAAACTACCTGGAAAATAATAAATAATGAAACAGGTAGGAAAAAACAGCGTAATATTGAATTTAATTTAGCGACTGCACATGGCCCCATATCCTCAGATATAGAGGTAGCTCAGGAATTTGAAAACTTTTTTGTTAATATTCCTCTTAAAACTACAGCAGCCTTAAACTCCTCACCCACACTCTCTGCTGCTTTACTAAGAAAGAACGTAAATGCGTGCCCATCGGAGTTCAAGTTTCAACATACAAATCCCCAGGCTATTTTAAAAGCTTTTAAAGATCTTAAAATTAAATCAACAGAAGATCTTTGGGGACTATCTGTAAAAGTGTGTAAACCAATCATTGAAACTGTTGCACCCTATTTAGCTTTCATATTTAATACTAGTGTCGATCAAGGAATTTTTCCGGACCTCATGAAACACAGTAAAGTAGTTCCATTGTTTAAATCCGGGGATAGCAAAGAAGCCAATAATTATAGGCCAGTCTCAATACTGCCGGTTCTCAGTAAGGTCTTCGAAAAGTTAATGCTCAACCAATTGTTGCGTCATTTTAACAAACATTCTATCTTTTATGATCAACAGTACGGTTTTACCAAAGGGCTTTGCACAACTGACGCCGGTGTCACCCTAATAAAGAACATCTTTAACGCCTGGGAGGAAGCACAAGACGCCATTGGAATCTTTTGCGACCTCTCGAAGGCGTTCGATTGCGTTAACCATGAGACACTATTGTTGAAGCTCGAGCACTATGGAATTAGACATACAGCACTTGGGTTACTTAGATCATATTTAAAAGCCAGACAAGTTAAAGTTCAGGTAAACGGCGTAAACTCATTAGGGTCTGAAATGACGATGGGTGTTCCTCAAGGTTCGATATTGGGTCCATTCCTCTTTTTAGTTTATATTAACGATTTACCCCAATTACTACAAAATCAACCGAAAATGGTGTTGTTTGCTGATGACACATCTTTGATATTTAAAATAGATCGGCGGTCACAAAATCTTGATGATGTGAATAACTCGATTCATCAGGTCCAAAAATGGTTCACGGCAAACAATTTGGTACTAAATGAAAAAAAAACCAAATGTATTAGATTCACATTGCCGAATGTTAGAAGTAGCGAATGCGACATCATATTGAATGGCGAAAAGCTGGAATTTGTAAATCAAACGGTTTTCCTGGGAATCACTCTAGATGACAAATTGCAATGGAGTTCTCACATAACATCTCTTGCGGGTCGGCTGAGCTCGGCCACTTATGCTGTTAGAAAGATAAGACAGTTGACGGATGTGGAGACCGCGCGTTTGGTCTATTTTAGTTACTTTCACAGCATTATGTCATACGGTATTTTATTGTGGGGCCGAGCGGCTGACATTGAATCCATATTTATATTGCAAAAGAGAGCTATCAGAGCCATATATAATTTAAGTCACCGAGAATCTCTTAGGGAGCTATTTAAAAATATTAATATTATGACAGTTTCTTGCCAATTCATTTATGAAAATATTATGTATGTAAGGAAAAATATACATCTCTTTAGTAAGGTCAGTGATAGACACAATTGTAATACGAGAAATAAAGATAAGTTAGATCAACCATCTTATAGACTAGCAAAAGTACACTCATCTTTCATGGGGTACTGTGTTAAATTCTATAACAAAATACCTTGTGATATATTAAAACTAAATGAAAGTAAATTTAAAACTTTAGTTAAAAGCACACTTTGTAAACAAGCATATTACAAATTAGATGATTATATTCAAGATAAGAATGCTTGGCAACATGTTGGTCCCGCTCCGTAGGGCAATCTTTGGTGTACACATAATAAAATTTGCTAATTTGTATTCCTATTCGTAGTTATTGTATTCTTATGTTATTTTTTATATTTTTCCAGAATTTGACTCACACACGGTTCCGTTGTTGTTGAATTAGGTATTTTACCTATGTTTGGAATATTTGTAAGTATGTGAGAACCATGTTCCTATTTATCAAATTAATGAATTTACCTGTTAGTGCTTTTATTACTTTATACCTGTACGTAGTATAGTGTGTAGTGCTATTTTTGGGTGCATCGTCCTCACATATATGAATTTATTAATGTATGTACATAAGTAAACATTGTAAAACATTTTAAAAAGAGTAAGTATGGAGTTTCTTGTGCGTTCTTCTCCATAACAAGCTACTTTCCGAATGCACGGTAGAGTCAATTTTTATTACTTGTACATTTTTAATTTAGATTTAATGTTTGACGTTCAAAAGTGCCGCTTATTGGCCTAGTTGAAATAAATATATTTGACTTTGACTTTGACTTTGACTTTGTGCATTTTAATTAAAATTAATAATGACCATTATAGAAAAGTGTTGAAAAATATTCAAAAATAAATTAGAACGAGTAAGGTCTTAGTAAAAGTAATTTTGATATAAATTACAATTACGTGCCTCATATTTCTTAAGGGTTTACACTAATGAATCTTCTGAAAACGCAAATGAAAAAAAAAATATGATGAATGCGATAAAGTAAACAGTGATTTTAATATCAAAACTAAGTTGGCCAAGAATTAGTTGGATATAATTATATATTTTTTTAACCTTATTTTAACTAATCGTATTGATCACGCTCACAAAGAATACAGTTCTAATAACGATATAACAGTGCCAATGTTCATAAAAAAGATTATATTCTTACAATTCTTTAGGTACAGGTGAAATTTATCGAAATGTAGAATTTATTTGATAAATATTGTTTATTCTTTGCAAGCGTGATCAATACAATAAGATTAAAAAAATATATAACAATAATAATATACGTTTAATTAACAAATACACAGCATATTACAAAGAATGGATGGAGTACTTATATTATGTGTATCTGACGTGTACTGAAAATATATAATCAAACATTTCCTGAACGTGATTACCTACTTTTTACAAAGAAATGGTGCTGTAAATAGAACAAAAAAAAATGCAAGCAAACGGTTTTTATTTTGACCCATTATGATAAAATGCCCACTACTTTTGAGAAGTGTTCCTTTTGAGAAGTGCTCATATTGAGAAGTGCTATTTTGCGAAGTGCACATTTTGCGAAGTGAACATTAACCTTATTGCGTAAGTGAACTCGGCAAGGTAAATAATTTGATCCTATCAATCGACCAATCACGTGTGAGATGAAAGACGCAATGTGGATTTCCGTCTACGTGATTATTCGATTGATGGGATCAAATCGTATGTATGCCTTGCCGAGTTCACTTACGCAATAAGGCTATTGGTATTGCACTCGCGGCGGAGTAGCACATTTTAATACACAATACTATAACTTTGATATAAGTTAGTAGGTAAAGTTTAATTATATAAGAGGTGTTTTAGACACCGACACGAAAAAAAATACCATGGGTTCAGTACGTGATTCTGGACCCCCTAGTGTTTGACTTTTTCAATACTCAATACATTTATTGCTTCCACATGTGAACTTAGATGGTAAGTTCAAATTTAGACCATTGTGGACCCTGTCGGGCACTGCAAAAGTAGGAGAGAGGAAGAGGGCCTTTAAATGACTAAGTATTTATTTATTTATTAGATTGCAATTAGTTTAATTTAAAATTTGTCATTTAAGTATTCGTTTTAATTATAATAGCATTTAGTTAACGTAAACTGTTTTAATTTATTAATGAATGGATTAAATTTTTGTTTTTCCTTAATTATTTCTGGTAATTTATTATATATTTTCATTGACATTACTAATGTACTTGTTGAGTGCATTTTTAGCTTAGAGATTGATAGGTTTAAACTGTTTTTATGGCGTAATGTGTATCTTGATTGTAAATTTTCTCTTGTCGTGTAAAAGTGTTGGTTATTTCGAACGAATTTGCACTTTTCTAGAATGTATAGGCAGGGGAGGGTAAGTATTTTTTTTCTTGGAAATGAGGTTTGCAGCTATCGGTATCTTCTATATTTACCAGGATTCTTATGAGTCTTTTTTCGTAGGTTTTCTTCTATCTTTGAAAAACCAGAATCATGTACTGAAAGCATATTTTTTTTTTTCGCCTCGGTGTCTGACACATAATAATTTAAGTAGGTATGAAGGTACATATTATTACTTGATACAGAAATATTTTGAATGAACTAAAATTTAATTTCGTCTCTCAAAATCAGATTTCCCGGGAGGTGATACCGACGAATATATCGCTGACTGTTCTAATTGGTATCGGTACCGGGACCCGAATACCGCAACGACGACGATTATTTGATTATGAAAATAACTTGAAACTGCAATCGAGGAGTATTGGATTTTAGAGTAACTTAATGAAATTGTGATCAGGTTGGATGTGTCAAGAGAATTATTAATATTCTGTCTGTAACAAATTCAAAGGTGCAAGATCTATAGCTGTCAGGAATATTGATAACCATAATTTCAGCTGAAAGATTTTCACTGCTGGACAAAGGGAAAATTGCTGTCATTCAGGGATCACAGGTTTGATCAGGATCCTATTAACTGGAAAGACTGGGAAATGAATTTGAACAAAACTCTGGATCCCCAAAAACTAGCTTTTCATAATTTACTCAGTCAGGAACCATGCAGTTTTTTGGACAAAAATAATAACTGTAATGGATCAGAAGTTCTAGACTCTAGAGTTCATCTTTTAGAAGTATCTTTGCATTGTTATGCAATTAAACATCGTGTAATTGGCAATAATACGGTACGGTAGATCAAGCTGATGTGACCTGATTTGCTTGTTGATTAGGATTACCAAAACAACTAAAAACTTTTTCACAAAAAATAAACTGAATTTCAAAGCAAAACACTAAAAATAGAAAAATAACTTTCATTTTGGTAAATAAGTCGGTGTTTCTGATACCTTTTATTTATTAAGTCGTTTTGTTACAACAAACAGCTTACATTCATAAAATTTGGCACACGTGTTTAGAAAAGCCCACATAGAGTAACATTGTGAATATTGTGCAATGGCAACAATATTACATACGTAGGAGTCGAATTGATTATCTCCTTTTTTTAGAAGTCGGTAAAAACAGGCAAAAAATAAATTTTAAAAAGAAAAACCTAATTTTTCGTAACAATCTTTAATGTAAAAAAGACATTGCAAAACCTAATTACTAACTTCTTAAGATTCTCCTCAAAAATTAACTTTTATGAAAATAATTAAAACTCGGAATTCCTTGTCTATTATTTCATATTCTTATTACAGGGAATCTTTCGTAATCCTGTGTCTACTTCGAAGGAACGGAAGTTTCCTAATTAAGACTGGATCGATCTCAAAGTCTCTTAGGAAGTATAATTAGACGCTCACGGAACGTCAGTTGAGTCGAGTTCAACTTTGAGCTAGGATGACTTCAGCTCAACTTCGAGTTGAGTTGAGCAAGACTTGAAGATGCAGGTGCAATTAGATCGTCTTAGGAGAGGCGTTTGAGCATCAGTTATCAGGCGTATGAAATGTAAATTCATTTGTCCTGTTAGCAGGCGGTACCACGAAAACGTGAACGATATTCATAGATAGGTAACTTAGTATGGATTTGTAAGCTTGGGTTTTACATCGTTATGTTTTTAATGAAAAACCCATGTGCGCTTTACAAATCTGCCTAGCCTCTTTCCGTTTATTTAGGGGCCGGCTTCTAGTCTAACTGGATACTAAGTACCAGTATATACAGGGTGCGAGTACCTAGTAACACGATATCCCTTGGCAAGACTGTACTTGTAGACCATATAAATCTACTAGATTCTATCTGCCTTACCACAAAACACAGGGTAGTAGAGTATCTTAACTCTTTAGAATTATCAGGGGTACCGTCCCATACGTTGAGGCTGAAAGTTGGTGTCCCAGTTCTGTTAATGAGAAATCTGGACGCACCAAAATTATGTAATGGCACCCGACTACAAATAACACACCTGGGACGCAATATAGTAAGGGCAACAATTATGACAGGAATAGCAAAGGGAGAAGATGTAATGATTTCACGTATTCCGATAATCCCAACCGATATGCAATTCCAATTTAAAAGGTTGCAATTTCCCCTTAAAGCGACATTCGCGATTACCATAAATAAAGCTCAAGGGCAAACACTGAAAGTTGCAGGAGTGCATTTAGAAAAAAACTGTTCTTCCCATGGGCAACTGTATGTAGCGTGTTCACGAGTATCAAGTCCACATAATCAATATGTTTTAGCAAAAGATGGTAAAACTAAAAAGGTTGTTTACACGACTGTGTTAAAGTAAGTTATTAAAAATTACAACTCTGTGCTCACAGCCCATTTCCACACTTTTGTCGACCTAAACAATATTTATAAAAATCAAAAATCAAATTAGTACCTACTGCATTTTATGTAACGCAAAATACACTATTTTTGTACTACTACTCTGTGTTTCCTTTTCTACGTTTTACGTGAGCGAAGCCGCGGGTAAAAGCTAGTAGATAATATTTTTCTGACTTCAGTTGCGAAGTTGGATTTTATAACTCCTTCTTCAGTTACCAGTAAATAAGGACTTTATTTAGTTTAAGTCAAGAGTGAATAGATTACATCTAGGCAAGCGTGCTTCACCGTAGACCACAACATCGCTTACCATCAGGCGAGATAGTGGTCAAACGCGAGAATATAGATTAAAAAAAAACATCATCCTATGTGGGCCCGTTTTTAGACTTTCTGAGCCGCTGAACCCGTTCTAATGTTCATGTAACAACAACAAAACCCTCTTTTTAGTCCGCAGTATTATGCAACTTCGGAACCCTATTACTGCGCGTGGCCTGACACGCACTTGGCCGGTTTTGTTTTAGCATGGGTTTTACATCGAAATGATTTTGATGTATGACTCATGCGCGTTTTTCAAATTTTCCTAGTATTTTGGGGCCGCCTCAAATCTTACTGGAAATTAAGTACCAGTATTTTACAGGGAGCCAGTGTCTATCATCTAACTTTCACAACACAGTAACTGAGTAACACAATATCCCTTGGCAAGACTGAAGACCATATAGATCTATTAGATTCTACCTGCCTAACCCAAAAAACGAGACTGTAGACCATATAGATCTACTAGATTCTACCTGCCTTACCATAAAAACGAGACTGTAGACCATATAGATCTACTAGGTTCTACCTGCATTACCACAAAAACGAGACTGTAGACCATATAGATCTACTAGATTCTACCTGCCTTACCATAAAAATGAGACTGTAGACCATATAGATCTACTAGATTCTATCTGCCTTACCACAAAATCGAAAACGATTATGACGTTAAACTGATACTAGAAATAGATTAAACACTGTTTCAGTTTTTACACTTAAAAATGCCATCTATTTAATTTCTCACATGCACCTGAATTTATATTTAAAGAAAGTGCGCCTGCTTCGCGCGATTTGCTAGGATTATACCTACCCTGGGCAATCGAGCTCTGCTCGGGTGAAAATAGAGAAGATTTATCACCCCCGAAACTACCTGCATACTAAATTTCATGAAAATCGTTGGAGTCGTTTCCGAGATTCAAGTTTGTATATGTATATACCAGAATTGCTCGTTTTAAGGTATTAGATTAGATAGATTAAAGGTATTAGATAAATAGATTAGATTACATCGATAGATGTATTCGGCAATGTAATAATTTAGCAATCTTTCCAAGAAATAATTAATTGAAATGTCTATTTGTATCATCTAATCAAGCTCGCTTCATTGAAGACTTCTAGATTGTAATTATCGGAAAACACAGGTTCCGATGGGAAGAAATAACAACTACTCTCTACTACTAATTAGTTCCTTTTGCCGATAATTTCGATTTCCAAGTAAACATAAGTAGGTAACATGTATTTTTGTTATATAAGTAGGTACAAGCTACTGCCCGCCGTTCCACCCGCGTGGGTGTCGGTTATGGCGAAAAAACGTAGGCTAAATTTTATTCTGATGTATAAGCTATATTACTGCAAAGTTTCATCAAAATCCGTTCAGTAGCTTTTGCGTGAAAGAGTAACAAACATCCATGAAATTTCACAAACATTCGCTTTTCGTTTTAGGATTTTTATATCTAAGGCCCTTAATCCAAGTCTGTTTGAAAAACCTCTACTCGACTCAGTCGCTATGCCAGCGGGAAAAACCCTCAATTAATGTCAATAAATAATAAACTATTGCTGTGAATTAGATGATCGAGGTTAACGAGTAGAAGGACATGATTTTTAATATAGGGATGACACATGAAAAAAGAATCAAGAATGATTTTATTATGATTTTCAGACCATCACCTTGCCAGGTGACTTCCTTTGAGGTTATAAAATTTCTCATTCAAACTAGCAACGTGCTTCAAGCGAGCAGTCTGCGTGCGTGCCCGGGCCACCCGCTAGAAGCACGTGGTAAGCATGCGGTAAGCGAGACGTCAGCTGTCGAGTGGTACTGGTACGATGCTTGTATGAGAAGGGATGAAATAGGAGATTTACTCATTCCATCCACTATCTAAGGGAATGAATTTACGTAAGTCCTGCAAGAAGTTCGTCGTAGTTTTTAGCCGAAATTCCAAATACATTGTAATGAGGAGGGAAAAGTCTGGTTCTGCGTACCTATTATTTTAACTATCAATAGACTCAATAAGTTCTGATAGCTGTAAGCGCGTGGACAGCTGGTTGCCTGCTAGCTGTCCGCACGTTGACAGCGAGCAGTCATCTCCTTGTAAGATGGTGTTGTGCGGGAGCAGTTTTGGATCAGGGTCGTGTAAGTGACCTACGACCTTAACACGTTAGTTACCCCTTGGCAAGTATAGTGTTCGATTTTCCAGCTTCTGACTAAAATAATAATACAAATTTATTCACGGAATATTACTGTAAGGTACAAGAAAAAAAATATGGAAATGTTACAACTAATAGGTAGGATAGTATTATGACACAATATTGTATGTTGCAAAATCTGCACATTAAGTGCAGATTTTGCAACATACAATATTGTGTTACAGATTAACCCTGCCTCTTAAACTAGGATAACCTGTATCTTAAGAGACAGTGTTCGGCCATGAGATACATTTAAAACATAACTTATACAAAATACAACAAAAGTGAGCTGCGTCGATCTGGCTTAAAAATTAGCTTAGTAATAGGTACGTATTTCCCTAATTTAGAGTTCGTGTACTCGTAGTAGTGTATGGGGTTTATTTATTTATTTATGAATTAGGGGTTGAATGAATGCTTTGGGTAGGTGTATGTGTCGGTGTGTGTACTTTTGCGTGTCTTGTGTGTGTGTTCGTGTGTGAGTGACTGTGTGTATGTGTGTGTAAGTGCGTGAGAGTGTAAGTGAGAGAGTGTGTGAGATTATGTTTATGCTCGTTTTAGGTAATGTAAGAACGAGAGATGTATGTACTATATCTACAAATGTCAGGTGTCAAGTAAGAATTTTCCGAGGCACGGCACCTCCGTTACGTTATCAGTGTGTAATAAACGGTTAGTTGGTCATCAATCCACTAACTGACCTCGGCAGAAATTGCTTCACCTTAAAGATCATCCCGTGCGGCTATTGAGCCGCGAGCCCGAGAATAAGAGCATGTTATATAGGCTTGAAGTGCGGCTTTGCTTCACCGCCTTCTATATTAAATGTAGCTGGCTGGCTTTACGGCCCATAAACTGAGTCTTCCTTAAATATTCACTGGCTTCTTCCTTATTTAGAGCACAGCAAGATGTGTGTTAGTGGGAAATGGTGCAAAGGAATAGGTACTCTACCGTCATACGGAGTCATACCCGTAGAAATTCATACCCAAAAAGGAAGCATCTAAACAAAACATAAAACGACAAAAATATTCGTATATAAACTTTTCTCTAGTGCATATCGAGCATAAAAGTTTGTGAAAAAATGTAAAAAATATTGCTAGATGCGCTTTGTTTTCCTGATGCCGAATTTCCGAATATTTCATCTTCTTCCTGCCCTTGCCCCATGTTACCTGGGGTCGGTGCAACAAGTTTTCTTCTCCCATACCGTCCTGTCCCCGCCGCGCTATCACTAACAACCTTTTCTTTCATGTCACTTCTCACATCCATCTTTTCTTTGGCCATCCCGTCCCTCTCCATCCACATTTATATTCATAACTATTTTAGTAACATGCGTTTCATCCCTCCTCATCACATGACCATACCAGGACAAACGGTTTCGTTTCAACTTTTCTGTCACTGGCGCCACTTTCAATCTTCCTCTAATATATTCATGTCTTACTTTATCCATTCTAGTCACTTCGCAAATCCATCTCATCATTCTCATCTCTGCTAAGTGCAATCTCAATCCATCCATCTTTTTCACAGCCCAACATTCTAATCCATACAGTACGACAAGTCTAATCACGGACTTGAAAAATTGCCCAAATTTCCGAATATGTAAATAATAAAATTTTGCCTAAAATCGACTGTGCTGTGAGGCAGGTCTGCCTTTTACAGCGAATTAGCGCTAAAATAGACATTTATTTTTTTGAAGATTTAGTTTTTTACATAATATTTAAATAACCTGTCAACCAGCAGGACTCGACCGTCAAAGCTTCATCTCCTTCAATCAATCTGGCAGCTTTTACTCAACAATATTGGGGACGGCTTCCAATCTGATCGCAGCTGAAAATCTGTATGGATTCCCATGGAGAGACTGCCTATCTAACATCCATAGTCCAGTAACTGGGTAACACGATAGTCCTTTGGCAGGACTGGTATCATATTTTTGCTCCTTCAAACTGAAATCGCAATCTTATCTTGGCGACCATCGATGGCAAAAACATACCAAAAATACAGGGAAATTGGAGGTGTTTTGGAAAGATTGAGATTATAAAGCGAGCGTTCCATAAAAAATAAAGGAATTGCCCCTCTGAAACGAGAGAATTACAGGCAAATAATTGTTATTATTTCAAAATCCTCCGATATCCCAGTTACCCCACCCCAGCCCAGTTATGAGTCCACTCTAGTTTACAACAGTTTCAAGTATTATTGTTGGTTCTCCATTCTCATAGTTTCAACAATTTCATATATACAACACCAACTAACTTTGTGCTACAATCGCACTTGAGGACTCGTAACTATGCCACATTAAATAGTTTTAGTGTTAGGAATGTAAAAAGTTTACATCATTTGACCTAAATCATACGTACACTTAAGATTCTGTTGTAAAAACCAGACCCAGGCCAGGCGCGGATTTAGCCATCAAAAAAAGTTTGTGGTCACAGCCACCTGAAAATCGGTCAAGTGCGAGTCGGAGTATGAACTCGTCCATGATCGATAATTCGATATAGTGCATGCCTACAAAAGGAGATGTTTACAACATTTATGACGCGCTGATCACGATTTTGTTATTTTTATAAGGCACTGGATATAATATAATCAGCCTATCGACCTCAATACACACGTGGGGCACACAATAGAGGTGATTGTTGATGGGTAGAAAAATGATAATTCTATTTAGTCCGTCAGTGAGATTATCAAATAGTTTTGGATCCATATTATTTTCTTTATCAAATACTAGCTGACCCCCGCGGCTTCGCTCCCGTAAACTGGCTACCTACCTAAATACCACATATCTACCACCCTAACTACCCTCCCTACCTACCTACTCAATAGTTTTCTCAACGCACGCCAAATAATGAATATTATAGGCAAAATTATGCTTCTTTGGGTTACATTATTTCAATTTTCATAAGGCTTTTTTTTTAAATAAATTGTAGCCTATGTTACTCCGGAATAATGCAGCTTTCTATTGGTGAAATAATTTTTTAATTCGGTCCAGTAGTTTCGGAACCTATTCGGTACAAACAAACATAAAATCTTTTCTCTTTATAATATTACTAGCTGACCCGGCAAACTTTGTTTTGCCATAAAAACACCAAACATTCATCTACCCTACCTACCCTACCCTAACAACCCTACACTACCTACCCTACCTAACCTACCCTAACTACCTACCCTACCTACCCTACCCTACCTACCCTACCCTAACTACCTACCCTACCTACCCTACCCTACCCTACCCTATATCTCAAGCTGGGCCAGACTGCTCACGGTGTGCCAATTTAATTTAAAATCGGTTATGTAGTTTAGGAATCCATCGCGGACAAACATCGTGACAGGAGATTTATATTTATTAGATACTAGCTGACCCGGCAAACTTTGTTTTGCCATAAAAACACCAAACATTCATCTACCCTACCTACCCTAACTACCCTACCCTACCCTAACTACCTACCCTACCCTACCCTACCTACCCTACCCTACCCTACCCTACCTACCCTACCCTACCTACCCTACCTACCCTACCCTACCCTACCCTACCCTACCCTACCCTACCCTACCCTACCCTACCCTACCCTATCTCTCAAGTTGGATCGAACTGCACATGGTGTGCGAATTTTATTATAATCGGTTAAGTGGTTTAGGAGTCCATTGAGGACAAACATTGTGACACGAGATTTATATATATTAAGATTACTAGAGCTGTTCCCTGCGACTTCGCTCCCGTGGACCACCCCACAGGACCCGTTTTCGGGATAAAAATAGCCTATGTCACTCAGGAATAATGTAGCTTTCTAATGGTGAAATATTTTTTTAAATCGGTCCAGTAGTTTCGGTACAAACAAACAAAAAAATCTTTCCTCTTTATAATATTGGTATAGAAATAAAAATTCACAAATAAAGCGCATCAAAGTTCGGGAGTGGGAGCGTGACGTCACTTTGTCAGTATAAAGTGTAGCACACCGTGACGTCACACGAAATTTCAACGCACTGTATCGTCGTTATTTTTGTTTACGTGGCAAAAGGAAAAATGCGATTATTTCACCACCACTGCTCTCAAAACGGTGAAGGAAAACATCGTAGGGAAACCGGCATGTCCTAGAACCAAAAATTTGAATACCTATCCTCCGACTGCACAGCATGATTTTCTTCTTATTTACGTCTTTTTAGTTCGCTTTTTAAGCAGTCGGGATTTTTGATTTTTTTAAGTACTTTTTTTTATTTACAACTTTTTAGTTATTTTAGGATTATGTACATTTAAACATATAAGTGTTTTATATTTTTGAAATCACCTTTATTTTGTTATCCCACATGATGGGATTGGAAGAAAAAAAAAAGTTTTCCCCCACAAAATGGCGCCGCCATTTTTTTCTTTTCTCTTTTTAATGTAGGTATTCAGTGACACTCGCAGGGTTAAGACGAATCGATTGACGTAATAATCATCAAAATCGACCAATTGCGTTTGGTCCCTAGAACGCCACATAACACATTACCCTCCTTCGGCAGTCGGGTAAAAAGGTCTAAATAATTATGTATTTAACAATAATAAGCCTATATGTAACATCTGTAAAACTATCTGTAATGTAATAAATTTAAAAAAATATAACATGTTTTCTTTTATTTTCATTCTATAATACTTAGATATGATTAAGGCTTCCGCAGACAGGCACAACGCGTCCACGCGACAGGGAAGCGACGACGCGTTCTACAGATATTTTTTCTGAGATTTCTCTACAGACTACAAATCTACAATTTTCGTGAAAAAGCATTGTCGCACTGTCGCGTCGAATCTTTCTGTTCCCTGCCTTTTCATTGATAGTTTCAAACTTACATCCTAACTATCTATTTATTGTTTGATAACGAATTGTAAAACTTTATGGGTATACGAGTTTGAGGAACTTCTAACAGCGATAAATCAATATTCTCAAATATTTCGAATGGTTTTGCAAAAGTATTCTTTAACTAGTTTCTGTTCTCGAGGGCATCACAGAATTGGAATAATTAGTTATTTATTTGAGGAACAAATTCGGTAAGTTTTTTTTTTATAGTCGCGCTTGACCTCAATCTCACCTGATGGAAACCAACTTAGATAAATTACCTATAGATAAAGCCCTGGCGTGGCCGCACATGAGACAACTATGGTTAGTTCTGGTGTTACAACAAGAACAAGAACACTACAACCCACCATCGCACTGACACGTATTATCTATAAATAACCCAAATTCCTTGTCTCAATTTACACATAATACCACGAAATCACAGAAAATCAAACAAAACCGAGTTTGTTTGTCAAACCTGCCATTATATTACAGTTTGACAAACAACAGAAACCGGCCATGGTGACAAAGACAAAAAATAATCTTTTGTCCTGATTATTTACATGGAGCTGCCAATTAGCCATCTCGCTCTATCAATCAAGCTCATTTTAAGGCTTATTCTATAGGTACTTTATCTAAGGTAAGCGATGATGTGGTCGACGGTGAATCACGCTTACCTAGAAAAAACCTATTCACTCTCGACTTAAAGACCACTAGATTGTAGCTGTCGGGAAACAACCCCGACGGAAAATGAAGGGTGTTATAAGTTTGACATGTGTTGCTCATCTGTGTATCTGTCTGTGGCAGCATAGCGCCTAAACGGATGAACCGATTTTGATTTTGTTCTTTTTGTTTGAAAGGTGACTTTACTTTACTGTAGCTATGTTTGAATAAAATCGGTTTAGCCGTTCAAAAGTTATTCGCATTTTACTCTTCGAATCTGGATTCGAATGGAATCGCAAGATTAAGGCGATGATAGCTCAGTGGTAGTGACGTCGGATACCGAGACGAAGGTCGCGGGTTCGAATCCTACAATGAGCTTGAGCTTTCGGTGAAGGAAAACATCGTGAGGAAACCATAGCACGGTGGTAGGGTACTTTGTAGTACCCGCCTGGCTGGCAACCACCCTCAAGTTGAAAATCTGTCGCCAAGCACCTTCCGGTGTGTTCCGACAGCAGCACTTGAGAGCCAGTTCCCTTCTAGGCTTTGTGTGCTTACCACCATCGGCCACATCATCACTGACCACGGTGAGATTGTGGTCAAACACAGGCCTATACATAGTAAAAAAAAAAAAAAAAGATATCGTGTCATTATTAGGTGTTTCTATAGATTGTCGATTGAAGCGTGTCTGCTACTAGGTATATTATATGTAGTTTAAATGCATGAAATAAAAATAAAAATCGGGGGTGTTTTAATGTTTGATTTGGAGTTTTTTTTTTAATTTGTAATTTTATCTTGTTTTATTGACTAAAACCTCTGTTATTAAAAGTCCATTTAAATGATAGCCGTTTTTACAAGCTTTTAATTAACTTGCAATGTATGTATGTATGTATATGGGTATCAAATGAAAGGTTTTATATAATAATATTTTTTAATGAATATTTTTTATTAGACATCAATATGTGAGAGAGTAGGTACTGCACTAGTCGTAGTAGCTGAGCTGGTATATTAGTAGTTAACTATTAAATCGCCATCCTGTCTCATCTTGGAGATTAAATTGCAATTTATATCATCTATAAGTAACTAATTATGGAACCTCGCCTTTATAGGTTTTTCTACTGATTTGTATGTAATAGTGATGGTAGAGGTGAAAATAAACTCTTCAACGGCTTCCGAACCACCTCCGTTTTTCAGACAACAGTTGAAGCACACGTCGACTCTCCTAAAAAAAAGATAAACAGGAACTCTTATTATCTTACTAATATTACAAATGTGAAAGGTTGGATGGATGTATGTTTGTTACTCAATCACGCCAGAACGGCTGAATGGTTCTGAATGAAATTTGGCAAAGATATTGATTATAGTCTGGCATTATCATCCCGGTATTATGTTCCCTTGGGATAAAAAACAACACTTATCACGTGGGCGAAGCCGCTGAACAAAACTAGTAATGTAATAAAGCGATTGTAAAGACATGAAAATATATGACAATACCAATCTGATGATTCAGATTACAGATATGGTGCCATGTTGTTCTGTCCGGCGAGACTGATTAGTTTAACCAATTAACTTCTTTTAGTGATTAATGCGGTCATTATGGGCGACCGATACTGAGGACATAAATGCCGGTTTCAGTTTAGATGTTGATCAGATCAGATAGAAGTAAAGGTGAAACTGATCATTGTTTAGACTAAAAAGATTTTTACCTGGACTTAGCATGTCTCTCAACATTGAAAAACATTGGATGCACTTCATTACAACGGCGGGAACATCGCATCTTTCTCCATCATAACCTGCTGTGCATTGACAGACCGGCTCATTCTCCTCATTCAGGTAACACACACCGTTGTTTGAACAATACTGATGACACGCATTAAGTTCACAGCGTTCTCCAGTGTAACCGTCAGAACAGCTGAAAAAATGAAGATATCGATGAGTAATATAATAAAGAAAACCAACAAATATGTATGACTAATTGTAACAGGCAAATGAGGTGGGTGACCACTGTGCCGCGCTTCAGATGGTCTATAAGTTTATCTGACTTCACTGAGGAATTCAGACTTCAAATTACCCTTTGTCGGCTATTAATATTAATAAAAGTATTTGTATTATGTTAGCAACAAATTGTATGGGAAACATGATTTACCTGCATTTAGGGTGTCCCTCAGTACTGACACTACAGTTTCCTTGCAAACAATAGTCCTTACAAATTGAAATTTCACATCTTTCACCCTCATAACCTTCCTTGCATTCACATACTGGCTCATCCTCTTCATTCAGTGAACAGACACCGCTGTTCAAACAATGCTTATGGCACACGTTGACTTCGCACCTTTCGCCGGAGAAACCAGTATTACATCTGAAATAACAAAGACATGAAGTACATAGCTTAAAATTAATCCAGCCTCTGGGCATCTACAAAAAAATGTCCAAACACTGCTCGTTCTCTAACTAGCTATGAAACTGAAGTAAGGTAAACAGCAAAATCTGTTTCTGGCACGAATTCACAGACCAAACCATTGCCAATTTGGAGATGCAATTTGTTGGAGACTGTACCTGATCGGTTTGTTGCTGTTGTGTTGTGTCTTTATCAAATAAATGTTATTCTATTATGTACTTTTGGTTGATAAAAAGAACAGCTATCTGTCAAACAAATGTTCACAAGACACTATAAACATCAAGAATTCTGTTTAATAATATTCGACTTGTGACAGGGTTTTAGATACATTTTGAAGCTTGAAATCTAAATTTAGGATAGTCTCTTTCTAAGGTAGGGTAATGGCGATGATGTGGATATTTTTTCATTTGAGGTGGGTTTGCTCTTGACTTTAGGATGATTCAGATCTGTTAACATGCATCCTATCTAGGGGTTGCTTAATATGATGATAGTTAAAGCAAGCATTTGGGTCAGCTCAAACCAATACGCAACGTGAATTTTTTATCATAGTGAATAACTATAGGACTTTATTTACTACATTGAAGTGAGGGGGGAATTCACATCAACTCGCGGAGCCTCGCTGCGCAGCAATAAACAAACAACAAGCATCGTCGCCTCGCGTCTCGGTGTGAGCAGACCCTTTATATCTTGTATAGTATTTAAAATGAGACAAACATATTTTACCTGCATTCAGGTTGTCCCTCAGCATTGACACTACAATCTCCTAGCATACAATAGTTGTCACATATTGAAATTTCGCATTTCTCACCAGTGTAACCCGGTGTAGATTCATAACGAGATTCCTCACTCACTTCCGTACCATGGGAAAAAAGCAAGCTTACAGCATTTGATTCTGTGACCGAGTATTTCGGTATTAGACTCTTTAGATTTTCACAGTTTTGATTTCCTTCAGTTTGTTCCTTTGTTGTATACTTGGCTGCTATATATTGACAATCAAAACAATAGGTTGAGTCGTAAATTGAAAATAGTTTAGCCGCCACACTTTGGCTGGGTGTCTTTGGTAATTGCCAAACTGCCTTATGATCATCGCCCCTCCAGTAAATAAAGTCTTTTGATACGGCCAATGATTTTGCATTTGTTTCGTTTTTGATAACATATAATGTCCTTACGTTCTTTCCATTCAAATTGGCACTTTCAATAGTTACGTGGGAATCACGACCCTTTCTAATTTCCTCAATCCAGTACATTTTCTTAGTCTGTTGATCAATGGCAAAACTTTGTCGCCAAAAAACATATTTCACTATTAGAATTTCTCTCTCGGAGCCATCAAACCGAGCTCTTTCTATCTCACTGTCGGTGACCCAGTATAAATATCTGTAATTTGTAAATAGATAAATTAACAACGATTTTTGTGGTCTTAGGGCGAGTTAACGAGTTTCAACTAAGAAAGAGATGAGACGTATATACTGGAATAGGTTTTTGGCCGGACGTGTAAAGACTTAAGTGCTTATTACACTACACGGTATTCAGGGCCCTGTATACCGGGTCCCTTCCCCATTCCGAAGCAATAAGGTCGATATTATGAGAACCCTAACTCCCTAACAGCTATTACACTACCCTAAATTAGAGTTTAGGTCCCTGAATACCGTGTAGTGTAATAAGCCCTTTATTCCGTGCGCACCACATAAACGCGTCTCGAGTATTTCAACTCACGCCTACAGGATAACTATATAATTTATATACTAGGCTCTAGGCTCACGCCACAGGTAACTAACTCACGCTCAATCACGTTCACATCAATTTGTAATTTGTACACCAAACTATTAAACCAACATTGAAACCAGTGTTGCTCACTCAATTTGTAATTTGTATTGAAACCAGTGCTACCAACTCGTCTAAGCAAAAAGCCAGAAAGGGCTAAATGGTCACTGTCAAAAAATCGCTGTATTCGGCGCCAAAATCTAACAAAACGCCCGTTAATGTGAGACGTATAAACGAAAATATTTTTTTTTATTGATTCTATACTGTTTAGTTATAATAAAATAAAGTAATAACGTGTTAATGTAATCACTACATAGTATAAAATAAAGTCGCTTCCCTCTGTCTGGCCCTATGTATGCTTAGATCTTTAAAACTACGCAACGGAATTTGAAGCGGTTTTTTTTAAATAGATACCGTGATTCAAGAGGAAGGTTTATATGTATAAAAAACACTTTTCACGCGGGCGAAGCCGCTGGCAGAAGCTAGATATTTTATAAAATAAAGGTATTAAATTAATTCATCATCGTCTGATTCTACTACAATTGCTTCTGCCGCCCAATTATATGGTTAGTCTTGATCAGTTTTGGACTTGAATTTATATTTATCTGTGGATGAAAAACACAAAAATAGCAAAACGACGTGATGTAAACAAAGCAAAATTGATTTGACAGCCGCCATTGTACTGCCAGCGACATCTGCGCATAGCTTTGCGTTCACATCCGCAATGAAGTAGATCGAAAATGGAACTATATCACGGCAAAAAAAAAAGAATATGGTAAGAAACTATCGACCCTTATTTAATTTCTACTCATTTAAGTCGGACTTCATTTCTTATTTATTACTATAAAAGTTTATGTACCTACTATGTGTACTAATAATGTTATATTTAAATTTATTGCGTGTATATTTAAAGTTATTTACAGCAATAATTAGTAAAATTGAATTGAGGAGTCATGTCACATCGATTCGATGAATCACTTATTATTGAGCTTATCTACAACACGCGCGCTTGCAACATTAAAAAAAAATTAAGTCCTTCGCAGCTACGAAATTAAGAATCACATTATTATACGTAATTACACACAATGGCAAAATAGCGAAAATACAATAGGTCGTTCTTTTTTAAATACGATATAGTCAGACCATGCTAACTCTACAGAAGAATAAATTGGCAGCTCCAAAAAAATTATACGTATGCATAAACATCAGTCACTTTTGTAGTAACTACTTGAGCTTTCCGATTACTTACGCTGTAAATTGTTTTTAACTAAATAAAGTAGAAACATGGATACAACTATTAAAAGTGGAGTGAAGAAATTATCTTTACATAATATGATAATTATGTAAAATCCAAGATATGAAGGTCGGTAGAAGGTAGTAAAATGCACGATGTCGGCTTGAGCCAAAAATGACAATATTTACAAGGTATCGAAAAGTGTACGTGTACGTCGATCTAATGATTTTGATATTTTACCTTGATTTTTGCTTTAGACAATTTATTAATTAATTTATTAAGAAGATCTTGTCAAATTACAACAATATGAAGCAAAACAACATTCTTTAAGGTTTTGCGATAATCACTCACTGTAAAAACGGTCACTCACGGTAATAAAACTGTACCAAATCCTCACTGCATCTGTCAAAGTGACTATTCTTTACCATGAAAGAATCACAGTTTTTAGAAAATGGTCTATCAAATACAAAAAAACCGGCCAAGTGCGAGTCGGACTCGCACACGAAGGGTTCCGTACCATTATCGCAAAACACTGCAAAAAAATCACGTTTGTTGTATGGGACCCCTTAATTTATTTTATTTTAATTTAATAATTATTATTTTTGAAGTAAATATACATCTAAACATTTTGTGAATATTTCAAGCGTTTACCTGTTGCCGTTATTAATATCGAAC
The DNA here is from genome assembly GCA_945859665.1 of Anorthoa munda. NCBI lineage: Eukaryota > Metazoa > Arthropoda > Insecta > Lepidoptera > Noctuidae > Anorthoa > Anorthoa munda. The sequence continues at coordinate 5,325,929 of OX243893.1, forward strand.
AAAAAACGGCAAAAATATCACGTTTGTTGTATGGGAGCCCCCCTTAAATACTAATTTTATACTGTTTTTAGTATTTGTTGTTATAGCGGCAACAGAAATACATAATCTGTGACAATTACAACTGTCAAGCTATCACGGTTCATGAGATACAGCCTGGTGACAGACAGACAGACAGGCAGACAGACGGATCGCGAAGACTTAGTAATAGCGTCCCGTATTTACCCTTTGGGTACGGAACCCTATAAACCGGCCAAGTGCGAGTCGAACTCGCGCAAGAAGGGTTCCGTACCATTATCGCAAAAAAACGGCCAAAATATCATACTTGTTGTATGGGAGCCCCCCTTAATTTATTTTAATTTAATAATTATTATTTTTTCAAGTTAATATACAACTAAATATTCTGTGAATATTTTAAGCGTCTACCTGTTGCCAAAAGCTGCAAAAAAATCAAATCAAAAACTTTTGTGCCGTTTTTTACGATAATGGTACGGAACCCTTCTTGCGTGAGTCCAACTTGCACTTCCGCCGGTTTTTTTAACTTCTGCAGAGTTAGAATGGCCAGACTTTTTAAATTAATTAACATTTAACATTTTCCCTCATTAATAAATTATATAAAATTTTGTAAAAAATGCTTATTTTTTATTTTATAGGGTTAGCAAGATACGCTTAGTTGACGAATATCACAATAACCTTTAGCCACCATAACATATATTTACATATTTTATAGCCTATGTCTTTTCGAAGAGTGAAAATATTCAAATGGTTGTGCAGATCACTCTCCAGATATACACAATCTGCCTAAATTCAGTGGTGATCACCGGGGTGGTTTTAGTGAGGTAAAAAGCCCACACTCCCCAAAAGTCCAGACGCCTTTTTAAGGTTTCACCCCGTAAAAAAGAAAAATATACCAGTTAAACACAAAACCCGTCTGGTCGGAGGATCCAGCCTTATCAATGGAGGTTTGCGGGACCTTCCACTCTGTTCCGCATACCTCCATACTCCCGCTTTATAGTTGTTAAAATTATGAATATTCAGTTTAGTTATAAAACAAAGTAAAAACCGACCTGTAAATGGCCTACAATTATTTTTCATCTTTTTTATGAGCCGCAAATTTTACTGTGTTGTGTGTATGATTATAATATCACTATGCTGTGATTTTTAATTTCTTAGACTAAACTGACAGCTACTAATGACCTATTTTTTTTAAATGTTGCAAGCGCGGAGCATAGTGTTGTAGATAAGGCTCAATCATAAGTGATTCATCGAATCGAAGTGACATGACTCAACAATTTATTTTTACAAATTTGTGTAAATAAATGTTTTATGAATATAAACGTAATCTATTTAAATATAACAGTATTCATTCACATAGTACATGAACTTTTATTGTGTTAAATATGAAATTAAGAATAAAATAAATTCGATCGATAAAATGCAGTCTGACATAAATGAGTAGAAACTAAATAAGGGCCGCTAGTTTCTAAACATTTTTTTTTGGGTGCTAATTAAACAGGCTTCTTTTTAATATCATTATTCGCCCCCAAAAATGTATGTTGCCTTCTAAATTACTAAGTCAGCCACAATTAACGAGCATCTAAATAATACTATGTTAGCCACTAGTTATCTTCTATGTAAACCACTCTAAATACAACTCAGCATGATGGTTATTTTTTAGCATCTAAATTTTTAACATGCATTCTAACAGTAAATTTCTAAAATACTATTAAATGACATCAAAAGATATATTTATTTAGCTTCTAATTTTTTAACTCAGTACGTTTAAACATCCCATATTAATTGATCGTAAAAAATTTGCAATAAATTTCATCAAATAGTATATTGGCCACTAATATTACCAGAAGCTATTGAGGAGAGACAAAATAAAAGACTTTATTTTTTGTTTTTAATATAGAATAGGTGCAAGTTGGATTAGTATTTATGCGAAAGAGTCGACGGAGACCCGCTGCGCGGGGCTCCTATTTCTGTACGCAGGGTTTAAAGTAACCTAACACGAAGGAGATGACGGGAGCCGAGTTCGCTCGCTTTGCTCGCTCACTTCAGCTCCCGTCATCTCCTTCGAACCTAACCTGTCCGTGTCGGGGTGCCCTAAGCTCCCGAGCTCGCTACGTTTGCTCTTGGACTTATTCATTGACCGTCATTTATTATTTTAAATATAATATATTATTTAAAATTCCTCATCAGAACAGTACAGTGGTACTTCATTTTCACTTTTAGACGTCATAACAAATTCTTACTCATCGAAAACTTTTATTTAATTACAGCGAAAACAATTGCAATACGAACGCACGAACGACAATAAACAATTACATGTGATCAACTCAACTCGTCGTCACATGAATCGAATGGCGCTCTGTGATTGGTGCAAATGGCCGGTCGCTGTCGTCTCGCGTACTCGCGCCAAATCATGCAGTGGCTATTTTCACGATAAAAGAATATGATGTATTGTTTTACATGCTAAGTTATAATAAATTATGCTTTCTGTAGAAGCTTGAATTATATTTTTTTGAGGATATTGCGTTGAAGCTGTAAAACGTAAAATGGTGACAAAATGTAAAATCCGTGGCCGAGTTAGTAAATTACGTGGCAATGTATAAATAAGAAGGACAAGTCACAATAATTGATGATCTTTACTTGACGCTTTCTTTAGAATATTTAAGTTGGCGTTGCAAAAAAGACGAATTAGTTTATTAAAGGCTATGTCATTTTCCCGTTGCTTAGTTATAAAATTAGAAGTTTAATCACGTGTCCAATAAATAATTTTGTGGCTAGACTTATAATTTCCCATTTTTTTTTATTTGCTGTGAAATAGTTTCATTTTCGATCTACTTCGATTTTCGATTAACTTTCGATCACTCAGGATAGTTAGGGTACGACACTATTTTAAGTAACGATAAAGTGACAACCCCCCAAATGTCAGTTTAGTCTACGAAATTAAAAATCACATAGTAACTTACCCTCCACAGCTATCTATGGCGATATCCAAGCAGTAATTATTCGTCGTAACTATATGATTTTCGGCAACTGCTTTATTAGAAGATGCAGGATTTAATGGAAACGAGTAAATATAATATCCGCTCTTCCAAAACAGTAATTGTGTGACCGGGTCGTAAGCAACCCTAACGCTTGTCCTGGTTGTTGGTCCCGTAACTAAATGTTGTATTTTCCTGGTTGATAGGTCAAAGCTGGATATTGACACGGTCGGGTAATTGTTGTCAGCAAAGATTACTCTGTAGTGAACTGGATCATAAGTTGTGGATTTAATATCTTGAGCCGACGGAATGTCTTCTGTGTGCGTAAGTGTTCCATTGTAATAAAACTCTAGTCGTTTCTCTCTGCCTATGACTATGTCTGAAACATGAAAATAAGATTTAATTAAAAACTATTCTTTCCTCATCGTTTCAATACGCTGCTCATACAAATGATTGCCAAATGACTTGCATTCCTGCCAGTCTATGAACGTAGTTCTCGAGAGATCCATCTCGAGAACTATGTTCTAAAATTAACTACTTTCAGTAAAATAGTTACAAGAAAATACATCACATCACATCATCAGCCTATTAATGTCCCCACTGCTGGGACACAGGCCTCATCTCTGTGAGAAGGAATGGGCCGTAATCCACCACGCGGGTCCAGTGCGGCTTGGTGGATGTCAGATGTCTTCGAATTTTTGATACTAGGACATGCCGGTTTCCTCACGATGTTTTCCTTCACCGTTATGAGAGCAGTGGTGATGAAATAATTTATACAAAGTAAAGCGCCTACCTGGGCTCGAACCCACGACCTACAACTTGTAAGTCGCGGCCGATACCACTTTGCCACCGTTTCAAGAAAATACATCATTAGTAATTACAAATAAGAATTTTCAAAAATAGGTAACATAGTAAGTTTGTTACAATGGACAGTTTTTTCGTTACTACGCCCTTTAACACAGAAAAGGTTTAAAAATCTTGAAGCATCAAAATGTATATTTATTGGACAAAATATAAATAAATATGGAATACAAAAAACGCTAAACGACATAGTATGGACCATGGCACACCATTGATCTGGTGGTCTAATATACGTCGACGTCAAGCAAGCCTAATGACCAGAATAGACAACCCAAGACAAAAGAACTTTACGCAGGAAATTCTGGCGACCCGACATTATATATTGGGACCGGAGTATAGAAAACGAGTACAAAAATACAAAATTGATCTCTAAAACAACTTTAGAATCAAGATTTCGGAGCGAAAATGATCGCAAAATTAAAGAGTGTGATTGGTATAGTCCTCGCCAAACTTTTTGGCCTCCCTGAAGTTGGTTTACCGGATGCGCGAGGCACGAAACGGTGCTGTTTTTGTATGAGATTCACTACTGCGCAGCCATTGTACCCAACTTCAGGGCGGCCAAGAAGTTTGGCGAGAACTATAGAATGAACTGTCAACCGCTTATCGTATACCGTACGTATCACTTTAATTGCATTTAATTTGTGGCGCGTCAATATTCTAAAAACCACGGGTATAAGTGGATACTAGTCATCGACGCGGAATATATTATAGCGCATAGTGTTTTATATAATATAAATATATAATTTATTCATTCATCAAGCCATATCAAAACAGTTTACAAATAAGATAATAGACAATAAAAGGCTAAGTACAAGTGGTGGAAATGTGACCTCAAAACTAGGCAGATGTCTGAATCTTAGTAGTCAGTAAACAGCTTCCAATCAATGTTCCCTTAGCGACCTTTTTGGTGGCTCGACGGGATTCGATTTAAATCATACCGATAACAATTCGAATGTTATTTCTTTAAATTTCCTTATATAACAAAAATGATTAAATTATATAAACTAAAAAATGAAAAAATGTTCAGCACTTTTTCGTTTTGGTAGTAATTTGGGTGCGATTTTGGTAAGCGTTAAAATTTATGCCAATACACCCTAAACAGACTAAAATTAACAAAATATAAATTATTATCGTTCACAAATCTATGCTTACCCCAAGAGAAACAGTGCACCAACGCCAGTTGCAATGCAAAAAACACTAACACACGAATGTAATACATCCTTAACGTAGTTGCCACAAAATTAGATGAGACGTCCACTCTCGATGACAGCTCGTTAAATACAAAAGCGAACTGATTTAGTGAACATAATGCTATAAATAGGTAGCCACATGACTATTGCTCAAAACCCATTTCCTGTTGGGAAGACTTCATGTGATAAGCGGGCTTCATATGGGTTTTTCATATTTTTTTACAAATTCGTTATTAAATAGTCATTTTAATTTTTGCATGTTGATAGTATGACCGTTGGTTTCCTGTGAACATAGATAATATATTTATCAATAGGATGCAGGCATGTTAGTTACAGAGACATTTATGTGGGAATCTTACATGTTTACTATTAAATACTAGCTGGTGCCTCAGGCATTGTATACTTTGAAGAGTAGCCTATGTCCTTCACCAAGCTCCATTCTATCTCTATAGCCAAGTTCCTCATTCTTGATTCAGTGGTTTAGACGTAAAAACCTAATTACCATATTTGAATGAGTATATACTAGTATGTAATATGTATGTATGTATTTGTATTAAATTGATGCTCTCATTGCCTTTCTTACGAAACAGCAAAGATGAGGAACTTATGTTTGATGCATGACAATGTATTTAGGATACCATGTACCCTTGTAGCATCCTAACGGCTGCATGAATTTTAATGAGGTGTCTATCAACTCACTAAGGTAGTGCAATGACCAGGAATAGGGCTACCTTCGAATTATGTTTTCCGTAAAGTGACTAACATAAAACGTAAGCCTCCGACTCCATGTTATAATTTAAAAATAAACTGCCGAGCAATGAAAAAGTTCCACCCACAAAATGCCGACAAACACCTTAATATCTCCTAAGACATAGAACCTAGCTTCATAAATTAAAAAGAATAATGAAATCTATTTTATTATGCAAACTTAAACTCTTTTAAATACTGCTGCTCTGTTAAATGTATTTCAATATTGCAGACGGCGTCATTAAGCTAGCCTTTCCGGTTTAGGCGTAATTTGGTGCTATGTCACTGGAACTTTTTCATTGCTCGCGAGTATATTTACAATCAATTTACTTCTTTTGGGTTAAGGACCACGAATTTCAACCCCTAAAGGCATGACAATATAACTTCTGATGAGGTTATTATATTACCACCGCTTGAGGTTCTCTGTAGCCGGTGGCAGCGCAAAGCACGAAGCACCATATTAAACGATACTACTTTTCACCTCGCAGCTTCTCTAGGTCTATGCGCTCGCTGTTCTTATCCTCACCGCTGCCACTGTGGCGAAGTTGTTAACAGCCTCGGTCACCACGGCTGTCATGCAGCTCCAATGTGAGTCATACTGCGCGTCACGCGATATTCAACGACATCATCCGACGTGGTCTTATCCCCATCGCGGCCGTATTATAACCCCATCCGCGCAATCTATAAAATGAGTCCACGAAAGTCCCACAGAGAAAAATTTAAAGAGATCGATATACTGACTCTACCTTCTCTTTATATATTGGAATGTATTTTGTATGTCCGCAAAAATCGAGGGCTTTTCAAAACTAGAAGCGATTTCCATAATTTTAATACACGCAGTAAGCATGAAATTGTAATACCAAAATTCAGATTAACGAAAACTAGCAAGTCTTTTCTTATAAACAGTATACGCTTTTATAATAAGTTGCCAAAGCCAGTTATAGAATTGACCGATGGAAAGTTCGAAAACTACATCAAACGTGTCCTTATTAAAAAAGCATATTACAAAATCAAGGACTACGTTGAAGATAAAAATTTTAGCTCCTTCTGCGCATGCGCCTTCCCTGGTAACTCATAAACGGCACAAATATGTGGATGTCTCTAACTATTCTCAATCTCATTTTTACTTTTTTTCTTTCTTTTAATTAGACTTTTTACAATGATTTCAATAATCTTTATAGCCCTTTGCTATGAATAGTTACAGCACTGATAACATTAGTGCCACATGTTAAATTTAGTCTTGTTATATATTTTTATAATTTTTTCCTTTGTATAGATTCTTTTACTGATTGTTTTGTGAATGTGTAAACATTCTTTGTGGCCTTCTAGATTTCTAGACGCTTGTTAACATTTGTTAACTCTCTCGTTTATACAATTTTTTTTTAGTTTCTTACGACATATTGTCGGGCCTACGTTGTCCCCCCATATCTAAGCACTAATACTGGAAATATTGTAAAAACAAACCAATTTTTTTTAGGAGTTTCTTGCCGGTTCTTCTCCACAGGAAACGACTAACCCGAACCGTGCACCTTTTATCGACGTTTTATAAGTGCCCATGTAGGCCTATGTGAAATAAAAAGCATTTGATTTTGATTTTGATTTTGATTCATGGCCTGGCACGCGACGATGTCAAAAGACCGGACGTCATGTCTTTGTTTCCATGGAAGATGGGTAGGCCTTCGGTGTGGGACTACTTGTGCCGATACTCTTAGATCACATAATTAGCTTTAATGTTGACAATGTTGTTTCTCTTTACCTAAACAGTGTAACAGTTTCGTTTGTGACTTATAAAAAAAATCTCTTTTCAGGGCAACTCAAACCAGTAAATATTTCACCATTTTCACTGTTTCAACAATACATAAAGTGTTTATAAAAAAAAGTTATTTAAAAAAATCAAAAAACCCGACTGCTTACAAAGCGAACTAAAAAGACGTAAACAACAAGAAGAAAATCATGCTGTGCAGTCGGAGGATACATATTCGCGAGCTGGCTGACCAAAACCAGATGTATCCTCCGACTGCAAAGCATGATTTTCTTCTTGTTTACGTCTTTTTAGTTTGCTTTTTAAGCAGTCGGGATTTTTGATTTTTTTAATTAACTTTTTTTATTTTACAACTTTTTAGTTATTTTTTTTTAGAATTAGGTACATTTAAACATATAAGTGTGATATATTTTTGAAATTGCCTCTTAAAATCCTTTATTTTGATACCCCACACCATCGTGTGGGGTATCAAAATAAAGGATTTTAGAGATATTTTTTGGAGATATTTTTTCTTCCAAACCCATCGGAAGAAAAAATATTTTTTTTACTTACAAAATGGCGCCCAAAAGCCGCCATTTTTGTATTTTCCAATTTTAATGTAGCCAGTGACACTCGCAGGATTAAGACGAATCGATTGACGTAAGAATCATCAAAATCGGCCAACGCGTTTGGTCTCTAGAACGCCACATAGGAACAAACATACATACATACATACATATATACATACATACATACATACATAGACCGATAAACACATTACCCTCCTTCGGCAGTCGGGTAAAAACACATTATGATAAGCAGTTTAGAAATTATGAGGGAAAAATCATAACCCTCCTTTTGGCTTGCCTATAATCGTGTTTTTTTTTTTAATTATTTATGTAGGCTTTGGTCTTGACTCTAGTCTAGGTCAGAGTTGACAGAAACAAAGTCTACGATGGAGTGAGCTTACTCAGAAGAAGCCTGTTCACTCTAACTTCTAAGAGATTCGGGTTGTATGCGTTCGGAAACACAGACGCAGGCAGTGAGTTCCACTCTTTTGCTGTGCGCATTATGAAGGATGTTTGGAAGCGCTTGGTGCGAAAATTATCTCACTGTTACCGTTTGTATCCGCTACGGCTTACCCTAGTATATTGGGCCTCGGACAAGGTTAAACAGAGTAGAAGCGATAAGCTGAAACTGTACATAGCATATTGACCCCTATCTCCACTACGTAATGCACACATTTCTATCCAGATAAAAAGACGCGCGCATTCAACGTTCGAATTTTCGACACAAATTGTCAATTTAATCCGGTACCGTTTAATTATCTGCCGGATCCGGTAAAAATCTATCGGTAACTCGAAAGTTCTCGGTAAGAAAGTACTTTTGCGTAAAACAGGAGCACTTTTTACGAAGCCGATAGGGACGACTATACCATTATTCTTGTGAACGCCCGCTTGCACCACAAACTTTACTCAGAGTTAGTTGCTAACACGAGGTTAAGTAAATAAATATGTCATAATTGGCCGTGTTAGTTAATAACCCGAATAGATAACCCAGCGTGGCGCTAGCGGGCTAAAAGTCGTTTTATGCACTCGATTGTGTTGAGTATGGTTACTAACATGGTGTTTTAAGTATTCAATCTCTTCTCTATCTCTAAATAATAGATAAGATATTTGCCCAAACATGTGTATACATACAACAAATGCAGTATGACAAAAAACAATGCACTTACATGCAGTATGACAAAAAAAAAGAAAACAAAGGTTCAGCCATGTTTGCCATACTATGGCGTGCAAATATTATTACAAGAAAAATAACTAAATGATAATAATTAATTACTCCAATTTATTTAAAAAATAAAATAATTACAAATGTCAATAGTAAAAAAAAACAAAACTATATAATATCCATGTCAAAAATATCAAACGTTAAATCTATGTAAAAATAATGCAACAGTAAAAGAAAAATAATAACAATGTCAAAATACAAATATAGACATTAACAATAATTTATGTCTAGTCAATGTAAAATATCAATTAAATGTGAAATCTATGGCAAAATATCAATAAATATTAGAAAAATAAGATAAAAATAATCCTTGTAAAAAAATAATCAAAAGCAATTAACGTCAATATAGTAATAACAATCTATGTCAAAATGAAATATTCTGCCAGAAATTCGCTAATACTATAGTAAGCCCTACTAACGCCAACGACCTTGAGGGAACAAAACGCGCACTCGTTTCACACCCGCGCGACCCAAAATTTAGTAGTTTTTTGTACTTTCTTTATTATTCTATGACTTTAAAAAAGAAGCCTCAGATCAAAATGTAGATAATTAAATTGTCTTTGAGATGGTGTCGATTTAATTAAAATACGCCCAGCGGTTTTGGCGCCATTGTCGTGTTTTTGTCCATTTTAGACATAACTTTACAAATTAATTACACTATGTTAAACGAATAAAAGTCAAAATTGCCTTAGATCAAATTATTAAGAAAATGGTCTATTAAAACATATATTTTTACCAAAGAAATGCGACTAGCCGTTTAGACGTGATTCTCATTTTAAAATCAGCTACTCAAGTGTTTCTTCAGTTGCACTTTATTAACATCCCTCCAACTTTTGGGTAGCTTAATTTAAACAATATAAATCGAAAATACGAATCGAAACTCGTATGGCCACTTGTATGAAAACTTAACTCAGAGTTAGTTGCTTAGACGTTGATTAATTGACAGTTTGTCATACAATATTGTCGTGTTTACAACTAACTTTGTGTTAAGTTTTTCTTGCAAGCGGGCATTGCTTAATGCCACTAAAAGGAAAAGCCATAAAGGGCTTATTACACTACACGGTATTCAGGGCCCTAAACCCTAATTTAGGGTAGTGTAATAGATGTTAGGGAGTTAGGGTTCTCGTAATATCGACCTTATTGCTTCGGAATGATTTAGTGACCCGGTATTCAGGGCCCTGAATACCGTGTAGTGTAATAAGCCCTTAAACTAGGAAGGTTTGTGAAGGTATATAATTGCCCCCTGCGAAGCTAAACTCCATTTGAAATAACATTAGACGTGTTTCCAAATCTTTTTACAGTCCGTTCAACCGATTTTGAGTTCTATCCCGTAAACGTAAGGATGACATAAAAAGCATAAACCTGTTACCAAAACCAACTGTTTACTACAGATACCATTTGTCGTATCACCAACACAATAGAAGTCAAAATCGGTTGATCGGGCTGTAAAATGGGCTAATTTAAACGTCTAATGTTATCGCAAATGGAGTATAGGCGGGTTGCTTTCCATGAATTGTTTTACACGAAGTAGCTGCCTATCTGACCTCCACAATACAGTTACTAGGTAACACGATGTCACTTGCTAAGATTAGTGTCAGATCGGTCTTTATTGTGGATTGGATAGCGGAGTGTGAGTCATCGACAGCCGGTAGTGCAGTGGTTGGCTAATGACTTGTTAACACATATATCAACAGACGCAGTATATAGATAACCAGATGCCTTAGACAAGTGCCATTCTATCATCAGTGGCGGCCTTAGGGGGTGGCGAATAGGGCAATCGCCCGGGGCCTCGCGCTACAACCCTAAAAGCTTACAATTTGATCCCTAGCAAACAATAAAATAAATTCGTAGTAAAGTATTAATGATCAAACTAATATTATAAAGGCGAAAGTTTGTGAGTTTGTGTTTGTATGTTTGTTACTTCTCACAGTGTTTTATAGACCCAAAAAAAGTGACATCGGCTTTTTATTGGCTATTTCTACTTAATAGTTTATTACAAATGCACGAGTAGAACTCCCATGTGTCAATTTTGTGTCGTTGATTTTTTTAAAATTCGTAAAGTTTTCGTAACCTTGAAGCCCAAAAGACCAAAAAGAAATCGTAAAAAATAATCTGTACATAATTGAGCTTTATTCTTAATGCAGATTTATTAAGCAATTTAAGGAGAAAATTATCCCGTAATTATGTAATCAAAAACGATAATAGAACACACGAAAAAAAATGTTTTACCGAAATCACTATTTATTTTTTTATTCATATTCTAGCTCGAAGTAGAACCTCTGTCTGGTACAAATAGATTGCTTTTACTAAGGTTTATCACCCATAAAAATATTACTTTCAACTTGGGCCTAGGTTTCGAGAAATTGATTTTTATGTACCGAGGTCAAAATTCCGAATTTAGGGGTGTCACAAAGGTCAATTAATATTGGCGTTTTATAATCAACTAAAGTTAATTATGATTTAGTTTAAAAGTATTTATGACTTATCGATCAAAGTGCACGTTGCAGATATAGTCTATTGAATCGTAAACAACAACACCCATGATAACACAGATAGGTTAAGTAGAAGGTAATCGCGGGGACTCCTGTGTATATAGACAGACAGGGATCGATTTTACTAGAGTGAATTTTTTCAAAGTGTGAAAATGTTAATGTCATTATACGAGTCGGTAACATGTCTTCCACAAGCCTACAGCCTAGGTACATCAAAGTTGGTTCGATCCTACATCGCTGAAGCAACTTTTGTACGAGTCAAAATCAAAAACTCAAAATATTTATATTACAACTTGGATTAGTTGAAATAAAAATATTTATACATTTTTATTTTGACTCGTATAAAAGTTACTTTTGAATTGTCAGCAAAAATGAAGCTAGAGTCATGGGACTATAGGGACAGTTGTCAAAAGAGAAATCTCTGCCATCATTTGATTAAATAAAATAATTGCGTGTATTAAATGGAATGAAATAAAAATAAAATAAGCCTTTATTAATAATACTATATAACTATAATTAGTTTTAGTGAGATTTATATCGTGTTCCCATCGGAAAAAATGGGAATTAGAATTACTTGATTATTATTCAATTAAATTTACTTCGTTGGTTATATATTTTGTGTACAATTTCACGTGAAAAGTGTTTTAAAATCAATTGTTAGAATTATACCATTATAGAAGATAAAAGACCTGCTGATTTTATGTGATAAAAACTAATCGTCACAAATGGTCAAAATAGAGACAACCCTAACACATATTTTTGAAAATCATTTTCTTAAAACCTAGGCCCAAGTTGCAAGTAATATTTTTATGGATGATAAACCTTAGTATAAGGAATCTGTTTGTACTAGACAGAGGTTCTACTTCGAGCTAGGATATGAATAAAAAAATAAATACTGATTTCGGTAAAACATTTTTTTTTGCGAGTTCTATTATCGTTTTTGATTATTTAAAGACGGCATAATTTTCTCCTTGACTTGCTTAATAAAACTGCAATACGAACAAAATTCAATTGTGTACAGTTTTTTTTATACGATTTTTTTTTGTTCTTTTGACCTTAAAGGTCACAAAAACTTTGCGATTTTTTTAAAAATCTGGTATTCAAAATTGGCACATGGGAGTTCTACTCGTGCATTTGTAATGAACTATTAAGTAGAAATAGCCAATAAAAAGCCGATGTCACTTTTTTTGGGTCTATAAAACACTGTGCTTCTGCACGCTCGAACGGTGGGACGGATCTTGATGAAATTTGGCACAGAGATAGATTGCAGTCAGGAATAGCACATAGGATACTTTTTATCCCGGGAATATGATCCCTGGTGCAAATATTCGACATTCCCGCGCGGACGAAGCCGCTGGTAGAAGCTAGTTAATAATAAAATCAATAAGTTCCAAGTTTTCCATTTCCCGTATATCTCATACATTGTAAAAAGGACAAGGACCTCGCAAATATCTGCCACCCGCCCGGAGCCTCGCAGTTGTTAAGGCCGCCCCTGTCTATCATCAATGTATAATATATCAAGCGGCAAGCGCTATCTAAATGTCACGCGATCAATCACATATGTTTTGGTATGTCAACAATCGCTATTGCTGATATAACATTTTGTCTAGAAGCTCAGTACTTCACCGAGGCCCTTTTTGAAATCAAAAACTAACTATAATAGGTACTTCGATATTTTTTATGGCAAGTGAAGTATTTTTAGGGTTCCATACCTCGGAAGGAATTAACGGAACCCTTATAGGATCGCTTTGTTGTCCGTCCGTCCGTCTGTCTGTCTGTCTGTCTGTCAAGACCTTTTTTATCAGGAACGCGTGGAGGTATCAGGCTGATTTATATCAAATATCAATCTACTGTCCCTTAAAGCTGTGAAAAAATGAAACTTCTAAGCCAACACAATCAAAAGATACAGCCGTTTATGCTGCAAATTGCCGCAAATTTTTAAATACTCGCAAGGGTTTCAAAACCTACAGGGTACTTCCCGTGAACTCAGAATCTTGAAATTTGGTACGAAGCAACGTCTCATAGCACAGATAAAAATATTTTATAGATATTTTGTAACTATATCATATAATAAAAATATTTTAATAATTTTGAACTCACTACCCCTTTCCTCATGAACGCGTAGAGGTATTAAATTGAAATTCATATCAAATACTCAGGTCTATAATACCTTTAAGCTGGGAATGTACGGAACCCTCGGTGCGCGAGTCCGACTCGCACTTGGCCGGTTTTTTATTTTTCGTGTAATTTTAGGTAGGTACGTAGATAAAAATACACAGTTTATAAAAGTACAGTAATTGGTTGGTATATTCGCGAGGCATTCATGTCTTTAGGTACGTCTTGTAAATCCCTTCACAAGTAAAGGGCTTATTACACTACACGGTATGCAGGGCCCTAAACACTAATTTAGGGTAGTGTAATAAATGTTAGGGAGTTAGGGTTCTCATAATATCGACCTTATTGCTTCGGAATGATTTAGGAACCCGGTATTCAGGGCCCTAAACCCTAATTTAGCGTAGTGTAATAGATGGTAGGGAGTTAGGGTTCTCATAATATCGACCTTATTGCTTCGGAATGGTGAAGTGACCCGGTATTCAGGGCCCTGAATACCGTGTAGTGTAATAAGCCCTTGATACGGATGAAATCTGCTCCACTGGAGGGGACGATGTAGTATGAACACAATTCTGGCGTCTACTTGTCCCTCACTTATTTCGAAGCCTACCAGGATTTTAGAGAGAGCAAGAATTCTATTAAATTTGCTAATGGTGTTCTAAGTTTGACGTGTGTTGCTGTTTATCTGTTTCTGTCCGTGGGAGCATAGCTCCTAAACGGATGAACCGAATTAGAATTCGTTTGTTTTTGTTTGAAGTGTTTTTGTCGAGAGTGTTCTTAGCTATGTTTGATGAAAAACGGTTCAACCATTCAAAAGTAGAGGTTTTCCACAAGATGTCGTGTCGTTATTACGTGTTTGGATAGAATGTCGATTGAAGCGTGTCTACTAATAGATACTTATATAATTGTAGTTTAAAAAGCATGATTTTTAAGATTTTTTGGTTGCATTTCGGAGAGTGTGGGATGGAATTGCATGATCTAACTCCGCCTAGCCCATTTTATCATCTGACTACAAGACGTACGGCGATGCGCCATCGGTACATGGTGGACATACCACCCATACGCACTAAACGTTTTGCAAATACTTTCATTATGCGTACAGCTAAGGAGTGCAATTTCAAGGGCAAAAAAAAAAAAATTTGTAAAGTTAAAAAAACCCGACTGCTTAAAAAGCGAACTAAAAAGATGTAAACAAGAAGTATGTAATTCGTCTGAACCCTGCGAGTGTCACTGGCTATATTAAAATTGTAAGATAGAAAAAAGGCGGTTTTTGGGCGCCATATCGTACTGGGGTCCCAAATTATTTTTTTCTTCCTATCCCATCGTGTGGGGTATCAAAATAAAGAGTTTTACGAGGCCATATCAAAAATATATAACACTTATATATTTCTATGTACCAAATTCGAATAAAAGTAACTAAAAAGTTATAAATAAAATAAAGTTAATTAACATGCTGTGCAGTCAGAGGATACATATTCGCGAGCTGGGTGACCAAAACCAGATGTATCCTCCGACTACACAGCAAGATTTTCTTCTTGTTTACATCTTTTTAGTTCCGGCTGCAAGGAAAGGAAAGCGTTATGTTTTTCGCGCGTATCTTGTATGTAGGTATGTATGTTTGTTTGTATGTATGTAATATTCTTTATTACCTCGTATCTTTCAAACCACTTGACGGATTATAATTAAGACATTGTTAGATAGGTCTAGGCCGCCCAAGTGTTCTTAGTTAAGTGCCGGTAAAAAATGAAACATGGCGGATTTTGGGCGCCATATTGTAGGGGTTGCAATTTCTTTTTTGTTTTATACCCATCGAGTGGGGTATCAAAATGAAGGGTTTTTAGAGTTGATTACAAAAATATATACCACTTATATATTTAAAGACATTCGAAAAAAAAAAATCTTTTCAAACAAGAAAAGAATTTTCAAAATCGGTCCACAATTGACGGAGATATCGGTAAACAAACAAAAAAAAAGAAAAAATAGATAAAACATACATAAAGTCAAACATAGAACCTCCTCCTTTTTGGTAAGTCGGTTAAAGAAATGCCATTCAAACATGGAACCACATTAATTTTGTTTTAGCTCTGACGAATAAAAAGTCGACAGCTCCATTATTTAGCTTGCTAACGAGAGCAAGAACAGCTCAAGAAAATCCTTGCAATCTTGCGGAATATGTCTGAAATATGGAAGATGCCTTTAAAGTAAATAAATCTCGTACATTTTCAATGACAAGTCACCGCAATGTTTTATAGCTCTGCGGGCAGCTGCGCTATATATTTTCTTAGCCTGATTTACTGAGAGCAGTAGTGGCCCAGTGGTATAGGCTGCGACTTACAAGTTGTAGGTCGTGGGTTCGAGCCCAGGCAGGCGCTTTACTTTGTGTAAATTATTTCATCACCACTGCTCTCATAACGGTGAAGGAAAACATCGCGAGGAGACCGGCATGTCCTAGAACCAAAAATTCGAAGACAAGTGACATCCACCATCCCGCACTGGGCCCGCGTGGTGGATTATGGCCATTCCCTCTCACAGAGAGGAGGCCTGTGTCCCAGCAGTGGGAACATTAATAGGTTGAAAACGATGAGATGATGATGATTTACTGTATGGGACGTTCTTAATGGTGCAACGCAATTCAAATTGCGTCAACAGGCGATATCGCGTACGTATTTTCTAAGTAAATGTCAAGTGCAAATCGGTCGAATTGTACCGAATTCCGTCCATGTGAATGTAGGTAAAGTCAAGCAAGTTGATTCATGATCCTCCTTAGGCCGATAATTCGTTTGAAAACTTCAAAACATTCAAGTTTTCTTGTTGTACCCTCATGGTGCACTTAAGACTTTTTTACAAGCTTTTTATTAACTTGCAATAATGTGTTTGGGTCAAATCTTGCAACTGAATTTGGAAGCAGTTATCCTCAACTGATTAAGATAAAATTGCGTACAGTTTTGGTTTGGCATTTTCCTTCTTCTTATGGTATTTATTTCCGCCCAAAGATGCGTTAAAATTAGTGTTGAAATATGGAAATTTCGACGCTCATAAACGTCTTTTATTTTTTTACTTCCATACAGGGCTAGCTAATGATGAAACAAATTGATATTTTTTTTTTATTTTGAACCTAAATCTTCAAACAGTGGATTAATCGCCATGGTACGTTTGTATGCAAGAATTATCGACTAGAGCAATTACTCTTAACTGATATATTGTGATAAATGTTTAACTATACTCCATTTGCGATAACATTAGACGTTTAAATTAGCCCATTTTACAGCCCGTTCAACCGATTTTGACTTCTATTGCGTTGGTGATACGACAGATGGAAGCTGTAGTAAACAGTTGGTGTGGGTAACAGGTTTATGCTTTACATGCCATCCTTATGATTTGATGATTCATAGGTCAATCGATTCGTCTTAACCTTGCGAGTGTCACTGGCTACATTAAAATTGGAAAATAGAAAAATGGCAGGTTTTGGGCACCAAATTGTAAGGGAACAATTTTCTATTTTCTTCCAAAGCCATCGTGTGGGTATCAAAATAAAGTTTTTCAAGAGGTGATTTCAAAAATATATAATACTTATATGTTTAAATGTACCTAATTCGTTATAAATATAAAAGCTAATTAAAAAAATCAAAAAACCTGACTGCTTAAAAACGAACTAAAAAGACGTAAACAAGAAGAAAATCATGCTGTGCAGTCGGAGGATACATCTGGTTTTGGTCAGCCTCCGACTGCACAGCATGATTTTCTTCTTGTTTACGTCTTTTTAGCTCGCTTTTTAAGCAGTCGGGTTTTTTGATTTTTTTTATTATTACATCTCATGATTTCAGCCTCGGTAATACTTCCTCATTTTATTTATTTATAGTTAATTAAAACGGTACAGATACCAATTACATTAATTAACATAGAAATTGTAAAACAACAATGTTGACAACTGTGTTACACAAGATAATTAAATATTTCTCATATACAATTAAAATGGCACAGTAGAGCGGCAACGTATCAATAATTATAATATAATAACAATTCATAATTAAAAAATAAAATAATAACAGCAGGTACAATTTAACATGGAACAGTGGACACCCTCGCATACTTTCTCTCACAGAACACCAAACATGCACGCATTAGTTTATACCATTCGCCCGCAAACACATCACATTCAGGATAGGCAGTCAAGAGGGCATTGAGCATCTTCAAAGCACGACATACTGGGGATTCAGCTCTAGCGACCGTTCTGGATGACGGTGGAGCGAACAGGTCGTGACGGCGATTCTGACGGTGCCCAACGTATTTGCTGGGCACAAACAGTCGGCAGAAAAGGTCATGCAGCTCAGGGCAGTCAATACGTCCGCTCAGAATCTTACATGCTACCGCGAGCTGATCATAGCCTCTTCTTACCTCCAACGAGTTAAAACCCAAGACTCCTAAAAGATAATTCGTTGGGTACATGTAAGGGAAGAAATGGTATACCCTTTGGAATAGAAATCTAAGGAAGGTTTTCTGTACCTTTTCAAGCATTAACGTCTGCGTTGCGGTATGTGGGTGCCATACACGAGCACTGGATTCGAGTTTACTTCGAACCAGAGTGGTGAACAAAAGCCCAATAACTCTGGGATTGCAGAAGTCACGAGAGTTTCTCAAAACAAATCCCAGGCGCCTAAAAGATTCCTTCGCAAGGTTAGCAATGTGATCTTTAAAGGTCAGACAGCGGTCAAAGGTCACTCCCAAGTCCTTTACGGTGGTGACACGAGTGATTACTGAACCACCTAAACTGTAATCGTAATGGATAGGTCGCAACCCCCGACCGAAAGTCATGACGTAGCACTTTCCAATATTGAAATGCAATCTGTTTGTAATGCTCCATTCGCAGGGTTATAATCTCCTGGTACTTAAGTTAGTCTTTTTTCTTATCATTACCGGATTTCAGCCACGCAAATACTTCTTTATGATTCTGGCATCCTGGTAGTCTAAGTATAAATTGCTTATTATGTTCAACATCTCACTAAAAAAGCAAAAGAGGACGTTATGTTATTATCATGTTTTTAAACTCTATTGATTTTAATCGCGTTCCAACGCTAGTAGCTACTGACGAATTTATTTTTTCTTTTTTTTTATCTTTGCCCACACTTGGAATTTCTTCCTATATCGTGGGTGCGTTTACAAACATAATAAACTCACATACACAAACACCCAGAGCCCGAACAAATATCTGTAGGTCATACAAATATTTGTTCCGTGCGGGAATCGAACCCGCGACACGCAGCGCAGCAGTCATTCGTTCAACCACTGCGCCAACCATGTCCCAATATATATATCGATAGGTGCCGAATGTGGAATACATTAGGTGCTTTTAAAACAGGTGCTCAATGTGGAATACGTCTTACAAATACATATTGCAGGTGTCTGACACGTTCTTTATTCCTAATACTTAATTCAGAAACCGGCCCTTTGTTTAAAAACGTAAACTCCATTTGAAATAACATTAGACATGTTTCCAAATCTTTTTACAGTGCGTTCAACCGATTTTGTGTTATATCCCCTAAATATAAAAATGACATAAAAAACATAAACGGCTGTTACCAAAACCAACTGTTTAATACAGCTACCATTTGTCGTATCACCAACGCAATAGAAGTCAAAATCGGTTGAACGCGTTGTAAAATTGGCTAATTTAAACGTCTAATGTTATCGCAAATGGAGTATAATCAGGTGAAAATCTTTCTACTAATCAATTTTTTTTGTAAAATAAGGCTTGAAGTTGAAGAGTTACTTTTCCACGTAACTTTACAAAGATCAAGGTTGAATGAGGAAATGATAATAAGTGAGCAAAATATATCATTTCGAAACTGATTAATTACAAACGTGACATTTTACTAAACAGTGCTATCGCTTGACCAACTGACTGTACCGAGTAATTGTATTTACGCAATTTACATTCGAAATATTGATAACTTTTAGAGTTCCGTGGCGAATTTAAAAACCCACGTAGCTTTTTACAGATTGTTAAATTCGCTCGTTGCTGCTGTTCAGCAAAATTAGAACTTGCGTAATATCAATTTTGACTGTGTTGGTTATAAGTATAACAAAGATATCAAAGCAAATCAACATGTTACGTCGGTTCCAAGTCTCATCTTCTTTTGTCTAGCCCTTTTCCCAGATATGTTGGGGTCTGCTTCTAGTCTAACATTGTGCAGAAGAATACCAGTATTATACATAGAGTTGGTTCCTTTACAATTTAGTAGATATCGTGACTTGTTTTTTTAACCATCTACAAGCAAAGGGTTATGTTTTTCGTGCGTATCTTGTATGTATGTAATATACTTTATTACCTCATTTCTTTTCAACCGCTGGACGGATTTATATTTTTAAGATATCGTTAGATACATTGAACACCGTTGCCTAGTTGTTGTTAAGAAAAACAAACATGGCGAATTTTGGGCGCCATTTTGTGCACCCTTAATTTTCAAACACATCTCGAAGTCCTTGGAATAAAATAAAATGGGGTTATTTTATTCCAAGGACTTCGAGATGTGTTTGAAAATTAATGGTTTTAAGGGGTGGTTACAAAAATATATACTTTTAACTGTATAAGTAAATCGAAAAAAAAATGTAAATAAAAAGAAAATATTCAAAAATCAAAAACCCGACTGCTTAAAAAGCGAAATGAAAAGATGTAAACAATAAGAACAACAAAATAACTTTTTACTTTAAACCTGTGTTCAGTTACCTGGCTCTTGTTCATACCTCTTTACTTTGTTCAATTAATTCTAAATGTAGTTACCATGAAATATCAATATAAGAGATGCTCTTATTTATCGTTAATTCATCTTCATAAAGTGTGAATTCATCTCGATGAGGTGTTCGTCTGGATACAGTAGGCCAAAGAGGGTAACTTGGGGTAAATCCTTTAAGCCCCACCTTCATCATTCTCGACACATCTGTCAATCAACGACTAAAAGGGCTGGTTTTGATAACGGCGGATATATCATTCATTTGTTCAGCTGGGGGTTTAAGGAGATATTAGATTTTAAAATGAATAGGTAAATATGGCTTACTTTTGAAATCTCTACTCAAGTTTTAATATCAAGAAAAATGCATATAAAATTACAAATTTAAAAACACCCCGATTTTAATTTTTATTTCATGCTTTTACCTAAACTACATATTAATACCTAGTTGCAGACACGCTTCAATCACACTCGCAATCTATTGAAACACGTAATAAAGACACGATATCTTGCGTAAAAAGCCAGATTCAAAGAGTAAAATGCAAATAACTTTTGAACGGCTACCCCAATTTTATTCAAACATAGCTAAGAACACTCTCGACAAAGTAGGTGACAAACAAAAAAAACTAAATCAAAATCGGTTCATCCGTTTAGGCGCTATGATGCCACAGACAGATACACAGCAACACATGTCAAACTTATAACACCCCTCTTATTCCGTCGGGGTTTAATAATGTTACATTGATAAAGTACTTAAAAACAGATTAATTTTAAGCTTCTTTTTCTACACTAAAATGTAAAAGATTTTTTAGTACCAAGACAATTTTTTTTATATTAAAATACGTACGGAACCCACGCTCTAGAGACGCACCTGACATTGCTTTACTTATATATAAATCAGCGCATGTAAATTATTTACAGTGTATATAGAACACATCGTGGGAACTATTCCAATAATATTTTTTTGTCCGTGTGTGCAACATTGAAAATAAACAAACTAACATGAAGAATATAGCGATATTTGTGTTTGTACTATATTTGTGCCAGGTAAGGTTTATTTTGCTTATATTCCAACTACGGCAAAGCCGAAGGGATATGATTTTAGCAGTCTATGTATGTTTGTATTTACGTATATTCCTCCGTAGCGCCTAAACTATTCATCCAATAGATTCGTTATTATGGCCTGGGTATCATAGGCTAAAAAACCCTGGAGTCAGGTTACAGTTCTCAAAATTTTTTTGAAAATGTATTTTCTACTTTGCAAATATTAGTTAGGTAGGTATATTTATACCAACTATTTACGTTCAATGATTTGTGATTGTGTGGTTTCTAAGATTATAAACGTTAGCTTCTCTTATGAAATATTATTTCTTAGTAGACCTTGTGAAAGAGTTGGTCTAGCAAAGTACAAGGGGCTCTAGATACACTGACTTTCTTTCGACAGGGATTGTCGAAATGCCAAAATGTTTGGAATTGACAACGTGACATATCAGCAGCGAATGTCAATGCCATTTGTTTTTACAAGCTTTTATTTAACTTTCAATGTATGTATGTATATATGTATGTAAGTTTAGTGTGTTGGGGTCAAGGGTCAAATCTTGCAACTGAATTTTAAAGCAGTTATTCTCTACCGATTATGATGAAATTTTGCATACACGTTTAGTTTGGATGTCAATGCATGGTTAGCTAAGTGACGTCATTCTAAACCCAATATGGCGGAAGGTACAAGATGGCGCAGCAAAGTTCTGGAGTGGCGAGCGCGAACCGGGAGACGATGCGTTGGAAGGCCTCCCACCAGGTGGACCGATGACCTGGTTAAGGTTGCGGGAAGGCGCTGGATGCGAGACGCATGGGATCGGTCAATGTGGCGACGCCTAGGCGAGGCCTATGCCAGTGGACATCTTTCGGCTGAAATAATGATGATGATGATCCATCCTATCAAAGTTTCACGTTTAAAAAAAAAAGCCGATCAATGAAAAAGTTCCACCCACAAAATGCCGACAAACACCTTAAAGGTCTATCCACACATATCAGGGCCGTGCCCGGGACGTGCACGGGACGTGGACAGACCGTGCCCTGTCAGGGGCTCAAAAAAATATCGGTGGGAACATTTTATATGACATCGTTCACACACATCCGTGCACGGGCCCGGGCACGTCCCGTGGCAGTAGGCAGTTCATATAAAATGTTCCCAACGACATTTTTTTGAGCCCCTGACGGGACCCGGCCCTGTCACGTCCCGGGCACGCCCCTGATATGTGTGGATAGACCTTTTTTTAATTTTATCACATTTAATTTAAATTTTGAACACAATATTTATGTTTTTAGTTGGTAATATTCTGATGCTCTGTTAAATGTACTTCAATATTGCAGACGGCAATGCAATATTGATTTGATTTGATTTGAGTTTCTAAACAAATTATTTTTTTATGCCGTGAAATAGTTTCATTTTCGATCTACATCGATTTTCGATTAACTTTCGATCACTCAGGATAGTTAGGGTACAACACTATTTTAATGTAACGATAAAGTGACAACCCCCCAAATGTCAGTTTAGTCCACGAAATAAAAAATCACATTATAGTAATCATTCCTTGACATTCCAGAATGCATCAGCCTACTGCTGCTTCCGTGACCCTTATATGCTACCAACCACACCATGCACTAACATGTGCGCCAACTCCTGCACCAGCATCGCCAACCCCTGCAACTGCGGCGTCCCCTGCAAGTGCTACAGAGATCCGGCCAACATCTGCAATGTTTGCGACACACCTTCACCGGTCTGCCAATGTTTGGCCAAATGTGACAGTGGGTGCGATGGATCTAACTACCCCATATATTTCCCTGAGGTTACATATCCTGTAACTATTATGGAAATTGAACCTTTCTTTTATAGGTCTTGTTTTTCTGCTTGAATATTGAGTAAATAAACGTTTAAAATACTATGAAATTTTATTTTTCTCTAGCGGCCCGCTTCGGTTTCACACGGGACAAATTATACAAGCAATCTTTCCCCGTTTACTCCTCTTTCCATTAGTGAAAAAGTATCAAAAACTGTTGCGTAGTTTAGCAGAAATAAGCAGAGAAACAGACAAACGATAACAGCGGCTTTGTTTCATACTATTTAGAAATGAAGACGCACTTTTTTGGTGCAGCCCGAAAATAAACAATCACTTTTCTCTTTTTTTTTTTCTTAAAAAATCGTTGCCCCTCACTAGGAATTTCTTCCTGTATCGTGGGTGCGTTTACAAACATATAAACTCACATACACAACACCGCCACCCAGAGCCGGCACAACTATCTGTAGGTCAAAAATATTTGTTCCGTGCGGGAATCGAACCCGCAACACGCAGCGCAGCAGTCAATTGCTCAACCACTGCGCCAACCGTGCGCCCCTTGATCGAAGATGATCTGTTTCGTGGTCAAAACTTCAAAGCCGAAGATCGAAAATACCTTTTTCACAAAAAAAGTGAGCAAATTCTATAGTAAGGTACTTATAGGATTGACAAAATACCCATAATAACTCAATTTACACATTCGTGCTGTTTATCGAAAAGGAGTTCGGTTGTATGTTCCATATCTTGAAAGTTACTGAACCGATTTTGATGAAACTTGTGCTGATCCCTAAGTTGAAAGATACCTAATACAATAAAAAAAGAATGGTCAAGATCCGATTACTAGTTTTGGAGATATGATATGCGTTGACAAACATACATACAAAATGTACTTTTACATTCAAATTGAGAATTTCGCACGCGTATTTAGAAACCCACATAGAGTGACATTATGTGAATATTGTGCGATGCCAACAATATTACATACTTACATACATACGCATGTCGAATTGATAACCGCCATTTTTAAGAAGTCGGTAAAAAGGAGAAACGAGGAGTCGGTTCTCAATTCCATTCAGTACCTGTTGCCCGCAGCAATCGATACTTAATAGTAATCGCAAGTATATGCCGAAAACCAACGTTTCCATCTTATTGTTGATAGGTTCCAAGTAGATGGAAACGACTTGTTAAATAATCTTTTACGAGATCCAAAAGTAATCTGCCCATAGTTCACTAGTATATACTAAAGTATCTCTAAGTAGTCTGTGATATACTAGTAGCCTATACAAGCATGTACTAGTAGTCTATGGGCAGAGAGAACTTGACGTATCTTTAAAACAGATTAAAAAAACAACAGATAATAAATAAATAATATTAACTCTGTGTTGCCATAAACAGTACCTATCAACGAGCTATTGGGTTTCCATAGGAAGCAGCCAGAAAAAAGGAACTGCTAAAGCCAAAGATATCTATATATATCTATCTATATTGTGATTTTTAATTTCGTAGACTAAACTGACAGCTGCCAAAAACCATATTTTTTTAAATTTTGCAAGCGCGGAGCATAATGTTGTAGATAAGGCTCAAACCTTAGATAAAGTACCTATAGATTAAGCACTGGCCGCACATGAGACAGCAATAGTTAGTTCTGGTGTTACAACAAGAACAAGAACACTACAACCCACCATCGCACTGTCACTTATTATCTATAAATAACCCAAATTTCTTGTCTCAATTAACACATAATACCACGAAATCATAGAAAATCAAACAAAACCGAGTTTGCTTGTCAAACCTGCCATTGTATTAGAGTTTGACAAACAACAGAAACCGGCCACGGTGACAAAGACAAAAAATAATCTTTTGTCCTTATCATTTACATGGAGCTGCCAATTAGCCATCTCGCTCCATCAATCAAGACAAGACAAGACAAGACAAAGATATTTTATTTCAACTAGGCCACCAAGCGGCACTTTTGAACGTTACATTAAAATGATTCTACCGTGCATTCGGAAAGTAGCTTGTTATGGAGAAGAATGCACAAGAAACTCCATACTTACTCTTTTAAAAAAAAATTGTTTTTTTACAATATTTAGGAACATACATTATTAAATTCATACATGTGAGGACAATGCACCCAGAATAGCACTACCCACTATACCACCTACAGACAAAGTATTAGAAGTACTCACACATGTACTGCGCAGTTATATAATAGATACTAGAAAAAAAATTAACATCCGAAGCAGTCAAGTTATGACCAATCCCAACTGACGGCGTCCGTTCACGAACATGACGCATGAATTGGCACCACCCAGCTCAACCATCATGAAGGGAACCGGATGATCCAACACACGCGCCACCATCAGAGAGACATTTGAGAGAGCATGACACACTCAACGGCCAGGGCACACACAAGTCAACGAACGACGCATAGGTACAGTAAATGGTAGATTTACAGTTGGGTACATAGTACTCACACACGTGCTGTGCAGTTATACAATACTAAAGAAATTGAGTTTATACAATGCAAATATTAATAATTCATACAGTCTTCAGCAGGTCCAACAATACCTCAAAACAATAATGTTCTGCATATCACTTGTTATTGCGCCCTAGTGGTTGTGGATTGTGGAGCAGGACTAGCATTGAGCCAAGCATTTTTATCAGCGATGTAATCCCCCAACTTATAATATGCCAGCCTACATAGTGTGCGTTTTATACAGGTTTTAAACTTAGTCTCATTCAGTTCAAGAATGTGGGGAGGAATTTTATTGTAACATTTTGTACAGTACCCCATGAAAGATGAGGCTACTTTAGCCAGTCTGAAACCTGGTTGAACTAATTGGTCCCTATTTCTAGTAACGTAATTATGTCTGTCGCCGTTTTTACTAAAAAGATGTAAATTTTTTCTCACGTACATGATGTTTTCATAAATATATTGACAAGGAACCGTCATAATGTTAATGTCCTTAAACAGTTCCCTTAGAGAATCGCGCCGGCGAAGATTATATATTGCTCTGACGGCTCGTTTTTGCAGAATAAAAATTGACTCAATGTCTGCAGCCCTTCCCCATAGTAGGATACCGTAAGACATTATACTATGAAAATAACTAAAATAGACTAGTCTCGCGGTATCCACATCGGTTAACCTACGAATCTTTGCAACAGCATACGCTGCCGAACTCAGCCGCCCTGCAAGGGATACCAAATGAGGACCCCATTGCAACCCTGAGTCCAGCGTGATCCCCAGGAAAACCGTTTTATCGACGAATTCTAGCTTCTCCCTGTTTAATATAATGTCACAATCAGTACTTTTGACATTCGGCAAGGAAAATTTTACGCACTTGGTTTTATTACCATTTAAAACTAAATTATTGGCAGTGAACCAATCCTGAACCTGCCGAAGCGCGTTATTTACGTCGTCAACCCGACAAGTACGTCTATTTATTTTAAAAATTAAAGATGTGTCATCAGCAAATAACACCATGTTTAGTTTGTTTTCCAATAAACGGGGTAAATCGTTTATGTATATTAAAAATAAGAAAGGACCTAAAATTGAGCCCTGGGGTACCCCCATTTTTACGTTTAACCCCGACGAATTCACACCGTTTATCTGAACTAATTGCTGTCTATCATTCAAATAAGATTTGACCAAACTTAACGCTGCTTGACCTAGCCCGTAATGCTCAAGTTTCAGAAGTAATGTTTCATGATTAACGCAATCAAACGCCTTCGACAGGTCGCAGAAGATACCTATGGCATCCTGCGACTCTTCCCACGCATTAAAGATGTGTTTCAATAGGGTGACACCAGCGTCAGTTGTACAACGTCCTCTGGTGAATCCATACTGTTTATCATGCAAGATGTTATTCGTATTAAAATGAATGAGCATTTGATTTAGCATTATCTTCTCAAATACCTTGCTGAAAACCGGCAACACGGATACTGGTCTATAATTATTTGTGTCTTTACTGTCCCCAGATTTAAAAAGTGGTATAACTTTACTATATTTCATTAGATCCGGAAAAACTCCTTGATCCACACACAAATTGAAAATCAAAGCCAAGTATGGCGCTATAGTCTGAATAATGGAGGTACAAGCTTTGATGGACATTCCCCACAGATCTTCAGTCGGTTTAACCTTGATTTGCTTAAAAGTTTTTATTACTGTTATGGGATTTATATGTGAAAAGTTAAATACATTCGGGCAGGCTGAAACGTTCGCGTTTAATAATCCAAAAGCAATCGAGGGCGAAGAATTTAAGGTTTCAGTCGTTTTAATTGGGATGTTGGTAAAGAAATTTACAAATTCTTGCGCAACTTTTTTGTTATCTCTAATAAGTCCGTGTGTGGTCTCAAGCGTGTAATCAGTATTATTTCTTTTATTCCTATTCGTTTCATTATTTATAATTTTCCAAACCGTCTTGATTTTATTTTCTGCTAATTTAACCTTATTACTAATGTACAAGGCCTTAGCTGCCTTGCATGTATTTTTAAAAATTCTTGAGTAAGTAGCAACATACTTATTAAAAGTTTCAGTGTTAATACAAGGCTTAAGGCCATATAGCTCGTAAAGTCTTTCCCTACTTTTCCTAAGTCCTGTAGTCGCCCAGTCACTGAATAAAAACTTAGGGCATATAGTTTTAGTTTTCTTCTTAAAAGTGTTATTGAACTCTTTTTGAACCACTGAGAAAACTTTATCATACAAAATATTACCATTATTCACTGTGAGGTCCTGATCGCTTAACTTACAGATTAAAGTACTGTTAAATTTATTTAATTTACCGGCTGTTATTGGTCTGGATTGAATCTGCACTTGTTTTATTCGCATAATGTACTCAAATGTCACCAATAGCCCACTATGATCCGAAGGCAGATAATTTATAACGGCCTTGTCCAAGTAGTTGCAGCAACAAAAAACATTATCAATACATGTAGCAGAAGTCAGTGTAGTTCGGGTTGGTTCCATAAACACATGTGACAAATTAAATGATTTAAAGCGATACTCCTCTGTCTCCATTTCCACACCATACCTTCTGTCCATATTGAAATGTACTCTGTGCTTCTGTCATAAGAGACAAGTTAACTAGTAGGTATCTAATCGTGTTAAATTAATGTTGTGAAACTATAAGAGCGAGGAAGCTATATATTTCGGTCAAGGTTTACAAATTAGTCCAAACCGCGTTTAAGTTATTACAAGCCAATTCGAATTTACGGCTTCTGCAGGATTAAGAGGTGTAACATCTATCTAGCTTTATGAGCTATAACCCGGGGTTGGTAAAACTGTGTTTGTTATGCTTTTAGTTAGTCGTTTGAAGAATATTTAATTCAGGGGTATCTTTATTGTCAAATAGTTTTGATTGATGTGTTGCTGACTGGGTGATTATCTAGCCCTGTATGGAAACAAAAAAGTAAAAAAAAAAACAAGCAAAGTCGAACATAGAACCTTTTTGGTAAGTCGGTTAAAAAGAAAAATATTTGAAAGTTATGAGCGTCGAAGGTTCCATATTTCAACACTAATCTTTGGTCGGAAATAAATACCATAAGAGGAAGGAAAATTGCAAAATGGCCACCTTAAATGTTGTAGGATTAGTAGTTCAATAATGCTAATAACTTTATTTTGAAAATATACATTTACCCTCTTACAAATAAACGCGGTATAAAGTTATACCAAGTATAAACCTATGAAAATGTATGGTTATACCTTTGTTATACCTGGTATAACTTTATACCGCGTTTATTTGTAAGAGGGTTAGTTGTTTTTTCATGATATCCACACTCCCAAAGATCTGTTTATAAAATTTCGCGCGCTCGTTTTCGTCCTAAATCATCATTCATTTCGCTACAAACTTGAAAAATCCGGCCAAGTGCGAGTCGGACTCGCGCACGAAGGGTTCCGTACCATTATCGCAAAAAACGGCAAAAAAACATGTTTTTTGTATGGGAGCCCCACTTAAATATTTATTTTATTCTGTTTTTAGTATTTGTTGTTATAGCAGCAACAGAAATAAATCATCTGTAAAAAATTCAACTGTCTAGCTATAACGGTTCATGAGATACAGCCTGGTGACAGACAGACAGACAGACAGACGGACCGCGGAGTCTCAGTAATAGGGTCCCGTTTTTACTTTTTGGGTACGGAACCCTAAAAAGTGCTAATTCGTATGCGAACTAGCATCTTACTGCTCATCACAGCATCTATCTCTTTAGCACGTGTTGTCGGATAAGATACCATGCATTTTAATCACGCGCACAAATTAGTTCGTGCCGTCGTCTAACGCAAGTCGCAACCATGGGGGCAGATACCCCGACTGAATTACGTTTACAACATTTCAACATCAACCGTTGT
Organism: Anorthoa munda; assembly: GCA_945859665.1. NCBI lineage: Eukaryota > Metazoa > Arthropoda > Insecta > Lepidoptera > Noctuidae > Anorthoa > Anorthoa munda. The sequence goes on from OX243893.1 coordinate 5,355,764, forward strand.
GCAGTTGCCCGGACCAGACACAACACCCGTCTGGTCGGAGGATTCTCCCTCTTCTATGGAGGTTTGTAGGACTTTACATCCTGTACCGCATACCTCCAAAAATTATTAAAATGTTTCAAAACGCGATCGTCTTCAGAGACAGAAACATAATTGCCTTTTCAAAGGATAGATAATGGCTGCCGAAGGAAACAAGGCCTTGTCTTGTCTGTTTCACTTAATTTTTTCAGTTACTGGATGTGTTAGCGACGCGCTCAATAGTTTAAGAAATTAGTAATGTAGATAAATCCCTATTTATAAGTTAGCTAGAGGCGGGTCACACTTTGAAACCCGTGCTACCGACAGTCTGCCACTAATTGCCGATCTATGCGTACGCTGCAACGGCCATCTTGCCTTTTGTGAAAAGTTATAAACGAGTTTTTGCTAAATCATCCCGTCTTGCTGTCGCACACCTGACAGTTCCTGCAGCACCACCCCCAACAGGATGCATTATACAGGAAATCTGAAGAAAATAGGAAATTGAACGGGAGCATGTTTATTCATTCTTGGAAGAGCGTTTCCTTTGGAAAATATTAACGTTCATTACGAGGAAACGCAACTGCGCTTTATACAAGCGTTTGATGTAACCTTCAGGTGCATTAACTATATTTATTTTATGATGTTTAATATAAGTAAGACAGTGAGAAGGGGAAGGGCGTTTGGAAATTAAACTACTTACCTAAAACATAGTGGTTTTAGTTTGTTTAATTTTGAATTAATGAGATTTTGATAGTGATAAAGTACAGACTATGGCGTTAGGTATAAAGACACGATGTCTACTTAAATCAAACTTCGAAAAAGTGTAACCAAATATGCTGTTTTCTGTATTTTATCGATTTAAATAAAAACGTGAAAAAAAAAACATTTTTCTTTTTTGAGAATTGTTGTTGCATTTCGAGTCTTTCTTTGTCCTTTAAATTTTTATCTATATATATAAAAATGAATCCCTATTTTATATCCCTATATATATATAATATTTGGAATAGACATGTTGCCGATGCACACAGGCATGCTAGGGATAAATTTATTTTATGGTCCTGGTACGGTAGGCCTACTTCTGGTCGTTATTATGAGGAGATGTGTGAATCCAGGAGGAAATTTAAATCTCGGCTAAAATGGTGCCAGGGCCGAGAAGATAAGATTAAAATGGATATTCTGGCTTCCAATCATGTGAATAAGGATTTTCGTGGATTCTGGAAAAACACCAATAAACTTAATCATAAGCCGGGCGTGCCTGTGTGTGTTGACGGTGTGAGTGATCCACAGGGAATAGCCGAACTGTTCAAAGATAAATTTGAAGTGAAATCGTCATTAGGTCCATCGCGGGCGATGATTGATGTTGAGCCCATGGGGGAGTTGGGAGTCAGGGTTACTGCTAAAGACATTGCTTCTATCATACAGTCTATGTCAAGGGGCAAGTCGCCCGGCCACGATGGGCTCAGCATCGAGCATCTTCGTTATGCTGGCCCTCACTTGCCACGTATATTAGCTTTGTTGTACAATCTTTGTTTGAGCCATGCGTATCTACCCCCGGAGATGTTAAGAACGATAGTTGTACCTGTAGTTAAAAATAAAACTGGGCTATTGACGGATAGGAATAACTATCGACCTATCTCGCTGGCTACGGTTGTGTCTAAGGTATTGGACAGCGTGCTTAATTCGCAACTGAGTAAACATGTACAATTGCATGACAACCAGTTTGGATTTCGACCTGGGTTGTCCACTGAAAGTGCGATTTTGGGATTTAAGCACGCTGTGGAGTACTATACAAGCCGTAGCACGACAGTGTATGCCTGTTTCCTCGACCTATCGAGTGCTTTTGATTTGGTTTCCTACGACACTCTTTGGAAGAAGCTAAATGATGCTAACTTACCACCTGAAGTAACAAATATTTTTAAATTTTGGTACGGGAACCAGGTCAACAGTGTTAGGTGGGACGGGGCGTACTCCAGTTCATATGGTTTGGAATGTGGTGTGAGACAGGGGGGTCTAAGTTCTCCCACACTCTTTAACCTTTACATGGACCAGTTGATTGTGGAGCTGAGCAGCACCAGAGTCGGATGTTATATTGATGGCATATGTGTCAACAACATTAGCTATGCAGATGACATGGTGCTGCTCAGTGCTTCAATCTGTGGCCTTAGAAAGTTGGTGAGTCTTTGTGAAAGTTACGCTAGTGCCCACGGCCTATTGTATAATGTGCGGAAGAGTGTCGTTATGGTGTTTGGGGCTGCTGGAAAATATCCAGAAACGGTGCCTCATGTTAAAATGAATGGTGTACCTTTGTCGAGGGTACAGACTTTTAAGTACCTTGGGCACGTATTGACCACTAGCCTCAGGGACGATGACGACATTGAGAGAGAGCGGAGAGCGCTGTCGGTCAGAGCGAATATGATTGCCCGCAGGTTTTCACGTGCTTCTGCGGGGGTTAAGAAGACTCTGTTTAGGGCCTTCTGTACCTCGTTTTACGCCTGTAGCCTGTGGGTTCATTTTACGCAAAAATCGTACAGCGCCCTTCGCGTCCAGTATAATAATGCCTTCAGGGTGCTGATGGGGCTGCCTCGCTTCTGTAGCGCATCAGGGATGTTTGCAGAACTGCGCGTCGATTGCTTTTATGCATTGATGCGTAAAAGATGTGCATCCTTGGTGCGCAGGGTGCGGGCCAGCTCCAACGGCATCCTGGCCATGATTGCTGACAGGCTGGACTGTGTTCACATGAATCGTTGCTCCAGTATTTCATCTGGAATACTGAAGCAATGATGATGTTATTGTGCTACTAACATAGGTATAAGTTTGTATTGTTACTAACTCCATGATAATGTATGTTTAGGTTTAAGTTATTTTATATGGGCCCTGTCGCCTTAAATAAATGGATTAATAATAAATAATAATTTCTCTTGGTCACGGCATCACGCGTGAACGGCTGGACCGATTTCGATTATTCTTTTTTTGTTGTTTCTTATTTTAAGGAGAAGGTTCTTATGAAAAAAAAAAAATGGTACCTTACCTACATAGGTAGGGAAGGGTAGGGTAGGGTAGGGTAGGTAGGGTAGAGTAGGTAGGGTAGGGTAGGGTAGGTAGGGTAGGGTAGGTAGGGTAGGGTAGGTAAAGTAGGGTAGGTAGGGTAGGGTAGGGTAGGTAGGGTAGGGTAGGTAGGGTAGATGAATGTTTGGTGTTTTTATGGCAAAACAAAGTTTGCCGGGTCAGCTAGTATAAAATAAACCTACATAACAGACAGTGTAATTAACTTCTATTCCGTACTAACATTCTAGGAAACCTTTAACTCGGTTACTAATGAATCCAAGGAAACTCACGTATGCATGGCTTTGTAACTCATATTCTAGACTTTGTGGCGCAGCTGTGATGCCACTGGCTTTCAGTTGGACAAAAGGAATAATGGCCTTTGATAGATGATATTATGTTGTTAATTAAACAGTGTGATCGTAAATGAAATAAAAGGAGTGTGAAAGGATCTTAGCAGGTGGCGGCGTTCTGTAGTTTCTGTCACGTCCCTTTTTTTGCCTTGAGGATTGCTCATGCATACTGCACTATCTACTACCCACTAAAACTCCACGGTGTCCTCCTGTGCCGCTAGCAATCACCGCGAACCGGCAGCGGGTGTCCGTCACCGGACCCTCCTCTGGGGAGTATCCCCCATCACCGACGTACGAGAACACATTGTACGCCGTGACCACCCCAGGGATCAAAACAAGACATGGGCGCCAGACGACCCCGTGTATGGCCCTTAGTCCCCCTGTGACGGGTCAGGTCAGTGGCCCCACCATTTTACGGCCGCAGGTTATAGGGAGAGCGGACAACTCTATACCGAAACTCCTCCTCCCCTGCGGCCCCACCGCATCTGCCATCAGACTGTGGCGACCTCGTCCAGGCCGCGGAAGGAAGGGAGAACGGCGCGACGCAATACCGGCTCTCCTCTCCCAGCGTGGCTTCCTACCCTCAGCCGCGATGCATCGCATACGACATCGCGACCCGCCTCAGTTGCGATGTCGCCTCTGTTGCCAAGTGTCCCCGCAACTTATCTGTTGGCCGCTACGTCATCGGCTTATCGACAAATGCCCTGACTAGCGGCCCCTTCCTCTGGTTCCTCTCCACTTCACCGTGGATGACGAAGCCAAGGCTACTAATCCTCCCCGGCGTGAATTTAGTATTTTCGGACTGTTGGTACCAAAGAATATGCAACGCAGTAACCTATTTAGATGGGATCAGTAAAAAAATAACCTTATCGTAAGTGATAAACGAATTTTCACTTTATTACCAACTCCAAGTAAGAAAATTTCTGTACTCACCGAATATAACCCAGAATTAATTCAAAAATACCCGCAAGAAAATTATGTACCGTGAAATATTCGGGCGACCATTAAGTCTTAATTATTCAAAGCCTAAATTACTTTTTGGCGCGTAAATGCCTACGCCATATTTAATTTTGTTGTGAGCAGTATACGCGAATATTAAGTTGATTTAATTAATTTTCTCTGGTAATCTGGGTACAGACGGTTTTTTTTTCAAGCTGCAATTTAAATGAAGCCGAAAGTTTGTACCTGTAACGAAAATATCATGTAATAAAATAGTAGCGTCATCGTTTTTATGTTGCCATTGATCAAAATTCTTTTTTGATATTGTTCCGCTTTATTACCCTGCATTTTTGGATAAGACCAAGAAGAGCGGGACCCCGTTAAAACCACCCAGGTGGTCACCATTAGCACATGGACACCGTGTCCTATTAAATACCACCATGGGACTCCTCTGTGTGCAACGTCTATTTCGGCACATCCCTCTTTACTTCAAAAAAGATAGCTTGATCTCTGCGATATATGTCAAACTGACGTATATTACACGTTATTGTTAGCCTGTCAAGCGCTTTTGTTAGGTACTGTATTGATACTGACAGCTGTCACAGAGATCAAACTATCTTTTATGAAGTATAATTACTGCATCAAACCTGACATAAATGGTGGTGCTAAAGAAACCAGTGAATATAATTAATAACGATGTATGCAACAACGTATTTGATTAAGAATATCATCATATAATATTGTTAGGTACCTTTTTATATCTTTCATTAGATAGTTTATAGGCAACCATTTCCATATTTATCGCTCAACATTAAGTTAATGTAAGCCGGTAACTTCTGTAGCTGATTGGCTATTAACCACAGATGTAGCATTACTTCAGGCACAGATAATATAATACTAGCATACAGATACCTCATCCCATACAAAGAAACCGTGCGAAAGTAACTAGCGTTTTACGTGTATTAAACTGATTATTTTTCTAGCAACATCGATCGCGTATTTTTTTTAATACATCTACAATTTGTTTTATAAAATTTTTGAGCACGTTTTTACAGTTTAATTGTACCAAAATGTGTTACAAAACAAATTTGAAAAATCGAGTGCATGTCTCAGAAATTTAAAACCGCGCCATCTATTGGAATCAGTTTTAAATGATCCATTCAAATAATCTTTGAAATGTGAATTTTGATCCCAATATTTCTTAATTTTGAGCTTAGGAGTTAATATTCCCCACATATTCCCCACGTTTTTTTTTTATTTTAATAAAAGTAATGTTGATATAATCAAACATATTTATTACAAAAATCTTCAAATCAGTATTCGTCAAGAAAGAGCGTATCCAAAAAAAAGGAAAAAAAACCTTCTTTGTGTGTTTATCAAACTATTTGAAGGATCAAAATTTCAAGCTCCCTCCTTTCTTTTTAATACCTTCTCTAGTGGCCATAAGCGCTACTACAGTGTCAGTGTGTAGGCGATTACGATGCTCTGTTTTCAAATTTAATAAAAGTAATGTTGATATAATCAAACATATTTATTACAAAAATCTTCAAATCAGTATTGGTCAAGAAAGAGCGTATACAAAAAAAAGGAAAAAAATCATGAATTTTGCCATAAAATAAACTCTAAACCTTCCTGCCGGATAAATTGGGTTTAGCTTAAATTAAATATACATATAAATACTTCTAGTGCTACTTTTATTATATCTAAGTTCAGTTCTAGTGCAAATGTCTAAATTCCCCGCAATTTCCCCACATAATGGCTCTCCCCACAAATTTCCCAATCGGACTGAAAATCCCCGCATTTTGGGGAATTCCCCACAGATTGGCAACGCTGCGTCGAACACATCATCGCTTACCATCAGCCAGTCTATTCTGTTAAAATGTCACCCTGACAACTAAAGTGAACCTGAAATGTCATTCAACTCGACAGCAAATAATCAAGGAGTTGGTTACCTATTGTTAGTCAGAAAATAGAAGCTCAACTTTTAAAGAATGTTTAAAAGTCATTTGCTATACTGTAAATATAACTGTAAATATTTAGTAACTAGTTTAGTAGATTTGTTTTTAGATATTTCTAGATAATTAATTTGTTTATTTTCATTTCATTTCTTCCTCAATCCCTTTCCATTGTCCCTTCCTTGATCATTTTCTATGAATGTTTATTCCCGCCTTTCCGCGATCTTTTTCCTACCCATACGTTTCCCCGTTTTATATTAAAAAAAACACACCAAATCTCTTCCCTGCACTACCTCGTCTTTCCTACCCATAGTCAAGAGATGATGCAACTCAAGTCTGAGAGATCAAGACTTACTTCACAAGAAGAAATTAATAAAATTATAGAAGAACTATTTAAGAGAAGAACTGAAAATGAGACAAACCAGAAATAACTTGACTATGGCAAATGCACAAGATGTGCGAAGCCAAACTCCTCTGACGAGGATAAAAAAAAAGTCATTTGCTAAAGTCGTCACGATCTAAAAAGTCCGTTGACGTTTCTTATCGTACATGCCGCGGCATGCCGATAACTTTCTACGTCAGAAATTGAAAAATCAAATTCATAGTCCTAATTAATTACTATGTTACCCATAAACTATAACAACGAGTATCATTCGCAAGCATCAAGTTTAATTATTATTAAGTATTTTTATAGCTGTCAAAACGAGCCTTTTATTTTTTGACAACTTGCACTAAACATTAACCCTCTTACTAAACACAGAATAAATTTATACCAAGTAGAAGTAAAGTTATACCTGGTATAATTTTATTCCGTGTTTATTAGTAAAAGGGTAAGAATGCGAAACTAACTTTGTTTCTTTGTCTGTTTGTTTGTTGACGCCTAAAATGCTGAACCAAGTATGAAAAATTATGATAAAGAGATAAACATATTATGTACTTTGGACCTTATAAATCATAAATCATTTATTTCTTTGCAAACATGGGTAATTGATACATAGATGTTCTTTTTTACATAATAAAGTTTTTCATATTCTACCGTCGTCGCATGAGCATGCAAATAATATTCAATTTGAAAAATAATCAAATAAAAAAAATACAATACGAATAAAGATAAATGTCAAATCATAGGAAATTATAAATGTCAAATTTAGTTAAATAAATGTTATGTTTAAATGTCGGACTGATTACGCTAGTTAAATTTATCACAATGATGTCAAAACAAAATAATAAGTAGGTATGTCAATCAGCATACTTGGTAGCATCTATAACAATAATAGACCTTGCAGAAGGTCATGGGCTACTTTTGATCCCGGTAGAATGCTCTGACTTTCACGCGGGTGAAGCCGCTGGCAGAAGCTATGAGTATTATATATGTAGTTTATATATGCCGACATCATCATCAGCCCTTTCAATATGCCCACTGCTGGGACACAGGCCTCCTCTCTGTGAGGGCGAGATTGGGCCTTAATCCACTACGCGGGCCCAGTGCGGGTTGCTGGATGTTACATGTCTTCGAATTTTTGATTCTAGGACATGCATGATTTTCTCACGATGTTTTCCTTCACCGTTTTTAGAGCAGTGGTGATGAAAAAATTTACACACTTTCGGGTTCGAACTCACGACCTACGACACGTAAGTCGGGGTCGCTACCACTGGGCCACCACTGCTGTTGTTTATACAGGGTGGAGACGACGATACGACAATATTGGTGATACTAGTGCATACTAGAAGTTTGAAACTATCCAATAAATCTTGAATAAAAACGATGGATAGATAGTCAAACTACTTATATTGACTAAACTATTGGATATATTTTTAAATGCACATCATATCACATCACATCATCAGCCTATTAATGTTCCCACTGCTGGGACACAGGCCTCCTCTCTGTGAGAGGAAATGTGCCGTCGCCGAATCCACCACGCGGGCCCAGTGCGGGTTGGTGGATGTCACATGTCTTCGAATTTTTGGTTCTAGGACAAGCCCGTTTCCTCACGACGTTTTCCTTCACCGTTTTGAGAGCAATGGTGATGAAATAATTTACACAAAGCAAAGCGCCTGCCTGGGCTCGAACCAACGACCTACACTTGTAAGTCGCGGCCGATACCACTGTGACTTTTTAAATGCAGTCTGCATTTAAAAAGTCCCAGTGGTATCGGCCTATTAATCGATACTCGTATATGAAGTTGAAATTACTGTCGTATCGTCGTCGCCACACTGTATATTATGTAGTATTACAGGTATTATCTGTGCTATGAGAAACAAGAGAATTATGAACAGCGATTTAAAATTCACTTAAAGTAACTAATATGTGTCAGAAAGACTGATAAACGTTGTCTACTAAACCTCCCAATTAATCTGCCGTTGTAAATGTAAGCTTACACTATAAAAGGGTTTCACCGCAACCGTTCCACTCACGACTCCAACTCACGACTTGCCGATCGGGAACGGTACGCTAGTATATTATATAGATACTGAAGTATAGTACTTAAGCTCGCCCTAGTCCAGTGGTGGGCAAACTTTCTTAATTGGGGGCCAGAAAGTTTAAGAAATTTCAGAGGAGGGCCAGAATTTAATTTTAAAAATATATTTCTTTGACCTAATACTGTATTTTTTAAAGGTTTTCCGCATTCACCTTTTTTTCTGCACTATTCTTCAAAGCATATTTGGTTCTAGCATGCTTGGTGTTAAAATCGCGAGCGAGGTTCATCATCATCTGCCTGCCCTTATCCCATGTTACTTGGGGTCGGCGCAACACGTTTGCTTCTTCCATACCGTTCTATCCCCCGTCAAGTTATTACTGACTCCCTTTTCTTTCATATCACTCCTCACACAGTCCATCCATCTTTTCTTTGGCCTTCCTCTCCCTCTCCATCCATCCACATTTATATTCATAACTCTTTTAGTAACATGTGTGAGCGAGGTTAAAACCTTTAAATACCGCCGCTACTGCTTCATCATTACATATAAGACATACTGGCTTACCGTTGTATTCTGCGCTACCTTCACCTATGCGTCTATTATTCTACTAAATAGAATCTACTTTATACTTCTGGACCGTCGAAATATAATTATCGCGGGCCATATACTATTCATGTCGAAGGACCGTCGGCTAAATGCTTTCACAGGCCGTACTTTGACCATCACTGCCCTATTTTTTTTGTCGATCATTCTTCCTTTCAAACTTAGTATGGCGATTACTCCACAGTTTGACGATGTATCAAAATAAAAACTGGCCAAGTGCGAGTCGGACTCGCGCACGAAGAGTTCCGTACCATTATTGCAACAAACGGCAATAAAATCACGTGTGTTGTATGGGAGCTCCACTTAAATATTTATTTTATTATGTTTTTAATATATGTTGTTATAGCGGTAAGAGAAATACGTCGTCTGTGAAAATTGCAACTGTCTGGCTATCACGGTTCATGAGATACAGCCTGGTGACAGACGGACATACAGACAGACACACGGACCGCGGAGTCTTAGTAATAGGATCCCGTTTTTACCCTTTGGGTACGGAACCCTAAAACCGATATCAATTTGTCTCATCATTATCTAGCCCTGAATAGAAACAAAAATGTAAAAATAAAATATATTTGAATGTTATGAGCGTCGAAAGTTCCATATTTCAACACTAATTTTAACGCATCTTTGGGAGCAAATAAATACCATAAGAAGAAGGAAAATTACAAAACAGTCACCATACAGGGATAGATTAGTAGTTCAACAATGCAAATAATTTTATTTTGAATTTGAACATTTAGTCGTTTTTTCATGATACCCATATTCCCAAAGTTATGTATATAAAATTTCGCGCGCTCGTTTTCGTCCTAAATAATCATCCATTTTGCTACAAATTTGCAAAAGTGTGTATACGTATATATAACTAGCTTCTTACTGCTCATCACAGCTTCTATCTCTTTCGCACGTGTTGTCGAATGAGATAGCATGCATTTTACCCCGCCCACAAAATAGTTCGTGCCGTCGACTATGGCAACCTTATGTAGCTAAGCTAAGACTTTAAGTAAGTACTTAGGACTTCTTTTAAGTTACAATGAATAGGTAACAAGTACTGAGGAGCTCGTGATCAACCATACTCGTAACAGCCGAGTGTGGTCGATCTGTAGATAGGTAACCATCAATGATATAATCCTCCGTGCCTCGGAAAGCACGTAACGCCTGACAAAAAGATCTTTGACAGGCGTTTCTGTCTGCCAGCAGTCTTGCCAAAGGGCATCGTGTTACCAGTAACGGAGCTGTGGAGGTCAGAAATGCAGTCGCTGCATGTGAGATGATGGTAATTCAGCAGTTTTCGGTTAGACTAAAAACCAAACCTAAATGGTTGGCTAGGCAGAATGTAGATTGATGTTGTGTCTCATAAAGTGCGCCTGATAGTTTTTACTACGCAACAAAACGCTCATCATCGTCATCGTTCTTTGCTACACCTATTTTACTAGGCGCATTTAGAAAACGCTTTAAATCGACTTATTCTGAAACTGAAAACTGTTGGGTGGAAATCGTAAAATTCGGCAGGCAGCGTACCACCGTAATCCGTTTAGCGTAGCTCGGAGACAGGGCTGGTGGCTGAGGGGTTCTAGCAAAATATTAATCTCAATTAGCCTGGAATCGACTACGGTAAAGCAAAAAGGCAGGCAGGATTTTAGCTATCCATGTATGTTAGGAGTTAGAACCTATTAATATGATTGATAGTGTTTATCCGTGGTGCTAAGCAACTGAGCTTATCCCAGTTGTAAACAACCCTTTGTGCCTAGTGCCCTTGTTTGTTGTCTCCTGCTTGGTATGGAGGGGAGTGGAATTTTGTATCTTTGCCAGCTCCACTGTAATTTTTTTCTGATTAATTTCGTTGCGGGATCCAAGATATTTAAATTCATTCGCCGGGACTTCGTCGAGCTTCATTGCCTCGGCGCTTTTTTGGTGGTCGCCACTGTTGATTCTGGCTTTCTGGAGTTGCAATGGTTTGCGAAAAGTGCGGTGGGATTGTTGTCCATGTATGTAAGTATTTACGTATGTTCCCCGTAGCGCCTGGACTACTGAGCCGATTTTGATAAATGAGGTATCAATCGATTCTTTAGGTCCGGGTGTCAAAGCTACATATAGCATATAAGAAATTCATCATTATGGCATATGTTACATGCAATAATTTCAGATGTAGTGATACAAAAAAGACAATAGTTAGGTAGGTATCTTTATGAGAAAAGTGTCTTCGTTTTTCTGTCATTAGATGTTATTATGTAAATAATATTTTGACTTTAATCAAAGTTTTAATTAACCAACTTCAAAAGGAGGTTCTCATATTTACCTGTATGTTTGTATGTATGTATGTTTAGTTCGGCGCATACAACCGAACTCCTTAAGCGACAAATAGCATGAATGTGTAAATTGAGTTATACTGGATATATTGTAAATCCTTTAGATATATAATCCCCGGCACGTAAGTTGGCAAGAGTCGTTAGATGCGCAGAAGTCGTTTTTTCTGTATCTTTGGTAGTGAAGCGGGGCGGGGGGAACGTTTAGGCACGGTTTAAGACCGTTCCGAGCGTGCTATTGGTTGGTCAGTTGACTCAAGGATCGACTGACCAATTGTGTCGCGTCCACGTTCCGGTTGCTCTGGGGGTTGGTCAGTTCGCGGCATATGCGCGAACTTACCCCCACTACGCTAGAACCTTGCCAACTTACGTGCCGGGCACTTATACCGTACTATAGAAATTTCTCATATTTAGTGAAGGAGTACTAAAACTAAAAAGTCGCAAAACGATAAAACCATGAGGTACGAAAGACACCGACTTCCGAAACGAAATATATTTTGCACTTTTTAGCGTTTCGTTGTTATTGTCGGTTAATTTTTTTGAGAAAATGTTTTTATTTCTCTAATCAAGCTTTGAACAAGGCTACGAAACAAACCAAAGAAAATTGTATATCGGTGTCCTAGTTTCATATATCATCACATCCGAATTCACAACATATTAATATTTCATTAGGTACATTTAAAATGAAATCCGCTCGTCAACCCTATTCGGGAGGGTGTTTAACCGAAGTTAAATATTAACCCTCGGCCACTTCGGATAGAATTATTTATGGGCAATAAGCCCCTATGCCGCGAATTTGCAAATATTTGTTCTACACGCACTATTCGAAAGGAATGAAGGGATAGAGGTCACCCTGACCTTAGTAGTTTAAAACAAGAGAATTATAGAAAAACAAAAGGGTTGTAAAAATCTATTAGCAATATCAAACAACAAGACCTTTTTTATTTGTATTTGTTTTTGTTTTTTGGGTTCCGTACCCAAAGAATAAAAGTGTGATAAAAGTTTTTAACGAGTAGATATCTAGTTTTATGAGCTTTACAATCGTAACGCTCGTGTGAATAAGCTTTATGTCTTTGTCTGTACGCAGGTGCAAAATCACAACTCAATGTCTTTAAGTGTCTGTAAGCAAAGAGGCATTCATATGTCAAAATTATCCCGATATAGTAAGTTATAACAGTCCATAAGTTTTTTTTTGCCGGCTTTAAATGATAAGTTGTTTTATTTCTGTAAGTTGGTTTGAACAAACACTATTACAAGTCGATCATATTTTTAGGGTTCCGTACCCAAAGGGTAAAAACGGGACCCTATTACTAAGACTTCGCGATCCGTCTGTCTGTCTGTCTGTCTGTCTGTCTGTCTGTCCGTCTGTCTCCAGGCTGTATCTCATGAACCGTGATAGCTAGACAGTTGAAATTTTCACAGATTATGTATATCTGTTGCCGCTATAACAACAAATACTAAAAACAGTATAAAATAAATATTAAAGGGAGGCTCCCATACAGCAAACGTGATATTTTAGCCGTTTTTTGCTCGATATTAATAACGGCAACAGGTAGACGCTTGAAATATTCACAGAATGTTTAGTTGTATATTTACTTCAAAAAATAATAATTAATAAATTAAAATAAAATAAATTAAGGGGGGCTCCCATACAACAAACGTGATTTTTATGCAGTGTTTTGCGATAATGGTACGGAACCCATCGTGTGCGAGTCCGACTCGCACTTGGCCGGTTTTTTTAAACTAGATGAGGTCGGCGTTTCCTGTTACTTTACTCTGAGAAGAAAGGCCGAAACAAACTCAGAGGTCACAGTCTCTTTTAAAGTCCAGACAAGATCTTGGTTAGATCATGTGAACACCATGTAGACTGATGTCTGAAACGGTCATTTGAGGAAAGAACCAGCCAGATTGAGTGGACCTGTCCAGTCAGTGCACGCATTTGTCAATAACCGTGCAGCTCAACTCAGAATTTAAGGAGCTCAACATTTGCACCTACTGGACTTATATAATAAGTATTTTTGTAAGTTTGTGCTCCATTGGTGTCATTGCTGCAAGGCGTACCAGTGCAAGGGTAAACAAATAAATAAAATAATTTAAATAAATTAACAACAATAATAATTTGTCGTTACTTTTGGATACTTTTCCAAAACGACTTGGATGTTTAAAAATATTTTTACACAGAAAAAATTATGGCTATAGTTTCTTTATAACTGAAATAGCATATGTACCTAACTCAAATAATTTTTTGAAAACAAAACTGTCCAAAAGTAGGTTCAATATTGGATATTTTGTACTGCCTCTCGGCTATTGATTTTTTTCGCGCCAAGAAGTTATCCAAATTCTGGCAAAGTAAAAGTCAGTAGGCGCAAGATCTGGTGAATTTGGCGGATAACGGAGAGGTTCCAACCCCAGCTCTTGTAACTTGGAGACCGTCTGCTGTAAAGCGGTGTCAACTATGAGTTCACGCATTATCGTGCGATTGAAGCAAAGCTGGTTGGAGAAGTGCAAGCTTCTCCATTATTGTGTACAGCTCTTCACAGTACACATATGCAGTAATGCTCATCCCGTTTGGTAAGAAGCTGTGATGAATCACACCGGCCCTAGACCACCAAACAGGGGCCATCACTTTTTTAGGGGTAAGTTTTCGTTTAGGGCATTGTTTAAGTGCTGGACCTGCACCAGGATCCAATCAACTTGCTGAGCGCTTGCGATTGTCAAAGAGAATCCATTTTTCGTCGCAGGTAACAATGCGGTTCAAAATTCCTTCGTTGTGTGTGCCTGTTGAGCAGTGCAAAGCACGTCTCGACGCATATTTCGCGCTGGCAATAATTGAGTTCATGCGGCACCTATTTGTGAAGCTTTTTTGGCTTGCCAATTAATTTGACGCAAATGGACCAATATTGTTTTGATGCTAACGTCGAAAACTGCTGCTAATTCAGCCGTAGATTGAGTATCATCAGCTTCCACAGTCACCTTTAATTCGTCTTTGTCGACCAAAGCTTTCAGATGCGATGAAATCAATAACGCTAATCAATAAACAAACGACTCTTATGAAATAGAGTTCCATGTTTTTTAAATAAAATTAATTTGAAAATTAGAATTCTTTAACAATTTTTTTTTTGATTTGATATCTTCATGGCAGCCGCAGAACGGCAATTTCATAGGTAAATACTTCGATGAAGAATACACTTCATCGAAGAGTTAATGTGCTTATATATTATGTAGCCGGTATGAACAAACTTACTTTATGAGAATTAAAAATTTTGTTGAAGTTATTTAGTTTAATTTACTTGGGAATATTGACACTGATAGTTTTTGAACTCGGTTGATTTTAAAATTCGCCTATATTAGGTAAGTATTAGCTACAAAAATAAGTATAATACCGATATGAAGCACTGAAATGATAATAGGCCGTCTCTGTCTAACGTTTATGGATTTTTTAGCTCTTTTGAGGATTATATTCTTCACTTATACCATAAAGGAGACCATTAGCAACCACCAGACCATCACACCATTTAGTATCGAATAGATCTTAAGCATTAACTTAGTTCATAAACTTATTTTAGGACTAGACACTTTCAAGGTTGTAGGGCACACCCTTGAATGTTCAGTGCAGAATTTTATGAACTAGTATCTAAGTAATACCTAAGTATGTAGTCGTAAACTTTATAGGACTAATAAAAGATTCAAGGATCGGCTTTAGAATTGAAGATTTGGAGTTAAGAATATTGTGTCAATCCCTACGTTAATGCCAAAGTTTGACAGGCTTTCAAACTGTAGTAGAGTTTGATAAATAATCAAATTAAAATTCTTATATCAGTAATCGGGGCTATTTCCATTAAGTAGTAAATAATATCTGCAATAGTAGTTTATGCAATGGCCATATAATAGGGGTTATTAAAACACGAGCGTAGGTTTATCAAATGAGGCGAAGCCGAATTTGATAATAATATTACGCGAGTGTTTTAATACCTAATTATATGCCGTTGTATACGCTACTTTATCTTCACTCATACAGTTGAAATAAAACAAAAGTGGAAAGGGAAAAATATTTGGTATGGCGGGCAATTTAGATTCTCATTGTGCAGCGCGCGCATCCACAGACAATGAAACTTCTTTACTACAGCCCATACGCGCCAGAAAATTAAAAAGTAAAAGTGTGCTATAAAAATTAAAAAGTTATTTTATGATGCAGTTGTTTGATAATCGAAGGAAAATGCTGAACTGTAATGGTTTTTTTTTTAATTTTACCTATCCACGAATATAAAGTACGTGTTTATACAATATTTTATGTACACTCACAACGTAATGTTCCAAATACGAATTCAAAAAAACCAAATATTTTTCCCTTTCCACTTTTGTTTTATTTCAACTGTATGAGTGAAGATAAAGTAGTGTATGCAACGGCACATAATTAGGTATTAAAACACTCGCGTAATATTATTATCAAATTCGGCTTCGCCTCATTTGATAATCCTACGCTCGTGTTTTAATAACCCCTATTATATGGCCATTGCATAAACTACTATTTTGAATTCGTATTTGGAACATTACGTTGTGAGTGTAGATAAAATACTTTACATTTTATCATCTTTAAAACAAAACCGACCAAGTGCGTGTCGGGCCACGCGCAGTAATAGGGTTCCGAAGTTGAAAAATAATGCGGACTAAAAAGAGGGTTTTGTTGTTGTTACATGAACATTTGAACGGTTTCAGCGGCTCACAAATTCTAAAAACGGGCCCACATAAGTTGATGTTTTTTTAAATCTATATTCTCGCGTTTGATCACTATCTCGCCTAATGGTAAGCGATGATGTGGCCTACGGTGAAGCACGCTTGCCTAGATGTAATCTATTCACTCTTGACTTAAACTAAATAAGGACTAACTGGTAACTGAAGAAGGAGTTATAAAATACAACTTCGCAACTGAAGTTAGAAAAATATTATCTATTTGATTACCACCGCGGGTGCAAATTGCGAAAGGAATGGTATAGTGCGTTCCTGGATCCTTGCATGCACGCTCCTTGTTTATTTCTCTTTAGGAATTATAAAAAAATCGAATGTATTCACCTCTAATCTCCTCTAATACCGCAGATTAGAGGTGAATCCTCTAATCTGCGGTATTCACTATTTAATTCTGGAAAGTTTTACGCTACGCAATTACTGAAGAAGTCTGGTCGAATATTGACTTTACCCAAGTAACACAAAAGTGCTGTATATTAGCTGTATCACTGTCCGCAATAGAATCCTAAGCTGAACAAGCCTTCTGAATAAGAGCATTAGAGGCGCTGTTTCAGCTGATATAACCCTGGTTTGGGCACAAATTAAACAGCTGTTAGCTGAATAACTGTAATTATTTGCATTATATCAGCATTATTTGAGCATTATTAAAGGTAACAGTCATCCCAAGAGCTGATTATTGACTGATTATTAGAGTATGTGTTACCTTTTATATAGCACAATGGCCGATTAATAGAGTTCTTGTTACCTATTTTTCAACACAATGTACACACTAGAATATTTTTAACGCTTCTATGGAATTGAAAAATCACAAGTGGCAAAATTGTGAATAATTTTCACCCTACTCCTTATTATTTTGATATGTTGTTTCTGTCAAACATTTTGTGGTGAAATAAACAAATATAGTTTTCAGTAAAAAAACCTTGCTTTTTCCTCCATGTGCGTGAAATTCGTATGGGAAAGAGAGTTTATTGTCAAATAGTATATGAATCTAGGCGATAATTTTCACGCGCTCTCAAAATAGCACTGTTTACTTGAAAGTTATAGTATAAATTATTTTGATAATATAATATAAAAAAAGAAATATTTTTATTATACATTTGTAATTTGACAATAAGCTGTTTACGTATAAAATCATTAAATTTTCTATTGAAATCCAGTTGTTATTTTCGTTGACTTATCAAAGAAAAATTGTTAATCTATACTAATATATCTATACTTAATATTATAAAGAGGAAAGATTTTTTTGTTTGTTTGTACCGAATAGGCTCCGAAACTACTGGACCGATTTAAAAAATTCTTTCACCAATAGAAAGCTACGTTATTCCTGAGTAACATAGGCTATTTTTTTATCCCGGAAACGGGTCCTGTGGGGTGGCCCACGGGAGCGAAGCCGCGGGGAACAGCTAGTATATCTATACTAATATTATAAAGAGGAAAGATTTTTTTGTTTGTTTGTTTGTTTGTTTGTACCGAATAGGCTCCGAAACTACTGGACCGATTTTAAAAATTCTTTCACCAATAGAAAGCTACGTTATTCCTAACATAGGCTATTTTTTAATCCCGAAAACGGGTCCTGTGGGGTGGCCCACGGGAGCGAAGCCGCGGGCAACTGCTCGTATATATATAATATTATAAAGAGGAAAGATTTTTTTGTTTGTTTGTTTGTTTGTTTGTACCGAATAGGCTCCGAAACTACTGGACCGATTTGAAAAATTCTTTCACCAATAGAAAGCTACATTATTCCTGAGTGACATAGGCTATTTTTTAATCCCGAAAACGGGTCCTGTGGGGTCGTCCACGGGAGCGAAGCCGCGGGCAACAGCTAGTATATTATATTACATAGGTTAGAACCTAAAAAATGGCAGACAAGCAATGTACACTGTATTAAACACAATTAAACGGCATGGGCTGTTTAAGTATCCACTCTTGGCACATACATCAGTAACGAGCTGATACGAGTAGTTCTTGTGTGATACAATTCAGCCACAGATTCCTGTAAAGCTTGATATTGGGTAACATGTACGCAAATATTGTAGGTAATCATCAGTGAACCACTAAAGTCTCAGCAGGAATTCTAGGGATCCATATGGATTTATTTTACAAAATAATACGTCTGCTGTGTCTATCCTTTTATGTTATTTGGTTACCAACATCATCCCAAAAAACACTCCTCCATTTTCGCAAACTGGGGTGCTGAAAAGATAAGTCTACAAGATTTTATTTAACTGCATTAGTAGATTAATTGCCGACGCTAGTACAAGTATTCAGCTCTAACCGGAATTATGGGTTACGTGTGAGCTAATTTATAGCAGTTTGCTGTAATTTAGCATCATATAAGTTCACCCAAAGTGATCATGTGGGCTATGTAAGTGCTCTTATAAGATTGCGTGTAACAAGCTGATTAACACTATTAAAGTGCAACTATGTGCAGCAAGACGCATTATATCATTGTTAATTGAAGTCACAGAATAACTGATTGCATTATAGTAGCTCACATGTTCTTTCTTAAAATGCAAGCGTTCTAAGAGTACACATGTGGCCTTCAATTCAGTTAAAGTCCATAAAAATGCTTAATTGCAGCTTACAGTACTAATACTGAACTGCATACCTATATTAACGCTTGCAGCATTACAGTGTTGCCTCCGTGACGCATAAAAGCATTATTATACAGGCGAAAGCGTAATTTTCAGCTATTGCACATCGAGTGTACTGTAATAAGTCTTCATAAATGCTAAAGTTACCGATGTTACCCTTTGTGACATCCTATAATGCAGTTTTGTGCTACTTGGGTATAGAAGGATATCGACAAAAGAAAATAAGTAACTTGCTTGGAAATCGAATCTAATTTGACTTTACTTTTACGTTTTAATTACAAAACGTCGAAAATACTTCTGCACTAACACAAAATAGACTCCACCGCGCGCATGCGCCATAGGGACTACGGATTGGTACTGCCAACGACTCCGGCCACTCCAATGCGTTATTCGAGCCTAAACATTATTAATTTAGAAATCATTATTATTCAGGATGTTATGATTTTATTTTTGCATTTGTTTTACATAGTTCATAAGCATATATTTACTATCTGTTTTACACGGCTAACAACTTTATTTAAGTAATTTTTCAATGGTATTTGTACAAAAATTTTACTGTGCCAAGTACATTTTATAAGTTGGTCGACTATTACTCGTAAACTTGTAAAGCTTGTTAAGATTTCATTTTTGTATATTTTTACATGGTTCGTAAGCATTATATTTACTCTGTTTTACACAGCTATCAACTTTATTTAAGTAATTTTTCAATGGTATTTGTACAAAATTTATACTGTTCCAAGTACATTTTATAAGTTGGTCGACTATTACTCGTAAACTTGTAAAGCCTTGTTATCCGTGATAATTTTCCTTTTCATCATCATCATCTGCCTGCCCTTATCCCATGTTACTTGGGGTCGGCACAACACGTTTGCTTCTTCCATACCGTTCTATCCCCCGTCATGTTATTACTGACTCCCTTTTCTTTCATATCACTCCTCACACAGTCCATCCATCTTTTCTTTGGCCTTCCTCTCCCTCTCCATCCATCCACATTTATATTCATAACTCTTTTAGTAATATGCGTTTCATCCCTCCTCATCACATGACCATACCAGGACAAACGGTTTCCTTTCAACTTTTCTGCCACTGGCGCCACTTTCAAACTGCCTCTAATATACTCATTTCTCACTTTATCCAATCTCGTCACGCCGCACATCCATCTCAACATTCTCATCTCTGCTACATGCAATCTCCTTTCATCCATCTTTTTCACAGCCCAACATTCCGATCCATACAGTATGACAGGTCTAATCACGGACTTGTAGATTTTCCCCTTTAACTTGAGGGGCATCCGTGGGTCGCAAGTTGTTCCAGTGACCTGTCGCTATATATATATATAATATATATATAGTCGCGCTATATATAGTCGCTATATATATAATTTTCCTTTTAATTTCGTTATATTTACTACTGCCGTGAATTTTTTCACATAGCCAAGAGCAACCATTTCGCTGGTAGGGGGGGGGGGACACTTGACTCTAACATAAATTTGCAACTTAAAGCTTAATTTTACGCAAACGAATCTCTGAATCGAAAAATGGTTATAACAAACCCATAATATTTTTGAATGGCCTATCCAATGATATCCCACACCATGGGATAGATGAGAAAAAATAAATATATCCCCACTTTACGTCTACGGGAGGTACACGTAAAAAACATTTTTTTCATGATTTTATGTTACCACTTTGTCGGAATTATTAATATGTATATACATGCCAAATTATAGCTTTCTAGTACTTAGATTCTCTGAGCTAAGCTGCGGACGGACAGACGGACAGAGCGAAACTATAAGGGTTCCTTGTTGACTTCGGAACCCTAAAAACTACGTATGGCCTACTAGATCAAAATTAATAAAAATACGAGCAGTAGGATCGTGGATATTAAAAACCGCAAAACGAACAAGTAAAAGGTACAATTATATTTGTACCTATTGGTACCATAATTGTCCATACGATTTGACATAAGCGAAAGTTTACGTTAACCCGCAGGCTTATTACGTATGAAACAGCAATCAGCAATAATTGCACAGAGATTGTGCAATCATGACGCGATTATCGCTTTATGACAAAAACTCGGCAGGCTTATTTTTGCGAAATAATTGCTCTTCAATCGCGAATCAGCATTATATTTGGGCGATAGCCACGCCATAAAAATTTTACGACAGCACTGCTAACAATAAAAATCTGCTAACTAAAATGTGCATTAATCGCAAGATTATCATTTTGTATTACGCATGGATTTTGACAGCAGAGCGACAGCCATCGGGGAGCAAATGTGGTTGTCAACTTGCGATAACTTTTTCCCTTGTTGTTGGTCGATTGCCAATCGCTCGCTGATGGCTGTGTAGGTACAGAAAATTTTGAGTTCTTGGCGGCATTTTTTCGTGTGTTATTTTGTGGCTACTTTGATCCACAAATTAATTCCTAGTGAATATTGTAAAGACAAATTGGTGTAGTTTTGTGTCTCAGATGCCTATGCAACTAGAAATTTTGTTGCATCATTGAAATAGACGTGATCTCGGTAAAGTGGAGGAGAAAATTTTATTGTAGTTTTGACTACCTCACCCTCACCGAAGCTTGCCAAAAAGGTTGACAAGCTAGGTAGGTATGTTTACTGCCAAATACTTACAAATACATTATACTGTGATTTTTAATATTTTTTTTTTTTTTTTTTTTTTTTATTGACCTTATTTTTTAAAAATGTTGCAAGCGCGGAGCATAATGTTGTAGGTAAGGCTCAATCATAAGTGATTCATCGAATCGATGTGACATGACTCCTGAATTTATTTTTACTAATTGGTGTAAATAAATGTTTTATGAATATAAACGTAATATATTTAAATATAACAGTATTCATACACATAGTACATGAACTTTTATTGTGTTAAATATGAAATCAACAATAAAATAAATGCAATCGAGAAAATTAAGTCTGAGATAAATGAGTAGAAACTAGGGCATGCAGTTTCGTACATTTTAAATTTCGAAATTAGCTTACGAAATTGGACTCCTCAGTTTCGAAATTCCGAAATTTCGAAACTGAGGAGCCTAATATAATGGAAAATCATGATAATACTTGAACTAAACTCAAAATGCAAAATTAGTACTCTGGAGAGGTGCCTGAGTGCAATTTATATTCAAACAAAGTGGATATTCTTTTCCTTAAGACTTCTACTATAAATACTCCACTGCTTGGGGACACCTTCGACGATACCATCCAGCTTTCCGAGCTCGGAGTGGCAAGAGACGTTCGGTCAGCGTTGATTCGCGAGCTGGGGTTATAGATTGTTACAGATAGGGCATCATAAAATTGAGAGAGAGCCACCCAGCTCGTTAGTGACAATAGGAGATGCGCAAGTCCACTATCTTGTTTTAACCATGTACGGTGGGGCTTCGAAGAGCATTTCGAGCGCCTTTTCTCTCGCATTGGTAGGCCAGTGGGCGCTTTGCATAGACTGCTGCCCAATCTCTTAGGCAGAAATAGACTGTCAGATGTCCGACGCTGCAGGACTAAAATCAACATCCTTCAGCGGAAAATGGTTATTTAAATAGCACGTGGCTGGCTAAAAAGAGTGGAGCGCATCTCCAATAGACACATTCATGTACTGATCGGGCACGGTTGCTTCGGTGAGTACCTGAATAGGATTGGGTGAAAAGCCACGGTGAATTGCCATCATTATAGGGGCAACTTGGATTCTGCACAGTTCATGCTCGAGGATTGACTTCTTGGGCCACCTTGTGTTTCGCCAGGATCGGGCGTGACCTGTCTGTGCCAGTATTAATGAGGAATATGCTGGCGTCACCATAAAATTAGAGGGAAATAGACACCGAGTGGAAGCGTGAGAAGGCCAATCCCACTAGGAGAAGAAGGCATCGTGGAAGCAACCACCTCGAAATAAACACGCCGAAACCCCGCCTGTATCATTTAGCGAGGCTCAAGGGAGACTCCTTTATAGTCTCCCCAAGGATGTAGTATTTTAAGAAGTGCTGATGGTGATCACCGGTTTGGTTTTAATGGGGTTAAAATACCACACTGCCTGGTTATTTTCCCTAAAAGTTCAGGCGCAAGTTTAGGCGAAGGTTTTCCCCCGATAGCAAAGAAAAATGGGCATTCGCAGCAAACGATTGTAGACCTTGTCAAAGTATTCACCTCACTGGCCACCATTATTATGAAGCTTGGTTTTTTTTAAATGGCCGAGCTTCTTTCACTCTTCTTTTTTTATTGAACACCATGGTTAGGCTTTGTTTTATTGTAATGTTAGCACATATGGTCACAAGGTGGCCCAAACGCAACGTTCTAATTGGCTTTAGATTCGTATTCAGACTAATTTTCAGATGATTCCTCTTTTGGTTTCAATACTAAATTTCATAATTGTATGGAAAATAACAAAATATTTAAATTAAATCCAGTTTCGAAATTTCGAAATTAGCCGTGTCAATTTCGAAATTAATAAACTCGCCAATATGGTCCGAAATTTTGAAACTATGAAATTTCGGAATGCATGCCCTAGTAGAAACTAAATATGGGCCGCTAGTTTCTAAACAAATTATTTTTTTATGCCTTGAAATAGTTTCATTTTAGATCTTCTTCGATTTTCGATTAACTTTCGATTACTCAGGCTAGTTGGGGTACGACACTATTTTAATGTAACGATAAAGTGACAACCCCCCAAATGTCAGTTTATTCCACGAAATTAAAAATCACATTATAGAATGTTTTATGTCCGTGTGTTGTGTGCTCTTATTTTCATATGGCAAGCACCGTTGTCGACTATTCTGGCAATGTCTAAAGTAAATTGGAAAACAAGTGTGTTCAACGATTTATTTTACGTTTCATTGCTCAAATACGAGATGATGATGTACATTTAGTGATGTCTTAATGCGTTAACAATTCAATTTCTTATAAAAAAACGACTATTAGGAAGAAATTTAAATCAATTTTACACATTTAGGCATTTTAGTCATCCAATTCATCAAACAGCTTTTTTTTTCTAATTGTTTTTTTATTTTTTTTTATTATATTATGTAAATAAAATGAAAATATGCTATATTCACTGACATATTTACTGTTACACAAATACTTTACATCTGAAAATATTAATTTATCGCAATATTGGAGCTAAATAGTAATCAATTGACTATTGTAAAAAAACTAACGGCGTCCACGAAAAGTCCAGGAAAATTAGGGGTTTCACCTCGGAATGAGAGATAGTCGGCTATAAACTTGTGTAAACCTTTATTTTGACACCCTAAAACTTGTCTCAAAACCTACGTATCGTAGGGTGTCCGCGTCTACAAAAATTCCTAGGTCAAAGGTCAAAAAATCGATGATTTACACATTTATTGCAAATATCTCGTTTCCTATGCGTTTTATGTTATATGTATGTATTGTAAATATTGTAGAAGATTAAATTATCTACAACTTTTGTGTATACATTTTTTTATAGCTTGAACCGTTTTCGAGAAAGAGAGCAGAGCGCGCGCAGTGTTTAACTATTTTGAGTATCATTCGAGGTGAACTTGTATTCCTGATCAAAAACACGCCGTATAAAGTTTATAAATTATTAATAAATATATAATTCTAAATCGTTTGGATTTTTTATTAACTTTTATATTAATCTTATTTATACTAATTGCGTTGCATAACCTTGATGATCGACCAGTGCGGCTGTTAATATTTAGCCACGAGCTCTAATTTCAATTTTCTTCTTCTTCCTCAATGGTATTTTTCAATAAAAACATTTATTAAAAAATTAATTATTTTCTTTTTATTTAGTTAGGTAGTAATTAGTATAAATAAGATTAGAATTAAAATGTAATTATAGTATTTCTCTTAATAACTTTATAATTACACGAGTTATTAAAGAATAGATTCAGAATTATTGAAAAATAATAATTACGTATTAGTTAATAAAAATGCAAATTATTTAGAATTATATATTTATTAATAATTTATAAACTTTATACGGCGTGTTTTTAATCAGGACCACAGGTTGACCACGAATCATACTCTAAATAGTTAAACACTGCGCGCGCTCTGCCCTCTATCTCGAAAATGGTTCAAGTTATAAAAAAAAATGTGTATGCAAAAGTTGTAGACTATATCTTCTACAATATTTACAATACATACAAATAGCATAAAATCCATAGGAAACGAGATATTTGCAATAATTGTGTAAAACATAGATTTTTTGACCTTTGACCTTGGAATATCTGTAGACGCGGACACCCTACGATACGTAGGTTTTGAGACAAGTTTTAGGGTGTCAAAATAAAGGTTTATACAACTTTATAGCCGACTATCTCTCATTCCGAGATTCTTACCCTAATTTGACTAATTTTCTTGGACATAAGCTGGTTACATAATCAAACGATAAATTTTATAAATCATTGGAGAGGTGTAATAGCTTCTGTTAAAAGTGACTGTCAGAAAAAAGACTTAAAGGCCTCACTAGCCAGGTCATTAAATTGATCGCGTTATAATTGTTCAATTATTGCTGCTTGCTGTCCCTTACGTAATAAGCCCGCCGATCGAGTGAGTAAAAAAACTCGCACTAGACTTTGGTCATAAAGTCACCACATCGCGCACACACAGACCGCATCCTCCAGAGTCATCGCACAGTTTTGATGAATAAATAAAAAGTGCTTCTCGTCTGTCTGTAGCGCGGCGTGCTCAAAATTAAAAACATCCCGCTCTACCGTGTTTTGTTTCGCACAAAACTTTCATAATTTCCCCATTCGAGTGTCTGACAAGTGCCGCAGATGTGTGAAGCGAGATGGAGACTTCATGACATCGATATCACGCCTGTATTCCCCGAAGAGTATTTTCTTCTTCTTTCTTTCTTTATGGAACAGCAATAAGCAATAATTGCGCAGCGATCGCGCAGTCGTCGCGCGATCGATTGCTATGTGTCATAAACATCGAGATTACGTAACCAATTATTTGCTAATCGCTCGTTGTTTGTCAAATGCGATTATTTCGTAAAAAAAACCGCCAAAGAGTCTAAAACTTCTGTATTGGCAATCGAACAACAATAAGAGAAAAAATATCTCAATTTGACAGGCAAATTAGCTAACTATAATCGCGATCACCTTCTCAAAACGGTGAAGGATAATATCGTGAGGAAACCGCCATGAACCAAAAATTCGAAGACATGTGACAGCTCGTGGTAAATAATAATAGCCGCACGGGTCGATCATCATGGTTAAGCAACGCTTGCCGAGGTCGTTTCGTGGATGGTGACCATCTTTACATAGCGAGTTTCTATCATACTTCAGGAAGCACGTTAAGCCGTTGGTCCTGGCTGTCATTTGAAGATCTTTGATAGTCGTTAAGGGTAGTCAGAAGCTTGAGATCTGACACCAGTCTAGCCAAGAGGTATCGTGTTACCCAGTTTCTGGGTTGTGGAGGTCAGATAGACATGTAAAACACTCACACACACAAACTCAGCTGAATCCGGTTAGACTGGAAGCCGTCCCCAACATAAACTGCCGAGCAATTTAAAAGTTCCACCCACAAAATGGCGACAAACCCCTTAATTTAATTTTTTCACATTTAATTTAAAATTTGAACACAATATTTACGTTTTTAGTTGGTAATATTCTGATGCGCTGTTAAATGTACTTCAATATTGCAGACGGCGTCATTAAGCTAGCCTTGCCCGTTTAGGAGTAATTTGGTGCTATGCCACTGGAACTTTTTCATTGCTCGCGAGTGTATTTGGGCAAAGGCTAGGCAGAAGAAGAAGAATCGCGTTCACACTGTTTTCAAATAAACATTTTAGTTAACTAATTGTTCCAAAGAGGCAGCACTGTCGAAAAATTGCTGTGGTGTGGCTATCACTGATAAATAATTCGGATTCGCGATTAAAGAGCAGTTATTGCACAAGAATTGCTACAACTTTTTAGTTCGCTTCCTAAGCATACGGGTTTTTTTTATTAACTTTTTTTATTTACGTGCCACTTATTACCCGCCTGCAAGGAAAGGATTACCTAATGTTTTTAGTATTTTTTTTCGAATTACTGTAAGTGGTATATATTTTTGTAATCAACTCCAAAATCTCTTCATTTTGATACCCCACCGGTTGCTTTGGAAGAAAAAATATTGGCCATGATTGTTTTTTCTAACGTTACACTAAGAACACTTGGGTGCTCGTGCTAGGAGGTAATAAAAATATTACATACATACAAAATACGCGCGAAAAACCTATCACTTTCCTTGCAGCCGGGTAGAAAGGCAGTCATGGGGACTGCCGACAGAAGCAAAATCTATGGAATACCTAGCGTCGCCACTCTGTCACACAAAACACAGATATTACGTCACACGTCACATTAGCATGTCACTGTAGCGAATCCAGAAATTTAACACCTTCCAAAAAGTAATGTCTTGTCTACTGCCCCCGATGCAAAAAATTCATCTACTGCTAAAATAAAAGTACCACCTCCACGGTTCCTACAGCATATTGTTGCAAGAATATTAATTTTTCCGCGGCCACAGCGCTAGTCGTCAGCATACTTTTATTCCAGTGTGAATAATTAAGATATTACGGGAAGTTCCAGTGACTACCTAATTACGGTTTTCTTAACTGTCACAACTAATTATTATCTTATTTTTAGTCGTAATAAGCTGAGAAGATTTTGATATGGTCTGGTTTATCTGGTTAAGTTTGTTAAAAGCGGTTTTTGCATTATTGATGTAGGTACATCCAGCGCCGGCCCTAGGGTAGAGCGAGAGGAGCGGTCGCTCTAGGCGCCAGATGACAATTAAGGGGCGCCAAAAAGCCAAATGCGAATGTTCTAGCTTAAAATACAATATTGATTCATCATCATCATTTCAGCCAATAGACGTCCACTGCTGGACATAGGCCTCCCCCAGGCGTCGCGACATTGACTGATCCCGTGCGTCCCGCAACCAGCGCCTTCCCGCAACCTTAACCAGGTCATCGGTCCACTAAGTGGGAGGCCTTGCAACATATCGTCTTCCGGTTCGCGGTCGCCATACCAGAACTTTTCAGCCCCATCGGCCATCCGTTCTGCGAGCAATGTGCCCTGCTCACTGCCACTTAAGCTTGGCAATTCTTCGGGCTTTGTCGGTAACTTTGGTTCTCCTGCGGATATCATCATTTCTGACGCAAAGAAATTCTGAGCATAGCCCTCTCCATTGCCCTTTGAGTGACTTTAAGCTTTCTGATAAGGCCCATTGTGAGCGACCACGTCTCGGTAATATTAATTATTGATTATAATATACGTGAAGTGATGGCGTCAAAAAAATAGGATACTTTTTACCCCCGGAGGTATGTTCCCTTGAAATAATTTTCGTCTTTTACTCGGGTTAAGCCGTTGGCGGAAGTTTGCACCTGCTTTGCAAAGTACTCGTAAAGTACTCACACAGATCTGCATGTGAAGCTCACAAATGAGAAAAGTTCTGATTAGAGTACCGCATTAACTACCTAGCAATATAATATGGACCAGGTGAGTTGAGCCGTGGGAGGCAAACTTTATCTCAAAGGTTTCCTGGTCAAGGCCTAGTCAAAATAATCAGTCTAGACCAGCCAAAATAAGGTTCGAGATTCGAGAGTGTAGATATTTTAAACCGGCTACCAGTAAGTAGGTCAATTCTCGTAGACATGTGCTTAATAAAACATTCAGTCAACAAGTAAAATTTAAAAACCCCCGACACATGTTTTATTTCATGCTACATAATTTACCTAGTACATAGTAGATACGCTTCGATCGGCAATCTATTGAACACGTAATTATGACACGATAACTTGCGAAAACACTCCGATTCAAACAGTAAAACGCCCATAACTTTTGAACGGCTGAACCGATTTTATTTAAACATAGCTAAGAACACTTTCGACAAAATCACCTTTCAAACAAAAAAAACTAAATCAACATCGGTTCACCAGTTTGGACGCTATGATGCCACATACACAGCAACAAACGTCAAACTTATATCACCCGTCTTATTCCGTTGGGGGTTAAAAAGAGACCCGCCTCCGTTTAAGTCTGACATATTCAATTCAGCCTATAGACAAATTGCCATTCTTATAAGCGATTAACGACTATCAACCAAAAGTTTGTCGTTCAAAAAACGAATGACATTTGGGTTGAGCATGTCAATATAATTTGTTTAGTTACATAATAAATTGTTCTGAATATTGCTTGTGTGAAAAAAAATAAATTAAAAATAACAAAAATCCCGACTGCTTAAAAAACGAACTAAAAAGCCTTAAAGAAGAAGAAAAACATGCTGTGCAGCCGGAGGATACATATTCGCGAGCTGGCTGACCAAAACCAGATGTATCATCCGACTGCACAGCATGATTTTTTTCTTGTTTATGTCTTTTCAGTTCGCGTTTTAAGCAGTCGGGTTTTTTGTTATTTTTAAATAATTTTTTTATTTACTACTTTTTAGTTATCTTTTTTTTAGAATTAGGTTAATTACCTCTTAAAACCCTTTATTTTGATACCCCACACGATGTGTTTGGAAGAAAAAAAATATTTGGGCCCCCACAGGCCACAATATGGCGCCCAAAATCAGCCATTTTTATATTTTCAAATTTTAATGTAGTCAGTGATACTCGCAGGGTTAAGACAAATCGATTGACGTAAAAATCATCAAAATCGGCCAACGCGTTTGGTCTCTAGAACGCCACATAGGAACAAACTATACATACATATATACATACATACATACATACATATATACATACATACATACATAGACTGATAAACACATTACCCTCCTTCGGCAGTCGGGTAAAAATGAGCATCTGATAGCGTTTATACATAGTCCTAGGATCATCGATATACACGTATTACGCACTAGATTTGTAAAACAATATATCACGGGAATTTAACGCGATGATTTAGATTATTTATTTATTTATTTAACCCGACGTTTCGACCGTGTTGCAACGATCGTGGTCCCGGGTAGACTGGTGTATCGGTGTACTGGCTCCGTTGGGGCAGAAAATTCTTCCTCTACCCTCACATTTCTACACACAACACTGACCGTGTCCTTATTCTGTAAGTTCACCGATTGAACAAAGCGAGGTTATGTTTTTGAATCACTGGATTCCACGCCGCGGATAATTTGACACCGTCATCCCGATAGAATCCAAAAAAAAATGATGAAATGATGAATGATGTTTACCATTATGAAACGCGAAAGTTTTGAAGTTAATACGCACTAGATTTGGCGATCCGAACACTCACTCTGTTCGACTAAACTGTACTGCAATCCGTACACCTTACTTAACACTATTTTGAACAAAACGCGTAAGCTCTATTAATTTCATGGTGGCGACGTTTTGACCGCGAGTAAACTAAGCGAACTGTAAAAATAAGCGATATTTTAGCGTTGCAGCGAACTTTAGTTCTAACTTACCAGTATTTGAACAATTTTTTTTTCTCATAAATTTTCTGTTCTATCGTTAGAATGTATGTCAATGCCTGGGATCTTAGATAAAGTACCTATAGATTAAGCACTGGCGTGGCCGCATATGAGACAGCAATAGTTAGTTCTGGTGTTACAACAAGAACAAGAACACTACAACCCACCATCGCACTGACACTTATTATCTATAAATAACCCAAATTCCTTGTCTCAATTAACACATGATACCACGAAATCATAGAAAATCAAACAAAACCGAGTTTGTTTGTCAAATCTGCCATTGTATTAGAGTTTGACAAACAACAGAAACCGGCCACGGTGACTTTTTTAGGTAATTTTAAGGCTTAATCTATAGGTACTTTATCTAAGCCTGGGATACTGTTTCTATCAGTGTGCAGTGGTAAGTTCTCGTTTGACTAGGTTTGACTAACACTCAGGCGTAGGCTTTAGAAAAAGCTAACACACACTGGCATCACCTTATCAGGTTTCTGCTCCACTCACCGTTTTCTATTGAAATATTGAAAGACAGTTTGCCATGTCTCGAGACATTGTAGCCAATCTGTTTGTTTGTATCAATGGATGCAGGGATTACATCTCTTTGTCTGACGGATTGGATGCGAACGGATTGCTTTGTTGGTTATGGACTAGCTTCTACCCGCGAGTTCGCCATCCTGAAATAGTACATTGTTACCCTAGGGATGAAAGTAACTTATTTAGTCCCGAGAGTTTAGTTCGAGGGACTTACCCGAGGTAAACACTGTGCTTTTCATTACGAATACAAGGAAAGTAAAAATAAAACATTCTGCTATACGGAAGGAAAGACGGCAGTGAAGGGAAACATCGTGAGGAAACCGGCATGTCCTAGAACAAAAAAATCGAAGACATGTGACATCCACCAACCTACACTGGGCCCGCATGGTGGATTACAGTCCATCCCCTCTCACAGAGAGGAAGGAGGCCTGTTTCCCAGCAGTGGGAACATTAATAGGCTGATGATGTGATACGGAAGTATAAACAAAACTCTACAATTTGGCAGGCGCTCCTCAGGCAACTTCAGTCCTACTTTCCGAGTATGAGTAATGAAAAGTATTTATTAACCCCGGGAGGCGTGAAGAAATACGCAAGCACTTCAGCGCCACAGCCAAAAGGTAGCAGCAGACACCGTGTGGTTTAAGTATGTTAGAGTCTGATCTTCTGGGCACGCCGACAGGACACATGAGGAGAACATGACACATGTCCGTCTGTCTGCCATCATGTCTCCTGGACGACATCCATGAGGATTTCCACACGTATAAATTAATTCAAAAAATCAAAAAACCCGACTGCTTAAAAAGCGAACTAAAAAGCCTTAAAGAAGAAGAAAAACATGCTGTGCAGTCGGAGGATACGTATTCGCGAGCTGGCTGACCAAAACTGAATGTATCCTCCGACTGCACTGCACTCCGGTTTTTTGTTTTTTTTATTTTTCTTCTTAGTTATTCATTTTTAAATTAGGTACATTTATACATATAAGTATTATACATTTTTGAGATCACCTTTTACGAGTAACCTCCTGTATTTTGATACCCCACACGATGGGTTTAAAAGAAAAAAAATATTTGGTGCCCCACAATATGGCGCCCAAAAGTTGCCATATTTTTTCCCTACTGCCGAAGGAGGGTAATGTATTTATCAGTCTATGTACGTATGTTTGTAAGTATGTATGTATGTTTGTTCCTATGTGGCGTTCCAGAGACCAAACGCGTGGGCCGAATTTGATAATTCATACATTCATTCACTGGCTACATTAAAATTAGAAAATAGAAAAATGGCGGATTTTGGGTGCCATATTGTGGAGGACAAAATTTTTTTACTTCCAAACCCATTGTGTGGGGTATCAAAATAAAGGGTTTTAAGAGGTGATTTCAAAAATATATTACACTTATATGTTTGAATGTACCTAAATCTTAAAAAAATAACTAAAAAATTATAAATAAAAAAGTTAATTAACGAACTAAAAAGCCGTAAACAAGAAGAAAATTATGCTGTGCAGTTGGATGATACATCTGGTTTCGGTCAGCCAGCTCACGAAGATGTATCCTCCGACAGCACAACATGATTTTCTCCTTGTTTACGTCTTTTTAGTTCGCTTTTAAAGCAGTCGGGTTTTTTGATTTTTTAATTATTTTTTTTTTATTTAGCGGCTGGCTTGCGTTTGACCACTATCTCACCTGATGGCAAGCAATAATGTGGTCTACGGTGAAGCACGCTTCACGTCACACATCATCACATCATCAGCCTATTAATGTTCCCACAGCTGGGACACAGGCCTCCTCTCTGTGAGAGGGAATAGGCCGTAATCCACCACGCGGGCCCAGTGCGGGTTGGTGGTCACATGTCTTCGAATTATTGATGTTTTCCTTCACCGTTTTGAGAGCAGTGGTGATGAAATAATTTACACAAAGTAAAGCGCCTGCCTGGGCTCGAACCCAGGACCTACAACTACGTCGCGGCCGGTACCACTGGGCCACCACTGCTCCAACACGCACGCTTGCCTAGAAGTAACATATTCACTCTTGACTTAAAGACCCCAAGGTTGTAGCTATCAAGTTGGATGATTTGCAGGCAAAGAAAAATCACTCATTTTCGTTCCAAAGATTTCATGAATATATATAAATATACCTATATAATAGATATGTAATCAAAACAAATTACTAGAAAGATAAATACCGCGGCGAGCAAAGGGCGACGGAGGAAATACCAAGTTGCAGGAGAGGGGTATAGTAACTGCAGCAGACGTTAGAAAACGGAATATATTTCGACTTTTTTTTATTGTTTAAAGTTCTTTTCAGAACTAACCTTCCTACTAATATAATAAAGACGAAATTTAAGAGTCTATAAGTGTGTTTATTATTATTATTTATTATATACTTTATTGTACACCACAAAAATATGTACAGGACAAACATTCACAAAAACAAGTGTACAATGGTGATGATGGTGGTGGTGGTGATGGTGGTGATGGTGATGCTGGTGTTTGTTACTCTTTCATTCATGGAATAGCACATAGGGTTCTGGTGAGGACTTTTATCCCGGGAATATGTTTCTTGGGATAATTTTCGACATTTACGCGGGCGAAGCCGCTGGCAAAAGCTAGTTTACAATAATGTACGAAGCCGGGGCTGGCCATTAGTATCTTAATAAGTTATGTAGAACTGTGTAAACTATGATTGTCTGTAATTGGGTGCTCATTACAGGAAAATGATAATAAAGTTGTATGAATTTTTATATTTTGAGTAAGATGCTATTATTTTGAACCGACTTACCAAAAAGCAGGCGGTTCTATGTTCGACTTCATTTAGGTTTTTTTTTGTTTGTTCACCGATATCTCCGTCAATTGTGGACCGATTTTGAAAATTCTTTTTTTGTTTGAAAGAGTTTGTTCCGAAATTGGTCTCGTTTTAATTTGCTGAAGATCTGATGAAGAACTTCGGAGATATACAACAGAAATCTTCAATAAATAACGGCAAATATCTCGGGATTGCTGCAATCGCATGTCTGTTTATTGCTTATACCATTTCATATCATATCATCACGCCAGTACGTTCGAAAGGGGTACGGTATTCTGGTGGTAAAACTAAAAAGGGAAAAATAAAAAATCTTTTTTGCAAAAAAATACTACCGACTTCCAAATAAAAAACTACAAAGTGAAAAATAATTTTATTTTTGGATGTCGGTGTCCATATCGCAAAAAAATGGTACCAACGAAAGACACAGACTTCCAAAAATAAAGTAATTTTTCACTTTGTAGTTTTTTATTTGGAAGTCGGTAGTATTTTTTTGCAAAAAAGATTTTTTGTAACACTCGTTGATGATCCTTAAATAAATAAATAATAATTAAATAAAAACCTATACAACGACCAAAATACACATGAATCAAATAGTCTCGTGGTATTATAATCAATATAAAATCGTAACACGAAATGATTCCACAGTTTGTTTCAAATCCCGCCCACAAGGGCCCATTCAGGCGTTTCATGTCATGCCCATTCACTTTGAAACTCTTTGTGTAATTGATATCGGAATATTGGACAGAAAACTGTTCGTGTTCGATGTTAAATGATTGAATATCAATTGGAGAGAGATTGCATGATTGATTCGAGTGAATATTTGAATGATGCATGACGATAGCAATCAGGTGTTTCATTTTTTATAACATCATGACTGTATTCCACGGCCCAACCACAGCAACATAGTCAGAAGAATCCACCAGCTACCTCAAGCTCGTCATCGAGGGAAAATTAAT
Source organism: Anorthoa munda (assembly GCA_945859665.1). Taxonomy (NCBI): domain Eukaryota; kingdom Metazoa; phylum Arthropoda; class Insecta; order Lepidoptera; family Noctuidae; genus Anorthoa; species Anorthoa munda. Next base: position 5,390,423 of record OX243893.1, read on the forward strand.
TGCAGTATCAGTACCAGTTGCCACGAAGTCGGCATGTTGAATCAAGCGTTATTGTTTTGATTATTAATTATGCAAGTTATATACGTATATACTTACTCATAGTCTATAAACTCTACACTTACTATAAAATAAATTAAATGACTAACGACAGACTGTGGGAGACAAATGAAGACGAACAAGAAGTTGAAATAAGAGAGACGCGTGGTAGTGAAGAATGTCGAGCAGAGGAAAATTTAAGAAGCATCAATGTGGATAATAATCGAGAAGGAGAAAATTGTGTCAGATTTATTGACGAAACAAATGATGTTGCAAGAAATGAAGGTGAAATTGATGAAAACGAAATAAGTGAAGCGGAAAGAATAAATGAAGAACGAATAAATATTGAAAATAATGATGATAATCTTGGTAGGCGTTTAAGTTTTGATAATAATATACAAAATGATGAAGAAAATGAAGTAGATAGGAGGCGATGTAGACACAGTTTTAGATGACTTGCAATTATTAAAAAAACCAACTACATTCTATAGGACTGGATCTAAATTTTTCCAAATGTGAGTTATTTTTATCTGACAGTATCGACAGACATGTGACACTTTCAAAATTCAATGAAATAGCCCCCGAAATCAAAATTATTGAAAAAAGCTCTCTTCGTCTCCTTGGGTCCCCAATCTTCGATGATTCCTTTCCCGATTTTATTGAGGAAAAAATACAAAATTTCAACAACATTTCGGAAAGATTGCTCCAAATTAACATGCATTCGGCCATCACCATAATTCGCTTTTGTTGTTTTGGCCCCAAATTATCATATTTCCTTCGTGCTTCCCATCTATGGAAGCACCTTCCTCTTTTAGAAAAAATGGACCAAATTATCCGTCATACATTAACTTTAATTTTAAATGTGGCCATGGACGACCGAGCTTGGGCTCAAGCTACTCTTCCCATCCGAATGGGAGGCCTCGGCGCCCGCAAAATTTCAAGTATTAGTTTACCGGCTTTTATATCCTCGGTCCACGGTACTGAGAAATTAATCAGGAATATCCTAGCTCCCATACTGATTAATTTTGATGTGCCGTGCTTCATCGAGGCTATTGATGCTTGGAGACTCGCTTGTCCGAACTGTAATCCCCCCGACTACCCATCTTCCCAGAGACGGTGGGATGAGCCGCTCTGCAGAGCAGTTCTGGAGCACCTAATTGCCACTTCTGCCACTCCTGCCGAGCGTGCTCGCCTGCTGGCTGTGGGTGAGTGGGAGTCGGGCCTCTGGCTTCACGCACTACCGTCGTCGAACATAGGCACCTTGTTTGACGACACTACTTTCCGCCTCGCTGCTTCCCTACGTCTTGGCGCTCCCTGCTGTTCTCCACATCGTTGCCACTGCGGCGAAGTTGTCAACAGCCTCGGTCACCACGGACTTTCATGCAGCCGAAGTGCGGGTCGCTTCGCTCGGCACGGAAACTTAAACGACATCATCCGACGTGCTCTCGTCACCGTCGGCGTTCCGGCCGTTTTAGAACCCCATGGCCTGGCACGCGACGATGGCAAAAGACCGGACGGGATGTCTTTGTTTCCATGGAAGATGGGTAGGCCTTTAGTATGGGACGCTACTTGTGTTGATACTCTTGCGCCATCCCATCTTCCGAGTTCATCGTGCTGTGCTGGCGCTGCCGCTCCGGCTGCAGAGAACCTCAAGCGGCGGAAATATAATAACCTAATCGGTAGTTATATTTTCGAGCCGTTTGGGGTTGAAACTCTTGGTCCGTGGGGTCCGAGTGCTCACGCTTTGTTTAAAGATCTGTCCAAACGCCTAGTTGACACTTCGCGTGACCCAAGGGCTGGCTTTTACCTTGGTCAGAGAATAAGCATTGCCATACAACGTGGCAATGCTGCCAGCCTTTTGGGTACATTACCAGTGGGGAACGATGTGGAGGAGTTTTTCGACGCCATATTTTAGTTAAGTATATTTTTTTGTTTTAGTTAGTGAGTAGTTTTTGGTTAAAGTGTATAGGTTTTTAGTTTTAGTTATTTAAGTATTTTATACACTGTATATACTATTATATTTTTCAATGACTAACTAAACTGTAAATAACAATGTGAAATTGTAATGCCTTTAAAATAGTTACTATCCATAATCAAGCAAGTTGAAGGAACTTCAACTTTTTATTTTTTAGTATTTTTTCATACTAGAAATCTCTTCCAGTATCGTGGGTGCGTGGGTTTACAAACATTGAAACTCACACAAGATACCATCCGGAACAACTATCTGTAGGATTTTAATATTCTATTTATGGAGTCAGACATCTGATACAGCAGAGAAAAAGGTTTTATCTACACTCACAACATAATGTTCCAAATACGAATTCAAAAAATATTGTATAAACACGTACTTTATATACGTGGACAGGTAAAATTAAAAAAAAAAAACCATTACAGTTCAGCATTTTCCTTCGATTTTCAAACAACTGCATCATAATAGTACATTGTTATACAAGGGTGGAAAGTAGGTTACCTACACGCCCGTGTATCACACGATATTTTTCAATACAGTTGTGGGAAATAGTAAAAACAAATCAAAAAATTAGATTTGTTAATTCACAAAAAAATAAAATTTTTGCGCGTTTTTGCAACTTTTTTTACAACGAAAACAGCCTACACAGCCTATTCCATTTTTGACAAATGTTGATGTGAAAATAATTAAATTGAAACTGGTAATTAAATATATTAAACAACCATTTAAAAGACTTTTGAGAATTAAATGCTAAAACGTACGGAATCATTCATTTTTCCTCGTATAAAATCTATTCCATTTTATTCTATGTATGAAAACTCCTTGCTACTAAACTTTTTTAAATTGACTTATAACTAAAGGCGCGTTTTTGCAACTGGACATTTTTTACAACGAAAACAGTCTATACAGCCTATTTGATTTTAGACAAATGTTGATGTGAAAATAATTAAATTAAAACTGGTAAATAAATATATTAAACAACCATTTAAAAGACTTTTGAGAGTTCAATGCTAAAACGTAAGGAATCATAAATTTTTCCTCGTATAAAATCTATCCCATTTTATTCTATGTATAAAAACTCTTTGCTACTAAACTTTTCAATACAGTTGTTAAACATGGCGTACTTTCAGAGGCTATAATTATGATTCGAAAATTAAATCTTATGCATAGGCATCTTTCTGTTACGCGGTCGTGACTTTTGTTTACGAGCTCGATCATTAGTTTTGCAGTTTGGTTTTAAATTTATAAGTCAATTTAAAAAGTTTAGCAGCAAAGAGTTTTCATACATAGAATAAAATGGGATAGATTTTATACAAGGAAAAATGAATGATTCCGTATGTGTTAGCATTGAACTCTCAAAAGTCTTTTTAATAGTTGTTTAATATATTGAATTAACAGTTTTAATTTAATTATTTTCACATCAACATTTGTCTAAAATCGAATAGGCTGTATAGACTATTTTCGTTGTAAAAAATGTCCAGTTGCAAAAACGCGCCTTTAGTTATAAGTCAATTTAAAAAAGTTTAGTAGCAAGGAGTTTTTATACATACAATAAAATGGAATAGATTTTATAGGAAAAATGAATGATTCCGTACGTTTTAGCATTTAATTCTCAAAAGTCTTTTAAATGGTTGTTTAATATATTTAATTACCAGTTTCAATTTAATTATTTTCACATCAACATTTGTCAAAAATCGAATAGGCTGTGTAGGCTGTTTTCGTTGTAAAAAAAATATGTCCAGTTGCAAAAACGCGCGAAAATTTTATTTTTTTGTAAATTAACAAATCTAATTCTTTGATTTGTTTTTATTATTTCCCACAACTGTATTGAAAAATATCGTGTGATACACGGGCGTGTAGGTTATTGCAAACTCGTGTCATTAAAAACCCTCGCCTTCGGCTCGGGCTTGTTAATGACAGCTCGTTTGCAATAACCTACTTTCCACCCTTGTATCACAATGTACTATTTTAATTTTTATAGCACTCTTTTACTTTTAAATTTTCGGGCGCGTATGGGCTGTAGTAAAGAAGTTTCATTGTCTGTGGATGCGCGCAGTGCGCAATGAGAATCTAAATTGCCCGCCATGCCAAATATTTTTCCCTTTCCACTTTTGTTTTATTTCAACTGTATGAGTGAAGATAAAGTAGTGTATGCAACGGCATATAATTAGGTATTAAAACACTCGCGTAATATAATTCGGCTTCGCCTCATTTGATAAACCTACGCTCGTGTTTTAATAACCCCTATTATATGGCCATTGCATAAACTACTATTATTAGCTCAAACGGGATATTGTAAATTGGAGTGTATTTACACGAAGGGTATTTCCGTACTTGGTAAATTGCGGTTTACGATTTATGACGTATTAAAAAAAACTACTTACTAGATCTCGTTCAAACCAATTTTCGGTGGAAGTTTACGTGGTAAGTACATCATATATTTTTTTTAGTTTTATCATTCTCTTATTTAAGAACTTACAGGGGCGGGGGGAGGGGGTCACATTTTACCATTTTTGGAAGTGTCTCTCACGCAAACTATTCAGTTTAGAAAAAAAATATATTAGAAACCACAATATCATTTTTGAAGACCTATCCATAGATACCCCAGACGTATGGGTATGATGAAAAAACAAAATAGGAGTTTCAGTTATAAGTATGGGGAACCCCCAAAATTCATTGTTTTTTTCTATTTTTGTGTGAATATCTTAATGCGGTTCACAAAATACATCTACTTACCAAGTTTTAACAGTATAGTTCTTATAGTTTGGGAAAAAAGTGCTTGTGACTTACGGACGGACAGACAGACATGACTTGCTGACCGGTGGGCATGGCACATTGCTCGCAGAACGGATGGCCGATGGGGCAGAAAAATGCGAGACACACGGGACCGTTCAATGTGGTGACGCTTGGGGGAGGCCTATGTCCAGCAGTGGACATATTTCGGCTGATATGATGGTGATAATGATGATGACCTGAATAACGGTCAAACTTTGATATTCAAGTTGAGTTTGACATGTTATGAAAACTCCTAATACTTAATTCAGTATAAGAATCTACCATAGGTATCCTTTCATCGAATTCATTATCTAGGTACCTATTTTCTTAATCTTTCAAGAAACTTTATTGATGTGGATTGATTTATAGGTTACTAGGTCACATGAGGTTTCCTCAGCAGCCGATAAGGTTTAGCACAAATACTGAACAGAATGTTAATAATGTATTCTTAACAATATTTATTACATGTACGTATATCTTAGGATTATCGCCGCATATGTCATCCTTGAGGCGTAGCGTTTGATTTTGATGTGGCTTCCCAGTATTTACTTTTTTATTATCTATTAAGGAGTACACAAATAGACGGATGCGACAATGCTACAACGAAATTGCTTTACGGCTTAGAAAAAATCTATGAAAATACGCTGTAGTATTGTCGCGTCACACCTGCCTGTGGTCTGCCTTTAAGATTACTTTTAGTTGGTAGTTATTAACTGCCTGCCCTTCAGGTATTCATCTCTTTCAGATATCTTTTTAGACATATCAGTGAAAATAAGTTTAATTTTCTGTTCGTGTAAAACAGCGGTAAAAGTATTGTGACATCTTTCACTAATGAAGAACCAACGAGGTTCCCCGTGTTTTTAAAGTATGTTTATATTCGTATCACAGACAAAAGTTCTTGACATTGGTTGCTGATAAGATAGTAAGGGTTTTTCTTTAATTCTTTTTTGCTTATGTTTAACAAACCACCAAATCTAGTAATAATAATATACAGCCAAAAATAGTAAATGGTCACCAAAATTAAATTTAGAACCGCAACAGAGTCGACGAAGCCCTCGACGGGGCTCCTATTTCTGAATACAGGGTCTAAAGTAAACGAACACGAAGGTGATGACGGGAGCTGAGTTCGCTCGCTTTGCTCGCTTACTTCAGCTCCCGTCATCTCCTTCGAACCTAACCTGTCCGTGTCGGGGTGCCCTGAGGTCCCGAGCTCACTTCGCTCACTCTTGTACTGTTTCATTGACCAAACCACTAGATTTGACATCTTCCGGTTTTAGTACTCATTAAAATTTGGTGATCAATTTACTAAATTTGTTTAGGTTTATTTTTTTTTGCTGATTGGTATATATTTTAGGTGATAGAGGTTATGGTCACAAAGTTTTTTTTGGTAGTCATTATAATTATTCCCATTCTTTTTTTAACAGACTTTTTTCGTTCTGGAATGGACCTTTCTGGTAGCCTTTATTTTCAATATCCCTTTCTCTCCCTGTTTTTCTCAATATTGAACCCAATATTTATAATTGATATAATTTAGTCTGTTCACTAAGAGTGTGTAGTATGTGAGGTCGACAAGCGGAAATGCGATTAACGTTTGTGCGACAAAACGGTAGTGCTAGTCTGCGACACACCATATTTCGAATGCACGCTTGTGCGACACACTGAAGTTCGAAATCATGCTAGTTCGACAAATGGTTATGCGACAGTAGGTCAACACTACGGTAGTGTGAAAACCGATTGTGCACTGTAATTTTACATTACGTTGGTGCACTATTACTGTAGTTTGACAGGCGTATGTGCCATTTGGCGACTAACTGAAATTGCTAGGCATCAAATGGCCCGATTGTTTTCATGATACTTCTGCTGATTTAATTGTACTTTATCTTGTAAAGTAGTGTTATTACTGTGTTTTAGTATGATTGTATTTTGGGCCAAGTGATTCTGGGCGCTATGAACAAAATCAAGTCAAATCAGGTTACACAATTAATACAGAATAAGTTAGTAATTGCGTAACCTGATTTGTCTTGATATACAATTTGCTATCATGCTAGTTTTGGAGCATGCCAATTGGCACATACGCCAATAAAACTATTGTAATAGTGCACTAACGTAATGTACAATAAAATTACAGGACTGTCGCACAAACGGTTCTCGCACTACCGTATTGTCGAAAAATTGTCGTACAACCATTTGTCGCAATACCGTGATATCGAACTACAGTGTTTCGCACAAACGTGCATTCGAACTATGGTGAGCCGCAGAACCGTTTTCTAGCACAAACGTTAATTGCACATCCGTTTGTCGACCTCACTTAGTACACTCGTGCACTAACCGTCAAAACCAACGCTACAAAGTGACCGTTATTGGATTTTAGAGAGAAAATTCAAAAGGTAGCCAAAAAGTATCAAAGAGCAGTGAGGAAATGACAGGAGTATTTTCCTATAGAAATTCTCAGAAAAGCAAGTTTTGCTGGTGAAAGATTAAACAGGCAGAAACGAAAATGTTTTTCCAATAAAATCATCAAAAAAGCCACCTTTGATTTTGAAATTGGAAAATCTGAAGATGTATCTGGGTTTGACAGTATTTATTAATAAAATATTGTGGGTTCATAGATTTGTTCCCAATCTAAGGCGCCCCAAACACCTGCAATATCATTGCGCAATATTGACGATTGCACAATACAATTGAACGTCTAGGAGTTGTATTGAAAGGAAAGCTAAACAAAAAGGGAACCTCCATTTTATTGCGCAATAATATTGTAGGTATATGGTTGCGTAGGCATTAGAGCTTTTCGACGAATCTGACTATGATGAGTTCATGAATGGGTTCTACAGAAGTTTTCAGCAAACAGTAGTGACGACTTTAGATAATGTTTTCGACTCGTTTTGCAAATTCCCTAAAGCCCAGGGTTTAATCTGCAGCTACAGAAAAAATTAAAATCCTATTCATAGTCATATTAAATAGTCGCCTCTTCGCCACTTGAGAGGTGTAAAATCAGATAAATATTTCATTCAACAGCTCGTAGCAGAAAAATCCTAAAGGTGAAAAGCGCGCCAATTTTGTGTGGCGCGAAAAATTTAAAATTGGTGGCACGTCCTGCAATATGGCTGCCATTTTACTGCACTGAAATAGGCTTCCAATTTTGTGTGTGATTATTGAATGGGAATGTGCTGTGAATATTGAGGAAACGCCTGTGTTTTATATAAATTAAATAATTCTGAAATGATGATAATAAGCTATACGGTACGTAGAAAAAGAAATCTTTTTAAAAAAAAAATACAACTGACTTCAAAATAAAACACTACAAAGTGAAAATTTACTTCAGTTTCGAAAGTCGGTGTACCTGAACGGTGACACCGAATGCCGAAATTGAAGTTATTTTTCACTTTCTAGTGTTTTTATTTGGAAGTTGTTTGTATTTTTTTGTAAAAAAGATTTTTTAATATTTTTATTTTATTTTATTAGGTATTTATTATGATATGTTCTTCATCTTCTTCATTCTTCTTTTCTTCATTTAATATTGATGAAATTAAATGGGACCACATGACAAGCACCAGATTTCAAATAAAAAAAAAATCATCATAAACGGTTCACCTAGTAAAAGGTTCTGAGGAAACACACATAAAAAAAAACTCCTTGAAGAATTGATAACCTCCTCCTTTTTGAGGTTGGTTAAAAAGTAACTCATAGCTGGACGTTAAGTTTTGCTGCAAGTGGGCCTAACTATCACAAAGATATCCACCTATTATATTATCTGTGACCTAACTAACCTTCAACTTTGCTTTAAGATTGAAGGCCAGCTTCGTTTTAGCAACGAGGGTAAATAAAACATACGTCATACATAAATTGGCCGTGTTAGATACTAACTCTGAGTTAGTAGATGTCCGCAACGAGGAATTTAGAAACAGCTTAGATTGTAGATTTAGGGAGGTAGGTTACTGTAATAGTGTTCTAGCTGTGCCAATTTCCGACGACTAGGGAACTTTACAAACTAGCTATACTTAGATTAAGTTAAATGTTACATCTATTTTGTTAAGCTAACCAGGGCGGCATAATCGCATGTGCGACAAAGCCCTTTCATATTTAATAAAAAAAAGAATATAAATAATTCCAGACTCTTCAGTAATAGGAAAAGAAGTCGCATAAAAAGCGCAGCGCACACGTTCTTTTCAGAAAAATAGTGCTTCGATGCATATCTTTGTTGGTTTGTTAAAGGAATCTTTTAGCTTGATCTTGTCCAGGTAAACCTTATCGATTGACTTTGACTTGTATTATATTTTCTGATTTTCAAATTTCCAAGCATGTTTGAGAAATAGTACTTTTATAAAACATGCTTGGAAATTGGAGCATTATTTTGGCAACCTTCTTTGAGATAAATCGCAATTGCTGTACTGGCCATATACATGCGAGCATCGGCCGGCAAAAGTTGTATGAAAATCCATATCTGTCGTGTCTAGCGTCCAAATAAATTACATAGTAAACTCATATCTGTCGTGTTTTAAAAATGGAACCATCTTTTACTCCGAAACATGGCAACCAAGGAGGTAACTTATCAAAGGTTTTATTTAAATTTAGAACTGGCTTGCAAATAGAACGCTGTTTATTGAAAAAAAAACAAAAGAACACTTTAACGCTGCGCTGGAACAATTATTGTTGTTCGCCATTGATTTTGACAAAATGAGTTCTAGGTACTACTTAGTTTTAATTACCGCGCATTATTTGAGAAAAGTACTATAGAAGCCTTGGGCACAACTAGGCATTGATGGACTTACGTATGTGTGCCTCGACTTCGCCTCGGCCCACATTTACACGTTCGTCCATCAATGCCTCTTTTGCTGGCCGCTGCAGTAATGTACTATACAAGCCTTGGCCACAACTAGGCATTGATGGACTTTACACGTTCGTCCATCAATGCCTCTTTTGCTGGCCGCTGCATTAATGGACTATTGCAAGAGAACATACAACCGGGATTAAAAGCCAACCTATGTCCTAATCAAGGTCATGCATAGTCCACCAACTTTGTAATTAACAGACAGATATTGTAATCTACTTTCGCATTTTTCTTGTTTCTATATACCAGCTAAAGAACCTCTTTCTGTCAGTTAACATGCACGAAACTATAGGTGCTTACATGACTTTTTAAACATTTAGTTTGGTTCACATATGATTGCTGTCCAAACATGTCAAACACAAATTCCTCAGACAAATTCTAAAACAATGGCCTCATTCGAAGTTTATATGAACGGAAAAGTAGACAATATATGGGCTTCCAATTTCGATTCTCTAGCTGTTCTAACTTTTTTTTTAATTTTACTGAACTTCTATTCTCATGATTTTACAAAAAAAAATATTCGTATACTCATATCCTAATCAAACATAAGAATATTAGATAGGTACTCGTATTATTCGGAGCAAAATAACTAAAAGTTCTGAGAAACACTTATATGAAACAAGTGTTTCTCAGAACATTCAAAATAAAAAATAATATCTAAAAGTTTTAGTAGAACTTTTAGATATTTTTGTTCGAAATCAATGACGAACAACAATAATTATTTCCGTGTTAAAGTGTTAATATTTTTTTCTAAAAACAACTTTCAATTTGCAAGCCAGTTAGAAATTTAAATAAATCTTTGATAAGTTACTTCCTTGGTTGCCATGTTTCGGAGTAAAATATCGTTCCATTTTTAAATTATACGACAGATATGAGTTTTCTATGTCATTTATTTGGCCGCTAGACACGACAGATATGGATTTTCATACAACTTTTGCCGGCCGCTGCTCGCATGTATATGGCCAGTACAGCAATTGCGATTTATCTCGAAGAAGGTTATCAAAATAGTGCTCAAAAATTTCAAGCATGTTTGAGAAAAAACACTTTTCATGCTGGCTAAGAAGGGGGCAGAAACTACTACAACAAAAAGTAACGAAAACAAATGTAAATAAAAATACATAAGTTTATTTCAAAACAAATCAATCAATCTATTTAAATAAAGGGAATAAATATAATGACCACCAAAAAAAACTTTGTGACGATAACCCCTAACCACCAAATCTAGTAATATACTGACAAAAATAGTAAATGATCACCAAATTTAGTAAATTGATCACCAAATTTTAATAGCAAATTATTGCGCTATTTAATGTTGTAAAATAGGTTAGGTTAGGTTAGAACTGTGACCAACCGCGCGCGAGCCGAGCGAGCAAAGCGAGCGGTGCCGCGGCAGCGGCCGGCGAGCGCTACTTCCAAGTTGCTTCCAGAAATTTTATAATCTTTTTGGTCATTGGTTTAATTTTGGTGATCATTTACTACTTTTGGTGATCATTTACTACTTTTGGGTTAACAATGATTTATTTGGAGTCATTTTGCCTAAACAGGATAGCGAGATGTTAAAACTTTGGTTATAATTTTACAATAAGATGCGGGTTTAATTTTGGTGATCATTTACTATTTTTGTCTGTTATATGTTACTATATCTGGTGGTAAGTTAAACATAAGCCGTTTAGTTGTACCAATATGCCCCCGTGTTCGTCTAGACCACTACTTTTAAGCTTAAAGCGCAGTTTATAGTTTAGGGTCATCGTTTGTTTAACTAGATGAGTGAGAGTTTAAAGTTTTAGTTGCTGTTTTAACTCTGGGAGTTTAGCAGATGTTTGTTGTGTTGTTATTTTGTGCTAGGTCACTGCCTGGCGCGGATCCAAGGGGAAGACAAAGGGGGCAATAGGTTTTTCCCAGGGTAGAAAAATTATAAATCTATTTAGTCCGTCAGTGAGATTGTCAAATAATATTGGACGCGTATTTTTTGCTTTACCAAATCAATAAAAAATACAAAGTTAAAGCGCATCAAAGTTCAGGAGTGGAGGCTTGTGACGTCATTAAGGCAGTATAAAGTGTACTAGCGGTGTGACGTTTCACGATATTTCTACGCATTATAATATCGTCGTCACTTTATGTTTAGGTACGTGTAAAAAGAAAAATACGTGTCCAATATTTTTTATTAATTTATCTGACGGACAAAAAATAAATATTCTGTAAACTACCCTATTGCCAATAGAGCCTATAACTCCAAAATAGACACAGAGATAGCTTTAACCTAGACTTTCATTTGTGAATATATTACTTAGACATTGATTGATAAATTGACCTTAGAAGAATGGCCAAAGGGGAGCAATTTCTTGAGTTTAAGGAAAATAGAATCCTGAGGTCAGCTAAACATCGGTTTCACCAAAAAAACTACTAAAACTAATCAAGGTTATCATTCTGATACGATCAATCAAGCTGCCTATCTTTTTCCTAACTTAATAGGAGACTTGGGGTCGGCTTCCATTATAATCGGATGCAGCTGAGTACCAGTGTCTTGAAGAGACTGCCTAGGATTGATGGACACCCTTTGCCGGACTTAGACTCCCATTTGGTGGGTTGTGCGTGTATGCCTCCACTCTGTGAGAGGGCATGGGCCGTAGTCCAACACGCAGGCCCAGTTCGGTTCGGTGGATGTCACATGTCTTTGACTTTTTTGTTCCAAGACACCGAAGTTTCCTCACGATGTTTGCCTTCACCGTTTTGAGAGCAGTGGTGATGAAATAATTTACACAAAGTAAAGCGCCTGCCTGTGTTCGAACCTACGATCTTGTAAGTCGCGGCCGTTACCACTGGGCCAAAACTGCTCTGAAGAGACTGCCTATCTAACTTCTACAACCCTGTTAATGTGTAATACGATACCCCTTGGCAAGCTAGGTTAGCTTTAATAGGTAGATATACTGCCCCCGTACCCTGACGTGTCAAAACTATCATAGTCTTGAAGTCTGAAGTCCAAACTGTAAGAAATGGACAGGTGTATACAAGTCATATACATCTGTCCTTTATACACACTCAAAATAACCTTGCTCTAAGAGCTTATGGTTACCCCCTTGTAGACTGTAGGTACATTATCATATTTATATTGTAGGCAGGTAGGTAGGTACCAACTGTATCTTCTTCTGTATCTACCAAACTTCTGTTTCACACTTATAAATACTTCAGATAGCTTCTGTGGTATCTACTAAACCAAATACATAACTTAACGATAACAACATAACTTACAAGCACAAACACATTAATGCTTCTACATTATTCCCAAATTCACACGAAACTCGAAACTTTGCCGCCATTATCCACTTCGGCCATTACGCCCCAATTCAGTTACCTGCCATTCTACGAAGTTAAGGTTTACATTAAAAAGTTTATTATTCAAGCTTTACCACTTCAATGTGTATCAAATGATGAAGCCTACGAAACGGCCGGGTGTTCCGCAGAATGACTCGCTAAACTGGCAACGACATTTAAAATGTATTAGAATTTGTCGTCAATCAAAATGTTTTATGAAGGTTGGAGCAAGGAGATTTGCCATTCTTAGGAATTTTGCCGATAATGTTATCTTAGTTCCTATTAATTTGATATTATTGTGAAAGCTTGTATGTTTATGTCAATCACGCAAAAACAGCAGAATGGATTTGGATGAAATTTTTGCACACAGATATCTCGATTAACTCGAATAAAACACTTATCACGCGGTGTTAAGATTTCCTTAAGAACCGATAATGGTTAGTTTTTAGTATGTTTTCACATCCCTATCCATCGTTATAAATCCATCCTTGGCCTCATCACTATTTTAATGGCGCGCGCTACAATCGCGCCATCTGACGAACGAAAAATGACTCTCGTTCGAACCAAAACCGACACCAGCCGCCAAAGTGTCGAGCTCCGTTAAATAAATCATAAAAACCATGTAACAAGTGAAAGTGTGTGTTGAATCCTCATCAATTAATAAAGGAACGTCCCAGAACTTTAAAATCCGCAAGAACCAAAATATTACACCAAGTTTCAACCGGTACGGTATTGGGAGAAAGAACAGGCCCGAACCAACAGCGTTAGGCGTTGTTTTAAGTACCCTCCATTCATCACCATCCTTCCTAGCCATTTTGCTGTGGATTACTCTTACACGCGGCCATTACCATTTATATATTAATACATATAAATATTGCTTACGAATGTTTTAACCTTTCCTAGGCTTTATTCGTTTACATTTTTATCACAATCTTGGCTTTATTCTAGCAGAGGAAGGAAGTAGATGACAAGTAAGAAGAAGGAAGAAGATGACAGGTTTTGGCATGTAGAGCTACTTGGATCGCCGCAGGTTATCGACATAGCCCGAAAAATTTACAAATAAAAAGCTTTTTCACAAAAAAATACTACCGACTTCCAAATAAGAAAACTAGAAAGTGAAAAATAACTTTATTTTTGGAAGTCGGTGTCCATAACTTAAAAATTTGGTACCTACCAAAGACACCGACTTCCAAAAATAAAGTTATGTTTCACTTTCTAGTTTTCTTATTTGGAAGTCGGTAGTATTTTTTTGTGAAAAAGCTTTTTATTTTTCACTTTTTAGTTGTACCTACATAATAGGGAAGTAGTTAAGTAAGTACCTATACCGACAGAATAGATTACCCGAATAACATGAAAAATGAATATAACCGGTGAAATGAGAGATCTGCATACCCCTTTCGAGCATACTGGCGTGATGTTATGTTATGAAATAGTATAAACAATAAACAGACATGCGTTTGCAGCAATCCCGAGAGATTTGCCGTTATTTATTGAAGAGTTCTGTTGTATATCTCCGAAGATCTTTATCAGATCTTCACCAAATTAAAATGGGACCAATTTCGGAATATAATCTTTCAAACAAAAAAACAATTTTCAAAATAGGTCCACAATTGACGGAGATATCGGTGAACATACAAAAAAAAAAAAAAAAAAAAAAAACATACATAATGTCGAACATAGAACCTCCTCCTTTTTTGGTAGTCGGTTAAAAATAGCAGTGGGCAGAGGCACATTGCTTGCGGAACGGACGTTTGATGGGACTATATGGTCGTTAGGTAAGTGTCGTCATTCTAAATCCAATATAGTTGACGGCCCAAGATAGCTGACTAGAACGACAGCCGAAGAATACGAAAAAATCTTGTTTTATAAAAAGATTTTTTAATGTAAAATTTTATTTACTTTTTAATTCAATATCTTGTTCTTAAGATTTTGGTAACTTTGCTTTTCTGCATTTATCTCTTTTCTTGTGAGACAATTAAATGATTAATCTATCTACTATAACCATTTACCAATCCTATTGCAATTAGCAATCCATGATGAAACACAAACTGTGTTTTTGTCCGTTATCGGGGTTTAGCCGTCAGTTATCGTAACTTAACAGTTAATTACGCTCGGGACATAGGTATGTGGTGCAGACACACAGGTCATAAATAGTCATAATGGATGTTCGCATTAGTTCCTCTAATATTACGCAAACAAAGAAACAGATTTAAAGAGTAAAATGCGGATAATTTTTGAACAGCTGAATCGATTTTAATCAAACATAGCTAAGAACACTCTCGACAAAGTCACCTTTCAAACAAAAAACTTAATCAAAATCGGTTCAGCAGTTTAGGAGTTATGATGCCACACAGATACACAGCAACACAAGTCAAACTTATAAAAAAAACCGGCCAAGTGCGAGTCGGACTCGCACACGAAGGGTTCCGTACCATTATCGCAAAACACTGCATAAAAATCATGTTTGTTGTATGGGAGCCCCCCTTAATTTATTTTATTTTAATTTATTAATTATTATTTTTTTAAGTAAATATACAACTAAACATTCTGTGAATATTTCAAGCGTCTACCTGTTGCTGTTATTAATATCGAATAACGAATATCCGCAAAAATATCACGTTTGTTGTATGGGAGCCCCCCTTTAATATTTATTTTATACTGTTTTTGGTATTTGTTGTTATAGCGGCAACAGAAATACATCATCTGTGAAAATTTTAAATGTCTAGCTATCACGGTTCATGAGATACAGCCTGGAGACAGACGGACAGACAGACAGACAGACAGACAGACAGACGGATCGCGAAGTCTTAGTAATAGGGTCCCGTTTTTACCCTTTGGGTACGGAACCCTAACAATATTTTTCCGTCGGGAGTTAGAAATAACATCGTGTGTGCCTCACAGCTGCGCAGAAACGATTTAACAACGTGATTTTTTAATCACCAATTAATCTGCATCATGACTTTTCCTAACTATGTTGGAGCCGATTTCCAGTTTAATCGGATATAGCTGAATGCGAGTATTTTAAAGAAACATAATTATTTGCAACCCGCACAGGAAACACGAGAAATAAGCAACAATTTAAACAATAATAAAAATAAAACCCCGTGCGAGATCAAAAAGGCATAGCGGTGTGCTGATATTCTGATAAGGCCCACTGTTGATGCCACGGACACACTTCACATCTCATCATCAGCCTGTTAATTGTTCCCACTGCTGGGATAAAGACCACCTCTCTGTGAGAGGGAATGGGCCGTAATCCACCACGCGGGGCCAGTACAGGTTGGTGGATGTCACATGTCTTCGAATTTATGGTTCTAGGACATGCCGGTTTCCTCATGATGTCTTCACCGTTTTGAGAGCAGTGGTGATGAAATAATTTACACAAAGTAAAGCGCCTGCCTGGTTTCGAACCCGTACGAGTACGTGTGTACCCACAACTTTTAATTCGCGTCCGATGTCACTACGCCACCACTGCTCTCAGAAACAGAAAACGGACAGATTTTACTTAGTACGACTACCTATTTGGCCCCCACAACGCAGTAACATAATACTCCTTGAAAAGACTGGACTGAAAAAACTGACAAATATACAAATGACAGCCACATCAACGGCTAACGTAATTTCGAGAGAGCCTCGGTATGTCATTCACCTACTACGCCGAAACTGTCACTTACCATCGATTCGAAAAGAAGAAGAATATTTGATTGGATGGTGAATGTCACTTGTCTAGGATCTCCTAAGCATGGGTCATTGACGGTTTTTTGGTAAATGTAATTTAACCGTTAATCATCAATGGTTAACAGGTTAAAAAAGCTGTTAAATTATTAACAGGTTTTGAATGTTCAACCGGTAGCGGTATTAATTTTATGTACATTGTTTTTTTGTTGTTTCATTACACTAAATAAAAAAATATTAACATTATTAACACAATTAACCTTTCTTGTCTCACTCACACGAAATACGAGTGAGGTCCACCACGTTCGATGCAACAACGCGACGAAGTTTCGCAAACTAGTTGATTCTCAAGAAATTAATAAAATTACAGTGAAATAATCCATTGAGCCGTTGACGTAAATTTTCCAGTTTCAATTTTGCAACCTGTTTTTTTTTGGAACTGTTTAAAATAATGAGTATTGAAATAATGCGTTAAGTGCGTTGACTTAAATTAACAGCTAATAATTTCAACCTGTTATTTCATTAATGATTAACAGTTAACTCGTTGACGAATGAAAAGTCGTTAAAAAAACAGTTTATTGATTCAACGACCACCTCTAGATCTCCTTATTTAGACATTTCGACTGTCGCCTTCGTTGACATCGTATGCCACTTATCTAGAGCCTCAGTTGTTCTATTTACCAGCTATACCTAACATTAGTATATAAGTACCTGGGCGACCGAGCTCTGCTCGGGTGAAAATAGAGAAAACGACGTTTTCTAAAAATTAAACCTAGCTAGATCGATTTATCGTCCACGAAGCCCCCTAAATATACATTTATACAAGAATTATTACTATTAAATTTCATGAAAATCGTTGGAGCTGTTTCCGAGATTCACATCATCAGCCTATTAATGTTCCCACTGCTGTGACACAGGCCTCCTCTCTGTGAGAGGGAATGGGCCGTAACCCACCACGCGGGCCCGGTGTGGGTTGGTGGATGTCACAAGTCTTCGAATTTTCGGTTCTAGGACATGCCGGTTTCCTCACGATTACCGTTTACCGTTTTTAGAGCAGTGGTGATGAAATTATTTACACAAAGTAAAGCGCCTGCCTGGGCTCGAACCCACGACATAGAACTTGTAAGTCGCGGCCGATACCACTGGGCCACCACTGCTCCGAGATTCAGATTATATATATACAAGAATTGCTCGTTTAAAAGTATTAGATTAGATAAATTATATTAATACCTAGCATGTACTGAACCCAATCGTAAAGTAATTACTAATTCTCTAGCTAATATTCACATCGAAACTTTGTAGAAGTCCGTTTAAAAAATTTAACGGACTTCAGAAGAACTATTGAAGAGGTATCAAAATGCCAATAAAGAAGGCCGGGTAATTCGAGAATTCTTTGGTAATTATCAACTTTGACTTGGTACCTACAATCAGCGAAGTAATTACTTGCTATTAAGAAAAGTTTCCCCGTCACTTTATATATTACCTGAGCAAATTGGGAAAATTACAGAGTATGAGAAAAGGCAAATAAGTAATTGGTATTGGTAGGTATTTCAGTTCTGGTAGGTGGGTGTTATTGTTATTATATTGTGATTTTTAATTTCGTAGACTAAATTGACAGCTGCTATTGACCTTATTTTTTTTAAATGTTGTAAGCGCGGAGCATAGTGTTGTAGGTAAGGCTCAATCATAAGTGATTCATCGAATCGATGTGACATGACTCCTCAATTTATTTTTACTAATTGGTGTAAATAAATGTTTTATGAATATAAACGTAATATATTTAAATATAACAGTATTCATACACATAGTACATGAACTTTTATTGTGTTAAATATGAAATCAACAATAAAATAAATGCAATCGATAAAATTAAGTCTGACTTAAATGAGTAGAAAATAAATATGGGCCGCTAGTTTCTAAACAAATTATTTTTTTATGCCGTGAAATATTTACATTTTCGATGTACTTCGATTTTCGATTAACTTTCGATCACTCAGGATAGTTAGGGTACGACACTATTTTAATGTAACGATAAAGTGACAACCCCCCAAATGTCAGTTTAGTCCACGAAATAAAAAATCACATTAGGTAGGTTAATTTCTCCTCCTCGCATGGTGCTCCTCATTACTGAAGGTCGTACAAACAACTTCACCTTTACAAATTTGCGCCATCTTTTTCTACCTTTTGCATCGTGGAGAGCATCGTGCCGTTTGGTGTTCAACGATGTGCGCATTAGGTCTGATTATCTAATTGGACTGCGGCCTCTAGGATGTATCCCTTCGATCTTGCCAGCAACTATCAGCTGTTCGAGGTTGTGTTCATCCTTCCTGGTAATGTAACCAAAAAGCTGCAGAATTTTACGAAGGCAGAGCGTGGACAATCTGATCTTGTTTGTTATTCTCAGTTTCCGCACGATATAATCAATTTTGGTAGATTCGTTAAAACGAATCATCTCATCTATACTACATACTACAAATAAATAAAATTAAAGTGTCTGTATGTAATATATCAAAATAACAACGTTTTATTGAATGCACGTGAAATTATATACGGTACTAACAACAAATAAGCACCAAAAAGCTGCAGAATTTTACGAAGGCAGAGCGTGGACAATCTGATCTTGTTTGTTATTCTCAGTTTCCGCACGATATAATCAATTTTGGTAGATTCGTTAAAACGAATCATCTCATCTATACTACATACTACAAATAAATAAAATTAAAGTGTCTGTATGTAATATATCAAAATAACAACGTTTTATTGAATGCACGTGAAATTATATACGGTACTAACAACAAATAGTCAAAAGTGGGATCCATCGAAAATAAATCGGTAATGATACCTACTTGTAAACTTTTGTAACTTTTTGTAGCAGGTGGCGTTCTGTAGTTTCTGCCTACCCCCATGGGAAAAAGGCGTGAGTTTATGTATGTATGTGTGTGTTGTAAACTTTTAATCAATACCAAAAAGTTCTAAAGTTTTGCCTCTCAAGCTATTGGCCCAAACATTGCGGTCTTTGTGTTAGCTTCCGTGACCGCTAGCTAGAGTCGCAATCAGGAGACAATCTCATTAGCTGGACACTTTGATCTCATATGGGATGTATATTAGCTAAATTGATGCTCCCATCACTCCTAACAGAGAGTAGCGCGGTAATTAAGGTGTTTAGCATTGACTGTAACATATTATTGGGATATGAATGTACCTATTTGTTGTATGCAACAGAGATGTGCTTAAAAGGAAATGCGGTCACAGACATCCGACTGTACATCCTAAGCTAAAAGCCATAATTCGAGGTTTGGCTCTCGCCTATTTTCTCTTCCAGAATTGGACCAATTTAAAAGATATTCCATACACTGAAACCCTGTTCCCTGGTAACTCATAAACGGCACAAATATGTGGATGTCTCTAACTATTCTCAATCTAATTTTTTATATTTTTCCTTCTTTTAATTAGACTTTTTACAATGATTTCAATAATCTTTATAGCCCTTTGCTAAGAATAGTTACAACACTGATAACAACATTTGTGCCTATGTTAAATTTAGTCTTGTTATATATATATATATATATATATATATTTTCCTTTGTGTAGATTCTTTTACTGATTGTTTTGTGAATGTGTGAACATTGTAGGCCTCCTAGATTTCTAGAAGCTTGTTAACATTTGTTAACTCTTTATCTCGTTTATACAAACTTTTCTTTTGTTTCCTACGAGTTATTGTCGGGCCTACGTTGTCCCCCCATATCTAAGCACTAATGCTGTAACATGGAAATATTGTAAAAACAAACCAATTTTTTTTAAAAGAGTAACCGTGGTGTTTCTTGCTGGTTCTTCTCCACAGGAAACGACCAACCCGAACCGTGCACGTTTTGTCGACGTTTTATAAGTGCCCATGTGAAATAAAAACATTTGATTTGATTTGAAAAAGAAAGATGTATAGGTACTATGAGTGTGCCCCTGTCAATGAATATGTATGTAGGTACCTACGACTAAGTGTTTCTGTAGTAATCTTTATAAGTAAATCCTTCGAAGTATAAAAAGATTTTTTAGCTGCCAGCATAATCAGAAATTCAGAAGTCGACTCTACAATAATAATAAAATAATAATACTAAAAATTTTTATTTATCTCCACAAATTACATACTTATCTCAGCCGTTACACTGACAGAATATTTAGACAAAAATAAAATCGTAATTTGTGAGAGATCTGGAGTCTAAACTAAGCCTAGGCCTGTATTTCAGAACTCCAGGCCCCCCATTACATTGTAATAAATAGAGATTGTCAACATGGAACTAATGGGAAATGGTGTGTGTGGATGGTGCGTATGTGTGTGTGTGTTTGTGTGTATGTGTGTTAGCGTATAATGCATAATAATTAATAAATGATTGTAAATTTAAATATTATATAAATATATATATAGAACATTACAATAGAACGTATATATGTTAGAAAAAAGAAAGAATACCTATAATTGACATATCCTGCTATTTTTCTACATCGAGTAATTTTTCTGTTTCCATATAATTGAGTTTAAGTAACCATTTTATAATTTTACTTTTACATTCAACTTTATGACAGTTTGCTACAATGATTACGAACTTCGTTTTATTGTTATTGACGGCCTCGCATTTGATGATAATCTCATTTGCCGATAGAGCTCGTGTAGATGCTCTCCAACAAGCTGACTATTTTCGGTGGCATCCCAATTTCCAACAGGCGGGACCAGGAGCCTTATCGCGTATTGAATTCAGCAAGGCAAAGGACAAAGAGTATGAAAAAATCGACCAATCACAAACGAGACACATGACGCGATGTGGATTTTCGTCTATGTGAATGGTTGATTTTTCATACTCTTTGCCTTGCCGAATTCATTACCCAATAAGGCTGCAGATGCTGGACCTCTTCAACGTATCAAAGGCCTTTTTTAGGCGACAAAAGCAAGATAAATCTCCCATTGCCATTCTGCTGCGTGCTCGATTATGATACGAAGAGTGTTGATCTGGTCCGTACATGAGCGATTTGAACGAAAACCCGCCTGCTCCTTGCGCAGAAGAATTGCCACCGTCTTCGACAGCCTATCCAGGATTACCTTACAGAAGACTTTAGGGGGAATCGTCAGCCTCTCCAGTTATCGCAGCTACTGAGATCGCCTTTTAATGTGGTAAGTACCACTTACTACATTAAGTACTATAAAACGGTTTACCTGCAAGAATCATCAACCAGTCATTTGGAAACAAAACACGGAGGGTGTTTAAAGCCTTTAATCTTACTTAATACAATAATTAATAAGGCAATTCGATTAAGATGGAAATTACTCCCCTACTTCATAAAAAATTACCCGTTGCCGGGTACAAAAAAAAAATTTCAAGTTCATTTGGCCGTGCTACGTAAACCGTGGGTAAGTAATAAAATTATTTATTAACAAACTTAATTTCGTGAAACATTAGGTATTTTATTCAGAAGAGCGACTTGACCTACATTTGTGAGGTCAAAAACTAAAAATAGGTGATGGTGAATCTATTAAAACTTTCGCGAAAAACATTCCGCGATGAATGTTCTAAGTTCTTTTTTGTTTTTCAATGGCATCGATTCCTATGGACAGAAGAATCTCATCATATTTTCATTACATAATTCTAATATATGATTTAAAAAAAACTTACTTAGGTTACAAAAAGTTTGATAAAATATGCTGGTAAGACACAATGGCTGGCCGATTTGTATGAAAAATATTCGTTAAAGTCGTGAGGCAATTAAGAAGTCGGATTTGATAGCTAGAAAATACTTAATAATAATTAAAATTGAGATTGCGAATGATAAAATAAACTTCATACAAAATAACAAGCAGACGTGGCGGCGACTCGACGTAGCGGGACTCGACGTCAAGGTAACAAATCCTCGTTTATGGGTAACATAGTAAATAATTAGGATTATGAATTTGATTTTCAATTTCTTACGTACAAAGTTATCGCGGCATGTACAATGAGAAACGTCAACGGACTTCTTAGATTGTCATGATTTTAGGCATCTGGATAAGAAAAAAACATTAATGTCATCATACTTTATTTTGCCAAACAATTTTATTTAAATTTATTGATTAAAGAAGTATTCATACATTAAGCAAAAAAAAATGTTAGGTGAAGTCTTCTGAAACTTGCATGCAAGTTAATCAGATACCTATTGTTTAAAAAACCGCCTAAGTGCGAGTGAGAGTTTTTATATTAGATTTACCATAATGTTTTCCACCTAAACACGTTCATACTTATAACTCTCTGCGCGGTATTTTCCTTAATGTTTCGCATGACATGACAAACCATGACAACAGATACAAACATCTTTTCGTAATAAGTAGGAGAGAAGTTGATAATAAGCAGGTGGGATAAATATCGCATAAATATAGCGTTATCTTATCGTTAAAATTTCAGTCTGATAAGTATAGTGCGCGGCAAGTAAGTTGACTCAAAATGTACTTGTACTTGTGTGTAATTTTTATTGTGATTTAAACGATTTAAACCAAAATGAATCTCTTATAAACGACCTAACCGTTGATAATATAGAATAGAATAGAATATAGGTACTTATACACCATAACTGTTACACATATCTTTTATAAGAAAAACTTAATTTTACGGGCACAAAGACGGTCTTATCGCTGATATCTACCAGAAAACGTTTCGATGGACTGAAAGAACTTGGAATGAAAAAGGGGGAACATTATATACAGTATATTCAACGGTTAGGTCGTTTTTAGGGTTCCGTACCTCGAAAGGAAAAAATGGAATCCTTTTAGGATCACTTTGTCGTCCGTCCGTCCGTCTGTCTGTCAAGATCCTTTTTCTCAGAAACGCGTGGAGGTATCAAACTGAAATATATATCAAATACTCAGGTCTACTGTCCCTTAAATCTGTGAAAAAATCAAACTTCTAAGCCAACGCAATCAAAAGATACAGCCAATGCCAGCGCAAATTGCCGCAAATTTTCGACACTCGCAAGGGAATCAAAACCTACAGGGTACTTCCTCTGAACTCAGTATCTTGAAATTTGGTACGAAGCAACGTCTTATAGCACATATAAAGGAAAAATTCCGAAAACCTTAATTTTTTTCTTACATCACATATTTTTAGGGTTCCGTACCTACATCTGGTTTTGGTCCGCCAGCTTGCGAATATGTATCCTCCGACTGCACAGCATGATTTTCTTCTTGTTTACATCTTTTTAGTTCGCTTTTCAAGCTGTCGGGATTTTTGTTTTTTTTAATTAACATTTTTTATTTACGGCTTTTTAGTTATTTTTTTTTTTGAATTACCTACATTCAAACATATAAGTGTTATAACACATATAGATAAAGGGTTATATAAATATATTTTCGAAATCACCTCTTAAAACCCTTTATTTTGATACCTCACACGATGGGTAAGGAAAAAAAAAATGTCCTCACAAAATGGCGTCCAAAATCCGCCATTTTTTTATTTGCCAATTTTAATGTAGCCAGTGACACTCGCAGGGTTAAGACGAATCGACTGACGTATGAATGATCAAAATCGGCTAACGCGTTTGGTTTCTAGAACGCCACATAGGAACAAACATACATACATAGACTGATAAACACATTACCCTCCTTCAGCAGTCGGGTAAAAAACGGAACCTACAAGCCACCGACTCGCACTTGGTCGGTTTTTATTAGGGTTATTTATAGGCTCACGTTTGGCCAATATCTCACCTTATCAATTTCTGAATATTGAAATTTTCCTCCACATGAGATTTTATTTTAGTAACTTCTATAAATTAAAACCAAGTTCAAACATCTTCTATTACATTTCAGTTAAACGGTATATTGTCAATAAACGTTGTCCAATATTCCCGCATAACGGAGATGAACTGTTGAATCGCAATCAATATCATATGGCTACAAATTGCTTTCTGAAGCGTTACGGTATGGATAACGATGTGAATTCCAATACTTGACACCATAGATTAGGTAGACAGCAGGGCTGTTACATTGTGTTTTCAACCTTTGGATGATTTAATTAATAGGTCACATTGAGTACCTTCCTACATATTTAGAGGACAAATAATTTTATCCAACAACAACCTTAGAATAATATGTTAATTAGAAAAATTTGGACCTGACTTAAAAATATTTACGAGTAAGCTAAAAAGAGTTTTATTAAATGTATAATTAGTAGAACATAAATACATTAAAAAAGCTGGCTGATACAACATGTCAAAAAAAATTTACTGCCATACTGCCATTTAGGATAAAAAAGCAAATCAAATTAAAAACAAATCAAAAACATTAATCGCATCTTATTTTGACAACTAGTGACTAGTGGCTATTTTTAACCCCCGACGACAAAAGAGGGGTGTTATAAGTTTGACGTGAGTTGCTGTATATCTGTGTGTATGACTGTGGCATCATAGCGCCTAAACGGATGAACCGATTTCAATTTAATTTTTTTTTTGATAGGTGATTTTATCGAGAGTGTTCTTAGCTATGTTTGAATAAAAACGGATAACTAAAAAATGCGAATAAAAATGTGAATAAAAATGAGAATAAAAACGAAATGAATAAACTTTTGAAAGGCTAAAGCTATTCAAAAGTTATTCGTATTTTACTCTTTGAATCTGGATTTTTTCGCAAGATATCGTGTCATTATTACGTGTTTCGATAGATTGTCGATTGAAGCGTGTCTGCTACTAGGTATATTATATGTAGTTTAAAAAGCCTGAAATAAAAATAAAAAACGGGGGCTTTTAAAATTTGTAATTTTATCTTGTTCATGTTGATTTAAGAGGTTAACATAAATTAATATTAAGCGAATAAATATTCTAGGTATTATCTAGGCTTACGCAAATCAGGATGAAATCTAATTGCGGCAATCTTTAAGTAGATACCTATTCCACAGTTTTTTAGGGTTCCGTACCCAAAGGGTAAAAACGGGACCCTATTACTAAGACTTCACGATCCGTCTGTCTGTTTGTCTGTCTGTCTGTCCGTCTGTCACCAGGCTGTATCTCATGAACCGTGATAGCTAGACAGTTGAAATTTTCACAGATGATGTATTTCTGTTACCGCTATAACAACAAATACTAAAAACAGTATAAAATAAATATTTAAGGGGGGCTCCCATACAACAAACATGATATCTTTGCCGTTTTTTGCTCGACATTAATAACGGCAACAGGTAGACGCTTGAAATATTCACAGAATGTTTAGTTGTATATTCACTTCAAAAAATAATAATTATTAAATTAAAATAAAATAAATTAAGGGGGCCTCCCATACAACAAACGTGATTTTCTCGCACTTGGCCGGTTTTTTTATTATCCTTTACCGCGCTGTAAACCATCAACCAGAGAGCATAATTATCTACGGCTTGTATTTTTAATCTTTGTTGAAATAACTAGATACAGTGTCAGATGCAAATTAATTAGTGTTGGGAGAAGGAACACGGCATTGCGGCTACATTATTCATGACTCATGTCCAAAGATGAGTAATGTCGTGATTAGTTACCTTTATTTGTAACTTTTTGGAACCAAGCTTCCACTTATTTTTTTATTATTCGGGCCTTATTTATAAAAATTATAAATTCAAGTTTTTTTTTATAACTGGCTTTTCCCCGCGGCTTCGCTCTCGTGGACCACCCCACAGGACCCGTTTTCGGGATTAAAAAATAGCCTATGTCACTCAGGAATAATGTAGCTTTCTATTGGTGAATAAATTATTTAAAACGATGCATTCGTTTCGGAGCCTATTATAATATTATAAAGAGGAACGATTTTTTTGTTTGTTTGTATATTTGTTTGTCGATGTCGATGCAGTCGTTTCGGAGCCTATTCGGGTATTGAGGTAGCATGTATACCTCACATCATCTATAAGCTTAATTACAAACAAAATGTCAAAACCTAAAAACAAAATAATTAATAAAAATAATGCAAATAATCAATCTCAAAACAAAATATCAATTCATAATTAAATTACATAAAAGTGAACAATAATAAAATCACATTATTAAAATAGCATAAAAAAAAATCAAACGCAATTATTAAATAATTACAAATAAAAAAAATACTACACTACTAGTAGACAAGTTACGTATAATATCGCCAATTTCGTATTTGTTATGAAGATAATATTACGCAAAAATTTAGCTCCTGGTAAAGACAGAATCAAACCTAATGGCAGCTCGGAATACTCTGCGATTCGCTGCGCAGTATCAAATTCATGTGACAGCAGGGGTGAGAAAAAAAAACCCAAATGCTTTTTAAGCGAACTAATTCATGTAAACTAGAAGAAAATCTTGCTGTGCAGTCGGAGGATACATATTCGCGAGCTTTCTAACCAAAACCAGATGTATCCTCCGACTGCTAAGTAAAATTTTCTTCTTGTTTACATCTTTTTAGTTCGCTTTTAAGCAATCGAGTTTTTTAATTTTATTAACTCTTTTTATTTACAACTTTTTAGTTAAGAATACTTTTTTTTACGAATGCCTTTACACATATAAGTGGTATATATTTTTTTAATCACCCCTAAAAACCCTTCATTTTGATACCCCACTCGATGTGAACCGAAGAAAAAGAAAATTGCAACCCCTAGAATATGGCGCCCAAAATCTGCCATGTTTTTTTTTATTTAACGGCACTTATCTAAGAACACTTGGGCGGCCAAGACCTATCTAACGATGTCTTAATTATAAAAATCCGCCAAGTGGTTTGAAAGATACGAGGTAATAAAGAATATTACATACATACATACTTAGAAGATACGCGCGAAAAACATAACCCTGTCCTTGCAGCCGGGTAAAAAGCTACCTTCTCAGACATCATTAAGTTTGAATTCGTTGAATCCAATTATTTATTATATTTCGATATCTGCCTTCAGCAGATCACACATATGAATTTAATATTCAACCTTGCCAGATCGTCGTAAAATACGGGATATAAAATATAAGGATTCTCTATATTATCGCAGAAAGTGTGAGTTTTCCTCGCGTAATTGAATAATTCAAGCGTTATCCTCATGTACTGAGAATAAGAGATATAAACATGTCTTTCGGCTCGTTTTATTAATAAAAATGTAGTGTTATGTTCTTTCTTGTTTTCTTTTTGCTGAAACATTACAGCATATTATTCTCCTTGAGGATAATAGTTTTCAAGGAAACTGTAAGTATCTTGATAGCGTCCGGACTTACTGTGAAGTCCCTCGATACGGGTGGAACTTGAAAGTTCTACATTTCATTTAACTAACCTGAATATCTATTGCAGTTTTGTTAAGTTCCTTTCCAGCTTCTTACTTGAAATACAGCAAAAGACTTTGTGTCAGTTCAACAGCACGATCATTTACGTCTATTTATGCATCAGAGACGCTTGGAACTATGGAAATTAATTTGACGTTACCCAATAATGGTTCTTTAAGGTTACACTAGTCGATCATTCTTCCATACAAACGTAGTCTGGCGATTACTCTACTGTTTGACGATATGCGTTCAAAATATAAAATGATATCAATTTGTCTCATCATTATCTAGCCCTGTATGGTAACAAAAAAGTAAAAAATATATGTCGGGTTTAGTCAATAGTACGGACGTCAAAGCAAATTGCAAGCACGCCATCTGGCGGCAAAGCAAGAACAACTACGCATTGGCATGCTTTTTATAAGCGGTTGCGTGGTGGGGAGGAAGGCAGTTGAGTACTGACAGCCGTAGAGCTAACACGTCGTAGAATCAGTGTCGATCTGTAATATTAGTAAGCAAGAATGTAACTTGTGTCTATTTGAATATACTCAGTGTATCGAATAATTTGTGTGATATCATTTTCACGATTGTACCCAACGACCTGCCCACACACGATGTCTTAACCTAAGGGGATACATCCTGACTTCCCGATGGTTTACATCTATCGGCCAGCCTTGATGCGACATCAGAAGTGGGATTCGGTCGTGCTAATGAGATCACACGTAAAAACAAAGCTAGTGAAAGTGGCGGTTACATTCTTGCAAAAAAAATCGCGGTGACAGTTGCGACTACCCTCAGTCTTGAATAATAAAAAGCGAGTCTTGAAC
Organism: Anorthoa munda; assembly: GCA_945859665.1. Taxonomy (NCBI): domain Eukaryota; kingdom Metazoa; phylum Arthropoda; class Insecta; order Lepidoptera; family Noctuidae; genus Anorthoa; species Anorthoa munda. The sequence continues at coordinate 5,419,077 of OX243893.1, forward strand.
GGAGCAGCAAGGCGGCTAGCAACAACCAAGGAGCTGGACAGGTCAAGGAGGAGCGTGTGGACTTGTGGAGAATTCCATACACTCGGATCTTTATGCGAATCTGGTGAGTCGTTTTCATTTTGTTATGACTATTGCCAAGTGTTCGTTATTCAAAATTCTGGTTTTGTGTACGGTATGGCGGCCAGTGGATTGTCGGGGTGGCCCGTGTTCGGTCCATACTCTCATGTTAGTTATCGCTGGTCAAGTTTTGGTGTTATTGAAGAGTTATTATTCTGCTAACACTGGCAATGACCCTTGACTAGCCTTGGCAGACTATGGTTACGACGCCGACGGCCTTAGAACGATATGGTGCCTACCTTACACTTTAGTCTGGAAAATAACGTACCTACCTTACACTTCAGTCTGGAAAATATTATAATTTCAAATGAAATATTTTGATTAGTTTTGTAGTGTGATAGTTCTATGTAGTGAGAGTTAGCAAAGTTTGAGAAGAAGCATAGTATTCTTCTTTTGTGGTCGTAGGGCCAAACTATCTTAAAAGTGGTAAACTCTACCAGGCCTCGTTAATTGCGACTTAAAACGCTATGGCATTCATTGGATTCTCTAAAGCCCATCGACTAGCGACAGCGACCTGGGCACTTGGGACACTAATGTGTGGTTCATGTTTTGGACAGGAAATCTGCACTCAAATTCGGTGTCCATAATAACCTATTTGGCCATGCCGGTTTAGGTAACTACTACTACTAGAAGCTCGTGGCTAAATAATAACAGCCGCACTGGTCGATCATCAAGGTTAAGCAACGCTTGACGAGGTCGGTCCGTGGATGGGTGACCATTTCAACATACCGGGTTTCCTCCGTGCCTCGGAGAGCACGTTAAGCCGTTGGTCCCGGCTGTCATTTGAAGATCTTTGACAGTCGTTACGGGTAGTCAGAAGCCTGAGATCTGACACCAGTATTGACAAGGGGTACCGTGTTACCCAGTTACTGGGTTGTGGAGGTCAGATAGGCAGTCACTCCATGTAAAGCACTGGCACTCAGCTGAATCCGGTAGGACTGGAAGCCGACACCAGTGTAGTTGGGAAAAGGCTAGTTGGATTCATTAGTTTAGGTTACTACGAGTACACCGGTGCATCGATTAATTTCCATCAAAGCTGTGTATGGTTAAGATAACCGTGTGAACATATACTCTCGTAATGTTTTTCATGTTTCAGATACCATATTGTGTCGCAGCCTGAAGCCTCTGCTGCAGGCTAGCGATTCAGATGCTGAGCGCGAAGGTTGACGTGTCAACGTCTGAGAGGTTAAGACCGATGGCAGGCTAGCAGTTCGCAGGTGGTAGTCGAACGCTATGACCACAGCTGTGAGGTCGGGAGCGCGCGCAAGTTTGGAATGGAATACTCGGTGAGTCGCTTCCATATTATTTCGATAGTGAGGTCGAAGATTCTCTAAAGAAGAAGATGCTAGTTCGAGTTTTAAGTTTTCATGTTCGACCATTGTATTGGTCGTGGTTATATCTTGCACTATCACTGGGTAATTGAGACACACTTAGTAAAAAGCAAGTAGCTAATGAGTTTCATATTGGCTAGTTAGTACTTTCCTAGTTTCAATATTAGGTTTAGTACGAACCTTAGGATGAGATATCCCATATGAAGGAGTTGAGATATCCAAAATGACTGAATAACTAGTAATTTTCAGTGGCAAAGCGAGTCTGTAATGTCGTGGGGTAACGAAATTGTATCGAGTTAGTAACGGTACTGGTCATTTACCTGTATTCAGAACAGATCTTGTTGCGTAACGATTTACAACTACCGTCTTCAGATCTGAATTCACTTGCTTACTTTCAGGGTGAATATTATGATGGCAGTAGATCTCGCGATCGTTTTCCTTACGTGGAAACTGAGTTAGTGAGCGATAGTGAAGGGTTACTGTTAATAATCTGATTTTAAAGATATTGATCAGAGTTCATTCGTGAAGCTCCTTCACACGGCTTCATTGGACATTATCAGGCTTAATTGGTCCCCTCATATTAACAGTCGGTATGTTCCAAGATCTTTGGGTAAAAAGTGCGAATCTTGTGAGAAGGATCCCCGATCACCAAGTTCCTTGAGAATTAGACGTCATAGTTGATGACAGTGGTAGTGAGACCAAATCTGATTAAGAATGGCTTGTACACTCATACTCAAAACTTTAGACCGCACCTCATGAGTGACATGTGGCGATGGGTCTTAGACCGCACCTCATGAGTAACATGTGGCGATGGGTCTACAAGGAATCGTTGGTGCGATTTCTGTCTGTGTTGGTGCACAGAGCGATTCATGTGTTGTAGCACATATTCGCTAGATTTTTGAGAGTCGTTGGTGCGATTCTTGTCTGTGTTGGTGCACAGAGCCCCTCATGTGTTGTAGCATATGTGGCGGCAGATATGTAAAGAATCGTTGGTAGATACGATTCAGGCTTGTGTTGGTGCACAAGGCCCCTCATGTGTTGTATCATGTGTGGCGGCAGATATGTAAAGAGTCGTTGGTAGATGCGATTCTGGCTTGTGTTGGTGCACAACTCACGATGAGGGTTTCATGAGTTGAGTATACATTGCCTTTGAATTATAACAAACTGTAACAGCATTGTTACTATTACTTTGTTTAGTTGTTGAACTTGTTGATCGTCTGACCTTTTTTTCTAATGAATAGTGTTGTGTGGGAATCTCTAGTAAGAAAACTAAGTAGGCCCTGTATTAAGTCCGCGATAGGTGATTATGACAGGACAGTTATCGTTATACACTGAAAGCTTTAAATAGGTACGCTTAGGACCTACAAGTATGCACACTGTAGGTTAAGGAAGATACCAGCGGGTTATGTACCAGTCGATGTAGATGTCAAAAGGATTTTGATGATAATGAGCAAGCCTTAAGCGTGTCGAGTAATTCAGTCTATCGAACGTATTATGTTTGACCGTACCAGTGGATTCTGGCGGAGGTCGGGGTCTGGAGACCGTTGGAAGAGCAATTCAATTGCTGGTCGGCTAGAGGGCCGCGTTGGAGGTTTTACTCGAGGGTTTCTGTAGGCTTGGCAGTTTTTCCTGCAGCAGAAGTTTTAAAGTTTGTTTGGAGCGACTAGTGGTACATGGCCCAGGGTAATGATTTAGTTAATGAGTAGGGTTCTAAAATCTCTATTTTCACGAACCCAATGATCTAGTTTGGTCAGGAGTAGCCGAGTGTTGTGTGGCAACTGTTGGCCTGTGTGGCAACGGTAGGCCTTTATGGCAACGGTAGACCTGTGTGGCACCTGTAAGTCTGTGTGACACTATGTCTGGTGGGAAAATTCATGTTAGTGTTGGGAACCTTACAGAAAGTTCCTATTGAGTCATGAGGTTGAAAGAAAGTAAACTCGCAGTCATGCGTTTGGTGAGGTCACCATGATAATTTTGATGACGTTCGAATCGTCAAGCCCTCATTACGAAAATTGAAATAATTTTGGTTTTCTAATTTTGATTACTTTGCGTAGATCGTGTTAGTAAGACACACGAAGCTCAAGTACCAATTGAGATAGTAGATGAAGTAGATAATAAATTGACGTAACATAGGACAGACTAAATCTCTGTGTGAACAGGTTCTGAGTTCAGAGAGTTGGGTTGACTCGACATCGTGGAGATGTTCGAGTAGAGCAATTGTGATTGCTAAGAGAGCTATAAGATAGCTAAATATCGTAAATAAGATACTAGAGGTTTCTTTTGCTGGATTTAATTTGAGATTAATGACTATCAGTGGTACTTGGACTTTGTAATCACTATGATTGGGTGCTTTTAGGTACCAAATCGATGATTAACTTGCTATTTTCTTTAAATTGGTAATAGAATTAATCTTTCCTTGCAAAGGTGAAAGGAGACATTTAAATGATCATGTTTGATTGATTCAAAGTGTTTCCTCACTCACATAGAGTATGCGTCAGGATTGGACGAGTGAATACTGTTTGGAAATTTTGTGTTTCAGAAACACATCCCTTGTATGATGGGCGACTGGCGGGTCGGAGTAGACTAAGAGGACGTATGGCGCAACACGACATGAGGTGGCATGGAGCGAGGACAAGATGATGAAGCCTGCGGGTGATAGATTTGGGGATCTGTCACCTGAGAGAGGCCCGAGAAGGCGACGTGTGTGTTCCACGCTCGCCTCTCAAGAGTAATTACGGCCTAGAGAACACCATGTGGTTTTAGTCAGTAGGAGTCTGACAGACCCCTCAGTTTCCCCAAGGGCTGAGGACATCCATTGAGGATTTCCACATGATTCGATACACTGTTAGAACCTGACAATGAGGAACAGACGAGGACGCCTGTCTTGCAGGATGGCCGTGTAGGGGTTTAGTCAATAGTACGGACGTCAAAGCAAATTGCAAGCACGCCATCTGGCGGCAAAGCAAGAACAACTACGCATTGGCATGCTTTTTATAAGCGGTTGCGTGGTGGGGAGGAAGGCAGTTGAGTACTGACAGCCGTAGAGCTAACACGTCGTAGAATCAGTGTCGATCTGTAATATTAGTAAGCAAGAATGTAACTTGTGTCTATTTGAATATACTCAGTGTATCGAATAATTTGTGTGATATCATTTTCACGATTGTACCCAACGACCTGCCCACACACGATGTCTTAACCTAAGGGGATACATCCTGACTTCCCGATGGTTTACATCTATCGGCCAGCCTTGATGCGACATATATATATATTTAAAAGTTATGAGCGTCGAAAGTTCCATATTTCAACACTAATTTTAACGCATCTTTGGGTGGAAATAAATACCATAAGAAAAAAAAAATTAAAAACGGCCACCATACAAGGATAGATTAGTAGTTCAACAATGCAAATAATTTTATTTTGAAAATATACATTTAGTCGTTTTTAGGGTTCCGTACCCAAAGGGTAAAAACGGGACCCTATTACTGAGACTTCGCTGTCCGTCTGTCTGTCTGTCTGTCTGTCTGTAGGCCACCAGGCTGTATCTCATGAACCGTGATAGTTAGACAGTTGAAATTTTCACAGATGATATGTATTTCTGTTGCCGCTATAACAACAAATACTAAAAACAGAATAAAATAAATATTTAAGTGGGGCTCCCATACAACAAACATGCTTTTTTTTTGCCGTTTTTTGCGATAATGGTACGGAACCCTGCGTGCACGAGTCCGACTCGCACTTGGCCGGTTTTTTTCATGATATCTAGACTCCCAGAGGTCTGTTCATAAAATTTCGTGCGCTCGTTTTCATCCTAAATCATCATCCATTTCGCTACAAACTTGCAAAAGTATTAATTCGTACGCAAACTAGATGCTTACTGCTCATCACAGCATTTATCACTTTCGTACGTGCTGTCGGATGAGATAGTATGCATTTTAACCTCGCGCACAAAATAGTTCGTGCCGTCGACTAGGGGAGCCTTAATTTCAACATAATCTTAATAATTACAGGCGAAACACGTCCTCATCATCATCAGGCTATAGCAGTCCACTGATGGACATAGGCTTCTCCAATTGCCTAGATTTTCGGCAATTGCCATTCAGCTGCTACCAGCCACTCTGCGAAGATCGTCGCTCCTCCTAGCCTGAGGGCGTCCTACCTTACGTTTACCAGTTCGCGATCTCCACTCAAGAACACGTTTACCCCAACGGTCATCGCTTCTACGGCTAATATGGCCAGCCCATGGCCACTGCAGCTTGCTTATTCTCAAAGCTATGTCGACAACTTTGGTTCTCTGCCGGATCACTTCGTTCCGGATTCGATCCCTCCCTGCTGCTGAAAATAGGCCTCCCCAATTCAAGCTCCCATCCCCGTCATATGCTTCTACAATCCAGCAGATTCCCGTGACCCTCTCTATATCAGCAGTTCCGGTACGCAGTCACCGCTTACAGCTTATATAAAAACCCTTACAAATGTCGCTATTTATTTTCTACTTCAAGCTTCAACCCATCCTTTATCAAAGGAAAATCTGAGGAAAATACCTTCCTTTTATCTTAAACTCTACTTAAACTAGTTAAAGCAGTTAAATCTAAGAGCAAATCTCGTTAGCTGGCCTCTACAAATCTCGGCAAATGTCTCAAAGTAGACACAAATTGGATTGCGACGTCCCGTGGACCGGGGGCGTATCCAACCACCTGTACAACCTGTAAGATACGATGGAGGGTAGTTGTACAGTAATCTTTGAATAACGGTATTAGCCTGTTCATAAATAGAATGAAACGACGATTAAAAAATTGAGCATTTGAAATTAGAATGGTTGTATATTTTCTGTGGTATGGTTGCTATATTTTTTATTGTTCAAATTTCGAATATGATGTGTATGCAGTTCAAATACATATCGAACGGATGAGGGATATGCCTAGTGGTTTTATAAAGAGAATGCTTGTCAAATAATGCGATTGGTTGTCGAAAATAATTTTAACCAATCACAGCAGCGATGGTGCCTTTGACATATAGTTAACCTACCTAAATACAGTTTAAGAATCACCATTTTGATTTCTACTTGATATCCTAGTTCCACCTTCTCTAATAACAAGTCTATAGAAATACAAATAACTTTTGTCTAAAAGTCTATTAACTAAGAGTAGGTACCCTAAGAAAATAGTTTTAAAAGTAGGGCACAGCTAAAAAGGCACAAGATGAAGCAGTGAATTCCTGATGGTCAAAGTTTTTAGGACCGTCTTTTCATAAGTCGTTATTCTAGTTTTCATATATTTCAAATCAGCAACTGCCATATTCTTGAGATATGTTTGAAGTTTCCACACTTCAAGTTCTTTGTACGACATAAATCCTTGGAAATAAAAGTATTGTCACCTCCACTCGTAGCAATTTGCAAGTGATTGGAAAATCGTTTGACATGTGTCAAAGTAAAAGGTGAAAATAATGGAAAATATCGACGCTTTGATGAAAGCTTTTTATTATTAGAATGTTTCTGTCGCATGCCAGTTAGGACTATAAACTAAGATCAAGGTAGTGAAGGTTGATAAATGGTTTAGTTCTTATACTTAGTATTATATTATTTTCGGATAAACTCTTAGAGCAAGGTTATTGCGACTACGCGATAACCTTCACAATCGCAATAACCCCACGCACAATGGAAATAACCTCGCTCTAAGAGGTTATGGTGGACCCCAGACCTCTCAACGTTTGGCATTCTTGAGAAATAAAAAAAAGACTTGAAGTACAGAGTTGGTCACCCTTCGACGCTTTTACAGTGGTACGTAGGCATTTATTCCTAATTCAAAATTAAATTTTACTTTATTTGGGTCATCTACGCCCTGTCAGCCGCCTAACCAATAAGTTCTATTTTCAAATCTAATTCTTTTTTCGTACAACTCTTCAAAAACAATCATGAGTATTAACTGCCAGCCAAAATAATGCAATAAGGTTTATTACAGCATTAAACCTTTATAATACCTACTCAGATACCAAGGTAGTGAAGGTTGCAATTTCCAAATACATTTTCCTCGTATAGTTTAGTCTTTGCCTCGTGGAAGCGAAACAATAGCGAATTAATTACACGTTCTAACATGTCCGTGAGAGTTCGCTTGCATTTAGTGCTGCATTCATATTCACTCACAGAAATAAACGGAGACTATGCAGAGGCGAAAACTTTTTGATGTGAGGGCGGCATTGTAAAGCTTTTTCACAGTTCAACTATTTTATTAATTCGTAAATAGCTTTTGTTGAATTAACCGGTTATGAACGGTCTTTGTCGCCTACCTTCCATGCGCAACCGTGGTGAAGTACAAAATACCGGTCAAGTGCGAGTCGGACTCGCGCACGAAGGGTTCCGTACCATTATCGCAAAAAAACGGCAAAAAGAATTACCTTTGTAGTGTGGGAACCCTACTTAAATATTTATATTATTCTGTTTTTAGTATTTTTTGCTATAGCGGCAACACAAATACATCAACTGTGAAAATTTCAACTGTCTAGGTCTCACGGTTCATGAGATACACCCTGCTGACAGACGGACAGACAGACAGACGGATCGCGGAATCTTAGTAATTGGGTCCCGTTTCTACCCTAAAAACGATTTAGTTTTGGGCGCGTGCCCCGCCTAAACCGTTTAAGTAATTAAGGTTTTCAATAACGCTCTTTAACGTTTAGACTCCGAACAAAATAAAATATAAAAATCGATTATACCATTTAATAATCGGTTAATTTTAAACCGGTTCCACGCCTTGTTTTCTACTATTTACTCGAGGCTTTTCGAGAGCAAAAGATTTTCTAGAGCTTAAATTGAAAACAGAAGAAAGAAGAAAGTGGAGGAAAAGTTTAGAAAGAGAAAGAGTAACCTAAGTATTTATTTAAGGCTTATGTTTAACTTACCACCAGATATAGTAACATATAACAGACAAAAATAGTAAATGATCACCAAAATTAAACCCGCATCTTATTGTAAAATTATAACCAAAGTTTTAACATCTCGCTATCCTGTTTAGGCAAAATGACTCCAAATAAATCATTGTTAACCCAAAAGTAGTAAATGATCACCAAAAGTAGTAAATGATCACCAAAATTAAACCAATGACCAAAAAGATTATAAAATTTCTGGGAGCAACTTGGAAGTAGCGCTCGCCGGCCGCTGCCGCGGCACCGCTCGCTTTGCTCGCTCGGCTCGCGCGCGGTTGGTCACAGTTCTAACCTAACCTAACCTATTTTACAACATTAAATAGCGCAATAATTTGCTATTAAAATTTGGTGATCAATTTACTAAATTTGGTGATCATTTACTATTTTTGTCAGTATATTACTAGATTTGGTGGTTAGGGGTTATCGTCACAAAGTTTTTTTTGGTGGTCATTATATTTATTCCCTATTTGAAATAACAATTACATTTTTAAGAAGTAGTTGAATTACAAATACCTAATTCGTATTTTTATTTCACTTACATTACAAGTAATTTAAATACTGCCCAATCCTGCTAATCTATCATTATTATAATAGTCTATATTATATTATCTGTGGTTGGGGTTGGCTTCCAGTCTAACCGGATTCAGCTGAGAAGTGAGAACATGTATTTTACCTACAAGGAGCGACTGCTTATCTGATCTTCAACCGTCACCTTCGTTCACTTGCTCCACATTCTCATCGTTTATTTTCAATTCACACACAAATACATCGTCTTCTCTTTCAAACACCATTACCTTAGTCTTGTTCACATTTATACTCATTCTTTTTAACTTAAAATTTATAATATATTCATCAGAGTCACCATGTCTTGCAACTGTTTTTCGATGACGATAACTGACGATGCAAGTAGAACTTGAACATCTGCGTAGAGAAGGCATTTGACAGACAATTCTTGCATCCCCAATCGGCACTCATGCTCTTTCAAACCTATCAGACAACTCTAACACCCCTTGAGATGGGAAACCAGTCCGTATACGCCCCATTAATCCTAACACAAGCACTGGAATCCTTACAAAGAGATTTCAGTGACCGTGCCAAGCGCCAGTGCACACCGTACCCGGATATCGTCGGCCAGATTTCATCCCTTCACACACTGTCATAGGCCTTCTCCAAGTCAACGAAAGCACATTAGACTTGTTTGTGCTTTGCTAGATGTTTTCGTCTATGCACCTTAAGGAGAAGATCTGATCCATACATTCTATTCCCTCTCTAAATCGTGCTTGCACGTCCCACAATTGTTCATCCGTCACTTTTACTATTTGCATATAATTTTACAACTACACTCAAAAGACTAAAGCCGCGGTAGTTTTTACACTTCTGCTGTGATCCTTTTCCCTTATATAGTGACACGATTACAGCCTTGCACCAGTCATCCCGGACGTGGCCATATCTCCAACACATATTAAAGATCCAGCATAACAAACCAAGGCTACAACCCCGTCACCGCCCTTGAGAATTTCAGCCAATAATCGGTCATACCCTGCAACTTTGCCATCTCATCTTCACCCTACTCAGTGCTTTTATAATCACATCCATTTCTATTTAATTCTCATTCTCTTGCTCTTCGTCTGAGTAAGAGTTCTGGTGTGGCTTCTGCCTAGTTACCCACTCCTTGCATACTATCCTGAAAACTAAATAAACTTTCAAAATATCCCTTCCAGCGTTCTAAGATTCTACTCTACTCTTAAATAAAAATCGGTACAAAAAAATACTGCCAGACATGGCACGGGTGCTCTGAACTCCGACTCCGATTGTCAACCGAATTTTGGGAAATATATGCGATGGTATACCTAATCAGTCTCAATTGTATTTTCCTTTTATTTCTCTTTTATTTTGGAAATGTGATGTGAATCTGACGAATGCAGAAGCATTACAACGTGGTAAGCGGTTAGCATTACCTTCGTGATTCTTACACGTGCAACGTTTAATTTGTCAACACAATTACCTACACGTGTACCAATTACCAACACAATTACCTTTACCAAAACGTGCGCTATAAAAGTTACGTCCAAAAGTAGATGGGGCGATGCCAAGGAAAATCATGTCGCAACACCAACAAGCGTAACAACTCGTAAAACTCTCCGATAACGGCAATAAAAAACCAGTCAATAAAAAAGTACAATTTACTTTACTTTTCCGGGTCAACTGTTAATTCCAAAAACACTCTTACTTCGTTAGTAAGCTTCATAATCAAATCATGTGATTGTTTACTTATTTGCAAAGCTAAATCATCAAGTAGCGTGCGCATCGGGGGCCCCAAACGACTGCCAGTCCTCACCCATTCAAAAAAACTGCTCATGAACGCATGGAAAGGATCAACAACACTTTTTTTACTATACGCATGATCGAGATCTGAAAGTATGCCATTCACTAACTCGGTGTCTCTTGCCTTTATACTGTGTGTCTTGGAGCTTAGAGCAGTCAGCCTGTCGTCAACAGTTTTATATACCGACAGTAACACTTCTCTCGTTGGTACACTATCGGAATACGCCATATCGTTAAATATAATTTGTAGCTCATTCGCAGTTACTTCACTCAAGTGTTCGTAAAATTTGGTGTTCAATACCGACTCTGATACAAAACGAAGGAAGATTTTCACATTTTCATCCTCCATGTCTTTAAAAGATTCCAACAAAGTGTGCAAGGCTTTTGTACATTTATAAGTTTTGACGCAAATGTTGTGGACCGCGCAGAGCTTGCTTTCATACTGCCCTTCCATGATTACAGAAGCCACGACGAATTTCTGAGTCAATTTCTTGTTAACTTCATTTATATCAGTCGTAGTGCCTTCTATTCTTTCAGTAGCATACTTAATAGCTTCTGTTTGGAACATAATACTTATTCTTTTTATAACTTCAATCCATGCGAAAGCATATGTGTTTTCTCTTACTTTTGAGTTAATATTTCCGAGTAAATTTCGTATTCGTTCCAAACATTTCTTAAGTTCCTCTTCAAATATGAAGCTTCTTCCTTCTTGAATATCGTTATGGTAAATTACTCCCTTAAGAATGGCTTCTATAGATTTAGTTTGTACCAGTATGTATTCGTTTAAGAAAATTTCTAAAGCACCGTTGCAGAAATGTAAGCCTCTACATATGTATGCAGATTGGATAATTAGAAATAGGACATCGGTGTCTTCATTAGGAATTGATCGTCGCATAGCGCCGGCGCCAACGTCGGTCTCCAAGTTTCTTTGCATGTAATGTGATACTGTATCCATTACTTCTTTGCCGAAGCTGAGTGCCCCTTGCATGTTAACTCTGACTGCATCGTTCAGGGATATTAACGCTGAAAAAAGATAACTAGCATATAAAGTGTTTACTTGCCCTGATATTATCAAGCCTTGAATTAAAAATCTGCTACAAGTTTAATCATAGGATTTTTATTAAATTAATAAATAACAGCTCACCTAAAACAGCAAACCAATACTTTTTATAATCCATGTTCAATAAAAATATATTTTTTTATTAAAAATATATAACATTTTATTGTAATACCTATAAAACGGTTGACGGTTTCCTACTTTCCTCGAAATACATTTCAAAATGGAGTCGTGATTCAATTTGATGGTCGTAAACAATAAAATCAAAGTAAACAGGTTTAGTAGTAGAAGGCGGAAAAATAAATAAAACATTTGTTTTAGAGGATACTAAAGGCTTTCAATAGAATTGTATGCGCATGACTCAAGTTTTGTGTTTTTCTTCAATATTTAATTTAATAACAATTCTGGCATTTCTTTTTTATAGGGAAATTATAAGTCTAGCCACAAAATTATTTATTGGACACGTGATTAAACTTCTAATTTTATAACTAAGCAACGGGAAAATGACATAGCCTCTAATAAACTAATTCGTCTTTTTTGCAACGCCAACTAAATATTCTACAGAAAGCGTCAAGTAAAGATCATCAATTATTGTGACTTGTCCTTCTTATTTATACATTGCCACGTAATTTACTAACTCGGCCACGGATTTTATATCTTGTCACCATTTTACGTTTTACAGCTTCAACGCAATATCCTCAAAAAAATATAATTCAAGCTTCTATCGAAGAAAGAAAGAAAGCATAATTTATTATAACTTAGCATGTAAAACAATACATCATATTCTTTTATCGTGAAAATAGCCACTGCATGATTTGGCGCGAGTACGCGAGACGACAGCGACCGGCCATTTGCACCAATCAGAGAGCGCCATTCGATTCATGTGACGACGAGTTGAGTTGATCACATGTAGGCGTGGGTAATCTTTATTCCGGCAAGAGAATTGATTCACTTAGTCCGACTCCGAATCCGGTACCGATTCACCTTAGTTATTCCTTTGGCTCCGTTTGACTCCGGCAATCACTCGGTCATTTTGGTTCCCCGGTTCCTCCAGATCATTTTATTCAGTCCGTTCATTGGATCATTTGGCACATTCGAATTGAACAGTTTACAGACTTTACAGTAGGTCATTTTATTCATATGATTTAAATTTCGGAATAAAAATAAATACGACTAAAACAATGTTAAAGTTGGCAGAAGAATATTAAATAAAATAAAATAGATAATAATAAAAGCGTATTCAATCTTTTAGGCGACAACAATGACACAAAAATCGCATTTTATGCGTGCCAGTCAATCCATATTAAACTCTAGCCCCATAGAAATTAGAGCGCACCGTACTGGTACTATAGCGACACGAAGCACCGAGTGAGCGAGAGAGCGAGTGAACAACTGCGAACCCGCGCTCCGCGGCTCCGGCGCTTCTCCAATCACCGGTATCATTTGGTACCGCGGTGCCGATAAGAATTGTGAGGAATGAATAAGGTTTACGGATCCGCGTTCGGAACTGGCTCCTTTGAATCAGTAACTCCGGAGTTACCCACCACTAATCACATGTAAATTGTTTATTGTCGTTCGTGCGTTCGTATTGCAATTGTTTTCGCTGTAATTAAATTAAAGTTTTCGATGAGTAGTAATTAGTTATGACGTTTAAAAGTGAAAATGAAGTACCACTGTACTGTTCTGACGAGGAATTTTAAATAATATATTATATTTAAAATAATAAATGACGGTCAATGAATAAGTCCAAGAGCGAGCGTAGCGAGCTCGGGAGCTTAGGGCACCCCGACACGGACAGGTTAGGTTCGAAGGAGATGACGGGAGCTGAAGTGAGCGAGCAAAGCGAGCGAACTCAGCTCCCGTCATCTCCTTCGTGTTAGGTTACTTTAAACCCTGCATACAGAAATAGGAGCCCCGCGCAGCGGGGCTCCGTCGACTCTGTCGCATAAATACTAATCCAACTTGCACCTATTCTATATTAAAACCAAAAAATATAGTCTTTTATTTTGTCTCTCCTCAATAGCTTCTGGTAATATTAGTGGCCAATATACTATTTGATGAAATGTTTTTGCAATTTTTTTACGATCAATTAATATGGGATGAGTTACATTTTAAACGTACTGAGTTAAAAAATTAGAAGCTAAATAAATATATTTTTTGATGTCATTTAATAGTATTTTAGAAATTTACTGTTAGAATGCATGTTAAAAATTTTGATGCTAAAAAATAACCATCATGCTGAGTTGTATTTAGAGTGGTTTACATAGAAGATAACTAGTGGCTAACATAGTATTATTTAGATGCTCGTTAATTGTGGCTGACTTAGTAATTTAGAAGGCAACATACATTTTTGGGGGCGAATAATGATATTAAAAAGAAGCCTGTTTAATTAGCACCCTTTTTTATATAACCTCTTTTATTGTTTTGGGAAATCATCCAATGACTTCGTCCGCTCTGGGTAAAGCAATACGGCGTGTCGGACTTTTACTGACTAAAACCCACCATGCCGGCTCCTGGCAATCTACGGTGGCCGGGAATCGGCTTGCGGACCTGCGGTGGCTCGTGAAGGCGTCTCCTTTGCGAGCTTTACTGCTTCGCAAAAGGAGAAGACTGCTTCCCATGCGCTCTCTCTCCGTACCATGGCCTGAACCAGGGTCAGACGCGAGAGGTTGCCAGCGCCGATCGCCTCCACGAGGACACGGCGATGCTCCGCCCAAGCAGGGCAGATCTTCACCGTTTGCTCCAGCGTTTCCTCTGGGCGGTCCACACAATGGTGATACCATGGCGTTTCCTACCGCCTTATCCTGAACTGGAACCTCCCGAAACAGCCGTGTCCGGTGAAGACCTGCGTCAGGCGGAAGGTGAGGACGCCGTGACGTCTCTTTTGCCAGGAATTAATCCTGTACCGTGGGCGCATTTACAAATATCTAAACAGCCAGACCTGTAAAAAACTTTTTAACAAAATATCAAACCGACTTCCAAAACAAATCATTTCAAAGCGAAAAATAACTTTCTTTTCCGAAATCGGTGTCTTTTGTACCCATTGTTTTCCGTTATTCGACACCGACATTGACATAAGTTAGAAAAAAAAAAAAAAACCTCATTTATAGCCAAAGAACATCTCATGACGATTTCAATAAGCCCAAACACGACTAGGATACATTGTTTTATTTCGGAATTCCAGTGGCCATTGAAGTCTTTTTCATCAGTTCCACATCACCAAATTATACTTACAAATGATGGCATTATTGATAAAAATACCAAAATCTCTACATGTATGCCTATAATATTTGAGGAGTTCCCTCAATTTCTCCAGGATCCCATCATCAGAACCTAGTTTCCTTATCATGGTACTACCCTTGGGATATCTCCTTTCCAACAAAAAAATAATCTTCAAAATCGGTTCATAAACAACTTAGTTATCCGCGAATATACATAAAAAGAAAAATATATACGGTCGAATTGAGAAACCTCCTCCTTTTTGGGAAGTCGGTTAATAAACCATCTGTAGACCATACAAATATTAGTTCTGTGCGGGAATCGAACCCGCCATACACAGTGCAACAGCCATTGCAGCACCAACCGTGCCGTCAAAATTGGGTAATGGGTTTTCAATATAAGGGCCCCATTAGATGGCCACATGGTATATAGGATACTGATGTGATTGGCCCTTGACTTTATTTACAATCCAGAAGAAAAAAAAATACCAAGGTCTGCCAACGCCAAAATTAATGCTGTATGGCACAGCATGCCCAAGCTGTGCCCAATATTTGTTAAATAAAGACACTGTAGCGGCACCGACACCGCCACTTACAAAGTAATGACATGACGTCACACAAATCCTACATCGCGCAAGCAAAGTTTGCGGCGCGATATGAACGTATACAACAGTCCGACGATAACCGTTGGGGCAGTTGCCCGGACCAGACACAACACCCGTCTGGTCGGAGGATCCTCCCTTTTCTATGGAGGTTTGTGGGACTTAAAACCCTGTTCCGCATACCCCCAAACTGGTGACCCTCGAACATGAACATCAGCACAGCCTTCGTGCAGAGCTACTTCATCGTGACGTCATCATCACTTCCTCAAGCTTTCGAGCAGCGAGTCACACAGCCAGCCAGTACCCACGGCATCTACGGGGGTATCCTGACCACCAGCATGCAGCGGACGCGCATACCTGGTCTTCACCCTCAGCTTCTTTCATCACCGCTCCGACCCACTGGAGCCAGCAGCACTGTCCCGACTCACTGGAACACATCATCACCGCTCCGACTACTGGAGCCAGCAAAACTATCCCGACTCACTGGGATATCATCACCCCGACTCACTGGGGCACAACCGCATACAGTACCGACTCACCGCGAACTCTGCGACTTCCGGTTCCGACTCACGGGAACCAATCTTCCACTGGCCAGGCACGCATCACAAGATGTACGGACGACTCAACCTGCTATCTACCTCCGGTCTCCGGAGGGGCGTGATGTAGCGGCACCGACACCGCCACTTACAAAGTAATGACATGACGTCACACAAATCCTACATCGCGCAAGCAAAGTTTGCTGCGCGATATGAACGTATACAACAGTCCGACGATAACCGTTGGGCAGTTGCCCGGACCAGACACAACACCCGTCTGGTCGGAGGATCCTCCCTTTTCTATGGAGGTTTGTGGGACTTTACACCCTGTTCCGTACCCCCAAAACACTATGCTAATATGCCACAAAAGGATGATCCAATGGTGTGCTAGCTGGGTGACATGTCCGTTATATGCTGCATCACTGTATAATAAATTAACAATGTTGATTTCTTGATGATGATGTAGAAACAGCGCAGTAGGTACCTTGAGAGTAAGTAGGTATCGTACTAAACAGGCCACGACGGACATGGCGGTTTGAAAAAGTATTTATAAATCAGATATGAATACGGGTTGTTTCTGATGAAATCCCTTAAAATTAGTGATAGTATTCATTAATTATATTTTTTTATATATATAAGTTTTCAAATGTTTTTTTTAAATTTTACCGCCCAATTCATTTGACAGGGGTCATGGTCATGACGGAACATTGAAAGTGTTGCCATACTGAATAATATTTAAAGTAAAAACCATAGATATAGTAAAAAACTCATAGACAAATAGAACTTAAATAGAAAGAAAAATAATATATTCCACCAGAAAAGACGAACAAAATTACAAATATAAAATAAAAAACCTTTCACTATACATAAAAATAAAAGAAACTAATAGGTCGTTGTAGCTAATTATCGAACATGAACTGGAAGTTTGGCGGTATTGGGTGTTTTTATTTGGAAATTGATTCCTTGTGGATATTGTCATGTATAATGGACCGTATAATTTCGTGTATAATTTGCAACTGGACAATATGTGGAATTATTGAAACAAGCGCGATCTCGTGAAATTGGAGTGGAGTGGAATTTAGTTTTGATTGCACTGATTACCTCAGCGAGGCTTGCCGTGAAGGATGACTCAATATAGTTGCTGCCAAATACTCAAAAAAGTAATGAAGTGTCTTACAAAAAACTAAACACTTGACTTAAAGACTTCAGTACCTGGGTATTAAATGACTGAAAAACAGACCATGAACTCGTTGCTTGAGACTAGAGACTTTGTATACTTCTGGACGGAGCATAATTATTTAAGACGCAATTTCAATATCGGTATTCACTTTCGCACTAACAGATAACGTCTTGATAAAAAAGAGATAGATATAAAGGGTCTTTCAACAAGGACGGGTCGATGTTAAAATTGAATAAAACAAGATGTGTGTGAGATATTAACGAAATTTATTTTTTATTTAAAAGGTCCATTTATGCCATTATGGATGAAATATGACATCGTTCAAATGTCCGCCGCGGCTTCGTATGGTGGCACAAATCTGAGAGGTCCAATTTTTAATGACTCTGCAGACGGCGCTTATCCAATTTCAATACAATTTGACGTATACGTTAACGCGATTGAGTGTGAGAAAAAACTCGCATTAAGCCCTCTGGAGTGGCTCCCAATACTTCCACTCTTTTGTAACTTTTCTGAGCATAATACATCACAATACATAGTCTGGCAAACGAAAGTAGAGACTGAAAAAGCGCGGCAAATTTTAAAAATATCAGCATAGCAACCCTAAAAACTAGTATGAAATACCTGGAATAACCTAATTTGATACTTTGGAATTATTTATTTTACTTCGGCTGAATAAAAATACTATAGGTACTTTATATAGGTAATACTTTAGATATTATGTAACAAGATGAATAAAACAAAAAAAACCGTATTCTATAATAATTTTGGTTTATTCACACCACACGTAAACAATCTTGTTTTTGTTTGAATTCGGCGTCTTTCACCTGTTGTGTTTCTTGATATTTAGACATCATGCGAAACAACATGTCCCGTAATCCACTTTTAATTGTTTTATTAATTTTTATTAAATGTTATTATCAAGACTATAACAAATCATGTTGTCATTAGTATAGTATTGCCATATAAAAAGTTTGCAAATAATTCGAGTGTCTACTTTCGTTTGCCAGACTCTAATTATCAAATAAAGTCCCCATACCGCGTTTGTACGCGGTAAACTCAAAAACTACTAAACGAATTTTCATGCAGTTTTCACCCATAAAAAAAGAGTGAAAAACGAGGCAGGATTTTTTGTATAATTTGCCACGGGCAAAACCGGGGTGGGTCGCTAGTTCTATGATAATAGAGAGAAAAATGATCACTTTTTCCACTTAATTCCCATTCTACACAGTCGGGCGATTGTTGGTCAACTCCATCTGGTTGGTCAATCACCGTCTACAAGACCTTTTTACCCGACTGCCGAAGGAGGGTAATGTGTTTATCAGTCTATGTATGTATGTATGTATGTAGGTATGTATGTATGTATGTATGTTTGTTCCTATGTGGAGTTCCAGAGACCAAACGCGTTGATCGATTTTGATGATTCATACGTCAATCGATTCGTCTAAACCTTGCGAGTGTCATAGGCTACATTAAAATTGGAAAATAGAAAAATGGCGGCTTTTGGGCGCCATATTGTGGGGGGCCAATTTTATTTTTTCTTCCAAACCCATCGTGCGGGGTATCAAAATAAAGGGTTTCAAGAGGTGATTTCAAAAATATATAACACTTATATATTTAAATGTACCTAATTCGAAAAAAAAATTAACTAAAAAGTTATAAATAAAAAAGTTTATTAAAAAAATCAAAATACCCGACTGCTTAAAAAGCGAACTTAAAAGACGTAAACAAGAAGAAAATCATGCTGTGCAGTCGGAGGATACATCTGGTTTTGGTCAGCCAGCTCGCGAATATGTATCTTCCGACTGCACAGCATGATTTTCTTCTTGTTTACGTCTTTTAAATTCGCTTTTTAAGCAGTCGGGTATTTTGATTTTTTTAATAAACTTTTTTTTTGGGTGATGAACCGGTCAAGGGCACCTTGTTCGGAAAAACCATTTTGCTAGTAGACTTTTTATTTAAATTGTAACCATTTCCGTGAAATTAATCCTTCCAGCTAACAGCAGTTATGAAAATAAATGTGAATAGACAGACCAAAGAAGAGATGGATGGATTATGTGAGGAGTACTTATAAAAATAAAAGGAAGTCGGTTATAGAGCGCCGGTAGAAAGGACGGAATGGAATATGAAAATCTGTGGCGCAAACAGCAAATATCATGATTAAATCAATTTTGTAAATTGCTTCGCTACTTATTATTAAACTATGGTTAACAAGAGGGCCACCGCACCGTGCGAAATATTTTAGATTTTTGTCTCAAAGGCCTAGATTTCATATGAATTACATGTGACGCGATTATGTTATCTGTGGCCACATTTACTTTTGATGTTTCGCATAGCTGTCAAATCTTTTTGGTTCGGCCATTTTCGCCGAACGTTTGGTGTTAACTTTAGGTCACGTATCTTTTCGTGGCCTTAAGATCACTTAAATAAAACTCAATCAAGATGGTGCAGAAGAAGGTAAAAGCTATGTGCGTTTAGTAAATTACTATATTTTCGTTAAACAAAGTGATTTTACCGTGAAGTTTACACCATAACATGTTTGTGAGAACTTCGTTGTTTTTGGCGTCAAAACTGTTTTATTTTGATAAGTTCAGGTATTTCCTATCAGGCGTGCAGCTAAATAGTTCAAGTTAAAACGTTAGTGATTCTCAAATCTGATATTTTCTATAATACAATCGTTTTTCAGTGATTTGTTTTAACATAACCTCAAATCACTACCATGATGTTAACATTCCAATGAGTGCTATGATTACCACTATGTCATCAATCCATCGCTGAAGACAAGGTTTTATACGCATTAGACCGAACATTAGCTGACAAGGTTATTGTAATTTCAGCCTAAGAAGAAGGTAGGAAAGAAGGTAGCGGCCGCTCCTTTGGTCGTGAAGAAAGTTGAGCCCAAGAAGGTAGTGAACCCACTCTTCGAGAAGAGGTCGAAAAACTTCGCTATCGGTAAGTTCAATTTTAATTTTTTCTTCTGTTAATGCCTTTGGCCACTGTTATTATTATTTGTTACAAAGAAGCGGAAGTGTTTCACAGAAGTTTGAATGCATGAATTCACAGTTTATATTCTTTGTTCCTTATTTGAAACAGTTCCTGTGGGTTTGGTGCTAAGGAAAAATAATATTGGACTAAAATGATGTAAAACTTGTATCTGAAATCGCCATGTGGTTACAAAATATACGAGCTTTTTAACACTGATTAGTCCAATAATTTATCCACACTTTACAAGCATTAGACTTCATAACCTCCAATTTGTAGATAAACAACGCCTTATTGTTGACTGAAATGAAGATCACTAAAGTATTATTTAAACAGTACTATCAACGAGTATTCCAATGGTGTCTTTATTAAAATATTTAATATTATTGACAGGCTTGCTTGCATTTCAACACTATCTCAGCTGATGTACATGATGGCGAGACATGCTTGCCTAGAAGTAACCTGTGTATTCTTATCTTAGACTCCCATGTTGTAGCAGTAAATACAAAATTGAAGACAACTTAATTCGTCAACAGTGTTAAGTTTAGTAACTCAGTCCTAACCTACAACTATCCTTGTTAAGGCCAGGACATCCAGCCCACAAGGGACCTGTCCCGTTTCGTGAGATGGCCCAAGTACATCCGCATCCAGCGCCAGAAGGCCGTGCTCCAGCGCAGGCTCAAGGTGCCGCCACCAATCAACCAGTTCACCCAGACACTTGACAAGACCACAGGTTTGTAATACATACTTATTTACATCATTGTAGAAATACTCTAGCCATATGTAGAGTTATTATGAAGTGAAGAAATTGTTTCCTTATTGGCCTTGAAATACTATAAAAGTTAAGTGTTTCTGTTGGAGAGAGCTGCTTAACATGCCTGTCAGACAATAGAAAATATATGCAGTCACCAGTGCTTTCATCAAGTCAAGAATTAAAAGTAAATAAAAAGAGAATGTTCTATTCAAAAAGGCAGTTTTAAAATAAATATTTCAAAATTTTAGTAAATTTTTAGGTTATATTAGGTTCCAACATGATGATTACCAAATGCAACGATGAATCACTATGATTATCAAAAAATATATACGAGCTTTTTAACTCTGATATCTAACAAATAGAAATTCATTACTAGTTTGTGCTTATATTAGTTTTGAAACAGGTTTCTTTGTGTTACAGCCAAGGGTCTGTTCAAGATCTTGGAGAAATACAGGCCAGAGACTGAAGCAGTCAGGAAAGAGCGCCTAAAGAAGGCTGCTGAAGCTAAGGTAAGATATATCAAGAATTATTAGTATTTTTTTAGAATTAGATGTTTTCAGCCCTGAATTATAATTTTGTTCTTCTGAAAATATTTATGGCTGTTGACCAAAGTTCAACTCCTACAATATTAGACCTTGAAAGCAATTCTTTTGTCCTTCACAAAATAATTGATATTTTTCATTGTTAAATGTGTATAATCCTCGGCACATAAGTTAGCAAGATTCGTCAGAAATGCCGAAATTGTTTTTAGGTTTCTTTGGGAACGTTCCGACGCTGGTATCGACGGACCAATCGCGTCGCGTCCACGTTCCGTTCACTCTATGAGGTGGTTGGTCAGTTACCTCCACTTCGCCAAATCCTTGCCAAGTTATATACCAGGGACTATACCAGTAGCAACACTTTTCAACTGAATTCTATATTCCTAATATCTATCGAAATGAAGAAAACCACAAACTCTGAATGCCATGAGGACACCTTACCACCAAGATCTCAGATCGAACAAAACATAAACTGCTAACTGTGTCATTCTATTTCCACATTATTTGACTATTCAACCCTCTTTCAGGTCGCCAAGAAGGACGAGCCTCCACCAAAGAGGCCCAACACCATCCGTGCTGGCACCAACACTGTCACCAAGCTGGTTGAGAAGAAGAAGGCACAGCTTGTTGTCATCGCTCATGATGTAGACCCAATTGAGGTAAGTTGTTGCATTAAAATTGAGAAAATTACGACAGTTAGGTAGGACTGGATAACTGCTTCTGCTAAAGCATTCAACATCAAGCTAAGTTTTATCTGTGGAATATGGCCTGCAAGCAGTTGAGAATATCTGCAATATTAGTTGAATATTGCAAATATTCTCATTACAGCTCATCATTACCATAAGTTTTTATGTACCAAACTGGTCAATGTTTGGAAATATTTGTATTTATTTAACCGTTTATGCACACACACATAATATCCAGCATACCTGCAAAAGGAAAGATGAAAAAAAAAGAGATGTAGACGTAGTGTGTAGAGTTGATAAATATTAAACATAAAACGATTCATAAGTAAGTAATAACTAATAAACAATACCAATAATAAATATTATTACCACATATTATTATATTCTCAACACTTGAACAAATTAGGCCATTCTTCATAGGTCTGAGTTATTTGGTACTATGTAGTTGCTATGATGTTAGAATTTCTTCACCTGAGGCTTTAAATATAAATTATTTTTAGCTGCATGAAGATTGTTGACTCTGAGCTCTCCATCATACAACATCGCCCACATTGTCTTACTGTGATATGTTACTAATGGATGATATTGTTCACAGCTCGTTCTATTCCTGCCCGCCCTCTGCCGTAAGATGGGTGTGCCATACTGTATTGTGAAGGGCAAGTCCCGTCTGGGAGCCCTTGTACACCGCAAGACATGCTCCTGCGTTGCAATCACACATGTATGTATTGTTTTGTGCCCATTTCAAACTTATAAATATTACCTTTGGTTGATAAACTCATGTGTCAAAGATGTGCATGTAATGATGATTTATTTGCTATCATACAGCCATGCTGAAAACGTATCTACCACCAATAGATTATAACTGAGGATGCCATCTAAGACACAAAACCTTCACATTTTTTGTCTCAGCAACATTTGGTTCTGCCAATGTTCTTGAAATTCTATAAACACTGAAGAAAGTCACAAAAAAATCAAGTGGCTGTAAAGAGATTTTTCGACCATAATTCCTCACCTTACCTCAAAATCGTTCTCCATCTGAACTATACTCACCGTTTCCTCTTTTCCCGTCTCAGGTTGAGTCTGGCGACCGTGCCTCCTTCTCCAAGGTCACGGAGGCCATCAAGACGAACTTCAACGAGAGGTACGAAGAGCTCCGCAAGCACTGGGGCGGTGGCGTCCTCGGCAACAAGTCCAACGCACGCATCGCTAAGCTCGAGAAGGCGAAGGCCCGTGAGATAGCGCAGAAACAAGGCTAAGCCTAATAAAGTTTAAGACCTAACATATTTGCTGTTGTTTTCTTTGTAAATCCTATTTGTTGTAACCCTTTATGTTGCTAGACTGAATATCTAGAAAATTAAATGATAATCTTTGAAATCCACGGACTGCTCAAATAAACACTACACCAGACACACACATACATGACACTTTTGGGGTTTTTAGAAATCAAGGGTTTTGTGGGAGGAAAATAACTTCTCAATGGATTGTCATTTAATGAAATTGTCTGTTGACTGTCTTTTTTGCAGAATGCTTGTAGCTATTGTACTAGATAGCATCAAGAGGGGTACAGCTTGAAACCAACAGAAGACTGGAAATGAACAACAAAAGTCTAGTTTTATTTTGAATTAGATTTTTGCTGACTCCTATTCAGAGACAGCATGATGCTTTTACTCTGTCTGTTATAGAGCAGAAATACCAACCTTTGAGTTTTAAAAGTGCAGGCTAGGTGCCTTCACCAATCAACCGGTTCACCTAGACACTTCAACCACAGGTTTGTTAATTATTGTTGCTGTATATTTCAATAAAATATGTAGTATTTATTTTAGGTTTCAAATAGATTTCTTTGTGTTACAGCTAAAGAATTATTCAAGATGTTGAAAAAATACAAGCCAGAGGCAGGCAGTCAGGAAAAAGCGTGTAAAGAACTGCTGAAGCAAAGGTACAATATCAATCATGTTTTTAAGTTACCTTGATCCTCAACATTGAATTTTAGTTGATTTAAAGAATAATAAGCCTGAATATCAGCATTATTACTTCAAATTAAGTTATATTCTTTACTTAACTTATATTAATTTCTATCGAAATGAAGAAGAATACAAACCTCTGAATGCCATGAGGACGCCTTACCACCAAGAACAGATCGAACAAAACATCAACTACTAACTACATCCTTTCTTTAGCACAATATTCGACCATACAACTTCATTTCAGGTAGTCGAGAAGAAAGAGCTTTCATCAAAGAGGCCGGATATATTCTGCATTGGTACTAATACCGTCTTCGAGCTGGTTGAGAAGACACCAACCAGCACCTGTTGAGGTAAGCATACTGTGCATCAGCAGATTTATTGGTTAGTTAAAACTGTCAAAATCTTTTGTGTAGTTGTGAACTAAGCAACAGCAACTTTGTTTTATACTATTGTCTATCTAATCGAATACCTTTAAACAAGCAATTTCTTGTATATATAATAATCTGAATCTTGGAAACAGCTCTAACGATTTTCATGTAATTTAGTATGCAGGGCTTTTCAGGGGCGATAAATCGATCTAGCTAGGCGTAATATTTAGAAAATCGCCCAGCTACTAATATAAAAGCTAGGTAGAATGCATGAAACTTAATTTTTTTTTATATTAAAAAAAAAACTTACTTTTCTTTATCAAAAGTTACAATTAACTAAGTCAGGAATACTTATCTATCGAAATGAAGAAAAATACAAAACTCTGAATGCCATGAGGACACCTTACCACCAAGATCTCCGATCGAATAAAACTTAATTATTAACTGCATCTTTCCTTTAGAACATTGTTTGACCACAGACCCTTCTTACAGGTTGCTAAGAAGGTCCAGCCTCCATCGAAGAGGCTGAACAGCATCTGCGTCAACACTGTCAAGGTTGTTGAACTAAAAAGGCACAGGACGCATTCAGGCAAGGTAAGCATACTGTGATCTGCAGATTTTCTTTACTGATTAGTGTAAACTGTATCAAAATCCGCTGCATAGTCTAGGAGAGAAACGGACGAAGGCAGACGTTAACTTTGTTTCATACAATTTTTTTTTATTATTTTGTGAGTAGAATGTTTATAAATAAAAAAAAAATAGCAATACTTCAAATTAAAATATTTATCGAAATGAAGAAAATACAAAACTCTGAATGCCATGAGGACACCTTACCACCAAGATCTCCGATCGAACAAAACATCAACTACTAAGTGCGTCTTACCTTTAGCACATTGATTGACCAGACAATCTTCTTTCAGGTTGCTAAAAAAGATGGCTACTGCTGTAGGCTGGACATCATCCGTGCTGGCACCAACATTGTCGCTCAGCTGGTTGAGATGAAGATAGTACAGCTTGATGTCATCGCTTAAAATGTTGACCTCCATTGAGGTAAGAATACTTTGTTCTGCAGATTTTCACATTTGGTTGAAATACAACAGTAGTGATCCAGTATTTGTTGATTGTAAGAAGTCAAGTCATTGCTTTAGACATTGTCTTTGTAATTTTTGGAGTGTGTTGAACCCACTGTTTAAATAAAACCACAACAATAACTTTAATTTTAGAAGTCTGTAGCAAACAGTTTGTTGTGTTTTTAGGGTTCCGTATCCAAAGGGTAAAAACGGGACCCTATTAATAAGACTCCACTGTTCTGTCTGTCTGTCACTAGGCTGTATCTCATGAACCGTGATAGTTAGACAGTAGAAATTTTCATAGATGATGTATTTCTGTTGCCACTATAACAAAAAATACTAAAAACAGAATAAAATAAATATTTAAGTGGGGCTTCCATACAACAAACCTGATTATTTTGCCGTTTTTTGCGATAATGGCACGGAACCCTTCGTGCGAGAGTCCAACTCGCACTTGGCCGGTTTTTCTAATTTTTTCATTAAGGTACATAGTTTATTTAGTTTCAAAATGATGATCACCAAATGCAACGATGAATCACTATGATTATCAAAAAAATATACGAGCTTTTTAACTCTGAAATCCAACAAATACCAATTAATTATAAATTCGCATTATGATAAGATTTCAAATAAGCATCTTTGTGTTACAGCCAAGGGTGGTGGATCCATACTGAAAGAAGTCGGGCAGGAGCGCCTAAATATGGCTGTGTGGAAGCTAAGGTATGATATAATAACTATTACATATTTTTTTTTCATGAAAATGTAGATTGTTTAAGCCTTGAATATTATGTTGTTTGACTATTAAAATCATTAATGCTAGATGTAACATTAATTAAAAACACTTTGTGTTTTAATCTTACTAATATTTTATAAAACGCAAAAGTTTGGACGGATGTATGTTTGATACTCAATCACTCCAGAACGGCTGAACGGATCTTGATGAAATTTGGCACAGAAATAGTCCAGAATCGCACATAGGATCCTTTTCATTCCGGTATAATATCCCTTTATGATAAGAAAACACTTTTAACGCGAGCGAAGCCGCTAGCAGAAGCTAGTATGTAATAATTTGTTAAAGAATAGCCATCGAAATGAAGAAAACTACAAAACTCTGAATGCCATGAGGACGCCTTACCACCAAGAACAGATCGAACAAAACATCAACTACTAACTGCGTCTTTCTTTTAGCAAATTGATTGACCAGACAATCTTTTAACAGGTCGCCAAGGAGGACGAGCCTCTGCCATATAAGCTAAACACCACCAACAGTCAGCTGGTTAAGATGAAGAAGGCACTGCTTGCTGACACTCATGATGTTGACCCCATTGAGGTAAGCATACTGCTCTGCAGATTTTCGTAATAAGTTGCTAGTATCATACAAATATGCCGAAATAGACAACAGTAGTCAGTAGTAATTGTTGATTGTGGGATGGTCAAACAACTGATTGCTTTAGACATTGTGTGCCAGTAATTTTTGGAGTGAGCTGAACCATCAGTGTAAAGAGAACCAGTAGTCAAACAAGATCAAGGGGTACTGATTACCGATTTTCATTTTGATGTATTTTCTTTGTTATTCCTAAAGAGTATTATAGGTTTCTAGCGGACGCCTCGCGATTTTCGCTGCTCTGCTTAGTTTTTGTGCCCGTGGGTATACAGAGATAAAAAGTAGCCTATGTCACCCGGGGATAGTGAAGCTTCCCAACAGTAAAGGATTTATGAAATCTGTCCAGCCGTTTTGGAGTCTATAAGGAACATACATACATACTTTCTCTTTTATATATAAAGATAGATTATTCCTAAAGAGTATTATAGGTTATTAAATTCTAACGTGATGATTACCAAATGCAACGATGAATCACTGTGATTATCAAAAAATATATACGAGCTTTTTAACTCTGATATCTAACAAAGAGCAATTAATTACAAATTAATGTTAACATAAGGTTTCAAATAAGATTTTTGTGTTATAGGCTTGATGAGAACAAACACAAGACGTTCCAGATTTTGAAGAAGCCAGGATACACCAGATTGAAAGCAGGCAGGAAGAAGGAAGTTGAAGTCAAGGTAAAATATATTAACTATTATTAGTATTCTCATTGAAATGTAGATTGAATATTATGTTGTTTGACTTCATTCATCAGTACTTATCACTTTTTAATTTCAATAAAAAAAAATTAAACTTTTAAATAAGTTACGAATAGCCATCGAAATGAAGATAACTAACAACTCTGAATGCCATGAGGACACCTTACCACCAAGATCTCTGATCGAACAAAACTTCAACTAGAAACTGCGTCCTTCTATTAGCACATTTTTTTTACTGTCGAACCTTCTTTCAGATCGCCAAGAAGCATGAGCTGCCACCAACACCAGCCGTGCAGGCACCGATCTCTTGTCATGTCATCTCGGTTATGGGTGTAACATGAATATTTATTTAATAAAGATTTGTCATTGTCTTTTAAGATTTGTTTTATTAAAAAGTCTCGTGAAACCCTTGCGTTAAGAAAAAATTTGAAAATAAAAATGTAACTTATAAAAACTTAGCTTGTAGCGAGCGCCATCTAGACTGAATAACGACGACGAATTATGAGTGAACAGTTACTACTGCCATCTAGTGCCTATTTAAAAAAACATTCGCATTTAAGTTGATGGATGGCTAACAGATGGCGTTGGTATTATAGAAAAGGCGCTAGAGATTTGAGAAACCCTAGATTGTGGATCTAATTTTGATGATAGATAGCGTTGTTTTAAGCCACTTTCGCTCGCTAGAGTAAAAATGTTCTGTGCTTTCGCTCCATCGTCGACTGTCACCTCTGACCTAGACTAGAGTCAGGAGCAAACAAACGAAAAAAAAAAAAAATTGGTTGCCTGTAAAGTCGGTATACGGGCGAAAGTTTTACGTGACAACGACTTTGAGTGGTATGTCTGTCTCTCTCGCTCTTAGGCGGGCTAACCATGCCCGAATGGAAGGGACGCGTGCCTCTCACTCGCTCTCATTGTGAGCGCATAACGTGAGCGGAGCGTAACGCAGTTTCTTGAAGTGTCACCCGGCAAACCAATTTATAAGACGTTGTCACGTCAAAAGATTACGTGGCCTGAAACAACCACTCTGCTCCTAGGTACCTATGCAGCATATGGACAGGCAGGTATGGACTGCCTGGTTAATGGCGATAGGCTCGCTCCGTTACACGGTACATTATATTATCTGTGATGGGACTAAAGTTTACTACTTACTAAATACTTCGGAGAATATAGGCGTGAAGTTGTGTGTTTGAGAAGTGGTAGAAGGAATGTGTGCTTATTTTACCTGTTATCCATTAAGGGTACACTAGTCGAAAATTCTCCCATACAAACGTAGTCTGGCTTTTACTCCACTGTTTGACGATGTACTTCGTTGTAGCTTCGAAAGTTCCAAATTTTAACGCATCTTTGGGCGCAAATAGGTACCATAAGAAGAAGGAAAATTGAAAAAGGCCTCCATACAGGGATAGATTAGTAGTTCAACAATGCATATAATTTTATTTTGAACAGATACATTCAGTCGTTTTTTCATGATATCCAGACTCCCAAAGGTCTGTTTATAAAATTTCACGCGCTCGTTTTCGTTCTAAATCATCATCCATTTCGCTACAAATTTGCAAAAGTGTGTATTCGTATGCGTACTACTTCTTACTGCTCATAACAGCATCTATCTGTTGCGCACGTGTTGTCGGATTATATAGTACGCATTTTAACCCCGCGCACAAAATATTTCGTGCCGTCGACTAGTGTAACCTTAAATGTAGCCGGTTGTGTAGGCAGCGTTCAATTCAACGGGAATCGGAGTCGATCTAACTACTTTTATCCTCAATTTCCGTAACTTGAGTTCTCACGGAGTAAGTCATTAGAAAGCCCCTGACTTACTCCGTGAGAACTCAGGTAAATTTTTAAGTAATCGCGCATCTAAAATTCTTTATGTGGCGCACATTCGCAGCTAATTACGCACTATTTATACGTTCCACTCATATCACTCTAGGAGCCATGTTCCTGCTGGAGTAACGTACACCAAAAAATCAAAATAGTCAAAGCTGACTCTAAGATTAGCTGTCAACAACAGCGTTGAAGTTTCCAATCGGCCTACTTAAAAATAATATTCTTTGAGTTTGGAAAATAACCGTGATACCTATCAGCTCGTATTTATTTTAATACCTATCTAGTTTATCTTAGTATCCAATAATCCAGTCTTTAAACATAAACCCTCTTACAAATAAACGCGGTATAAAGTTATACCAGGTATAACAAAGTTATAACCATACACTTTCATAGGTTTATACTTGGTATAACTTTATACCGCGTTTATTTGTAAGAGGGAAAGCGTTTATAAATTTTCCTAGAAAGACAACTTACTTATCCTGCGACATCTAGGTACCTACAGGGTCCGATCTTACTATTTTGCCGCTCCGGGCATACCAATATTTGCCGCTCTTTACAATAATTATTTAAATTAACATACATTTATTGGAAAAAAGTATGTGATTTGTTATCTGTCGGATCGGATGAACAACTTCGAGGCAAAGTGTAAACGAAGTGACCTAAGAATTTTCACCACATGATGAAAGTTAAAAAAGAAAGGTTCTGGAGTACCGACCACAAACCGGTAGGCTTATTACGTATCTTTTGCAAGAGCAAAACGATAGCGATCAAACGCTTTTTGTCATAAAAGTCGGAATTAACTGCAGTGTAGGTATTTTAGGTTCTACACAATCGTTTGCTAATCGCTCCCTGTTTGTCAAATGCACTTATTAAAAAAAAAACCGACAACAACTCTAAAACTTTTGTATTAAAGAGCTATTATTGCGCAAAAATCGCTATCGTTTTGCTCTTCAAAAGATACGTAATAAGCCTGCGGAACCCGTTACGTTACAAGGCTTCCCCCTAGGTGGACTGATGCCCAGGTGAAGGTTGCGGGGATCCGCTGGATGCGAGACGCACGGGAACGGTCAATGTGGCGACACTTTGTCACGTATGCGTTTCGATGGCGCGGCCACGGAGATTTTTTTAAAAAAGAACTGCCAAGATTATGTAAAAATTTGTAAAAGTTGATTCCCAAAACCATAAATTTGTCAAAGATAAGGTTAAAAAGTTTTAAGGGTTTGAACGTGGCCGCGCCATTGAAACGCGGCGAACCGCGCGGCCACGGAGATCTTTAAAACTAAGCGTTGCAGAGACCTGTAATTTAGGGAAATGACGGATTGAATTTGTAAAAAAATTGTAAAAATACAGAAAAAAATCCTAGGTTTATATTTTAGGAGCTGTAAGACTAAAACCCCATGGCCGCGCCATTGAAACGGTGAAAAACACGTTATCACCGATATCTCGCTGAAAAAGCATCGCAGAAGTCTGAAACTTTTTGTAATACCTAGATTTGAATTTGTCGAAATAGGTAAAAATACACAAAAAAATCCTAGGTTTATATTTCAGGAGCTATAAGACCAAAACCCTATGGCCGCGCCATTGAAACGGTGAAAAACACGTTATCGCCGATATCTCGCTGAAAAAGCATCGCAGAGGACTGAAGTTTTTTGTAAAACCTAGATTTGAATTTGTCAAAGTATGTAAAAATACACAAAAAAATCCTAGGTTTAGATTTCAGGAGCTGTAAGACTAAAACCCCATGGCCGCGCCATTGAAACGGTGAAAAACACGTTATCACCGATATCTCGCTGAAAAAGCATCGCAGAAGTCTGAAACTTTTTGTAATACCTAGATTTGAATTTGTCGAAATAGGTAAAAATACACAAAAAAATCCTAGGTTTATATTTCAGGAGCTGTAAGACCAAAACCCTATGGCCGCGCCATTGTAACGGTGAAAAATACGTTATCGCCGATTTCTCGCTGAAAAAGCATCGCAGAGGTCTGAAGTTTTTTGTAAACGCTAGATTTGAATTTGTCAAAACATGTAAAAATACACAAAAAAATCCTAGGTTTATATTTCAGGAGCTGTAAGACCAAAACGCTATGGCCGCGCCATTCAATACGTTTTGAATGTTCCGATAGGGTGACCATGACTTATTGTTTACAGAAAACTTTCCACCTGCAAGTATTAGAAATTATATCTCAAGGATTCTAAATCATGATAAGTATGAAATGATAAGTACCTATATCTTAGTGTAAGTAAACAATCTGTGATTTGTGATTTTGAAAGAAATGATAAGTACCTATACCTTAGTGTAAGTGAACAATTTTTGATTTTGAAAGAAATGATAATTACCTTTATCTTAGTGTAAGTAAACAATCTGTGATTTATTTGATTTTAAAGAAATAAATATATGTTTTTGTATCATAACGTTTCATTTTAATTTAATTTAGAATCCTTGAGATATAATTTCTAATATTTGCAAGTGGAAAGTTTTCTGTAAACAATAAGTCATGGTCACCCTATCGGAACATTCAAAACGTATTCAAGGTTTTATATTATGAAACAAAAAGAAAATTTTCGCCTATTATCGGTAATTATACATATTAATAGGTGTTGTTTACAAAAAAAGATCTCGCTAATACTTTATTTCCGATTAGATAACCACAACTTATTTCTACGCAATACCGTAATACAGCTCCTGAAATATAAACCTGGGATATTTTTGTGTATTTTTACATGTTTTGACAAATTCAAATCTAGCGTTTACAAAAAACTTCAGACCTCAGCGATGCTTTTTCAGCGAGAAATCGGCGATAAAATATTTTTCACCGTTTCAATGGCGCGGCCATAGGGTTTTGGTCTTACAGCTCCTGAAATATAAACATAGGATTTTTTTGTGTATTTTTACCTATTTCGACAAATTCAAATCTAGGTATTACAAAAAGTTTCAGACTTCTGCGATGCTTTTTCAGCGAGATATCGGTGATAACGTGCTTTTCACCGTTTCAATGGCGCGGCCATGGGGTTTTAGTATTACAGCTTCTGAAATATAAACCTAGGATTTTTTGTGTATTTTTACCTATTTCGACAAATTCAAATCTAGGTATTACAAAAAGTTTCAGACTTCTGCGATGCTTTTTCAGCGAGATATCGGTGACAACGTGTTTTTCACCGTTTCAATGGCGCGGCCATGGGGTTTTAGTCTTACAGCTCCTGAAATATAAACCTAGGATTTTTTTGTGTATTTTTACATACTTTGACAAATTCAAATCTAGGTTTTACAAAAAGTTTCAGACTTCTGCGATGCTTTTTCAGCGAGATATCGGTGATAACGTGTTTTTCACCGTTTCAATGGCGCGGCCATGGGGTTTTAGTCTTACAGCTCCTAAAATATAAACCTAGGAATTTTTTCTATATTTTTACAAACATTTTTTACAAATTCTATCTATCATTTCCCTAAATTTCAGGTCTCTGCAACGCTTAGTTTTAAAGATCTCCGTGGCCGCGCGGTTCGCCGCGTTTAAATGGCGCGGCCACGTTCAAACCCTTAAAACTTTTTAACGTTATCTTTGATAAATTTATGGTTTTGGGAATCAACTTTTACAAATTTTTACATAATCTTGGCATAGTTCTTTTTTTTAAAAATCTCCGTGGCCGCGCCATCGAAACGCATACCTTTGTCACACAATCTTTCAGCTAAAATTATGATGATGATGAAAGTTAAGTTATTTAACGGTGGTTTACAACAGTAACCAATAACATTTGAAAATGATGATGATGATAGTTTTCTGATGAAATGAAAAGGGCCATCAGTTCCGTTTTGCCGCCTCTCATTTATGCCGCTATGGGCATTTGCCCGGCTGCCCCCTCCTTGATCGGGCCCTGGGTACCTACCTATAACTAAACAACTAAAGAGGCCAAGAGGCCAAGAGGCTTATCGGCAATGAAGTACTGGTCGAATCTAGGCTCCAGAACCTCGAACATCGGCGCCGAGTTGCCAGCCTCTCGGTTTTTTATCGGTTACATTTCGGGGAGTGTGCGTTGGAATTGCATGAACTAATTCCTTCTAGCCCGTTCCATCATCGGACTACAAGACGTACGGCAATGCGTCATCGGTACATGGTGGACAGCCCACCCATACGCACCAAACGTTTTGGGAATACTTTTATTATGCGTACAGCAAAGGTGTGGAATTCCCTGCCGGAGTCTGTGTTTCCTGATAGTTACAACCTGGGAGTCTTTAAGTCAAGAGTGAATAGGTTTCTTCTAGGCAAGCGTGCTTCATCGTCGACCACATCATCGCTTACCATCAGGTGAGATAGTGGTCAAGCGCAAGCCTATCAACAATAAAAAAAAAAAAAAACTAAGTACTAATATTGTTCTTCGGTGGTTTACTTGGACCCGATACACTTACAGACAGATCTACAGTTCTATTACCTATACACGCATTTTGTAGAATTTTTGCTAAGCGTTATCTGTCTATAGTACTTAGTAGTTTTTGTAAATAGTTGTTGATATGTAGGTTTAATATATTTTTTCATTTAGGGGGGAGTCTGATATCCTGAAATACAGGTTACTTAGCTCAGGGACCAGTCGCCCGCAAATAACCATGTGGCATATTGTTATTATTATTTTTTCGTTTTTGAGTTTTTAGTTGATAAGTGTTATTTGTGAAAGAAAATAATAATGATTTTGCTTTTTTTTACTGCAGGCAGAATGTCTATGCAAAGTACCTACAGGAAGCCAGCTTTAGCAAAGTTGGTAAAGGTTAGACAGATTGTTTGATACCTTAGATAAAGTAGGTATAGATTAAGCACTGGCGTGGCCGCACATGAGACAGCAATAGTTAGTTCTGTTGTTACAACAAGAACAAGAACACTACAACCCACCATCGCACTGACACTTATTATCTATAAATAACCCAAATTCCTTGTCTCAATTAACACATAATACCACGAAATCACAGAAAATCAAACAAAACTGAGTTTGTTTGTCAAACCTGCCATTGTATTAGAGTTTGACAAACGACAGAAACCGGCCACGGTGACAAAGACAAAAAATAATCTTTTGTCCTTATCATTTACATGGAGCTGCCAATTAGCCATCTCGCTCTATCAATCAAGGTAATTTTAAGGCTTAATCTATACCTACTTTATCTAAGTTTGATACGCATCTTTCTCCTCTCTTCTACTAAAGCACAGATAATATAATACTAGCATACAGATACCTCATCCCATACAAAGAAACCGTGCCGACGTAACTAACGTTTTTCGACTGCTTATTCTGGCAATTTTTTGTACATCGAACGCAGAGGGTCCTGTTTCACGGTGATAGATAGATCGTGTTAGCAGCGACTTGCAAGTAAAAGGGTTTACTAGGTTCGTGAATGTTTTTTTTCTTTAAATACAGTGAAGGTTTGTTTTCTAGTATTTATTTGCACGTTTTTACAGTTTTTTTGCACCAAAATGTGTTAAAATGCAAACTTTAACAATCGAGTGGAATGCCTCAGAAATTTAAAAATGCGCCATCTATTGGCATCAATTTTAAATGATCCGTCTAATAATCTTAGAAATGTGAATTAAAAGCCCAATATTTCATAATTTTGTACTTAGGAGAGTTGATTAAACAAGAACATACAATTTTTGTGTTCAATTCCAGAAAATGTTAATTTTACGCACATTCAATAACAGATGCGAGGTGCATATCGCGCCATCTAGTGAGATTTATTTGAACCAAATTTTCTTTCTTAGCAATGAGACCCCGTGACTAAAATATACATCCAGTACTGTGGATACATGAAATAGCGTAAAATCCGGATCGTGGCCACACTTTTTGAAATCATTTATCATATCTCTCAGTACAAAAAGAAAAATATTTTATTTTTAAAACAGGCCGGTGCTTTTCGGTTTTTAACTACAAATTTATGAAAAGTAAATAATATTATTATCTTTAATATTATATATTACATTTCTAGAATATTAGCGATTCTTACGGACCTCTATATTTTAGGACATCTATCCCACATAGGGGATAATTGCCTAGTCCATGTAAATTACGTTTAGGAAATATGCCCCACCGAGAAACAAGACATCTAGGTATCCTCCAAAAACTTTGATCGCATTTTGCCTTCAACTACTTAGTGGTAGTTGGGAGAATCTTTCTATAGATTAATAAAATAGCATGCGATTCATTCGTGAAACTAGAGTACCTAATTACAATCGGGGCAACTATCCTGGTTTTACCCTAGGTGTAGGTGCTCCTTCATCGTACCTTATTTCTTACCATGAAAATACGCATTATTAAGAACTAGCTTTTACCCGCGGCTTCGCTCACGTAAAACGTAGAAAAGGAAACACAGAGTAATAAGTACAAAAATAGTGTATTTTGCGTAACATAAAATGGCCGCTCTTTACAATAACACCTTAAGTATTTAAATTAAAAAAAAATTGGAAAATAAAATGTGATTTGTTATCTGTCGGATCGGAGGAACAACTTTGAGGCAAAGTGGAAACGAAGTGACCTAAGAATTTTCACCACATGATGAAAGTTAAAAAAGAAAGGTTCTGGAGTAGCGACCGCAAACCGGAACCCGTTACGTTACAAGGCTTCCCCGTATGTGGACTAATGCCCAGGTGAAGGTTGCAGGGATCCGCTGGATGCGAGACGCACGGGATCGGTCAATGTGGCGACACTTTGTCACACAATCTTTCAGCTAAAATTATGATGATGATGAAAGTTAAGTTATTTAACGGTGGTTTACAACAGTAACCAATAACATTTGAAAATTTGAGCAAGAGAACACAGATAAGTTAGGTTTTCTGATGAAATGAAAAGGGCCATCAGTTCCGTTTTGCCGCCCCTCATTTATGCCGCTCTGGGCATTTGCCCGGCTGCCCCCCCCCTAGATCGGGTCCTGGGTACCTACCTATAACTAAACAAGTAACTAGGTACTAATATTGTTCTTCGGTGGTTTACTTGGACCCGCAGGCTTATTACGTATGAAACAGCAATCAGCAATAATTGTGCAGAGATTGTACAATCATCGCGCGATTATCGCTTTACGTCAAAAAATCGGCAGGCTTATTTTTGCAAAATAATTGCTTTTCAATCGCGAATCCGCATTATGTATGAGCGATAGGCATACCATAATAATTTTACGATAGCACTGCTAACAATAAAAATCTGGTAAATAAAATATGCATTTATTGCAAGGTGATCGCGATCATTTCGTATTACGCATGGTTTTTGACAGCAGAGCGATAGCCATTGGCGAGCAATGTGGCTGTCATATTGCGATAACTTTTTCCCTTGTTGTTGGTCGATTGCCAATCGCTCGCTGATGGCTGAGTAGGTACCTACAGAAGTTTTTTGAGTTTGGCGGCATATTTTTGTGTGTTATTTATTTTGTGGCTACCTACTTTAATTATCCACAAATTAATTCAAAGTGAATATTGTAATAAATAATAAAAAACAACAACAAAATTGATTGTTGATGTCGAAATAGTAGATAATAAGAACAGTTCAATATCTATATTTTTTATATAAATTGTCACGGATATTCATTCCAGTCACTTTGCCTGGTGTCATCATGTCGTCCACCTGATTTGTTATCTGACAACACTTCTTCGCCCATCTACCATTTGGTCTGCATACCTACTTAATACGGATATTTAGCTCTCCCCGATCTATAAGCACAGTGTAGTGAACAAGCGTATTCATTATCATTGTGTCAGTCGCCTCGTACGAAAATAATGAGTTATCTCTTAGGCCCGGCTTTAGCGCACGTGTAACATGCAGCCGTGACCTTGTCGCATAGACAGGGTAACTAGATAGACAAACAGTCCGGAGGGGCTTCAGTCATCGGACGAGACAAAACTAGGCCGAAACTTCGGAATATTAAGTAGCAGGTGGGTCAAAAGTGCAGTCATACTCTCCCAAAACTCAAATGCATAGTTTTTGTAGAAGAAGTTAAATTAGCCACAACTGATTTAATATTTTTTAAAGTAATTATAGTATAGATTATTTCTAATAGCCGCGAAAAGTTGAAATTCTGCTGCCTACAAAAAAAATGCCTTTTCTGTTTTGGTAGGGTGTGACTACAATTTTGACCCTTACAGTACCTATCATCAACATAAGCGGGCGGGAATCCGGGTTCCCGAGCGCGTATATTGGAGACTGTCGGCCCACCAAGTGACTCCAGGAAGGACGATGGCACAGTGATCACGTGCTGCCGAGCACAGCCAGGCTCAGGGGAGGCGCTGTTTCAGTCTCCCCAGGGATGTTGGGGGTGGTCTTTTGAGAGTTCACGCTGATTTTGATCACCGGGGTGGTTTTAGTGAGGTAAAACCCCCACACTCCCTCGTTTTTTCCCTAAAAGTTCAGGCGCCTTTTGAAGTTTTCACCCCGTTTACATAAAAAAGGTAACTATCATCATTCAGAAGACGACCACTAATGGACATAAGCCTTCCCTTAGCGTCGCCAGTTCGCTACACTGATCGGTCCTGTGCATCTCGCATCCAAGTACTTAGGTACGCAAAATATAAACTCGAGCTTAGGAACTATACTGCATAAAAGATAGCTTGATCTCTGTGACTTATGTCAAACTGACATATACGTTATTGTTAGCCTGTCAAGCGCTATTGTTACTGTATTGATACTGACAGCTGTCGCAGAGATCAAGCTATCTTTTAAGAGGTATACGTTATCATAAATAAATTTTGCAAGATATAGTTAATTTAATAACGGTCGGCCATTGTAAACACACCCACGTAAGGTATAGGAGTAAGTAGTGTGACAAAGTTAAAAAAAACTGTTTAGGTTTGTCTCTATCCAATATAATTCTCAGCTAAGTATAAATAATGCACCACTGATTTTAGATATTATTCAGGACTTGCCGCTTTCCAGACATTGGAGAAAATTATAATGTTTTAAAGAGCATCCTATTTTAGATATAGATCTATGAAGGATAGTGTTTGTGATATCATTCCACATTTTACCCGACTACAGCGAAACAAAAGGGAGGGTAATGTTTTATCCTGTAACAATCCTATATCTATACTTCCACGCGGGCGTAGCTGCTACAACAAAGAAGCCTCTTTATTTCAAAACTCATTTTTTGCCAATAAAATTATCCCAGTGCTTTACGGAGATAATTCCTCCCTAATCTGTTCTGCCTTCAGTCAGAGTAGCCCATCTGTAGGTACCTCAATAGATAAGCTACACAGACAGTAAGCGGATGGAAGCTACCCATTGAGCGTCGAAATCCTTTTGTACTTGGTTTCGTTGCATCCATTCTGTAGAGAATTACCCCTCGCAGCGGTTATTCTAAAATTATTACCTGAACGTTAAGTGGATTGTTTTTCAGGGGAATTTAATGGAAGGTGTTAAAATTTTCTTTTACGATTTTTAAGTGGCTAAGATTTAGGTATGAGTGGATCTGATCAAATAGAGTAGGTAAATATTAATAAATCTTGTCGCTAGTTGATTTGTCGTTATTTTTACCCGACTGCCGAAGGAGGGTAATGTGTTTATCAGTCTATGTATGTATGTATGTATGTTTGTTCCTATGTGGCGTTCTAGAGACCAAACGCGTTGGCCGATTTTGATGATTCTTACGTCAATCGATTCGTCTTAATCCTGCGAGTGCCACTGGCTACATTAAAATGGGATAAAACTAAAATGGCGGATTTTGGGCGCCATTTTGTGGGAAAAAAATTTTTTTTTTCTTCCTAACCCATCGTGTGGGGTATCAAAATAAAAGATTTTAAGAGGCGATTTCAAAAATATATAACACTTATATATTTAAATGTACCTAATTCGAAAAAAATCATAACTAAAAAGTTATAAATAAAAAAAATCAAAATACCCGACTGCTTAAAACGCGAACTAAAAAGACGTAAACAAAAAGAAAATCATGCTGTGCAGTCGGAGGATACATCTGGTTTTGGTCAGCCAGCACGCGAATATGTATTCTCCGACTGCACAGCATGATTTTCATCTTGTTTATGTCTTTTTTTTAGTTCGCTTTATTATAGGTTTATTGATTGTTTGAATATAACTTTTTATTTAACATTATTTTTTTCGAATTAGGTACATTTAATCATAAAAGTGTTGTATATTTTTGCAATCATCTCTTAAAATCCTTTATCTTGATACCCCACTCGATGAGATCAAAATCGATGAAAAAACAAAATCGGACCCCACAATAGCCCAAAATCATCAATTTTTCTATTTTCCAATTTTAATGTAGCCAGTGACTCGCAAGGTTAAGACGAATCCACTGACGTAATAATCATCGAAATCGGCCCACGCGTTTGGTCTCTGGAACGCCACATAGGAACAAACATACATACATACATCCTTCGGCAGTCAGGTAAAAATATAAATACTTTGAAATGACATTGTAAAGCTTTTCTTGTCATCGTTTAAAATAAGTTATCACTTACTGAAAGTACGCAGTAATTACAGCAAAAACAAAAAAAAAGTTAATTAAAAATATCAAAAAACCCGACTGCTTAAAAAGCAAACTAAAAAGACGTAAACAAGAAGAAAATCATGCTGTGCAGTCGGAGGATACTTATTCGCGAGCTAGCGGACCAAATCCAGATGTATCCTCCGACTGCACAGCATGATTTTCTTCTTGTTTACGTCTTTTTAGTTTACTTTTTAAGCAGTCGGGTTTTTTGATGTTTTTAATTAACTTTTTTTATTTACAACCTTTTCGTTATTTTTTTTTAGAATTAGGTACATTTAAACATATAAGTTTTATATATTTTTGAAATCGTCTTTTAAAACCCTTTATTTTGATACCCCCACGATGGGTTTGGAATAATTTTTTTTTTCCCCCCCAAAATGGCACCCAAAATCCGCCATTTTTAATGTAGCCAGTGACACTCGCAGGATTAAGACGAATCGATTGACGTAAGAATCATCAAAATCGGCCAACGCGTTTGGTCTCTAGAACGCCACATAGGAACAAACATACATACATACATACATAGACTGATAAACACATTACCCTCCTTTGGCAGTCGGGTAAAAAGAAACAACAGGTATCTCATTCCTCTTGTTTTCCATCGTAAGTGGAACTCTAAACGGTGGTAATTTCCGAGTTGGAGCCGTGCCAAGTCCGCAAACAGGTGCAGCCAGATAACGTATGAATTTGAAGTTGGTGCCGCGACTTCCGCCGGTAGGTCAAAAGTCGGGCACATGAGGGCAACTTCCCTACTATCGCTGGATATTTGTGATTTTAATTTCCGTGTCGGAATATGTAGGTAGGCTGAAGCAAAACTGTTAATTTAATACTGGCTTCTGCGCGAGGCTTTACCCTGGTCGTAAAAAGAATCCTATGTCCTTCTTAAGGCTCAATCTATATTTGCGGTTTAGGCGTCAAAAGCTATCAAACAGACAGACAAAGTTATTTTCGTATTTATAATAATTAGTATGGATCGATCTTCAAGGTTAAGCAACGCTTGACGAGGTCGGTCCGTGGATGGGTGACCATTTCAATATACCGAGTTTCCTCCGTGCCTCGGAAAGCACGTTAAGCCGTTGGTCCCAGCCACAGAACAAAAAAAACGCCTTCTCTGTTCTGTGGTCCCAGCTGTCATTTGAAGATCTTTGACAGTCGTTACGATAGTAGTCAGAAGCTTGAGATCTGACACCAGTCTTGCCAAGGAGTACCGTGTTACCCAGTTACTAGGTTGTGGAGGTCAGATAGGCAGTCGCTCCATGTAAAACACTGGTACTCAGCTGTCTCCTGTGATACAGTTTTCTATAACTAGTACAGGAAACAGGTGATCTTTTCCACTAAAAGTTAACTACTACTTTGTATTGCATAGTCTTTGCATCAATATCTGGTGGAAAAGTATAATTTGTAACACTGTGTTTTTGGAACAATAAAAAATATTATTATTATTATTATAATCCGGTAAGACTGGAAGCCGATCCCAACAATAATTGGGAAAAAGGCTAGGCAGATGATGATAATAATTAGTATGGATATAATCTAGGTAGAAAATTGCATCATTCGCCGCAGCAAGATCGCACCAGTCTGAGAAAGCCTTTGAGCAAACCGGTTGCGAGCGATCCCAAAGATTTATTTGTTTTATTTATTTATTCAGAATTTTGTAAATAACAACTTAACAGTTATAACACCAATGCAATGTTACTACCACAAAGATATTAGGACTAACAAAAATACAATTTACAATACCATTAGAATACAATTTAAAATAAAATCAAATATTACAAAAAAAAACAACATACAATTAAAATCCAATTAAAATCATTTTTTAACATTTTAATGCACTTCCATGCTACTGCTGTGAACTTCATCATGCTGAAATATATCGTACCTCATTTGATATAATATTTCAAAATCTTATGGCGTGTGACAAGATAGGTTGGTACTTGATGGTTGGTTTACGCATTGAAAATGATTTATTAATTGGTTTATTGTGCTTTAACGTGCTTAACATGATCTTAATAATGTAGGTAATAATTTGTTCTACAGTCTCTTGAAAGCTTTATGAACTTAAGACAAAGGAAAATTAAATATTATAGGTAATTGTAACATATTAAAACACAGAATATACCTAGACCATTTTCACAAAAAAAAATCCGGTTCCCGATAGTTTGGTATACAAGAACATCTACCTTCCTAGCTGCCTACCTCTGTATTTTGCCAACGAATCTCGCTTTCTATATCTATACACTGAAATCGAGAGCCTCACCCAAATAAAATTGTAGGTACCTACTCCTGTAGATCACAATCACAATGGATGCCGGAGACACTTTGACGGCTCTTCTTCCAGTAATTAACCTTTTTGGTCCACTTACCTACATCGAAATCAATGTGCGAAAGTCCAACAAAAGCTATTGTGGTGCGAAATAGTCAATAGAAAAAGAAGTAACAGCTAATATTCGCTCGTACAATCCAGTCTAGGAACATTAGCTCCCTAGTTAACCAACACAATGTGCTTTCATAGAGATTAGTCTGTCAGCGGCAGACACACAGCTGTTAAAAGATTTTCTTAATCCAGTACAAAGATAAATAATAGCTTCTCACACCGCGTTAGCTGGAAGTGTCAATTTAGGAAGCAACTGTTAACCAAAGCAGTTTATTTATAACTTATAGCCACTTAAAGCCCATTGAGGCTATAAAATCCAATGTTTTAGTACCCATTTACAGCCTTTAGAGGCGTCGAACCGAACCTCTTTAGGCAATCCTTGAACTTGTATTATTTATTGTTTTACAATGCATGTCCTCGAAAAGAGCGTTTTCCAAGCAGCCAAACTGTGCGGAAAGTGTCACTGATTTTCGCTAGTGCTTTTTACTTTTCTGTTTTTTTTTAATTTTTAACTCCAACGTCAGCCCGACGCATAGAGTTTTTATTATTTGAGAAAAGTTTTACAAATTAGTTAAGTACAGATTATCATTCATATAAAAGGTAAAATAAAACGAATACTTCATTAAATGCGAAAAAAATTACTCTAGATTTAGATTTTGATCTATAAATTATTAATTTAAAATATTTATTAAATACGTTTGGCAGAAGGTATATTTTACTCATGCCTTTTTGCGTTACGACGTGACAGCTATTTGCACATGCACAGTAGATATGCCCGAGGAACTTTTAGTTAATCTGTGGATATGCTGAGCGTGCTTGAATAAGCCCGCCATTTAATTAATTTTTGCTTGGTTCAGATTCATTTTTTTATTTCCTCGCACAATGCATAGTAAAATGTTGTATGATACACTTACGTAAGATGATTTCCGACTCGTGTCGATTTATCCACTCACTCACTTCGCTCGCTCGTGAATAAAAATGCCACTCATCGGAAATCACCTACCTTCCGCACTTGTAGCATAAATAACTATTTTTTTATTAGGTTACATGGATAGGCCATTACGCACTTATTTGGTTAGATTACCTCTTTGGTACCAGGTTTAAAAGCAAGAGAGATTGCGAAGTATACGGAGTATATTATTATACCATGATTGCACCTATGTTTCGAATACAGATGGCCACTATAATAGGTATATTAATATCTCCCGCGTCCATGGACAGTCTTCGCATGACCAAAATATTAGTTCAACAAGCGATTGTTGAATATGAGGGTTGATAAAGGGATGTAAATAATGTTTTAGCACCTAGATAATTTTATGCTGATTATTTTTACCCGACTGCCGAAGGAGGGATGTGTTTATCAGTCTATGTATTGTATGTATATATGTATGTTTGTTCATATGTGGCGTTCTAAATACCAAACGCATCGGCCGATTTTGATGATTCTAACGTCAATCGATTCGCCTTGCGAGTGTCACTGGCTACATTAATATTTTGGGAAAGAGAAAAATTACAGATTTTGG
This sequence comes from Anorthoa munda, assembly GCA_945859665.1. Classification (NCBI taxonomy): domain Eukaryota; kingdom Metazoa; phylum Arthropoda; class Insecta; order Lepidoptera; family Noctuidae; genus Anorthoa; species Anorthoa munda. Next base: position 5,462,990 of record OX243893.1, read on the forward strand.
GCGCCATATTGCGCGGGTCCATTTTTTATTCTTTCATACTCATCGTGTGGGTTATCAAAACACTAAATAAATGATTTCAAAAAATATAATACAATATAACACATAAATGTTTGAATGTAACAAATTCGAAAAAAAATGTTTTCTATAAAGTTATAAATAAAAAAAGTTAATTCAATCAAGTTAGAACGACGGAACGGATCTGGTCCTGATCGGCTTTGAGAGCTGATTTCAAAAATATAAAACACTTATATTTTTAAATGTATCATATTCAAAAAAACAGGTCGGGTTTTTTATTTTAATATTTATTAAATTTTAATTATTGACTCATTTTATTATTGAATTATTTTATTATTAAATTCTTTGTATTCAATTATTGTTCTTAAATTATTCATCACATCACATCACATCATCAGCCTATTAATGTTCCCACTGCTGGGACATAGGCCTCCTCTCTGTGAGAGGGGATGGGCCGTAATCCACCACGCAGGCACAGTGCGGTTTGGTGGATGTCACATGTCTTAGATATTTTTTGGTTCTAGGACATGCCGGTTTCCTAACGATGTTTTCCTTCACCGTTTTGAGAGCAGTGGTGATGAAATAATTTACACAAAGTAAAGCGCCTGCCTGGGCTCGAACCCACGACCTACAACTTGTAAGTCACGGCTGATACCACTGGGCCACCACTGCTCTACTAAATTATTCATATTAAATTAAATTATTACAGAATAATTTTATTATTGAATTCAATTATTGTTATTACATTATTTATATTAAATTATATTTATAATAATATTATTGAATTAAAGTTACCTATTGTTAATGTTTTTCGATAATTTAGGAATTATAATGTTTTAGTCGATTGTTATGTTTTTACTTGTGTTGTTTAATATCCTCTAACAAATTATTGATGTTCTGGTAAAGTAAGTATGTGTAATAGTGAAATTGTTGGGTCGACACGAGTTGGGTCAAACTGTAAGAGCAGTGAGTATTTGAGATAAATAAATGAGTTTTTAACACACTTGCTCATAAAGTGGTTCTAATTTCACCGCAATTAGGCACATAATGATACCTATAATCAAACTGTCACTTTCTCATTGCCATTATTCACAAGTTAGTTATAGAGTTTATTTTTTATTTTATTGGTTCAGTTGGTTTGTTCTAAAAAAAGTTTCGAAACAAAATGATCGTGCTCAATAGTAAAAATAAATTAATGGACCTATTGCTTGCTCATTTCATGCAATTTCGTATTGAGATAGATAATTTCAACTTGTACGTATTTAATAAATAAAACTTTAGAACTTTAGTTTACTCGGTAATAAAGAAAACTTGAAATTCCCCATTTTGTACGTCGCGCTATCCGAGAAAAGACATAAAAAAGAAACCTCATTATTTTAGTCCATGGCCGATCGCCATTGTTAGATGCGCGCGCATAGGAAAACTGATAACGTTTTCCCGCCATTGCGAAAAATTTTTCACAACTCGTTTTCACTGTTGAAATTACAGTTATTAATAATTAAAATGTCTACAAGTACTAGTTATGAAGAAATTATTTATGTTGTAAACCGGCCGATATAAGATGTGAAGCCCTAAACTTTCCATAAGTTTATTACCTGAAAACTCAAGGGAAAAATATCTATTATCTACAAAAAAAAGGATTTTTTAGTATTATTTTATTCACAAGTGTGTTGAAAAACGTCGTATGATACACGTGTGTATTGATGATTACCGTCCTCGGCTCTCTTAAGACCCTCACCTGACGGCTCGGGTCTCAATAGCGCCTCAGCGGTAATCACCAACATTACGCACTTGTACCATAATGTACTATTATGGGTCTGGCAGTGATTTTTGGTATTAAAGAATTTCTCAGGAGCACCCTGACGCTCTCATCACCATCATCATCATTCCAGCCGAAAGACGTCCACTGCTGGACATTAGTCGCCACATCGATTGTTCCTATTCGTTTCGCATCCAGCTCTAGACAAGTGACATTTTATCAATGAAAGCGTCGTGATACTAGATTAGAGAAATGTTAAAAATGTACTGGAATGCCAAGCTCAACCGAAATATCACGTGTCCAATCCCATTTTTTTGGCATTTCAACCATCGCCAATAGACATTCGATGCATAGAACTAACGTTGCAATGGCTTTTCGGCGAAACGGACGCTCGATCTAATGGCTATTCGAACATATGGAACATCGATGCTATGAAATTTCGGCGATTCGGACGTTCGGAAACAAGCAGTAAACCCATTGAATCTAGCTATTATAATGTCCCAAACTTATACAACAACATTGTTCTAGTAACAATATAGAGCTAATATTGTTCATTGCAGGGTCATGAGACGTCTAAACCTTGTCATGTCTCGTCCAGGGGCGGCCTTAACCACTGCGAGGCTCCGGGCGGGCGGTAGATATTTGCGAGGCCCTTGTCCTTTTTTCAATGTATGAGATATACGAGACATGGAAAACTTGGCACTTATTATTTTTTTATTAACTAGCTTCTGCCAGCGGCTTCGCCCGCGGGAATGTCAAAAATTAGCCCAAGGGAACATATGCCCGGGATGAAAAGTACTATTCAAGACTGAAATCTATCTCTGTGCAAAATTTCATGCAGATCCGTCCAGCCGTTTGAGCGTGAAGAAGTAACAAACATACAAACACACGCTCACTCACAAACATTCACCTTATTATATACACTAATATTTAGTGTGTTTATTAATCACACTAAATATTAGTGGTTAAGGGTTGTAGTGTGAGGCCCCTTCAAGAGCGAGGCCCCGGGCGATTGCCCTGTTCGCCACCCCCTAACGCCGCCACTGTGTATCGAGGCCAATCTTAATGTAATGACAAGTGGACGGTAGGGCACGACTTAGACGGACGTGAGCTGACCTACGAGATAAGTAATTATTGTACTGTAGTTGTTTGTGATACCTGTATGGAATAGGTAGATGTAACTTCTTGACAGGTGTAGCGGCCAGGAGGTAGGTCACAAAGTAACAAAAATAAATACTCTTTATTTCTCAAACATAGTATATAGTACACTAGCTTCTGCCAGCGGCTTTGCTCGCGTGAAATGTTTTCTTATTCCAAGGGAACATTATACCGGCGTTTCTTTGCGTGATCGAATCAGAAATGTAGAGATCCGTAAGAGAACCAGGGTTACCGACATAGCCCGAAGAATTTGGCAGAAAGGTTCTGGAGTGGCGACCGCGAACAGTCAGACGTTGCGTTGGAAGGCCTCCCAGCAGGTGCACCGATGGCCTGGTGAAGGTTGCGGGGATCCGCTGGTTGCGAGACGCACGGGACCGGTCAATTTGGCGACGCTTGGGGGAGGCCTATGCCCAGCAGTGGACGTCTATCGGCTGATATGATGATGATGATTATACTGGAATCAAAAGTAGTGCTTTTTCAGAGTACAATCAATGTCTGTGCCAAATTTCATCCAGATCCGTTCCGCCTTTCTAACTTGATTGAGTAACAAACATACAGCCACACTCACATCCATCCAAACTTTCATATTTTTAATATTTTTTTTTTTTTCGAATTTGTTACATTTAAACATTTATGTGTTATATATTTTTGAAATCAACTATTTAGTATTTTGATAACCCACACGATGAGTATGGCAGAATTAAATTGAGCAGCGCAATATGGCACCCAAAATCTGTAATTTTTCTCAAAATATTAATGTAGCCAGTGAAACTCGCAAGGCGAATCGATTGACGTAAGAATCATGAAAATCGGCCAACGCGTTTGGCCTCTAGAACGCCACATAGGAACAAACACACATACATAGACTGATAAACACATTACCCTTCTTCGGCAGTCAGGTAAAAAACTATAGGCTCCTCTATTATTTGATGAAGGCAGATGGCGAACCATCTGTTGCCATTGGTCTCTTTCTTTCTTGGGCCTTCCTGGTCCAGGTACCTATTTCCTGCTATACCAGAGATGTCGTGGCAAGAGTCAGCGCTGCAGAGCAATACACAGATGGCGATATCACCGGTCACAAAGTAAAGAGTAAAAGAAATGATAGAACGGAAGTCTCACTGTCATGGTTTGAACATAACAATATGTATTGTATTCCCCGAGGATTTTGTGGGGTTGGGCAGAAATGTTCGTATCTAGGGTAAAACTCGGATAGTTGCCCCAGGGGTATAGTTGCCCCGATTGTAATTACCCTAGTTTCGCGAATGAATCGCATGCTATTTTTAACCGACTTACCAAAAAAGGAGGAGGTTCTATGTTCGACATTATGTACGTTTTTTTTTTTTTTGTATGTATTTTCACCGATATCTCCGTCAATTGTGGACCGATTTTGAAAATTATTTTTTTGTTTGAAAGAGTATACAAGTTCGAAATTGGTCCCATTTTAATTTGGTGAATATCTAATGAAGAACTTCGGAGATATACAACAGAACTCTTCAATAAATAACGGTAAATCTCTCGGGATTGCTGCAATCGCATGTCTGTTTATTGTTTATACCATTTCATAACATAACATCACGCCAGTACGCTCGAAAGTGGTATGCAGATCTCTCATTTCACCGGTTATATTCAAGTTTCATGTTACTCGGGTAATCTATTCTGTCGTTATAGGTACTTACTTAACTACTTCCCTATTAGGTAGGTACAACTAAAAAGTGAAAAATAAAAAATCTTTTTTACAAAAAAATACTACCGACTTCCAAATAACAAAACTAGAAAGTGAAAAATAACTTTATTTTTGGAAGTCGGTGTCCATAACTTAAAAATTTGGTACCTACCACAAAAACTTTTTTACAAAAAAATACTACTTTTTTTGTAAAAAAGTTTTTTATTTATTTATTAATATATCGAACAATTCAACTCGAACTAAGTTGACCGTGTCTCATGTCTCTGTGCGATTGCATGAGAAGGGAAAATGCGGACACGGTTTTTGTGTGATGGATGTCCCGTTTCTCGGTGAATTATCCTAAACGTAATTTACATAGATTAGGCAACTATCTAGTCTAGTCAACAAATCCTTTTTAGTTCAACTTTTTTCAGCCGTCTCGGCAGAATATGAGCAAGATGTCGGTCGATTCGGAATAGCATATAGAGAACTATTATTTTATTGGTATGTATGTATTTTATGTAATATCTAAGTAATATTATCAAGATAGTTTTTGTACACTGACAGCCCTATGTCTATCTCCTCTCGTTCAGTCCATCCAAAGGTTGTCTGTAAGAGATTGCCCTGTGCGATAAGACCGCCCATTGTACACTTATCTTTAAAAATATTGTCCTGTTATTATTTAAGTGGTGTACATAAATAATAACAGGACGTATATAATAAATAAATAAATAAAACTTTATTTTTGAAAAAAAAAATAAGTTTATCTTGCAATAATTGCCACAGTTATAAACAATTTACTGAAAAAAAAAGGGAAAGATGAAATCTAGAAAAAGATTCAAAAAGGGGAGGAAATTTCTTAAAAGAAAGCCCTCACTCTCGTAACAGTTGGACCAATATTAAAAAATTTCCCAGAGGGGTGAAAATACGGCCCAGAACGGGTACGCTGGCTGGCAAGTAAAGCCCACTTCGGACACTTTAACAGTCATCATCATCTTCCTGCCCTTATCCCATGTTACTTGGGGTTGGTGCAACACATTTGCTACTTCCATACCGTTCTGTTCTCCGTCACGTTATTACTGACTCCCTTTTCTTTCATATCACTCCTCACACAGTCCATCCATCTTTTCTTTGGCCTTCCTCTCCCTCTCCATCCACATTTATATTCATAACTCTTTTAGTAACATGCGTTTCATCACTCCTCATCACATGACCATACCAGGACAAACGGTTTCCTTTCAACTCTTAGTCCAACGAGGCAGCCTTTAAATCTTTATAAAAACCGGCCAAGTGCGTGTCAGACTTCGTACATTTAGGGTTCCGTACTGAACTGCAAAAACAAGTTGGTTTTAATAGGAAAATATTGGAAATTTCAAAGATAAATCTGATTTATCAATATATTGGTATTTGTTAATAAAATATACGTAATAATAAACTATCACCAAATTTGACATTCATAGGTCAATGGGATGTTAAAAAATTCTTTGGAACAAAATTTTGTAAAAAAAACTGACGTTCATGGCTTAACATTGCTTTGTTTTCCATTATTTTTTTAAGACAAAAAATACAGCATTTATCTAAACAACGATACCCCGAGTACCAAACTAGTAGTTTCGTCGCTGGAGCTGGGACAAGGCTGTATTCTTAGAGAATAGCATTACAGTCCATATTATGTTAACAAGGATTATTTTGTTATGTCGCAAGTGTTCTACAAGGAGGTATGTTCAGCCCACAAACTGTTTAAAGCGTAAAGATTTTTATCTACACTCACAACGTAATGTTCCAAATACGAATTCGAAAAACATTGAATAAACACGTACTTTATATTCGTGGATAGGTAAAATTAAAAAAAAAAACCATTATAGTTCAGCATTTTCCTTCGATTTTCAAACAACTGCATCATAAAATAACTTTTTAATTTTTATAGCACACTTTTACTTTTTAATTTTCTGGCGCGATGGGCTCATGTCATTGTCAGTTGTCTGTGGATGCGCGCGCTGCGCAATGAGAATCTAAATTGCCCGCCATACCATACCACATATTTTTTCCCTTTCGACTTTTGTTTTATTTCAACTGTATGAGTGAAGATAAAGTAGTGTATGCAATAGCATATAATTAGGTATTAAAACACTCGCGTAATATTATTATCAAATTCGGCTTCGCCTCATTTGATAAACCTACGCTCGTGTTTTAATAACCCCTATTATATGACCATTGCATAAACTACTATTAAAGCTCTTGCCTGTTTGTAATATTAGTCCAATCTTTTATACAATATTTAAAATGTGTAGAGCATCATATTTATGTATATCTGAAATTGAATCAATAAACCTCCAGGAAATATATTACAACCAACAACGAATAAAATAATAGCGTACAAAAGTACCTACGGTATTCAGGTAACTTAACTGTGTACCTTAAATTTATTCCCAAATTGGTAGAGAAGCTTTGCATGCGGCTTTTTCAATCAAAGAGCAAGACTCCGTGATTGACAAAGCGGCTTAACGAAGGAGAAAACAGATCCAGTCGTATCGAGCAAAAATAGAACAAACGGAAATGGCGAATGACGCGCTCAATCCGACTACGGTTCTAATTGCATCCTAACTAACAATCAAGAAATTGTCAACGGCTATTATGCAAACTTAATAATAAATGCCTCTGTTAATGGTTCCGTACTCGTTCAGTAGTACGCAAGCGCCAAACCATCCAAAATGTAACAGGTACTGTGAACTCTATGGACGCTTTCGCTTACGCTTAGTCGCGAAATGTCGGGCGAGTCGCGCAGGCGTGTCGCCTGTGCCTCGTCAAATAATTCCACCACTGTAAAATAAAAAAAATAAACGTCAAACAAACCCCGCCAATTGAAGATTGAATTTCAAAAATGGAATTTGATTTTTGCTGTCATGGGATACCAATATGGCGTGATTTAGTGAAGATGTTTCGGTTCGTAAGTGGCGTGTATTGACTTTTCGTGTTTTGGTTTGTGATAATTTGTGATAGCGATGCCAAGTGGATATGGGTGTGATAATGTTAACTGTTTGTGGGATTGGATTGCTCAATGCATCGGACTCTATGGTAAGTTACATATTTTAGAGTTCCGTTTATTCCTTACAGTTACAAAAGCAAGCAAGTATAAATTAACTTAACAATAGTTTAAAACTCTTTTACCGCCCAAAAATCTCTATGAGATTATATTAATAAAATCTTAATGTAAAGTTTAGGACAATTCAGCGAAAGGTTCAAACAGATATAGAATTCAATTACTGAAACATTTCTTCAAAGACAAATTCCTTAGAACAGAAGTAAGTATTAGGCATTTCCAACTGTTTTGTTAGAATTTCTTATAGCTTTAACTAAATCCCTAATTATATATGTATTCGTTTACAGAGATTACAGTTTGTAGTAATTAAAAATTAAAAATCACAGTTTTTACTTTGCTGAAGTTTCTTTTATATTAAAAGATCGGCGAGAAGGAGGAAAATTATTCAGTAGATACCAAATATACTGATAAATCAGATACGTTAACTGCTAAAGTTGCATTATTGGATACTGAAACAAATAAAACAACTGCAAATGCACATGTTTAAGCAAAAACCATGGCAGTTATGGAAACAGCAGAAGAATTAACTTCTTCTATTGCACAACATCTCCTAAATGTTCTAGAATTTATTTCGTAGCTATCAACCGTCACGTAGTCAATTCTTTTAAGGCTGGAGGTCACGTATATCAGTGATACAGTCGTGTACCTTCAGATTTAATCAGACTCTTTTCTTGCTTGGCCAACAGAGTCAGCCAGCATCATCGTCACTACGGTAATAAGCCTTTTCGTAAGAATGACGATCAGTAGCCATCTTTGTCGAGTCGCTAGCTCGCTGGTAGTAAGAAACCGAAAAGCCTAGATTGGCAGTCGCTCCTTGTAAAATTATAGTATTCAGCGGCTTACAATAAAGCTGGCAACCAGCTCTAAACGGACTTGGCAAGGAAAACGTTAGGCGGACATTGATGATGAACATTTTATACAAAATAACTTTCTCTATTCATTGAATGGGAGATATCGATATCATATCCTAAAGCAAAACCACGAGCAATCAACGAAAGTAATTGAGACACGTTTCAGCTTTTAAAGTTCGGTTAGTTTTCTTGAAATCTAGAACCGAAGCTTAACTGAAGCGTTCGTATAAGTTTCCAATACGATTGGTCCATATTGTCGAACGAAACAACTGGAAATTGGAATTGAAGTGTGTCTTGCAATTGCTATTTTGTAACTTTTAGAATTTTGGGGATTTGTAAGCAGTATATATAACTTAATGGAATAAGTTAATTGGTCTTTGTTTTTGGGATAAATATCATCATCGAACGATCGCACAAATATAGAAACAATGCCTTTATAAAAAAGCAATGTTTCAAATTTTTTCAAACATGCGTAGAACAAATGTGTACTTACAAAAGTCTCGTCAAAAGCATCTATATCTTAGTAATCTTACAAACTCTAAAAACACTTAAGACTATATTCATGTTTCACAATCACCTAGCTCAAAATACTTACTTAATTTAATAACAAAATTATACAAACAGACGAGTCTTAAACCAGTCTCGTCAAAATGTTTCATCTCAAAGATTAAGCTGAGTACACACTCGTAACTTTAGTAGATTTCAGACAAAAGATAATGTAACATTAAATTTTAGAATCATAGCTACTCTGTAAATCGATGTTCAATGTAACGTTAAAACAATTGCACGACAATTTGTTATTTGAAAGGTTTTGTTGTTATGGTTGGAGCACACGATCGATTTTCGGCGTACAGCTGACGGGTTCGGGTTCGGGCTCCTCTTTTTGGCTGTATTTTGGGGATCAGGCTCCTTCTTGGTAATTGCGGATTCAATATCTTTTATGAAACGGTTGACAGTGTTTAGAATTTAAGATTGTAAGCAATAACTTTATGTCTTTGTGTGTTCGTTTTTTAATAAATTATATATGCACCCTCAAAGCAAACGGCAGATTTTTTTATTTGGTCTATTGTCTGCATCTGCGTCTTAGATACACGGTCTTATAGACGGCTAATGTCCTCATGATAAAATGATAAACCATATTATTTCAAAATTAATCTTAAATCTTTCAACATTAATCCATAACGGAGAAATAATTCAGCCCGTTCTTAAGTCTGTTCAGTAAAAATTCAAAGTAAGGTAAAATTGTCCACAACCTTGCGCGAAGCCGTTTATTAGAGAAATATGAGCTGAATATTAAAATAATGTGAGATCTTTAAACGTCGTCAGCCCAGTAACCTAGTTCCCTATGATTCTTGTGCGTGGGTAGAATAAGAGCTGATACGGTTCCCGTAATAATCCGGAATCAGCAAATAATAGATATCGTTCGTCTTCGTCTCGTCAATTACCGATAAACTGGGAAAAGATTTTTGATGTGTGTAATTTTCCAACGTATTAATTTAATTTCAGCCCTTGACCGACAAAAGTGATATTAGTCACTTGAAACAATTGTTTATCTATTGTGTCTGGTAATTAGCGCTCAAAGGAATAAAAAAAATCTTTTTGCGTTGTGTTTGCCTACAGTCATTGTTGTCGATTACGATTCGACAGAAATATAGTCCCGTGCGTTTTGTAAAGTTATTTAGGTTTCCGTACCCAAAGAGTAAAATCGGGACCCTATTACTAAGACTCCACTGTCCGTCTGTTTGACACCATTCTGTATCTCATGAACCGTGATAGCTAGACAGTTGAAATTTTCACAGATTATGTATTTCTGTTAAACGCATGTTACTCAAAGAGTTTTCAATATAAATGTGGATGTATGGAGAGGGATGGGACGGCCAAAGAAAAGATGCATGGACTGTGTGAGGAGTGATATGAAAGAAAATGGAGTCAGTGATGGCGTGACGGGGAAAAAGACGGTATGGAGAAGAAGACGTGTTGCACCGACCACAAGTAACATGGGACAAGGGCAAGAAGATGATGATGAAGTATTTCTGTTGCCACTATAACAACAAATACAAAAAACAAAACAGAATAAAATAAATATTTAAGTTATACCCATACAACAAACGTGATTTTTTTGCCGATTTTTGCTATAGTGGTACGGAAACCGGTTGGCACTTGGCCGGTTTTTTGTTGCATTTGTGCATACTATTCATAGATTTATAGCGAATATTGTATAGGTTAAAAGAACAAAAATATGCTTACTTACTTACTCACACTTTAATACTTTTTACTAAATTCTAATACTGCTACTACACTTTAAAACTGTTTATACAAGCCAGCGTAACACTTACACAAACATACACAACCTTTCAGTTTATTTTGATGGGCCATCTAAAATTACGCACTATATCCTTCAACAGTACTAATATTGGCTTTTATTCCGGAAAACATTAATTCCTAATACCATTAAACATTTGAATCATAACAATGTAGCTCTTCCGGCGATTTACAGTTTTATGACTACAAACAAACAATTCCTTTTAATCCATATCACATTCTGACTGCGAAAATTTATTGTAATAACGATCATAAAGTTGTTTTAGAACTGGGGAGGAATGTATGAAGAATTTTTAAAGTAAACAATGGTATCTCTGTGCTTGCTGGTGATGCAAAAGCTCTTTATGAAGTCGACGTAATTTCATTAAGTCGTGACTTCAAAGTCAGGCCTGACCTAGACGGATCATCTGTCTCGTTGTAGGGCAGATCAATGCACTGGAAAAATTTCAGTTTTAATTATAGGTTGCTAGTCTGCGTTCGAATAAACTTTTGATGTGAATTTATTACGTTGGGTTTTTATTCAATTTTTTTGTTAGGGATTCGGTATGGCAAAGTTTATGGTCTTCTAATTACGTTTTATTAGTTTTCTTTAAAATCTTCTTGATTCTTGTTATTGCATGTAACGAAAGTATTGTTTTATCTACCTTCGCTACTGCATTATCATCATCAAAAATAGCACCTGTATCTATGCCATCACCATATCTAGGTATATTAAATCGTCCTAAGTTCATAATTGTCTTCTTCATGTCTAAAACGTTACAAAGATCCAGACCAATTGCTAGTCTTACATTTATCGCAATCACTAATCCTAACACTGTTACGACTTCTAAAGATCATTTCTAGAACGAAAATCTAATCCAATTACAAAGGCAATGCGAAATTTCTAGTTTCATTTAGGCGTCCCGCGAAGCCTGATGGCTGTTAGCTCATAATCTTATTATGTTATTAGTTCAGAAATCCCGCTTAACGTTGTCGGCAGCAGACGATTTCTTACCTTTGAACGTTTTTGTTTCAATGTTAATTTTGGATGAAAGGATGGGGGCTGATTATTAATTTTAACTTGGTTTGCTGGTTGTTAGTAGGTTTTGGCTGTTTTGCTAGATTCAGGGCCAGGTTAAGTGCCAATTATGAGTCTACTCCAGTCTGCTGTTTCTTGTCGATAGCGTTTTATGTTGTTACAGTGATTATTTTTAGTGTAAAATTTTATAGTATCATGTGGGGCTGACATGATGCATCTCGACAATGCTTAAGAAGTTTCAACTCTTCAACTAACTAACCGACTTCTTGACTTCTAGTATCCAGTTCTTCAAAACTTCATTCTCAATTCAAGATATTAATAAAATAAATACTATGACTTTTTATTGACTTTGAACAAGTTTCCATTAGGCTCCACCAAACTAATAAATCTAGAAAAGTTCGGAATATTACATTTCTATTCAATCATCTGCTGATAAGAGTATACTTTACGTATATGTTAGTCTGGAATTCTACTTAAAGATATTTATGGAAACATTAAATCTGAAAATATCAGAAGAAAAATAATATCGAGATATTATTTCTCGTCGTTTACAAACAAAGTTAAAGCGCCTAAACAATTTGGCCGAAAAATATATAATCGAGACAGCTATTTAAATAAAAAAAAATAGGGGTTGAAGAACAATGTGATGTGTTGGCAAATAGAGGGTACAATAAAATTACCTTGTACTATCAAGGTAACCTTATTTTGAAGGATGTGCCACGAGACGTTATAATAGTATGACTTAATGTTGCTCTAGACAAAAGTCATTCTACCAAAGAAAACGATTGTCTAAAAGTCAAAATGTTAGAGATTGATTGAGCACGTGACATATCGGTAGCAAATGAAAATTCTAAACGCCAGAGAGCTTTAGAAAAGAGTCATTGGCTCTAGACCAATTTTCATCAATTCATTCAATTTTCGGCATTCGATATCAGCGATGGCGACAGTCGTAATGGCAAAATGTAAGGGATTGATCAATTGATTGAATGATTTTTCGACATCGCTTGTCAATCCCATACAATTTTACCTTTTTGACAATCGCTATCGCCACGTTTTCGATGATATAATCTCATTTGTCTAGGACGTCAGGACTGATCACGTCAAACGCTATCGATGTCACGTGATGTATCTCGTTTATTTTGGCATTTTGATCATCGCCATCCTTTCGCCATCGCTGACATCGAATAAAACTTGTTTAAAGTCTCATCTCAGCTATAGCGATAGTCGAAATGCCATGCCATTTCACGTGACACTTCGACAGCGTTTGGCAATCCCACACATTTTTGTCATTTTACAAATCACTATTGCGTCGCTTTTGTTGATAGAATTTCACTTGTCTTCAGCCTCAATTGGACTTCTGATTAAAAGTTACCGCTGATAGAAAATCAGTTTGAGATGTTTCTAACATTAATCTTGGGCAATCCTCGGATCTAAAGATCTTTGATTCATTTTACCGGTAGCCAGAAACAACCAATTCTGTCTTAGCAACGCTAACCGTTGCTAAGTATTCTAAGTAACATATCGCGGCAACAGTAAATCAGTCAATTAATCGGTTAACAAAATGGCGTAAGGATGCAGGATATTGTGATTAATTGCCTATTGTTTAGTTAACCACCCAGTTAATTAATATGTGTGGGAAGATTCCACGTAACGAACTATTTGATATATATCAGGACCATATTTATAGTAAGTCATATGGTACTCGTATATCAAATTATTAGGCCTTTTCTGTTTTGTGCGGTTTTTATGACTCATCAAAACACTGAGATTTCTTTATTATATGTAAGCAGGTTTAATATGAATTTACCAAACACATAAAATCTTGTATAGTAAGTTGTCTAAATGGTGGAATCCGCATCTAATTCCTATATAGAACAACAACGTGGCCCCACAGACAGAAAACTGTTTTATTTTATAATCTCTATAGTATTATTTAGATTAGATTTGTAGATAGGTGCAGATTTTACCTCCACTGCAGAACGCCTTATCAATCTACGCGTATGTTAAAATACTAGAGCAATAGATTTTTAGTGATTGGTTTAATACTTTGTTTTCCAAACATGTAGACATACATGACACTAAAATATGATACTGTTGGACAGTGAAAATCTACAGAAACTTTAAATAAATTTGTCTTGATAAAAGCGTATTTTTACAACTAACCTGTCTTTCTGAAATTACTAGGTATGCTGAAAAAGCTCGCATTCCTGTGCATGATCTAATGAATCTTATCAGTTTCATTGCTGATATAGCTATTTATGTACTCTTCTTTGCACTTATTATAGTGGTGAGTGGTTTTTTCACATATTTTTTATATTTTGTTTTAACTCAGACTGCTAAAATTTTTATGGCTGGTTTTTCAATCGAGTATTTTCCGTTAAGATTGTCTCGTGATCGTGTGTGTGTCAAACTTTATCAGATGCCCAGGCTAAATAACAGTTAAAAAAATTAAAAAAGTATAGATATGTAGAATTTTTTCGATTGTCCAAGCTACCGGCGGTCAAGGCTCCAGAGAAAGGAACCTCCAAACAATACGAGCCGTGTCCAGCAGTACTGCTTTCTGGATAAGGCCCTTGACCCAGCCGCCTAACGACAGCCTCCTAAGGTGTTGTTCGAGACTCGTGGCTATTAAGCCATTGGCTGACATGACTATCGGTACAATGATCGCTGTGTCCACATTTACAATCTCGCGAGCCAAGTCAAGATACTTGATTTGCTTATCTTTCTCGGCTTTCACGAGGTTCCCGTCATGCGGGATGGTAATGTCAACCATCAGTGCACGCCTCTCGATTTGGTTCACCACCATATCAGGCTTATTGGCTACAATAGTCAGATTTTTAATGCGACAGTATAGACTGTCGCATTGAAAGAAAGTGATCTCTTTTTAGGATTCCGTAGTCAAATGGCAAAAAAATTAACCCTTATGGATTCGTCATGTCTGTCTGTCTGTCCGTCCGTATGTCACAGCCATTTTTTTTTCCGAATCTTTAAGAACTATGCTGTTGAAACTTAGTAAGTAGATGTATTCTGTGAACCGCATTAAGATTTTCACACAAAAATAGAAAAAATACAATAAATTTTGGGGGTTCCCCATACTTAGAACTGAAACTCAAAAATAAATTTTCATCAAACCCATGCGTGGCATGGTACTTATGGATAGGTCTTCAAAAATGATATTGAGGTATCTAATATATTTTTTTTCTAAACTGAATAGTTTGCGTGAGAGACACTTCCAAAGTGATAAAATGTGTCCCCCCCCCTGTAACTTCTAAAATAAGAGAATGATAAAAATAAAAAATATATGATGTACATTACCATGTAAACTTCCACCGAAAATTGATCTGAACGAGATCTAGTAAGTAGTTTTTTTTAATACGTCATAAATCGTAAACCGCAATTTACCAAGTACGGAACCATTCGTGCGCGAATCCGACTCGCACTTGGCCGTTTTTTTTCTCAATGAGACGCTATATTATCGTATCAAGAAATTCACTATATCGTCAAAATAATCTTTATTGAAGCTTATTAAGATTTATAAGCATAAACGCATCTAGCTTAGCTTTGTAATCAGACTAAGTGTACCATAAGTATGGTCTTTATATCTTAGTCCGTAAGTTTGTAAGTAAAATGGGAAAGTTTTAGATTCCTATCATTACTGAAACTTTCTTTTAGTACTTCGTAAAGTTTTGTCGACTCCTAAATGACAGCACGAGTGACGTAGGTTTAGGATTAGAAAAACTATTTGGAGCTACGTGCGTGTGTCTTATTTATTTAGGTTAGATATTATTATGTTCTTTAAGCAGACACAACACAAATTATTGTAGCGTTTTGATTCATCTATGTATTTAACACATCACCATCATTCATAATTTCTGCCGAAAGATGTCCTCTGCTGACCATAGGTCTCCTCCAAGTGTCACCACATTGACTGGTCCCATGCGTCTCGCATCTAGCGGATCCAGGTCATCGGTGCATCTAGTGGGAGGCCTTCCAACTCAACGTCTTCCGGATGGCGGTCACCACTCCAGAGCTTTTCGGCCCCATCTGCTATCTGTTCTGCAAGCAATGTGCCCTGCCCACTACCACTTAAATTTGGCAATTGTTCGGGCTATGTCGGTAAACTTGGTCGTTTTGCGAATGTCTTTATTTCTGAATCGTTTATTTTTATTTTTTGAGCGCTTGACCACTGTCATACCTAATGGTAAGCGATGATGTGTTCAACGGTGAAGCACGCTTTCCCTTCGCTTTTCTTGATTTAAAGACGCCCAGTTTGTAGCTATCAGGAAATACAGACTTCCACTCCTTTGCTTTACGCATAATAAAAGTATTCCCAAATCGTTGGGTGCGTATGGGTGGGATGTCCACCATGTATAATGCCGGCACGTAAGTTGGCAAGATTTTGGCGTATCCGCGAACTGACCAACCAATCGCGCACTCGGAACGGTCCTAAACGTTCCCCGCGCCCCGCGTCACTACCAAAGATACCTAAAAAACGGCTTCTGCGCATCTAACGACTCTTGCCAACTTACGTGCCGGGGATTATACCGATGACGCATCGCCGTACGTATTGTAATCGATCACGCAAGTAAAGTCCGAGCATAGTCCTCTCCATTGCCCTTTGGGTGACTTTAAGCTTTCTGATGAGGCCCATTGTGAGCGACCACGTTTCAGTCTCGTATTCACTGGCAACACACACTGGTCATATAATTTCGTCTTGATTCATTGCAATAAGTTGGACGAGAAGATACCGCGGTACTGCCCGAACGCTGCCCAGCCGAGTCGAATTCGACTATATTTGACGGTATTTGCTTAAATTGTCACACAGATTTTATCTCAATTATTGCACCGATAGGATTCAACTGAATTTTAGAACTATTGAGCCGATTGATGAAGTTATGTTTGGGGAAGGCCTACATCTAGCTGTGGACGTCTTTTGGTTGAAATAATGATGTATCTATGCAATGTTAGGTTCTTCTTTCTGAGAAGAGATGGTGAAATAGGCATAGTTCAAAAATATCCAGGATTCTGAGCCTCGACACACCTGCATAGCATCTCAAACAATATAAAATAATCAGGCACATCCTTAACAATAACCCTCCCATTATAGATGCGATCAATCAGCCCTCCCGTTCACTTATAAAATCAATTCCATTCAGTTCATAGTTGAGCGGCGCTGTTCAGGAATTCAATAGACATTCAACTCCATTCAAGTATTCAGACGGAGATGTTCCTCATGTTATTGCGAGGTTTTATAGGTGACGAAACGACTCCGATACGATTACGCTGTTGTTAACTGATTATGATTTTCCCTAGGTAAAAATAGACTCCGGCAGGGAATTCCACTCCTAGCTGTACGCATAATGAAAATATTTTCAAAAACGTTTAGTAGATATGGGTGGGATGTGCACCATGTACCGATGGCGCATCGCCGTATGTCTTGTAGTCCGATGATGAAACGGGCTAGGCGGAATATTAGATCATATAATTCCATCGCACACCTTTCGAAATGTAACCGATATAAAAAAACATTTTACAAAAAAAAAAACTAGCGACTTCCAAATTTTTCTTTTTATAAATCTTTATTTTTGGAAGTCGGTGTCTTTGGTAGGTATAATTTTTTTTGCGTTATGGACATTTACTTCCAAAAGTCTTTGTAAAAAAGTTCTTTTATTTTTTTGTAAAAAAGTTGTTTTATTTTTCACTTTTTAGTTGGCAACTTAACTACTAAGTAAGGCTAGAATAGAACAAACTCTTCAAACAAAAAATAATTTTCAAAATCGGTTCACGATTGACGGAGATATCGGTGAACATACATAAAAATAAACATACATAAAGTTGAACATAGAACCTCCTCCTTTTGGATAAGTCGGTAAAAAAACCGACAAGCTGGCAATTTGGCGACGATGTTCAAGGCTCTGGAGCTTTGACTCGACCAGTGCCTCATTGCCGATTAGCTTCTTGACCCGTTTTTCGATTGACTCTGAAATGAAGAGTGAACCATAATCAGTAGTGGCGGAACGCAGATTCCTAGCGTGTGAAGAACTAAAATATTGAAAATGAGACATGAGGTAAGAAGAAGGTGGGAGAGTTGAGTAGGGAAAAAGCGTAGTTAGAGCGCGCAAACTTCTTCTCTTGCGAATGGGCATCAATTTGGGCTCAGACCTGTAGCTCGAACCATGATCATATTTCCTCAAGTTAAATATGACCCGAATTCATTGATTGAGTAACCTATGAAGCTTATTCAACTAAACCGCACTCAAGTCAAACACACGTCACCATAGTAGATTATAGGGTAAATTAAAGTCTGCACAAGCATAGTCTTTGCCTTTGCGGGCAAAAAGTTCCTCATACGATATAGGTATCGCAAAGTGCCGTTGGCTTTAGTACCAAAGTAGGGTTTGACACGTTTTTAACTCCATATTTTCAATTCAGAAACGGCAAACAATAAGAAGCATGACATGAGTTATTTCTAACAAGGTCAGAGGAAGTTTCTTACTTTTTGGTAGTTGTTTTATTCCAAAGTAGAAAAACTGGTAATTTACTGCCGAAAATTTAGACAGCCAAAGATCTTGTGACAAAGGAAGCCCGACCGTTTTTTCTGGGAAATGTATTAACTATAGGCTCAAAAATTAGATTTTATGCCTATCTAGCCCTCCGCTAGTTGACACCTTTATCAGCCTCGCTTATCAGAAAACTTTCCCTTTAATCTTGTTTAGCCCAAATGCTGTTCTTTGACAGAAGACCGTTACCATATCTGAAAAGCTTTCTCATCGTTTTGTCTAAATCTCCAACCCCATATCCATGAGAACAACCATCTGTTTTCCATTGCCGTCCTACAAAATGACATTTCCGATGAAAATTACGTTCCAGTGATCTATCCATTGCTGAATATGTAGCTCGTTATGTCTGTTGTTCTCCCCCAAATCGAGCCATGTAACGTGTTTTATATGGCTCTTGTAATGAGTACCTACTTCACTGATTTATTGACAGTTCAGGACGATTGTTACGTCTGTATGAATAGCTTTGTGTGTAGGTGTTTGAACATAATTAAGCTTGAGTTGTTGCTTTGGGTTGTATGACTGGTTGTAATTCTGATTTAAAGTTTAATTTACATTTAGGCCGATGATATCTTGTGTAATTATGAAACTGTTGTTTTTAACTAAGGAGTTGTGGTTATTGACGAAATCTATAACATTCTTTGCAGTATTATCACCTACTTATATTAAGTATAGGCCTTTGACTTTTCTACTTCTAAATACTTTATCACATCACATCACATCATTAGCCTATTAATGTTCCCACTGCAGGGACACAGGCCTCCTCTCTGTGAGAGGGAAATACTTTATATGCAATCTTATAATGTATTTAAAATGTATACTTAGGTATAGTTCTCGCCAAACTTCTTGCCTGAATTTGGCTACAAATGGCTGTGCAGTAGTAAATCTCATACAAAAACAGCACCGATCCGAGCCTTGTGCATCGGAAAGCCAAGGCGGCCCAGAAGTTTGGCAACTTAAATATAATGAGATAATTGTGAGTCTTGTCGGGTACTGCAAAAAAACTCAAACCACAGGTCTCCACGATGTATCCTGTTTGCAGAATTATTATGTATTAATTATACCGTGGTTCTCAAAAAGTTATTTAAACCAAAGAATCTACAAATCTACACTTTCAACAATCCCTAAGTCATATTTCACAAAGAGTAGTGGTTCTTTCACAAAACCCACAATCAAAACACAACTTTAAATGACCATCCTATCATCATCTTCAGTCCACTCCAACCCACTTTAACCCGCAATACCTACACAATAAACCCTCTTATACCAACATTATCCTCTCCTAATTATCTTAATTCTGTAACGCAAAAAGAAATGCCTATTTCCTGCTCTAATTCCTCCCTGAATCTCGCGTGGGTGGCAGTTATTTATGTGCTCACAATGTAAGGGATAAAACAAGGCTATTGTGATTTATTACAACCTACAAACCGGTTTATTTTTAGATGTCCTTGTGCTTCTTTATGTTATTTTTAGTGAAGAGTTTTTTCCGAAGTCTAGAATTGTCTGCAGTCTAGACGAAACGTTTTTGCAGTTGTTTTATTCCAAGGTATAAGAACTGATTGCATCGTTCGTTGGTATCACGGTCGCATGCGCTACTTCGGAGCATGAGGCCTTGGATTAGCTGCCCGAGTGAAGCAAACTGTTATTAGATTTTTCATCTGGAATTTAATAGCAGCACTGAGTTGTGGCTTGTGTCCTGTTGAAGGCAATAGCCTTGGCCTCTATTATATGGGTCATAAAAAAATGTACAATAAAATATAGATGTCTCTGCCTTCTCCTTCGAAAATCAGAAGCGTGGGCATTAAAGATACTTATGCTTTACAATCAACGCTTATGTTATCTATGTCTGACATAGTAAAGTCCCTAAGCAACTGCGAATTATTTATTCACGAAGCCGAAGAAGAGTAGGTAGATTAGTAGTGAATTAATTCCAGTATTTTCCCTAGAGCCTCTCATCGTAGCTTAGAGCTCTTATCAGCAAGATCACTTATTTCAAGAGTTACAAGCTTACAGCACTATCAATATACCTAGCCTTTTTTCCAGCTATATTGCGGTCGACTTCTAATCTTCTTCTTCTTCGGAAAAAGAGGGGTTTTATAAGTTTGACGTATACCCTGTGTGTGTATTTGTGTAACTGCCTGTGGCATCATGGCTCCTAAATGGCTAAGCCGATTTTGATTTGGTTTTATTTATATTGACTTTTCAAAAGTGTTTTTAGCTATGCTTGATAAAATCGGTCCAGCCGTTTAGGAGCCGTGATGCCACAGGCAATTACACAAATACACAGGTATTATTTAGCCACGAGCTCCTCACTTATTTCAAGAGTTGCAGCACCAGCGATACCTCACTTGTCAAATTATGACTAGTATTTTAGAAGTTTTGAGGGAACAGATTGCTGAAATCATAATCGGAGGTTTTAAATTTGGTTTATCGAAATCGGAATTGGAGACAGAGGCAGAAGAAAGATCAGTTAAGAGAAAGCGGGTTTAATAAAATTAAATAATGCATAAGTTGCAAAACAACTTATGCATTATTTAATTGTTTTTGTTGTTGTGCATTTTTAATTTCAGTTTATAAATAATTTAACCAACCAGGCGTTGTAAAAAAATACTCAAATCGTAGTCTGTTTTAATAGTAAATCTATATCTATACTAATATTGTAAAAAAAATATTTTTGTATGTAACGAATAAACCTAAAAACTACTGGACCGATTTTAATAAAAAAAAATAAAAAAAATACAAAATTCATTTATTTGCATAAATAAGGTACAGAAGGTTGGTAAAATGTACAAAATTGTTCTCCTATTCTGCCTTTAATTTCGGCGTGCAAATATAAAATAGAGTTACAATCTTAGTAAAAATAGTTATTGATCATAATCATGCAGTCACCAAACACATAAACCCATTTAAATTGTATTATTGAATTAAATAAATGTCAATATGATCTGAAAAAATAATAAAGATAATCATAAGCGTCAATAATAATAATGTCAATAATGGGAGATATTCACCACACAATAATAATAACCATACACAAAATAATAACAATCATAATTTAAAAAATAAAGATAATAATCATGTCAAAATTCGCCACACAATAATAAAAACCAATGACAAAATAATAATCATAATTTAAATTTACCGTGCAATTTACAAAAAACTTACAATTTATAATCCAAAAACTCATGTACACTATAATAGTAGTTTATGAAACTGTTGCATAATAAGGGGTATTAAAACATGAGTGTGTGTTTAAAAACCGAGCCGTAGGCGAGTTTTTTAATAGTATTCACACGAATGTTTTAATACCTAGTTATGTGCAGTTTCATACACTACTTTATCTACACTCATACGTTGGGATTGAACCTACTAAATACCTTTTATGCATTTTCCATGCCATATAGAAGTAATAGCATTTATCATATAATTTTCTCGTCTTTGCTGGTAATAGATTATGAGTAATTTCCTGTGCCGTATCTAAAATATCGGGCGCAGTCAAATTTTCTTCACATTCACTGATATCAGACATTTTTAAGCAAGAATATAATAAAACTCATTAAATTCAATACAGCAAAACGTATGAATGGCGCCAAAACCCAAGCACATCATCGCTAAGGTTTATCACGCACTGCGATTTTTATTCGCGCGAATTTTTGCGACCATTCTGCGACCTATGGAATTGTTTGAAGCTGCTCGCATTGCGGTAAAAAAATCGTGCAGAAATAATACCGCAAGAAATCTGTGTTTTGTCACAGAATCCACCGCACCACGGCGCGAATTTAATTCGCGCGAATATTTTGTACTCTATGAACAGGTAGAAAGAGACAAAATTCGCGAGAATAAAAATCGCAGTGCGTGGCGGGCATTGTCATAGACAAGTAAAAATTGGAATCAAATCTTTTTAAATAGGTATTATAAAAATGGCATTACAAAAAAATATTGATGAAAACTCCTTAGTCATTAACTTCTTGGATTTGTCCTGTATCGTAATAGAAAAAAAATTGTATTATAGCATTATTTTGTTAGAGAAAAAGTGTTATAATGAGATTCTATTTTTAAATTTCGGTATTGTGTTTATAAAGTATGTCAATATAAACTCGTTTTGAAGTTTATAATTCGAATATTACGATATGAGAGTAGATAAAAGCATTTTTCAATTGGAAACCTCGTCAAATTATTTTTAAATCTAGAAAATGATAGCGTTTTTATGGCATTAGGTATTTTGTTATACAATTTTATACACATAATGTAGCTGTTGTTACCTGTTAATGTGAGATTCGTCCTCAGTCCTCGTCCCAATTTCAGTTGATCTGATTCTGTCACCGTTGGGAAGCAACACTATCCTCGGGTGACAATATAGGCTACTTTTTATCTCTGTATTCCCACGGGAACGGGAACTACAGGGGTGAAACCGCGAGGCGTCCGCTAGTTAAATATAATGTGTGTAGTAGTTAATTAAATCAAATCAGAAACTCCAAAAGAAGCAAGTTATACTTAGTAAAAGAACCAGCTTTACCTCCTTCCAGTATATTTCTTAACGGGTCATAGATTACTACTGCGCATCGAACTCCAGTAACCTCCGATTTTAAAGATTCGGAACCGAAATCGAAATCGGAGGTTTAAAACCAATCGAAAGTGCCGACTTTTCCGAATCGAAAAAATAACCTACGTATCATCCCTAATATATACTTACATAGCGGTAAAACTAAACCTTTCTTTGGCTTTGCTGTAGTCCGATATAAAATAGAGCTTCTCTTTAGACCAGGTGATCGCATAACTTTTTGGAACGGTATCCAGGTCGGTTAAATTATTATTGGTTTTTTCAGTTAGGGAAAGTTTTGTCTCAACAGGCCAAAGTTGTTAATGGCATCCAATGTGTAGAGAAGTTTTCACTATCATGCAAATAATGGGTAGTAAAACCCTTTTAGAGCAGTGGTGGCCCAGTGGCAACGACTCCGACTTACGTGTCGTAGATACGAACCCAGGCAGGCGCTTTACTTTGTATAAATTAGATTTCATCACCACTGTTCACTAAACGAAAAAATGAGGAGAGATGAAACGCATGTTACTAAAACAGTTATGAATATAAATGTGGATGGATGGAGAGGGAGAGGAAGGCCAAAGAAAAGATGGATGGACTGTGTGAGGAGTGATATGAAAGAAAAGGGAGTCAGTAATAACGTGACGGGGACAGGACGGTATGGAAGAAGCAAACGTGTTGCGCCGACCCCAAGTAACATGGGCTCCAAGGGCAGGAAGATGATGATGACCACTGTCACAAAACGGTGAAGGAAAACATCGTGAGGAAACCGGCATTTCCTACAACCAAAAATTCGAAGATAACCCGCATGTCAAACAACCCGCACTGGGCCCGCGTGGTGGATTAATGCCGATTCCCCCTCACAGAGAGGAGGCCTGTGTCCCAGCAGTGGGAATACTAAAAGTCTAATGATGATGAAAGCTTTGACTATCAAGTACAGAGGTGATTTTATCGATATACATTTTAGGCACTAGTTTTTGCTAGCGACTTCAGCTGTTTGTTTGTTGGAAATTAATCCACGGGAACGTACTACCGGTGAAAAGGGAATCCAATCTTATATTCATCCAGGGCAATCCTATATCATTCTATATATAGTTGCATTATATAAGGGAACTAGGTGACGTTTAGATAGTTTATGTAATTTTTTTACATAAAATGTGATTTTTTATTTCGTGGACTAAACTGACATTTGGGGGGTTGTCACTTTATCGTTACATTTAAATAGTGTCGTACCCTAACTATTCTGATTGATCGAAAGTTAATCGAAAATCGAAGTAGATCGAAAATGAAACTATTTCACGGCATAAAAAAATAATTTGTTTAGAAACTAGCGGCCCATATTTAGTTTCTACTCATTTATGTCAGACTTAATTTTATCGATTGCATTTATTTTATTGTTGATTTTATATTTAACACAATAAAAGTTCATGTACTATGTGTATGAATACTGTTACATTTAAATGTATTACGTTTATAATCATAAAACATTTATTTATACCAATTAGTAAAAATAAATTCAGGACTCATGTCACATCGATTCGATGAATCACTTATGATTGAGCCCTACCTACAACACTATGCTCCGCGCTTGCAACATTTAAAAAAAATAAGGTCAATAGCAGTTGTCAGTTTAGTCCACGAAATAAAAAATCACAGTATAGTCCGGTGTGATTTTAAGGACGAAAAATCGAAAAATTTACATAATTATCAACATTAAGTTGATATTTGTTACAGTATTATAACCTGATTGCTTAATAAACGCTTTCCAGTCATAAATTGTTTGTTCAAGAGTTGAAGTTTCCATAGATCTTGTATTTGATTTGATCAAATCAAATCAAATCAAATCAAATTATTTATTTTTGCAGAAAACACTGTTACAATGGTGTTATTAAATGGTACATGTTTCAAGTGATTCGACCGAAAGGCATGCAAAATGTGTATAATCATGGTTTATCAAAATCAAGATTGACATTGAAACATAAAACCAGACTAAAATATTTTAAGTTATTAAATTAATGTAATGTCCTCCTTAAAATTAAATTAATATATATTTTTCAATAATCATTTATTCAATTCATTCAATAATAATAATAATCAAATTAAATTATTTCAATGTCATTCCTAGCATGTTTACAATAAATTAACATATAAATTGATAAATAATAATAATTGACAAATTATTTGAAGATACATGCATAATTATTCTACAACTTGATGTCACTGTGAAGTCTTGAGTTTGGAAAATTTATCGTTTAAGTAGTTATTCAAATTATAGTAGCATTTATCAACTAAAAGGCTCTTTAGATTTTTCTTAAATAAGTCAGTATTCATTGCCATTATTTCTTTAGGTAGTTTATTGTAAATTTCAGGAGCCATCCGAAACACACTTTTGTGCATTAATGTGGTACGGGTTTGACGCACACAGAGGCGAAGAGCGTCACGTTGTTGCCTATTATTGACTTCTGAGGCCAATGTAAATAAGTTATGATTGACCTTAACAAACATTGAAATCTCATAAATATATATGCTTGGGAGAGTTAGTATTTTGTACTCCTGGAAATACGGTTTACAAGTCTCAACCATTCTAAGTCCAAACATAGCCCTTATGCACCGTTTCTGTGCTTTAAAAATTAGGTCAATGTCAGTTGAATTTCCCCAAAAAATCACACCATACCTCAGGACTGGAGCAACCAAACCATGATATGCAGTTAACAGGGTGTTGATATTAGAAATCTGTTTCAATTCATGCAGCGCATATACTGATTTATTAATTCTCTTGCATAGTGTTTCAATCTGGGATTTCCATTTTAATTTGTTATCTACATTTAGACCAAGAAATTTTGTTGTTTGTACTTCAGATACAGGTTCACCCTTATAGTTAATCTGAGGCATAATTGCTTTCGTACGCTGATTAAAGTGGATTATTTTTGTTTTCCCTATGTTTGCCTGCAGATTATTAATGTCTAGCCATTTAATTATTGAATTTAGGGTACTGCTTATATCATGCTCATAAGACGCTCTGTCATTACACTTAATTGCAATGGTGCTGTCGTCAGCAAAGAGTGTCATTGGGTTTGAGTTCGCATTTGGAAGGTCATTAATGTATATTAAAAATAATGGTGGTCCCAATACACTTCCTTGCGGGACACCATATTGTATTTTACGTTCCTTTGATAAGTATGTATCCTCCATCTTAGTTCTAATATTAAGTCTGTTAATTTGTGTATACTGAGTGCGGTTTTTGAGGTAACTTTCAATTAATTTTAAGATGTTACCTCTTATGCCATATGTTTCAAGCTTATGTAATAATATGTCATGTACCACGTGATCAAAAGCCTGGGTCATATCCATAAATATGGCGCAGGTCGGTATTCGCTTGTCGACATTGGACGTTATAATTTCCAAAAATTCATATATGGCAAGATTGATACTTTTGTTCTTCCTAAATCCTTTTTGTTCTTTAGCTAGAATGTTATGGGTTTCAAAATATTTAACTAATTCACAACAAATATATTTTTCAAAAATTTTTGAGAATATTGATATTAGGGCTATAGGTCTATAATTACTCATGTTTTCTTTACTCTCTTTTTTATGTATGGGTTTAATAACTGCGATTTTTAATTTTTCAGGGTATACACCAGTCTCAATAGACATATTTGATGATAAATCAGGCATTATTTGGCATATTCTGAATCACATATTCCAAGTCTCTGTTGCTCAATTTTAGTGCTTCAGTTTCCAAGTGAGTCTATCTCTATATAGTGACATATATAGGTACCCTACGTCCTTGAAACGGAGAAGTCTGTCTCAAGGACGTAGTATAACACGATGTAGGTCAAGGTCAGCTGCCGTTGATACCTATCGGATGTCCTTTTACTTTCATGGCTGTCGTGAAAGACAGGTTTAGTGCTCGTGAGTTATGATGAATTGCTTAAGTTGGGTAAAAGGGTAGGCTGTCTAGAAGAGCCTTTTGCGATAAGAGCACTGTCTCAATTGCTCCTTCGTCTTAGCGAGTCGACAAAATTGGTAGGTTAGAACTTATCTTCTATGAGAATAAAGACACCCAGTTTAGTCAAAGCTTAGAATATTTTACATTTTATTGGTTTATAACAGAGTTGTTAAGGAACTCCGTAACCGTAATCGAAACTATCAGATATCCGAAATAAAAATCTATCCGTAACCGAATGCGATTTAAAAGTTGCGGATAATTTCGGATAAGTTCGGGGTCTAAATGAGATAAAGTAGGTATGACAAATATTTCCCGGCCGAGCCGCCACATTGGCCGCGAGCGTCACTGCACAGTACCAAATGATAAGTTAGAATAAAGTCAAATTAATACCTATTTGTGTTTTACTTTTACAATTTGTTAAGAATCTAATACCCGTAACCGAAACTAACGGATAATCTGAAATTATTTCATTCCCGTAACCGTAATGAAAACCGGTATTATATTGTTTCTACATCCGTATCCGTATCCAGATCCGAAATTTCATATCTGTAACATCCCTGGTTTAAAACACATTCAAAAATAGAGAAAGGTGCCTAAGGTGAAATTTCTGATGATCCGGCTGTGCTGTTATTCAAAAAGGTAAAGTCATTAAGATAAATAGGCAATATTAAGATTTTTATCTACACTCACAACGTAATGTTCAAAATACGAATTCGAAAAATATTTTATAAACACGTACTTTATATTCGTGGATAGGTAAAATTTAAAAAAAAAACCATTATAGTTCAACATTTCCCTTCGATTTTCAAACAACTGCATCATAAAATAACTTTTTAATTTTTATAGCACACTTTTACTTTTTAATTTTCTGGTACTTACGTACGTACTACGTACATATGGGCTCATGTCATTGTCAGTTGTCTGTGGATGCGCGCGCTTCGCAATAAGAATCAAAATTGCACGCCATACCACATATTTTTTCCCTTTGCACTTTTGTTTTATTTCAACTGTATGAGTGAAGATAAAGTAGTGTATGCAACGGCATATAATTAGGTATTAAAACACTCGCGTAATAATATTATCAAATTCGGCTTCGCCTCATTTGATAAACCTACGCTCGTGTTTTAATAACCCCTATTATATGGCCATTGCATAAACTACTATTAGCGATTAATTTAATTTAGATTGCTAAGCAATACCAATATTCTGTATGTACTTATACATTACCAATACTTATCCAGCCACGCTATATTAAATTATTCGATAAACAAAAGTTTTTTGAAAACAAAATTTTGCATTCATTGCAAATTTGCAATGGGTGCAAAAAAAAGAAAAAAAAAGAAAAAGAAAGAAAAAAAAAAGAAAAAAAAATGAATGTTTTGCTTTTGCATATGCATTTTTCATTTTTTATTTTTTTATAATTTTGACATGAAAATATTAACTAAGCCGTCGTTGTAAAACTTAGAAACGTGTATGTTCGTCAAAATAATTTACATTTTGCTCGAGTCACTAGCCAGCGCCGTTGTGATCGGTTACAAACAGTCGGATCTAGTACTGCACTATACAGAAATAGTATTTTTGTAATGGTTCCAAGGGTCTATAATAAATTACCAAAATTTATAAGGCATGAAGATAATATCAGCAAATTCAAAAGTAAATTATATTTATTTCTAATAGATAAATTTTTCGGTAAAATTTTTTTGTTGAAAGGATTTTTATTTTTCTCTTTTTAGTTTTGGTAGGTAACTCAAATTACCATGAAAATCATTTGTTGACAAAGTGCATCCCACGAAGATTCCAATAAGCCCAAACACGATTAGGATACATTATTTCATTTCGTAGTGTGCCTTAGTGTACCTTCCCTTCTTCTTTTATAAGTATTTGCTTCATAAAATCGGTTAACTATTTTTATTTATTATGGAGTCAAGAGCAAACGACTCTAGTCTAGGTCAGAGGTGACAGAGACAGAGTCTTCGATGGAGTGAGCTTACCCAGAAGAAGCCTGTTCACTCTAATTTGAAGATATTCGGGTTGAAGGTGTTCGGAAACACAGACGCAGGTAGTGAGTTCCACTCATTTGCTGTGCGCATTATGAAGGATGTTTGGAAGCGCTTGGTGCGAATTGGTTGAATGGCAATGGTAAGGATGGTAACTTGCAGTGCGTCTAGATGTCCGATGGTAGAAGGGGGTTGGTGGGATGAGGTCGTGGAGTTCTTGAGCACACTCACCGAAGACCGACCGTCTGACACTCCGACTATTCCGACTATTCGTAATATTTTATACCCGTGACATACTTATCACTAAGGAGTTCCAGTGACCCTCTGTGGTCTTCTTCATAAGTTCCACTTCACCAAATGATACTTTCTGAGTGCAAATGCTTGCATTGTTGATGAAAATACCAGAACGCTATACATGTGCCTATATTATTTGAGGAGTTTCCTTGATTTCTCCAGAATCCCATCATCAGATCCTGACCTAATGACCATGGGACCACCTGGGAAGTAAACCCTATCCAACAAAAGAAGAATTTTCTAAATCTGTTCAGGCGTCTTTGAGTAATCGGGTAATATACATTAAAAGATTCCGACGAATTGAGAACCTCCTCCTTTTATTGAAATCGGTTAAAACTTTTTGACTCAAGATAAAACTGTTCTCTTTTCAACATAAAAGTATTTGACTTTGTTTTTCTGACCTTTCAACTTTTGTTTGATCAAGATCACTGCTCAAGTTACAGACAAAACGTAAAACTTGATACCTCATTATCTCGATTATGAAATCTATTATCCCTTATTACACCGCTTTGAAACCTTAAGTTTGAATGGATATTTATTACCGAGACGTAATGAAAATGCTAAGCCGAATTTATTTCCTTCATCAAGTCGCTTATCCTAATTATTTTGGGTTGGGTCGACTACCATAAAGTTCACGACTTATAGCTCAACTAGAATTGTATGGATGTGTTACTGTAAAACCTAGGATTTACCGGTAAATCCTAAGATTTACCAAGTCTCCCCCGGGTTTCTCAACGCTAAATTATCGCAGAATTAATGTGACTAATCAAGCACCCGTTATCTGCTGTGATTGGTTGAATTAGCAGATAACCGTCGATTATAATAACAGCCCGATAATCGAAGTTTAGGAATCGGGGCTTTCTGGTAAATGTCCGAAATAATCTGTTATAATGGCAAATTAATAAAAAAAAAAAAAAAAAGTTTTTTGAATTTTCAAAATCGCTCCAAAATTGACGGAGATATGCGTGAATATAAACAAAAAAAAAAAACAAACATATGTTGAACATAGAACCTCCTCCTTTTTGGTAAGTCGGTTAAAAACAACGACAGCAATCACGCGGTAAATCGTAGGATAACATTTGTTGCATGATTTCAAAAATACCTACGTGATCTTAAAATAACCTCCCGTTATAAGCTTTCGAAAATGTTTTAAAATCATGTTGGTATTTTACTGTTGATTGATGAATGAATTTAGTGAAGCTAATCAATCAGTCCCTAATTTTATTGTTCTCATGATTTCGTATCATAGTATATATCACAGACATAATAACATGATTTACAAGTCAAGATTGCTAGTAAAAGCCCGAAATTAACAATATTTTACATCATTTTGGCCTTTTACAAGTAAAACTTGATAAATATTTATTTATTTATATACACTTTATTGCACACCAGAATATACAAAAAAGAAGAAACTTAAAACTAAAAACATATAACGGGCGGTCTTATCACCCGGTAAATCTTAGGGTTTACCGGTAAATAAAATAGGTTTTACTGTAGTTCAGGTTTTTACAGTAACAGATATACTAAACGTACCCTAACAGATTCGTGGAGGTCAGTTAGGCAATTACTCCCTTTAGTGTAGGTATTAAGTACTGGTTTGTATTCAGCTAAATCCGGTTAGAATGAAACCAGACACCAAAATAGTTAAAAAAGTCTAGGCAGATAGGTGACCATGATACACAATTAATGTAGGTATACAAGCAATATTTTCGCTACTCCGGGCTGTACCCAGATGACCCGGGGTCCATAAGACCCTGACCCTAATTAATGTGAAAAGATCCTTATCAGCTCAGTGGTAGTGACGTCGGATACCGAGACGAAGGTCGCGGGTTCGAATCCTACAATGAGCTTGAGCTTTCGGTGAAGGAAAACATCGTGAGGAAACCATAGCACGGTGGTAGGGTACTTTGTAGTACCCGCCTGGCTGGCAACCACCCTCAAGTTGAAAATCTGTCGCCAAGCACCTTCCGGTGTGTTCCGACAGCAGCACTTGAGAGCCAGTTCCCTTCTAGGCTTTGTGTGCTTACCACCATCGGCCACATCATCACTGACCACGGTGAGATTGTGGTCAAACACAGGCCTATACACAGTAAAAAAAAAAAAAAAAAAACCCAACCGGACTCACTGATACGTGAAAAGTTATTGGTGAGATAAGAATGGGTACCCACCTAGGTAAGACACCCTTTTATCATAATCAAAACTTATATATAAAGTCACCGCCAAAAAAGTAAAAGGCGTTAACACCTGTCTACCAATGTATTCCAATATTTCAAAACGATACGAAACAAATGTAAAGGCAGTGTCGC
Source organism: Anorthoa munda (assembly GCA_945859665.1). Lineage (NCBI taxonomy): Eukaryota > Metazoa > Arthropoda > Insecta > Lepidoptera > Noctuidae > Anorthoa > Anorthoa munda. The sequence continues at coordinate 5,494,522 of OX243893.1, forward strand.
TAACACGATCAAAAATAACGTATCGCGGTAAGGGGCGTCCTTGATCCTTTAACTTGGCATTCAGTTATGAGTTAATATCTCATAAACGCGTGGACCAATCTACATGTTTTTAACGGAAAAAGTGGTTCTACGCCTATACCTTTATTTGAGACCAACATTATCAAATTATCTCAATTAATTACGTAACTTGAAAACATGTTTATCCTAAATAATAAGTTTTATAAGGAAAATTACAATTAGCTTAGCGAATAAATAATTAGAAAAATAATAAACTTAAAGATAAAATAATAAGAAAAAGTCGGTGTTGCAAAATGATAAAACAAGAGGTACTAAAGACACCAACTTCGGAAACGAAAGTTATTTTTGCACTTTTCAGTGTTTTGCTTTGGAAGTCGGTTTATTTTATGTGATTTTTTAAATTATTTTGTCTTTACTTATCGATACTGTTTCATTTATTCTCCACGGCATTGTAACGACCAAAATTTAACGGTGTATAATGGTGGGTCCAACACTACACATACTTTGCAGAGACTTGAAATCAACTTCTTTAAACTGTCTGTGCAAAACAGCAGTACAGACAAATGTCAATTTCAATATATGTCAAGTCAAACAGCACCACAAGTGCGTCATTCGTCAACGTATTTAGCAGCTGAAACCAATCTTCATTAGTCACAATTTCTTAGCCTAATGAAAATGGACAAAAAAAAAAAAAACATTTCCCGAAGATTTTTCTCGAGCTCGAATGAGACTTTTTGTATTCTTTACGAATTGAATGTGATAAACGGAGACTGAATGATTAATAAGTTCTTTATTGTTAATAGCTAATAGATTTATTTCCAAGAAAAATGAAAGAAAAATGTAATCTCTGACAATTAGACGGTAGTAACAGAGGAATAAGGGATAAGTATTATTCCTTGACGTAGGGACTTTACTATGGAAAAGTTTAGGAGAACGAGATTTTTTGCAGGTAGTAAAACGTTGTTGAATTTTGCAGTATATTTCATGAGATTTTAGAGTTTGTTTGCAGACAGGTTACAACTTACTCTTTTATGTTACGAGATCCCACCACAAACACTTTAAGTATTTGGTTTTGTTAGGCATTGGCTAGATATTGTCAAGCAACCCTGCAGCAATATATTCTACTATGAAGTATCATTGGTGAAAATTAAGTACGGTGGGTACCTTGGAAAAAGGAGTATACCATGGAAAAAGGAGTACCTATAAAAAATCTACCCTTACTAACCCGTACTTTATTTTCGATAAAAGTAAATACCAAAAACTTTAATTAACAAAACCTCTTTACTCAATTAACAAAATATGGCATAACCACTTTATCTCCTACAAACAAAATCTGTATAAATACATAAATAAACAAGCTTAAACTAACTTCAGCGCACAGACGATGCTCATCTAATTTTAGCTCCTAAAACTAGCTCATAATTCATTTAATAAACACGGTCAAACATACAGACAAAAAATAATAATAACATAAATATTTACAGAACACCCACCTGTGGTTGTTACTTTAGAAAAAAAGTGTTAAATATTTTGAAAATAAACAAAATGTAGCATGATTTATACGAGATATAGAGCAGTGAAATGCCTCAGCGGCCAGTGCTCGAGAAAAATGTAGAAAAATTTTGCAATGGTTTTTATGGCAAGACTAAACTAAACTTTCCTTGTCGAATGAATAGGTTAAGAAAAGTGTGAAAGAGACAAAGTTGTCGTACAGCCAGTTCTTCGGTATTTTTCTAGAATTCTGATTGGTCCACACCACAGACTGTCAGTGACAATTCACCACTACAATTTAGAGATAAGAAACAGGTATTGGTCGCATATTGATTTTGTCTTTTCCTACAGCTTAGTCAATTTTGTGACAGTAATGCTCAGCTCCGCTCCCGTTCTCCATGTCTATGATACAAATCAAGCATGTCAGTCAGTGTCGCTGTTCGCTCATAATAATTGACGATCCGTGACAATTTTGACTTTGGCTATGGCAACCGACACTTGTACTAAGCGCCCACGCAGGGCACAATTATTATTTTATGACTAGGCAATGGAGTCTCTAGATCTTCTGTGCTCTATGTTAGGAAGCAATGTTAGACTTTTAACAGGTTTTTGAAAAGTGTATATTTCAACGGTACATTTTTTGGATTATTATAAAATATAACAGCTGTTTGTCTGTTCGGCGGGATTGCTGTATGATTTTCATACGTTTTATTTCTATAGAACATTTCTTCGCAAGAAAACCTAGGACACCTCAAAATTATATAGGTCATTACAGTATATTCAACTTGACAGAGCCCTGACTGGAGGTTTTAGTTTACTAATGTGAACAAGAAAGTCCAGTTAATCATGCCAAATAGCAATAATATATGATTATCAAAGCTATGAAAGAATCATCAAAAGATTAATTATTAATTATGAGCAGTGGCGGCCCAGAGTCGTAGGTGTTGAGCTCGAACCCAAGCAGGTGCTTTACTTTGTGTAAATTATTTCATCACCATTGCTCTTAAAACGGTGAAGGAAAACATCGTGAGGAAACCGCCATGTCCTAGAACCAAATATTCGAAGATTTGTGATATCCACCAATCCGCACTGGGCCTGCATTGTGGATTTAGGCCAATTACCTCTCTCAGGATGTGGGAACAAGCAGTAGATAACCTCACAGGTTGATCTGCGAGAGACTACTCATTAAAAAAAACCGGCCATGTGCGAGTCGGACTCGCGCACGAAGGGTTCCGTACCAGTATTGCAAAATACGGCAAAAAAATCACTTTTGTTGTATGGGAGCCCCACTTAAATTTTTATTTTATTCTGATTTTAGTATTTGTTTTTATAGCGGCAACAGAAATACATCATTTGTGAAAATTTCAGCTGTCTAGGTGTCACGGTTCATGAGATACAGCCTGGTGACGGACAGACAGACAGACAGACGGACGGCGGAGTCTTAGTAAAAGGTTCCCGATTTTACCCTTTGGATACGGAACCCTGAAAAGACAGACAACAATCTGAAAATTCTACGTTTTTCTTTACATGTGACAAGTATGTAAATTTTCGACAAATACATATGTCGCATTGTCAGTTTTATTAAATAGAGCTCTAATTCAAACATGTATTATCAAGAAATGCGCTACTTCTAGATAGATTACAATATAGTGGTTAAATATTTTCCCGTGTTACCCTCGTCGACTCAATTTAAAACTTCGGACGCTGCTCTGAATGCCAATTTTACAGGATTTTCTCGGCAGCTGATCTAGTTTGAATAAACGTATAAATATGTATGGTTGGTAATATCTTTATTCATGTGGAAAGATTTCAAAACAAAGGACATGTAGATGAAACTAAACTGCCGAGTAATGGTTGCACCCACAAAATGCCGACAAACGCCTTAATTCAAATTTTTCACATTTAACTTAAAATTTGAACACAATATTTACGTTTTTAGTTAGTAATAATCTGATGCGCTGTTAAATGTATTTCAATATTGCAGACGGCGTCATTAAGCTAGCCTTTCCCGTTTAGGAGTAATTTGGTGCTATGTCACTGGAACTTTTTCATTCCTCGATAGTGTATTTATATTAACATACCTGTAGCCTTATTGCGTAATGAATTAGGCAAGGCCGACCAATCACACAGACGGAAATCCACATCGCGTCTTTCATCTCACCGTATTTAAAGCGAAGAAATTTCTAACCAGTTACTGGTTTGTTAAGTGGCAGTGGGCAGGGCATATTGCTCGCAGAACGGATAGGCGATGGGGCAGATAGGTTCTGGAGTGGCGACCGCGAACTGGAAGATGTTGCGTTGGCAGGCCTCTCACCAGGTGGACCGATGAACTGGTGAAGGTTACGGGGATCCGCTGGTTGCGAGACGCACGGGACCGGTCAATGTGGCGACGCTTGGGGAAGGCCTATGTCCAGCAGTGGACGTCTTTCGGCTAATATGATGATGATGATGTTGACTTACTGGTTTGTGGAGGTCTGAAACTTCTGAAAGGCCGTAGATCCACGTCGCGTTTCCATCTTTTTGACCAACCGTCTTCCTTGACAATATTTAAAAGTGTCTGTAATTAAAACAATGCTTTGAGTTTTAATTATAAAATACTGTTATTCGGCTAATTCTGATAAGATATCAACTCGCGACTGGATGGTGAACCCGAAAATAGTTGGGAAAAGGCTATGCAGATTGATTACTTTTTTATTTTTTTTACAACGTATCAGTTTTCCTCGTTTACTAAGTATTGCTGCTGAGATGATATAATAATAATCAGCTACGTTATTTTATAAGAGAGACGACAATAAATCAAACGTTCCTTTCAATAGAGAGCAAGAAAGTTCAGTAGGTATAGATTGTATCTGTCTCATACAATTTACACAGAACTTGGATTGTTACAGCGAAACCATAATCAGCTAGAATTGCGACCGACACGCTCGTTTTGAACATTCAACATACTTGATTGCTCACACCGTGAGCTTGACGATTTCCTTGTCGGGTGTAAGTGTTATTGTGCTTTTCCGTTCACAATTTCTAAGTAACAGCTTGGAGTGGTTTAGTCGGCGTCGGCCGCTGAGTTTCGTCCGATCTGGTCGAATCAGGTAATTCATTATTATTAATATTTTTGAGAGGTGGAGCAGGACCAGCATGTTTCCAAGCATTCTTATCTTGAATATAATCATCTAATTTGTAATATGCTTGTTTACAAAGTGTGCTTTTAATAAAAGTTTTAAATTTTCTTTTATATAGTTTTAACAAATCACAAGGTATTTTGTCATAGAATTCAACACAGTACCCGATGAAAGATATGTGTACTTCAGCTAATCTATAAGATGGTTAATCCGTTCAGAAGCTCTGGCTTGATTGAGCAATAAACATACATACATACAAACTTTTACATTTATAATATTAGTAGGAAGCATTATATACTCGTATACGTATAGTGTAGCAACTTATCCAATATGCGCCGTTATTAATCCAAACGTAGAACAATAATTCCTATAGTTTTATAGCCCTCAGGCTATTTTTTTTTTAACACGTCCTTCGCGCTTGGACGTGAATTATGCCTGTTATAGCCGAAAGTACGTTGTAAAAAAAGGAAAAAATTAAACCAGTTGCACATTCGCAAGTCAGTAGGTCTCTATGGAGAAGAACGTTCAAAAAACTCCACGGACACTCTTTGTCCATCAATAAATTGTAATTACAAGTATTTAGACCTGACACCAGTCTTGCCAAGTGGTACCGTGTGTGTGTGTGGAGGTCAGATAGGCAGTCGCTCCATGTAAAACACTGGTACTCAGCTGAATCCGATTAGACTGGAAGCCGACCCCAATATAGTTGGGAAAAGGCTAGGCAGATGCGGATGATTCTTGTTGGACTATTACACACAGATTTCTGCTTAGACTGGAAGTCTAGGCAAAACAGTAGTACGGGAGAAGAATATAATTTATGGCTGGCAAGGCTCATCGTACGGGGCTGGGTAAAAGGAAAACGCGCCCAATATAGAGCACTAGCAGAATAGTCATACAAAATTAACAGGGCTGTTGGAGGGATCATTCACCAAGCGATCTACACTGCAGAAGACCGCATAACTTCTAGACGTGTTCTCAGCACTGAAGAACAGAAGAAGAAGAGGTTAAAACTTGTCCTGCAAAGAACGTGCTTGTTCCAAAACCCATCATCCCTATGTTTTCCAAACATCTTAATCCTGGATCCGATCACTTTGAAACTATTCGCATTTCAACTTGAGTCGTCGGCTCACTTAACAACTATTATATGTTCAAACTTGTTACGAGAACAAGGGATGATAGAAAACTAACTTCTTAAGCATAGTTATAAGGATTACTAATAATTGAAACGGCAGTTGGTCTCGGCTGTTATTTGAAGATCATTTACAGTCGTTACGGGTTGCCAGAACCCGGACAATCTGACACCAGTCTTGCTTAGGGGTATCGCATGATCCAGTTACTGGGTTGTGGAAGAGAGATAAGCAGGCGCTCTATAAAAAATACTGGTACTCAGCTGCATCCGGTGAAACTGGAACACACAATGTTACTTTTATATTTTCTCTCTTTTATATTATCGTTGTTTAGTCTAAGTTTTCTTTTATTATGTTGTTTGCTCTAGTGGCTTGTGTCAAATAAGTTTATTTTCTTTCTTTTCTTTCTTCCTTTCTTTTCTTTCTTTTTTTCTTTTCTTTCTATTCTTTCATTTTTTTCTTTTCTTTCTTTTCTTTCTTATTTTTCTTTTCTTTTCTTCCTTATTTTTCTTTTCTTTCTTTTCGTTCTTTCTTTTTTCTTTTCTTGCTTTCTCTTTTTTACATTTAGGAAAAGGCGTTAAGCCGTGATTAGCTAATCTTTGAAAGACAGCTAATGTTTTATATGATAGGTGTATAACAGCTTAGACTTATTTTAACTCCTTGAGTGCCCGAAACGTGGATCCACGTGAGGAATGGTTTTTAATAGTTTCGGTAATTACGGCATTCAGTTAGGTTACATCTAGAATGCTTGAATTAAAGAGCACTAACGAATTTTTAAACGCTCATTTTAGTCCCAAGTGTTGAAAATGCAACAGTAAGTTCATGTTGTAACTTAAAACCAAAGCGGGCAATATTCACAGTTTTAGAAGACGAATCTAAAATCGTTTCCAAAAGTTCATCAGTGATTGGTTTCTTCAAAACAAATCGCAATCCAATACGACGATGATAAACTGCGTACCGCCATAAAATGGTTTACTGCAGGATTATGGGATTATCATATTCATGAAAGTAATAAATGAAAAGCAATTTAAAGACTATACACAAAAAATAACAACTTGAAAGAAATAGCATATTGCCCCGGAATAGAATTCTCACGTCTCGCGGTTGTTTGTTGACAAACATCTAGCTCCGAGCAAATATCTGAAGCCCACACAAATATTAGTCTAGATGAAATCGAACCTGCACAAGACGCCCACTCTATACACATCAAGGCTGATAAAAGTAGAAATCATTTATTGAGCATGGCACACTTAGCTCTTAGGAAACAGCAAAAATTACAAGGAATAGAAAAAAAAAATGAATAAATACAAAAATGATCTAAACATATATACACAAAGTCATCCCTTATTGACAAGAGGCTTTTCATATTCTAAAATTTAAGAATTAATCATAAAAATACTACTTACTAAAAGTCGACGATAACGGCAAGGTCTATATATAGGTTAACTAAACTGTTATAGTTAGTAGTACAGTTGAAGATACGCCAAATAGCAATAGCTTGTCAAACGATGCTACAATCTACCTCCATTTACCCAATTTGCGACATATGTAAAAGAACCCGGATAAAAACTCTCTTAACATAACTTATTCACAATCTGGAGTTACGAGTCCCGATTTATTAGCGACATTACCGTCCTATGTATGACAAGGACTTGGAAAATGGTCGTAAAATTTTGTCAGGGAGACGTAAATTTAGGATTGCTTGATGAAATACCGCCTTGTTTGAAGAGACAGGATTGTGAAGAGGTGTTCAACAGAATTTGATAGTTAAATTTGGCCTCGGCTGTTTGCCGACCTAATTTTAATGTTTTACTACCACCTCTCGATACAAACTTTGGGGAGCCACCCGCACCTGATGGAATTCTGAGACTGTTTATACCTCACCTACTTCAGACGGCGAAACCAGCCTGATAATGGTTAATGCTCTATATTCTATAAATAGATGAGTAGAATACTCTTTGTTGTAGCATAATTGGATATCTGAAAATTTCTAGAATGTTACAAAAGGAGACCTTACAAAACGATAATTTTCATTAGAAACAACCTGAACAAACTTAATGGAGATGGAGATAACATAGAGTCGCTGGTATCCAGCTTTCTAAAAAGAAGTTATAATCTTTCTTTGACCTCTAAAACCTCTATAAATTATGTCCATTTCCTTAACAATTCTATAAATACAAAACCGAAAAAAAACCAAACGTGAACGCTTGTCCCTCTAAATAACTTGCTTTTATTTCTACGCCATATATTGTTGTTCTTTTAACTTAATTACCATCAGCATTCAATTGAATAACAATGGCTCTAATCCGATTGTGTCCGAGATTACTGCCCTGCTTAACGATGGTAGATGCAGCCTCAGCTTTCAGGAAATTAACGCATTGATCTTTTTCATTGTCTGTGTTGGTAGCTGGTTCGGATACAACAGATTGATTATGTTATTAACTTAGATTCAGATTATTGTTTTGCTCAAATTTCGATCATTAAATGTCGGTTACTGATTTGAGTATTTGGAGTTAGGAACGTGTCAAACCTAACTATAATGCCAAACTTTGAAAGGTTTTCAGGATAAGTAGTGTTTTTCAAAAACTAAACAGCAAGGACCTTATGTTCCTTAAAATCTCTTATCAGTTTAACAACTGATTAGCAGATTCTATATTCCAATTATTTATAAAAACGTTTGAAATTAATATTATTAATTGGTTGCTAAATAGCGTCGGAAATGTTATTTTTTTTTTTTATCTTTTATAGGCCCGCGCTTGACCACTATCTCACCTGATGGTAAGCGATGATGTGGTCTACGATGGAGCACGCTTGCCTAGTAGTAACCTATTCACTCTTGACTTAAAGATCCCTAGATTGTAGCTATCGGGAAACACAGACTCCGGCATAATAAAAGTATTCTCAAAACGTTTAGTGCGTATGGGTGGGATGTCCACCATGTACCGATGGCGCATCGCCGTGCGTCTGGTAGTCCGATGATGAAACGGGCTGGGCGGAATTAGATCATGCAATTCCATCGCACACTCCCCGAAATGCAATCGATAAAAAACCGACAAGCTGGCAACTCGGCGACGATGTTCAAGGCTCTGGAGCTTTGACTTAACCAGTGCCTCATCGCCGATGAGCCTCTTGGCCCGCTTTTCGATCGACTCTAGTGCATCAAGCTGGTATTTAACATTAATAAATAAAACAAACTAACAAATAATATAACATTTCCGACGCTATTTAATTCAGAAATCAGGGTTTGTTCAGATTCAAGCAGCATCATTAGAGTTAATGTAAAGATTTATTGAATTTCAAGTGCTTAGTTTGCAATCGAACTTCTATTCAAAAGGAAATATTATAAGGAAATGGAAATTCAAATATTTTTAGAACGACGAAATGGAAGTTGCTGAGTAATTTTGCCGATAAACCTGACTTGCATTTTTGTATATCGAGTGCTATATTTCTGATTTTATAGAAAGACGTACCTTATGTCTCGAGAACATTCATCGCTGACACAGCTATTTGTATTTGAAGGGTGGCTTTAGCGAAGGGCGTGAAATGAAGATAGGGGTCTACAAGCCTAAGGCGTTAGGGGAGATCGGCAGGGACTATCGATCCTCTTGCCCTTGACTCTCCAGACCAGAAATATATAAGAATATGATATAGATACTACAACTGCTACCTTAAACTTTGCTTTGTCAGACATAGAATATCCAAAGCCTTTAGACAACGTGACAGTTTCTATCAGCGATAAAGATTGTCGAAATATCAATAATATTATTCATTTTAAATAAGCTTTTTTCGTATTCTTCTCAGCAAACCCTTTGATTTGATACCCATATCATGGCAGTGCACAAAAAATAACTAGTCCACCATCTTGGACAGTCCACCATATTGGATTTAGAATGACGTCACTTAGCTAACCATGCATTGTCATCCAAATTAAACTCGTATGCAAAATTTCATCATAATCCTTGGAGGATAGTTGCTTTAAAATTCAGTTGCAAAGTTTGACCCGAATACACTTATACATACATTGTAAGTTAAATAAAAGCTTGTATAAATGTATTTAATTTACATGCGCTATCGAAATGTCACGTGGTCAATCCCAAACCTTTCGGCATTTCGACAATCGCCGACAGAATCACAAAGTACAAATTTGTGCCGCAATTCTGTCTGAATAAAAACAATTGGAATCAATATATCCACCAGAACAATAACTGACAATATTTGCCACATTTCACATACCATCTATAACACACTAATTGTGTTACCACAAATAATAACCTTGAAGACGACACGCCGAGGTAATTTCAGAAACTGGAGACAGTACCATAATGTCAACTGAGCAAATATTTCCAGATATTCCTACTGCTTCCGACAGACAACAGAAAGACGAAAATAAACCTTACAGTAGCAACACTAAAGCTGAATTTGATTTGGAAGCAAATAACGACAAAACGGTCTTCAAATTCGCTCATATGTTGGTTCGGATACAGTTTTCTTTGGAAGACGTTCAGCAAATATTAATATGTTAGATAGTTTCTTTGTTGAAGAATATTTGAAAAGTATTATAGTAGGGTATTTAGCTGTCAAGGCTGGACTTGCCGAGGTCAATATTTATATTATTGGTTTGAGACTATTTGGTCCTTTTATTAAAGTCCAGACGAGCTCTGTCGTAAAAACTAATGTTGGTCATAGTTCACTGTCTACTGAACTGACAGCTAACTTAAGTATTCATTCACTACTGAGATGGAAAGCCCTTAGCAGTTTCTACTTTGTTGTGTTTGTTTCAGGCCCGTTTCTGTGAACTTAGCCTTATTGCTAGACTTTATTGTTGCTTAAAGATTCAAGAGCTTTGTTAGGGTTCCGTACCCAAAGGGTAAAAACGGGACCCTATTACTAAGACTTCGCGATCCGTCTGTCTGTCTGTCTGTCCGTCTGTCTCCAGGCTGTATCTCATAAACCGTGATAGCTAGACAGTTGAAATTTTCACAGATGATGTATTTCTGTTTCCGCTATAACAACAAATACTAAAAACAGTATAAAATAAATATTAAAGGGGGGCTCCCATACAACAAACGTGATATTTTTGCCGTTTTTTGCTCGATATTAATAACGGCAACAGGTAGACGCTTGAAATATTCACAGAATGTTTAGTTGTATATTAACATCAAAAAATAATTATTAATAAATTAAAATAAAATAAATTAAGGGGGGCTTCCATACTACAAACGTAATTTTTATGCAATGTTTTGCGATAATGGTACGGAACCCTTCGTGTGCGAGTCCGACTCGCACTTGGCCGGTTTTTTTTTTGTCCTTGTTTCAAATTGATAAATTGTTTTGCCTTCCAGTTTAGACATATCACACTCACTCATAAGTTAGACGAACACGGAAAACATACTCGCTGGATATATCCAACCAAATCCCCGGATTAGCTAGCTATCCAATGAAATTAATTTCAAACGCAATTGCAATGGAAAGGATTTCAATTTTCGGACGGATCCTGTATACTTTGACGTTCTGTTTGTATTTTGTTTAACAATTCCGTCCGGCGTTTCCACTCCAAATTGGTTTGCCAACGCAAACGAATTGAGTTCATTTCGCTCCTACCTGATATTATCTACCTCGAGTCTACGGGTACTCACTCTAACACCTACAGTAACAAATAAACATGCAAGCGTAAAACTTTTATAACTAAATAAAATAAATCATATTAAAACTGCTGTTTTTATAGTTTCAAAGTCTCTGCTTCTTTTCACTAAAAACACTTTCTGCTTTCATAGACTGATTCAACGTAGGTACATAATATAAATAGTCAGCAAACTGGTTACTCCGTCTCTTAAATGGATTTTAATGCTTTAAAAAAAAACATCATACATTCCATTTTCGAATTTTAACTGGCCTCAACAAATTACTACTATCCCCAAAACGCCACAAGACCGACCGTTCCAAGTTCAAATTCAATTTTATTATCTGCCTGGTTTAGTAACCGAATATTAATCCAGTTCTGATTCGAAGATTACATTTGGGTTTGTTCGGATACAATCGATTCAATTCTACTGATACCCGTGGATACGTTGCAGATTAGCTTTGCGGTCCACGGATACGGGTATTTGATTAATTGTGTATAGAGAATGGACGGCATCATCAGTCAGGATTAATAAATTTATGCTGACGGTAGCATGACTTTGCATAACTAACCCACGGTGTACTGTTGTGATTGAGAGTATTAAAGCAATACGGTACAAGTTCCCAACAATATTTGCGTAATGTAGTATCATTTTCGCCGCTTTATGCTAAGCGGTCCTCTTGGCGAGTCTTTTGCATACACAATGTAAAATATTCAATGAAAGTAAGACCCAGACAAAACTGCTTTGTCTAACGAGGTAAAATGATCCAATCAAAATGTAATTTCAGTGGTTGAAGTTTCCACTATCTCACCCGATAGTAAGCGACGTCGACCACATCAACAATGGAGCATGCTGGCCTAGAAGTAACCTACTCTTGACTAATAGACTTTCAAATACCAACTGCAATTAGCGGTGAGTGTTTGACGTCCAGTAAAATGTTGAGTTGATAATTGTTTCAGCATGGGCGCGCAATTTTTATTGTATTTTTTTATTATTCTCCTCTGTGTATTTTTGATTGTTGCTGTTATATTGTGTCTGTGTTGAATGAGTTTTTTCTTTTCTTTTCTATTTACTATACTTTCATTTGATAGCTATCAGGAAATACATACTTCGGCAGGGAATTTCATTCCTTAGTTTTTCCCAACCATATTGTTTTTATTCTATAACTTCCTTCCCTTCCTTTTCTTCGTCCATTGATCCATTCTTTCAAAGTTCACATTCTGTCACTGCAGCTATTTCAAGCACATCAAAGTCACGAATCATTTCGCTTTCCTATCCATTATTAAGTACCGATTAACCGGCAGGGGTCAAACAACACGCGACAGTGCCACAAATAGCCACCTTATTTTAGGTGGCTATTTACCGTCGATCGATACCGCAGTGGGATGGTAGCAGGTAGGAAGCCACGTGGCGAGAGAACAGTCACGTTGACAGCTTAAAGTGAATGAGTGAATGATATGCTTTGATGATTTTTTGGCAATTATATATGCGGCTAGAGTTAGGTAAAAACAAAATTGAATGTAGAGGCAGATGTGTTTGGAAAACAAGCAGTCTAATTACTTTTTAAATTCCATTAAAAACGGCACAATGACGGACTTAATGCCTTAGGTATTCTCTACACGACGGTGCATTGTTCTATGCATCGAAAGCAAAAAAAAAAGATTTTCAATTCCTTTTCGCAACGATTGCAAGCCGCAAACCACAATATGGCAAGTGACTGCAATAAATTATTGTGTTGCAAATAGTTCACTGCCTATTATATTCTAAAGTTATTTTTACAAAAAACAGCCCCAGCCATGTATTCCTTTTTCAAATTCTCGTGCATCATATTTCAATCGCCCTGATATATTCCATCACGTACCTTCAACAGAGGTGCTAGATGGAGCAGGCTCACCTCAAGGGCTATTTCTGCCAATATTCCCTCCAGTAAGCATCTGGCAAGCAATATAGCTGCCTCACTTTGAAATATAAAGGAATTTTATCTTGGCATAAAGAGGCTGGTTTATCTGCGTACGACTGTATCGGAATACTAATACAGAATATATCTTTGGATATATTTTGTGGTTTGGACTGAAGAAAGGATTACGTGGCGAACGTTTTTATATTGCTCCTTCTTCTGCTTATGGGTATATTTATTTATATTCGCTCTATTCCATAGTAAGGTTTATGATTTTTTGAATTAAGAACTAATTTACAAGTTAATTACCACATCCCAGTCAAGATTACAGGCTATAGTTAATTCACCTTCCAGTTCCCTCCACTCGCGGTGACCAGTCGATGATATAAGTGACAGCTTACCTGAGATCTTGTGCGCATCAGCTACTGTTTACGTATCTGTTAAATAGATTACTTATTTGTTTTGTGGATTGCATTGTCGGTTTATGGATATGTTGAACAATTTGCTAGCAAACATCAATGTAGTTTGAACTTTGAGACGGTTCGGTGGTTCTGTGATCTCGTCTGAAAAATAAAGGTTTTTCCTAAAGTAAAAGTTAGGTAAATCTCCTTAATCCAGCCTGTATGCCGAAAAGCATTCTTATCTAGAACCACCCTCCTTTTACATACTATTTATTGAAATAGAAAATCCGTATATTACAAAACACTACACCTTCGTAGCCAGCTTCCGTGAAATGGCTCCTAATCATGAAAAAAGTATGTATAAGGAAACTTTTTAGACGGCAAAGGAAAACTTTGACTGCAGGAAGAGTTCTGAAGCCGTACCACGAAGTTCCAATGTCGTCATGATCCCGTTGTGAAGGGATAGTACTAATTACCCTGTCTAGCTCCGTCTCTCTCACACCGATATAATGATGCTTTAAGAGAAAAACGGGGTGGAGAGCTCTTACTGAATTTCCTAAGTGAGTCATAATTCGAGGTATGGCTCTCGCCTAATTTTCTCGTTATTGGGGAAATTTAAAAGATATTTTATATAGTGGATATTTTATAGTGTGGTAGTGGAGTGGTGTGGAGTGGAGTGAAGTGGACTGTGACCCTAAGTTTTCTTTTTTGATTACCGCTCTCGCCCACCACTTTTTCTCTAAGACATCATAGTAGAGCCCCTAAAATCGAACGGGCTTACGTACGGATATCCGTTGGTATCCCTTGGATACGGAGGGTTTTCGAAGAAAATACCTTTTTACGGGATATAAGGGGCGGTCGATTGGGATAATTAATGATTCTTATAGCGTATTAAAAGTGTAGGAAGACGGTTCTTTTTTTGGGAGCACTCTTTAAATTACTTTAAGAGTAGTTTTGATGTGGGAAAGGTGACACTTTCGTTTCCTATGCCTCGAATAAATTCCTTTATTGGATTCAGAAGTGTACTAAATGATAAAAACGTTATTTTTTTAGTAGAAGCTTGGTTAACCTTTGACAGGGGAGATTTACTGTAAGAAGGGAACCGGTTTGAAAATATTGTGTCCTAAACTAAGTTTTTTGGCTACAATTACAGACTTATGTCACATGAAAAGGTTCTCGTTGAAAGATGAGTATGTTTATCCATTCAATCGTTGGCACCAATCCAAGTTATGAAAATAAACAAAACTTTATCAATACCGTTATGTCAACACTAATCAAATCGCGAGTAACTTGACATGAGCCAACTAAGTAAGTTGTAACTTAACTAACTTACACAAACGACACTAAGTTCTTGTATTTACTGGTAATCTTCAACATTACAGTTCAGTTTACTAATAATTCAGTGTTGACGTACAAGTTTTATCATTATACTTATTTTGTAACTTAGGTACTCTAATGCGGTACTACCTCGATTACCTCTTTGAAGCTGGCAACAAATATTAATTTATCATATTTGGAACGCTAGGAATATTTGAAGATATTTTTGTTTTCTTTTTGCATGGGACTTCGGTAAGAGCCGCCATAGGCGAGGCACATTTATGAAATAATATAAGTTCTATTAGGTACTAGGTCCCTCATAGTACCAATTTGTTTTTTATTTTTTATTTATTTGCGATTGATTTTTTTAATTCTTTTTTATTTTGTTTGCTTCAAAATGTAGATATGTAGGTGTAATTTGATATTTGGGGTGGGTAAGTTATTTATTTATTAAGTGATCACTATAATGTAGTGAAAGTGTTGTGAGAAAGGGGGCGGGCTGTAAATCAGCGTTGACCAGCGTAATAGCTACGCTTTACACTGCTCAGCATATGCTGAGCCCGCTCCTTTTGCCATACTGATTTATTATTGTGCTTCAGAGCTAATTTGTGATTGTTCATGTTCTGTTACAGTTGGCAATAAATATTTTCTTTTTTTCTTTCTTTCTAATGATAAATAAAAAGTGCGCCGTTGATAGATAAGTTAGTTATGTAGATGGACTATTTCTTTAGTATTAGTTCTACCTGCTAACAGTCTCCTACGAGGACAACAGTTGCCTTAGCTAGCCTGGAACTCCATAGATTACTATTTATACAATTAGATACTCTAAAGGTCAGTAGACTAAGGATACTGATTGATGCAAGAAAAACCTGCTCGTGTGGAGATCCATGTCAAAGTTACAGGCACTGATGGCGCCAAACGCTGTATTTTTTATTATTGTTAGGCTCGTGCTTGACCACTATCTCACCTGATGGTAAGCGATGATGTGGTCGACGATGTAGCACGCTTGCTAGGAAGAAACCTATTCACTCTTGACTTAAATACTCTCGGGTTGTAGCTATCAGGAAATACAGACTCCGGCAGGGATTTCCACTCCTTAGCTGTATGCATAATACAAGTATTCCCAAACCGTTTGGTGCGTATGGGTGGGATCTCCACCTTGTGGGATGACGCATCGCCATACGTCTTGTAGTCCGATGATGGAATGGGCTAGGAGGAACTCACCGCAACACACTCCCCGAAATGTAATGGATTGCCATCAAGAGCCTTAGAAATAATTTACACAAAATTTAAAAAATACATATACTATTTCATCACCATTGCTCTCAAAACGGTGAAGGAAAACAACGTGAGGAAACCGGCATGTCCTAGAACCAAAATATCGAAGACATGCGACATGCAACAACCCGCACTGGGCCCGGATGAATAAGGCCCAAAAAAAAAAAAAAAAACAAAATTCATTTATTTGCATAAATAAGGTACAGAAGGTTGGTAAAATGTACAAAATTGTTCTCTTATCCTGCCTTTAATTTCATTCACTCTCACAGAGAGGAGGCCTGTGTCCCAGCAGTGGGAACATTAAAAGACATGATTATAGACGATAAAGAAGACGCTTGAAAGCAGTACCTATGTATTTTGAGAATATATCAATACATGCACAATTAACTTTTGGACAAAGAACCAAGTGTTCTATGTCATACTTGTATTCCTACCAAGGTTTTAAAAGGTGTGAAGAGTTTTTATATTGTAACCAAAAAGAAATACAAAAAAGTTTGAGCCTTTAGATTAATAAGATGAAAAATGCCGAGTACCAAAAAAGCCATCAAGATCTTAAATTCCTTATTCGAAAATTCGTCAACCGCTTTGCTCAACTAAAACATTGAATTAACCTCGTTAACAGATTAATTAATTAATTTAATTAAAACGGAACGATGAATTCAATTAATATCTTTTATTAGTCGGCAGGTCTGCGTTGATCTGTGAATAGGGGAATTAAAGGGCTAATATATAATAGGTCATAATTACGTAATTTTGTAATTACCTACCTCATCATAGTGATAAAAATGTGCAACATCACAATAATATTATAAAAGGGAAAGTTTGTGAGTGTGTTTGTGTGTGTGTTAGTATGTTTGTTACTTCTTCACGCTCAAACGGCTGGACGGATCTGGATGAAATTTGGCACAGACATTAGATTATAGTCTGGAATAGCACATAGGATAATTTTTATCCCAGGGATATGTTCCCTTGGGATAGTTTTAGACATTCACGTGGGCGAAGTCGCTGGCATAAGCTAGTTATATAATATTAATATAATTTAAAAAAGATAAAGTTTGTAGGTTTGTTTGTCGGAAATAATCTCTGGAACTACTGAACCGATTTTGATAATTCTTTCATCAGTAGAAAGTTACATTATTCCTGAGTGTTATCCCGAAAAAATAACGGGTCTCTTGGAGTGGGCCACGGGTCCGAAGCCGTGGGACAAAAGCTAGTGACATGATATATAATCAGCCTATGTTATTCCTATTACTTAAGCACATGCCTAGACTACTAAGGTAGTTAAAGTTTTTTATTATAATAATGTTAATTCCTTTTGCTTGAACTCAAAAAACAGTTCTATGAAAGTTGGGCTGTAAGCAAAAGTATAAAAGTTTGAGAACAAACCGCGTACCATTATCGCTTAAAACGGCAAAAAAAACAACGTTTGTTATATGGGAGCCCCTCTTAAATATTTATTTTATTACGTTATTAGTATTTGTTGTTATAGCGGCAACAGAAATGCATCATCTGTGAAAATTTAATTTACGGCCCCCTTTTTCTATACGGGAGAAAAAATATTTTATTATCTTTTAAAAATGTTTTTTAATGCAATCAAAATCATTTTTTGGCAATAAGTTTGGCTTTGGGTCAATAAGATGCTGAACCCTTAAAAGGATTGTCGCACTGTCGTGTCGCACCTATCTGCATTAGCCATAAAACAATACTGCCTCTGTCTTTCTGAAAATTTGATCATCAGACTCAGCTAATGCCTTTATTATTTCAAATGAGCTACACATAACACTACTTAGGGTGGACAAATTTAATTCTAAATCCAGCTGTAAAGTTTTAATTGTAGTTCCAGAACAAACCCTAACAAAACAGCTGTAGGTACTCTAACCGCCAGGTCCCAAAACACATGTGACGTCACAGCAAGGGTTTCAAACGTTAGGCCAAAGTGTAGTCACGTTTCACGGGTCGTTAGTTTTTGAAACACGTATTTAAACTTAACATTTTCAAATGAGAGGGTGGTGGTGCTTTGAGAGCTAAGCGATAGTCTGGCTATACGTACTAATTTGCTATTTTTATCCTTGTAACTTTTCGAGTATCCTCTGTTTCTCAAGCTTTGTAGAAGCTTTCTGATTAATTTTGTGGGATCCAAGACAGTTAAATTCATTCTCCGGGACTTCGTCGAGCTTCATTGCCTCGGCGCTTTTCTGGCGGTCGCCACTGTTGATTCTGGCTTTCAGGAGTTGCAGTGGTTTGGGAATAGTGCGGTGGGATTGTCCCAACAAAAAGCTTTGTAGAAAAGTGTCACAAAATCTTATTATTCACCTAAATAAAATAGGAGGCTTTTTAGGGTTCCGTACACAAAAGATAAAAACGGGATTACTAAGACTGTATGTCTGTCTATCTGTCTGCCTGTCTGTCTGTCCGTTTGTCACCAGGCTGTATCTCATGAACCGTAAAAGCTAGACAGTTTAAATTCACAGATGATGAATTTCTGTTGTCACTATAACAATAAATACTAAAAACAGAATAATATAAATATTTAAGTCCCATACAACAAACGTGATTTTTTGCCGTATTTTGCGATAATGGTACGGAACCCTTCGTGCGCGAGTCCGACTCGCACTTGGCTTGTTTTTTTATTTATTAAAACTTCATGCAAAATAAAAGTACATAGGTGGAATTAATGCCTGAGGCATTCTCTACCGACTGTCAACCAAGGGCGATGGAGAGAAAGCTTGGCAGGTGTATAAAAAATTGAATAATAATTGTAAAAGTAAAATGGGTACCAAAGTTATATACTTTTCTCTAGTTAAAATAAGCATACATATATATTTACTAAAATAAAGTAATAGAAAGGCATTTTATTGAGACGACTCTGCTATTCGTTTAGAAAATAAATTCGTAACTGCCGCTTAAATGCATACCGACTGGTGTCCGTCCTGATATCGAGAGGAAGCACTTTCCAGAGAAGTATGGACTGAATATTAAAAAATTAAAATTAAAAAATTAAAATATTTATTTGACACTTTAAAATACATGTTACAATCAAGTCATTATAAAATAGCACACAAATGTATTGTCACAAATCTGATCCTAATCCCCAAACTAGGCCTGGACCTGTATTTTGGGGGTCAGCGTTCAGCCATGGGTTCTATTTTCAATCTAAGAAATTGTGGTGGAGTGTCGCTACATAGTTGACAGCCAAGGTTATTTCCATTTGGTAACACATATAGGAAAAATAAATTGCTTATTGTACATTTGTTGGAATTAAAATTATAAAAAGAAAGTAATAAATCTAAAAGTTATGTGTTTTTGTATGTCTGTATGTGAAATTGTGTGAGTTGATGAGTGTATTTGTGTAAGTGTGCCTGTTTATGGAGTGTGTTGTGTGTGCATATGAGAGTGAGAGAGTGTCTGGTTAGGTACGCACCTTTGAATGTGTGTAATATGAAAAGAAGAATGAATAAAATCATAACTATGAGATCCTTCTCATACTTATGATACTTAGGACAGAGCAAGAGAATACTGTTAGACGAACGCGTGTGAGGTATAACTATTTTATACAACAGAAAGGAATGACAACGCTACCTATGCATGCATCATCATTAGACGACGACTTATATAAGTCAAAACTTAAATCTCAAGTAAGTGAACATGTTCTTGTGACAACTAAAGATTTTATAAACCTAAAATAAATCCGCACAGTAAGTAAGATTGTAACCTAATTGTAATTAATCACAAAATGTTTAAATGGAAGAGTTCAAGGCATATTAAAAGTAGACACCACAGTTATCTTATGAAATATCAAGTTTCTGAATTGATACACAATATTAGCCTATTCCTGTTCGGTCCCACTTCAGGACTAAGGTCACTTCTCATACAGAGAAGACACAAGCATTATGATTAATTATTTATTTATTTAAACTTTATGTACAATGGTAATACATAGGCGGACTTAATGCAGCAAGGCATTCTCTATCAGTCAACCTTTGGGTTCAAAAGACCACAACAGTGGTAGGAGTACAAAAAAATAAATAATAAAAACCGGCCAAGTGCGAGTCGGACTCGCACACGAAGGGTTCCGTACCATTATCGCAAAACACTGCAAAAAATCACGTATGTTGTATGGGAGCCCCCCTTAATTTATTTTATTTTAATTTAATAATTATTATTTTTTGAAGTGAATATATAACTAAACATTCTGTGAATATTTCAAGCGTCCACCTGTTGCCGTTATTAATATCGAGCAAAAAACGGCAAAAATATCACGTTTGTTGTATGGGAGCCCCCCTTTAATATTTATTTTATACTGATTTTAGTATTTGTTGTTATAGCGGCAACAGAAATACATCATCTGTGAAAATTTTAACTGTCTAGCTATCACGGTTCATGAGATACAGCCTGGAGACAGACGGACAGACAGACAGACAGACAGACAGACAGACAGACGGATCGCGAAGTCTTAGTAATAGGATCCCGTTTTTACCCTTTGGGTACGGAACCCTAAAAAATGAACAATAATTAAAGTCGGATATTAATAAACTATGTAACTAATAAAATACATAAATAATGTCTAAAACAATAGACTAATATATATTATAATAAATATCATATTCTAAATGAAACAGAAATTTACATATAATAACAATGACGAAAATCGAGCTATGTATGAGAGGACAAGTAATAGTTCTGTATTCTACGCTTAAATGAAACAACAATCCACACTTGCTCATGGCGGGTTGTGGATTTAAGACTTTGTTACATATTTGAACAAAGAAAGAAAAATACTCTTAGTATATTTGCGTTGAGACTGACTTCGCCACTAATAATAGAATTACAAAAATATAAAAAATCAGGAAAAATATGTGCCACATCCGCGCAAAATGTACATCGCTCAACATAATGCTGAGTTGCTAGCGTTTCTTATTGCAACTCCTTTATTTATCCTTGCTTTCATCGCTCATCCTTTATTGTGACACTACCTTTAACCCTTACTTTATACTTATACAAACCTTCTATAATTACAGCTTGCAGCGACCCTAGTTTGTTTAGTAAAAAGAAATATACTTTTGCATTTTACCTGCTAAACTTTTGCAGTAATTCTTTTGACAGTTGATGTTACAAACATGACGTGTTTCACGCGTTATAAATTATGAAGTCTAGACTAGACTAATTAAGTATTCAAATTAAAGGTCATTTTAGTGTTTAGCCTATCATTAAAAATATAATGTAATTTTAGTATTTTAATAGTAGGTTTTGTGAGAAGCTTAAATTTTCGTTTATAAGAAGGTATAGGTAAAATTATAATATAATTTTAATATTTTAATGATAGCTTTTGTGAGTGGAGTGATTATGATTTTCAACCCAAGGCCGTATAGGTAGGTACGATAATTAGACTTTAGTCGTAAAGTTTTGCCGTGTACCGTGATCAAAATCAGAGAAATGTCAATGAATTATGGACATGACCCCTGTATATTTAGTGACAGTTTTTATAATTTAAAGTAAGAAAATCGTATGAAAATGTCTAAGCGTTATGTGATTCATTTGCGCTACCGATATGTCACGCGTTCAATCCCTAAAAGTGCTCTTACATTGGTAATTAATTGCGCAATTATTGCAATTATGGTCAACTGTGATGTCCCGACAACACCTGCAATATACCCCAGCAGAGTGTACCCCATCAATATATGGCAATACTAAGATTCTATAAAAATTGCCAAGAATTGCCCAATTTCAGTTGCCCGTGTAATCTTAATTACTATCTTACAAAAATATAATTATTATTCTAAATGTGAAAGTTGGGATGTGTGCATGTTTGTTACTCAACCACGCCAGAACGGCTGAACGAATTTGGATGAAATTTGGCTCAGAGATAAATTATAGTCTGGAATAGCAGAAAGGATACTTTTTATTCCTGGAATCTGTTCCCTCGGCATAGTTTTCGACTTTCACGCGGGCGAAGTCGCATAAATTCCAATTGCTAGATCAGGCAAAATTTTGAAACATATTAAGTTATTAATATTAAGTTATTAGGTAGTCTTATTTGTGAAACGAGGAAGGTTTATGTATATAATTTGTCACGGGCGAAGCCGGGGCGGGTCTCTAGTCCACTAATAAAACTAGTTATTATAATAATAAATCATCCATCGTATATCATTGAAGCGGCATATCTTTGAATATTTCCTGTTTTTCTTCTTGAAATTTCCCGCTAGGGGTGGAAAAGTGCGTCAATAGGCAATATCCGCCCCCACTTATCATAATAATTGATCTTCATTGCAGTATTCTTCTTATTCTTTGCGGTTTTATTGGCAGCCTGTTTTCCAGGCGTATTTCAAGGAAAAGGATGTTTTGTAGTCACGTAGATGAATATTTTATTTTGGCAAAGTATGACTGAATTGTGTCACGTGTGTAGTGGTTTCTCTAAATCTGGGAATTAAATGAGGGCGGTCACTGGCATTTCTGAGTCAGAGGCTGTAGACATACCTAATAAAATATCTTTATCTTAATATATCTTTATCTTATCTGTGATTTTTAATTTCACATCACACATCACATCATCAGCCTATTAATGTACCCACTACTGGGACACAGGCCTCCTCTCTGTGAGAGGGAATGGGCCGTAATCCACCACGCGGGCCCAGTGCGGGTTGGTGGATGTCACATGCCTTCGAATTTTTGGTTCTAGGACATGCCGGTTTCCTCACGATGTTTTCCTTCACCATTTTGAGAGCAGTGGTGATGAAATAATTTACACAAAGTAAAGCGCCTGCCTGGGCTCGAACCCACGACCTACAACTTATAAGTCGCGGTCGATACCATTGGGCCACCACTGCTCTTTTTAATTTCGTAGACTGACATTTGGGGGTTTGTCACGTTATCCTTACATAAAAATAGTGTCGTATCCTGACTATCCTAAGTGATCGAAAGTTAATCGAAAATCGAAGTCGATCGAAAATGAAACTATTCCACGACAAAAAAAATAAATTTGTTTAGAAACTAGCGGTCCTTATTTAGTTTCTACTCATGTATGTCAGACTTAATTTTATCGATCGCATTTATTTTATTGTTCACATATTTAACACAATAAATTTTTTATGTACTATGTGTATGAATACTGTTATATTTAAATATATTACGTTTATATTCATAAAACATTTATTTACACCAATTAGTAAAATTAAATTGAGGAGTCATGCCACATCGACTCGATGAATCACTTATGATTGAGCCTTACCTACAACACTATGCTTCACGCTTGCAACATTTATAAAAAATAAGCTCATTGGCAGCTGTCAGTTTAGTTTAGTCGACGAAATTAAAAACTGGCTAAGTGCGAGTCGGACTCGCGCACGAAGGGTTCCGTACCATTATCGCAAAAAACGGCAAAAAAATCACGTTAGTTGTATGGGCACCCCACTTAAATATTTATTATATTTTGTTTTTAGTATTTGTTGTTATAGCGGCAATAGAAATACATCATCTGTGAAAATTTCAACTGTCTAGCTATCACGGTTCATGAGATACAGCCTGGTGACAGACAGACAGCCAGACCGCGGAGTCTTAGTAATAGGATCCCGTTTTTACCCTTTGGGTACGGAACCCTAAAAATCACAGTATAGTGGTATTTTATCAGCGACAACGATTGTCGAAAACTTGATTGTGTTATGAAACTAGTTTCTGCACGTGGCTTCACCCGCGTGAAAAGTGTTCCTCATCCCAAGAAACATTATACCGGAATGAAACGTCCGGGATCAACAAATAAGACTACCTAATAACTTCAATCCAATTCCCTTTAAATTTTTCCTGACCCAGCAATTTGAGTGCATTTGTTCTTTGTAATATCATGAAGGTGGAATGAGTTTACCGTTGGCGCCGCGCCAGCTATCTGTCACTACTTCATCGTTCAGCATTACATGTTTTAAACTGTACTCGTTAGCACGTTTGAGTTTGCAAGAGCAAGGTTCCTTGTTCACACCTTCTGTGCTTAATACCTTAACAAGGGCCTTCCACCACTTTAGTGCTGTAAAACTGTATGTGTGTTTTTAACCTAGAAAATGTAAGAGATTTATTCGTTAGCAATATTAACTTTTATCCGGCGTATCCGGTGGAGTTACGGATACTCCTAAGATTTAACCGCGCAAAACGGTATCTTCTCAGTTTACCGAGGGAGCTAATCTAGTGTGATCTGCGGTTGATTCTGAATACAATATTTATCAACAGAATAAACACGAAATTGACTGTCTTCTTCCAAGGCTCAGTCGTATCCTTCTGGTCTATTAATACCTGTTAACCCTCCACTGCCCGCTGATCGTGAGCTCACGTAATCTTGCATGCTACTCACACTTGATTGGGTTACAGGTTGTAGTTATAATAGCATTAATAGTATCCCATATTTTTTCTTTTTTTATAGTGTAGGTATATTAAGCGAAGCAGAGGCGCGCGTGGTGGATTACAGCCCATCCCCTCACGCAGAGTGGAGGCCTGTATCCCAGCAGTGGGAACATTAATAGGCTGATAATGATGATGATGATATTAAGCCTCCTTTAAAGGAGCCTTGTATGCCACCGATGTATAGTTTTGTATCTCGCTTATCCTGTCTTACTAATATTATGTATTAGAAAGTTTGTGAGTATTATAGCCCATGTCTATTCTGTAAGTTATAAAGATATTGTGTAAAAGTACTTACTAATTAAACGCGGGCGGAGCCACAGGCGGCGGCTATTATTACTCGCACATGAGGCCGTTTATTGAAAAACCGAGCAAGTGCAAGTCGGACTCGCGCACGAAGGGTTCCGTACCATTATACAATAAATAAAAAAACACGTTTGTTGTATGGGATCCCCACTTAAATATTTATTTTATTCAGTTTTAAGTATTTGTTGTTATAGCGGCAACAGAAATACATCATCTGTGAAAATTTCAACTGTCTAGCTATTACGGTTCATGAGATACAGCCTGGTGACAGACAGACAGGCAGACAGACGGAGCACGGAGTCTTAGTAATAGAATCCCGTTTTTACCCTTTTGTTACGGAACCCTAATAAAATAATAGAAGTAGCAAGAAAATCTTTATCATAATCGCAGTTTTCTACTCATCTTAATAAATAAATATTAAATGTGATTTATTTATCGATAATAAATAAATAATTAAGATGAGCCTTTTTGCGAGACCAAAAATGCTCATCATGTTCTATTTTTTTTTAATTTCCTGACGAAACAAAACAATGAGGCCCACTTGCACGAAAATCAAAATCTTAACCCAGACAGTATTATATTATCTGTGCCTAGAGTTTGTTGATAACATAATGAGGTTAAATTGACAATATTGTACGATAAACTGTCAATATAACCTCGTGTTACCAATCAACTCTGAGTATTTTTTTTCGTGCTATTGGGCCTAAGCTACATACACATGCCATGTATGCCCGTATTCCTACAAGCTATGTAGCCATTTCGGTTTAACCGAAGTTTCTTAGTAATATATCAAATTGAAAGTGGTACTTCAATAAAACGCTAGCAAATTATGCGAATAATTGGGTTTATTTATGCATCAAGAAGGTATGGAATCTCTTGAAAAGTAACGTTTTCCTTTCATCTGCCTTTTGAAGTGAACCAACCGGATTTACTAGGGTTGAATTAATTAGGTTGTTAAAGTTGCCTTGAAAATGTTATATTGTGGTCAATTTCTCGACTTTTTCCAAAAGATTACATAATTTTTTTGCCGCTTAAATAGCTATGAAAAGACCAAGTTTAAAGAAACATAAAATAGCGTTTCATCAATACTGTTGAAAACTATATTGATTGATTTTCATAACAGATTTGCAAAAGGTAGTGGACCTATTAGGAAGTATCGTTGGAAAGGTCTTCTTTACAGGTTGGAATAGTAAAGAAGGCCTTTGCAATAATCTCTTTAAGTCTATTTATCTTTAAATTAATTGGTTTTAACAACCAAAGCTCCACGCTCAGTCTATTCCATTTCATATTCCTCCTACAGTTGGTACTATATACGCTCATATAAGCCATCAGCAACCCTCTCAGCCATTAAGGGCCATAAGTAACCCTCTACGGCCAATAAACGCGAACTTGTTAGCTCATATAAATATCTTGTTGGTTGTTATAACCCGATACAATTCACATAACTATAGCTAGTTGACTTTATGTATTATATAGTAGTTTTTTATTTCTTTGCTCGTATGTTATAGAAAACAAAGCCCTCTGTTTTTGTTTGTGTGTGGGATTAACTTCGAAAAGTTACAAGACCGTCACACGCCCCGTACGTCACTAGTCTCAGATTTTGTTGAAACTTTGTATTTCATGAGAATTTGTGGACTATATTCTCATATAGTCCACAAATTGTTCTATATAGTAACTTCAATGAAAAAAAAATTATCTCTCGGGTTTCGCTAAAAAATGGAAAACAAAAAGTGAAGTACGGGGCGTGAGACGCGTTACAAGAACGTACTGAACCGATGGTGTTTTGGTTTTTATGAATATTGGATTCTAATGCAGTCTTTATCAACAGTTACAAACGGTTTATACAAAGTAACAGAACCAGACGGAGAGACATCATGAGTCGAGTTACTCAAACACTAGCGAAAGGACAAAATGCATCGTGACCACGACTGCTCTGTCAAAAGCGAAGAGAAAAAAAGAAAATATAGAAAGTTACTTTTGCCCATTTTCACTAACACTCTCTACATCTAGAAGTTATGTGAAAACAGTAATCAGTTATGTACTTACTGTGAAAAAAAATCATCATTCACAAGGCGAAACTAAAGTTACCAACCAGCTTACGACACCAATTCTCCGATTCGAAGCTTACGAGTCGCCGACTAAGTAACGAATGGTGAAACGGGAGTGGTTGGTCGCGTTCGGCTTTAGTAAACCCACAGATAATATAGGTAATGCTACAGATAAAAGTGACATTGCCATCGTATTTAAAATTTTGTTACAGTCCTAATAATATCCCAGTCTTATTATATGTACCTAATTGTTTTTTAGTGTCTTTTTTTTAGGGGTTTATCAGTTATTTTTCAATTTAACGTAAGTACAAAACTATATAAACTTTAGTTACTTTAATTTTAAAGTAGAAAAACTGTATTTATCGCTAATTCTAACACTGACTTCAGTTTAAAATAAACTTGAGAGTTTTTATAACACATGAACATTTTACACATGGTGACAGCAACTTTTGAAATGTCACTCATTGGCAGCTATCTTGAAAATTGAATGAAAGGCATACACGTGGCGTGCATTCTTGGCTGTACGAGTATTGAAGCCTGAAATAACATAATTGTTTGCAGCTGTACGACTGAAAAATTGCTCTATTATTGATCAGCAGGTTCAAGTTGAAGTCTATTGATGGATTATAGGTATGCGTGGGTTTAAAACTTTTCACATATCTTTCTTTTCTTCATGACACTTCTTATTTGGGAATACATTTCATCTGTGTTGTTACCTGGTTAGATTCGTGAAAACTTGATCAGTGTCTTTTTGTTTCTTTTCTCGTAAAAACAATCAATCCAAAATCTTTGTTACTATTGTTCAATTTTTCTGTCGGCAATTCTAAAGATTTCGTTCTGAAGAGATATATGGTTTCGAATGACTCTGACAGGTGTCAACTTGACATAACACTAAGCACTAGTTATTGGCGCGAACAAGCAAGAATCAGACAGCAGATCGAGGTAGAAAATGGCGGGTTTGATTGAGTTGTGAATTCGTGATAAAACGAAGAAATACAGTGAGGGTTACCGATTGTTCGTGTAGATCAAACTACGTGCTTGGTGGAATGTCGTTTACTTTATTCTCCGATACATAACGTGATTAGTTTAATTGTGACCCCACATACAAGCAAAGAAGTTCGTTTGTCCTCCTAGCCCGAAAAGGACCCATGGAATAATGTCTTTTTCTGACAATTACACAGTCTTCCCTACAAGTCATTATTTTAGTTATTTATTATTTTTATTTAATAGGTAGTTTACGCACACAACTGCACATATACTTTTTTAGTACTTAATTTTACATAGTGGACAGGCAGTTAGGTAGTAGTAGACTATGCTTGATCCATGCACCTGATACAAGAAGTTATATCAATATCCTATAAGTTTACATTGTCAGAATCTCTCCTGCCAAGTTAAAAATGTTTTGTATCGAATCTCTTTCTACAATCGTTAACGCCTTCTATTTGTATACTCTGACCACGTGACTTAACGTTCAGATATGTCATTCCAATACATTGATTCGTTTTCTACTAGCGCTATCGATTGTAGATTGTCAACTTGGCTACATGTCCTGAACTGTAGCTTCTCATGGATCGCAGCTGGACCTAAATCGTACTCTCACTACGAACTTGTTGCTTTATTATGACGAAGACTTGTACATAAAATCCTCATATAAGGAAGTACCAAATACCCATACAAATAAATAATGCAGATAAACACGGTAATCCTCCTGAAAAGTTCGTAATTCCCACTCAATAATTCAGCGAGACCCCTCGTCTAAGCGGAGGCACTCTAATGTGCTGGAAACGTTACTGAGCAGTCGACACCTTATCTGAAAATGACTACCTATTAGCTTATCATCACGACAGCATCACCCGTAGGTAAGGCAGAGGTTCACCTAGTACAGCCAAATTTTGCCAGCTATATGTTTAAGCCCCATGATATGGTCTATTGTCATCATCATAAGTCCAGACTTCTACTACTATTGAGAAATGCCAGATGGAAAAACCCAATAACACTTATAAGTTTTTAAACTGCCATGGTCACTAACACTAACATTAGAAGCGGGCTATTTACCATGTTTACTGTTTGTTGGGAATTTCCGATATTTCGGTGCTGTTGCAAGCACCACTGGAACCACTGAACCACTGGATTGAGTTACATAATCCTCAGGTCATTTCGACAGAACTATATCCCTAGACTGGTGAGGGAAGCTATCGAGATTACCAAATATAAGAATTTTAACCGGGAGGATCAGTTTCAACTGTCGAGAGCTTGGAATCCAGTGGTTCAGCTGTGTAAAACACGAAAAAGTGCCGAAAAAAGTTCGCGAGCGGACACAGTGAGTTTCGTGTGTCGGGAACAGAATCGAGTTGTGAGTGACAGTGGTACTGAGTGCAAATAATTTGTCTCCTCATAAACACCCACCCGCAATAACTTCAGTTTATCCGTGATCATGGTGCTTGCAACAGCACTAAAATATCAGCAACTCGCAACAAACAGTAAACGTGGTAAATATCCCGCTTTTAATGTTACGACTCAGGCATTGAACCCCGGACTTTATGCTCAGCAATAAGGCTACAATACCGACGAGGCAATCCTATCTATTATCGTAATAATATAGCTCTGATTGGTGTCAGCTAGATGATGGCGGAATTTTTTATGACCGAATTGACCTAATTCTGATCGACTTACTTATTGATTTGGCATAGCGCTAACAATGAAATAAATAATTATTAAGTGAAAATCTCTTTTTAAAACAAGTTTTGAGCTTTTTGTATTTTATTTTTTAACTAATTGTAATATCGCTTATTTATCAAAACGACGTGCCCAAACACGACGTAGTTTATTTGGTTGAGGAATTGCTATGGCCACCTTCCAGCTGCATCCTGAAACGCTACAGTACAAAATTATTTAAGCATGATTTTCTTCTTGTCGTCTTTTTAGTTCGCTTCTTAAGCAGTCGAGTTTTTTGATCTTTTTAACTTATTTTATTTATAACTTATATACTTTTAAACATGTGTTATATATTTTTGAAATCACCTCTTATACCCTTTATACCCCACATGACAGGCCTGGAAAAAAGGCTCCTCGTAATATGGCGCATATTTTTTTTACATGCATACTGATATTTCCGTCACACGCATTACCCTCATTCATTCATTAGCCATGTGTTCAAATTAGTAGTCATGTGTGTGCATTCTAGGTAAGGATTTAATGTGTCAATATCATATAGCTAGATCAACATAAATTTATGAAATTACTGATAAGCGCATTGTTATAGCACTAAACCTTCAGTTTGGTACTAAATTTATGCTTGTGTATGGGCCCAGTTATACTGGATTGATTGTGTTCTGACTGGTATTGTGAGCGCCTGTTAACTTTTGTTGCATTATGATTATGAGTATGGTAAATTTCAATATCTAGCAGTATGTGAAGACCTTAATTTTATTGATTAGCTACTTTTGATACTTACTCACATAAGAATCTTATAGTAGCCGTGGACTACTGACCTTCTTCTACAACAAAAAAAAATCGTCCCGACCCAATTTTAGGGTTCCGTACCCAAAGGGTAAAAACGGGACCCTATTACTAAGACTTCGCGGTCCGTCTGTCTGTCTGTCTGTCACCAGGCTGTATCTCATGAACCGTGATAGTTAGACAGTTGAAATTTTCACAGATGATGTATTTCCATTGCCGCTATAACAACAAATACAATAATAATAAAAATAGAATAAAATTAATATTTAAGTGGGGCTCCCATACAACAAACGTGATTTTTTTGCTGTTTTTTGCGATAATGGTACGGAACCTTTCGTGCTGCAGTCCGAATCGCACTTGGCCGGTTTTTTTTATTTCATGCTACATAATTTATCTAGTAGTAGACACGCTTCGATCGACAATCAATTGAACACGTAATTACGACACGATATCTTGCGAAAACGCCCCGATACAAACAGTAAAACGCCCATAACTTTAGAACGGCTGAATCGACTTTCATCAAACATAGCTAAGAACACTCTCGATAAAATCACCTTTCAAACAAAAAAAGTGAAATAAAAATCGGTACATCCGTTTAGGAGCTATGATGCCAACAGACAGATACATAAATACACAGGTACAAACTTCAAACTTATAACACCCCTCTTGTTCCGTTGAGGAACAAATACTTTATCTACACTCACAACGTAATGTTCCAAATATGAATTCAAAAAATATTGTATAAACACGTACTTTCTATTCACGCATAGGTAAAATTAAAAAAAAAAACATTACAGTGCAACATTTTCCTTCGATTTTTAAACAACTGCATCATAAAATAACTTTTAAATTTTTATAGAACACTTTTACATTTTAATTTATTGGCGCTTATGGGCTCATTGAAGTACTGTCATTGTCTAAGGAGGCGCGCGCTGCGCAGTCATGCGCAATGAGAATCTAAATTGCCCGCCATACCAAATATTCCGTTTCCACTTTTGTTTTATTGCAACTGTATGAGTGAAGATAAAGTAGTGTATGCAACGGCATATAATTAGGTATTAAAACACTCGCGTAATATTATTATCACATTCGGCTTCACCTCATGTGATAAACCTACGCTCGTGTTTTAATAACCCCTATTATATGACCATTGCATAAACTACTATTAGACTCTTTAGCTTTGAGAGAGTGCTACTGCATACATAATGAACATTAACGGTGTTAGTTAACACAATCCCATCACCTACATGAGATTTAAGTGAAAATTTTATCGATACTATAATTATCGACACTTGATACCTGTCGAGTTCCAGTGTCGATAGCCAGGGCAGTCAACCGAGATCACGGCGATCCAATTAACAACCGCCGCGCAGTGTGGTCGATCTGACCTTGATAGTGGAATGTAGGTTATGTGATGATATGGTTGACAAGCTCGGGAGGTTTCCTACACGTGTTTTGTGCAGTTTTTTTTCAGAGTATCGGTATGGAAAGGAAAAACACGCAAAGTAGGACAGAGATTTATCTTTCAAACTGCCAGAGTTGATGTAGGGTATTTTTATCTGTTCAGAAATAAGCTTAGGTAATTTTCGACAGTTTTCGTAACCATGATATATAAATGTTTCTTGTCATATCTGGACGTCAAATTTTGTTGATTCTGACTGTCTTAAGAAGAGAAAAAATTTGCGTTAAGGCAAAATATATTCCCATAACGTTTAGACTCTCTGGTTAGCGTTTGGGGAATACGAGAAAGCCTTAGATTCAATCGAGACTTGCTACTCCAGTCTCTCCAACGGTGCCAAATTGACTACATCGAAGTGTTGAAATGTTTGTAAAAAAACGCCAGCATGTCAGTTCGACTTCAGGATCAGACTTCGGAACCCGTCCTTCTGCAGCGAGGTGTGAGACAGGGAGACGTCATATCTCCGAAACTGTTCACCGCTGCACTGGAGGAACTGAAGGTTCTGGTCTGGAAAGGGACAGGCATAAACATCAATGGCGAATACATCACTGACCTTCGGTTTGCCGACGATATAGTGGTCATGGCTGAAACCATGGAGGACCTCAGTACAATGCTCGATGACCTCAGTAGAGCTTCCGAAAGAGTGGGTCTTAGGATGAACATGGACAAAACCAAGGTGATGTTGAATGCCCATGTTACACCCACTCCTATCAAGGTCGGAGACTCTACACTCGAAGTTGTGGGCGACTATGTCTACCTGGGAAAAACGATCCAGGTGAAGGTTGCGGGCATCCGCTGGATGCGAGACGCACGGGACCGATCAATATGGCGACCCTTGGGGGAGGCCTATGTCCAACAGTGGACATCTTTCAACTTATATGATAATGATGATGAATTAGGCGTAATAGTATATAACTTAACCGAGTAACCCACCGTTTTGCTTCTCATCATTCCAGCACAAGCTACATATTACGATAAATATTTCATCTAACCCAGCAGGGGGTCCTGCAACCAACCGAGAGGACAGTCATATTGAATTAACATTACTTAGATTGTATCCTGTCCTATCAATGTTATATCCAAATCCGTTTCTTTTATACTAATAACCAATTCTTATATAATATCTTTCCCCAAGCCTCTAATTTATGGTACAAATTGTCTTTTTTAAGAGTGTGATTGAATTGATGTTCCTATTTCGTTGACGATATCGGTAATGGTCACTGAACGTAGCGTTACAATCAAAGTCATCCAGTAATTGCTTCAGGAGACAAATTAATGGTCAAAGGCGTAATTTTCCTGTTCAATAGCATGAATTATACACTAATATAGAGCGAGACCTTGCAGAGATAATTGCAGTTTGTTACCGAATAGGATGGAACGCTGTTACCATACTCTTGTTTGTCAGTAACCATAATATTTTTGAATGACGTGTAGTTATTGATGAGCGCTGAATTGCATCAGCGTGATTTAGTACACCTTATTGTTAACAGATGATTGGTTAACAATGTAATTTATGATGCAAATTGAATTCAGGTCCCAAAATTTTAACCAGATAACTACCGAGATAAATCAAAATAGATTATTGATTTATTTCGAAGCTTTAGCTTTTCAAATCCATTAGCCACATGAATAACGGTGACCTGAAAATTTCGGCATTTCATGATATTTGAAGACTTTAATGAATGCGGATTTTTCTCCATCTACCGTACCGTAACCCACGCAATGTAGTACCGTTTTGTTCTTGCCACTTATTTACAAAATTAGTTCGTCTAATAAAACACGTATGTAATTAACCTTACCATGTTGTTCCATTAAATTGTACCGCGAACAAGTTCCGTAGTTGGCGTCTTTGAAAACGGATTGAATTTGTTATTTTTAAATAGCAATCGAGACACACTTAATTAATTAATGTTTTATGCGTGAACCATTAAATTTGATTGAATATTATTAAAAGCTCTGTTTTGTCGACCTATATAATTATATTTTTACCAAAAAGGCTTGCGTCCCTGTTTGATTATGAAAATCGACTTCATCGTCAAAAATATTTTTCAATACAGTTGTTAAACATGGCGTACTTTCAGAGGCTATAATTATGATTATAAAATTAAATCTTATGCATAGGCATCTTTCTGTTACACGGTCGTGACTTTTGTTTACGAGCTCGATCATTAGTTTTGCAGTTTAGTTTTAAATTTATAAGTCAATTTAAAAAGTTTAGTAGCAAAGAGTTTTCATACATAGAATAAAATGGGATAGATTTTATACGAGGAAAAATGAATGATTCCGTATGTTTTAGCATTGAACTCTCAAAAGTCTTTTTAATAGTTGTTTAATATATTGAATTACCAGTTTTAATTTAATTATATTCACATCAACATTTGTCTAAAATCGAATAGGCTGTATAGACTGTTTTCGTTGTAAAAAATGTGCAGTTGCAAAAACGCGCCTTTAGTTATAAGACAATTTAAAAAAGTTTAGTAGCAAGGAGTTTTTATACATAGAATAAAATGGAATAGATTTTATACGAGGAAAAATGAATGATTCCGTACGTTTTAACATTTAATTCTCAAAAGTCTTTTAAATGGTTGTTTAATATATTTAATTACCAGTTTCAATTTATTTATTTTCACATCAACATTTGTCAAAAATCGAATAGGCTGTGTAGGCTGTTTTCGTTTTAAAAAATATATGTCCAGTTGCAAAAACGCGCGAAAATTTTATTTTTTTGTGTATTAACAAATCTAATTCTTTGATTTGTTTTTACTATTTCCCACAACTGTATTGAAAAATATCGTGTGATACACGGGCGTGTAGGTTATTGCAAACTCGTGTCATTACGTTACGACGTTATGATGCCACAGACACATACACACAGCAACACACCTCAAACTAATAACACCTCTCTTTTTTCGTCGGGGGTTAAAAAGGCTTCCATTATGAAGCAGCAAAATAAATAGGTTCCGGTGTTTACGCGCCAATCTCCTTTTCCTACGTGATATAATTCTTCATTTCGTGTGCCGCCATTTTTCTTTAGCTGTCATTCTCGGGCCCCAACGGAACACGTACGGGAAATGGCGGGTAATTCCGCTTGAAATTGCTTGTATGCCAGGAAAGTTTTGATGTTTTAATATGTTATCTATGCAGAGTTAAAAGCAGAGGCGGATTAAAAGTCGAGAACGCCCTGGGCAAGCACCTCATCGGCGCCCCTCTAGCGGCCAAATACATAATTATTATAAGTTATAACTAGTACTTATCCAAAATAAAACTGCAAAACACGATCATGAAAGCAATCTATTATACCATTAGTCGTTCTAATTTCGATCTTATACTTTTAGCTACACTTACAACATAACGTTTTTGCTCAGTATTGCTCTTGATAGCAATCAAAGCATAGTGAATTTCTGGAAATGACTTTTACAAGCATCTGCTTGAGCTGTATCTTACGAACTTCCATTATGAAATCAGGCGATGTAGAAGGAGCACGATTCGGAAGCTCTTCATCTTTATAGAATTAAAGAATCTTTTATATTGTATAAGTACTTACTACTGGAACTTGATCTTACTTAGTACTTACTTGTATGACTTACCTATAGCAATTAATTTCATGTTATTTCTTTTTCTTTGTTTAAAAACTGCAGCGCGTGCGCCCCTTGTAACCTCGCGCCCCTAGGCACGTGTAATTAGCCTTGTGGATAATCCTCCTCTGGTTAAAAGCTAAGTTTTGGCTTACGGTTTTTGTTGTAGCTGCAGGTTATGCTTTTATAAAGCTATTTCATACGCGTGAAAGTCGAAAACTATCCTAATAAGTCCAGCTTTGATTAAATATTGCTTTATATGCTTTAAATGTTGCTTTTATCTAAATTAAATTCGTGATTAATTAACTCTTAAACAATACTCTCACGTAAAATTGACTATTTTTACACTAAAACACACGCGCCTGTCCGTTTCTTGTCGCCTGACAATTCAATACTGTCAAACTTTTATAATCCAATTCCTAATTAGCATACCTAATTTGATAAAAGGTTCGTTTCCCATGCGAATTATTTCTCTATATAACGTAATACCACCATATATACATCCAGCTGCCTGACTACCTGGTCACGGTAAGCCATCATTTCACCGAATTATGACAGTAGCACGGTGTTCGGATTCCAATCCCCCAGCGGAGGACACACAAATTTACATTGTATGGCTTTCAGATGTTTGTTTCCAATTTCAATTTGATATGATCGTGTATGTTATTTGAGTTGTAAAGGCATTTATGGCATGCCACATATAGACGGTGTGGCGAAAAGACTATGGTTGTCGTTTGGCTTTTTATTATTATTGAAAGTCTCGCACTATCTCACCTGATGGTAATCGATGATGTGGTCGACTCTGAAGCACGCTTGCCTAGAAGAAATTTATCCATTCTTGACTTAAAGACTCCGGCAGAGAATTCCACTCCTTTGCTGTGACAATGACAGTATACCCAAAACGTTTAGAAAATTTACCATGTTTCGTGTTGCACATATTTCCTTAATTTCAGTTCAGTTATCGTTGAGAATAATATATTGTAATACAAAACCAATCATAATTATCTTCCTGTGCTTATCAGCACCGTGCTGTTACTGCCCCATGGCACAGCATTATGCTGAGTGGAAGCCTTCTTGCCACAATCACGATATGCATCTGCCTGGGTTCTTTTAGACCTTCTTTTCTGTTTTGTACAAAATTTCGGTAGTATATTATTACTGTTTTATTTATTTTTACGCTTCTTTAATAACACAATTTTAGTACTACTAAAACTATTGTTAATGATTTAGTATAAGAATTTGTATATTATTTAAGTCATTTTTCTTTCTTTCCTATCCCATGTGGCTGGAGGCCTGCGGAACACGTTGCCTTCTTCCATTTCCCCGTGTCCTCCGTCACGCTATTATTTAGACATTTTGTGATTTGAATATGGATTGGGTTAGGAGTACGTGTCATACTAGGCCAACTTGGAAAGGGTAATCAAGAGTGATCTATCATCTGCTTTTGTTGCCGAATAGTTATCACACCAAACTCTCAAGGATGGTGATTATGACAAATATTGTGTCCATCTATCATCTGCCATTTCCGCAAATCCATTTTCGGTTCTCTTGGATAACCTTATATAAAAATAGGAGAATTGCCCAATTGTTTGTCATCCTCTGTTAATTCAAACAAAAGTAAAAACTATCTAACTACACATCGCAAGGACAAATAGGTATACTTTGTCGGGTTATGACATCCAAGTGTCATTTTATCTGATAGCCAATTTATTCCCCTAAGTGTACTTTAAACAAAGCCACAAAATAAACCATTTATCATTCCCGTCCGCGTAAAATGAAAATGTAAAAGTTAAAAACCGCAAAATGATTCCTGAAACTAGTTTCATCTGGTTTTCAGCACGATATTACTCTGCTGTACTTGTTTGGAGTATTTTCAATATTTTGATAACTGAACTTTCAAAGGGATGTTGGGAAATGGATTTCCAGTTAACGTTACAACAGTAACAACAACATAATGTGTGTCTAACATGTTTATTTCGGGTTTCTTTGTTTTTTTTTAAATTCCCATTTCCTTTCATTGTCAATTTGCAACCCCGCCCAACCCTTCGGGGATTGATGATTATGTTATGTTGTACACCACTTAAATAATTACAGGACAAAACATTTATAAAGATAAGTGTACAATGGGCGGTCTTATCGCACAGAGCAATCTCTTACAGACAACCTTCATCATTATTTAAATATTAATGTTTAATTTCTAAAAAATCTCGCGAGACCTTAATTAAACTCTCGACGAATTGTAACATTTCGTCTACACATCGCAACAATATTCAAATATACCGCAAATCTTTGTAAACCCTTGTGTAGTACTCATGTATTTTTAAACTAAATAAACCCGATATTCCAGCTATTTCTTAAGGTGCTTAGTACCCGTACAAGCTTCTTATCGTCTGTGTTGTCAGCTTAGATTGAGATTCGAAACCTGCAAACTATGTCTATATTTTCAACGAAAATATTTTTCCGATCAACATCGTATTATGTCCACTTAGGCATGTTTTTCGAAAACATATTTGTCTAGTTAGGCACATATTATGATTCTGAGTGTTAAGGAGCGTCCTCACTGAGAGCATTCACTTGTAATGAGCATTCGACGTCGAATATTCGAGTGGTGTGGACGTTGAGCCGAGCGTTACAAAGCTTACACGTAAGCGCGAACTTTGCCCGGTGTGGACGTCGCAACGATTTTCGCGGAAACGGCTCGCGTTCGAATGTTCACGCAAATGAAACGCTCGAAAGCGACGATGATGAAATGAATGAGTATGTATGTAGGAATATTACTGGCCACTTGTAAAACAAGGAACCGTTTCTTGATCTTAAGTGTTTGTGACCAAGTGAGGTCAATAAAAAAAACTACAAAACAAATGTTGCAGCCACAACCGTTCTATCCGCCATTTTGAAATGAATGACATTTAACGAGATCGTATTCGAATGCTCCAAGCTCGCAAGGGAATGTTCGACGCGATCGTTCATAGGTTTGTTCGAACGCGAATGCTGGGCTCGCTGGGAAGCATTTGTTGCTCGTCTACGATTGCTTGTTTACAAATGCTCACGAACGAATGCTCCCAGTGAGGACGCTCCTTTAGTTAAATTTATATTCTATCAAAAATCCAAATTATGTTTGTCATGCGCTTCCGCAATGTCAAGTGAAAAAAAACGAATCTCTTACTTTTTGACATATCGACAATAATTGACACAGTTCACAGTTTATTTCCACCTCTGATTTTGCATGACAGTGATCTTCGTTGCTATGAGCTTGCTGTCCACAGAGGACTTTTTTATTTTTGCTGTCAGAGGTAAAATAACTATGAACAGACTATAGGATTACTCTTAATTCAGGCCCTCTGGCACAGAATATTACAACTCTGCTCAAAATTTTTGATTGCCAAAAAGATGACCAAGCGTGGAATTCTTCTATATGTCCTGAAATAACCAGATAAGCATTAAGACCACTTTTAATGTATCTTACCATTTTCTCGAAAAGAAATCAACCAAAAATGGATGGTAGCGTGATTATTTGCACTTTGTTTTTCAATTCAATTTAATTTATTCAGTAACAATTCACAATACGTTCGAATATAATCCATCATGAAACATTAGCAATATTAGCATTATTAGATGCATGTAAAATATATAAGAATATATGCAATTTAATTTTGAAAATATTATTTTAATTAATTTTAAATTAAAAACAATTATAAAATACCATGAAAACAAAAAAAAAGTACCGGTTGAATACCGTAGTTACAAAAAAAAACCACTGTGTCTCGCGTGGATCCACGTTTCGGGCACTCAATAGGTTAAGTTGCTAAACTCCACCGAGCCACTCTGGTTGGTTCTTTAAATGCACCGTTAAAAGTTCTTAAAAATCCTTAAAATACACCCAAAAATACGGGCATATTTTTCCTCATGCCAAAAGAGTGTCGGGTAGGCACTAAATTCAAGTCATTAGCTAAATTTTCGTCAACTAGACGGAATTTAGTGAAAAGCTCCTTATTAATTATGACTTTACACGCCAGAACAAGGTGGTGTAAAATGGCGGATACTGCGGTGAAAATACTCGGTGTACCCAGTGGGGCTTATCATCTGCTTCGCCCGGCCTATTGCCGTTTTCGACCGGATACTGTTTGCCAATCGTCGCTTTTTGGTATTGTTACGTTTGTAGATTAAATAGTTTCACTTTTTTATTGTTGTTAGGCTTGCGCTTGACCACTATCTCACCTGATGGTAAGCGATGATGTGGTCGACGATGAAGCACGCTTGCCTAGAAGAAACCTATTCACTCTTGACTAGAAGACTCCCAGGTTGTATCTATCAGCAAATACAGACTCCGGCAGGGAATTCCACTCCTTTGCTGTACGCATAATAAAAGTATTTCCAAAACGTTTGGTGCGTATGGGTGGGATGTCCACCATGTACCGATGACGCATCGCCGTACGTCTTGTAGTCTGATGATGGAACGGGCTAGGAGGAATTAGTTCATGCAATTCCAACGCACACTCCCCGAAATGTATCCGATAAAAAACCGACAGCGTGGCAACTCGGCGCCGATGTCGAGGTTCTGGAGCCTAGATTCGACCAGTACTTCATTGCCGTTTAAGCCTCTTGGGCCTTCTTTCGATCAACTCAATTGCATCCAGCTGATACTTGGCAGATCCATCCCAGAGATGAGAGCAGTACTCACGTGTTTAAGGCATGGTTGAACTCTCTTTATGGGTATCGAATAGGTTCAGTGGAGATCATCACCCTAATTGCGTATCTGTTTTGAGACCACGAAGCCTAGCACACTCCTTGCCTTTCATTTTAAAAACTCAACAGTATTCATTGCATGTTCAACGCTGTCGAGTAGGAAAGCGTGCGTTCCGTTATTCTTTGAACTTACACAATTAGGGTGCTGATGTCTACTCATTCCACCTAAAGGTTTTGACTTCAGTTAATCCTAATAATATTATAACTAATAAAATCTGTCTGTTGGGTGTCATGTGTTTGGCGTATTGCGGTTTTGGGCCGGATACTTTTTAACTTCTGAATTTTCCAATCGTTGCTTTTTGGTATTGTGAAGTTTGTAGATGTAGATAGATAGATAGATAGATAAATCATTTATTTAGTGCACACAAAAGACACAACATAACACACAAAATCTTAATTAAATTAATACAATTTACATGTATGTTTAAAAACAACGTGCCAACATAAAAAGAAAAAGGAAACCGTACATACCTACTGAAATAAAAGTAAAAGTGACACCGGTAACTTTAGGTATGACAATCAAAACACTGCGGTGTGCGTCTCAAGGTAGCACCAAATGAGAGTCCAGCTCAGCACGTGTCAGGCCTGACGCTGATATTCTGCTGGATCCCTGCAATGACATATGGTCGCTAAGCAGACGTGATATGTTGGTGGTGTTGTGGTAATTAGTTGCTCGTGTCCCAAACTTGGGTAAAGTTACTGTATGTGTTTCAAATTGGTTCGTTTGATCGGACTAACTCGGAGGTCAACTACACCTTCGTGTTATAAATTGTCTTGTGTAGGACGTATTTGACTTGTTTAAGCATGTTAGATGTAAATAATTTAATGTTGATTGTATTTTATAACGAACGAAAAACCCAAGAAACGAAGATCCTAAACGCCTGGAAACGCTAACGTGGCAGGACCTGCAAGACAAGGCGGGATGTTTTAGCCTCCTCAAATAATATTAACAAATTCGTAAAGGTTAGGGACAATTTTGAAAGGGATGGGAGGCCTTTGGCCTCCCTGTAATGAAACAGCACAGGGTACATAATAATAAATACCTGGGCGACCGAGCTCTGCTCGGGTGAAAATAGAGAAAACGACGTTTTCTATCAATGAAAACTAGCTATACTCTTTGCGCTGTAGCATGGTGCGGGTGACAGTGGGTGTTTTATTAGTATACTAGAACAGGTTGGGTTAAATTTAATTTACTCCAGTTATTAATGATTTAATATATTACGAATGTGGTACAGCTGAAATATTAAGTCATAATTTGTTACATCGCGGCAACTTAAACCTAGCTAGATCGATTAATCGCCCCTGAAACCCTCTGCTTACTAAATTTCATGGAAATCGTTCGAGCCGTTTCCGAGATTCAGATTATATAAATATATACAAGAATTGCTCGTTTAAAAGATATACGATAATAAGAGAAAAGATTATTTGATAGACATATCCAAATTGATTGCTATACTAAACATTTTAAACGCAAACGGCGGTGCAGCCTGTCAGCACCCGGTAGTAATTTAGCTGACAAGATGGATGAGTTGGTATCCCAGTATAGATATTTCAACCATCAATCAAAGCCAGAAAGGTTATTGAGTGATGATATTTAAATTTCCCTGCCCTTCTATATTTGATTCTTAACATCCAATAAGCAAATCTCAAACAAAAATTCGTTCACAAAAGTCACGTATGAAATTGAAATCCCAATAAACAAAACTTAACGAGAAACACGCGAAACATTTTGTAGCAAAACTAAACACACAGTAAAAATCTTCTGGCTTAGTCTACGGAGGGACATTTATATAAGTTAGTTTGTTCCCTTAGGGTAGGGGAGGCAGTCGCGGTCGATATCACCCCTTGAAACTCAAGGGGAACGTTCGGGCGCCGAATTGCGTAGTTTCGTCATCCATTGAC
Source organism: Anorthoa munda (assembly GCA_945859665.1). Taxonomy (NCBI): domain Eukaryota; kingdom Metazoa; phylum Arthropoda; class Insecta; order Lepidoptera; family Noctuidae; genus Anorthoa; species Anorthoa munda. The sequence continues at coordinate 5,536,665 of OX243893.1, forward strand.
GATTTGGTAAGCACGGTTTAATCGGTTGCAGGTACAAATGGAGCAATGAACAGTGAAGTGGGGTAGGTGATGTTGTAAATTTGTTAGGAGTTCGAGTCTTTGCATTCCAGATGTTGGCGAATTACGTTTGAAGGGCAATTATAATGAGTTGGAGTATTAATGAAAAGTTATTTGTTTATGTTCGGAAATTGTTATCGATTTGCTGTGTGAAACCAGCTTTTTTATATATTTTTTTAATATTTTATACAAGCTTAAACCCTATTGAATGTCTAATTAGCAGACACACTAGAAAAACAATGGCTGCTGGCGGGCGAGCACGGCCTACTAGTTTGCGAGCAAAATCCGTGATAATTTGCGTGACTCAAGCCTAACACAGAGGCCGTGCTCGCCCGGCTGGTGTGGGTTCGACGTTCAAGGCCTTGACATGAGCAGCAAACGTGAGTGCAAAATTCCAGCTTAAATAAATAACGGAAAATGGGTTTAATGAAACTTGCAAGCTTTGATTACACATGGCCTCTTTGCCTAGTATTTCTTTTTTCTAACCAATTTAAAAATGTATACAGATACCGGGACAGCTGTAAAACTAAATAAAAGCTTGTATAAAAAAAGTCGGAGGATACATATTCGCGAGCTGGCTGAACAAATGTATCCTCAAATCAAATGTATCCTCCGACTGCACAGCATGATTTTCTCCTTGTTGACTTCTTTTTAGTTCGCATCTTAAGCAGTCGAGTTTTTGATTTTTTGAATTACCTAACTTTCTTTTTAGGGTTCCGTACCCAAAGGGTAAAAACGGGACCCTATTACTGAGACTTCGCTGTCCGTCTGTCTGTCTGTCTGTCTGTCTGTCTGTCTGTCACCAGGCTGTATCTCATGAACCGTGATAGTCAGACTGTTGAAATTTTCACAGATGATGTATTCCTGTTGCCGCTATAACAACAAATACTAAAAATAGTATAAAATTAATATTTAAGGGGGGCTCCCATACAACAAACGTGATATTTTTGCCGTTTTTTGCTCGATATTAATAACGGCAACAGGTAGACGCTTGGAATATTCACAGAATATTTAGTTGTATATTCTCTTCAAAAAATAATAATTATTAAATTAAAATAAAATAAATTAAGGGGGGATCCCATACAACAAACGTGATATTTTTGCAGTGTTTTGCGATAATGGTACGGAACCCTTCGTGTGCGAGTCCGACTCGCACTTGGCCGGTTTTTTACCTTTTTTTTTCGAATTAGGTAGATTTAAACTTAGATAAATCCATTTATTTTCCCCACACGATGGGTTCAGATGAAAGAAAAATATTAGGCCCCCACAATATGGCGCTCAAAATCCGCCAACTTCTTTTTTAAAATTTTAATGTAGCCACACTCGCAAGGTTAAGACACAGATAATATAATACTAGCATACAGATGCCTCATCCCTTACAAAGTAACCGTGCCGACATAACTAGCGTTTTTCATCTGATTATACCGATTATTTTTTGTAAATCGATCGTATTCGTTTTCGTTCCACGGCGATATCCCCATCTATATCCGTGGAACGGAACGGAACCGAACGCGATCGATGTACATAAAATAATCAGAATAATCAGTATAGAACGTCGGCACGGTTTCTTTGTATGGGATGAGACACCACTGGTTAAGACAAATCGATTGACATAATATCAAAATCGGCCAACGCGTTTGGTCTCGAGAACGCCACATACATACATACATACATAGACTGATAAACACATTACCCTCCTTCGGCAGTCAGGTTCTCTGATTTGGTCACGTAGGTGTGAAGAGGATGTTGCCATATGATTGGAAGAATCGTTTTCTATAAAGCTTCTTTATTGGTCTTTCTTACAGTGACGATTGCCGATATCACAGATAATATAATACTAGCATACAGATACCTCATCCCATACAAAGAAACCGTGTCGACGTAACTAGCGTTTTTCGACTGCTTATTCTGGCAATTTTTTGTACATCGAACGCATTCGGTTCTGTTTCACGGTGATAGATAGATGGTGTTAGCAGCGACTTGCAAGTAAAAGGGTTTACTAGGCTCGTGAATATTTTTTTATTTAAATACAGTGAAGGTTTTTTTTCTAGTATTTATTTGCACGTTTTTACAGTTTTTTTTGCACCAAAATTTGTTAAAATGCAAACTTTAACAATCGAGTGGAATGCCTCAGAAATTTAAAAATGCGCCATCTATTGGCATCAATTTTAAATGATCCGTCTAATAATCTTTGAAATGTGAATTAAGAGCCCAATATTCCATAATTTTGTACTTAGGAGAGTTGATTGAACAAGAACATACAATTTTTGTGTTCAATTCTAGAAAATTTTAATTTTACGCACATTGAATAACAGATGGAGGAGCATATCGCGCCATCTAGTGAGATTTATTTGAACCAAATTTTCTTTCTTAGCAATGAGACCCCGTGCCGATATCATCTTAAAGGGTCCTATCACTCTCAAGCTGTTACTATTATATCACCCAATAAATACAATTATTAAAACGTCCCCCTACACTTCAAACACACGTAAGATAAGATAAAAGTTTTACGAGTCTACTACAGTGATCTCAAATAAAAGTTGAGGAAACTCGGATTTTATGGTAATGTCATCAATTTGGGGAAAGACGGGAATCTCTCTGGGAATTTGATTGCTATGTGAGTTGACACAGGCGATGGAATTTGAATAAATGAGTAGGTAGGTAATATTGACATTTCGTATACATAACTGTCTTTGCTATTTATTTATTTAGATAGTTATGAATCGGGTGAGTTTTAGATCCAATTTTTTGATCCAGGTTTTCCGTAACTTAAATAATGGTTAAATTTATTAACAAACTAGCTTCTGCCAGCGGCTTCGCCCGCGTTAAAAGTGTTTTATCATCCCAAGGGAATATTGTACCGTATAAAAAGTAGCATATATGTTATCCAGACTATAATCTATCTCTGTGCCAATTTTTATCCAGATCCGTTCAGCCGTTCTGGCGTGATTGAGTAACAAACATACACCCACAAACTAGTACTAACTAACTAGTAACCACAAACAATCCATAGTAAGATGGTTTCATATTCCGGTAATATTTCGTTTTTTCATCAATTTAACAGACTAACAATCAAATAATTGACTCTCCATCTTGTTTAAGGCCTTAATGATGCTGATAAATATAAAAAAAATTGACATATTTTACCTTTCACAAAGGACAGAGTTTCTCCTGTAGGCCCCGTAGGTATTATGGTACGGGGCAAGAGGGCATGGAAGATGTTCCTCCTTCTTCGAAGCAGTAATGCTCGCGAAGGAGGAGGTGGAACACGTTCGGGAGACGCAACTGAGACGCCCTCACGCCCCAAGCCACCGCAGGAGACGCCCTGGGCGTCGGGAGTCGCAAACTAATTCCCGGCCACCGTAGACGCGGGCTTGCGGACGGCGAGTAATGGGTAGCTCGCCGTCCAATAAGGAGAGCCAAGCGCGCCTCAAAGAGATGTTAGCAAAAACTGACGGGGCCCGCTAGGGCCGATGCCTGTCTGGGTCGCAGATAATTTTGGAAAAGATTTACCGCGGCCCTGGCTCATGCAACTGAAGGAACACGGGTGGGTTTTAGTCAGTAAAAGTCTGACACTCCCTCCCGCTTCACCCAGAGTGGTCAGCCGTCACCCGGAAAGTCATTGGAGGAGTGCCCAAACAAAAAAATAAAATGAAAATCCCATGGTTATTAATTAAATTGGTCGCCCCTTTATTAAGGTATTTTATGGGGTTAGGGGTTGACAAGTGGTGCTACCTCTAAACTTTAACCATGTAGGTGTATTATAGTATTTTACCTCGGGATTATTCAATAGAAGTACCTATTGACATCGAGAGAACAGACTGCAATATTAGTGAAACTTTCCTACTGACATGAATGTGTGGAATCGAGAATATTAGCTTAAAGGACCACTCACGCGACCCGGTACTTTACACACATCTTTATTGCATATTGGAGATATCTATTATTCCTTATAGCCTAAGATCCCACTGCAAACATCTGTAGGTACGAGGGTATTTTTCTATTACTAAATTAATATAAGTTTTCAAGGGAATCCAAAAATCATTTAAAAGAAAATGGTAGGTATAGAAAATAGGAAAAAATAAGGTTGCCAGCTCTCAATTAGCTGAAATCTGTGGGTTGCCAGTTTGTTTGCTAAAACTGGCAGCCCATAAATGGCAGCTAACTGAGAGTCAGTTGGTGTTGCATGCGACGACACAGGAGAAATTCCTAGTGTAAGGCAAACAAAGTTTAAAAAAGTACCTAAACAAAAAAAATTAAAACAAAAATACCGGCCAAGTGCGAGTCGGACTCACGCACGAAGGGTTTCGTACCATTATCGCAAAAATCACGTTAAAAATTTATTTTATTCTGTTTTTAGTAATTTTTTTATAGCGGCAACAAAACTACATCATCTGTGGAAATTTAAACTTTCTAGCTATCACGGTTCATGAAATACAGCCTGTTGACAGACAGACAGACGGACAGTGGAGTCTTAGTAATAAGGTCCCGTTTTTGTCCTTTAGGTACGGACCCTAAGAAGGATTGGTTTCTATACAGATAACAGCTAAGAAAAATGCCTTGAAATGACAGCTACGTTTTCAATTTCATCCCGTACTTCAATAAATTATTATTTCATATGACTTTAACCCAGCAATATATCAACTTCAACACATGAACTGCGGACAAGTTCTCAACAATTCATCTCACCTATTTCAGAGTTCACGAGAACTTCGATGTAACATCCAATATAACGTTCCGTTCTCATCTCAGGTATGTAATGAAAGATCGCACGATTGCTCGATAGACATTAGTTTTCCTAGAAACATAAGGATACGTTCACACAAATCACCCGTATTTCCCGAATCGTTTTTAACGGATCCGTCGCAACTGGGGGTAATTTTGACACCACATTTAGTCAGTGTACCATCAACTTTCAAACTAAACGAATCAGCATTTTACTATTGTTGTGTGTGTGAGCTCGCTCATACTACTAACTACCTACGCCATTGCCGAATAAAAACGTATACGATAATACGGACCTGAAAAACGGACTGCTGTATATTTTGTCGGAACGGTATTTTTATTTGATCTGGAATACTATCATGTGTGTGAACTCGCTCATACAACTGCATACGTCAGCGCCGAATAAAAATGTATACGATAAAGCGGACCTGTTCAATGGATCTCTGTGTGTACGAGCACTAAGTAGGTAAAACTGTAAAATCAATGAAACTGTCTCATCCAATACGCTCGCTCTTATGTCGCTATTACTGTTTCTCGTTTTAAGATAACTATTCTTTTATAGTTGCCGGCCGGAACTATGAATTTTCTCGTGATCACTTACACACAAATTAGCCTATGTTACTCGTTATTACACCAGCTATCTACCAGTGAGTCCAACCAGTCCCGTCAAAATCGGTCCAGCCGTTTCGGAGATTACCCGGAACAAACAGACAGACAGACAGACAGACAGACAGACAGACAAAAATCTTAAAAATTGCTTATTTGTTGTTAGTACCGTATATACTTTCACGTGCATTCAATAAAACGTTGTTATTTTGATATTATATACAGACACTCCAATTTTATTTATTTGTATAGATGTATATCTATACAAATATTATAAAGAGGAAAGATTTGTTTATTTGTTTGTTTGTTTGTACCGAATAGGCTCCGAAACTACTGGACCGATTTAAAAAATTCTTTCACCAATAGAAAGCTACATTATTCCTGAGTGACATAGGCTATTTTTTTATCCCGAAAACGAACCCTGTGGGGTGGCCCACGGGGGCGAAGCCGCGGGGAACAGCTAGTATTTAAATAAAATATCAGCTTTTCTCAAAAAAAAATCGGTTCATGCGAACGTAACTATTCTGAACCGTCTTTGATTGATATCTACTAAAGCGTGGCAAATTTTTGGATTCTGTTAAATAATCAAGTTATTTTTTACAAGTTTTTATTTAACTTGCAATGTATGTATGTATATATGTAAGTGTGTTCGGGTCAAATCTTGCAACTAATTTTAAAGTAGTTATCGTCCACCGATTATGATAAAATTTTGCATACTCTTTTAATTTGGATGACAATGCACGGTTAGCTAAGTGAAGTCATTCTAAATCCAATATGTCGGACGGCCCAAGATGGCGGTCTAGTTATTTTTTGTTCACTGCCATGAAATCAAATGAAAGGGTTTGCTGAGAATATAAAAAAGTTTGTATGAAAAAAAAATTATGATTAATTTTATATTATGTCTAGTAAGAATCCTTTACCACTAAATCACTATTATTAAAATTTATTTTTTGTTTGATGTTCGTGCCTAACACATGTTATTCAAGGTTTTTCATTGCCTTCAATATTTTAGGCTTATCTCCCACTGTAGGGTGAACGAATGCGCGAGCTGGTGATAAATGGAAGACATTATTTTGCCACAGCTTAGACTAGCTTAAGGATGTGTTCATCTAGTGAGGAAAATCCTCTGTGAGACACAATAAATATGGAACCGAGAATATATTTTTTCTTATGCGAGTTCAGATTGAAAAACATAAGCTTGCTTACTTGAATGCTTTGTTAGGTAAGTTTGCAGACGCGCACACTGACGATAATTTTGCGATAATGCAGAAGAAAGTTACCTCAGTAATATTCAGAGTGAGTGGAAGCAGCAACAGCATTCTGAGGGTGTTTGCAGAGAGGCTAGATGGGCCTACGATGGGGAGGTTTATCAGGCTACATGTTGGCAACAAAGCCTATTAAATCTGCCTGTGATTGTGGTTTTCTTTATTATTTTTGAGTGTTCCTGCATGTTACTAACATATTTTTTAAGTAAGATGTAATACTAATACCCCATGGGCCTTGATGCCTGACATTAAAATATTTTTATTCTTATTTTATTTCTTTTGTTCCTCCTTTGCTTAGTTATTTTAAACCAGATTGTAGTATATTTCGTCTCTGCCGAACCCATCGGGGAAGGCAGACAAGATGTTTTTTTTTTTTCACCTTTTCACTCTTGACTTATAGACTCCCAGGTGCGTATGTGTCAGATGTCCACTATGTATCGATGTCGCATCGCCGTACGTCTTTCAGTGCGATGATGGAACGCGCTAGGAGGAATTTGTTCATGCAATTCCATTCCATTGTTATGTGTTATGTTACTCTACAAAATCAAGTTCAAATCAAATGTATTTATTTCAACTAGGCCATTATGCGGCACTTTTGAACGTTAAAAATTTACATGTAATAAAAAATTGATTCTACCGTGCATTCGGAAAAGTAGGTTGATATGGAGAAGAATGCACAAGAAACTCCATACTTACTCTTTTAAAAAAAATAAAGGCTTTTTACAATATTTACATAAGTAGTACATACATTAATAAATTCTTATACGTGAGAACGATGCACCCAGCACTACTATACTAAATATAGGTATAAAGTATTACAATCACTAACAGGTAAATTCCTTCACTTGATAAATAGGGGCATGGTTCTCACATACTTACAAATATTGCAAACATAGGTAAATTACCTAAATCAACAACAACGAAACAGTGTGCGAGTCAATTTTTTAAACAAATAGAGAAGGAAATAAATAAAAATAAAGCGTTACTATAATAATTATGAATATACCGTACACAAATTAACCATTTTGATAGTTTCTACGCTAAAGATTGCCCTACGGAGCAGGACCAGCATGTTTCCAAGCATTCTTATCTTGAATATAATCATCTAATTTGTAATATGCTTGTTTACAAAGTGTGCTTTTAATTATTGTTTATATCTCACAAGGTATTTTGTTATAGAATTTAACACAGTACCCCATGAATGATGTGTGTACTTTCGCTAATCTATAAGATGGCTGATCTAACTTATCTTTATTTCTAGTAATACAATTGTGTCGGCAAAACCTGTTTTTTCTTTGAAAACCGATACCTATCCACGCAGAAACAGATTAAAGTTATCACACTCTATCAAATGACTAAAAGTACAAAACGAAAACAACAAAGATTTTTCCTATTCTTTTGAAAAACCTTTCCATTTAACAAAACCCTTTTTTCTTTTTTCGGGTGGAAACCTTCAAAAGGCGCCTGGACTTTTGGGGAAAAGACGACCAGGGAGTGTGGGATTTTTACCTCACTAAAACCACCCCGGTGATCACCATCAGCACTTGGAAGGGATCCCGTTACCTCTTAAAAGACTCTCCCGGAACCTCTTCTGTTCAACGCCTTTTAGGGCACATCCCTGGGGACACTGAAAATCGTCGCCCGGGACCACTGTGCCAAAGTATTACTTAGAGTCACGTCCTAGGCTGACAGAGCCCCCAACCAAGCCCTTGACCCCGGAGTCCGCCTTCCTATGATGCAAACGGGGTATTTAACAAAGACCTCAGTTCCCTAGAAAACTAAATTTATTTCGAAAGCGAAATAAACAATGGCTTTTCCTCCAGTTTCCTACGTTTCTATATATCATTTCATCAATCGTTTTAGTATCGGATTTAAAAGCCGCCTCGCGTAAACAGCGCGAGCGGATATTCCTGGCTACTCTCAAACTGAGGCAACACAGACGGACACACAGACACATAGTAAACAGCTGTCGTTTGTGGACGTCGCTATTTACCAGGCCACACAATAGAAGGTTGATATAAATAATTAATTATGTCTGTCCTGGTATCCGTACTATTATGCCAAGCAGTGTCCTTTCAAAATCGTCACTTCCTTCTATTCTAAAGCAAATTCAATATACGATGTCCTTTTGGAGAAATATGTGTTTGGCGATATTTTGGCGCAGTTTCATTTCATTCCCTTCCCGATTCGAAATCAAAATTAAATTTCAATATGAATATACATTAAATATATTAAAATTAAAATAATGACAAATAAATAAAAAAAATATAGTGCATGTATGAAGTTGCGACCCACAGATGCCCCTAAAGTTAAAGGGTAAAATCTACAAGTCCGTGATTAGGCATATCATACTGTATGGATCAGAATGTTGGCCTGTGAAAAAGAAGATGGATAAAAGGAGATTGCATGTAGCAGAGATGAGAATGTTGAGAACGATGTGCGGCATGACGAGATTGGATAAAGTGAGAAATGAGTATATTAGAGGCAGTTTGAAAGTGGCGCCAGTGGCAGAAAAGTTGAAAGGAAACCGTTTGTCCTGGTATGGTCATGTGTTGAGGAGGGATGAAACAAATGTTACTAAAAGAGTTATGAATATAAATGTGGATGGATGGAGAGCAAGAGGAAGGCCAAAGAAAAGATGTAAGGACTGTGTGAGGAGTGATATGAAAGAAAAGGGAGTCAGTGATAGCGTGACGGGGGACAGAACGGTATGGAAGAAGAAAACGTGTTGCGCCGACCCCAAGTAACATGGTATAAGGGCAGGAAGATGATGATTTATGAAGTATGAACCCCTCAAGTAGTGAGGGAGAAGGCCTCTTCCAGAGAACCTCATCGGTCGCGGTCCTTGGCACCTGTCAGCCAGTTTTTCCCAGCAACTCGTGTGATGTCGTCTGTCCATCAAGTTACATGTCTTTCTCTTTTCCGAGTGCCTGTCGGACCTGGCCATGACGTCATGTGGACCGTCCATCGCTCGTCGCTCATTCTCGCTACGTGTCCTGCCCATCTCCATTTTAACTTTAGAGCGTAGGTAAGAGCATCGTTCACTCCTGTTTTTTGCCTAATAATAGAGTGACGAATTTTCTGAAATTTTCTGATTTTTGAGACGCGAGAAGCGTCTCTAGCTCCGCTGGCAGGACGTGATTTTGTTTTTGATTTAATATAAGTATAACTATTTTATTACTATTAATTTGGGCTGTTTCTACAAAGTCCGCATTACTTCGAAACCACCATCCTACTACCCTTTATTTGGGATCTCAATAGTTACCTTCTCTAAATCCTCTTTATTTATTTATTTAAATGTCATGCACAAATAAACAATGGCGGACTCTTTCACCTAATACATCCATTTCTTCCTCTACATTTTATAACCGCCTAACAACTTTCATCCCAGCATATTTATGGCATAAGTAGTTCCACCCGAGAACTGTTTATTACTAAAGTAGCTCCACCTAAGTACTTAGTAGTGCTTTAACGCCATTAAACTGTAACTCGGCACTATTTCCACCTCATATATATAATGTTATAATAATATACAAGGTTGTAGGAAGCCGGCAGGTTTATTACGTATGAAATAGCACAGCAATAATTGCGCAGTCATCGCGCGATTAAACGCTTTGTATCATAAATATTGATAGACTTATTACGTAACTTTTGCAAGAGCAAAACGATAGCGATCAACCGCTTTATGTCATAAAAGTCGGCATTACCTACAGTGTAGGTATGGTAAGTCCTACACAATCGTTTGCTAATCGTTCACTTTTTGTCAAATGCACTTATTCTAAAAAAAACCGCCAACAACTCTAAAACTTCTGTATGGAAGAGCAATTATTGTGAAAAAATCGCTAGCGTTTTGCTCTTGCAAAAGACACGTAATAAGCATGCGGGTTTTCCTAAACAATCGTTTGCCAATCGCTCGCCGTTTAAATTCACCTATTTCTAATATTAACACTCTGCACTTAGCTATTGGCAATCGAACTTTTGGTCAAGGGAATAGTTATCACAATTTAAATCTAAACTTCTTTACTAATATTATAAAGAGGAAAGATTTGTATTTTTGTATATAATGAATAAACATAAAAACTACTAAACCGATTTCAAAAATTCTATCACTGTTGGGAAACTCATTCACTATCCCCGGGTGTCATAGGCAACTTTTTATCCCTGTATTCCCACGGGAACGAGAACTACGCGGGTGAAACCGTGAGGCGTCCGCTAGTTGAAAAAGGGGATAAATATAATGACCACCTAAAATTACTTTGTGACCATAACCTCTATTACCTAAAATTGTACTATGAAACCCAAATTTAGTAAATTGATCACCAAATTTTAATAGCAAATTATTGCGCTATTTAATGTTGTAAAATAGGTTAGGTTAGGTTAGAACTGTGACCAACCGCGCGCGAGCCGAGCGAGCAAAGCGAGCGGTGCCGCGGCAGCGGCCGGCGAGCGCTACTTCCAAGTTGCTCCCAGAAATTTTATAATCTTTTTGGTCATTGGTTTAATTTTGGTGATCATTTACTACTTTTGGTGATCATTTACTACTTTTGGGTTAACAATGATTTATTTGGAGTCATTTTGCCTAAACAGGATAGCGAGATGTTAAAACTTTGGTTATAATTTTACAATAAGATGCGGGTTTAATTTTGGTGATCATTTACTATTTTTGTCTGTTATATGTTACTATATCTGGTGGTAAGTTAAACATAAGCCGTTGAAAAATAAAAATAAAATTTGCTCACCGATGGCTGTCGCAGTGTTGTCAAAAACCATACGTAATACGAAATAATCGCGATCACCAGATTTTAGTTAACTAAGGTTCCATGGAGATAGCACTGTCGAAAATTGCTATGGTGTGGCTATACGCTTACACATAATTCGGCTTCGTGAATATAGAACAATTATTGCGACAAAATCGCATTCATTTTGCTCTTGCAAGATACGTAATAACCCTGCGGAGCATCGTATGTACCACTAATATGAGATGTCTTTGACAAGATATTGCAGAGGAATTTATGATAGATTGAAGCTAGGGGCCCATTTAATATCTGTGTCAAAACGTGCGGGGACTTGGCAATAAGGGGTTGTATAACACTAGCTGTACATGCGTCTTTGCTCGCTGAAAAAAGGGCAGTGCTTTGTGTATTTTTTTTTTTGTCAATAATAGGCTTGCGCTTGACCACTATCTCACCTGATGGTAAGCGATGATGTGGTCGACGATGAAGCACGCTTGCCTAGAAGAAACCTATTCACTATTGACTTAAAGACTCCCAGGTTGCAGCTATCGGGAAATACAGACTCTGGCAGGGAATTCCACTCTTTTGCTGTGCGTATAATAAAAGTATTCCCAAAACGTTTGGTGTGTATGGGTGGGATGTCCACCGTGTATCGATGACGCATCGCCGTACGTATTGTAGTTCGATGATGGAACGGGCCAGGAGGGATCAGTTCATGCAATTCCAACGCACACTCCCCGAAATCTAACCGGTAAAATACCGACAGGCTGGCAACTCGGTGCAGATGTTAAAGGCTCTGGAGCCTAGACTCGACCAGTATCTCATTGCCGATAAGCCTCTGAGCCAATTTTTAGATCGATTTTTAGATTTTTAGATCCAGCTGGTATTTGGCAGTTCCGTCCCAGAGATGAGAGCAGTACTCCATGCATGATCCATGATGTCCTTAGGTTCTTCAAGTTGAGAGTGAATAGGCAAGCTTGCTCCATCGTTGACAACACGACATCATTGCTTACTATCAGATAATAATATAGTGGTCAAAAGCGAGCCTAAATAATAATAAAAACCAATTTCGAATTGTCTGAAATAAGAAACGGGAAAAGCCACCCACTAGTCACCCAGTAACCGACTTTTCCAATAAGGTCAAATGTTTTTAAATCGGTGAATAATTTGCAGGAAGACAATGTCCAACCGCAAATACTGTCTTTGACATGTTAGGAAATGACTTTATTTTGGTAATGGCTAGTGTGGACAATAAATGAACTAAGAGTTTAAGCATATATATATGCAGAGTCCAAGAGAATTTCGAATAGTTAACGTACATAATGTCTTGATCCCTATCTCCACAACAATATGCACTAATTTTTTCTATCCGATTCGATAGTCTTGTTATTTAAAAATAGCTTCTGCTGGCGGCATTGAATGTCAAAAATTATCCCAAGAGAACATATTCCCGGTATAAAAAGTATCCCATGTGCCATTCCAGACTATAATCTATCTCTGTGTCAAATTTCATCCAGATCCGTCCAGGCGTTTGAGCGTGAAGAAGCACACACACACACTCACATAAGTACGCCTTTATAATATTAGTGTGAAGTATGATGACGATCACATTCGATAATTTTAAGTTCTAATGTACGCGCCTTTTTATCTGGATAGAAATGGTGTTCGACTCAAATTCAAATTCAATTTATTGCATCCATAATGTACATACAGGTGTTAAATATAGGTTACAGAAACAATTATGGACCCTGTCGGGCACAGCAACATTCTAGATACAGTCAGTGTCTAGGAGAGAGGAATAGCGCTTAATATTTTTGCATAATAACATTTCAGTTGTATTTCCTATGTTTTTATTTGATACAATGTACCTACTAATACGTCTATGTTTTCTATTTTTATGTCATATTACCTACTTAATAATTTATTCACCTAAATTGAATTAAAATTAGTATATTTGAAATGCAAAGTTTTTATTTACTCTGTCTCAGTGCGCTGTGAGCCTAAGCTTTGTAAAGGAAACTCAATATTTCGTTAGTGGCCTAGAGGCTCTAGCTAGACACGTGACATTCCGTCAACGAAAGCGTCATGATATACGTCATAAATGTATGGGAATGGATATCAAAATATCACGTAATCAATTCCTTACATTTTGGCATTACGACCATTGCTAGCAAGCTTACAAAGTGGATTTTAGAACTTGATTATGAAGAAACGGAAAAATTGTTTACTATCTTATCCTAGTTTAGCGTTTTCCATAAACATATACCGCCACCCTTTTACGCACACATTCATACACACATCCATCTTTATACGTACTCACGCAGAACACCATCCTACTCTCTCTATGTCACACTTACACACAACACCACACCACGCACACGACACCTTCCACTTCACACTCAGTACTCACACAGAACACCATCCTACTCTCTCTATGACACACTCACACACAACACCACACCACGCACACGACACCTTCCAATTCACACTCACACTTCGCATACTTACAAACATACACACGCGTTTTTAATTTTAATTATTATTTTATTTAGGAATTTTTTGATTTAATTTTTTTGGTTCGTTTTTTATTGTTTTTGTTCTTACAATAGTCCTACATGGCCTACGTTACACAATTTGTGTAAATCCCAATCTCGGCGAGGGGGGCCAGGAGTCCATAGCACAGGGTATCCTAGTTTGGATTCCTGACTCCCACAAACCTTTGTACCTCCAATATTTGTAACATATATAGAAACAAAATTGTACTTTGTGGGAGATAAATAAATATTACTATATTACTATTGGTCTTTCAACAAGGACGGGTCGATGTTAAAATTGAATAAAACAAGATGTGTGTGAGATATTAACGAAATTTATTTTTTATTTAAAAGGCCCATTTATGCCATTATGGATGGAATATGACATCGTTCAAATGTCCGCCGCGGCTTCGTATGGTGGCACGAATCCGAGAGGTCCAATTTTTAATGACTCTGCTGCATAGATCCGGCTGAATCCGAGCGATGGCCTGCGTTATGTTGGCTTTCAGGGCAACGGTCGAATGTGGTTTATTGGCATAGACCTGCGACTTCAGAAAACCCCACAAGAAAAAGAGAACTCAAGAGATAACTCTACCCTCAAACCGTTCATGCAGAATGTCGATTGTGTCGTTCGCTGTGTGGCAAGTAGCGCCATCTTGCTGGAACCACATGTCGTTCACGTCCATATTGTTCTATTCAAGCCAAAATAAATTGTTTATCATTGATCTGTAGTGCTCGCTCGATCTATGCAGCAGAGTCATTAAAAATTGGACCTCTCGGATTCGTGCCACCATACGAAGCCGCGGCGGACATTTGAACGATGTCATATTCCATCCATAATGGCATAAATGGGCCTTCTAAATAAAAAATAAATTTCGTTAATATCTCACACACATCTTGTTTTATTCAATTTTAACATCGACCCGTCCTTGTTGAAAGACCCTTTATTATACTTTGTCTAATTTCTCGGGTTCTGTTTCACCAGTATTAACTCTTCAGTATAACACACAGAACATGTATGAAACCCTTTACCCCGTTATTTGCAATGATAACAGAATTCCCAGACCTGTTCACAAACGAACTAAATATGTTGATTTAGGTCTTTCGTAGAACACGTCGTACGTAATCTAGGTAGACTAAGTATGAATTTATGTTAATAGTATAATATTACGATTTCTAGGAAATTGTGTTGTGAATGCTGCAAACAGTATAAGGTACTTAATAAGATGAAAGCGATGTGTATAAGTGGGTTTATAAGGTGGTTTTTTCTGGGGCTTAGTGCCCGTAGGCATCCCATAGGAACAATGCAACTTTTCGGGGTAGTAAGTAATGGCATTCAGCGATATTGTTATGTAGCTTTCTATGACTGAAAGATTTTTGTAATTGGATTTGTACTTTCATAGTCTGCCTTTTTATACGACTGCGGGAGGGTAATGTTTTTCGAGCGTATGTATGTATGTAAAGAAAGAAAGAAAAGAAAGAAAGAAAATACATTTATTTAGCACAGACTAAAAGACACACAATATAAGTACTACATTCAAAATAAATATTAACATCAGATAAAATAAAAATAAACAAAAAAGTATAAAATCTGACGCAAGGAGTTTGCAGGAAAGTGTGCCTCACGGCTGCGCCAAATAGGCCCAGTATAGGTATAGTATGTCAATTTCTATAGCACGCTCTACAGCACAAACGGCTTGACGGATTATGACATATGGGGTATCGTTGGATTCGTCTTAATTTATATTTATATATATTTTTTTAAATAGCGCCCCCCTAAAAATATGGGGCTCAAATGAAAGCTGCTAAATAGGCCATTCTGAAATTATATATATTGTAACACATTTATGTTCCTATTTTGGCACAAATTCAAGATAAGCGTAATTTTGATAGCAAAATAACCACATACCTTATTTGGAGAACTTATTCAATAATAAATCTAAAAAGTCTGAAATAAAACAAATTAATATAAAAACAAAAAACCCGGCCCGAAAAATTTTAGAAAACCGACCAAATTTTCGTTTGCCACCGCTCTTGCAGCACCTCATAATATTCAATGTATAAATTGTACTTGTTATTAGGACTTGTTTTTCTCTTTTCAGTTAATTATTTTTTAGCAGTCGGGTTTTTTGTTTTTATAATAATTTGTTTTTTCAAACACGTGTAGATAGTTCAACTCATCTTTGCGCGCGGTGCTATGTGTGGGTAAGCTTGAGTGGGTGGTTGTTTACTCGGACGATGGCGACGACTGCCGCGTCACTGCCACACAAATGCGTAATATATAATTACAAGCATACGCACACATGGCACCTCGCGCACATTTGAGTTGATCTATTTATACAATACACAGGCGAACAAACAATTTTATATTTACTTCTTCACAGTATCAGTTACAATTCAATAATCCAGTTCTTATTTTTAATTAAAACCTATTAACCGCTTGCAATTAGTTTGAAAAAGTTATAATTAAAACCGCTATGTAACAAACACTCCATTTAAACTTGCTTCACCCTTCCCATGAACTCTATAGTTTCAGTTTATTACACAATCCTCATTTTCCTCAGAACATTAGGCCACGGTCCCATTGAGAGCGATTTACTAGAAGTTAGGAGGCATTTTGTAGTTCAAGAAGAGTAAACTGCAATTTGAATTCCAATCGTTTTGTGAAAATGACTGGTTTTCGGGTCAACATCATCATCATTTCTGCTGAAAGACGTCCACTGCTGGACATATGGCTCCCTGCAACTTTAACTAATTAATCGATCCACCAAGAGGGAGGCCTTCCAATGTTTTCAGGTCACGTTATTAAGGGTACACTAGGGTTATGAGCAGTAAGAAACTAGTACGCGTACGAATACACACTTTTGCAAATTTGTAGCGAAATGAATGATGATTTAGAACGAAAATTTTATAAACAGACCTTTGGAAGTCTGGATATCATTATAAAACGACTCAATGTATCTGTTCAAAATAATATTATTTGCATTGTTGAACTACTAATTTATCCCTGTATGGAGACCGTTTTTCAATTTTCCTTCTTCTTATGGTACTTATTTGCGGCCAAAGATGCGTTAAAATTAGTGTTAAAATATGGAAAAACTTTCGAAGCTCATAACTTTCAAGTAATTTTGTTTTTTACTTTTTTGCTTCCATACAGGGCTAGATAATGATGAGAAAAATTGATATCATTTTTTATTTTGAACGTACATCGTCAAACAGTGGAGTAAAAGCCAGTCTACGTTTGTATGGAAGAATTTTCGACTAGTGTACCCTTAATGTTAACTACTAAACGATCATAATAAATGTGCACTTGGAGAAAGAAAGAAAGAAAGAAAGAAAGAAAACATTTTTATTTGTGACCCGCACAGGAGACACGAGATAAAAAAAACACAAACAATAATAAAAAAAAATAAAAAAAAAAATAAACCCGTGCGAGACCAAAAAGGCTCCTATTTCAGCATGTGCAACGATATTAAAAAGAAAATAACGCTGCGCTGATATTCTGATAGGGCCCACTGTTGATGCCACGGACAAATTTACGGAGACGGATCATACTTAAGAAATAAAATAGAACAAAAGCCAATCAAACCACCAAAGCCAAGCTGCCAATGCCACTCAGTTGTTCGACTCGCTATGGGCGTGTGGGGCAAACGCAGCGCGCATCGCGGGTATGCAGGAGTACCGCTTGACGTACGATGTGCATAGTTATTTTGACCGTGTATTACTACAATTCCAGCTCCACTACTGCGACTGGTCTAGTACCTACTCCCTCGCAGATTGATATCTACTTTGAGACTAGAAGTCTAGCAAGGGCGCGGACTATAGTAATAGATCTTCAATTTATTGTATGTTATTATCTCTTTTAGTTTTACATTAAGAAAATGCTTAATGTAGTTTATTAGACCAACTAGTTAACCGCTTTCAACGGACCCGCGCCCTATGCAACAATTTGCAAGTCCAGCGACCGGTCTCAAACCGGATTCGCCTCAAATTACTTGCCATAAATTCATTAAGGAGAGCGGAGAGAGCATTTTTATTAAAGAATATTAAAGAAAACAAACAATATTCGAAGGTTGAGGAAAAGCAACTTTTACTTGAAGACACTCGTAATTATTATGAAGAGAGAAAGATTTTATCAAATATTTTTCAGGATTTGTACTGATTTTGAATGGGGATGTTTACGAAGCATTTTATTCCTAACATGATCGGCATATTATAAGCCAATCACATGCCATCTCAAATGGGTTGTCGCAACGGTGATCCACTGTTATTTGTTGTTTTGTTTTTAGGGTTCCGTACCCAAAGGGTAAAAACGGGACCCTATTACTAAGTCGCCGCGGTCCGTCTGTCTTTCTGTCAGGCTGTCTGTCTGTCCGTTTGTCACCAGGCTGTATCTCATGAACCGTGATAGCTAGTAATAACAACTACTAAAAACAGAATAAAATAAATATTTAAGTGGGATTATTTTGTAGTTTTTTGCCATAATGGTACGGAATCCTTAGTGCCCGAGTCCGACTCGCACTTGGCCGGTTTTTTATTATTGGAGTGTCAGTCCATATAAGCGATTGACAAACGTTAAGCAATAGCAACGTGGTCAATTCATTTCGAATTACTAACTGTAGCTTCCTAGAGTATCTACAAGGCTATGCTGTCTTAATCGGAACGCACAACGCTGTGGTATAGAGTATGCGTTGCCGGTCTCATAATTTGTATTTAAAACGTCTAGAGTGGTATTTTGTGCCATCACAGTATGCGTAAGCGGTGAGGAAGATAATGAGTCCGGCACCACAGCGTTGTGCGTTCCGATACCTCCGATCACGGGATCAAAGCTTAAGAACTTAAGGGTACACTAGTCGAAAATTCTTCCATACAAACGTAGTCTGGCTTTTACTCCACTGTTTGACGATGTACGTTCAAAATAAAAAAATCCAACAATTTGTCTCATCATTATCTAGCCCTGTATGGAAGCAAAAAAGTAAATTAAATATTTACTTGTAAGTTATGAGCTTCGAAAGTCCCATATTTGAACACTAATTTTAACGCATCTTTGGGCGCAAATAAGTACCATAAGAAGAAGGAAAATTGAAAAACGGCCTCCATACAGGGATAGATTAGTAGTTCAACAATGCAAATAATTTTAATTTGAAAATATACATTCAGTAATTTTTTCATGATATCCAGACTCCCAAAGGTCTGTTTATAAAATTTCGCGCGCTCGTTTTCGTTCTAAATCATCATCCAATTCGCTACAAATTTGCAAAAGTGTGTATTCGTACGCGAACTAGCTTCTTACTGCTCATAACAGCATCTATCTGTTCCGCACGTGTTGTCGGTTGATATAGCATGCATTTTAACCCCGCGCACAAAATAGTTCGTGCCGTCGACTAGTGTACCCTTAATACAGTAAGGAACGGGCAACTTTCTTAACAACTAACCAGATCTTTGACATTTTAAGGGGGGATTGAGAGGGGATTATGGCTAAATAATAACAGCCGCACCCGCATCTTCACGTTAAGCAACGATTGACGAGGTCAGTCCGTGGATAGGTGACCATTTCAACAGACCGTGATTTCTTCGTGCCGTTGGTCCCGGCTGTCATTTGAAGATCTTTGACAGTCGTTAAGGGTAGTCAAGAGCTTGAGATCTGACACCAGTCTTGCTCAGGGGTACCGTGTTACCCAGTTACTGGGTTGTGGAGGTCAGATAGGCAGTCGCTCCATGTAAAACACTGGTACTCAGCTGAATCCAGTAAGACTGGAAGTCGACGGCAACATGGTTGGGAAAAGGCTTTGATTGATCTTTGACATTTTAAAAGAATAAGTCATATTTTTATAAATGCTGTCTTTGAATTTCATGAGATCAACTTCATAGCTTATCAAAAAACGTCCTGGCTCTTTTTCAAACTTATAAACTTTCACAAATGCCTTTGTAATTTTTACTAATGCAACCCCTTTTTCCTGAAAGCTGACATCCCTAAATTATGTGGAATTATATCACCCTTTGCGTGATTAAATATGCCGCGAAGTAACGAGGCTTGTGTTTGTGATTAATACAGGGAAAGAATTTTAATTGCGGCTGCCTTTATGGCATAAAATATTACATGAGTTAGAAGCTTGAGAGAGAAAGTTGGCTTGAAGGAGGGTTCAAGATATGCTTTTGTTTTTTTTTGAAGGCTATGTTCTGCCAGTGGTTTCGCCCGTGTGAAAGTCAGAATTTTTTCTAAGGGAACGTATAAAACTGGTTTAGCGGTTTAATCGTGAAAACGTAACAAACAAATAGAGTTACTTTCGCAATCTATACAAATAAATAAAACTGAAGTGTCTGTATGTAATATCAAAATAACAACGTTTTATTGAATGCACGTGAAAGTATATACGGTACTAACAACAAATAAGCAAATTTTTATGATTTTTGTCTGTCTTTCTGTTTGTTCCGGGTAATCTCCAAAACGGCTGGACTGATTTTGACGGGACTTTCACTGGTAGATAGCTGATGTAATAACGAGTAACATAGGCTACGTTTGTTCACGAGAAAATTCATAGTTCCGGCGGGAAGCTGAAAATATAAAAATATATTTTTTACGAGTTTGACGCGGACGAAGTCGCGGGCAACAGCTAGTTTATAATATGAGTATAGATACTTAAGTGATAAAAATTAAATATTAGGATCGGGCTATTCTCAAGATAGTGAACGAAGCCCTATAATCTTGCAGAGATCAGTCACAGTTCTCAATTTTTGCCTAGTTCAAAGTTTAAGAAAATTTATTTAGATCTTAGATATCTAATATCTACCAACAAGTTTAACAAAGCCACGTGAGATTATTTAATGGTGAATACGAATAAATTGATTTCATTACCCGATTCACATTGACATAATTAACTATGTGTAAATATCTTTTTACAGATTTGTGCATTTGTGCGCACAGTCCCCAATGGATCATATCATATCACTCATAAAAGTATGACAATAAAAAAAAAAATGGCTACCATTCCAAATAGAACCCGAAAAATCTCAAATTCCGAACACGAATTCCGAATTCAAATCTGCGAAGAAAATGTAACAACGGATGAATCTAAAAATATTACGGTGTTTACGATGGAGGGCGTAATGAGGAGCAATTTGATAGCTCGGGATCATTTTATCGCCAATGTAATCGAGTTTAATGAGCCAATCATTGAGCAAGCATGTTGCTGCTATAAATATGCTCATATAGACTGCCCCTATAGGGTGTGGGTAGAAAAAAGTGTGCTGGTTTATTTTTGCAACTTTGCAAGGTATAACTTATATTGTAGGTATCGTGTTCTAAAGTTTTGCGTTTACGACTTTTTGATGTACGGCCGTGTACTGAACATATTTTATCTGGTTCATAGTTTATTATTTCTGAATGTTTTAGGAGTTAGTGAGGTCGAGCAATGTAACGGCTAGCACTTATGTCTATTATAATATATCATATCAGCTGAAAAAACATCAACTGACGGACATAGCCAGGCCAAGAACATTCCTCAGCTTCATCATCAAAGCCGTCGTCCTCGCCAGAAAGGAAAAATTAACACTAATAAAAGTAGGATAACTTAACCGTGTTACCAAGATGTAAAAGTTTATTTTTAACCGACTTTCCAAAAAGAAGGAGATTCTATGTTCGACTTTTATTTTTGTTTATGTTCACCTATATCTCCGTCAATTTTAAACCATATTGATTTTTTATTTTTTTGTGTAAGTATGATCCGAAATAGGTCCCATTTTAATTTGATGAAGATCTGATGAAGAACTTCGGAGATATACAACAGAACTCTTCAATAACTAAAGGCAAATCTCTCGGGATTGCTGCAATCGCATGACTGTTTATTGTTTATACCATTTCATAACATAACATCACGCCAGTACGCTCTAAAAGGGTACGCAGATGTGTACAGTTCACCTTAGTACACTCGTTTCACCGGTTATTTTCAAGTTTAATGATATTCGGGTAATCTATTCTGGCATTATAGCTACCTTACTAAACAACTTGCCTATTAGGTAGGTACAACTAAAAAGTGAAAAATAAAAAATAAACTTTTTCACTTAGTTGTTTTCTTATTTGGAAATAAGTAGTATTTTTTTTATGTTTATTACGCCAGATTGCGTCTTTTTTTGAACACAGAGCAATTCAATATCCAAGAATTTTAAAGCTTAGATACAAAGCCGTCGATCAATAGCATCAATTTTTCAGAACCCACATGGAAATCAATTTCTGTTTTTTCTTTGTATGCATTTTCTACATTGGACCGACACGTTCTGCCACTCTGTCACTGTCTCCGAGCATCGGGCAGTAAAATGGTCACGTTTACGAGACGACATCAGATTTGTCACAGTGTCAGTTTGTTTATACATCACTAGCTAGTCACGAATGTCACGGCAAAACTGCTGAAAATATATCCTGATTTTACGTGTTCGTAAAAACTTAATTTTTAATTGACGAACCGCCTCGACAAGTGGACTAAATCTAGTTGTCAATCTGGGGGTATTTATGTGAACAGTGAATAGGCTACTTCTAAGCTACGCAGTCGACCACATCGCCGCTTACCATCAGGTGAGATAGTGTTCCAACAAGAACCAATAGTAAATAAAACTAGCTTACCATCAGTGTTCCAACACGAACCAATCGTAAATAAAGAAAAATGTTATCGCAGGCTGACCACAATGTCAACGCCTGGGTATTCACGACAAAGACAAAGACAAAAATTATTTATTTCAACTAGGGCTCTAAGCTATTAAGTGGCACTTTTAAACGTCAAAAAAATACAAATTTTAAATTAATAGTAATTGATTCTACCGTCCATTCGGAAATGTAGCTTGTTATGGAGAAGAATGGACAAGAAACTCCATACTTACTCTTTAAAAAAAAAAGTTTTTATAACATTTACATAAATTCATATACGATGCACCCAGCGAAATTTCACTCTCAAATATTGAGTTTTACGACGTATAATTTCTAGCCCTTGTACTAAAGTAATAGCCCTTCTCAACCAACTTTCACGACCAGAGGGAAGTGTGATAAAGTGAAATACTTTCCTACATTTTACTCTTACATTTTACCGCTTTATCAGCGTAGGAGAAAAATGAAAAACATTTTACAGACCGCTTTATTCTTTCCAATGAAAGGACTCGGCATTTGTTTAGGTCCGGAGCAGTAAATGTTTGCGAAGTCCACTTCTTTGGCCGTACCGACCATAGTGTACTTTTATCTTTTTTACAACGCTGGCTGGTTGTAATTAATGTTTTCATAGCATCAATGAGAAAGAAAACTTTTTTTACAAGCTTTTATTTAACTTGCAATGTTTGTATGTAAGTTCGTTCGAATTTTAAAACAGTTATCCCCGCTGAAAAATATGAAATTTTGCATACACGTTTAGTTTGGATGACAATGCATGGTTAGCTAAAAGACGTTATTCTAAATCCAATATGGTGGACGGCCCAAGATGGCGGAATAGTTATTTTTTGTGCACTGCCATGATATGGGTATCAAATGAAAGGGCTGAATGAGAACAAATACGAAAAAGCTTGTTTTAAAAAAAGATATTTATTTAATAATTTTATTTACATAACATGTTCTTGTTATTACTGGGCTTCTATATATACTAACTCACAGATCTCAGAAAAATAAATATTAACACACTTCTGTATTTCTCGAATGGTTAAACAGTTAAACACGGATTCACGGATTCTATTCTATTCTATTCAGACTCCGGGATACTACTAAGAAATAATACACCGATCCGGGCATCGAACCCACGAGACATCAGTGTGAGTATGCACTTATGAATTCATGGAATATTAATCTCAGGTCATTTCCAAGGAGAAAAAAACCAGCCCAGTGCGGTTCCGTACCATTATCGCAAAAAACGGCAAAAAAATAACGTTTGTTGTATGGGAGCCCCACTTAAATATTTATTTTATTATGTTTTTAGTATTTGTTGTTATAGCGGCAACAGAAATACGTCATCTGTGAAAATGTCAACTGTCTAGCTATCACGGCTCATGAGATACAGCCTGATGACAGACGGATAGACAGACAGACAGACAGACGGACCGCGGCGTCTTAGTAATAGTGTCCCATTTTTATCCTTTAAAGAACGGACAATTGGAAGCCCAAGACCGCGGGAATCCGGTGGATGCGAAACGCACGCTTGTGGGAGGTTTTAGTCCAACAGTGGACATCTTTAGGCTGAAATGATGATGATGATGAAGCATTTACACGGTTACTGGAAATTAATATATGAATGCATGACAACAGCCAATTCGAAGCAATAGTCTTTCCAATGATCTAGATTTAAATATACAATTTTCACTTCGCTTTTGAATAATGAATTTACTCTTGTATTGAAATCTTCGTGAAGACAAAATAAACCTTTGAAGTTGCAACGTTTATTGAAACATCCGATTCCTCGAAACAATTACAGAAGGCTGTATTTATTGTAACTTTCTTCGGAACGCCTGTTGCTTCGAAAACAGCATTGTTTGAAATACTTTGCAGTTTATGGTGAACAGAACATCGTCTTTTCGTAGTGCGGAGTGGTTGCACTTTTGTAATAAAGCAAGGTTCGTTAAATATTTAGATTTTAAATAGTAATCTTACCAGCAACTTTGATTCATCAATTTTAGTACAAACTAGCGGACGCCTCGCGGTTTCACCCGCGTAGTTCCCGTCCCCGTGAGAATATAGGGATAAGAAGTAGCTTATGTCACCCGGGGATAGTGTAGCTTCTCAACAATGAAAGAATTTTTGAAATCGGACCAGTAGTTTATAAGTTTATTCGTTATGTACAAAATACAAATATTTCCTCTTTATAATATTAATCTATACTATCTATAATTCTATACTAATACTAGCTGACCCGGCAAACTTTGTTTTGCTATTAAACACCAAACATTCATCTACCCTACCTACCCTACACTACCTACCCTACCCTACCTACCCTAGCCTACCTGCCCTACACTACCTACCCTACCCTACCTACCCTAACCTAACTACCCTACCCTACACTACCTACCCTACCCTACCCTACCATACCCTACCTACCCTACCCTACCTACCCTACCCTACCTACCCTACCCTACCTACCCTACCCTACCCTACCCTACCTACCCTACCCTACCCTACCTACCATACCTACGCTAAAAAAAAAAAAAAATGGATGTTAGCCGATTCTCAGACCTACTCAATATGCTCACAAAATTTCATGAGAATCGGTCAAGCCGTTTCGGAGGAGTACGGGAACGAACATTGTGACACGAGAATTTTATATATAAGATAATTAATATTATAAAGAGGAAATATTTTTTGTTTGTTTGTTTGTTTGTACCGAATAGGCTCCGAAACTACTGGACTGATTTAAAAAATTCTTTCACCTTTAGAAAGCTACGTTATTCCTGTGTAACATAGGCAATTTTTTTATCCCGTAAACGGGTCCTGCGGTGTGGTCCACGGGAGCGAAGTCGCGGGGAACAGCTAGTATAGTATAGATGTATAGATTACAATGGAACCGTGCATATTGCCGGGAGAAAACAAAACTATCACTGACAGCCTTAAGGTACTGCTTGTGGCAGTCAGTGATAGTGTTGTTTTCATTCTGTGAAAGAATATATCTAATTACAAAGAAAAAAAAATCACCGCTTTATAATATGAACTGTTTTTGGAGCTATACACTAAGTCTCGATGGCTTTATGCCACTGAGACTTTAGATCGAGAACTGAAGAGCAATTGATAAACTCACACATTTCAACTAAAATACAACAACACTTTTAAACCTTTCAAAAGCCAGTAGATAATATCAATAATGCAACCCAAAACCTCCTTTTATCCGCTAACCGTACGCTCAGTGCTCTCTCAGGAAAGCATCTCTTTGGCACAAAAGCCTCACGAAATGTTTATAACAGATTTTTTTGTTTTTGGATATAATAAATAAATAAAAATAAATAACAGGCTCAGGCCGCGGTCACATTAAGAACTTTTATCACTAGTGAGTTAGTGGTTAGTCAGTAGGTATTAACACTAGTTAGTCGTGTGGCAGAGTTTTTTTTTTTTTTGTTTTTGTTATGCTCGTGCTTGACCACTATCTCACCTGATGGTAAGCGATGATGTGGTCGACGGTGTAACACGCAGTTAACAGTTAAAACTACAGTTTATATCAATAATGCAGCCGTAAATCTCATTTTATCCGCTAACCGTACGCTCGGTGCTCTCACGGAAGCATCCACCTCTTTGTTACATCCAATGCTCAGCTCTTTAGTACAAACGCTTCACGAAATAAGAGCCTCAGGGCGAGGTCCCAATGAGAGCTATTAACTGATAGTTTTGTAATTCAAGAAGAGGTATAGGTGCAATTAGATCTACGAGGTTAGACAGAAAACTATATATTGTAACACTGTGTCCATACTTACAAAGTAAACTGCCGAGCAATGAAAAAGTTCCACCCACAAAATGCCGAGAAACACCTTAATTTAATTTATTCACATTTAATTTAAAATTTGAACACAATATTTACGTTTTTAGTTGGTAATATTCTGATGCGCTGTTAAATGTACTTCAATATTGCAGACGGCGTCATTAAGCTAGCCTTTCCCGTTTAGGAGTAATTTGGTGCTATGTCACTGGAACTTTCTCATTGCTCGTTAGTGTAATAAAATACGTAAGTGACTCTGTTTGTTACCATTTCACCTATTAACAGTTGGACGGATTTGGATGAAATTTGCCACACAAATAGTCCTGTACCTGTATTAACACGTAGCATAATTTTTATGCAGTTTATAGGTTCCTTTGGATAGACTTTCACACAGTTGGGCGGTGCTGCGGACGCCAGATTTTTACCCGACTGCCGAAGGAGGCTAATGTGTTTATCAGTCTATGTATGTATGTATGTTTGTTCCTATGTGGCGTTCTAGAGGCCAAACGCGTTGGCCGATTTTGATGATTCTTACGTCAATCAATTTGTCTTAATCCTGCGAGTGTTACTGCCTACATTAAAATTGGAAAAAACAAAAATGGCGGCTTTTAGGCGCCATTTTGTGGGAATAAAAAAAATTTCTTCCAAATCCATCGTGTGGGGTATCAAAATAAAGGATTTTAAGAGGCGATTTCAAAAATATAACACTTATATGTTTAAATGTACCTAATTCTAAAAAAATAACTAAACTGGTTTTGGTCCGCCAGCTCGCGAATATGTATCCTCCGACTGCACAGCATGATTTTCTTCTTGTTTACGTCTTTTTAGTTTGCTTTTTAAGCAGTCGGGTTTTTTGTTTTTTTTTATTAACTTTTTTTATTTATAATTGCGAAAATGGCGCTGTCCTAATACAACGCGATGATCGCACGAACACGGGACCGTCGCGTCGCGTTCATATGTATGGCGAAATTGAATAGCGCCCTCTGTCGCGTTCGTGTTTGCCATACAAATGAACGCGACGGTCGCATGTTCGCGGGATGATTGTGTTGTATTAGGACAGCGCCTAACTCTGTCTGTTTGTTATCTTTTCGTATCTTAAGGTTGCCTTAGTCGATGGTACGAACTATTTTGTGCAGGGTTAAAATGCATGCTGTCTCATCCGGCAACACGTGCGAAAGAGATAGATGCTGTGATGAGCAGTAAGAAGATAGTTCGAGTACGAATTAGCACTTTTTCAAATTTGCAGCGAAATAGATGACGAAAACGAGGGCTGGAAATTTTATAAACAGGCCTTGGAAATATGGATATCATGAAAAAACTACTAAATGTATATTACCAAAATAAAATTATTTGCTTGTTAAACTACTAATCTATCCCTGTATGGTGACTGTTTTGCAATTTTCCTTTTTCTTATGGTATTTATTTCTACCTAAAGATTCATTAAAATTAGTGTTGAAATATGGAACTTTCGACGCTCATATCCTTCATTTTTTTACTTTTTTGTTTCCATACCGGGCTAGATAATGATGAGACAAATTGTCAAAGTCAAATATATTTATTCAACTAGGCCAATAAGCGGCACTTTTGAACGTCAAACAAAAAATAAAATTTACAAGTAATAAAAGTAGATTCTACCGTGCATTCGGAAAAGTAGCTTGTTATGGAGAAGAATGATAGTAAGGGGTAAACCATAGTTTTACACCGTACCCTGAAACTAGATCCTTAAACTGGTTAGATACATGGGGATTCCAAACATTAAAAATATATGTTCCTCCAGTATTTGGGCTATAGTGGATGACTTTCCATTCCTGAGAGGATATAAAAAGCAGAATTTACTAAACCAGCATGTTATGACCAGCAGCATAGTATTGACATGCTTAGATTTCGGAAAGGGCCCCATTAAGTCTATAGATTTGATTTGGAAGGGTTCTGTTACCTATCGTTGCCTTCCCATTAAGCCAGATGGCTTACTTTGTGAGTGTTTGTATTTTGCACACACTTCACATTTCCGTACGTAGTTTTTCATGTCCTGGATCAAAGTCGGCCAGAAATATTGCTGTCTCGCGCGGTTCACCGATCTTTTAACACCAAAAAAGAAAAAAAGGAAACTTCATAATGCACAAGAAACTCCATTGATATCATTTTTTATTTTCAACGTACATCGTCAAACAGTAGAATAATCGTCATACTACGTTTGTATGGAAGAATGAACTACTAGGGCAATCATAACGGCTGAAAAGATTTGGATGCAAGCGCACACGAGTAGATTATGTCCTGGATTAGGACATAGGATACCTACTTTTATCCCAGGACTAATCCCTTGGGATGATTTCCGATGTGCACGCGGGTGAGGGCGATAGTATGGTAGTACTAAAAGCTGTCGATGGAACCTCACCCTCAGGTTTAGCAGCCCTGAATGCACAGAGTATACCGTTATCTGCCTTTACGTTGAATTTAATTTTAATCCTTTAGCTTTTGCGTATATGTAATTATAAAGGTGTTCTTTGTAAGAAGGGTGATGCTTATAATTTGTATACGTTTGTGTTGGTTTTTGGTGTGGGGAGATAAGGGATGGGGAATCTTAATAACCTTTGCTTCAAATATGCTTTGAGAGGACTTTGCGAGCTTGGTTTTCTGTTTTCAAAATATGTTTTGAAAGGGGTAGAATTGATCTATAAGTTTAGTTTTGATAGTACTCGTATTATTATGAAGTGTGTATCTAAAAATATTTGGTGCCAGTGTCTTTAATCAAATCATGCAAGAAAATAAAATTTGGTCCATTTCCAGTGTCCGATTCAGTTTCTTTAAAAGAGTAAGTATGGAGTTTCTAGTCCGTTCCTCTCCATAAAAAGCTACTTTTCCGAATGGACTATAGAATCAATTATTATTACTTGTAAATTTTAATTGTTGACATTAAAAAATGCTGCTTAATAGCCTAGTTGAAATAAATATTTTTGACTTTGACTTTTGACTTTGAGCTGAAATTTTGTACACACATTTGTTCCTCGTGACAATGTAATTTTTGAGTATTAAAGCTAGCTTGTTAAGTAATAGTTTTTATAAGAAGAGACAGATTTAAATAAGTTCAGCTCTGCAAACATTTTCAGAAGTACGACCATGCTGATGAAAAGTTTTCATCAGCATGGTCGTACTTTTGTATTTAACTTTGCTTTCAGTTTTTAGCAAACAAAAACCTCTCGATATAAAGCTAAAAATTGAGCAGAGACAGACAGAGAACGCTCCAACTACTCCATATCATCTTCCGTCGAAACATTTTCTATGAACCAAGGCTGTCTTTTGTTATCCTTACCTTTTGGTCCTGAAGTTTGAGTTTAATTTCAAATTGCTAGATTTCCCTGAAGGAATTCAACAGCTCCAACAACTAACATTAAATCAAATCTTCGGGCCCTGTTTCAATGTTTATTTGTTGTGCAAAGTGAAGTTGTAGACTGGCGTTGCAGTCAAAAAGCGGTACCTCAAAACTTTCGAAAATTCCGGGCATTTTTAATCAGATAACTGAAAACATTGCACATCATAAGAACTAGTGATAAACCCGGAACGTTGAAAGCTATCCATATATACTTTTTTATTATAAATAACTCTGTTTGTTACATCTTAACCGATCGTAATAAAGTTGCCCTAGGATCTGGAGAAGGACTAGATATTTTTACAAGCATAACTTTAGCATGATTTCGAGTCGCCTAGACTGTGTTTTCGTGGGTCGCTGTTGCGCCGTCTCAAATGGGTTGGCACAACGGTGATCCTCTGCTATTTGTATCAGTTTGTTAATATCTGTGTTACTAACATATTTGTAAGTTTAACTAACCATTTGTTGAGTCACGAATATTCGAACAAAGATAAATTCTCTTCTATTCTTTAAAGCGCGGGCGATACCGTGGGCAAAAACTAGTTTTAAATATATGTCAGAGAGGTGACAGTATTCATGTTATGTAAAAATCCCTTTTTGCAAGCCTTTATTTAGTTAGACCTGTACAGGTGTCTGTGTGTATGTAAAGCTCAAATTAAATTTGATCTAGTTGAAATTTTTCACATACTTTTGTTCCTCGTGACAATGCAATTTTACAGCTTGTTTTCACTTTTTTAACCCCCGACGGAAAAAGAGGATTGTTATTATAAGTTTGAAGTGTGTACCTGTATGTTTGTCGATTTGTGTGTAAAGTATGTATTATTTGTGTATATGTCAGAGGCGTCATAACTTCTAAACGGTAGATCTTTTTAAAAAAGTGGCTTTTTTTGAGAGTGTTCTTAGCTACGTTTGGTGGAAATCGGTTCAGCCATTCAAAAGTTATGGGCTTTTTAGTGTTTGAATCGGAGTACTTTTGCAAGATATCGTGTCACAATTACGTGTTCAATAGATTGTCGATCGAAGCGCGTCTACTACTAGATAATTATGTAGCTTGAAATAAAAATGTGTCGAGGATTTTAAATTTGACTTGTGTTATTTTTAATATTAAGCTTGTTTCTCGAAACTTTAATTGATTTGAGTTACCCGTTTTTGGCTTCGAGAGCAGTATCTAAAGTATTGAATCATTTTTAATTACAATCACGTAAACAAGCCGAGTGGACATTGTTTTATACTGAGCTATCTAAACATTTGAGCTTAGTGTTCATCAAACATTTTGAATTGTATCTTTTGGGAAATGTTGCTCGATATTTGTTTAGGGATCTACTGGTTTTAAAAAAATAAACTGCAATATGGCCATGACAAGAAAAATCTCAGCTTTAATATCAATGACAGCTAGACAGTTTTCCAATATTGAGGATCTTTCCAAGTACGTGTAGTTTTGTTCAGCTAAGTTAACCAAAAATTCCCGTATTTACAAGCGACGATCGTATTCCCATTTCAGTCGCAATATGTCCAAGCAGGCATTAAGTCATAAAGTTTTAAAGGTTTAAAAAGAGAGCAGTGGTGGCCCAGTGGTATCGGCCGCGACTTACAAGTTGTAGGTCGTGGTTCGAACCCAGGCAGGCGCTTTACTTTGTGTAAATATTTCATCACCACTGCTCTCAAAACGGTGATGGAAAACTTCGTGAGGAAACCGGCAAGTCCTAGAACCAAAAATTCGAAGACATGTGACATCCACCAACCCGCACTGGGCCCGCGTGGTGGATTACAGCCCATTTCCTCACACAGAGAGGAGGCCTGTGTCCCAGCAGTGGGAACATTAATAGGCTGATGATGTGATGTGATAAAGTTTTAATAAATAAATAAATATGTCAAAACCCCTTCATTTTGACCGATTGCGTCTAATAAAAGATTGCAAACCTCCTTAAAAGTTATGGGTATTGGTTCTTTGGCTTGCTTACAGAGTATGCTTTAGTTGTAGCTATCATACATTATTTTTAACCTCACAAGGAAAAAAGACGGGTGTTATAAGTTTGACGTAAACCTGTGTATTTGTGTATCTGTCTGTGGTATCATAGCTCCTAAACGGATGAACCGATTTGGATTTAGTTCTTTTTTTGTTTGGATGTTGACTTTAACGAGAGTGTTCTTAGCTATGTGAAAATCGGTTAAGCCATTCAAAAGTTATGATCGTTTTACTGATTGAATCGAGGCATTTTCCCAAGACATCGTGTCATAATTACGTGTTCGATAGATTGTCGATCGAAGCGTGTATAAATTATGTAATTGAAAAAGCATGAAAAAAAAAACTGTCGAGGTTTTTAAAAATTTTACTCCTCAGAGTTCAACTTTTCGCAATGTGCATCTGGACCGAGGGCCCATTTTTTAAATCCTTGCGAAATGAAATAAGACTTAAAGGGAAATTAGTTAAAAATAGTAAAAACATAAAGCAATGGGCCAAGAATTTCTTAAACGTGAATTAAAACAGTTATGCTTAAATTACTTGGGCCCTCAATCCAGACGCGTGAATAAACTGGCATAGCCTACATCTCAGAAAATACTATCTCTCGGTTAATCATTTTTATTTAGGAATTTAGTTAAGAATTTCTTAAATATTTTAAGAAATTCCCAAATCTGTAGAATATGACATTACAGATTTTTGGCGGTTTAGCTAGGGCCCTCAATCCTTTAATGTCTCTACTGAGGAATCTGCAAAACATGAATTTATCTGAAGATATATATTAATAGGACTGTAATATATTTTGCTTAGATACCTCTGTAAATTAGTTAAAAAGAAATAATGACACAAAAGTGAATTGTTATAAAGTAAATGAGAATCGAATTTTACTATAACGTCTGGACTGAGAGCCCAATATTTTCGGCTTTATTGACTAGGTTCAACCTCATAGATTAAGTCAAATTAAAATATATTTTTTTACTATTTTTTAATTAAAATGTTACATATCGTCCGTTCTTCTAAATGCAATACTTTAAGAGAAAATACATTTTTAATTTTTCATAGGAGAAAGTTTTGTAGGGTACATATGATTTTGTTACTTTTTTGGACTGATCAGTATGTATCCTCATACAAGCTATTTTTAAGCGTCTAAAGTAAATATTTACTGCTTGTACTGTCGGAAGCGACTGTTTCTTTGATGCATTATTTTGAAGGGAAGACAGGTCAATTGTCAGGAAAAGTCATTATTACATGGGTCCTTTTCGGGCGAGGATAAAACAAATCTTTCTTGGTAATGTACTTTTACAAAGTAACTAATTGCACAATGTAATGGAGAATAACGTAAACGACATTTCACTAGGCACGTATTTTTATCTAAACTTACAATCGGGAACTATAACGACTGTATTTCTCTTCAAGTTTTATCATGTTTACTACTGATCAAACTCGCAATCTTTCTTTCTCGATCTCCTTGTGATCTTCTCTTGTTCGCGCCATAAACTAGTGTTATGTCAAGTTAACATCTGTCAGTCATTCGAAACCAAATCTCTCTTCAGAAGGAAATCTTTAACATTGCTGACAAATTTAATAGTGCAGTAAATATTATTATTATCAGTGTTTCTGTTTTGTGATATCGAAGTAAGTTGGTAGGTCCCCAGATCGCTTTAATATTGCTTATTTCATTTGAAGAATAATATGCATTTTTCCTGTGTTAATTCATCGTCATCGAGAATTGCTGATTATTGTGTTTTAATTAAGGCATATTTTATTATAACTTGAACACTTTATTGCATTAACACATACTTGGGAACTGGTATGTAAATAAAAAAATATACCTAAATAATTAAAATATAATAATAATATATAATATAATATATAATAATATATATAATAAAATATTTTAAAATATTAGGTGTTATTGAATTTGTCCCCCCGTTGAAACCGGCTGATCTTGGTCACTACAAGGGGCATGGTTTCGTAAACGGCCGCATGGTCTGTTATGATGATTTAATGCTTAGATTTTACAATAGTAGAGAAGAACAACCTATTTATTTACACATTGTGACATATGGTTTGGCTGATCCTAATTTTGAAGAGTAAAGATAAAAAATATTAAAAATACATGACTGCGCTGCTAAAATCACGTACTACAGTTGGGGGACTGTTTTATGGAACGCTATTTAACGTCTAAGAGGTCATCCGACTGCAATTCGTGTTTTTGGTAGCGCAGTCGTGTTTTTTTATATTTTATTATTATTTATTTTTCTTTAATACATTTTAGTGACAAGTTTAATTTTAAAACAACATGTAGATAGGTAGGTACTCATCTGGACTTTAAATTTCATATCCATGTTGTTATAATCGACGACAAAATCTGATTTCATCTTCGAAAATAGGGGCATATAGTTAGCCGCTATTTTTGCATAAAAATTATAGCACTAAAAAATAACATTATTATTTAGCGTTCATAACTAAAAATCAGCATACAAACTTCGCTCACTCGCTTCTTTGAACAAATTTATTAATAATTTAAACTGTTTATTAGAAAATTTGATACAAAAAGTTTGTAAGTAGGTAAATTTTATTTTACAACTAGTTGACCCGGCAAACTTTGTTTTGCCATAAAAACACCAAACATTCATCTACCCTACCTACCCTACCCTAACAACCCTACACTACCTACCCTACCTACCCTACCCTACCCTACCTACCCTACCCTACCCTACCCTAACTACCTACCCTACCTACCCTACCCTAACCTACCCACTTAGGGGTATGAAAAATAGATGTTAGCCTATTCTCAGACCTACTCAACATGCTCACAAAGTTTCATGAGAATCGGTCAAGCCGTTTCGGAGGAGTACGGGAACGAAAACTGTGACACGAGAATTTTATATATTAGATATCAGACTATTTTTAGGTTACATTTATGTGAAGTAAATAATTTTCTTATATTTATACCGATCGTAACCGTTTATTTGAATAGTTGTTACAAATAGTTTGTAATTAAATTGATGTTACGATATTAAAGTATTTTTAGATCATATAATATAAGTGAAGTAAATAGTTTTCATAAATTTATACCAATTGTGTTTTATTCATCGAAATGATTTTGATTGCGACGTCTCTGGTGCTACATATCCTGTCCTTAGAAACAATGACATACGATTTTCCGTCCCAAAAAGTAACAAAATCATATGTACCCTACAAAACTTTCTCCTATGAAAAATTAAAAATGTATTTTCTCTTAAAGTATTGCATTTAGAAGAACGGACGATATGTAACATTTTAATTAAAAAATAGTAAAAAAATATATTTTAATTTGACTTAATCTATGAGGTTGAACCTAGTCAATAAAGCCGAAAATATTGGGCTCTCAGTCCAGACGTTATAGTAAAATTCGATTCTCATTTACTTTATAACAATTCACTTTTGTGTCATTATTTTTTTTAAACTAATTTACAGAGGTATCTAAGCAAAATATATTACAGTCCTATTAATATATATCTTCAGATAAATTCATGTTTTGCAGATTCCTCAGTAGAGACATTAAAGGATTGAGGGCCCTAGCTAAACCGCCAAAAATCTGTAATGTCATATTCTACAGATTTGGGAATTTCTTAAAATATTTAAGAAATTCTTAACTAAATTCCTAAATAAAAATGATTAACCCAGAGATAGTATTTTCTGAGATGTAGGCTATGCCAGTTTATTCACGCGTCTGGATTGAGGGCCCAAGTAATTTAAGCATAACTGTTTTAATTCACGTTTAAGAAATTCTTGGCCCATTGCTTTATGTTTTTACTATTTTTAACTAATTTCCCTTTAAGTCTTATTTCGTTTTGCAAGGATTAAAAAAATGGGCCCTCGGTCCAGATGCACATCTTTTCGCACTATTTTTTTTATGAGAGTTTCAGTCAGTCTCACACACACAAACAAAA
Source organism: Anorthoa munda (assembly GCA_945859665.1). Classification (NCBI taxonomy): domain Eukaryota; kingdom Metazoa; phylum Arthropoda; class Insecta; order Lepidoptera; family Noctuidae; genus Anorthoa; species Anorthoa munda. Next base: position 5,572,272 of record OX243893.1, read on the forward strand.
CAACCTTACTTGTTAAAAAAAAACTAACCGGCTTGCATGTTGGGAGTACTTATGAGCCCCAGTCTAAGTGGCAGGAGGGCTCTCCCAACCCTCAGCTCTTGGCATATCGAGGGTACCACCTTTGTAGTTGAGTGGTCGCGAATCAGACGCTCCTTGTTTAACTGTACGTGTGTGTGTGCTTGTGTGTAGGATGCAGGGTCATAAAGAACAATGAAAGATACCGGTTTTGTAATCTTATAAGGCGTGCCACAATGAGGGAGCTAGTCTGGCCTTAGTCAGTATATTTTCGCCTTGGAGCACTTAATGTTGAAAAATAATTATTTTGTCAATAATGAAGAAAACATTGAAAATTGTACTTATGCAGCCACAATTTTTATTACAGAAGCTATACAGCTATTCTTTTTTTGTTCGAATTCGTTGGTAATAATTATTAACAACTTTTACTATGGAACCAAAAAAATAAACCCTAAAATCGCAGATAAAAGGATCCAGCTATTAGGTTTTTTTCAATATTTTTAGTGTCAATCAAAGAAAATAGTCAAAGACACGACAGTAAATACTGTAAAATCAAGAATGCAAATGCACAACATAAAAATAAAATCATATTTGCATATATATATATATATATATTACGATAACGACCTTATTATGCTGGGCTTATGATTTGAACGAAAGACATCGTAAGTATGAAACTTTTGAACTAAGCCAACTTTGCCGTATGCTTCAACATTTTCAGTTAAATATTACCGTTTATATCCCATATCTCAGTTCAAATTGCCCAATCGAGATTAGAATTATGATTACTGAAGTTTACTTCTTCTGCAGAAGAAGTAAGATTTTGGCGTATCGAAAATTTTTAAAATAAGCCCATATGTCACGGAACAAAGATAAGTTTTGACTTTGAATTCATTGGCATTGATTCAGACGGTTTAGAACTCATGAATCACAAAAAATAATCAACAAAATTATCATCATCATTTCAGCCGAAAGAAGTCCACTGCTGGACATAGGCCTCCCCAAGGCATCGCCACATTGACCGATTCCGTGCGTCGCCAATTATGCTCAAATAAATGTACTGAACGACTGACTTTTATTGCATGTTTCAGTGTCCATATTATACCTAAAACAAATAGTTATAGTAATAAAATTTATATATATACCTGCACAGGCTATTTTTAAATAATACGCGGCGATATATTTAGACTTTATTTCTATTCTTTTGACTATTTGACGTAATTATATAATCACTCACACCTGACGTGCACTCTGGGCGCCCTGACCATAGACTATTATTATATACTAGCCCTGACCATAGTTGACAATCAATCCATTCTAAATACGAATTACTATTTAAACATTCAGCCAGCAACAATAAATAGGTACGGAAACTGCTTTTGTTTTTTTTTCCATGAAATTTGATAATGAAATTTTGAGCATTTCATGCTCATGCATACTGCACTACCACGGGGAGATAGTGCAGTTATGTGGGACTCTAACCCACTAAAACTCCAAGGTGTCCTCCTGTGCCGCTTATGGCGGGAACACGGGCACGCGTTAGCACTCAACAACGCGAACCCGCTGCGGCTGTCCGTCACCGGCCTTCCTCGGGGGAGTACCCCCCATCACCGGCGCACCAGAACACACTGTACGCCGTGACCACCCAGTGACCAAATCAGCACATGAGCGCCAGACGACCACGTGTATGGTACCATTGGTCTCCCTGTGACGGGTCAAGGTCAATGGCCCCGCCACCTACCATTTTTCAGCCGCAGGAGATAGGGAGAGCGGCTAACGCAATACGATACTCCTCCTCCCCTGCGGCCCCACCGCGTCCGCCATCAGACGGTGACGACACCGTCCGGGCCGCGCTCTCCCTGAGCGGCGCACCGCAATACCGGCTCTCCTCTCCCGCCGCTGCCTCCAACCCTCAGCCGCGACATGGTATGGGACCTGGGAATCTCCATAAGACATCGCGGCCCGCCTCAGTTGCGATGTCGCCTGTTACCAAGCGGCACCGCAACCTACCAGTTGGCCGCTACTTCGTCGGCTTAATCGGCAAAAGCCCTGACGAGCGGCCCCTCCTCGAGTTCCTCTTCGCTTCACCGTGGGTGACCAAGCCACGGTTACTGAGCCCCTCCGCCTCGACAATGCGGGAACCCACCGCGGGGGAAGGTATGCAACCTCATCCGTTGCAGTATTTTGACTCACTAAAATAGGTATTGCCCAAGGGATTGTCGATAGAGTTAGTACAGTACTTTGCTAAGTTGTCCGGCTGTGACTGCAGTTATATTGGCTTAGACAAATATTAAAGCTGTACAATATTCCACATTAAGACGGTAGCTTCTTTGTGGTTGCATATATGCAGTTAAACTATATAAAATTTATAAGAATTTCCGCCAGCAAATTCCTCGTGGCCTACAGAAACTAACAGCCCACAGATTTCCACACTAAACCATGAAAATCGCTGAAAAGATTTACAATACAATTACAAAATTTTAGTATCATCCTATGTTTACTCACATACACAAAAACTGACAAATAAAAGAAGAATTAGAAGCCATGAAAGTCGCGTGAATACGGCACACCTGTTACGTTTGTTTATTACTATAAACATAAACATATCTACTACATACAGCATAGTATGCGTGTTTTTGTAAAATAATTATACGCTTCTTTTGACCTATTTAAACTTCTGTTGTTAAAACTCATAATGGAACGTCAGTAAAATTATGTTGGATGGAATGCAAGTGAACTTTTTTTAAATCTCATTGGCTGTTATTTTCTTCCAAATGTTCTTTTTTCGTTAAAGGTTGTTTATAGCGAACCATACTGATATTTTATCAGTCATAACGATTGTCAAAAGTCCAAACTATTGGGGATTGTCCTCGTGAGAATTCGGTAAGGTATGTCAATCTTATTTGGCCTTGGGGAATGTCACTTTGTCCTTTGTTTTTTTTACTGACATTTCGATAGTGCTTGGCAATCTCATAATTTAAGACATTTGACACACTGGATGCGTTCTGCTTCCTGCGGTCCGGTCACACGAACATTACCTGCATAACGCAAATGTTCGAGCGACCGGACCGCAGGACGCAGAATGCATCCAGTGTGACAATTCCTTAAATTATGGGATTGCCAAGCACTATCAAAATATCACGTGATCAATTTCTTAAGATTCGGCTACTGCCAACCTTGCATGCGCAAACAGTTTGTGCAAAAATTGGCGCAAAACTGCATGGTATCTACGCGATAGCGATTTGCATACTTGTTGCTTGTTCGCTTGATCGTGCAAACTATTGCCAATACAATATTTTGTATCGTCTTCACGTACATGCTTAATTGTGCAAATTAATTTTGTACAAACTAGCTTTTTGTGGAAGCCATTAGTGCGGTATACTGTTATGCCGTATAAACGCACATGTTCGCTTGTACAAACAAGAATTTGTGCAAATAAGATTGAGCATGTATCTGGATCACTTTGACATTTCGACCACCGCAATTGTCTGAGCCTCTGGTTGTCCCGAAAAAGCCAAGATTTATCTACATAATTATGTTGTATAGGTACAAATTGTGTACTATGTAAATCGTATCAAATAAAAGTTCCGAGTGCTTTTTAACAAATAATGTATTCGTGACTAATGCAGTTAATCACGGTCCTATTTAAACGACAAACAGTTTGTATTTACGGTAAGCGTGTTTGATTTGTGATAAGGGTGATAAGTGATTTAATTTATGTAGTTTTATGTTTCATATTAATTCAAACTAATACAGAATGTTTGTAGCGTTTGGGGTTGACACATTAGGTCCATGGGGTCCGAGTTTCGATCGAAGAGCTGTATGGTAAGGTATGTTCCCTTGGGCTAATTTTCGACTTTTGCCCGGGTGAAATCGCAGGCAGCAGAAATGGAATAATGAAGAAACTTTTGTAAGCTATTGATGCAACGCAAAACTAAATATCATTATTTTTGAACTTTAATGCATTTAGGTGAAGGAGTATAATTATAAAAACAACAGTAAGGAAATTATAAAAAAAAACTTTCATTGACAATACGGTGGATACAACATAGATTTTTTTTTTAATGGACAAGCTTTTTTTCTAAAAAACGATGCCCCACACTAGAAATTTCTTCCTGGATTGTGAGTGCATTTGCAAACAAATAAACTCACATAAACCAGAACCGGAACAACTATCTTTAGGTCATACAAATAGTTGTTATATTGTTAAATCAGTAACCTTTCAATTGCAATATAACGCAGCTATAAAATAATCAACTGTTACATTTTGATTACGAATTAATACTGATTTCCGATGTGATGCGTTCCGTTTCACGCTGTCCACTGTTAGAAGTGGTAAAGCAGGTGCAACAACAATTATAATGCCAATTTCTCTGACCTTCTATAATCTGCTGGATAAGATTTTTGATATAGAATCCTATGTCTAGCTGTAGACTGCTGAAGGCTGATGATGGTGTTCGACACTGAAGTCTAAACTAAAACGATGAATAAAGATTAATAAAAATAACTCTACATAAAGCGTTACTAACACACTTGATGAAAATGCCTAGCACTCATCCCGATCCAACAATCCTATAGCGCAAAAATAATTGGCGTATATACCCCTGGGCGAGGATAAAAAACAATGTGCTCACACAATGGGCCATTCGGGCAGACTGCTTTGTTCCCGGGCGATATTAATAAATACTACTATTGGCCCATTTCTGACGAAAGCAAATTGGAAAAAGCCTTTTATGGATAATAACTGGATAAGAACGTACGGAGATGGTTGTGCTGTGATAGTTTTTGTTATGTTTGATAATAAATATGTTGCTATCTTTATCTCATCATATTTAGGGCTTATAGCTGCAGATATGCCAACATTAATTTCTTTCTATTCGCTTACATAGATTCTAGGTACAATCCCACCGCACTATTCCCAAACCACTGCAACTCCTTAAATCGACAGTGGCGACAACCAGAAAAGCGCCGAGGCAATGAAGCTCGACGTTGTCCCGGAGAATGAATTTAACTATTTTGGATCCCGCAACGAAATGAATCAGAAAATAATAAAGGAGGAGTAGGAAAAAATAACATAATACTACTACTAAATACTACAAATCAAGGGTCCTTGTAAAGGATATTAATACATTTTTGGCAGCTTATTTGCTAGTTATCACCCGTCAGCCTTCAAGAGTGAACAGGCATCTTCTGGACATGCTCGAGCCATCAAAATTGGATCCATTGCGTTTCCGTCATGCGAGCTGGATCAGTATGGAATAAAATTAAACTATGGACTATATCGGTATCTGTCTGCAGGCTGTAAGCAACAGTTTCTATGTATCAGTATCCTATTAAGGAAATTCTTGGACTGTTATGATTAAATGATAGGTACTTCATCTCTCTGTTCAGCAAAGTTATAATGAGCATGTGCTTTAATGAAAAGCCTATAATGTATCAGAGCCTTTATTACCGTAACTCTTTTGAGTGCTCTTATGACTTAGCAGATAATCAAAGTCAATTATAGGTAAATTCATTAATTTGATAAATAGGAACATGGTTCTCACATACTTACAAATATTGCAAACATAGATAAAATACCTAATTCAACAACAACGGAACAGTGTGTGAGTAAAAATCTGAAAAAAAAATAAGAATACAATAACTATGAATAGGAATATAAATTAGAAAATTTGATTTTGTCCACACTAAAGACTGCCCTATGGAGCGGGACCAGCAGTGAAAATAATTCCCCAACTCTTCATCAGTTACTTTTTAATTAATTTGCAAACTTTGCACAAAGATGAACTGCAATAAACTTAACTTGGTAAGTTTGCGAGTGCAGTCGAGATGACCTATTTTCTTATTCCCAAAGGGATCGTGTCTAAGTTCGTATACGGATGCACACACGTTTAAAAGACACGTTGGCCATCATTCAAATATATATATATATATATATGAGAAAAAGGCGTGTATTTATGTATAAAGGTACTTACACTTTTGTACAGTTGGATATAAACTTGGTGCAACTTTGATTGATTGCTTTCCATCGAACTTACGATGCTACCTTATATTTACTTCTTTGTAATAATTGATTAGCGACTTCTGCTATTTATTGAACCACTTTAAATGGTTTGCCTTAAGGTAATTTCCTCATAACTGAAATAGCATATGTAAATCAAATAATATCTTGTAAATAAATTCTGTTCAAAAGGAGGTTCAATATTGATATTTTGGCATCGAGTGGGCGCACGGCCAGTACTGCGTTAACATTGGGGCGTATATATCGTCTTGAATAACAGTTGTTTCCGTCTTCAATAAAAAACACATCACTTTTACTTCTTTTAAAAATGAGAAGTAAAATATTATAGTTCTACAGGATTTTTTGCTCACAAAAGATAAATTGGCCCTTTCACCGGCTACATAAGTTCCTAGTTAAACTTGAGCAATGGCCTGGAAATCCTCAGACAAACTAGAGTGTTGAGATATTTTTTATTCTTGAACTGTACTTGCTAGAATATCTGATATAATTTTTTACCTTTGAACAACAAACAAACACAATTTTGTAGTACCTACAACAAGGCTCAAGAAAATAGGTGGCTCGTTTAGATGTCAATGTGTACGCTTTTATAATAAGCTTCCAAGCCACGTACAAGGTCTAAGTGTTAATAAATTCAAATCATTATTAAACGTAAGTTGTGTCAGAAAGCGTTTTATAACATTAAAGATTAAGTCGAGGACAAAAAGGCTTGGGATTGAGCTGCTCCAATTAATCTAGTTTTTCTTTTTTTTTTTGCTTTGCGCCGTGAATTTAGTTTTATAATATTTTTTTTTTCTTTCTATGAGAAGAATATTTACTTTTTAAAGTATTACATTATTTTATTTTAATTATTATGAATGTGAAGACTATGTGGATCATTCTTTTTTTTATTTTAATTTATCTTAGTTCTTAATAATGGTCTGGCAGTTTGAGTATTTATGCGGCCTACCCGAATGTCCTTTCTTTGGTATTGTTCGTCAATTCGTTGAGCTCCTTAAATTCTGAGTTGAGCTGCACGGTTATTGAGAAATGCATGCACTGACTGGACAGGTCCACTCAATCTGGCTGGTTCTTGCCTCAAAAGACCATTTCAGACATCAGTCTACATGGTCTTCACATGATCTAACCGAGATTTTGTCTGGACTTTAAAAGAGACTGTGACCTCTGAGTTTGTTTCGGCCTTTTTTCCTAGAGTAGTCAGACAGGAAACGCCGACCGCGTCTAGTTTTAAAAATATGATCGACGTGTAAAAGTGTTTGTACAAACCAACTTACAGAAATAAAATCATTTATTATTTACCTCGATATGAACAACCAAAAAATTTGGTGTTCATATAAAAAAGATTATCACTCGTAAACTTTTTCGGTTTTAAGATTGGCGCCTTTGTTTATAAAACGTCAAATATTTATTGTTACACCGTGGGTTAGGCTATTCATGACTTAACTTTAAACACCGTTCATAAAGAAGTAGGGGTGCTAATTAAGGCAGCTTCTTTAAAATGTCATTCTCGTCTGCAAATATATTTAGTTGTCTAATTAATTAATAGGTCAGCGACAAACTTTTAGCGTCTAATAAATGGTTTATAAGCGACCATATATTGTAAAACAAGCTACTGTTAATATGACGCAACATGGTGATAATTCTTAAGCAACTAAATTTGTGATATGTCTACTCATTGCTAGCTTCTAATAAGTGTATCAACTTCATCTATAAAATAATATCAACGTACTCTAATTTCATAGAGTCACCTTTATTTTTATACTTTAGCATAAGTAATTGATGAGTGAATCTACTATATTTGAACATAAAATTTCCTTATTATTGTCATCAAATAATGGTCAATAAAAGCTATAATTTCATGTATTCGCCTATCTATTTATAATGTTACCATAAGTAATTGACTATTATACCTACCCAAATGAACATACAAAATTGTATGGGCGTATAACATTGTAACAGTAAATAATTGATCGTAAAAAATTTGCTAAAAATTGCATCAAATAGCCACTATATTGGCCACTAATATTACCAGAAGCTATTGAGGAGAGACAAAATAAAAGACTTTATTTTTGAAAAATCAATTTGTTTATTGAATCACCATCATTTTACTTATAGTAAATAATAGAAACATTAAAAAAATGTAGGTATAATGTAGGTAAATGTTATTTTAATAATTCAATTTATTATATATACACAAATATTTTATTTTATTTATTGGTTTTAATATAGAATAGGTGCAAGTTGGATTAGTATTTATGCGACAGAGTCGACGGCGCCCCGCTGCGCGGGGCTCCTATTTCTGTATGCAGGGTTTAAAGTAACCTAACACGAAGGAGATGACGGGAGCTGAGTTCGCTCGCTTTGCTCGCTCACTTCAACTCCCGTCATCTCCTTCGAACCTAACCTGTCCGTGTCGGGGTGCCCTAAGCTCCCGAGCTCGCTACGCTCGCTCTTGGACTTATTCATTGACCGTCATTTATTATTTTAATGTTTACATTGTAAACAAATCCGTATCATAACCACTATCACAAACGTTTTTCAAATAAGAATACGAGCACTCCTTAATCGTGTCATTAATGTAAACAAATACACGTGAACTCGTTGCTGCACGCACCGAATAGAGCTCGCTCATTGGTGCAAATGGCCGGTCGCGCCCCTCTGATTCCCAACGAGCGTCAGGTACCTACACTCCCGCGCTTGTGTTGCAAACTTTCACGAAAAAAGAATATGATTTATTAATTTAGTTGTTGAATGAAAAACTTTGATTGCTAATTTTGAGGCTGGAATTTGATTTTATTAGCAGACAGATGTTGAATCTCTAAAATATATAAAGTAGCTCACTTACAACATTAGTCGCTGAGTTATCAAATCAGAAGTAAATATATTTATCGGTAGCTCGGAGTCATATTAATTTACGCTCGTAAATTGACGCTGGTTTTTTGATATTCTGTTGGAGTAGTAAAGATGATGAATTAATATAATTGAAGCTGTTCTATTAACTCGTCGCCCACATATAAAAAAAGACGCTAGGTTGCAGGTGCTAAAGAAAACTTTTGTTGCCGCACATATAATTTCCCAAGAAGTAGTATCTATTTATTAAAACCAGAAAGTAATACTTATATTTTTAAGGTATGTTTGCATTCTAATCATAGCCTTAATCTGTCCAAAACACCTCTAAATGCCATATTTATTTTAAGTAGTTGTTGATATTGTTTGTCTCTAAAATAAAATTGCGACTTAATTTTGAGTGTTTGCAGGTTTTCAGAAAACATACATATAGGTAGACTCCCTTGATATAGCTAGCTATTTTATTTATCAAAATCAAAATACTTTATTTCAACTAAATTATACGAAGATACTTGTGAATTGTCAAACAAAAAAACATGAATCGGGGTGCACTTTCGCAAGAAGAAGAAGAAGTACATATATTAAGAAAAATACATATATTAAGTGAGAACGATGTAAAAAGAAGTGCACATAAAAGCGTCTAGAGTAAAACAACAAGTTTTTATCATATGTTACCCGGGCCATAATAACGAATCGATTAACACCTTATTCATCAAAATCGGATCAATAGTTTAGGATAATACGTAAATACAAACATACATAAATACCTATATACATACACTGATAAAATCATAACCATTCCTTTTGGCTTCACCGTAGTCGGGTAAAAATACAATAAGTACCTAATTAAAAATAGGCCGAGGCAGCCAATTTATGACCAATCCCAACTGATGGCGCCCGTTTACGAACAGAACGCATGGATTGGCATCACTAACTATGCTGTAATCAGGACCCAATCAACAAAACCGCACCAGTCGTTGTTGAATATGTGCAAAACCACATGATTTCATAACGAAGCAACACATTAATATAAATATCAGAAATCAATACACATTACAATCACGAGGTTTGATTTGCCACTAAAGCAAATGTGCACATCATATTACAATGGAACAATGGGTGCATCGGTAAATGATATAGAGAACTGAACTGAGCATTACCGTCACAAAATTGACTGATCTGTAGATAGAGATAGAGCGAATGTGCGGTCAATACCAGTCTCTTTTCTTTTTGTCATAGATATGAAGGCGAAACTAACAGTCTATAGAATTCTAAAAAAACAAGTGCGAGTCGGACTCGCGCACGAACGGTTCCGTACCAAGGATGGCGTGAAAAATGTATGTATGGGGACACCCTTTAATTTTAACTTTTTTATATTTTGGAGTTTTTCCTTTATTTGTGCTTGCCAAACTTACTTTTTGCCAAATTTCGTGATTCTAGGTCAACGGGAACTATCATATAGGTTTACGATCCAAAACCTATGGGGTATTTCCGGATGACCCAGAATTGTCAATTATGGTTAAAAGCAAGGTAAAGGTACAGTACAAGTAAAGGGAAATTGCCGAAAAATAAAAAAAGTTGAAAATTAAGGTAAATTTTGGTACTTACTAGTTTTAGCAAAAATCTAAATTTGACCATATCATTTTATCATGTTGACTCACGACCTTTATTTTTATACACCTAATAGTGACAATAGACCTCAGTATCTTGTATAAATTTAAAAGTTGCTAGGTTCACCCGTTCCTGAGAAAATCGGTGGTGACACACGGACAGACAGACATACAAGAGATTGAACTTATAAGGGTTCCTTTTTATACCTTTTGAAGTATGGAACTCTAAAAAAGACAACAATGGGCTGCACGATCGCAATATCTCGTTCACAACTTTCTGAATAATTTCGTTTGACATCCAGATGCCAATTCCATTATGATTTCAAAGTGAAAAGCGATAGTGCTACTCGTCCTGTACAGCGCCGTCTCTATCACATATTGGAATCATGATGGCAATGGAACATCACAGTACGGCTCCAGTTCTATATATCTATGCAATTTACAAATGGCTGCATCGATGATTGTTCATTTTGTTCAGACACCGATGTCAGTTGCTCATTATCGTCTTGTCCTCTGTCCAGGATTTTATGATTGATCTATCAGAACAACAATGGGAGTTGTAAAGGTAATAAATGATGAGCTTTGATCAATGGGACTTTTTTTGATGAATGGTTTTAGTTTTAGCAGGGGAACCAAAGTTTCCGACATAGCCCGAAGAATTGCGAAACTTAAGTGGCAGTGGGCAGGGCACGTTGCTCGCAGAACGGATGGCCGATAATGCCGAAAATTTCTGGAATGCCGACCGCGAACTGGAAGACGATGCGTTGGAAGGCCTCCCACTAGGTGGACCGATGACCTGGGTAAGATTGCCGGAATGCGCTGGATGCGAGACGCACGGGATCGGTCAATGTGGTGACGCCTGGGGCAGACCTATGTCCAGCTGTGGACGACTTTCGGCTGAAATGATTATCATAATGATGAATGGTGTAAGTTTTATATGGCCTTTTCGGTAAATACTGTAATCTTATTGGGACCAGAAGACTAAGAAAAAGCGAATTTCTGTAAGGGATAACGATTGGTGAAAAGTCCAAATATATTGGATTGAAAAGTATTAGCGGAATGTCAAGCCCATACATTTTTGAGTATTCAACCGACTTCACAACGGAGGAGGTTCTCAATTCGACTGTATGTTTATTACGCGATTACTCCGCCAATTACGTAGGTACCGACTTTTTATTTGAAAGCTGGTTCTTCTTATGAAATGTGGTGCCATTTAATTTTTTCCCTTGGATAAGAAAACACTTTTAACGTGGGTGAAGATGCTGGCAGAAGTAAGTGATATTAGAAATTCTATCAAAACTAAGTATCAAAATCGAAAAATACAGGTACCTACAAAATACACCGACTACAGAAAAGAAAGTAATTTTACGCTTTTTTGTGTTTTATTTTGGAAGTCGGTTTAATTTTTTGTAAAAAAGATTTTTTTACATTCGTCATCGCCTATTGAAATTTACTTTGTTGAGAGCTCCTGGAGCCCCTGGAGCGCGGCAGCAGTTCTAGTCTTACATAGAAAATAATGAATTGGCTACTAGACGGTAAAAGTATTACAAATGAGGCACCAAATATTAACAAAATGCTACAAGCTTTTAATATAATTCAGAACGTATTTAATGTAATTATAAGTTATAATTATTTTCCGTTATCAAGATACAGTACCTGGGCGACCAAGCTCTGCTCGGGTGAAAATAGAGAAAACGACGTTTTCTAAAAATGAAATCTAGCTAGATCGATTTATCGCCCCTGACACACCCTGCATACTAAATTTCATGAAAATCGTTGGAGCCGTTGCCGAGATTCAGATTATATATATGCAAATATACAAGAATTGCTTGTTTATTAGATAGATATATTTAATTTGCTGGCTGTAAACGTTTCATCTAGTACTTAAATAAACACTAGATGGTAATAAAATGCTCTTGAGAACAGTAAAATTAATCTACTATAATAATAAAAGATTTATATTGAGAATAAACACACTGTATCAGTATTATATTCTGATTCACGAATGTAATTATAGTAAAATGAAACGAAAATTAAATGAAAACCATTTCAGTCTTGCAGAAAACATAACATAAGTACCTATCATTACGCTTGTAATCTCCAATGGGTTAAGCAGAAGTTATTTCGCTATATCCTACCTATCTATAGTAATTACGCTCACATCTCGCTAGTTATTTTAAATCGACTTCAAAAAAAGGAAATCTTTTTTCAAAGTATTTTACCCGATTACCCAAAAACGCCTGGGCCGATGTGGAATATTCTTCTTTTGTTAAAAAGGATATACATCCCAAGTGGTCAGGATCTGATGATGGAATCCTGGATAAATAGAGGGAACCTCTCAAATATTATAGGCATACATACAGCAATTTTGGTATTTTCATCAACAATGCAATTATTTGCACTCAGAAAGTATCATTTGGTGAAGAGAAACTGACGAAGAAGACCACTGGAAATCTTTTATGCTATGTATGTCACGGGTATAAGATATCTCGAATAGTTAACCGACAATGATGAAGCAAATAAACACTTATAAATAAATGGTACTGATGAAAATGAACGAAATGAACGCCATCGAAGGGATCTGGTGATGAAGCCGGAAGGTAGGTAACGGAATGCCGAAATAAACAATGTATCCTAATCGTGTTTGCACTTATTGGAATCGTCATGAGTTGTTCTTTGGCTATAAATGATTTTCATGGTATTTGGAGGTACGTACCGAAACTGAAAACACTTAAATAAAAAACTTTTTACAAAAAAATCAAACCGACTTCCAAAACAAAACATTACAAAGCGAAAAATAACTTTTGCTTTCCGAAGCCAGTGTCGAAAAACGGCAAACAATAGTTACCAAAGACACCGACTTCGGAAAAGAAAGTTATTTTTCGCTTTGTGTTTTGTTTTGGAAGTCGGTTTGTTACCCGACTGCCGAAGGAGGGTAATGTGTTTATCAGTCTATGTATGTATGTATGTATGTTTGTTCCTATGTGGCGTTCTAGAGACCAAACGCGTTGGCCGATTTTGATGATTCTTTCGTCAATCGATTCGTCTTAATCTTGCGAGTGTCACTGGCTACATTAAAATTGGAAAATAAAAAAATGGCGGATATTGGGTGCCATTTTGTGGCGAAAAAAATTTTTTTTCTTCCGAACCCATCGTGTGGGATATCAAAATAAAGGATTTTAAGAGGCGATTTCAAAAATATATAACACTTATATGTTTAAATGTACCTAATTCTAATAACAAATAACTAAAAAGTTGTAAATAAAAAAAAGTTAATAAAAAAAATCAAAAAGCCCGATTGCTTAAAAAGCAAACTAAAAAGACGTAAACAAGAAGAAAATCATGCTGTGCAGTCGGAGGATACTTTTTTTTTATATTTTTTATGTCCCATGTATTAGTTGGCGAGCCTGTGGCCATCAACCAGGCCCGAATCCAGTCTTGCACAACAACCAAAATATGACGATAAACTTTCAAATTGTAACATTTTAACACTACTGACATCATTTTTGTTGAGAATATTAATCTTACAATAGTGAAATTAAAAGTGCTAAAAGGTAGCAGAGGTTAGTAAATAAAACATTAATAATAAAATTGCTGTATCCTAAACCATGCATTTAAACCATGCCTAAACCAAGCCTTAACCCTAGTATAGTTCTCGCGAAACTTCTTGACCGCCCTGAAGTTGGCTGCAATGGCTGCGCAGTAGTAAATCTAGTACAAAAACGGCACCGATCCGTGCCTTGCGCATCGCTAAGCCAACTTCAGGGCGGCCCAGAAGTTTGTCGAGCACTATACAGTGTATTCGCTACAAAGTTGTTCCAGCTGTTTTACGATGATGTATGGAAATGGTTTTTTCTGTTGGACATGACTAAACTAAACTAAAAATATTGCTGCCTTTTATATACCTATTCTATGAACAAAACAGAGTCGGATGATTATATTGAAGCTTTGTTAAAGAAGTAAAATAATCCTTTGAAAATATATTTCTTTAGAAATTCATCATTTCCTACTTTGTTTTATTTGACAACTCTAAATCTTTTGCCGCCTCATATTATCACTAAAACACAGCAGTGTTGTTTAGTCGGTGTCCTACAGAATCTGCGCCATTTTTGTTTATATTTTTGAGACATCCGTCTAACGCATAGGTCACGGAATCCCCATACCGTAGTGACTTGAGACGGCATTACCTATAATATTCTTGCCCAAGCAATATTTTTAGTTAAGACAACCATATTCAGTATTGTCACGTACCTATCGATCTGTGAGTTAACGGTCAAACTCAACAAGCTTGGTTTTTATCATAGACACTGATAAATGGACTGAGCTATCACTATACAGGAAAGAAATCATTACAGGCTGAAAAGATTTCGAGATGAAGCCATCATGCCGCCAGTAGTGTTTAAAAAAACATGATTGTGCCGCGTCACTATGGCCAAAAAATTGCGACAAGCATCGACCGCAGTCGCACAGTCGGTTTTATGTCGGCAACGGCATTTATGTCACCACATACGAACTAAAAAATTACCTGATGTCGCACAAAATCTACATCGCGCAAGCAAAGTTCTCTGTGCGTTTGGTACATGAACAACGGTCCGACAGAAACCAACGGGCAGTTATCCGAACCAGACACTACACCCGTCTGGGAGGAGGATCCACCCTTTTTAATGAAGGATGTGGAACTTTTCGTCCTGTGCCGCATATATAGTCTGTTTTTACAGTGTTGTACCATTTTTGTTCGCTTCATTGCTCAGTCCATTCTCTACGTTTGCATAAAAAGTTTTGACAATGCCAGTGGCCAGTGTGCAGTGACCAGTGGTCTCGCCAAGGCGTCTCGGTTCTCTATGGTCTAATGTTTGCAAAAGATTGTCAGTCCACGAACTTATAGCACCCTTGCACTTGCTCAATCAAATCTGGATTGTTTATGGACCAATATTTGGATAAATTGTGTTGTAGCCTTTAACCTTTTGTTTTGAGAAGCGTTGTTTGACTGTTGATAAATAATAAGATTATTTGGCAGTTTTATATATTGTAACAAATAAAAAACAGTGGTTTTAACTTTTAAACGCTTTCTATATACACATAACAGGCCTTTAAAGTTTCTTACTGTTTTATTGAAAACTAATAATGACACAGTGAAACTATTGATTTCTCTGTTTTGTTATTGTTGAGACTCATGTAAATCAGGAAATGGAAATAATCAATTTCATGAGTTTATAATGCTGGGTATCGAGTATTATTTGAGGCTACCCAAACATGGCTGTTCAAGGTCAAGGTCGTAGATTTAATCATCAAAGGAAAAAACATAATAAAGTGAGGAAACATACTAGTTTTATTGTTTTTTATTGAACCTGCCTTTTACTATATATTTTGCAATGACCTTTGTATGAAAGTCATTTCCTACAGCTACGGCCCCATTCAGTATTCTCACCCCTGTTGTAAGTGTACCCTCGCGGTTCAATTTCCATAATTATTTGCTTGGGATTATTTAAACACCCTGTATTATTCCAGCTTTGTCTAAATGCCCCATCCTGTTGATACAAGAGCGCTTTTTAATTTATGTTATTTTCTTTTTCAGGAAAGAAATCATGGAGCAAAGCCTGTTTAGATCGAAAAAACACAAAATTAAGTGGAAGTGTGTGAAATTAAATAATCTTTAGACCAAAGTCTTGGTGTTCCCATTGGTGAAAAAAACAAGTGATTTGTGATGTCATGTGAATAACTCGGCTTCTGTGATGGGGTGTGGCCAAAGTAAAATTAATCTCTATCCGAGGCGGAACAAAAATGGCGGCAAAGGAAACAGTGCCAAAAAGTCAGGTGAGCGAACAGAATCAAGAAGAATTTTTGATTTGAATAATATCTTATGATTTTTGAATAACGAATAAACCTCTCTTTTTTCTTTGCGACCAATACCTCGTGTATATAGAATACTGATATGTGAGCCACCTTTTGACCTTGATTAACGAATTGTCCGACCAAAACTTACGATAACTCCCACCGTTTAAGAGAAAAAATAAAACAACTGATATTTTTGACCTTTGTTTGACCTTGAATATCTTTTACCAGGCGTGTAATCGATGGAAACTTTTGATATTTCATTCATAATCGTATGACTAAGACCTCTACCCATTTTCAGCTCCATGCGAATTAATGCAAACCAAAATCTCTATATAGACTGGACAAAAAAAATATATCTCTTGCAAGACCAATCTCCACAAATATTTGACGTACAAAAATTGTGATATTCCCATATCTCTTCGGCAACTGATAATACCTAGGCGCTTTCAAAGGTAAATTTACCATCCAAAACCTCCAAGTTTCATTCTATATATTTGATAAGGGGAAGTATGCGAGCTGGGAACGCGGGAATGCGAAAGGCAGCCGTCGACGTGCTCTAAATATTCATGAGGGTAAGAGCTCTAAGGCCGCGGCCTGAGACGAGGCGGAAGCGGGCGTGGTGAGGCCTTTTGACGCTGCGAGGAGCTTCAGCATTAGTAAGGATGTGGCTCGAATGTATTTGTTAGTTTTAAGTTATTTGTTGTTGGACAGAGGGATTTTGCAATAGTGCTTTTCTGAGATTGTACCTATCTTCTCTCTCTGGATGGTACATATTATCTATTGTATCACACTATTTGGGACCAGTAGATGGCCATATTTATTGCAACGTCATAGGCATTGTACCGGTCATCTAGTTGAAGTGGAACGTAGTCTGTACAGGATCACCGCAGTCGCACCGGGTGCTCGATTTATGAATTAAGTAGCTTCTGCCAGCGGCTTCAACCGCGTGAAGGTCAAAAATTATCCCGAGGGAACATGATTATTACTGGGATAGAAAGAATCTTAAGTGCTATTCCTAACTAATATCTATCTCTGTGCCAAATTTCATCCAGATCCGTTCAGTCGTTCTGGTGTGATTGAGTAACAAACATACACACATCAAAACTTTCGAATTTATAATGTTAGTAAGATTTTTCGCACAGCTTTGCTGCTGCGTTGAATTTTTATAATTCAGGTAGAAATCCTTGACTAGGATTGTTTTGTTGTTATTTGAACTTGGCACAAGAAAGTCAGGAGACCAAATCCAAACAAAATAATGGGACCTGGCGGGTGACCATAAGCTCTTAGAGTAAGGTTATTTTGAGTGTGTGTAAGGGACAGATGTATATGACTTGTATACATCTGTCACTTACGCGATCTCAAAATAACCTTACTCTAGAGCTTATGGTCACCCCCCTGAATGGGAAGAGCATGGAATAGTTTGTTGTAAAGATGTTAGTAATGTTGTTATTCCAAATTACAGAAGGCAGTGCGAATCTGTCCGATAGTTCACAAAATTCTACAGTTCAGTAGACAATATATATTAGTATTTACCTGATCCTATGTGGCCTGGCTTGCCCCAAGATACTTTATACTACTTCCTGGAGACTTTGTTAATTAAATTTTACCGACTGAATCGTGACAAAGTACGGTATATTTTCTAATAAAAATGCCACAGCTCCGGTAATAAGTAAATTATTTCAAACGGACATACATTTTCCAGTTCGCGTGTTTAGGCCTCGTTCATCATGAAGAACTTGATTAGTACCAACAAGTGGTTTACGAACGCTATTTAATTTTATTTATATAGAGGAGCTTTTCAGTAATGTGGCTTGTTTGTTGAAATATTTTGGGAATGTGAACTGATTACTTAAGTAAAGCCTTCTATGTTCTGCGTAAGGAACATAAAAAATCCGCCATAGTATAAGGCTTCTTCAGACCGGTGCGACAACCATTATTCATAGAGATTGTTCTTTACAAATTGTTGTCGCATTCTCGCGTCGCAACTGTCTTTGGGAGCCTGTTGTATACAGCGTGTTTTCTGTAACACATAGCTGGTGTCGTAAGTGAATTAGTGATAGAAGAGATGATAGAAGAGATTAGATTCACAAGTCAAGATTTTGTCTGGACTTTAAAAGAGAGTACCTCTGAGTACCTTTACCTCTGAGTTTGTTTCGGCCTTTCTTCTCAGAGTAGTCAGACAGGAAACGCCGACCTCATCTAGTTTAAAAAAAATATGATCAACATATAAAAGTTTGTACAAACCAACTTACAGAAAATAAAATCATTTATCATTTATCACAAAGGGGAAAACATTAAACAAAATGTTACAATTTTTGCCAAAGTTTTGGACCTCTTTCAACTATGATGCAAATGCAAACTATTTACCTAGAATAAAAAAAAACTTTTTTACAAAAAAATAATACCGACTTCCAAATAAGAAAACTAGAAAGTGAAAAATAACTTTATATTTGGAAGTCGGTGTCTTTGGTAGGTTCCAAATTTGTAAGTTATGGACACCGACTTCCAAAAATAAAGTTATTTTTCACTTTCTAGTTTTCTTATTTGGAAGTCGGTAGTATTTTTTTGTAAAAAAGATTATATTTTCACTTTTTAGTTGTACCTACCTAATAGGGAAATAGTTAAATAAGTACCTATAACGACAGAATAAATTACCCGAATAACATGAAACTTGAATATAACCGGTGAAATGAGGGATCTGCATACCCCTTTCGAGCGTACTGGCGTAATGTTATGTTATGAAATGGTATAAACAATAAACAGACATGCGATTACAGCAATCCCGAGAGATTTGCCGTTATTTATTAAAGAGTTCTGTTGTAAATCTCCGAAGTTCTCCATCAGATCTTCACCAAATTAAAATGAGACCAATTTCGAAAAATACACTTTCAAACAAAAAAAATAATTTTCAAAATCGGTCCACAATTGACGGAGATATCGGTGAACACACATAAAAAAAAAACATATATAATGTCAAACATAGAACCTCCTTCTTTTTTGGTAAGTCGGTTAAAAACTAGCTTGTTCTTCTTCTTCTTTTTGTGTGAGGATGTGGCCAGCTCTGGTGTCAGAGTTAATTAATCCACCTCTGGGAACCCAACAGGCTTCTGACTTGTCTTTAACTAAATATATAAGTTCAGGTTTCCTCACAATGTTTTCCTTCACCGTTGCCTGTGATGGCCAAGATAAACTTAGAAAACTAGCCAGCTAGTAGCTTAGCTTATTATTATATACTCTTTAACTTGGCTTCTCACATAAGCGAAACTTCCCGTCAAACAATCCCAAGCCAACTGAACTCGCTCACCTCGTGGCCCCGTTCAAAGAAATGTCTAAAACTTCGCCAGAATAAGGAAACCATTGTTTCACGCAACGCACGTAATTAATTAAGGACTAATTATATGGGAGTTAGGCACAATGAAATGTAATTGGATAATGCTTTATGAAGCTCCCTCGCTTACATTTTGTTTTTTTATTCCGTTCTCGTTTGTGCTTGATTTTAAATGGATAAGTATTTTGTTTTGGCTATCTGTTTGCGATGGTTGTCATGATATCTCCGATTTAGGAAAACCCATGTCTTGAATTCTAATTCTGTGGTAGACAGTAAATATTCCCCTTTAATTTTGAATTTTTGACAGTTATGGCGATTCTTGAAAAACTGTTCGCATTGGACTGTCAAGCCTACCTTTACCGATCTGGCTGCAAATTGTGTTAATTCCTACAGATATTGATTTCAGTAGTGTTGGTTTCATAGCATTCGGGCTACGAATGATGTATGATTGATATTAATATGAATTAATAACTACTCATCTTCTGGAACATTTCTTTTAAGAATTATCCCTTATCCGCCAGTATTGCGTCATTCCCCCAATGCTGGTGGCATTGGGGGAATGACGTAAGGACGTGACCATCGTGACCACATCATGGTTTCAAAACTTTCTCCTTTATTATGTCCCTCCACTTTCTTCTTTCAGCAACATGCATGGCTTCCGAGGCTTTAATGTTCAGCGAGGTTCGGATTTGGTCTGACCAGCGTATAGGCCTTCTGCTGCTGTGTCGTTCTACGTCGATTTTACCAGTGATAATTACCTTAAGTAGGTTGTCACCAGGTTTGCGGGCGATATGGCCTTAGAAGTCAAATATCTTATATATAAAATTCTCGTGTCACAATGTTCGTTCCCGTACTCCTCCGAAACGGCTTGACCGATTCTCATGAAATTTTGTGAGCATATTGACATCTATTTTTCATACCCCTAAGTGGGTAGGGTAAGTAGGTAGGGTAGGGTAGGGTAGGGTAGGTAGGGTAGGTAGGGTAGGGTAGGGTAGAGTAGGGTAGGGTAGGGTAGGTAGGGTAGATAGGGTAGGTAGGGTAGGTAGGGTAGGGTAGGGTAGGGTAGGTAGGGTAGGGTAGGTAGGGTAGGATAGGTAGGGTAGGGTAAGGTAGGTAGCGTAGGTAGGGTAGGGTAGGGTAGGTAGTGTAGGGTAGTTAGGGTAGGGTAGGTAGTGTAGGGTTGTTAGGGTAGGTAAGGTAGATGAATGTTTGGTGTTTTTATGGCAAAACAAAGTTTGCCGGGTCAGCTAGTCTTACTATAAAGAATCATATCGATCACTTTTAATTCCCAAAAATGCACAATGAAAAAAAAAACCCAAGTAGTTATATTCAAATGGAGGTGCCAAGCATGATGATAAATCTGCGAGCAGTTGGGCAACCCTTCCCTGACATATTGTGTGTGTCCGACAAGCTAGGGGTAAACAGACGTAACATACAGAACAGGAGGCTACACACGTTACCGTACTTATAGTGTATTCAGTAACCACTTTCTGTCCATTTAGTTGTACAATTTTTCATGAACTTTTTTGAACATCATGTTACCTATGTGATATTCAAAAAAGTTCATATATGGCAGTGTAATGATAAAAAATCTGTTTGTCTGTAGTCTACACAAATTGGCGGTCTACCAGCTACGAGGATTGTCATAAGCTACCAAGATGTTTGGGATTGTCATGCACTTCTGAAGTATCTGATAAAATGAAATTTTTACGAGTCCCTCTGACTAGGCTCTGACCACTAGGTAACTCCTCTTTTGGAGAATGTTTATTTTCTAAACTGTCTATAAATAAATACATAAAAATAAAAAAGCCTTTTATTCCATGCATTTACAAAATAATTTTGCAATATTGAATTTCAAATCACATGCTTGACTATTATTACTTTCCTTTGAAATATTACAGAAAATAGATTAAAAGAAAAAAACAATCAATTCGGTTATATGTATCTACTAGAAAAATTTGAATAATCAAATATTATTAAAAAAATATTATAATTATTTATTATTATATTAAATCATTACTATTTTTTGGATATTCCAAGTTATAATTTTATTTTTATATGCATGGACCCCTCTCAGGTGAAGGCCTCCTCCAAAGATTTCCATTTGTGTCTGTCTCTGGCGACATAAATCCAGTGCGGTCCAGCGAGTTTTCTAATGTCGGCCTCCCAGCGCGTGTACGGTCTACCGACGCGCCGCTTGACCTGTGGATCGATCCATGTAGTTACTTTAGATGTCCATCTCTTATCTTTAGGTCATGCTACGTGGCCAGCCCACTTGAATTTCAATCTTTTAGCATATTTGAGCGCATCTACTGTTATCTAAAACTATTTATATCTAAACTTAATAAACTGATGAGCAATGAAAAAGTTCCACCCACAATGCCGACAAACAACTTAATTATATTTTTACATTTAATTTAAAATTATAACACAATATTTACGTTTTTAGTTGGTAATATTCTGATGCGCTGTTAAATGTACTTAATTTTGCCGACGGCGTCATTAAGCTAGCTAGCTTCACTGGAACTTTTTCATTGCTCGCGAGTGTATTATAAAGAGGAAAGATTTGTATTCCTGTATGTAACGAATAAACTTAAAAACTACTGGACCGATTTCAAAAAAATTTTCACCGTTGGGAAGCTACACTATCCCCGGATGACATAGGCTACTTTTTATCCCTGTATTCCCACGGGAACGGGAACTACGCGGGTGAAACCGCGAGGCGTCTGCTAGTACTATGTATAACTAGAAGTTACTATATAGCACAGATAAAATATAATACTAGCATGCAGATGCCTTATCCCATAAAAATAAACCGTGCCGTCGACGACGTAACTGGCGTTTTTCATCTGATGAAACTGATTATTTGTATAAGTATATCGATCGCGTTCCGCGACCGATGCGTTCCGCGGCAATAGATGTTGTTAGCAGCGATTTGAAAGTAAAAGGTTTTACTCGGTTCGTGAATACTGTTTTCTTTAAATACAGTGATGATTTGTTTTATAGTATTTTATTATCACTCATGTGGAATGCTTCAGAAATTTAAAACCGCTCCATCTATAGGAATCAATTTTAAATGATCCGTTCAAATAATCTTTGAAATGTGAATTAAGAGCCCAATATTCTAAAAAATTGTGCTTAGGGGAGTTGATTAAACAAGAACATACAAATTTTATGATCAATTCTAGAAAATGTTAATTTTTTATACAGTCGAGTTGATTAAATAAGAACATACAATTTTTATAATCAAACCAGAAAATGTTAATTTTACACACAATCAATAACAAATCGATGCATATCGCGACATCTAGTGATATTTATTGAACCAATATTTCGTGCTATATAGCACAGATAATAATAATACCTGTATCTATGGATAATCAAATTCATTGTTTGGTTGGTAGAAGATAAATGTTTTCCTACATTTTAACCGATTATTCTGGCTACAAAAATGATAAATAATAATTATTATGTTCCTTTCATAAAATATGTTTTAGAATTTTCTCCTTAAAAGCTCCTTCTTATGTACTTAAAACATCTTCTGTTACATAATAACCCTTATAACTTATCATTCCCTTTATTTAAAAACAAGACTTTGATGCCAATTATAAAAGTTTTGAAAAGTCTTTCAGAATATACTTTTTTCTTATTTGTAAGTGGCAATTAATTTCAGTAATACTTTAGGCCGTGGTTTCGCTCGCTTTGCCTCAAAGTAAATGATCCTTTGAACTTTCAGTCGTCTTCCTTCTTAAGTTTACAACTGTAGGAAACTCTTAATATAGTACCCGATTTTACTAAGTAAGGTAAAATACATAGGTAAATAAAAGTAGGTAGGTATAGTGCATAAATTTATTTCTTCAATAGAGTCATTGTCCAACTACTTATTGAAGATATATCTGATCAACGCATATTAAAAATTGTATTCATATGTCTAACTTAATACATGTGCAAAAAAGGTTTCAAATATCAAAAACCAGCAAACGGTGGTAAGGGTTTATGAAGACGTACTATTGTTTTTTTCTTCCTACGTTTTCAGCCATGTCTATCTATACTATTATATTTTAAAGAGGCAAGATTTTTTTGTTTGTTTGCTTGTACCGAATAGGCTCCGAAACTACTGGACCGATTTGAAAAATTAACCAATAGAAAGCTACTTTATTCCTGAGTGACATAGGCTATTTTTTAATCCCGAAATCGGGTCCTGTGGGGTCCACGGGAGCGAAGCCGCGAGCGAAAAAATAAATTTTAATCATTTGTTATGTTTTCAAAGGTCAGTTTTCGTTTGTATCAAGTTGACAGCATTGTTCAATATTTTAATTGACCATCTTAATAACGAAGTTCTTTAATTACTTTGAATTTGTTTGAAATTTTAAAGATGGAGTTTGTTAGAAGCTTACGTAATAAATTTTCATGGTTTCGAACTTTTGTAAAGTCAAAGGTTGAATTTACAAAAATCCTTTCTTGGTACTCCCCTACATCATAAAAAAGCCCTGTACAGTAAAATACTTCAAAAATCTTTAACACCCCCTAAATAGTCTTTTAGGAGTAGTTTTGTAATGTACACCTTTACTATTTACTTTGGTTAGTATTTATGCCAAGTTTCACGATGAGGCACTGGTTAAGTCAAAGCTCCAGAGTCTTGAACATCGTCGCCGAGTTGCCAGCTTGTCGGTTTTTTATCGATTACATTTCGGGGAGTGTGCGATGGAATTGCATGATCTAATTCCGCCCAGCCCGTTTCATCATCGGACTACCAGACGCACGGCGATGCACCATCGGTACATGGTGGACATCCCACCCATACGCACTAAACGTTTTGAGAATACTTTTATTATGCGTACAGCTAAGGAGTGGAATTCTCTGCCGGAGTCTGTGTTTCCCGATAGCTACAATCTAGGGGTCTTTAAGTCAAGAGTGAATAGGTTACTACTAGGCAAGCGTGCTCCATCGTAGACCACATCATCGCTTACCATCAGGTGAGATAGTGGTCAAGCGCGGGCCTATAATAGAAAAAAAATATATATATATATAATCCCAACAAATTTCTACCTTTTCACCTCCTTAGGGGTACAATTTCCAAAAACCAATAAATACATGAATTCTTTTTATCAACCAAAAGTATAACATAATATATTTAAATATAACAGTATTCATACACATAGTACATAACCTTTAATTGAGTTAAATATGAAATCAACATCACGTTAAGCCGTTGGTCCCGGCTGTCATTTGAAGATCTTTGACAGTCGTTACGGGTAGTCAGAAGCCTGAGATCTGACACCAGTCTTGCCAAGGGGTATCGTGTTACCCAGTTACTGGGTTGTGGAGGTCAGATAGGCAGTCGCTCCATGTAAAACACTAGTACTCAGCTGAATCCGGTAAGACTGGAAGCCGACCCCAACAATAATTGGGAAAAAGGCTAGGCAGATGATGATGATGAAATCAACAATAAAATAAATGCGATCGATAAAATGAAGTCTGACATAAATGAGTAGAAACTAAATATGGGCCGCTAGTTTCTAAACAATTTTTTTTTTGCCGTGAACTGGGTTTCATTTTCGATCTACTCCGATTTTCGATTAACTTTCGATCACTTAGGATAGTCAGGATACGACACTATTTTTATGTAACGATCACATCACATCACATCATCAGCCTATTAATGTTCCCACTGCTGGGACACAGGCCTCCTCTCTGTGAGAGGGAATGGGCTGTAATCCACCACGCGGGCCCAGTGCGGGTTGGTGGATGTCACATGTCTTCGAATTTTTGGTTTTAGGACATGCCGGTTTCCTCACGATGTTTTCCTTCACCGTTTTGAGAGCAGTGGGTATGAAATAATTTACACAAAGTAAAGCACCTGCCTGGGTTCGAACCCACGACCTACAACTTGTAAGTCGCGGCCGATATCACTGGGCCACCACTGCTCGATAACGTGACATATCCCAAATGTCAGTTTAGTATACGAAATTAAAAATCAGAGTTTAGCTAGCTAATTACCACCAGAATATTATGTGACATGGTCATATAACCAATCACGAGCTGAAAGTTCGAAGCTGGGGATTAAACTAATTATGTTATATAAATGCTGTGATAGTGATATCCTACTGTGTGTGTTAAATTTAACTAAGTACCTAGTCATAGTTGCGTAAGAATCATAATTATGAACTTTAACTTTTTTTTTTTTTTTCTGTCCTTTTATATGTTTATCTCAATTACTCTCAGCACTTACAGTTTTACCCAACACATGCACCGAGTCAACCATTTCACTATTACACGTACTACAAAAAGAAATAATCTTTATTGACATTATTTTTTACAGCAGTTATTGAAGCATCTGACTCCCGAACTAGGTGGACCTGTATGGCAGGAGTCAGCGCCCTCCCAATTTTTATATTGTCCTAATGTCAAATTACAATTAAAATTTTATAGGAAATCATAATAATAAAAAGTAAATAAATTGTCAAATTAAAAATTAACTAAGTATTAAATCGTTAAATTAAATTTAAAAAACC
Source organism: Anorthoa munda (assembly GCA_945859665.1). Lineage (NCBI taxonomy): Eukaryota > Metazoa > Arthropoda > Insecta > Lepidoptera > Noctuidae > Anorthoa > Anorthoa munda. Next base: position 5,598,441 of record OX243893.1, read on the forward strand.
CATAGAAAAATAATTAAAAAATAAATTATTTAAATATTAAATCATTCCGAATTAAATACCAAACAATTAATTAAAGTACACGAAATTCATCTAATTAAAACTAAATCTTAGTAGTGCTGTGTTAGTATGTGTATGTGGGTGCGCGTGTGTGTATGTGTAAGTGTGTGTGTATATCGGTGCGCAATCAAATTTAGCCTTTTCCCAACTATATTGGTGTCTACTACATTCTAACAAGTGGAAATTTATATTTTTTCCTACTCCTCCGTTATTCTTTTCTGAATTATTTCGTTGCGGGTTCCAAGACAGTTAAATTAATTCTCCGGGACTTCGGTGTGCTTCATTGCCTCGGCGCTTTTCTGGTGGTCGCCACTGTTGATTCAGGAGTTGCAGTGGTTTAGGAATAGTGCGGTGGGAATGTCCCAAAAAAAAAGTCTAATCGGACGAAGCTGAATACCAGTTCTTCTTCTTTTCGATACGATGCCACATATAATTGGTTTATCTGGGCCCAGTAGGTGGCCAAGCTTGTTGCAGCGCCAGAAGCACTGTACAGGTTGTCCAGGGTGCAAGTGAATCGACAGCCAGGACACTCCAGTGGGACATAGTCTGTACAGGGGCACCACACTCGCACTGGGTGTCGGACGAATCAATAATCCCCCATTTTGCCAAATTATATTTGGGTACGTAGCCGATTCAATGCCTTCCGTAAAGGCCACTGCAATTCATGGCCAAGCGGCAGATGTTCCCTGGGCTCAACAAAGTCATGGGGTGGTGGACTTCTCTACCCACAACTTTCTCCTCTCCTCAGGCGGCCTGTCCTGAGACTGAAACTTTCCGGCTTCTGACTACTGATAACGAGCGTCATAAATCTACAAGTGACATCCGAGTCCTATCTGTATAACGTGCTTTCTTGAGTTTGATTGTTTAACATGCTCTCCGAAGCTTGGATGGATCTCGGTATGTCATGAATGTTCACCCATCTATTTACCGGCCGCGGCAAGCGTTTTTAGTACTTATACATAGTAGTAAAATTAATATTAAACAAACTCGTATTATTTCAATGCAATAACAAAAGAATCAACATTCAAAAGTGCTCCCAAAACTGGGACACAAAACGGTAGTTTGTTTTGTTAAAATAAATGTCACCCGGCAGTGAAATTGCTCAGTTTGGTTTTGTGCAATTATGTGCATATTGTTTTGTTATTTACTTTTGTTGTTTCCAATTAAATCCTGTTGAGAATTGTGTATTTATTTTTGTGTACAATAAAGTATACTCTCGTATTCTATTCTATTGTTTTTACAGCTAGAATTTAATGATCATTGAGAATTCTATGAGTGCGCGCACTCTCGGTTTTTGTAGAAAAATGTAAGTGGGGTATTAATTCAACTCTAGTGAGTCTTTGGTCAACTGGACCCACTCGAAATGGACCCACGGGATTACTCAACCCAATTTTGAATACCCACAGCCCAATTTCATTATTAGTACAGTCACGGAGTAAAGCCTAATATTTTAGTTTTATTTTTATGATTTAAAATCTATACATAATTCAAATATTGGCATTACAGTAAGGTTTGACACTTTCTGAACTTTAAATCCTCAATTTTGAAACCGAGTGCAAGCGACCAATTATCATCATCATCATCATATTTTCAGCCGAAAGACGTCCACTGCTGGACATAGGCCTCCCCCAAGTGCCGTCTAGCATCCAAGCGACTAATGCTACTAACAATCTCTTGAGATATCCCTCAATTAGTACCATGTAATAATAAAGTACTACAGCACTTTACACGTGGAATTATAGTCCAATCCATTATCTAGTTACTTCTTGCTTGGTAGCTGGGCGTGTCGGAATGGATTTGTCACAATCACAGAGCACAGAGATGTCTTTGCGGCAACTGCTAGAGACTGCATTGTTTAAACTACAAATGAAGCGTGTTAGTGAGTATAACCGATTGATTTCTCATAAAAAAACCCCGACTATGCATTTGTCTGTTCTTCTCCACGTAAGTATTTTCAGGACGGATGAAAATCACTTAATCATGATCCAGCTCTAGTTGTCACTCTAGCGACGCCCTGAGCTGAGGTTCGATCCCATAGGGGGTAGCCCTCAGCGCGTGGTCGCTTAGGTTTAGCTTTTTGCGCCTGGCTGGAGGCTCTAGTTTATTCTCCACAGGATCGCCCGGCCAAGCTAATTAATTTTGACATTTTATTTAAATTTTGTACAGATTTGACATACATTATTTTTATTATTGTGACATTTGATTAATTTGACATACCTACATTATTGTTATTTGACAATAGATTAATATATTGTTTCTTTTTCTTTTTTACATTGATTGATCAGACATAAATTATTGTTATTTGATGCTAATTGATATTTTTTACATTGATTTGGCACAATTTATTGCTGTTTGACTTTTGCTTGTTATTATTTTGCTTATTATTATTTTGTTTCTATTGTTATTTTATATCTTTTATATTTTTGTCATTTAATTTTCACTGTTTTGCATTGTTGTGTTGACATTAATTGTGATAATTGCTTTTAGAATAATTTCATTTATTATTTGTATTTACCATTTATTATTATAATTGTATTAATTAATTAATTCAAGATTCGCACGCCGTAGTATGTGGCAAACATGTTCGAGCCATTTATTTTATTGTTATCCTGCATGCACCTACTATTGTTTGTTGTATGTATACACATGTTTTTGCAAATAAATAAAATATAAAAGCAGTAGCCAGTCACTCTGATTAATAGCGAAAAAAAAACACCTTGACAATGCCGATTATAGTTATGACAGCCGAAAGTTGTGCTCATTGCGCATTGCACGTTATAATATACTAATACGAATGGCTGTTCTAGTCATCACTAGGCCGTTGTTACGGCTGTCTTTAGTATTTTTTATTGTCTATAGGCTCGCACTTGACCACAGTCTCATCAGATGGTAAGCGATGATGTGGTTGACGGTGAAGCACGCTTGCCTAGAAAAACCTATTCACTATTCAAAGCCAGTCTTGACTTATATACTCTCAGATTGTAGCTATCAGGAAACACAGATTCTTGCAATTCCACTCCTTAGCTGTATGCATAATAAAAGTGTCCCCAAAACGTTTTGTGCGTATGGGTGGGATATCTACCAGGTACCGATGACGCATCGCCGCACGTCTGGTAGTCCGATGATGGAACGGGCTAGGCGGAATCGATCATGCAATTCCATCGCACACTCCCCGTTGACAGCTTGTTGGTTTTTTAACGGTTACATTTACCGATAAAAATCGACAAGCTGGCAACTCGGCGACGATGTTCAAGGCTCTGGAGCTTTGACCTGACCAGTGCTTCATAGCCGATGAGTCTCTTGGCTCGCTTTTCGATCGACTCTAGTGCATCAAGCTGGTATTTGGCAGATCCGTCCGCCCCGTAAAACTTTAACAGTCGTTACGGATACTCATAAGCCTGAATATCTTTCAGCAGGCTTGCCAAGGGGTATCATGCTAGCGGGTTGTGGAGGTTAGCCAGGCAGTAGCCCCACGTAAAATACTGGTAACTATTTAACTGCATCTGGTAGACTGGAAACCGTTCACAATATATTTGGAAAAATGGTAAGCGGATTGATCGCCTAACTTTTCCGTGTTCTGTGGTCTCAATAATCTAATAGTAGAAATCGAGTACTCGAGTTTATGGCCGGATATCTTATACAGGGTGTCTATTTCTGATTTGCAGTGTCTTGGTATGCGTTGCGTTCAATATAGGGTGCTGTGGGTGAGATTCAAGCGGGTCCAGTTTTAATGACTTGAATGACAATACTTTTATTTATAGCTAGATTAGCTTTTGTTTATAGCTAGAGTGAGCAAATATAGTTACAACGAAGTATTTGATCGGGAGGTATAAGAATTGCTTGATATCAACATCGGCGAGTATCTGCGCAGTGCATTAACGTAATGGATCCGGTAAGTTCCGCTTGAAATAAAACTATTTTTTGGTCCCAGTTTCATCAACGTGAAACATATCGTTTTAACATAAAGCAGAACCAGTGCCACGATAGAGAAAGATGGATAAGTCTCGCGTAAACCGCAACCAAGCTATCAGATGATCCGTGACCACGACCACTCCGCCAAGAGTGTACGACTAAGAAATAAAAAACATAAAATATTTTAAGACACTCGGAAATAGAGTAGTTTTCTATCAGTAGAATATTGGTAATCGAATCAGTTGGTAACGCTAGAGATTAGCTTTTAAAAACATGTAAACAAACATCAATATTACCTTTTTATTTCCTTGAAGAAGAAACCGTTACAAACGACACAATGATACAACCTCAGTCAACTTTAAATGGTCGTCTATCTTACCATAGATACAAAATTTATATAACCTTTTCGTAAAGTGTTTTCCGATAGTCAGCCTTCATCAGAAAGGGTTCATAAGCCCAATTCTTATCCCATTTGTCAAGTACCTACCCACAAACTCGATGTAAATATTTGTTTAGTTCCAAATACGTTACAGGAATAAATTAAAAAAGTGCCTCTTGACAAAGTTAGATACATTCTTCAAGTTAACATGCACTACCGAAATTTGACGTGATATATCCAAAAAAAATGGTCAATCTCAATTGCAAACGTAATGCCTATTTTTTTAGAGCTAAATATTTAATCCAACTCGAGCCACGGTTTGAAGATATTCCACCGCCAAAAAAAAACCGGCCAAGTGCAAGTCAGACTCGCGCATGAAGGGTCCCGTACCACTATCGCAAAAATAGGCAAAAAAACACGTTTGTTGTATGGGAGCCCCACTTAAATATTTATTTTATTTATTTATTTATTATTTATTAAAACTTTATGCACAAGTACAAAGGCGAACTTAATGCCTTAGGCATTTTCTACCAGTCGACCTTAGGGTGGTGCAGAGATAAAAAAAGGCAGGTGCAACTAAATGAAAGGATAAATAGAGAAAAATATACATAAAAAGAATATATATAAATATATACTTAGATACATACATACATAAACAATGTTATAGAGAAACCGAAACTAACAAATCAATTCTGTGATGATTCTGCAAACTTCTTGCGATGTGCTCACGTGCCTTAAATTTAAAAGAGAACCGACTGGTTGCCATCCTGATATTCTGAGGGAGCGCATTCCAAAGAGAGATAGCCTGGACAAAGAAGGACGAGTGGATAAACCCAGAGTGGTGAGAGGGACATTGAAGAAGACGATTATTGGTGGAACGAAGATTTGTACTGTGAGCAGAGCAAAGGAATTGAACATGAGAAGTCATATAAGAAGTAGGAGGTTTATCAATAATAGAAAACAGGGTAGTCAAGGCCCTCAGCGCTCTACGCTGACGAATGGGTAACCATTTTAAAAGTGATCGATGAGTGGATACATGATCATACTTACGGAGGTTGAAGACAAATCGAATGCAGTTATTTAGAAGGCGGTCAAGTTTATTGAGTAGGTCTGCATTCAGGTCATAGTAGCACACATCACCATAGTCAATTATGGGAAAGATTAGGGACTGTACAAGCATGGCCTTTATGTGAGCTGGGAGAAGATTTTTAGCCGATACTGTGAACGCAACGTTCCGGTAACCTTTTGGCTCACACTCGTTACCTGTTTGCGCCAGTCAAGGCAAGTGTCAACGAGCAAACCAAGATCCTTAACCTCGGAGCTAAACGGAATTGGTACGTTGTCGAAGATTATGGGTGCAACAGTTAAGCTATCGAGCTTTCTCAAACTATGGGGGCTCCCAAGTATGATAGCCTGACATTTTGCAAGGTTAACCGCCACACCGAATCGGTCTGACCAGTCTTTAATCATAATTAGATCCCGGTTTAGCCCCTCGATCGCATCCGATAAGCTGTCAACACCCGCCTGACAGTAGAGCTGTAAATCGTCAGCGCAGAGATGACACGCATACGAAGCTCGGTGGTTATAAGGTTTATAAAAATTGAGAACAGAAGAGGAGATAAGATACCGCCTTGAGGGACGCCAGCTACAAGGTCACACCACATAGAAGAGATGTCTCCAGTACGAACTGACTGCTGACGCCCCCGAAGATAAGAGGAAAACCATTCCAGTACCTCGTGAGAGACCTTACAATAAGAATGGATAGACAAAAGGATATCATGATTGACGGTATTAAAGGCGTTGGAGAAGTCGATTAACACTAAAACAGTAACTTTAGTGTCCTCCATTCCCAGCCTTATATCGTCAGTCACTTTAAGGACAGCTGACACGGTACTGTGCCCGGGACTGAAACCGGATTGAAACGGGCTGATGAGGGAGTTGTGGTAAATAAAGTGAGACAATTGTTTATGAACACGGGCCTCGAGCACTTTGGAAAGAAAAGGAAGAATTGAAATTGGGCGAAAGTGACTGGAAAGAGTGGGATTGGAAATCTTAGGCAGGGCTCGAACATGAGCATTACGCCACAAGGAACAAAGAGAGAAGTTAACAATGTGGGAGATTACAGGAAGAAGTTGATCCAAAGCCGACACGATCATATGACGACTGATATTATCGCAGCCCACAGCTTTGGATTTAATGGATAGGATATTTTTTTTTTATCTCTTCTGGGTCGACTGGGGTGAAGACAAAGGGGGCAATATTAGAACGCGTCAGACAATCAAGATAGTCGATAGTTTCACGTGTGGTTAGACTATCTAGCATAGGCACAGTAGAGAATAAGTGGTTTAGATCGTCCAAGTCAATTGTGTTAGGAAGGTCTTAATGCCGCGATTTGCCGATACCTAGGGTCCCAAGGAATTTCCAGATATCGCCAGAAGAAGAAGAAGAAATATTATTTAGAATATTTTTATTCTGTTTTTAGTATTTTTTGTTATATCGGCAACAGAAATACATCATCTGTGAAAATATTAACGGTCTAGCTATCACGGTTCATGAGGTACAGCCTGGTGACAGACGGACGGACTGCGGAGTCTTAGTAATAGGGTCCTGTTTTTACCCTTTGGGTACGGAACCCTAAAAAGGTACACGGCTTGAAAGCTATAAAAGAGTAAATATAATCGCATGATTACCAGTTGAACAACTGCTTTCAGACGACCCATTTAAATATGAAAAGCGAAAATCTATCTGAATAAAATTCTTATTAAAATCTACAGTCCTTGAATAATCATAACTGACAATTGTATTCAATTAAAGTAGATACTATAATAAAATCAGGCATTCTATTTTATCCTAACAAAGCTCTTCATCCCTTCTGACAACCCTATATGTATTCACACTAGGTATTATGTACAAGATTAGCATTTACAAGCCATGTAGACAGAAATTGTGGCTATATGGTAATGAAATCTTATCCAAACGGTGTATGTTATTAGTAACAGTAGACTATGATCCGTTATCGGTTTGATTAGTCCGTAGTTTCGTATCTATACGGCTTCAAGATAATAATTTTGTATTAACTTTGACTATTAAAAGTTTTGCTATTATTGTTGTCTGTCATGGGGAGCTCTCGTATACATCATAACAACCACACTGGTCGATGTTAACCGGTTGGATGACGTAATTACCGAAACAATTAAAAAGCTATTGAGTCGTGCGGATCCATGTTTTGCACTCAAGGGATTAAAGTGAAGGTACTGAAGGGTTTAAGTGTGATTTTCTGTGTTGCACTGAGTCTTTTGTGTGCACTAAATAAATGTTCTATCTATCTATCTAAAGGCCCCGGGGTCCTAGATGGCGCGATATGCATCGATTCGTTATTGAATTGTGTGCCATTGACATTTACTAGAATTGATCATAAAAATTGTATGTGCTTTTTTAATCAACTCTCCTAAGCACAAAATTATGGAATATCGGACTCTTAATTCACATTTCACAGATTATTTGAATGGATCATTTAAATTTGATTCCAATAGATGGCGCGGTTTTTAATTTCTGAAGCATGGCACTCGATTTTCTAAATTAGTATTGTAACACATTTTAGTACAATGAAACTGTAAATACTTGCAAAAAATACTATAAAACAAATCGTAACTGTATTTAAAGAAAAAAATAGTCACGAACCGAGAAAACCCTTTTACTTTGCAAGTCGCTGCTAACACCATCTATAGCCGTGGAACGGAATCGAACGCGATCGAAGTTCTTAAAAAAATAATCATCTTAATCAATCTTAAACGGTAGTTACGTCGACACGGTTTATTTATATGGGATGAGGCATTTGTGTGCTAGTATTTTATTATCTGTGTAAAGGTTCGGTCGGCCCTTAGATGGGTAACAATTCTTTACACACCGAGACATCTCCGTGCCTTGGAAAGCACATTAAGCTGTTGGTCCCGGATGTCATATTTTGTAGATCTTTGATAATCGCAACTGGAAATCAGTAGCCACAAAACCTGACTCCTGTTACCAAGGGATATCGTGATATAAGTTGTCTAGTACCTAAGAGTATTGGGTTGAACAGGTCAGAGAGGAAGTCGTTTCATGTAGAATACTGGTTGGCATCTGGTTAAACTGCAATCCGAATCCGACTCCAATGTTGTAGGGAAATAGAAAACCATATATCAAAGGATATCACGCGGAGAATTTGTAGACGGATGCCTGACTATTGTCGTTAATGTGTCAATCGATTTGCGGACTAACGGTAGAACAAGCAATGATAGATTTCCATTGTGTTTGTGTGATGCATGATGCTCCTTATTTGCCAATATGTTCCAGCCATTATCGCAAAACAATGTATACTCTGGAGCCGGTTGCAGATCAAGAGTCATTTTTCATACTTACTTGTGTGCAGACCGCAAACTAAACACAATCAAGTTAATGGGGACAATTTACATGGCCGTGATTAGATCTGTCGTATTGCATAAATCAGGATGTTGGGCTGTGAAAAAGATGTATGGAAAGGAATTGAATGTAGCAGAGATTAAAATGTTGATATGGATGTGCGGAGTGACGAGATGGATAAAGTGAGAAATGAGTATATTAGAGGCAGTTTGAAATTGGCGCCAGTGACAGAAAAGTTGAAAAGAACCGTTTGTCCTGGTATGGTCATGTGATGAGGAGGGATGAAACGCATGTTACTAAAAGAGTTATGAATATAAATGTGGATAGATGGAGAGGGAGGGGACGGCCAAAGAAAAGATGGTTGGACTGTGTGAGGAGTGATATGAAAGAAAAGGGAGCCAATGATGGCGTGATGGATGGTATGGAAGAAGAAAAGGTGTTGCGCTGACCCCAAGTAACATGCGACAAGGGCAGGTTGATGATGTGTGCAGACCGTAAACCATGTACACTAAACTGATTATCTTGAAAAACATACCTCAACTAAACTGTCTCAGCCTGATCTGCAACTAGGATATAACGCCCTCTTCCTTAAGCAGATAAACCTCAACTCAAAGAGAACGGCATCAGCTTATGCCTATACGATCATAGGCTCCAGAGAAATTGTCATTCCTGCAATGGAGATTGAGCACGGTTGGCGCAGTGGTTGAGCGATTGACTGCTGCGCTGCGTGTCGTGGGTTCGATTCCCGCACGGAACAAATATTTGTATGACCTACAGATAGTTGTTACGGCTCTGGGTGTTTGTGTATGTGAGTTTATATGTTTGTAAACGCACCCACGATACAGGAAGAAATTCCTAGTGTGGGGCAACGTTTTAAAAAAAAAAAAAAAAAAATAGATCTAAATGCCAAAATTTATGGTTTGATAAGTTGATATTTCGATAGCGCTTGGAAATGCCATACAATCGCTATTGAGACGCTTTCTTTGATTATTGTCATAATCTTAACGAGTGTCTGTAAATTACTGGGTATCATTAACTATCTCACTAGTCAACATACAACTCTACACGATATGATTGAACTGAACCCTGCACAAATCAATTTTGTCAGCTACACGCCTGTGCACTCTGAAACAGAAATCCAATAGAGTGGATAGATAGGTGATTCATCAGTTAATCTGATTTTGGTCTATACAGGGATACAGGTAATACGGTCCACAGTTTTATTTGAGTTTTTTTTTTTTTTTATCTGTTATAGGCTTGCGCTTGACCACTATCACTATTATATCATGAGTGAGACAAGGCTTTGGATCAGTCAGACCATGTTCAGTATCAGATCAGTGCAGGATTGGTATATTGCAGCGTGTGTGTTTTTACTCGACTACGGCGAAGCCTCCTTGGTTGATAAGCTGCCAATTGTAATATTATCTAAGAAGCCTTAGTATACTGTCCCACTGCAGCGTAAAGGCCTTCCTCTCCTTTATCCACGGGAAGAAATTATTAATTAAAGGTAGTAAGGTAAGGTAAGGTCTAATTTTTCTACCCTTCTCTCAATTAATTTAGGATCGACGCTCTACTTCGTTCTCTAACCATTCATAGAGTGTCAACCATATCGGAAGGCGCAGCGTTAAAAGATCCCTCACAAGGTGGAACGAAGAATTGGCGAGGGCAACAATAACCCGTTTGATGCGAGAAGCACAGGATTGGTCGATAGGCCATGTTAAACCGTGGTGTGGAGTATTCCAGCTGATTTATATTTATATTTATTTATTTATATATACTTTATAGTACACCAAGATAAAACAATACAAAAAAAAACATAAAAATTAAAACAAACATACAACAGGCGGCCTTATCGCGCTCTGCGATCTCTTCCAGGCAACCTTGAATGGATAAAGATAGCCTGGACACGACATGAGGTATGATGGCAGATATGATGATGCTGACTTATACCAAATAACCTTTCTTCAACAATTTAACTAAAGTAACTAAGATTTCATTATTAATTTTATTATTAAAACAGATTACTGCCCACAAGTTATATCATTGTTTAAAATAATTCTGTTTCTCTAATAAGCGTAATAAATTGAAATTAATACCGAAGTACGCAAGCACTTCTCAGTATTCAAACAATTAATTTTCTTACTAAAATTAAAATTATGTTTACTTGGAATATTTCGTTTTCATTTACAAAATAATTCGTGAAGCTTTTGGGAATACATTTCGGTGTGAAAACTTAATATTTTGATGCCCTATTTTTGTGTTTCAGTACATTAAAAAAAACAGGTCTAGTGCGTGTCGGACTTCGCACACTTAGGGTACCAGACCGCAAAATTAAGTTGTTAATAATAGGAAATTTTACAGCATTTCAAAGATAAATCTGATTGATCAATACATTGATTGTTTTAGTAAAACATACGTAATAATAAACATTATCACCAAATGTGAAGTTCATAGGTCAATGGGAAGTTAGAAAATTCTACAGAACAAAATTTTGTAACAAGTAAAATTTCAAAATTTTAAAAGCCCCCGGCACGTTTTTATTTCATGCTACATAATTTATCTAGTACATAGTAAATACGCTTCTATCGGCAATCTATTGAACACGTAATTATGACACGATATCTTGTGTAAACACCCCGATTCAAACAGTGAAACGCCCGTAAGATTTGAACGGCTGAACCTATTTTATTCAAACATAGCTAAGAACACTCTCGACAAAATCACCTTTCAAACAAAAAAACCGGCCAAGTGCGAGTCGGACTCGCACACGAAGGGTTCCGTACCATTATCGCAAAATACTGCATAAAAATCACGTTTGTTGTATGGGAGCCCCCCTTGTTTTTTTTTATTTTTATTTATTAATTATTATTTTTGTAGTAAATATACAACTAAACATTCTGTGAATATTTCAAGCGTCTACCTGTTGCCGTTATTAATATCGAGCAAAAAACGGCCAAAATATCACGTTTGTTGTATGGGAACCCCCTTTAATATTTATTTTATACTGTTTTTAGTATTTGTTGTTATAGCGGCAACAGAAATACATCATCTGTGAAAATTTCAACTGTCTAGCTATCACGGTTCATGAGATACAGCCTGGAGACAGACGGACAGACAGACAGACAGACGGATCGCGAAGTCTTAGTAATAGGGTCCCGTTTTTACCCTTTGGGTACGGAACCCTAAAAACTAAATCAAAATCGGTTCAGCCGTTTGGACGTTATGATGCCACAGACAGACACACATATACACAGATACACAGCAACACACCTCAAACTTATAACACACCTCTTTTTCCGTTGGGGGTTAAAAAATAGATGACTTTGGTGGCTTCTCATTACTTTGTTTTCCAATGTTTCTTAAAACAAAAAACATAGTACGTATTTATCTACTCAACGAGCTCTAACTGAACGATATCCTATTCGATGGGGCAGGTTACAATTTTATTTTACTTATATGGCATTAAAAACATTTAAAAATATTTTTTGACAATTTGTACGGCTTTGGGTAATATATACTTATACTGTGAAAATTCGAAGACTGACGCTTCAACCGTTTGGCTATAAAACCCGTGTGACAAACGACGGACAGACGGATACTTGCAACAACTGCTTGCAGTTTGTAAGAACCTTGGTTCTTGCGGGGCAGACAACAGGAAAAACTGTTTGTTTTAAACCTGCTTGTCCTGTATTTCATAACATAAATACTGGCAGATTTAAATCCAGCACATCATAACAGATAAACACATACCTACAAAATGAGATTAAAATTACCTTCAATACTATATCACTAGGGATTACCTCGATTCACTAGTAAATCAGAACAGTGCCGTACTAGGAATACCTTTCAAGCAATTAGTATTGCAATACAGCACGTTCCTAAAGATCCAGTTAGTATCGAGACAGGGGTGCCAACAAAAATGAGGATTTGGGACAACAGGGTGGAATCCAATCAGGGTTTTTAAAGCTTGATGAGGGTTGTGTAGCGGGTATCGGGAACTGTTGATTGTAAATTGGTAGTGTGTACGGGTTGTGGAAAATACAGGGCGTGCAGTGTGATTTTTGTGTTACTAAGTAAGTATGGCTGGTGAGCAATCCAAAAGATGGATGGATTGTGTAAATTTGTGTGAGGAATGATGGCATGGAAGACAAAAACGTGCAGGAAGAAATTTTCCTTTATTTTTTTACACTCGCTCTTGAAACCTGTTCACTCATGACTTAAAGACTCCAAGTTAGTAGCTATCAGGAAATATCGACTCCAGTATAGTATGCCACTCCTTAGCTGTACGCATAATAAAAGTATTTCCAAAACGTTTGGTGCGTATGGGTGGGATGAGCACCATGTTCCGATGACGCATCGCCATACGTCTTGTAGTCCGGTGACGGTTCGGAAGATGATGAGAATGAGGTACTGCTTGACTGTATTTTTCATTGTGCGCATAGGTTTAGGCATCTACCGAATAGTTGGAATATTCTATTTTTTTTAGTACAAAGATTATTTACAAAATGATATTCATGACGATAATGTAAATAGTTACGTAATTTGTATTAGAAAGATGACAAATGTGGAAACAATTTTGTTGTTTCCTTCCCCAAAAAGTATTTCTGCTGCAAACCATCCCAATTGCAAACAATAGCTTCGCTGCGACAACCTTGGCCCGACCGTCGTCGACCGGTAGCGCGGAAGTACTTTAAAGTTGATGCAATTTGCTGATTGGCACGAGGTGCGCCGAATGCTGGCGACACCAGTCTAATAGTATTGAACCTTTAGACTCTGACTGTACTATTCGAAAAGTTTTGCATACAAATAATGTTGGTTTGGTTAAGAATAATAAAATGGTTCTTTTAACTTTATTTTAGTTGAGCTTTGTTTTAAAGTTGAGCTTTTGGTATGACTGTTATTCAAAGATCATTTAACTTGATTATCTTGTAGCTGTTTGTTCCATGGTAAGAAAAATGATTTTCTCATTTAGAAGAAACGATTAGCTATAAAATTAAATCAGAGGTTATGATATTTTTAACAATAATTATGATTAGTTTAAATTCTGATTAGCAAAATCTTTATTAAAGCGCAGATACCCCTCAGTAGCTGATTTAAAAATGAGAATTACGTCTAAACGGCTTATCGTAATTTTTTCGAAAATATATTATTATTATGTTATATTGATTAAAATTTTGAGTTTTATTCATATAACGTAGTGTAATTAATTTGTAAGGTTATGTCTAACATGGGCAAAAAAACCGACCAAGTGCGAGTTGGACTCGCGCACGAAGGGTTCTGGTTAAAGATATTTATTTTTCATAAATAAATTTACATTTCACATAAATGAAAACACTAACGGCAAAAAGTCACGTTTTTTGTATGGGGGCCCCACCCAAATATTTATTTTATTCTATTTTTAGTATTTGTTGAAAAGAAAGACATTAGAAGATTAGAAATAGGTACATCATCTGTGAAAATTTCAACTGTCTAGCTATCACGGTTCATGAGATACAGCCTGGTGACAAACAGGCAGACGGACAGACAGACAGACGGACCGCGGAGTCTTAGTAATAGGTGCCCGCTTTTACCCTTTCGGTACCGAACCCAAAAAACGACAATCGCACCAAAACCGCGAGGCGTATTTGAATGAAATTGTCACCATCTCAAAGACTTTAATTATCAATATTTTGATCTGAGGCTTTTTTTCTAAGTCGTAGAATAATGAAAGTACAGAATACTACAGAATTTTGGGTCGCGCGGGTGTGAAACGAGTGCGCGTTTTGTTCCCTCAAGGTCGTTGGCGAGTATCGGCGTCTTAAACTTTCCTATGAAAACCAAAATTTTCTAATTGTCTATTTTCAGGTAAGTATTACATTTCTCCTAGGCTGTAGCCTAGCGTAGAATGGAATTTCATTAGAATGTATCGCCAGCTTACTTACTACTTACCAGATAAAATATATAATGGCAACACTAAGCTACGTAGCGAGCAGTGGTGGCTCAGTGGTATCGGCCGCGACTTACAAATTGTAGGGCGTGGGTTCGAGCCCAGGCAGGCGCTTTACTTTGTGTAAATTATTTCATCAACACTGCTCTCAAAACGGTAAAGGAAAACATCGTGAGGAAATCGGCATGACCTAGACCCAAAAATTCGAAGATATGTGACATCCACCAACCCGCACTGGGCCCGCGTGGTGGATTACGGCCCATGCCCTCTCACAGAGTGAAGGCCTGTGTCCCAGCAGTGGGAACATTAATAGGCTGATGATGTGTATCGCCAGCTTATGCTAGTTTGTTACCACTGACTTGTGGCCTAATGTATCTACCTTCTCCATAAGTTTAACAGACAATGAAATAACATGGCTACTTTAGCATAATTAACTAATCCTTTATCTAACTACGAAGTAACAGCTGTATAAATGAATAAGCAGTATTTCTTAGAAAGCTGAAACAACCTTTTTTAACAAAAAGCATAGCCGTCTGTCGTCACAATTTAGAGATCTAGAAACTTATTTAGGTCTCTACTTAAGCCCTAAATTGTGTCTAAGCTAGATTATCGTGGCAATTTATATTTCCTTTATTTTGCTCGTTTATTTATTGTGGGTCGTATTTTATATGTATGGCTTGTATTGTTTTGTTGTCTGCTGAATAGGAGTCCTAGGTTTGATCCGATGGTCGGGTAAAGTTGAGTACGCGTGTCTAGATTGTATGCAATTACTAACACTGTCTAAAACACTAAACTTAGGTGCACTACGCCTATTCTTTCTTATATGTATGTTACTTGTATGTTGTGTGTCGTATTACAAATATTTAAAATGCCAAAATTTAAGACATTTATCAAGTGCAATTGCGAAAGCGTTTGTTATAGAGATTTTACATTTTTTCAATTATTATGCGTACAGCTAAGGAATGTAATTCTCTGCGGGTGTCTGTGTTTCCCGATAGCTACAACCTAGGGATCTTTAAGTCAAGAGTGAATAGGTTACTTCTATCAAGCGTGCTTCATCGTCGACCACATATAGTTCTCCAGATAGTGGTCAAGCGCGAGCCTAACTGCAATAATATTAAAATAATGGCTATCACGATGCTTTCAATATTAGACTCTCATTTTGCCAGAGCCTCAGATGGATTAAGCACCAAGTGCAACATTAAAATCCCAGCATGTTTTTGTTTTTATTGAAAACTAGCTGACCCGGCAAACTTTGTTTTGCCATAAAAACACCAAACAGTCATCTACCCTACCTACCTACCTACCCTCCCTATCCTACCTACCTTAATACCCTACCTACCCTACCTACTCTACCCTACCCTACCTACCCTACCCTACCTACCCTACCTACCCTACCTACCCTACCCTACCTACCCTACCCTACCTACCCTACCCTACCTACCCTACCCTACCTACCCTACCTACCCTACCCTACCTACCCTACCCTACCTACCCTACCCTACCTACCCTACCCTACCTACCCTACCCTACCTACCCTACCTACCCTACCCTACCTACCCTACCCTACCTACCCTACCCTACCTACCCTACCCTACCTACCCTACCCTACCTACCCTACCCTACCTACCCTACCCTACCTACCCTACCCTACCTACCCTACCCTACCTACCCTACCTACCCTACCCTACCTACCCTACCCTACCTACCCTACCCTACCTACCCTACCCTACCTACCCTACCTACCCTACCTACCCTACCTACCCTACCTACCCTACCTACCCTACCTACCCTACCCTACCTACCCTACCCTACCTACCCTACCCTACCTACCCTACCCTACCTACCCTACCCTACCTACCCTACCCTACCTACCCTACCCTACCTACCCTACCCTACCTACCCTACCCTACCTACCCTACCCTACCTACCCTACCCTACCTACCCTACCCTACCTACCCTACCCTACCTACCCTACCCTATCTACCCTAACTTACCTACCCTACCCTACCTGCCCTACCCTACCTACCCTACCCTACCTATGTAGGTAAGGTACCAAATTTTTCATTTTTTCATAAGATCCTTCTCCTAACAATAACAAACACAACAAAAAAAGAATAAGCGAAATCGGTCCAGCCGATCACGCGTGATGCCGTGACCAAAGGAAATAGGGATTCATTTTTATATATATATTTTTATATATATATAGATTCAATCGACTTCACGGCGATCACAAGTTCACAACCACACACATTAATCTAACTAGATAACGCAAGACCCTCCATCTGTATGAAAACCAAGCGTGCCACTTTTTCACACACAATTTAAAAACAAATTTACTTACCAATAAAAGAAAACATTTCCAATGTCTCGGCTAACTTTTTCTATATTACAGCTCAATGTGGCATAAAAAGGCATTTTTCTAGATTTCGGTGGATTTCCAGTGCGGATAATGCTAAATGAAAAGCTCAAATTACGATCATTGATCGTAACTCTACTCCGTGTTCAGACACGCGAAGTACATACAATCGCGTCATCTAGTTAGATTTATATCTGTGTTCACAACCGAAAACATCAAAGATTCTTTCACAAAACTTTCACCATAGTAACCCCATACACCTCATAAACTTTATCTATGGCGATCGAAGTGTAAGATAAATAAGTTTGCCATTCATTCAGACTTTATACAAATACGTAGTAAAAGTACTTAGACACACAGATAAGTCTTAGTGATCTGTCTACGAAGTTTTGTGATTACTATCATTACGACTAGTTATGGGGTGGTTATCAGCACAATGACCGGGTTTATGAAGATGTTATTGCCAGACTTTAGCCAACATTGTTTTTAGACAGGTTATATTTTTCTGAAAACAATTATGGATAAACTACATACACGAACAAATTTTCGTCTTCTTCCCACGGGGGATAATAAGCATAACTACATATAATACTCACAGCGGATCTTTGTGTCTCTGAATTGGCTGCAAGACCCTTCGCAGTAGCTATTTTTGTGTCAATGTTGAAGGTGAAGATAGCATTGTATAACTGTCTCTTTCACTCGCTTACGTTTGTCGCATATCACTTTCTCGCTTACTCTATGCAGTATACTCGATGACAAACTGTTTCTTGCGCAATGGATGGCAGAGCCAACTTCAGAGACAAATACGTACATAAACTCACACCTTTTTCCCATGGGGGTAGGCAGAAACTATAGAACGCCTCCTGCTACGGTCCTTACATACTTCTTTTGTTTGCTTCACTCACTTTCATACATCTATGGCCGATTTCTGATTTGAGTATTTGACGCTAAGTATGTGCTTATCTCGATTTAAGCATCTGTCATTCTTGATCATCTGTCACTTTAAGTTTTCTGCGATGCTGAGCAAGGTTTGAGTATACGTTGTCAAGTCATGCCAAAGTATACTCTATGTCATACAAAAAACCTTCATTGACGTTCAATTGGGTTTCACAACTGAGAAAAACACATTTGATCTTTCTCAAATTCTCAAAGATTTCTCAAACCGTTGTCATCGGTGTAGCCAGATTGGGCGCATTTTTGCCATTTAGGCTAGTCGGAATGGTGCCGGGGCGACCAATTTTTACGAGCGGCGCCAATTAGGCTACCTCAGAAAAAAAATGGAGCGATTTTATGCGATTTCGGAATGAGACTATCTAATACAACATTATCTGAAGAATTATGAAATTCATCACTATTTTTCATTATACTTCAGTGCGCAACAACACAGGGAAATAAAGAAATAATAAATGATTCTTGTGGCTAACGCATTTAAGTTTCGAAGAATGTTTCGTGGTTTTAGTGAATAATGGTCGTCTTGAGTTTTTTTATAAATGGACATACGAAATTTTCGCCGTTTTTGAGCTTGTCGAATCTGGCTACACTGGTTACATTTGGCAGTTGATAGTTGACAAGCATGTTGACAAGCCTGTGCTTAAACGGTGATCAAGCGAAATAAATACAAAATAATATATAAACTAATAAAACAAGTGACAAAGAAGACCTTGTCTTCCTTGGAGATGCCTCCACGAAGACCGATGCGTGGAAGAAGAGTGTTCGCCCTGAATTATCGAAAACACTAGATTGGATGCAAATATTTCACGCCTGATAGATCTCAGATGCTCGAAGAACGGATGTTCAATGGGGCTGTTAAGTTCTGGAGTGGCGACCGCGTGGCGGAATATGCAGCGCTTTAAGGCCTCCCTCTGTAGACCGATGACCTGGTTAAGGTCACGGAAATCCGATGTATGAAATATGCACAGGACCGGTTGATGTGGTGACGCTGGAGAAGTCCTTCGGCAGAAATGATGACGATGATGAGTGAGATCTTCAAGAAAAATATTCAAAAAGTGCCAGCTTTTCCTGCGCGAAAACCAACAGGAACTATGTGAAAAGTGGAGATGGACCGGTCATATGATGCGCGATAACCAAGGGACATGGAAAAAAGTGACAAACTGGTAACCAAGAGATGGGAAAAGAAGCCGATGAAGACAGTGTCAGAGATGGGAATGGGATATGGGAAAGACTGCTGGTCCAAGATTTAGGCAAAAAGTGTAAGCAATGGCGCGCTATGGTGTTGGCGAGTAGGTCAGGACAGACCCCAGTGGAAACTGTTAGTGTAGGCCTATGCGAAGAGGCACACTGAGATTAGGAACATTTTATAAACTATAAACATGTATTGTATAGACTTCAGTTTTATATCTATGATTTCAGAATAAAAGGCTTTGTTATTCCGTTTATTTTATTATTATATTTATTTTTTGTTATTATGTCCTAGGTTCTAATTCTGGTCATTGTATAATTGTTTTCCATAGTATATACTTCCAAATACGTTCAACCATTGAAGTGTGATTAACAAATATCCAAACATACCTATATAAAATAGGTATTAGTAGAATCCACAAGACAAGAAGAGGTTACAACGGATTATTTGGTTTAGGACAGCAATGAAATTGTGTACAGAATTTGGCTTTTGTATAATACGATTTTGGTATCAGAACAGTAAAAGATGATAAAAACAACATGACAAGTCTCATTTATTTATTATTTTACAAAATAACTAGCCAGATATTATATTGCTTGTTAACACATATTTAAACACAGTCCTCTTTCATAATATCAGACACATATCCAATGGCACCGACCCTGGCTAATATTGTTTTTCTTCGGAGGTTCTTCGATGGCTAGCAAAGCCTTCGGTCTTGAAAACCCAGGTCAGCCATTATATTCCACATTTGTTGGTAAATCACAATTGCAATCAGATTCCAATGCAGATGCACAAGTGCCCTCTGGAGAGATCTTGTGAAATTCTGAGTAAAATACATTGAGGTAATAATGTACGTAAAATATTCTGTAGTTCTATGAGATATCACAAGAACCAGCAACTGCTCGCTCTAAACACATTCACTTCTAGTAATTATATTCTTGATTTTGGAAATAACAAATTATATTGCATATTATTTTCTTACGATAAGACATCATTGACAAAATAAATACGGTTGCCATGACAATCTTGAAGTAATTGACTAGTACCTACGATTCATTTCATAGTTTCATAATAAGGTTGTATACATTTCAAATATTATAATCTTTAATAACTTGATTTTTCATATTTAAGCAATTTAATAGATACCTATCTTTAA
Organism: Anorthoa munda; assembly: GCA_945859665.1. Classification (NCBI taxonomy): domain Eukaryota; kingdom Metazoa; phylum Arthropoda; class Insecta; order Lepidoptera; family Noctuidae; genus Anorthoa; species Anorthoa munda. The sequence continues at coordinate 5,618,771 of OX243893.1, forward strand.
TAACTTGAGTTTTTTAATCTTGAATGATGTAATATAATACTAACGTACTTTTTATAGCTGTATAAAATTTATATCAGTAAATTTTATGCAATCTTGTGATGTCTCTTTTTCGTTTGTAAAATGGAACGTAAGGATGAAAGAGAAAGTGAATGGAACTTTGACAGGTCCATACATAAGTAGGTACTTACTTAACTGATCTAGGTAGATTCTCAATTGTGAAACGTAAAATACTCAAAGGCTTCCTAAATTATTTGACACTGACATGACAATGCTCAACTGATTATTCCTGCTTTACTTAAATCAGAAATCGGGCCTAGTCATACACGCACGACGGTTATGAGTACTGCGCTCTTGGTCTTTCTGAAGAAAATCACGAATTAGGTCTATAATATGTATGTCTTTCCTGGGCATCCCCTCCCTGCGTTTCCATTCACATCTGCCATGTAAATACTTTTCGTTATTCGCCTTTCATTCACCCTCTCAACTTTACCAAACCATCTTAGCATACTCTTTTAAATTTTAGTCCTTACATCTTCTTATAAACCACAACGTTGTCTTATTAACCTTTTTAATTTACCTCCATCATTACATACGGCTCTAAGTACCCACCACTTATTATATGGTTTTGTGCAATTAGGAACATATATTATATATTAGATCTCATCCTCATGAGACTTCAGCTTGGGTTTGGACAGGCATGTTAAGGAGCTTCGTAACTGTAACCGAAACAATCAGATATTCGTCATAAAATGTATCCTTATCCGTAACCGAATCCGATATTGAAGTTTTGGATATGTTCGGATAGGGGCAGGTTTTGCTGCCTGGCCGAGCCAACATACTAGCCGCGTGCGTCAGTAGCATGTTCATTTATTAAAAAAATCTAATATTCGTAAACGATTCCGAAAGTACCGGATTATCCGAAATAATTATACATCCGTAACCGTATCCGAAACCGATATAATATTATTTCTTTATCATTATCCGTACTCAGATCTGAAATATCATATCCATAACATCTCTGGTTTGGATGGACGTATTGAGCATAGGAATTTGTATCAAAGTAGTACGTTCCTGTATGATACCGTGGGCTTTTAATATAAACATGCTGATTAAATCGCTGCAAAAAGCAAGTATTTTATTATAATTATTATATGTATTTATTTTAACACATTATGTACAACTTATTATTTAACCGTGGATTTGCTCTCTTCTCCAAAGGTATAGACTAATTTGAATCGTACACTAGAGTCTGAAGTTTCATATGCAGGCCTATGTGAAATACAATAATTGAAATTGGAATTTCCAGATACAAATCTCCCACCACCCCAAAGCATGGAGGATACTCGTATGTTTTCTTAGCTAAATCGTAATTTTGTCTCGCATAACTTCCGATAGGTTTACCAGAATTAATGTAACACGGAAAGTTAATCTCGCCATGTTGATTTAGGATGGCGAATAACATTTCTCTTCATAAAAGCTTTCCATGTATTTTTTTGTTAAATACTTTGATAAGCTATTATATACTAATATCAACATATTTCTGTCGGCTTTTATAACAGACATAAATACTCATTTTATGCCAAATTTCCGTGTATTTTTTTGTTAAATACTTTGATAAGATATTGACGTTGATATTTCTGTCGGATTTTATGACAGACATAGGTACTCATATGCCATATTATCGTGTATTTTTTTTGTTAAATACTTTGATATGGTATTAACCTTAGTATATTTCTGTCGGATTCTATGACAGACATAGATACTCATTCTATGCCAGATTTCCTTGGTAATTTGATTTGTTAAATACGTTGATAAATTATTAACATTGATATTTCTGTCGGATTTTATGACAGACATAGGTACTCATTCTATGCCAGATTACCGAGGATTTTTTTATTAAATACTTTGATAAGCTATTAACGTTGATATTTCTGTCGGATTTTATGACAGACATAGGTCTATCATAAAATCCGACTCAAGTCTCACTCTCATCCTATGCAAGATTCTTTTTCTTGTTCTGTCGCGACCTTATCCCATTTACTTGGGGTCGGCCCTCCTTATCTTATCTCTTCACTATGCACGGTCTCGAGCTAAGCTGAACGCTGAGCTGGCGCCACTGTCGTCCAGTTGTACTCCTTTTTAAACCTTCGCCCACCAAGTGGAAGGTGGTCTTCCGCGTCCGATTGTTGTTGTTGGATTCTATGCCAGATGACATACAAGTAAAATTAAATTAGTATTATTTAGTGAGGCTGTCTCGTTTGTCACACCAGGCATTTCTTCCTGTATCGTGGGTTCGTTTAAAATATTATTTTAAACGCAGTCAATCACTCAACTACTGAGCCAACCGTGCGCCCGAAGTACTGGGTTCCATAAACGGGTCGGGCAGCGTTATTAGACTTTTCATGTGGAATGTCTGGCCACTTGTGACCAGATTATGGCAAAGCTCACCCCAGATTACTTGGAACTAAAATATAACTAATGGAATGTGTATACTCTTTCCCTCCCTTCCATGAATACAGGTGACTTATTATGCTATGTTATTTTTATGAGATAAGCTTGCAAATACCAACATACATGTAAAAGAACCAAAAAGAAATTCAGAATACCGAAGGTAGTTTAACGAGAAAAAGAAAAAAGTACTAACAGATCGTAACAGATTTAGCCCCTTGACACGGCAATTTAATCATGGTTGCCGTTCAAATTATACCCAGTTACCATACTGAAAACAAAATCTGGAAAATACTGGTTTTACACAACCTAAAAGAGTGGTGACGGTGCTTCTATCAATTACCAAACTACCGCACCCACGTTTTATTTTTTCAGTGTCTATTACCGGAATGGACTGCCCTGTAATTATGAGAAAATATAGGTATGGAACAGGCGTAGGCCACGTGACATACAAATACATTATTTATAGCTCTTCGGTTAAAGTTAAATTGCTGTGAAATGACAGACGGAGTAACTGAAAAGGTCACAATAACGATTTGTTTGAACAATATTGTTAAGGAAACATACATATGTTACCGAAAACCGAAGTCGCGGCAAGTCGTAGTTTGCGGTGTAGCAATTGTTGCATAGCAATCGTAGCGTAGCAATCGTAACGTAGCGACACTGAGAACGCTGAGTGACAGTGAAGGAGCAATGTTAGTTTATAATTATTACAACAGCAATCAGTAATCGTCGCGCGATCAAACGCTTTATGTCATTGAAGTCGGAATTACCTAGGTCCTACACAATCATTCGCTGTTTGTCAAATGCACTTATTTCTAAAAAAACCGCCAAATCTATAAAACTTCTATATTGAAGATCAAATTGAGCAAAAATCGCTATCGTTTTTTCTTGCTAGATAAGTAATAAGACTGGCCGGTACAATTACGTCCTATTGTACTAGACCATTCTTTTTCATTTGACAGCTCAAAAACGTATCATTTAGTGATGTCCTAATGCGATACTGATTCGATGTCTTACAGCAATCGACCGACATTCCGGTACTTTATTAGATGTTTAGTGCAATGGAATAGGCTAGAAACGATATATCGTTCAGTGCGCAGGTAAACGGCCACCGTTCTTTTTCGTGATGGGAAATATAGCATCCGCAGCATAGCACTCGTAGGCACGCACCACGGACCAAATAGGAGTCAAAGTTCGGAAAAGGGGATCCATCTAGGATATTACTTGTAAGATTAATTTACAGAAAAGCTTGATAACTCATTTATATCGTGTTTAATAGCAAATTAATTGCTGTAATGTAAAAAGTTCAAATGGATAAATTTTGTACATGCTTCAATAAATTGCATTTAACTAATTTATTTGGTTCTTCCAAATAAATCGCTCGGACACAGTCAAACTAAAAAAAAAAACAATTTTTCGTAATAAAACAAAAGTTGATTCATTAATTAATTACGACGGAGACATAACAATTACCATCTAAATTTATCTTTCTTGCCCTAATAACAGTCTTTGACGAGGCCTGGCTTTCAAAGGGCCATCCTTTCAAGGGCAGTCGCCCTCAAGAATGGGGTGAAATAAAATGATAAGTAGCACAAAGCCGTGGTTACCCCTCTGTAATCATCTGGACAAGATAAGGGTAATTAGACCTGCTTCTGGACTTTGTTTAGAAACCGCTGGAAGAATTTGTTCGTAGGTACTTGTAGTTAGTTCTAAGGCAAATCTTTTTATAGTGGGGAGACTCGATTTACCTCACTATATGTTGTTGTAAGTCATTCGGATAGTAAAAAAATCGGATTATTGAATGTATGTAGAATAGCGATGTTTCATGAAAACTTTAGAAAGATAATAGCCTTTTGTTTGGACAATCCGTCCACTCTATTCACAAACCACTGCAACTCTTGAAACCCAGAATCAACAATGGCGACCACCAGAAAACCGAAGCAATGAAGCTCGAATGGTTAAAATAATCGCTGAGGGCCATTTGGACGTGCAAATGGTTAGCATTGTGCTTCTCGAAGCGTTCAGCAGAAGATTTTTATATACACACATCATCAGCCTATTAATGTTCCCACTGCTGGGACACAGGCCTCCTCTCTGTGAGAGGGAATGGGCCGTAATCCACCACGCGGGCCCAGTGCGGGTTGGTGGATGTCACATGGTTTCGAATTGTGGTTCTAGGACATGCCGGTTTCCTCACGATGTTTTCCTTCACCGTTTTGAGAGCAGTGGTGATAAAATAATTTACACAAAGTAAAGCGCCTGCCGGTCAATGTGGCGACGCTTGGGGGAGGCCTATGTCCAGCAGTGGAAATCTTTCGGCTGATATGATGATGATGATGAAAGCGCCTGCCTGGGCTCGAACCCACGACCTACAACTTGTAAGCCGCGGCCGATACACACAGATACACCACGATACATACAATTATTTATATACAGAATGTAACGGACAATTGTGACCATATTTTAATAACTGCTTCTGCCCTTGTATACTAACAAATTTGTCCAAAAAATAGGATGTCTGCGTATGTAATCTGCCTAGCCTTTTGACGATTTTAGGTTCGGCTTGGAAGCAGAAAACATTTAAATGAAGCTTATCTGATTTCCACAACCCAGTAATACCACAGGTTGTAACGTTACGTTTAGCTCAGAGTATAAAATATTCTAAGATTTTACAAATTAGCGGTAAAAATAAGTTGTGGATCTTAAAGCGATCACATATAACTAAAAGTATGCTTTCAGGTGCTAACAATATCAAAGAATACGTAAAAGTGAGTCACATGAGTTGACACAATTTCAAAAGATAAAAAGGTGTGGTTTGTATAGTATTATAAAACGTAAATAGACTGAAAGATGTGCTACTACAAAATACCACAAGGTAATACTACTAGGTAATAGGTAAATGTTTAAAATTAGTAATTATTTACTTACATGTTAGAAGGTCGATGTTAAAGCACCGTTAGTACTACTTGTCACTTTGAAGATTCTGGAGCGAAAAAAATAATTTATTGATTGAAATTAATTCATTTATATACACAAAAAAATACAAATTCAGCAAGAAAATACGTTATTTCGATTTTAAAGTCAAAGTCAAAGTCAAAAATATTTTTTTCAACTAGGCCAATAAGCGGCACTTTTGAACGTCAAACATTAAATCTAAATTAAAAATGTACAAGTAATAAAAATTTACTCTACCGTGCATTCGGAAAGTAGCTTGTTATGGAGAAGAACGCACAAGAAACTCCATACTTACTCTATAAACTCAAACCCTCTTACAAATAAACGCGGCATAAAGTTATACCAAGTATAAACCTATGAAAATGTATGGTTATTCCTTTGTTATACCTGGTATAACTTTATTCCGCGTTTATTTGTAAGAGGGTTAGTACATGTCTTACAGTTGTAATATTGAACCGTATTGTTTGTATACCAATTCTGCTAAATAGCAATTTGTTCATGAGAACTGAAAAATAAAGCCGACAAAGTAATTCATTACAAAATGAATATTTATAATTAATTTAATAATTGATGTATGTTTGTTGAGATTTTTTTTACTTTACAATTACGTTGTGAGAGGTAAAACTAACAACACTCAAATTAATTCTTGTATGTAGGTGCATATTATAGATTTTTAAATTCTCTCGACGTTGAAAGTAAATTTGTGAGTATAGTTGTCTCACTAATATCAGTTAAGGCAGAAGTTGTAAAAAATTAATCATAACTATTTTGAAAAATCATACTATTTTGTAATACGCACAAACCAATCCATGTGTTCGATAATGTTAAGTTGCAGTTAAACTCGACATTTAGACATTCGACAAACTAATAACATTTTCATTCGTACTATTAAATAATCACCTAAACTTCCAATTAAAGAATCCAAGGACCTGTGAAGTATGGGAATCGAACGCACGTGTCTGAGTTATGGTTTCATAGTTGTCCAATTCATCAATAATAACTCGAGTCCTCCTATTATCCCAAATAATCTAAAATTAAATCGCATTCGATAACAAGTGACAGATAGCGTATGTGATACAAAAGATATCATATAAAAAAATGTATAATCTTAATACCCAGAAGAACTAGAACCGATTACAAACTTTTAGAATTAAATACGAAAATAATATTTAGGAAGTTCTTTAAAAGACAAATTTAGTGTTTACAACATGATAGTCATGTTACTAATTACTATACAATATAAATGCATGGAATGCAATTTGTGTACACGTGGAAAGTGTGCATTACATTGACATTGAACTTTGCTGATTCCAACTAACAAAGCATACTTATATATAAAGCTAATTTACATCTACGTAGCAACCCACCGCGCACCAGGTACGGTTACCGTCAAAAGACTCTACAGCAACGGATTTACACACAGTTTGTACGCCAGAATGAATAATGTGAGATACGTTTCTGATCCGGCTGTCGTTGACAAGTGTATCCGCGCCTTAGCTTTATGCATGCATGGCAAGGATCGACTATCCGTATGACCACGCTTACCACTTGATTGTTATGTATTGATGTAAAAGGTTGTATCATCTGTAAACTGTTAAATTAAAATTTTGATGTCCACGAACCAAACTGGTCACAGAAAAAAATGTGTGTGGGCCTAAGGGTGTGCGCTATTTTACTTTTGTGGAGAGATATGAGACAATCTGTCCTAAATTTTAGTTTAATGCATGCGGTATCCTAAAGTTCAGATTTCCTTGAGCCAATCTGGTCACGAAACGGGATATGTGTGTTATCCTAAGCGGCATTGCACCATTCCTAAGTATGTGGAGAGAAATGAGACAATCTGTCCTGAATTTTAGGTTACTGGTTCGTTCCGATATAGACCTGATTATGTTAACTTATAAAGCTTTATAGTTGTTTTAAGCTCGTGAGTATAATCACAAAATAGAAAGTATACAGAAGGGCCACTCCCGCCGTTTCAAAAATTGACAGCTAAACTTGACAGATTCACTAGGGTTGTTACTATACTGATTCCGAATTAAAAAAAGAGTCGGTTGTATAAGTTACAAACATAAATACATCAATTCTTCTAAACATAAGTTTCTTTTTTTTCTAATTTTTATATCATGCTTACATGCCTTAGAGGGGTCTACCCCGGGGGAGAGGTCTACTGCCTTAGAACATCAAATATCCATTAAATATTACGACACCACATACGACGAAGATTGGAGGGTAACAAGTAGCAAAAATTATGTAATAATGATCTCACTAAAAACATCAAATTGTGAAAAGCACCAAGCTTGACAAAAATAAAAATGTGAAAAAAAGGTAATAAAAACAAAAACCCGACTGCTTAAGAAGCGAACTAAAAAGATGTACAAAAACTAGAAGAAAATTATGCTGTGATATCGGAGGAAACATATTTGTAAGCTGGATGACGTAAACCATAATATTATTATCACAAATTTCATAGCCTTTCCAATTTCTTCTATGGACCAAAAATAACTTATTTTATTCCTAGATATTGAATTTCTAACTTGTCATCTTGATAATTGTTATGACCTTCAAACCCTAAAAATTAATGAATTAAAAAGAAAAAAGAGTATATTCGGTCTGTAACAATTAAGAAAGGTAACCCAGACAATGCAACCTCGTTACAGTACTTTATGTATGAATGACGTGACAACGCCCGCACAACGCACAAAGCATTCATGACAGCCACGACTGAGCTCGGTCCAATATTGTCCATTATTCCCTGTAAAATCGCAATGTCAATGTGTGTGTGCAAAATGACGCTTTGTTCAGAGTGGGCTCTCTGTCTGCGGCGCGCCGCCGCTTACGTACTTTGTGGTATAATTAAATAATCCGAGAATTGAATTTGAGGTAAGCTATCGATAAACATTTCGTTCCATTCGCAACCAAACGAGATTCAAAGAGTGGAGGAGCGCCCAAACCACAAACGTTGTGGAATAGGCGTCGAACCAGTATTTTACTGCATTACTGCACTATGTAAGATTTCATTTATATTATTGGACATTGTATTCCACCGAAAGCGACGAAGGCGAACGAAGTGAGACGTAGGAAGCGACAGGTGGAATAGAATGCCCAATATTATACTACTACGATGATTTCGTCGAGGCGTATGCATATTTTTTAAATTACGTAGATATTTGCGGTAATCCAGATAATCGCAAATCCGTAGGACCGAGTTCCGGACAATCGAGTCGCCACTGTACGATTTTTATTCTGTGAGTGTCCTCAGCGGCGGCCCTAGCCCTTAAAATATATGTTACATTAGACTATTTTCTTAATAATTAGTTCTAAGAAAATTTTTAGTTTCATTCGTATAACATAGTGTAATTAATTTGTAAAGTTATATCTAAAACGGACAAAAACACGACAATCGTACCAAAATAATTGGGCGTATTTTGCCACCATCTCAAAGACAATTTAAGTATCTGCATTTTGATCTGAGGCTTTTTTTTAAAGTTATAGAATAATAAGGAAACTACAAAAAAATACAAAATTTTGGGTCGCGCGGGTGTGAAACGAGTGCGCGTTTTGTTCCCTCAAGGTCGTTGGCGTTAGTCGTCATCTTAATCAGGGTAGAACGAGATTGTCTTACATCGCCCTTTGACCGAATCTTTCACTTATGGAGAAAAAAACTTCGGTTTTAGGTTAAATAAATAATAATGCTCAAAATGTTTAAATATCTAGATTTATTGCAAATATCATCTTATTGACTTTAAATTAAATAGATCTAATTAGTTTACTTCTGTTTCTATAAGAAAACTAATATTAAGAAAGCTCTTACTGCCTCTTAAGAGGCACCATCAAATAATATTTTGCGCTGGTGGTGGGTGTTTATCTCATTTGGCTTTTTGGCGTCCCATGCCATCTGGCGCCTGGAGCGACCGCTCCTATCGCTCTACCTAAGACCGACGCTGAGTATCCTCTCGCCCGTCAACCTATGAGATTATCGTAACCGGATTTACCTGTAGCGGCGTTAAAAAATTAATGCATCCAGCCAGAGTTTCTACATTAAAAAAAAAGTTTAGTGTTCATACTGACGGTAGCAAAATATAACTTGTATTAATTATCTAACGCCTTTTTTTTTCGTGTGGTTTGGGGCCACTACTGGTGTCAGGCAAGCCTTTGAAAAATTTATAAAAATTGCATGCTAAGCTATATATGTTATTTTTGTTTATTTTACCGGTAAACAAATAGGTCAACTGGAACGCCTGAGCTTTACTTTTACTTACTTACCTAAACTTTTGATTTCTGAATTAAGAATTTGAATTTGAGAGTTTATCGAACACTACATTAGCATGAAAACCTGTTAAACTTTAGCATTGTATATTAAAATAGGTCTTCAAACTTTCTTAATTTCAATTACTCAGAAACAGGGCCTCATTTATTTAGAGATTCAATAACAAATCAAATTATTTGAACCCTGATTATATTAATTGTTGGAATTCTGCGGACATATTGCTCGTAAAGACGGTCACAATCTTGAACAGCTGATGGTGACAGTCAAGGTAGATGGCAAACGTCCCAGAGGACGCAGTCCCACGAGATGGTCGGACCAAATACGATCTTCTCTGAACATTAACTTCCACAATGCCCTTCAAGAAGCTAAGGATCGCATCAGATGGAGGGAAATCGTAAGGGAGAAATTGATGCAGCGGGGGAGTCATGACCCTCAGTAATGAGGAAAAAGACGTGAGGAGGACTATATTAAGGAGGATATTATAGGAGATAATATTAAATAGTATTTCAGAGAGTATTCAAAACTTGTAGCCTGCCTTATTCACAATAATTTTGTTTGATTATGAAAAAATATGTCACAGAAAATTGCCGAAGGCTGTCTGGAGGTAGGTTTCATTTTCAATGCCACCAGACCAGACAGGCTCTTTTCCATACAATGCCAGACGGATGGTTTCAAGGTATAATTTAGGCATACAATTTGTCTGCCGAGATAATAATAGCATTACCTTACAATTTGTAGGCTTTGCGTCATTACCAAACCCTTTCAAGTTATTTCAGACTAGATTTTGCCCGCGGATTTTTTGCCTTATGCAAGTAAAGTACGTATAGACGCAAACATGTATTTTTCTGGGATAGAAGAGACCGTAAGGTATTCAGCAATAGTGAACAGCCTGTAGTAATTTTTTTAATCGATTTAAGTTTGGAATGCCCTTTCTTGATGACGCGACGCAGTTTAAATTACGTCGATAGGCGATATTAAATAAAATACTTCAGATGTGTCAAGGGACACCTGGATGGAACGAAGTTCCTTTGCAAAAAAATTTTACATATACATACACACACACACACATATATATATATGTATATATACATATATATACATACACACGAGACACATGAGAGAGAGAGAGAGAGACAGATAGAGAAACACGCGCACGCCGCACGGCTTACAACTATAGCAATAAAAAAAGTTAATTAAAAAATCAAAAAAACCCGACTGTTTGAAAAGCAAACTAAAAAGACAAGGAGAAAATCAGGCTGTGCTGTCGGAGGATACAACTTCGTGAGCTGGCTGACCAAAACCAGAAGTATCCTCCGACTGCACAGCATGATTTTCTCCTTGTTTACGTCTTTTTAGTTCGCTTTTCAAGCAGTCGGGTTTTTTTGATTTTTTTAATTTTTTTTTTATTTATAACTTTTTAGTTATATTTTTTTTTTCGAATTAGGTACATTTAAACATATAAGTGTTATATATTTAGGAAATCACCTCTTAAAATCCTTTATTTTGATACCCCACACGATAGGTTTGGACGAAAAAAAAAATTTGGGACCCCACAATATGGCGCCCAAGAACCGCCATTTTCCTGTTTTCCAATTTTCAGATTCCAGGGGTTAAGATGAATCGATTGACGTAAGAACCATCAAAATCGGCCCAAGCGTTTGGTCTCTAGAACGCCACATAGGAACAAACATACATACATACATACATACATACATACATACATACATACATACATACATACATACATACATACATACTTACATACATACATACATACATACATACATACATACATACTTACATACATACATAGACTGATAAACACATTACCCTCCTTCGGCAGTCGGGTAAAAAGTGTTGTTTCGCAACGCGCGATAAGGAACTTCGTTCCAAAAAATATGTGCGTATCGGCCGAATTGCATCGCATTGCGGCAATTAAACATAACTGCAATTTAACTTAGTAAAAATCGCTTATCGGTGTGATATAAATCGACGAAAGAAATAAAAAAGAATAAAATAAAGAATCTATCGAATTACATCGCGCCAGAATCATGTTAATTTGCTGAACAATATTGTAGATTTACAGCAACTTTATGTACCTATTAAGCTATACAATAGCTTTTAGGTATGTAATGACGGGAAAACACGCACGAGAATAGCATGAGTATAGTCACAGTCATGTCACCACCGACAAACAACGTTTTGGGAATAATTTTATTGTACGTACAGCTAAATAATCGAATGCCTCGCCGGAGTCTGGATTTCCTGATAGCTACAACCTGGAATTTAAGTAAGGACTATATCTAGGCAAGCGTGTTCCATCACCGATCACATCATCGCTTACCATAAGATGAGAATTTAGTCAAAAGCGAGCCTATCAATTTAAAAAAAATATCAGCACAATGTTTACGCACCATACGTTGACATTACGTCATTTATTTTCTACAAATTCCTGCAAGGAAGTATTCTTGGTCCTTTTTCCTCAACTATGTATATTTAAGTGTGTTACTCGGACAGTTCCCTTTATGAGGTGACCTATTTACCGTCTTGTCATAATAGACGGGTAAGGGCGTGACAAGGGATTGTATCAGGTGTTCGGTGGCAACATCCGCTTAAATATGGATAGGTTGCGGCCCAGACATTTTGCTTTTGAATATATTCTCAAGTATTATTGAGTTTTTTTTTAAGCCGATGATAGCTCAGTGGTAGTGACGTCGGATACCGAGACGAAGGTCGCGGGTTCGAATCCTACAATGAGCTTGAGCTTTCGGTGAAGGAAAATATCGTGAGGAAACCATAGCACGGTGGTAGGGTACTTTGTAGTACCCGCCTGGCTGGCAACCACCCTCAAGTTGAAAATCTGTCGCCAAGCACCTTCCGGTGTGTTCCGACAGCAGCACTTGAGAGTTCCCTTCTAGGCTTTGTGTGCTTACCACCATCGGCCACATCATCACTGACCACGGTGAGATTGTGGTCAAACACTGGCCTATATATAGTAAAAAAAAAAAAAAAAGTTCTCTATCTTGGACTAAAGTTAGAAACTGTGGCAAAATATGGTTCTTTGCATGACCTATCGCATATTATATGACAGTAGTAAGTAGGTGTTTATATTTCAGTTGTTACCTTTTATTGACAAGGGGGTTTCAGACAAGATGGAGCTGGTTAGGGCCGTGTGAGTCCGCTGAATACGAGAAGTACAGGACTGTTCGATGAGGCGGCGCTTGGAGGAGACCTACTGTCCATTTGTGGATGTCTTTCGGTTGACTAGTGATGAGCTTAATAAGATGCCCGCTACGCTCATTGCTTGGCAGAAAAATTGACGATTGGAACTGTAATTAGTCAAACAAGAGGTCACTGCCACCCATACCAGATTGTCTGAATTTTAAAGTTATCGCTTACCAATGTTCTTTCTAACACCTCATCTCTTGGACGCATATTTTATCCGTTTACCCAGAATCAAGAACGCTTACAACTCGTGGGCATAAAATTATCCTACAGATCTTAAACCAACATAAAAACTTCACCACTAACAGCTTCACTCTCCAGTGTAAACTTCCCCAGGGTAAATTTGTTAGCAAACTCACTGTTTCCCAGAGGCGAGCTACACGCTGCTATGTTTGAATTGAGTGGTGTAGAGAATGTTGTGGCTCAAAGGATATAGTGTCCATTAGGTTTACAGAACCATGTTTAAAATGAAAGATCTGGTGGAATCTTCGCAGAATGTAGTTCTTTATACATTTGGCTTTAGTTATAATTCCTGCCAACTTGCTATCGGATGTTTGATACAATCACACCTGAACGGAATAACGGATTTAGACGGAACTGGTCACATGGGTAGATCATGTCCTGGAGTGGACATAGAATACTTTTTATCCCGGTAGAATGTGTTCGTGCTATGGTTTTCGACTTCCACATGGATGAAGCCGAACTATACTCTGATTTTTTATTTCGTAGGCAAAACTGACATTCATTTGGGGGGTTGTCACTTTAAAAATAGTGTCGTAGCCTGACTATCCCGAGTGATCGAAAGTTATAGAAAATCGAAATAGATCGAAAATGTAACTATTTCACGACAAAAAAATACGTTTGTTAAGAAACTAGCGGCCCTTATTTAGTTGCTACTCATTTATGTCAGACTTCATTTTATCGATAGTATTTATTTTATTGTTGATATAATTTTTAACACAATATAAGTTTATGTACTATGTGTGTGAATGCCGTTATATTTAAATACATCACATCACATCATCAGCCTATTAATGTTCCCACTGCTGGGACACAAGCCTCCACTCTGTGAGAGGGAATGGGCCGTAATCCACCACGCGGGCCCAGTGCAGGTTGGTGGATGTCACATGTCTTCGAATTTTTAGTTCTAAGACATGCCGGTTTCCTCACGATGTTTTTCTTCACCGTTTTGTGAGCAGTGGTGATGAAATAATTTACACAAAGTAAAGCCAAAGCCTGGGCTCGAACCCACGATCTACAACTTGTAAGTCGCGGCCGATACCACTGGGCAACCACTGCTTATATTACATTTATATTCATGAAACATTTATTTACACCAATTAGTAAAATTTAATTGAGGAGTCATGTCACATCGATTCGATGAATCACTTATGGTTGAGTCTTACCTACAAAACTAAGCTCCACGCTTGCAACATTTAGAATAAATAAGGTCATTGGCAGCTGTCAGTTTAGTCTACGAAATTAAAAATCAAAGTGTAGTGACTTTATAAAGGAAAAGGAAAATAAAACAAACTTTTTAACAAAAAAAATAAACCAGCTTCTGAAACAAAACACTACAAAGCGAAAAATAACTTTCTTTTCGGCAGTCGGTGTCTTTGGTAGGTACTTAATTTTTTTCGTTTTTCACCCCGGCCCCCAAAAAAATTTACTTTTCACTTTGTAGTGTTTTGTTTTGAAAGCCGGTTTAATTTTTTGTTTAAAAAGCTTTTATGTTTTTAATTTTGGTACCTTATTTATGGTACTCATTAATTATTATAATACTTTATATTACCATAAACATCATTTTTTGCCAGAGGGCTTCTCATAACAATTCCATCAAACCTAGACACGGCTGGGATACATTGTTTTATTACGGCGTTTCGGTGCCTACCCTCCGGTTTCATCACCAGAACAGTTCGATGGTATCATTTATTTAAATTTGCTTCATCATAGTTATTTAACTATTCGGGATATCTTATACCCAAAACATACCTAACATTGAGGAGTTACAGTGGCGCTCTATGGTCTTCTTCATCAGTTCCACTTCACCAAATGATACTTTCTGAATGCAAATGCTTACCATGTTGATGAAAATACCAAAATCTCTATATGTAAGCCTATAAAATTTGCAAGCTCCCTCGATTTCCATGATATCCTCTCATCAGATTCTGACTTGGTGTCAAAAAGACCACCACGAGAGTATACCCTTTCAAACAAAAAGAGAATTTTCAGAATCGGTACATATTTGCCGGAGTAATCGGTGAACATATACAAAAAAAAGAAATAAAAAACGAAACATACAGCCGAACATGAAAACCTCCGCCTTTTCGGAAAGTCGGTTAAAAACAACTTGTTATAATTATAAACTTCCCAATTTGGAGTAAATAATCGTTTTTTAGTTTATATTTCATCAAGTTAACCCAATTAGTCATACGCACGCCCACCGTTTTACTTCGTACATTAACATTGTTTGTTGTGCGTAATTTATGTGCGATCAGCACCCACAGGTCTATGGTTCATATTTGGACCGAAAAACCAACGTGTGCGATCATAATATTTTCACTGGTTTGTCGTAGATACAGTGATTTATTGCAAAAACGACGGTACTTTCATTTTTTATACTTAGATGACCATGTTGATTGCGGCGTTAGTGACATTCTTTAGGTCGTCTAAGATGAGTAAATGGCCAGTGGAATTAAACTGCCGTTGACACGAAAGAAGAATAATGAGTTCTAAATCTCAAAAAAATCTTGGACAATGTATAAAATAATATACCTAACTTAACTATAATTTAAAGTGGTGAAGGAAAACTTTCTAGAGGAAACCGGCATGTCCTAGAACCAAAAATTCGAAGACATGTGATATCCACCAATCCGCACTGGGCCCGAGTGGTGGATTAAGGACTCATTCTTCACCCACCGAGCAGTGGGCTGATGATGATGATATCTTAGAGATCCATCCTCCCACGATTGCTATGACCTAACGCTCACTTAGATCGAAGGACGGATATATATAATTAATAATACAGCTACCTATTGGTCGACTTATGTTAAGGTTACACTAGTCGACGGCACGAACTATTTTGTGCGCGGGGTTAAAATGCGTGCTATATCAACCGACAACACGTGCGGAACAGATAGATGCTGTTATGAGCAGTAAGAAGCTAGCACGCGTACGAATACACACTTTTGCAAATTTGTAGCGAAATGGATGATGATTTAGAACAAAAACGAGCGCGCGAAATTTTATAAACAGACCTTTGGGAGTCTGGATATCATGAAAAAACGACTGAATGTATCTGTTCAAAATAAAATTATTTGCATTGTTGAACTATTAATCTATCCCTGTATGGAGGCCGTTTTTATATTTTCTTTCTTCTTATGGTACTTATTTGCGCCCAAAGATGCGATAAAATTACTGTTAAAATATGGAACTTTCGAAGCTTAACTTTCAAGTAATTTTTTTTTACTTTTTTGCTTCCATACAGGGCTAGATAATGATGAGACAAATTGATATAATTTTTTATTTTGAACGTACATCGTCAAACAGTGGAGTAAAAGCCAGACTACGTTTGTATGGAAGAATTTTTGACTAGTGTACCCTTAAGGCTAGTGCATGACCACAAAATCGTTAAATTAATTACAACATCAATAATGCCGTCAGTACGTCTATCGCAGCACGTCAAAGGGACTTAGCGGTCATCATTAGAAAGTGGGCGTAAAGGTCTTACACCTACGCGATAAGAGTTCTTACACACAGGCGCGTCTTGAGCTTGACGCATGCAATGTTCCTTTGTGACTCTTACCATAGGTTTCTAGAAATAACTTTATTTTAATATGTTATGAGAAACTCAGGTCAAGTAATGTTACTGAAATATTTTATAGTGTACAATAAATACAATGGGCCGATTTCTGATTTCAGTATTGAGAACATGTTGAGAATTTGTCAAACAATACTTTAGCCTGAAATGCATAAACTCACTCCTTTTTCCCATGGGGGTAGGCTCTGCATGAGTATAGGCTCTGTCTGAAATACTTGCCAAAATTTGGCACTTAAGTATGGTTTAACACGTTCTTAACCTCAAATACTCAATTCAGAAATCAGTCTAATATCTCTTATAATCTAAGTATCTGTCGTAATTTATTCAAATAATTGAATTGTTGATGTAATTGGTTTTCAGAATAAATTGCAGCGTCTTACCAACTTCAAAGGGTCCCAGCGCCAACAAAGAATATTTGGTTCAAATAAATGTCACTAGATGGCGCAATATAATATAATACTAGCATACAGATGCCTCATTACATACAAAAAAACTGTGCCGACGTAACTAGCGGTTTTCATCTGATTAATCTTGTTATTTTTGTAAGTACATCAATCGCGTTCGATCCCGTTTCACGGCAATAGATGGTATCAGACAAACAGGCAATAGATGGTACCAGACAAACAGGTTGTGATACCTCGTTCAATTCAAAAGGACATGTTAAATATAGTTCATGAGGGGCATTTAGGAATTGATCGTTGTAAGAGACGTGCTCGTGAAGTTATATTTTGGCCGGGTATAACGAAAGATATTGATGACTATGTGAGAAGATGTAGAGTATGTCAGGAAACAGCAAACAGACCAAGTAGGGAACCTATGATTCCGGTAGCTATTCCAGAGTTGCCATGGAGTAAGATTGGAACAGATATATTTGAGTATGGAAAGAAAAGCTATTTAATAATAATTGATTATTATTCTGGTTTTATTTAGGTTGGATATTTGAGAGATACTTCATCAAACTCAGTAATATGTATTATGAAAGAAAATTTTGCACGGTATGGGATTCCAGAAATAGTCATCAGTGACAATGGTCCACAATATTCTTGTCGTAATTTTATTAAATTTTCTTTAGAATGGGGTTTTAAACACGTCACTTCATCTCCATATTATGCGCAATCTAATGGTAAAAGTGAAAGGGCAGTGCAAACTATTAAAAATATCTTGAAAAAATCAGTAGAAAGTGGATCAGATTTTTATTTAAGTTTGTTGAGTTACAGGAATACATAGCGGAAAAATTTGAATTCACCTGCACAGTTATTGATGGGCCGGCGTTTAAATTGTAGAATTCCAGTCCATCCAGATTTATTAAAACGTACTAATTTTAGTGATAAATTACAACATAAAAAGTTATTAGACAAACAAATAAAAATGAAAAGTTATTATGATCAGCACTGTAAGCTCTTGCCAGAGTTGAATGAGGGCGACGATGTTATAATGCTAGAAAACAAAAATAAAAGTATACGTGGCAAAATTATAGGAAAAGCATTGACGCCACGATCCTATATTGTACGGAATAAAATGGGAATCTATCGTCGTAACAGGCGACATTTGTTAAGACCTGTTCAGGATCCTATGGTAAATGTTAAGAATACGGAAATGGATGAGGAGTTTTCTTTTTCGGGGAATGATGGAGATGACGATTACATACCAAGTTCCAAAATTATTGAATCGTCATCTTACTCACCACCTCATACCCGTAGTATGACTAAAAAACTAACCAATATCTGAATTCAAATATTGAAAGTACTTTTTATTTAAGTATTATTATTGGTATGTCTGATTTAAGGAGAATGTGTAGTGGAAATTGTTTTTATTATTTTATTAGGTTGTAAAACTTGTAATATGTAAATTGTTTCATGATGTATCTCGTTTAAGGGGAAGGTGTTGGGGATTGTCCATGATTGTTGTTTTATTCTCTGATTATTTATAATCAGGGAACATTGGAAGTTGATTTTGTTATCTTGTATAATTGCTTGTAAAATATGTAATATGTAAGTTGTTTCATTATTATGTATCTCATTTAAGGGGAAGGTGTTGTGGATTGTCTATGATTGTTACTTTATTCTGTGATTATTTATAATCTGTGGCATTAAAACAGTTGTCATCCGGATCTGTGTTTGACTATACTACAGGTATTAGCAGCGACTTGCAAGTAAAAGGGTTTACTAGGTTCGCGAATATCTTTGACGCTCAAACGGCCGGATGGATCTGGATAAAATTTGGTACAAAGATAGGCTATAGTCAGGAATAGCACATAGGATACTTTTATCCCGGGAGTATGTTCCCTTGGGATAATTTTAGACATTCACGCGGGTGAAGCCGCTGGCACAAGCTAGTATCACACCAATATTATAAAGGCTAAAGTTTGTGAGTGTGTTTGTATGTTTATGTCTCTTCTTCACGCTCAAACGGCTGGACGGATCTGGATGAAATTTGGCACAAAGATAGATTAAAATCAATATTTAAGTGGGGCTCCCATACAACAAAAGTGTTTTTTTTGCCGTTTTTTGCGATAATGGCACGGAACCCTTCATGCGAGAGTCCGACTCGCACTTGGACGGTTTTTTACATATTTACAATCGCTATCGGGACGCTTTCATTGAAATAATGTCACTAGTCTAGATCCTCTGGTACTATGTTCGTAAGACATTGTGATACCTTCTCACGAGCATAATACTAGAAATTAAAATTAATCTAAAGACGGGTTGCGAAGTCGCGTCTCGCCTGTGTGCAGGCTCCTTTAGTTACGTCGCTAATTAGTATACGATATTGCTAAAGGATTATGTGGGCGGATCAACTTGCTTACGTTAGGAGAAGTCATTGAAGATATAATAATATGTGTTATTGAAGCTCATTGCAGTTAAGTGAGTACGTGAGATTGATGAGAGCGACTCGTGGAACCTAAGCTCCTATCGAATGTTTTTAATACTGTGAGGGACGTTGCTGCTGGAGGTAAATTACAGAGGCAAATCGCTTTTACTTATTTCTATTTTCATAATATGTTCACGCTGCGATGGCTTGTACAGTGACATGCAAAATGAAACAAAAATTTCTTTCTTCTTAGCGTTCCAAATATAATTACTCTTCCAAAACGTGCCAGCTTTATAAGATACTAGCTGTCCCCCGCGGCTTGGCCTCCATCAGCTGGCTTCCTACCTACCTATCCTATCCTACATACTTATTACTTACCCACCTACCCACCTGTCCTACCTACCATAATTACCTACCTACTAAATAAGAATTAATACTACAATACGAATGTAACCAACTTTTGTTTCTATCGGTGATCTAATTAAATTTTAGAACACAATTAGCTGCTATTATGACTTAACTATGATAGTTAGATATTATATTCCCTCGCGGACTTTTTTGTAGGTAATAATTACTACTTTAATCACGTAGTGCATATTTTTTATGTATCATCAATAGTTTTCTTAAAGCACGCCAAATAATGAATTTAATAGCAACATTTGGCTACTTTGGGTCTCATTATTGCATTTTAATCTTTGACAGTCGTTACGGGTAGCCAGAAGCCAGAAAGTCTAACACCAGTCATGTCAGACTTTTGGACTGTAAAAACTAAAGGTTTGCTCCATGTAAAATACTGGCTTTCAGCTGGATTTGTCCCCGATAGATTGGCCAACTTGCTCTGCGGCGGTGTGTCTATCTAGCTGTAAGAATACCAATTTATTGATAATAGTTGCGCCTAGATTTGGGTACATAATCAGGAATATTTTCCTTCATGTTCTAAGACTTTGACTCGTGGTCCCCCTGTGACGGGTTATGTCACTTTTCGGCCGCAGGGGATAGGGAGACCGGCCAACGCTATACCGACACTACTTCTCCCCGGCGGCCTCACCGCCTCCGAAATCAGACGGAGGCAACCCCGTCCACGACGTAGGGAAAGCGGCGCACCGCAATACCGCCACTCCTCTCCCGCCACGGCCTCCAACCCTCAGCCGCGATGCCTCCCATACGACATCGCGTTTGCCTCAGTTTCGATGTCACCCAAGTGGCACCGCAACCTACTTGTTTGCCGCTACTACGTCGGCTTATCGGCAAACGCCCTGACGAGCGGCCACTCCTCGGGTTCCTTTTCGCTGTACCCTGGGAGACCAAGCCACGGCTACTGAGCCCTCCAGCCTCGACAATGCGGGAACCCACCGGGGACGAAGTCTTTGGTCCTGCGCCTGATCTCACCCTGATCGTGTTGGACTGCCGGCCCATCGGAATATGAAAGCAAAGGAGCAGAGAGTGCACCTGTATTTGCAAGATCGTTGTGCGTACCTATTTGGCGAATCGCTGTCCGTAGAGACTGGCCCCCGTGACCAAAGTTTGGCCGGGTAGATTATTATAATATTATATCGTGTTAGCTTGGCAACTAGTACTAAAAACCGGCCAAGTGTGAGTCGGACTCGCGCACGATGGGTTCCGTACCATTATCGCAAAAAAACGCCAAAAAAAAAACACGTTTGTTGTATGGGAGCCCTCCTTAAATATTAATTTTATACTGTTTTTAGTATTTGTTGTTATAGCGGCAATAGGAATACATCATCGGTGAAAATTTCAACTGTCTAACTATCACGGTTCATGAGATACAGCCTGGTGACAGACAGATAGACAGACAGACAGACAGACAGACAGACGGACAGCGAAGTCTCAGTAATAGGGTCCCGTTTTTACCCTTTGGGAATACATCATCGGTGAAAATTTCAACTGTCTAACTATCACGGTTCATGAGATACAGCCTGGTGACAGACAGACAGACAGACAGACAGACGGACAGCGAAGTCTCAGTAATAGGGTCCCGTTTTTACCCTTTGGGTACGGAACCCTAAAAATTAAGTAATCCCTAAACTTGTTTATATCTGGGGCATAATACAAACTCCCCAAAAAGACTGGGATGGACAGCGTCAATTACAGGATGTTCAAAGAAGCGCTATTCATAACTACCCACAAAGGAAAAGTTGTTAAATTCACTCAGAACGTCCATTAGTTAAACTCAAACTCGAGCAAATCCTTTGACCTGGCTCGCCTCGCCTCAAGTAAATTTCTTTGTGAACTTTTAGATTTTCTTTTAGATTTTTTGACTAATTTAATTATGTTTCCAGTTTTCGGGAACTTGAAAGGTGAAATATTTAATACCGACTTCAAAAAGGAGGAGGTTCTCAATTCGACTGTTTTTTAGGGTTCCGTACCCAAAGGGTAAAAACGGGACTCTATTTCTAAGACTCCGCGGCCCGTCTGTCTGTCTGTCGGTCTTTCCGTCTGTCACCAGGTTGTATCTCATGAACTGTGATAGCTAGACAGTTGAAATTTTCACAGATGATGTATTTTTGTTGCCGCTGTAACAAGAAATACTAAAAACAGAATAAAATAAATATTTAAGTAGGGCTCCCATGCAGCAAACGTGATTTTAAGCCGTTTTCTGCGATAATGTTACGGAACCATTCGTGCGCGAGTCCGACTCGCACTTAGCCGGTTTTTTATTTATGTGTGTTACCTCAGAACTTTTTACTAGGTGAACCAATTTTGATGATTCCCCTTTTATTTAAAAATTGATTAAAATCAAGATCTGATAAAGAACTATTCAATAAAATAAAAACTAAAGTGGCGGCAAATCCCTCGGGATTGCTGCAATCGCATGTCTGTTTATTGTTTACATAACATAACATCACGCCGGTACACTCTAAAGGGATACGCAGATGTGTACAGTTCACTCTGCTACACTCTAATTTCACCGGTTGATTTCAAGTTTCATGTTATTCGAATAATCTATTCTGGCATAACTGTGGGACATTATAGATACGCAGTTTCGGAAGTAGGTGTCAAAAACTGTGAAATTTTCTTCGTTTTTTTAAACCGACTGCCGAAATTAATGTTATTTCTTACTTTGTAGTGTTTTTATTTGGAGATAGGTTGTATTTTTTGTAAAAAAGTTTTTTATTTGTTGGTCTTTGCTGTTTTAAGCTTACTATTGACCTTTTACTGGGCTTTCATAAGTTGGTTTACAGCGGGTTTAGTACGTAACACAAAATCAAGGGCAAAGTCATTTATTGTCAATTATCAATGCAACAATATTCATTATATTATTTAGTACTTGTTATTCCCCGTGGCTTCGCTCCCGTCAGCTGGCTTTCTACCTACCTACTTTCCTACCAACCTACCCTACCTCCCTACCTACTCTACCTACCAACCTATCTATTTTTTTTTTATTTTAAACCTTCCCTGTATTCTAGCGAACAAAACAAAAAAAGAATTATTCAAAGCGGTCCAGCCGTTTTTGAGTTTTAGCGAGACTAATGAACAGCAATTGATTTTTATATATAAGAGAAGAAGAAGAAGATATCGAGTTGGCAAATTTATTGAAAAATTTGGATGATTTTTTTTCTAAATTCTTCGATCTGCGCTAGTGTGATATACAAAATGGGGTACCTACATGTTGTCAATTTTGATAAGAGTTTGTGATCATTGCGACGGGTAACAACGACCAAATGTTTGATTTCAATCAATTTAGTAGAGCGCCGTAAAAAAAATCAATACTCTCACATTACTCCCGTCACAAAACTCACACAGTGTACCTACGAGTATATACATACGCTTCGGAAATTGTCTTTCTGTCAACTCAGCCTCTTTAGGCCCACCTGTGTCCTTGAAGCTAATCTGCTTGTCCCGAATACGTCCCAAGGACGCAATGTTCCCCAATGACCAATGTTCGAAGCTTAATTTGGTTTTAGCTTTCTAATATCTTGGGGACTGTTTTTATGTGGACTGTAGTTTGTATAGGCTAGTTAATTTATAAAATTTTCGTGTTTTATTAATTATCTATTATCTGTATATATAAAAGCGAAAGTATGTATGTATGTTCCTTATACACTCCGAAACAGCTAGCCTGATTTCAAAAAAATATTTCACCGTTGGGAAGCTACACTATCCCCGGGTGACATACTGTGGGGTGGTCTACTTTTTATCCCTGTTTTCCCACGGGAACGGGAACTACGCGGATGAAACCGCGAGGCGTCCGCTAGTTTACTGTAACCACAGATAATATAATACTAGCATACAGATGCCTCATCCCATACAAAGAAACCGTGCCGACGTCACTAGCGTTTTTCATCTGATTATACCGATTACTTTTTGTAAATCGATTGCGTTCGGTTCCGTTCCACGGCGATATATAGATCACCATCTATATTCGTGGAACGGAACCGAACGCGATCGATGTACAAAAAATAATCAGTACAGTACGTCAGCACTGTTTCTTTGTATGGGATGTGGTATCTGTATGCTATTATTATATTATCTGTGCTATAACTCACATGAATTCGTGGCGGATTTTTAGGCCACAGGAAGAGGAAGAACATATGACAGTTCTTTACAACAGAACACAGAAATCGTAGATATAACTAGAAATATGAATAACTTTGTGTTGCCATCAACATACTGCCGCCCCAGGCAGATATACAGCACATCAATTCGTAGTGTCGTAAGTATTAGTAGATAAGTTTTTCATATTAGTGATTGTATGAACAAACGCTTTTCAAGATTGATATTCTCCGTAGAAAAGCTTGAAATCAACTTATTTCAACGATAAATCTTTTTACAAAATAGAAATGTATAATAATAGGCTGATTAGGTTTCGTAAAAACACTTGATAAGTTCTTACAACATTTAAAGTGATC
The DNA here is from genome assembly GCA_945859665.1 of Anorthoa munda. NCBI lineage: Eukaryota > Metazoa > Arthropoda > Insecta > Lepidoptera > Noctuidae > Anorthoa > Anorthoa munda. The sequence goes on from OX243893.1 coordinate 5,643,171, forward strand.
AAAGAGAGAATTTCGATAGGAAATTGAAACCCTATTTCTGGGACACGGAACAAAGAATGTAATAATTCAATTACTTATTGTAATACAGTCTTCTGTCCCCATAATTTTGGCCTTTAATTGAGTTTATTACTTTAGTTAAGTTTCAGGAAAGAACGATAAGAGAAATTCGAAATCAGAAAGATTATAACAAATGTCACAAAAAACGTCAAATACCGAATGGCATAAAATATTAATTCAAAGAAGATTCATATTAGAATTATTTTGCCAGAAGAGATAAGAAAATCCCTATATTATGGAAATGATTAAAAATGAAGATTCTCGGGATTTCCTCTCGACAAAATGGAGTTGTGCCGTTTCGTTTATTGTTTGTTTGATAAATTGCTTTGTAATGGGATGGAAATTAACGTAATGTTCAGTGATTTTGTAAGATATCATTTCATTTAACGTCAATTTAGAAAAGGTCACATTAATATTGCTGTTATCCCGTTTCAAGATTATCTAAGGAGCTCGTCTTCTAAGTAATATCAGCCGCACAGTTCGATCTTCAGATTTGCTGAGGTTGATCAATAGATGCGTAACATGGGAGACTCGTCTATGTCTCGGAAAACAAATAAAGCCGTTGGTCTCGGCCCTACCAGGAAATCTCAATCCTGTTACCCAGTTATTGGGTTACGGAGGTAATTTATCCATGTGAAACATTGATATTTAGCAGAATCCAGTTACACTGGAAGCCAAGCCCACATAGTTGCTAAAAGCCTAGGCAAATTGTGTTGCATCGTACACTCAACCGCTCGTGTCGGGTGTGCATATATGGATACCCTACCAACATTCAGAACCCCAGTATTTTGAACTGCGGGAGGGCTTAAAAGCATTAATTCACAGAAAGTTACCCTAAATTATTGCGATCGCTCTTGGATCAATTCGTTGACCATAATAGGGTAGTTTACTGAAAATTAGATTCAGGTACGTCAGGTAGATTCATAAAAAATATTGGACAAGTATTTCTTCTTTTACGATATAAATGCGTTGAAATATCGTGTGTCCTCACGCCGCTAGTACACTTTATACTGCCTGTCACTAAGAAATATCGTGTGACGTCACGGTGTGCTACATTTTATACTAACAAAGTGACCGACTTCAAAAAGGAGGAGGTTCTCAATTCGACTGTTTTTTAGGTTTCCGTACCCAAAGGGTAAAAAAAGTTAATTAAAAAATTCAAAAAACCCGACTGCTTAAAAAGCGAACTAAAAAGATGTAAACAAGAAGAAAATCATGCTGTGCAGTCGGAGGATACATGTTCGCGAGCTGGCTGACCAAAACCAGATGTATCCTCCGACTGCACAGCATGATTTTCTTCTTGTTTACATCTTTTTAGTTCGCTTTTTATGCAGTCGGGTTTTTTGAATTTTTCAATTAACTTTTTTTATTTATAACTTTTTAGTTATCTTTTTCTAGAATTAGGTACATTTTAACATATGAGTGTTATATATTTTTGAAATCAGCTCTTAAAGCCCTTTATTTTGATACCCCACACGATAGGTATGGAAGAAAAAAAAAAATTGGGCCCCCACAATATGGCGCCCAAAATCCGCCATTTTTCTATTTTATGCCGCCATTTTTGAATTTTAATGTAGCCAGTGACACTCGCAGGGTTCAGACGAATCGATTGACGTAAGAACCATCAATATTGCCAACGCGTTTCGTCTCTAGAACGCCACATAGGAACAAACATACATACGTAGACTGATAAAAACATTTTCAGTCGGGTAAAAATTTAACGAATCAAGTATTTAATAATTTGGTTAGAAATCACACATGAAATAATATATTTTTAGGTATTATTTTATCATGTAAAACTAATGCGTGTATGGCGCTTTAGCAATACACATTAGAGTGTACCTTTATCTAGAGCACTTCTGTGTCGCTACGATCGGCGATGAGTAGTTATTATAAGTAGTAGCACCATAGCGACCCGCGTAACAACGTAGCGACCCGCGTAGCACCGTAGCGATCCGCGTAACAAAGTAGCGACCCGCGTAGCACCGTAGTGACCCTCGTAGCACCGTAGCGATCAGCGTAACACCGTAGCGACCCACGTAACAACGTAGCGACCCGCGTAGCACCGTAGCGATCCGCGTAACAACGTAGCGACCCGCGAAGCATCGGCCAACGCGTTTGGTCTCTAGAACGCCACATAGGAACAAACATACATACATACATACATACATACATACATACATACATACTTACATACATACATAGACTGATAAACACATTACCCTCCTTCGGCAGTCGGATAAAAACGGGACCCTATTACTAAGACTCCGCGGTCCGTCTGTCTGTCTTTCCGTCCGTCTGTCACCAGGCTGTATCTCATGAACTGTGATAGCTAGACAGTTGAAATTTTCACAAATGATGTATTTTTGTTGCCGCTATACAAAGAAATACTAAAAACAGAATACAATAAATATTTAAGTAGGGCTCCCATACAACAAACGTGATTTTTTGCCGTTTTCTGCGATAATGGTACGGAACCATTCGTGCGCGAGTCCGACTCGCACTTGGCCGGTTTTTTATTTATGTGTGTTACCTCAGAAATTTTAACTAGGTGAACCAATTTTGATGATTCCCCTTTTATATAAAAATTTATTAAAATCAAGATCTGATGAAGAACTTCGGAGATATACCTACAACAGAACTATTCAAAAAAATTAAAACTAAAGTGACGGCAAATCCCTTGGATTGCTGCAATCGCATGACTGATTATTGTTTACATAACATAACATCACGCCGGTACACTCTAATACGCAGATGTGTACAGTTCACTCTGCTACACTCTAATTTCACCGGTTGTGTTCAAGTTTCATGTTATTCGAATAATCTATTCTGGCATAACTGTGGGGCATTATAGATACTTAGTTTTGGAAGTAGGTGTCAAAAACTGAGAACTGTTCTTCGTTTTTTTAAACCGACTGCCGAAATTAAAGTAATTTACGTTAAGTAATTTTTTAATTTTTTTATTTAATATTGTTTTTTTTTTTTTTTTTACTTTGTAGTGTTTTTATTTGGAAATCGGTTGTATTTTTGGTAAAAAAGATTTTTATGTGTTGGCCTTTGCTGTTTTAAGCTTACTATTGACCTTTTACTGGGCTTTCATAAGTTGGTTTACAGCGGGTTTAGTACTTAACAAAATTAATGGCAAAGCCATTTATTGTAAGTATCAATGCAACAATGTTCATTATAATATTATTTAGTATATTGAGTTGGCAAATTTATTGAAAAATTTGGATGAATTTCTTTCTAATTCTTCGATCTGCGCTAGTGTGATATACAAAATGGGGTACATGTTGTCAATTTTGATAAGAGTTTGTGATCATTGCGACGGGTAACAACGACCAAATGTTTGATTTCAATCAATTTAGTACAGCGCCGTATGAAAAATCAATACTCTTATATTACTCCCGTCACAAAACTCACACAGTGTACCTACGAGTATATACATACGCTTCGGAAATTGTCTTTCTGTCAACTCAGCCTCTTTAGGCCCACCTGTGTCCTTGAAGCTAATCTGCTTGTCCCGAATACGTCCCAAGGACGCAATGTTCCCCAATGACCAATGTTCGAAGCTTAATTCGGTTTTAGCTTTCTTTCTGACTGTTTGTATGTGGACTGTAGTTTGTATAGGCTGGTTAATTTATAAAATTTGCGTGTTTTATTAATTATCTATTATCTGTATATATAAAAGCGAAAGTATATATGTATGTTCCTTATAAACACCGAAATGGCTGGATTGATTTCAAAAAATATTTCACCGTTGTGAAGCTACACTATCCCCGGGTGACATAGTCTACTTTTTATCCCTGTTTTTCCACGGGAACGGGAACCACGCGGGTGAAACCGCGAGGCGTCCGCTAGTTTACTATAACCACAGATAATATAATACTAGCATACAGATGCCTCATCCCATACAAAGAAACCGTGCCGACGTAACTAGCGTTTTTCATCTGATTATACCGATTACTTTTGTAAATCGATCGCGTTCGGTTCCGTTCCACGGCGATAGATAGATCACCATCTATATTCGTGGAACGGAACCGAAGGTGATCGATGTACAAAAAATAATCAGTACAATCAGTACAGTACGTCGGCACTGTTTCTTTGTATGGGATGTGGTATCTGTATGCTATTATTATATTATCTGTGCTATAACTCACATGAATGCGTGCCGGTTTTTTAGGCAACAGGAAGAGGAAGAACATATGACAGTTCTTTACAACAGAACACAAAAATCGTAGATATAACTAGAAATATGAATAACTTTGTGTTGCCATCAACATACTGCCGCCCCAGGCAGATATACAGCACATCAATTCGTAGTGTCGTAAGTATTAGTAGATTAGTTTTTCGTATTAGTGATTGTATGAACAAACGCTTTTCAAGATTGATATTCTGCGTAGAAAAGCTTGAAATCAACTTATTTCAACGATAAATCTTTTTACAAAATAGAAATGTATAATAATAGGCTGATTAGGTTTCGTAAAAACTCTTGATAAGTTCTTACAACATTTAAAGTGATCAAAGAGAGAATTTCGATAGGAAATTGAAACCCTATTTCTGGGACACGGAACAAAGTATGTAATAATTCAATTATTTATTGTAATACAGTCTTCTGACCCCATAATTTTGACCTTTAATTGAGTTTATTACCTTAGTTAAGTTTCAGGAAAGAACGATAAGAGAAATTCGAAATCAGAAAGATTATAACAAATGTCACAAAAAACGTCAAATACCGAATGGCATAAAATATTAATTCAAAGAAGATTCTTATTTGAATTATTTTGCCAGAAGAGATAAGAAAATCCTTAAATTATGGAAATGATTAAAAATGAAGATTCCCGGGATTTCCTCTCGACAAAATGGAGTTGTGCCGTTTCGTTTATTGTTTGTTTGATAAATTGCTTTGTAATGGGATGGAAATTAACGTAATGTTCAGTGATTTTGTAAGATATCATTTCATTTAACGTCAATTCAGAAAAGGTCACATTAATATTGCTGTTATCCCGTTTCAAGATTATCTAAGGAGCTCGTCTTCTAAGTAATATCAGCCGCACAGTTCGATCTTCAGATTTGCTGAGGTCGATCAATAGATGCGTAACATGGGAGACTCGTCTGTCTCGGAAAACAAATAAAGCCGTTGGTCTCGGGTACCAGGAAATCTCAGTCTTGTTACCCAGTTATTGGGTTACGGAGGTAATTTATCCATGTGAAACATTGATATTTAGCAGAATCCAGTTACACTGGAAGCCAAGCCCACATAGTTGCTAAAAGCCTAGGCAAATTGTGTTGCATCGTACACTCAACCGCTCGTGTCGGGTGTGCATATATGGAATACCCTTCCAATATTCAGATTCAAATTCAATTCAATTTTTATTCATGAACAATTTACATTGTGTTTGAACTCTTAATCTAAATAAATAAAATCACATTCATTAAAATTATAAAACTAATACATTCATTATACAATAATTTTCCCAATAAAATCATTTTCCCAATACAGAACCCCAGTACTTTGAGCTGCGGGAGGGCTTAAAAGCATTCATTCACAGAAAGTTACCCCAAATTATTGCGCTCGCTCTTGGATCAATTCATTGACCATAAGTAGTTTACTGAAAATTAGATTTAGGTACATCAGGTAGATTCATAAAAAATATTGGACAAGTATTTCTTCTTTTACGATATAAATGCGTTGAAATATCGTGTGACGTCACGCCGCTAGAACACTTTATACTGCCTTAGTGACGTCACAAGCCCCCACTCTTGAAGTTTGATGCGCTTTAACTTTGCCAATTTATATTGATTTGGTAAAGCAAAAAATACGTCTTATTTGGTAATCTCATGGACGCGACGGACTAAATAGAATTATTAATAGTCGAACTGTTACGAAGCTATATTCATAATGACGCGGTAGCATACATAGCAGTACAGCAGGAATTTAAATTCATAACGCTAGGATAGTGTTTGTAAAGCCTCCCGCATTGCTGAACTTAAAGTAGGGTAGCATTCAATTCATCAAACTGCACGTTCAACCGCTTAAAGGCACGACACAGAACTAGAGTTAGTATTAGAGTTCTGAATATTGGAAGGGTTTCAATATACCGAACACTTTGAGCTGGCTTAGTGTAGCACAAAGTTTCAACAGAATAACAGGCCAGATTATAATGGTTTTGTTATTGACGCTTGGTCTACCATACAAACATTAGTAAGTATATTATGGTAGACCGCTTGTTAGCAGAAAAGCTAATATAATCTGGCGTAAATGTAAAACTTTTGTTAATTTTATGATTCTCCGAAATTAAAACCGTTTAGTCTATTCCAAGAATCTCAGACCACATCTATCTTTGTTGCTGTCTTAGGAAATTTGCCGTCGTAAGTACTTTGGCAAAATGGTTTGCAAAAAAATATTTTGCAATAGTGGTTAAACACAGCTCAAATTTCTGCTGACGCTCAAATTTTGTTGTCCGTGTGTGAATGTAAGTGCAAACAATTTAACGTAAATTGTGGTAGGAATTATCTGTTTATCATTATTAATACAATTTAATTTTAAATTACATATGTTTTAGTAATTAAGACTATCAATAAATCTCTGTCACTATTCTAATGTTAAGGTTGTCCTAGTCGACGGCACGAGCTATTTTGTGCGTGGGGTTAAAATGCATGCTATCTCTTACGAGAACACGTGGAAACGAAAGAGATAGATGCTGTGATAAGCAGTAAGAAGCTAGTTTGCGTACGAATTAGCACTTTTGCAAATTTCTAGCGAAATGGATAATGATTTAGGACGAAAACGAGCGCGCGAAATTTTATAAACAGGCCTGCCAGACTAAATGTGTATTTTCAAAGTTAATTTATTTGTATTGTTGAACTACTAATCTATCCCTGTATGGGGCTGTTTTGCAATTTTTCTTCTTCTTATGGTATTTATTTCAGCCCAAAGATGCGTTAAAATTAGTGTTGCAATATGGAGCTTTCGACACTCATAACTACTAAATAATTTTGATTTTTACTTTTTTGTTTGCAATAAAGGACTAGATAATGATGAGACAAATTGATATATTTATTTTGAACGTACATCGTCAAACAGTGGAATAATCGCCAGACTACGTTTGTATGGAAGAATGATCGACCAGTGTAACCTTAAGTAAATATTGTAAATAAATCCTTGTACTTCCGATTAGATACACAGGATTACCTAGTATAACAGGCACCTAACATTGTAATACCTACTTTATATATTATCTATTATTATTATTTTATTTAATCAGTGCCAATAAATGATTATTATGATTATGATTATTAGTATAGTTTACCAATTTGAAGTTTGAATGAAGATTTATTATTTTATCAAAATATTTATCTGTCTCTATTACAAGTAAATAAGGCTCATAGTTCAGCCGCAAACACGAAGCCAAAAGAGTAAGAAATTTACACTTCCATTCGATGTTACATACACTGATGAAGTTAGGAATCCAGTGTTGTTGAAGTTGAGTGTTCTAAGCTATCTGAATTAATTTTGTTTCAGTTATGTAACACAAGTTTCTGCCAGCGGTTTTGCCCGCGATTAAGTCGATAATTAATTTATTTATTTAATACTTTAAGCATACAGATGTACAGAGGCGAACTTAATGCCTTAGGCATTTTCTACCAGTCAACCTTTGGGTGATATAGAGATAAATAGTGGTAGGTGCAATAATGATAATGAATGTTACTGTGATAACTTAAATAAAACAAAAAATTAACCCGAAAACTAATATCCCGAGGGAACATAAAATTAACCCGAGGGAACATAATCTCGCGATAAAAAGTATCCTATGTGCTATTCCTTACTAGAATCTATCTCTGTGCCAAATTTCATCCTGATCCGTTCAGCCGTTCTGGCGTGATTGAGTAGCAAACATACACACGTCCATCCAAACTTTCGCATTTATAATATGACTAGCTTCTGCCAGCGGCTTCGCCCGGGTGAATGTCGAAAATTTGCCCGAAGGAACATTTTCCCGGGATAATAAATATCCTATATGCTATTTCTGACTATAATCTATCTCTGTGCCAAATTTCATCTAGATCCATTCAGTGATTTTTGCGTGATAGAGTAACAAACATACAAACACACAAACTTTCGCCTTTTAAATATTAATGTGATAGTCTAGATAATCATCTGTTGAGTTTGTTTTACCAGCGTTCAATCAATCAATCTGCCTAGCCTTTTCCCAACAATATAGGGGTCGGCTTCCATTCTTACCGGATTCAGCTGAAAAAACAAAACATCCGACCATTTCGTTTCCGTCATCCCCACTTTCTTCCCAACATCGAAACGAAATGAATAAAGTTATTCAATAAAGCTTTAGTATCTACGTTTACTGAATGCCACGGATCCGGATATAGTCAATATTTGCATTTTAAAGCACAGATATACCTGGCATATTCCTGGGATACAAGCGGACTCAATTAAACGGGCATGTATATTGCATTACATTGCAACGAACAACACGTGTAACAATTCTATGCCGGGTCGGCAGAATATCCAGAATTCTATGCCGATAGAATTCTGGATATTCTGCCGACCGTCGAATATATAGAATTGTTACACGCGTTGTTCGTCTGTATGTAAGGAGATTGAATGTGTTTGGATGGATATATGAAGGGTTTATCAGATAAGGAATCTTATTGGTTTGCTGTTGTGTAACTAGGATTGAGGATTGATTTTCATCTGCTAGAGATAGAGATTCTATTGTTGTTCTTTATTGAATCCGCTAGTCATTATATAGTTGTTATATTAATTAAGTTTTGTTATAGCGAATCCAGATTGTGGAGCGTTAGAGAGATTCGACAGCCCGATCTAGTATAAATTTTCAAATAAAGATTGACGTCTAAAAGTATTATTTTTAACCAATTTTAAAAACCGGCCCAGTACATGTCACACTCCGCACATTTAGGGTTCCGTGCCAAACCGCAATATCATGTTGGTTGTAATAGTAAAAAATTGGGAATTAAAAGAAAAAATCTGATATATCAATATATTGGTATTTTTTAGTAAAATACGTAATAATAAATATTATTACCAAATTTGAAGTTCATATGTTAATGGGAAGTGAAAAGAATTTGAATGGGAATTCTTTTCTTTTTTTCAGTTTGTAATTTAACAGTCGTTACGGGTAGTTTGAAGCCTGATATCTGACACCAGTCTTGCCAAGGGGCATCGTGTTACTCAGTTACTGGGTTGTGGAGGTCAGATAGGCAGTCGCTCTATGTAAAACACTGGTACTCGGCTGAATCCGGTAAGACTGGAAGCCGACCACAACATAGTCGACCATAACACACAAACATGGAAAAAGGCTAGGTAGGTTGATTGATTGTATGGCTTTGAGTCAACAAGATGCTTATACTGTAAAAATTTGAAGACTGTAGCTCCAACCGTTTGGCAGTAAAACCTGTGTGACAGCCAAGAACTAACAGGCGGACAGACATACATGTGAGTGACAGCAATAGGGCTACGTTTGGACCCTTCGGGTACGGAACCGTAAAACCAAATACCATATAATTTGAGATTTACACAACTAGGAATACACAAATGTATTTATGGGCAAGCCAGTGATGCCGTTGCACTTCTAAATAAGATTAGCTATTGATAGCGACTTTACCCTCGCAAATGTTGAAAATAATATCCCTCGATAGCGTACTACCGGGATCAAGTATATTATGACCCGTGTTCCAAATTTAACCCTAATCAAAGTTATTGGGGTTGATAGCAAACAAACATACAGACTTTTACATCCATTTTATATTTTAATTAATATTATAAAAGTGCGAAACTAGCAATAAAATATTATAATAATTATGATCAAGCACCAAAAGCCACTTTTTTTTTGTCACTGTATTCTTTATTTTAATTTATTGAAAATTATTTTCTACTTTTTAGTTTGGTTTTCTATTATAGCGTATTTTTAGTTTTTTTTTTTTATTTATTTTTACTTATTATTTCTATTATACATTAAAGTGTGTTTTTTTTAGTTTTTTAAACAACAATTTATTAATTCAACTACGAGTACCTCCCTGTGATAGCAGTCTCTTCAAACACTCAAGCTCTCTCTTCGGAACATTTATCTAATACGTGTACTTGACACAAGGCACTACCGCATCTTCGGATATAACTAAAAATTAAGCCATGTGCATGTCTAAGCACGCGCCTTGGTACTTGGCAAAAAGACATTACCGGGCCTACTGAAATTAAAAAAATCGCTAAATTTGAATATCCTGGTATGGATAATGGAACAAACTATTTAAATTATTGCAATGTCATCGATCCTTGATAAGTGTGCAAAGTTTCAAATGAATCCGACGTTTTGAAGGGGGTGAAAATCATGTTCAAAGATTCCTTTACATAGATACATACATACCAAGCTAATAAAAGCGTTTTATAAACCGCATGCATGCAGTAGCTTTATTTATTTATTCATATTCATTCTGTGTTTCACCGCCATGTTTCCCTTTACACGCAATTCCAATTTGTTCTACTGAATATTGCTGAATACTGCATATTGAATATTATTTACATGGACTCGTTATTACTTGAAATGGGTTATTTTAAATATATGTTGTATGTGCTGCAACACAGAGGGAGCTCGTGGCTAAATAATAACAGCCGCACGGGTCGATTTTCAAGGTTAAGCAACACTTGATGAGGTCGGTCCGTGGATGGGTGACCGACAACATACCGAGTTTCCTCCGTGCCTCGGAAAGCACGTTAAGCCGTTGGTCCCGGCTGTCATTTGAAGATCTTTGACAGTCGTTACGGGTAGTCAGAAGCCTGAGATCTGACACCAGTCTTACCAAGGGGTATCGTGTTACCCAGTTCCTGAGTTGTGGAGGTCAGATAGGCAGTCGCTCCATGTAAAACACTGGTACTCAGCTGAATCCGGTAAGACTGGAAGCTGACCCCAACAATAATTGTGAAAAAGGCTAGGCAGATGATGATGATGATGTGCTGCAACACAATAAATGGAACTACTTAATCAAAGGGGAATGAATTACCACGAAATATTTATTTTCGTAGCCTCAGTGGAAAAAACTAGATTGGAGGGTATTAAAATAAAACCTTGTAAAAACAAACTTTAGTGTACAAGAGTGTACACTTTAGTGGTGTACACTCTAATGTACACACTTTAGTGTACACACTTTAGTGTACACTTTTGTAAAGTCTGTTTATGTTTGTTATGTGTTGAAGGTTTTATTTACTCGTAACTTGCCTTGTGAAATAGTTCGTTCATAAGTCTGTGTGAATCAAATCTTGCAACTGAATTTTGAAACAGTTAGGTGCCTATGCCGAAACGGTTGAGCTGAAATTTTGCAAACACGTTTGGGTTGGATGACAAAGCACAGTAAGTTTATTATTTTCATGACCTATTTGCTAAACAAACTCAGCTGGTATGTGAGTGAGTTTTCAAATCTATCACACAATTTAAGTTTACGATTGAATAGTTTTGATATGTTAGAATTACTGACGACAATTTAATTAGATCAAACCAAGCTTATAAAGTTAAGTACACATTTTTGTTTTATCTCTTCCTATTTACGTCATATTATACTTGTTACCATATAAGACTAACCGACTAGCAAATAACAATACATTTTTCCTAGAATTTTCAACAAAATTATTAACATGTTTCACTCCCTTCTTAGAAACATAGCCTTCAGCGAGACAATTATTACTCTATCAGGTACTTACATCAATAGATTCTGCTTCCACGAATGAGAATTCTATGAGTAACACAGAACTGAGAATGAAAGAAAAGAACTCTGTGAAGCAAATAGCACCCTGGTTTGCATTTTTATGTTTTTTTTTTTATACTTTGCCCCTCACTAGGAATTTCTTCCTGTATCGTGGGTGCGTTTACAAACATAAATTTGTATGTATACAAGTGATCTATATTGATTTCATACACTTTGCGTGATACGTGTACAAATAAACAGACAACAATTCCAAAAATGCTGAAAACGGTTCTATTGGTTATCCTTTAACAGCCTGGCAATGTTTTTTGGAAATATTATGCATGTATAAAAATGACTTTTCTACAGATTTATTGTATGTATTGTCGATATTGATTGGTGATATTAGTAAGATAACTATTGTAACTACTGCGTAATAAGTACTGCTACAATCATGTCCATATTTCGAGTACAGCCCCGTGTATGTGGTCGAATTAAAACAAGGCTTATTGCAGCCAACAGTTGGACGTTGGCCAAACTGTAGTGATGTTGGTCAACATGATTTACGAACCGTTCAACTGGCACGTTTGCGCCGATGTCATCGTTACTTGACTATCAACAATGGCTGCCAAGGCTGATGCATCAATAGAAGACTAAGCTTTTTCAAGACAAATAAAACCGATCTTAGTAATGAAACTCCTAACTGGAATCTATATATTAATATCTACGTGAAATAAAAATTTTGCAGGTACGCCTTTTTAAGCATATTTTGTGGACGGAGGAGTGTGAGATTTGGCATATTTACAGTTACTTTAGTTTTTTTTTCAAAAACTAAAGTAACTGTCGATTTTTTACAAGAGTTACCTTCAACCACTTGAACTTTTGTAATTATACAGAGTCATATATGTATTAAAAACTGCTTTTGCCCATGTAAATGAACAAGTTTCTCCAAAGATGTCATAGACAACACGCAAAAAAAAAACGCCCATACAAAGTTGTCGTCAGATTTTTTGTTTTTTTTTATTTTAGATAAGCTCGCGCTTGACCACTATCTCACCTGATGTTAAGCGATAATGTGGTCGACGGTGTAACACGCTTGCCTAGAAGTAACCTATTCACTCTTGACTTAAAGACCCGGCAGTTGTAGCTATCCGGCAACACAGACCAAAATTTGTATCGGTGAATACCAATAATTGTTAATGGATTCTCTAGTGATGACGTAAATTGTTCCTAGTGAATTGCAGAAAATCTGTTAATAAGTAAAACCATGAACTCTCAACCGATATTGATTCAAGGCTATCGGGAGTTTAAACCTCGCTCCAGCAAACCTCAAGCGGGATTAAGTCGGATTTATACAAAACTGATATAATTTGCAGCGCCAGAGGAATCCCAAAGTTGGGGGCAAAACGATGGAACTTAAAGCAAGTAACGAGGAAGCCTTTGAAAGGACTACCTACGCCAAGTAAATAATGTAAAACTTGCTCAGAAATGTTTCGGATTTTATGAGGATATTTTCTCTTTTTCGTGTAGTTAGAGGTTACTCGTGTTTTTTTGTTTGTTTTTGTAAAGGTTTTTCATTCAATAAAGGATTGAGATTTGACAGAAAAGTTGAGGGGAAACCGTGTCCTGGTATGGTCATCTGATGAGGAGGGATGAAACGCATGTTACTAAAAGAGTTATGAATATAAATGTGGATCGATGGAGAGGGAGGGAACGGCCAAATAAAAGATGGATGGATTGAGTGAGGAGTGATATGAAAGAAAAGGGAGTCAGTGATAGCGTGACGGGGGACAGCACGGTATGGAAGAAGAAAACGTGTTGCGCCGACCACAAGTAACATGGGACAAAGGCAGAAAGATGATGAAAGGGTTGAGATTTTTTATTGTACTTGTCAATGAGAATAAAAATATTTTGAATTTGCTTAATTTGGTTCAAAATGTTTTGACACAATTGGTCGCAGCTTTGACAAAAAGCAGGCAATGGCACTTAGCGATAGTGTAGCTCTATGTTTCTTCTAACTGTGAACGAATTTTCGAAAATGACTAGTTCTCCTATTACCTCCTACAATTATTTTAATCCCCGACGGAAAAAGAGGGGTGTTATAAGTTTGATGTGTGTACCTGTGTATTTGTGTGTCTGTCTGTGGCAACATAGATCCTAAACGGATGATCCGATTATGATGGGATAGACGACTTTATCGAGAATGTTCTTAGATAGGTTTGATGAAAATCGGTTCGGCCGTTCAAAAGTTATGTGCGTTTTACTATTTGAATCGGGATGTTTTGCAAGATATCGTGTCATAATTACGTGTTCAATAGATTGTCAATCGAAGCGTGTCTACTACTATATAAAATATGTAGCATGTAATAAAAATTTGCAGGGGTTCTTTTTAATTTTACTTGTCATAATATTAACGTATAATTTGTCAATAAGTTGTTGATCACAAACCACTTGATCCTTCGGTTTACTTCGTTACAAAAACTTTTGTCCAACACAGTTTCGCTGCAATCTTGTTTATATAACAAACTGTATCGCCACAAGAAATGGAAACGGACGGAACCAACACATTCCCACACAGTAGCACAGTTCCATTTACTACACTAAACACTAAAAAAACTGAAAGAATAATTCTATGCAGCAATGAAAATAAAATTCAAAAGCGCTACCTATCAGCTGATTTCCTAAAGCTCATTATATTGGTCAACACGCCGCGCAGCCCGCACTTTTTCTCGTTGTCGGCGAGCTGAGAAAGGAGAGTGATTAAAAATCGAATTGAGCTAAGTATACAGGAACAACGATTTTGAACTGATTAGAGTAAAAATATATTTTGTTTTTTAAATTTGTAATAATCCTACGAAAAATTCCAACACTCTAGTCCAGAATCATATGTACTGAATCCATTGTAATTTTTTATCGCGTCGTATGTACGAGTATATAACTCCTACGTTATTCTCCTGACCCATTTCTCTTACGGGCATTCTGTTTGAAGGCTTACTCGACTACAATGTTACTGTGTGGTGAAGGAATCTTTATAAAATCTTTGTGTGATTTTATTTTCAACCCACGACGTCCGAACGGAATGCAACTGTTCAGCTATTGTGAAGTAGCAGATGTTGTTCAGATTTGCTTTTGTACTGTTAGTTTTTCTAATCGATTCTTTACCAGTTTTATCCCACTAGCCTTCAAAGAAAGAGTAAGTAAGCATTTTCTGGACCCGCTCATTTCACCGAAGACTATGAGGTCTACGGCAAGCTGTGGATGACCTTACCAATAGGCTAATCGAAATCAAAATTGGGCAATTTGTTAACAAAATAAAAGATTTTCTGTTTTGTGAGAGTCTTTTTAAGTTACAAGAATCAGAGATCAATTTCCTAAAGCGGGTTATTTGTTCGTTCTAGTAAACTCTAGTAATATTTTGCTTCGTAGAGTTTCTTTAATGTCTTTCAATCACCAGTTCCTTGAAATTATAGTTAAGTTACAAGAATCAGAGATCAATTTCCTAAAGCGGGTTATTTGTTCGTTCTATTAAACTCTAGTAATATTTTGCTTCGTAGAGTTTCTTTAGTGTCTTTCAATCACCAGTTCCTTGAAATTATAGCTCTTTCTAGTTAATATACAAAATTTCTTTATATTCGTCATGCTATCTTTCGCAAAATGTTTGTTGCGATCGCTTTTCTGACAGTTTGCGTGTCAGTTCGCATACAAACAACCGCCGCCATACTTTGACGACTTCATGATTGGAGAAACAGCACTTACAATAACAGTTCGACATGATTTGGTACCTACGCTTTGATCTCGCCAAGACTATGGAAACATTCTAAATAGTAAAAATATCATCAATTGTGAACAATATCTAGCAGTGGCATATTTATTTATTCAGTAGTAGTACATATAAATGTAATTTAATTTATTCATTCATCATGCCATACAAAAATTGTTTACAAATAAGAAATACACATTAAGGCGAAATACAAATGATGGAACCCTGACTTCCAAACTAGGCTGATGCCTGTATCTTAGAAGTCAGTGTCCCGCCAGGAAAGAAGATCACAAATATTTTTAATAGAGCATGCATGCACTCACAATTTTCACTCAAAGTCATTGCTGAAAAAACTAGTAGAGTTAACAACTAAATCTAAGTTAACCTTAAATTAAACAATTTAAATGATTATTAAATTAAAGTAATAAAATTAAATCAAATTCAAGAATAAATCAATATTTCCATCTTAATACTGTATAAACAATAAATGAATTATATAAATATCTAACTAATTAATATCTTATACTATAAAGTAAGTACTAGGAATACATTACATGGAAAGAGTATAAATACCACCTTCAATAACAATAACAGGGCCAAGTACTCCTTGATCTTGCGAACTCAATATAATTTCCATTGAGTTTTCAACGGTAACAATATTATGAATTCAGAAATATCCTTACAAGCATAGTAGGTAGTAGAAGTTCAAAAGGCAGGAAGAGCACTAGCAAAAAAAGTCAACAATTTCATCAATTTATTGTGAAAACAATATCTGTACTATCATTTAAAGTACTAGCAGTACAGAATACAGGTAGAGTTCTAAGCAACAACGGCAACAATATCATCAATTGTGAACAATATCTTTACTAGCATATAAAGTACTAGGCGCACATTAGACAGGAAGAGTATAAGCAACGTTAAACAGATGGTGGTCGGGTCGTTAGCGCCACACAAACACACCGGGTTTATTGTCTAGACTTCATTGTTAGGCGTGATGCTAACAATCGTGATATTTATAGTCATCCATGCGGTTCTGAGCGAAAATAAGCATTCTGTCGAGATACATCAGATCTGGGCAGTTTTGTTATCATCGGGTTCTCTATATTCTATACGATGTAGACAAGAATATATTGGCTTTAAAATACCGTTTTGACTATTATCATTTTGCATAATTTACATCTTCCTGCATTTGTTCCGTGTTATTTGGGGTCGGCGCAATACGTTTTCTTCTTCTATTCCGTCCTTTCAACCGTCACGCTATACGGCCATAATTATGCTGATTTTACTGCTTGCATCATACTTTTATAAGGCATATGAGCGATGTCTGTGGACTATGGCAGATAAAAAAAACTACAAATGCATGAAATAAAACAATAGACGTAAAAAGTTAATGATTCCATTTTTCGACAAAAAATGCCATGTCGAGAATTTTATTTATACAACCAAACTAAAAGTAGCAGAATGTTTGGTTTTAATTAACAAACAGTGTGAATTTATCGGCCGTTTCAATAAAACGAGGTATAATATGGCGGAAACTTTTGCTTTATTTTACACAGTAAAACAGCCATTTTCACTGGAACACTCTGAAATGTATTGGTCCCTTGTTAGGGTTCCCAGAAATGCTGAAACGTTTTGGAATTTTAAGATGGAATTTATGTGAAATCGTAATTAGAAAGGCTTGTGTTTTCTTGATAACAGTAGATATTTTTTTCCGTCTATAAAACTCATCAATTATTATTATTTGCTTTTTTCTCAAATTCACCACAGATACGATATATATTTTTTTTCGGAGGTTTAGGACACGTCCACAGAAATCAGATAGTTTTGTGAGTTTTTCAGCGAGTATCTACTCTGCTTACTGAATATGTTTTATTCCAACGGGGTGTATTACAAATGAATGATATTAAAAGTACGTTTATGTGTATAATAATGAAGATTTTTATACGAAAAACCTTTTCTGAATACTAAATAGATGGATTTGGTTGTTCGTAACAATAACCGTTTATTATATTCAGTGTTGTTTTAAGTAGGTAACGTTATTTAAATGCAAAGATGCTAATTGAATTAAACGCCGTTTCTAAATTTAAAATTAGAATTACCTGTTAAACATTATTTGGAATGTTTGACAAGTCCTCAACCGGCGCGGGACCATTTATGGCTTCTGCTTAATTGTTTTTCTATTGTGTCTGTAATTACGCCGTATGAGTGCTCAAACTTCAACATTAAAGCGGAGTTTGATAAGTCGTCAACTTCAAATACTCAACTTATAAATAGGCAGCGTTATTGCGTAAAAATGCAAAAAAAAAACACTCGTAAAAAAATTACTCTCTCCTGCAGCCTTATTGCGAAGAGAGTATGAAAATCGACCAATCAGATATACGGAAATTCACAATGCGTCTTTCATCTCTTATGTGATTGGTAAATTTTTCATACTCTTTTCCCTTAGCCTTGCCAAACGCGAATTCATTACGCAATAAGTCTGCAGGAGTGATTACATTTTTACCGACTGAATTCAAACCTTACTTATCTACCTAAATATTTATCGTATATACTGACTCCACCAGCAAACACATTTCCGATATAAAAACAGAACGCATAAACCAATGAATCCTTCAATATTAATATCATAACCGACACCATAAACCCATCATACATTAATTAATCAATTATTATTGTCCGTAGTCAATTAAAAACTGCTCTGCTAGTTTTAACGGACACTGCGTCTATAGTAAATTTATTTCAACGCCAGTTATTAACATGGCGGCAGGGTGGTAAACGCGCCGTGAAATGAAATTGTGGAATGGACAAATTGTTTCATTTGTATTCTTCGTTGTTAATTATAATTTGTGGAAGTGTTGTGGTATAAGCTGGTATTTAGCTTGATGTGGTATGGTGCGATAAACATGTTAATAAAAAAATACATGTTTTTATTATGTAAAGGCTCACGCTTGATCACTATTTCGCGATGATGTGGTCGACGGTATAGCACGCTTTTCTAGAAGTAATTTATTCAGTTTTGACTTAAAAACCTCAAGATTGTAGCTATCCGGCAGGTAATTCTACTCCTTAGCTGTACGCATAATGAAAGTATTTCCAAAACGTTTAGTGCATATGTGTGGGATGCCCACCATGTACCGATGGCGTATCGCCGTACGCCGTGTAGTTTGATGATAGGTATGTTTCCTGGGTAGAAACTGGGTAGAAACATACAGAGGCAGACTTGATGCTTAGGCATTTTCTACCAGTCAACCTTTCGGTGATGCAGAGACAAATAGTGCTACGTGCAATAACCATAGTAAAAATGGATTTGAATAGAACGCATAAATTGAAGGGCGCACGGTTGGCGCAGTGGTTGAGCGATTGACTGCTGCGCTGCGTGTCGCGGGTCAAATAATCTTCGATTCCCGCATGGAACAAATATTTGTATGACCTACAGATAGTTGTGTCTGCTCTGGATGTATGTGAGTTTATGTTTGTAAACGCACCCACGATACAGGAAGTAATTCCTAGTGTGGGGCAACGTTTCTTATTAAAAAAAAAACAAAAAAAAAATATGAGCTATCAATTGATACAATTTAATTATACAAAATGTCCTTAAACAGGAATATACTTAACAATTAATTGAAATAGACATTTGGTAAAAATTAGGGCCTTGAAGATACTACTGCCAATTTCTTACGAATGTGTTCGCAAACTTTGACTTTGAAGGTTAATCAGTTGGTTGCCATCCTGATTTGCTGAGGCGGAGTACACTTAACTAAACACTTAGCCTCGAGCTGCGTGGAATCCAGAATACAGTATATATCCACCCAGATGTAACCAGACGTAAGAACCATCAAAATCGGCCCACGCGTTTGGTCTCTAGAACGCCACATAGGAAAAAACATACATACATACATACATACTTACATACATACATAGACTGATAAACACATTACCCTCTTTCGGCAGTTGGGTTAATAGGAACAAAATGTCCATGTTATTTATGTGTTTACTTGTACAAGGCATTATAGAAGTTTTACTAATAACTTCTATATTGCCTTCATCAAGTTACTAACCCTGTTTATTGAAAAATCCAATAACCTGTTACGATAAAGTTAGGAAAGTTCAGATTCATATTCCTTTGAGAAAATCCTTCGATAAAAACATGAAACAACATGTTTGAGGAAAAAATATTTCAACTTACTATGGGGAGTTGCCTCAAACTATTTGATTTTGGATGCCTTTTTTGCGAAGCGTTTTCCCAAGAGATGGTCTACTGAAAGCCATGGTAAATTGTTCACATTAAGCCACAAATAATCATTCTTTACTCCATAAATTATCCTTTCTTAGGTAAAGAATTTAAAGAAGTAAACGTGCTTCGTTTTTGAGCACTTAAGGTATCATCATCATCATCGTTTCAGTCAAAAGACGTCCACTGCTGGACATAGGCCTCCTCCAAGCGTCGCCACTCTGATCGGTCCTGTGCGTCTCGTATACACCGGACTACCGCAGCTAGGTCATAGCTCCACCTAGTGGTAGGCCTTCCAACGCAGCGTCTTTCGGTTCGCAGTCGCCACTCCAGAACATTTCGGCCCCAACGGCCATTCGTCCTGCGAGCAATGTGCCCTACCCACTGCCACTTATGTTTGGCTATTCTTCTATATCGGTAACCTTGGTTTTCTTGCGGATGTCTTCATTTCTGATTCCACCAGCTTAGCTTAGCTCTCTCCATTGCCCTTCGGGTGACTTTAAGCCTTCTGATGAGGCCCATTGTGAGGGACCACGTTTTCCTTACATTATCACTGGCAACAAACACTTTCGTCTTGAGAGACTGTGGTAAGTTGGACGAGAAGATAACGCGCCACTTCCCAAACGCTACCCAGCCGAGTGGGATTCGACGGTTGACCTCTTTATCGAAGCTGGACCTACCTAACTGGACCGTTTTTAGGTACTTAAATAGTCTAAATTATAATTATAAAGAGAAAGGCCTATCAGCTTAGTTTAAATTCACTCTCCTTATGTACCCATTGGGAGAGTTTCGTCAGTGCTATAAAACGACGTCAAATATTTCAGAAACTAAAATACGACTTCAAATTCAAAGTTTTTGCTTATCAGCAGATTTTATCTTAATCGAGCGAGATTTGACTTTAAATCCCTCGCAGAGAGTTCGAAATCGAACAGATTTATCAAAATAAACTGCCTATAAATTCAATATCGATAAAGAAGGCTTCGGAGGACATTTTGTTAAAGACTTTGTAATCTTTAGTGAGGTCTCCTTGAATGTTCCGAAACAAGTTTAACATTTTTTGTTGTTAGAAAATACAGGAAGTATATTAAGTCAAATATCGACTGGGTAGGTTGCCTACTTGGTGCTACATTAACATACAAACCTATATTAGTTCACAACCTTTTCTCAAGGGTGTAGTCAGAAACTGCGAATCACCACCTGCTTTGTTTACATACCTTACCAACTCCTTTTGGTGTAGTGCTTCCTCTAATCTTAAAACTACAGCTAAAATATTTTGACACAATTTTAATCCTTCAAGCGTCTCACATCATTTCTCACTCATTTTTTGGATTCCTATTCTATCAAATAAATTGAGATGCCAAGACAGAGCTGTCTAAAATATGGTTTTACAATCCATAAAAGTTGGGACAAAAAGTTATTATTACTCACAAGCTGAGCGGTTACGCACTACATCCGATCCGAGTCCGTGATTTGAGTTCAGAGTTCTATCCGAATTGAAAATGTTCTGAATTATGATAGAGTTCGAATGTAGTGCGTAAGCTTCCCTACAACAAGTACTACGGCTATTTCGGAACCGAAATTTCTCGGATTCGGATCGGATGAAGTGCGTAACCGCCCTTATGTTACCTTGCTTTCGTACGTTTCGTACGTGTGTGTGTAATATATACAAGAATTGCTCGTTTGAAGGTATTAGATAGTCTACAAAAACCTTATTCCAAAGCACAAACACAAAATGATTCACAATATCCCCATACACGTTACACGTGTCTCTTCCAACTTTTCAATAGACTCCATAATTCATAGGCTTCTATTTGTCCCACATTTGTCCCGTGAATAGAAAATGCGTCCGTCACATGGCGTGCCGGAACCATGGGCTCTTTTGTGGCGATAACAATGGTATGGACCTCGGGTGGACAGTGGAACAGGGTCGTAATGAAGTCGAGACAGCATTGGGCGTTTGACAAAGTGAGGTTTTGTGTGTTAGATTAATTAAGTGAACTAATATTTATAATGTCTGTGGCAGTTTTGAGGATATTTGATTAGATAAAAAATCTTTGTTACAAAAAATACTACCGATTTCCAAATAAGAAACTACAAAGTGAAAAATAACTTTATTTTTGGAAGTCGACGTCTAATTCATAAGTACAATTTTTTTTTGCGTTATGGACACCCACTTCCACTTTGTAGTTTCTTATTTGGAAGTCAGTAGTATGTTTTTGAAAAAAAAAGGTTTTTTTATTTTTGTCTTTTTAGTTGGCAAGCAGTTAAGTAAGGTACCTATTATGCCAGAATAAGTTACCCGAATATTATGAAACTGAACCTAACCGGTGAAATGAGAGTGTATCAAGGTGAACTGTACACATCTACGTACCCCTTTAGAGCGTATTAGCGTGATGTTATGTTATGAAATGGTATAAACAATAAACAGACAAGCGATTGCAGCAATCCCGAGAGATTTGCAGTTATTTATTGAAGAGTTCTGTTGTATATCTCCGAAGTTCTTCGTCAGATCTTCACCAAATTAAAATGGGACCAATTTCTAAACATAATCTTTCTAACAAAAAAATCATTTTTAAAATCGGTCCACAATTGACGGGTATAACGGTGATAAAAATACAAAAAAGAAAGAACAAACATAAAGTCGAACATAGAACCTCCTTCTTTTTGGTAAGTCGGTTAAAAAGTATCGTGGTGCGATATTTTATATATACATGTTTTTATGTAGTCTGTTGTAATCTGAACTTGCCAGTGTTCGATTTAGCTGAAGTTCTTTGCACACGTTTGTTTCTCGTTACAATGCAATATTTTTGTATAAAAACTGCCATCATGCCTATTATACAGTGTGGGGACGACGATACGACAATAATTTCAACTTCATATACGTGTATCGATTAACATTCCCAGTCTCCGAGAAGCTAGTGGCTAATTAATAACAGGCGCGGGTCGATCTTCAAGGTTAAGCAACGCTTGACGAGGTCGGTCCGTGGATGGGTGACCATTTCAACATACCGAGTTTCCTCCGTGCCTCGGAAAGCACGTTAAGCCGTTGGTCCCGGCTGTCATTTGAAGATCTTTGACAGTCGTTACGGGTAGTCAGAAGCCTGAGATCTGACACCAGTCTTGCCAAGGGGTATCGTGTTGCCCAGTTAATGGGTTGTGGAGGTCAGATAGGCAGTCGCTTCATGTAAAACACTGATACTCAGCTGAATCCGGTAAGACTGGATCGCCCAACAATAATTGGGAAAAAGGCTAGGCAGATGATGATTAACATTCCCAGTCTGCATTTAAAAATATATCCAATAGTTTAGTCAATATACGTAGTTTGACTATATAAGCATAATGCTTAGATTTTTATTTAAGATTTCAAATTCAAATTCAAATATTTATTGCTCAACACAGTACATTTTTCATACATTTCCAGATGTCAAGTGAATGCGCAGTCCACTGTGTTGCACCAATACAGGCATGCAAAATTATCATTAAAATTATACAATTTCACAAACTCCAATTGATATCATATGCAATGTTATACATTCAAAATTATTACCCAACAAAATCTCTTAAATTCAAACGAATACCTTACAAAATCTCATAAATTAATACCCTATCTATTCAATGTCGCAAATTCAAATTAATACTTTATACAATGTCATGTTAAAATAATACTCTATTAAATGTCATACATTTAAGTTAATACGTTATGTGACAACGTCATAAATTCAAAACTAATAAGTCATACAATGTCATAAATTCAAAACTAATAAGTTATACAATGTCATAAATACAAAACTAATAAGTTATACAATGTCATAAATACAAAACTAATAAGTTATATCATGTCATAAAATCAAATACATAAGTAAGCAATGTCAGAGTTTATAATGTCATAATAATTTTGTCTAATGAATACTACAGAAATAAAATAATTTATAAAATAATTAAATATAACAAATCGGACCCAATTTAGTTTCAAACTACTCGTATGCACTAGTATTGTCAGTATTGTCGTATTGTCATCCCCACACTGTAAATAGTGGTGGTGATAGTGGTCAAGCGCGAGCCTATGAATAGATAATAATTTAAAAAAAATCTGTAATCTTTACAGGTTTCTGCAAAATGTAGCTAGAATGAATAATGTATTGCAATTAACTTGCATATTACTTGATTTTTATGAGAGTTTAATGTAGAATCGCGAATAAGATGGCCCTATTTTATAGCCTATGTTTATTTGTGTCAAAAAACCGTGTACTTTCCAAGGACCCTATAATTTTAATATCTTTTAAATAGACTCTTAAAACGTGGACTCTTACAATTTCATTGAATCATAAAATAAGACGTAATAACTTAACACAATGCTAAGTACGCAACATTACCTTTTCAGCCAGCCCTCTTTTAACCAACAGAGGCCATCACAAAAGAGGTTATGAACAAAAAGGTTCACACCTGCGCGGGCACATAAAACGGCGGCGCTCAAAACGATTGCGACGCCATTAAAGTGGGTAGTACGTGTTTATTATAGCGGTAACCCATCTTACGACGAATAAAAGACATCCGGGTACGGCTCTTGATCAATGAATGGAATCCTACTTACTCGTTAAATGGAGAAATAATTATAACTGTAAGAGAAGCATTGAGGCAGCGTATCGATGAAAAAATCAAAATAAATTCATAAAAAACCGGCTAAGTGCGACTCGTACTCGCGCACGAAGGGTTCCGTACTAGGTAAATTGTGGTTTACGATTTATGACGTATCAAAAAAAAACTTCTTATTAGATCTCGTTCAAACTAATTTTCGGTGGAAGTTTGCATGGTAATGTACATCACATATTTTTTTTAGTTTTATCATTCTCTTATTTTAGAAGTTACAGGGGGGGGGACATATTTTACCACTTTGGCAGTGTCTCTCGCGCAAACTATTCAGTTTAGATTTTTTTTTATTAAAATCCTCAATATTATTTTTGAAGACCTATCCATAGATACCCCCACGTATGGCAGTGATGAAACAAAATTTATGAGTTTCAGTTCTAAGTATGGGGAACCCCCATAATTTATTGTTTTATTTTTCAAATTTTGTGTGAAAATCTTAATGCGGTTCACAGAATACATCTACTTACCAAGTTTAAACAGCATTGTTCTCATATAGTTTCGGAAAAAAGTGCCTGTGATATACGGACGGACAGACAGACAGACATGACGAATCCATAAGGGTTCAATTTATTGCCATTTGGCTACGGAACCCTAAAAATTTCTGTTGCTGCTGTGTTGTGTTTGTGCCGAACAAATTTTCTATTCTACACATAAATGCTGACCAAACTTTTAATCTTTATGAAAAAGAAGATATCTAAGTTTTCAAAACCTACACGTAGAAGTGCTTATTTAGACTTACAGAACTTAACTTGGGCTTCAAATGTGGCCATGATTTTAAATAGATAGCCTCTTGGGAACCTACTTATGGAGCATTTTTATCGATCGGGACAATAATACATCTGTTTCGCTTCTATATGAAGTATTTATTTATTTTTCAATGTCTTTAGGTGTAGTTACCTATTGTGTGGGTGAGTCATGCTGCATCGACGCCAAGTAAATAAGCATTAAGGCGCCTCTCCGAGCAAAACGCCGCGCTAGCCGTTTTTGTGCAGTTTTAAGAGCTATCTACTCGTTATTTAAAAAGAAATATCAATTAATAAAAATAGATTAAATTTCAACATAATATTGATTCCTTGAGTTCTATTCTATGCTCCATATCTTGAAAACTGGTGTACCGATTTTGATGAAACTTGCACTTTTCCCTAAGTTGAGAGATACCTTATCCAATAAAAAAATAAGTATGACGATCCGATCACCAGTTTCGGCGAAATGCGTGGACAAACACATACATACACTTATGAAATTTGGCACACGTATTAGAAGCCCACAAAGAGTAACATTTATGTGAATGTTGTGCAATTCCATCAATGTTACATACACACGTGTTGAATTGATTACCTCCGTTTTTTTGAAGTCGGTAAAAAAGGAAAAGGAGAAGCAGATTGATTGAGGTGTAGGAACCGTTCTTTATCACTTATCACACAGACCTTTAAGAGTAAAAGGCTCCAGAAGTTACAGTTCCATTTGTTTACCACTTTTCTTATCGTCCACAACCGCTGTTTTCGCGGCCTCAGCAATAATTCTTGAGCCGACATGCGCAAGCCTTGTCCTCCAAAGTTTTGAACATAACATCTTCGTAACAGATGTTCGTTATAGGTACTTATATCTGTACATGTACATGTGATTGTTGTTGCCAGTTTGTGTTCCTATGTGTGTTTGAAGCTTTTAGTTATAAAAGATTATACTTGACCGAATTTCATTTCACCTAAAACTTTTCAACTATTATCGTTTCATTTTTTTTTAGATCATCGAAGTCACGTCTGCCACTGTCTCAGTTGACCTATTCTCAATTCGATTTTTTTCGTTACTCCGATGTCCATTTGGTCGAAATCTTTTTACCGAAGTTACACTTAGCCGAAATAAAATTTGTTCGAAGTATTGATTTTTTATACGCATATCAAAATACTAAGTGAGAGAGAAGCAGTGGGCGAATACAAATGTACAAAAGAGATTTGAAAAAAAAAATTGCCTATTTCTGTTTGCAGGGTCTAAAGTAACCTAACATAAAGGAGATGACGGGTGCTGAGTTCGCTCGCTTTGCTCGCTGACTTTAGCTCCTGTCATCCCCTTCAAACCTAACCTATCCGTCCGTCGGGATGCTCTAAATGCCCGAGCTCGTTTCGCTCGCTCACGGACTAATTCTTTGAAATAATTAATTGAGTAAAATGTCTAATGCATGACAGCTATTAATAAATAATTTGCATGAAAATTGAAAATAAATACGTAAACACAGACAAGACTGCGTGAAGTCGGTTTTGCAGCGATTCGTTTAAGTGTCTAAATTTTTTTGTACAATATATTGACTATTTATGACACTATTTCAATTTTAAATTGAAAATACTACCAAGTAACCGGCTATGTATTTGTGACCAAATAATATTCCGTAAAATGTTGTTTCGGTTTGGTGAAAATATGGCAAATGAAAAAGTTCAAAAGAGGCTTCGGCCAAAAGAAAAAAAGTTATTTTGTAAATCGGCGAAAATATGTAGTTCGGATAATAATGCCATATGATACTTCGATGATCTGAAAATATGTCCAACGTCTTCAATAAATTAAATAAGTCAATCGTTTTTACGTTAATGCTTCCTGTACCTATACAGGCTGAGTTTTCCAAGTGTGCGTGGATGGCAAAATCGTCATTATGAAGAATAGCACAAATCAATCAAAGGAGTCACGGGGTTGATTTTTATTCAAACTAAAACTACAACATTTTCTCATCCTGTATGTCGACAATCAGAATTGATTGACGTAATCTATATTAACGCGGGCGAAGCTGCGGGTAACAGATAGTGCCTAATAACATTATTCGTAATGATCATTATGATGAATTTCGTTATGCAAATGTAAATTATGGGAATATATTTTATGCTTATCATTAGTAAACCCAATGACGCTCGTAACGAATCGGATAAGGTTCGTGTAGGGAAAATTGTTTAGTATTGCAGGTATAAATCACCTCTTTCATGGATTCATTAAAGTGTCGACGACTATAATGTAAGATTTTTGATGTCATAACTTTTAACAATTTTACAAGCATTATGTTTTGTCATTGCGCAGGCGCTGCAGACAAGGACGCCGACGAGGAGGAGGGCCCAGCAGGAGGCGCGCCACCTTCCGATGACCACGAGGATGAACAGGAACAGACCAAGCACATCCTGCCGCTCACCAACCACCAGCCTGTCGTGTGAGTACCTACAGCTTTATTTTTGTTTTAGGGGGTTACCTTCAAAAGGCGCCTGGACCTTTGGAGAAAAGACCATTGAGTGTGGGATATTTACATCACTAAAACCACCCCAGTGATCACCATCAGCACATTGAACCCTGTTACCTCTTAAAAGACCACTCCGGAACCTCCTCCGTGCGACGCCTGTTAGGGCAAATACCTGAGGAGACAAAAAAGTATCTTCCTTGAGCCTCGCTGAAAAAATCCGGTTCATTTTTCAGCATTACTGACAGAACGAAACAACGTTTTGTTTCGTTTCTTGTAGTTTCTGACAGTCACGTCAATGCACCGCGCCGCGACATGGAACAGTGCGTCCACGGTGATGACGTTGTGACGTGCTAATACACAGTGCGGCTCTTGCGCTTCGGAATGTCGCGTCGTACGTCGTCGGAAGCGGTACGTTTTGATGCGCTTGCTCAGTTGAAATGTCTTAGCCATTAGTTGTGCAAAAAAGATGTCTGAAATGCTGTAACTGTCAGAAACTACAAGAAACGAAACGAAATTTTGTTTCGTTCCGTCAAAAATGCTGAAAAATGTACTGGATTTTTTCAAAGCACGACGACGTGTTACATTGCGGCATCGTGACGTTTATTTTTACGACACGGTATCGTACCGTAAAAACGTTTACGTTTTCGGTTTCGTGGCGCCAACGTGCCGCATCGTAACACCGCACCGTTCCCCGTGGACGACGTCGTGACGTGGTGATGGGTACAAGCCCTTCGTTACAATAAAACAAGACCATGCCAAGACCCGGGTATTTAGCAATGAACTGTACTGAATATTATTTTCAAACAGCCATAAAAATTGTGGGCATCTCTTAGAAAATTTTTCTAAATACGCCCATTATAATATCGATTAAATTATTATTTTAACAGACTTAAAACATCTTCAGAAAGTAGTGAGAGCAAGATGGTATATATGAAATGAGTTGCAAAATAAATAAAACTTTTGTTTCAGTGAGGTGTCAGCCAGTCAGCAAGATTTCTTTAAGATGCTGGATGAGAAGATTGAAAAGGTAGCTTTTTATAACTTTACAAACTTTAAAATACTGAATCTAATAAAAATATGTAATTTCTAACACTTTTATTTTATTTACAGGGCAGAGACTACGATTCATCCAGCGAAACAGAAATTCGAATAGAACATGAACGCAGAAAGATACTGATAGATCAATGGCGGTCAACATCATTATCCACACATTCCTCACCATCGCAGCCAAGTCCGCCCACTCCAGCCAGGAGACGGGTGCCGAGGCCGATGCCACAACCTCCAGAACGACAGAACAGCCCAGGGTCGGGCAGGCGGTGCTACAGGCAGCAACATATCCCCGACGGCATGTCACCACCACCTAGAAGATCTCATAGCGCCCAATCTCACCACGCACCTGATCCACGGCAAATCAACGGGGACAACTGGCAGCATGACCCTAACAAATCTCCAGTCAATAGACCACAAAGCGCAGGAGCAAACTGGCAGAACAATCCAAAAGTAGCACCCTACAATCAGAAGCCTAGGAAAAACGAAGCGAACGAATACAGAGCTAATCACAATAACCCAGAAGGCCAACCAGGTCAAGATATGTCTCAGATAACATTTAACCCTACATTCCAAACACACAGTCCAGCACACTCTGCTAAATCTCAGCAGCCGTACATAGCCCAGATCATAAGTTACCCGATGTCACAGCAGGTGACGCCGCCATCTCCCCCTAAATATATCGCACCTCCGGAAGAATACCAGGATCCTCAGAACAATGTGGTAGATCCTCAGAACAATAGCAAGCATAACAATAGCCAGAGACAGTCACCAGTTACTCAAGTGAACCCTCAGCCACATATCTACTACATACACGGTAACTCCACGACGGCGATGGCCCAGGACATTGCTCAGCAAAGGCAGCAGACCGCCATGCATCTGCAGCAGTACGTCGCCATGAAACAAGCTCAGCAACAAATGTTTACATATCTACAGAGAAGTCCACACACAGTATTCCCGAATGTAGATTACTCGCAAAATCCTCCTCCGAATACGATGTATGAGGGACAGGAGTTTGTTGGTCAATATGGACATCCAGCGATGAGACCGCACAGTGCGCCGACTCCTGTGGGCGTGGTTAGGCCCATGCCGGTGCCAGTCGCTCCTGGCTTCAGTCCAATGGCTGACGGAACCCACATGGTGCAGATGCCCATGTGGGGACACATGCCACCTGTAGTCTCCACTATGGGCCCGTGGATCCAAGGCCAAGCGCCTGCAGAGATGCAGTACTACTCGCAGTCGCAGTTCATGCCGATGTACCGACCGAACTCGGCAGGCTCCGCTGGGACCCTGACGAGGTACCACAAGAAGGAACCCGGTGATGGTGAAGTGAAAAATAACGTGTGCCAAAGCATAAATCTAGTCAGGCAGAAGCCGATAGGTCAGATCGTGTCCATCCCTGGTCAGGAGCTGACAGTGTGTAATAACGTGAGTGACAGTCCGAGCCCTGCGTCTGTCAGTACGGACAGTGGTGTCTCTCCGGGGAACAGTGTGCCTAGCTCCAAAAACTCTGTCTTCAGCACGCCCCCCTCAAGTTCCAGTGACACGTTCAGTTTAGATAATAAAAGCAAAAAGAATAAAACTGTACAACAACCTAGATCTCTGAAAAATTCAAAAAGTCTAGATTCTTAGTGAAAACATTTGTAATTATGTAGATTTTCTAAGTGTATGTAGTTTAGTTGTAATGGCTATGTAAAGTATAGATAATTAGATTCCAAAGTGCTTATTAATAAGGTGCGACTCGATTTAGTTCCTGCTTTTGAACGTAAGTCTGGCTATTACCTAAAATACACTGTAATATAATCTCCATACAAAAATCGGTGCTGTTTTTCACAATGTGTAAAGAAAAGATTAGGACACAGTTACATCAAAATGTTCAGAAATAAAATAAACCCAACTAAATTGAGATACTGAATTAATTTAGACAACATTGGCCTTATCCCTTTTAAGCAATTACGTTCAAGTAGCATTTAACTCGAGTTGCGAAAGTAAATTATTGTATTTATTGTGATTCTAATGAAAACATTTTTTAAGATCGGTGTTAAACTTATCAGAGTAGAAACAACAGAACAGAACACTTATTAACAGTTTTATATTCTGTTCTGTTCTAGTAAATATAACGTAAAAGATATCTCTGCTTCGGTTGTAATTATTACAGAGTGCCTACTGTCAAAAGGCAACTGAATTTGACAGATGGTTGGCATATTGCAAAAAGCGCATCACTATCAACTGTCAAAATATAGTGAGCACCCTGTACATAATTTTCTGTCGCTCTCTCAAGAACCAAGTATCCGAATTTATAACAATCAAAGTTTTTGTTAAAAACAAAATATAGTGAATTATAAATATACTCTTTACTTATTATGTTAAAATGCCTTTTTAGTATGACAATCTTTTGACTCTGGCAATTTTTTAATTTTTTTTGCTCTTTGAGGATAAAAATTAAGTCCACACACCACCAAACCCACCACCACCACCTATTGTTGTAAATCAAATTCGTATTTTATTTTCGTTCACTCCTAACCACATTATAATGTACATACTTCTATTTTACATTTTATAACTTTCCAATTATTGTTTAGTTTTAATATACTTATTTAATTAGGACCAGAGTCATTAATAATGTACAAACTTGGCAAACTAATTTATTTTAGCAAAATATTTTCTTTTGTAACTGTACAACTTGTATTTTACTTGTAAATGAGCCTTTGTTATTTTATTTTTACATTTAAAAAACGGGTATTCTTTTATTGAAATGAAACCTAAACGAATCTTTACGAATGTAAATGTATGTTTAGATAAAGACATGTAAATGGTACCTTTAAGTGCCGAAATGCATTTTAAATTATCCAATAATAACGGTAACGAACGTAACATTTGTTTTATTTCAACCTTTCCGATTACAGGGGCCGATTTATTAAAGCAAAAGGAGACAACAATCGAAATGGGTTCAACAAAGTAAGCTTCTTTCGTCCATTTTCTGCTTCATTAAACAGCATTTGTAGCAAAAATCTGACATTTGTGATTTATTGCGTTTTTTGACGACGTTAGTCGTGCAATAGGTATGATGATGGGGTACGAAACAGCATATTATAATTAATCCCCCGGATAAATTATCAAAAAATATTTTGCACGTAGTTTTTTTCTTATTCAAATAAATAAAAATTAATCAAGATAAAGTTCGGGAGTGAGGGCTTGTGGAGTAACTTTTATGTAAAAAGTGTACCAAGGCATGACGTCATGCGATATTTCAACGCACTGTATCGTCATATTTTTTTGTTAACGTTACGAAAGATAGAATACGTGTCCAATATTCTTTTGGAAATCTGACGGACTAAAAATATTTGTTTAGTCATCATCCCTATTGGATAGGCCTATATGGACTGGATGTGCAGTGGACTGCTGTTGGCTGATAATGATGATGTGATGATATCACATTGGTAGTTCTAATAAATAGGGCCTTAAGCATTCTTCTAAATAGGAAGGAATCAACACAGTTAAGTCCATAGATTTAGTATGTTTACGCTGTGGTCAAGTCAGTTCATTCTTGCTGCATGAGGTGTATAAATTCTTACACTGATATGTAAGTGGTGACAACAATTGGAGGGTTCCGTACCCACAGGGTAAAAAGGGAACCCTATTACTAAGACTCCGCGGTCTTTCTGTCCGTCTGTCACCAGGCTGTATCTCACGAACCGTGATAGCTAGGCAGTTGAAATTTTCAACGAAGGTTATTTCTGTTGCCGCATCAAGAATCAAGAATCAACAGTGGCGGCCACCAGAAAAGCGCCGAGGCAATGAAGCTCGACGAAGTCCCGGGGAATGAATTTAACTGTCTTGGATCCCGCAACGAAATTAATCAGAAAAGAATAAAGGAGGAGTAGGAAAAAATAAAAATATCCAATTTCCTCCATATCAAGCAGGAGACAGAACAAAAAAGGCCAATAGGTACAAAGGGTCATTTACAACTGGGATAAGCCCAGTTGCCTAGCACCAAGGATAAAAATTAGCATTAATATTAATGGGTCCTAACATTGTGAGCAATAATAGATATGGCAAAAACGCTTTAACGCACCGAAATTTCTTCTAGTTTCCACAAGGTCCGTATAGTAAACAACTCCTGATGCAGCCTGTACATAATTCAACATAGTATTGCGTTCATTCTGCCTAGGAATACACTCCCATAAGTTATGATGTGCAGATTGTACATAGTCACAATCAGATGTAGAACACTGACATAGAGGCGAGGCAACGAGCTTGAAGGAAAATAATTTACTTTTAAAGTTACCATGCCCTGTGAGAAATTGGGCAACACAGTGATCCACCTACAGCCACGTCCTGGCCAGCCGCATGCGAACGGATGGAAAGAATTGGTGGAAGTGTGGCCCTTGATGGAATTATCCCACCTACATTGCCATGCCATTCGGATAAAAGTTCTTCCCAGACGTCAATATGTGGTTTAAATAATCGTGAGATTTGGTGACAACTATTAGTAAAAATACCATTTTAAGGTAGGTAACCGTTAAAAATATATAATATAATTGGTAAATAAGTATTCCTTCCCTGTATAGGCTACCCGAAGGGTAGAATAAGCCAGATGGCAGCTGCAAATACCATCAAATCTCAAGGGTTCAGAATAAAGAATTCTTGATATCATGAATTACTAATACACAGGCCGTTATTTCAAGCAGAATGAACCCGGGGAGGGACCACAAAAAGGTTCAGATAAATTATTGTAAAAACGCCGAAAACGTGTTTACAAAAATATTATCGTGGTCATACTTATTCATTCCCTCTTCTTTTTAGCTGTTTTAGGCTATATACTTCGGCGGACCCTTTTTTTAGATTATTTTAAACCAGTTATGTAATCTTCATTGTTTTCTGAATTCTTCTCTACTCACGAACCGTACTATTTGTACGAAATAAGCTTATTCTTTGATAAAAAATATTGTTAATTAGCAAAATACATATTATGTACTCTTAGAGCGGTTTAGCTTTGCATCCTATCTGGGTCCGGATTTGAGTTCCGAGTTCTATCTGAATTGCAAATGTTATGAATTCGGTCGGACGAAGTTCGGATTTAGTGCGTAACCCCTCTTACAAATAGATAGTACTACGACTATTTCGGACCGAAATTTCTCGGACTCGGATTGGATGTAGTGCGAAGCCTCTCGTAGCGTACATTAAAGTATCAATCTACCAAACCTACGTTAGGATCGGCTTCCATCCTGATAGCTCCAGTACATAGCTTTACATGGAGCGATATGCCTATCCGACCTTCTCAACCCGGTGACTGGAAGACAAGACAAGACTGGTGACAGATTTCAGGCACTAAAAGCATTAAAAGATTCTTCTTAAGCGTATCGATAGCAATTATAGTCTCTAAATATTATGTTTGGCCCAGAATTCTGTCACGGCAATACCAACCGGTGGCGCAGCCTTAAGGTCTTCATATGTACAGGTGACAGGGCAGGCTGCGTAAGACGAAAGGTGCTTGTCCGCACAAACACTGCAGATTGGAGCCATCCGGGAATCCCCACATATGCAGGTTGTCTTTGGTGCGGCCGACCTGCGTGCGGAGTCTATTAAGAGTTTTCCAGGTCGGCCATGGCAACGCGTGCCCATGTGGTACACTCTCCGATGGCTCGATGAAGTAGTCAGGAGGCTTGAGCTTCTCGCGCCAAAGATCGCATCTCTCCGAGGTGGCGTTGCCATCAGATGGATTCTCGCAGATAAGGAAGCTTTTTCGGCTTTTCAGCCTTTGAGGCACCGAGCCGCACCTGTGCATTGAGTGGCATGGATCATTTTCTAGTTTCGCCCTCTCATTAAAAGAAAACCATTCAATCAATCAATCAATCAATCATCATTTATTTATATTTTAATCCTTTTACAAAAATCGCCCATAAAATCCCAAGTACTTAAGAATCTACAACTTCACCATAAGATAGCCAAATATTCCATAAAAAAAACAATCATAATGTAATAGACATGTTTACCAAAAATATGATGATTACCTTTCAATGTAGTATGTAAACTACAAGATTTATCGTCAGACACCGCTCGGAAACAGAACCGGACGAATCGATAGACTAACAGACCACAGCTTATTTATATTATAAGGACAGCGACGTTAGTGACTACTATTTTACGTTTAAGCTGCCCTTAGAGTTATTTATTGGTCTGCTAGTTATTTTGCGTCTCAACTAAACTATGAAAAGAAGAAGCTGAACTTCTAAGTATTAGGAAAATGGTTTAGGTGTGTAAGCTTCCTAACTTCTTAGAGAAAAGCCATAAACAAAAAAAAAACAGAATTATAATTATACTTCATAAAAGATAGCCTGATCTCTGCGACATATGTCAAACTGACGTATACGTTATTGTTAGCCTGTCAAGCGCTATTGTTACTGTATTGATACTGACAGCTGTCGCAGAGATCAAGCTATCTTTTTAGGGTTCCGTACCCAAAGGGTAAAAACGGGACCCTATTACTGAGACTTCGCTGTCCGTCTGTCTGTCTGTCTGTCTGTCACCAGGCTGTATCTCATGAACCGTGATAGTTAGACAGTTGAAATTTTCACAGATGATGTATTCCTGTTGCCGCTATAACAACAAATACTAAAAACAGTATAAAATTAATATTTAAGGGGGCTCCCATACAACAAACGTGATATTTTTGCCGTTTTTTGCTCGATATTAATAACGGCAACAGGTAGACGCTTGAAATATTCACAGAATATTTAGTTGTATATTTTCTTAAAAAAATAATTATTATTAAATTAAAATAAAATAAATTAAGGGGGGCTCCCATACAACAAACGTGATTTATTTGCAGTGTTTTGCGATAATGGTACGGAACCCTTCGTGTGCGAGTCCGACTCGCACTTGACCGGTTTTATGAAGTATAGTAAGACTTTTGACAAGTGGGTATGGGTTTATTTTCATCTTCGTTCATTCTAAAATGAGGAAAAAAGATTCTTCGTTATGAGGAAAAAAGTAATTCATCAGGCAAGTACTGTAAAGTAGAAAGTCGCATGATACATTATGAATTTTAAATTCCAGCAGTTAAAAATACCTCGTTCCATTTCATTTTTTACAGAATTTATCACTCATTCAAGTGCCATCCTACTGGAAGCAAGCATTTGTCGGAATAAAAAGTAGTATAGTAGATATCGACGGAACCCCAGCTATTTGATCTAAGCGACATTTTTTTGCAAAATTAAGTTATATACATATTTGGAAACAGCGGAACAAACAACATTTTTCTGCGTCGTTTGAGCCGGGTTTAATTTTTTTATGAGCACTTTTCTGGTGTTTGTACCCCTCAGTAACTTTGCCCTCATTTTGATGACCTCAACCGACACAAAATTTGACAACTTTTTGTAATAAGTAACTTAAACTATTTGAGCTTATTCTGATTTTTCTTCATTAGTCAGTTGAATTGTTTTGCCTTTAGCTGAAATAATAGATTGTGTCGTTTGAGTCAATTTCCTCTACATTACAATGATGAATCAAAACCAAGTAGTCCGTCACTTGGGACATTTAGACTTGGCCTTTTTTTAGGTTTCCTATCATTATTTTCAGGTAAAGTTGTTTAAATCTTTAAAACTCTCTGAAGCTTATTTTGATTTGTTATTTTATTATTATGACACTCCGCGATAATACAAGTAGCTTCGTCTCAGTAAAAGAATTTATTATATTAAATCAGTATTTCCAGAGATCCTACAAAAAAACAAACAATCTTAACACTATAGAATATCAGCTTCGTAAATAACTATTTAGTTAAATTCGACGTGTTAGTTTAATTGTTATGATTCACATTAACAGTGGGTGTAACATTAACTTGCACAATGATTGTATGAACAAGACATTGTACCAGACAAGTAATACACTAGGGGGCCATTAATTTATCTTATCTGTACACATTTGTTCCTTTACTACATTAGAGAGATTCTATTGTAAATGGCTGTGGGAATCGACTGAGAGATTCTGTGTATTTATTCGGTTTTCTTGTGAGCGTGTGTCGTTGCGGCAGTATAAATTGCAAAAATTATAAACGAGTTTATACATAGCTACAATTTGCGGGTGGCTATCGTTCCGTATAAATCGCTGCCTCACATAGCTGCCTCGTGCCCTCGGCCGCAGGCTGGTGTGTCATCCATCCTTGACACCAGCTTTCGCTCGAGGTTGAGAAGCCTGTGGGTTAAAAAGAATATGTTGCTTAATATTATAAATGTGAAATGGTTAATATTATTGATGGATGACACTTACCTTCTATCCTTCTGCCAATATCCTTATTTCACTTTGTTTCACCTCACTGACAAAATTTTAAATGTGACGTACATACTGATCGTAATATTTCTCAAACTACCCGAGTAATAAAACAACTTTTAATATTAAA
This sequence comes from Anorthoa munda, assembly GCA_945859665.1. NCBI lineage: Eukaryota > Metazoa > Arthropoda > Insecta > Lepidoptera > Noctuidae > Anorthoa > Anorthoa munda. The sequence goes on from OX243893.1 coordinate 5,680,228, forward strand.
TACTACTTGCAATCCGTCTATTTCTCTCAGTTGCTCATGGCACAATGGTTCACAGTTCACACCAAATTATTAGACATATATATCGTATATAACACACTAACATATATCAATTTACCTGTACCGTAAAAATTGATTCACATCCGTACACCAGAAAACCAGCGTCAGGCAACTCCTAGTTGTCTGGCATATTGCTGAACTGGACTGTTTTGGCGCAGCCGCAGGGCACACTATTAAATGTTTTAAAATTAAGTTCCGTTTTATATGGACCTACATTGTGTGTATCTGTGTGTGCCAAACATACTAGATTTCTTGTTTTCTTATTTATTTAAGGGCTGGTTTATCGCGGTTACTCATAACTATTGTACATATTATGATAATTCTGATTTCTACACGATCGAAGATGTATCGACACAAGTCATTAATTCCCTGTCAATTGACCTGAAGTTAATCCTGACCTGACCTATAATTGTTCATTTGATCCACAGTAAATCCTGCCCCATAATGATACAACTCAACCACACCTAATGACACCAAACTACCCACTATAATTGTATGCTTCCGTAACCTAAATACGACGAAAATTACGATGTCCCGACCTCTATCATTACGGCACAATATCATTTTACCAACGAAATATTACAAATACATTAAGCAGCTATTACTGGGAATATCATAGCCGTATAAAACCGAACTATAAATTATTAATAGCATCCGCATTAGCAGTCTATCTATACTGTTCCCACTGGGACACACTTACACACCTCAGACCTCCACTTTGTAGGAGGGAGAGGGTTGTATCTAATCCACCACGCGACTTCAATGTGGTTTGGGAGATATTAGAAAGAAAGAATAAAAATAAAACCGACTGCCAAAAAAAACACTACAAAGTGAAAAATAACTTCAATTTCGGCAGTCGGTATTCCTGTTTTCGTTTCTTGGTTTTTTGATACCGATTTATATTTCACTTTTTTTTGCGGTACAAAATGAACAAGTTCTTGAGTAAGATACCTATAATGCACAAAGTTATGCCAGAATAGATTACCCGAATAACATAAAACTTGAACGTAACCCTTTAAAATGTACGTACCCCTTTGGAGTGTATCGGCGTGATGTTATGTTATGAAATTACTTAAACAATAAGCAGACATGCTATTCCAGCAATCCCGAGGGATTTGCCGTTGTTTATTGAAGATATCTGTTGTATATCTCCGAAGTACCTCATCAGATCTTCACCAAATGAAAATGGGACCACATGAGAATCACCAGATTTCAGTTGGTTTAAAAAAAAAAATAGACGTCACATTCACATGTCTTGGAAGTTTTGATTCAAAGACTTGCTAGCTGCCTCACGATGTTATGTTTTCCTTTACCGTTTTGAGAGTAGTGGTGGATTACGTTACGACCTAATCTATCTCACATAGATAATAAAAATCAGAGAGTGGTGGATGAAATTATTTACAGAAGTATAGTACCTGTCTGGTTTCGAACACACATCCTAAAACTTGTAAGTTGGGGCCGAATATCATCTACCTGATAACTTACTACTTACGCCTTATTACAAAAACATTAAACCGACCAGCTATTTAATGAAAATATCACGATGACATAAATAAGTAGAACCTCGCTTTTATGCATTATGAATAAGTTTAGTGAAAAGGAGGCAATAATACTTGAATAATGAAAATCGATAGCGCGCCACGACTTGGTATGCAACCTCGGACTTGCCAAGGACAAGATAATAACATAAACGTGTCCTAGACATTATATTGCCTGTTATTATTCGATATATCGCTTCTAGATTCTCGTCGGTTTGTCCTTCGAGAAAGGTTTTACGTGTCCACGAGTCTGATCTATTTTCAAGGGTGACTCTGAATTTCATCTACCCTCTAGTGGATCAAGTGGCATAGTAGATCCTTAGGCAATGATACCGCAGATGAGCTTGCGAAGAGGGGCTTCAAGATGTTAGTGCTAGGCCCGTATCCACTGCCCCTTGCCCTGCCAAAGATCAACAGAACTCCATTATAACAGATCGTCACGGGCAACAGACAGTAGTCAGTCAAAAATGGCTTTGTCAAATGTATACCCGCGTCTAACTAAGAAACTTCTCTGAGTAAGTAAAAATAACCTAAAAATTCTTATAGGGATAATAACGGGCCACACCCTCCTTAACAAATTTTTTTTCAACATAAGCGCTACAGACAGCCCACTTTGCAGTGCAATGCAGGTTTGTTTTAAAGCACAAGAATTAGCCGCCCACGTAATTCTGGAATGCATGGCATCTCAACTCGAAGAAATCCTCGGAACAGTGAAGCCTGTGAAGCTCCCAGGAAGCTTCTGTGCATTTGGACGGAGTTATGCTGGTTATGTATGATATGATTTGATAGAGAAGTCTTTGAGTATGTCAAGAACTTACAGTGTAACCTCCTGATTTCTGAATTTGAGAATTTGTCAAACTCTATTATAGCCAGAAAAAATATTAAACTTAGGCATTAAATTAGGATTAGGATTTGACACGTTTCCAATTCCAAATTCTCAATTCAAAAATCAGTTCTATGCCAAGGAATATCCCTAGAAAAAAGTAAAGGCTGCAGCATCCTTTCCAAGACCATCATACTAAATCCATCTTCAGAGCCTGGTGCATAAGCCACTCAGCTGCTGCTGCACGACCTTCACTATCATCGATAGATCTTATGGAAAACCTTATACTATCGCCGCGTCTTCCGGTACGTGGGAAGCTTAATAGCCTAGCGTAGAGAGAATATTCTCCACAAGGACTTACGTATTAGCTATACCTGCATTACCTGTATTTGACTGCAATAATTAACATATGTATATAATTGATCTGTTATACAAAACTTGCGGCTACATTGCTGCTCAAAGTTGAGCTCCCGTCAAACTTTGTTGAGAGCAGCTAAAAATATATAGCCAGAGTAAGACTTTGCAAGTTATACGCTGCTTTTGCATGTAACATTCTAGTTCAAAAGTTTAACCAAGAGCTATTTGTGGTAGTTTTCTAAGGCTACAGTTTAATATAATGTCGATAACAAGGAACTCGTGTAATTTGTAGTGAATGTTTCAAATAACTGTGTAAAGTTTGTTGAAGTAGAACGGATACTTGTAGCTTTAACCTCTTCAAGTTTGAACCAAAACAAGCTAAGGTTAAGTCTAGAATGGCAGGTAAAGTCATAAGACTAAAACTAGCTCGGTTGAAGTGCAACAAGCGTGCTCCACTTTGGGCACACATACCTGGCGGGTGACTATAAGCTCTTAAAGTTAGCTTACTTTGAGTGTGTGTAAGGGACAGATGCATATGGCTTTATACATCTATCCCTTACGCACACTCAAAATAACCTCACTCTAAGAGCTTATAGTCACCCCCTGAAGTCCACTTTCTGAAACGAAAACTTTCAATAATCAATCGTCAATTACACTTGACGGGCGTTTAATTTGTGACGCGTCGATAATTTCGTTCCAAAAACCACGGTTTAGCGCAAGCCTGTCAATCATCATCTATCTGTCCTTGTTCCATGTTAGCTACTTGAGGTCGACGCAATAAGTTTTCATCTTCCATACCGTCCTATCCACCGTTATCCTATCACTGTCTCCCATTTCTTTCATATCACTTCAATACAGTCCATCTGATCAGTTCATCTGATTAAAAAAAAACTGACCAAGTGCGAGTAGGATTTGCGCGCTGAGGGTTCCATACAAACAGCTACATAAATAACATTACTGAAGTTCGTAAACTATGAGGGCACCGAACATTGCTCTAACGATAAGATAAACAGAATTGAGAGAAAAATTAACCTGGTCACACGTCGACATAAGTCACGGCCAGTTTACCAACTGCAAATAAGTTAATAATAATTATTTCTTTTTGTAGGTACAAATTTACGATTTTCGGCTTTTCTCCTTTACTTGTGCTATAAGAAATTGCTTCTTGGCAAATTCCTGATTCTAGGTCAACGGGAAGTACCTTCTAGATTTTGATTCCCTTGCGAGTTTAAAATATGCGTCATTAACGGCTGTATCTCTTGATTGCGTTGATCTAGAAGTTTGATTTTTTACAGCTACAAGGAATTGCAAACTTGAATATAAGATATTAATTTCAACTCGATACCTCCACGCGTTCTCGAGATAAAGGGTCTTGACAGACAGATGGACAACAAAGTGATTTTATAAGGGATCCGTTTTTTCCGTTTTGAGGTACGGAACCCTAAAAGTGCGTTTCATTGTAACAAATCCCAACTGACCCCCAAGTGACCGAACACACAGGCAAATCATCGCGGGGTCACATCTCATGAAGATATGTGTAGAGAACAACACAACAGAGACTGAATCGACCCCATGGCATACATATACCCATCATCTTTCAGCATCCATGGCCAGCCTTCCTTCATCATATTCCACATTAAAATTATAGACATAACACATTATTAACTACAACATAAACATATTAAAACCAACCATTGACTGACCTAAAGTTTTCGCATCAAATCTTTCAGAATCCCCGCATTTTGAAACAATATTTGTGAATGATGACTGTATGTTAGCGCCTCATCAATTGATTGTTTTAATATTAACATCTGTTTAGCCTCAATTGAATGGTATTCAAGGTTTTATACGCTCTTCATTCACTCGTTAAATTAATCATGTGAACTAAATTTTTGAGATATTTTACACGAAAGTAAATAAACTCTAAATTGGCTGCATCTTATTTTACAAACTCGTTGCTATCAACAGCAACGAGTTTGTTAATCTAAAGGACTGCGTCGAGAATTCTGCAATATTCTCATGGAAAAACATTTTTTTATAATGAATCCTATTAACTTGGAAATGAAGAGGGGACTGTCGGCCTCGCATTTAAATGATACCAACCGTAGTTTTGAGAAAAGGGAACGCATAATCTTCAATCGTATTACGTCATATTTTAGTTTCATCCACAAAAATTCACATTTGGTTTTTGACAACACCAAACTCATCTCTGGATCATATTTACGTATTAGCACTGCATATTAACTGCATCCTACAAATCTCATAAAAAAAGATGTAAAAAAGACCCTTTTTTAATTCTTTAATAAATCTTTTTCTTTCTTTATGAATTCATGAAAAAATCCAATTCAAAACCATACCCAATGTTTGATATTTCGCAGCAAATTTTTTCAGCATACATGCCGCAACGCAGCTGCTGTGAAAACCGCGTTGCGGTTATAAAACCTTTGCCACACTGAAAGCGAAGAGATTACGGCACGGGTGAGAAGCATAGCGATGGAGAGACTCATGAGTGTAAGCTAAAGTTTCAAGAACGAAATGAGGCCCTAGACAAGTAACACTCTATCATCAAAAGCTTGGCGATAACGATTGGCAAAATGGCAAAATTGTATAGGATTGACAAGCGATATCGAAAACACACGACCGTGTTCAATCCTCATATTTTACCATTTCAACTACCGCCTACGATGTCATCGAATGCCACTAAAGAGTACGCTCATTTTTCTTAGTGTTGATGGTACGATATAGGATTGTATGGACCTAAAACTTGGCACACCCTGATCGACTCTTCACTACCAAAACTGCCTGTGTTTAGGTTCAATATGCTTCGAACAGTATCTCTAAGTAATCTGTGCTTCGAACAATGATTCTTTGTTCACTGATAGACGGATAGCAATAAAAGTGACGCCAAATAAGGGTTAAAAAGATTGTTTTGACAATCAAATGCTTATTTACTAAGTAAAATGAATGTAAAAAAATATATATGCAGAGACGTATGGAAGAAAACACATTTGACAGATAAATTCAATTAAAAATAAAGATAACTCATTATGTAAAATCATTAATAAATAGATATAATAAACATTAATCATAATTTTATTAAATATAAACTATGCATTTCAAATATACTAATTTTCATTCAGTTTAGGTGAATAAATTAATAAGTAGGTAATAATAGACAATAATAGTACATAGCATGACATGACATAAAAATAGAAAAACATAGACATATTAGTAGGTACATTTTACCAAATAAAAACAGGAAATACAACTGAAATGTTGTTATGCAAAAATATTAAGCGCTATTCTTCTCTCCTAGAGACTGACTGTATCTAGAATGTTGCTGTGCCCGACAGGGTCCATAATTGTTTCTGTAACTTATATTTTACACCTGTATGTACACTATGGATGCAATAAATTGAATTTGAATCAATCCCATATCTATTGGGATTAGGGTAAAAGGATGATGATTTACCAAAGATAATTTAGGAAGAGATGGGTTTATTAGCCAGCGTATGTATGTTCCAATTATTGCTTTCGCCTAGCAATCCGTGTGACAAAAGCTTAAGATTAACAAGCGGTATGCCACGTAGCTTAGTATACGTGACATAACTGGGCGTATAGTGGTTTCATTCTCTGACCACAAATATGTTCTGTCCTATGACAGATATTTCAATGATCTAGACTTGCTCTAGATTCTAGATCAAGTGGGGAGAGTCTATAGTTAGTAGTATTGTTAGTAGTTAGTTTCAGTTATGAAACTTTAGCAAAGTACTTTTAATACGCAACATCTGTCTTTATGCTTGTCCGTTAGTGTGCTTGTAACTCGACAACAATTAACCCATTTGTTTTAATTTAGGTAGGTATTGGTATATTTACTAATATTATAATGAGGAAAGATTTGTATTTTTGTATGTAACGAATAAACTTAAAAACTACCGGACCGATTTCAAAAATTATTTCACTGTTAGGAAGCTACACTATCCCCGGGTGACATAGACTACTTTTTGTCCCTGTATTCCCACGGGAACGGGAACAATGCGTCGTCGTAGTCTTAGATAATATAGTTTCGTGCCCTTGACAAATATTTAAATGTTATTGTTTAGACAGGTGACATCCACCAACGCCAACACACGAATTATGGATTATAGCCCACTCTCTCTCCCAGAGAGGAGTGTTTCATAGTAGTGGGTGGGGTAGTGGTTAGTGGTGGTTATGTAGAAATCATTTCTCACTAGGTTTTATATTACTGCACGCCATCAGAACTACGAAGAACAGCAAATTACATAATACATTACAAAAGTTTAGTACTTCTTATATTGAATTCTCATTCCATTTTATTTCTTGTTGTAAAGCCGAGGCTTGACCAACGGATCAGACAATAATGAGAATCCTCGCGACTGTGCAATCTTGGCCTAAGGAAGGTAGGCATCTAATAAGTCGTCTCGATCCCTCCTCTCGTTTATAACGAGAAGTTTTATAGCAATGATGCTACGACTTTAATCTAGACTATTTGCAAAATGTCTAGCTGTAACGTAGTAGAATAATTTTGTTATCTTTTTTTTTAACGTTTGGTGTTTAGCTATCTACTTCAACTTTAAAAAGTTATAGGGGTTATTAAGGTTCAAATACTTAGGGCCTGCTTGCGCCACCCTGAATTATCTTAGTAACTCTGAGTTAGTAGCTCACCTGATCAATTATGTATGACGATGTTTTTTATTTAACCTCGAGTTAGTAAATAACTCAGAGTTAAGTTCCAGGCGCATTTGCGTGAAAAACTTTACTCGGAGTTAGCTGCTAACACTAAGTTAAATTAATAAATGTCATACAAAAATGTCATAACTAACACGGGGTTAGCTACTAACTCGGAGTTAGTAAGTTAACAAAGGTTGGTGCAAGCAGGCCTTGGTAAAATAAGTCTGTATCAAAGTTTTTTAAATAGGAAGCTATACTGCTTTTTAATTTCCAAATTCTTGCAAAAAATCTGACTATAATGGCATACCTGATTACTCTGAATTCGTCGTCTATTTACGACCCAGTGTTTTTAAAATTAACTATATTTCCGTACTGTCAGTAACATACCTGTTCATATAAACAGGATGTTACAAAATTGACGGCGGAAATAATGAAGAACAGATGTACGGAACATATTTTACTAATTAATCTTTTGAAGTCGATCTCGCAGACTTTTCCTTTGCGTTCATATATATATACTGGAATGCTGAGATTAAATTCTTTGAGTTATCATACGAGCATATTGAACTATGTAGATTTCTTTTATTAACTTCTCATTTATACAAATGGAGCTACCTATTCAAAATAGGTAGACCGTAGGTTTTAGACAAAGGAGACATTTAATCAGCAATATAGATTGTCTACAAAATGTGTTATTTCGTTATCGCATGCCAATATGACTTTACCTTATTATCACCTAATATGCCTGTTAACACTAATTATTCAATAATGAACTTGTTTCAAACTAAATGATAGCCCGAAGGATTTTCAGGATTTTATCAAAAGCTAATAAGACTCACAGAGCCGAAAAATAATTCTAACCTAAATATACTATCGAAACTCAACCTCAAGATCACACGTAATCTTACTAAAACATTTTCATGACGGAACATTCCAAAAAATTTTAGCCATCGTTTTTGTAACCCAGCCCACAACTAAACAGATATAAAATCAATCAGATTACGAGTCAATCAAATCTAGGCACAGGCAGATCCATCCAATATAGAATGATTTTCTGAAATCGACAGCAAAAAAGACAGACAGGATCTCATGCAAGACTATTCTGCTATCTCGTAGATCGAGATTCGAGACGCTCCACCAGACGATTTCTTCCAATTATTTTTTTCTATCCATTTCAATTATTATGTCTTACTGAAGTAGTTCTTGTATAAGAAGCAATCTTTTTTTCATTTGTAACCGTTGTTATTACAAGCTTTTAACTTGCAATGTATGTATGTAAGTGTGTTCGGGTCAAATCTTGCAACCGAATTTTAAAGCAGTTATCCTTCAGATGAAATTTTGCATACACGTTTAGTTTGGATGACAATGTTTGGATGTTTGGATGTTTGATGACGTTATTCTAAAACCAATATGGCGGACGGCCCAACATGGTGGACTAGTTATTTTTTTTACACTGCCATGATATGGGTATCAAATGAAAAGTTTGATGACAAAAATAGGAAAAAAGCATGTTTCAAAAAAAATAATTTTTAATTAGTAATTTATTTTTGAAGTGAAACTTCTTTATCGACGTATGGGAGAAATTTTGTAAAAATCGTCACGTTTTTCGGTTACGCGCCATGTTGCTTTTTTTATCAAAGTTTAGTATAGATTTATGTATGGCTCAATGCCAAATGAAAGATGGAAAAAAAAATTAATAGTTGCATTATATATATCTCCTAATCAGAAGTTAGATGATATTATTGATTTTCTTCACCATTCATTATTACCATACACCAAAGGAGGTGCCGCCTTACTCCGTAACAGTAATGATAAAATACCTATGATTTTAAGTGGAGATTTTAATGTAAATTTCGCATTAGATAAATCTTTGAAGCTAGTTGAATTTTTAAGAGACAATTTAAATTTATGTCTACAAAACAGTCCACAAACATCAACAACAAGATCTGGTACTACAATTGACACAGTTTTTACAAGACTACTAGAATCCGTAGAATGTAAAACATATATTTCATATTTTAGTTACCACAAGCCATTAATTACAAAAATATTTAATAATGACAACAACAGTAATAATGATGCTATCATTATTGATGAAATACAACAATAGCAATGATATTATAATAAGAACAATGATAAAATAAATTACTCATTAATTGTATGCATGTCTATAATAATAAAATAGCTTTAATTTAATACGGAAAAAATTGTTTTTCTTAAGGCTTAAGCCTTATCTACCCCATTTTCGTGAAGTTGCAAATAGTAGAAAAATGATATGTCGTAAAGAAGTTTCACTTCTTACCTGTGTACTCTGGTACACACACACATTTATTTTACTTGTGTTTGTACCTGTGAGCAATGTTTTTAATTTAGGAGTCCCTGATGGAGTTACTATTTTTTGAGCAGTCTGCCGCAATTCTTTATATTCACATAGCAGTTGTTTTACAAAAAACCTGACTTCAAATTCAAGGATTCAGACAGAAAAAGTAAACGAATCAAAAACAAAACATAAATAAACACAAGAAAAACTTGTTAAAAAAAAATCTGTCGTGTCTAACTAAAGATTCAGTGTCTTTGGTACTTCAAATTTTTTTGTCGTTTTTTGACGCCGACTTTAAACGAAAGTTATTTTTGCTCTTTTTATTTGCTTTGGAAGTCGGTTTATTTTTTGAGAAAAGATTTGTTTTGGTACAGCATCACTATGACGTGAGCAGGTTCTAGGTACCAAAAGGATTGACAAAAATTCCCATAATAACTCAATACCGAATACAATAAAAAAAGAATAGGCATGATCTGTTAAGTAGTTTCAGCGAAATGCGTGGCAAAACATACATACATACAGACAAAAATATTACAAACAAACATACATACACTTATGAAATTTGGCACACATGTTTAGAAGCCCAATTACAGTAACATATTATGTGAATATTGGTCAATTTCAACAATATTACATACATACGTGTCGAATTGATAACCTCTTTTTTTTTGTAGTCGCTAAAAAAATATATTGTAACCAAAACATTTTGCTTAATATAAAACTGCCCTCAGACTAAAGTAAACGAACCGTTACACTCATTACCACAAAAAATTCCAGGACCTTTTTAAAATAAAACAGTGTTCATTGGCGCTACATTTATTATGGATATCCGGTTAAACTTCGGGCTGTTTAAATATGTATGTTAATTGTCTATGACTAAATGGATTTACTTCGATAGTTCAGCGAGGACTCCAAACTACGACCTTTCGATAGCAGTTCTATTTATAGCTGCTGTTAATAGCTTTTTAAATCAAGTATTAATGTGAACTAACAAAGAAATTACAGGTCCTACGATCCATCACACTATATTTTATAAAAGCTAGACCTAGCTTGATCTCTGCGACAGCTGTCAGTATCAATACAGTAACAATAGCGCTTGACAGGCTAATATTAACGTAACAATAAAGTATACGTCAGTTTGACATAGTATGCCGCAGAGATCAAGCTATCTTTTATGAAGTATAATATTATAAAGGTGTAAGTTTGTAAGTGTGTGTGTGTGTGTGTGTGTTTGTATGTTTGTTATTTCTTCAAGCTCAAACGGCTGGACGGATCTGGATGAAATTTGACACAGAGCTATCTCTGTGTTAATAATCTATATTATAGTCAGGAAATAACACATGGAATACTTTTTATCGCAGAAATATGTTGCCTTGGGATAATATTCGACTTTAACGCGAGTGAAGCCGCTGGCAGAAGCTAGTACTAAAATAAATGTTAAATTATGTGATGGATATTTGTTACTCTTTCACGCAAAAACTACTGAACAGATGTTGATGAAACTGTACAGAAATATAGCTTATACATCAGAAAAACACATAGTTGCACAATTATTATACATTTATAAAGATATCCGAGGAACTACTAATTCCACGCGGGTGGCAGATAATATAAAAATTAATTTCGTACTTAGATTACTCCTGATGACCTGTACGCATAAACTGTTGTGATTCGTTAAATCATCAGGTAATTAATTGGCTTGTTTTTAATTTCGTTCCAATATATTGCTATTCATTATGGATAAGTTATTTGTACTTTTTCTTAAAATCATCCCTAACTCGTTCTTTGCAACTCAGAAAGAGGGCAGTATTTCCCGGTAACCACAAACTAAAGAATGTAAAGATAGATACCCCGGCAAAGAGGGTGAGGGTTGAATACTACAATGCGGACTGATGCGACGATTGACGATCAAGTTCAAGTGGAAATAACTTGAGGTTTATTTACTATAGATCCTTGATAATATCTATGAGACTTTACAGTTTTACCTAACTAATCACTAGAACGAACTTTCGATTTCAGTTAATTCAACTTTGAGTTAAAAATATGTTTCATATATATATGTTATGGACCAAGTGATCAATACGGAATTGTTCATAATGCCCGGGCAATTTGATAAAAACTAATGAAATAATTAAATTGACCGGGTTTTCTGAATAATGCCCATCACTCGAGTCTCGTAATTTTGTTTAATTATTTTAATGTTGATATAGGTTTTAATATAGAATACGTAAGTACGATTAATATTTAAGCAACAAAGTCTGTCTGCAGGGTCTAAAGTAACCGTCGGTGTGCCCTAAACCCCCGAGCTCGCTTCGCACGCTCTTTGACTAAGTCTTCGATCATAATTATCGAATTGCCCAACCGTTACGTAGCAATATTCATAATGACCAGACAGTGTGATAAATATTGCATTTTAAATCAGTATTCATTACATTGCTCGAATTGGCAAGACTAGTTTCAAAATACCTGGGCAATATACGTAATGCCCTGATTAACCACTTGGTCCATGACATATAGCTTATTTCTACACGCGTACAATCAACAATACTAAGAGAAATAATTGGATCTTACGAACTTTTTTCTTACTTGCCACGAAAGTAGTTTTGTATTATTTTGTTAATGTTTATTTTCTATTATCTAAAGTTTGTTTATGTATTTAATTTACACAACTTTAAATATGTTAAATATAATGCCTCGTTTTAGAATTAAGAATTTAAGAAAAGAACTTGTCAAACTCGACTCAGAACTTGTTAATGTTTAGTAATAAAGTGGAGATGCGTTGCAGTGCGTCAGAAATGTTTGCGGACACAAACATTGATGGTTTCGCCGCCATTATTAGAAAAAGATGTGCCTCTCTGATGACGCGTGTTCGCGGCAGTACCTACACTATTCTCAGTGTGTTTGCAGATCGTTGGGATTCACCGATGATACAGAGGTGGATGCAGCTCCACGCTGAAGTGTAGCTATATGTCTTTAATTTTATATCTGTACCAACTAACACTAGTTTTTAAGTAAATTGTTACTAATCCTATGGACTTTGTCTGAAATAAAAGATATTTAATTTAATTTAATAATGCAAATGAGTTATCGATTAAACAGTCACATTGAAAGGTGAAAAAAATTGCAAATATTAGATTCTTTTCCAAGGGACTAAAGTGATCCATTATATACGAGGTATATCCTTAGCGAGGGAGTAAATAGAAACTGAGGTAAAATGGGCTTTTAACGCCGTGTGTTACACTATACTTTTCACTACGATTGCGAGAAAATAAAATAATCCAATACAAGATTACGAGTAAACAGTTTATTATAAAATTATATATTTCTTTATTTATTTGCATTAATTTTTCTTGTCTGTATGGTTGTATGTAACATTGAATAGGTGCTCCAAAGAGATGAAATTTTATATTTTTTGGAATGTTCATCAATATACTCGTACGTCAGAAAAACTCTTCCGTAAGCAAATCCAACCGTTTTTTATTTCGCCGTTTTATAAACTTTTAGTAAGTATTTAAATAAATGCTGTGTGACCTTGATGGCAACAGATTGAAAATTATTTATTTTCCTCTCTCTTTCATATGCAAAATAAGATCTCTATTCTCACTACATGATGACATTTTCAAAAAATAAATGACGATCACCAATTCAATTGGTGATTACAGAATAATTTTGAAGATTTCGCGCCAATGCCTTTTTTAATTTCTTCTGTGTTGTTCTGAAGAGATCGTCGGATTTTAGAAAAATTTAAAAAAAAAAAATTTATTTTTTCATGAAACAGTAATAAGCCGAGTCTTTATTCATGATTATTGTACTTGTAAATAAAAACTTTTTCGTTTTGTTACAGGCTCGTTGGTAAAAGACAAAAATTAAAAAAATACTTTTTCCTCTAGAGGAAAACATGCTATTGTAGCCCTGCTCTAGAACGCTATAGTGAAGGACTTTTTGAACAAGAGGAATGAAAGATTATGTTGTTTTTCCTGAATTTAGAGCAAGTTAATGGACTGCTATGGACACTTGGACAGGCTATTATGTTCTAATAAATAATGAACAATGCAGCAAATTAGAATAAAGTCATAGTACCCAGTTGATTTCCATTAAAAAGGAAAAAATATATCAAAAAAACCTTTAAATCAGTTCAAACGAAGAAAAGCCTTGGCAACAACCTTGATTTTTACACAAACGGATATTGTAAGTTAATCTTATTGCATGTATTAGGTCTGTCTGCTTCGCTCTCTGATGTGCGGGGTCATCGTCCTCCCACCCTCTGTCTCACGCGACGGGGTGCGTTTGATCTAGACGTATACTTGTGCGAGTCTACTTGAGCCAGTCGACTGGCTTGTTGAAGTGGTACTTAAAAAGTGTATATCAAAATGTATTTACTGAGGTTTGTGTTAAAAAGAAACATTATTTCAAGTTAAGGACGCGTCTTCCAACGTATCGTCTGCCGGTTCGCGGTCGTCATTCCAGAACTTTTCGGCCCCATCGGCCATCCTTTCTGCGCGCAATGTGCCCTGCCCACTGCCACTTAAGTTTGGCAATTCTTCGGGCTATGGTTCGGTTATGGTTGGTTATGGTTTGGTTGAGTTATGGTTATGGTTGGTGGGTGGTGGTTGGTTGGTTGGTGGTTGGTGGTGGTGGTGGTTTGGTGGTGGTTTAACTTTGGTTCTCCTGCAGATATCCTTATTTCTGACATAACACGCAAGGAAACTCCGAGCATACCTTTCTGATAAGGCCCATTGTGAGCGACCAATGACCTGGGTGGACCGAGGACCTGGCTAAGGTTGTGGGAATGCGCTGGATGCGAGACGCACGGGATTGGTCAATGAGGCTACGCCTGGGGGAAGCCTATGTCCAGCAGTGGACGTCTTTCGGCTGAAATTATGATGATGATGAAGAACGCGTCAATTTAACGCCAAAATTTAACAGATTTACAGGCGAAAGTAACGAAACATTCAACTTATGGAGGTATGCCATTAGTGTTTTAACAATACCATTAACAACACACACAAACACGATCATTTATTTAAATAAAGAGAGACTTCACTTACAAAATAATGTAAATAACATAAATAAGACCCACGCTAGCTCAAGAGCCTCCAACTAGCGTAACTCTCTCAAAGCAAAGCGTTCCGTAGAGCCGGTAAACACCGGAATAAAGAAACTCTACACAAATACTGGCGCGTCACTTTGAAAACTTTATTTTTACTCCCATTCATATTCTCTCTTTAAAGCAAATTTTAAAGGTTTTAACGAATAACTTTATAGGATTTTTACGTGGTATTAATTTTAAAACCCAATACTACTACAGAAATTCTTTCTCATCTGTTTATTTGTTAATGTTTATTTCTGAAATTCCAAATAACATAGAAAACGTCATGTCTTTTTTTTAAGGATTAGGCAGAGCGACAGGTAACTATACAACCACATCTCTATAATTGCAATTGTTAAATATTTTTTTTTTTAAATTACCGCACTTGCCAAAAAATTACTAGGCACTTCATCCGATCCCTGTCCGTGAAATTTCGGTTCTGAAGTAGCCGTAGTACGTACTACATCCGAACCCTATCCGTCATTATCATAAACGTGATTTGGGTTCCGAGTTCAAAATGTTCTGAATAATGACAGATTATGACGGATAGAGTTCAGATGTAGTGCTTTCGTGCCGTCGACTAGTGTACCCTACACTAGTCGACGGCACGAACTATTTAATGCGCGAGGTTAAAATGCGTGCTATATCAACTGACAACACGTGTGGAACAGATAGATGCTGTTATGAGCAGTCAGAAGCTAGATCACGTACGAATACACACTTTCGCAAATTTGTAGCGAAATGGATGATGATTTAGAACGAAAACGAGCGCGCGAAATTTTATAAATATACCTTTGGGAGTCTGGATATCATGAAAAAACGACTGAATGTATCTGTTCAAAATAAAATTATTTTCATTGTTGAATTACTAATCTATCTATGGAGGCTGTTTTTCAATTTTCTTCTTCTTATGGTACTTATTTGCGCCCAAAGATGCGTAAAAATTAGTGTTAAAATAAAGAACTTTCGAAGCTCATAACTTTCAAGTAAATTTTATTTTTACTTTTTTGCTTCCATAAAGGGCTAGATAATGATGAGACAAATTGATATAATTTTAAATTTTGAACGTACATCGTCAAACAGTGGAGTAAAAGCTAGACTACGTTTGTATGGAAGAATTTTCGACAAGTGTACCCTTAAGCTTCCCTACAAGAAGTACTACGACTACTTCGGAACAGAAATTTCACGGACACGGATCGGACGTAGTGCGTACCCTTAGTCCCTTTTCACACGCTCCGGTTTCCGGGTAGCCGGTGCCGGGTAACCGGCGGCGAAGTGTATCGGCATGTATGTTAGCTTTCACACGTTCCGGCGTCGATGGCTATACATTCGTCGCCGGGTACCCGGCAACCAGAGCGTGTAAAAAGGGGCTTCGGATTTAAATATAATCTAACGGTTGATTTCTGAATTGGCAATTTGGAGTTAAGAACTAAATTTTGATAGCTTTACAAGCCAAAGTGGAGTTTGATAAATATTCAACTACAAATTCTTATTCTAGTAATCGGGACTAAGACATTTCTGCTTATATTTTCCTTGATTCATCCTTTCGCCTCCTTTTAATTGGCAGGGTAAAGCAATTTTAGGGTGAATCATTGCCAATTAAGGCAGGGTAAAGCAATTTTAGGGTGAATCATTGCAATTTCTTCCTGCAATTCGAGGGCGCGTTTAGTCTGTCCCTTCGCAAAATGTTGAGGACAGTCTAAATGCTTTATCAAATGACAACGGGACCACGGGGTGGACTCACGGAACTGCATTAAAAGATATCTTATTTGAAGATCCACCCACCGCTGCATAGAGCAAAGAAAATATGATGTTTAAGGCGAGCGAACTATAGAATTTACTTTCCAAACAATGCAGAAAAATGCAATGCAATGTTGAGTTAGTAAGTTGGCATACTTATGTAACAGTCTCTTTTTGTTTGTTGAATGTGATCTCTGAAAGTAATTACTGATCCTATTAAGATGTATTTTACTTATTGGAAGTGCCATTAAGTAGGTCTTGCTAAATACCATTGGCTATTTTTACCGGCTTTAAAAAATATGTAATCAATTCGATACGTAAGTATGTAATATTGTTGGACCTGCACAATTTTTACATATGTTACTCTATGTTTGCACGCATTTCTCCGAAACTACTTATCGGATCGCGATCATATTTTTTCTTTTAACTTATATAAGAGCAAGTTTTATCAAAATCGGTTTAACAGTTTTCAAGCTAAGGAACATGCAACCGAACTTCTTAGCGACCTGCACGAATGTATAAATTGAGTTAGGGTATTTTGTCAATTCTTTAGGTACCGTACTTGAACTTGAAAACTTGCTTACTTTTTAGTGATTAGACTGCCAAAACGAAAGTTATTTTGCACTATTTAGTGTTTTGCTTTTGATGTCGGTTTATTTTTTTGTAAAAAGTATTTCATTGATTTGTTTCCAGTTCCACAATATATTTTGATTCGACAAATGATATAAACCTCACGTTTTACAACTAAGACATCACTCAGAAGGTCAATAACCTTTATTACTTATAATGTAATTAAAAGAAATGAAAATTTTATTTTCACTAGATAAATTATCATAGTTGGATACAGGTACTAAACTCCGAGGTACATCTAACTAGTTGTTGATAGTTTTTTTAGGATATGGGACAAGAGCAAAAAGTGATGAATACTTACAACCAGTATTTTAACTGAGAATTTGAAATTAAGAACGTGTCAAACTTTACTTTTATGCCAAAGTTTGACGGCGAATTTTTTTAATTGAGCATGAAAACCTGTCAGAGGCTTTTCCAGGGTTTGACAATTTCTTAAATTCAAATTCTTAATTCAAAAACTGGTGAAACTGACTATTATTTACGTTCTATCTTAACATCCTAAAAGCTTATTTAAGTATCTGAAAGCAGGTTAACAAAGCTGCTTGGAAGTAAATATTTTGCAAGAGTATTAAAATAAGCTTATTGTCTGCAGTATAAACAATATTTCATTCCTTCTTTTTCTTTCGTTTAGCAGCTTTAGCAGCCTTATGCTGCTAGGCCCTCCATCCCCCTCACAAATAAACGCAATCAAATTCTATAGTAATCAAAGTATGGCCCACAGTTTGACTAACAACATTTCTACAGTTGGCCCTTGTACCGCTCATTTAGCAATTTAATTTGAATCTAGGCCCAAAGACCGCACTTATTGGGCACTGTTCATTATTTATGGAAGGCCTGAGGTCGGAGGTCATCCGGCCTTATTTATATAGGCCCGGCTAATTGTCAAGGTCAAACAGCGGCCACTGTGGGTGACAACTGGATTTGTAGGTTTCGACTTAAATGTAGAATAGGGTAACGGAGAGTTGCTGAAATATAACAAATTAATGCCAGTATAAATCCAATTTTACTTTGAACTAGCTATATTAAGGTCTATCCACACATATCAGGGCCGTGCCCGGGACGTGCACGGGACGTGGACCGTGCCCCGTCAGGGGCTCAAAAAAATATCGGTGGGATCATTTTATATGACATCGTTCACACACGTCCGTGCGTCCCGGGCACGCCCCTGATATGTGTAGCACATTGGCACAAACATGGTAAATGAATAAATTTTAAATAATGTGTGTAATTTTATTTTAACGCAACATAATATACCTATTGTGTACAATAGAAAAACTGGCCAAGTGCGAGTCAGATT
This sequence comes from Anorthoa munda, assembly GCA_945859665.1. NCBI lineage: Eukaryota > Metazoa > Arthropoda > Insecta > Lepidoptera > Noctuidae > Anorthoa > Anorthoa munda. The sequence goes on from OX243893.1 coordinate 5,698,771, forward strand.
CGTGCACTGTGGGTTCCATGCAAATTGCCACAGTCCAGCCTTAAATTTTACATTTCACAGCTCAAAAACTGTACTATTAGTATTTTACTTTGCTCAATATTTTGTATTTTTTTATAAACATAGCCAGGCGTTTAAATGACAATGGTTTATGACTTAAAACAAAAAATAAATAAAAAAAATATTAAAATATTTAACTTTTACTGCTTTATTTAATGATATATAATTCGAATAATTTTGTAAATTTTAATTCATCTGAATCGGGGCTAAAAGCACGTCGTTGGAATTTGCCTGTTAATAATTAAGATAGGCATGCTTATGTCATATCTTAAATTAAAGGCTGCAACGAATATATGTATAACATGTCTGAAGTGAAAATAAACAATGAAAGCTACTGAATATTGTTCTTACGAAAAGATTAATAACTAAATTAACTTTGCCGGTAGAAATCTGTTTTCCCTATACATCGAAATAGGTCGCGGTCAATTTACCAACTGCAAATATATTTATAATAATTTTTTTGTTTAAGTACAAATTTACAGTTTCGGATTTTTCCTTTACTTGTGCTATAAGAAATTGCTTCTTGTCAAATTTCATGATTCTAGGGCAACAGACATTACCCTATAGGTTTTAATTATCTTGCGATTCATAAAATAATGCTGCATAAACAGCCTTCTAGACAAAGACACGACAAATCTTTTGTTTGCGATGATTTAAAAGTTTGTTTTTAGGGTTCCGTACCCAAAGGGAAAAAACGGAACCCTATTACTAAGACTTCGCGATCCGTCTGTCCGTCTGTCTCCAGGATCCGGGTTCTCATGAACCGTGATAGCTAGACAGTTGAAATTTTCACAGATGATGTACCGTATGTTGCCGCTATAACAACAAATACTAAAAACAGTACAAAGTAAATATTAAAGGGGGGCTCCCATACAACAAACGTTATATTTTTGCCGTTTTTTGCTCGATATTAATAACGGCAACAGGTAGACGCTTGAAATATTCACAGAATGTTTAGTTGTATATTTACTTCAAAAAATAATAATAAATAAATTAAAATAAAATAAATTAAGGGGGGCTCCCATACAACAAACGTGATTTTCATGCAGTGTTTTGCGATAATGGTATGGAACCCTTCGTGTGCGAGTCCGACTCGCACTTGGCCGGTTTTTTTTCACAATGCCAAGGGATTGCAGACTTAAGTATATGATATTAATTTCTTCTTTATACCCTTAGGCAATTCAGAGAAAAAGGTCTTGAAGCACGGACAGACAGACAGACTGACTTCAAAAAAAAAACATTTAGATAAAATTTACAATAGTATGCTAGTTAAAATAAATAACCAAAAAAGCTATCGGTATACAAACTGTATACTAACATATTATCTAAGATCATGTACCTACAAATCTTACTAGTATTTGTAACTCAATCACGCCAGAACGGCTGAACGGATCTGGATAAATATAGTCTGGAATAGCACATAGCTTTTTTTCGTTAAAACGCGTTTATTCTTCAATTGTAAGTCTTACAAATAGTCAAAAAAATAACTCTCCAACCTATTTGACAATTTGTGAGTATTGCTTAGCATATATAACTATTTGTTGAGTTAAATACGGATAAAAAACTATAAAAACGGATGAATTGCAAAGAGGGAAAGTCATAAGAAAAAGAGAAATTATTTACGATGAATTCTAAATTTATTTCATAATTACTTACTTAAAACTAGATTTAAGCTAACGCTTTACGCTATCTTAAATAAAATATTAATATATACTAGGCTTTTACAATAAACTTAGAAATATTAAGTTTAGATATTAGATAGATTAAAGAAGAAATTAGAGAAGAGAATAAAGAAAAATAGTACAAGAACATCTTATAGATAGAAATCAATTATTTTTTACTATCAGTATTTACTAACATAAATAATGTACAACTAAATAAAATAACAATGATTACAAATCTTAGCTTCCATCTTAAATCTATTTCAACAGTATTCTTTTAAATTTTTTATGGATGTAATATTTAAATTTCAACAATCTGAAAAATGAAATGCTTCGCTCAAAATCCAGAGCCACTTTCGAACCTTCTTCCAAGTTCTTGTAATTATCTTCTATAGTTCCATATCGCACTGAAGGCTCTCTACTTCTTGAATCAGACATTTCTTGATAACTGGGTACCTCTGGAAGATCAGACACTGTCGGAATTCGGGCGCAGGATTTGTCACTCACTTTTTCCTTCTTCTTTTTTTCGTCTCGAAGTGCATATGGCTTTGGTCTCCTTCTTGTGTTCAAGTTTTCGTCTGAAGAACTGGTTAGTCTTTTAACCTCAGCAGGGACACGCTTTGAGAGGTCCATAGGAGAGTCAGGGTCAAGCGCGTTCTCCCTCCTCCTTGTGTAGAAGTTTTCTTCTGAAGAACTGGTTAGTATTTTAATCTCAACAGGGACACGCTTTGAGAGGTCCAGAGGAGAGTCAGGGTCAATCGCCTTCCCCCTTCTCCTTGTGTTGAAGTTTTCTTCTGAAGAACTGGTTAGTCTTTTAACGTCAAGAGAGACACGCTTTGAGAGGTCTATAGGAGACTCAGGGTCAATAGCCTTCCCCCTTTTTCTTTTCAAGGGACGGGAAGCAGTTAAACCGGAACGTAACTTCATTGTAAATTACAAGATGATGTTTCACGTATGAAAGTTTATGGTAAAATGTTGAAATTAACGATTGGTAGGCCCTTTTGTAGTGTCAGTGACAATTAGAGCTTCATCATTTGGTATAAATCTATTGAACTTGCTCATTATTTAATTTGTGACATTTAACAAATATCATTGTGATTAGTTAATCGATAGCAATTTGGATCTTCTTTAATATTTTGGTGCTAATCATTAAAAATACTTGTTTGCTATTAGGTGCTACGTGATTAATAGGTAACAGTCTCATAACTGGAACTAAATTAATGATTATTATAGGCAAATGTTGCTTATATAAGCAATTAATAATTTATACCAAACTTATATTTTTTTAATAATTTGGTTGCCTTGAACAAGTCTTCGAAGAAAAATGTTAAGTTGTCTAATACTCTCCTTTCAAATATAGAGAATTCAGAGACGGAATCTGTTAGAAAATCAGACATTGAGACTAGTAATTCGGAACTAATCTATTGAACTTGCTCATTATGCAATGTGTGACAATTAACAAATAACATTGTGATTAGTTAGTCGATAGCAATTAGGAGCTTTTTAATATTTGGATACTCATAATTTCATACCTGGCTACCATTAGGTGCTAGGTTATTAGTGGGTAATATTCTCATATCCGGCACTAAATAAATGATCATTGTAGGCAAATGTTGCTAATATAAGCAATTAATAATTTTTACCAAACTTTTTTTTTTAAATAATTTGTTTGTATTGAACAAGTCTTCGAAGAAAAATGTTAAGTTGTCCAATAAACTTGATCTCCTTTCAAATATAGAGAATTCAGAGACTGAATCTGTTAGAAACTCAGACATTGAGACTAGTAATTCGGAACTAATCTATTGAACTTGCTCATTATGCAATGTGTGACAATTAACAAATAACATTGTGATTAGTTAATCGATAGCAATTAGGAGCTTTTTAATATTTGGTTACTCATAATTTCATACCTGGCTACCATTAGGTGCTAGGTTATGACTAGGTAATATTCTCATATCCGGCACTAAATAAATGATAATTGTAGGCAAATGTTGCTAATGTCAGCAATTAGGAAATTCTACGATAGTCTTTTTTTTTAATAACGAGATTGCCGTGAGCAAAACACTAAGCTGTCTAATAATCTTGGCAATTTTTTCAAATATAGAGAATTCTGAGATTAAATATGTAGCTCAGACCTTGAGACCAATTAATCGTCTAGGACCAACAGCGGCTATTACATCACTGTGAAGTACGAACCGAGGACAGTACTGAACGAACAACAATCCAAAGATAAACGCGCCCAAAACAAAGGGAAACTACGACTTCTTCATTGGACGTCTGGTCTTAGTTCTAAGTCTATTTTCACGCCGAGCGAGCACTACCTTTTTTTGTATGGAAATCTATTGTCCCAAGGTGCTTCTATTTAAATTAAGTGAAGAGCCGATGAAGAACATCGGAGATGTGCGATAAAACTTCAATCGCCCGCAATTGCTGCTATGTGTTTATGAACCGATCTTAATGATTATTTTTGTGTGTATGTAAGTTGTGTGTGGTTTTTTAAAGCGCCTTGGTGATCCCACAACTATTTTATTTGCATTCGACCTTGAACATCCAAAATATACCAGTAAAATCCCCAAAGAACAGGAAAAGTATTATAATTGAGATATTGTGTGACAAAGTAAGTAGAGATATGACTGTGATATGGACTGTACTTGTATGACAGAGCCACACAACGGAACTGTATAAGTTTCATTCGTCAGTCGGCCAAGACGGTGTCAAAAAATTTAGAAACAAAATCAAAAACATGCACAACGGGAAGTACCAGCTTTTGATTCCTTTGAGATTCGTCAAATATGCGACATAAACGGCCGTAACTTTTGATTGCGTTGATTTAGAATTTTTATTTTTCATAGCTCCAAGAGATTGCAGAAGTTCCAGAGAAAAAGGTCTTGACACACGCACAGGCAGACAAACCACGAAATGATCCTATAAGGGTTTTATTTTGTCTTTTTGTGGAATGAAATCTAGCAAATTGAGTTTATTTTACAAACCTGCAAATATAAATGAACAAACCTGTGTTTGACATACATGAATATTAAGGACGGGACCATAGCTCCGTTTACCTAGGTAACAAATAATTGGTTTAGCCTTTTCAGTTTGTAGGTCTATGAACTTAATTCTGAACTATAAATGGTCGGTGGCTAATAAATAATACTTAGGTATCAAAATCAAAAGGAATTACCTACACGTTATATTAGATACAATCTTAGAAAATATTTTAGGCATGGTTTATGCTTTGTACTACTTTATTATAAGGATGAATAACCTCAAGGTTAGACAATCATAAACTTAATCCGCCTTTGTAAGGTTTATTTTAACCTCTTAAAGCTGAATTTATTTCGCAGAAACTACCCTTTGAAAGTTCTATCTAGGGCATAGTTTTAATAAATAAATCAACCATACATAATAGATACTTCAAATGTCTAAAGTTAGGTGATTATACAATTTACAATGTCTGTTATTTCGTCCGTGTAAATACATAAATCTGAACTTATTTCGTAGAACTATCCTTTGAAAGTTCTGTCTACAGTTTCTATATTTTTAATTGGTATCAATATAAGGTCTAAAGGGATAACCCCGAGGTATTTAATGTTGCCTGGGTGGAATTCACATTTATGGGCATACAGATAAGAGTTGGTAATGTACAATTGTATTGTCAAAACGGTAAAAGAAAACATCGTAAGGAAACCGGCATGTCCTAGAACCAAAAATTCGAAAACATGTGACATCCAACAACCCGCACTGGGCCCGCGTGGTGGATTAGGAGGCCTGTGTCTCAACAGTGGCAACATTAATACGCTGATGATGATGATGAATGTTAAATTGAGGCATGCGCATGGAGAAGTGAATATATTTTGTCTTGTCAGCATTTAGTGTTAGTAAATTGCTTTGTAGCCAATTAGTCATAGTATTGAAACCTTGTTGAGCGTATTCGTACAATTCATTACTGGCTTTCGCAGTAAAAATTAATTACACAGATCGTTAATGTAAATCAGGAATAGGGTTGGGCCCAGAATGCTTCCCTGAGGAACACCATAACCATTATGTTTTTGCTCATCGCTAGAGAAATATCATATATTTTAGAATATTGACATCGATCGTCTAAGTAGTCAGAAAAAAAATGCAGCGGTGTTCCCCTAATTCCTAAAGCCTCTATTTTTTATAGAAGCATGGTTAAGGACACCATATCAAAGGCTTTGAATAGATCAAGGCAAACGTCCGGGGTCTAGTTTCCTTTGCCAAGTTCTACTGTGATCTGTCAGACTATGCACCGCATCGGCAGATAATGTGGCTCTGAACGCAAATTGCGCAGATGATAAGACAATATGTTTTCCTAGATAATTGACTACTGTTTAAAATTTTCTCTAGTATTTTAGATATTGAAGAGAGTAAAGATATCGGTATAACATACTTTTAGATAAACAAATACGAAATATAGCGTTAAGGGAGGTACCAGGATATGCTTAAAGGTTTTAAGGATCTTATTGCTTTTATTATCCCATCCAACTGCACAGTCATTTTTTGTCCAGATATGACTCGGGTTATTTCGTCTTCGTCATTATCCAGCAAGCAACATTATTATTAAATTTTTGGGAAGATGGTGGAACACAGTCATGTTTTGGAATCTGTTCGACAAGAGTTTTCCCAACATTTACAAAAAACTTGAACGTGGTCGGCTGACAAGAGAGGTGATGGATTAGAAAGTCGCAAACTCGAGTTTGATTCACGCTGTTTTGACATACAGGTGACGTTCTTAATATGTTTCCAAAGTGGCTTATTATTGTAGCCTGCTCTATTATATCATTTTTATCGTAATTATTGTTTAAGTTCTTTAGGAGGTTGTTGCAAAAAATTCTGTATCTCTTATAGTTTATTTTAATGATTAGATTATCAGGGTTACTCTTACATCTCTGATGAAGTTTATATCTGTCGTATACACCGAATAAAAAGTAAAACCCAACTAAGTTTAACTTCATCTAAATCCTCAAAACTTACGATGCGACGCAATCCTAGTTTCTAAAATAGGACTGAGTTAAAAACTGCGGTGTGTGTGTAAACAATAAGGATACATTAACTGGACAACGGACAAGACAAATGCATTAACTGTGTACGAGCAGATGTTAGACTCACACAAGTAAGAAGAATGAGAGTTGTAGACACACATGTAGGACCTGAAATACACGCAGTCACGGTTGGAATGTAAAACAGAATATCAACAATCTTCGGAACGCTCCGTACAAATGTTGTTAATCGTCTATTCACTAAATCTAGATTAGATTGCCCAAAAGGAGCCTCGTAAATTGATTCCAATTGATTTGCGGTCAACACAGCATGTCTTCTTCTTATTCACTGCCTCCGTCTCAGCCGTAATCTCCTTTCAAGGCATGTCTTTCACACAATCTGTCAATTGTTTCTTTGATGTTTCTCAATCCTCATAAAGACTTAAAACTTTCTTCTAATCTTTCTGAGGAATCTTATGTTCGTAATACACAACTTCACTAAAGACTCAAGCATTTCGTTAAAACTCGTTTGAAGCAATTTGATTGGTTGAACAATTTAATGACCAAAAACTAGTTACATCGAATCTAATAGCTCAAGCTGTCTTGAACTTTACAGAGGTTTTTCAAATACGAACCTTAAGGGTACACTAGTCGAAAATTCTTCCATACAAACGTAGTCTGGCTTTTACTCCACTGTTTGACGATGTACGTTCAAAATAAAATATGATATCAATTTGTCTCATCATTATCTAGCCCTGTATGGAAGCACAAAAGTAAAAAAAAAAAATACTTGAAAGTTATGAGCTTCGAAAGTGCCATATTTTAACACTAATTTTAACGCATCTTTGGGTGCAAATAAGTACCATAAGAAGTAGGAAAATTGAAAAACGGCTTCCATACAGGGATAAATTAGTGGTTTAACAATGCAAATAATTTTATTTTGAATAGATACATTCAGTCGCTTTTTCATGATATCCAGACTCCCAAAGGTCTGTTTATAAAATTTCGCGCGCTCGTTTTCTTTCTAAATCATAATCCATTTTGATACAAATTTGCAAAAGTGCTAATTCGTACGCGTACTAGTTTCTTACTGGTCATAACAGCATCTATCTGTTCCACACGTGTTGTCGGTTGATATAGCACACATTTTAACCCCGCGCACAAAATAGTTCGTGCCGTCGACTAGTGTACCCTTAAATCTTGTTGCAGAGCGTGGAAAGCATCAATTCAGGCGCTTGTTTGCAGTTGTTCTATGGTTTATGCCTGTACTATGACACCGTGTAACTCAGTTGGATAGTTTCGGAGTTGCGATTTGCAAGGTCGGAGTGTCCACATAGAGAAGTCTGCTCGTGACCAAAATAGAATACTAGATATTTATTCCTGTAGTTAGTGAACAAAATCTATCTAGGTTTAGGAAAACTTTTTTGTGATTCTATACATGACAACAGAGATTACAAGTGGAGATAAAATACTCAAATCCATACTCATATTATAGTTATATGCAAAAGTAACTCTGTCTGTTTACCTTGTCATGTCTTATCGGCTGAACGAATTCGAATGAAACTTGGTACAGAAGTAGACCGTGTCCTGAATTAGAACATAGGATACTTTTATCCCGAGAGTATATTCCCTTGGGATAATTTTAACGCGGGAGTAGCCACCGGTAGACGCTATTAATTACTGTCAATAATTAAAATTAACTGCTTTTTAGGGTTCCGTACCCAAAGGGTAAAAATGGGACGCTATTACTAAGACTCCGCGGTCCGTCTGTCTTGCTGTCTGTCTGTCTGTTTGCACCAGGCTGTATCTCATGAACCGTGATACTAAACACAGAATAAAATGAATATTTAAGTGGGGCTCCCATATAACAAACGTGATTTTTTTGCCGTTTTTTGCGATAATGGACTCGCAATTGGCCGGTTTTATGATACAGGCAGCAGTAACAACCGTACCAAAAACAAAATCCCCTTTCAAACTACTTTTTTTTTTCACTCACAAAGAAAAACATAGACACGAAAATACAAGTACAACGATTCTCTTTACGATAATTTGAGCGCAATCCCAAAGTTGGCAAGGTCGCAGGCTCCCGGGGGCTCCACAGCTGTTAATGCCCGAGTATCATATTGTGACCTACATAGAAACATGTCTGGCCTAGTTGTGACACGCGACGATACTCTCCTTTTATGAGGTGTCGGGTTTATAGCGTTTTTAAGAGAGATTGCCGTTAAGTGGGTAGTTTCTTGGTTGTTTTGAGGAAACTGGAGTTTGTTCAGAAAATTCTGCTGATATTTTATGTATATGAAATCTGCAGATAGATGATCTACTTTATAGATGTCGAAAATAAGACATAAAATATTTAGCTGGATGTTGAGTGCCTTTGAAATAAGTTGAGTTAAATTAATAATAATATAATAATAAAAATTACCATGATCTGTGCTAAGTTGGACAATACAGTCACACACCTTCAACCATGTCTCAGCCAGCTGCTCACGAACGGATAGAAAGAGCTGAAATGCAACTTATAAAGGTTTTGTAATACTTCTAGTTGGTGTGAAAGGACCATTTATATTTTTCCGTGAAACATGGTCATATTTCATGTGAACCCTCCGAATTTGAGGCACTTAGACACCACAAGGTAGATAGTGGGCGGAGCTCGAGGCTAAATATTGTCAGTCGCAAGGATCGATCTTCAAGGTTACGCTTGACAAAGTCGGTCTTCGGACAGGTGACCATCCGTTATACACCAAAAATCCCTCCGTGCTCTGAAAAGCCCATGGTCTCGGCAGTCATTTGTAGAATTTTAAATTAAATGTTAAGGGTTAGTTAAATTCTGATACCAGTCTTGCCAAGGGGTTGTGGAGATCAGATAGGCAATCACTCAATTTAAAATATTGGTATTTGGTTGGTCAGGTAGCCAACCCCAACAAAGGTGGTAGCTAAAAGGTGTGACAGATTAAATATCCTATTTCTATGGCTATTTGAGGTTAAACAATTATTTGACGTTTGATGCTATTTTCGGCTGTATGTTTATTCAACGATTTCTCCGTGAATTGTGGACTGATTTTGAAAATTATTTTTTTTGTCTTGAAGAAGTTTGTATGAATTGATCTCATTGAAATTTGGTGAAGACCTCATGAAGAACTTCGGAGATATAAAACAGAACTCTTCAAAAAATGACAGCAAATCTCTCACGATTGCTGCAATCGCATGTCTGTTTATTGTTAAGACCATTTCATAACATAACATCACGCCGGAAAACTCTTTAGGGGTACGCAGATGTGTACAGATCACCCTGGTACAGTCTTATTTCACCAATTATGTTCAAGTTTCATATTATTCGGTAACTTACATTAGAACTTGGCTATTATGTAACTGTATTATTTACTAAAGAGTGAAAGACAAAATCTCTTCTACAAAAAAAAATTCATACAGCCGAACAAGGAAACTCAGTAAAAATAGGGGTATTGGACGATTTACCCTAATTTAACTCGTCCAAATCGGGCGAATCGACCACTCCAAAATTATTTAGTAGGCGATTTCAAATCTCAAGTGAGGTAAACTTTTTGAAAATTCTTCATTTTATACACCAATTTGAAGAAAAAATAACCTTTGTATGAATGCGAACAGGTCATAACTTAACGTATATTTTACGCAATGTTCCTTATTCATTTACATCTCAATATACGTATACAACTTTGACCGTTAAAACAATATCCTGCTAAATATAAACTTTGGAAGGAGGCCACGTCGAGTCCATTCCTCAAAGTCCTAAAACGAACTGAGGCCATTAGAAATTCTTCTCTAGTTACGAATTTATGGCCTTTGTGCCAAACTGGGCCCAAAGTCTCAAATATTTCGGGAATTGAGAATATAACAATTACTAGAACTTTGTAATTGCAGTATTAATTAAAATCAATTGTAAAGGCCTTTTTGTTAGAAATTTTAATTAATTAGAAATATTAAAAGTTAATTTATTATTAGTACCTAGGTGACCGAGCTCTGCTTGGGTGGAAATAGAGAAAACGACGTTTTTTAAAATTGAAACCTAGCTAGATCGATTTATCGCCCCCCAAACCCCCTGCATAGGTACAAAATTTCATGAAAATCGTTGGAGCCGTTTCCAAGATTCGGATTATATATATACATAATATACAAGAATTGCTCGTTTAAAGGTATTCAATTATTACAATCTTTATTATCGTGCTTCCATAAGTGTTTTCGGCAACTAGTTATCCATATTTCAAGCACTTCCTGGAAGCCGATAAACCGGTTGTGTGCCTTAATTACCGAAACAATGGAAAAACCATTGTGTCTCGTAGGGGTCCACGTTTTAGGCACTCAAGAGGTTAAACATTAACTTGGCGTACAAAAGTAACTTAGGATACATTAAAATATGTTGCTCTGGAGCTGGTCACATGATGGAGATGTAAGGTACATAAATAGCAAATCTTCAACCAGACAGATAACAACATCGTGTTTGGGCTCATTGGTTGACAGAAGATATTTAGTTACATTTATATATCATATTCAAAAAGCTTGTTTTAAAAGTAAAATTTTTACTTGTTGAAATAATGGGAAAATGGTTTCGGAACTGATTAGGATTTCATAGAAAAGCGGCAGGCTTGGATTTTCTTTTCACAAATACTTTTCCTCGTAAATAATATATTAAACTTAAAATACAGTTTAAATTTAAACATCTAATTACCATGCCATTAACTTTAATTTTTATTTTGGTACCAATTGATTTTTTATTTTGATTTTAATTGAATTTATTGTTTAAATTTCTCACTTATGTATTGCTAATGTAAACCGGAAGAGCGGAAATACCTAATACAAGCATTTTTTTGCTTATAAGGTACTTTCTATCATTATATTGTAATTATGTATATAAGTTGTAGAAATAAATGTTATTTTTTTATATTTTTCTACGTTGCAGCTAGGCGAAAGGAAAATATGACGAAAATATTTTTAATTTCATTAATTAGTTAAAAGGTTATTTTTAATGTGGTTTTGAAAATGCACGCAATTTTACTAAACCTCGAGATTTTAAATCAAAAACTGCTTACTAACTGGCAAAGCCTAAAAATAAACAAGTCTAAAATATTGCGTCCAAAATGTTTGTTTGCAATAATCCGACGACCTATAACTGTTATATTTACACAAAACGAAGAGCAATGTTAAAATCTTTTGTATATAAATTTTGTATTTTGTTTTTGTTTTGTTAAAAGATTTTAACATTGCTGCATTATGTAGTACAGATGGTGTTCCTAACAACAATAAATAAATTTTTATAAAGAAAACATTGATCTACTGCTTATATACGAACATACTTGAAATAATATCATATCTTCTAATAATATTATATCTTCAGAAACTAAGACAGAACACAAATCGGATCTCCATTTTGAACTCAATCCACTTTATATAACTAAGTGTCTAATATTAATTACTAACACAAACTAGGGCCAAAACAATATATAAATAAGATTCAAACGTTGTAATTTTAATTTGGTTCTCTTCGCTTTCAGGGCTGAAAAGTTACTGAAATTCAATCATTAGAATGTATCCCTAACAAGAGAAATCACTAAAGAGAATAATTCATTATACGCATAAACTGCTCTATATTTGTCCTAGTAGGTATATACTATAGCCAATTTAAAACGATTTTTACCTAAAAGCGCTCTTCAAATGCTAGATGTAGTACACAACCGTGAAAGATAAATAAATAATCTGTATTTGTACATGGGCGAAATTATAGATGTCAATTAATGATTCAATGCAGATTCTTTAGGTGAAGTTCCACTATAAGTATACAAGATCATTGACCAAATGGATTTAAATGAGAGTCTAGATAGTAAAATAAACAATATTGCACAACTGACGCTTAGATAAGATGAATATAAGATAGGTACACTTGTATTGTAACGCCATACGTACTGCCACATATGAAATACAACCTGTGATACATAAATCCTACATCGCGCAATGACAACAACCATTGGGCAGTTACCCACCATATGTACACCCGTATGGTCTCTTTTCAATGAAGGTTGCGGCACTATACACCCGCATATATCTATACACTATCGCAATTTGTTATGTTATGTCTGATGTAAGGGTCCGAGAGAGAGAGAGGTCTCAAACCAGGCCGAAATCCAGACTTCGGGCTTCTACTAAGAATATCTTCGAAGAAAAATCTAGTAACCAAAACATAATCCATTCTCAGCAAGTAATCACACTTGCAATCTCTAGACAAATGCAAAAATCTCTGAACTGTTTTGAAACTGATTGTTAAAACTCTCTTTTTAAGAATCTATTAGATAATCTATCTTGATTTCTTAATTGAGAATTCAAAGTTATGAAATTTCCAAACTCTACTTTTTTCTGGAAGCATTTTTCAAACTTTTGTCATTAATGTTGAGTTTGAACTGAACTCCAATTCTCAATTTAAAAGCTGTCCCTTTGAATTAAAAAATATCTTATATCTAATCTGCAGCCTGCAGTCTTATTCATACAAATCTCTGACCAGTTTAGCACCTGGCTACTAACAGTTATTAATGCTACTATTCTTTAAAAAGCTTTTTTCCTCCTTCGTTGAAAAGTGATTGGAAATCTGATTGAACACTGTGGGATTTATTGTGTTACAGGATCTTTCCTGTCTAAATAGAATTCTGGATTTAGACTAACCTAAAAATTGGCGCAAGTGGTGTGCAATATAGTATATTCTACATCTTAGTTTATCTTAAATACGCAAATAGACTAGAAACAAGAAAGGACCTAGAATTGAACCCTGCGGAACGCCCCTTGATGACTGCATATCCTGTAGCTATCTACATATTAACCTACTACTGTCACCTACCATCAACACATACAATTTTGTACGTCATATAATTATAAAGGGTATTTTTTATTATTACATCTGTATTCTGAGTTTTAGCGGAACAAGTCGCCACTAATGCAATTATTATAATTGCAGAACACACATACGCACAAACACATACTGAATTTGTTGTTCATTTAGATCAATACCTAAAAGAACAACAAGTTCTGCATGTATAAAAACTGGCCAAGCGCCAGTCTGACATGTCGCGCATCAAGGGTTCCGTACCATTATCGAAAAAAATACACGTTTGTTGTATGCATGAGCCCCACTTAAATATTAATTTTATTCTGTTTTTACTGGGTACGGAACCCTAAAAAAAGCGGAAGCTCTAGGTCTTCAAGTACGCGCTTGCTTACAAAACACACGCTCACATAGTGAAACAACGGTATTCAAAGAATATATTTTATTTCATGAAAATGAAGTTACATAAAGAAGAATCAAAAATCTGCTTGGGTAGGTATATCGGATATAAGTCTAGTTGTTACCTTGTTAACAAACTGACATGACGTAGAATAAGATTTATTGGGATGCATACAAAATCTTAATTTCGAGAGATTTACCTACCCACCCTTCTCATATATGGAAGTATTTAGCAAGTTTCACCGTCAGGTCGGAAATGGTACACTGCTTTGTAAAGATTCAAAACCGCCACCACAATTTTTTTCAGTTTTGACGCTCCGGTAACCACAAAGTTGTGTGCACTTAGATCTTGCGACTGTTGAGCAAAGTACCTTTCATGGTAATTGTTTAGTTGTGTTGAAGCTAGTCCCAATTCTAGAAATACGTTTCTTTGCGGTCCTAATTCCTCAACATTTTTATTAATTTCTTCATCGACGGCTTTATCGACGTCCTGATTGTTGGTTTGCATTGCTTGCTTGGTCGTTTTTATCAGTTTTAACACCTGAGAATTGAAAACATTTAACACATGGCAAACAAGTATATTGCATTATTACAAAAAACAAACAAGTGCGCAATTTCAGCTCAATCGGACACTGGGAAATGGGTCAAATTTAACTTGCCAAATTTGATAACATGCACCGGGACAGTTGAAAGTAAATAAATAACTTGTAATTAAAAAATATCACCAGGTCCATTCTACAAGTAACTGGATGCGTTAATATTGCTTCGTCTATCTGAACAAATACACACCCAAACAAACTCAGTGGTGGTCCTTTTCATTGGTAAAATTGCATGGAATTTGGGTTGACTAGTTCCAAGGTGCAGCAGCCTGCATTAGTCATAGTGTAGCTCAACACTGTATTAAACAACTGAGAGCCTAGGGTGTCCCTGAGTAAAATATACCAATATTCGTTGTATGACGTTACTTTGACATTAATTTCATAATATTTTACCTTATATGTGTTATTGCGGATGTCTTCGGTGAACCTTTTAATTTCGTCGACCGCCTTTTGTGGATGAGCAATAGCAAAAGGTCCTGATTTGTTAATATTTTCCTGGTAGTCTTTGTAATAATCATGACCGCTGTGGAATAAACATAGATATTGTATTTAAGGCAGAAATAATTTCTGATAGCGCTTAATTTAAAAAACGATCGTGTAGAACCATATTGTGATTTTAGACCGACTTGCCAAAAAAGAGGAGGTTCTCAACTCGGTTGTTTCTATTATTTAATTTTTAGACGTATAAATATATAGACGGATTTGCAAAAATATTTTTTTGTTGTAAATGTTATACTTTCGAGGCAGTCCCATTGTTACCAAATAAGAATCTGATGATGGGATCCCAAGGAAATTGTGGAAACTCCTCAAATATTATAGGCAGACATATAGTGATTTTGGTATTTTCAATAACATAGTAAGTATTTGCACTCAGAAAGTATCATTTGGTGAAGTAGAACTGATGAAGAAGACCACAGATGGCTACTGGAAGTCCTTAATAAGAATACCCAATCTCGAGGTGGTCCCATTCATTCAGAATCTAATGATGTGATCCCATGGAAATCGATGCAACATATATACATGTAAAATATTATATGCAGACATATAGCGCAAACACTGCCGGTTTTTAAGCGACTTGTTAAGGAGCACTACATGTCACTGTGATCATAACCTTGTATAAGCTGAATTGTTTTCTTGTCTGTTTATTAGTTGTATGTATTTATGAATCTATACTTTTTTTGTTTTTGTATTTTGTACCTACATTCTGAATAAACTAATTATTTGTTGAAAATTTGCACCAATTGCAACCCCAGTTTGTATCCAGGCTGTCTCTTTCCATTCTAGGTTGCCTGGAAGAGATCGCGGAAAGCAATAAGGCCGCCTGTTGTATGTTTGTTTTTATTATAATATATCTTTTTAAATTATTTTTATCTTGGTGTACAATAAAGTATCTAAGAATCAATAAATAGTTATTTTGATATTTTCAATATATGGCAAGTATTTGCACTCATAAACTATAACTTAGTAAAGTGGAACTGATGAAGAAGACCATAGATAGCCACTGGAACACCTTAATAAGTATGTCATGGGTATAAGATATTTTGATAGCTAAGCGACTTAGATGAAGCAAATACATATACATAAATTTTACCAATTTCTAAATCAAAACACCGCAAAGAGAAAATGACTTTGTTTTCCGAAGTCAGCGTCGAAAAACAAAAAACAAGAGGCACTTACCAAAGATAAGGTATTTAACTATCAAGATAATCCACATCTGAGTGTCCGTATTGGTGCAGTATGATGGTGATACTTTAAAACAAAAAGGTACTTACAGACAACTAGCTTCATTTACAGCCTCATCGAAAACAACGTAGATAATCTCGGTATAGTGGCGTCTGGAGTCGTTGAGCAGCGGTACGTTGCCGTCCAAGGATCTAATACAACGAAATGAACAAACAAAACATTACAGATTACCGATAAAATTAAAAGTGAACAACTTTCTCAAAAGGTGGAAAATGAAAAAAACAGCACTTGTGTTTTGACACTTACGGGAGGCATATGACCAGCAGTGGACGTCTTTCGTTAGTTCCCAAAGATTTCCAAATCTGTCTTTCAGTTCCCTTCGTCAATCCACATCGTCACACCACCGCTTTTACCAGACCTATTTCGATGACGGTGCCAATATTCAGGCAGACACCCGCTGTGACAAATCAGCAGCCTAATTGCGTAAGTGAATTCTACAAAGCAAACAAGTTGGAACCCTCCCAAAAACGACTTTTCGTATTGCATATTACACTCTGAAAAGGAAAGGTTATGCTCCTTTTATTACCAATATTTTGACGTAGAAATGATTGTAAATAAATGAATGAAAGCGGAAGAATCGAGATAAAACTTCACTATTGGTATTGTGTAATGCAAATGTCATATATCTTCAACTCCGCAGTATCTCTAAGTAGTCTGTGTTCAACTCAAAGGAGGATTTGGAAAGCTAACGCTAGCTTTCCAAATTAGTTTCGCAATACCGAAAGGGTTGAAAGAAATGATTCTGATTCTTTGAAAGAATCGACTTGTTTCCTTTGCAGAATTCACTTACGCAATAAGGCTGCTGGCCTATCCATCGATATACTTTCTACAAAAAACCTACACGCTGATTCTGGGCCCTATACGTGGCGAAATAGTCTTTAAACTTGCGCAATTTTTTAAATAATCCGGTGACATAAACATATACTTACAATACATTTTCTTTTACTGTTTCGTAGGCTTTTAATATATTTTCAACAATATCTCCATAGGGTGGAACTTCATCAGCCGCGCCCAGGGCGCAAGCGCAGGTCAAAAGCAAAAGTTGAACAAACATAGTCGTCTGAAAAATAGAGCAATATGTCATGCCATAATTTTTGCTTGAAGGAAAGTTATGGATAAGACACTGATATTCGTATCTTTCCACAAAGCAATATCAAGCTGGCATAACTTACGATTTGAACGATATCGATATTTAAAACAAACATAATATAATGTGAGACGCAATCCCTAGATCTTCAGTAAACTATATCGATGATGTCTCGAGCCCGGAACTTCGAAATCATGTATGACAGAGGTCAATTTGCCTTATATTTAACAAAATATGATATGATCCTCTGATCGCACGCCGTTAGTCTCGATATAGCCGGGCCTATGCAAAAACAAACTGATGTAGGCTATTGATGTTGAATATTTGACCGTAGCAGCAGACATTGTCATTGTTGTGGTTTAAAAAAGTAAATTACTGTCAAACGCAAGCACAAAAGAAAACGGGTGTAACATTTGACAGTAGAATAGAATCTTTACTGTGTATAGATAACATGTTATACCACGGTTATAGATGAGACAATATTGTATAGTTCATGGCGTATTAGAAAGATGAGCCAGCTAATCAGCTGTAGGAGTAGGACTGCCTGCCAAGACCAAGTGACCCTGGTGAGCCAGACGATTGTGGAAGGTATAAAACAAGGCAGTACTTACCGAAGCAGTAATAAATTACAATTGATGTTGAAGAGTTTCCACTACATTTTATATTGCTCTAGATTCGTTGCGTATCATAAAACAATATGATAACAAATTTTACGGCAAATACATTAAGAAAGCGTAACGAAAATAATAAATCAAAGATGGAAAACAAACCATAGTTTAATTAATCATTTAGAACGAATCTTAAACAATATGTTTGTGCGCTTTAATCTTTTGTTGTTTAGTTATTTAGTAGGCAGGCTAATCAAGTGCGACAAATTATAAATACACACCAATAATAATCATATATTGGGTTAGGTTATTTATTCGAAGACTGAAGAATGTAGAACGAATCTGAAACAATACTATTATAATAATAATAAGTCAGCTTCGTTAAATTATAAATACGTAGCAATACTAATAATTTAATGGTTAGGTTATTGTGTTGAATAATTATATTATTAATCGGTAAGTAGATACAGTTAACAACGAAAAGCACTTGAATATTATTAACATAAATAAATGAAGGAATAAAATGATAAATATAGGAAGAATGAAAAAGATAAGAAAGTTAAATAATGGCATCATTGAAACAAAGAAGACGAAAAAACAGTATTTATGAACGGCAGTTGTGGACAAAAAAATAAACGGATTTGGACGTTTGTAAAACAGGCAGACTATAATATGGATACATGTATTCAGTATTTTTTTCCAGGTTTTACTCAAAGTTGACTTTCGGCTTGCCCTTAAACTTTAGGGGAATATTTACAAAACAATGGTTAAACCTGCTGTCTTGTATGGATCATGATGTTGGGCCACAAAAGAGATGACGAAAATTGCTCGCAGCTAAGATCAAAATGCCAAGAGGAATGTTGGGTATTAAGCGAATTAATAGGATTAGAAAAATGGTATAAGAAGAAGCCTGAAAGTGGCACTGTGACTGGTAAGTTATGTGAAAATCGGTTGTCATAGTATGGGTATTTGATGCGGAAGACTAAAAAAAATACCTCGCAGAAAGTTTTTTAGTACAAACTTGGAATGACCAAAGAAACGATGTATGACTGTGTGAAGGGTAGCAACAGTGTTCTTTCCGCTGATATGATGATGAAATTCCGTCAATCTTCTTCTTTTTCATGTGAGGATGTGGGCACCTCTGGTGTCAGCGTTAATTCAGCCACTTCTGGGAATCCCATAGGCCTCTTTCTTGGCTATTTCAGACTTACATTAACTATATAAGACCAGGTTTCCTCACAATGTTTTCCTTCACCGTTGCCTATGATGTCCAAGATAAACTTAGAAAGTACATATGAATTTAAAAATGTCTCATTGGTATTACTTGCCCGTATACGAGCACGGTAGGCGAGGTCTCACTGGGCCACCACGGTATCCGGCGATTCAGATCCATCGAGTCATTCCGTCGATGACTGTACATGAATTAAATTAAAACAATGATATCTCGCCAAGGTTTTGGTCTGCATATTATTCATGGCAACAATATTATCACAAATTATACACCTTATTACCTAGTCCTAATTACCCATGACTCGAGACAAATCAAGGGCAATATAAGTTGGTTTGAATATCTTCACAACTTACTGTTTCAGAACTCTCGCTAAGGTAAGCACTTATATAAATAACATGTCTATAGTCCAGTTTGAAAGAGCTTTGCACTTGTCACTTAGTAGCTTAGTATGTCTGTTAGTCGCTTAGAAAATTCTATTTACTTTCACTAATACTATACACTACATGTTTATACGATGTGGTCTCATGATCCATCAAATGTCTCGCTGATGGTTACCCGTCTGTAGGATCATGGATCTTTCAGTTCCCTTCGAAATGGTTCAAATGGCACTGATCCACGCGCCATGTTCGTAAACGGGCGCCATCAGTTGAGGCAGGTCATCTCTTAACTATCTCGGTCTATCCTTAATGTTTATATTTTTTTATTGTAACGATTGTAAAAATATTGTGTATTTTTCATATTACTCAAGTTCATATTTATAGAATCAACAACTTGAATTAAAAAATTGTCAATGGACTTTTTTGCTAGTTCTTTGCTTTTCTATGTTTTGGAAAAGGCAAAAAGCATCATTAAAAAAGCATCACTTAGATTAACTGACCGATTCCTTGGCTATTTAAAAGTGTAGGTAATATAAATAAATTATTTAAGTTCAAGTGTACGACAAGTACAAAGCTTTAGCTAAGAAGGTTGCGTATACTAGGCTAATACAAGTATTAGCCTAGTATACGACCTTCTTAGCTAAAGCTTTGGAAATTTATGCGCCTTAAGATATCAAGATATGGTCTTAAGGCGCATATATTACCCAATGTTAACGCAGTACTGGCCGTGCGCCCGCTCGGACCCAGAAAATCAATATTGAACCGCCTTTCAGACAGTTTTGTTTGCAAAATATTCTTTGATTTACATTTGCTATTTCATTTATGAAGAAATTTTAGCCATAAATTTTTCTGTGTAAAAATATTTTTAAACATCCAAGTCGTTTTGGAGGAGTATCCAAAAGTAGCGAAAAAATATCGTGTTGTTAATTATTTTTGTAAAGAAAAACTATTTGTTATATAAAAAATCATGTTAAACAAATAATGTACCTGAAACAATAATAAATAATTTTTGCAAACCTTTTGTGATAGCCGTTTCTAAGGAGTATGCTTTAGAAAGTTACCATTTTATGGCACTAAAGCGGTTGTAAGCCTTTCAAGTTTGGAAAAAATCGACAACTAACGACAGCTAAATCGGGTAATGTTCAACCCGCGCTGGGTTACGGCCCACTCCTGTATCCCATCAGTGGGATCATTTTAGGCTGTTGATGCTGTATCTAAAATTGAAATTATTACTTTTTCAGATGACAATGATGCTACAACTCCTAATAATAAGCGTGGCTTTCGGCCTGAGTGTAGACGCTTTGGAGCCCGTGCCACCTTATAGGCATTATCTAGAAGCTGTCGCAGAAACTACCGCAACACTTAAAAGAAATGTGCTGTACGTACCTACCTATTACTGACAATTCATGTATGTAGACTGGATTCTCAGGTTTCCGGCAAAGTTATTGACTTCCTTTCTTCACTGTTAATACTAGTCTTAACTGTCTTACTGCAAAGCAAAGGCCTCGGCTATTTTCAGTCTGTCCAAGACAACTACATATATATTCTATGTACTTTGAGTAGTTTTTGTAGCGTGATTCATTTTCGGGCACTTACGAACCCTCGACCTCAACTGCTCTGATTGTTGCATAGTATGACTATAATTACAAAGCATTGTATTAAATGCAGACAAGGCTGATCAAAAGGATTACGATTTATGTAGTTAACAATGAATCCTTCCAGAAACATATAGACTATACAAAGCCACTGCAGTACTCCTTTAAACTATCAAGTCCTCTAACTAGTAAAGTCTATTGTAAAAATCTGTATTGTGTATTTTATATTCATATTTTCAGTAACAAAAAAATTACTTTTAATTTACTGATTCTTTAAAATGTATTAATGTAATAGATCCATGGAAGGCAACATTCCGTTTTTGGACGACTACAGACGTCACTATGCCGAGATAGTGCACGTTATCAATTATCATGGTATAATGAACTCTGGTTGTATGTAAGTTTAACGTTAATTTAGTTTAACCTAAAACACACACACTACTTAAGTTGGTACATTTTGTTTTTCCTTGTTGTATGTTTTTATAAGTCTTGAAAATGTTGTTCTAACCTTTGGTTCTTTTTGTTTTCAGACCCGGGGATTATTACGAAGAATATCAAGAATTTCTTGCAATTTCAGCACCTGAGGCTCTCACTAATCCAGAAAAGGTTGTAACAGATACCGGAGCTCTTATAGATGAGATGAACTACAAAATCACTGAGGTATAATAATACAATTTTGTCAATTTTGTTCTATTAAAAAAATAATCTGAAGGGTTGATGTCAGCTTTGACCTCATGAAAATCGAGAATTCTCCCACAGAAACTTATTACCGAGAAAAAGATCCTATGTTATCATAATTTCGTCTAAACCCATACAGCCAATTTAGCTTTATTATATAATAAACTTCCGATCACCTAACAAATATACACTCACATTTTTAATAAAGACAGGACTAGTGAGATGCCAAAAAACCTCTAGAACTTACTTGGATTGTCTATTTTCAGATTAAAGATTTAGTTGATGCCTGCAAAGAAAAACGAGAGATGTGTGATGTACTTGTTCACGATACTGTAAATGAGAATAAGGATCAATATGGTCACCAAGCTCACTTACTGATCGCTGCTGGTCTTGCTGCTGATGAATTTATTGCAAATAACGAAAAATTTGAAGAAATCTCGAAGGATCTGAAAGCTCACCAATATGTTTGTACATCACCGAATGATCTTGAAATTATCGTCGATAGAGTAGCTGGCTTTTACCGATTATTGCGTCTCTTTGTGGAACAAAGAAAACAGAATCGAGTATAAACGATTACGATTTAGATTATACTGTTGTACGACTTAGAGTTTTAAAGAGAAAATAACATTTTTATTCACGAAGTTTCGACGGCTGTACCGGCCGTAACTGGGACTTTGCAATCAAATCTGGAGATTGCCTCGAACCTTTGTTTCTCCAACAATGCATTACAGTTTATCAGTCTCTAAAAGTTTTACTTAATCTCTACCTACTGATCCTTTTCATCAAATCAAATATATATTTTCAAATTTCTATGTTTGTTTTTATTATTTCTTACCTACTTACCTTTTATCAATTATTTGTACGGATTTTTTGTGATATACAGCGTAATTTGCTGAAAAATTATCGTAACACGAGCACATAAGAATCTACAAATTATATCGATTTAAAACTGCTACTATATTGGCCTATTTCCTAAATTCTGAAGCTATAGACTGGACAATTAACAAACAATATATCAATGAAAGCGTTGCAATAGTGATTGGTGAAAAGCCAAAAATGTATGTGATTGCCAAGTGCAATCGAAATCTTTACATTTTGGCATTTCGACAATCACCATCGCTGATATCATCATTAATCTGTTTAGAATCCCTGCTTGAACTGACCATTCATACGATCGTTTAATCGAACTATGTATATACTTATCGACCTTTTAGTCAGAAATACATTACCTAATAATAACAGATTGCGTTCCTTATCAAATTACTTAGCCCGTTTCTTGTGCATAGCATCGTAATCCCGGGGGTAGGGGCGCTAATATGCTAGCGCAGAAATTAAATTTCTGCTGGTAACTCACCACTGACCGCAACTGTTCTATTTAACGTAAGTACTTACAACTTACAACATTATTGAGTTACATTTTTTCGTTATTACTAGACAATATAATTATTTTTGCGCGTGTTGTGTGCTTCATTGCCTTTTAAATATAGTAAAATTAAAATTCTTACACGCTCGCTCTTTCATGAATTAAACTGAATAAATACATTAATGTGGGTGTGTTGGGTGTGCGGAGTGTGTGATTTGTCAGGGGTATGTTAGGTTTGTCGAGTGTGTGTGGTGTGTGATGTGTGTGCGGCGTGTGAGGTGTGTGGAGTGTGTGAGATATGTGGGGTATGATTGGGTGGTGTAGATGTGTGTATGAGTAATGATGTACGTGTGAGTGTGGCGATGCAAGTATAACTAATTTCCACTTATTTTAACAATAATTCAATATCTGAATAAGTTTGTGATTTTAACCATTCTAATAGCATTTTCATACTCTCATGAAGATGTTTAGTGTATATGTGTTTGTTTATTTTATCATATAACCGTGCCGATTGCTTATTATATTGAATAGCAGCAAAATTGGTTACAGATTGTGGTACTTGCGCAATAATATACTTTCGCCTTTTTAAAATTATGCTTTTATCATACGCAAGTATCCTATGCTTTTTTTAAATCGTGGCACAGTTATATAATTTCCTAACAGATAGCAGGCCACTTATTTCATAAAGACTATTAGTTGGGAACCTCCGTTTTTCAAAATACATTATTTTTATCAGACCTCTTTGCGTTCATTCTACGTCTATAAATTCATAACAACATAACTCCTATTCATAAAAATCTTTGAACATACATATATCTACACTCGTAAATACTTAAACTAAATCCTTAACGATAATATTAGAAATATATACTTGTATTATGTCGTGTGGGTGTGTTGTGTCATTGTGTGAGTAATTGTGTCGTGTGTACAATAGAAGCCGAGTAATATACATTTACACTTAGATTCTTTGGTACACACGACACATTAAAAAAATTAAAACAATGAAGGAAAAATATAATTATTAATAATAATAGCTCCTAATTGATGGAATAAAAAATTTATTGGTGTTTTCGTTAGATGTTTGACGCGTGGCTTCGGCCATAAGTATTTTGTAGAAGCGCGCGTCCCTTGTTAAGCTTTTTATATTAGTAAACTTACGGCGACGAATAACGATGTTACACTTTTCTAAGTCAAGTCTAACAGTCTTCTGTTACATTGTTTAATTAAGAATTCTCTCTAGTTATTCATCTCATTAGGGATGAGTAACAATTATTGAATTTTAGAAAAAATTCAGCACTGAAAACGAAAGTATTCAAATTGGAATTTAAAATATGAGTCTTAATTGTATGGCTTAGCTTCAGTTTGTGTCAGTAATTATATTATGATACGGTTTGTGTTGTCGTCATGGTTTTGGAAATTTAGTAGTATAATTAAATAGATGATCAAATTAAGGGGACACTTTATATAAAATTTAATATACCTATTAAAAATATATCCCGAGTAAGTTGTTTAAAAAATACTTGTCAATGTCAAGATTATAATTAATTAAAAACTCAAAAATGTCTTTCGGAACTAGGATATATATGTTTTAAGATATTACATTTGATATAAAATGCTTTTCATCCATTAAACAGATTTGTGAAGGACGCTCTTTATTTGGATCTTAGTGTACATCAATGTTTGGATATGACGAGGTAAGGGATGACATAAAACCTGTGATACACAAATCCTACAACGCGCAACAAAAGTTCTTCGCGGGATTTGGACAAATACAACAGCTTGACAACAACCATTGGGCAACTGCCCAAGAGACTATACCCACAATATGTACACCCGTATAGTTTCTTTTCAATGGAGGTTGCAGGACTGTACACCCTGTTCCGTATATATCTATCGCAATTTGTTATGTAATGTCTGATGTAAGGGCCGAGAGCCTTAGTCTTAAACCAGCAGCCTAATTGCGTAAGTGAATCGGCAAGACGAAGGATTTGATCCCATAAATCGACCAATCACGTGCGAGATCAAAGACGCGTTGTGTATTTCCGTCTATGTTATTGGTTGATTGATGGGATCAAATTTTTCGCCATGCCGCATTCACAGACGCAAGTAGGCTGCAGGCTGAAATTCAGATCCCGGGCTTCTACTAAGAAAATCTTTAAAGAAAAATCTTTTAATACTAAGGCAAGCTAGTAATCGAATTTGCAACCTTTAGACAAATGCGGAAATCTCTGAACTGTTATACAACTTATTGTTATAACTCTCTTTTTGAGAATCTATTGGATTGAGAATTTAAAATTGGAAAATTGCCAACCTCAACATTAGTCTGCCAGCCTGTCAAACTTTGTCATTATTGATGGGTTTCAACTAAACTTCAATTCTCAATTCAAATCTGGCTCTTTGAATTAAGAATATTCTTATTTCTAATCTGCAGTTTTCAGTCTTATTCATACAAATCTCTGACCAGTTTAGCACCTAACTACTAACAAATAACATACTACTATCCTTTGAAATCATCTTCGCAGAAAATAAATAATTAGTTAATCTAGATTGGCTTCACCTACTACTTAAAGCTTAGAATATACCACCATAGTTTGAAAGCCAGTAGAAAAATTCTTGCTTTTGGCTATCGTTAGAGTGTCTCATTTCTTTTTCCTCCATCTTTGACCTAGTGGCTGGAAATCTGATTGCTTACTGTGGGACTTATAGTGTAACAGGATCTATCTTTGATTATTAGAAGTTTGGATTAAGTCTAACCTGGGAACTGATGCAAGTGGTGTGCAATATGGTATATTCCACATCTTAGTTTATCTTAGGTACGCAATAGACTAGAAAGAAGATAGGTCCTAGAATTGAACCCTGTGAAACAACCCTTAATGACCGTAGATACAGTAGTTATCTTTCGCGGTTAAGATATACCTACTTCTGTCACCTACCATCAACAAATACAATTTTGTACGTCATATGTAGTGGTTATTTCTTTAATATTACATCTGTATTCTGAGTATTAGCCGAACAAGTCACCACTCAGGCTTTTATTATAAATGCACAACACACACGCGAACAAACCCATACATAATTTGTTGTCCATTTAGATCAATAACTAACAAAACTACAAGTTCTGCATGTATAAAAACGAACAATACCAACAAGGGGTTTCAATGAATTGTGCGCAATAATCCAATCGTTCAATTACAGACAGACGATAAGACGAAGAAGAAGAATCACAGACTGCTTGAGAGTAGACTGTCATGCCAGTCACATGAAGAGAGACAAAAAAAAAGCAGAGGCTTTAGGTCTTAGTGAAAGCGCTTCCTTAGAAAACACACACTCACTTAGTGAAACAACGGAATTCAAAGAATACATTTTATTTCAAGAAAAATAAGTTACATAAAGAAGAACGAAAAATTTACTTGGGAAGGTATATCGGATATAAGTCTAGTTGTTACTTTATTAACAAACCGACATGACTGAGAATAAGATTTATTGGGAAGCTTTAAAAATCTTAACTTCGTGAGATTTACCCACCGGCTAATATATGCTTCTCTTTTGTATGAAAGTATTAGCAAGTTTCACCGACAGGTCGGTACACTGCTTTGCGAAGATTCAAAACCGCCACCACAATTTTTTCCAGTTTTGACGCTCCGGTAACCACAAAGTTGTGTGCACTTAGATCTTGCGACTGTTGAGCAAAGTCACTTTCATGATAATTGTTTAGTTGTGTTGCAACTAGTCCCAATTGTAGAAATATGTCTCTTTGTGGACCGAATTCCTGAACATTTTTATTAATTTCTTCATCGACGGCTTTGTCAACGTCCTGATTGGTGGTTTGCATTGCTTGCTTGGTCGTTTCTATCAGTTGTAACACCTGAGAATTGAAAACATTTAACACGTGTTAAACAAGGTAATTTTCATATATTGCATTATTACAAGAAACAAACAAGTGCGCAAATTCAGCTCAATGGGACACTGGAAAGTGGGTCAAATTTAACTTGCAAAATTTGATAACATGCACCGGTACAGTTAAAAGTAAATAAAAAACTTGTAATAAAAAAATACCACCACATCCATTCTACAAGTAACTGGATGCGTTAATATTGATTCGTCTATCTGAACGAATAAAAACCCAAACAAATTCAGATTTGATCCTTTCAATTAGTAAAAATGCATGATACTGCATAGCATTTGGGTTGACTAGTCTCAAGGTGTATGTGTATCGTGTAGCTCAAACCTGTATTAAGCAACTGAGAGACTAGGTGTCCCTGGGTAAAATATATCAATATTCGTTGTAGCTAGTAATCCAGCCAGTAGACCGATTTAAATTACTTTGACATTATATTCATAATATTGTACCTTAAATATGTTATTGCGGATGTCTTCGCTGTATCTTTTAATTTTGTCGACCACCTTTTGTGGATAAGCAATAGCAAAAGGTCCTGATATGTTAACATTTTTCTGGTAGTCTTCGTAATAATCATGACCGCTGTGGAATAAACATAGATATTGTATTTCAGGGAGAAAGAATTTCTGCTAGCGCTTAGTTTAAAAAATGACCGTGTAGAACCACATTGTGATTTGGAACCGATTTCTCAAAAAGTAGAGGGTTCTCAATTCGGTTGTTTCTATTATTTAATTTTTGTGTATGTTCGGGCATAACCCCGTCATACATAGAGGGATTAACAAAAAAAAAAAACATTTTTTGAAATGTACTCTCAAGGTTTGAAACTTTATTGGTAATAGGGGTAATGTGAACAAAGGTGAATTACTCCAACATTATAGATCATTGTGCAACCTTAGTTTAAAAAAAATTGTGATGTTCACATTCCCATACAGCCAAAGTTTGCCACAGGAAGAAAATAATCTTAGATTTGAATTGAATAGGACATTACATAATTTAACATATAGTAGTAATTCATTCCATTTAATTGACACAAACAATTATGTTGGTAATCACTTTTATTTGACAAAAGATAGTTTTTTCATGGATAGGTACTTTCTTTCAAAGTATTGTAAAAGACAGATAGCTGTGTCGCTATCATATTATTTTTCTATTACAGCCAAGAATTTGGCTAAACAACTTGCTTCTATTGAGCAATGCCAAGATATGTTATTTAATTCAGCCAATAATTTGGTATCAGAAATTGATATTAATTTAAATTAGAAATTAGGACAATAGGGACAACCTCTTGCAAAATTGTACAGAATGAAAATTGCAAAATTAAATTAAATAAAAGTTTAAAATCAGTAAATAGTATTAACCTGGTGCATCAAAATATTCAAGGATTTATGAACAAAGATTTAGAAGTAGAATTATTTATGAACTTTAACAGTATTGATATTCTTTGTATAACTGAACATTGGCTTAAAAGCCACCAGTTATTGTTCAATTTTAATAATCACCAGGTTGGTAGTTCATTCAGCAGAGTTAATGCTATACATGGTGGCTCCTTGATTTTAGTAAGTAACCAGCTTAAATTTAAGGACCGCAAGGATATTGTGAGCCTATCTGTTGAGCGGACAATTGAAATAGCTTGTATAGAATTGGAGCAGTTTATTGTATTAAGTGTATACAGACCCCCTTCAGGATTGTATGACTGCTTTGAAAAGGTAATGGATGAAGTGTTACACAAGATTTGTAACTCGAATAAATCCATTATCACTTGTGGTGATTTTAATGTTAATTTATTAGAAAACTCAGGTTCTTGTAGTAAAATAAAAAGTCTGTTTCAGTCCTACAATCTTGTAAACCTATTTTTGGAGCCCACAAGAATAACCCCTACTAGTGCCACATGCTTAGATAATATTTATACTAATGTTATACCAGTCCACAAAGAAATTATAAATTTACTAGATTCTGATCATTGCGGGCAGAGGATTACTATACCAAACCAAAATAACAAAGTGGCTAAAAAGGATATCACTGTTAACCCCAAAACTGCAAGTCGCTTGGCAGCTTTTAAAGTTAAACTTATTAATGAATTAGCAATATTGGCAATTCATTCTAAACCTAATCATCTATATGATGATTTTTTTAATATATACTGTAGACAATTTAATTCCACTTTTATTCCCAAAACTATCTCGGTTAATAGTAATGCTTCATTCGGTGATTCGGAAGACACGGCTTTATGAGCTGTACAGTGAAAGGACTTATGTAAACACTGCTGAATTTAATTTATATGTTAGAAATTATTCAAAATTATTTAAAAAAGTTTGTTGTTTGGCCAAGTCGCGTTATTTGAGTTCGAAGATTAAAAGTAGTAGTAATGTTATTAAAACGACTTGGAATATTATTAATAGTGAAACGGGAAGATCTGGTAACCGGAATATTGACTACAGCCTATCTATTAATGACAACATCATAAAATCAGACTCACAAGTCGCAGTGGCTTTTGAAAATTTCTTTTCAGATATTCCCATTTCAACTACTAAATCCCTAAACTCATCACCTTCTGTTGCTGAGTCTATACTAAAAGAAAATGTTAATGTTTGTGATTCGGAATTTCTTTTTGAACATATTACTTGTAGAGACATAATTAAAACCTTTCACACTTTAAATGTTAAAAAGACTGCAGATCTGTGGGGACATTCTGTAGAAGTTGCTAAGTCCATTATTGACATTGTCTAGTTTAGCTATTATCTTTAATAATTGTATCGACAGTGGGGAGTTTCCTGACCTAATGAAAAATAGTAAAATAATACCTTTGTTTAAATCAGGTAGTACTTCAGACCCTACAAATTATAGACCTATTTCAGTACTACCTACGTTTAGTAAAATATTTGAGAAATTAATTTTAGAGCAATTGCAAAGATTTTTTAATAAACATAAATTATTACATAGCAAACAGTTCGGTTTTACAAGGGGTCGTTCAACTACTGATGCCGGTGTTGAGCTTTTAGGACATATTTATAATGCATGGGAAGATAAGTGCGATGCCTTGGGAATATTTTGTGATTTGTCCAAGGCATTTGATTGTGTTCTTCATGAAACGCTAATCAGGAAACTCCGCCACTACGGGATCCGGAACGGCGCTCTGGCTCTTCTTACTTCATACTTGAGTAATAGGATTCAGAGCGTTGACGTTAATGGAAAAAGATCTCCCGGATCTATAGTAACAATGGGAGTCCCGCAAGGTTCAATTCTTGGCCCTTTCTTGTTTCTTATTTATATTAATGACTTGCCTTACCTCATAAAGGATAACCATGATATAGTGTTGTTTGCGGATGATACTTCACTTTTGTTTAAACTTAAACGTCAGCAGCTGGTTACTAACGATGTAAATAGCGCGATCTCAAAAGTAGTTCACTGGTTTAATGTTAATAATTTACTTTTAAATGGAAAAAAAACCAAATGCATTAAGTTTACCTTACCTCACGTTAGGCAGGTGAAAACTGATGTGATGTTAAAGGGCGAAGAATTGAATCCTGAAAATAGCACAGTATTCTTAGGCCTAACTTTGGATGCTAAGCTTCAGTGGGGCCCACATATAGATAAATTGTCAAAGAAGCTAAGCTCCGCAGCATATGCTGTTAGAAAGATTCGTAATTTAACTGACATAGAGACAGCCCGTTTAGTATACTTTAGCTATTTTCACAGTGTAATGTCGTATGGTATTCTGTTGTGGGGAAATGCCGCCGACATCCAGACTATCTTTGTTTTGCAGAAAAGAGCTGTTCGATCAATTTATAAATTAAGCCCGAGACACTCTCTCAGAGAGAAATTTAAGGAGATTAATGTAATGACTGTGCCTTCTCAGTATATTTATGAAAATCTTTTATATGCCCATAAAAATATAAAATTGTTTAAAAAATACAGTGATATCCATAACATAAATACTAGGAACAAACACAAATTTGTAGTACCTACAACAAGGCTCAAGAAAATAGGTGGCTCGTTTAGATGTCAATGTGTACGCTTTTATAATAAGCTTCCAAGCGACGTACAAGGTTTAAGTGTTAATAAATTCAAATCATTCATTAAACGTAAGTTGTGCCAGAAAGCGTTTTATAATATTAAAGATTACGTTGAGGACAAAAAGGCTTGGGATTGAGCTGCTCCAATTAATTTCGTTTTTTTTTTTTTTTTATTTTGCTTCGTGGATTTAGTTTTTAATTACATTTTTATTTTTTTAATTTTTTTAATTTTTCTTGCCATGACAAGAATATTTACTTTTTAAAGTATTATATTAATAAAATAAAATAAATAAAATAAAATAAAATAAAATAAAATAAAATAGCCTTTATTGCTGTTTCTTTCTTACAATTAATTATTACATGCCTACTTACTAAAACTAAATTGATTTAATCTATTCTAACTTGCATTTGCGTGATCGGCAACTGGGTGTTTATGTGAAACAGCTTGTCTATCGACAAAGGCCTCCTCTAAAGATTTCCACGTACTCCTGTCTCTTGCTAAACGGGTCCACATCGGACCAGCTATTTTCTTCAGGTCATCTTCCCATCTTTTAGTTTGTCTGCCTCTATTTCTTTTGCTATCTCTTGGATACCATTCTGTTACTAACTTAGTCCATTTCTCTATACTTTCTCTCAACATATGTCCCGTCCAACGCCATTTGAGCTGTCTGTATGCTGTGTGTGCATTTTTAAATTTTGTTTTATTTTTAATATCTTGTAATTTCACTCTATCCCTTCTTCTTATACCTAAAATACTCCTTTCTATTGCATTCTGGCAGACTTTCAATTTACTCTCTTGTAGTTCTGTTAACGCCCATGTCTGGCACCCATAAAGTAAGCATGGCATAATGCATATTTCGTATACTTTCTTTTTCCCTTTCATTGGCATATCTTTATCCTTCATTATTTCTCTAAAATTTTTCATTTTTTTTTTTAGAGAATTATTTAGATTATTTTATTTTAATTATTGTGAATGTGAAGACTATGTGGATTATTCTTTTTCTTTTAATTTTAATTTATCTTAGTTAGTTTTTAATCATGGTCTGGCAGTTTGAGTATTTATGCGGCCTACCCGAATGTCCTTTCTTTGGTATTGTTCGTCAATTCGTTGAGCTCCTTAAATTCTAAGTTGAGCTGCACGGTTATTGACAAATGCGTGCACTGACTGGACAGGTCCACTCAATCTGGTTGGTTCTTTTCTCAAAAGACCATTTCAGACATCAGTCTACATGGTCTTCACATGATCTAACCAAGTTTTTGTCTGGACTTTAAAAGAGACTGTGACCTCTGAGTTTGTTTCGGCCTTTCTTCTCAGAGTAGTCAGACAGGAAACGCCGACCTCATCTAGTTTTAAAAAATATGATCGACATGTGAAAGTGTTTGTACAAACCAACTTACAGAAAATAAATCATTTATCATTTAAGGAATGAAATCTCATTGTCATCAAATCAGAATCTAATGATGGGATCCCATGGAAATCGAGGAAACTCCTTAAATATTATAGGCAGACATATAGTGATTTTGGTATTTTCAATAACATGGCAAGTATTTGCACTCAGAAAGTATCATTTGGTGAAGTGGAACTGATTAACAAGACCATAGAAGTCCTTAATAAGTATGTCATGGATATATAAGATATCTCGAATGAAGACATAAGCTTCATATAAGCGACTTATATGAAGAAATACATATAAACAAATGGAACTCATGAAAATGGTACCATTGAACTGATCTGATGAAGAAGCCGTCGTGTTTGGGCTTATTGGAATTGAAATGAGATGTTCTCTGGTTTTAAATGCTTCTCAGGGTAATATTAGGTACGAACACTAAAAAAAGAAGAATAACAATTTTTTTAACAAAAAAATTTAACCGATTTTTAAAACAAAACCCCTCAAATCTAAAAATAACTTTGTTTTCCGAAGTCGGCGTCGTAAAAGACACAACACAACAAGAGATATTTACCAAAGACAAGGTTTTTATCGATCAAGATACTTAAAACAAATAGTGTTGGATAATCTACATCTTAGTGTCGGTATCCGTACAGTATGATGGCGACACTTTAAAACAAAAAGGTACTTACAGACAACTATCTTCATGTTCAGCCTCATCCAAAACAACGTAGATAATCTCGGTATAGTGGCGTCTGGAGTCGTTGAGCAGCGGTATGTTGCCGTCCAAGGATCTAATACAACGAAATGAAAAAACAAAACATTACAGATTACCGATAAAATTGAAAGTGAACAACTTTCTCAAAAGGTGGACTGATGACTTGGAGAGGGTAGCGATGGTCTGCGGGAAGTAAAAAGTACAGCACCTGTTAATGTTTTGACACTTATGGGAGGCATATGACCAGCAGTGGATGTCTTTAAAACCACCGACCATTACCGTCCCACGGATCGGTAATGGTCTCCCCCAAAGATTACCAAATCTGTCTTTCAATTCCCTTCGTCAATCCACATCGTGACACCAACGCTTTTACCAGACCTGTTTCGATGACGGTGCCAATATTCAGGCAGACACCCGCTGTGACTAATCTGGCCTATCCATGGATATACTTTCTACAAACATCCTACACGCTCTTTCTAGGCCATATACGTGGCGAAATAGTCTATAAAGTAGCGCAATTTTAAATAATCTGGTGACCTAAACAAATACTTACAATACATTTTCATTTAGTGTTGCATAGGCTTTTAATATACTATCATAAATATCTCCATAGGGCGGTACTTCATCAGCTACGCCCAGGGCGCAAGCGCAGGTGAACAGCAGGAGTTGAACAAACATAATCATCTGAAAAATAGAAAAATATGCCATGCCATAATGTTTGCTTGGTGGGAAGCTACCATCGCACGCACGCCGTTAGTCTCGATTCATAATGCTATTGGAGAGGCCTATGCAAAAACAAACTGATGTAGGCTATTGATGTTGATTATTTGACCTTAGAAGCAGACATTGTCATCATTGTGGTTTAAAAAAGTAAATTACTGTCAAACGTGCAATAGAAAATGGGTGTACCCTTTGACAGTAGAATAGAATCTTTACTGTGTTTAGATAACATGTTATACCACGGTTATAGACAAGACAACGGTTATAGTTCATAGCGTAATAGAAAGATGAGCCAGCTAACCAGCTGTAGGAGTAGGAATGCCTGCCAAGACCAAGTGACCCTGGTGAGCCAGACGGTAAGTTACAATCGTTTCTTAATTGGATGGTATTAAACAAGGCAGTACTTACCGAAGCTGTAATAAATTACAATTGAAGTTAAAGAATTTCTGCTACATTTTATATTGCTCTAGATTCGTTGCGTATCATAAAACAATAAGATAACAAATTTTACGGCAAGGCATTAAGAAAGCGTAACTAAAACAAAAAAACCGGCCAAGTGCGTGTCGGGCCACGCGCATTAATAGGGTTCCGAAGTTGCATAATAATGCGGACTAAAAAGAGGGTTTTTTTGTTGTTACATGAACATTAGAACGGTTTCAGCGGCTCACAAAGTCTAAAAACGGGCCCACATAGGATTTTTTTAGTTTGAACACTATCTCGCCTGATGGTAAGCGATGATGTGGTCTACGGTGAAGCACGCTTGCCTAGACTTAATCTATTCACTCTTGACTTAAACTAAATAAGGACTAACTGGTAACTGAAGAAGGAGTTATAAAAGCCAACTTCGCAACTGAAGTTAGAAAAATATTATCTATTTGAGTACCACCGCGGGTGCGAATTGCGAAAGGAGCCGATACGAGCGCGCGTTAGAGCCACGGGGATTGGTATAGTTCGTTCCTGGATCCTTGCGTGCACGCTCCTTGTTTATTTATCTTACGGAATTTGAAAAAAATCGTATGTATTCACCTCTAATCTTCTCTAATACTCTATACTTCTACTACAACTTCTCCTATAATTAGAGGTGAATCCTCTTATCTGCGGTATTCACTATTTCATTCTAGAAAGTTTTTCGCTATACAATTAATGATGAAGTCGGGTCGAATATTGACTTTATAGAAGGATATCGACAAAATAAAATAAGAAATTTGCTTGGAAATCGAATCTAATTTGACTTTACTTTTACGTTTTAATTACAAAACTTCGAAAATACTTCTGCACTTACACAAAATAGACTCCACCGCGCGCATGCGCCATATGGACTACGTTCTGGTACTGCCAACGACTCCGGCCACTCCAATGCGTTATTCGAGCTTATTAAACATTATTAATTTAGAAATCATTATTATTAAGGATGTTATGATTTTATTTTTGTATATTTTTACATGGTTCATATGCATATATTGACTATTTGTTTTACATAGCTAACAACGTTATTTAAGTAATTTTTCAATAGCATTTGTAGAAATTTTTTACTGTGCCAAGTACATTTTATAAGTTGGTCGACTATTACTCGTAAACTTGTAAAGCCTGTTATGATTTCATTTTTGTATATTTTTACATGATTCGTAAGCATTATATTTACTCTGTTTTACACAGCTATCAACTTTATTTTAGTAATTTTTCAATGGCATTTTTAAAAAAAAATTACTGTTCCAAGTACATTTTATAAGTTGGTCGACTATTACTCGTAAACTTGTAAAGTCTTGTTATCCGTGATAATTTTCCTTTTAATTTCGTTATATTTACTACTGCCGTGAATTTTTTTACATAGCCAAGAGCAACCATTTCGCTGGCAGGGGTGGGGACACTTGACTCTAACATAATTTTGCAACATAAAGCTTAATTTTACGCAAACGAATCTCTGAATCGAAAAATGGTTTTAACAAACCCATAATATTTTTGAATGGCCTATCTAACGATACCCCACACCATGGGATAGATGAGAAAAAAAAATACATCCCCACTTTATGTCTATGTTAAAAAAAATATTTTTCATGATTTTATGTTACCACTTTGTCGGAATTATTAATATGTATATACATGCCAAATTATAGCTTTCTAGTGCTTAGATTCTCTGAGCTAAGCTGCGGACGGACAGACGGACAGAGCGAAACCTTCCTTCCTTGTTGACTTCGGAACCCTAAAAATGGAAAACAAACCATAGTTTAAAAACCATAGGTTAATCTCCTAACTTTGGAACGAATCTTAAACAATATGTTTGTGCGCTTTAAGCTTTTGTTGTTTAGTTATTTAGTAGGCAGGCTAATCAAGTGCGACAAATTATAAATACACACCAATACTAATAATATATTAGGTTAGGTTATTTATTCGAAGACTGAAGAATGTAGAACGAATCTGAAACAATACTATTATAATAATAATAAGTCAGCTTCGTTAAATTATAAATACGTAGCAATACTAATAATTTAATGGTTAAGTTATTGTGTTGATTAATTATATTATTAATCGGTAGGTAGATACAGTTAACAACAAAAAGCACTTAAATAATATAAACATAAATAAATGAAAGAATATTAAATGATAAATATAGGAAGAGTGAAAAAAGATAAGAAAGTTAAATAATGCATCATTGAAACAAAGAAGACGAAAATACAGTATTTAAGAACGGTAGGTGTGGAAGAAAAATTAACGGATTTGGATGTTTGGAAAACAGGCAGACTATCTTATGGATACATGTGGCCAGTATTTTTTCCAGGTTTGACTCAAAGTTGACTTTCGTCTTGCACTTAAACTTTAGGGGAAGATTTACAAAACAATGGTTAAACCTGCTGTCTTGTATGGACCATGATGTTGGGCCACAAAAGAGATGACGAAAATTGCACGCAGCTAAGATCAAAATGCCAAGAGACAAACTTGGAAATACCAAAGAAACGATGTATGGACTGTGTGAAGGGTGAGTAGAAAGGCAGTAACTGTTGACTAAATGGAAATGGAATGGAAGAATAAGACTGTTGCGTGGATACCAAATAAAATTGGGGTATAAAGGCAAGGGATGGGTATGATTGCGTCTTTGGTTTCCAGTATACCAAGTTCCGTCAATCTTCTTCTTATTTTTCGTGTGAGGATGTGGCCTCCTCTGGTGTCAGACTTAATTAAGCCACTTCTGGGAATCCCATAGGCCTCTGTGTTGGCTATTTCAGACTTACTTTAACTATATAAGTCCAGGTTTCCTCACGATGTTTTCCTTCACCGTTGCCTGTGATGTCCAAGATAAACTTAGAAAGTACATATGAATTTGAAAATGCCTCATTGGTATTACATGCCCATATTTGAACCCACGACCTCAAGCACGAGAGGCAAGGTCTTAGCCATTGGGCCACCACGGCATCCGTCAATTCAGATCTGTCAATTCATTCTGTCGAGGACTGTACACGAATAAAATTAAAACAATGATATCTCGACAAGGTTTTGGTCTGCACATTATTCATGGAAACAATATTATCACAAATTATACACCTTATTACCTAGTCCTAATTACCCATGACTCGAGACAAATCAAGGGCAATATAAGTTGATTTGAATATCTTCACAACTTACTGTTTCAGAACTCTCGCTAAGGTAAGTACTTATATAAATAACATGTCTATTGTCCAGTTTAAATTTCACTAACGCTATACTCTATATGTGAATACGATGTGATCTCATGGTCCTTCAAATGTCTCGCTGATAGTTGTCTGTTTGTTGCGTCATGGATCTTTCAGTTCCCTTCGAAATGGTTCAGATGCCGCTGATCCACGCGCCATGTTGGTGAACGGGCGCCATCAGTTGTC
Organism: Anorthoa munda; assembly: GCA_945859665.1. Taxonomy (NCBI): domain Eukaryota; kingdom Metazoa; phylum Arthropoda; class Insecta; order Lepidoptera; family Noctuidae; genus Anorthoa; species Anorthoa munda. Next base: position 5,736,601 of record OX243893.1, read on the forward strand.
GCCCGTTCACGAACATCAGTTCTCTTAGCTATCTTGGTTTATCCTTAATCTTTATATTTTTTATTGTTTGGTGGATACCAAACAATAAAAAATATAAAGATTAAGGAGTTGAGTAGTATGAAAAATACACAATATAAGGATTTATATTGTGTATTTTTCATACTACTCAAGTTCATATTTATAGAATCAATTACTTGAATTAAAAAAGAATCAATGGTGTTTTTTTGCTCGGTCTTATCTATGGAGATCTATGTTTCGGGAAAGTCAAAATGCATCAACTTAGATTAACTGACCGACTCCTTGGCCATTTAAAAGTGTAGATAAATGATTTAAATGATTTAAGTTCGAGTGTACGACAAGTACAAATCATTAGCTAAGAAGGTCGCGTATACTAGGCTTAATACACGATATGGTCTTGATGTATAATTCAACTTTGGAAAATATCTTCAACTAACTACAGCTAAAGCGGGTAAAGTAATCAAACCGCGCTGGGCCCGCGTAGTGGATTACGGCTCACTCCTATATCCCATCAGTGGGATCATTTTAAGCTATTTATACAATATATAAAATTGAAATTATTATGTTTTTAGATGACAATGATGCTGCAACTCCTAATAGTAAGCGTGGCTGTCGGCCTGAGTGTAGACGCTTTGGAGCCCGTGCCACCTTATAGACATTATTTAGAAGCTGTCGCAGAAGCTACCGAAACACTTAAAAGAAATGTGCTGTACGTACTTACCTATTACTGACAATTAACGTATGTAGACTGGATTCTGAGGGTTTTGGCAAAGTTATTGACTTCCTCTCTTCAATATTACTAGTATAGTAGTCTTAACTGTCTCACTGCAGAGCAAAGGCCTCTTCTCATATAAAGAAAGCACGAACACTCGCTAGAGGTGGGTTGGCGATTTTCAGACTCATATTCGTTTGTTCCCACTAGTTCTACTGAACAGTTCTAAGACAACTATATATTATAATATGTACTTTGAGTAGTCTTTGTTGCGTGGTTCATATTCGGGCACTTCCGAATCCTCGACCTCAACTGCTCTGATGCAGTAGTCCTTAAAAGTATCAAGTCCCCTAACTAGTGAAGTGTATTGTAATAATCTGTATTGTGTATTTTATATTCATATTTTCAGTAACAAAAACTTGGTAATATGTATTGTTATAATAGATCCATGAAGGGCAACATTCCGTTTTTGGACGACTACAGACGTCACTATGCCGAGATAGTACACGTTATCAACTATCATGGAAAAATGAACTCTTTATATCGGTAAGTTTAACATTAATTTAGTTGCAACAAAAAACACACACACAACTTAAGTTGGTACTTCTTGACTTTCCTTAATGTTTGTTTTTTTTTAATCTTGAAAATGTCTTTCTAATCTTTGGTCATTTTTTTTTTCAGAGCAGTGGCGCCATATTACGAAGAATATCAAAAATTTCTGGCAATTTCAGCACCTGAGGCACTCATTAATCCAGAAAAGGTTGTAACCAAAACCGGAGCTCTTATAGATCAGCTGAACGACAAAACCAGTGAGGTATAATAATTCAATTGTGTGAATTTTGTTCTATTAAAACATAATCTGAGGGTTGATGTCAGCAGCTTTGACCGCGTGAAAATCGAGAATTCTCCCACGGAAACTTATTTCTGAGAAAAAGATCCTATCTTATCTTATATTATCTTATCTAGGAGCCGAGAAATAACTCGGACACTTCGACCCATTGGGATATATTGTGGTCCCCTAGATAACTTACTCTTCCCCAATCTCGTTGAAAACTGTTTTCATCAGTTTTACAACGAGACTAGGAGATATGAGCCTATAATCTTCTGGTTTTGGATATCCAACCCCTAGGAGATGCATTCGCTTACCAGCCAGTGCATCGCGTGTGCACAGATGGTGCTCCATGCGTTCCGTATGTTCCCCACACAACCTACGCACGGGTGTCGCAGTTAGACCCATCTTCATGAGCATGTCGTTGGTTCCAAAGTGCCCAGTAAAGGCCCCAAGCAGGTAGCGGATTTTCCCCCTGCTCATCATGTTCCAAATGTATTCCCGGGCTCTGAACGTAGAGCCTAGGAATTTCTTGGATTGTTGTAGACCGGTATTAGACAGCCAAAAATTCTTATCTTAATTTCGTCTAAGCCCATACAGCAATTTTGCTTAATTACATAATAAACTTCCGATCATCTACTTTGGTAGGTGATCGGAAGAGAGAGTATATTTGTATACACTCACATTAATAATAAAGACAGGACTAGTGAGATGCCAAAAATATATTTAGAGCTTACTTGGATTGTCTATTTTCAGATTAAAGATTTAATTGATGCCTGCACACAAAAACGAGAAATGTGTGATGTACTTGTCCACGATACTGTAAATGAGAATAAGGATGAATATGGTCGCCAAGCTGACATACTGATCGCTGCTGGTCGTGTCGCTGATGAACTTAATGCAAATAACGAAAAATTTGAAAAAGTCTCGAAGGATCTAAACGCTCACCAATATGTTTGTACATCCCCGAAGGATTTTAAAATTATCGTTGCCAGAGTAGCTTCTCTTTATTCAGTATTGTCAGTATTGTAACCTCATTATCCGCCTGTACCTAGATGCTGGGTTCTTTAAAAAAGGATTTGTAAACAGAATCGAGTATAAACGATTACGATATAGATTTTACGATTTAGATTTTTAAAGAAAAAAAAACATTTATATTCACGAAGTTTCGACGGCTTTACACCAGCCGAACTGGGATTTGCAAACAAATCGGAACATTGCCTCGAACCTTTGTTTCTCTAACAATGCATACAGTTTGTCAGTCTCTTAAAGATTTACGTAATCACTACTGATCCTTTTCTTCAAAATCAAATATATATTTTCAAATTTCTATGTTTATTTTATTATTGTTTACCGATTTACCTTTTATCAGTTATTTATACAGATTTTTTGTGATATACTTAGCCCGTTTCTTGTGCATTGCATCGTAATCCCGGGGGTAGGCGCTAATATGCTAGCGCAGAAATTGAATTTCTGTTGGTAAACTGACTGCAACTGTGCGATTTAGCGAAGATGATTTTAAACAAATACAAAAATACAATATGTTTATTTCTATATCAACTTGCTTACATTAGTTTAAGATTGAAGCCTCCTTTTAAGCATTTGATGTGTTAGGTGACACCGCTCTTCCACAGCTTTAGATGTGTGTACAACTTACAACATTATTGAGTTAAATTATTTCGTTATTTCTAGACAATATAATTATTTTTGCGCGTGTTGTGTGCTTTATTGCCATTGAAATATAGTAAAATTAAAAATCAAACACGCTCGCTCTTTCGTGAATTAAACTGAATAAATACATTGATGTGGGTGTGTTGGGCGTGCGGAGTGTGTGATTTTTCAGGGGTATGTTAGGTTTGTCGAGTGTGTGTGGTGTGTGATGTGTGTGCGGTGTGTGGAGTGTGTGAGATATGTGGGGTATGATTGGGTGGTGTAGATGTGTGTATGAGTAATGATGTACGTGTGAGTGTGGCGATGCAAGTATAACTAATTTCCACTTATTTTAACAATAATTCAATATCTGCATAAGTTTGTGATTTTAACCATTCTAATAGCATTTTCATACTCTTATGAAGATGTTTAATGTATATGTTTTTGTTTATTTTATCATATAACCTTGCCGATTGCTTATTATATTGTATAGCAGTAAAATTGGTTATAGATTGTGGTACTTGCGCAATAATATGCTTTCGCCTTTTTAAAATTATGCTTTTATCATACGAAAGTCTTGTATCCTATGCTTTTTTTAAATCGTGGCACAGTTATATAATTTCCTAACAGATAGCAGGCCACTTATCTCATAAAGACTACTAGTTGGGAACCTCCGTTTCTCAAAATACATTATTTTTATCAGACCTCTTTGCGTTCATTCTACGTCTATAAATTCATAACAACACCTAATCTAACCTATTCATAAAAATCTTTGAACATACATATATCTATACTCGTAAATACTTAAACTAAATCCTTAACGATAATATTAGAAATATATACTTGTATTATGTCGTGTGGGTGTGTTGTATCATTGTTTGAGTAATTGTGTCGTGTGTACAATAGAAGCCGAGTAATATACATTTACACTTAGATTCTTTAGTACACATGACACATTAAAAAAACAAAAAATTAAAACAATGAAAGAAAAATATAATTATTAATAATAATAGCTCCTAATTGATAGAATAAATAATGTATTGGTGTTTTCGTTAGATGTTTGACGCGTGGCTTCGGCCATAAGTTTTTCGTAGAAGCGCGCGTCCCTTGTTAAGCTTTTTAATTCGATGTTACACTTGTCTAAGTCAAGTCTAACAGTCTTCTGTTACATTGTTTAATTAAGAATTCTCTCTACTTATTCATCTCATTAGGGATAAGTAACAGTTATTGAATTTTAGAAAAATTTCAGCCCTGAAAACGAAAGTATTCAAATTGGAATTTAAAAATATGAGTCCTATTTGTATGGCTTAGCTTCAGTTTGTGTCAGTAATTATATTATTATACGATTTGTGTTGTCGTCATGGTTTTGGAAATTTAGTTTGAAGATAAATAGAGGGTCAAATTAAGGGGACACTTTATATAAAATTTAATATTCCTATTAAAAATATATCCCGAGTAAGTTGTTTAAAAAATACTTGTCAATGTCAAGATTATAATTAATTAAAAACTAAAAAATGTCTTTCGGAACTAGGACATATATGTTTTAAGATATTACATTTGATATAAAATGCTTTTCATCCATTAAACAGATTTGTGAAGGACGCTCTTTATTTGGATCTTAGTGTACATCAATGTTTGGATATGACACCAAATAATTGTAAAAATCGTTAGAATATGGAATATCTCGAGATTATTTAATATATTTTATAAATTGTGAACTGAACATTTAGAACAGAATAATACGACCAATGATGATGATAATGATGATGTTAGTGATGATATTCGTGATGATGATGATGTTAATGATTATATAAAAAATTATAGATTGCAGACTGGTGCACTGATTGGTTCAAGAAAGAAAATACATTGTTAGACTGTCGGTTGAACACACCATTGAATTGTCCTGTGTTGAGCTTGATAAGCATGTTGTAGTATGCGTGTCCACAGACCTCCAAGTTATCAGAACTCTGTAATGAATGATGCGTTAAACAAAGTTAGTACTAGTAGTAAATCAATCGTCATATGTGGCAATTTTAACATTAACGTTAGTTATTAGTAGTTATTATAGTCTATTTTAGGCTTCCTTATTTCTTTCTAGACACTGTGTCTTCGTCTATCATCAAACTTTCCTGTCGCAGGTCTGCTGGAAGAAATTTCTATTGAAATAAGTAGTACCTTTGTGCTTTGTGCTCTTCTATCTGTCTTCTTTCTTTTCTCTGTAAAGTATTTTGTGTGTACATAAATAAATAAATTAACTTATTAGACAATAACTCTAACAGTATCAGATTATTGGGTCTTTTAAATCATTATGGGCCTATTTTTCAATACTCGGAGGAATAAAAATGACCGTTTGACATATTTTCTATACAAAAGCTGTCAAACCGCCATTTTTATTCCTCAGTTATAAGTTATCAGACTATTGAAAAATCGGACTTTAATCTGGCAAATGTGTTTATGGAGCCAACCAGAGTGTTCTGCTTCTGCGAAATGTATAATTACAAAAAAATGTTGCCCCACGCTAGGAATTTCTTCCTGTATCGTGGGTGCGTTTACAAACAAAATATATATAACTAAAAAATAATACAAACAAAATGTATAGACAAAATTTTTTGGGGTTGTGATTACTTAGATAAAGAAACTGTAAATAAGTTAGCATCTAATCACAGTGGACAAACAATAACGTTTAGTACCTATATAACTTTACAAAAATTAAAAAAGCAATTTTTACCTATTATTTTGAAAATTTAATAATACCGTGAATAGTAAGTTATGAGTCAATACTTAATAATTATAGATGACACAAATGAGTTCTAGGCAGTTTTTTTAAAGTACTAAACAAGCAATTTAATGACACTTTTCCACTGAAAGTGAAAAGTATATACACCAAATTCGTATTTAGCGATTAGGCGACACCAGGCATTCGTAAAAGCTGGAAAAAGATAATAAAATATGCGATGTATGATCAAGCGCACCTAACTATTCAAAATTTAAAATCCTGTTTCAAAATTTAAAGTCCGTGTTTGGTTCAGGATCCAGCTCAGGTTCTTCTTCGGTTACTATGTCAGAGAACACTTCGTCAAAATTTAGCTCTCCCAGGACATTTGGTTGAAAATTATCATCATCTTCATCGACATCCTCAATTTTGGCAATTTTCCATCGCTCAAGATTTGCAAAACTTGAGAACATATAATTAATTAACATAAAACTTTTAATTAAATTCAGGCAAAATTAAATAAATAATGGTAACCATGTTTTGAATTTATTTCTCGCACGCACAACCGAAGCCAAACATCATCATTATCACCAGCCTTTTTATGTTCCCACTGCTGGGACACAGGCCTCCTCTCAGCGAGAAAGAAATGGGCCGTATTCACTGCGCGGGCCCAGTGCGTGTTGGTGAATGTCACACGTTTTCGATTTTTTGGTTCTAGGACATGCCAGTTTCCTTACGATATTTTCCTTTTAAGAGTGGTGGTGATGAAATAATTTACACAAAGCAAAGCGCTGGCCTAGGTTTGTTTGAACCCGCGAACTACAACCTGTAAGTCGCGGCAGTCAAACTTAACGACTAAATTACAATGGAATCCTTCAAACTATAATAATTCACTTAGTTAATGTTCTTTAAACATGTAATTAACTTAAAATACTATACATTAGAGGGTCAAAAAACGACGCCATCTTTCATCAAGGCTCACAGGATACTGATCGCACGCACCGGTCCCGCGATTTTGCTAGCGTATGCGAGACAACCTCACTGTCGATCGATGCCGGAGGTGTTCGCAAAAAGTAAACGGTTTGCAACCAGAATTTTTTTAAAGTAAAACTCACGCTACTTTCAGCGCGAGTGTCAAGGGATGACATAAAACCTGTGATACACATATCCTACATCGCGCAACAAAAGTTTTTCGCGCGATTTGGACAAATATATCAGCTTGACAACAACCATTGGGCAGTTACCCACAATAAGTACACCCGTATAGTCTCTTTTCAAAGGAGGTTGCAGGACTGTACACCCTGTTCCGTATATATCTATCGCAATTTGTTATGTAATGTCTGATGTAACGGCCGAGAGCCTTAGTCTTAAACCAGCAGCCTAATTGCGTAAGTGAATCGGCAAAACGAAGGATTTGATCCCAGAAATCGACCAATCACGTGCGAGATCAAAGACGCGTTGTGGATTTCCGTCTATGTTATTGGTTGATTGATGGGATCAAATTTTTCGCCAAGCCGCATTCACAGACGCAAGTAGTTTGCAGGCTGAAATTCAGACGCCGGGCTTCTACTAAGAAAATCTTCAAAGAAAAATCAAGTAACTCAAAGGCAAGCTAGTAATCGAACTTGCAACCTTTAGACAAATGCGGAATTCTCTGAACTGTTATACAACTTATTGTTATAACACTCTTTTTGAGAATCTATTGGATTGTTTAGTTGGAAAATTGCCAACCTCAACATTAGTCTGCCAGCCTGTCAAACTTTGTCATTATTAGGTTTCAACTAAACTTCAACTCTCAATTCAAAAGCTGGCTCTTTGAATTCAGAATTTTCTTATTTCTAATCTGTAGTTTTCAGTCTTATTCATACAAATCTCTGACCAGTTTAGCACCTATCAAATAAAATACTACTATCCTTGAAATCATCTTCGGAGAATTTTTTTATTAGTTTAACTAGATTGGCTTCACCTACTACTTATAGCTTAGAATATACCACCATAGTTTGAAAGCCAGTAGATACATTCTTGTTTTGGCTATCGGTAGAGCGTCTCATTTCTTTTTCCTCCATCTTTGACCTAGTGGCTGGAAATCTGATTGCTTACTGTGGGACTTATAGTGTAACAGGATCTATCCTTGATTATTAGAAGTTTGGATTAAGTCTAACCTGGGAACTGATGCAAGTGGTGTGCAATATGGTATATTCCACATCTTAGTTTATCTTAGGTACGCAATAGACTAGAAACAAGATAGGTCCTAGAATTGAACCCTGTGGAACAAACCTTAATGACCGTAGATACAGAAGCTATCTTTCGCGGTTAAGATATACCTACTTCTGTCACCTACCATCAACAAATACAATTTAGTACGTCATATATAGTGGGTATTTCTTTATTATTACATCTGTATTCTGAGTATTAGCCGAACAAGTCACCACTCAGGCTTTTATTATAAATGCACACACGCGAACAGACCCATACATAATTTGTTGTCCATTTAGATCAATATCTAACAGAACCACAAGTTCTGCATGTATAAAAACGAACAATACCAACAAGGGGTTTCAATGAATTGTGCGCAATAATCCAATCGTTCAATTACAGACAGACAATAAGACGAAGAAGAAGAATCACAGACTGCTTGAGAGTAGACTGTCATGCCAGTCACATGAAGAGAGACAAAAAAAAAAGCAGAGGCTCTAGGTCTTAGTGAACGCGCTTCTTTACAAAACACACACTCACTTAGTGAAACAACGGAATTCAAAGAATACATTTTATTTCAAGAAAATTAAGTTACATAAAGAAGAACGAAAAATTTACTTGGGTAGGTATATCGGATATAAGTCTAGTTGTTACTTTATTAACAAACCGACATGACTGAGAATAAGATTTATTGGGAAGGTTTCAAAATCTTAACTTCGTGAGATTTACCCACCGGCTAATATATGCTTCTCTTTTGTATGAAAGTATTAGCAAGTTTCACCGACAGGTCGGTACACTGCTTTGTGAAGATTCAAAACCGCCACCACAATTTTTTCCAGTTTTGACGCTCCGGTAACCACAAAGTTGTGTGCACTTAGATCTTGCGACTGTTGAGCAAAGTCACTTTCATGATAATTGTTTAGTTGTGTTGCAACTAGTCCCAATTGTAGAAACACGTTTCTTTGTGAACCGAATTCCTCAACATTTTTATTAATTTCTTCATCGACGGCTTTATCGACGTCCTGATTGTTGGTTTGCATTGCTTGCTTGGTCGTTTCTATCAGTTGTAACACCTGAGAATTGAAAACATTTAACACGTGTTAAACAAGGTAATATTTTGTTTTTTAATTTTCATATATTGCATTATTACAAGAAACAAACAAGTGCGCAAATTCAGCTCAATGGGACACTGGAAAGTGGGTCAAATTTAACTTGCAAAATTTGATAACATGCACCGGGACAGTTAAAAGTAAATAAAAAGCTTGTAATAAAAAAATACCACCACATCCATTCTACAAGTAACTGGATGCGTTAATATTGATTCGTCTATCTGAACGAATAAAAACCCAAACAAATTCAGATTTGATCCTTTCAATTAGTAAAAATGCATGATACTGCATAGCATTTGGGTTGACTAGTCTCAAGGTGTATGTGTATCGTGTAGCTCAAACCTGTATTAAACAACTGAGAGACTAGGTGTCCCTGGGTAAAATATATCAATATTCGTTGTAGCTAGTAATCCAGCCAGTAGACCGATTTAAGTTACTTTGACATTATATTCATAATATTGTACCTTAAATATGTTATTGCGGATGTCTTCGCAGAAACTTTTAATTTTGTCGACCGCCTTTTGTGGATGAGCAATAGCAAAAGGTCCTGATATGTTAACATTTTTCTGGTAGTCTTCGTAATAATCATGACCGCTGTGGAATAAACATAGATATTGTATTTCAGGGAGAAAGAATTTCTGGTAGCGCATAATTTAAAAAATAACCGTGTAGAACCACATTGTGATTTGGAACCGATTTCTCAAAAAGTAGAGGGTTCTCAATTCGGTTGTTTCTATTATTTAATTTTTGTGTATGTTCGGGCATAACCCCGTCATACATAGAGGGATTAACAAAAAAAAAAAACATTTTAAGAAATGTACTCTCGAGGAATGAAATCTCATTGTCACCAAATCAGAATCTAATGATGGGATCCCATGGAAATCGAGGAAACTCCTTAAATATTATAGGCAGACATATAGTGATTTTGGTATTTTCAATAACATGGCAAGTATTTGCACTCAGAAAGTATCATTTGGTGAAGTGGAACTGATTAACAAGACCATAGAAGTCCTTAATAAGTATGTCAGCGATATATAAGATATCTCGAATGAAGACATAAGCTTCATATAAGCGACTTATATGAAGAAATACATATAAACAAATGGAACTGATGCAAATGGTACCATTGAACTGATCTGATGAAGAAGCCGTCGTGTTTGGGCTTATTGGAATTGAAATGAGATGTTCTCTGGTTTTAAATGCTTCTCAGGGTAATATTAGGTACGAACACTAAAAAAAGAAGAATAACAATTTTTTAACAAAAAAATATAACCGATTTCTAAAACATAACCCCTCAAATCGAAAAATAACTTTGTTTTCCGAAGTCGGCGTCGTAAAAGACACAACACAACAAGAGATATTTACCAAAGACAAGGTTTTTATCGATCAAGATACTTAAAACAAATAATGTTGGATAATCTACATCTTAGTGTCGGTATCCGTGCAGTATGATGGCGACACTTTAAAACAAAAAGGTACTTACATACAACTATGTTCATGTTCAGCCTCATCCAAAACAACGTAGATAATCTCGGTATAGTGGCGTCTGGAGTCGTTGAGCAGCGGTATGTTGCCGTCCAAGGATCTAATACAACGAAATGAAAATACAAAACATTACAGATTACCGATAAAATTGAAAGTGAACAACTTTCTCAAAAGGTGGACTGATGACTTGGAGAGGGTACCGATGGTCTGCGGAAAGTGAAAAGTACAGCACCTGTTAATGTTTTGACACTTATGGGAGGCATATGACCAGCAGTGGACGTCTTTAAAATGATAATGATAATACCGTCCCACGGATCGGTAATGGTCTCCCCCAAATATTACCAAATCTGTCTTTCAATTCCCTTCGTCAATCCACATCGTGACACCACCGCTTTTACCAGACCTGTTTCGACGACGGTGCCAATATTCAGGCAGACACCCGCTGTGACTAATCTGGCCTATCCATGGATATACTTTCTACAAACATCCTACACGCTCTTTCTAGGCCATATACGTGGCGAAATAGTCTTTAAAGTTGCGCAATTTTAAATAATCCGGTGACCTAAACATATACTTACAATACATTTTCATTTAGTGTTGCATTGGCTTTTATTATACTATCATAAATTTCTCCATAGGGCGGTACTTCATCAGCTACGCCCAGGGCGCAAGCGCAGGTGAACAGCAGGAGTTGAACAAACATAATCATCTGAAAAATAGAAAAATATGCCATGCCATAATGTTTGCTTGGTGGGAAGCTACCATCGCACGCATGCCGTTAGTCTCGATTCATAATGCTATTGGAGAGGCCTATGCAAAAACAAACTGATGTAGGCTATTGATGTTGATTATTTGACCTTAGTAGCAGACATTGTCATCGTTGTGGTTTAAAAAAGTAAATTACTGTCAAACGTGCAATAGAAAATGGGTGTACACTTTGACAGTAGAATAGAATCTTTACTGTGTTTAGATAACATGTTATACCACGGTTATAGACAAGACAACGGTTATAGTTCATGGCGTAATAGAAAAATGAGCCAGCTAACCAGCTGTAGGAGTAGGAATGCCTGCCAAGACCAAGTGACCCTGGTGAGCCAGACGGTAAGTTACAATCGTTTCTTAATTGTGGATGGTATAAAACAAGGCAGTACTTACCGAAGCAGTAATAAATTACAATTGAAGTTAAAGAATTTCTGCAACATTTTATATTGCTCTAGATTCGTTGCGTATCATAAAACAATATGATATCAAATTTTACGGCAAATACATTAAGAAAGCGTAACGAAAATAATAAATCAGAAATGGAAAACAAACCATAGTTTAAAAACCATAGGTTAATCATTTGGAACGAATCTTAAACAATATGTTTGTGCGCTTTAAGCTTTTGTTGTTTAGTTATTTAGTAGGCAGGCTAATCAAGTGCGTCAAATTATAAATACACACCAATACTAATAATATATTAGGTAAGGTTATTTATTCGACGACTGAAGAATGTAGAACGAATCTGAAACAATACTATTATAATAATAATAAGTCAGCTTCGTTAAATTATAAATACGTAGCAATACTAATAATTTTATGGTTAGGTTATTGTGTTGATTAATTATATTATTAATCGGTAGGTAGATACAGTTAACAACAAAAAGCACTTAAATAATATAAACATAAATAAATGAAAGAATATTAAATGATAAATATAGGAAAAGTGAAAAAAGATAAGAAAGTTAAATAATGCATCATTGAAACAAAGAAGACGAAAATACAGTATTTAAGAACGGTAGGTGTGGAAGAAAAATGAACGGATTTGGATGTTTGGAAAACAGGCAGACTATCTTATGGATACATGTGGCCAGTATTTTTTCCAGGTTTGACTCAAAGTTGACTTTCGGCTTGCCTTTAAACTTTAGGGGAAGATTTACAAAACAAAGGTTAAACCTGCTGTCTTGTATGGATCATGATGTTGGGCCACAAAAGAGATGACGAAAATTGCACGCAGCTAAGATCAAAATGCCAAGAGGAATGCTGGGTGTTACGCGAATTGATAGGATTAGAAAAATGGTATAAGAATAAGGCTGAAAGTGGTACTGGTGACTGGTGGCTGGAGGTAATTTATATGAAAATCGGTTATCATATTATGGGTATTTGATGCGGAAGACTGAGGCAACCTTGCAGAAAGTTTTAGTACAAACTTGGAAATACCAAAGAAACGATGTATGGCTGTGTGAAGGGTGAGTAGAAAGGCAGTAACTGTTGACTAAATGGAAATGGAATGGAAGAATAAGACTGTTGCGTGGATACCAAATAAAATTGGAGTATAAAGGCAAGGGATGGGTATGATTGCGCCTTTGGTTTCCAGTATACCAAGTTCCGTCAATCTTCTTCTTATTTTTCGTGTGAGGATGTGGCCTCCTCTGGTGTCAGACTTAATTAAGCCACTTCTGGGAATCCCACAGGCCTCTGCCTTGGCTATTTCAGACTTACGTTAACTATATAAGTTCAGGTTTCCTCACGATGTTTTTCTTCACCGTTGCCTGTGATATCCAAGATAAACTTAGAAAGTACATATGAATTTGAAAATGCCTCATTGGTATTACTTGCCCATATTTGAACCCACGACCTCAAGCACGAGAGGCAAGGTCTTAGCCATTGGGCCACCACGGCATCCGTCAATTTAGATCTGTCAAGTCATTCTGTCGAGGACTGTACACGAATAAAATTAAAACAATGATATCTCGTCAAGGTTTTGGTCTGCATATTATTCATGGAAACAATATTATCACAAATTATACACCTTATTACCTAGTCCTAATTACCCATGACTCGAGACAAATCAAGGGCAATATAAGTTGATTTGAATATCTTCACAACTTACTGTTTCAGTACTCTCGCTAAGGTAAGTACTTATATAAATAACATGTCTATTGTCCAGTTTAAATTTCACTAACGCTATACTCTATATGTGAATACGATGTGATCTCATGGTCCTTCAAATGTCTCGCTGATAGTTGTCTGTTTGTTGCATCATGGATCTTTCAGTTCCCTTCGAAATGGTTCAGATGGCGCTGATCCACGCGCCATGTTGGTGAACGGGCGCCATCAGTTTTCGCCCGTTCACGAACATCAGTTCTCTTAGCTATCTTGGTTTATCCTTAATCTTTATATTTTTTATTGTTTGGTATTCTTATATTGTGTATTTTTATACCTCTCAAGTTTATATTTATAGAATCAATTACCTGAATTAAAAAAAAATCAATGGTGTTTTTTTGCTCGGTCTTATCTATGGAGATCTATGTTTCGGGAAAGTCAAAATGCATCAACTTAGATTAACTGACCGACTCCTTGGCCATTTAAAAGTGTAGATAAATGATTTAAATGATTTAAGTTCGAGTGTACGACAAGTACAAATCATTAGCTAAGAAGGTCGCGTATACTAGGCTTAATACACGATATGGTCTTGATGTATAATTCAACTTTGGAAAATATCTTCAACTAACTACAGCTAAAGCGGGTAAAGTAATCAACCCGCGCTGGGCCCGCGTAGTGGATTACGGCTCACTCCTATATCCCATCAGTGGGATCATTTTAAGCTATTTATACAATATATAAAATTGAAATTATTATGTTTTTAGATGACAATGATGCTGCAACTCCTAATAGTAAGCGTGGCTGTCGGCCTGAGTGTAGACGCTTTGGAGCCCGTGCCACCTTATAGACATTATTTAGAAGCTGTCGCAGAAGCTACCGAAACACTTAAAAGAAATGTGCTGTACGTACTTACCTATTACTGACAATTAACGTATGTAGACTGGATTCTGAGGGTTTTGGCAAAGTTATTGACTTCCTTTCTTCAATATTAGTAGTATAGTAGTCTTAACTGTCTCACTGCAGAGCAAAGGCCTCTTCTCATATAAAGAAAGCACGAACACTCGCTAGAGGTGGGTTGGCGATTTTCAGACCCATATTCATAGCGACAATAATGTCCAAGACAACTATATATTATAATATGTACTTTTTAGTAGTCTTTGTTGCGTGGTTCATATTCGGGCACTTCCGAATCCTCGACCTCAACTGCTCTGATGCAGTAGTCCTTAAAAGTATCAAGTCCCCTAACTAGTGAAGTGTATTGTAATAATCTGTATTGTGTATTTTATATTCATATTTTCAGTAACAAAAACTTGGTAATATGTATTGTTATAATAGATCCATGAAGGGCAACATTCCGTTTTTGGACGACTACAGACGTCACTATGCCGAGATAGTACACGTTATCAACTATCATGGAAAAATGAACTCTTTATATCGGTAAGTTTAACATTAATTTAGTTGCAACAAAAAACACACACACAACTTAAGTTGGTACTTCTTGACTTTCCTTAATGTTTGTTTTTTTTTAATCTTGAAAATGTCTTTCTAATCTTAGGTCATTTTTTTTTTCAGAGCAGTGGCGCCATATTACGAAGAATATCAAAAATTTCTGGCAATTTCAGCACCTGAGGCACTCATTAATCCAGAAAAGGTTGTAACAAAAACCGGAGCTCTTATAGATCAGCTGAACGACAAAACCAGTAAGGTATAATAATTCAGTTGTGTGAATTTTGTTCTATTAAAACATAATCTGAGGGTTGATGTCAGCAGCTTTGACCGATGAAAATCTAGAATTCTCCCACGGAAAATTATTTCTTATTTCTGAGAAAAAGATCCTATGTTATCTTATCTTATATTATCTTATCTAGGAGCAGAGAAATAACTCGGACACTTCGACCCATTGGGATACATTGTGGTCCCCTAGATAACTTACTCTTCCCCAATCTCGTTGAAAACTGTTTTCATGAGTTTTACAACGAGACCAGGATATATGAGCCTATAATCTTCTGGTTTTGGATATCCAACACCTAGATGACGCATTCGCTTACCAGCCAGTGCATCGCGTGTGCACAGAAGGTGCTCCATGCGTTCCGTATGTTCCCCACACAACCTACGCACGGGTGTCGCAGTTAGACCCATCTTCATGAGCATGTCGTTGGTTCCAAAGTGCCCAGTAAAGGCCCCAAGCAGGTAGCGGATTTTCCTCCTGCTCATCATGTTCCAAATGTATTCCCGGGCTCTGAACGTAGAGCCTAGGAATTTCTTGGATTGTTGTAGACCGGTATTAGACAGCCAAAAATTCTTATCTTAATTTCGTCTAAGCCCATACAGCAATTTAGCTTAATTACATAATAAACTTGCCAAAGTAGGTGATCGGAATTTAGTATATTTGTATACACTCACATTAATAATAAAGACAGGACTAGTGAGATGCCAAAAATATATTTAGAGCTTACTTGGATTGTCTATTTTCAGATTAAAGATTTAATTGATGCCTGCACACAAAAACGAGAAATGTGTGATGTACTTGTCCACGATACTGTAAATGAGAATAAGGATGAATATGGTCGCCAAGCTGACATACTGATCGCTGCTGGTCGTGTCGCTGATGAACTTAATGCAAATAACGAAAAATTTGAAAAAGTCTCGAAGGATCTAAACGCTCACCAATATGTTTGTACATCCCCGAAGGATTTTAAAATTATCGTTGCCAGAGTAGCTTCTCTTTATTCAGTATTGTCAGTATTGTAACCTCATTATCCGCCTGTATCTAGATGCTGGGTTCTTTAAAAAAGGATTTGTAAACAGAATCGAGTATAAACGATTACGATATAGATTTTACGATTTAGATTTTTAAAGAAAAAAAAACATTTATATTCACGAAGTTTCGACGGCTTTACACCAGCAGAACTGGGATTTGCAAACAAATCGGAACATTGCCTCGAACCTTTGTTTCTCTAACAATGGATACAGTTTGTCAGTCTCTTAAAGATTTACGTAATCACTACTGATCCTTTTCTTCAAAATCAAATATATATTTTCAAATTTCTATGTTTATTTTATTATTGTTTACCGATTTACCTTTTATCAGTTATTTATACAGATTTTTTGTGATATACAGCGGAATTTGCTACTATATTGGCCTATTTCCTAAATTCTGAGGCTATATGAAAGCGTTGCAATAGTGATTGGTGAAATGCCAAAAAACTATGGGATTACCAAGCGCAATCGAAATGTCAATCAATCTTTACATTTTGGCATTTCGACAATCACCTTTAGAATCCCTGCTTGAACTGACCATTCATACGATCTTTAATCGAACTATGTATATACTTATCGACCTTTTAGTCAGAACTACATTACCTAATAATAACAGATTGCGTTCCTTATCAAATTACTTATCCCGTTTCTTGTGCATTGCATCGTAATCCCGGGGGTAGGGGCGCTAATATGCTAGCGCAGAAATTGAATTTCTGTTGGTAAACTGACCGCAACTGTGCGATTTAGCGAAGATGATTTTAAACAAATACAAAAATACAATATGTTTATTTCTATATCAACTTGCTTACATTAGTTTAAGATTGAAGCCTCCTTTTAAGCATTATGATACCTGTGTTAGGAGACACCGCTCTTCCACAGCTTTGGATGTGTGTACAACTTACAACATTATTGAGTTACATTTTTTCATTATTTCTAGACAATATAATTATTTTTGCGCGTGCTGTGTGCTTTATTGCCATTGAAATATAGTAAAATTAAAAATCAAACACGCTCGCTCTTTCGTGAATTAAACTGAATAAATACATTGATGTGGGTGTGTTGGGCGTGCGGAGTGTGTGATTTGTCAGGGGTATGTTAGGTTTGTCGAGTGTGTGTGGTGTGTGATGTGTGTGAGGTGTGTGGAGTGTGTGAGATATGTGGGGTATGATTGGGTGGTGTGGATGTGTGTATGAGTAATGATGTACATGTGAGTGTGGCGATGCAAGTATAAGTAATAACCACTTATTTTAACAATAATTCAATATCTGCATAAGTTTGTGATTTTAACCATTCTAATAGCATTTTCTTACTCTTATGAAGATGTTTAGTGTATATGTTTTTTTTATTTTATCATATAACCGTGCCGATTGCTTATTATATTGTAGAGCAGCAAAATTGGTTACAGATTGTGGTACTTGCGCAAAAATATCCTTTCGACTTTTAAAATTATGTTTTTATCATACGCAACTGTCCTATGCTTTTTTAAGATTGTGGCACAAAAATACTATTTCCTAACAGATAGCAGGTCACTGATCTCTTGGGGACCTCCGTTTCTCAAAATACATTATTTTTATCAGACCTCTTTGCGTTCATTCTACGTCTATTAATTTTGATTTCTCTGCCCCGCCCCAACATGACAGGATTATTCATAAAAATCTATGAACATACCATATATCTATACTCATAAATACTTAACCTAAATCCTTAACGATAGTATTCCAAATATGTACTTGTATTATGTCGTGTGTGTGTGTGTGTGTGTTGTGTCATTGTGCTTCAATACTACATCCAGGCTAAAAATAAAAATAGCACTCAAATTTAGCGTTGTTCAAATAAAATCCTGCGATTACATATTTTCCCCTAATGCCGAATTGAATGCAATATTTAGGGAAAGTTAGGTGCGTGCGCACCTAACTTTTCAAATTTCAAATAACCGAGGTTATAGACACCTGCAAAAAACGATGCCGTACTAAGTAGAAATCACTTCCTGAAATTTACGAGAGTTGCATGGAGGAATTTGAAAATGATTCAGATACTAGTAATAACAGCTGTAAAGTACAAAATTTTTCTTCAATTGAGAGGTTTTTAACATATTATGTAAATACGCTTTTAAAACATAGTAGTCATTATAAAATTTTCTTTCTTTGATTTTTTACTGAATTAAATGATTTTTTATGTATTTATATATTATTTGTTTTGATTTTAATATTAAGTTTGAATATCTAATAAAAAAATATATGACAATCCGTTTATTTTTCTTTTTGTATAGAACTGTACTCATTCGGCAAATTTTGGTGTTAGGACAATTAACAATTATGAAACCTAAGAATACGGCAATATAAGTATTTGAAAATATATAATTGGGAAAAATTATGTTGCGTATTTTAAAGAATCCGTCAAATAAATAATATGAAACAACGCGAATTTGGATTTTGGCGTTGACACTAAAAAAACAGTCCTAAATGCTTATCATGGGTATGTTTCAACGGTATTGCGTTAAGGCTTACTCATATGGGGTAATTCAGTGGATGTGGAAAGAGCATTCATAGAGAAAAAAAAACAAAAAATTAGTACCTGCCCTAAGAATGTTTCCCCAGGAATTAACTCTCTCGTGAGTTTTAGGTACAACTTGATTACTCACGATCGTGAGGGTAATTGAAATTGAACGTTTATCTTGATAGTTGGATGGAAAATTAAACCAATGTATACTTCTTTAGGAGCTTAGAACTTTATTCTCAAAATCTCAAATTCTTCAAAATGTTGAATTTGAATTCTAGAATCAGTCCTCATTATAAAACTTACTGCCTAATCCTTAATTCTTAAACTTAAACAATATTGGTCACAAAAAGCTCATAATGTTTCTCTATAATTTGCAACAATACAAGAAAACTTCTAAAACTTAGCAAAATTATATAATTTAAAAACAATAAGGAACTATCATATTTATGCCTTTTGGTGATAAGATTTAAAACGTCTTTTCCACGTGAAAAGCTGTGAATATTTCTTTAGTGCATCTCTTAGTGTACGCTCACATAGTGAAACAACGGTATTCAAAGAATATATTTTATTTCAAGAAAATGAAGTTACATAAAGAAGAATCAAAAATTAGCTTGGGTAGGTATATCGGATATAAGTCTAGTTGTTACCTTGTTAACAAACTGACATGACGTAGAATAAGATTTATTAGGATGCATACAAAATCTTAATTTCGAGAGATTTACCTACCCACCCTTCTCATAAATATGGAAGTATTTAGCAAGTTTCATCGTCAGGTCGGAAATGGTACACTGCTATGTAAAGATTCAAAACTGCCATCACAATTTTTTCTAGTTTTGCCGCTCCGGTAACAACAAAGTTGTGTGCACTTAGATCTTGCGACTGTTGAGCAAAGTCACTTTCATGGTAATTGTTTAGTTGTGTTGAAGCTAGTCCCAATTCTAGAAATACGTTTCTTTGCGATCCTAATTCCTCAACATTTTTATTAATTTCTTCATCGATGGCTTTATCAATGTCTTGATTGTTGGTTTGCATTGCTTGCTTGGTCGTTTTTATCAGTTTTAACACCTGAGAATTGAAAACATTTAACACATGACAAACAAGTATATTGCATTATTACAAAAAACAAACAAGTGCGCAATTTCAGTTCAACCGGACACTGGGAAGTGGGTCAAATATAACTTGCCAGATTTGATTACATGCACCGGGACAGTTGAAAATAAATAAAAAGCTTGTAATTAAAAAATATCATCAGCGTCATCATCACACCCAAACAAACTCAGCGGTGGTCCTTTTCATTGGTAAAATTGCATGGAATTTGGGTTGACTAGTCCAAAGATGCAGCAGCCTACATTAGTCATAGTGTAGCACAACCCTGTATTAAACAACTGAGAGTCTAGGTGTCCCTGGGTAAAATATACCAATATTTGTTGTATAACTTTATTTTCACGTTAATTTCATAATATTATACCTTATGTGTGTTATTGCGGATGTCTTCGCTGAACTTTTTAATTTCGTCGACCACCTCTTGTGGATGAGCAATAGCAAAAGGTCCTGATTTGTTAATATTTCTCTGGTAGTCTTTGTAATAATCATGACGGCTGTGGAATAAACATAGATATTGTATTTCAGGGAGAAAGAATTTCTGGTACCGCTTAATTTAAAAAAAATATCGTGTGTGTATATTGTGATTTTGGACCGACTTCCCAAAAAAGAGGAGGTTCGCAATTCGGTTGATTCTATTTTTTTATTTTTATGTATCTTCGGGTATAACCTCGTCATATATAGACGGATTTGCATTTTTTTTTGTTTGAAAGGTTATACTTTCGAGGAAGTCCCATTGTCACCAAATCAGAATCTGATGATGGGATCCCATGGAAATCCGAGAAACTCCTCAAATATTATAGGCAGACATATAGTGATTTTGGTATTTTCAATAACATGGCAAATATTTGCATTCAGAAAGTATCATTTGGTGAAGTGGAACTGATGAAGAAGACCACAGATGGCCACTGGAAGTCCTTAATAAGAATACCCAATCTCGAGGTGGTCCCATTCATTCAGAATCTAATGATGTGACCCCATGGAAATCGATGCAACTCCTTAAATATTATATGCGGTTTTTAAGCGACGAGTTAAGGAGCACTATTTGTCACTGTGATCATAATCTTGTATAAGCTGAATTGTTTTCTTGTCTGTAAATTAGTTGTATGTATGTATTTATGTATCTATATTTTTTTGTTCTTGTATTTTGTACCTACATTCTCAATAAACTAATTATTTGTTGAGAATTTGAACCAAGTGCAACCCCATATTGTATCCAGGCTGTCTCCTTCCATTCTAGGTTGCCTGGAAGAGATCGCGGCAAGCAATAAGGCCGCCTGTTGTATGTTTGTTTTTATTATTATATGTCTTTTTAAATTATTTTTATCTTGGTGTACATTATAGTATATATGAATAAATAAATAAATAAATTATTTAAACTTAGAAAGTATCATTTAGTGAAGTGGAACTGATGAAGAAGACCATAGATAGCCTTGGAACTCCTCAATAAGTATGTCATGGGTATTAGATATTTTGATTTAGATGAAGCAAATACATATATATAAATTTTACCGATTTCTAAATCAAAACACCGCAAAGAGAAAATAACTTTGTTTTCCGAAGTCGGCGTCGAAAAACAAAAAACAAGAGGCACTTACCAAAGATAAGGTTTTTAACTATCAAGGTAATTCACATCTGAGTGTCTGTATTGGTGCAATATGATGGTGATACTTTAAAACAAAAAGGTACTTACAGACAACTATCTTCACTTACAGCCTCTTTGAAAACAACGTAGATAATCTCGGAATAGTGGCGTCTGGAGTCGTTAAGCAGCGGTATGTTGCCGTCCAAGGATCTAATACAACGAAATGAACAAAAAACATAACAGATTACCGATCAAATTAAAAGTGTACAACTTTCTCAAAAGGTGGACTGATGACTTGGATAGCGGTGGCGGTGGTCCGCTGGAAGTGAAAAATACAGCACCTGTTGACGTTTTGACACTTATGGGAGGCATTTATGACCAGCAGTGGACGTCTTTCGTTTAAAATGATAATGATAATACCGTCCCACGGATAAGTAATGGTCTCCCCCAAAAGATTTCCGAATCTTTCTTTCAGTTCCCTTCGTCAATCCACATCGTCACACCACCGCTTTTACCAGACCTATTTCGGACCCACTGTGACAAATCTAGCCTATCCATGGATATACTTTCTACAAACATCCTACACGCTCTTTCTAGGCCCTATACGTGGCGAAATAGTCTCTAAAGTTGCGCAAATTTAAATAATCCGGTGACCTAAACAAATACTTACAATACATTTTCATTTAGTGTTGCATAGGCTTTTAATATACTATCAAGAATATCTCCATAGGGCGGTACTTCATCAGCCGCGCCCAGGGCACAAGCGCAGGTTAAAAGCAAAAGTTGAACAAACATAGTCATCTGAAAAAGACCATAATATGCCATGCCATAATATTTGCTTGATGGAAAGCTATGGATATTCATAGCTTTCCATCAACCAATATCGAGATCAAGCTGGCATGACTTACGATTTGAATGATATCGATATTTAAAACAATCATAACATAATGCTAGACGCATCTTTTTCCAAGATATTCAGTAAACTATATCGATGAGCTCTCCACACTGGAACTTTGAAATCATGTATGACAGAGGACGATTTGCATTAGATTTAACAAAATATAATATGATCCTCTGATCGCACGCCGTTAGTCTCAATTCTTAATGCTATTGGAGAGGCGCCTATGCAAAAACAAACTGATGTAGGCTATTGATATTGATTATTTGACCTTAGCAGCAGACATTGTCATCGTTGTGGTTTAAAAAAGTAAATTACTGTCAAACGTGCAATAGAAAATGGGTGTACCCTTTGACAGTAGAATAGAATCTTTACTGTGTATAGATAACATATTATACCACGGTTATAGACAAAACAACGGTTATAGTTCATGGCGTAATAGAAAGATAAGCCAGCTAACCAGCTGTAGGAGTAGGAATGCCTGCCAAGACCAAGTGACTCTGGTGAGCCAGACGGTACGTTACAATCGTTTCTTAATTGTGGATGGTATAAAACAAGGCAGTACTTACCGAAGCTGTAATAAATTACAATTGAAGTTAAAGAATTTCTGCTACATTTTATATTGCTCTAGATTCGTTGCGTATCATAAAACAATTTGATAAAAAATTTTACGGCAAGGCATTAAGAAAGCGTAACAAAAACAAAAAATGGAAAACAAACCATAGTTTAAAAACCATAGGTTAATCATTTGGAACGAATCTTAAACAATATGTTTGTGCGCTTTAAGCTTTTGTTGTTTAGTTATTTAGTAGGCAGGTTAATCAAGTGCGTCAAATTATAAATACACACCAATACTAATCATATATTAGGTTAGGTTATGTATTCGAAGACTGAAGAATGTAATAACGAATCTGAAACTATACTAATATAACAATGATAATTTCTTAAGCTTCGTTAAATTAAAAATACGTAGCAATACTAATAATTTAATGGATAAGTTATGTTGAATAATTATATTATTAATCGGTAGGTAGATACAGTTAACAACAAAAAGCACTTAAATAATATAAACATAAATAAATGATAGAATACAATGATAAATATAGGAAGAATGAAAAAAGATAATAAAGTTAAATAATGCATCATTGAAACAAAGAAGACGAAAACACAGTATTTTGTAAAGCCACGTTAATAAAAGTAAAAGTAATTATAAATTAAAACTAAGAAAAAGGATATAGATAATAAAATTAAGGTCCGGCTTCGCACGGCGTGGGCAGCTAATCAGTCAGTAGGTCGGGCAGGAAGAAGTGGAATGCCAGAGGCCGTAGGCAGGTGAGCAGTCACCACAACGGAGAACCAGGCAATCGGGCTAGTAGGCAGGTGAGCTGGCAGCAAAAGTCGACGGTCAAGGCGGGCAATCGGGCAGGTAGGCAGTAGAATAGGTAGCAGGACGGATAGACAGGCAAACGGGTAAGTTCGTAGGCACCAAGGAGTGTGGATGATGGGGCGAGTTCTAGAATTGGGCGCACAAACAACGTTGCGCCCAATTATTTAAAAGTTGGGCGCCAATATTCAACTACTGAACGGGAAACACTAGCTGTTATTACTGCACTTGAACATAACTACATATTCTACTGCCTACCTGCCCGATTGCCTGCCTTGACCATAAACACTTGCTGCCTGCTCACCTGCCTACCTGCCCGATTGCCTGCTCACCTGCCTACCTGCCCGATTGCTTGCTCACCTGCCTACCTGCCCGATTGCCTGTTCACCTGCCTACCTGCCCGATTGCTTGCTCACCTGCCTACCTCGGGCATTCCACGTCTTCCTGCCCGACCTGCTGCCTGGTTAGCTACCCACGTCGTGCGAAGCCGGCCCATAGTTTTATTATCTATATCCTTTTTCTTAGTTTTAAATAATAATTACTTTCACTTTTATTAACGTGGCTTACGTTTAACTCATCTGAGCTATACGTAACGCTACAGTTTAAGAACGGTAGGTGTGGCAGAATAATGAACGGATTTGGATGTTTAGAAAACAGGCAGACTGTCATATGGATGCATGTAGCCAGTATTCTTACCAGGTTTTACTCAAAGTTGACTTTCGGCTTGCCCTTAAACTTTAGGGAAGATTTACAAAACAATGGTTAAACCTGCTGTCTTGTAAGGATCAAGATGTTGGACCACAAAAGAGATGATGAAAATTGCACGCAGCTAAAATCAAAATGCCGAGAGGAATGTTGGGTATTACGCGAATTGATAGGATAAGAAAAAATCGTATAAGAAGAAGCCTGAAAGTGGCACTGGTGACTGGGAAGTTAATAAACTTAGGAAATACATATGAATTTGAAAAAGTCACATTGGTACTTGCGCCGATTTGAACCCACGACCTAAAGCACGAGCCACTGGGCCACCACGAAATCCGTCGATTCTGATCCGTCGAGTCATTCCTTCGATGACTGTACACTAATAAAATTAAAACAATGATATCTCGCCAAGGTTTCGGTCTGCATATTATTCACGGAAACAATATCATCACAAATTATATACCTCATTACCTTTTCCTAATTACCCATGACTCGAGACAAATCAAGGGCAATATAAGTTGGTTTGAATTTCTTCACAACTTAATGTTTCAGAACTCTCGCTAAGGTAAGTACTTATATAAATAACATGTCTATAGTCCAGTTTGAAAGAGCTTTGCACTTGTCACTTAGTAGCTTAGTATGTCTGTTATTCGCTTAGTAAATTCTATTAACTTTCACTAATACTATACACTGCATGTTTATATGATGTAATCTCATGGTCCTTCAAATGTTTCGCTGATGGTTGCCCGTGTGTGTGATCATGGATCTTTCAGCTCCCTTCGAAATGGTTCAGATAACGCTGATTAACGCGTCATGTTCTTGAACGGGCGCCCTCAGTTTAGGCAGGTCATCTCTTAACTATCTGGGTTTACCCTTAATCTTAATATTTTTAATTGTTTCGTATTTTATTGTGTATTTTTCATATTACTCAAGTTCATATTTATGGAATCAATAACTTGAATTAAAAAAGAGTCAATGGACATTTTTTGCTCGTTCTTTTCTTTTCTATGTTTTGGAAAAGGTAAAGAGCATCAACTTAGATTAACTGACCGACTCCTTGGCCATTTAAAAGTGTAGGTAATATAAATAAATACTTTAAATTTGAGTGTACGACAAGTATAAATCATTAGCTAAGACGGTCGCGTATAGTATTCTTAATTCAAGATATGGTCTTAAGGCGCATATATTCCCCAATGTTAACGCAGTATTGGCCGTACGCCCGCTCGGACCCCGAAAATCAATATTGAACCGCCTTTCGGACAGTTCTTTGATTTACATTTGCTATTTCAGTTATGAAGAAATACTATCCATCAGTTTTTCTGTTTTTTTTTTTTTTTTTTTTCTATTTTATTAAAAACTACGGTTCTTAATAATAAATTACAATCTAGCCTTAATAGACTAATAAGCAATTTAACTCTAACTTATTATTATATTGTATAATGTTATGACTAAGAATAGTGTCAATTTGCACTTTTATACAGTTCGGTAGCACTTTCTTAGAGTCTGATACGTTAAAAACACTTAGTTCACGTGTTACATGAATAGCACAATATTGTTTGCTATTATTTTTTCACTTATACTACACTAACTCAAATGGTTTAGTTCTCTTTAGCCTACGCACTATGTCCGTGTTATCTAGCAGCTGGATTGCTTCCACATTCACATGTCGATGAAGTCTGTGTTCGTGGGCTTCAGCAAAGTTTTGAATAACGGTGGTGACGAGTTTAATTTTAAGGTCGCGGTGAAGGTCGTCATTTCTGATGTACCATGGTGCATTAACAGCATCTCTGAGTACTTTATTTTGGAATTGTTGTATAATTTTAACATTGCTTTGTTTAGTACAGCCCCATAGTTGGATACCATACGTCCAAATTGGCATAAGAATATGCTTGTATATTATCATTTTGTTGTGTATTGATAGACAGGATTTCCTTCCGAGTAACCAATACATATTTTTGTACCGTATATCGAGTTCCTGTCTTTTCTTTTTGACGTGGGATTTCCAACGCAACTTGGCGTCAAGAGTTATGCCAAGGTATTTGGCTGTATTCGCATAAGGCACTTGCATGCCGTTTATATAGACTGTGTGGTAATCGCGGTGTTTATTAGTAAAGTCAATGTGAATCGATTTTGACTCATTCAGTTTGATCTTCCACTTTTGTGTCCAGTCGTAAACTTTGTTCACAGCTAGTTGAACTTTTTCTATTGCTTCTTTGTGGTTTGAACCAATAGCCATAATAGCAGTATCATCAGCAAAGGTCGCTATGGTGTTGTTTTCCAGCTCTGGGATATCACATGTGTATACCAAGTACAGGATTGGGCCTAACACACTTCCTTGTGGTACTCCGGCCTTTATAGTTTTTAGCTCAGAATATGCGTCCTCTTGCCTTATCCTGAACATTCTGTTGCTTAATATATGACTCTAGAATATCTGAAAATTCGGGGATCATGCGTTTTGTATATCAGACCCTCATGCCAAACTTTGTCGAAAGCTTGTGCGACATCTAGAAATACGGTGGCGCAGACTTGCTTGTTTTCGAGCGTTTTTTCGATGATGTTTGTTATTCTGTGTACCTGGTCGATGGTAGAATGTTTTTCCCTGAAGCCAAATTGATGGTTCGGAATAAGGTCTTTTTCTTCTATAATTGGTTTTAGCCGTTTTAATAGGAGCTTTTCAAACAATTTCGATATTACTGGCAGCAGGGAAATGGGTCTATAAGATGATGCTTCATGGGGTGGTTTCCCAGGCTTCGCAATCATAATGACTTCAGCAACTTTCCATGGCTCAGGTACATGTTTTAGCATAAATGCAGCGTTAATAAGTCTGGTCAGCTTAACTATGGCTTTGCGCGGGAGGTGTTTTAGAATTTCTCCTAGAATTTTTCTGTGTAAAATATTTTTTCACCTCAGCACCTCAAACAAGCAGGTTTTACTGTTTAAAGACAGTGAGCAAAATACGATTTTGCTGCGAGCGTGAGACAAAGTATTTTTTTTTTAAATGCCTTTAACAGTGCTGGGTCTGCTTGCGACATTCGAAAGATTTGAACTTCACTTTGTTCTGTCACTTTCACTTCGATTCGAAAAAAGCGAGAGATAGAAACAAGTCGTTTCAAAGTTCGATTTTCAATAAAAGGTTCGGATCGGTCCAAAATTTTTTCGGCCGCTTACATTAAAAAGTTTCTTAATGAAGCGCCAGACTGCAATTTTCTCGCAGCAAAATTTAGTAATTAAGTAATATAAAATGTGCAGAAATCCAAAAAGTCCAAACTTTTTTCGGCCGCTTACATTGAAAAGTTTCTTAATGAAGCTCCAGACTGCAATTTTCTCGCAGCAAAATTTAGTAATTAAGTGATATTAAATGTGCACAAATCCAAAAGTCCAAACTTTTTTCGGCCGCTTACATTGAAAAGTTTCTTAATGAAGCTCCAGACTGCAATTTTGTCGCAGCAAAATTTATTAATTAAGTAATATTAAATGTGCGTAAATCCAAAAAGTCCCAAATTTTTTCGGCCTACATTGGAAAGTTTCTTAATGAAGCTCCAACCTGCAATTTCTCGCAGCAAAATTTTGTAAAAAAGTAATATTAAATGTGCACACTACCCATTTGTGAAGTTTTCGGCGTAGTACCTACTTAGGCCTTACTTGTAACTTGACATTCGGATTTGATTCAAAATAAATCTAAAATCTGTAAGCGTATAGTAGAAACCATAAGCCTGAAACAGACCTATTATTGGTCTCGCCCGTCTTCTTCCAGACCCACAACTCCTGGCGGTGAGTCACCTACTTTCACTATCCTCCCGTCATTATCCACAAGTAAAGAAGACGAAACCACAGCGAATACTCAAACTCAAGTCGCTAACACAACAATATCGGTTTCAAACAAAACTGTCAATTTTAATTTGCAAAACTGTAATAATTTTAATTTTAACTTTTAAATATACATGTGGTTTAATTTATACCATGTTGTATTTTTTTATCTTAAGGTAATATGTTCTCGCTGCTGAGGTCAAAAGTTGTATGTGTTACACGAGACCAAAGTTATTTGCATCTCGTGTCTTTGAATCCCTCAGGATTCTAATCTAGAATGACTCGCTACGCTCGTGATTCAATTATAGAATACTTCGCTTACTCGGGATTCAAAATCAACACTCGCAGCAAAAAACAACTTTACTCTCTTGTTGCACAAATAACTATTAAACATCCAAGTCGTTTTGAAGGAGTATCCAAAAGTAGCGAAAAATATCGTGTTGTTAATAATTTTTTTAAAGAAAAACTATTTGTTAAACGGAAAAAACATGTTACACAACAATAATAAATATACTTATATTTTTTTCAAACCTGTTGACCTAGCCGTTACTAAAGAGTATGCTTTAGAAAATTACCGTTTTACTAAAGCACTAAAGCCGTTGTAGGCCCTCTATCTTTCAACTTTGGAAAAAATCTTCAACTAACTACAGCTAAAGCGGATAATGTAATCAACCCGCGCTGGGCTCGCGTGGTGGATTACGGCCTACTCCTGTATCCCATCAATGGGATTATTTTAGGCTGTTTATGCTGTATCTAAAATTGAAATTATTACGTTTTCAGATGACAATGATGCTGCAACTCCTAATAGTAAGCGTGGCTGTCGGCCTAAGTGTAGACGCTTTGAAGCCCGTGCCACCTTATAGACATTATATAGAAGCTGTCGCAGAAGTTACCGAAACACTTAAAAGAAATGTGCTGTATGTACTTACCTATTACTGACAATTAACGTATGTAGAAAGGATTCTGAGGGTTTCGGCAAAATTATTGACTTCCTCTCTTCAATATTACTAGTATACTAGTCTCACTGTAGAGCAAAGGCCTCTTCTCATATAAAGAAGGCACGAACACTCGCTCGAGATGGGTTGGCTATTTTCAGACTCATATTCATAGTGACAGTGATGTCCAAACCAACTATATATTATATGTACTTTGAGTAGTCTTCGTTGCGTGGTTCATATTCGGGCAACTGACTCAACTGCTCTGATTTTTGCATAGTATGACTATAATTGCCTTGCATTAAAAGCAGACAAGTCTGACTAAGAAGATGTTCAATGGATCCATCCAGAAACATATAGACTATACAAAGCCACTGCAGTAGTCCTTTAAAGTATTACGTCCCCTAACTAGTGAAGTCTATTGTAACAATCTGTATTGTGTATTTTATATTTTATAATTTAAGTAAAAAAATTGGGGTTTTCATTTACTGGTTCTTTAATATGTATTATTGTAATAGATCCATGGAGGGCAACATTCCGTTTTTGGACGACTACAGACGTCACTATGCCGAGATAGTGCACGTTATCAACTATCATGGAAAAAAGGACTCCTCTTGTGTGTAAGTTTAACATTAATTTAGTTGCAACAAAAACACATACACAACTTAAGTTGGTACTTCTTGACATTCCATATTGTTTGTTTTTTTAATCTTGAAAATGGTGTTCTAACATTTGGTCATTTTTGTTTTCAGACACGAGGAATATTACGATGAATATCAAAAATTTCTGGCAATTTCAGCACCTGAGGCTCTCACTAATCCAAAAAAGGTTGTTACGGCAACGGGATCTCTTATAGATGAGCTGAACTACAAAATCACTCAGGTATAATAATTCAATTGTGTGAATTTTGTTCTATTAAAACATAATCTGAAGGGTTGATGTCAGCAGCTTTGACCGCGTAAAAATCGAGAATTCGCCCACGGAAATTTATTACCGTGAAAAAGATCCTATCTTAATAAATTTTCGTCTAAGCCCATACAGCCAATTTAGCTTTAATACATAATAAACTTCCGATCACCTAACAAATATACACTCACATTAATAATAAAGACAGGACTATTGAGATGCCAAAAAAACCTCTAGAGCTTACTTGGATTGTCTATTTTCAGATTAAAGATTTAATTGATGCCTGCAAAGAAGAACGACAAATGTGTGATGTACTTGTTCACGATACTGTAAATGAGAATAAGGATGAATATGGTCGCCAAGCTGGCATACTGATCGCTGCTGGTCTTGTTGCTGATGAATTTATTGCAAATAACGAAAAATTTGAAAATGTCTCGAAGGATCTGAAAGCTCACCAATATGTTTGTACATCACCGGAGGATCTTGAAATTATCGTAAAGAAAGTAGCTCAACTTCACCGAGTATTGCATCCTTTTTTCCCGCCTTTACTTCGATGCTGAGATATTTATAGGTGGAATAGTAAACAGAATCGAGTATAAACTGTTTTACGATTTAATGGTAAAAATACATTTTTATTCACGAAGTTTCGACGGCTTTACATCGGCCGAACTGGGACTTTGCAATCAAATTGGGAGATTGCCTCGAACCTTTGTTTCTCCAACAATGCATACAGTTTGTCAGTCTCTTAAAGATTTACGTAATCACTACTAATCCTTTTCTTCAACATCAAATATATATTTTCAAATTTCCATATTTCTTTTTATTTTTCCTTACCGACTTACCTTCTACCAGTTTTTTGGATAGTTTTTTAGTGATATACAGCAGAATTTGTCGAATATTTACAAATGATCGTAATATGAGTACAGAAGTATCTAATTAAATTATATTGATATAAACATGCTACTACATTGGCCAATTTCCTAAATCCTGAGGCTATAGACTGAACATTTGACAATCCATCAATCAGCGCTAGTGAATGGTAAAATGTAAAAAAATTATGGGATTGCCAAGCGCTATCGAAATGTCATAATCAATCCTTATATTTTGGCATTTCGACAGTCGACATCGCTGATATGAATATTAATCCATTCATTCGATCAATTAATCGAACTTTGTATATACTCATCGACCTTTTAGTCAGTGATACATTACCTAATAATAACAGATTGCGTTCCCTATCCAATTACTTAGCCCATTTTTTGTGCATTGCGTCGTAATCTCGGAGGTAGTGACGCTATTATGCTAGCGGGAAAATTAAATTTCTGCTAGTAGGTAACTCACCACTGACCGCAACTGGGAGATTTAGCGAAGATGATTTTAAACTTGACTCTCATAATCATAATCTAATACACTCGTAAATACTTAAACTAAATCCTTATCGATAGTATTAGAAATATGTACTTATAGTATGTCGTGTGTGTGTGTGTGTGTGTTGTGTCATTGTGTGTGTATGTTGCGTGTAATTACGTCGTGTGTACCATAGAATCCGACTAATATATATTTACACTCGGATTCTAATATATTCTACACACAATGCATTAAAAAATTTGAAAAATATAAACAATGAAGTGAAAATATAATTATTTGTAATAAATAATAGTGCAATTTCTTTGAAAAAAATAGCGCTCTTAATTGATGGATTAAATAATTTATTGGTTTGGTTAAGCGAGGTCGCGTGGCTTCGGCGATAAGTTTTTCGTAGAAGCGTGTATTCGTTGTTAAGCGTTTCGTATGAGTAAACTTACGAGGACGTGTTATTCAGTGTTACACTTTTCTCAATTATATCGGGATCCAATTTGTGTATGCGTCTAGGTTTTGGAAATTTAGTTTATAGTACTCTAATGTACCAAGTGTACTCTAGTGATCCAAGTAAGGAGCGACCTTCACCCAACTGTTTAATGGACATTTTATATCAAACTGAATGTACCTATTAAAAAATATATCCCGATTGAGTTATTTTAAACATACCTATAGTCCTAAAGAATGTCTTTCAGAAAACATTAGTCTATTTGCTGTTCGTTATGCGATCTGTCCTAACTCATCGATCGTTAATAGGAATTTCTCAGACAACCCCCTCGCGATATATTTTAACATATTAAATTTGATATAAAATGCTTTTCATCCCTTAAACAGATGGGTGAAGGACGTTCTTTATTCGGATCTTAGACCAGTAGATCAATGTTTGGATATCACACAGGATAATTGTAAAAATCGTTAGATTATGAAATTTCACGAGATTCTATAATCTATCTATAAATTGTGGACTGAACATTTTGAACAGAATAATACGACCTATGATGATGATAATGATGATGATAGTGATGATGATGTCAACGATTATTTAAAAAAAGATAGATTGCAGACTGGTGCACTGATTGGTCATATTATTCTGTTCGAAATGTTCAATTCACAGTTTACCGACCGGCTTGCACTTGTTGGTTTTGTATCGGTTACATTTCGGAGAACGTGCAATCAAATTTCACGATTTAATTCCGTTTGGCCCATTTCATCATTGGTCTACAATACGTATGGCGATGCACCATCGGTACATGGCGGATATCCCACCCATGCGGTCTAAACGTTTTGAAAATATATCATTGTGCGTACAGCTAAGGAGTGGAATTCTCTGCCAGAGTCTGTATTTCCTGATAATTAAAACTGTTAGGGGTGTTTAGCTCAAAAGTAAACAGGCGAAAAAATAAAATAAGGAATGCGTGCTTCACCGTCGACCACATCATCGCTTACCATCAGATGAGATAGTGGTCAAAAGCGGGCCTTTCTACAATAATATATAGGAATATAATATATTGTGATTTTTAAACATTCAGTACGTAAAATTCAGTTACATATCGCAGATTGTCTAATTAGCTATTACTGTAAATAGGTTCATAGTAGGTGTAGTAGTTAAGGGATAATTCAATTAAAACGAATTATATGGCATTTCGAAAGTATGTAATCTTCTTTTACTGTCATACTGTATGCATTACTGGCGAAACAGAGAATCGAAGTTATCTCCCAATATGATTACTATATGTCCCAATTACGGCCAGACTAAAGCCGTCAAAACTGAATAAAAATGTTTCTTGCTTTAAAACTCTAAATCTTAATTGTTTACACTCGTCTCTATTTACTTCACCACTTTTTTAGAAATCAACATTTAGTTAAAGGAGGCATAGGATGCAATACTTGGTGAAGAACAGCTACTCTGTCCTCGATAATTTCAAGATCTTGTGGTGATGTACAAACATATTGATGAGCTTTCAAATCCTTCGAGACTTTTTCAAATTTTTCGTTTATTGCATTAAGCTCATCAGCAACACGACCAGCAGCGATCAGTACGGCAGCTTCGCGACCATATGGATTCTCTTTATGAATTACCATGAAGTGAACCAATTCGTCACAAACATCTTGTAGCCACGGTTGTACGCAGGATTCGCTTAACTTTTTTATCTGAAAATAGACAATCCAAATACGATCTTAAAATTAAGTAAATTGAGTAATTTTTTTGGGATCCTACTAATCATATCCTATTTTATTATAAATGGGAAAGTAGTGTGTAGTATATTCTTTTTAATAAAAACGAATTTGGCTTTTGGGATGTTTGTCAATCAATAACGCCTCAATGGCTAAATCAGTTTGGACACAATTTAGCTCTTAGGGTTAACCCAGATTTAGTAGAGAATTCTCGACTTTAAGGCGGGTAAAGTTGCTGAAAACAACTCTTCAGATCATATTTGTAATAAAACATAATTATCAAATTTGAATTATACCTCAGTGGTGTGGCTGCGCACCATATTGATAAGGGTTCCGATTTCAGTTACAACCTCTTCTGGATCAGTGAGAGCCTCCGGTGCTGAAGAGTTCACAAATGTTTGATAATACTCGTAATACGGCACGCGTCTAAAAACAATATGTAACAATGTTAACATTTTAGTTTGGTTCGCGTTTGAAAGACAAATCAAACAGTAAACGTTTCAGTGTTTTTGATATAATAATTAAAATTTAACTCACTCACAACCCATGTCCATTATTGCATGATAATTAATAACGTGCATTATTTCGGCATAGTTACGTCTGTAGTCGTCCAGAAACGGAATGTTGCCCTCCATGGACCTAACATAACAAAACATGATTAAAGTACCAAGAAATTAAGATACTAAAAAAAAAAACATAATATATATATACAATGAAAATAAAATATACAATAATCAAAAAACATATCATTTCAGACAGAAAAAAAAAATGAAGACTTCACTGGCCAGGTGACGTGATTCGTGAGGACGACATGGTACTCTCAATGACTTCTGCAATAGATTTGCAAGATCTGGCTTCGAATAGAACACATGAATAGTACTACATGTTTCTGGAAGGGTCCATTGAGAACTGCGTTAAGAGTTATCCTCGTAGTCTATCTTGTCTATTTTCAATGCAAGGCTTAGCAGTTAGAGTCATGCAACAATCAGAGTGGTTCGTAATTGCCCGAATATGAACCACGACACGAAAAAGCGCAAGAACCACGAAAACTACTACATAATTATAATTTATTTAATAAACATGTGATCGCAAGCGATTTCAAGACGGCAACTTAATCAAAATATTACAACCCATCGATTTCACAATATTTGTCAACCCATGACTTTATTCTGATTGGTTGGTTGGTTAGTACCTTTTTATTTTTTAAGTTTGTTCCTTTGACGTGAGTGCGTTCGTGGCATCAACAGTCATCAGAATACCAGCGCAGCGTCATTTTCATTTTGGATATCGCGGCACTTGCTGAGATAGGAGCCTTTTTTGACTCGCACGGCATTTAATTTTCTATTATTGTATTTATTTTTTGCATACATAGGTACGCAAAAACAAAAAACAAAACTCTCGACTTTGCAAAAACAAAAAAACTCTCGTGGGCTTTCGTGTCTCCTTTGCGGGCCACAAATAATTATTTATTCTTTCTTTCTTAGTAAAGTAGACGCTGTGAGGTGAGTCAATCTTGAATGCTAGAATTGTTATTGCTATAGCGGACGCCATAATGTTCAGAATTTCAGAATATACAATCGAAACTATACGTCCACCGTACAAGCCCTTGTCCCTTTGCTACTATTGTAAATTATCGAATTAAACGTGATTGTGATTACCCACCTACATCATGGAACCCGTAAACAAGAAATGATGAAGACGACCCCATGATCTCTACTCCCACACGGGGTTGGCCGTCTTATAGTTATATTGGACATCACGGCCATTGTGAATATAAGTCTGAACATAGCCAACCCACCTGGACTGGAGCAAGTGTTCGAGCCTTCTTTATATGAAAAGCGGTCCTCGCCCTGCTGTATTACGGTTACTGGTCGGGATTACTATGAAGAGTGGAACTCAATGCCGGAAACCTCAGAATCCAATATACGCATATTATTTAATTGTCAGTAATAGGTACTTACAGCACATTTTTTTGAAGTATTTCGGCTGCTTCTGCGGCTGCTTTAAGATAATGTCTGTAGGGTGGCACAGCACCATCTACACTGAGGCCGACTGCCACGGCTACTATTAGGAGTTGCAGCATCATTGCCATCTGAAATCTTAATAATACCTATATTATTATCATATATAATATTAATATTAGATGCCTTTGATGTTCCGATTTAATGTGACTCAGTCTTCTTCTCTGTCGATGGATTTCATTTCAGCATTTTCGGGTAATTTGAATTGTCAAGGAGTGGATCAGTTAGTGTAAGTTGAAGCTTTTTGCTTGTTCCAAAACACAGATATCTCCATAGATATCTATGTATACGATAACGTAATGATGACGTGATGTGTACGGTGTCTGTGTGTATGATATCTATGTTTTCTCCATAATAGAACGAGCACAAAACTCCATGGAGACTATTTAAAATAACAATATGAAAGAATTAAAAATATAAAGATTAATGATAAACCCAAGCAGTTAAAAGATCATCCGGGCGTTGTGGAAGGATCGTACGTTCCCGCGAACCCCAGCGTAGGTGAGAGATGGAACATTGGTTTGATTTTTAGTCAATAGGTGTCTGACAAAAATCTTCTCCTCCCCCCATAGGGCCAGGGACATCCAATGAGGATTTTCCACCCCGGAACAAAAAAGGCAGTTAAGAGATGACCAGTCTCAGCTGATGATACCCGTTCACGAACATGACGCATGGATCAACACCATTTAGCTTACCTATTTCAAAGGGAACTGAAAGGTTGAAGATCCAACACAAGGGTCAACATCAGCGAGACATTCGAAGGAGCATTACATCACATCGTGTTAATCATGTATTGTTTAGTATTAGTTAAAGTCAAAGTTTTTATAAAAGGTCTAGCAGACATACTAAGGTACTAAGTGACAATTGCTAAGCTCGTTTAAATTAGGCAGTAGATTTGTTATATAATTAAGTAAATACTTACATTAGCGAGAGTACTGAAACAGTAAGTCGTGAAGAGATTCAAACTTACTTATATACTGCCCTTGATTTGTCTCAAGTCATACGTAATTAGGTATAGTAAATTGATTCATGATAATATTGTTACCGTGATTAATATATACCTAGACCTTTTGTAAGATATCATTGTGTTTTATTTTCTTAATGGACAGTCAGCGACGCAATTTAGTATCATGAAAACCAAAGAGTCAATTACAATCATCTCTATTGTCCAATTATTTGGGGTCCGTGGAACAGTCTTCATCTTCCATTCTACTTCTTCAGTAGTCACCTCAATTCCTACATATCTTTCACACAGTCCATCCTTCGGTTCTTTGGTTTTTTCCACATTCACACTGAACACTTTCTTTACATTATTTTCCTTTTCTTCTGCATCACATACCCATAGTATGAAAACTGATTGCCACACATTTCTGTTTGACTAGTACCCAGGCTTCTCCTTTTCTTCTTATTACCGTTCTATCCCCCGTCATGTTATTACTGACTCCCTTTTCTTTCATATCACTCCTCACACAGTCCATCCATCTTTTCTTTGGCCTTCCTCTCCCTCTCCATCCATCCACATTTATATTCATAACTCTTTTAGTAATATGCGTTTCATCCCTCCTCATCACATGACCATACCAGGACAAACGGTTTCCTTTTAACTTTTCTGCCACTGGCGCCACTTTCAAACTGCCTCTAATATACTCATTTCTCACTTTATCCAATATCGTCACGCCGCACATCCATCTCAACATTCTCATCTCTGCTACATGCAATCTCCTTTCATCCATCTTTTTCACAGCCCAACATTCCGATCCATACAGTATGACAGGTCTAATCACGGACTTGTAGATTTTCCCCTTTAACTTGAGGGGCATCCGTGGGTCGCAAGTTGTTCCAGTGACCTGTCGCCATTTCATCCATCCTGAGTTGATCCGGTGCCTTACATCTTGGTCTACCTCGCCATTTCCTTGGACAAGCGACCCTAGGTACCGAAAGTCGGAGCAGAAGCATTACCGAAGCATTACCTACCTAAAGTACTTTTATTCAGACGAAGTAAAATAAATAATTCTAATGTATCAAATTAGGTTATTCCAGATATTTCACACTAGTTTTGGGGTTGCTATACCGATTTTTTTTTAAATTTTTCAGTCTTTACTTTCGTTTATCCAGATTCTAGTACGCCTGTTTGCCAAACATCCAAATCTGTTCGTTTTCCATTCTTCAAGACTGTATTTTTGTCTTCTTCGTTTCAGTGATGTATTCGTCATTTTTCTCTTTTTATTTTCTTCTTATATTTAAGTAAATATATTTAAAAACCAGCGGATCTCCGCAACCTTAACAAGGTCATCGGTCCACCTGGTGGGAGGCCTTCCAACGCAACGTCTTCCGGTTCGCGGTCGCCACTCCAGAACATTTCTGCCCCATCGGCCATCCGTTCAAGATATTTTCAATATGACTATACTTTTACCAATATCTGTCAATAAAATATTATAACAATTGACATCAAGCACCCCACGCTTTTTTACAATAAAATATTTTTTATTTTAATCACACTATTATAATCCTAAAAATCCTGGTAAATAATGGGATATACTATTTAATTTATTGCATTGTCATCGGTCCTTGATAAGTGTGCAAAGTTTCAAATTAATCCGACCTTTTGAAGAGGTTGAAAATTGCGTTCAAAGATTCCGTTACATAGATACATACATACCAAGCTAATAAAAACGCTTTAAAAATAAAATATATGAACATTAAATAAAGTCGTACATTCATAAACTAACTATTAAAATACCTAAATAAATTTCTAAAACAATAGACTAGTAAATATTAAAAATCTTTTCGCTGTTAACTGTACCTACCTACCGATCAATTATATAATTATTCAACTTTTTAACCTAACCTAAAAATATTAGTATTGATGCGTGTTTATTATAATTTAAGCAAGCCGAATTGAACAGTATAAAATTTATCATTGTTATATATTAGCATTGTTTCAGATTAGTTCTACATCATTCAAATAGGTTTTTTTCCATTTTTGCTGCATTATTATCGTTGCGGTTCTTAATCTATTTTCCGTAAAATTTGATAATAGTAGCATATTGTTTCATGATATGTAACAAATCTAGAGCAATATAAAATGCAGGAGAAACTATTTAACATTAATGATAATTTATTTCTGTTTCATATAAGTACTGCGTTATTATATTCCATCCTAGATTGACGGTTGGCTATTTCGTCTAAAGCCTCTGGGCAAGCAGCTCCACTATCAACTGCTGGTTAGCTGGCTAATCTTTAGAGCAGTGGTGGCCCAGTATGAACGGCCGTGACTTACAAGTTGTAGGTCGTGGGTTTGAACAAAGGCAGGCGCTTTACTTTGTAAATTATTTCATCACCACTGCCCTCAAAATGGTAAAGGCAAACATCGTGAGGAAACCGGCATGTCTTAGAATCAGAAATTCAAAGAAATCCAATAAACCGCACTAGGCCCGCGTGGCGGATTATGGCCCATTCAATCTCACAGAGAGGAGGCCTGCACGCACAATGGACCAAATGGGAGTCTATGTGCGGAAAAGGGGTCCATCTATCCTATCCTGGCTAATCTTTTTATATATTGTATACAATATTGTATTGCCTATACCCGTCGTGTAACCATACTCTTTTATCGATAACTGTTAATATTCCACTGAACACTCATCGGTCATAACTAGCGAAACAATAGAAAAATAATAGAAAGACGCCTTTTCAGTCCCTTTTCACACGCTCCGGTTTCCGGGTAGCCAAGTATGTAAGCTTTCACGGCGTAATAAAGGAATGTTTTCTTTGAGTAAAATTTTCTATCTACAGTATTAAGAGTACTTTCCCTTCAGGTGGCATTACAAAATTCCATCCTATATTGAAGAATTTACACTGATCAATTACCCTTCAGTGAAGGGTAATTGTTCCATGCCGCACAGGTCCAAATCTCACCCTACCAAGTCTTAATAGACCAATTTATAACTAAATTCCATAAAAACATTATTAATAAATGACATCCTCATCGACCATCTAGAACACACCACGCCGCTCCAATTCACCTCAATGATCCGACCATTCTAGAACATTCTAGATTCTCGAAATAAATGCAATCCCCCGATTGACACACAAATTAAATCGAGTCAATATTCTCCTGTAATCCTAAAACAAAACTCGAATTGTACCCGATCGTTGACTAATAAAAATGGTTATAAATATACAAGCCGTCCAACAAACAATTCGAGCTGAATTTGCGTGTATCGGAACGTACGCAAACGTTAGCTGATAATCTGTCACAACAAAACAATTAAGACACCTTAAAGGGATACTCGCCACAGGTTTCTGGACAAGCATGTGTAGTTCCTATTACCTGTGGTTTAATTTTAATTTTGCTACTTTTGGACTTGTTTTTGTGCAAAATTGTGTTGTCCTTGTGTTTGTTAACAGGTGGGTACTGTGATTGTCCCCTTTTAAATTAGTTCCTGATCCTCCTGACATCCCAGCCTCCTTATCTCTTTTTCCTTCCTCGCAGAATCCCGATCCTCAAGCGCCAATCCTCAATCGCAGTTTGCAGATGTAGTCTGCAGCGTTTCCGAAATGGCAACTTCGCAAACATTGCGTAAACATCCCGGTAATGCAGAAATATCTACGCTGACATCTAACAAACAACCTAAGAGCCAAATTGGCCGTGTAAAGTACTCTGTTATGGATAAGGTACCTTTTATTGTACATGTCTCTCGAGTGGAAACACAGGTTAATGCTGGCACCACTTTGCATCCCGTAAACTTCGGAAAGTTTCTGATAATAAATAAAATAGCCGTATAATAAATATAACATCAATCGTGGCGGTGTTAATAAAGTCGGTAGAAACAGGGTAT
The DNA here is from genome assembly GCA_945859665.1 of Anorthoa munda. Lineage (NCBI taxonomy): Eukaryota > Metazoa > Arthropoda > Insecta > Lepidoptera > Noctuidae > Anorthoa > Anorthoa munda. Next base: position 5,777,148 of record OX243893.1, read on the forward strand.
CCGTTGAGTTTGCATCTCCTCAGGATGCAAACTCAACAAGCAAAACAATTCCAGCAGCTGCCCGCAACTATTCCAATGTCACTAAATTGCAGTCTTACCGAAAATCTGTCACTCTCAAGCCTAGGACCCATGCCCCACTTTCTCAATCTTATATACCACCAATTTTTTTCTTAGCGAAGTTTCCATTTCGGAAACGCTGCAGACTACATCTGTAAACTGCGATTGAGGAACGGGATTCGGCGAGGAAGGAAAAAGAGATAAGAAGGCTGGGATGTCAGGAGGATCAGGAACTAATTTAAAAGGGGACAATCACAGTACCCACCTGTTAACAAACACAAGGACAACACAATTTTTAATTAATAGTATTTTTTTTTAAATTAATAGAACTTATTTAGAAAAAACTTCTCCTCCACTTTTGAAATATAACCTGTCCAAACCAGATTGGACTAAGTTTGTATCATTATTGGAGGATAAAATTGATTCCCTGCCAAATTTAAATTCATTTTTACCAGACCCTCTGCTCACCGCCATGCCAAAAGTTGCTATGAGGAGTTTGTCACAGCTGTTACCTCGAGTGCAGATTCCTCTTTTCCGCTGAGAAACAGTGCCAGAAATAAAATCCCTTCACCTCCGTGGTGGGAACCAGAATGCACCTCAGCAATTAAAACAAGGAATAAGGCCGAGAAGCGCTACAATGCAGATATGTGTACCAGTAATCTCTTAGCATATCTTCAGTGTAATGCCCGGGTCAGACGTCTTCTTCGCAAGAAGAAACGTGCTGGCTGGGTTCAATTTTGTACCTCTTTGTCTCCCTCTACTCTAATCTCAACAATCTGAAAAAGCGTCAATAGGTTAAGGCGAGGTTGTTCTCCTTCTATCACTTTACCAGTATCTAGGGAAATAGCTGAACTTTTCTTTGACAAATTAGAACCACGATATGTTCCCCTTTTTCTGAATGTATTAATGTCCCTTTATCCAATTCAGCAGAGGATCCTTTTGATGCGCCATTTACCTTGGAAGAACCGACCGTGGTACTCCGTCATGTCCGGGACTCAGCTCCTGGTATTGACGGTGCGCCATATTCTTTTATTTCTCACTCTGGCGACAAGGCGAAAACTTACTTCTTAAACATAATTAACTTATGCTATAGTCATGGCTGGGTACCAGACCAGTGGAAGCAACAGATCATCATTCCATTACTGAAACCTGGCAAACATGCAAATGATCCGAATGGCTTTAGACCGCTGATGATGCTTAGATGGCTTTGTCTTCAGTCCTAGCTAAGCTACTGGAACACCTTATAAAAACCGTTAGTCGAATCGAGAGATTTACTGCCTAATTGCCGATTAGGTTTTAGGAAAGGGCTTAGTACTATGGATAGTGTTAGTGTCCTAGTCACAGATATCCGTTTGGCCCTCTTCTGAAACCAATCTGTTGTTGCCGCCTTCCTTGATATTTCCTCCGCATACGACAACGTACTTCTTCCCGTACTCAGGCAAAAATTGCAACAGCTGAGTATACCGGCAAAGATGATACAATGTATATGTGAACTTCTTTTGTCCCGGTCTTGGTTCTGAGAGTCCAGGGACTCTCAGAACTCCCTCAAGGCTTTGTCCTCAGTCCCCTGCTGTACAATTTGTATACGGCCGATATTAGGTCTTGCCCAAACAATAACTGTCAGATCTTGCAATACGCCGATGACATTGCTCTATACGTGACAGATTCTTCCATCATTGACGCGGCTTCTTCTCTATGCCTCTCTTTGGACTCTCTGAGCCAGTGGCTTTAAAGTCATGGTCTTTCCCTCTCTGCACCAAAAAGTTCGGCAGTAATTTTCTCTCGCAAAAGACAGTTCCCTCAGATATCAGTGAATATTTTAGGTCATTATATCCCGATAGTTGATAAAGTTAAGTTTTTAGGCGTGTTCTTAGATTCTAAATTAACTGGCAAGCCTCATATAAACTCCATCATTAAAAAATGTGAAAGAATCATTTCAATTTTAAAAGTTTTAGCGGGTGTTTGGTGGGGTGCTCACCCCTACATCATGTAGTTAGTGTATAACGCCATAGTTCGTAGCGTTCTGGACTATGGAACGTATCACCTGATTCCTCGTAACAAAGGTGCTTTGGCGGGGATAGAATTCAGATAGCTAGATAGAATTCAGTCCAAGTGCCTTCGAATCATCTCTGGTTGCTTGAAGTCCTCCCCCGTTAACGCATTGCAGGTTGAATGTGCCGAACCTCCCCTTGCCTTAAAACGGCAATATCTTGCCTCCCATTTTTTAGCTAGGTTAATCTCTAGGTCGTTCCATCCCCTTATAGCTAGATTGCATGAGCTAGACGCCTTATGCAGAAGCTCAAACTATTGGAGAAATAAAGAAATCCCATTAATTATAAAAGCATTTCGGAGTGTTCAAAATTTAGATTGTCCGATTCTCCAGCATCCTAGATTACCCCTTTTTGACTTCGCTAACGAAGTATTATTTTTTACCCCAAAAATTGCAAGTTTGGAATGGAATACTCGGCGAGTCGTTTCCATGTTATTTCGATGGTGAGGTCGAATGTTCTCTAGTGAAGAGATGCTAGTTCGAGCTTTAATAGTGCTCATGTTTGACCACTGAATTAGTCGTGGTTATATCTAGCACTATCGCTAGGTAATTAAGACACACTTAGTAAAAAGCAAGTAGTTCATGAGTTTCCTATTGGCGCTAATAGTTTTAACATTTCGTTCAGTACGAACTTTAGGATGAGATATCTCATATGCAGGAGATGAGATATCCAAATTGACTGCAGAACTATTGATTTTCAGTGGCAAAGCAAGTTAGTAATCTCGTAGGGCCATCGGAATTGTATCGAGTTAGATTCTGGTCATTTACATTAACGATTTACAACCACCGTCTCCTGATCTGAATTTACTTGCTTACTTTCAAAGTAATATTATGATAGCAGTAGATCTCGCGATCGTTTTCCTTACATGAAAACTGAGTTAGTGAGCGATAGTAAATGTTACTTACTGTTGATATTTGATTTTAAAGATATTAATCAGAGTTAATTCGTGAAGCCCCTTCACACGAGCTATTAAGAAGCAAATATTATCAGGCTTAATTATTTCTCTCATGTCCAAGATCTTTGAGTTACCAGGTTCCTTGAGAATTTGACGTCATAGTTGATGACAGTGGTAGTGAAACCAAATCTGATTAAGAATGGCTTGTACACAAATACTCGAAAATTTGTTACAATTAGTTTGTTTAGTTGTTGAACTTTTTGATCGTTGGACCTTTTTCTAATGAAGTGTTGTGTGGAAAACTCTATACGAAAACTAAATAGGCCATGTATTAAGTCCGCGATAGGTGATTATGACAGGACGGTGATAGTTATACACTGAAAGCTTTATATAGGTACGCTTAGAACCTACAAGTATGCACACTATAGGTTAAGGAAGATGCCAGCGGGTTATGTACCAGTCGATGTTGATGTCAAAAGGATTTTGATGATAATGCGGAAACTTAAGGTGTCGAGTAATTCAGTCTATCGAACGTATTATGTTTAACCGCACCAGTGGATTCTGGTGGAGGTCGGGGTCTAGAAACCGTTGTGAGAGCAATACAATTGTTGAATCAAAATCAAAATCAAATCAAAATCAAAATCAAATGTTTTTTATTTCACATAGGCCTACATGGGCACTTATAAAACGTCGACAAAAGGTGCACGGTTCGGGTTAGTCGTTTCCTGTGGAGAAGAACCGGCAAGAAACTCCACGGTTACTCTTTTAAAAAAATTGGTTTGTTTTTACAATATTTCCACGTTACAGTATTAGTGCTTAGATATGGGGGGACAACGTAGGCCCGACAATAAGTCGTAAGAAACTAAAAAAAATAATTGTATAAACGAGAGAGTTAACAAATGTTAACAAGCGTCTAGAAATCTAAAAGGCCTACAATGTTCACACATTCACAAAACAATCAGTAAAAGAATCTATACAAAGGAAAAAATAAATAAAAACATATAACAAGACTAAATTTAACATGTGGCACAAATGTTGTTATCAGTGCTGTAACTATTCATAGCAAAGGGCTATAAAGATTATTGAAATCATTGTAAAAAGTCTAATTAAAAGAAAGAAAAAAAGTAAAAATGAGATTGAGAATAGTTAGAGACATCCACATATTTGTGCCGTTTATGAGTTACCAGGGAAGCCGCATGCGCAGAAGGAGCTAAAATTTTTATCTTCAACGTAGTCCTTGATTTTGTAATATGCTTTTTTAATAAGGACACGTTTGATGTAGTTTTTGAACTTTCCATCGGTCAATTCTATAACTGGCTTTGGCAACTTATTATAAAAGCGTATACTGTTTATAAGAAAAGACTTGCTAGTTTTCGTTAATCTGAATTTGGGTATTACAATTTCATGCTTACTGCGTGTATTTAAATTATGGAAATCGCTTCTAGTTTTGAAAAGCCCTCGATTTTTGCGGACATACAAAATACATTCCAATATATAAAGAGAAGGTAGGGTCAGTATATCGATCTCTTTAAATTTTTCTCTGAGGGACTCTCGTGGACTCATTTTATAGATTGCGCGGACTGCCCTCTTTTGTAAGATGAAAATTGAGTCAACGTCTGCAGCTGATCCCCACAGCAGAATGCCATAAGACATAATACTGTGGAAATAAGCATAGTATACTAACCTTGCTGTGGCTACATCGGTTAACTGCCTTATTTTCCTTACTGCATATGCAGCTGAACTTAATCGACCCGAAAGAGTTCTAATGTGCGCGCCCCACTGCAATTTTGAATCGATAGTAATCCCTAAGAATACAGTTTCCTTTATAACTTCAAGATTTTTGCCGTCAAGATTTAAATTTAGGTCACGTTGTGGTACATTTGGTAAGGAAAACTTCAGACATTTTGTTTTTTTCGCATTCAGTAAAAGATTGTTAGCTGCGAACCATTTAGAGAGAACAATCAGACTTTCGTTGACATGTAAGACATCCGTATCTTTCCTATCTATTTTAAAAATTAGCGAAGTATCATCAGCAAATAGAATTATATCCGATAATTTGGCCATCATAAAAGGGAGATCATTAATGTAAACAAGAAAAAGGAAAGGGCCGAGAATTGAACCTTGGGGCACGCCCATCTTGACTAGAGACCCGGAGGACGTCGCCCCATTAACATTTACTTTTTGCTGTCTGTTTGATAAATAGGAAAGCACAAGATCAGCAGATTTTCCTCGAATTCCGTAGTGTTGTAATTTACAGATCAGTGTGTTGTGGTCGACGCAGTCGAACGCTTTCGAGAGATCACAGAAAATGCCAATGGCATCCTGGGACTTCTCCCAAGATTCCAAGATGTGGTTGATGAGTTTCACTCCCGCGTCCGTTGTCGACCTACCTTTCGTGAAACCAAACTGTTGACTATGCAGGATCTTATTTGAATTGAAGTGAGACAACATCTGTACCAGCATGATTTTTTCATAGATTTTACTCAATGCTGGAAGCACGGATATAGGCCTATAATTTGAGGGATCACTCTTACAGCCCGATTTGAAAATTGGTACTACTTTACTGTGTTTCATTAAGTCAGGAAAAGTGCCGCTGTCCAAACATTGATTGAATATGCCTGTTAGGACAGGAGCAATTGAGTCAATAATATCTCCAAGAACCGGTCGGCTAGAGAGCCGTGGCGTTGGAAGTTTTACTTGAGGGTTTATGTCTTGGCAGTTTTTGCTGCAAAATAAGTTTTAAAGTTTGTTTGGAGTGATTAGTGGTACCTGGCCCAGGGTAATGATTTAGTTAAGGAGTAAAGTTTTAAATTTCCCTATTTTCACGAACCCAATAATCTAGTTTGGTCAGGAGTAGCCGAGTTTTATGTGGCAACTGTGATCCTGAGTGGCAACTGTTGACCTGTGTGGCAACGGTAGGCCTGTATGGCACACATGTCAGCTTTCCCCAAGGGCTGAGGACATCCATTGAGGATTTCCACATGATTCGATACACTGTTAAAACCTGACAATAAGGAACAGACGAGGACGCCTGTCTTGCAGGATGGCCGTGTCGAATTTAGTCAATAGTACGGACGTCAAAACAAATCGCAAGCACGCCATCTTGCGGCAAAGCAATAATTGGACATGAATTTGAATTGGATTGGCATTGGCGAGCTTTTTCTAACCGCGTGGTGGGAACAGCAGAAATGGCAGTTGAGTACTGACAGCCTTAGAGCTAACACGTCGTAGAATCAGTGTCAATCCGTCATATTAGTAAGCAAGAATGTAACTTGTGTGTATTTGAATATACTCAGTGTACCGAATAATTTGTGTGGTTTCATTTTCACGATTGTACCCAATTACCTGCCCACACACGATCTCTTAACCTAAGGGCATACATCCTGACATCCCGATGGTTTGCATCCATCGGCCAGTCTTGATGCGACATATATATACATATAAATTGTTAGCATCAGATATATTTACACATATTTTTTAGTTAAGGCCCCTGTTTTCAGGTTTTCCTTGTCTTTTTTTCCATTCCATTTTATGTTGATACCTTATTGTTTCCAGTCTAGATTTTTCATGATGTGTTGTAGAACTGATATAAAGTTTGTAGCTGATAGCGGGTCTCCCTGTTTCAAGCCTCTACATAGTTTGATTATTCAAATCAATCTGTCGACGTTTCACACGGCGTAATAAATGGCAAAGGAGAATAATTAAAAATATAATTGGGTTGGATAGGAATAACGATTTTGAACAGGGGGGTGACCATAAGCTCTTATAGTAAGGTTATTTTGAGTGTGTGTAAGGGACAGAAGTATATGACTTGTATACATCTGTCACTTACGCGATCTCAAAATAACCTTACTCTAAGAGCTTAAAGTCACCCCCCCTGATCAAAGTAAAGAATGCGAGTGCAGATTTTTCAAAAATTAGGAAACTGTCGACGAAAAAAGCCAACGCTAAGTTCCAAAATCATTTACTGAACCCATGGTATTTCTTTCGCGTCAGTATCTAAGACACCTTGTAAAGGGTCTTTCAACAAGGACGGGTCGATGTTAAAATTGAATAAAACAAGATGTGTGTGAGATATTAACGAAATTTATTTTTTATTTAAAAGGCCCATTTATGCCATTATGGATGGAATATGACATCGTTCAAATGTCCGCCGCGGCTTCGTATGGTGGCACGAATCCGAGAGGTCCAATTTTTAATGACTCTGCTGCATAGATCCGGCTGAATCCGAGCGATGGCCTGCGTTATGTTGGTTTTCAGGGCAACGGTCGAATGTGGTTTATTGGCATAGACCTGCGACTTCAGAAAACCCCACAAGAAAAAGTCTAGCGTAACTCCAACTCTACCCTCAAACCGTTCATGCAGAATGTCGATTGTGTCGTTCGCTGTGTGGCAAGTAGCGCCATCTTGCTGGAACCACATGTCGTTCACGTCCATATTGTTCAATTCAAGCCAAAAGAAATTGTTTATCATTGATCTGTAGCGCTCGCTCGATCTATGCAGCAGAGTCATTAAAAATTGGACCTCTCGGATTCGTGCCACCATACGAAGCCGCGGCGGAGATTTGAACGATGTCATATTCCATCCATAATGGCATAAATGGGCCTTTTAAATAAAAAATAAATTTCGTTAATATCTCACACACATCTTGTTTTATTCAATTTTAACATCGACCCGTCCTTGTTGAAAGACCCTTTATATAGTTGTTGTTGTGTTGGAGGGTGGTAGTATTTGTCTCCCACGGGGACAAACCGTATCGGGAGATTGAGAGGGCCTTTTTGTGATTGCTATTCTGAGTCAAAATGCTCAGTCAGCTTAATGCTTGATAATGATTTAGCTAAAGTATTCTCAGAATTGTATACAAGTTTGGGTTTCAGTAGGATTTAGTTCTTCATCGTTTTACTTTTATTAACAGGTTGATTTCTGCTTCCCGCAGTAAGCACTTGGGCTATTTACTTTCATTATTATGGATGGTAAAGAAATTTTGTGAAATACTTGTAAGTACTCGTGTCGTCATTCTTGAAAACTTGAAGTCGTGACAGTAAAACCCAATTCTTATCGTTAATATTCGTCTCTGCCTACTTTCCACTTTTTTCGAACTCAGCATTGAGCTACAGGCAAATAATAGGAAACAATAATTGTTGAAGATCAGCTACTCTGTTCACAATGGTTTCAAGATCTTGTGGTGATGTACAAACATATTGATGAGCTTTCAAATCCTTTGAGACATTTTCAAATTTATCGTTATTTGCATTAAGTTGATCAGCAACACGACCAGCAGCGACCAGTATTTTAGCTTGGTGATCATATTGAAGTTTATTCTCATTTACAGTATCGTGAACAAGTTCATCACAGATATACCACTGTTGTACGCAGGCATCAATTAAATCTCTTATCTGAAAATAAACCATTTAAGTAAACTCTAAAATAACATTAGGTTTCAATTAAAATTACAAGCATCACCATGAGATTCACCTAAAACCTTACCTACCCCACTGATTTTGTTGTGCACATTATCAATAATAGCTCCGATTTCAGTTATTATCACTTCTGGATTAGTGAGAGCCACTGGCGCTGAAGTGTTCAGAAATTCTTGATATCTCCCGTAATATGGCACGCGTCTAAAAATAATAATGAACAGAGTTTAAAACAACATTCTTGAGAATGAGGAGCTGGACAGACAAATAAGGAAAGTTAAGTAGTACTAACTGCAGTGTTTTTGTTATAAATATTAGACTTACGAACAACCAGAGTCTTCTATTCCGTAGTAGTTGATGACGTGCACTATTTCGGCATAGTGACGTCTGTAGTCGTCCAGAAGCGGAATGTTGCCCTCCATGGACCTAATACAACAAAATATATATTTGCTAAGTTTATTTTGGGCGTCACTGACACCAGTCTGAAATAGCCGACTTGAGCAAGCGTGATGCCTAAGTTTTGTGCCTTATCTACATGAGAGGATATATCCCTGTCCTGAAGTTTAGTCCTAAAGGGTAGTCAATACTTTTTGCTGGCAACCTCGGCATCCAGTCTACATTAATATCCTACTGCCTATTTCCTACTAATATTATAAATGTGAAAGTTTGGATGGATGCATGAATGCTCATTACTCAATTACGCCAGAACGGCAGAACGGATCTGCATGAAATTTGGCTGTATGTGCTATCACATAGGATACTCAACTTTTTCATCCCGTTATAATGTCCCTTGGGATAAGCAAACAGTTTTCACGAGGGCGAAGCCGCTGGCAGAATCTATTTCTACTTTTGTTATGATAAGTGCGATGGATGCGTTTGGATGGATGAATGAATTAATGTTTGTTTCTCATTCACGCCAGAACGGCAAAATGGATCTGGATGAAATCTGGCACAGAGAGGCTTTTTACCCCGTGAAAATTTACAGTTCCCAACTACTTTCAACTTCCAAGCGGGCGAAGCGGATGGCAGATGGGTGTCAGTAATAGGTACGTACAGCACATTTTTTTTAAGTGTGTTAGCGGCCTCTGCGATTGCTTCTAAATAATGTCTATAGGGTGGCACGTACTCAATAGCGTCTACACCCAGGCCGACGGCCACGGATACTACTAGGAATTGCAGCATCATTGTCATCTGAAAACATAATAATAAGTATCAAAGTTTACGGGGAACCCGAAATTCACATGACCTGCTGTAGCTGACGACTTTATCAGTTAATTATAAAGTGAATTTGAAAATTATATTATCAACTTCCAACGATGAAAAAATCTGCCAATATATTATTATCTATTATTTTAAATTAAGACATGACCAGTCTCAACAGATGATGCCCGTTCACGAATCATACAGCTAAAACATTTCGAAAGGAACTGAAAGACTTAAAATACAACACACGGGCAACCATAAGCGAGACAATTGAATAAATGTCTTAGAGTAAAAGTAAAATAAATCCGACAATACTTACTAAGTGGCAAGCAGATATGCAAAGCGACAAGTGTGAAGTTCATTTAAACTAGGCAGTAGACATTTTATATATAGTGCCTGGGTGACCGAGCTCTGCTAGGGCGAAAATAGATAAAAAGAATTTGCCTAGACATGAGATCTAGGTAGATCGATTTTCGCTCCTGAAAACCCATATATTGAAAATTTAATCTCGAAATAGATAGTTATTTTCGAGAACGTGATTACAAATATTACTCGTTTAATAGTATAGGTTGTAAGTTCTTACCTTAGAGAGACAATAAGTTGACTGAAACAATAAGTTGTGAAAGAATAAATAAATTATACTGCTCTTGATTGGTCTCAATTCATGGGGAATTATATAAAAGGCATGGATAATGATATAATTTATGATAGTATTATTTTAAGTGTTATTTCTTTTTAGGTTTCTAAAGAATAGGTATCCTTGACACGTAATAAACCAAGGGCAATATAAAATATAGCAGAAATACTTCAGCATTCATTGTAAATTATTACTGCTTCGATAAGTACTGCATTGTTTTATACTATCCACAAAACGTTAGAGTCTCTCTAGACTGCTCTAGACTCTAGAGCATCTGGGCATTCAGCCCTGTAACCTACTGCTGACTGGTTCGCCAGGATAACTTTGTCTAGACCCACTACCATTGGCTAGCTATCTTTTACCTCAGCGCAAACTAAATTTGGCAGCTTCCATCAATCAATTCTTCTGCCACTATCCTGAATGTGTTATCCTGAATTTAAAAGTCGGTGTACGCCATTCAAAATATATGAACCATAAACGAACCGTGATACAGTGGACGCCTATATAAGTACGTGCATTTAAAACAGATAATATTTGGAGATGCAGGTATTTGTCTGTTTACGTTTGAGTCATTTACAGAAATTGAACCGCCAATGGGTAGGTAGGCGCTATAGATTAAATATATTAGAAATTGCGCAGGTATACATAACATTATGTGACGTGACCGCATAGACTCCTCCAGTCGTGCTAATTACGTGTTTGTTTGTAGTGTTATTTAAGTTGGGGCCATATAAGTTTATTATTGTTGAAGTCATTGTTAAAAAAGAAAAATAAGTGTCAGAAATTATGATTGTTATCAAAAGTGTATTTCAACTCATTTTGCGAAGAGAGTGAGGTTAATTCAGTTATGTGCAGTAAACAATTCAAGTTAAACAAATTACGGTGTAGTGGTGCTGTATTTATTTTAAAATGTAAGTAGTGTAGTAAGTGCAGAAGTATTGTTCTAGTGTGAGCAGTCACAGTGGTGAATGGATTGGTGTTTAAATGACCAGATGAATTAATTTTATGGAAACATTTTGTTTTTATGTTTATTATGCATTTGTGTGTGTGTGGGCTTGTGTTTGTATTGTTTGTATGCTATATTTTATTGAGTGATGTTTATTGTGGTATAGATTATGTAAGAATAGATGGTAAGGTATACATGTTATTTCTACAACTAGGACTCTAATTAACAGCAAACAAAATAAAAAAATTGGCAAGTGGATTATAACGTTCATATTTCCACACAGTCCATCTTTTCTTTGGCCTTCCTCTCCCTCCTAAGAGATATGATGAGATCCATCCACATTTATATTCATAACTCTTTTAGTAACATGCGTTTTATCTCTCCTCAGCACATGACCATACCAGGACAAACTGTTTCCCTTCAACTTTTCTGCTACTGGTGCCAGTTTCAAACTGCCTCTAATATACTCATTTCTCACTTTATCCAATCTCGTCACGCCGCACATCCATCTCAACATTCTCATCTCTGCTACATGCAATCTCTTTTCATCCATCTTTTTCACAGGCCAACAATCTGATCCATACAGTATGACAGGTCTAATCACGGACCAACGGTATTCCGTCCGGACCAACTGCCTTACCATTATTCATCCCATTTACTGTTATTACATGCCATTTACTGCTTTTATATAATAAAATTATTTATTTTATAATAGTAAAATTATTTATTTGAACTTTGTATGTTTGACTGATGATTGTGTGTTTTTCTTTATTATTATATTATGTAAGTTCGTAAATTTTTGTTCTCTTTAACTTTCTTCGAGTCACCGTCAAATGAACTGGAATAGAACACGATAAAGCCATTGTCCACAATTAATTGAAACAGCTTGTTACTAAGTACCTATAAGTATCTACTATTTCAGAAAATAGTTGAATTGCTTCAGATTATCACACCGCTGGCACTGGGTCTGCGTGGCGAATTAAGACCATGGTAGTCACAGGCCTCCTCTCTCTAAGCAGTGACTACATACAATAGGTTGATGAAGATGGATGAACTCAAGCTATATATATATAGACCAATTGACAAAATACTAGATCTATCTTTTATACTATCTTATATATCTATTACACCCAACAGCCATACAAACTTTTTGAACGTCGGTGAATTAAAGGGCCAAGAACAGCAGGATTCATATATTATGTAGATGTTAGTAGCCAGAGATAGTTCAAGGATCTGCGGTCACCAAGGGCGTTCCGCAAGGTTTAAATCTAGGTCCTTGTTTATGTATTTGTCTATCACTTATCTAAGATAAACTAAATTGTAATATTTATATTGCATTTCTGACGCTTGCAGCTATTCCCAAATGTTAGTCTACTTCCAGACTTCGAATTTCTACTAAAAAATTCTTTAGGAAAAAATTTAGTAACACTACAGACACGATTCTTAACAAGCAATCGCAATAGCAATCACTAGGCTAATGAAGTAGGAACAAGGAATAAGATGCTCTACCGATAAAATCATAAAGAGAAAGGTATAATTATGTATCTACTTTAGCGTATTGTTTTTGCGTAATAAAATTTTTGGACGTTCTTTCGAGAGGTTTCATAGAAAACATTCAGGCAAACTGCGCTTCATATCGCAATGCGTCCAATAACTGGTAAAGGTAAGTCGATAAAGGTTTACTCAATGATAACAAATATGGGTATTCAAAAATATTTATACTGTGCTTGAAGGAACCGATCAAAGAGACAGACGACCTGTATCCACTGCTGGAGTAAAAGTGGATCGACTTGATTGCTAAGTCCCACTTATCGCAGATGTAATACAGTAGATATAGTAAAATAAGTGTTTCTTGCTTTAAAACTTAAATATTGAGACAGTAAAATCCAAATCGTATTTGTTTACACTCGTCTCTGTTTATTATATCACTTTTTTTAAAGACCTCTTAGCATGGAGTTGCCGGGTTCAATATTCGATGAAGATCAGCTACTCTGTCTACCATAATTTTAAGATCTTCCGGTGATTTGCAAACATATTGATTGGTTTTCAAATCCTTCGAAAGTTTTTCAAATTTTTCGTTATTTGTATTAAGGTCATCAGCAACACGACCAGCAGCGATTAGTATGCCAGCTTGGCGACCATATTGATCGTTATTTTCATTTACAGTATCGTGAACAAGTTCATCACAGATATTCCATTCTTGTGAGCAGGCACCAATTAAATCTTTAATCTGAAAATAGAACATTCAAGTAAATTCTAAAATTAAAATTTGATGATTCTGACATATTTGTATAGAATAAGACTTTGAATTTGTAATTGAATTATACCTCAGTGATGTTTTTGTGCACCTCGTCGATAAGAGATCCAATTTCAGTTACAACCAATCCTGGACTTTTGATAGTCTCAGGTGCCGAAACATTCACATATTTTTGATATTCCTCGTAATAGTCAACCTTCTGAAACTATAACAAAAACAGGTATCATTAGAACAGCGGCAAGACAAATATGGCATGTCAAGTATTACTGATTTCAGTGTTTTTACAGTTAATGTCAAACTTACACATAATCAGAGTCACTTATTCCAAGATAGTTGATGACGTGCACTATATCGGCATAGTGACGTCTGTAGTCATCCAGAAACGGAATGTTGCCCTCCATGGACCTAATACAATAAAATAAACATAATTAAAGGATCAGTAAATCAAAAACCTAATGTGTGTCATCATCTTCCTGCCCTTGTCCCATGTTACATGGGGTCGGTGCAACACGTTTTCTTCTTTGATAGCATCCTGTTCCCCGTCCCGCCATCACTGACTCCCTTTTGTTTCATATTGTCACTACTCACACGGTCCATTAATCTTTTCTTTGGCCGTCCCCTCCCTCTCCATACATCCACATTTATATTCATAATTTTATTCTTTTAGTGTGTGACATTAAAAAATAATTATAACAAACAATGATATACATTTAACAATAATAATAAAATAAAACACATTTTATAATATGATTAAAGTAAGATAATTTAAGTGTGTAGTATACAATACACACAATTATAAGGAAGACTTTACTAACTATGGAATGTGATTCAGAAAAACGAAATGATGGACCAATGGCATTACAAGATGATGCTCTGAATATTCTTTACGTTTCTGGAAGGATCCTTTGTGAACTGCGTTAAGAGTAATCATCTTAATTTCTATTATGTAAGTGTGTGTCTTGTTAAGTTTATTATATCAAATCAAATTATTGTTTATTTACATAATACAGGTAGGTTAAAACCGATGTTAGAAATAGATACTAAATACACTATATCATTACCTAATAAGGTGTGCAAATATTTATATTTATATTTTTTTATAATACGTTGCCCCACACTAAGAATTTCTTCCTGTATTTAAAGTCAAATACACAAACATCCAGAGCCGGAGCAGCTATTTGTAGGTCATACAAATATTTGTTTCGTGGGAGAATTGAACCCGCGACACACAGCGCAGCAGTCAATCGCTCAACCACTGCGCCAACCGTGCGCCAATTGTTAATCTATTTCAATAATTATTAAAATAACTTTACAAAATTATTACACTCAAAAAATTAAACAAAAGAAAATAAAATAAATAAAAAAAAAATGACAAAAATGAAATAAACAAAAATTACAGATGAATTGTATTACATGTCATTAACGTAACAATGAAATAAATTAAAGAGCTGGCAAATTAAATCATTATTATTGCATGCTACACTATTTTTAATGTAATATTTATTAAATGTCAATAAATTACTCTTACTATCGGTCTCTATCTATATTTTTATCCTGTAAGTACTCCTTGATATTATAATAAAATTTATTCACTAGGAATTTGTACAGCTTCTACTTAAATTGATGTACAAGTAACTTTTTGACATCGTCAGGCAACTTGTTGTAAATCAATGATGAGTATCAAGAATACTTTTATTGATTAGTGCTGTTTTGCCATATGATTGGCAATTGGGCGCACGGTTGGCGCAGTGGTTGAGCGATTGA
Source organism: Anorthoa munda (assembly GCA_945859665.1). Taxonomy (NCBI): domain Eukaryota; kingdom Metazoa; phylum Arthropoda; class Insecta; order Lepidoptera; family Noctuidae; genus Anorthoa; species Anorthoa munda. The sequence goes on from OX243893.1 coordinate 5,792,375, forward strand.
CTGCTGCGCTGCGTGTCGCGGGTTCGATTCCCGCACGGAACAAATATTTGTATGACCTACAGATTGTTGTTTCGGCTCTGGGCGTTTGTGTATGTGAGTTTATATGTTTGTAAACGCACCCACGATAGAGGAAGAAATTCCTAGTGTGGGGCAACGTTTTTTAAAAAAAAAAAAAAAAATCTAATCTTTTTTTGTAGCGTAATTGTAGTAACTTTTAAAAGCAGTATTATTTTAATTAGGGTTTATATCCCAAAAACATTTAGTTCATATATGTAAATATAACGAAGGCAGTCTCAGAATTTTTAAGCTTTTAAAATAGGGTTGATAGCTGGTAGTGTTGTCTACATTACACATTGCTCTAATGCATTTCTTTTGAGCTTTAAACATAGATTTATTATCGATTGAATTGCCTCAAGATATAATACCATATCTTAGGACAGGTGCCACAAGTCCATGATGAGCAGCTAACAAGACTTCTTTATTAACAATTCTTGAGAGTTCTTACAGAGCAAATGGGGATTTATTAATTCTTTTGCAGACATTATCTAAATGTGTTTTCCATGTCAGTCTATCATGAATATTAATTCCCAGAAACTTTTTAGCTGTCACAGGATGTACTATTTCGCCTTGGTAACTAACGTTTATATTTGTCAGTTGGGTTCTCTGGTGAAAGTGTATTATTTTCGTTTTGCCATATTTATTATAAGATTATTTTCGGTTAACCATTGAATTATCGTATTTAATGTTTGGTTAACTACGAGCTCAGAATCATTTTCTGTGTCGCTTTTTATTATGACTGTGCAAATAGTACCATTGGTCGATTGATATGGCTAGGGAGATCATTGTTATATATCAAAAACAATAAAGGGCCTAGAAAACTTCCTTGTGGTACTCCCAATTTTACACTTTTCGAGTTTGATTTATGTTTAATCTCAGTTCGTGTTTTCTGACATATCTGAGTTATTTCTACTACTTGTTTTCTGTTATGCAAGTATGAAAAGATGAGATCTAGCGCTTTACCTTGTATGCCATACATACTTAATTTTTGCGTTAGTATCTTATGGACAAGTAGATTAACGGCTTTACTCATATCCATAAAAATAACACATGTTGGTATTTTGTTGTCAATGGCGCCCAAAATAGTTTTAATAGGTATAAATTGCCATATTTATCGATTTCCCCTTGCGAAAGCCTTTCTGTTGGTCTACCAAAATATTATATCTTTCTAAATAACTGTATAGTAGGCTATATACGATTTTTTCAAATAATTCTGAAAAAATGGGTATCAACGCTATGGGTCTATGGTTCCCCATTTTTCGTTTGTCATCTTTTTTATTTAGTGGAATGACAATGGATGTTTTAAGTTTTTCTGGGTATATTCCGTTAGAAATGCATAAGTTAATTATGTATCACATATCTTAACTTGGGATTTGAGACTCACTAACTGTATGAGAAGAGATCACGGCCTTGTAGTGGGACAGTTAGAGCTGGTTTAATGAGTGAATGCCCCTTAGGCAATTCGTTTTTCCGGTAACCTCGGAATCCAGCCTACATATGCCTACAATTGTTATTAATAGGCACGTACAGCACATTTTATTGAAGTGTTTTAGTGGCCTCTGCGACAGCTTCTACAAATGTCTGTAGGTTGGCACTGCACCGCCTACACCCAGGCCGACGGCCACAGCTATTATTAGGAGCTGCAGCATCATTGTCATCTGAAAACATAATAATATCAAAGTTAACGGGGAACTCAGCGAGATAGGGGTACTACAATGACCCGCTGAGCTATTTTCCGAACAATTCCTCACCTCCTACCGTTCCCTCTGTACAACAACACCTTTGTATAGCAAGCCCTTGCGTGAGGCAAATGAGAACGCTGTTGTCGTGACTAAATTCTGGTCAAAACGTATTTAATTTTGGTATCATATACGAAGAAATAAACCTACATGGACACTATTTTAAATCAAGTTACTGTCTATAAAAAAGCAAATAATGTGTATGAGCAATAAAAAACAAATAAAAATAGTTATAAATCACCAAATTTGCTATCCGGAATTTGAATTTTAATCAGTTGCTTAACACCATCGAAAGTGTAATAATTAAAATCCGCAGTGTTTAGTATCAGTAAAATAAAAAAAACCGGCCAAGTGCGAGTCGGACTCGCACACGATGGGTTCTTTTTTATTATTATCTATAGGCTCGCGCTTGACCACTATCTCACCTGATGGTAAGCGATGATGCGGTTCCGTACCATTATCGCAAAAACAGCAAATAAAACACGTTTGTTGTATGGGAACCCCACTTAAATATTTATTTTATTCTGTTTTTAGTATTTGTTGTTATAGCGGCAACAGAAATACATCATCATGAAAATTTCAACTGCCTAGCTATCACGGTTCATGAGATACAGCCTGGTGACAGACGGACAGATAGACAGACAGACAGACGGATCGCTGAGTCTCAATAATAGGGTCCCGTTATTACCCTTTGGGTACAGAACCAAAATACTTGCCTTATTGAGAGAGAACCAGTAAGTTGTGATGAGATTCCAGTTTACTTATACTGCCCTTGATTTGTCTCGAGTCATGGGTAATTAGGCATAGGTAATTATATAATTTAATTTATGATGGTACTAATTTCTTAACCTTGGCAAGATATCATTATCTACTTATTTTATTTGTATTTTTTGTTATACTGAAAACCAACGAGACAAACATGACTTTTTACAATTCTGCCAAATTCGTTTTAAGTGCGCGTTGTAACTTTTATTCTGAAAGTTATATCAATGAATACAATACTTCTTTATTAATCGTCATCTCAGCAGTCATCCCTTTTCTAGATATGTACGTGTCCTTCACACAGTTCTTTACTATGGTCTTGTCATATTATATATTCATACCCAAAACTTTATTCGCTATTTTTTTCACGTTCCTCCGCATCACGTATACATACCAAACCAACTAATTTTCACATATCTTTTCAGTCACCGTTACCACTTTCAGACTTCTTCTTATATATTCTTATTCCTATTAGAATTCTCATCTCAGCTGCGCAGAATTGCCTTTAATTCTTTCCTTCTGATCTTTTTATTCCTTACTAACTGTTGCCCGCGACTACGTCCGTATTTTTATTTGTTTTTAGTTTTCCTATAGGAACTATGAATTTTTTCGGTATAAAACGTATGTTATTCCTTATAATATCAGCTATTCACCAGTGAATCCCGTCAAAATCAATCCAACCATTTCATAGATAACCAGGAACAACCAGACAGACATACAGACAAAAATCTTAAAATTGCGTATTTGTTTTTAGTACCGTATATACTTTACATGTATTCAATAAAACACTATTATTTTGTAATACATGCAGACACTTTAATTTTATGTGTTTGTATAGATTTTTATCTAAATATTTTTAAGACTGAATTGTATTGTTTTTATTGTTTCGTTGTTCACTGTACCAGTTTATGGATTCATAATTAAAGAAATAACCTAACCTAATAAATGATTAGTATTGGTGCGTATTTATAATTTAACACACTTGATATGCTATTATATAAACAAAAGATTAAAGCGCTCAAACATATTGTTAAAGATTCGTTCCTAGTGATTAAACTATGGTTTGTTTTCCATCTTTGTTGTATTATTAATATCGTTACGCTTTAATAAATTATTCTCCGTAAAATTTGATAACATATTGTTTCATGATACGTGACAAATCTAGAGCAATATAAAATGCAGCAGAAACTCTTCAACATTAATTGTAATTTGTTACTGCTTCTGTAAGTACTACCTTGTTTTATACCATCCACGTGAACCTGATCATGTGTTATCGAAATATCAAATATATATATCAAACTGTATATCAGTGCTCACATCATCCAGTCAAGTCTCTACCATTATCATCAATAACCATGCCGATATCACCCGTAGTATTACTGCACTCTGTAATCTTTTTTATGCAACAAGGTTGATATCATGGTCATATTAAATAAAATATAAAATTATATATATATATATATTTAATAATAATAATAAATAAAATTATTATTATTAAATTAAAATTATTAAATTATATTATCGGGCTGTTCAAACATTTGACGGGAAATGAGGTATATTTCCAGCAGTCAACTGTTGTTCCAATCGCATCGAGAATCGTGATGAATGGAGTGCAGTAAAAAGATGATATAATATTTTGTAAGATATGCAAACCTCTGTCATAAGTGGTGTTTTTGTCCAGAGGTCGAGACTTCATTAATGTAGTTTACTGAATACCAAGAAAACACCTATGACTATTATGTTATTAGTAATTTGGTAGAAATCGTAAGCTCTTTACAAGTTGAGAAAGATATGGATGTGATTTGAATCGCAAAGCGGTGATGATAAACTTGTTTCATTTTTCAGATGACTATGTTTGTTCAACTTCTGCTGTTCACCTGCGCTTGCGCACTGGGCGCGGCTGATGAAGTGCCGTCCTATGGAGAAATTATTGACAATATAGAAAAAGCCGCCGCAATAATAAATGAAAATATATTGTAAGTATTTACATAAACTCTGCCTGATTTATCATAACCAAAAAAAAGAGGTAATATCACCATAAAAATAGATTTTCATTATTTGGAAATCTTTGGGGGTGTGACAGTCAAAAGACGTTCACTGTTAGACATACATAGGGCTCCCGTAAGCGTAACCACATTAACTGCTCCTGTTTTATTCGTATCCAGCGGACACCCGCTGCCCTCTCCAGGTCATCAGTCCACCTTGTGGGGAAGTTACTTGTTTATTTATCGATAATTTGTTGTTTTGATTGTTTATTTCTTTATAAGATCCATGGAGGGCAACGTACCGCTGCTCAACGACTCCAGGCGCCACTATGCCGAGATTATCCACGTTGTTAGCGATGAGGGTCACATGGAAAATACCTGTCTGTAAGTTCATTCTTATGTTTTAAAGTCTTAACGGATACCGACCCAAAGCTTAGATAATCAACATGATCTTGATAATTCAAAATACAGTGTGGTACAAATGATCAAAGCACATCGTCTTAATACTATCCTTTAGCACTATGCTAGTGGTGGTCACTTAATTTCTTGTGTTAACGATTCTGCGTTTAGATGTTGTTTAATCAAATACGGATTACTTTGTGTTGCTTAAAAAAAATAAACTATACCATACAAAGTAAATCCCGTTAATTGCTTCATAATCATGATGTTTATATTGTGATTCACGAACATTTCTGAAGTACAACTAGAAATGCGTTCTATTCATATCAAATCCATTATCTATGTTTCTTCCAGGCTTCACGAATATTTTAGAGACTACCAGGAACATGTTAACTATTCAGGACCTTTTGCTATTGCTCATCCTGAAAAAGTGGTGGACGAAATTCAAAACCTGATCGTAGACATCCTCAAGGCCATCGATAAGGTACTTACTATAATATGAAATTAATTTCAAATTAACCTCAGACTATTGATTGGTCTCGGTCGATTCGGACCGTTCGATTTGGCGACACATGGGGGAGGCCCATGTCCATCAGTATAGCCCTCGCCAAACTTATGGGCCACCCTGAAGTTGGTTTACCGGATGCGCGAGGCACGAAACGGTTTCTTTTCTTTTGTATGAGATTTACTACTGCGCAGCCATTGTAGCCAACTTCAGGGCAGCCAACAAGTTTGACAAGAACTATTGTTGTTCGGCTGATATGGATGATGATATCTCCGATCTGAGGCTATATTAGCTACAATGTATGTGTGTTGACATGTCTTACCAAGGGTATCGTGTTACCCAGTTACTGGGTTGTAGAGGTCAGATAAGCAGTCGAACTATGTAAAATACTGGTACTCAGCTGCCTCCGATTAGATTAGAAGTCGACCTCAACAGAGTAGGAAAAAGGCTAGGCATATTGATGTTGGTAATATTGATACTGTCGTGGTCAATCTGTCTAGTTCAAAAACTTTTCTTTCCAACTGTACCTTCCATTGTTTACATAGTATCGAAGAATTTCATGCATAGCGGCACTTTTTAATAGGTATTTTTCGAGTCGAGCATATCGGGACTAGAGCATAGCGGGACTAACTGGATCTTGGAACTAATTAACCCAGATATCTTACAATTCTACCAATTAAAAGGAAATCACCATGTCTGAATTTATTTAGATATTTATAAACCGAAAAATAGCAGCACATCTAGTTACTCGTACTTGTCATATTGTCGTACTTACAGATATAAACATATCAATTATTTATCATGTATTAAATGTTGTCCATTCCTAGGTGTTAAAACTGATAAATAAGTTCAATCAAGAAATGCAAGGCAGCAAACAGGACTTTAATAAAGCCGTTGATGAAGAAATTAATAAAAATGTGGAGGAATATGGACATGCAAGAGGTGTATTTCTACAATTGGGACTAGTTGCAACACAACTAAATAATAACCATGAAAGTGACTTTGCTCAACAGTCGCAAGATCTAAATGCACACAACTTTGTTGTTACCGGAGCTGCAAAACTAGAAAAAATCGTGGCGGCTGTGGCGAATCTTTACGAAAAATTGTACGGTCGTAGTTATTGTGGGGGAACAACCTCCATGTAACAGAAACGGATATACTTCGATCAATAGAATACTATTTCTATACCAACCAGATAACGGGTTAGGAAATTAAGATTATCAAAGCTACCCAATAAACCTTCTTTCCCATAGTATCAGTTTTATAACAAGTTAACAACTAGACTAGAACAAATTAGTATGTGTCATGCTTGGCGCTTAAACTCTCTTCACATAGTGCTGGATAGTGATTTTTCCTACAGGAACGTGAATTACAATTTGTTTAATTCTTCATTTATGTAACTACCATTTTTTTGAAATAAAATATATTGTTTGAATACCTTTTTTTAAATATTTGTGCATGGGTTTTTATTTTATAGTTCGTACACTAAGACCTAGAGCTTCGGCTAACGAGTGACTCTCTCCCAGAGACTAGTATTCAACAGCCTCAAACAGTCTAGAAAAGACTTTGATAAGCCATTGTGCTCAAATTATAGATACCTACGCTTTGATATTACTGTCGGTATCTTACGATTCGTTTGCAGACACTACAGGAAATATCTGCAAACAAATCGTTGACTTTCACTCACTTTTTCCTCCTTTTTAGGGTTCCGTAGTCAACAAGGAAAGGAACCCTTATAGTTTTCTTTTCACGTTTATTCTATATTCTTAAAATAAAATATATTCTATGACTTATGTGTGTATTTGTAACCCTTTCCCTCGAGGCTCGCGCTCCCGTGGCCCAACCCAAAGAACCCGTTTTCGGGATAAAAAGAATAGCTTATATCACTCAGGAATAATGTAGCTTTCAATTTTCTAAATCGATAAGGTAGTTTTTGAGTTTATCCATTACAAAAAAAAACTTGCAAACAAACATAAAAACAATTACATTTTTCATCTTTATAATATCAGTGTAGATAGTGTAGATTATGTAAGTTAGTTTTTGCACTGTGCAGTCTTCCACTATCTGTTGACTTTCGTTGAGTAACTGGCATCCCTCAAAAGGTCTGGCATATACCGCGATAAATCTATTGTGCACAATTAATCTAAATACCTTGTTACAATGCATCTACATGTACCTAGTATTGCTGAAAATAGTTGAATTACTTCAAATTAACAACCCAATGATAGTTGAATGGCTTCAAATTGTCAACCCAATGAATATAGTGTAATTGTCAAAAGATCTTTCGTACCTTGCTTTGGCCATAACTAAAGGCTTTCATTCCTTACACAAAACTGTAACGTAACCATTATTAAAATCAGGCATCCCTTTTTTTTAAGGTCGTTGATGGAAAGGGCTAAGAACAGCACGATTCAGAGCATAGATGTTAAGAGCAAGATATAGTTCTAAGATCTGCGGTCAACAAAGGCGTTCCGCAAGGTTCAAATCTAGGTTCTAGCTTATTTCTAGTCTACCACTTATCGAAAATAATCTAAGTTGTATAATATAATATTGCACCTCTGACGTTTACAGTTATTCCCGAATTAACAACCAGACTCAGGACTTCTACTAAGAAATTCATTAGAGAAAAATCTAGTAACACAACAGAAATCACCCTCAGCAAGCAATCGTACTTGCATCACTAAGCCAATGAGGCAGGAATAAGGAATGAGATGCTCTAACGTTAAAAGCATAAAGCGAAAGAAATAATTCTGTACCTCTACTTTCAAATATATGTTTTCCTGAAATTGGAACTAAAAATGAAGCTGCATGTCACAATCCGTCTAATAACTGGTAAAATACAATTCTTACCTTTTACCAGTTATTGTAATAAGTAAGTCGATATGGAATTATACAATAAAAACAAATATGGGCATTCAAAAGAAATTATATTGTGATTGAAGGAACCAGTCAAATAGACAAATGTGGGCTGTGGCTGCCTAGTCCCAGTTACAGCAGGTGTAATACTGTAGAAACTTTGTGAAATAAGTGATTCTTTCTTTAAAATTAAAAATCTTAATACAGTAAAATCCTAATCGTAGTCTTTTACACTCGTCTCTGTTTATTATTTCACTTTAAAAGACCCTAGCATGAAGGTGCAGGTGCAAAAGGAGGATGCAATACTCGATGAAAATCAGATACTGTGTCCACGATCATTTTAAGATCCTTCGGTGACGTACAAACATATTGATGTGCTTTCAAATCCATCGAGACTTTTTCAAATTTTTCATTCTTTATATTGAGTTGATCAGCAACACGACCAGCAGCGATCAGTATGTCAGCTTGATGACCATACTGATCCATATTCTCTTTTACAGTATCGTGAACTAGTTCATCACAGATATGCGATTGTCGTACGCAGGCAGCAATTAAACTCTTAATCTGAAAATAGACGATTCAAGCAAACTCTTAAATTTGTCTTGATGATTCATACATATTTGTATGGAGATGAACTTTGACTTTGTAATTTAAATATACCTCTTTGATGTTGTTCTGCACCACATTGATAAGAGCTCCGATTTCAGTTACAACCAAACCTGGATTGTTGATAGCTTCAGGTGCCGAAACATTCAAATTTTTTTGATATTCCTTGTAATAGTCCAACCTTCTGAAACCATAAAGAAAACAGGTATCATTAGAACATCGGCAAGATAAATATGGTAAGTCAAGTATTACTAATTTCAGTGTTTTTACAGTTAATGTCAAACTTACGCACAACCGGAGTCGCTTATTCCAATATAGTTGATGACGTGCACTATCTCGGCATAGTGACGTCTGTAGTCATCCAGAAACGGAATGTTGCCCTCCATGGACCTAATACAACAAAATATACTTAATTAAAGAATCAGTATATTTGTGACACACAAATGTAAATATATAAATGTTATAACAAACAATAATAATTATATTTACAGTAAGAAAATTTATGTTTCGCTAGTATCCAATACAAACTATACAGACTGGAAGCACCCCCCTCATCTTTTAGAAAAATTGGACCAAATTATCCGTTATACACTTACTTTAATTTTAAATGTGGCCATGGACGACCGAGCTTGGGCTCAAGCTACTCTTCCCATCCGTATGGGGGGCCTCGGCGTCCGCAATATTTCTAGTATTAGTTTACCGGCATTTATATCCTCGGTCCACGGTACTGAGAAATTAATCAGGAATATCCTAGCACCCATACTGATTAATTTTGATGTGCCGTGCTTAACCGAGGCTATTGATGCTTGGAGACTCGCTTGCCCGAATTGTAATCTCCCCGACTACCCATCATCCCAGAGACGGTGGGATGAGCCGCTATGCAGAGCAGTTCAGGAGCACCAAATTGCCACTTCTGCTACTCCTGCCGAGCGCGCTCGCCTGCTGGCTGTGGGTGAGTGGGAGTCGGGCCTCTGGCTTCACGCACTACCGTCGTCGAACATAGGCACCTTGTTTGACGACACTACTTTCGGCCTCGCTGCTTCCCTACGTCTTGGCGCTCCCTGCTGTACTCCTCATCTTTGTCACTGTGGCGAAGTTGTCAACAGCCTCGGTCACCGCGGTCTATCATGCAGCCGAAGTGCGGGTCGCATAGCGCGTCACGGAAACTTAAACGACATCATCCGACGTGCTCTCGTCACCGTCGGCGTTCCGGCCGTATTGGAACCCCATGGCCTGGCACGTGACGATGGCAAAAGACCGGACGGGATGTCTTTGTTTCCATGCAAGATGGGTAGGCCTTTAGTGTGGGACGCTACTTGTGTCGATACTCTTGCGCCATCCCATCTTCCTAGCTCATCGTGCTGTGCTGGCGCTGCCGCTGCGGCTGCAGAGAACCTCAAGCGGCGGAAATATAATAACCTCATCGATAGTTATATTTTCGAGCCGTTTGGGGTTGAAACTCTTGGTCCGTGGGGTCCGAGTGCTCACGCTTTGTTTAAAGATCTTTCGAAACGCTTAGTTGACACTTCGCGTGACCCAAGGGCTGGCTTTTACCTCGGTCAGAGAATAAGCATTGCCATACAACGTGGCAATGCTGCCAGTCTTTTGGGCACATTACCAGTGGACAACGATGTGGAGGAGTTTTTCGACGCCATATTTTAGATTAGGTAAGTGAGTAGTTTTTGGTTTAAGTGTTTATGTTTGTAGTCTTAGTTAATTAAGTATTTTATACATTGTATATACTTGTATCTTTGTAAAGAAAATAAAATAAATTCAACTGGCGTTTGGAAACTAAACTATACAGATTGTAAGTAAGACTTTACTAGCTAGGAAACGTGATTCAAAGCAAACAAATTCTATAATTTATGTTTCTGGAAGGATCCCTTGTGAACTGTTTAAGTATTGTCATCATATTTTCAATTAAGTCAGTGTATGTCTTGCTAAGTTTATCTCGGGACTCACTGACAAATGACTAAAATAGCCGACTTGAGCAATCTTGATAATTAATTTTAGTGCCTTCTTCGTATGACGGGCGATCACGGCTTTGTATAGGGACAGTTACATGCTGGTTTAATGAGTGTAGAGGGATAGTTAAACCTCGAAGTCTACATTAAAATTGTTAATAATAGGGTGTGTAACGTTTGAAATAATGACAAAAGACATAATGATCATATGACCTAATTTCATTTAATATACTTCTTTTTTAATATCAAATAAATAATCAAATGATATAATGAATTATAGATATAATTTAATTTTACCTAATTTTGTATGGTATAATGAACATTTTATATAATGCACGTTTGATATAATAGTCAGTAACTATAATATTCAAAATCTCTAAATAACGTTTAATATAATTTAGAAACGTCTACTTTATTTTGTATATTTTTGCAAAAAGTTATTAGATTTTAAACGCATGACATTTTCGTGCTAGCAAAAACAAGCACCACATAAATATTGCTTGTTATTAGTTCGCTTTTATGCGGGTGGATGGTTATTTTTATATTTTTTTTATTTTTCTGACTGTCATACAGCTAAACTATTTATTGTTTGTGTTGAGTATTACGTTTGCGATATGTGTTTTATTGATTAAAATTACTACTATAAAGTGCAGTACATTCAAAAGTTCTAAAGGTGGACAAAAATGAATTGGGGCACCCCGAATTCATGTAGTCTTTTGGCTGCTACCCCTAGAATGTATATAAAAACCGGAGGCGCAAAGGGAGAGCATCCCCCGCTCACTTTAACAAAGCATAGGCTCCCGTGCGAGCCGTAGCGGCTGAGGCTGGGCGCCGGAGGCGACCAGCAAGCCGAAGCTGCGGAGGTGAGCATGGGTTACGTAAGGGCGAAGGGGGTGCACTTCCCGCAGTGCCGAAGACGATGCAGAAGCAACTTTAGTGTTTCGAGGTTAGGTTACAATAATTTGTTTTTTTCAAGAACGGTGCGTTACGTTAGAAAATTAGTTATTATTATGAAAATTTGGTGAAATGAACGTTATATGAAAAGAGCATTAGACTAATTGAAAATTGTATGAAATGAACGTTATACTATACGTTGTTAGAGTAAATGAAGGTTATATGAAATATAACATAAGATCATATGAAATTAGGTCATATATTTTTATAGCATATGAAAATTTTATCAAGTGAACGTTATTTCAAGTGAAATTATACTATCTGTTATTATATCATACATTACACACCCTAATAATTATTAGTTACGTACAGCACATTTTTTTGAAGTGTTTTAGCGGCCTCTGCGACTGCTTTTACATAATGTCTGTAGGGTGGCACGTACACAACAGCGTCTACACCCAGGCCGATGGCCACGGCTACTATTAGGAGTTGCAGCATCATTGTCATCTGAAAACATAATAATATCAAAGTTAAAGGGGAACTTAAATACGGTGCTCCAATTACCTGCAGAGCTACTTCTCAAACAATTCTTCACCTCCTTTCGTGCTCTCTGTGCAACAACTCCTGCACCCTGAAAGACCTTTGTGAGACAAATGAAAACGCTGTTGTCGTGGCTGAATTTTGGTCAAAACTTATGTAATTTTGTAAACATCGATACGACAAAGAAGAAGAACAGAGATCTGATATTCCCGTTGTAAATGTACCTATTTTGAAGAAAAACGAGTAAAAAACACTCCATGGAAACTCTTTTAAACCAAGTTATTGTTTTTAAAGAAGTGAATAATGTGTATAAACAAGAACAATAAATAACAAATCTTACTTATCTTATTTCTTACTAATCTTAATAACTTTTTCCAAACTTTCGCATTTATACTATAATTATATATATTATATTATAACTTTCGCATTTATAATATAATATATATAATTATAGTATAAATGCGAAAGTTTGGATGGATGGATGTATGTTTTGGTGTTATCACGCCAGAACGGCTGAACGGATCTAGTTGAAATTTGGCACATAGATAGATTATCGTCTGGAATAGCACATACCGGTATAATGTTCCCTTGAGATAAGAAAACACTCTTTACGTGGGTGGAGCCGCTAACAGACGCAAGTAAAATATAAATCATCAAGCTTGCTAAATAGAATTTGTATTTAGATTATTAAAAAAATTAAATCGATTGCTTAACACCGTCGAGATTTTAAAAATAAGATCCGCAGTGTTTAGTATCAGTGAAATAAAAACGAAGCCGTTAGTATTTACTAAAGGGCCAGCAGACAAGCCAAACTAGCCGGTCAGCTGACATTGAATCTATATTAATATTGCAAAACAGAGCTGTCAAGCCATTTATTAGTTAGGTCATCAAGAATTTCTTAGGGAACTATATAAAAAGATTAATATTATGACAGTTTCTTGCCAATTCCTTTATGAAAATATTATGTATGTAAGGAAAAATATACATACCATAAGTAAAGTTAGTGATAGACACAATATTAATACTAGAAATAAAGATAAGTTAGATCAACCATCTTATAGATTAGCTAAAGTACACACTTCTTTCATGGAGTACGGTGGTAAATTCTGTAACAAATTACCTTGTGATATATCAAAACTAAAAGATAGAAAATTAAAAAAAAAATGTTAGAATCACACTGTGTAAACAAGCATATTACAAATTAGATGATTATATACAAGATGAGAATGCTTGGAAACATGCTGGTCCTGCTCCATAGGGCAAATATTAAGTGTGGACAAAATCAAACTGGTGAATACTGGTTAATATGGTAATAGTTTTGTTATATGTTTATTTTTATTACTGTCTTCGCTTTTTGTTTAAGAAATTGACTCACACACTATTCCGTTGTTGTTAAATTAGGTAATTTACCCATGTATATATTTGTAAATATTTGAGAACCATGTTCCTATTAATCTAATGAATGAATATACCTGTTGGTATTTGTAATACTTTATATCTAAATGTAGTATAGTAGTGTTAGTCTGGGTGCATCGTCCTTACGTAGGTATTAATTGATTATACATAAATTTATATATATATACATAATTATGAATTAATGTAGATATGTAAATATTATAAGACACTTTTTTAAAGAGTAAATGTGATGTTTCTTGTTATTTGTTGTGTTTCTTCTTCACAACAAGCTACTTTTCCGAATAGACGGTAGAATCAATTTGATTAAATTATTATTAATTTTAAATTTTAATTTTTGGAATTCAAAAGTGGCGCTTAATGCCATAATTGAAATAAAGAAATTTGACTTTAACTTTGAGCCAGTAAACATGTTATAAATGCAAATACTTACATTAGCGAGGGTACTGAATCAGTAAATTGTGAAGAGATTCCAGATAACTTATATTGCCCTTGATTTGTCTCGAGTCATGGGTAATTAGGTATAGGTAATTAAATAATTTGTGACGGTATTATTTTCTTGACCTTGGCAAGATATCATTGTTGTTTATTTGAATTTATTTTGGTATAATGAAAACCAAAAAGAAAAAAAAATTTTTTTTTCGCAATTCAAATTATTTTGAAGTGCTTTTTTTTCTTTTTCTCTTGCATTTCTTCACCTTACACATTTCTTTGTCAGTCATCATCTGAGTAGTCACCCCCTTTATAGACACATCCTTCACACAGTCCGTTACTCTGGTCTTCCCCTGCTCTTATATTAGGTAATTACATATGAAATTGGCGTTTAGTAAGGGAGGAACATAAAATCGTTATTTTTTTAAATATAATATATTTATTTAATCAGATTATGTACCATTGCTATCTATGCACTTTTGTCATCTCATATGTAGTTTATTGATCCCTTTACTAAAAAAACCATTCGGACGAGAATCAATAAAATCTTTGAAGGCGCTTTGGACTGCCCCATCAGAGTTAATTTTTTTCCCTTGCGGTAAAAATGGTAATCTGTTCGAGCAAGGTCCGGGGAGTACGGTGGATGTCTTAGACATTCCAATTGAAACTCCTCTAATTAGGTAGCCGTATGTTGTGGAGTGTGCGGTCTAGCGTTGTCCTGAAGCAGTAGTGGCCTAGAGCGATTGACCAACCTCGGCTGTTTAGCAGCAAGCTTTTCCATCATGGTTTGCAGTTGCTGACAATAGACATCCGCCGTAGTAGTCTGGCCAAATTTAAGAAAGCTGTAGTGAAAGACACCGGCACTAGTCCACCAAACGCTCATAAGTATTTTTTTTTGAGTCAGTTTTCGCTTGGGGCAGGATTTGGCTGGTTCGCCAGGGTTCAGCTATTGCGATGAGCGTTTCTGATTATTGTGCAGAATTCAATTTCATCACAGGTAATGATTCGATTTAAAATCCCTTCATTATTGTGCCGGTTGAGTAATGTAACGCAGCAGTCGACGCGCGTTTGTCAGTTTGCTGCACTCAATTCATGAGGTACCCACCTTTCAAGCTTTTTCACCTTCCTAATTTGCTTCAAGTGGATTAAAACCGTTTTATCACTAACACCGCAGCCTGCAGCTAACTCGGACATTGTTTGCGATGGATCCGCTTCCACAATAGCCTTCAATTCTTCATTATCAACTTTGGTCTCCAGCCGTCCACGGGGCTTGTTCTGCAGGTCGAAATATCCAGAACGAAAACCTTGGAACCAAAAACGCACTGTGCTTTCTTTTGCGACACCGTCGCCATACACATCATTAATCCTTCGAGCCGTTTCAGCAGCACTGGTGCCACGATAGAACTCGTAAATAACGCGATATTTCAAGTTTTCTATTTTGTAAACTGACTGGCGCAAAGACAAAAACAAAAGAGGAAAAATCAAAAGAATTATGGTTTTCCTAACAGCAAAGCATAAGTTAGTAGCTGTATAAATTTAAAATTGGAATTCCAAACCAAAGAGGAGATATTTGAGATCAAAGTGGCCAGTACGACAAAACACCAATTTCATAGGTAAGGACCTAATATATTCTTCTTCGTATTTTCGAAATTTTTTCCTCATTTATTTACATCACGTACCCATACCATGACAACTAATTTTCACATATCTTGTCAGGCACCGTTACCACTTTCAGACTTTTTCTTGGATTTTTTTAATTTGTTTTAGTATTCTCAACTCAGCTGCGCGGAATTGCCTTTTATTCATTCCTGATCTTTTTATACCAGACTAACTGTTACCCGCGACTGCGACCATACATTTTTATTTATTTTTTAGCTTTCGCGTAGGAATTATGAATTTTGCCGTAATAAAAAGCCTATGTTACTCTTTATAACATCAGCTATTTACCAGAAAAAGCCCCGTCAAAATCAGTCCAACTGTTTCAGGGATTACCAGGAACAACCAGACAGACATACAGCAAAAGTCTTAAAAATTGCGTATTTGTTATTAGTACCGTATATACGTTACATGCATTCAATAAAACGTTGTTATTTTGTATTACATGCAGACACTTTAAATTCATTTATTTGTATAGATTTCTATCTAAATATATTGAATACTGAATTGTATGTTGTTGTTGTTTCGTTGTTCACTGTACCAGCCTACCAATTCATAATTATTCAAAGAAATAACCTATCCTAATAAATGATTAGTATTGGTGCGTATTTATAATTTAACACACTTGATATAACCTATTATGTAATTAAACAACCAAAGTTTAAAGCGCTCAAACATATTGTTTACGATTCGTTCCTTGTGATTAAGCTATGATTCGTTTTCCATCTTTGTTTTATTATTAATATCGTTACGCTTTAATAAATTATTCGCTGTAAAATTTGATAACATATTGTTTCATGATACGTAACAAATCTAGAGCAATATAAAATGCAGCAGAAACTCTTCAACATTCATTGTAATTTGTTACTGCTTCTGTAAGTACTACCTTATTTAACACCATCCACGTGAAACTGATCATCTGGTGAGCAAATCAATTTTTCTAGAGCCTCTGAGCAGTCAGCCCCGCATTTTTCTACAGGCCAGCTCAACTTTTATCGCGGCCCAAACTGTATATCGGCGCTCCCATCAACCAGTCAATTCTCTAAAAGTACCATCTTCATGTCGATACCATCTACACCCGTGGTATTACTGAACTCTGTAATCTATTTTATGCAACAAGGTAGTGGTATTATCAGCCTGTTAAAACAGTTGACTAATGGAAATGAGGTCTATTTCCAGTAGTCAACTGTTGTTCCAATCGCATCGAGAATCGAAATGATTTTAGTGCGGTTAACAGATGATATAATATTTTGTAAAATATGCAAACCACTGTCATGATAGGTGTTGTTGTCCAGAGGTTGAGACCTCATTGATGTAGTTTACTAAGATTTGATTAAGACCAAGAAAATACCCATGATTATTATGTTATTAGTAATTACGTAGAAATCGTAAGTCATGCCAGTTCTTGATAAGCTGAGAAAGATATGGATGTGATTTGAATCGCAAAGCGGTAATGGTAAACATGTTTTATTTTTCAGATGACTATGTTGGTCAAACTTCTGCTGTTCACCTGCGCTTGCGCACTGGGCGCGGCTGATGAAGTGCCACCCTATGGAGATATTATTGACGATATAATAAAAGCCTACAAAATAATAAATGAAAATGTATTGTAAGTATTTACATAAACTCTGCCTGATTTATCATAACCAAAAAAAAACAGGTTGTATCACCATAAAAATAGATGTTCCATATTTGGAAAACTTTGGAGGTGTGACAGTCAAAGGACGTTCTCTGTTAGACATACATAGGGCTCCCGTTAGCGTCACCACATTAACTGGTCTTGTGCTTTTCGCATCCAGCGGACACCCGCTGCCCTCTCCAGGTCATTCGTCTACCTTGTGGGGAAGTTATTTGTTTATTTTATCGATAATCTGTTGTTTTGTTTGTTCATTTCGTTGTATTAGATCCATGGACGGCAACATACCGCTGCTAAACGACTCCAGGCGCCACTATGCCGAGATTATCAAAGTTGTAAGCTATGCGGGTCACAAGGAAAATACTTGTATGTAAGTTCATTCTCATGTTTTAAATTCTTAACGGATACCGACTCTAAGCTTAGATAATCAACATGATCTTGATAATTCAAATCACAGTGTGGTCCAAATGATCACAGCTTAATCGTCCAAATACTATGGGTTCTTTTTAAATAATTTAATTGGCAAATATATTATTTTATTTACATAGATAATACTATCGATTAGCACTATGCTATTGATGGTCACTTAACTTTTGTGTTAGCGATTCTGCGTTTAGATGTTGTTAAATCAAATATAGATTACTTTTTTTGCGTGTCGCGGGTTCGATTCCCACACGGAACAAAATATTTGTATGACCTACAGATAGTTGTTTGTGTATGTGAGTTTATATGTTTATAAACGCACCCACGATACAGGAAGAAATTCCTAGTGTGGTGCAACGTTTTTATAAGAAGAAGAAGAACTTTGTGTTGCTAAACAAAAATAAACTATACCATACAAAGTAAATCCCGTTCGTTGTTTCATAATCATGATGTTTATATTTTGATACACGAAAATTTCTGAAGTGCGACTAGAAATGCGTTCTATTCATATCAAATACATTATCTGTGTTTCTTCCAGGCTTCACGACTATTATTTAAATTACCCGGGATATGTTAACGATTCAGCACCTTTTGCTATTGCTAATCCTCAAAAAGTGGTGGACGGTACTAACAAGTTGATCGAAGATATCATCAACGGCGTCGATAAGGTACTTACAATAATATGAAATTAATTTCAAATTAACCTTAGACTACTGTCCTGTCTCGGTCGATTTGGACAGTTCAATTTGGTGACACTTGGAGGTGGCCCATGACCATCAGTAGACGTTGTTCGGCTGATATGGATGAATATATTTCCGGTCTGAGGCTAGATTAGCTACAATGTATGTGTGTCGACATATCTTACCAAGGGTATCGTTTTACCCAGTTGCTGGGTTGTGGAGATAAGAAGTCGAACTATTTAAAATACTGGTACTCAGCTGCCTCCGATTAGATTGGAAGTCGATCTCAACAGAGTAGGAAAAAGGCTAGCCATATTGATGTTGGTGATACTGTCGTGGTCAATCTGTCTTGTTCAAACACTTTGCTTTCCAATTGTACCTTCCATTGTTTACATAGAAAAATTGATTGCATAGCGGCACTTTTTAATAGGTATTTTTCGAGTCGAGCATATCGGGACTAGAGCATAGCGGGACTAACCACATCTTGGAACTATATAACCCAGACATCTTACAATTCTACCAATTAAAAGGCACTCACCATGACTGAATTTATTTGGATGTTTATAAGCCGTAAAATACCAGCACATCTAGTTACTCGTACTTGTCGTACATGCAGATATAAACATATCAATTATTTATCATGTATTCAATGTTGTCCATTCCCAGGTGTCAAAACTGGTTAATAAGATCAATCAAGAAATGCAAGCAAACAAACAGGACGTCAATAAAGCCGTTGATGAAGAAATTAATAAAAATGTGGAGGAATATGGATTTCCAAGAGATTTATTTCTACAAGTGGGAGTAGTTTCATCACATCTAAACAATTACCATGAAAGGTACTTTGCTCAACAGTCGCAAGATCTAAGTGCACACAACTTTGTTGTAACCGGAGCGGCAAAACTAGAAAATATCGTTTACGCTGTAGCGAATCTTTATGCAATATTGTACGGTCGCAATGATTGTGTGGGCTCCAAATAACAGAAACGGATATACTTCGATCAATAGACTACTATTTCTATACCAACTAGATAACGGGTTACGAAATTAAGATTATCAAAGCTACCCAATAAACCTTCTTTACAGTTCCTACAGGAACGTGAATTACAATGTGTTTAATTCCTCATTTATGTAACTACCATTTTTATGAAATAAAATATATTATTTGAATACTGTTTTTAAATATTTGTGTATGGGTGTTTATTGTTATTGTTACTATATATTTAGCTCTCTCCTAGAGACAATTATAAAATTATAATTACAATTATCAACAGCATCAAACAGTCTAGAAAATATCGTAATAAGCCATTGTGCTCAAATCATAGATGATCACTTTGTTATTATTATCGGTATCTTACGATTCGTTTGCAGATACTACAGGATATATTTGCAAACAATTCAATCACTTTCACTTTCTTTTTCCTCCTTTTTGGGGTTCAATAGTCAACAAGGCTAGGAACTCTTTATAGTTTAGCCATGTCCATCTGTCTGTCTGTCCACAGCTTGGCTCAGAGACTAGACAACTATAATTTGGCATGAATGTAAATAATAATCACGCCGACAAAATGGTAAAATAAAAAGAAGTAAAATAAAGTTTTATATGGGTAATTTTTGTTAGAGTCAAGTATCCCTCCAATGGCAGCTAAACGGTTGCTTTCAGGTATGTAAAAAAAATACGCCAGTAGTATATATAACGGCATTGAAAGGACTACTATCACAGTTAAGTAGGCTTTACAAGTTTACGAGTAACAGTCGACCAACTTATAAAATGTACTTGGAAAAGCAAACATTTTGTATATTGATGTATGGGGACAACAGTCTTCAAACGGCAAAGTTAATTTTGTCCCTTCGTTAGAGCAACGTTCGGTGCTTTCTTTATTTATGAACGTTATTAATGTAACCTATTTATTTTGGTGAATTTAGCTGTGTATACGGAAACCTCTGTGCGCGAGTAAGACGCGCACTTGGCCGGTTTTTCTCCTCGACATGAATACAGGTTTGGTCTAGTCCTTGTCTTCAAGAATTCGTCTGAAGAAAGTGAAGCGGTTGGTTCTGCAGCAGAGCCACACGTTGAGAGAAGTGTCCAAGTCAATCGGCTTCCCCTCTTAACTTTCCACAGCGGAAAGCAGTTAAACCAGAACATACTTAATTTTTTAGGGTTCCGAAGTCAACAAAGAACCCTTATAGTTTCGCTCTGTCCGTCTGTCCGTCCGCAGCTTAGCTCAGAGAATCTAAGTACTAGAAAGCTATAATTTGGCATGTATATGTATATACATATACATGCCAAATTATAGCTAACAACATGTATATACATATTAATAATTCCGATAACATAAAATCATGAAAAATATATATTTTTCGGGTGCCTCCCATAGACGTAAAGTGGGGATCTATTTTTATTTTCTCATCTATCCCATGGTGTGGGATATCGTTAGATAGGCCATTAAAAATATTATGGGTTTATTAAAACCATTTTTTGATTCAGAGATTTGTTTGCGCAAAATTAAGCTTTAAGTTGCAAATTTATGTTAGAGTCAAGTGTCCGCTCCCCCCCCCTGCCAGCGAAATGGTTGCTCTTGGCTATATGAAAAAATTCACGGCAGTAGTAAATATAACGAAATTAAAAGGAAAATTGTCACGAATAACAAGGCTTTACAAGTTTACAAGTAATAGTCGACCAACTTATAAAATGTACTTGGAACAGTAAAAATTTTGTACAAATGCCATTGAAAAATTACTTAAATAAAGTTGATAGCTGTGTAAAATAGAGTAATTATAATGCTTACGAACCATGTAAAAATATACAAAAATGAAATCATAACAGGCTTTACAAGTTTACGAGTAATAGTCGACCAACTTATAAAAAGTACTTGTCACAGTAAAATTTTTGTACAAATGCCATTCGAAAATTACTTAAATAACGTTGCTAGCTGTGTAAAACAGATAGTAAAAATATGCTTATGAACCATGTAAAAATATATAAAAATAAAATCATCATCATCACCTGCCTAGCCTTTTTTCCAATTATTGTTGGGGTCAACAAAAATAAAATTAAACATCCTTAATAACAATGATTTCTAAATTAATAATGTTTAAGCTCGAATAATGCATTGGAGTGGCCGGAGTCGTTGGCAGTACCAGTCCGTAGTCCATACAGCGCATGCGCGCGGTGGAGTCTATTTTGTGTTAGTGCAGAAGTATTTTCGACGTTTTGTAATTAAAACGTTAAATTAAAGTCAAATTATATTCGATTTCCAAGCAAATAACTTATTTTCTTTTGTCGATATCCTTCCATAAAATCAAAATTCGACCCGACTTCATCACTAAGTAAGAGTAAGAGTAGCGTAAAACTTTCCAGAATGAAATAGTGAATACCGCAGATTAGAGGATTCACCTCTAATCTGCGGTATTAGAAAAGATTAGAGGTAGGAATACATACGATTTTTTTCCAACTCCGAAAGAGAAGTAAACAAGGAGCGTGCACGCAAGGATCCAGGAACGAACTATACCATTCCCCGTGGCTCTAACGCGCGCTCGTATCGGCTCCTTTCGCAATTCGCACCCGCGGTGGTACTCAAATATAGATAATATTTTTCTAACTTTAGTTGCGAAGTTGGATTTTATAACACCTTCTTCAGTTACCAGGTAGTTCTTATTTAGTTTAAGTCAAGAGTGAATAGATTACATCTAGGCAAGCGTGATTCACCGTAGACCACATCATCGCTTACCATCAGGCGAGATAGTGGTCAAACGCGAGAATATAGATTAAAAATACATCATCCTATGTGGGCCCGTTTTTAGACTTTGTGAGCCGCTGAAACCGTTCTAATGTTCATGTAAATACATGCAATTATAATATCGGGTAGATACTTTACGAATGCAAGTTGATGGCATGATGTTGAAATTAACTATTGGTGCCACCACTTAGTGTCCTTGACAATAAAAGCCTAATAAGGTTTAACTTCATTATTAATTGTGTGACAGTTAACAATGAGCATTGGTATTATATATATTATTTTCGATAGCTACAACCTTTTTAATTTTTATTTATTTAATTTTTATTTATTTAATTAATAACAATTGCTTGCTGCACTAACAGTTTGGACCAACGCGTACCGCAAGCCTAAAACATAAACACTTATAGACTAAAGAACTTTACACAAACATTTAACATAGATTTATCATTGTACATAAATATGTCGACTTCAGGCTCCTGAGCAATAAAGGCGTTCAGCAGATTGAGAGCCTGGGTTGTGGGGGCATATCGCGCTGTCAGAGTACGCGAGGGAGGAGCCGCGAACAGACACCACGGGGCACAGGCGCGCGACACCCGTAATTGGTCTGGATCAAACAGTGGACAGCGAGCCAGCGTGGACAAGTCATCGATCCTATTGTTCAGCATAAAGAAGTAGTGCATCAGCAGCGCACACTTACGTCGCAGTTCCAGCGTGTTGATGCCCACCATTCCCGCGACAAAAAGAGACGGATACAAATAGGGATAGTACCCATATAACTTTTTATATAGGTATCGAGCAAATTTGCGTTGAACCCGTTCTATCATTAGCTTATACTTTTGCTCGTGCGGATCCCACACCAGTGAATTATATTCTAGATTGTTGCGCACAAAAGAAAAATACAATACCATAACAGCATTCTTATCCTGAAACCCATTTGCCTGCCTCATAACAATACCAAGTGATTGGAAGGCCTTGGCACAGATGTTACAGATGTGCCGATTAAAAGTCATATTTACTTCCAATGTCAGTCTCAAGTCCTTGATTTCATTGACGCGCTCCAAAGGGACACCCG
Source organism: Anorthoa munda (assembly GCA_945859665.1). Taxonomy (NCBI): domain Eukaryota; kingdom Metazoa; phylum Arthropoda; class Insecta; order Lepidoptera; family Noctuidae; genus Anorthoa; species Anorthoa munda. The sequence continues at coordinate 5,815,728 of OX243893.1, forward strand.
ATATGTGGTAATCATATTGAATGGGTGCATGCAATCGATTAAATGTAATAGTCTTGCACTTGGAGACATTAAATTCCAAGTGATTGAACTTCTTTTTACCACCATATCGATATCCCTCTGCAACGCCTCACAGTCTTGTACGCTATTGATACCCAAGAATAGCTTCAGGTCATCAGCAAACATAAGACCCTTTAGCGTCCTGACGACCTTCGGCAGGTCATTATAATAAATTATGGCGGTCCGAGGGTACTACCTTGGCTCACACCAGAACAGTGTAACTTGTTGTATATGTGCGTTTATGCCATTTATAATAATTAGGTGCTCACCATAATATCATAACTGTTTACTATTAGGTGCTAGGTGTTTAGTACAGTAATCGAAAATCTTTTTGGCTGGTAAGAACGTAGAATTTTCCGATGCGTATAGCATGATGAGAGGCCACCCAGTGCCAACCACAAGAGTGTGTTGAAGAGACATACAGATGCGCGTGAAGAATAAATAATATAGCAAGTTACAACGAGCAAAATTAACGAAAACCTATGACGACTGCTATTAAAAAACTAAATGTTAATTATTGTGTGTGTACGTAGGTATTTAGTATAACCGACTTCAAAAAAAAGGGCAAAGGGTGAGGGGGTGTACAATTCGACGTTTTTTTTTTTATGTGTGTAGTTCACCCTGGTACTCTTTCATAAGAGTTCATGATTTGGTTAATACATATTATATCAGTTCAAAGCTACTCACAAATAAAAGTTTATATTTGCATGTTTATAGTTTTTTTATCTATATAAAGCGAAAGGTCACTCACGAAATATCGAAAACTGCTTGACTTATAAAGATGAAATTTGGCAGGGAGGTAGTTTATAGATAGTAGACGTCCGCCAAAAACGGATTTTGCGACAGGGCCGGATTTAGGGGTTCTAAGGGCTTTCGCAAGTTTGTATGAAAGTCCTTCATTTTTTGAGCTACAAACTTAAAATTTTGCAGGGATATAGTTTATAGTTAGTAGACGTCCGGTAATTATGGATTTTGCGACAGGGCCGGATTTAGGGGGTCTAAGGTCTCTCGCAAGTTTATATGAACGTCCTTAATTTTTTGATTTACAATCTTGAAATTTGTCATGGAAGTAGTTTATAGTTAGTAGATATCAGCTAAGAACGGATTTTGCGACAGGGCCGGATAAAGGAGGTCTAAGGGCTCTCACAAGTTTGTATGAAAGTCCTTAATATTTTGTGCTACAAACTTTAAATTTCGGCATTAAGTTTGTGTGCATGAAGTATTAAATAAATAAATAATATTTTCCTCTCGATTTTTCTTCCGTAGTCTACCATACAGGAACTGTATATTTTTTTGGACTAAAAGTAGCCTATTTAGCGATAGTGTACCAAGCTTTTCAATTAGTAAAAACAAAAGGAAATGCTCCAATGGATCGGTGGTTCATCTTGAGATTACCTTTAAAAGTAAAAACTGACAAATAAAATATAAAAAAATATTTATTTTATTTATTTATTTATTTTATTTAACCATTTATGCACACACACATAATATACAGACAAGAAGAAGAAATAGAACAATAGGTACATAGGTAATGCTTATTTCTATAGAAATCTCTTCCAGCATACCTGCGAAAGGAAAGATGAAAAAAAGAGATATAGACATAGTGTGTAGAGTTGAAAAATAATAAACATAAAACGATTCATAATTAAGTAATAACTAATAAACAATACCGATAACAAATAAATATACCTACTATCATGTTACGCGGTGCTAATCTATAAGGATCGCCGAGACAGCATTGACCCAAATCAACACTGCACACGGCTCGACCACGCAGTGCAGCGTCAGCAGAAACGTGCCGCGCGATGACGACAACAGCGGCTTCGCAATAACGGAAACGCGGACCCAAATTCATAATTGATTCACACTTCGAACATTGTCAACCTCTTAGAAATAATTAACTTGTAACTTTTAGTATAATTAAATTTTATTAAATAACTTTTGTTTTTTTTTGGATCCTCCGGTTGTAGCCCACGTAATTGGCGCAGTCGGTAGGATACCAGTAAAGTAGAGTCAGTGTCGTATCGAACGATTAGTCTACGGGTATCCGAACCTACGGGAGCTGCAGTCCAGAGGAGAATCCGACTCTCGATTCGTCAAGAAGAAGCAATGCTGTAAGTCCTTGAATCTTTCAAGTCCTTGCCTATCTTACCCTTAAGTATCCTTGAATATCACAAGCCCTAAGTTTAATCCTTACTATATTCTTATATCCTGTCCAATCTATGTTCATGATATTATTTTTTACTTATAATTTCTGTATGTGTGTAAGTTTTTAGCGTTCAAGATTTTCCATCCAACGGAATATCGATCTGATAGGTTAGATAATAGTGACCGAAGCAGGAGTAGGCTCGCGGCTATAGACGAGAACAGGAATTTAGGCGCGATGTCGAGCGACGACGTAGACACGATTTATAAATCCCTGAGATTAGTGCCGGAGTTCGACGGGAACCCGCACGTACTAACCCGTTTCATTAGTATATGTGACCAGTTGGTAGTTACTTATTTTAAAACCGCAAAAGGTTATGAACTAACGAATTTAGCCCTCATTAACGGAATTTTAAATAAGGTTACGGGACCCGCTGCTAGGCATATTAATTCCAATGGTATCCCGGATACCTGGCAGGGTATTCGATCCGCCCTGATCAATAACTTTGCTGACCATCGAGATGAGACCGCTTTATACAGCGACTTATCCTTGCAAACCCAGGGTTCCAGTAGCCCTCAAGAATTCTATGAAAGGTGCCAAAACTTATTTAGCACCATAATGACTTATATCTCGCTTCACGAGACAGTTAACACCACTATTGAGGCTAAACGAATGCTATATAAAAAGTTAACCCTCCAAGCTTATCTGAGGGGTCTTAAAGACCCCCTAGGCTCTAGAATACGTTGCATGCGTCCCGAGTCCATGGAAAAGGCATTGGAATACGTGCAAGACGAACTAAACACGCTTTACCTGCAACACCGCAATGAGGGAGGACCCAGTAGAAAGGACTGGGCTCAACCACAACCGAATCATCATTTACCTTTGAACAATTTCACCCCCAAAGTAAACCCTGTTAACGTTCCTGTCATGCCTGGACCATCAAAACAATTTGCGTTCAATACGCCTGGCCCGCAGCGACAGCAGTCAATGCAGCCTTATGCTCAAGGATGGAGGCCCAGCATGCCTATGCAACAGCAACCCCGTGGCTTAACCCGTACACAACAAATGATGCGCGCCCCCTTGCCATTTTATCACCCGCAAAGTAACGTCTTTAGAATGCCTCCTAGACCTCAACCGCAACCACAATCAAGTTATAATAACGCACCTAAGCCAATGAGCGGCGTTAGTCCTTTTGTGCCCAAAACCTTGCCACCCTCAGGTCGCGATTGGAGACAGTATGGTAATCCACCTCCGAACAACTATTTCAGGACACGCGAGGTTAATTTTAACAACTTAGACTACGACTATGATTATAGTAATTGTTACTATGCCGATTACGAACAAGATTATTATACTAACGAACAGTACCCCGAATCTGGATATTATGAGGATTCGTATCCCTACCACGACACTCCTTCGGTAGAAGAGGTAGACCAAGATACCCAACCTGCTGAAAATTTTCAGAAGATATCCAAATTAGAAAAACCAAAATAGAGCTCAACTTTCATATACAGAGGCAACTCGGATTTATTCAGATTCAGGATCCACCACTTAAGTTACTAATTGATACAGGAGCCAATCAATCGTTTATAAGTCCAGAAGCCGTAAGCAAATATTTTAACCATATACCACTAAACTATGAGCCATTCGAAGTAACGAATGTTCACGGGACGTCTAAGAATGACTATTCCATTACTTTGCCATGCTTTTCAGAATTAAACGAACATTCAGATGTTACATTATTCGTTTACAAATTTCATAATTACTTTGACGGACTCCTAGGCTTTGATTTGCTTGAAAATTGGGGAAGTAAAATCGATCTTAACCGTAAATTACTAATAACACAGAATGCACAACTACCTATACAGATGTATGACTCACGCAATGTTAATTTGTATGAGGACATAATATCAGCTAATTCATCCAAGTTAGTTAGAGTACCTATTAATACGTTGGATGGTGAAGTAATGATCGAGGATCAAGTCATCTGTAGTTGCTTAATTTCAAACTGTATAACTAATGTTAAAAATAACCGTGGCTGGGTGGAGATTACTAACCCTACGTGTAACGACATCATCTTTTCAATGGACCGCCCCGTAGAGGCTGAGATATTTAACATTGAAGTTGAAGGTACTGCAATTCCATCAGATCGTGTTAATGCCGTACTTTCTCGTCTCAGAACGGAACATTTAAACCCAGAGGAACTTGCTAACTTAAAAAACCTCTGCGCGAACTATGCCGACGTCTTTTATCTCGAAGGCGAATCATTGACATTCACAAATAAAGTGAAACATCGCATCCGAACAACTGATGAAATTCCAGTACACACAAAAACTTATAGATATCCCTATGTCCACAGACAAGAAGTCAGAGATCAAATAAGCAAAATGCTTGATCAAAATATAATACGACCATCAGATTCGGCCTGGAGTTCCCCTATTTGGATCGTACCCAAAAAGGCGGATGCTTCTGGCAAGGTTAAATGGCGACTTGTCGTGGATTTCCGAAAAGTCAACGAGAAAACGATTGATGACAAGTATCCCATACCCAACATTACAGACGTACTCGACAAATTAGGTAAATGTCAATATTTTAGTACCCTGGATTTAGCCAGCGGGTTCTATCAGGTCGAAATGAACCCTGAAGATATACATAAAACGGCGTTTAATGTGGAAAACGGCCATTATGAATTCCTTAGAATGCCGATGGGGCTTAAAAATTCTCCATCGACATTTCAAAGAGTTATGGATAATATCCTTAGAGACCTAAACCACATCTGCCTGGTATATCTGGATGACATTGTAGTGTTCAGTACATCCCTGCAGGAGCATATTAATAACCTGGAAAAAGTATTTAAAAGATTGCGAGAATCTAACTTTAAAATTCAAATGGATAAGTCCGAATTTTTAAAGTTAGAAACTAGCTTTCTAGGCCACATCATTTGCAACGAAGGTGTCAAGCCAAATCCAGACAAAATTAAAGCCATAGAAAACTACCCTCTTCCTAAAACAGCAACAGAAATCAAACGTTTTCTCGGCCTGATCGGTTATTATAGGAAATTTATCCCGGATTTTGCTAAATTAACTAAACCACTAACTCAATGTCTGAAAAAGGGTAGCAAAATAACTTTGGATCAAAAATACATTAATTGCTTTGAGCACTGTAAAAAACTCCTTACTAACGACCCTATTCTGCAATATCCAGATTTCAATAAAGAGTTCATTCTAACAACCGACGCATCTAACGTTGCGATCGGCGCCGTCCTATCCCAGGGAGTAATAGGTTCAGATAAACCCATAGCGTACGCTTCACGTACTTTAAATTCTAGCGAGTTAAACTACAGTACCATTGAAAAGGAATTGTTAGCAATTGTTTGGGCCACCAAATATTTTAGGCCGTATTTATTCGGTAGAAGATTTAAAATAATTACTGACCATAAACCCCTTCAATGGATCATGAACTTGAAGGAACCCAATTCGAGACTCACAAGATGGCGGCTAAAACTGAGTGAATTTGATTTTTCAATAGAATATAAACAAGGTAAATGCAATACTAACGCGGATGCTTTATCACGGCTTGAAATTAATAATGAAGAACTAATGTCTATTGTAGCTAACCCTTCAGAAAATAACCCTGCCCTTGATGACTCTAGAACCATTACGGCTACGGAACCCGCGGATGACTCGGGTACCGCTACAGTCCACACAGATAATGAGAACCCCATCCTAGAGGTTCCCATTTCTGACGATCCATTAAACAAGTTTACGAAACAGATTATTTTTAATATAGTAGGAGATATAAAGGGTCGAACAATTGTAACAAAACCCTTTGACACCCACACACGAATCAACATTCAAGTGTCAGAATCAAATTTAGAGGAGGACGTAGTTAATTCAATAAAAGAGTACGTTCATCCTAAAATTAAAACAGGGCTACTAATAAATCCAACTTTAGGCATGTACTCAATAATTCCCATTATTCAAAAGAACTTTAAAAATTCATCAATGACCTTAACGTTAACCAAAAAGGAATTGGATAACGTTAGAGAGTACTTGAGGCAACAGGAAATTATTAACAAGCATCATGATGGGAAAACTAACCACAGGGGTATTAACGAAACTTACTTAGCTCTATCTCATAAGTACTACTGGCCGAAAATGCGCGAACATATAACGAAATTTATTAACGAATGTACTACTTGTGGTCAGGCAAAGTACGACCGCAATCCAACCAAACAACAATTTAAAGTAGTTCCACCAGCAAGTAAACCATTTGAAATAGTACACCTCGATTTATTAACTATTCAAAGCGAAAAGTTTCTAACTTTAGTAGATTCATTTTCAAAGTATGCTCAGGCGTATTACTTAAGAGATGGAACAGCCATAAGTGTAGTACAAGCCTTGCTTAGCTTTTGCACTCACCATGGAATACCATCTACCATCGTTACTGATAACGGGACAGAGTTTACTAACCAACTAATAGCAGAATTCACAAGGTTACACAAAATTCAACACCATAGGGTTGCACCACATACTCCGAATGAAAATGGTATAGTTGAGAGATTCCACGCTACCATATTGGAACACCTTCGTATCCTTAAATTAAGTCAAAAAGGTGAATCCGTGACTAACCTCATGCCCTACGCCCTCCTAGCTTACAATAGCAGTATCCATAGTTTCACAAAATGTAAACCTATCGAAGTTATTACCGGACATTTTGATCCCCGCGATTCCTTTGACATAGATTTATCCGCTCATTTGCTACAGCAGTATATGACTAGTCATAAAGAGAAAATGACTACTGCATATAATGCAATACATGAGCTATGTATCGAAACCCGCAAGGAGTCTACTGATAGTCGTAACCGTCAACGCGAACCAGAAGTCGATTACTCACCTGAACAACAGATTTTTGTAAAGAATCCATTTGCTTCCAGGCAAAAATTAGCTCCTCGATACACTCATGACGTTGTTATGGCGGACCTCCCTATCCACATCTATACAAGGAAGAAACGCGGTCCTGTTGCGAAGTCTAGGCTAAAAAGGGTTCCTAAAACCGCTCGATTGTTACAGGAAGCTCCTGATTCTACACCTGTTCCTGCGAACAGCTCTATCTCAAGAAATAAGACTTGAGAGCCTGGACGATGGACCTGGGATTGTACCCTTTAAATTAGGCCCAGCTAAGATCTTATCACACCACCATTCCTTCATACAATACGTTAATTTAGACACTCTACAAGATAAAATAAATTCTATTGATAGCCAATTACTAACCAGCAGCCCTAATCTTAATAACCAAACCAAATCATTATTCCAGCCTCATATAGATTACCTGAGATCCAAACTCAATAGTGTATCCGAACAATTAAAATCTTTCGAGATAACTCGTGTAAAAAGAGGGCTCATAGATGGTCTCGGTAGTGTTGTGAAAAGCATTACAGGAAATTTAGATTATACCGACGCATTACATTATAATCAAGCTATAAAATCTCTCGAAAACGATGAACACAAATTAGTCACTGAATTCAATCAGCATGTTAGTCTAACAAAAGAGATGTCCACTCAATATTCTAAAATCATTGACGATATTGTAGATAACCAGAAAAAAATGGCAGCCCTACTAAATAGAATTAACGAAAGCAACGCAGATAGAGATCATGATTTGATAAAATACGCACATTTAGCTCAAATACTTATTATCCTTAGCGATAACGTAGATGCAGTTTCACAGGAACTAAACCGGCTGCAGAATGTTCTAGCATTTATAAAAACCTCTACAATGCACCATTCCATTCTCAGCATAGACGAAATACGCGCTATAATAAATAAATTAACAAGTTTATATAGTAGTGAGAAAGTAGTAGATATAGATATAAGAGAATATTATAATATAATTAAGTTAGGTTCATATTATGTAAGCAATAATATAGTTATAGTATATAAGTTTCCAATATTTCAACCGCATACATACGATCTATATAAGTTATCAATAATACCTAACAAATATCATGAAGTCCTCATTCCATCCTCTCCTTTCCTAGCCATCTTCCAGAAAGATTCTAAGAACATAGAGGCTGAATGCCCGAAGACCAGCAAGTGGTTCATATGTGAGGAGAAACGAAGTCTACAGAGTCATTCCTCTCAAGATTGCATACACGAACTCATCACCACGCAAAGGAAAAGTTCAACATGCAAACCTGTCGCTATCACCTTGGACCAGCCAGCGTACGAGGAACTTGATGATAGATACTACACCATCAGCTTCCCGGTTCCCACGAAGGTTCATCTCTCCTGTGGACAAGACCTGTACAAAGAAGTTCAAGGAAGTTACTTACTCACCATACCGCAGGACTGTTACATAGAGACACCACAGATCACTATCGCCAATAAGAAAAATCGTCTGAAGGGTCACGTATTGAAGATTATGGACCTACCTCTAGAAGACATAGATAATCAGCTTCCAGTCCCGACACTAAAATTGAACTCAATAAACTTGGACCACCTACATGCAGCCAATATGAAGATAATGCAACAACAGCCACATATTCCAGCTAAGAATGACTACGGAATCTACCACACCACGATTCCAATGTACATAGCACTAACCGGTGCATGTGCACTCATGGGTTACTTTATCTACCGACGGTACTGGTCAAAATCTAAGAAGACTCCAGACGAGGAACCACAATGTCACCCAAGGTGTCCAGAAAGAATTTACGCTCTTCCCGAACCTAAAGAGAGGATAAGCTGCAACCAACCCCCACCTCAATTTACTACGAAAATCATCGGTGGTGGCTGCTCTTCGGGGGGAGGTGTTACGCGGTGCTAATCTATAAGGATCGCCGAGACAGCATTGACCCAAATCAACACTGCACACGGCTCGACCACGCAGTGCAGCGTCAGCAGAAACGTGCCGCGCGATGACGACAACAGCGGCTTCGCAATAACGGAAACGCGGACCCAAATTCATAATTGATTCACACTTCGAACATTGTCAACCTCTTAGAAATAATTAACTTGTAACTTTTAGTATAATTAAATTTTATTAAATAACTTTTGTTTTTTTTTTGGATCCTCCGGTTGTAGCCCACGTAATTATCATAACAATTTAAACAAACATATTTGTAAAATAAATATTAAAACAATAAATACTAATACCTATCTATATATATATATATATATATATCTAAAATAATAATACATAAATAAATGTGCAGCTATGACGGAATGGAAAGATAGTGGTCTTTCACTCTTCTTTTAAAAACTGCAAGAGTTTTGCAGTCCCTAATGTCAGGCGGTAGAGAGTTCCACAATCGCACGGCGTGCACAGTAAAAGAGTAGGAGTAGAAATCGGTAGTGTGGGAAGGGATATTAAGGATATTTTTAAGATGCGACCTGCAAAGTGCATCGGAAGGACGGGAGTAAGAAAAGCGTTCACGGAGGTAGGAAGGCGTTTTAGGATTATGAAGGATGTTAAATAATAGACACAATATGCGAGAGTTCCTGCGAAGTCGAATAGGGAGCCACTTGAGTAACTTGCGAAAATCTGAAACGTGATCGTACTTTTTAAGGTTGAAAACAAAACGAATACATACATTTTGCAAACGCTCAAGTTTATTTAAAAGCTCCTCGGTGGCATCCAAATAACAGGCGTCGGCGTAGTCGATGATTGGCTGAATGAGTGTTTGGGCAAGGGAAATTTTGGTTTTCAAGGGCAAAAAGCTCTGGAGGCATTTCAGCGAGTGGAACGAGTAATGCACTTTGCGACTGACCTCAGCGACATGGGCAGTCCACGACAGATAGGAGTCCATGATTACCCCCAAGTTTTTAGCCGTCTTAGTGTACCCAATCTGTACTCCATTCAACCATAGCGGAGACAGCGACGCAACATCAAGCCTGTTCCGCATATGCCTGCCGCCGATAACCATGGCCTGAGACTTCCTAGGGTTGATTTGCAGCCCAAAGGACTGCGACCACTCCCCAATCAACTTCAGGTCACTGTTTACGGCAGACACAGCAGCTTCCGCATCAGAACTAAGAAAATGATGGTAAAGCTGAAGGTCGTCAGCGTAGAGATGGAAGTTACAGGAGATGATTCTAGTAACAGTGTTAATAAAAATGGAAAAGAGAAGAGGAGAGAGAACGCCACCCTGGGGTACACCCGCAGTAAGAGAGCACCAATCCGAAGAACACTCATCAAGGCGTACCCGCTGCGAGCGACCTCTGAGATAGGAGTCGAACCAATCAATAGTGGAAGAGGAGAAATTGAAAGATTTAAGGATCCCAAGAAGGATATCGAAGTCAACAGAGTTAAAAGCACTGCTGAAATCAAGAAGCACAAGTAACGTCAGAGATTTGTGATCCATAGCCCAGCGGATGTCATCAGTCACCTTTAAAAGAGCTGTGACAGTACGGTGACCAGGTCGGAAACCAGATTGAAAAGGACTAAGAAGATCATTACTAGATATAAACAGAGACAGTTGCTGATGAACAATGTGCTCAAGAACTTTGGAAAGATAAGGAAGGATGGAAATGGGTCTGAAATCGGACAAAGTGACCGGGTTAGGTATTTTGGGTAACGGAATAATATGGGCTAGTTTCCAAGCATCGGGAACAGTGCAAGAAAACAAGGAATAGTTAAAAATGTGGGTTAAAACGGGAAGTATTGTGGAGAGGATAGGGGTAATCATTCTTGAGCAAAGATCATCATTACCAACTGCGGAGGAGGAGATAGCACAGATAGATTTTTTGACATCAATTTCACTCACAGGACTGAAACCGAAAGACGAACACTGCGGCACTGGTAAAGCGGAAAGCTTATTTAATGTAGCTGATTTGACGTGTGGATCCAAAGTAACGGGTGGAAGTGAGAAATGTTTGTTGAGAGCACACACGTCAGTCTCATTACTAGCAATGACAGGGGACTTACCAATGCCGACAGTTTTCAGAAACTTCCAGACTTCAGAGGAGTTCCGGTTGTCAAGAGAATTATGGAAGTAGCGTCTCTTTGCATCTCTACACATACGACTACAGCGATTACGCATCTCACGATACGAACTTAGGTTGCGCTCAGAAGAACGGAGCTTTAACCTTCTTTTGGCACGATCTCTACTTGCCATAGCATCCTTAATAGCAGGGGTGAGCCAGGGAGCCGGCACATACTTTACTCTGACTCGACGAATAGGAGCATGACGATCGTAAAGGCTGAGTATCTTAGAGTTAAAAATACGAACCATATCATTGATACTAGAGCTTTCAAGCACATCCGTCCAGTCAATGCCACCTGCATCTTGCAGCAATGCCTCCAGATCTATGCCCTTATAGTTCCGAAGGAAAATATAAGATGGTTTGCGCTTTGGAGGACGAATCTTGTAGGACATGAAGATTAAATCGTGGTAGGAAAAACAAGCAGAGAGCTGACCGTGAATAGATACATTATTAGCTTTAGAAACAATCATTAAATCCAAGAGAGAAGGGGTGCAATTAGGAAAATGATGAGTGGCAGAGAGAGGGAGAATACTGAGGTTAAAAGAAGACAAGAGAGTTTGAAGTTTGTGAGTACGCGAGTCATTTTTAAGAAGGCAAGTGTTAAAATCACCCATCAAGACTACATGGTCGTAAGTAGGACAAAAATCGTTTAAAAGCGAATCAAAAGAATTAAAGTAATCGACACTGAGGTTAGGACTATACATCACGCCAAGAAGCATCTTAACGTGATGTAAGGAGATTTCTAAAAATAGATGCTCCGCTGAGCCCGAGTAGGGAGATGGTGATGTACTGATAACCCTAAAGGGAATACCAGCACGCAAGTAAATGGCGACACCACCACCACCCTTCCCCGTTCTATCGTTACGAATAAGAACAAAGCCAGGGAGGGCATAGTGAACCGATAAAAGTGAAGGTTTCAGGAAGGATTCGGAGATCAGCAAAGCATCTATGTTTGCACAGTTAATGGAAGCCAGAAGATCAGAAAAATGGCTAGGAACACTCTGGGCATTGATGTGAGCTATGTTGAGGTTATTGGGATAGTGGGAAAACAAAGAAGATATCTGATCACCAAGAGTTAGAGGAGAGGAAGAGCCACTCGCCGCACTAAGGAAGCTGCTAGAAGAGGAAGAACATGAGAAAAAATCAACATCTAAATTACCATCAACCATAGTATGCAAGTATAATAAACTAAATAAAATACCTTAAAATAAATATTTCTAAAAATAAAAAAAAATAAAAAATGCAAAAAAAAAAAAAAATATATACAAATAATATTAACAACTTATTAAGTTACTGCCCAACTAATAAAACCACCTGTACGCTGTAGTTGGAAGAGATTTTAACAACATTTTTATGCAAAAGAGTAAAGACAAAACGTGAGAAATCAAAAGAAAAATTAAACTTGCAAACGAGAATATCAGTCACCACAACAAAACGGCAATACAAACGAACTGTGAAACGAAACGTAAAATAATGAGATTGACATTTGACACTTATGACAGACGACAAATTTCATCAACATCATGCCAATGTCAAGTTGTCAAGCAAAAGAAAAGTAATAAAATAACTAAACTATTTAAATACATCTACCAGCAGACATTCAAAGCGTTAATTTAGACAGTATATATATAAGGGTAGATAAACATGAGTAGAAACTTATCCAAAAATATACCGAAATTGCCCACTACGTTAAAAATAAACTGGAGTCAAATGAAACCACAGACTCAGCGACGCGCCTTCCTCACAATCTTAGCTTTAGGGGTTGCGGTTTTAGGCAATGCAGCTGCGGCAGCAGTCAAGGTTGAATCAGCACGCCCAGGATCGTTGGAAGTACCAGCACAGGCTGCAGTGGGGAATAGTGCGATAAGAGTTTGAAGCTCACCCAATGTTGCTATCTTCCGGCGAGACCTGTCAGGCGTCATGACTATGACCTTTCCCTCTGCAGACCAGCAGCTATTAACGCTGAAGTGCTTGCGGGCAGACATAAACACTTGATGCCGAATTTTGGTCAGAAACTCCGAAATGGTGGTCCCGCTGCCCTTGAGTGAAGTCTTATTGTCCCAGACCAACCGACGGTGCTCCATCTCCTTGAAACGCACCAGCACGGGTCTAGTTTTATCCTTGGAGGCACCAAGTCTGTGGCACACATTCAGAAACTCAGTCTTGAAATCATCAATTTTGAGCTGGTTGGAGATAACTTCATGGATAGTGTCACACAACTTCTCACCTGGTCTCTCAGGGATTCCGTGAAACAACAAAACCTTTCTCCTCATAGCTGTCTCATGACTATCCAGACTTGACGATAACAGTTCAATATATACAATATATTTATCGTACTACTATAAATTTCGTACGGATAGGTGGATATTTTTAACTCTTTCACGCAAAAACTACTGGACGGATTTTGATGAAACTTTACTGTAATTTAACTTGTACATTAGAATAACACGTAGGCTATAAATTATAAAGATGGAAGTACTAATTCCATGCGGTAGGAGCCGCGGGCGGCAGCTAGTCTTTTTTCTTTTACTTATACGCTGCCGATTAATTTTTAATGCCGTAAGACTTCGGTGCAGCACATGATCTAATTGGAGGAGCGTCAGGACGCCGCCGGAAGTAATCGTCTACAGCGCAGCGTCGTCGTATGCGCTGTTTCCGGTCGCTATTTGAAGGCTTCACGCTGCTGTTATGTTCGTTATGATGGGTTGAATTAGAGATCTTGCTTCGTTAGATTAGTGCCGCGTAGATACCACTATGTGTATGTTGATACTTATACTTAAACCGCTGTTTAGCAACATATAGCTGATTCTCAATTCTTTATAGAAAATTCGAATTCAACATTCGCTAATTGCAAAACCTCAAGGATTTTTTTTTCTTTTTCCTTCTATTTGATAAGCAGTTACTAAACAGCGTCGATTTTTCGAAAATAAATAAGTGTGTTCCATACTACTAAAGTCAAAGTCAATGTCCAAAGTCAAAGTTGAAAATTTGTCAAAATACTTTAGCCTGAAAACCTATCAAATTGTATCATCAAAATTAACTAGTTCCCAACTCAACATTCTCAATACAGAAACAACAAATACATTACTTACATTTGTTTGAACATTTTCTATACAGAAACTGCAGCTTAATTGCGCAAGTGAATTCGGCAAAGAACATGTAAAGGTAAGGATGAAGACACCTTTGAAATAACGACTTTCATATTGCGTAATACAATCAAAAGGAGATAGGTCATGGAAAGTATACGTGAATTCAACTCATAAGGTGGAACACGTATCCTTTATAAGTATTTACGCAATACCGAAAACATTTAAAAGAAATGTGTCATACTCTTTCATGGAGTGGTTCCCTTTGCCCTGCCGAACTCACTTACACAATTAAAAACGTAAATAAATTTACGGTATTGAATCTTAATCAGATCAGAAAGAGCAGTGGTGGCCCAGTGGTATCGGCCGCGACTAACAAGTTGTAGGTCGTGGGTTCGAACCCAGGCAGGCGCTTTACTTTGTGTAAATTATTTCATCAACACTGCTCTCAAAAACGGTGAAGGAAAACATCGTGAGGAAACCGGCATGTCTTAGAAACAAAAATTCGAAGACATGTGACATCCACCAACCCGCACTGGGCCCGCGTGGTGGATTACGGCCCATTCTCTCTCACAGAGAGGAGGCCTGTGTCCCAGCAGTGGGAACATTAATAGGCTGATGATGTGATGTGAATCTTAATCGGTTAAACTGTAGCGGCACCAACGCCGCCACTTACAAACTAATGACATCACGTCACACAAATCCTGCATCGCGCAAGCAAAGTTTTCGGCGCGATTTGAACACATACAACAGTCCGACAGTAACCGGGGCAGTTGCCCGGACCAGACGCAACACCCGTCTGGTCGGAGGATCCTCCCTTTTCTATAGAGGTTTGTGGGACTTTACACCCTGTTCAGTATACATCCAAAAAACAATGCTCTAATTTTTCCCCATTGTGACAAGTTTACTGATAAAAAACTACACTACTCGTATAACTGATGTTTTTATTCGACACGGTTCCTGTAGGAGAGCTAAACTGCAAGAAAACGCCAAGTAATACCTATCAGTATACATTAGCAAAAACACATTAAGTGTTTATTAACTTTAATCAATAAATGACATTCTCATTTCCTTAATGGACGGTCCTCGATAGGTACCTACTATTAGAAGGAATACTTTGTGCAATTGATAGCTTTCCAATTGATTTTAGACATATTTATTACCTATCGGAAGCTTCATATTTTGCAGCCTGCCTGCCTGGAAAGCTACATTATTCCCGACTAACATAGGCTATTTTGACGGGAGCATAACCGCGGGGGTCAGCTAGTATGAAATACTACAAATTAGTCTATCCGATCATCAGTCTTATGTATTAATCAGCTTCCACTACTTGGCTACATTATCATTTTTTTATTGAAGCGATAACCAATGGATTAACCCATTGGTTTTGAATAAAATAAAGATGGGATAATTATATTTTAACATTACTATATTTTAATAAGTTTATTATAGTTGTTTTACGTAATAAGTTAATATCGTGATCGTAATCGGCAATCCTGGATTCATTAAATTTCGCCATGGGATCTTGAGGCAAAAGTCCTCGCGCACATTTGGGAGTGGCGCGAGGAGGCGAAACGCTGGGGCATAACTCCGCTTCCGCGACAAATCGCGGCTCGGCAGACCGAGCTCTGGCAGGATCTCAAGGCGACATGGAGAGAGCGACTGTCGCAACCCAGTGCTGGGCACGCCACAATTGCGGCGATAAGGCCCCTCTTTGAGGACGCGCCACGGCGTCCTCACCTTCCGCCTGACGCAGGTCCTCACCGGACATGGCTGTTTCGGGAGGTTCCTGTTCCGGATAAGGCGGGAGGAAACGCTCGGGTGTTACCATTGTGTGGATCGCCCGGAGGACACGGTGGAGCATACGGTGGAGGTCTGCCCCGCTTGGGTGGAGCACCGCCGTGTCCTCGTGGAGGCGATCAGCGGTGGCGACCTCTCGCGGCCGGCCTTGGTTCAGGCCATGGTACGGAGCGAGAGGGCATGGGAAGCTGTCACCTCCTTCTGTGAAGCAGTAATGCTCGCGAAGGAGGAGGCGGAACGCGTGAGGGAGACTCATCGGAGACTCCCTCGCGCCCCTAGTCACCGCAGGAGATCACCCTGGGCGTCGTGAGTCGCAAGCCGATTCTCGGCCACCGTAGGCGCGGGCTTGCGGACGGCAAGTAATAGGGAGCTCGCCGTCCGATAAGGACCAGGCCCTAGTCGACGGCGCGTAGTGTTCAACGCGCGCCTCAAAGAGATGTCAGCAAAATTGACGGTGCCCGATAGGGCCGATGCCTGTCTGGGTCGCGGATAAATTTGAAAGAGTGTTACCGCGGCCCTGGCACAAACAACTGAAGGAACACGGGTGGGTTTAGTCAGTATAAGTCTGACACGCCCTCCCGCTTCATCCAGAGCGGGAGAAGTTATTGGAAGATTTCCAAAAAAAAAAGAAAAAAAAATAATCATTAAATTTAAATATTAATGCTCAAGATGTACTTTGTCAAACACAAAAAACTATAATTGTCGGTTACTACAATACCTATACCAATCAATGAGTAATAATAAGTTATTAAATCAGTGTAACTTGCATTAGTTCTTAGTAACTGTAACTATAAACGTATTTATTCACAATGCTTCTGATAAGAAAGCGTCAAATGAATAAGGCTATGCTCAGAATTTATGCTAGTACATTAAAAATCAATAAAATATATACGAATAAGCAAAATTAATATTTCTAAATTATGTTAGACATCTCCTACATGTAGCCCATGGATTTGGTAGTGATACTTATACTGAATTTATAAATCATTCATTTATAAATTCAGTATAATTTTAGAACTTTTTTAAGTCGTTACTGATTATCATTATTAGTCACTAATCTGGACTACTTTCAGATTCATCAACAAACATTTATTCTCTGGATATTTTCAGCAGAAAGACATGTCTTTATTATTCTTTCTATGGAACAAATGTGAAGGTTAGGTAAATAAGCGCCTGATTATCTAGTCACTGCAGATTAGAAAGAGACACAATTGATCAAGAAAATCCGATTATGTCGTGGAATGATTTTAGGATATTATGTCGTGGAGTGATTTTAGGGTTCCGTACCCAAAGGGTAAAAACGGGACCCTATTACTAAGACTCCGCGGTCCGTCTGTCCGTCTATCTGTCTGTCTGTCTGTCACTAGGCTGTATCTCATGAACCGTGATAGCTAGACAGTTGAAATTTTCACAGATGATGTATTTCTGTTGCCGCTATAACAACAAATAGTATAAACAGAATAAAATAAATATTTAAGTGGGGCTGCCGTACAACAAACGTGATTTTTTGCCGTTTTTTTGCGATATTGGTACGGAACCCTCCGTGCGCGAGTCCGACTCGCACTTGGCCGGTTTTTTTATTGTACTTAATCCGACCTCATACCGAATTTCAGCAAATAACAAAAAACATGCGATATCATACCAATAGCACTAGCTAGAGCTATGTTGCTCTAGCTACGTAGCTCTTGCCAAATACCTCTAGCTACATAGCTCTAGCTATCCAGCTAGAACTAAACTTAGGTCATATTTCTACAGTAATTATATTCCACCTCATTAGATTGTAACCTCATTTAATTGGGTCAAGCGAAGGTTAAATAGAAAATCAATGTTTCGGTCCGGCTCCTTGCTCAATCTTAGTGCTCTTATTTGCCCAAATTTTTGTTTGCACAAGCAAATCTGTGCGTTAAGACGGCAAAACGGTATAAAGCACGAATGGCTTGCACAAAACACTAGTTTGTTCACAATTGATTTGCACAATTAAGCATGTGCGCACATGCTGAAGACGGTACAATATAAATGCGCAAACGTGCACAAACCGCTAACGCATGCATGCTGCTATCAAGTAGACACCATATGGTTTATGCGCCATATTTAGCACAACTGTTTGCGCATGTAAGATTGAGCGTGTAGCCGAAACTTTAGGGAGCTTGATTATTGGGCATATCTTGATTTATTGACAAGATTTGCTCAGCTGTGGGCTAACGGCCCCCACTTACTTGTTTTCATAACGAAACTTTTAAATTACTAGCTTGCCTGCCAGCGGTTTAGCCCGCTTGGAAGTCGGCAATAACCCCTATCCTGCTCCGATGTCCTTATCCATGATATGTTCTAGCCGCGTGCCAAGATTTAAATTACTAGCTTGCCTGCCAGCGGTTTAACCCACTTGGCAGTCGGAAATAACCCCTATCCTGCTCCGATGTCCTTATCCATGATATGTTCTAGCCGTGTGCCAAGTTTTAAATTACTAGCTTGCCTGCCAGCGGTTTAGCCCGCTTGGAAGTCAGAAATAACCCCTATCCTGCTCCGATGTCCTTATCCATGATATGTTCTAGCCGTGTGCCAAGTTTTAAATTAATAGCTTGCCTGCAAGCGGTTTAGCCCGCTTGGAAGTCGGAAATAACCCCTATCCTGCTCCGATGTCATTATCCATGATATGTTCTAGCCGTGTGCCAAGTTTTAAATTACTAGCTTGCCTGCCAGCGGTTTAGCCCGCTTGGAAGTCGGCAATAACCCCTATCCTGCTCCGATGTCCTTATCCATGATATGTTCTAGCCGTGTGCCAAGTTTTAAATTACTAGCTTGCCTGCCAGCGGTTTAGCCCGCTTGGAAGTCGGCAATAACCCCTATCCTGCTCCGATGTCCTTATCCATGATATGTTCTAGCCGCGTGCCAAGATTTAAATTACTAGCTTGCCTGCCAGCGGTTTAACCCACTTGGCAGTCGGAAATAACCCCTATCCTGCTCCGATGTCCTTATCCATGATATGTTCTAGCCGTGTGCCAATTTTTAAATTACTAGCTTGCCTGCCAGCGGTTTAGCCCGCTTGGAAGTCAGAAATAACCCCTATCCTGCTCCGATGTCCTTATCCATGATATGTTCTAGCCGTGTGCCAAGTTTTAAATTAATAGCTTGCCTGCAAGCGGTTTAGCCCGCTTGGAAGTCGGAAATAACCCCTATCCTGCTCCGATGTCATTATCCATGATATGTTCTAGCCGTGTGCCAAGTTTTAAATTACTAGCTTGCCTGCCAGCGGTTTAGCCCGCTTGGAAGTCGGAAATAACCCCTATCCTGCTCCAATGTCCTTATCCATGATATGTTCTAGCCGTGTGCCAAGTTTTAAATTACTAGCTTGCCTGCCAGCGGTTTAGCCCGCTTGGAAGTCGGAAATAACCCCTATCCTGCTCCAATGTCCTTATCCATGATATGTTCTAGCCGTGTGCCAAGTTTTAAATTACTAGCTTGCCTGCCAGCGGTTTAGCCCGCTTGGAAGTAGGAAATAACCCCTATCCTGCTCCGATGTCCTTATCCATGATATGTTCTAGCCGTGTGCCAAGTTTTAAATTATTAGCTTGCCTGCCAGCGGTTTAGCCCGCTTGGAAGTCGGAAATAACCCCTATCCTGCTCCAATGTCCTTATCCATGATATGTTCTAGCCGTGTGCCAAGTTTTAAATTACTAGCTTGCCTGCCAGCGGTTTAGCCCGCTTGGAAGTCGGAAATAACCCCTATCCTGCTCCAATGTCCTTATCCATGATATGTTCTAGCCGTGTGCCAAGTTTTAAATTACTAGCTTGCCTGCCAGCGGTTTAGCCCGCTTGGAAGTAGGAAATAACCCCTATCCTGCTCCGATGTCCTTATCCATGATATGTTCTAGCCGTGTGCCAAGTTTTAAATTATTAGCTTGCCTGCCAGCGGTTTAGCCCGCTTGGAAGTCGGAAATAACCCCTATCCTGCTCCGATGTCCTTATCCATGATATGTTCTAGCCGTGTGCCAAGTTTTACGCAAGTCTTCAGTTGAGACGTTATTTACTAGTTAGTGGCTATGTGAGCTGGCAGACCTCGTGAGTCTGTCGTTTAGATTTTTATTATCGAATCAGTGTTTTGAAAATTTACTAAACGACTCAGCCTCAAGCTGAAACGGAAACGCTTCGCGCTCGCCCGGTCATTTAACAAAGATATAGACATTCTCGTATATAATTTTAATAGGATAGTAGGAGTAACAGGTTTTTTTTTTTTCATTTTTATGCTTGCGCTTAACCACCATCTCACCTGATGGTAAGCGATGATGCGGTCGACAATGTAGCACGCTTGCCTGCTTGCAATCCTTTGAATAAACCTATTCACTCTTGACTTAAAGCATTTGTTTCTTGTTTTAAAAAAACGTGTCACCACTACATACTAGGAATTTATTCTGTTTGGGTGCATGATCAAATAAATACACACAAAGCTGACATTAAAGTAAATGGTTTTTTACTAAAAAGTTTATTTAAAGCTCCTAAATCAAAGGCTGGTTTATTGAATTGCCATTTTACATTTTTTTTTAAATTCTAGGTATTGAAAAAGAAAATCTACTAGCATGCTTTCATCAAACGGTCTGACTACCTTAAGAGATAATTTATGCGGGCTCCGACTGAATTTCAAATGGTATGCCTTATTCTTTTAATACAAAATGGCCCGGTGTCTTGCATTCTTTATCATCGGGCAGTTTCCAAAAAGGTTGTATAAAAGTACCTAATAAGTCAACCTCTTTTTAAGGGCATGGATAGATAAAGCAAAATATTATGACGAAATTATGATTTCAAAAATCACAGATTTTCTTATATTATTTACTAGCTGTAGCCCGCGACTTCCTCCACGTCTTTTTTTTACGCACAGGAACTGTAAATTTTGTCTATGGTACTCCTTATAACATCAGCTATATACCAGTGAAAGTGTCATTAAAAATCAGTCGGGCCGTTTCGGAGTTTACCCGGAACAAACAGACAGAAAAAAATCTGTAAAATTTCGTATTTGTTATTAGTATCGTATATACTTTCACATGCATTCAATAAAACTTTGTTATTGTGATATTATATACAGACACTTCGATTTTATTTATTTGTATAAAGATATAGATTTAAACTACATAATAATATTTCATGATTAAAAATCAGATAACACAACCGAACGTTCAAATATTAAACAAAGAGAAATTTTCTAAACTAGTTCAAAACCTTGAAAAATATAGTGCCAATGACACATGCTAAATGCCAATGGCCCTAATTATTGCTAGGCAGTGAAAATATAGTGCCAATGACACCTGCTAAGTGCCAATGGCCCTAATTATTGCTAGGCAGTGAAAGGCCTAAAGCTAACATCGCGTGACCAACATAAGGGCACTAAACCCCAATACATCACTACCATGATCCTATAATAGAACTAGCTGTGTTAGCTTAGTATTCTTTCTGACATTTTCACAAGCTTTTATTTATGTCCGATCACAGTAAAAATATACAAACAGTACGGAATCTACCTACAAACGCTCGAAACGTCACACTCACACAAACATACGTGACCACTCGTCGCGTCGCGGTGTTCAGTACTGACAGCACCGCACCAAGTGCCCGAGTGGTCTCGTCGGTGCGTATGTTTGTGTGAGTGTGCCGTTTCGAGCGTTTGTAGGTAGTTTCCATACTGTTTGTATATTTTACTGTGTCCGGGTGTATGGTTGTAATCAAAAATAGCAAGTTAAGACGACGACAGTCGCCAACGACCTTGAGGGAACAAAACGCGTACTTGTTACACACCCGCGCGACCCATAGTTCAGTAGTTTTTTGTATTTTTCCTTATGTGTACGTAGTCGCAGCGGAAAAACGTCGAATTTATTCATTTCAGATAAGCAGATAATTAGTTTATGACGTCGTGTAATTGTGTATAGTAAGTACAAATTTGTGTATCCAACCATTGGGGAGCTATTCAACAAAAACTGTTTCCGCTGGAACTACGTCATCCTAGCGGCACCTTTTTTTTCCTATGCACGTAGATAAATAAAAATACATTCAATAATTAGTTTGAAACGAGAGGTAAATGTGTATGCTTAAATGAAATTTGTGTGACATAAAACTA
The DNA here is from genome assembly GCA_945859665.1 of Anorthoa munda. Taxonomy (NCBI): domain Eukaryota; kingdom Metazoa; phylum Arthropoda; class Insecta; order Lepidoptera; family Noctuidae; genus Anorthoa; species Anorthoa munda. The sequence goes on from OX243893.1 coordinate 5,837,907, forward strand.
CGAAGATAATCAAGTTTCCGCTGCGCTGACGTTTGGCTATTTGATGAAAATCATAAAACGGCGTAGAGCAGAGTTGATTTTTTTTACGCACTTTGCTTTGAATTTGTGTGTAATGATTGTGAAAACAGAATTTGAAAAAATCATACCGTTTAGAAGATATACACGTAAAAGTAAAATAAGGTTTTTAGGTCCAAGTACTTAAAATAGGAACACTAGAGCCTAACTTATAACGTTTATTTGTATCTTGTAAGGGTCTACAAAGTCCTGCCAAGTTTCGTGTATGTGTTCTTAGTAATTAATGAGCAGTCGCATAATTTACTACGACTGGACCACTATATTGTATGACAACCGATTTTAGGACTTTTTAATGGAAATGCAACGTAAACATATGACGATAGTTAGCTTATTAATGCAACTATTGACATGTAAAATTACAGCTCATTACACTAAATAATTAAAGAGATATAATAAAAATACCAGAACAACCTCAATTCATGGATAAACCGACCAAGTTTGAATGACTACAAAAAAGCGGCCGTGCAGTATATAGAGCTAACGTTCTAAAATTTCCAGTGTCGTACCATTATTGGATTGATACAGGTGAGCACACAATTCTTGAACAAGTAACAAATAATGTTCGTGATCAAAATAGTAGCTCACTTGTTTGTTTCTCAAACTTACGAAATTATTACAATAAGAATTACTTCTGTATTAGCAAATGCATTTATTTGTCAGAATATTACAAAAAGTTGTTACAGTAGGTAATTATTATCTCCTTAATATTCTGCTGCTTCCATCGTAGAAATATTTTTATGTTAGTAAAATTTGATTAAATGAAATATTAATAATAATTAGAAAAAAATATTAACACACCAGTAGTTATTAGATAGATAAGGGAATAATCTAAAGAAGGTTGTTCTATATCACGAACGGTGTATTGGTCTTAGTCGTGTGTGTAGTGCACATGTACATTGTTTCTGTGTGCGTAAGCTCGGGAGCGCTCAGCAGAGAGTATTACACTAGAGGTAACGTATTTAAGTTATAAAAGTTATCTCTTTGACGTTCAGGATGGTAGCGTATGCCTATGTTTGTCTCTTTTTTTTAATATAATTTTTCTATAAGCAAGAACGAAAGAATTAACAGTTTCTTTTTCGTCGTAAATACGTTCCCTCTAGTATAATACAAACTCTCTGGCGCTCAGTATCGCTTACGCACACAGAAACAATGTGCATCTGCACACATGACTAAGACGATCCCGCAGTCACGCAGTGCGTCGGTCGTGACTAGTGACATAGAACAATTGTATCAGTTTCCCGAAAATTTTGGTACCAGTAAAAATCCTAAGATTTACTTATTCATATAGGCTTTTACAGTGGCCCACATATTTGTTATTTATATTAATTAAAAAACTGATTCTTTATGTTAATGTTATTATTATCTACTTTGTTAATAATATTGTTTTTTTTTTTCATTTTAATTAGTCACTAACCAATAAATACTTTTATGAGTATAATGTTAATACTTTCAGTTGTTTTATTTTCTGCTAAACGATTGTGTACGCACCTGTACGAAACTATTACACACATTAACGATACTATACTGGAAATTTTAGAATGTTAGTTCTATATACTGCACGGCCACTTTTTTGTAGCCATTCAAACTTGGTCGGTTTATCCATGAATTGCGGTTGTTCTGGTATTTTTATTATATCTCTTTAATTATTTAGTGTAATGGGCTGAAATTTTACATGTCAATAGTTGCATTAATACACTAACTATCGCCATATGTTTTACATTGCATTTCCATTAAAATGTCCTAAAATCGGTTGTCATACAATATAGTGGTCCAGTCGTAGTAAATTATGCGACTGCTCATTAATTACTAAGAACACATACATGAAACTTGGCAGGACTTTGTAGACCCTTACAAGATACAAATAAACGTTATAAGTTAGGCTCTAGTTTTTTTTTTTTTTTTTTACTATGTATAGGCCTGTGTTTGACCACAATCTCACCGTGGTCAGTGATGATGTGGCCGATGGTGGTAAGCACACAAAGCCTAGAAGGGAACTGGCTCTCAAGTGCTGCTGTCGGAACACACCGGAAGGTGCTTGGCGACAGATTTTCAACTTGAGGGTGGTTGCCAGCCAGGCGGGTACTACAAAGTACCCTACCACCGTGCTATGGTTTCCTCACGATGTTTTCCTTCACCGAAAGCTCAAGCTCATTGTAGGATTCGAACCCGCGACCTTCGTCTCGGTATCCGACGTCACTACCACTGAGCTATCATCGCCTAGTGTTCCTATTTTAAGTACTTGGACCTAATAACCTTATTTTACTTTTACGTGTATATCTTCTGAACGGTTCCTATTTTAAGTACTTGGACCTAATAACCTTATTTTACTTTTACGTGTATATCTTCTGTTTTCACAATCATTACACATAAATTCAAAGCAAAGTGCGTAAAAAAAATCAACTCTGAACTAAGCCGTTTTATATGATTTTCATCAAATAGCCAAACGTCAGGGCAGCGGAAACTTGATTATCTTCGCAGTTTTATGTCACACAAATTTCATTTAAGCATACACATTTACCTCTCGTTTCAAACTAATTATTGAATGTATTTTTTTTTATCTACGTGCATAGGAAAAAGAAGGTGCCGCTAGGTTGACGTAGTTCCAGCGGAAACAGTTTTTGTTGAATAGCTCCCCAATGATTGGATACACAAATCTGTACTTACTATACATAATTACACGACGTCATAAACTAATTATCTGCTTATCTGAAATTAATAAATTCGACGTTTTTCCGCTGCGACTACGAACACTTTCCTTATTATGACTTAAAAAGCCTTGGATCAAAATGTAGCTAATTAAATTGTCTTTGAGGTGGTGAAAATTTCATTAAAATATGCGTGTTTTGGTGCGATTGCCTTATTTTTGTCCGTGTTAGACATACAATTGCAAATGACTTACACTATGTTTTACGAATGAAATCTCAAAATGTTCTTAGATCAAATTACTAAGAAAATAGTCTAATGTCACATATATTTTTTTCCAAAATATTAAGACTAGCGAGTTAGACGTGATTCTTATTTTAAAATTAACTATTGTGGTATCAGCGCTTTAAAGATCCCCTTCCCAGTGTTCGTTTGACAATTCAATTTTCAATTTGAAAGCTGTTAGGGTTCCGTTCCACAAAAGGAAAAAATAAACCCTTAAAGGATCACTTCGTTGTCCGTCTTTTTCTTCTGTTATAAAATAATATACAAGCTTGCTTCTTTTTCCTCGCATCTTAAGGATCGTAGCATGATGTTAAATGACTCCATTTTTAAACCCCGACGAAAAAAGACGGGTGTTATAAGTTTCACGCGTGTACCTGTGTGTTTGTGTATTTGTCTGTGGCATCAGAGCTCTTAAACAGATGAACCGATTTTGATTTCAATTGTTTTTTAACTTTGATTGATAGGTGACTTTATTGAGAGTATTCTTAGCTATGTTTGATGAAAGTCGGTTCAGCCGTTCAAAAGTTATGGGCGTTTGTTTGAATCGGGCTGTTTCCGCAAGATATCGTGTCATAATTACGTGTTCAAAAGCTTGTCTCATCATAATCATCCATATAATGTTCCCACTGTTGGAACACAGGCATCCACTCTTTGAGAGAGGTAATGCACCTTAATCCACCACGCGGACCCAGTGCGGATTGGTGGATGTCACATGTCTTCGTATTTTAGGTTCGAGGACATGCCGGTTTCCTCACGATGTTTTCCTTCACCATTTTAAGAGCGTGGTAATGCAATAATTTACACATAGTAAAGCGCCAGCATGGGTTCGAACTCACGACCTACGACACGTAATTCGGAGACACTACCACTGGGCCACCACTGCCCCGTGAACCGTGTCTTCTACTAGATAAATTATATAGTATGAAATAAAAATATGTCAGGGAATATTTTTTTTTTAATTTTGCTTATTAAATAATATAACTTTTTTTTTTCTTTTTGCTCGGCTCCTAAGGGTCGTAGCGTAATGTTGTTAAAAGACTTGTTTACGCCTGGTTTTGATATGAAGACTTTTAGTGTATGTCGTGATTTCCAGTTCAAAGGGCCAGGCGCCAAACGTTTTGTTTCACGTGTACCGTCACAAGTTATAATTTTTTTTCTTATATGTGGGTGCAAAAACTATCACCACGATTTGTACGCTCCGCATTTATATTATTGTAAAGATATAGTTTAAAGTAATTAAACAACCAGTACCTCAATACGGGAGTTTCATTTGAGTTAATTGAAGCCCCAACAGACTTTATTTGCCATTCCATAGACAATTGGCCTGGCACCCAATCTAGCAGTTCGACAGGTCTTATGGCACAAGGCGAACTGATAGTGGACCCGATGCCAGTCAATTGTAAATAGTGGCGAGACAGCGGAAGGAGTCAGTGTACCCGTAGCCACTTAGGTAAATTATGTACATAAAAAAAACAAAAAAGAACTTTTATTTTTACTCATACATTATATATACTGCAGTACATAGTTAGAGGTAGCCCCAGTAAGTTATATGTTATACTAGTGTTGGGGCTAACTTGCTACTTCCCATAGTATCTATTATATAATGTTAAGAACATAAAAATATAGATTGTAAAATTTAATTACGTAACTATGTAGAAAACACACAAATTCAATCAAATAACTGTAAACAAAGGTATGTTTTATTTCACAACAAAATTATATATCACGTTTTCTTATCTATACGGAACATCATGGTGGATCTTTGAGGATTTATAATAGTTTATCTACACTCACAACGTAATGTTCCAAATATGAATTCAAAAAATATTGTATAAACACCTACTTTATATTCATGGATAGATAAAATTTAAAAAAAAATACATTACAATGCAACATTATCCTTCGATTTTTAAACAACTGCATCATAAAATAACTTTATCTACACTCACAACGTAATGTTCCAAATACGAATTCAAAAAATATTGAATAAACACGTACTTTATATTCATGGATAGGTGAAATTAAAAAAAAAACCATTACAATGCAACATTTTCCTTCGATTTTTAAACAACTGCATCATAAAATAACTTTTTAATTTTTATAGCACACTTGTACTTTTTAATTTATTGGCGCTTATGGGCTCATTGAAGTACTGTCATTGTCTAAGGAGGCGCGCGCTGCGCAGTCATGCGCAATGAGAATCTAAATTGCCTGCCATACCAAATATTTTTCCGTTTCCGCTTTTGTTTTATTGCAGCTGTATGAGTGAAGATAAAGTAGTGTATGCAATAGCATATAATTAGGTATTAAAACACTCGCGTAATATTATTATCAAATTCGGCTTCGCCTCATTTGATAAACCTACGCTCGTGTTTTAATAACCCCTATTATATGACCATTGCATAAACTACTATTTTAATTTATAAAGCACACTTTTACTTTTTAATTTATTGGCGCTTATGGGCTCATTGAAGTACTATCGTTGTCTAAGGAGGCGCGCGCTGCGCAGTCATGCGCAATTAGAATATAAATTGCCCGCCATACCAAATATTTTTCCGTTTCCACTTTTGTTTTATTGCTACTGTATGAGTGAAGATAAAGTAGTGTATGCAATAGCATATAATTAGGTACATTCGCATAATATTATTATCAAATTCGGCTTCGCCTCATTTGATAAACCTACGCTCGTGTTTTAATTACCCCTATTATATGACCATTGCATAAACTACTATTATACACCAAGGGGTTTTTTTTAGGTTCTTCTTGATGGTGGCTAAACGATTGGTCTTATTTTCCCGGCAAATAAAACTGACTGACGTCCTCTCTCGAATAGACCAACAAAAGTGGAGATGGACCGGCCATATGTTGTGCGAACCAAATGAAATGAAGCAAGGCAGTGACAAATTGGTACCCAAGAGATGGGCAAAGAAGCTGTGGAATACATTGTCTGAGATGGGAGGACGAAATTAGCAGGACCGCTAGTCCAAGATGGATACGAGTAGATCACAACAGACTTCAGTGGAAACTGTTGGAGGAGTACTATGCCAAAAGGCATGCGGGATATTTTATAAATTATTATTTTTTTGTTTTATTTTTGGATATATCCCAGATCTTAGAATAAAAGCATTTTTTATTTATTTATTTTATTATAAACCAAGGGGATACAGCAGTGTCTTACGTTGATCACCACGTTTGTTCAAGGTGGGTTGGCGTTGGTTAATATTATATTAGATAGGTCTGCTCTGCTTGTAATAGTTGTCTGACATTTTGCTGAACTGGACTTATTTGGCGCAGCCGTGAGGCACACAATGATATTGTCTTTATTCAACCTTTTTTATAGTTCGTGTGCCAAATAAATATGTTTTATTTCTTTCTTACTATGGCTTCTCTAATTAAATACTTTGTTCCTTGTAGTATTGTTTTCAATCATCTCACAGTAGGTGTAAAAAGTTATGTACTATCTCTTTCTCTGTTTATCCCTTCATTCAGGATTCTTGTCTTAACCTTCTTCTCAATTCACTTATGAGTTAACTCTAAACTCCGTCGGTCCGCACGGGAATTAACTGCATTAGCTCGGAATTAAATATCGCGCCCATAATATTGATGTATAATAACTAAAAATCTACTATAATATTATAGATAGCTTTGAAATCGAGAGAGAGTGAGTTATTCTATTGAAAATTAAACGAAATTTCTCTACCCAAGTTTCTAGTTCCAAACAAAATTCTGTAAAAATCACTAACCACTAAGATAATTTTTCTAAGTTTTTTCGCTCCTGTAATAACAAATTTGTGTGCACTTAGATTTTTGGAGCGTGGAGCAAAATAATTTACATGAGCCTTGTTAAGTTCTGCTGCAGCTGAACCTGTGGCAATATATGCCATTTCAAAATGTCCATTGTTTTGCTTTTTTATTTCTTCGTGGATCTCTTTATCTGTGGTCCTGGATGTAGCACCACGCGAATCTACCAGTTTTATTACCTGAAAATTTACATTAACATTTATTACACGATAAACGCAGTGTTTATTAGTCAGTGAGTACAGCGGGATGTTAGTATTCACGATCTAAGTGCCCCAAGTTAACCTCACCTGCTCGCGGTGCATCCTGCTAAATAACAAACGAGGCTCTGACGACCACCGACAAATGGCGGTATAACCATTTTAACAAATCTTCGCAGATAAGTGGTACAGACTGGTGATGGGCAGCAGCGTCACCAGTGCGACAAGCTGCGATCTGCGATCGCCAACCCGCATGCCCAGCGTGGCGATTACGGGCAAACCCTCCAATATCATCATCATCATCATTTCAGCCGAAAGACGTCCACTGCTGGACATAGGCCTCCCCCAGGCGTCGCCACATTGACCGATCCCGTGCGTCTCGCATCCAGCGCCTTCCCGCAACCTTAACCAGGTCATCGGTCCACCTAGTGGGAGGCCTTCCAACATATCGTCTTCCGGTTCGCGGTCGCCATTCCAGAACTTTACGGCCCCAACGGCCATCCGTTCTGCGAGCAATGTGCCCTGCCCACTGCCACTTAAGTTTGGCAATTCTTCGGGCTATGTCGGTAACTTTGGTTCTCCTGCGGATATCATCATTTCTGACGTGATCACGCGAGGAAATTCCGAGCATAGCCCTCTCCATTGCCCTTTGGGTGACTTTAAGCTTTCTGATAAGGCCCATTGTGAGCGACCACGTCTCGGTCCCATAGGTGATCACTGGCACCCTGGAACCCTCCAATATGACAAGTCGAAATCAACCACGGCCTCCAGTTCCCGGCCGCCCTGCTGTTATACCTGATTATGGCGGCGGTCACGGAGATGGCAGGGCATTCGGGGGTGCGAAGAATCACCGGGTTACGGATGGCCGCCAACCCAACTAATCTTGGCGACGTATAATGGACGCAGCTTGAAGAAGAACTCGAGTGTATAAGGTGGCACGTTCTAGGGCTGAGTGAAGTCCGAAGAGAGGGGGAGGATACAATAACCCTCAAATCAGGCCACCTTATGTATTTCCGGAAGGGAGACCAGCTATCCCAAGGCGGCGTCGGGTTCCTGGTAAACAAATCAACCATCTGTGACAACGTTGTGGAAGTCTCCAGTGTCTCGAACAGGGTAAGCTACCTCATAATTAAGCTAACCGAGAGGTATAGCCTCAAGGTTGTACAGGTTTACGCACCGACCTCGGCACACTCGGACGACGAAGTGGAGGAAACGTTTGAGGATATTTCCAAGGCCTTGCATTCCACCACTAAGACCCACTACAGCGTTCTCATGGGGGATTTTAACGCCAAAGTGGGAGTACAGAATTGCAGTGGTTTGGTAGTCGGGTTTGGTAGCAGGAATCATAGGGGCAAATGCTTGTCAACTTCCTAGAAAGAGAGGGGCTTTTCGTAATGAATTCCTTCTTTAAGAAACAGTCCCAAAGGAAGTGGACATGGCGAAGTTCCGACAACGTGACCTAAAATGAGATAGACTTCATCATAACAGATAAAAAGCACATATTCAAAGATGTCTCAGTGATCAACAGGTTATATACCGGCAGCGATCACAGACTTATTCGAGGCTCCCTGAATATCGATTGCAAGCTTGAGAGAACTCGTTTAATGAAGTCTAGGCTCCGTCCAAATATGCTCCAAACAATGTTGGGATCTGAAGCATTCCAGTCAGACCTGGAGAACTGTTTTGCTGCCGTGGAAACAGCAAATAGCGTTGCCTGGTAAACGCTATTTGCTGTTTCGCTTTTCGCTCGACCAAATGGTGGAAATCCTCAGGGAGGAAGGTGCGAGATTTTGTAAGATGCGGCGTATGGGCAGGAAGTCTAAACTTTCGGGGGTGATTCTGAAGCTTATGATGGAACGACATGAAAATCCACCGGTCACTTCGTCAGAACAGCGGGCACTCAATAAACATATAAGGAAAATGGTACTACGCGACCTCCGACGAGCCAACACGCGAGAGTTAGAGAAAGCGATTGAGCAAAACCGGAGGTCGAAAGTGTTTGTCCAGTCACTTGGGAGTAGCCATCTGACGAAGTTGACTACATCTAATGGGAATATCGTCGTTTCGAAGCCGGAGATTCTTTCGGAAGTTGAAAACTTCTACGGCCAATTGTACGCAACGCATGCATCTCGGCCTGATCCCGAAAATGAGGATTCTAGAGCCACCTTAACCCGCCATTTCACAGAAGACCTGCTTGAGACAAGCCAAGACGAAATCGAGGCGGCTCTCAAACAGCTTAAAAATGGAAAAGCTCCGGGCGAGGACACGATTACTACCGAGCTACTGAAAGCGGGAGGACGTCCGGTACTGAAAGAGCTTGGGGAGCTCTTCAATTCTGACCTGTTCTCTGGGAGAACTCCAGAAGCGTGGCAAAGGAGCGTGGTCATTCTGTTCTTCAAAAAGGGTGACAAGACCCTTTTGAAGAATTATAGACCCATTTCACTTCTTAGCCACGTATATTAGTTGTTTCGAGAGTCGTCACGAATCGTCTAGCGCGAAGACTCGATGAGTTCCAACCACCGGAGCAGGCCGGGTTCCGGTGGATACAGCACCATAGACCACATCCACACAGTGCGGCAAATTATACAGAAGTCCGAAGAATATAATCGGCCCCTGTGTTTTGCTTTTGTGGACTATGAGAAGGCTTTTGACTCTATCGAAACCTGGTCTGTTTTGGAGTCTATGCAGCGATGCCAAGTGAGTGAGAGTCACTGCATGACTTGCAGCTGATGCTGGACGGCCTAGCTGGTTCTTCTGCACGAATCGGTCTCCGCATGAACTCGGACAAAACCCAGGTTATATTCAATTCACATGTCATTCCGGGACCGATTGACAATACGTTTACCTCGGGCAAAGTCTGCAGTTTGGTAAGAACAACTTTGAGAAGGAGGCTAATAGAAAAATACAGCTGGGCAGGGCGGCGTTTGGAAAACTTCTTCGAGTCTTCTCGTCACGTATTTCACAGAGCCTGAAGACCAAAGTCTTCAACCAGTGCGTCCTACCTGTTATGACCTACGACGCCGAGACATGGACACTCACAATACGGTTGTTTCATCGGTTCAAAGTTGCTCAGCGAACTATGGAAAGGGCTATGCTCGGAGTTTCTCTAAGGGATTGAATCCGAAACGAGGTGATCCGGCAGAGAAACAAAGTTGTCGACATAGCTCACAGAATAAGCAGTTTCTCTAAGGGATTGAATCCGAAACGAGGTGATCCAGCAGAGAACCAAAGTTGTCGACATAGCTCACAGAATAAGCAAGCTGAAGTGGCAATCGGCCGGCCATATAAGTCGTAGAACCGATTACCGTTAGGGTAGACGTGTTCTTGATTGGAGACCGCGTATTGGTAAACATAAGGTGGGATGCCCCCAGGCTAGGTGGAGTGACGATCTTCGCGGGGTGGCTGGTAGCAACTGGATAAGAGTTGTCGAAAATCGAAGCAAATGGCGTGCAATTGGAGAGGCCTATGTCCAGCAGTGGACTGCTGTAGGCTGATTATGAGTACAGATCATACAACTATCAGATTCATTGTTCGTCGTTGAGCTCAATTCTATTGTCGGTTTTTTTTTTATTAACAGCTCAGCAACGCAATGCATACACATACACTATGCAGGTTATTTTCGTAGGTGCAAGTTAGAGAGCCGATCCCACTCGGAGAAGAAGGCGTCGTGGAGGCAACCACTTCGAAGCCTAAAACGCTGAAACCCCGTTTTCATCATAAGCAGACGGGACTCCGGGGTCACGGGCGCTCAGAATGGGGACTCTGACTGCCCACCAACTGACTACAGAAAAGTCGGTGGCACAGTGATCAAGTGCTGCCGTACACAGCGAAGCTCAGGGGAGGCATTCGGCCTCCTCAGGGGTTCCGGAGTGATCTTTTGAGAGGTCACAGAGTTCTATGTAATAATATGCTGATGGTGATCACCGGGATGGTTTTTGTGCGGGTCCCCCACTTATCAAAAATCCGACACTCCCTGGACTTTTCCCAAAAATCCAGGCACCTTTTGAAGATTGCCACCCGTTAACAAAAAAAAGGTGTATGTTGCAAAACACATAAGTTACGTAAAAGAAACATGCAATTTCTTCAGTTCCAAACACTACACGGTTGTCGTTTGTTAATGGTAAGGCGGGCAAGGAAAAGAGTCTCCGAGGCTAAGCTACAGAATAAATAATTACGACATAGCCAGAAGATTAAATAAATAGGTTTAAGTTAATTAAACATTAACTACTATTGTGAGGGCCAAATTGTGTCAAAGCCTACTGTAATTCCAAAGTTAGACGAATTCCAAACTAAAGGCCCGAATTCTGCAAAAAAAATTCAAAGTTGAGTGTTTGTCAGACTCTAGACAAATACTCAACATCAAATTCCCATCTTTAATTGAGTAAATACCTCATCGATGCTATTCAAGGTATCAGCGATCAACCGTCTTGTCCCATCTATTACTCCTTGTGGGTCAATAATACCTATCATTGCTGTGTTGTTAAGGTGATTTTGATAATCTCTGTAGTAATCCTTATCCCTAAAAAAAAACATGAGTTATTATATAAAAAGCTTAGTTTCTCGGCACGGAATGGCCGCGTGATCCCCTGCAAAAATCTGAAGGTATTTTTTTTTTAATTAATCTTAATTTTCATGAATGGTTCTTGATAGCAGAATAGATGCGCATCTGGCCGCAAACAGTTTCTGGAACGGAGTTCCTTATCGTACGTTATAATACGTGCAATTTTGAGAATATGCAACTATTTTACAACTTTAACGTTTAAATTAATATAAATTAATATAAATAATCTTTTTTGCGTAATAAATTGTCCGAGGCCCTGCGTGCTGCATGCAGGATTGTACAAGCGAAGATCCGCACAATAGGGAGACGCCGAGGAGAGAGCCGGAGGCGCACGAAGATAACCGAAGATGTACGAGCGCGCGCTGACTGGACACATACGATCTCGGACACATTCGTCATATATATTATCGTCAGAATAAATTATCAATACCTACGCTAGCAGCCCCTATTGTGTGTTTACACTGACTGCATCAACTGTGCTGTTGTTATTTCAGTTTTGTGATATTTTACGAAACTGAAAGACTACAAATTTAATTAATCGAACTCCGTTCCAACCAGGTGCCCATAGGACATCTCTCCCTTTTTGTTTAAACTTTGCCAAACACTTTTAATGTATTATGACCGGGCGGTGTTTATACAGATTCAATACATAATTTACGTTAACGCGATCGTATGAGTATAAAAACTTACACTAAGGTCACTGTTATCATGACCATTTCAGCCGAACCACGTCCAATGCTGGACATAGGCCTCACTATGTGGCACCACATAGATCAGTCCTGTGCGTCTCGCATTCAATGGATTTCCGCAGCCTTAACCAGTGAGCTTATTCCGAGTTTTTTAACGCACTCGATAGTGATAACGTAAACGATCTTTTCATGATTTTTTTATGCAAAATAATAGATTTGTCCTTACTATCACCAGACAGCGCTTATCCAGTTTGAATACAAATTGGCGTTTACGTTAACGCGAGAGTGCCTGAGTAAAAACACGCACTAAGCCCACGGCACAGATAATATAATACTAGCATACAGATGCCTCATCCCATACAAAGAAACCGTGCCGACGTAACTAGCGTTTTTCATCTGATTAATCTTGTTATTTTTGTAAGTACATCAATCGCGTTCGATCCCGTTTCATGGCAATAGATGGTGTTAGCAGCGACTTGCAAGTAAAAGGGTTTACTAGGTTCATTTATATTTTTTCTTTAAATACAATAACGGTTCGTTTTATAGTACTTTTTTGCACGTTTTTACAGATTTTTTGCACCAAAATGTGTAACAATGAAAATTTTAACAATCGAGTGGAATGCCTCAGAAATTTAATAATGCGCCATCTATGAGCATCAATTTTAAATGATCCGTTCAAATAATCTTTGAAATGTGAATTAAGAGCCCAATATTCCATAACTTTGTACTTAGAAGAGTTGATTAAACAAGAACATACAATTTTTATGTTAAATTCCAGAAAATGCTAATTTTACACACAGCTATATTGAATTGTGTGTACATGTCGCGCCATCTAGTGAGATTTATTTGAACCAAATTTTCTTTCTTAGCGATAAGACCCCGTGCCCACGGTTATCGTTCAGCCTTGAGGGGGGCCTTCCAACGCTGCGTATTCAGGTACGCAGTCAACAGTCAAGAACTCTTCGGCCCCATTGACCATCCGCCATTGCCTTGCCACTGCCAAAGTCCTCTGTACTTACTGACAAGATCAGTTCAGCTTGGTGGCAATACTTGCAATACTTACTCAGTAGCTGAATCCTGAATGGCCTGATTATAAACTACGCTAATAATCTCGGCGTAGTGGCGCCTGGAGTCGTTCATAAACGGTATGCTGCCGTCCATTGATCTAATAAAACAAAATGAATAAACATCACGATACAAAAGGGTCATATTTAAAAACCAATCAACAACTACTATTATACTCGTAATTACACTGCAGATAAACACTGGTTTACTTGGAAGCCAACCCCCCTATATTCCAAGAGTTATTTAACGATATTAATTGAGGATTTTGAGGGTCCTTCAAACTGACTTTAAATATGGCCTACGTTCTTAACAAATCCTATTGCCCGCCTACTTTCATTACTTCATGTGTTCAAAAATACGTCTACTCGGCAGCGTAAAACACGCAATGAATACTGAATTGTCAAAATGAAAGGGAACGCGCGTGTTTCGTGCCGTCCAAATATTTGCGCAATTAGGGTGCACATTATATCTAGAGTTTAGAACTTTAGACAACAGATGCCACACTCTAGATTCTAGAGCCCATGGGGTCTTAAGGTAGCGAAGTTATATTAAAAATATTTACAATGTCAGAAAGAGTGATTCTCGGCTCCAATAAAAGCGTATTTTATTAAAGCCGAGGGTCACTTGACCAGACCCGTTAATCATGACTTCCACAAATTTAATTAGCCTTTGGCCATGTTAAGTTAAAGTAAATAAATAAACACTTACAATATATTAGTGTACAGTATTTTGACGGCTTTTTGTATATTGTCTCTAATTTCACCGTAGGGCGGCACTTTGGATTCCTGTGCGCAAGCGCAGGTGAACAGCAGAAGTGGGATAAACATTGTCATCTGAAAACTAAAAGAAGTTTCAGATTTTATTTATTTATTTTACTGTATTTAAGCCGTTATTTTTCTGGTGTGATAAAGAGACGGTGCTATACAGAAGGACTCCTCGTTTTCAGGAGGTCTCTGCGAGAAATTTGTACTGACCACATATATTTAAATAAAAGTAAAGATACTGCATTCCTAACGTTTGCTAATACGACTTCATCACGAGCACACGACCGCTCCCGAAGATGACTGACTGCGTGGCGAGTTGGCTTCGGTCTTGTAAGACCTATTACGAGTATTATAATTATGAGCCTGTGAGTGTCTCCAATAATCTAAGTCTTTCCAATTTTTCCTGTCTCTTCCTACATCTGGCCAATCCTTTAGATAGGCAGCCGTCACGCCATCTCTTTCTGGGTGTACCGCATCGCTGTTCCTATTATTCGGAATTCAGTCAGTGGCTGCTTTGCCCAATCCTGTTGCGACATGCTGCTGATGTGGCCTGCCCAATTGCACTTTACTTTGGCGACTGCGAAGAGTAAGACCTATATATGACCAAATTGTGGCATCCTTACTATAATAAGTCAACAACAGTCCCTTTATCTCGACAGAATGAACTTGACACGACAGAATGACTTTGACACGTCATACCTACCTGCGGCCTGTTGCAGTAGAATAAAAGTAACCAACGAGTATCGCGACAGGCCACGATAGAGATGGTGGCACGAACTGGATCGGCTCCTTACAAACTGCAAGGAAGACGCCCGTGCTCGCGAAAGATGGAAGAAGTGGAGGGAAGTCTTTGCCCAGGGGTGGGACAGTGGCAGCTAGAAAAAAAAAACTGACGTGTTATTTTCACACATGACGATACTTGCAACTTTTGTGATAGGTACCTGTATCTACTTACTTCTCGGTCAATAAATGTGCACTTGGCACTGTCAAGTCACTCTGACTTTCAACTCTCGCTATTGGCGCACGAGGTGAACTTGGCGGGCGAAGTGCACAGTTATTAGTAAAATTGATACTGATACAGTAGCAGGTGATACTCGTATTGCCATTCAAAACAATATTGAAAAATGAAGAAATGGTTAATTAACTATTATAATATATAAAGGTACAGTATTATATTAGGGTACTAATATAATATAATTATATATTTCATTGAAATGGTTCACGATACCAGTTAGTTTTTGTCGACCCCAGCCGGTCTATTCTATTATTATAACTGATTTTATTTCTGTAATTTGGTTTGTACAAACACTTTCACAAGTCAATTATATTTTTTTAAACTAGATGAGGTCAGTGTTTCCTATCTGACTACTCTGAGAAGAAAGCCTGAAACAAACCCAGAGGTCACAGTCTCTTTTAAAGTCCAGACAAAATCTTGGTTAGATCATGTGAAGACTATGTAGATTGATGTCTGAAATGGTCTTTTGAGGAAAGAAGAGAGAGTGGACCTGTCCAGTCAGTGCACGCATTTGTCAATAACCGTGAAGCTCAACTCAGAATTTAAGGAGCTCAACGATACCAAAGAAAGGACATTCGGGTAGGCCGCTTAAATTACTCAAACTGCCAGACCATGATAAAACGTACGCACAAAACGTTTTGGGGACACTTTTATTATGCGTACAGCTACGGAGTGGAATTGCCTGCCGGAGTCTGAGTTTCCCGATAGCTACAATCTAGGGGTCTTTAAATCAAGAGTGAATAGATTTTTTTTAGGCAAGCGTGCTTCACCGTCGACCACATCATCGCTTACCATCAGGTGAGATAGTGGTCAAGCGCACGCCTAAAGCTAAAAAAGAAAAACAAAGAAACTGAGCAAAAATTTAAATTAAAAACGATAAATAAAGAAGAATTAGCCACTTAGTTTTCACATTCACAATAATTAAAATAAAATAATATAATACTTTCAAAAGTAAATATTCTTGTCATTGAAAGAAAACCAAAAAAAAACTGTAATACTCATTACTATGAACGTTATTATTATTGTATAATGTATCTGACAACTAGCGCCATCTGCGTTTAACGCTTTAAACTGTTAGCGATTACGATTCCTTTGAGGAACGTAAGTAGTAGAGGACTCACTTAGGGCCGATTTCACCAATGAAACTAATCGCGATTAGTTCAACTAAACTCAGTTTATGCAAATACAGCGTTCTGATTGGTTGAGACCGCTGGGGAACTACCAATCAGAACGCTGTATTTGCATAAACTGAGTTTAGTTGAACTATTCGCGATTAGTTTCATTGGTGAAATCAGCCCTTAGTCAACTTCTTAGTTCAACTATTGTAAGTGGTTCGCAGTATAACCACTAGATGTCGCTGTTTATTGATGTGACGATCCTAGATCGCGGTGTTAAGAATTACCGCCGTTTAATGACTTCGACAGATTATTTGTCGTTCGTCAATGCAAATCCCAGCTGACAGTAAGGTGCATCTGTGGATCTCGTCCTACTTGAAAGATCACGTGGGACATCCCTGTCAGTTGGACTTTTTGGATTAGAGGGCCAAGTAACCTGCCTTCGTCCAAGCGGACTTGGCTGTGTGTACTACGTCTTATTTAAATACATATATTGTAAACTAAGTCTGTATCTGCCCTACTTCAAATAAACACCTGCAAGCGATCTTCCTGTTTCCTTCGAACCTGTGACGTCAACACGACCCACTCTACAAAACTAAATTCAATGGCATTTTCCCACAACAGAATACCTTACGACATTACAATAGTGTAATGTCGTACGGTATTCTGTTGTATATAGCTAAAGTACACTAAACGGGCTGTCGCTATGTCAGTTAAATTGAGCCACCCATAAATTGATCCCTGTGGGACTCCCATTGTTACTATATATCCGGGAGATGTTTTTCTATTAACATCAACGCTCTGAATTCTATTAATCAAGTATGAAGTAAGAAGATCCAGAGCGCTGTGCCGGATCCCGTAGCGGCGTGGTTTCCGGATTACCGTTTCATGAAGAACACAATCAAATGCCTTGGACAAATCACAAAAGATTCCTATGGTATCGCACTTATCTTCCCATGCATTATAAATATGTGTTATATTTGCTATGTATGAGTAATAAACTTATACTTATAGGTTGTACTAGAAAACAGCAAATCCTAAAAAGGGTCATTGTACTATACTAATAATTACGAACACCCAGTGCTATAGGACTATATATATATACTGTTTGTATAACTCGACAAAATGTACTGAGGTCTCGTCGATGCGCATGTTTGTGTGAGTGTGCCGTTTCGAGCGTTTGTAGGTAGTTTCCGCACTGTATGTCCATTTTTATACTGTGTCCCGGAGCTCTAGACAAAGTGATATTCTAAGATAATTTCCAGCCTGATTAGCAAAAGTTATTGTTATGGTTAGGCTCGCGTTTGACCAATATCTCACCTGATGGTAATCGATGATGTGGTCGACGGTGGAACACGCTTGCCTAGTCTTTGGTTCAATTTACATTGTCGCGGAATGGAATGGAAGCGATTTTTAGCAACAAAATTATACAAAGTATAATTAACTTTATGTCAATAATGTAATGTGCAAACTAAATACGAGCCAGTAGCTACGGGAATTGTCGAGAATGCCGTGGAAGACGCGAGACCTCTTTTTTGCCTCTTATATATAGCTCACCCGCCTTAAAGACCAAGGTTCCAAAGACCAGAGGGGTTCACCATAAGCTCTTAGAGTAAGGTTATTAAGAGATCGCGTAAGTGACAGATGTATACAAGTCATATACATCTGTCCCCTACACACACTCAAAATAACCTTACTCTAAAAGCTTATGGTCACCCCCCAGAGGTTTAGATATCAAAACACACAGAGACTGGCAGAGAATTCCACTCCTTAGCTGTATGCACAATTAAAGTATTCCCAAATAGTTTGAGATTGACCAAATAAGTCATTTCAATCCAATATAGCTTAAGATCCCAC
Source organism: Anorthoa munda (assembly GCA_945859665.1). Taxonomy (NCBI): domain Eukaryota; kingdom Metazoa; phylum Arthropoda; class Insecta; order Lepidoptera; family Noctuidae; genus Anorthoa; species Anorthoa munda. The sequence goes on from OX243893.1 coordinate 5,855,974, forward strand.
TGCAAAAATCTGCAGGCGTTTTTGATTTTGATTAGGTACTTTAACTTAATTTTCTTGAATTAATACTTATCAGTAATTAGTACTGTTAGAATACATTGCTGCTGGGTTGCCTGGAAATATAGATTATATTTAGGTAATTACGTCTCTTGCTCGCAGAACGGATGGCCCATGGGGCAGAAAGGTTCTGGAGTGGCGACTGCGAACCGGAAGACGTTGCGTTGGAAGGCCTGTCACCAGGTGGACCGATCACCTAGTGAAGGTTGCGGGGATCCTCTGGTAGCGAGGTGCACGGAACCGATCAATGTGACGACGCTTGGGGGCGGCCTATGTCATGTATGTATATGATGATTTTGTCAATCGTTATCGATAAAAGTAAGTAAGTATATCTAGGCACCAGCGAGTGCCAGGCGATTAGTTAGAATTGTCACTCGTAGACTGTATAAAACAAAGTCTCGGTACTTACCAATGCGGCCACAAGGAATAACAATGTATGTTGAAGTGTATCTACTACTTTTTATAGTGTTCTAGATTTGATACCTCTAGGGTAAAACATCCAGTAGTAAGTCCTTCACCAGTGGTCAGTCTTTTAAAGCTTATGCTAAAAACAAATAGCACAAAAATAGTTACAGGACCGCCCGATGTGGCGACGGGTGTATGTTTTTATAATTATTCTTATTAGGATTGCGTTTGACCACTGTCTCACCTGATTGTAAGCGATGATGGTCGAGTTCAGTTATTTTTTTGTATAAAAATGTAGTTATTTTTTGGTGCATCAAAATTGTCGTTCAACCAACGAAACCTCAGGATCATAATAATATTAACTGAGTACCTTACAGGTCTAAATCCCCCTTTTTAACCGAATTCAAATAAAAGAGTTTTGTTTTTCTAGCCGTAGGTATGTATGAATGTATGTATGTTTGTATGCCCGCGATTTTCTAAAAAAACTACTGTTCCGATTTTGATTGGGCTTTCGTTAAAAAAATGCCTATTTTATCAAGGAAGGTTTTAGTGTATCTATAATACATATATTAGGATTTGATGAAGATTTGGGATGGGGAAACCAATACATAGACATACGGTCTCAGCGATTGCTGGTAATTTACTTTTTGATATTGAAGTAAAAAAAAAAAAAGTAAATTACCAGCGATCGCTGAGACCGTATGTCTATGTATTGGTTTCCCCATCCCATAACACGACATCCCGCCTGTACTATTTTAGGGGACAAACAGATGTGAACAGTTCACCCAATAAAGAGTTTAATTTATTGTTTGTTTCATTAATTTATTTTCAAATGTTTTTTTACATGCAAAATTTTTATAAACAGTAGGTACGTTAACTGCACAACTTTGTTTTTATGTCCGAAACCCTTGATATGACTGCTATTCAAAGTTGCAGTCTCGCTAAAAGGCCGACTACTGGATAGATTTACCCTATCATAGAACAATAAATTATTATGAATTCTGCACACTAGACCGTCATCATGTTTTTTATAATGAATGTGAGTATAAAAAGACTACATCCTTGTTTTGAAAATTAATAGAATGAAGAACTAAAACAAGAAGTAATAGGTACCGTGCCTGTAGAAATTGTGAAAACTAGCAATAAATCATATATACTTACTTATATATCTTAGTAGGTAGAATTGTACACTTGTTTTTCCCTATGTTTAGTTAGGGTTTACAATCAAGTATTTAATAAATATTTTGGCAAAACTTTGGAATAGACGCCCGATCCGAAGGCGAGGCCGTTGGAGTTGTGAGATTTTGTTTTGTATGAAAAAATAATAATATGCCTATTTTACCCGAACCATAAATCGCCGCCATATCTATGAGTGAATGATGTTATGCCCTCCTTATCTTGCCCTTGACACATTGTGTGTGTTCGAAAAGGTAAGCAATAGAGTAGGATTTATATTTCGCTCTTTTTTTTTTTCTCTCTCTTACCTTATAAGGTGCGTCAGCGGTTACCCTTTATTTGTTGCCATCCACATAAGGTCGATTAGCACCTTTTGTGCGCAGTCGCTACCACGGGGAGATAGTGCAGTTATGTGGGACTCTAACCCACTAAAACTCCACGGTGTCCTCCTGTACCGCTTATGGCGGGAACACGGGTACGCGTTAGCACTCACCGCGAACCCGCCGCGGCTGTCCGTCACCGGACCCTCCTCTGGGGATTAGCCCCCATCACCGGCGCACCAAAACACACTGTGCGCCGTGACCACCCCAGGGACCATACCAGTACATGGGTGCCAGACGACCCCGTGTATGGCACCCTTGGTCCCCTTGTGACGGGTCAAGGTCAATGGCCCCACCACCTACCATGATTCGGCCGCAGGGGATAGGGAGAGCGGCCAACGCTATAACGACACTCCTCCTCCCCTGCGGCCACAACGCGTCCGCTATCAGACGGTGGCGACCCCGTCCAGGCCGCGGAAGGATGGGAGAGCGGCGCACCGCAATACCGGAACTCCTCTCCCGCCGCAGTATCCAACCCTCAGCCGTGTTATCGTATGGGTTTGGGAGAACCCATACGAAATCACGGCCCGCCTCAGTTGCGATGTTGCCCAGGCAGCACCGTTTGTTAAATAACGAAAATAATAACTGGATTTCAATAGAAAATCTAATGATTTTATACGCAAACAGCTTATTGTCAAATTACAAATGCAAAATAAAATTATTATTTTTTTTATAATATAACATCAACTTATTTTACACTATAACTTTCAAGTAAACAGTGATATTTTGAGAGCGCGTGAAAATTTTCACCTATATTCATATACTATTTGACAATAAACTCTCTTTCCCCTTCGAATTTCACGCACAGGAGGAAAAAGCAAAGTTTTTGTTACGGAAAACAATATTTGTCTATTTCACCACAAAATGTTTAACAAACAACCTACCAAAATAATAAGGAGTAGGGTGAAAACTATTCACAATTTTGCCACTTGTGAATTTTCTATTCCAAAGAAGCATTATAAATATTCTGGTGTGTACCTTGTGCTGAAAAATAGGTAACCATAACTCTATTAATCCATTGTGCTATATAAAAGGTAACAAATACTCTAATAATCAGTCAATATTCAGCTCTTGGGATGACTGTTACCTTTAATAATGCTTAAATAATGCTGATATAATGCAAATAGTTACAGTTATTCAGCTAACAGCTGTTTAATTTGTGCCCAAACCAGAGTTATATCAGCTGAAACAGCGCCTTTAATGCTCTTATTCAGAAGGCTTGTTCAGCTTAGGATTCTATTGTGGACAGTGATTCAGCTACTATACAGCACTTTTGTGTTACTTGGGGTATTTGCTTGGTTGTGATGACAACTCGTCACATTAGCTATTTCGTCGCTATTTATTTATTTTATAATTTATTGTACACCACAAAAAACATACAGGACAAATGTTCAAATATATTCCCTGCCAGAGTCTGTATTGCCTGATAGCTATAACCTGGGAGTCTTTAAGTCGAGAGTGAATAAGTTTCTTCTAGGTAAGCGTGCTACATCGTCGACCACATCATCACTTACCATCAGGAGAGATAGTGGTCAAGCGCTAGCGTAACAAAAAAAAAATATAAAAAAAGAATACTTAATTTTAGATTTTCCGATGATCTCAAGGACCTAAAATGGGTGTCACAGAAGAACTGAAAGCGTTCTTCGAGATAAAAAGGAGAAAAAGGATGCTATCGTCCCATTTCTATTCTTCCTTTCCTATCCAAAGTTCTTGAAAAGCTTGTTCATCATCAGCTTGTTACACGCAGCTGCATAAGGGCAATCGCCAACTCAGCACTCAAAACACTTTAATTATAGAACCATACGCTGCAAATTTAACGAACGACGGAAACGACGAGCTGAGATAGCACTTTGTGACGCATGGACCTAGTTTAGCCAATTATTGTAACTCTGTAAAATTCCATTCCATATTCATACTTCGAATAGGCACTCCGACTAATTTTAATGATAGTTAATGTAATTCTTTTATTTTAAAATAAATTAAGTAAATTCACTTTTGTTTTTTTTTTAATCCTCCGATTGCAGCTAACGTAATTGGCGCAGTCGGTAGGATATTCGCGGGCCGGTTTGCAAGCTTTAGGGATCTCTAATATCGAAATCTGCGTACGCGAATCGCCTGGGGAGATGACAAAATTGTGACTACACGTGAATTGTTCCTGTGTTACTTCCTTCTTAGTCCTAGTACCACCCAACTGCCAAGATTTATCACCCAAGAAGTTCAGATACCCAGGAGCCCGCATCTCGTACGGTTCGCTGGAGTGCTATAGACAACAGTAGAGATTTAAATAGTGATAGTGAAATTAGTAGTATAAATAGCGTAAATATGGCCTATGATCCGGATACAATTTTCAAGACCCTTCGTATGGTCCCGGAGTTTGATGGGAATATTGCACCACACGAGTTCAAGAAGTGACATCGCGATTACGAACAGATCATTTAAACAAGGAAGAGAAACTCAAACTTAAAACTCTGCTCAAAATATGCTGACGTGTTTCACATAGAAGGCGAAGCGTTAACATTTACCAATCGAATAAAACATCGTAATATGACTACAGATGAGGTCCCGGTTTACACAAAAAGTTATAGACATCCATTCATTCATCGTCAGGAGGTTAGGGAACAGATTTCAAAAATGTTAGATCAGGGAATAATAAAGCCTTCAGATTCAACATGGCGTTCGCCCATTTAGGTGGTCCCCAAGAAAATGGATGCCTCGGGCAAGCAAAAATGGCATTTAGTAGTTGACTTTAAGAAGCTCAATGATAAAACTATTAACGACAAATACCCTATCCCGAACATTAGCGATGTTCTTGACAAACTAGGTAGGTGCCAATAATTCACCACTCTAGATCTGGCTAGTGGCTTCTACCAAGTCGAGATGGACCCTCAGGATATTTAGAAAACAGCTTTGCTTAGCTTTGTCGAACATGGACATTCCGACGTTCATGGGCATTCGATGCCCATGGGACTTAAGAATTCACCATCCACATTTCAAAGGGTTCCGACCGACTTCAAGGGTGCGGTACTCAATTCAACTGTATGTATGTTTGTAAGGTAAATGTTGCAAATGCGACTTCTGAAAATTTTCAATTTGGATGATTTTTGGATCTTCCTATTTTTAACCGACTTCAAAAAAAGGAGGAGGTTCTCAATTCGTCACATCTTTTTTTTTTTTTTTTGTGTATGTTCCCCGATTACTGTAAGACGCCTGGACCTATTTAGAAAATTCTTCTTTTGTTTGAAAGGGTATACTTCCCAGTTGGTCCCATAGTCATCAGGTCAGGATCTGATGATGGGATCTTCGAGAAATCGAGGGAACTCCTCAAATATTATAGGCATACATATAGTGATTTTGGTATTTTTATCAACAATGCAATCATCTGCACTCAGAAAGTAACATTTGGTTAAGTGAAACTGGTGAAGAAGACCACAGATGTCCAATAGAATTCCTTAATGCTAAGTATGTCATGGGTTATAAGATATCTCGAATAGTTTAACGACTATGATGAAGTAAATACTTATAAATACATAGTGCTGATGAAAATGGTACCATCTAACTGATCTGATGAAGAAGCCGGCAGGTAGGCACTGGTACTCCGAAATAAAACAATGTATCCTAGTCGTGTATGGGCTTATTGGAATTGTCATGAGATGTACTGTGGCTATATATGAATTTTATGGCAATTGGAAGTACCTATCAAAACTAAAAAGAGATAAATAAAAAACTTTTTAACAAAAAAACAAACCGACTTCCAAAAAAACACTGCAAAACGAAAAATAACCTTCTTTTCCGAAGTCGGTGTTGAAACACGGAAAACAATAGGTACCAAAGACACCGACTTCGGAAAAGAAAGTTATTTTTCGTTTCGCAGTATTTTTTTGGAAGTCGGTTTGTTTTTTTGTTAAAAAGTTTTTAAATTTCTCAGTTGCCAGTCCAGAATTATAAATCCTCGGGTATCCCATTGGCAATAAGGCTTGCCACGGTACCTAGAACTAAATATTATTCTTCTCATACCAAAAAGCGAAGCCTATAATTTTTCTTTCTATTTTTTAAACGGTACTTTTAGTTGACTTTGTGAATTTGGAGATATGCGGCACCGGATGTAAAGTCCCACAAACCTTCATAGAGGTGGGAGGTGGGAGGATCCTCCGACCAGACGGGTGTTGTGTCTGGTCCGGGCAACTGCCCAACGGTTATTGTCGGACTGTTGAATGTGTTAAAATCGCGCCAAAATTTTGCTTGCGTGATGCAGGATTTGTGTGACGTCATGTCATTAGTTCGTATGTGGCGGCGTTGATGCCGCTACAGCTAGAGAAGTACTCACTCCATATAAATACTGGCATACATCTCATCTGATTAGAGTGATTACCGGTATAATGAATAAAAAAATAACAACGGTTTTTTTATATGCCATTCTGATAATACCTAGGTAGGTCTAGGTACTTACCAATTATTTAATTAATACCTGATTGTTTGACGCGCATCTAATTGCTTTAACACACTTGGGCTTTGCAAATTAACGAAAAATAATTGTGTGTTGGAATCCATTTTTTTTAATTTTAGTAACTTTTCGTTCTCAAAGTTTTTTTTATAAATTAATTAAGGTAGGTAATACCAACCTTTTAGGTTGTCTTTTTATGGGACGACTATAACGATAAAAGGACTGGCACTTATCATCTTTCTGCCAATCATGTATTGGACACAGTACTGACTTTTTAAAATTAATAGTTCTGGAAGGCTTTTATTTAATAAACTTAAAAGAATTGTTAGAAATTCATGCTCAGTACCTACACATCATCATCATCAACCTATTAATGTTCCCACTGCTGGGACACCGGCCTCCTTTCTGTGAGAGGAATTAAACTGAGCATGAATTGCTAACAACATGAGCACAGATAATATAAAACTAGTATACAGATGCCTCATTTATACAAAGAAACCGTACCGACGTAACTAGCGTTTTTCGTCTGATTAAGATGATTATTGTTATAAGTACTTCGATCGCGTTCGGTTCCGTTCCACGGCTATAGATGCTGTTAGCAGCTACTTGCAAGTAAAAGAGTTTACTCGGCTCGTGACAATGTTTTTCATTAAATACATTGACGATTTGATTTATAGTATTTTATTGCACGTTTTTACAGTTTTTTTATACCAAAATGTGTTACAATACATTTTTTTTTTGTGGCATGCCTCAGAAATTTTAAACCGCGCCATCTATTGGTATCAATTTTAAATGATCCGTTCAAATAATCTTTGAAATGTGAATTAAGAGCCCAATATTCCAAAATTTTGTGCTTAGGAGTGTTGAATTAAAATGAACATAATTTTTTTATTATCAATTCTATAAAATGTTAATTTTACACACAATTCAATAACAAATCGATGCATATCGCGCCATCTAGTGTCATTTATTTGAACCAAATTTTATTTATTAGCGCTGAGATCCCGTTTCATGAGTTAAGTTAAACTCAGTGGCGTAAACACAAAAGTATAATATTGTAGCACTCTTGGAGGTTCTTGTAAAACAAAAATTAATGCGTTTATTTTAGCTTAACGTACAAGTTTAAGAGCCACTGGTTTAATAAATTACAAGTTCTAATACGACATAACAAGCTAACGGTAAAAACTAAATACTGTATAAATACTCATGAGTTTTCTTTCAATTTAGCGACCAAATTCATCTATCATAGGGTAAGCATGTTCGGTTATTTTTAATTTAACTATAATTATATTTTTATTTTATATTGAGGAGCTCGTGGCTCGTGGCAACCACACGGATAAATTTTAAAATTTGCTTACGGTGCCCTCGGTCCGTTCTGGAATGGGTTAGCATCCATCAAGGGTGTCGCCAGCCAATGGCCCAGGAGGGGGCAAGTAGTCGATCGATATCCATTTTTTATTAAGGTAATTAAAACACAATCCTCGGCGGTTTTTTGTTAACTTCTCGATCACTTTATTAAGAAAATCTTGTAAGTTTTCTGTGCACACTCATCATTGAGGTGATTTTCCCTTAAAGAGCTTCTTTCTTCGGTTTTTAGGTGAACGGTAGAGTGATAAAAATTTCACCGCTGTTGCCTGTTCGGGCAAGAAGGTTTATATTTCTTTTAGGACATCAACAAATATTACATTTGATAAGTGAGTGGACTTAAGACTGATTTCTTTGCATAAGGCAATTTTTTTTAATCTTTTGGTTTCGGGTGGCAAATGCCCTTCCCTGCCCTTGGCGACGCCCTTGCCATCCATTATATACCGAGATTCCTCCGGCCTTCGGTTGAGCCGTTGATCCCAGCTCGCATTTGTAGATCTTTTAGAGAAGCCAGAAAATGTGTTACCTCGTTAGGGTTGAGGAGGCCAGCTAGGCAGTTGCTCCATGTAGAATGCTGGTATTCAGCAGCATCGGGGCTAGAGACCAGCCCATAGTTGGGCAAATGCAGATTGATTTTCAACAGTTGACACTAACCAAGCAGTAGACCAAATAGTGCGCTTTTATTTAGGCACTCATTAAATTTTTCTAGTATTTATTAGGACTTGTCCAGACAGTAGTGGTGGCCCAGCGGCAGATAACGACCGCGAATTATAAGTTGTTGGTCGTGGGCTCTTACTTCAATCCCAGGCTGGCGCTTTACTTTGCGCAAATTATTTCAACACCAATGCTCTCACAAAGGTAAAGGAAACACTTCGGGAGGAAACCGATATGTCTTAGAATCAAAAATACGAAACATTAGACATCCAGGCCGCGAAGCGCGTAGGCCCGTAGTCGCGTGAGCCCGCGTGTTGGATAACGGCACATTCTCTCACAGAGGCCTGCACGCTCAATGGACCAAATGCGAATACAAGTGCGGACTAGGGGGTCCATCTTCCAATCCTATCCTTAGGACTTTCTCTTTAACTCTGTTTTAAGAGCCTACTTGGGCTCCAGCACATTGTAGTCAGCAGTGAGAGAGAACCAAATAACCTAAATATGTCTGCTGTCTATATTCTAAAGTATCTGCCGGTCGAGCACGGCCTCTGTGATAGGTTTGAGTCACGTACTATATCACGATTTTTGCTCCAAAACTGTGATAAAAATCTGTAACTCAAGCCTGTCACAGTAGGCCGCGTGCTCGCCCCGCTGTTGTTTGTTAAAAAATATTAAACATTTTTTTTGTTATTGCAGGCAAAATGTGGCACATCATACCGGCAATCCTTTACTTAACCTATGTTCAAGGATATCGCCAACCGCCGCGCTTAAACAACCAATATCCTGTATACGGCAACAACGAACGTACTTTGGCCTCAAATTATTATGTGCCTCCTGGACAAGCGTCACTACAATCGTCGTTTAATATCCCTGTTAAACCATACCCTGAATACCCAGTTCGAACCCCACTTAACTATAACTACCAACCGCATCAGCAACGGCCAGCCCAGTACAATGATGACCCTTATTATAATGTAAAACAGCCCTACAATAAGTTCTTTTCAGGTTCTCCAGATATATACGGGTATTTACGTCAGTCCCCACCTCAAAAACCGAACGTGCTCGACGAGGTCTATCCATTTGATTTAGACTACAGCATTGACTCTGAAATGGACGCTCCCAAGAGCGTCTCAGATGGACAGTCATATTTTGATGATCTTGAACTGATTGAGAATTTCGGAAATTATTTGAAGAGACGAACGTAAGTATACTCGCTTTATTCTTACTTAGCTGATTCTTAGTCAGACTAAGCCCTTAAAGCAATTTGAATTATGTGTTGACTACAGTAGTAAGTGTGGCGAGTTTCTCACCTCTAAATTATCGATGAATTAATGTGACAAATTGTCAAGCACGCGTTATCTGCTGTGATTGGATGAATGAATTTTCAACAACCAATCACAGCAGATAACGCGTGCTTGACAATTTGTAATAATACTAGATTCTAAACTACCTTAGAAAGATGTATCTCTCTCTCTCTCTAGTGAAAAGGCCTTTTATCACAATTCACCGGTTTCGGAAACCGGTTAAACAAACCGTACTTTAGTGTTCAGACTAAAACAGAGTTTTAAAATAACTTAACTTCAAATTCGTAATTAAAATCGGGCAAGGAGAGGGAGAGAGTCCTCTAGATACCTCTAGTCTATGATTATTTTGCAGGCTTCTGGATGTATCTTCCACTGCGGGGAACGACGCTGCATATCAGTACAACGCGTTGTTAGCAGTTATAATCGCATTGGCGAGGGCTGTCAGGAGTTCATGCACTGAGTAAGCGAAACCTCCTCCTGCATAAAGAGAAATGGATACCTAGGTCATCATCATAATCTTTTCAGCCGGAAGATGTCCACTGCTGAAAATAGGTCTCTCCCTAATGTCACGAGCCAAATCGACCGGTTCTGTTCATCCCTCTGCCTTAACCAGCAGCCTAAGTGAATTCGAAAAGGCAAAGTGTTTTGACGCCATCAATCGACCAATCCCCTTTTGTAGAGATAAGACTTGTACTTTGAGCGCGTGCTACTAGCACTTGCGTTGCGAAGAGTTGAAATTAACCAAAATAGTTATAACTAAAGAGAATAATGTGACCTTTCATTGCTTATATTTATTTGTTAACAAATCGATGGAGAAAAATGTACCGAATCGTTAGAAAAATATACAAATCAGAGAACTTTTTGGTCTGTATATTTTGTTAAAATTGAGGTTTATTACTTACCAGAATATATTTCGTTTGACGATTTCCAGCCTCCCGAACAAGCCGGACTCCGTAGAGGCTTTAACACCGTAGACCACATACATACGCTGCGGCAGGTTATACAGAAGGCCGAAGAGTATAACCTGCTTCTCTGCTTAGTGTTTGTGGACTCCGAGAAAGCCTTCGATTCGATCGAGACTTGGGCTATACTGCAGTCTCTCCAAACGGTGCCAAATCTACCGACATCGAGGTGTTGAAGTGTTTGTACAAAAGCGCCACCATGTCCGTTCGACTTCAGGATCAGACCTCGAAACCTATCCTCCTGCAGCGAGGTGTGAGACAGGGAGACGTCATATCTTCAAAACTGTTCACCGCTGCACTGGAGGATGTCTTCAAGGTTCTGGGCTGGAGAGGGCTAGGCATCAACGTCAATGGCGAGTATATCAGTCACCTTTGGTTTGCCGGTCATGGCTGAGACCATGGAGGACCTCAGTATAATGCTCGATGACCTCAATGGAGCATCCAAAAGAGTGGGTCTAGGCGATGATGAAGGTGATGTTGAATGCCCACGTTACACCCACTCCTATCAGGGTTGGAGACTCTACACTCGAAGTTGTGGACGACTATGTCTACCTGGGACAAACGATCCAGTTAAGTAAGGCCAACCTCGAGAAAGAGGTCAACCGTCGAATACGACTCGGCTGGGCAGCGTTGGGGAAGTTGCGCGGTATCTTCTCGTCAAACTTACCACAGTGTCTCAAGACGAAAGTCTATGACCAGTGTGTGTTGCCAGTGATGACCTATGGCTCAGAAACGTGGTCGCTCACAATGGGCCTCGTCAGAAAGCTTACAGTAACCCAAAGGGTAATGGCGAGGGCTATGCTCGGAGTATCCTTGCGTGATCGAAACAGAAATGTAGAGAACCGCAAGAGATTGGTTCTCTTAGGTTACCGACATAGCCTGAAGAATTACCAAACTTAAGTGGCAGGTCACATTGATCGACCGCGAACCGGGAGACGTTGCGTTAGAAGGCCTCCCACCATGTGGACTGATGAACTAGTGAAGGTTGCGGAGATCCGCTGGATGCGAGACGCACGGGAGCGGTCAATGTAGCGACGCTTGGGGGAGGCCTATGTCCAGCAGTGGACGTCTTTCGGCTGATATGATGATGATGATGCCATGGGAGGCCATAGGTATGGTTTCCATACGAAGAAATAATGACCTTATACTTGTTGACATTTAAACGGTCGTTATCTCACAATATCAAGAGATAATTTTTTTTCGACAGGTTCGACCAAATCTACGACAAGGTATACCAGTCAAGCGTCGACACCTACTATACATATGGACTGAACAATGCGGAGAAGGTTTCTGGCATGATCGAGGATTACATCAGGAAAGGAAACTCGCACATGCCCAAAGTAAGTCCACAAGAACTGTTCTTGGGTACTCTTTGTAATAAGTACTATAAAATTCGCTTTGAACCGGGATCTGAAATCTTTTACCTGCATCAAGTTAGGAGCGTAGATATGTTTGATGTGTGGGTCCTACAGAGGGCAATTCCTTAATCAGCGGCTCCATGTTCCTAACACCTTATGACTTATGAGGAAAATATCCTTGTGATGAAGGGCTCGTGGTTATGCAGCTCTTGCCGGTGTTGGTACGTTGATGGATAATCATCTACTTTATTATTTTCGGCTAGCTGGCTGTATCCTTTCCACATAACGAGACGTATAGCCTTCCAAAGCGCGGATCAGCACTAGTTCAGGGCAGCGGAAGTTGCACACGCACCCGCACCCCCGACGTAAGGAACACCGGCAGCCGTATTGCGTAAGTGAATACGGCAACGCAAGACCGCGCGCGCGTGTGTAATGAAACGCACGTAGGTTGGTTAATTACTGCTTTATTTCCAAACACCCTCATTACAATAATAATCTATATTAGACATACCGTCACAATATACTACATCTCTTCCCTTCAAAGAAAACAATGCCAGAAGATTATACTTATATCTAAACTGAATACTTATAACTAATTATATACTGTGGGTTACAGTTATGCTATACAGCTGTTATTGGTAAACAAGTTACAAAAAAAAATAGATTAGTTCCTATAGGTAAATAGGTAATAGTTATCCTGTTCATGTGCAGACATTGCCAATTCTATGTTAACAGTAGTGTTTTATACTAAGTGTGTACTTTATATATTATGTTTGTTTTATTTATGTTGCTTATAAATAATTTTTTTTTTTATTTTTTTTTATCTCTTACTTATTCACGGGCAATTAATACATCTTTCAACATTCGCGCAGTTCTTTCCTTCGACCTGGCAATCGGAACCAAATGTGGCGAAGGTGTAGACGAATGATCACTAGTTGCAATTGGACTTGCATAATTACTACTAACATCCAGCAGTGGCGACTGGTTGTGGCTAGTTGGACTTGTCTGTGTTGGTGTTGTGATTTCGGTTTGTGCCTGCGAACATTCCGCCAATAACAAATCACAGTCTGCAATAGGTATTGTTTGCCCTACAGTCATCGTTGTCCTTTGTCTACGCCTACGAACACCTGATGTCGTGAACATGCTTTGAGTCTTGCTCCTATCGGTACTAGTCATTGAACGCCTCGCAGACTTCCCTGCACTCGCTGAAGAATCAGTCATACGCACAACTAACTGGCTTCGTGTACGTCGTAAACGAACCCCGCGTTCATCTTCTACAATATATGAGCGAGGTTGAGATGCGTGCGCTACTATAGAAACCGGTTTTCTATCGCCCTTAGTTAGTAACGTTGCCTTATCACCCGATGACAATTGTTCAAGTGACTTCGCCGATCTATCATAATTCCTTTTAATCTGCTCTTTATTTTTCATTATCATTTTATAATTTCGTTCGTTATCCACTTTTTCGGTCAACAACTTAGTACTAACTGGTAATTTTGTTTTTAAACGTCTACCCATCAAAATTTGTGCGGGTGAGTCTAAACCATTTCGTGGAGTAGCCCTAAAATTCAATAACGATGTGCAAAAATCCTGTCCCGAATCTACACACTTCTTTAATAAATTTTTTACAGTCTGAACAGTTCTTTCACTTTTACCGTTTGACTGTGGGTAATGCGGTGAGGACGTCTCATGCCGTATTTCCCATTCGCGCATAAACTTTTTAAATTCCTGTGAGCTATACGCCGGTCGCGAGTATATTGTGACGGTATGTCTAATATAGATTATTATTGTAATGAGGGTGTTTGGAAATAAAGCAGTAATTAACCAACCTACGTGCGTTTCATTACATGGTGACAGCGGTGTGTCTTTTTAATCAATATTACTAGTTAAAACAGACTTGAACCTGCAAAGGATTGTGTAGTAGTGTGCCAATAATATCGTGTTTGTACGGAGCTACATCAATGGAGCACGCACGTCCTCCAGCGGAATTATCGCTCGACGGCGGTCCGGCCGCGCGGTCCGACGCATGGCAGAAATGGCGGAAGCTGTTCGAAGTGTTTCTCAAAGCATCTGGAGTGAGCAAAGAGCCAAAAGAAGTTCAGGCTAGTTTGTTGGTTAATCTCATTGGATCAGCTGGTTATGAGGCTTATACAACTTTCACGTTCGAAGATGGTGAAAGTGAGGACGACATAAATTGTGTTTTAAAAAAATTTGATAAATATTTCGGCACAAAACCAAATATCACAGTAAGGCGATTTAAATTCTTTACTCGCAATCAAGAAGATGGCGAAAACATCGATCAATATGTAACAGCGCTGAGGGTATTGAGTCAGCAATGCGAGTTTAGTGAATTGCACGAGAGCTTGTTACGTGATAAAATCGTATGTGGTGTCGTCAACAACACTGTGAGAGATCGACTTCTTCGCACAGATGATTTGACATTAACTAAGGCAATGCAAATCTGTCAGGCGGCCGAGATATCCAAAGAGGAAAGTAGGTGCATCGATGGCGCTTCAGAGAGTATGCAGGTGCATGCAGTTTATGATAGAAACGGTGCAAGAGGGGGACGGCGCACAAGAGCACGGCGCGGCGGCAGCGAAGCACGACGCGGCGGCAGCGGAGCCCGACCGCGTGGCAACGGAGCCGCCGGGCAGCGGCCGGCGCGCACGCAGCGGAGCTCCTGCCAGCTTTGTGGCAGCGGATGGTGTCAGGACGACGAGCGCTGTCCGGCACGAAACGCGACGTGTTATGTTTGTGATAAGAAAGGCCATTTTGCGCGAGTGTGTGACCAAAAGAAACCGATTCGCGAAGTGTTAAATCTCAGTGTGGAAACAGCGAACAGTGATAGTGAGGATAGCAGTAAAGAAATGTTTTACGTCAATACACTTGAGGAGGACAAAAAACAATGTAAGTCGCCTATGGAATGGTTAAAAGTTGTAAAATGCAAAGGAAAAAATCTTTTGTTAAAAATAGATACTGGATCGATGATAAATGTAATCTCTAAAGTTGACTACTTAAACTTAGGTTACTCGATTAAAGACCTTAAGCCGTTCACAAAACGTGTACATTCCTTTACAGGAAATCAATTACCGATTATAGGAACTACTAACGTGTGTTTTGTATTCAAAAATAAACGGTATGTTTTGTCATTTGTTGTTGCTAACTTAAACTGTCAGAATGTACTCGGTTTGGCAGGCTGCATTGCTTTGGGATTAATTTGTCAGATAAATACAATTGACATTGAACAGTACTCCGATTTGTTTCAAGGACTCGGAAAATTACCCGGTAAATACAGTATCATTGTGGATAAAAATGTACAGCCAGTAGTGTGCCCAACTAGAAAAATACCATTGGGACTTAAGGATAAGTTGATGGACGAGTTACGTAGAATGGAAGGGCTAGGTGTGATTAGAAAGGTCACACACCCAACCTCTTGGGTAAATGCAATTGTTTTAGTCGCGAAAAAAGATGGTAGCATTCGTGTTTGTTTAGATCCTCGACCCCTAAATCGCGCCGTGCGGCGGGCGCAGTACTCGCTGCCGACAGTGCCCGAGCTGGCAGCGCGCTTGCACGGTGCTACTGTGTTTAGCGTGCTAGACGCGCGCTGCGGTTTCTGGATGGTGCAGATAGATGACGCTAGCGCTGATCTCTGCACCTTCAGTACACCATTCGGTCGGTACCAATTTCTTCGCTTACCTTACGGTATAAACTGTGCACCAGAGGTATTCCATGCAAAGCTTAGGCAGCTTTTAGAAGATTTAGAAGGTGTCGAATCTTTTATTGATGACGTAATAGTATGGGGGCGTACCAAGGATGAGCACGACCAGAGGTTAAAGTGTCTCTTACGACGTGCTAAGGACATAGGTGTAAAATTTAATCGCGAAAAATGTAAACTTAGTGTATCTGAAATCACGTACTTAGGTCACAAGTTTGATTTAAACGGTATGCGGCCGGATGACTCGAAAGTCAAGGCTATAATAGAGATGCCTTATCCAACCGACAGGAAGGCTCTCGAGAGATTTTTAGGAATGGTCAATTATCTGGCAAAATTTATACAAAATTACTCAGAGAGTGTGAATGTGTTAAGGTCATTGCTAAAAAAGGAATCCGAGTGGTCATGGGAAGCCCAGCACTCAGAGGCTGTGGACAAATTAAAAAATAAGCTAAGCAGCGCACCAGTGCTAGCGCTTTACAGCAACAGCGCGCCGGTGGTGTTATCGGTGGACGCATCCAGTGTCGCGCTAGGAGCTGTGCTGCTGCAGAATGGCCGCCCGGTGGAGTTTGCTTCACTAACACTTACTGACACGCAGACCAGGTATGCCCATATAGAAAAAGAAATGCTGGCTATTGTATTTGGGGTTGAAAGGTTCAGACAGTATATTTATGGCAGATCTGATGTCACAGTGCACACAGACCATAAGCCACTGGAAGCCTTATTTAGCAAGCCATTAGTTTCGGTTCCAGCACGGTTACAGAGAATGATGATGAGAGTGCAAGGTTTTGATGTGAAGGTGATATACACCCCGGGGAAATATATGTATATAGCGGACACATTGTCGCGGGCCCCACTACAGGAAAAAATGCATGATCGAGTGACTGCTGAAGTTGAGGTACAAACTTGTTTTATGCTGGAGAATGTGCCGTTTAGCCAACCTAAAATGGAAGCCATTAAAAAAGAAACAGAGTTAGATAACGATTGTAAATACTTAATTAGGTATATAACAAAAGGCTGGCCTAAGAGTAGGCGTGATATGAATGAAAGAGTAAATGTTTTCTGGCCATATCGTGAGCAACTTCATTACATAGACGGAATGCTTTTTAAAGGAGAGTGTGTGTTTATTCCGCGTGCGCTACGAGAAAACATGTTATCACGGGTACATGAAGGACATTTGGGTATCGAACGGTGCAAACGGCGAGCGCGAGAAGTTATGTTTTGGCCAGGATTGTGCGAGGATGTGGAGCGCGTAGTGCGGCAGTGTGCGTCGTGTGCGCTGCACACTCCCAGGCCCCGCCGCCAGCCGCTGCTGCAGCATAGTGTGCCAGCATTGCCCTGGCATAAACTAGCCTCAGACACATTTGAATATAAAAAAAAGAATTACATCGTTTTAGTTGATTACTTTTCTAATTATGTCGAGGTTGGCCAGTTGTCTGGTATAAGCGCCAGACAGGTTATTAATTTTATGAAAGAACAGTTCGCGCGACACGGCATTCCAGCGGAGTTAGTAAGTGATAATGGACCGGCGTATAGCTCACAGGAATTTAAAAAGTTTATGCGCGAATGGGAAATACGGCATGAGACGTCCTCACCGCATTACCCACAGTCAAACGGTAAAAGTGAAAGAACTGTTCAGACTGTAAAAAATTTATTAAAGAAGTGTGTAGATTCGGGACAGGATTTTTGCACATCGTTATTGAATTTTAGGGCTACTCCACGAAATGGTTTAGACTCACCCGCACAAATTTTGATGGGTAGACGTTTAAAAACAAAATTACCAGTTAGTACTAAGTTGTTGACCGAAAAAGTGGATAACGAACGAAATTATAAAATGATAATGAAAAATAAAGAGCAGATTAAAAGGAATTATGATAGATCGGCGAAGTCACTTGAACAATTGTCATCGGGTGATAAGGCAACGTTACTAACTAAGGGCGATAGAAAACCGGTTTCTATAGTAGCGCACGCATCTCAACCTCGCTCATATATTGTAGAAGATGAACGCGGGGTTCGTTTACGACGTACACGAAGCCAGTTAGTTGTGCGTATGACTGATTCTTCAGCGAGTGCAGGGAAGTCTGCGAGGCGTTCAATGACTAGTACCGATAGGAGCAAGACTCAAAGCATGTTCACGACATCAGGTGTTCGTAGGCGTAGACAAAGGACAACGATGACTGTAGGGCAAACAATACCTATTGCAGACTGTGATTTGTTATTGGCGGAATGTTCGCAGGCACAAACCGAAATCACAACACCAACACAGACAAGTCCAACTAGCCACAACCAGTCGCCACTGCTGGATGTTAGTAGTAATTATGCAAGTCCAATTGCAACTAGTGATCATTCGTCTACACCTTCGCCACATTTGGTTCCGATTGCCAGGTCGAAGGAAAGAACTGCGCGAATGTTGAAAGATGTATTAATTGCCCGTGAATAAGTAAGAGATAAAAAAAAATAAAAAAAAAAATTATTTATAAGCAACATAAATAAAACAAACATAATATATAAAGTACACACTTAGTATAAAACACTACTGTTAACATAGAATTGGCAATGTCTGCACATGAACAGGATAACTATTACCTATTTACCTATAGGAACTAATCTATTTTTTTTTGTAACTTGTTTACCAATAACAGCTGTATAGCATAACTGTAACCCACAGTATATAATTAGTTATAAGTATTCAGTTTAGATATAAGTATAATCTTCTGGCATTGTTTTCTTTGAAGGGAAGAGATGTAGTATATTGTGACGGTATGTCTAATATAGATTATTATTGTAATGAGGGTGTTTGGAAATAAAGCAGTAATTAACCAACCTACGTGCGTTTCATTACAGGGTTTGACATGTTTTATTAATTCCAGCTAAGGAAACTGAAACAAGAAATCTGCGAGAAGGATCTCTTCTGTTCCACAACCTTTGACAGCAAAATCAAGAGTGCTCCACTTCTGTACGTGAAAGAATTGGAAACTCTAGAAGCCCTATCACACCTAGCCCGAAGCTACTACCCTTACATCGAGGAGTTCAACCAAGCTGCCCAGAAAGGCGCCGTGCTAACTTACCTGCAGAACAGCAAGGAACGACTGAGGGAGTATGTGATGCACGTCGTGAACAGCGTTGAGCATTTAACTGACAAACTTGTCATGTGCCGCTAAGATGATGTTTAGTCATTAAATAGACGTGGAGATATGGATATTGACTTGTTTTATTATTATTTTACACCATTTAAGGTCGAACATAGCGTTCAAGAGATATTTCCCTGTGGCTCCGTTTACTAGAGCTATTTTTACCCAACTACGGAGAAGCCAAAAGGAACGGTTAAGATTAACTCTATAATATACTGCGTGCCAAACTTCTGGGCTATCCTGAAGTTGGCTTTCCGATACGCAAGGCACGGAAGGGTGCTATTTTTGTATAAGATTTACTACTGCGCAGCCATTGTAGCCAACTTCAGGGCGGCCAAGAAGTTTGGCGAGAATTATAGGTGTGATTCAGCTCATAAACATGATTATATGAATATTGTTCGAGTAATTCACTGGTTAATGTGAACTGACTCTTACTAGGTTACCTAAGACGGCAGGCACGGTTGTAGTCCACGATTCCGGGCTGGATCAGTTTAAGGAGGATGTATCTTCAACTTTAGCTTTTGATGGGATTACTTACTCTCAGCAAATCAAGAGCTCTATTCTTCCATCCGTCAAATAGTTCTGGAGGCCCTGATAAAAGAGTTGCGAGTTTCATGAAGCCCTATTCCACCTGGCCCGAAGCTACTACCCTTACATCGAGAAGTTCAACCAAGCTGCCTAGAAAGGCGCCGTGTTGCATTACCTGCAGAACAGCCAAGGATCGACTGAGGGAGTATATGAAGCACGTCTTGATCAGCGTTGATCATTGACAAACTTGTCATGTGCCGCCAAGATGATGTTCAGTCATTAAATAGACGCCATGATAAGGATTTTGAGTCGTTTCATTAATACTTTGCACTTTATAAGGATGAAAACAGCGTGCAAAATTCTTTGTGTGATAAAGTCACTAAAGCTATTTTCGACCCTAGTATGCATGTGATTTAGTTCAATATCATTAATTAATGAAAACTGCTAAAACATCTTCTTTTTATCTAGTGCAGGGGCCGAGAAATAACTCGGACACTTTGACCTATTGGGATCTTTTGTGGTCCCCTAGATAACCTACTCCTCCCCAGTCTCGTTGAAAACCTTCATCATGAATTTTACAACGAGACTAGGAGATGAGCCTATAGTCTTCTGGTCTTGGATATCCAACCACTATGAGACTCATTCGCTTTCCAGCCAGTGCATCGCATGTGCACAGAAGGTGCTCCATGCCTTCCGTATGTTCCCCACACAACCTGCACATGGGTGTCGTTGTTAGACCCATTTATGAGCATATTCCAAACACTTGCCCGCGCTTTGAACGTAGAGCCCAGGAATTTCTTGGATTGTTCCAGACCGGTATTAGACAGCCAATGTGTTTGTTGTCTGTGATCTGCAAACTCCCTGAATGTGGTTTTTACGAGACACGTCGAAATGCCTACACATGGTTCTGGCCCCACAAAATCATTTTCTGAGCCCTCTCTTGCCAGTTCATCTGCCATTTCGTTACCATGGATTCGTTTATGCCCAGGGACCCACATCAGTCTTATTCTGTTATGCTTCCCAAGCCTATTTAGGGTTTGGATAACATCCAGATCAAGTTTTAAGTCATCCACTTTATGGGATGACACATGGCTTTGATTGCAGCCTGACTGTCAATAAGAATGTATATGCATTTACCTTTGGTTCCGCTATCTATATTCTCTCTCTCTTGAGCACAGGTTATTATGGCATATGTTTCTGCTTGGAATACAGTTGCCATCTTCCCTAAGCTTTTGCTACATTAGTAACCTTTTGCGTACCTGTATTCCCGCTCCTGTACCTGATTCCATTTTGGATCCAGTAATGTACCACACCAGACTATCTTGTTCTGGTGGATCAAGTCCCTTTGTCCAGTCATTTATTGTTGGGATTTGGAACTTGAAAGACCTTTGAAACACAAACATAGTTTGCATTTTATCGGATATCATGCTTGTTACCCGATCCAGGTCCACATTTCCATCGAATTTTGTATGGTTAGTGGTGGTGGGTGGTGGTGGCTTAGAGGCATCCAGCAAAAGCAAGACGATGTAATGTCTTAATCTTTACCTCGAGTTCAACCATCATATGCAGAGGAGGGATGCTGAGGTATCTCTCAATTGCTGCCGTAGGCGTAGGTGTTGTCATGAAAGCACCTGTGATACCGAGGCACACTGTTCTTTGTAACTTGACGAATGGCACTTTGCACATCAAATCCCACATGTCAACAACGTCGCGAGCCAGATCAAGATACATAGTTTTCTTATCTCTCTCAGCCTTCACGAGGTTCTTGTCTTGGTGGACGGCTATATCAATAATCATTGCGTGAAATTCTAGTTGGTCTATGTCAGGCTTATTGGCAACAATGGTCCTGTCAGTGAGGATAGACCGATCCCAATACAACGTGACATTGCCATTTTCGTGAACTGGGTTGGGCACATACCTATATTTATTAGGTACGGTACTTCCTATTCCACAATATTATATTTAAGAGCAAGTTGCTGATGGACAATCCTGGCTACAACGTTGTGTCTATGCAATAATCTCCGCTAGCTAGAATAAAACAACCGGCGATAATGTGACGAATGGATTCCGCCGGCCGGTGATATGCCCGAAAATGCCAACTGTGCCGTCCTTCACAATTTATTTCCGGTAGTTGTTCGTCATAATAACTTGGTCTATAATCGCAAAGACAACACCTTCGGTTTCCCCAAATAGGTCACGAAATTGCAAACAGGCCACGGACGCTAGAGATCTTCATCGCGCCCATGTAGGTCCGTGAAGCTCCTGGCTCTGCCGTACCTCTCTGCGGTTATTAGTATCTATCTATACTATAGGTTTGCGCCCGTTCTCGTTAGCCAAGGAAAGCGGAGGAAGGCCCTTGTCCACCGTTACCACATCTCAATGGAATCCCACGTAAGCTTTCTGGAAGTATTTCCTGAGACTGCATGCCTCGCGATTGTGCAGGGTCTTAGCATTTAAAAAGCCTCGACCATACTCAACTAACTCATGCATACATGGATGCATACGCTTTGCGGTAAGCAGTGTGCGGACCATCCTATCCAGGGAGTCAAGTTCTGTCCGAGTCCATTTGAGTATGCCGAAAGAATATATCAGGCCCAGCCCGGCGAGCACGGCCTACTGTGACATGGCCTAAGTCACACTTTTTATCACAGTTTGGGCGATAAAGCCATTTTGTCTTAAATGCTAGCACGGCGGCGTGAGATATTTTCTTGACTTGTGGCATAACTTCTTGACATTTATTTGTTTTCTTTTTCGGAAATTTGCCAATTTTATGGCAGTTTCGGTTTAACCTTGGCCATAAAAACCATTTAGGTTCAGAGAAGCATAGTCCTACGACGCACTATTTCCGAATTATGGGCCTCCGAATTTTATTTTATTTTATATAAAACGCTCTATATCTCGAAAACGGTATGTCCTAGGCAAAAAATAACCAAAATTTAGCCCCCCCTTTGATATCCCTATGCTAGCAGCATCCCAACATGAATTTAGGAAAAAAAAATTTTTTTTTTTTTTACTTTGCTTTGTTTTCGACTTGAACTACAAATTCTTAACAGAAAATATTTTGGGTCATGACAAGTTATGATAAAATATGTCATGTCTTACAATTTGTCTTAAATACTAGCACGGGACAACCATGTGACATAGTTTCAAGACGCGACATGCCTTTCTTGTAGCTGACTTCATAGTGCGACATAATCTGAATAGACGACCAAATAAAATAATACTTACAAAAGTGTGCCGTTCACACAGATAAAATACTTTTTAATTTTGTTGGGAACAATTTAATATTTGACCCACGACCATAGACTTATGCACACTTTATTTTTCTTTGTTTGTTTGATAACATATTAAGTGTTTGTTAAAAAGATATAATTATTTTGAAAATATTAATAATTACTTAAAAAATATAATAGCTTGGATCCAGTTCCCGATACCGGTGAGCCCCTATTTTTTATTTTAGTTGTTTTTTGGGGGGTTTGTTTAAGAAAGAATTTAAAATGTAGAAAGTAAGAAGAATATGGAATATAAGAAAATAATTATAAAAAGTAATAATCAAAATAAAAATAATAATTAAAAATAGAAATAACAATAAAAAATAACAATTATAAAAAAAGTAATAAAATAGAATTAATTAATAATCCTGTAAAATTTCAATTAATTAATAAGCATTGATCACCACACACACAAAATAAATTTATTGCCATTTGGTGCAGTAATTAGAAGGAAAATATTTTATTTTTCAACTATAAAATTTTATCACCACCTCCGAACGAAAGTGATACATTTTTCTTAATCATCTGTCTAAATGTGAAATTTGTGACAAAATGGGTGCGCCCGTATTAGCATAGTAAGACCCGATGAGTCCCAAATAAACGTCAGGAAATTTTCTCACGCCGCCGGTACTAATAATTAAGACAAAATGTCTTTATCGTCCAAACTGCAATGAAATGTGTGACTCAAGCCATGTCACAGTAGGCCGTGGTCGCCGGGAAGCAACAAGAAAGGCATGTCGCGCCTTTAAAATAAGTCACATGTTTGACCCGGCTAGCATTTAAGACAAATTGTAAGACATGACATAATTTATCATGTCTTGTCACAAATGTCTTGGGTACGCCCATGCTCGCTCCGCTGCATGACTCTTGTGGTGAGCTGGCGCGCACCTTGTTGCCGCCTGATAAAAGACTATAGTAACGCTCAGTGTGAACGTCTCGTCGAACGCTGGCCGCCAGATGTTTGACAATGCCACAATTTTTCATTTAACTGTACTTCTGGTATATTATCTTTATATCTTTTTTTTTTTTAAACATTGCCCCACACTAGGAATTTCTTCCTGTATCGTGGGTGCGTTTACAAACATATAAACTCACATACACAAACACCCAGAGCCGGGAAATATGTAGGTCATACAAATATTTGTTCCGTGCGGGAATCGAACCCGCGACACGCAGCGCAGCAGTCAATCGCTCAACCACTGCGCCAACCTTGCGCGTGTGCATTGCGAAACTAGTATTTTAAGAATCTCGTATATTGAGAACTAGCTTTTACCCGCGGCTTCGCTCGCGTAAAACGTAGAAAAGGAAACACAGAGTAGTAGTACAAAAATAGTTTAATGTGCGTAACATAAAATGCAGTAGGTACTAATTTGATTTTTCATTCTTATAAATATTGTTTTGTCGTCAAAAGTGTGGAAATAGGTTGTGAGCACAGAGTTTTAATAACTTACTTTAACACAGTCGTGTAAACAATATTTTAGTTTTACCATCTTTTACTAAAACATATTGATTATGTGGACTTGATACTCGTGAACACGCTACCTACATACAGTTGCCCATGGGAAAATCAGTTTTTTTTCTAAATTCACACCTGCAGCTTTCAGTGTTTTCCTTTGAGCTTTATTTAAGGTAATCGCGAATGTCGCTTTAAGGGGAAATTGCAACCTTTTAAATTGGAATGGCATATTGGTTAGGATTATCGGAATACGTGAAATCATTACATCTTCTCCCTTTGCTATTCCTGTCATAATTGTTGCCCTTACTATATTGCGTCCTAGGTGTGTTATTTGTAATCGGGTGCCATTACATAATTTTGGTCCGTCCAGATTTCTCATTAACAGTACTGGGACACCAACTTTCAACCTCAACGTATGGGACGGCACCCCTGATAATTCTAAAGAGTTAAAAAACTCTACAGGGTAGAGTTTCTCACCCTGTAGAGTTTCAGGGTTAGTCACTCTGCTGCCACTTGCATCAAGCTTGCTTGGAAGGATGTATTATATTTTCTTATTCTGCTTAAAAAACGGCGTGATTTATCACTGTCATACAAAAGCAAAGACTTGAGTGGTTCTTCTGGCTCACCAAGCGTTCGAACTGAAACTTTTCCACCAGAGCAACACATACCCGGTGTCTCATCATTCCACTTGAGTGCTTCACAATATCTACATTTTTTATCCATATTCCCTATGAGAACTAATCGATGGTTATTGTAATCAATCAATGGGTCATAATCAGACGCAGCGTTGTGGAACGACTCCCATGTATTTCTTGCAAACGTACGTCTCCGTTCAGACTGCCGTTGAGCTCGTAAAACTCGCCGTATTTGGGATTGTTCAGACGTCTCAGCAGCTATCGATGACGCGTGACGTTCGGCATCTAAAATCCGAAGGGCCTGTGTTTGCTCAAAGGTCTCACCAGCCCTTTGAGTTGCGTGACGCTCAGCATCTGTGAGTTGGCGAGCTTGAGTCTGGTTGAAAGTCGCAGCAGCCCTTTCAGTTGCGTGATGCTCAGCATCTGCGAGTTAGCGAGCCTGAGTCTGGTCTAAAGTCTCAGCAGCTCTTTGAATTGCGTGACGCTCAGCATCTGCGTGTTGACGAACCTGAATCTGGTCTAAAGTCTCAGCAGCTCTTTGAGTTGCGTGACGCTCAGCATCTGCGTGTTCACGAACCTGAATCTGGTCTAAAGTCTCAGCAGCTCTTTCAGTTGCGTGACGTTCAGCATCTACGAGTTGGCGAGCCTGAATCTGATCGAAAGTCTCAGCAGCTCTTTGGGTTGCGTGACGCTCAGCATCTAAAATTAGACGGATTGAGTCTGCTACTCTGTTTCTTAGCTTCTAGCTACTCTTGCTGTTCGAGCTCTGCTAGAGCTACGGCTCAAAGGAGATTTACGCTTGCGAGGCATATCCACAGCATAAAAATATCCCCCTAATAAAAATAAGCAGTAGAATATTTAAAAGTTTTGCTTAAATTACCACTTTCACGGACACTGACATTAATTTGACTTTTTCAAATTGACACTCAAATATTTCATAAACAATTTTATCATGCCTACAGCCGAATAAGAAGGACGCCATAAAAAGAAGTTTCATAATATTTTCATTATTTTCATATTTTATAACTACTCCACCCCATTTCTCCCGCACCTTGTTTTATACAAAAAAGCCCATGTCCATCCCAGGATTTCATACTATCTGCATACCGAATTTCATCTAAATCGGTTCAGTGGTTTAAGCCATAATAAGAAGTTTCATACAAATCTAACCCACCCCCCTATTTCTTCCCCTTTGTGTTTTATGTAAAAAAAAGTAGCCTAAGTCCTGCCCTGGGTCTCAAACTATCTTCACACCAAATTTCATCTTAATCGGTTCAACGGCTTAAGCCATAATAAGAAGTTTCATTCAAAATTAAACCCCCTCCCATTTCTCCCCCTTCGCATTTTTTGCAAAAAAAAGTAGTCTATGTCCGTTCCAAGGTCTCAAACTATCTTCTTACCAAATTTCATCTAAATCGGTTGAGCGGTTTAAGCGTGAAAAGGTAACAGACAGACAGACGAGAGTTACTTTCGCATTTATAATATTAGTATGGATCTGGTATTCTGAGATCGAGCCCTGCAGCCCTGGCTCAAGCAACTGAAGGAACATGGGTCTGACAGGCCTGCCCGCTTCACCCATAGCGGGACAAGTCATTGGATTAAATCACAAAACAATAAAAAATGTTATCAATATTTGTAATTAAATCGATTAATACTAGCAGTATTGTTGGGGCGGGGGGGAGTTGTAGCTGTGTTTCAGGATTTCCTAGTACAGATACCAGTCTCCCACAAAGAATTTATCAAATAATTTTGCACTTTTATGTATTATTTCATAAGACAGCTTTTTGGAGGAGAAATAAATATGAACGTTATGTTTTTGTTTTACTAATAACTGATGGGCTACGGGTAGTTATAAAAAATACACTTATACAGCACACAATCAAACATTTAATTATCTAAAATACATATTAAAAATTAACAACATAAAATGGATACGTCAGTCTATAGGTACAAGTTTAATATATTATTTATTCACTCTCTATTTTATATAAATAATTCTTTTCTCTATAAATAGTAGTGGGCTATTAATTCTTAAGATATTTACTACTTTAAATATTTAATAATGCACAAGGAATTACACATGTTCAGAAAATGATTCATTTCGAAGAAAATAGATTTCGTATGACAATTTTATTTTCAAATATTAATTACTAAAGATGAAACACTCATTTGAATGTTTCGAGATTTATAATATGTATTTTTAATTTATATTTTTAGTCTGAGAGAGAAGAACGTTGAAGTCATAATTAGGCTACTATTAATTTGGATTTACGTTAGCTTACAGGAACATGCAAAACGCCTGTAAAAAGGAATGTTTATTGCAAATAAAAAGACTACTAACGTTGTTGTCTCTTGAACTATGTATTAGTTTACCACATAACGTTGTCAGGTATCAAGTCACATTATTGAAAAAAATATACAATAAACTTATTTTATGCAATATGACAAAAAAGCTGACAACTTACAACAAAAAAATGCAGTACACGTTTAACAGAAAAATCGCATCTGACGGATAAATTGATACACGCATTCACAATCACTTTTGATTAATAACACAATTTTAGTTAGAACAAAAATGTTATCTTTTGGGTGCGGGAACCCTTGTGGAATATAATTCATTTAAAAGCAGTATTCTATAAAGGCGAAGCGATACGATGGAACACGTTTTGTTGTGGACTGACTTTGTTCACTGCCGGTTTGGGAGACTGCTATTAAAATCCCTGAGCAGAGAATTAACTTTTAGCGGAGAGTAAGGTCGTGGTCACATTGAGAGCTATATAGCAGTTTTGTAGTACAAGAAGAGATACAGTGCAATTAGATCTACAAGATTAGAAGGAAAAAATGGGAATAAAAATAGTTTATAAGTTTGGAAATAGAGTTAACGAGCTAAATAGCTATCGATAGGACCGCGCCCTTAAGAGGAAATGCAAGCAGAGAACTCCGACTGAATTTACTCAGTAAAAACTCATAATTCGAGGTTTGGCTCTCGCCTATTACCTCCAGTATTGGACAAATTTAAAATATATTCCATAAATTGAATAAAAAGGAAGTATTTTTTTTTCTGCTTCTTTATTAGCAATTTTTTTGACATTTAGCAGCATTTTATGAGGATTCTAGTGTTTCGAAAGATAATGAATCATCAAAAAGGAAAACAGTATTTCATTTTTATTCAGTTTATGATTATATTCAATAGGTCTTATATTGGATGAGGAAATAGGCGAGAGCCAAACCTTTGCCTTCTAAGGCTGTCTGCGACCGCTGTTTAATTTAGAAACTGGGAGTGCATAAAATCTAGAACCACACACAGACGTTTATTTCGTATTATAAGCAAAAATAAAACCGTTACGATCGATACAGCGACAACTGGAACATTTTTCCAGATTGCAAGAATCCGAATAATTTTATACGTACCTAAATACAACTGCACAGTATCAACTATCGCCTTCCTAGAGCACTGCAAAATCTTTTTTAGTTATAATAATCTTAGTCACACTCAGTTATATACACAATACAATTTATTAACTACTACATTGCACGCGTCAAATATAAAACTTATATAATAAGGTTACACATCTAATAGGACATTGAAAACTTCATACATAAAAATATAAGGTAACTGAGGATGCCTCGGAAATATAATTATATAATTATATCTTGTAGTATTTATACATTTGTCGAAGAAATCCTTCTTTCATTAGGAAAGCTTCTTTCAAACAAATTTACAGTCCTCAATCTATTTGGCCGGGTTGAACATAGGCTTCACGATGCGCATGCGCATTCCTAGGCGCTTCTGTTTTGGTATGAGATTTACTACAGCGCAGCCATTTGTAGCCAACTTCAGGCCGGCCAAAACGAGATTGGAGATTCCTGTATGTGTTGCTAACCTACTAAGAGATAGGCGACTTACTATTTTCTATCCCAAACACTACAAGCTACAATAAAATAGGTAAAAATAAACTACTCTGAAGAAAAGAATAAATAACGTAAAGAAGAAAATATTATTAAAAAAAAAGTGTTGCCATAATCAAGATCGTAGGGTTGTTAATGAGATCATAACTGAGGCACCTCTAATTTACTTTCTATACATATAAACTTAAAATTTACATTAATTAATAAATGCGATTTCATTTATTTTTTATACTCTATTAAAAACTAACATAATAAAGGTTTAGCTGTATTCAAAGCCTTGTACTTTTCTATCTCGTTCTAAATAATCCTCACTTTGTGCCGCCAAAATAACATCTCGAACTACTTTCAACTGAAACTCATTTGAGAGAACGATATTTTTTTTTCTATAAATATATATCTTTCTATCAACTGATAAAAGTCGAAACAATAAATGCTGGAACAGAAAAACGTAATGATTAGTTAATTAAACGAAAAATTCGTTCGATACAGAAACAGTTTTCTAAAAAAAAACAATCTCATTTCATTATCTGTATATGGGCTATGTCAAAATTTAAGTAGACGATACAGAGATGGGACTGTGTTCCAAATAAAATCTTTATATCTCACTACTCTATGGAAACACATTGGCAGATGTCATGGAAAATTCTCGCGAAATAAGACTTATCATAAACGCGGCCCTCTATGGATTTCAGGAAGGTCCAATATGGGTAGACAACTTTATGGCAAACATGGCCGCTGTCTACGGACCAGCTGATTGATAGTTCCTGTGGCCCAGAGAGTTGCAGTTATAAGCAGTCAGACTAAAGATAGAAAATGCACTAAGTGATTTTCCTCGTTAACTTAAGAGCAAAAATACACTTGCATATAACTATCACCAATCAGAAGTTATTACAAAAGTATGCAAGCTATTTGCACTCTTTTATGCAAGTTATTATCGCCTATAAGCTCGTTCCGATTGGCTAATAATCTCGTAGTGCTTTCCCTACCTAACTTGCATGGTACATTTTCCGTAGACTGAATAGTCCATTTCCTCTATCGTCTACTTTTTATATACAGAATGCAAACTAAAGACGAATAGCTCCTGCTCAGCAGTTTGGTTTTTACACCTTTATAGGACAATTATAGAACTTTGTAATATTGTGAGTACAAAACTCAACAAAAAATACATGCATTTTTTACCCTGTTTAGGTAATTAGACACTGAATAAATATATAAGTTTTGAAGGTTTATCTTTAGAGCTGATAACGCTCTTTTAATATTGATAATAATCGCTTTTTATACATTTATTTCGCGTTTATCAATATTTTTGACAACTCCATCCTTTGTCTGCATCCATTTTTGATAAATACATAGAAACATAATTAGCGACGCAACACAATTCTGTCAAAGAACTGTTGAATTATCGCTTAAACCTGTACAGAAACCTATGTACATCGTGAGTGTAAACAAATATACATTATTACAGTATGCATTTGTATAACTTATACACAAACTAGTGTACATTATGTATAAAATAATGATTTAGCACGGCGTGGTGATTTATTTGAAGCGTTTACATTAAACCAATAAGGACCAAAAGCTGAAGTTTGCAACAATGTGGTAGAGATGACACTACCGTTTATAGCGCCACCTGTCAAACACGATGTTGCCACTTCAAAAAAAAACATATTTTCTAAACACAAAACAAACCACGAATTACAAACGACCTAATTAATAGTCCAGCTTATTTTAACACCGAAAAAAATACTTCGAAACACCGTATGGGTTAAAGTTCTATAAATAAATAAAGCTAGTATATACAAAAGGTCTATATATCTATGATATAAGTTTATCTGAGTGCCGTGTAGAGGTTGAGGACGCTCTTGTTTTCTTTGTGTGAGGGTGTTTTGGAGAATACGTTCCAGAAACGGAGAGTTTCGTCGCCTGCGCCGGTGACTATCGCCTCGCCGTCGGGCGACAGGGCTAGGTAGAGGACGCGGTATGAATGGCCTGTTAGTTTGGCCACCTGTTGAAAAAAGAAAATTTGTTAGTTTTCAAACAAGAGTTAACTAGTATAGTTATTCTAAAAAACCGGACAAGTGCGAGTCGGACTTGCGCACGAAGGGTTTCGTATCATTATCGCAAAAAACGGCAAAAAATATCACGTTTGTTGAATGGGAGCCCCACTTAAATATTTATTTTATTCTGTTATTAGTATTTGTTGTTATAGCGGACAGAAATACATCATCTGTTAAAATTTCAACTGCCTAGCTATCACGGTTCATGAGATACAGCCTGGTGACAGACGGACAGAGGTGTCTTAGTAATAGGTTCCCGTTTTTACCCTTTGAGTACGGAACGCTAAAAAAGTAAATTAAATATGATGTCAAGTCATCAAGACTATAGTAGAAAGATAGAACAGGAGTCTGTAGTTAGACAAATACTGTAAAAACAGGTGCTGTAAAATTCAAACTGTTACGAAAAGAACATGTGACTTAGAACTTTTTGATCCTTTTCATAAGGTCTAGTTTACTTTGCATTATTATTAGAATGATATTGGTAAAATGAAGATGTTAAGGTACAAACCTGCGTCAACGACGGGTACTTCCACACTAGGATCTGGTTCTGTGAGTAACCGTGCGTTGATACCAGCTCGCTGGAGTGCTTCGACCACGCCAGATTGCATACTTGTGATCCTGCAGACAAATGACGACAGGTTAAATATAACTGGCAATAAAATTGCACGTGGAAGATACTTATGTATGTCATTACCACTTCGATTAGGTTGAGTAAAGAAGTCGTATAGACCTTTTCGATAATTCTCATTTGACCTACGAGTTTGGGGTTCATTTTGGCATACATATATAGTCGAAATCTCTTGGATTGCTGAGACAAAACATTTACCTTTGTCCAATTCTGTATAAGATCTATTAAAGGCTAAAGACATTAACTGTTGGTTAACAATATACCAGTATCGACACACTGCATCGTCCAGAACCAGTTGGAGGTGCCTCCACCAGACGCCGTGCTGGTGTGGACACCACGCGATCGCTTTCACAGCTGTTGTATGTGTGAGTATATTAACTACTAGCTGTCCGCCGCAGCTTCGCTCCCGTCAACTGGCTACCTACCTACCCACCCTGCCATTTCTTAAGGAACTCAAATTTTTTGAAAATAAATTATAGCATGTTACTTCTTGATAATTTAGCTTTCTATTGGTGAAAAAACGTTTAAAATCGGTCCAGTAGTTTTGGAGCCTATTCGGTACAAACAAACAAACAAATCTTCCCTCTTTATAATATTACTAGCTGTTGCCCGCGACTTCGTCCGCGTCAAACTCGTAATTTGTTTTTTTTTTTAGTTTCCCGCAGGAAATATGAATTTTCTCGTGATCAAACGTAGCCTATGTTACTCGTTATTACATCAGCTATCTACCAGTGAAAGTCCCGTCAAAATCGGTCCAGCCGTTTCGGAGATTACCCGGCACAAACAGACAGACAGACACACAAAAATCTTAAAAATTGCTTATTTGTTGTTAGTACCGTATATACTTTCACGTGCATTCAATAAAACGTTGTTATTTTGATATTACATACAGACACTTCAATTTTATTTATTTGTATAGATGAATAGATATATAGATTATTACAAGCGGACGCCTCGCGGTTTCACCCGTAGAGCCTGTTCCCGTGGGAATACAGGGATAAAAAATAGTCTATGTCACCCAGGGATAGTGCAGCTTCCCAACGGTGAAAGAATTTTTGGAATCGTCCAGCCATTTCGGCGTCTATAAGGAACATACATACATACTTTCTCTTTTATATAATATATAAAAGAGAAAGTATGTATGTATATTATACAGTGTGGCCAAAAAGTCGTGGATCAAACGCAAATTAGGGGTTAGATGGGGTCATCAGCTGCAAAAAATTGTTCTACGGGAGGTCCTTAAGGTCAACCCCTGCAGAGTTTTAATTTATTTTGTGTATAAAATAAATTATAACTCTGCAGGGATTGATCTTAAGGACATCCCGTAGAATTTTTTTTTGCAGCTTTAAGGCCATCCTGTATAAATAGAACATTTACTAACAGAATATCTATTAAAATTATCATTATTATTATTATTTGACATACCAGTATCGACACACTGCATCGGCTGCGACGTCAACGTGTTCCAGAATCGTATGCACCTGTCGGCGGTGCCTCCACCAGACGCCAACAAGCCGTGCTGGTGCGGAGACCACGCGATCGCTTTCACGGCTGCTACGTGAGATGAGTACGTTTGGACGGGCGATGTTGAGTGCTGGAATAGAAGAAAAGTTTGTTTAGTGAGCTAGTAGAGATGATAAGGTGGTAATTTTTATAGTTATCGGCACGTAACTTGGCAAGAGTCGTTAAATGCGCAGAAGTCATTTTTTAGGTCTCTTGTGTTACCTAGCGGGACGCGGGGAGTTACGCGCGTTTAGCACCGTTCCGAGCGCGCGATTGGTTATTCAGTTGACATATGGATCGACTGACCAATCGCGTTGCTTCCACGTTCCGTTCGTACTATACGGTGGTTGGTCAGTTCGCTCACTATGCGCGAACTTACCCCCACTATGCCAAAACCTTGCCAAGTTACATGCCGGGGACTATACTTTTGTCGAGAATATCGCATGGTGAGGTGAAAGATTTTCCAGTCCAATTTGTACCTACTTTTACTGATTGGGTCATTAGAGTTGAATTCTTGTTTGTTGATTGAATTTGGGTATATTAAATAACTAGTACAATATCTGTGCTATACCCTTCAAGGACTACAGGAGTGATATGCAGATGAATTTTGATGCTTGCTTGCTGTTAAATTCAACCAAAAGTTAATTGTCGAAGAAAATGTTCCAAATAACGTAAGTTCCCATTATAATCAAAGCGGAAACAATACTTTTATTATCGCAGTTCGTTACAATTACAATATGTTAAATTGTGCGTGTCACCGCAATACCTTATCAATATATTATCATTTTCCCACGGCAAACAATAGGTTCATGTGGTGAAAATTATATTACTTTATTCGAGTCAGAATTGCAAGGTTTGTTAGTCACCTTTAGATTTTATTGCTAGTTCTAACATTAATTAGGAGTAGTTAACATTTAAAATGTTAGACCAAAATAGGGTATTTTAGACTCTATTTCAAATGCCATAAAGTTCTTAGTTAAAAATTAATGTTAGTACTGACTCAGCGGCCTTTCAACAAGCGAATTACGTCAACCGCTTCATTGGCCTACCTTTTGTAGTAATTTTCATCATTCCTGTTTGAAACTAATTGCCCATCTCATTATGTAACATACCTTCATGGTAACACTGAAAAAATTAGCCAGTTTCGAACCCATAATTGTCTCAACAAAACGCTGCATGCACATCCTCTCATAAAAACCAATCTAATAGACAATATCCGTATATAACAACTTTTTTGCGACACTTACATTAGACCAAACGAAGAGTTTATTGTCGTTGCCTCCGGACGCTAACGACTGTCCGTCCGGCGACCATTTGAGTCCGCACACCTCTTGTCTATGGCCTTGGAGTACTCGGGAGGCTTGCACCGCTGGAAATGAGCAAAATTTTATATTTAGTATGAGTCATGGAAGGTTAATAACCTGGTTAATGTCGTATGCAATTTGTCAAGTGTCTCTAAACTTTATGTGACCTTGGCGATGGTAGGTCTAGAGAACTCGTGAGATACTATGTTTTATTTTTTGTTTGGTGGTGTTTTAGGCATTTCTTGCTACAGATAGCTGCAAAAAACCCAGTACAAGTGAAAAATAAAGCTATTGGGACGATACGATACGGAGATTAAAAGATTTTGGTACACGCAATTTATAAATTGCTCGCTACTAGATGTCAGCTCCCCCTAGCAAAGTTTCGCATCGAATCTCTTTCTACAATCGTTAACGCCTTCTACTTGTATGGTCTGACCACGTGCCTTAACGTTCAGATGTGTCATTCCATATATT
Organism: Anorthoa munda; assembly: GCA_945859665.1. Classification (NCBI taxonomy): domain Eukaryota; kingdom Metazoa; phylum Arthropoda; class Insecta; order Lepidoptera; family Noctuidae; genus Anorthoa; species Anorthoa munda. The sequence continues at coordinate 5,890,682 of OX243893.1, forward strand.
GATTAGTTTCCTACCAGCGTTATCGAATGTAGATTGTCAAATTGGCTACAGGTTCTAAATGCTAATTTCTATAATTTGAGAATATTTTTTAGAAAAACATTCAAGCGCCTATGAATTATTTGACAGTGATTTGATTCATTATTGACACCTAACAGGATATTTTTGGATTGCGGAAGTTTATTCGTGAAATGTATTTTCCTAGTCAGATAGATATCAATTTTACTAACACCAAAATTCCCAGTCGGTAATTCCGCCCTTATGCCTTTAACAATAAGATTTGAAAAGCGGTTGACTGGGATAATTCACAGGTATAAATGACCAAAGTTCCCAGCAGTCTACCACATTCACCTTTAAAACTTTAGCAATAAGGTTCAAAATTGATATTTCGGCAACATTCGGAGGTATACACGATCAGTCCAACTAGCCTAACAACTATAAACAAGGAGTAATACGAGAAAAATCTTCCTAAACATATTTACTAACAAGAACATGGCGCACGTTACAAGGGCCAGTTATCTCGATGCACCGTAAGGGCTTGCGATCGGAGGTAACTGTACGCAGTATTATATTACGGAAGATGGTAAGTACTTGCTAGATCTTGTTTAGGTTGTAGACCTTCAATATAGAAGTGTGAATGTGAGGCCTTTGTGGAGTAACTACCTATGCAGTATCGAGTGATTAGGGTCTTGTAAATTGTGAGTTGGGATTATATTTATTACGTAATAGTATGAATAAATTTCTCATTTATTAACAGACTAGTTTCTGCCAGCGGCTTCGCCCGCGTGATAGTCGAATTTTATCCCGGGTATATTTTCCCCGGGATAAAATTCGAATTTATATAAATCCATATAAGGTTTTTATCCCAAACTGTGATAAAAATGTGTGACACAAGCCTGTCACAGTAGGCTGTGCTCGCCCCGCTGTTTGTCACATTTAAGCCCGATTTTTCAATGATCTGATAAGTTTTAACTGAGGAATAAAAATGGCGGTTTGACAGCTTTTGTATAGAAAATGTGTCAAACGGCCATTTTTATTCCTCAGCTAAAAGTAATCTGACTATTGAAAAATCGGCCCTTAATATTTTTGAGTTTTGCGTCTATTGTGTGTTTATTATTATAAGGTATGCAGCAACTAGGCATTTTAGGTTGGTGGTGGGTAGCTAATGAAATGTTAACTACCCACTCAAAGCTTTAAACCGATTACAATGAGAGTAAAATGTGGATAGTAAATTTTGTGCCATTTTACTCTCTACAAAATAAACAGCAAATGGTGCACTGTTTCAAAGTTTTAGGCATAATCAATGGTGGACGTAACGTTACATACATTTCCTATCTAAAAAAACTTAAAACATTTTTCTTACGACCAAATTTTTTTTAGTCGCTAAATTGCAATATGCACTCAAAACCTCTCATGACAAGACCAGTTATCACAAATGCACAATGAGAACATTTTTTATTAACAAAGTGCATAATACAGCGTCAGTTCTCACAAACTCTTCTAAAGTGAATATTTACCAACAAGATCATTGTACGATTTATCTCGATGCACCGTAATGCACTGTACATGTCAAGTATCTACACAGAAAACTACAGTGTACACTCACGAGCATGAATATGTACGCACTTTGTGAAAATCGAATGTGAATTTCTCGTAGTTTTATATCTAAACTATTATGATGAAAAGGTATGATTGTAAGAGATAATCTCCGGTAGCACTAATCTGTTTACGAAAAAAAAGTAAATTTTAATAATTCTCCGACTCACTTTTATTTCATCTTTTTAAACTACATAATATAACTAGTAGTAGACACGAAAACGTAATTATGACACGATATCTACCCCGCTTCAAGCGAAAATACCCCGATTCAAACAGTAAAACGCCCGTAACTTTTGGACGGCTGAACCAATTGTCATCAAACATTGCTAAGAACACTCTCGATAAAGTCACCTTTCAGACAATCAAACTAAATCAAAACAGGTTTATCCGTTTAGGAGCTTATGATGCCAAATACGGATACACAAATATATAAACACACAGGTAAACACATCAAACTTATAACACCCTTCTTTTTCCGTCGTGGGTTAAATATACATTAACGCTGAGTCCTATAGGCTGCTTTTTATCCGGGAAAAAGCACGGTTCTTGTTAGATAAGCCACGGATGCGAAGCTGCAGGAAGAGTAAATGTTATGATATTACATAAATCGCAAGTTTGCTTTAATTTGTCTGCACAGCACCTCATAATATCGATCAATACTAGATTGAAAAGTTCATTCGGAGAAAGTATTCTCCTTGTCTCCCTATCAGTAAGTACCAGTACAGTACCAAAGAATATCGGGTCCGCGCCCACTCGACCCAGTTAGACTCGACCCGAAGAATACTACCAGATGTTTGACTACCAATTCAGTGCCATTTGTACAGTCAGGCAAAGTGACATTTTAATTATAAATAACTTAATATACATATAATATTTAATATTTTGTTATAATACGTAATTTATCCTGGTGATTTCATTAAAAAAATAGCTTTATTAAATATTTTTTATTTTAGAAATTAGTACCTACCTACTTCTTAACATAATAATTTATAATCACGTATAAATACTGATTCAAAAAATACCAACAGTGCCACTAGCTATAAGATAGTAACGATAATTAACAATAATCTGTGATGTATACTATAAAGTACAAAGCGTATACTATATTAAAAAGGAAAAGTACAACAGTACAGTAGTGGTGGATAGTGTTTAATTGTTGATTTATTTATCCAAACATTATTAAAATTTTACACTATCTGTGGTGCAAGCGATAAATCGACACTTTTCTGTCTGACTATATATCGACATTGTAAAGCCTATCAAAACAGAAATATCCAGGTATTATTCTTCGGGTCGAATCTAAACGGGTCGAGTGGGCCCAGAAAATCATTGTTGAATTTTGATGTTTATAAATTGTTATGCTCTTCAGTGTACATGTGAAAGTACCTACAAAAGTACTAAGTATAACACCGACCGCCGCATAATTGCATTGTCGTTGAACTCGCAAAGTCGTGAGCGCAAGCCTTTGAGGTGCAACGGGGCTTGGAAAATGATGCTCAAACTTGGAAACTAATTGCGCCTCCGTATGATATCAAAATACCATCCAGTAATTGTGGCATAGCAGGGCAAAAGCCTTTTAAGTTGTAAAACAAGTCTTTACGGAATAAATAAAGCTAGTTTATCATAATTATTTTAATCAGTTCTTAATTGAGGAAAATGTTTTTTAAATCGTGCTGACAGAATTTGAGTAATTACGTTTTTTATTGTAAGGAAAAGGAACATATTTAACAGAACTATACACATTTTTGAACAAACAATAATTCCAGTTACGAAAAACCCATCTTCGGCGAATTGCAGAAATGCTCTAAACTTTGAGGACCGCTGTTATAATAGCAAGTAATTAACCGGGCTGGTACATTATGAGTTTCCCAACCTTTGTCTGACTAAACCGTCTGTCTCCAGACCATTGTAAGCATGCACTTTGGTTAAATTTTACTATCGTGTTCGGTGCTAGGTACGCTACAAACTAGACTTTTACTGTTAATGCAAAACGCCTAGGTAGCTTGCGCACAGAGCGCCTATACTAGTACAACGTTCCAGTTGCTCCTAGCCTAATAAAGGGCCTTTCTCCGACTTAGTGCCGTAAAACGGTTACTTTCTAAAGCATACTCCTTAGTAACGGCTAGGTTAAATTTTAACATATTTGACGGTTTGAAATAAACATATTTTTACTATTGTAATTTTTATTATTAGTACATTATTTGTGAAACATGGTTGCTTCATGTAACACATTGGTACTTGCCCTGATTTGAACCCACGACGTCAAGCACAAGAGGCGAGGACCACGACACACAAATGACAGGAAGATGAGGATGATAAATAAAACCAACTATTTATCAACATTTAGAATAAGGAACTTATTAGCCAAGTGTTTAAGACCGAGAGTGAGGGAACTGCCAAAGAAAAGATGGATGGACTGTGTGAGGAGTGATATGAGTGAAAAGGGAGTCAGTGATAGCGCGGCGGGGTATAGGACGGTATGGAGGAAAAATACGTGTTGCGCCGACCCCAAGTAACATAGGACAAGGGCAGGAAGATGATGAACTTATAAAATCAAGTCTGTCTAGCAAAGGGCATTATCTCAAAAGTGAAAAAGAAAAAAAAGAATATTGTAGTTTATTTCATTTTTCTCTATTTCACATTTAGGTTTGGAATTGAAATTAATGAGTTTTCATTTATATTTGTATGTCGGATTTATGTTACAATAAACTGTATTTATGTAACAATCTATCTAAATAAGTAAAATCTTTATTATAACTGTTGTTTCCCACTCCTATGTTTACGGCATGCCGTGGCAGCCTTTAATTAAGGCTGCACTATAAAATATAAAATATGATTACTTTAATATGTATTTTTTTGGTGTATCCTTTGTTGGTTGTCCTTATTAAATAAATAAAATAATACTTATTAGCCTCCGTTTTCGATACGCCAATGAGGAATTTTAAGAAGATTATTTGTGGCAAAAAGCAATAGGTTGATTCTACTTACGTGGTGTCCTTGTATCCCTTTGCCGTATATGTCTATCTCTGGAGCCGGAACTGAGCATATCACCGTTCCACGCCAGAGCGCCCACCCGAGCTATGTGTCCCTGGAGTTTGGTCACCTGAAGAAAATGGACAAATTAGTTATATACCAAGAGCTGGGTAATTGGTAATTAATACACTTTTTATGTTATTATAAGTGCACGTTCTAAATGATAATTATGCATATTTCATTTGATAAGTTAGAAGAAAAGGGCGAAAATTCATCGCATCAAGTTGAAGAGCAGTGGTGGTCCAGTGGTATCGGCCGCGACTTAGAAGTTGTAGGTCGTTGGTTCGAGCCCAGGCAGGCGCTTTACTTTGTGTAAATTAATTCATCACCACTGCTTTCAAAACGGTGAAGGTAAACATCGTGAGGAAACCGGCATGTCCTAGACCAAAAATTTGAAGACATGTGACATCCACCAACCCGCGTGGTGGGATTACGGTCTATTTCCTCCCACAGAGAGGAGGCCTGTGTCCCACAATGGGGAACATTAATAGGCTGATGATGTGATGTGATGTGTATCGTCGTAATTATTTGTTTACGTCACGTGGCTAAATAAAAAATACGCGTTCTATATTTTTAGGTTATCTAACTGACGGAATAAATAGATATTTCTTGTCAACTATTGAAGACTCGTCAACATACCATCAGTCTTGATAAAATCTTACAATCCCTGAAAGACGGCGCCTGATATAAGTAGTGACGCTACCGAACTATCCTTGCAAGATCTATATAAAGATATACTCGACTGCAATAAATCTATGCGACATTGACGAATGAGCACATCAGTCTTGACAATTTATACACGAATAACCAACAGTTTATATATTAAACCAAGACCTTCTTTCCCCAGGAAAGTGTGAGATCAGACGTTAATATCCCAGGAATAAATCTAGATGTAAATTACGCCTAGAACACAGACTTAGATTCTAACTAGATAACGCAAGTCCCTTCATCTGTATGAAAACCAAGCGTGCCACTTTTTACCCGACTACCGAAGGAGGGTTGAGGGGTGTTTATCAGTCTATGTATGTATGTAAGTATGTATATATGTTTGTTCCTATGTGGCGTTCCACAGACCAAACGCGTTGGCCGATTTTGATGATTCATACGTCAATCGATTCGTCTTAACCCCGCGAGTGTCACTGGCTGCATGAAAATAGGAAAATGGCGGTTTTTGGGCGCCATATTGTGGGGGCCCAATTTTTTTTTTCTTCCAAACCTATCGTATGGGGTATCAAAATAAAGGATTTTAAGAGGTGATTTCGAAAATATATAACACTTATATGTTTAAATGTACCTAATTCGAAAAAAAAATTAACTAAAAAGTTATAATTAAAAAAAGTTAATTAAAAAAATCAAAAAACCCGACTGCTTGAAAAGCGAAATAAAAAGACGTAAACAAGGAGAAATTCATGCTGTGCAGTCGGAGGATACGTCTGGTTTTGGTCAGCCAGCTCGCGAAGATGTATCCTCCGACAGCACAGCATGAATTTCTCCTTGTTTACGTCTTTTTAGTTCGCTTTTCAAGCAGTCGGGCTTTTGATTTTTTTAATTAACTTTTTCACAAACAATTTAAAAACAAATTTACTTACCAATGAAAGAAAACATTTCCAATGCCTCGGCCAACTTTTTCTATACATTCTTTACAGCTCACTCAATATGGCATAAAAAGGCATTTTTCTAGATTTCGGTGGATTTTACCGTTGCCGATAATGCTAAATGAAAAGCTCAGATAACGATCATTGGTCATAACTTTACTCCGTTTTTTGACACGCGAAGTACATACAATCGCGTCATCTAGTTAGAATTATATCTGTGGCCAAGACCGTAGGCAGTATTCTAATAAAACTCATGCATCCGTGTCTCAGGTCCGCGGATGCATAATTTATCGAACCAACACAAACTGGTTGAGTCCGACTGATTGCTGATTAGTAATTCAGGCTATAAAGACCATAATTTTACCAATTAACTTTGGTCACACCTGAATACACAGAATAAAATTTATTGTATTGCTACCTAATCTGCTAAAAATTATAGAAACAAAAATTCCCACATAATTTTCATTTGAATAAATTCTCGATTGTTTTATTTCATTAATTTGTTTCTGTCTCGGTCAACTTTAGATATTTTATTTGAGTGATACAATGCACTTATGTGGTGAGTGATACAACGCTCGTCAAACGCCAGTGCTTTTGACTGTACCATATATCAAATTCATACTTTTTACCCGACTGCCGAAGGAGGGTAATGTGTTTATCAGTCTATGTATGTATGTATGTATGTATGTATGAATGTATGTATGTATGTATGTATGTTTGTTCCTATGTGGCGTTCCAGAGACCAAACGCGTTAGCCGATTTTGATGATTCATACGTCAATCGATTCGTCTTAACCCTGCGAGTGTCACTGGCTACATTAAAATTGGAAAATAGAAAAATGGCGGATTTTGGTCGCCATATTGTGGGGGACAAAATTTTTTTTTCTTCCAAACCCATCGTGTGGGGTATCAAAATAAAGGGTTTTAAGAGGTGATTTCAAAAATATATAACACTTATATGTTTAAATGTACCGAAATCTAAAAAAAAGTAACTAAAAAGTTATAAATAAAAAAACTAAATTTAAAAAATCAAAAGACCCGACTGCTTAAAAGGCGAACTAAAACGACGTAAACAAGAAGACAATCATGATGTGCAGTCGGAGGATACATCTGGTTTTGGTCAGCCAGCTCGCGAATATGTATCCTCCGACTGCACAGCATGATTTTCTTCTTGTTTACGTCTTTTTAGTTCGCCTTTTAAGCAGTCGGGTCTTTTGATTTTTTAAATTTACTTTTTTTATTCCCATCCTCCATATATCAAATTGCCCCCCCCCCTCCCCTCTCCTGGTCCATCGGCTGGCGACGCCCTTGGGTAATATAGCCCTGGAAAGTAGCGTTCGGTTGATCTAGCTCTAAGGGCAAAGAATGCATTCGTGCATTGCCTTCTATAGAGACACGTGTAAGCAATAATATTGATTTAATGATACACTGTGACATTCAGATATCTGAACGTGATCACTTACATTGTATTTACATAATGATAATGATGTTAACTCACAGGTAAGGTGCGGTATTGCAATTCTCATTACAGCGTTATACTGGATTTCTACAAAGATTTAATTAGGAAAAAATATTTGGTTGATTTTAGCAAGAATTATTATTTTCTTCTCATTTATTTTGTAAACCCAAACTGCGGCAAACATGTCTGGACTTGTTTTCATAAGAACCAGCCACAGATAATATAATACTAGTATGCTAGCATACAGATGCCTCATCCCATACAAAGAAACCGTGGCGACGTAACTAGCGTTTTTCGTTTAAGTACTTCGATCCCGTTCGGTTCCGTTCCACGGCTATAGATGGTGTTACTCGTAGCAGCGATTTGCAAGTAAAAGGGCTTTCTCGTTTCGTGATTATTTTTTTCTTTAAATACAGTGACGATTTGATTTATAGTATTTTTTGCACGTTTTTACAGTTTCATTGTATCAAAATGTGTTTCAATAAAATAAAAAAATCGAGTGCCTCAGGAATTAAAAACCGCGCCATCTATTGGAATCAGTTTAAATGATCCGTTCAAATAATCTTTGAATTGTGAAATAACAGCACAATGTTCCATAATTTTGTGCTTAGTAGAGTTGATTAAAAAAGAACATACAATTTTTATGATCAATTCTAGAAAATGTAAATTTTACATACAATTCAATAACAAATAGGTGCGTATCGCGCCATCTAGTGATATTTATTTGAACCAAATTTTCTTTGTTAGCGCTGGGACGCCGTGAACCAGCATAATAATATAGTGTTACCACTGCTAGTACTCAGATCTCTCTGTGATATGTACCCTTCAAGTCCAAATCGGAGGTCACTCAGCTGTAATCCATATCCAAACCCCGAACGTGTTGGTGGATTCCAGATTAAGCTGTCTATATCATCACATCATCAGCCTATTATTAATGTCACCACTGCTGGGACACAGGCCTCCTCTCTGTGAGAGGGAATGGGCCGTAATCCACCACGCGGGCCCAGTGCGGATTGGTGGATGTCACATGTCTTCGAATTTTTGATTCTAGGACATGCCGGTCTCATCACGATGTTTTCCTTCACCGTTTAGAGAGCAGTGGTGATGAAATAATTTACACAAAGTAAAGCGCTTACCTGGGCTCGAACCCACGACCTACAACTTGTAAGACGCGGCCGAAACCACTGGGCCGACACTGCTCTCTATAATCTTACTAATATTATAAATGCGAAACTTTGGATGGTTGGATGTATGTTTGGTACTCAATCACGCCTAAACGATTGAACGGATCACACACGGGCACAGATATAGATTTTAGCCTGCAATAGCACATAGGCTTTTTATCCCGGTATAATGTTCCCTTGGGATTAAAAAACACTTTTCACGCTTGCGAAGTCGCTGGCAGAAGATAGTTTAGTTAGTATCATTATTGTCCAAAAAAAATTGTGATCTTACCTCCTTATTAACAGCAACGTCCCAGACGCTGATATGCCCCTTCTGCGTCCCAACTGCCACTAAATGCCCCCGTTCGCTCCACGCGACTGACGTCACAGCATTGCCTTCCGAGGACAGGTCACACAGCCGCGTCACCTGGCAAACATCACCGATATTTGTTAACTTTACGAGAAATGGACGCCAAATATTTGTACACTATACGGGTTAATGCCTTGGTAAGTAGTTTTAAGGAGCAGTAAAAAATTTAGTGCAAATATGCATGATAAAAATAAAATTAATTTTTTAAGGTTTCGTACTCAAAGGGTAAAAACGGGACCCTATTACTAAGACTCCACTCTCCGGCTGTCTGTCTGTCACCAGGCTATATCTCAAATAAAATTAGTTTTTTAGTGTTCCGTACTCAAAGGGTAAAAACGGGACGCTATTACTAAGACTCCACTGTCCGTCTGTCTGTCACCAGGCAGCATCTCATGAACCGTAATAGCTAGACAATTGAAAACTTCACAGGTGATGTATTTTTGTTGCCGCTATAACAACAAATACTAAAAACAGAATAAAATAATTATAAAATTGGGGCTCCCATACAAAAACCGTGACATTTTTGCCGTTTTTGCGATAATGGTACGAAACCCTAAACGCGAGTCCGACTCGCACTTAGCCGGTTTTTTTTTCACTTTACAATCTAAGCACCTAATAATAATTGCATCTCACTGCTGGATAAAGGCGTAATCTTTTTGTTTTTATACCAGAAATTGTTCAGACACGCCCTGAAAGACACGCTACCAACACGGTAGCTCTATTAAGCCTGCTTTTTATGATGTAAAACAACTTAATATACGGGTATATAATATACGGGTATATACAATCTGCCTAGCTTTTTCCCAATTGTTGTTGGGGTCGGCTTCCAGTCTAACCGGACTCAACTGAGTACCAGTGTTTTACATGGAGCGACTGCCTATCTGACCTCCACAACCCAGTAAGACTGGTGTCAGATTTCAAGCTTCTGACAACCCGTGACGACTGTCAAAAATCTTCAAATGACAGCCGGGACCAACGGCTTAACGTGCTTTCCGAGGCACGGAGGAAACTCGCTGTGTTGAAATGGTCACCCATCCACGGACCGACCTCGTCAAGCGTTCCTTAACCTTGAAGATCGACCCGTGCGGCTGTTTTTATTTAGCCACGAGCTCCTCAACTTAACATACGGTATGGTATCTCAAAAAAAGTGATAAAGCGTATTTGGCAACTGTCGTATTCCAACTGCATATTATACTCTGTGTTCTCAAGTACCAAGTAATTAACACTACACTGCAACTCAAAAGTACCTTTTAATGGCGTCATTGAAATTGAATTAGATATTTACTTCTATCAAGAATTCGAGCAATCTCGTGCACTAAAAAATAAGCCCTTAAGGGCCTACATACCCTTTAGTGCCGTAAAGCGGTAACTTTCTATAGCATACTCCTTAGTAACGGCTAGGTTAAAAGGTTTGAAAAAATATATATTTATTATTGATTCATGTACAAAATTTTGAACACAAGGTTTTTTTCGTGTAACTAATAGTTTTGCTTTAAAAAAATAATTATAACACGATATTTTTTTGCAGTTTTTGGATACTCCTCAAAAACGACTTGGATGTTTAAAAATATTTTGACACAGATAAATTGATAGCTGGTATTTCTTAATAACTGAAATAGCATACGTAAATCAAATGATATTTTGCAAACAAAACTGTTCAAAAGGAGGTTCAATATTGATATTTTGGCATCAAGCTGTCGCACGGCCAGTACTGCGTTAACATTGGGGCGTATATATCGCCTTAAGCAACAGGTAATTAACACTACACTGCAACACCGAGAAATACTTATTATTTCAGACATTCAAAAGTGCCTTTTAATGGGGTCATTGAAATTGAATTAGATAGTCCCTTAATGAGGTAACAAATTAAGTTGTTAAAGTACTGTAGGTTCTGTGAAGGCATCAACCTGAGTGAATACCGTAGAGGCATCATTCAACAGATAGTGGAAACGCCGCGAGGTGCACCGGCATTCCTATCTTAAATCTAGTAAAACACGAGCATTTGATTATATGTTTGCTGCATGCAATCAAAACACGCCTGTTTCGTACAGAAATATATATAATTTTTTCTACATTAGAAGTCTCTTATTTTTACTTAACAAATATGATTGGGGCAAATTTTAATTTGAGAATGTTTGCGATGCTTTTTTCTGAACAAGCAAACGTTCAGTTTAATTGAAAACTGAAGTCTATAGTTGAACACACAACTAGATTTACTAGGTGTCCTAAAACGCAAATATCTAAGGCGTATATTTATATTTATTCTCCAACATTAACGCAGTACTGGCCGTGCGCCCGCTCGTAGCCAGAATATCAATATTGTACCTTCTTTTGTACAGTTTTGTTGGCAAAATATTCTTAGATTTACATATACTATTTCAGTTATGAAGAAATTCTAGGCATCAATTGTCTGTGTAAAAATATTTTTAAACATCCAAGTCGTTTTGGAGGAGTACCCAAAAGTAGCGGCAAAATAACTTTTTGTTAATTATTTTGTCAAAGCAAAACTATTAGTTACACGAAAAAAACCATGATTCAAAAATAATGTAGGTACATGAATTATAAATATTTTATCAAAGAAAGTAACCTTTTAACGGCATTAAAGCTTTGCAAGACCCTTAAGTATCCTATTCACATTAAACTATACTCCATTTGAAATAACATTAGAAATTTTTACAACCCCTTTTTACAATCCGTTCAATCGATTTTGAGTTCTACCCCGTAAATATAAGGATAGCATAAAAAGCATAACCTGTTACCAAAACTTAACTGTTTAATACAGCTGCCATTTGTCATATCACCAACACAATAGAAGTCAAAATCAATTGAACGGGCTGCAAAATGGGATTATTTAAATGTCTAATGTTATCTCAAATGGAGTATAGTCACGATCGACAATTTCTCGCCTTTATAATACAAATCTACAATGATATTCAATAGAATGCATATACACTGCGGTCTTTCGATGACATATGATACTCGTACATAAATCACATCATATAGGTATCATAAATGTCGCGATGTCATCGATGACATTATTTAAGAAGATCAATATCGACATTGATCAACCGCAAACTAGTTGCACCATTCCATCATGATCAACAACAAGCAGTTCTCTATTGCTAGTCTAGTTGACTGTTGGAATGCCTTAGGACATTAAGTCCGCCTACCCACGTTGTGCATTTTTTTTGCTAGCCTGTGTATCCCACTCCCTGGGAAAAGACCCCATATAGGTATCATAAATGTCGCGATGTCGTCGATGACATTATTTAAGAAGATCAATATCGACATTGATCAACCGCAAACTAGTTGCACCATTCCATCATGATCAACAACAAGCAGTTCCCTATTGCTAGTCTAGTTGACTGTTGGAATGCCTTAGGACATTAAGTCCGCCTACCCACGTTGTGCATTTTTTTTGCTAGCCTGACCTGTCCTACTCCTGGGAAAAGACCTACAAGACTCCTTACACCTTTCACGAGCCCACGCTTCTTCAGTCGTGGTCGCGACCCCGTCTCTCTACCTCAGTGCACCAGCTCTATACAATAAGCTAAAATAAGTAACCTGGTTTCTTAACCGGAATTCGCTGGATGCGAGACGCACGGGACCGGACACTTGGGGGAGGTTTATGTCCAGCAGTGGACGTCTTTCGGATGAATTGATGATGATGAAAAAATATCTATCTTTGAGCTTTACCTGGCTTGTACAAGCACTCCACAAGTAAACGCAGCTCCCGAGCCCCACGCTGAGCACATTCTGCGCAGACCAGTCGACCAGGTTCAGGTAGAAGTCGTCCTGCAACTCGGGCGCATCCAGCACCTTGAACGGGATCCTCGATATCTTCCGCGTGGCCTTCCTGGGGGAGCGCAGTAATTTCTCCGATTTCGCTGATATTGGGGATAGGCTGTACGGTGATGGGTCTATGTTTTCCTGTGAAAGAAATGGCAGTTTAGTGGTATGTTTTTTTTTTAAGGTGTCATGGACCTATTTATGAAACAGTTAAGAATAACGAAACAGTTAAAACTTAAAAGACTAATATTAGTGAAAATTAATAACGCATGAAAAATGGAAGCAAAGCTTTCTCATTTAATCTGAGATGTAATGTTGGAAACGACCGTAAAACACACTGTAAAGTAATTCTCAGAACGACTAAAAATAAAATACATGTACTTGCAACTTTTAATATGCGAATAAATGAGCAATTCCATGTAGCAAAACCTGTTCATTATAGCCATGTGGAATTATGTTCCGAAAACCCCAAAAAAACGCAGAGCTGGACATAAAAAACTGGCAAAAACTAAGGAAATTTACGAAAAGATGCATCGTCCAACGTAGTTAATAACTATAATAATCGTTTTCTAATAACACGTTTGATTATAAAGCAATAATAACTAAATATAGATAAAGTTTTTATAAGGTGGTATCAGCATTACAATGAACGGTAGTCAATAAACAGCTATTACGAAAAGCTGTCTATCTTGACAATCTCATTACAAAAGTAATAAAAAAAACTCATTACAGATCTGACCACAGCAACAATAGATAAAGATTTCTGTATAAACCATCAAAAAAATTACAAGTCATTTCAAGTGAAATAATAAGTAATTAAACTGCCAACTAAACGTGGGCAAAGACCATTAAAGTAAAATGAACATATTTATCAAAAGAGCAAAAATATTAGATGGTGTTAAAGTTATAAATGTTGCAGAAGTCATTAGCTATACAACAGTCGTAAAACAGAAACATGCGAACACTATAGATGATGATAATGATGATTATACAAAAACTATTGACAAATTGAATCTGCTAATTTCAACACACTACATGCTAGCACCAAACAATATATTTTGATGAATCCTAATCAACACAAAAAAATAATAAAATACAAGACGCATGCACACGAAACAATCGCCACGAGAGGTAAAAGATCTGTAAATTAAGCATAACGAAACTCGCAAAAAAAGCTTATGACCTAACAATAAAAAACCTACCTAGACTTTATTACGACTTTTTTAAAGTCTCTGTAAATCTAGACTTGAATGCAAAAATATTCAAATTGGTTTATGCAAAACTGCTTTTTGAGCCGTCTGGAAATGGAGATAAACGAGCCGGTTACGATAGAGTTTACGAAAAAGTTAGAGCTCTCACAAGGAAACAAATTGTAAATCCTGAAGCTTAACACAGGCCTTGAAAAGTTCGCCCACCTAAGCCTTTTGTCAGAAACGAGCGAATAAAAAGACACTGAAAAAAAAACGCAATAAACTTAACGTGTATCTGTCTGATAGCGTCTCGATTTGTCAGCGATTTTTTTACGGCACGCTTTCAATTAATCATTGGAATAATTCCTATACAGCGCATTTTGATTGGACTTATTGACGACCGGAATTAGAACCACCTGATGATATATCTGCCACTGCTACCATTCGTCTATCGAACACAACGCGTCTCAAGATTAATATCTCTACGTATCTACGCTTCACTTATAATAGCAAACACAGTAATTCGTCAAGAGCGTCTGTTTGAGAGGAACAATTATTTACAGAGATATAAAACTTGCATTTATTTTGTTTATTGCCGTCCGAAATGAGTATGTTGACATATTTAATGCGAATTTTCGCACCGACAAACGACGCGTGAAATTCTAAGTATTCTACTGCAAAAAAGTGCAGAATTTCGTTAAACACACGGCAGTTCAGTGTCCGTGAACCCGCTTTTATTACGGACTCCTAAGTAATCTAGATGAATAACACCTTTATAAAGAGACTCAAATTTCCTGAGACATAACGTGGGTCGCCATTACCATATGTGTATTTTTGGGGCGGATAATAATCCTTTTATTGTTGCAGCATAGAATTTGGCCGTGTGGGTGGAAGATATTGGTAGTTACTCGGGCGCGAACGAAGCCATATTTAAGTTAAAGGAAACAGCAACAAAAGGATGTGTCGCGTCCACGTCGGACATTTTACTGTAATGTAATTCAGATGGGAACACAACTGGGCTGTGACGCCTACATCAACGAAAAACATAAGAACAAACGCACAGGGACAATAAACATGAATGTTTAAAGTCAAGCGCACCCAATAAATCGCTGATAATGGGAAGATTTACATGTAATACTACGAGATAACGCATACGACACCGTTGCATCGCCGTCGTGCCGATTTTGGTTTTCAATCAATGATATACTGAACGCGAATAGCAGCAGAGCTAAGACAACAAATCTTTTCACATGTGGCTGAATCATGAATGAATCAAAATACTAACGGAACAGTTGGAGTAAGATTGAAAGTGCATCGAGACATGCACGATGATTAATTCGCAAGTGCCACTTAAGGAGATATTGACTTAATAGATGCCCCGCCCCCGTATGGTCATCGACATAATGACCTTGGTGTTCCAAATTAGATGCACATAATAGTATTACGTAAGACGTAAATCTTCTGCAACAAGTTGCAACAGGTTTCATGATACAAAAACTGGTGTGTCAGCTGTGATTTGGATTGATATTATGAAAAGTAGCTATTATGGCTACAATCTAGTTGATGTGAGCGAGATGCGAGTGGCATGGGAAAAGATGGCTGCGTTGACATCACGTTTGGTCTAGACTAGACTGCATGTTAGATAGTAATCGTGACCAACGACCTCGCTACCGACGCATCAGCTCCTAACATAGTTACCAGATGTACCTACTGCATTGTTAATAAATGTAACACACAAACGATTCTATTTTAGAAGCTTAACCAATTCGACCGCCTTTTTCAACTCCCGTATCAAACCTGAATGGAACTAAATTAACTTCTTCTGTCTTCACTACCGTCAAAGGGAAAATCGAAGCTTTCAAAGATCAATCTCTTCGAATCAATTGTACTTTGATTGGGTTAATGGAAGCCTCTTATGAAGCTCGACTAACGGCAATTATTACTTACAACTTAAATAGTGCGTGACTGTGTATCGAAACATTAGAGTTTACCTTCTAAATATTACAACAAAGAGCAAACGTTTTTTAACCACTTTGGCTTCGCTAATGCTGTTTTGATTACGCGAATTACTGATATTTTTTACGCAATCACACGCTAAATTGACCGCGATACCACTGGTCAGTGTGGTCACGTCATAGCGAAATAAATAGACGTTTATTTAACAACCTAAGCTACATGTTTTGTAAGTCAACAACACCACAAGTAGCTACTTAATACGATATAAAAAATATTTAAAGTGTACTTAACATCCTTCACGCACCAACGGCCCACTAACTAAGGAACGTTAACTAATTATAACGGCGAGAAAATTTTAGGTAGCGTGAGTTGGTTCGCTTTGGAAGCAACTTGGTGATCACAAATCGTCCACTTCCTCGATCCACAATTGGCTTATTCAAACCAAACAGACAAAAAGTTCGTAACAATGGATCGTACAATTTGTCCACAATAGACGACTGTCTGGTCTAGCTCAAAATCATAAAAGACATAACATCGACGTAGCTAATCGAATTGTAACTGCAAAAAGCGCAGCGTCCAATCAAAGATCGAAAAAACCAGATATGAACACTAATCTAGGCGAGCGAAACTAAATTGTATTAGATACTAATGATACAGGAGCCGGGTATACAGGTAAATGAAAAATTTCAATCTAGCCCAAACCACAATGATGTAAGATGAATGAGCAATCAGAAACGCAAGTTTGTTAACCTCAGACATCAGACGCATAAAAAGCTAGAAATCCAGCAGTGACTTGATCGCAGATAGCAGATTGATTGGGTTCTATAAATGAAGTACTATTGTGACCTGTGGCAGTTCCGTAAGCGGGTCACGTCGACGCACTGCAATAAAACAAAATGAACCACTGCAGAAGCAAGACGAATGTGTAGATTTTCAGTGAACACTAAATAATACGAGGTGAATACAAATTAAAAACACGGAACTAGGCTTGAGATACAGTAATCTGACTCAAAAAACCATAGCCATAAAAAGTTTGACGTATTTTTCCAACACGACTTTCTGACTCTTTTTTCAAGCCTTTCAACAAAGAAATCTCGTAAAAAGACGATTAATTCTTTGTTTCCGATGTTGCGTAATCTCAACTCGGCTTGTCAAGTGCACCAGGAATGCGAATAAAAAACCGCCAAAGCTGCGGTGCGGTTACGACATCAGCTTGCCGGCATTTCTTTTCTATTTTCACGGTTGCAGCTAAGGTTCAGCCCATCTCTCTAACCATTGAACAGAAACGTTCTATTTTTTTAGTAACAAATTATGACTCACAAACCAATCAGGATAATGTAGGGATGGGATGTACTCCCCAGATGGTTATAAATATACAGGAAACCGTCTGCCACATACCTCACAGTCGGTTCACAAATAGATTCATTAAAGACAGCCAGATACCATGGATCTCAAGAAACTCATAATTGAATCGATTGATTTCGCACTGTCAACACAAGTAACCCTACCGGGCCTCGATGGCAAAAAGCCTCTGTTTGCACAAGTCCTTAAGTCAATATGTACTTTGGAAAAAAATTAAGGCCAAGTAGAGGCCTCACGCGAAATTCCCTCGCGTAGGTACCTAGTAGACTGTTGTTTCTGTAAACAAACCACTGAGCGAACACGGATGGCCACTTCTGGTGACCGGTTCAATGGCTGATGATGGCACAGAAGCCGCTCGAGCGTATGCGCACCATTAGCTACACAACAGACTGCTCCTTTTAGAATAATGCAAAACGTGTTTGATAACATAAAAGACTGTTTTTGCAGTTTTATAACTCTCGAACTGAGGCAGTTATTAAGTTTTATTTTCTGCTGCAGTTTAATCTTTAATCTAAAAGGTATGATGTTATTTTTTCTCGTTGCTGCTCAACAACAATAGCAGCAAACGAACGTCGTACCTATAAATTCAAAGGCCAAATCTAGGTACAGACCGTATATAATACACAATACCTAGCTAGCTAATAATCGCGGCGTCACATTCTATTGTAATGATTTAATGATACATCGTTTGAGTCATGTGGTGTGTCAGTCACCAGTACGTAGCATTTGGAAACTAAACTTGTCCCAGTATCAGATAACTATTTGGACATCTGCATTATGATTAGCATGTTGTTAGTGTCAATCAGTGCTTTCGTATCAATGCTCGATGACAAAAAAATGCGCACGTAGGTGCCGGCAACAAACGGATTCAAGGTTGCCAGTATCTATATCTCCGCGGTGATCATAAAAAAAAATATTCTGATATAATTAACGAGAAATTCATATCGAGATGTCTCGAAAATTAAAAGAGCACCCACACAATGATCCCGAAACGTGACTGTGCAGCAATTCGGGAGGACAATCTAAGACATGATCTAGATTGTAACAACACTACGGCAGCCGACCGACGAGTGTCCAAAAACAACTACAAAGAAATCGATTTCATGCAGTTGGATAAAAAATTAAAAGAAAAAAATGCATTCATACCGACTGACATAGCGAAACTTACGAATCATCCCCTGGCAATGACCTCAAGTCTAGACCAAAGTTTGTATCTAATAAGACTTGTCTCTGTTGAAAAAACTTTATAATGCTTTGATGAGCAAATACGCAATCCCCGTGGTGTATTACTTAGAAATGTTTTTATAGCCGGCCATTTTAAACTATTACTTTGCAAATACTAAGTCTAATGTATCTGAGCGTTTTAAATAATTACTGGCGTGCAGCAATCGTGCGGCTCAAGCTAATTGATTTTACATTCGTTTTTATAACTAAATAATAGTTACTGTGGAATAAAAATTAAAACTTCACTTTATAGCAGTTTTATATTTATACTGGCTACTTCCGTGACCATGTTTAATTCAAACTTATCATTTCGTGAAATAATCTTTCTTAGTTACAAGGATTGACGAATCGATTATTTTAGCGTGAACTGATAAAATTAATAACATTTCTATTTTTTGCTGTTGTGCTGCTAAAAAATTAGCATCAAGAGCCGATTCAGCAGCAACTACTTTTTGCATCGCTGCAAAAATACGTCACACAACACAAGAGCTTGGGGTGTGTGCGTTGAATATTTTGTTCGCGGACGTGTCTTAGGACATTTTTGAAGACGGAAAAAAAGTTGTCGTGATACGATCGGATCGACGAACTTTAGTATCACAAGCATCATTGAAATGCGCAAGCGCAAAATCTGTAAATCGCAAATTGTCTAGACTTTTATCTATCTGTTCAAGGACTGTAACAAAAAGCTTAAGACGTGTTCGAGAGCATTTTTTATTATTATTGGTAGTCTCGCGCTTGACCACTATCTCACCTGATGGTAAGCGATGATGTGGTCGAAGATGAGGCAAGCTTGCTATTCACGAAGCTTGCGATTAATTGCGCCTGCGCATCATCTAACATATCGATTGTTCCGATATAATTGCAGTTGCCATTAAAGTAGGCGCGCGAATTAGATCAATCAAAATTCATTATGTCTGTTCTGATGGGAAAATAGCAGGCAAAGGCTATGGATTTGTTTTTAGTGGAATTATAATAAAGGAGATAATCGATTTTGTTTGAAGCGTAGTTTCCAGGCCGTAAAGCCTGTCTAGTAATGAAAACCATTTTAATTTGTTCCTAATGATCTCTAGATTCAATTATAGAACTCATTATTACCTTGTCTAATATCAAACTAAAACGCCACGTTGTAATGATCATACCAGATTGTTTCATTTCCAGCAGCACACAGAAATATCACCTTTATTACGTATAAAAAATCAATGAAATAGTGGTTACCGCAACCAAGCGTCATTACGATAACTTAATACTGAGTCGTCATCATCATCTTCCTGCCCTTGTCCAATGTTACTTGGGATCGGCGCAAAACGTTTTCTTCTTCCATACCGTCCCCTGTCACGCCATCACTGATTCCCGTTTCTTTCATATCGCTCCTCACACAGTCCATCCATCTCTTCTTTGGCCGTCCCCTCCCTCTGCATCTATATTTATGTTCATGACTCTTTTTGTTACATGCCTTTCATTTCATCCCTCCCCAGCACATGACCATACCAACTTAAAACTGAGATTGGTACATATTATAATGACAGTTTCGTAACTGACAAATCAAAACCTTCCTGTTAAAGATATGCCGTAGAAGTAAAATTTCAAAATTTTGATCGGCAAATTGAACACGTAATTATGACACGATATCTTGCGAAAATACCCTGATTCAAACAGTAAAACGGCCATAACTATCGAACGGCAGAACCGATTCTATTCAAACATAGCTAAGAACACTCTCGACAAAATCACCTTTAAAAAAAAAACTAAATCAAAATCAGTTCACCCGTTTGTACGCTATGATGCCAAAGACAGACACATATACACAGATACACAGCAACACACGTCAAACTTATAACACCCCTCTTTTTCCCTCGGGGGTTAAAAATGGGTTGAATGGAACCTCAAGGGTGAATGGGCACAAAACTTTGATTAGGATTTTAACTGTGATACCACTTTATTGGTTACAAACAAAGCATTATTGGAGTACCTATTAAGATCTTGTAATTTTTTTTAATAACTTGATAATTCTCTCCAAAGTTTCGGAATTTGGGGGTTACTATAAATAACTGACCCTAGGCTTTTGAAATAGATTGTTGTATTGCTAACTGTGCGGTCTTGTCCGATTGTAGCTTGCTGGGGGTTAGTCGATTTTCTTCTCATTTGAAACGCATAATAGAATACTATAACACACTCACACACAACTCCTCTTGCACACTTCACATGAGTTTTCAAATATTAGATATGTTTTGTTATTCTAAGTTTCTGTTGCAATTTTAATTGTAAGTGTAATAAATTGTAAATCCGTAATTGGCTGTAATAATACTACAATAAGTGTGTTAAGGTATTTTTAACAGCTGTGGATTTTGAGATTAATAAATAAATAAAGTTTAGTTCCCATTCACCCCTGAGGTTATATTCACCCCGTTTTATCCGGTACCTAATATTTTAACAATACATAATTTTAAAGAAGCTTTTAGTACATTAAAAAACACTCAAATCTCTGTTGTGAAAACATGACACTAAAATAAAATTTTATTTATCATCACGATTAGAAGAGGTACGTTTAGCTTTCTGAAGTCGTGACTACACGACAGGTATAACAGTGGAGTTGAGCATAATGACGAATATCATCTTTTTTTTTTAAATGAAATGATAGATGCATCTGTGTTTATTGTTATGGGCTATAAAACAGATTAATTGTAGTGTTGTCTGATCCCAGGCTGCCTGGTTGGTTTAGTGGTGGTGAGCTGAGGTCTTTGGTTCGACGCCCGGGTCGGGCAGTCTAGGGTGTGCAGAGTTTATATTTAATAGGCTCACCCCCTATTACATGAGGCTTAAACATAATTGGTGAAATGTAGGTGTCCTAAAGAACAGTAAAAATATACAAACAGTATAGAAACTACCTACAAACGCTAATAATAATAAGCACCGACAAGACCATTTAGGCACTTCTGCGGTGCTGTCAGTAATGCTCATGTTTGTGTGAGTGTGCCGTTTCGAGCGTTTGTAGGTAGTTTCCATACTGTTTGTATATTTATTCTGTGCCTAAAGTCTCCGACAGGTAACAATAAAATAAATGTCATTGATCCGACTTGTACCAAAAAGTATAATTACGTAACTTGAAAACATGATTTTTGTTTATTGAGATATTTTTATATTTTTGGTCTCAAATGAAAGGTATAGGCGTAAACCACTTTTTCTGTTTTATCATGTAAATCGTGCATCGCGTTTATGAGATATTAACTCATTACTAAATGCCAAGTGAAAGGGTCAAGGACGCCCCTTACCGCGATACGTTTGTTTTGATCGTGTTAGCGACAATGCCTTTGCATTTTTTTCGTATCGTTTTGAAATATTGGTATACATTGGTAGACAGATGATAACGACTTTTATTTTATTGTTATCTGGCGGTGACTTTATAGATCCACTTTTGATCAATCCTTCGGCACATACCGGCGCGATGTTATGTTATGTTCTCAGATCCTAAGACCATCTAGGCATTGACATGCACACATATAGCAAATCAATTAGTGCTACAGAAACAATCGATTGCCATATTAATGGCTAAAAAACTTTTATTGTCTATTCTCGAAATTTTTACACCTGGCAACGATTGAATTAGACGCAATAAAATTACAGACCGAAACGCAATTACGACACACTCAAATGTAGTTTAAAAGCATATTGTTGCAAAATATAGTCACAGGAATCCTAAATCGCGTGTAACGATACCATTCGATCTTGCATATATGTACAAGTGTGAAATTTCTAGCTCCATCGAAAAATAACTTCACATGGAACTTAACAAGGCATGAAGATTTTAGACCAGACTCGTTGGTATGCGAATTTTAAACAAGGTGGAGATCACATGCAATATTTATTGTTAAATACATCAACAAAATATTTGTATTAAGTTGACTTTCTCTTAGGCTATGATGCACCAATGTCACAGATAAAAATTACATATAAGATAAAATTACAAATTAAAAAAAAACCCTAGTTGTTAATTTTTATTTCATGCTTTTTAAATTACATATAATATACCTAGTAGCAAACACGCTTCAATCGACCATCTATCGAAACACGCAATAATGACACATGATATCCTGCGAAAAAATCCAGATTCAAAGAGTAAAATGTGAATAACTTTTAAACGGCTAAACCGATTTATATAGAAAGAGACTTCAAGCAAGCCTAATTGCCAGAAGACAACCCAAGACAGAACAACTTGGCGCAGGCAGAAAGTGAGAAGAAATATACAAATAAGGACCAGGAAAGTAAAAGAGTTAATTAAAAAAAAACAAAAAACCCAACTGCCTCAAAAGCGAACTAAAAAGACGTAAACAAGGAGAAAATCATGTTGTGCAGTCGGAGGATACATATTCGCGAGCAGGCTGACCAAAACCAGATGTATCCTCTGACTGCATAGCATGATTTTCTCCTTGTTTATGTCTTTTTAGTTCGCTGTTCGGGTATTTTAATTTTTTTAATTAACTTTTTGTATTTATAACTTTGTGTTTTTTTTTCGATTTATGTACATTTTAACATATTATATATTTGTAACCCCCCTAAATTGGAAAATAGGAATATGGCGCCCAAAAGCCGCCATTTTCCAATTTTAATGTAGCCAGTTTACGACGACTCGATAGATGAAGAACCATCAAAATCGGCCAATGCGTTTGGTCTCCAGAACGCCACAAAGGAACAAACATACATACAAACATAGACTGATAAACACATTACCCTCCTTCGGCAGTCGGGTAAAAAGCGAATAAACAGACTTTCTTAGGTAAAAATTAAAACGATCTTAATGGACATCACCACATCCAAACACACAAATTCAGGAACCAACAATGCAAAATTTTTCCCACAAGTCATGCATGAACAATCAAAATTGCAAATAGGCATTAGCTAAGACTGACAAGTTTGAATTTTTAAACAGCTCATTTGTTATTCCCCGTCTTCACCAAATTCAAACATGTGCAGAGCGGCAAAAATTTATATGGGGACGCATCAAGAATTGAATCAAAATAACAATGCATTTTTTATATGCGAAATTTGTATTCACTGCATAATGCAAGGATAATACAGTGGGTGGGTACTAGCACAGATTTAGAATCACATGCGAGGTTTTAATGTGTTTTTTTGTTATCTATGGTCAACATAGACAATGATTTTTCGTTTTACTAAAGGCGATTATGTTGTTTCGATTTTGACCACGTGCAGATTTTGTAGAGCGCCGAATTTCACTAACAAGATGCACGATTGTGCACGACTTGACGGATTCACATGATGAATATTTCATTTCTGTTCTTTAATCAAATAAAAAAGGTACTTGTCTATTGTGTCACGAAATCGCAATAATCTGTAATAAAACTCTCCGACAGTGACCAAAAAGTATTTTTGACGTTTCTTTTTTTTTTTTAAAAAAAATAAAAAAATAAAATCATCACTTCTTACAAACTGACAAGCCACTAATGCATGAGGATAAAAACTGTTTACACGATTCCTTTTTTTTTCTGTTGGATTAAGATAGCTTAATAGAAATTGTTTATTTAGCAAAACGAGGAATGAGTTTTTTAAGCGCGATGCTGGGTTTTTTACTTTGGCACGGACCGTCTTGACTCTTGACAACTTGGACTAAACATGCAGTCATAATTTTTTATGTAATTTATACCATAGATAAATTGTGAAATTTGGCAGCTTTATAAACTGCCGAGCAATGAAAAAGTTTCACCCACAAAATGCCGACAAACACCTTAATTTAAAATTTGAACACACTATTTACGTTTTTAGTTGGTAATATTCCAATGCGCTGTTAAATGTACTTCAATATTGCAGACGGCGTCATTAAGCTAGCCTTTCCCGTTTAGGAGTAATTTGGTGCTATGTCACTGGAACTTTTTCATTGCTCGTTAGTGTATGTTTGGATATAATATTATTCTTAATATTGTAATTCCTATTCAATTCACAGTGATATATTGACAATACGTAATACATAAGGATATGCATTCTGTCGATGTTAAACCGCCGTGCATTCGTCGCGAACATGACGCCACAAAGAATTACCTTCTATTTCCATATAAAGAGGTCTATTAAGATGCTAAGGAAACATTAATTTTCTATAAATGCCATATTTATCTAAATGACACCTAAAACTAAATCCCCAAACACAATATAAACGTCTGGCAGTAAAATTTCAATATATTATTATTTTGGGTCGTTGTCACTGAGTGATGTCAGACAGACAGACCAATGATTGGACAAAAGCAGAAATAGTTGCACACACAAAAAAAAAACAATGGCATTGTATCGCTTATGTAATGGACGGAAAAAACGATGCAGAAGGATAAACATTTAAAAAAGACACTAAATAACATTTGCATGGTAGAAAAGAGAATAAAAAAATGTGCAAAAAGTTGGGTGCTGTGCTGATTAGCATATCCTCGTTGTCACTCATACGCTAAACGTCCACTCCGTGATAATTGACACACAACGCGTTAGATCGACTCTTGCGCACCTTAACTTGCTCTGGCAACATTATGCTGAGCACTTTCGCCTTTCTGTTACTACGCCAAATCATGAACTATGAAAAAATTAAACAATACATTAAAAAATGTAGTGCATTTATCAGCAAGCTGTCCATCCGTCAACTTGTTGTGTTAAACAACAGAAAAAAGAATACTGATTTTATTTTTAATAAATAGCAGTAAGCATGTTCGAAATTCAAAAACAGCATGAAAGAATTCATGTGTAGATGAATAAAACTAATTAATATTACTGGCAACACCTTAACTTGCTCTGGCAACATTATACCGAGCACTTTCGCCTTTCTGTTACTACGCAAAATCATGACCATTGAAAAAATTAAACAAAAAAATAAAAAATGTAGTGCATTTATCAGCAAGCTGTCCGTCCGTCAACTTGTTGTGTTAACCAACAGAAAAAAAGAATACTGATTTTATTTTTAATAAATAGCAGTAAGCATGTTCGAAATTCAAAAACAGCATGAAAGAATTCATGTGTAGATGAATAAAACTAATTAATATTACTGGCCACAAAAAAATAGACAACACTTCTCGAGTCAAAGATTAAAGTGCAGTACTTTTTGTGGATTCTTCAAATTCAGTAACAATATTACATTGGATATATGTTATAATATTGTTATCAAATAACATCACAAGTGGATGACAGAAACTTTACAAGAATAGCGTGACATTCGATCCGGGCGTCTTGTTACAAACAAAACCGCCTCGATTCAGCAATTCGTGTCACTTTGTTAGTACACCGGACACATACAACAGTAGCTATAATTTATCCTTCATTACAAAGGTTAATCAAATAACAAGCACTATAATTTTATAATTAACACTCATAAAATTAAACATGACATCAAAATAATGTTTTAACACCTTTTTTTGAACAAAAAGTTTTTAAACATAATTTAGACACATTGTATAGAAGAGTTTCGAGTCTCGACACTTTGGGGTTTTCAAGAGTCCATCATCAGACGTCAATCAATCATCGATGAATCAATAGTTTTGAAACGTAATGAGTTTGCACATTGATTAAGTGTCCCGTCGACAAACAGTGAATTTTGTTTAGATAAGCTACATATTATAACGAACAGCTTAGCTGTATGCAGCTGTATGTTTGAACGGTTAGCTAACCTAGCTTGCCTTAAGTTAGAAACCGGATTCTAGCCATCAATTGAGTAGGTCTTGTTGCCTATAGTGAACTTAAATCTAGACATTAATATGAACTAGGAAGTTGAGAGTACTTGAACTGATTGTAAGCTTCAATCATAATCATGACAACGCATCGTTTAGTTCGTCTTAGAGAATAATCTCTGCTAGTATCATGGGGGATACGCTAAGAACGTTTTTAACCCCCGACGGAAGAAGAGGGGTGGTATAAGTGTGTCTGTCTGTGGCATCGTAGCGTCCAAACGGGTGAACCGATTTTGATTTTGAACCGAGTTTTTTTTTGTTTGTAAGGTGATTTTGTCGATAGTGTTCTTAGCTATGTTTGAATAAAATCGGTTCAGCCGTTCAAAAGTTATGGGCGTTTCACTGTTTGAATCGGGGTGTTTACGCAAGATATCGTGTCATAATTACGTGTTAAATAGACAAATGTACTAGATAAATTATGTTGCATGAAATAAAAATGTGTTAGGCGTTTTTAAATTTTGAAATGTTACTTGTCATTCTGTTTCAACCACGTGGACCCGATACGGTCTCCACCTTTTACAATCGAAACCTAAATCTCGAATCTTTAATCTCGCTACACATTGAACTCTGGTCGCTAATGTTCTTGTATCTTATTGATATTATATGAAATTCGAGCAAAAATCGATAAAAACCCATAAAAATACATTTCCCAAAGTATCGATTCGTATTCGTTTTTGTAACATTACGAGAATTCCATCTGGCCGGGCGGCGATGCAACTTCACTTAACCCCACAATAAAAATCGATGTCCACCGACTTGCAATAAGTTTTATATTTAAAATCGGTGCTTACGGCCGAAGATACTGTCACAACAGTGTTTGACTCACATTAGATGGAGTACTTTACGTGACATTATGACCTGATATTGGCCAAATTTTATTTGGCGCAGGCAGGGGTTAAGCGTTCGGGTCAGAACAATTATGTTTATTTTGTTAAGTGTAATTTTTCTGGGTGGTATGGGGTTTTTAAACTTGCATAAGAGCAATAAATGTTCAAAAGCCCGTGATATGAAGGGTTTTATGTGAAAGGCATGAATATTTGTCTCATGTTTGACACCTTCCGTGAAAATGAATATATTTTATCTCATGCAGAATATTCGATGAACCGCGTCTTTTTGTCATCATCAAATCAAGAATATCCTGCCCAAATGACGCCGTAAAAAGCTAATAAACACAAAATCAAATTAAGAACTCACTTTTATTGTGCAATAAACCAAATGCATTTTGACAATACGCCAATCTCCGTCTAAATAACTCATTGAATCGCGAAATGTTCAAATACATCACTGTGACGCGTCCATAAATATTGTCAGGACATAAAAGGCTCAATTCAGGCAAACAGACATCAACATATATCTTTTTTAACACAATAATCAAGCTAATTTTATAAAGAGAAAAGTTTTAGTAATTTTAGGGTTCCGTACCGTACGTCGAAAGGAAAAAACGGAACCCTTCGGATCACTTTGTTGTCCGTCCGTCTGTCTGTCAAGACCATTTTCTCAGGAACGCTGGAGGTATCAAGCTGAAATTTATATCAAATACCCAGGTCTACTGTCCCTTAAAGCTGTGAAAAAATCAAACTTCTAAGCCAACGCAATCAAAAGATACAGCCGTTTATGCCGCAAATTTGCGCAAATTTTTGACAATCACAAGGGAATCAAAACCTACAGGTACTTCCCGTGAACTAAGAATCTTGAAATTTTTTCCCACCCATACGCACTAAACGTTTTGAGAATACTTTTATTATGCGTACAGCTAAGGAGTGGAACTCCCTGCCGGAGTCTGTGTTTCCCGATAGCTACAATCTAGGGGTCTTTCAAGTCAAGAGTGAATAGGTTACTTCTAGGCAAGTGCGATCCATCGTCGACCACATCATCGCTTACCATCAGGTGAGATGGTGGTCAAGCACGAACCTACATCAAATAAAAAAATAAAAAAAAATTTGGTACGAAGCAACGTCTTATAGCACAGATAAAAGAAAAATTGCGAAAACCGTAAATTTTTTGTTACATCATATAATAAAAATATTTTTAATAATTTTAAACTTACTAACCCTTTCCTCATGAACGCGTATTAAATTGAAATTCATATCAAATACTCAGGCCTATAATACCTTTAAGCTGAGTTTTGTACGGAACCCTCGGTGCTCGAGTCCGACTCGCACTTGTCCGGTTTTTTTGTACAACTGCACAAAAAGCACTTAACCAGTCGATGCTAAAGTATCTTTCATGTCTTGATGGATACAGTACTAACGCTATTTAGTCATGGATTAATTTCTGCCTGGGAAATATCTAGATGGGTAGCCAACTAGCCAGCCAGACAAAGGATATCCAAAAACTGCACAAAAAACAAAGCGAATTACCAATTACGCTTACATTTTTGCAAAAACGCGTTTCATTGGCGAATAAAGATTCTGTTGCAATTAGACACAGACAAAACATGCAGACATATCGCATATCGACACACTGGGATAAAATATACTAATTAGACATGCATATTTTTTATACTGTAACGCATTTGATGTGAGACCTGAGTTTACTGCACGCAGATTTTATTGTTATTCGAATTTTATGGAGGTAATGACAGGAGTAAACCGAAACGATATTTGCGATGTGATTCGTTGAATGAAGAATTTCAAACGATGTTTTTAGTATGCTAATTCTCGTATTTAAAGAACTTTCAAGTCGCAATATCAAAACGAAAGGATATTACAGGTGTTTTTGACCGATTTCAACTGCGATGCGAATGCAAACGTTACTTAAAAATATGGCAGTCACGATCGCCATTTAGTTCTAACAATATCTATCTGCCCAGCCTTTGCCCAACTATATTGGGGTCGGCTTCCAGTCTTACCGGATTCAGCTGAGTACCAGAGTTTTACATATAGCGACTGCCTATCTGACCTCCACAACCCAGTAACTGGACAACACGGTACCCCTTGGCAACACTGGTGTCAGATCTCAAGCTTCTGACTACCCGTAACGACTGTCAAAGATCTTTAAATGACAGCCGGGACCAACGGCTTAACATGCTTGCCTAAAAAACTCGGTATGTTGAAATGGTCACCCATCCACGGACCGACCTCGTCAAGCGTTGCTTAACCTTGAAAATCGACCAGTGCGGCTGTTATTATTTATCCACAAGCTCCTCGGTTCTAACAATAGCTTTAGAAATATTTTAACTGTTGTGTATGTGTTGTGTGTGTGTGTGTTGTGTGTGTGTGTGTTGTGTCTTAACCAGTCTCAAGAATTTAAAACAAGAGCACTAAAATGCACAAATTCGCAGAAACTGTGCAAGACAGGTTGAGTCGTCTAGTAACAAGTCAATTCTACTGAACGTTGTCTGACGACGGACCTCCATAATTCCATAAAGGCTACAAGAATATACTGTGAAGTGACGGATCATTGCATCATAACCGAGATGACCTATTTCCCACGGACGTCCCCAACTCTTGCGCAAAAGACGAGTAACCATTGCTCCGAATACTTTTTCTACCCTGTTCGGCACAAAAATACGCATCTACTGAGATTGGAAATTATCGTGACACAGCATTTCTCGGCTTTCCGACGGTTTTGTTACGTTACGCATTAAATAAACTCACGGTTCAACGGACAATTGTAACAATCACTAATTTCAAGACGAAGCTTGAAAACGCCACGTCTTGGAGAAACTCAATAGATTTCTATAGAAAAAAGATTTAGAACAATTGGAATGTTTGACGATAATCCACTTTTATTGATAGAAGTACACAACGAAATCTTTACTAGAATATATCCAGATAAAAATGACGACGATGATGCTGATAAGCATGAGAACTTTACAATTTCAGATAATATTAAAACTGAGATTTAGTTCAGTCAATAACCTGTTACTTGCGGTTTGGATTCTATACAAATCAAATCTACTGAGGGCAATCTATCAGAAACAATAGAATACCACGCCCAAGATTGATGTTTCTATGGGAATTTAGTCAATAATGACATATTTTCTATGTACAGAAAAAGCGATTTCCCCCTGACACACGTAAACAGCTGTAAAGCAAATTCCTCGTATAGGATTGAGCACAGAATGTACTAGTACGTCAACACACTTTATATGGCACAAGGCGAGCGCTAGTACCACCTTATGTAGATAGGTTTTATGTCTGTCTTGTTTCTAACTGTTATCGCTATATCGTTATCAACTTTAAAACAAACGCATTAGGACTTTTTGCCAGGATGGAGATTAAAATTTCCTAAACGAAATGTGAGTCAGATAACCTGATAACGTCACAGGCGTATGGGGCTTTTGAGTCGAAAAACTTCAAAAGGTTGGTAACTTACTGAGCAACAGGATAAAATTACAAATTTAAAAAACCCTCGATTTTAATTTTTATTTCATGCTTTTTAAACAACATATAATATACCTAGTAGCAGACACGCTTCAATCGACAATCTATCGAAACACAATATCTTGCGAAAAAATCCAGATCCAAAATAACTTTTGAACGGCTAAACCGATTTTATTCAAAGATAGCTAAGAACACCCTCGACAAAGTTACCTTTCAAACAAAAAAAAACTAAATCAAAATCGGTACATCCGTTTAGGCGCTACGATGCCACAGACAGATACACAGCAACACACGTCAAACTAAAAACAGGACATCGGCGCATAAAAATCCTATTTCTGAAATAACTTTAGTCGAACTTACGGTAGTAAAATCTTGGTAAAAGGCAAAAGGACCCTGACACAGTTAGATGGGAACACACGGCGACAAACTGCGTAGATGACAGGATGCCTTAGTTGGATGGAATTGGCGAAAACGGCATCATCATGAGAAATTGAAAAGATTGATGGAGGTCGTGAACGTGATTTTGTGATACAGGTGAAAAAAGGCTAAAAGAAAGAAAATAAATAAAGAAAAAAAAAAAAAAAAGAAAGAAAAAAAAAGAAAAAGAAGAAATAAAGAAAGAAAAAAATCTTCATAAAGAAATTTACCAATCTACATGCAGATGCAACATCTGAAAATATTTCGCTTAGCCAAAGGATAATAAAAAGAAACTCACCGCAGCATTTTTTTGCGCATTAAATCTGTACACTGGCAGATACGCTTGCGACTGCTTCGGGGTCTGTGTAGTTCCCAAGCTGGCCCCCTTAACACCTTCCGCAAGGGATGCTGTTGGACCCCGGACCTCTTCGATCTGGGCACCGAGGAGTTCATTCTGTAGGAGGCAGTTGTAGGCGTGTTGGTCTCGGGCCCCTGTGTTGTCGACACCATCTATCCTGGTGGTTTTCTTTGCAGGCTGGTTTTCTGTGCCTCTGTTAATTGCTGGAAAGATAAAAAAGAACCTGGTAAGTAGGTTTAAAGATGCAACAGAACGAACATATTATTTATTATGTCTGATATGAGTTTAAATATATTTGATTCCGATTTATTTTAACATTTATCCTGTTTGAACTTTATTTAACTTCCATTTTCAATTAGCTAACTTATTTATAAACATAACTTGAGTACATAAATGTATTATTTCGTCGGCGTCAGTGCAGTCAGGGCGTTAGTATCAATTAAATGAAAAATAAAAAATACAGAAGTCAATAAAAACTATCTTTGGTAAGACATTCGGACATTCACACAGACTTTCGGTAAAGACACACAAGCAATATTGCACTACTTTTTACGTTTTTGATTGTATAATTTTATAGCGATGACATAAATGATATCTCAGTTGCAAAATCAAATTATTTGTATCCAAGAAAATTAAAAATGTATGTCACCTGTAAGAAATATTTTATATTCCTGCTCTGACGCCGAAGATTTGCTGGTTGGGTAATACTAATGTACAGGGAAACAAAGAGTCATAATTTTCAAAATAAGGAATGTCATTACAATGACAATACAATACATGATAATTCTATGTCCAAAAATAAACCTTTAAAATGACTAAGTACCAGTAAGCATGTTACAGGGAAAAATCTTCTAAATGCTAGGTACATTTTGTATGAACAATTTTAGGTATTATTGTGTATATGGCCAGACTGATACCGCCATACTTAATAAATATACCGGTATTATTTTAATGCAATATTTAAAATAATACCTACCATCATTAATTCAAAAAACAAATAAAATGTTATATTTATGACAATATCGTCATCGTTTAACATCAAACATCTAATAAAAACCGGCCAAGTGCGAGTTGGACTCGCACACGAAGGGTTCTGTACCATTATCGCAAAACACTGCATAAAAATCACGTTTGTTGTATGGGAGCCCCCCTTAATTTATTTTATTTTAATTTATTAATTATTATTTTTTGAAGTAAATATACAACTAAACATTCTGTGAATATTTCAAGCGTCTACCTGTTGCCGTTATTAATATCGAGCAAAAAACGGCAAAAATATCATGTTTGTTGTATGGGAGCCCCCCTTTAATTTACTTTATACTGTTTTTAGTATTTGTTGTTATAGCGGCAACAGAAATACATCATCTATGAAAATTTCAACTGTCTAGCCATCACGGTTCATGAGATACAGCCTGGAGACAGACGGACAGACAGACAGACAGACAGACAGACAGACAGACAGACAGACGGATCGCGAAGTCTTAGTAATAGGGTCCCGTTTTTAACCTTTGGGTACGGAACCCTAAAAAGCATATTACTTTAAAACAATCAAAATCGTTGACCAATAGTTTAAAAACGGCCATTAAAAACGGAACAAGTAAATAAATCATGCAAATCTATAAAACCGAATATTAAAAGCAGGTGACCGTATTTATATTTGTCGCCACACCGAGTCGGTATCCTGTCCTGAACTAACAGACGGTACTCCCATATGCGCCCGCGCACGTGCCACGTGACTCACGAACAGAAAAAAAGTTACACGTCTAATATGTTAGTAACATTGACAATATCTCAAAAACACAGCACATCGCGCAAATTAATTACAATGTTGAACAGTTTTTGATTAATTATACAGAAACCGAACAAGCTTGTTTTTGCTGCTTGTAAAATTAAAAATAATACTAATTTAGTCACGTCTGGTATCAGGAAAAAAATCTAAGCTTTCAACTCTAGATGCGAAATAAATTAAACTTTAGGAAAGTCGATATTGCATTGCATGTTCTATTTGTGTAAAAAAAAAAAAAAATATTCGAAACAAAAAATAAATCAATCAACGACCTCACTTCTAGTCTGGTCAATATCACTCAAAAAACATTCAGACGAATTAAGGAAGCGCAGTAATAAATCTTTTATTTTAAGAAATGGATCATATTAAAAATATTATACTTTTTTAGACTGCGATTACTAACATCGCTAATGACCAAATTACCTTTAATTATACCATCAAAAAACATATGGCGGAGCTTGACTGACAATTAGGAACGACCTGGGAGATATTATAGCCAAAAATACAATTTGCACTCCGTACCTACTACTGCTTGGTGTTTTCTAAGGATGGTGATTCACACACACACGAATACAATGCACTTGACGACAATGATTCATGGTGATCCGCAGAACCACTAAATAACGATAATTATAACGCCTGCATGTTTCTAGACAAGTTTTAAAAATACATAATTGTGAATGTTTTTAGATAAAAACTGCATAATATCACCATAAATTCTTGTATTGGCAATATTGTGAAACTTTATATTGGAAGAAAATTAAATAAAAAAGTGTATAAACTATATATTTAACATTTTATTGACAAATTATAACATATCGAATTAATAAAATTGATTTTGATACCGATTGTAATTATTAGTACATTTACGATATGGCATTATGACACAAATTACGACGGCTACGTCTAGCTTTTTATGGTCAGAACGTTTTTAGACATACTGCATTTAAATCATCGATTTAAAATTCTAACTCGATACTTTGTTGATCGTTCCAATGTATAGAACTGTCTGGCTTCAAATATGGCTATTAATATTCAGCTTTGATTGACGCTCAAAGAACATTTGCGAAGCCTGGTCGATGCACTTCCCAAATAACAAACGCAGGTCGGAAGCACGTCCCCAAATTGCATTTCAATCGTAACGTAATGAATAAAAACATCATTGTTCCCATGTGGCTAACTCACGCGCGGGTTCACTCACTCCACTTCCTTCCTGGGGCACCTCCATACAAGGTGGGAGACGTTATACCTGCCACTATATTTGGCTACCTACGTGACAGACCATCGGCACAGACGTAATTAATTCGGAACATCGCCAAATTTGTCAACATCCGTCCAGGACGCGAATCCGTGCTGAATTATTAAAGGTATAGAGTCTATTTTGCCAAGGTGAGAATAGAACTAATTGTCTAAGCGTAACAGTCTTTTGCAAGGCCTCCACCTACGTGGTGTCTGCCCACATCCAATTGCCCTGGACACGGAGTACGAACACAAATTGGCCCCAATTTCTGGTCGTAACCACGACTCAATAGAATTGTTCTAGTAAATATTATCTGTAAGTAAATTGTTGGGAATTTTGTGTTTTGTACACAAGATAAATTGATAAGAGTCATTACACCGGTAAGTGAACCAATGGACGAACAGGTGATAACGATAGAGTTGGCTGGTTTGAAGAATTTTCAATAAAAGCTAACACTACTCAAAGCGAAAACGAAGAAAACTGAGGTGCCTCGCCCAGATAATGGTTATCCATATACACTAAAAGTGTGTCACACACTCCAGAATGTGTGTTATCAGGAGACGGTAGCAGGTTGAAAAAAAAATCCTGGTACAAAAAATTGTACTATGTTAACTTATCTAGTTATGCGACAGTAGGTTTTGACGCGCCTACACTTGAGTCAGATTTATAGAGAATCAATAACAATAAAATAGGCAACGTCAACTATAAGGAATACCTATTATAGAAAACATTCCCGGAACATAATAATATCTATAACTTAACTAAAGAGAGGACTACCTAAACGGTGGTAGGTTCCATAAATGGTAACGGGAATATTAACAAAGCAAGGAAACATGGTGGTGCTATGTTTGTATTTATAATCAACATCTAAGCTGAATGTTTTGATGAAGAAACTCAGAGTAAATCTCCACGTGGCCACACGCATCTCTATTTTGCTCATAAACTCTCCCGCGCACAACTCATTACTAATACCGAGAGACGCCAGACCAATCCTATTTGGTTAACAAATGATTGAGATTAGTTCCACCTGCGTCTACCACCCGTAACTAACGACTAATTATATCAAGAGTGTTACTGGTGGCAAGTAGTGGCAGGTGCAGCCACAGAAGTCGATAACATGGCCTAGATTCTGTGATAACCGATAGCATACGGGTAAGCCTATGTGCCTAGTTAGATTGTGAAGGCCGATAATGCCGAAGAGAAAGCTAAAGGACCAATTTCAATGAAATCGAACAAAGTTATAATGCGAGATCCTCTATCGATCAAAGAAAGACAAGACATAATGGCACGAGTTGAAGCGAATGACATTAAATCAATTAATTTGCACAGTAGCCAAAAAGACAACCTGTTTGAACATTTGACAGGTTAGATATAAAAACCAGTGGTGCACTAATTTAAAATCCTTCGACATAATTGGCACGTGCTTAGAAATATGTTAGCATCATTTAGTAAATCAACTTTTTCTTTAAAGAAAAAGTGCTAACCAATGACAAAAAAATTTAATCGAAGTTAGAAGACAAGGAAAAAACCGCATAGCACGTTTCCTATGAATAATGTTCAAGTGTTTACGTCATTATGAGAACATTGCGTAACGAGCATTCCAACAAAGTCATACTTGTTGAAATGTACAAATATATTGGAAATAGTTTAACTCTTACTCATTCGCCAATAACCTACAAATGCGTGCTATAAAAGGTTTTAATTGAATTCTATTTTCTAAATAACTGCAGCGATATCCTATTTCATAGAAAGATTGTTTTGCAAATGCTATTGGGCCCACCTTGAGAACGCCGCTATATGCCTTGCGAGAATTCTAGCCTCGTCGCGTATACAAGCAAGTACTTGACTCTAGTACCTCGTAGAGTCAGGTCAATAACGGGATCCAGCGCAGCGAGCGCATCGCAAGCAGTTCTAATGCATCTGCGCCTGCGCCGATGCACTTTCACAACCAGATACAGACAAGTTCCTTAACCTTAGAGACTTTATCAGCTATTAGGGCCACAAACAACGCAGTTCTATTAAGTTATCGTACAGTAGCGGTGTTGTACTTTCTTAATGCACCGGTTATCGGCTCTTTCTACATTATCGGGTGACCCGGCCAACAATTGTTTTACTATATTATGCCCGACGCATTATTCTGAGAAGGTTGATTCACATTTCTGTGACAAATGGGGTACGGTACCAATAGTTAAGAGATCAAGATAGTTCCAGGATCTGGAAATGAATTGTTAAATTATTTGACGGATGACATCAATTAGCATCTCCTAACTTTGCCAAACTACACGTGGTCGGTGATATACATGGAGTTTACAAATTGGCCTTTGATTCAATTTGCATATCAAGCTCGTGCGTAATTTTGCCACCTCAAGATGATTTCATAGAATTAAAATACAAGAAATTTCCTTAAAATAAATACACGTTGCGACTTGTGCACAGAAACGGTGCTGTCGTGCCGACGGCCGTCTCCACTATATCCGTGAAGTTCACTCGATCGGTTGTTCGGCACTGTCGGTAGCACGGTAGCACCTGACAACCTGACGCAACTCGGAACGGTGGAAAACGGAAAATTAGCTGTGAACCCAAATACGGTGCGTTGAACTGCAAGCAATTGTCTGCCTCAACCAATGAAATGGCTCGGATATTATAGAGCAGAGCAGCACCCACCCACGTGTACTGTTTCAAATTGTATGTGGGATACAAGATACAACATATTAATAAATAAGATCCTGCATTCGTAATGCATTAAGCTCCAACCATAAAATTATAGAGCCAATCATTCCTAGATACTTATTTAGTCCACGGAAATCGTGCACACGATGCAAATAATGAGTTTAATACAAATGAATTGATAATCATGGCATTTGATATTCACTAAAATAAAGATTCGTGAGTGCATTGAACCAAAAACGTGGTTCATTACTTAACACATGCCTAGCTGGGGTCGTGAGCGATTCCGCTTTTTGCATGCAAAACATTTTTTGTTATATTTTTACCTAATACCAATAGAATATGTTGACGTTTTTGCTGACCATTTCATTACTAACAGCGATTATAATGATCTCGAAAAATCAATATTTTTAGCTGGCAAAAAATATACGACCGCATTGGCAGGTATTAAATTCAAATACATCTTCGTATAATCTAGACATGATCGAGCTCAAACATGTCAAAGATCATCAGACACTTTAGCCATGGATGATGATGTCAGACGGACAAATCTCGAAGACGTCAATTGATCACCAGGCATTGAATGCCATCGGCCTAAATTCAACACTTTGACAACTGATTTATGCTCCAGCTTAGGTGTCAATAGCGGAGACAATACAAAAAACTGTAGCAATTACATACAGAGAAACAACAATGCATGCTAATGTCTAGGACATTAATCATCCGGTTTTAAGCTTTAAATAATGCCAAGTGACAATGTTAGAAAATAGATGGACATCCAACTGGATCTATTACGATCGCCTAGGTACGTACGTGTGCGGAATCTCGCAATAATAATTCGACTTCGACGAATAATGAGGAGAAAAAACCTACTGCTGACAATATTTGTACAGAGAATCATTTGTTATTAGTTGCCATGTGTCATTGGAAACCACGGCCGATTATCCAGTCATCACACCTCAAAATGTTAGTAAATTATTATTAGAGCTACTGTTCAATTCGTTTTTTGTAGCACGCTGTATATTTCTCGGCTCAGGGTGAGCTCGTCTGGTAGCAGGCACCTCAATGAGGCCATAACTATTGGCATAAGCGGGCAAACAATGTAACAGGCAGTGTTTACATTTGTACTAACTGCTCACAGACGGTGAAACAACGAGGGTTTTAGAATGTCGTCAGGAACCGAGCCTTCATTTGTGTACCGCTAAGTTAAACACGCTGCACATTCATGCACTCATTATTTGAGAATATATGGTTCTCGTTAGTGAATTGTGTTCTTGTAACACAACGTGCTGTAACAGTGGTGCGCTGTATACACGCTTCAGTGCTTTTCCTACGCGGCTTCGTTTCCCCAACCTACTTTCAAATTGTACTTGTACTAGTGGTTCCTATAGAAACCTACGAACGAACAGTTATTCGGCGTAGACGGGCTCACGGGCCGCCTTTGAAAAGATTTTACTAACTAGAGAAAAGTTGCATGCCTCTAACCGAGTATAAATATAAACTTAATCCTCCACGTCCGTTGCTAGCCGATTATTTGATTGTGTAAAATCATATATAATATGAGCAATTATCATGCATATATTAAGGATACATTGACAGTAGAAATCAAAACATGCATCAATCAACATATTATTGAATCATCGTCTAAAAACTTGCATCTAATTCCGTGATAGGGTTAGGCACCGACGAACAAGTCTATAAAAATATATCTCAAAAAAAACTTGACTAAATCCTCGTGTTGATGACGTGAATGATGAATGTTGAACAATGTGTATTTGTCGTCTTAGTCGATACCAGCTGATCTCTGACAGCGGGGAGGGTATTCAACATGTCTAGACTTGTCGGAGTAGACAAAAAAGGATATTTTTAAAGATTGTCGTCAATACATGAAATCACAAGAGGTGCAAACAGATGATATCATTTGCAAAGAAATCGATGAAAGAGATGCACGAACAAAAAATCGGAATGACGACAACCAATTTATCGATTCAGAGGAAATAAAATTTGTATTTGGTAAAATAAAAGAAGCTTTTAACAAATGTACATTTTTACTCCTTACTTATACGTGATTCCAAGCGAAAATATTGGACACTTTCGCAACATTGTCGCCATTTTATTGACCTTAACATGCAAAGGAAAAATCAAAGGTAGTTGACTCAGCTGATCGGTACAATGAACTTCTGAGAACAACTAGTACATTTGGAATACTGAAAGTCCAACTATGGCACACGATCACGATTTCTGAATCACAGTCAGCTGAATACATCAAAGCAAAAAAATGTGATGTATTTTAGTGACCAAACATAACAGATTTAGAACACAAGAATTACACGATTGTAGTAAAATCACGTCGAATCGCGAAATTTATGCAGCAAAACAAATATTAAATAATAGCAACTCTAGATGATATCATCAATTCAGCTGATCGCAAGTTGAAGGCTGGTCAATACTAAATTATTGATGTAGGTAGGTGTGCAAAATCTTGCGCATGTCATGCACCTTGCCTATGGACCTGTCTAAAATGTCAATCTCCTATTAAACTGGACATAAAAATAAATTCTACCGAAAAAGAGCGTATTATTTTACCGAATCACCTACACGACAATGCAATAAAAATGATATTTCATTAGTCTGGATTCGTCCATAAATCATTACTAAACATTAAAAGATAAGCTAAAAGCATAGCAATATCTAAACACGAAATGATGTATCAAGATTTATATACACATTTCAGTGCATGCGACCAAGATTTGCGATGAATATGGAGCTGTATTTTTACTTGATGTGGCCGAATGTGTTAATTTGTCGGTTAAAATTTGCAAATATGCATTCGCCCACCCAAATGTAGCAGGATTGTGTAAAGTATACACAGGTGCAAGAATGATCTCCATCGCGTCATTTCCAATTATTTACTATCAACTTTTTTGGCTCTGGTATGGCGCTTGATTAAAGTTTGCGAGAAATCTTTTAGAATTTGTGGCATTTGGTTATCTTGTTTCGATTTTTTCACGTTCTTGAGACGGTACTTATCTTTTGAAGAAGGGACATATTTTCTGAATGACAGTAAGCTTTTAAATACCTATGGCTGCAAGTAACAATGACGTATTTAGCATACGTTTTGTTGGAAATTTGAATAATCCGAATATAATATACTTGTGTGATTCATCATTCTGTACTGTTTAGGCAACCACCTAATACGTAAAATTAACAAGGAAGAAGCCGACAAGGACTGATTGCACAACTTATTTTTTTTTATATACAATCCTGCTGAGGTCGTTGCAATGATTAATTAGTCGAATAGCAACAAAACCGACGATACTAAAAATATCCCACGTCTTGTGCTACTACGCAATTTCATGCACATAGCAATGGCAAGATAAGGAGCCTTATCAAAAGTCAAGCAATTTGTTCCCGATGTTAGTGGGCCAATTTTATTTTGTTAGGAGGTGCATTCACGTGCGGATTGTCGCACGAGTTTTCCTCTTACGACTTTTCTTAGCTTACGATCTTTATTTTTTATGGTTTTTCTTAGACTCGTGATTTTCACAACGAGTTTGAGAAACCTTATAGCGGGCATTTGGGAAGCTCTTTTGATCTAAAAGCCCAAAAATCTGCGAATTGACGCGATGCAAATTCGCAACGCATTAAACAGCAACAAGCTCGTAGAATTTACCGATGCGATGCGGACGTCCGCACCGCAGTTTGGTGTTAGGTCCTAAAGGAAGAATTCCCTTGATGTTTTTAGCGGTAGATTTTGCTGACGCATACACCCCTCACTTAGGGACAGGAATTCGTGATTCATCAGCGAAGTTACTGAAAACCTTATCTGTAGCATCAATCTGTACATTAAGGCGCAGATACC
Source organism: Anorthoa munda (assembly GCA_945859665.1). Lineage (NCBI taxonomy): Eukaryota > Metazoa > Arthropoda > Insecta > Lepidoptera > Noctuidae > Anorthoa > Anorthoa munda. The sequence continues at coordinate 5,931,788 of OX243893.1, forward strand.
CCTCAGTAGCTGATTTTAAAATGAGAATCACGTCTACACGGCTAGTCGTAATTTTTTGGAAAATATATGTTACATTAGATCATTTTCTTAATAATTGGATCTAAGAAAATTTTGAGTTTTATTCGTATAAAATAGTGTAATTAATTTGTAAAGTTATGTCTAACACGGGAAAAACACGACAATCGCACCAAAACCGCCGGGCGTATTTTAATGAATTTGTCACCATCTCAAACACAAACTATCTACAAATGTAGAATCAAAATTGATCTAAGGCTTTTTTTTTAAGTCATAGAATAATAAGGAAATTTCAAAAATCTACTGACTTTTGGGTCGCGCGGGTGTGAAACGAGTGCGCGTTTTTACCCGACTGCCGAAGGAGGGTAATGTGTTTATCAGTCTATGTATGTGTATATTTGTTCCGATGTGGTATTCTAGAGACCAAACTCGTTGGCCGATTTTGATGATTCCTACGTCAATCGATTTGTCTTAATCCTGCGAGTGTCACTGACTACATTCAATATGGAAAAGAAAAAAATGGCGGATTTTGGGCGCCATTTTGTGGGGCACAATTTTTTTTTTCCTTCCAAACCCATGGTGTGGGGTATTAAAATAAAGGATTTTAAGGTAAATTCAAAAATATATAATACTTATATGTTTAAATGTAAGTAATTAAAAAAAAAATAACTACAAAGATGTAAATAAAAAAAGTTAATTAAAAAAATCAAAAAACCTGACTATTAAAAAGCGAACTAAAAAAGATTTAAACAAGAAGAAAATCATGCTGTGCAGTCGGAGGATGCATCTGGTTTTGGTCAGCCAGCTCGCGAATATGTATCCTCCGACTGCACAGCATGATTTTCTTCTTGTTTACGTCTTTTAGTTCGCTTTTTAAGCAGTCGGATTTTTTGATTTCTTTAATTAACTTTTAACTTTTTTTATGTGTCCTCAAGGTCGTTGGCGACTCCGGTCATCATAAGGAAATATAAATACATGGGAACTCATTGAATACCTACTTTGCGACAGTTCAAAGAGACATACCGTCGTTAGCACATATGTATGTGCATAATAAACTAGCCTACAAAGAATTTATCGCCCGCGTGGGTTGCAAAAGCTATCGCTGTATGCATTTTATTACTGTTTTGAGGCTGATAACGAAGTTTGCGATAATTTCGGGAATAATATAGCACTTTTAAATCGTAAATAAAGTTACTAGAGATCTGGCATACTTTTTTCTGTACGTACAATTATCATATTAACAATAAATGCAATGATAAAAAAGTATTTAATTATTTTTTACCTAATTAATCGATGCTTGAAATCACCTTGGATAACAATAAACATTTACGCGAAAACAATAAAGATAGTAATAACCTGCCTCACTTAAGTTTCTTCACAATACATATTCTTGAATCACTGAGAGACGCTAGAGAAAAGCAACACATGTGAAAGGAACATTAGCAAGAAACAACATTAACAAAAATAAACCTTAATACACTAACACTAAAGCCTAAACTACAAACAATTACTCAATGAGAACACAAAGCCAGTAGACAACACTTCTAGTAAGTATGCTCTAAGAACCATTGAGCAATTACTAAAGCACTTGAAAACGTGCAACGTGCTAAACAAATTTCTTGAGCAAGCGACTCATAATACCTGCTTCTTTGGACGGAAAATTAACTGCCTATAATTGACTCCAATGGCCTCTGACCCGGGATTCCTGTGATTGGTGTAATGGGCCCTTAATTATCATACTAATAGCGGGATATTGTTGCTACATCCGTCTGGCCAACTGCTAATTTGTACTAAAGACTTTAAAATTATATAGAGAAAAGAAGATAGAACAAGTCTGAAATGTCTTTTGTTCAATAAGTAATCAACCGCACAAAAGATTATGGATCCATCTCTTCCCGTGGGTGTTAAAGGCGAATAAACGTTTGAAGCAAGATGAATGAGCCTAACTACCTCCGTGAACTCATAAAAAAACATACTGCGATCAATCCATTAACCAAGAATTTTCAATATCCTTGTTTATACAAGCATCAAGATAAACTAAGATCACCACGAAAATGGTTCGAGAAGCTCGTGGCTAAATAATAACAGCCGCACTGGTCGAACATCAAGCAAGTTTAAGCAACGCTTGACGAGGTCGGTCCGTGGATGGGTGACCATTTCAACATACCGAGTTTCCTCGTGCCTTGGAAAGCACGTTAAGCCGTTGGTCCCGGCTGTCATTTGTAGATCTTTGGCAGTCAGAAGCTTGAGATTTGACACCAGTCTTGCCAAGGGGTACCGTGTTATCCAGTTACTGGGTTATGGAGGTCAGATAGGCAGTCGCTCCATGTAAAACACTGGCACTCAGCTGAATCTGGTAAGACTGGAAGCCGACCCCAATATAGTTGGGTAAAAGCTAGGGAGATTGATTAACCACGAAAATGGTTCACTAAACTCCTAAATTGGCTTTAGTACAACCACTGCTAAACTAAAACCGTTTCACGGCTGATAACTCTTTATTAATTTACCTGCCTTAAAAGGCAACCAAATCAAAACTGAGCTATCCAATGATACACTATCATACGATAATATCCCAAGCGTGACTGCGCTGGCACTGATTAAAAGCGCTCAAATGATCCAAACGAAGCCTTCGATACGGTTGAGAGCTCACGCTATTCGCAACAGTAGGCAAAAATAAACGTGCCGACATAATCCGTTCCGGATGAGAAGTCTTCAGGAACTAGCCTTATTTATAGATAAGGGCATCGTCCTTTATCACAGGTCTTGGTGCTTCGTGCTTCAGCGGTGGAACGGAAAAAATCAGTGCGGAATTGTTCAAGCGAAATCTGTTGAGGTGGGGCCTTAACTCTATAGAGGTCTAATTACTGGGGCTTTCCATGTTTGTATTAGGATTTATAATGCAAGAATGTACACAATTTAAGCAATGTTTCGTGCAGGAATGAGCAATTATGATTTGTACTTGCTCTTAACCAATTAAAACAAACAAGAACCCTTGGCAAAAGTTACGACTTGGAGGGTACATAGGACAAATTATCATAATCCCAGCCAGACAAAGAATACATCAGAATGAACGGCGTGTTTTTCAAAACCAAAAAACTTTCCCATTTGTTAATCCCGGCGGTGGTTAAGCAAGAATTGCGTAATGGTCTTGCGCGAGTGATTTTAATGCCCTAACTAATGCATGGTAATGAACTATCATACGCTTGATGTGAACGCCCTGTACCTCTCATTGCTCTGGCACGCGATAGGATTAGGGCTGCAAATTATAGCTTTTTATATCTTGTATACTATTATTACACACCCTATATCTTCGGTGAAGTGGGTTGAGAGGTATTCAAATTGAATCCAAGAGATTTTATGAAGTGGAATACGTCTTAATTAACCGACTTACCAAAAAGGAGGAGGTTGTATATTCGACATTATGTTTGGTTTTTTTTATTCACGCGTGTCCCCGTCAATTTTGGACCGATTTAAAAATTCTTTATTTGTTTGAAAATGTATGTTCCCAAATTGGTCCCATTTTAATTTGGTGAAGATCTGATTAAGGGCTACGAAGATATACAACAGAACTCTTCAATAAATAACGGCAAACCTCTCGGGATTGCTGCAATCGCATGTCTGTTTATTTTTTATATCATTTCATAACATAACATCACGCCAGTACGCTCTTAAGGGGTACGCAGATCTCTCATTTCACCGGTAATGCTCTAGTTTCATGATATTCGGGTAATCTATTCTGGCGTTATAGGTACCTTACTAAACAACTTGCCTATTAGATAGGTACAACTAAAAAGTGAAAAATAAAAAGCTTTTTACAAAAAAATACTACCGACTTTCAAATAAAAAGACTACAAAGTGAAAAATAACTTTATTTTTGGACGTCGGTGTCTATAAAAACCAGAAAAATAAAATAAAATTGATACCTATCAAAGACACTGACTTCCAAAAATAAAGTTATTTTTCACTTTGTAGTCTTTTTATTAGGCAGTCGGTAGTATTTTTTTGTAAATGCTTTTTATTTTATAAATAACAATCGCCATATGTGTAACCGGTTCGGTTGTCGAAGTGTGCCGGAAAAGCTAACGTCCTGCAAAGCTTCCCGCCCATAATGTGAAATATAATATTACTAACATGACGAGCATGATCTAAGTAAAATATTAAATAATAAATGCGTGGGCATTTAAGCTAGACGCATAAATCTATGTAAATTTCGAGTTTAAAGACCGCTGTGGTGCACGAAGTGAGTCATCACTGTACCGCACATCCTAGTTCTATCAATAGGATGACGAAGACGGCGAAGCAACACACCTTCTAGTTGTCCAGACCAAATAGGGACATGTTACAGATAGTGTCCATGATGGGAAGTGAAAAGACGTACCTAGTTATAACAAGATAAAATTACAAATTAAAAAACCCTCGATTTTAATTATTATTTCATAACTTTTAAACTACTTATAATATACCTAGCAGCAGACACGCTTCAATCGACAATCTATCGAAACACGTAATAATGACACGATATCTTGCGAAAAAACCAAATTTGAAGAGTAAAATGCGAATAACTTTTGAACGGCTAAACCGATTTTATTCAAACATAGCTAAGAACACTCTCGACAAAGTCACCTTTAAAAAAAAAACTAAATCAAAATCGGTTCATCCGTTTAGGCGCTATGATTCCACAGACAGACACACAGATACACTGCAACACAGGTCAAACTTATAATAACCCTCTTTTTCCGTCGGGGGTTAAATTAAAAAAACAAAGAAGGCAAACCATTTAGCTCGATGGTCCCATCGTGAGTCAAGGAATTGGTATTCAGTCAGGGCAAAATTCTTTAGTCTTAGTAATGAAAGGTTGATCACCTTGTCAAGCCCTTAGGGACAGCCCTAACTAAGACCAGTCCTCACACGTAAACTTCACGCTCGGTGTACCAAACCCTAGACTCATTTATTCCATAATCATATCATATAGCACATTGATATTAACCATGAAAAGGCAAAAAGTTTTAATTAGGAAGAAATATGGAAGCGGTGTTAAGTGCTAGAATACACAAGTTTTCTTTTTAGGGTTCTGTAGTAAAGTCAGTCATGAACGTTAGTGATGTTTCCTTATTTATTTTGGTGAATGTAGCTGTATACGGAACACTGTGCGTTTTTTTACTTGAAGTTGGAATTAATGAAGTTGATTTAATTAACTTTGGTTTTAAAACGCAGTTCACTTACTTATACACTAAAGGTCAAACTTTGCTAGAATAATATTAACTGGGGCAGTAAGCCTTAACGCCACTTTGGATCCAAATAATTTACTAATTTTTTTTTTTTTAAAACAAGCTTTTTTTCGCATTTTCTCAGCAAACCCTTGTCTTTTGGTACCCATATCATTGCAGTGCACAAAAAATAACTAGTCCACCATCTTGGGCCGTCCGCCATATTAGATTTGACGTCACTTATCTAACCATGCATTGTCATCCAAACTAAACGTGTATGCAAAATTTCATCTTATCGGTGGAGAATAACTGCTTTAAAATTCAGTTGCAAGATTTCACCCGAACACACTTACATACATACATTGAAAGTTAATTAAAAGCTTGTTATGATCTGATTTCGGTAGCAATCCTAATTAATCAATACAATCCTTTGTTTCTTTCCACAAATCCAAAAAAAACCACATGGGAAACCCTTTAAAAAACAAGATAAGATCTAAAACAATACACCCACGTGCATTGCGGTCGTAAGTTCCGTATCCCGTAACTAGCACGTGCAGGATGCGCATGAGTGACCAAACTCGTCCTTAACAAGGACGACGCGAACGGCGAAACGAATTCCACACTCGTATCGGTTTTACACGACCATTAACACGTGTCGAACGCCAAACGCCCAACACGTGCTTGGAAAGGACCCTTTACCTAATTTAAAATAAAAGAGATTACTCTAAATAACACGTTAATTAGAGACATATATACCCATAATTTATTTTATGTCTAGGTAAGGCAAACAATGACTTGTAAACTTTCTCCCGTTCATACTTCTACAATAGCGTCCAGGCAGCCAACCGCGAAGCATTATAAATTAAATATACCACCATTGTTCATGGTTTCATGATTTAGTCGCATTTTAAAATTTGCTAGGAAACAAAAAAGAGTTTTAATTACGTGAGAAGTTACGAAGGGCCATTAACCTTGGTAGCTAATTAGCTCTCTGTAAACCTGATAATTAATAAAAAGTTTATTGTACCACAGACACTGACTTGCTATTCTAAACTCTTTATTTATTTAACCATCAATGTACACACACGTAATAAATAGACAAGAAGAAGAAACAGAAAATAGGTACAAAGGTATGCTTATTTCTAACGAAATCTCTTTTAGCATCGGAAAACAAATTAAAAGTCAAAGAAACAAATTATTTGATGCAATTAGCTATACGCGTCAGGTTTCCATGATAGCACTTAATTTTTCGTAGGTTCAGACAACACGGATACAAATAAATTAATGGATTCAAAGTGATCAAAGTCTAGACTAGAATCGTATAACTCTAGTGGTATCTCTTTCCTTTATTAGCGCGTTCATTACGTGCGAGTTAGGCAGCGAAGATTTTATCGCAGCCTTAGGTATTCTAGCAGTGCAAGCCTTAATTGAATTGCAAAAAAGGCATATTACCGACGTTCAATACTGATATAAGCAAGCTTTACAAGACACCTCTCGAAGGGTATCAATAGAATTTTTTGCTCTAGATTAAATCAATGTTGGTCCAGAATACAGGTGGCACCGTTAGACCCAATTTCAATTACTGCTGGCCAGCAGAAAATTACAAAATAAAGAGTCTGTGTCAGCTCACCCGACAACCTATCATTATGGCCAGATACGAGATTTACCGAATCATTGTCATTACGGTGTATTAGCGGTAGCTAGCAAAAAGACAATAAGTTTAGAGTATTGACTTCTGATTGGTACAGCACTTAATAGCTACTTTTTTGTGTTGCTGAACATTTATTATTAGTTACACTTAGACAATAAGCAAAAATATATCAGAGACTAAAAACTTCAGACGATGCTACCGACTTTATGAGTAATAAATTGCATACATATTGCTGTTTCTAAGCAGGGAGACAATACTTTAAACATTACCGCCAGTACCAATTAATGGTTCTTAGATATTTCTAAGCAGGGAGACAATACTTTAACCATTACCGGCAGTACCAATTAATGGTTCTTAGCTGGATAAAAAATAATAAATTACAGTGACTAAGATGGTAAAAAGTCTTTAAGTTGCAGCAAGAAGTATCAATACAACAATGGCTTACGTACGCCAAGGCGATTACGATCGCCAACATTCCTCCACTAATACGGAAGAAAATTGTTTTACGACCATCATAAATTGTCATGAAGGCACTTGTAATCTACTGACTAAATTGCAGCCTAGGATTTCCGTCGGGTAATAAGCAAACCTTTTTCCGCAGAGCTGAATTAAATTATAATTTTGTGCTATTATCTTTTGAAGTGGCACTGCGCCTAGACTGAACTCGAATGACGTGCTCATGACAGCAGAAAATCTGCATAATTTGCAATGTTCTCGTGGTTTTCTATTATTTCAAATTACGGTTCTGACTGAACCGAGAAGCGGTTTAGACAATCGAACGCTGCAACATGTTGCTAGAATGTAGAATGCTTACAAAGCACTGATTTTATTGCCAAATTGGTTCAACGTTTGGGCCAAGTTGGCGTATCTTGTAACCAACCTTGTGCATAATTTTATTATAATATCATAACTCGCTATGAAATGGGTCCTTGTTTTAAAAAATACGGGAAAAAGTACAATTGAAATAAACTGCGAACAATATGATATCACTTAGCAATAATTTATAACAAAATTGCAATACCTAATACGCGGTTGATATAGACAGGCTGCCTGCCATGCGGTCGTAACCTTATACGACTATCGGTGTAGTGTTCCAACCACCCACACCTTTGCCTTAGGGAGCCATATGGACTTTTCATACTCCTTAACTAAATTTTAGGGTGGGGTAGGGGCTGGCTAAAAATAGTTCTTGCCACTTTGGAAGGGAGAGAAAGCCAAGTCAATATCCTTATAATCTGTCCCCATTTCTCTGAATCTTGTACTAGTAAATATATGAATAATAGATTTCAGATCATACACAAAAATTAGACAGTAAATCCCATGTGCCGCATTTGGCTTGGCGTAATTTTCGCCACAGATTCACATTTTCGCTATTCTATTATTTTTTCCTGAATAAAACCTTCTTTTGCTGAAATCACGAGACGTGGCGGAAGCCTGCCTCAATAGCCGAAATCCCGCGTAAAATTGGCCTTGAGAAACCTGAGGAAGTTTGTTCACATCACAGATCCCTGAAGCGTGACCAAATGGAGCTACGAGCGAATTTTTTGCCTAGACCGAAAGTAATAGGCATTGTTATTACTAGATGTAAGAAGACAGGCATGGTTAATCAAAATTATTACGTTATTTTAAAGTTTGCCACCAGTACTGGGAATAGGATTTTGTTAAACCAATAGTTTTTCTAATTTACAGTTATGATGTTTTGACGATTTGTTTATAGGAAGAGTAAGAATTCTTCGCGTTTAATTATGGTTGACGGATAACGTTGAAAAAAAACTGATCTTTATAGCGGAGGTAAACGTTTTGGGAACACCTTCATTGTGCGTACAGCTGCAGCTAAGTAGTGGAATTCCCTGCCGGATTCTTTGTTTTCTGACAGCAGTATTTAATTCAAGAGTGAATAGGTTACTTCTAGGCAATCGTGCTTCACCGTCGACCACATCACCGCTTACCATCCGGTGATATAGTGGTCAAACGCGAGCCTGCCTATCGTTAATTAAAAAAACTTTAAAGAACTAGTACAATATTCTAATATATTAATATTATAAATATGAAAGTCTGTATCTTTTTTGATCAATAACGCCTCAACGGCTAAACAGGTTTGATTATCACTTGGCTGGCACACAGGTAGCCCATGGCCTGGTGTAAAAAAAAAAAGGTTACCCTTATCCCGGTCGTCCCAACGGTCTTGCGGGATAATTTGAAGCCGTAATATTTCATTGACTGAATTGGTTGACATTGTAGCCCTGAAAACTAGTGTCTTGAACGGCACCTCGATAATTTATTTTATGTCTTTCAAAATTTGTAGGTACGTTTGCGATTCATCTCACGATTTTTCTAATGGTCTGCGGTGAACTTTACTCGCCGGAGACAGGTGGAAACTTACGTCAATTGTTTAGATAATTTATGTAAATCATAAACCTACCTACATAGGTCAACACTGGGGAAATCATGTATGTATGGAAAAAACATAGGACTTAGCAACAGCGTGTTGCAATAAGGTCGATGATCTATCAGAGATGCTAATCTGCTCAGGTTTTAATGCTGCTAAAACCCAGGTGTGTCTTATTGCCGCTAAAAAGAGCCAATTTCACCCGGCTCCATCTTACCGAGATGTACTTTATCTTGAGCTTTTTGGTACATACATTGAGGCAAAGACTCAGCTGGCTGCCAAAAAGTTGGAGATCCTTGCAAAGGTGAAAATGTACTTCACGCCAGAATAGCTGCTAAACTTGTATAAAGCGCAAGTTCGACCATGCATGGATGGAGTACTGTTCTCATTCCTGGGCTGGATCTGCGAAATACTAGCTTGATGCTCTAGAGTCGATCGAAAAGCAGGCAAAGAGTCTCATTGGCGATGAGGCACTGGTCAAGTCAAAGCTCCAGAGCCTTGAACATCATCGTAGAGTTCCAGCTTATCGGTTACATTTCGGGGAGTGTGCGATGGAATTGCATGATCTAATTCCGCTGATCTCTATAGCAGAGCTAAACGTTTAAGCACTTAACGTATTGGGAATACTTTTATCATGCGTACAGCTACGGAGTGGAATTCCCTGCCAGAGTCTCTGTTTCCCGATAGCTACAATCTAGGGATCATTAAGTCAAGAGTGAATAGGTTTCTTCTGGGCATGCGTGCTTTACCGTCGACCACATCATCGCTTACCATCAGGTGATACAGTGGTCAAACGCGAGCCTAAAGACAATAAAAAACCTATATGATCTTTTATCAATTTTAAGCCTTGAAAGACATAATAGATCTAATTCAATGCAACGCCAGCCACAGATTTGAGCTAGTTGTAGACACATGTTTTTTTAATGCTATGAAAAACCTTACGGTTTTTTGGCCGTACGTAGACAGGGCGATCAGAGTTGTAAGTAATATGGATGTCTGTGGAAGCTTGTTGACACAAACGGTGCTTACGGCGCGGCGAAGTTACCGTGCCATGGATTTTTACGACAAAAAACGTGTGTGAACAACAGGCCTGAAGATTCCAAAGATTGATGCAATGCGACAATGCGACGTTTTCATAGAAATTGTTCATAAATTGCTCAACAGATAGAACAATTTCTACTAGAAAGCGTCTTCGCAATTCGCAACGTTGTCGCATCTGTCTGCGGGGGCCTTTGTGCAGTTCAAGGATAGGAATCAGTTACTCTTACTTGCAGGATGTGTATTTTAACGTGAAGAAAAAAATAGGAGATAGATTTTAATCCAATGTAATCAATCTATACTGTGATTTTTAATTTCGTGGACTAAACTGACAGCTGCTATTGACCTTATTTTTTTTAAATATTGCAAGCGCGGAGCATAGTGTTGTAGGTAAGGCTCAATCATAAGTGATTCATCGAATCGATGTGACATGACTTCTGAACTTATTTTTACTAATTGGTGTAAATAAATGTTTTATGAATATAAACGTAATATATTTAAATATAACAGTATTCATACACATAGTACATGAACTTTTATTGTGTTAAATATGAAATCAACAATAAAATAAATGCAATCGATAAAATTAAGTCTGACATAAATGAGTAGAAACTAAATAAGGGCCGCTAGTTTCTAAACAAATTATTTTTTTATGCCGTGAAATAGTTTTTTTTTCGATCTACTTTGATTTTCGATTAACTTTCGATCACTCAGGATAGTTAGGGTACGACACTATTTTAATGTAACGATAAAGTGACAACCCCCCAAATATCAGTTTAGTCCACGAAATAAAAAATCACATTATACCTATATTTCGACAAATAATAATTAAAAAAATAATTGTTTATTCTCTTCTCTGGAGCTACCTATTTTTTACCCTCAACGGAAAAAGGGGTGTTATAAGTTTGCCGTGTGTTGCTGTTTATCTGTGTATTTGCATTTCGAAATAAATACGAAAACACAGACAGGACTGCGTGAAGTCGATTTTGCAGCGATTCGTTTCTGTCACTAAATGTCTGTCTGTGGCATCATAGCGTCCAAACGGGTGTACTGATTAAGATTTAGTTTTTTTTCTTTGAAAGGTGATATTATCGAGAGTGTTCTTAGCTATGTTTGAATAAAATCGGTTCAGCCGTTCAAAAGTTATGGGCGTTTTACTGTCTGAATTGGGGTGTTATCGCAAGATATCGTGTCATAATTACTTGTTCAATAGATTGCCGATCGAAGCGTATCTACTATATTACTAGATAAATAATGTACCTAGCGTGATATAAAAATCTATCTGAGAATTTCAAAATTTTGAAAGTTTACTTTAACTAATTTTTTGGGGTTGACATGTTATTATTTATAACATTCACTTTAATCTTCTTTTAATTTGATATGTGTGATGTTGTATTTATTTGTTTGGATTTATCTATGTGTGATTTTGTTATATTATTGAATAATTTTATATTATTTAAAGATGTTTTCTGATATATTATTTTTTACTTTTAGTCAGTAATTAATGTTCTCTAAATAGCTTCATTAATACGACTTACCTAATGATTATTGTACTAAGTTGTTGGTTTAGTACAAATTGTACTAAGTTGTTGGTTTAGTACAAATAGTACTAAGTTGTTGGTTTAGTACAAATTTTAATAAGTTGTTGGTTTAGTACAAATTGGGCTAGACACGGTCATGTAATTATTATGTAGATAAATTATTTTAGAGTGTTTGACTTCCCAAGCTGACAACCACATAATAAGTTCTTCGCAGTCTACTACCATAAATGCGGAACAATGAGGTTGTTCTGTGAAGCCTGCAGTAAGCTTCTGTACTTTTGGGTGGAGCTAGGCTGGCTGTGTTAGCCAGAGCACCCACGCACAATGGACTGAATGAGAGTCTAAGTGTGGAAAAGGGAGTCCCCATCATCATAATCGTCATCATCACCACAAGAGCGACTTCACACTGCATCCGATCCGAGCCCGGATTTGAGTTACGAGTTCTATCTGAATTGAACATGTACTGAATTCGGTCAGACCAAGTTCGGATATAGTGCGTAACACCTCTTACAACTAGTAGGTACTACGGCTACTTCGGCCCAAAATTTCTCAGACTCGGATCGGATTCAGTATGAAACTGCTCTAATGATGCTTCTAGCTCACAATGACCATTGTGTCTAAAGTATTAGGATAGGATAACCACAAAATAATACATTTTCCATACATCATGGATTTCCTTAGTATTGAAATTAAATGTCTAGGGCATTTATTTATCCTTATTTTTGGTTAAGTATTTGTCATTTATCCTATCTATGCCATATTTTATTAAAATCAAAAATTATTTATAACCTGGATCCTGGTTCTGGCTTTCAGGAGTTGTAGTGGTTTGGGAATAGTGTGGTGGGACTGTCCCAAAAAAAATAAAAAGGAACCTGGATCGGTACAAAAGATTTTTTTTTTTTAATTCTTCCTTATTTATAAATATTGTTACGCATCCTGTCGTTACTAAATTGGTGCGGCATTTACTAACTAGGTAAGGGAAACAATGTACATTAGCATTGTTTTGATACCATTATTGTGTGATGGTTACTCCATACATAGAAACTTCCACATTTCTAATCTTTGCAGCATCAAACCTATTAACATAGCAATAATTTGACGTAACATAGTTTGTCATGTACCAAGTCATAATAAAAATTCATGTGTTTTTATATTTAGATACCTGGATGCTTGGATAGATACTTGGATGAAAATCAGGCAATAATCAATTTCATTTTATTTTCAAAGAAAATTGTCACAATAACATCACAATTATAATGACCTACGGTACCCTAATCTTTCAACACAATAGCTTTGAATAATAGCAGTACTTAGCAATTGTTGTTACAAGTAATTAAGAGAAATGCAGTCCCTTATCAGTTTTTAATCTTATCATAGATACTACCTATCCAACATTTTTGAAAGATTGCAATAAGTTCCATTTTTGCTTAGTCATTTAGAATGCCATTCATCACTAGAAGCTATGGCACCATAGGTGCTCAAAAGGGAATAAAATTGAATATTTTCTATTGTTCCCCATTGAGCACCAAGCTATTATGTTGATCAGTGCTCAAATGTGAATACCATTGGTGCTCAATGCATAGGTGCTCAAATGGGAATACTCCCTAATTATTCAATAACAATTTAATTTGTTAGATAATATTTATTTTTTCAAAGAAGTTAATCAAGCTATTTAGTAGATCATATATCTGATGGAATATATGATCAACTTCAAAAAGTGCATTCAATATCATATAATAATAATTTTGTCATATTTAAAATAAGTGATAAGGCACAAAATATTGATGAATTGTAATAAAAATTTATGAATATACTTGATAACTAATGATTTCCCAATAGGAAGCCAATTAAGTGAAGCGCTCAAGATAACAATATTAAGTTTCTTGTATATTTACTCAACATCTTATCAGTGTTGGTGCCCTAAATAAGTATCACTTGTTGTGTAATTATATTTTGAACTTAGATCCAACAATAAATTGGTGTAACCTTAACCTTGGACATGTTCTAATTTTGAAATTACGCTCGCTTGATTCATTGAACTAATAATCACTAAATAACCTACTAATACCTTGTTTGGCGAAAATTACCTTGGAATGCTGTCTGCCAGTTGTTCCCAGCCCGACATGGGGTAAATCTGTCTCCATTTGTGTGTTCTGCTGGGAATCTGATGCATTGCTTCTTACTCAAGGGGCTGCACTGCTGCAGCAGCCGCGTCTCGTAGTGCTTACTGAACATTTTCACGTAACAAGTCCTCACTCCAAGTCCCGCACACAAACTGACCAAAATTCAAATAGTCTTAAACACAAAAACTTGAGGGTACTGGAAGAATGGAGACTAGAATGTTTTATAAAACAGGTAGATATGTCCTCAATCGAGCATCGTCTGTTGACGGTACGTCCCGACTACACTGTTTACTTCAGTGTCCGGAGTCAAAACAAACAACATCGGACACAGGAGCGCTCTCATTGACTGCTGTGATCCATTTGAGTACATTCGATATGGTCGACAGCGCAACTGAACTCATCGTCCACGGCACTGAAAGATAACGCACTTAACGAAATTGTCTCACAAAATTTTGTAAACTGATATTGTATAGTTCCACAGTCACAATTTAAGGATTCCAATCAATATTTTAAGATACAAATTGGTACAATTCTGTAAAAATGCTAAAATAATTCTTTCGCGGACTATGTCAGACACAGCATAAATAAAAAAAGTATTGCAAGACTACAAAAAATAAAATCTTTGAATGCAACGGCTTTTTAAAATGTGTTTACTCCACGAAATCTGATGTAAAACAATGGCGCTAGTTGTGGGCCAACAAAATATTGTTTTTATCCCGATGTTCACTTAAAAATTAAAACTAGAATCAGTCAGTCAGTTCAGTTGTACAATTTTAGAAAGCCAACTATTAGCCACTTATTGTCAGGGGAGTTATTGTATAGGAGTTAGGAGTGATAAAACCACGGGTTAAAACCCCCCCGATATCATTCAAACTGTCGCTCGAGTGCTTGTACTGCGAGCTTTATATGACGATTTCTGATATTATTGTTTCCACACAGCAGCAGTGGTGGCCCAGTGGTAACGGCGACTTACGTTTAATAGATCGTGAGTTCGAACCCAGGCAGGCGTTTTAGTTTGTGTAAATTATTTCATTACCACTGCTCTTAAAACGGTGAAGGAAAACATCGCGAGGAAACAGGTATGTCCAAGAACCAAAAAATCGAAGACATGTGACATCCATCAACCCGCACTGGGCCCGCGTGGTGGATTAAGGCCCATTACCTCTCTCATAGAGAGGATGCCTGTGTCCCAGCATTGGGCACATTATAAGGCTGAAGATGATGATGATGAAAATCATTATTAAAAAAAGGCGAATTACCATCAGCTTCATCAAAAATATATAACGGAGAACGATTAATGAACTCAAGACTTGATACGGAAACACACTTACGTGTCGTGGCATGGCGTGGCTCGGGATTCACCAATCGCACGACTCTGTTCCAGCCTACGTTATATAAACAACGAGTTTTGTAGCCAATCAACTGCGTCAAAAGGCGCCATGACACGCGACCACACGAAAGACAGAAACACACTTACGTGTCGTGGCGCCTTCTTCATTATTGTAATTGCCCGCGATAAGTGGTAAATGATCGTAATTTCACCGCCGCTGCTGCCTTCTGATTAGCCTACTGATAAAGGCCGTGGCCTACTACACCCAAGGTGGCTGGTTCGAATACCAGCTATGGATAGGATTTTTTTCCAATAAAAAATTATTGAAGGGCAGTTTGATTACGTTGTCGAATTACGCAGAAAAGCTTCAAGAGAGTCAATGCAATGAATCAAGCTCGAATATTTAAAACATTGTCTGGGATAGGTTTTTATTAGCACTAAAGATTTGAACATTTTCTTATACTATTAATACCAACAGACTTAGAAGTCGATAGAGGTAGAAAATAGCTAGAACTAAGGATAGAAGAGTGAGCGAAGCGAGCTCGAACATTTTAGCACCTCGCCTCGGACAAGATTTTTTTTTGACGGTCTCCTAATAAATAAATGTATCCTGATGCTACTTCTATATTCGTATTCAAAGGAGCTACCGAGAAAAACTTACAAAAGTTTCTAGCACCCTGCCTCTGTTATCTAAGGTTCTCTTTTGACAGACAAGAATACTGAGCGGCCGGCTAGAAGAGCTTAGTAGTGCTTGTCTAAAAAAAAACTGCGACTGAGGTTAAATGAGGTAGAATGCGGTAAATTAATTGAACTAGTGTAATAAGAGGTGCACTCTAGACATATAGGTAGCAAATACGTTCGAGAAACGTGGCCGGGAAAACATAATAATTAACAATGTACGCGATAAGGCGGTGGCCTTATCGCGTACGTGTTGTATGTTTTTTTCTGTTTTAATATTTATTATTTTATTTATGTATTGTATTTGTTGTGGTGTACAATAAAACATGTTTTTGTTGAACTCCCTGCAATAACGTAACTATATTATTTAAATATATTTATAATATTTAATTACAAAAGTGAATATCTATATATATAAAAGAGAAAGTTTATATGTATATTCCTTATAGACTCAAAAACGGCTGGACCGGTTTCTAAAATTCTTTCACCGTTGGGAAGCTACACTATCTCCCAGTGACATAGGCTACTTTTTATCCCTGGATTCCCACGGGAACGGGACGTTCCTACGCGGGTGAATCCGTGAGGCGTCAGCTAGTAGTAAATATTTGTATGTTCATATTTTTGTAATATCTGTTTTTTAAATATTTTAAAACGGCTTTTATTGTGCTTATGAATTCTTAAATATCTTTAAACTAGAGTTATAAAATCGGACGACATTCGATTTTTTGCACTTCATCTACCACTTTTCAAAAATTTGAGTTGGCAGCACTGACTGGACATTTCCATTTTTCCTTAGATAAAGAACCTATGGATTTAGCCATAAAATGAGCTTGATTGATAGAGCGAGATCGCTAGTTGGCAGCCCCATGTAAATAATAAGGACAAAAGATTATTTATTGTCTTTGTCAAAATGGCCGGCTTTTGTTGTTTGTCAAACTCTAATGTTATGGCAGATTTGACAAACAAATTCGGTCTTGTTTGATTTTCTGTGATTTCGTTTCGTGGTAGTATGTATTTATTGAGACAAGGAATTGGGTTATTTATAGATAATAAGTGTCAGTGCGATGGTGGGTTGTGGTGTTCTTGTTGTAACACCAGAAATAACTATTGTTGTTTCATGTGCGGTCACAAAATGGGCCATGGCTACATCTATAGGTTCTTTATCTAAGCATTTCTTTTATAAGTATCGAACTATATACTAATATATATGTATCTGTTGTCCATGAAGGATAATCCATTATGTCACTCAGACCATAAAGTGTTTATGGTAGGTTTAGATGCTTAGCAACATTCCTAACAATGGCTGTCAATACCCAATAAAAAGTTGTGTTCTGTTCACTACATATATTCCACTGTGTTATTATTATACTCTAAATTTCCCAACAGGTTATGGGCCCAGCCCATGACTTGCTTGGCATAACGTATCTCTGTAAATTAAAACTTTTGCGGAAATTTATACGAAAATGCAAGCCGTTACATTTGAGAAGTTGTCGGGCCAGTCCAACTATGGGACTTGGTCTTTCTCGATGGAAATGTTTTTGACAGACCTGGATTTATGGGAATGTTTAAATGAGGATTTTGAGGCAAAAACGGCGGAGGCGATTAAAAAAGATGCCAAAGCTAGGAGTAAGATCTGTCTTTTATGTTCAGAGAAGATCTATCCCCTCATTATGAAAACTAAAACGGCGAGGGATACTTGGGAGGCGCTACGACGAGCTTATGCAGATGGAGGTTTGCTGCGGAGGCTGAATTTACTTCGGAAATTATTCAATGTGAAGCTCACAGACTATAGCTCAACAGAAGAATATGTTAATGAGATCCAAGCCACAAGCCAGGCTTTGTTTAAGATAAAAGCTGGTCTGGATGACGAATTTATTGCAATTATAATGTTGGCTGGACTACCTGAAGAATTCAACCCTCTTGTAATGTCACTTGAGCACTCCAGCATGAAAATCACTACGGAAACAGTGATGGCAGCGCTTCTGAAGGAAAGTGAACGGAAGAAGACAACTACGAAGACAATGGACTCGGCGCTTGTTAGCAAGAAGGATATAATATGTCACTTTTGCAAACGGAAAGGCCATTATAAGTGGCAGTGTAAGCAGCGCAAGTCTAAAGACAGTAAGGGCAATGTAACTTCTACCCAGGATAGTTCTAGTAAGGGTACTGCAGGTAATGTGTCGCTATTATTACAAAAGGATTTTGTAACTCTTTTATCGACAGCCACAGAACCTATGGAATGGGTTATAGATTCCGGAGCAACATCACATATGACCTCGCAAACACAATTTTTGGAAAATGTTAGTGCAGGCAGTTCGAAGTATATTACTACTGCTAACAATGACAAAATTGTTTCCAAACTAAAAGGTGATGTTTTTGCCATGGGGCGTAAAATTAAATTTGAGGATGTGTTGTTGCTGCCAGATCTGATTACTAATTTGCTATCAGTAAGTAAGATTTGTAATAATGGTTGCATTGTTGTCTTTGATGTAAAATGTTGTCAGGTTTATATGAAAAATGATGTAACCATAGCTGGTAAACCATTGTTAACAGCACCACTAAAACAGGGTTTATATATTTTAGATCCGAAAGAGGCAGCGATGGTTCTCACGACTCCTTCAGATACTTCAGGTGCTCCAAGTGCGTATGATTTATGGCATAGGAGATTAGGTCACTTAAGTGGACCACTAATGGTCAAGTTGAAAGGCATGGTGGACGGTCTTTCGTTTGGAGAAGTGAACAAGGAACCATGTGTGGCATGTTGCCAGGGCAAGCAGTGTGTGAAGAAGTTTCCAAGGCGGAAACACAGTAAAAGGGCTAAAGGATTACTGGAACTAGTGCATTCGGATTTAGCGGGACCTATGGAAGTTGAATCATGGGGTGGAAACAGATACTATCTCATTTTTGTAGACGACTATAGTCGAAAAACATTTGGCTTTGTATTGAAGTCCAAAACCCAAGTGTTTGCTAAATTTAAAGAATTTAAGGCACTAGTTGAAAACCAAACCGGTAAGAAAATTAAGAAATTGCGTAGCGATAATGGAACGGAGTATACCAGCAATGATTTTCAACATTATTTGAAGATTAATGGAATAGTCCACCAGACATCAGTGCCGTACACGCCACAACAAAATGGGGTATCTGAGCGCACTATTCGCACTGTTGTTGAGAAGGCGAGATGTATGGTGCATGAAGCTGGATTGGATAAAAAGTTCTGGGGTGAAGCCGTTGGATGTGCCGTTTATTTGAAAAATAGATCTCCGACAATGGCTCTTGCGGATAAAGTTCCGGAGGAAGTATTCACTGGGGAGAAAGTGGATCTTTCACACTTGAAGACTTTCGGATGTAAAGCTCATGTCTTGGTGAAAGATCATGGCCGGAGAAAGTTTGATTCCAAGACTGCTGAAATGATAATGACAGGATATTGTGAGAATCAGAAGGCATATAGGTTCATTAACATGAACAACACAAAGCGGGTAATTTTCGCTCGAGACGCAACTTTTATAGAAAGGAATGTTGAGCCAAATAGAGTGGCTCAGCCAGATGTTCCTGAATTGACGAATACAAATGTTCAGCCATTGGAAACGCCGTCTACTGTGGTGGTTCCGATTACTGATCAAGATATTCGTGAAGGAATTGTTATTACTGAGAGCAGTGTTGCAAATGTTCCCGTGTGGACTGCTCCTAGTCCAGTTAATAGTTTTCATGAAGTACGTGATGAAAATGAAATGATTGAAGAGGTGGTCACTCCCGAAGAGGCTAATCCGTTGTCAAGTCCGGAAGAAGATTTTTACGATGCTTCTGATTCTGGTTCGGATGAAAACGTTCGTGAACTAGAGATTCCAGAACGAAGATATCCTCTTAGGAATAGGCGTCCTAAACGTGATGAGGACATGGTCTATAATTTTCATGTAGTTGGTGATCCTGTATCTCTTAAAGATGCTATGCAGCGCTCGGACAAAAATTTGTGGTTGCAAGCAATGAAGGATGAGTATGATTCCCTTAAGGCGAATTCTACCTGGGAATTAGTTGATCGACCAATAGAAGTCAATGTGGTAAAATCTAAGTGGGTATTTAAACTCAAGATTGGCGGAGATGGTAGCGTGCAGCGTCATAAGGCTAGATTAGTAGCTAAAGGCTACTCCCAGAAACCAGGAGAAGATTATTTTGAAACCTTTGCACCTGTGGTGAGAATGTCTTCAATCCGTCTTCTGGTAGCACTTGCAGCTGAAAAGGATCTGCAGATACATCACATCGATGTGACTACGGCTTTCTTAAATGGTGAGCTTCAGGAAAATTTATATATGGAGCAACCAGAATGTTTTATTGAGGATGAAAGAAAAGTTTGCAAGTTAAACAAAGCAATATATGGGCTGAAACAAGCAGCTCGTTGTTGGAACGAGAAAATTCATGGACATATTATGAAAATGGACTTTATTCGATCCAAATATGATCCATGCGTTTATACAAAGAAAACTGAAGATGTTTTCTTAGCTATTGCGCTTTATGTCGATGATTTTTATATCTTTACAAATAAAATCATCGAGGCGGAGAAAGTAAAGCAGCATATTGCAAGTAATTTCAAGATAAAAGACCTTGGAGAAGCCAGAGAATGTTTAGGGGTCCGAATTTTCAGAGATAAAAAGAGAAGAGAAATTATTCTTTCTCAAAGATCCTATATTGAGAAGATCTTGGAAAGGTATGGTATGCGAGACTGCAAACCAGTGAGTACACCAGTTGAAACTAACATTCGTTTGAAGCCAGGAGAGAGAAATGAGAATGCTGAATATCAGGAGATTATAGGTTCTCTTATGTATTTGGCATGTAGTACTAGACCAGACATCTCGTTTGCGGTTACAATGCTGAGTCAATTTAATAATTTTAACAATTCCGCTCATATGGCAGCATTAAAACGTGTGCTTAGGTATCTGAAGGGGACGATTGATTTATCGCTATGCTTTAAGAAGTGCAACAAATCTTTGGTTGCTTATGCAGATGCTGATTGGGGAAATGGGCCTGATGGCCGTTCTTTTACAGGTTATTTCCTTATGTTTGGTGGTGCTGCTGTAGCTTGGCAAGCTCGCAAACAGCGATGCGTAGCTTTAAGTACTGCCGAGGCAGAATACATTGCTCTTTGTGAGGCTGCTAAAGAAGTTGTAAATATGAAAGGTTTATATGCTGAATTAACTAATCGGACAGACACTGTGATTGTCTTTAGTGATAGTCAAAGTGCTAGCATGTTAGTTTATAGTCCTACTATCGGCAAAAGGTCAAAGCATATAAATATTAGATATCACTTTGTTAGAGAGTTAGTTGATAGTGAGGTGATCAGGATCAATTATTGTCAGACTGATGTTATGCCTGCAGATATGCTAACTAAAGCAACAGTGCGTCTGAAGCATATGTTCTGTAGCAGACATATGGGATTAAGTGGGGGTGTTGTCCATGAAGGATAATCCATTATGTCACTCAGACCATAAAGTGTTTATGGTAGGTTTAGATGCTTAGCAACATTCCTAACAATGGCTGTCAATACCCAATAAAAGGTTGTGTTCTGTTCACTACATATATTCCACTGTGTTATTATTATACTCTAAATTTCCCAACAGTATCCGACTGAAAGACTTGTATCGGTCACAAAATGGGACATGGCTACATCTATAGGTTCTTTATCTAAGCATTTCTTTTATAAGTATCGAACTATATACTAATATATATGTATCCGACTGAAAGACTTGTATCCAAAGATTACTACTTGTATCTATGGTCATAAATTAAAAAATAATACTATGTAGGTCAGAGATATACGTATCTATGTATATTTTCTGTCAATTTCGGCTTCTTTGGCGGAACGATTTGTGAAGTATTCTAGAGTCTTGACTTGTTTTTTAATCATACTTAATTATTTTCAATTATGTCATATCAACAGCCCTACAGACCAAGGCAAAAAGAAGAATCGGAGGAGCTGCCACCTCATTCGAGGCTCTTTATTGTTTGTGAACGACGATTCACGGAGGAGGATTTCCAAGAAGGTTTCTCAAAATTTGGAACTATCGAGGACATACGGATACCGCGCGACCATCATACAGGACAGCCGAAAGGAGTTGTATACATAAAGTTCTCTAAAACTTCTGAAGCTGCTAAAGCTTTAGAGGGAATGAATCGGAGATCTCTTAAGGGTTCCAGTCGTGTATTGAAAGTGATGGTGGCGTGTAGTCGATCCGATATCCACTCTGACGATAGCCATGATCACAAATTCAAAAGGCTATTCATTACAATTCCTAACGTAACTACTGAACAAAATATCCGTGATGAATTTGGTGTGTTTGGTCAGATTGAGTCGGTCGTCATACAAAAAGACCGAAACACGGGTGAACCGAGAGGTTTTGCGTACGTTACATTCGAAAAGTTCTCTGAAGCGGCACTGGCTTTTGAAGGAAGTGACAAAAAGTATCGTGCTATATTTGCGATGCCGAAAGGATCTAATCAGAAGCGGTCTGAAACTGCTTTTGACTCTAGTATTAATGATCTAGCTAAGACCACTCCTAGTAATAGTACTGCAATGATGTCTTTGATGAATACACCTCCCAGGGGTTATACTAGGGTAAACTTCATGTGTTGTCCAAATTTAAACCGAATGCAAGTTGCATCTCTATTTGATATAGTACCAGGGCTCATCGATTGCAAGTTTTATGTTGATTTGGTTCGTAACTGTGGCAAAGGTGTTGCATCATATTCTAATCCAATCTCTGCTGCATATGCATTTGACAAGTTGAATGATTTCGAATATCCACCCGGCATGAAAATATTTGTTCAACCTGAACAGTCTGGGTATGATATGCATAACCAATCTTTTAATAACTTGTCAAATGTTGCTCATAATTTGAGAAATGCAATGAGATCAGCGAATACCAATCGTGCTCCTGACTTAGCAGCACTAACTGAAGCGATAGCAGAGGCATCTAAACTCATTAAGATGGCTACACAAGGAGTAGCAGAAGATCATACTCCTGACGTCAATGACCTGAACTACTGCAGTGTGAAGCTGCCTCCTCCAAAGCCCTTAGCTGACATTGACAGTGAAGTTGCCAAGAGGTGCTTCTTGGTCTGTAAGCCCCAACCTCCCCCACTGACTGTATTACGTGACATATTCTGTAGGTTTGGAGACCTTATAAATGTTTACACACTGCCCAATAAGACAGTAGGGTATGCTCGTTATGCAACTGCAGAAGCAGCAGAAGAAGCCATGCGTGTGTTGCATGGAGCAGAGGTTTGTGGTGTCCGCATGAAAGTTCTAGAAGCAGAGGATGAAGCTTCTGCCAAGAAAAGGAGAATTGGATGGACCCAGGACGATGATTATTGAACAGGTTGACAGACTGGACAGTGTCAAACACCTTGCAGGACAAGGACATATTTAAGACGGCTACGGACAACTTTTATTTAGACTGTAGTTTGGACAAATAAATATGTTTACATTTTAAGGACATTATTTCTTGAGAAGAGATTTATGAAATGGCTTTGATATTAAAATCTGCCATTTTATATATTTCGGCTTTCTTTCCCCTCATCAAAGAGAAAATTAGTACAAGGCTCAAAAAGGACAAGGACAATATTTGTATTTAAGTACAATTATTTTTATACAATTGATGGTTTTTATGAAAACTCACAGTTCAGACTTAATTGATTTATTTTTAAAAGGCATCTAGACAACAACTTAATCCAATTTATTGCACACACAGCCTTGTGACTTATAAAATAATTGACAATATCAATATGTTAAGGTCACTTTAAGAACTAATCTGACAATATTACATTGTTTCATCTTCGTTGACAAGTTGTTCTGAAATTGTATAAAGCATACACTCATACTTCATATTCTTTATTTTTTTGTGTTTGGCTTAATTAGCAAGGACAGGGCGGACTGCGTGTATTCGGCCATATCTTTACTATTTAAATCTATGATTGTGACACATACATCATAATTTAATAACTGGAAATAGGCAAAATCGAAAGATCTCTGCTCGGGTGGAAAGTGAAAATAGAGAAAACGACGTTTTCTAAAATAAAACCCAGCTAGATCGGTTTATCGCCCCCGAAACCCCTGCATACTAAATTTAATGAAAATCGTTGGAGCCGTTGCCGAGATTCAGATTATATATATACAAGAATTGCTTGTTTAAAGATATTAGATGGATATCGGTTTTGCACAATCCAAAAACGAAGTTTGATTGTTCAATTTGGTAAATATTAATCGTGAAATTTCCAAGGAGGCCTTTGCCATAGAGCCTATTGTTTCTAATAGTACTTACAGCTAGATCCTCTTTACTACAAAGGAGAGGTTACCCCAATAAATTTAATTACCTCTGAAGATATGCACTAAAAATTCAAAAACCTATATTTCACTATTATAGATTTCATATTGCTTATTTCGTTTCTTCTAAGTACATCTATTGTGTAACACATTACATACTAAAATGACCCATTTCTACAGGCACTAAAGTTGAAATTCACGATTCCATTATTGCTTGTTGTAGTAAAGGCATTAACTGCTCTTTATATAGAGGATGTCTGTCCCCATGAGTCATTTTTATTATCTTTTCTGCACATTTAAGCTGTGCTAACGCTCTTTCAAGCTCCATTTTGTAAAGCAAGATCTTTCCATACTTCAAGTAGAGAAGACCAAGCAATGGATTTCTGTCACCGTAGTAAAACCTGAAAAGAACATTTTGAGTTTAATTCAGAAATATGATTTTAATAGTGCATACAAAACAATATCAATCAAGCGTTGCAACATTTTGAAGAATAGAAAATTTAAATCTATATTTTATTTTTTGCTTTTATTTGTTGCAGGAATTTGCATTCGCGTCTTTGTGAGTGAATTCTTTGTGTGCATTACCCCAGCCAGAAAATGTCGAAAATCGTCATCTAAGTGCATTTGTCAACTAGATATACAGCTTCTGTAATTGAAATAGCAGATTTTTTAATTTGGTAAGGTGATTGTTTTATAATTATTTGTTAAATACAGTTCCGGCTTGAGTAACGTTACCGCAGCCAGATCTTTTGTTTTCTAACCGGTGTGTTGAAATAAATATTATTTAAATAATTAGATATAAATGTTTAAACTTAATTTGTATTTGCTATGGTTGCGAAGATATTTAAAATCCTCCTGCGGTAAAGTTTGTGACTAAACTAATTTTTGCACAAATTAAAAAATCTGCTTATCAATTACAGAAGCTGTACCTATATCTAATTAACTAATGCACTTAGATGACGATATTAGACATTTTCTGGCTGGGGTAATGCACACGAATTTATTGGGAGACCCACCTAATAGAAGTCTATGAAACAAAACTACTTTTAGATCTACCAGATATCAATAGGGAAGTTTACTGAAAATTTGTTTTTGTACGTCAGGGAGATTAATAAAAAATATTGGACACATATTTTTCTTTTGACACGTAAACATAACGTGACGACGATAAAGCGTTGAAATATCGAGAAACGGTGTTCGTAGTCGCAGCGGAAAAACTTCGAAATTATTAATTTCAGATAAGCAGATAATTAGTTTATGACGTCGTGTAATTGTGTATAGTAAGTACAAATTTGTGTATCCAACCATTGGGGAGCTATTCAACAAAAAGTGTTTCCGCTGGAACTACGTCATCCTAGCGGCACCTTTTTTTTCCTATGCACGTAGATAAAAAAAAATACATTCAATAATTAGTTTAAAACGAGAGGTAAATGTGTATGCTTAAATTTTTTTTTTTTTTTTTTTTTTTTTATTTGTGATGGTTTTGCTCTTGACTCTAGTCTAGGTCAGAGGTGACAGAGACAGAGTCGACGATGGAGTGAGTTTACCCAGAAGAAGCCTGTTCACTCTAACTTTGAAGAGATTCGGGTTGTAGGCGTTCGGAAACACAGACGCAGGTAGTGAGTTCCATTCATTAGCTGTGCGCATTATGAAGGATGTCTGGAAGCGCTTAGTGCGAATTGGTGGAATGGCAACAAGGTAAGGATGGTAACTTGCAGTGCGTCTAGATGTCCGATGGTAGAAGGGGGCTGGTGGGATGAGGTCGTGGAGTTCTTGAGCACACTCACCGAAGTACAGTCTGTAGAAGACCGACAAGCAGGCAACCTTGCGGCGATGAGCCAAGCTATGTAGCTTGGCATCCGCCAATTCTACGTCGCCAATGAGCCTCTTGGCTCTGCGTTCCACCGAGTCAAGCGCGGCAAGCTGATACTTAGCTGAGCCATCCCAAAGGTGGCTGCAATACTCCATGCAGGATCGGACTTGCGCTTTGTAAAGGGTTAAAAGCTGTCCAGGCGTAAAGTATCGCTTCACTCTATTCAGGATGCCCAGTTTTTTGGCCGCAATTTGGGCTTTGTACTCAATGGAAGCGCCGAAGTTGAGATTGGATGTCAACTCCATGCCTAGGAGCTCGAGCCGATCAGTCACAGGAACAGATGTACCCCGAAAAGTAGGAGTATGATCGAAAAGACTCCTTTTAGCGGTAAAAAGACACGCCTGTGTTTTGGTGGCGTTAAAGGAGACCAGATTGTCATCACCCCACTGGGAGACAAGGCTTAAGGTCAAATCTGTCCGCTCCACCATAGCCTCTCTCAAGGAACGAACTTCATCCACGCTGGTTTTTGCGCTGGACAGGTATCTCTCTGAAACAGTACTGTCATCTGCGTACCCAACAATACCAGGCAGAAGTAGGTCATTGATGTGCAGCAGGAAAAGAGTTGCAGAGAGAACAGACCCCTGAGGAACTCCGGCATCAATAGCCATAAGGTCAGAGGAACAGCCGTCAATGACTACTCGGATCGACCGTTCACTGAGGAAGTCTGATATCCAGCTACAAAAACCAGCGGGGATGCCATACGCAGGAAGCTTACTGAGTAGACTCGCGTGCCAGACCCCGTCAAAGGCCTTCGAAATATCAAGCGACACAGCAAGTGCTTCGCCGTGTCTCTCGATGGCTTCGCCCCAGCAGTGCGTGACATACACAAGAAGATCGCCAGTTGACCGTCCCCGGCGAAAGCCATACTGACGGTCACTGAGGAGATTATTGTCTTCAAGGTACGTCAGCAACTTACTGTTGAGTACCCTTTCCATAACTTTGGACAAAATGGAGGTAATGGCGATCGGACGGTAATGGGCAGGGTCTGCACGGTTGCCTTTTTTGGGCACTGGTTGCACATTTGCAAGCTTCCAGGATTTCGGCACCATTCTTTTTACAAGAGAGAGGCGGAACAAGCGTGTCAATACAGGAGACAGTTCTGGCGCACACTGCCTCAGCACTCTCGCTGGAATGCCGTCAGGCCCGCTGGCCTTGTTCACGTCTAGACTGCACAATACTCTCCGGACCTCTTTAGTGTGCACAGCGATCTCCGGCATCGAAGAGTCACAATGAGGTAGAGTAGGTGGTTGCTTGGAGCCAGCGTCCAGACGTGAATTGCTAGCAAAGAGAGATGCAAATAAATTTGCTTTCTCACTCGCAGAGTGAGCCAGCGACCCATCAGGTTTCAGCATTGGAGGTAATGTGGGACGACAGAAATTCGTTTCAACCGCTTTAGACAGGGACCAAAACTGTTTACTACCCGGAGGGTGTGATGCCAGCTTGGCCCCAATACGTCCAATATGGTCAAAACGTGCCCGACGCAGAACCCGCTTGCAGAACTTGGCGGCAGAATTAAAGGCTCTTTTCCTCGCGTGAACCCTACGTGCTCTAAGTTTGCGGGCGCGGGCCCCGACCCAGGCTTTGTAGGCAGACTCTTTTCGGGCCACTGCGTGGGCGCATTCTGCATTATACCAAGGTCGGGATTTGTGACCGAGCGGAATGTCGGAGAATGGAATGAAATACTCCATTCCCTGTCGAATCACATCCCCAACCGCGTCTGCACAGCTCGAGGGGTCACCCGAGGAGAAGCACACATGCCGCCAAGGATAAGACGCAAAAAAGTGCCGCATCTCGTCCCAATCTGCTGACTCGTATCGCCATACTCGTCTCGTGCCTCTAGGACTGTCATCTGGAGGAGAGCAAGTCGACACGGATTTCACCAGACAGTGGTCAGACGTTCCCAGCGGGGCTGAGACCGACACCGAATGACTGTCCGGATCAGTTGTCAGCAGAAGGTCTAAGCAATTGGGTGTATGGCCGTCAACATCCGGTACCCGCGTTGCCACATTCACCAGCTGGGTTAGATCTAGCGATAGAGAAAACTTGCGCGCCTCCAACCCGGCATGGTCAGTTTTCCGGTACGGGTACAACCACTCTTTATGATGGGCGTTAAAGTCCCCCAGAAAATTAAGCTTCGCTGTTGGGTACCGTTGCTGGGCCATGTCAGCCGACTCCACGAGGAAATTAAAAAGCGCTGTCGTCTCCTGGTCACCGGTGTGCGATCGATAGACGCCGATGTAGAGGGACTTCTCCACGCCAGTGTCCACAAGTAGCCATATGGCAGAAAACCCCGATTTCTCAAAGCAACGGAGACGACGACAACAAATGTCATCGCGGACGTACACACAGACCCCAGCTTGCTTCTTGAACTTGTGTTCAAGAGAGTAACCCGGGTAGTTGAGGTACGCCACGTCCGACGGGGTTGTTATCTTCGTCTCCGTTAGGAAAAACAAGTGCGGCTTCTCGGTCTCAAGGTGGTGGTGGACCGGATCGAGATTAGAGTGCAGCCCCCTGATGTTAGTGAGGTGCACTTTTAGTGGGAGGAAGTGCAGCCGTTGTTTCACCATATTCTTCTTAGCTTTGGTCATATTTTGAGTTATAGAGTTTGCTGGGGAAGAAGTCGAACTGTCGAGGTGCTGCTCAGTGAACCAAGTGGAACACTGGTGCTAACCCAACCTATGGGGAACTCATTTGGAGACTGCGGGGACGCCCGAACCCCCCCGGATATGGCCACCGGGTCCTCCCATCCAGTCGCCAGCTGGCACGGTGGAGCATACCGGGATTTTTCGCGAGTTGGCGGGGCAGCCTTTGGCACGAAAATTAAATTAAATGAAATTTGTGTGACATAAAACTGCGAAGATAATCAAGTTTCCGCTGCGCTGACGTTTGGCTATTTGATGAAAATCATATAAAACGGCTTAGTGCAGAGTTGATTTTTTTTACGCACTTTGCTTTGAATTTGTGTGTAATGATTGTGAAAACAGAATTTGAAAAAATCTTACCGTTCAGAAGATATACACGTAAAAGTAAAATAAGGTTTTTAGGTCCAAGTACTTAAAATAGGAACACTAGAGCCTAATTTATAACGTTTATTTGTATCTTGTAAGGGTCTACAAAGTCCTGCCAAGTTTCATGTATGTGTTCTTAGTAATTAATGAGCAGTCGCATAATTTACTACGACTGGACCACTATATTGTATGACAACCGATTTTAGGACATTTTAATGGAAATGCAACGTAAAACATATGGCGATAATTCGTGTATTAATGCAACTATTCACATGTAAAATTTCAGCTCATTACACTAAATAATTAAAGAGATATAATAAAAATACCAGAACAACCGCAATTCATGGATAAACCGACCAAGTTTGAATGGCTACAAAAAAGCGGCCGTGCAGTATATAGAGCTAACATTCTAAAATTTCCAGTATAGCATCGTTATTGTGTGTAATAGTTTCGTACAGGTGCGTACACAATCGTTTAGCAGAAAATAAAACAACTGTAAGTATTAACATTATACTCATAAAAGTATTTATTGGTTAATGACTAATTAAAATGAAAAAAAAAACAATATTATTAACAAAGTAGGTAATAATTACATTAACATAAAGAATCTGTTTTTTAATTAATATAAATAACAAATATGTGGACCACTGTAAAAGCCTATATGAATAAGTAAATCTTAGGATTTTTACTGGTACCTAACTTTTCGGGAAACTGATACAATTGTTCTATCTCACGAGTCGCGACCGACGCACTGCGTGACTGCGGGATCGTCTTAGTCATGTGTGCAGATGCACATTGTTTCTGTGTGCGTAAGCGATACTGAGCGCCAGAGAGTTTGTATTATACTAGAGGGAACGTATTTACGACGAAAAAGAAACTGTTAATTCTTTCGTTCTTGCTTATAGAAAAATTCTATAAAAAAAAAGAGACAAACATAGGCAAACGCTACCATCCTGAACGTCAAAGAGATAACTTTTATAACTTAAATACGTTACCTCTAGTATAATACAAACTCTCTGCTGAGCGCTCCCGAGCTTACGCACACAGAAACAATGTGCATGTGCACTACACACACGACTGAAGGGCTTATTACACTACACGGTATGCAGGGCCCTAAACCCTAATTTAGGGTAGTGTAATAACTGTTAGGAAGTTAGGGTTCTCATAATATCGACCTTATTGCTTCGGAATGATTTAGTGACCCGGTATTCAGGGCCCTGAATACCGTGTAGTGTAATAAGCCCTTAAGACCAACCCACCGTCGTGAGATAGAACAACCTTCTTTAGATTATTCCCTTATCTATCTAATAACTACTGGTGTGTTAATATTTTTTTTCTAATTATGATTAATATTTCATTTAATCAAATTTTACTAACATCAAAATATTTCTACGATGGAAGCAGCAGAATATTAAGGACGTAATATTCTGACAAATAAATGCATTTGCTAATACAGAAGTAATTCTTATTGTAATAATTTCGTAAGTTTGAGAAACAAACAAGTGAGCTACTATTTTGATCACGAACATTATTTGTTACTTGTTCAAGAATTGTGTGCTCACCTGTATCAATCCAATAATGGTACGACACTGGAAATTTTTGAATGTTAGCTCTATATACTGCACGGCCGCTTTTTTGTAGCCATTCAAACTTGGTCGGTTTATCCATGAATTGCGGTTGTTCTGGTATTTTTATTATATCTCTTTAATTATTTAGTGTAATGAGCTGAAATTTTACATGTGAATAGTTGCATTAATACACGAATTATCGCCATATGTTTTACGTTGCATTTCCATTAAAATGTCCTAAAATCGGTTGTCATACAATATAGTGGTCCAGTCGTAGTAAATTATGCGACTGCTCATTAATTACTAAGAACACATACATGAAACTTGGCAGGACTTTGTAGACCCTTACAAGATACAAATAAACGTTATAAATTAGGCTCTAGTGTTCCTATTTTAAGTACTTGGACCTAAAAACCTTATTTTACTTTTACGTGTATATCTTCTGAACGGTAAGATTTTTTCAAATTCTGTTTTCACAATCATTACACACAAATTCAAAGCAAAGTGCGTAAAAAAAATCAACTCTGCACTAAGCCGTTTTATATGATTTTCATCAAATAGCCAAACGTCAGCGCAGCGGAAACTTGATTATCTTCGCAGTTTTATGTCACACAAATTTCATTTAAGCATACACATATACCTCTCGTTTTAAACTAATTATTGAATGTATTTTTTTTTATCTACGTGCATAGGAAAAAAAAGGTGCCGCTAGGATGACGTAGTTCCAGCGGAAACACTTTTTGTTGAATAGCTCCCCAATGGTTGGATACACAAATTTGTACTTACTATACACAATTACACGACGTCATAAACTAATTATCTGCTTATCTGAAATTAATAAATTCGACGTTTTTCCGCTGCGACTACGTACACGAGAAACGTCACGCCGCTAGTACACTTTATACTGTCTTAATGACGTCACAAGCCCCCACTCCTGAACTTTTGTATTTTGTAATTATTTATTGATTTGGTAAAGCAAAAAAATACGTGTCCAATATTATTTGATAATCTCACTGACGGACTAAATAGAATTATCATTTTTCTACCCAGGTAACATCCCCATTCACTCTTTCGCAGTGCTCAACCAAGATATAATAAGTAAGCTAATAGCAATGCTGTAGTTTGGTTATAGTATTAAAAAAAATATAAAAGCTATTTACCGAAAACAAGGAATGAGTTTCTCGGCGTATCCGCAGGCTTTCTCCCACAGCTGCACTTGTATGAGCGCGTCGAACGCGTGGTCTAGCGTCTGTGCGTGCATCACGTTGAGAGGGTGTAGCACACCTTCTTGTCTGTCCAGGCAGTACTGGCATACGTCCACATCTGGTACCGAGTTAAGGATATAATATGCCAATCCCTTCGGGGATTTCAGGCGTACCTTATGTTATGTTGCTATTCTAGAAAACATCGTCACGAATCCGCTTTGAACGTATCAAGCAGAGAAAAATATTGGCAGTAAAGTCCAATCTCTTTCTACACGCAGGTGTCGTTGACATGCTGTTGAGATGCCGTTTACAGGATGAGTAGCAGCAACGTTCTACCCGCATATAACGAACAAATTCTTTACCCATGTGTTGTGTTTTGACAATTCCTGCTTCCATGCTTGGCTATAATAATTTTGTTACCTCCATTCTAACTAACTATTCTGATGAATATACTTCATAAAAGATAGCTTGATCTCTGCGACAGCGACAGACATGTCAAACTGACATATGGGTACGTTATTGTTAGCCTGTCAAGCGCTATTGTTACTGACAGCTGTCGCAGAGATCAATCTATCTCTTGAGAAGTATAGCAAAAAATACGAACTACAAAACGTACGAACCACGTAAAAACGTACAAAAAAGACAAATTCGTTGGTGCAGTTTCGGTTATATCCCTAAAATGTCCCCCCCCGAGAATCGTACTTCGTACATTCCGGACATATCCCAGGAATCCGTAGAACTCCTACAAGCTTACGAACGTCTCTACAACAACCCTTTCACGGAAGAGACAGTTGAAGCTGGAGAAAAATTGCTGGCACAGATAAGTGAGCGTCGCTAGGAAAAATGGATGGACACCGACACCGGTACCGACATGACCCACATTAGAAAAAAAAAAACAACATAGCTTTAACTTGCCAAGCTACTGATTTTGAGGAGATTGAGGCTAATCTTTCCACCGCCCTTTCAGATGGTGACAATGCGCTGAAGCCAAATCCCTCAAAAACATAGTCGTACGCGTTTCACATACGTTATAGACAAGCGGGCCGAACGCTTAACATTTCATGGCAGGGGATGCCAATCATCCATAGTCCCCACCCAAAATACCTCGGTATTACCCTGGACAGGTCCCTCAACTACAGAAATAACTGCGAGCATGTCAAGTGGAAGGTGCATTCAAGGAATAACTTGCTTCGCTGCCTAACGTCCACCAAATCGGGGGCGTCTCCTCAAGTCCTGCAAACGACTGGCATGGCACATTATTTTTCCGCTGGTGAATATGCAAGTCCAGCATGGAGCCGCTCTGCCCTCTCCAAATTAGTGGATACAGCTCTAAATGAGACGTGCCGGATTGCCACATGTTGCCTCAAACAGACTCCTGTACGAATGCTGTATCCACTTATCGGCATCGCGTCCCCGGAAATTCGCAGGACTATAGCAAGTCGCACAGAGAGGGCGAAAGTAGAAAAACCGGCCAAGTGCGAGACGGACTCGCGCCGTACCATTAACGCACAAAAATCACGTTTGTTGTATTGGAGGGGCTTAAATATTAATTTTATTCTGTTTTTAGTATATCTTGTTATAGCGGCAACAGAAATACATCATCTGTGAAAATTTCAACTGGCTAGCTATCACGGTTCATGAGATACAACCTGGTGACAGATAGACGGACCGCGGAGTCTTAGTAATAGGGTCCCGCTTTTACCCTTTGGGTACGGAACCCTAAAAACGACCTACGCCACCCAATGCTCAATTACAACTCAGTGCCCTAGAAAGCCGGAAAAGTTTTCTAGGATGCGTGGGTCTATGTGATAGCAAATCCTCTTCGGCGAGATGCGACCTTTGGCGAGAGAAACTCAAGCCTCCTGACAATTTCATCGGGCCATCGGAGAGCCTTCCACCTGGGCCCACTCTGCCGTGGTCGACCAGGAAATACCTAAATAGACTCCGCAGTCGGGTTGGCCGCAGCAAGGACAACCTCCACAGGTGGGGGTTCTCTGATGGCACTAGTCTTCAGTGCTTGTGCAGCATCTCTCAGCAGACCATGGCCCATCTCACGGAGTGCGCAGCATGCCCTGTCACCTGTACTTGCGAAGACCTTATAACTGCGTCACCGAATGGTGTTGCCGTGGCTGAATTCTGGGCCAAACACAATATTAAACTTTTCGACACGCTTAGAAGAAGAAGCACAAAACAGTTTTTAAAAAGGATACAAGCCACAGAAGCCCTCTCCATATTCTGTAAATGCACATGAGTGAACTCCATAGTCTTGCCGAATACATCAGCATGCTTTTCAGTATACTTTGTCCCACACTCTTTGCAATGCAACGCATCTTTGCTATCAACGCCATTTTCCGACACTGCTTTAGACGAATCCTCTGTACTTTCTTCAGTTTTCTCCGCTTTTGATTCTCCATTTTCTTCTGCGTTTTTCTCAGGTTTTCTGACTAATTGGCAATCTTCTTTCCAAGGGATGCTGACTGGCTCATTACATTGCTTATTCAGACATATTGCTCCGTGCACGTATTTGATTTGATCCTCATCTGAAATGCACTTATGGGTTATTTCGTGAATGATATGATGATCTAGAGTAGCATGCTTTGCGATGCAGAAGAGAGAGAGATAGATGCTAATAGATTGAAAAATAAATATGTCGAGAACGAAATGAAAAATAAATTTGGCGGTCTTTTATTTAAATCTGAGTGAGCAATGAAGCTGAATCTACAAACAGCCAAGAAGGATGCTGTACGCTAAATTAACTTGTCGCCAGGGTTGCGGATTAACCATGTAGCAAGCACCTTTTTTTCAGACCAATCCAATAGGCCAATAGTAGCATGTGGCTTTTTGTATTTTCTGCCTACCCCCATGAGAAAAGATGTATTCGGTTGTGTTGTGTATGGTATTGTACTAACAAAGCATTTAGTAACCATTTTTGATTTCATAAGTTAGGTACTGAGATTGTGATAACCATTTTATCACTATTTAGCTACCTCAAGAAGAAAAGGAGGGTAGTTTGACATTATTCACTTATTATGGTTACAGGTAGAAATGGTTAAAAAAATATGTTTAGTAAATTTTCTATATCCGCCCTGGCGACTTAAAAGAAGGGAGAAACAGCATGCGAAGTATAAATTAGTAGGCACATCTAAAGCATTTACCCATGCACCTGTCACACTGGCACAAGAAGTAGTAGTTCTGCAGTAGCTCGGATTGTCTGTCGTAAGGCGTCTTCATAAGGTCGATGTAGGATATGCGCATCTGAAAGAGTAAAAAGGATATTATTGATTAATCTCAACAAAAATCCGATTTTGTTTCTTTTTTTGATTTTTTTTTTGATTTTTAAAAAAACAATGTCACAAAATTTCAATTTCACAGGTCAATGGGAAGTTAAAAAATTCTTCGGAAACAAATTTTGTAAAAAAAAATTGACTTTGGTGGCTTCTCATTTCCTTGATTTCCAATATTTTTTTAAATAAAAAATACTGTATTTATATACTCAACAAGCTCTAAACAACGATACCCCACTCCATGGAGGTCATATTTTTTTTCTCGCCCCCCTTTTTCCGTATGAAAGCCATTTTGAAAACATTTAAAAATATTTTTGTTAATTTGTATGGCTTTGGGTCAACAAGATGCTTATACTGTGAAATTTTGAAGACTGTAAGCTCCAACCGTTTGGCTGTAAAACTCGCCTGACAGACGACGGTCTCGTGGGTGACAGTAATAGGGCTCTGTTTGGACCCTTCGGGTATGGAACTCTAAAAAGAGTGATCTAAAGTCATGAGCTTCTGCCTCATTCTGATAGTTTCATCAGTATACATATTAAAGGAGGAAAGAAAAAATATTTATTTGTGACTCGCACAGGAGACAAATAAAAAATTATAATAACACCCCGACCGAGACCAAAAAGGCTCCTATCTCAGCATGTGCAGCGATATCTTAAAAGATGTATAAGCCTCTAATGCCAAAATTGAAAGCGATTTAATCAGGATAAAGAAGACTTGGTCATGATCTCTAGGTGCCGAAAATTGCCTTCAGGATAGGCCTGGCTTAGACCTCGATCTCGCCTGCTAAAAAGCGGTAGATAAGACCTACGATTAGAAGGAGCGTGTCGGAAGATTTCCTAAGTTTGTAACATCCTCGGAAAATAACAGTTCCAAAGGCCCATTTGCACGAAAAACTTGACTGAGGCCAAACGAAAGTAATTTTGTGAGTCGCGTAAAATGCGTCGCGGAATTTACGCTGCATTCGGTTTCATACTAAAGTACTGATTGTCTGCTGACTTAGGCATATTATTTTAACCGTATTGCACTCGAGGTGATGGGCGAGGCAAGCGTCAGCGCCTCGTTCAAAGAATAGCAGCTGAAATAAAAAAGTTTATTAAAAAAATCAAAACACCCTTTTCTTCTTGTTTACGTCTTTTTTTAGTTTGATTTTCAAGCCGTCAGGTTTTTAGATTTTTTTAATAATTTTTTATTTACAACATTTTAGTAATTTTTTTTTAGATCTAGGTACATTTAAACATATAAGTGTTATATATTTTTGAAATCGCATCTTAAAACCCTTTATACGATGGCTTTGGAAGAAAATAAAAAATCCCCCCACAAAATGGCGCCCGAAATCCGCCATTTTTGTTTTTTCCAATTTTAATGTAGCCTGTGACACTCGCTGGATAAAGACGAATCGATTGATGAATCATCAAAATCGGCCTACGCGTTTGGTCTCTAGAACGCCACATAGGAACAAACATACATACATACATAGACTGATAAACACATTACCCTCTTTCGGCAGTCGGGTAAAAACGTCCGTCTGTCAGCCTGACCGAATTTCAGCCTAAACGTAAATTCTGCGACGCATTTTATGCGACCCACAACTCACAAAATTACGTTCGTGTGGCCTCACACTTAATTGACAAACTTTACAAATTTAACCTCCTGATTTTCGTGCAAGTGAGCCCAAACGGCTAATTACCTGATTCCAATCCAAGCAAGGCATATCCTTAATGGCTCTGATGTTGATAGTCTTTCCGTCGAACGTGGCGACCGCATTGGGATTACAGCTGTGGTCAAGAATGGAGGATGCCAGATAGATGCCCGTCCCGATTGAGTTCATATCGGTGTCCAGAATCATGAAACTGTTTATCACCATCTGCAAACAGGGGTAGAATATTGTTAATAGTCATCAAAGGCTAGGCAGATGCCTAGCCTTTGCCCAACTATATTGGGGTCGGCTTCCAATCTTACCGGAGTACCAGTGTTTTAAATGGAGCGACTGCCTTGAAGCTTGAGATCTGACCTCCACAACCCAGTAACTGGGTAACACGGTACACCTTGGCAAGACTGGTGTCAGATCTCAAGTTTCTGACTACCCGTAACGACTGTCAAAGATCTTTAAATGACAGCCGGGACCAACGGCTTAACGTGCTTTCCGAGGCACGGAGGAAACTCGGTATGTTGAAATGGTCACCCATCCACGGACCGATCTCGTCAAGCGTTGCTTAACCTTAATGAACGACCCGTGCGGGTGTTATTATTTAGCCACGAGCAATAGTGTGCTTCATAATCTACATTCTACAGGATAAATATTTATATCGTTCTGATGAAACTTCTTCCTGTCAATGGTGAAGTCAGGAGCATTTATGTCGGTTCAGCTAAATGTTCCACGCGCGTCTCATAAAGACGTTAAATGGATAGTAACACCTCCCTCCACACTAAGGGTCGTAGCCTGAGAAAGGCGGACCTAGTATACTAGTCTGGAGCATCGGAAGTCACATACGCACGCAAGCGTGCAAGGGAATACCAGGTTGGTTTTAGGCAGTAAGAGTCTGACAGACCCTTCCGCCCACCTTAGGGCGGCGGATATCCACCACGTAAGAAAAAAGCTACATGGCCACTAAGCAGGGCACCGTGTGGATTAAATTAAGAGTGTGATATTCTTTTTTTGGGGCTCCAGCTCAGAAAATAATACGGTCTAAGGCAACTGAAATATCTTAATAGACTACTATATTCGTTGTTTTCCGCCACCTCTCCTTAAATAACTAGATAGTACACACTCTTTAAATTTAATGAACAATGGACTCACCCTTCCATACAATCCCATAAGCTCCACAGTGTTTGGCAGTGATATATCTTTTAGGAACTCGTAGAGCACAACACACAGCGACGTGAAATGATCCATCCTTTTCGTATCCGCTTTCAGGTCGGAGTAATCTGGAAAACAAAATAAAGTAACATACAGTCATTGACATATATATTACTTGCGCGCTGGTCATAAAATTGCAGTTTAGGACCAACGCGACTCAGTTGACAGTGGTCCGTGTGCGTGTCTCTGACTAGTATATAGTTATCTGTGGCGGGAGTGAGCGAGTATTTGCTTGTCATATGAAGGTTTCTGTAAAATGTTCAGATGGGCGTATCTTTCCTTTCGAAATTATGGCATACAGTATATTTTTCGTTTTTTCTAGGATTGCTACAAAGATGATCACCAGTTATTTTTAGGGTACCGTACCCGAAGGGTCCAAACGGATCTGTATTGCTGTCACTCACGTGTCCGTTTGACTGTCTGTCCGTGGTCACAAATTTTGTTCCGAAGATTTTTTTGGCCCATTGATCTATGAACTTGAAATTTGGTGACAATGTTTATTATATAAATACTAATTTAATATCATATAAAGAGGATAGATTTGTATTTGCAGATACGATCTCAAGCACGAGAGGCGAGTTCTTAGCCACTGGGCCACGACATCTAGGTCCTTTAATCCTTTTACCAATTAATAAAAGTAGGTATGAAAAACCCTTCAGGTTGAAGGTGTTTAGAATACTATAGAACGAGTACCTCCCTCCCTTTTGTTTGTTCTGTCTCCTGCTTGATATGGAGGGAAGTGGAAATTCGTATTTTTATTTTTCCTACTCATCCATTTTTCTTTTCTGATTAATTTCGTTGCGGGCTCCTAGACAGTTAAATTCATTCTCCGGGACTTCGTCGAGCTTCATTGCCTCGGCGCTTTTCTGGTGGTTGCCACTGTCGATTCTGGCTTTCAGGAGTCGCAGTGGTTTGGGAAAAGTGCGGCGGGTTAGCACCACAAAAAAAAAAGTATTAGTCACTATGATTGTCAACGTCTGATGTTTAGATGTTTGTTATTCACGCTTCAATGGCTGAATGGATTTGGATGACATTTCGCTCACGGGTAGACCGTGACCCGCGTCCTAATTGCGTACCTAAGTGAATTCGGCAAGGCAAAGGGTTTGACCCAAGAAAGATTATAAACAACTGACCTGCGAGATGAAAGACGCGATGTGAATTTCTTTCAAGGTCGTTGTTAATACTCTTTCTAGAATTCACTTATGCAATTAGGCTGCCGGGCATAGGATTTTTTGTACATTTCACGCGGGCGAAGCCCGGGTAGGAGCTAGTTAATAAAATAATCAAGAGACCATCACACCTGAAATAAATCATGAAACAGTATCGGTATCTTTGTTTGTTATGCCACTCAATGACGCAGAGCCAGGTGAACGGACACATTAAGAGTTGGCTCGAGATCTGTCGTAAATCACGTGCTATTTCGCAAGTGATGAATTGCTGGCTTAATGACCAGTCCAAATAGACGCATTCTATAGGCAGTGTATCTAGGTACTGTAGGGTTCAACCGGCCTTTTTGTCGATTGAAGATGGTAATGGCACATTATAAAAAGTACCTGGCCGACCGAGCTCAGCTCGGGAAAAATAGAGAAAACGTCGTTTTCTAAAAACTGGCCAAATGCGAGTCGGACTCGCGCACGAAGGGTTCCGTACCATTATCGCAAAAATATCACGTTTGTTGTATGGGAGCCTGAGCAGAGATATTCTGTTTTTAGTATGTGTTGATATAGCGGCAACAGAAATACATCATCTGTGAAAATTTTAACTGTCTAGCTATCACGGTTCATGAGATACAGCCTGGTGACAGACAGACAGACGGACCGCAAATAGGGTCCCGTTTTTACGGGTATTTGGGTACGGAACCCTAAAAATTATGCCTAGCTAGATCGATTTACCGCCCCCGAAACCCCCTACATACTAAATTTCATACATACATATATACAAGAATTGAAAATCATGCTGTGCAGTCGGAGGATACATATTCTCAGCTTGAGAATATGTATCCTCCGACTGCACAGCATGATTTTCTTCTTGTTTACGTCTTTTTAGTTCGCTTTTTAAGCAGTCGGGTATTTTGATTTTTTTAATTAACTTTTTTATTTATAACTTTTAAGTTAACATTTATTTTGAGTTAGGTACATTTAAATATATAAGTGTTATATATTTTTGAAATCACCTCTTGAAACCCTTTATTTTGATACCCCACACGATGGGTTTGGACGAAAAAATAAAATTCCCCCCCCACAATATGGCGCCCAAAAGCCGCCATTTTTCTATTTTCCAATTTTAATGTAGCCTATGACACTCGCAAGGTTAAGACGAATCGATTGACGTATGAATCATCAAAATCGGTCAACGCGTTTGGTCTCTGGAACGCCACATAGGAACAAACATACATACATACATACATACATACACACATACATACATACATAGACTGATAAACACATTACCCTCCTTCGGCAGTCGGGTAAAAATCATGCTGCCTCGCCAATTCCCAACCATGTCTGGGTCGGCTTCCAGTCTTACCGGTACCAGTATTTGACTGCCTATCTGACCTCTACAACCAAATTACTGGGTAACACGATACCTCTTGTCAAGACTGTTGTCAGTTCTGACTTCTAACTATCCTTAACCAACATCTTAACGAGCTTTTTTCGAGGCACGGAGAACTCTCGGTATGCCATGAATGGTTGAATGGTCTCCCATCCACGGACCAACTAAGCAAGCGTTGCTTAACCTTTATTAGCAATGAATAAACAAGAATATAATAAATAGGAGCCCGTACGCCGATACGCGGTTATAATGGTTGTGTAAAATAGTATATTGTTTGGATCAAACAACTATTTTAAAGACACGAGTGTTTTTTTGAATACAGAGTGGAGCGAAGGATTCTAGAGTAAATAAATCCTGAGCGCAGTGAGGGATTTAAAGTACCTCACTCGAGCTTAAAATAGTTTTGCTCCCGAGTTGGACATTCTACTTTTTATCAGTAGTCGATCGACTTCTAGCGAGAACGGTCGCGTCGCGTACGCTCTTGCACAAGTCTGCGCTCGTGCACAAGTGCTGACGCTGCAGCCTAATTCCGCCGCGTATTGCCCTCGCGGGCGGTGCAATGACCTACTGTCGTAAGTGAATCATGCATAATTATGAGAATTTGCGGTAAGTTATAGTTTTTATAATTATAACTTGTAATCAATTATGGGTTCGCCGGGTAAAATAGTACTCAAAACTGAACTCGAACAACAGTTGTACACCCGGTACAAAGAGGAAGCAAAAGAGCGCCAAGAACTGCAGCAACTAGTAGAAGTGCTCAGTAGCCAGGTAGAAGCCTTGCAACACCAGCTGAAACTTATCCAGGAACAAAAGAATGTTACTCCCGAGAAGGAACATCCGACGAATGAAAGGCCTCAGTCAACAGTCGAATATAAGACTGATGAAGAGGACCTTGCCAGAGAAACAGAATGGGTACGACAAAAAAGTAGAAAGAAAAGAAAGCTAAATGCGTCACTGTCTCCAGTATCACAAGGAGCAAGCCCCATTGAATCTCAGGCTGTTAAAAAGGCTGAGCAACCGAAAATAAAAAAACAGCCCCCACCTCCCCCAGTCATAGTAGAAAATATCAGAAACTACCAAAAGTTTTATGATCTCCTCTTGACTTGCTCAAATAAAGATTCCTTCATGGTCAAAATGATGAACGGAGATACTGTCAAAGTAAACGCCAGGGATGAAGACTCCTACAGAGCGATTACTAAACTCTTGTTACAGAATAATTGTCTCTGGCACTCTTATGAGAACAAGCAAGATAGACCAATTAGGGTTATAGCCAAAAATTTACACTCAACATGTTTGCCAAGCAGAATAGTTGAAGAACTAACTGCTAACGGCTTTAAAATCCAGGAAGCGGTAAACAAATTAAGTTGGAGGACTAAGGAACCTCTAAACATGTTTATGCTTGCCTTTCAAAAAGAGGAAGACATAAATAATATCTATGGTATTAAGACCATATTAGGTTGTAAAGTAGAAGTGCAGCCTTTAAAAACATCCAAGCTTATCCCACAGTGTAAGAGATGCCAAGCATATGGCCATACACAGAAATATTGCTCCAAGGAACCTAGATGTGTAAAGTGCACTGGTAAACACCTTACTAAAGATTGCACAAAATCGATAGCAGACAAACCCAAATGTGTTCACTGTGGTGAGCCACACCCAGCCAACTACAGAGGATGTATGGTAGCCAAAGAACTGCAACAGCTAAAAAACAAAGCCTTAAAGAAAAAGGTTACTACACCTGTCACTCAGGCTCCTAGTGCTAAGAAGAATCTCAAGGAGTATCAAAGGGTATCAAATAATGTGTCTTATGCGCAAGCAACGAAACCTCGTGAATCACAACCAACAGTACACGGTCCACAACCCTCCAAGTCAATAGACGCCGATACAAATGAAAATATAAACAAAATTTTAAATATTTTAACCTCATTTGAATTAAGGTTGAAAAATCTAGAAAGTAGTGCTACACAGCTACACCATATAACTCAAAAATGAAGAACACTCTTAAAATAATGGCGTGGAATGCAAATGGACTCCTAAAGCATCAAAACGAGCTAGAGGTGGTCCTTGCAACAGAAGAAATTGATGTGTGCCTCATATCGGAGTCTCATTTCACAAGAGAATCGTATATTCACCTTAACGGGTATAAAATCTATCATGCACTGCACCCTGTGAATAATGCGAGAGGAGGAAGTACCCTTATAATAAGAGAAAACATCTACCATTACCTCGAATTTAAATATGAAGAAGAGTTCATACAAACTGTAGCCGTTAGGGTCAAAACTAAACTTCATCACATTACAGTAGCAGCTATATACTGCCCACCAAAGCATGCTCTGAAAATAGAGCAGTACAGAAACCTACTAAAACTTCTTGGCAACACGTTTATATTGGGAGGTGACTTCAATGCAAAAAACATACGTTGGGGATCTAGGCTAACCAACACTAAAGGAAAGGAATTGCTTAGTGCTATGCGAGAAATCAAGTGCAATGCAATATCAACAGGAAAACCTACTTACTGGCCTACTGATGCTCAAAGAATTCCAGATCTGATTGACTTTTTCATTTATAAGAATCTGTCAGCTACATATCTTCACATAGAGGAGGGATTTGATATGAACTCTGATCATTCCCCCATTATCTTAACCTTAAGTGAGACCATAATTCAGAAAGAAAGCAATGCAATTTTAGTTAATAAGAACACGGATTGGGATAGCTTCAAACTCGACCTAGACAACATCATTGACCTTAAAGTACCACTCAAAAACATTCAGCAGTTGGATGAAGAAATAACAAAATTTGTGACAAACATTCAAAGCTGTGCTTGGGGAAATACACCTCTTTTGAAAAGAAAAGTCGCAAGTCATAGATATCCGTTAGAAATAAGAAACCTCATAGCCATAAAGAGAGCTCAGAGACAAAAGTGGCAACAATCAAGATATCC
Organism: Anorthoa munda; assembly: GCA_945859665.1. NCBI lineage: Eukaryota > Metazoa > Arthropoda > Insecta > Lepidoptera > Noctuidae > Anorthoa > Anorthoa munda. The sequence goes on from OX243893.1 coordinate 5,975,357, forward strand.
ACTTGACAAAACAATGCTGAATAGGCTTACAAGAAGATTAAGCAAAGCAATACAGAACTATCATGATGATGCAACAAAAGATTGCCTTAGCAAATTAACAAGTAGTGGAAAATCAGAACACTCACTATGGAAAACATATAAACGTTTAAATAAACCCATCGTCCATGCTTCACCCATTAAAAAATTAGATGGCAAATGGGCCATGAGTAATGAACAGAAAGCAAATATATTTGCAGAACATTTAGAACAAACTTTTCAAACCAGCGGTGAGGAAAGCTCTGAAAACATAACACTGGATGTCACTCACCATGACGACCTCAATATAAAACTGGTTACGCCAAAAGAGGTAAAAAATATGATAAAAAACTTAGCCAAAAAGAAATCGCCTGGATACGACCTTATCACTGGTGAACTCCTTCAAAATCTGCCACGAAAAGCCATAGTAAAACTTACAACCCTTATAAATGCAACATTCAGGTTGAAACACGTGCCTGATATCTGGAAAGTTGCTGAAGTCATAATGATCCCCAAACCTGGAAAACCACCCCAGGAGGTAACATCATACAGACCTATATCACTTTTACCAATCATTTCAAAACTATTTGAAAAACTACTCGTAAGACGCTTAAAACCTATAATAGAAGACAGAAAACTGATTCCAAATTACCAATTCGGCTTCAGAGAAAAACACTCCACGATAGACCAAGTACATAGAATTACCAACATTATAGAAAAAACTCTAGAAGAAAAAAAAGTCTGTTCTACAGTATTTCTAGATGTAGCACAGGCATTTGATAAGGTTTGGCATAAGGGTCTTATTTATAAGGTAAGGAAAATGCTGCCAAAACAATTTGCAGACATTTTGGAATCCTACCTAACAGAGAGGACGTTTAGAGTCAGACATGAAGATGCTTATTCCGATCTCAAGCAAATAAAAGCTGGTGTACCACAAGGAAGTGTTCTTGGCCCAATCTTGTACCTATTGTACACCTGTGATATCCCAGAAATGGAAAACAACTTCATTGCAACCTTCGCTGATGACACAGCCATCATGGCTATAGGTGTCACTCACAAAGAAGCTGTAAATAAAGTACAAATTGCTGTCAACTCCATCACCAACTGGACAAAAAAATGGCGAATTAAGTTAAATGAGTCCAAATCGACTCATATAGACTTCACAAACCGAAGACCTAATTATACACCGGTATACATTAACGGTTGCGTAATACCTTACGAAAATACAGCCAAATACCTAGGTATGACGCTTGACGCAAAACTTCGCTGGAAGGCTCATGTCAAAAAGAAACGCCTGGAGTTAGACCTACGCTACAGGAATATGTACTGGCTACTTGGCAGACATTCATCATTGTCAGTATACAACAAAGTACTTCTGTACAAACAAGTACTTATGCCTATATGGGCATACGGTATACAGCTTTGGGGCTGTACAAAACGTACCAATATTGAAATAATTCAAAGATTTCAAAATAAGGTACTTCGGAGTATAGTAAACGCTCCCTGGTACATTAGAAACGAGGACATCCACCGGGACTTAGGAGTGGACCTTGTCGCTAAAGTCATAAAAACATACGCCGAAGCTCATGAACAAAGACTTCATAAACATGTGAATGTCGAGGCTATTCAGCTCCTTGACACCACGGACATAGTAAGGAGACTGAAAAGGACTAAGCCTTTTGAATTAGTTTAGTGATTGTTACGGAGTGCAGTGAGTGCTACCTTTTAAAAACACAAGAACTAAGTGTCTTTCCCTCATAATAGAGACAATAAGAAAAGTGCCAATGGACACATTCTTTAGTACCTATACATTTACTAGGAAATTAAGTTAAATTTAAATTACTTATTAGTCTCAAGGCTAGATTGTAATTGTTATGAGGTAACCATTCGGTTACAACATAATGAAAAAAAAAAAAAAAAAAAAAAACTTTTTATCACCCTCTATGAGAAAATAAGTAAGATGAACAAGAAAGTTACGTTTATTTATTTACATACAATTAGGAACCATAAGATATAACTTAGAAATAATTAGAGGCTAATGTTTATATTTGAACAATTATGGAAGAGCATCGTAAGAATTTTATTAGTACCATCCGTTACAGTTGTAGATTTATATTTTTAATTTGGCTCGCACGCGGTTTACCAGCCAGTCACTCGTTCAATACAATGTTCCCGTGCGGTCCGAAATAGAATTATAATCACTCATTAGCCATTCACATACATTCGTCGTAATCGCTGTAATCATATTTTGGACCGCATGTTATTCATCTCTTTGCTGATTTGGAACATTGGAACATTTACTAACAATATCCAAATTCACATCAGTTTTAGTCCCTAGGGATTAATGAGCTATTTTGGTCCCTGTTTACGAAGAATAAACTAGCTATTTTTGAATAGAAGAGATAAAAAATACCCTTTTCAAGTGCTAACACGCCTGTTTTATTAACTTTGATCCCTTTAGTACAGCTTTACATTTATGGTATAGTCATCGGCACGTAACTTGGCAAGAGTCGTTAGATGCGCACAAGTCATTTTTTAGGTCTCTTTGGTTACCTAGCGGGACGCGGGGAACGTTTAGCACCGTTCCGAGCGCGCGATTGGTTGGTCAGTTGACACAAGGATCGACAGACCAATCCAGTCGCGTCCACGTCCCGTTCGCTCTATATGGTGGTTGGTCAGTTCGCGCACTATGCGCAAGTTTACCCCCACTACGCCAAAACCTTGCCAAGTTGCGTGCCGATGACTATATCTATGTAATATAGTTTATCGCTCATAGACATAATAGTCGTCATGCCATAACAACAGCTATCACTGCAGCTAACCGATACCTGATACCTATTCAGCCGCACCTAATTTAATTAGTTGAAAGCATGTCTCATCAAGCTTGAAGAATGACATACATTACCTACACACACACACACAACGGTCGCGACACCGTAGCGTACGGTTGAGTTCACAGATCCTTTGCTGTGCTTATTAGTTTCGCGAATAGTTTTACTATATAAACAATCTTTATTATCTAAAATGGAGAGTAGTGAAGACGAAGACGGAAGTGATATGGAAATTTTACTTAATTGTGAAAAAGACTGTGATAAATCTTTGGAACCTAAAATTACGCGAATTGAAATACATAAAGAAAGTGAAAAGAAATTACCTGAGAAGAGAAAGGAGAGAGAAGATGATCTTAATGATGATGATGACTTTATTACTGTGAGTAGAAGAAAGCCTAAAAGATTAATTAGAAGTAACTCTGCGGAGTCACAAAATCAATTGAGGGGGGTAGATTTGGAAAAAAAAGATGATGAAATAAATAACATTACAAATCACGAAGTGTGTGTAACTTCCTTAGAGAGCATACCTAAACAAATGGCATTTGCACGTTTATTGAGATGTGAAAGTATTAAGAATGTTACAAGAATAAAATATAAAAGTTTTAATAAAGTTCTAGTTCAATTTCAAGAAAAAGAAGATGCTACTAAATTAATGGAATGCCAAAAAATTAAAGATATGGGTTGGAGATGCCAACTAATAAATGAGTTGTCCCTATCCTACGGTGTGGTGAAAGGGGTTGATTTAGATTTAAAAGAAAAGGATATAATGGATATATTGGAATGCACTACAGAGATAGTATCCGTCAAGCGACTGAGACGCGTTAATTCGGAAAACAAATGGGTTGACTGTGAAGCAATAAGAGTATGTTTTAAAAGTAATAACCTCCCATCCCATATTTATGCGTACGATTGCCGTTTAAAAGTTGAGCCCTATGTGTTCCCCGTGACACAGTGCTCTGGATGTTGGAAATTCGGACATGTATTAAAATACTGTCCAACTAAAAAGAAACTATGTCCCAAATGTGGTGGGGACCATGAAAATTGTGATACAAGTAATATCTCATGCTTAAATTGTAGAGGAAAACACTTTGTACTAGACAAAAAATGTCCCCTATTTTTAAAAGAAAAAGATATAAGAAATATCATGAGCACAGAACAGGTACCCTACAGAAAAGCACTTCAAATGTTCCTTGGAAAACAACGAGAATATACTGCTTCTCAAAATATGCTGCAAAAAACTTACGCTTACTACAAGTTCACTAAATGAAGCTCAAACATATAGTAGCGTGCTTATTAAATCCCTACAAAATAGTGGGCCGGAGACATCTACACACATTGTTCAAGAGAAGGAAGGAAAGGACGTACAATGGAAACAAAACACCACAAAGAAGTCACCTGAGGAAAAGGAAACCAAACGTAGGCAAGGAAAGAAAAGCCAACTTGTGACAGATGGATTGACAGAAATGGATAATTATGAGCGCTTTCCATCACAAATTGCAGAAAAAGATGTCCAAAGAGATGAACAATTACTAGAAAGATTTGAATTTAAGAAATTTCTTATTAAAATTAAGAGAATTTTTACATCAGAAGGAACACTTGAAGAAAAGATGTTGTTGCTGTTTCAAAATATATATGAGGAACTAAAGAAGGTTGTATTAAGTTGTCTGCTACAAGGAAATTGGTTAGATAAAATTATTAAGGTTATAAATGGATAATATAGACAAAAGTATAGGAATCAACATTATTCAATGGAACTCACAATCTCTACAGCCCAAAATGATTTCATTTACTGAATTGTTAAATAAAGAAAAAATTCATATAGCGATCGTAAGCGAAACATGGTTAGATACTGAAGTGGACTTAAATGTAAGTGGCTATAACATTTATCGAAAAGACAGACATGATTCATACGGTGGGGTTGCAATTTTCATCCATAAATCCATCCGGTCACATCTTAATTTTTTTCAAGTTTTAAATCCAGGTATAGAAGTAGTAAGTGCTAAATTAATTAATTGTAAAGATTTAGAAAACGTCGTTGCAATTTATTGTCCATCTTCAGTCGTTACACAACCATCAGACTGGGACCAAATTTTTTCTCATTTCTCGAATAAAACTTTAGTAGCCGGTGACTTCAACGGCCATCACTCTAACTGGTCTATCAAAACCGATTCAAGAGGCACTCAAATAATGGATTCATCACTTGAAAATTCCTTAATTTCCCTTAATAATTGCTCGCCAACAAGAATTAAACTAGTTAATGGGACTTTGCAAAAAACTTCACCGGATATATCATTTGCTACATCTGATATCGCAATAAAATTTGACTGGAAAGTACTCAATGAAAACCTTGGTAGTGATCATTTAATAATTAAAATGACAATCACAATACCTGATAATTTCACTACATATAAAAAAAGGAATTACAAGAAGGCAGATTGGAAAGAATATAGGGATTTTCTATCTAAAAGTTTTGCTGTGCGGTGCGATGACCCAAATGTTCAAGAAATGTATGACTTTTTTATAAATCAAATAAATTTAGCCGCTGATAAATATATTCCTTTCTTTAAATTTAGTTCCAAGCCCACAAAAAAATTTAAACCAAAAAATTATTGGACACCTGAATTATCCCACATTGTTGCACAACGAAGGTTGTCTCTAGCAAGGTTTCGTCGTAATCCAACCCCTGATAACTTATCCAAATTAGAAAAAAAAAATAAAGAATTCCATTTAGCAAGTCGGAAAGCGAGATCATTGGGTTGGCAGAGTTTTTGTGATTCCATAGACCATGTAGTATCAGTTTATGACATGTGGCGACGTATGCGGTGGATAAAGGGTTATAAACAGTCTACCAGCTATCCTCCTATCGATAAACAAAATGAGTTACTAAGGTCATTGACTCCTGACTATGTAACAAACAAAACACCTATATTTGTATCCAAAAATGAAACTTTAGAGTGTGATTTTAGTATCCAGGAATTACAAAATTGTTTAAAAAAAAAAGATTCTGCACCTGGTGAGGACGGTATTTCATATTCCATGATTTATAATCTTCCCAGTGTAGCAAGAACTTATTTACTATATATATATAATAAAATCTTTAATTCAGGTATTGTACCTATTCAGTGGCGCAATATTCAGATTATACCTATTCCTAAAGCTAATAATACAGAAACTGATCCTAAATTAAGGCCTATATCTTTGATTTCATGTGTATGCAAAATATTTCATTTAATGCTAGTAAGACGTCTAGAATGGTACACTGAGAGAGTAAAAATATTATCACCACTCAACATTGGATTTAGGAAATCTTTGTCCTGTTTAGATTCATTAAGTACCCTAGTTGCTTACATACAAAATGGTTTTTCTGAAAATATACCTACGGTAGCATGTTTTCTGGATATTCAAAATGCATATAATAATATATCTGTAGATGCAGCAGTAAAAGTTTTGGATGAACTTCAAATTGGATCAAAATTTTGTAATTATATATGGTCCTTTTTGAATGAGAGACATCTAAAAATTAAAACAGAACTCAGTGATTTAATAACAGATCGATGGAGTAATAAAGGTTTAGCTCAAGGAGACCCTTTATCCCCACTTATATTTAATTTAATTACTTATAAAGTATGTCAACAACATCTTAACACAGTAGTAGTGTCGCAATATGCAGATGATTTCGTTATATATGTTAAAGATAAAGACATTATGCAATGTGAAATGTATATTCAAAATGCGTTAGATCATATTGTTATGTCCTTAGCCGAACTTGGTCTCGAATTATCTTCCAATAAGTCTACATATTGTGTATTTAGTAGGGGCAGACGTAGAATACTACCTTCTTTTAAAATAAATCAACAGTCGATAACATTTTCACCATGTACTAAATATTTAGGTATGTGGTTAGACCAAACTTTACGTTGGAGTAAACACGTAAATGAAACAATCGCGAAAAGTTCAAAGTTTTTGAATATATTAAAACTATTAACGGGGAGCTCTTGGGGTATACACACTAAACATTTACGTAAACTGTACATCTCCTTAATTAGAAGTCGACTGGATTATGGTTCGTTTCTCTATGACTGTAGTGCTAAAACACATTTATCGAAACTAGACAAGCTGCAAAATCAGGCCCTACGAATAATAGGAGGTTACATTAAAAGCACCCCTATTCATGTTATGGAATCAGATTTATGTATCTCACCTTTATATTTAAGAAGGGAATATTTAGCATACAAATACTGTCTAAAAGGTCGATCGTGGTCAAATAATGTCACAATTGATCTTATATCCGAGTTGAGCGATTTTTGTCGTACTTCTTATTGGAAAAACAAAAAAATACCATTACTTGTGAAGGTATACAATGACGTTAGACACTTAGAAATTACAGCATCAGATTATCTTAAAATGTTTAGTTTAGAAATCTGGACCTCCTATATTCAAAAAAATATCATTGAAATTGAACTCAAAAGTTTAAGCTCTGCTAAACGTAATTATAACCCAAATGTGTTACTGAGTGATACTGTAGCAGAACTGAACATAAAATATTTCGGATGGCAAAGAATTTACACTGATGCATCTAAGAGTGCTCAGGGACAAGGAGCAGGGTTATTTGACCAGAGTTTAGGGAATAGTTTTGGATATAAAATTATGTGTGATGTATCAATTATGTCGCTGGAGCTCATAGCAATTTACAAAGCAGTTAAGTATGTCTTGAATCAAAATTTAAATAAAGTAGTAATTTTTTCAGATAGCAAAAGCGCACTTCAACATATCGCTCGATGCGCCTCTGGCTACAGCAGAGGTACATCGATAGCGTATGATATTTTAAAACTTATAATCACACTTCAAAACAATAATATAGAATGTAGATTGCAATGGGTTCCAGCACATATTGGACTAAGCGGTAACGAGGAGGCTGACCGAATTTCCAAATCGGCGGTAGAGGACGGATGTATAATTTATTATATACCTGATTATTGGGAATATACTACTAAATATAAATCAGCATGCTTTAATTCCTGGAAACAACATTTTTTCAAAATGTCTCTGGACAAAGGCATTTGGTACAAAAGCACTCAAGGTCAGCCATCTCGTGTTCCGTGGTTCGAAGATACTAAATTAGATAGAAAATACGTTAAATTGATATTAAGACTCCGTTCTGGGCACTATCCATCGGCAAAATTTGCATTTCTTATGAAAAAGGCCGATTCTCCTAATTGCACAGTTTGCAATCAAATCGAGGACGTGCAACATTTGCTGATGGAGTGTGCTCGGAACGGAGTAGAACGCGAGTTATTCCTAAAGGATTTAAAAATAAATAAGTTGGATGTAGGCATAATCCAATCCATCTTATCTGTACCAGCTTCGGAGATGACTAAAAAGTTGTGCCATTTAATTATGGTCTTACACGAATAATATTGATTAATTAACTATTATGTAATGTTATATAAACTAATAATATTTAATTAAGTAATGTATAAGTACATAATGTAAGAAATTTATGTAAAAGGGCATGATGGGGCTGACATGTCTTTGATAAAAGCCCCTAAATAAAAATAGATAAAAAAAAAAAAAAAAAAAAAACCTACACACACATACGGGCTAGTCATTTTCATACGCGTGTCACTGGTGCAAATCAGGTGTTGAACATGTGCTCTAGAATACTACTTAGGTTTATTTATAACATGACACTTGCGTTGTATATGATTAGGCAGTGAATAAGACCAGTTTTGGTCTGTTTCTGGGATAGCTACATGGGATTTATAACGATAAGTAAGTATGAATGGGAGAGGACCTGCTGTCAGCCCTTGCAGATAGCCCCCTATACTTTCGACTAATCAATATCAATCAATCGTGGAACGTTTTACATGATTTAAACGTATAAAAGGTTTCTATACTAACATTAGAGGCCAAAATATCTCAATAAACAAACGATATTGTTTTCAAGTTAGCTCCCTAACTACTTATATTTTTTTGTTTATATATATTTATACATTTTTGGTACAAGTCAGATCTTATTTTTTCGTTAACTGGCGGAGACTTTAGCCTTAGTTTAACTAATATTGGGTCAGTTTTTAGCCAAATCGTTTTTGCCAAATATTGCTGAATACCGGTTAACCGGGGTTACATTGAGATCTGGGGTAACTTTGATGATAACTTATTTTTTTTAGTTTTTTAAAGCTAACTCCGTGAAAAAAGAACGCACCTCAATTTTCTTTTTGCTAAACTGACATGTCAGTCATGTTTTGCATCAACTCCAGCGCAAGAATAAGTTTACTTGTTGCAGAAAAAATATTTTGAATTGTACAGTGTGAATTCATTAAAAATACATTTTAAATTGGGGTTCCTTTATATTGCAATGAAAAAACAATGGGGTATCAAAGTAACCCCATTTTCATTTTAGCGTTCATAGGCTCGTTTTGTTTTTATTTTCTCCCAAACTATGGAAGTAAAAATTTGTATTTGGGAATATAATTTCTTTTGTGAAGTCGCCAATACCTACTGCATTTTATTCATATTTTTCAAAATATAATTGAACTAGAGTCAATTTAAATTTCAAAATTAATCAATTTAACCTCGTTTTACGATAGCTTGTATTTTACCTACTTACTTTGAGCGACTGCCTGTCTGATCTCTACCACCCAGTACCGAAACTAAAACATCCGATCACAAAGATTAGGAAAAACTTACGTGACATTAGATCCTTCCACATCCTAAACGAGGTCCCGGAGTAGAACGACCTGAAGGTGTGTCCATCACCTCGGTACAGGCGGTTGATGATCTTCGCCAGCATGCGCGCTCCATCGGGCAACACCTTCGGAGCCACGCGTTTGAAGTTTGCGCATTCCCACTGGAAATAAGGAGGTGAGGTTTTGATTTTTTTTTTTGATGCCTGGTTTCCCGGTTATTGACGTTTTCGTTATTTTGGGGCCTTCTTTGACGAATCAGACTCTCGATCGATGGGCAGAACATATCCTAAGAATCAGACAAGGGTAGATTGGGAAGTAGGAATACTCTATATCGTATAGGGTACCACTATAAATAACAATTAGAAGAGCTTTAAGTAGCCCATGATTTCTTTTATTTATTCACTCAAAACATACAATATCCTTACAGGCTAGACCCAATGCGATAATGTAGTACTCTTACAAATTAAATAGTGCCACTGCTTGTACCATAACAAATTCTATAGGTAGCTATTCTTTCGAATTCACCCAAAGAGCAACAGAATATATCGACGTCATCAGCAATGAGGTTAAGAGTGCGGAGCGCGCTCGTCAGCGGCGCCTCACGCAGCAAGTTAGTACGCTTTTTGGCCGAATCTGTACCACCATTTGGTCAACACCTTTCTTTAGTGACCATCTCCGTGTGTATAATCGATTACCTAACTATTTAACACTAACCCCAATCGTCGAGGTCGATCCATGATCAAATTGGTTGAAAGAAGTAGACGTAGAGCAAGAACTATTGGAGTAAGAAAGAGAGATAAAGCCGAAATAAGTCAAACTTCGCAAAAAATATACGAGATCAGGCTAAGGTCAACCCGCGGCTGGAATACCTCAGTGATGATGAGAGACTCTCGATGGGGAGATGAAGATATGTAGGTACAGAACAAACTAAAATAAACATCAACCAATAAAAAAATACCATTGCGAAACAGGATGCGATAACTCACAGAGGCAATGTATCAATACGCTCAACGCGCAGTTTTTATGTTTTGACTAATGGTCCATTTGTTTTATGTAACTTCGTTTCATTTTACTCTGCTCAAAAATATCATACGCGCATTTAAAATTATCATGCTCATAATATCGAGGATTTAAAAGCATCATTTGAAATTGGTATAAATAGACTTGGTAGCCGTAGGAATAAAAACGTTATTGCTCAATGGCATAAGGGTGTTTTTCCACCAAAGATGTGCCATGTATCTATCGAAGCTGGACGAGATGAAAATATGTAACTGTTGCTACTAAAGCTATTCAAGGTAGATAAACGGCGCGAGGATGAGTAGCAAAGAGAGAGACCTACAGATAGTTGTACCGGTTCTGGGTGTTTGTGTATGTGGGTTTATATGTTTGTAAACGCACCCATAGTACAGGAGGAATCCCGAGAGAGGGGAAAAGCTTGTAGCTAAGTGTGAACACATCCCCAGAAAACATACCTCGCACGCATCTCTCGCTTTTTTGTGTGTCCAACAGAGATGCGCCAAGTCTATCAAAGAAAAATAAAGTGATCCCATTGGCGCCGGGAGGCGGATGCAAGTAGGTTCATTTTCACCCCGGGCCTTCAATAAAATATACAAAAAAAGGTAACCAAAACTAGATGTATCCTCCGACTGCACAGCAAGATTTTCTTGTTTTTAGTTCGCTTTTTAAGCAGTCGGGTTTTTATATTTTCAACGTTTTAGTTATACTTTTTTTTCGAATGACTTTTTAATATATAAGTGATATATATTTTTGTAAACACCTCCAAAATCCCTTCATTTTGATACCCCATTCGACGGGTTACGAAAAAAAAATAGCAACCCCTACTGTCTACGCCGGAACGCAGCCCTTTCACTTTATTCGTGAACGCATCCGACGTCGGCGAGACTCGCTACAACTTCACGGCGGAGTGGCGGACTTGACTTCACTCAATATATTTTTGCGGATCGTACCGCCATATTTTGTCGCGACACGTTTTCATATTATAATTCTGTACAAAAGTTCACCTATTAAACTTCTGAACCAGTTTCAGGGTCGATTTTATTTCTATCGCCCACACCTACAATATGGCGCCCAAAAGCCGCCATGTTTCGCCATTACTATTTTACTATTAGCACTTATCTAAGAACACTTGGGCGGCCAAGACCTATCTAAAGATGTCTTAATTATACAAATCCGTCAAGTGGTTTGAAAGATACGAGGTAATAACATTCAACAATCCCAGGCAGTGTTAAAATTTTTGAATTGTCTTGAATTCTTATTTACGTCTCAAACTTTTCTGGATAAGTTGAGAAGTTAGTTTTAACTTGTATCTTTGTACAAATGGGCAAAAACAACCCATTCTATTCAGAGGTGGATCGCTGAAGATTAGTGAATATTTTCCTCGCGCACCGTCGCAATACATAGCGCAACTTTGGTGGTATAGCACCTTAAGAATTGAATGGCAGCAAGCCATGAAATGTCTGTAACATATCACAGGAATACGTGAATGGAAGTAATGGGACCTTTGATAGGGGATTGAAAGAGTAAAAAATTAGGGCGTAAATATTCTGTGTAGGTTTCTACGCGAGTTGTGGTAGATGTGTCTGTAATAACTTGGAACCAGCACAGCTCTTGTCATGTACCTACTATAATCGTGTATAGTCCTCGCCAAAGTTCTTGGCCGCCCTGAAGTTGGTTTACCGGATGCGCGAGGCATGAAACGGTACTGTTTTTGTATGAGATTTACAACTGCGCAACCATTGTAGCCAACTTCAGGGCGGCCAAGAAGTTCGGCGAGAACTATAATTAATGCAACAGTAGCAGAGAAAAAGGACTTTGTTCGATACCCAGGTGTGATTGCGAATAGTTGGGCTATTGGATTCTTTTCAAATTTTCGCGGTTTGGTGTCACATGTAAAGGCCATGAGCATTACAGCTTACTAACTCGCGTCATCATCATCATCATCATATCAGCCGAAAGACTGACATAGGCCTCCCCCAAGCGTCGCCACATTGACCAGTCCCGTGCGTCCCGCATCTAGCGGATCCCCGCAACATTCACCAGGTCATCGGTCCACCTGGTGAGAGGCCTTCCAACGCAACGTCTTCCGGATCGCGTTCGCCACTCCAGAACTTTTCTGCCCCATCGACCATCCGTTCTGCGAGCAATGTGCCCTGCCAACTACCACTTAAGTTTGGCAATTCTTCGAGCTATGTCGGTAACCCTGGTTCTCTTGCGGATCGAGCGAAATGTAGAATTTCTGATTCAATCACGCAAGGATACTCCGAGCATGGCTCTAATTCGCGTACCTCTCTCAATTTCATCAAAGTTAGCTATCTATCTACAATTCTGCCACAAATAGTAACAGGTAGCCCTCTGTCCTAGTTGGCAATCGTTCCGCAAGATTTATACGAAAGCGTTTGAGGAAGATTAATTTCGTAACGCCGAATTCACACTGACTTGCGCCAAGTGTCCCCGAACCCAGAATTAACATAAATTTGTGGCAGGTAGGTGTTTATTTCAGGAACTTCTGCAAGCCTACTTAACATTGATTGAAAAAAACAGGCGTTACACAACGCCCTCTGACGTCAAGCGTCATTTGACGTCGTACGTCGGCGTGTGCGCAGGTATTCCGGATATCTCAGACTTCTCAGAGCTGTTTGCATCTTGTCGACATTTATCGAAGATTTAGTTCGCGAAAATAAAATACAAAACGTTGGGCAGAGCTGCCAACTCGGGCATTACGTGCTAACGATGTCATAATGTTTGTGTAGCGTACGGGATAACGAGACGCGCTACATAAATATTTATTTAACGAATTTTCGTTTTCAGAAATAAAGACGTTTGATGATAAAGTTGCAACATTTGGCTGTCACGGCCGAGCGCGTTATTTCCAGTAATTTATCACGAACTTAATTTGAACAAACGCCCACGATTAATTGCATATTCACTCTATTTCCAAGCAGTAGTCAGCAGAAAATGCTTGAAATATAAGCGAAATGACCTACCGCAATGCTTTACGCAATACTTTTCGGGAATGTTTTACATTCAAAATATTAGTAAGTAAAATTCCATCTGGTTAAACATATTAGCTTCAAAGGCGGTTCAAAACTGCGGTATCTCTAACTACCAATTCTTTTTTTTTATGACTAGGAAACCTTCAAATGTTGCCTGGACTAAATACCTACCAGGGTTGAGTCAGGGCATCATTCGCTTAAATTTTTGCAATTTTCAAGAATTTCTACACATTGTTCTGTTACATTTACAAGAATTTCTCTAGGTCTCTTATCTTGGAGTTCATAGCAGTAGATACATGTAGTTCAAAAACAACAAACAACAAATGATAAAAACGGTTTTGATAAGTTAGTTGCTGTTAAAAATAGCTAACAGTTGTCCAGAGAAAGTTTAACAATACATCAGACATACCTTATGATCACCCCAGGCATCTCTCTGACACGAGCGCCCGCAGTAGTAAACAAGCTGGCATCCTGAACATTTCAGCACTTTGCCCCTGAAACATAGCGAGACTAGGTCATTATGTGACACAATATCTGATGCAGGTTTAAAAATACAGGTACAAACACCTGTGCGAGATGTTTTGCAATGTTTCAAATAAATATTTGACATTCTAATAATGTTTGTGACTTATTGATTAATTTGACATACTATTTGATTATTTTGACATTGACATTCTAATTGCTCGTGACATAATTATTTATTGATATTTTAATTGCTTGTGAGATATATTGGAATGAATCGATATTCTGGTTAATTGTTTTTTTATATATTATTATTTTTTTGTCAAAATTGATTAATTTGACATTCTATTTACTATTTATTTATTGTGGTATATTTTTAAATTATATAAATTGTGTTCCAGTGACCAAGATATAATAAGTTGTGATTTAGAACTATTCGGTGTGTCTGTTTATTGCTTTTATTTAAATTTTTAGCGTCATATTAGAACTTTTGCATGCCTCTTGGTAAAATATGGCCGAACCTACTTTTTATCTGTTTATCACCATGTAATCTACCCATATTTGCAAAATAAAGAATTACTTACTTACTTAAAAAAAAAAAAATAGTGATTGAAAAATAAAAGTAAAACAATTATAGAAATAACCGGCCATGTGCGAGTCAGTAATAGGGTCGCGTTTTTACCGTTTGGGTACGGAACCCTAACAAGTAGATGGCATTATTGTCTTAATTACAAAATAATTTTAGTAACACTTAGAATAAAACTAATGATTTTAGTGTAGTTATATTAAGCATTAAAAAAAAATTTAATAGAATTATTGCAGATAATTAATAACAGTAATTCAACTAAAAACAAACTCAGAGTTAAAAAGATTTATGCTAAACAACAAGTTTTTTTTAAATTTTAACAAATAACAACACATTTAAAACCACAAAAAAAATAACTTTTAAATAAGGGTCTTTGCAATAAATGCACCCCTTGTGTTTTTTTATATATTTTTAGAATTTTTAGCAGAAAAGTATTATTATTTTTGTAAAAGTAATTCATGATTTTAGTAATTTAATAGTGCTAGTTGATCAGCCTATGGCCTGTTACAATTTCTGCACTAATCTATCCTTTAACTTTCCTATTTGATAACTTGTAATGCAAAAGTTTATAATAAGTACACTTTTGACATCTTCATAAAACTTTAAAAATTACTTATACTGTTCTTATAGAACAAGCTATTTTATAACTAGTCAAAATGATGAACTGGAGTTGTAGTTTAAAAATCTCTTAAAGTTAATACAGTCTCATTTGAAGTTATATGTTACATAGGTAACATATGGATTTTTTCAAGACAAGTTAATTCACTGAGTAATTTAATCAAACCATTATTTTAGTTACTTACTTTTCGAAGCAACTATCGCACCGGCTTCCTTGTTCTTTAGACGACAAAACAAAAGCAAAAGGCTGTTCAGTGAGGATCAGATCCCCAGCTTTAATAGCAGAATCCGTGTTCCTATACTTATTTTTCATATTTAAATCTTAAGTTATTTAAGTGATAACCTAGGACTAAGGCGTACGTATTCGATAGAGAATGTATTAGGAATGTCAACGTTCTATACTCGGCGAGTTACGAGGCGAGGTGTTCGTGCGAATGCCGAAAATATGATTTGGCCCCGCTACCTGCCGTCCAAATTTATAACACTACTCAATACCGGTTACATTATTTTTAGTGAAGACGCGACTACAGCCGGCATATCAAAACGAAAAACAAACAAGAAGCAGCACTATTATTAGATCAGCATTTCGTCACGACGAAGAGTAAAATGAAAATTGAGGAAATAAAAGCGAGCGAACTACTTGAAGCAGCTAAACATCAAAGTCATCAATCAAACTGTTTCAAACCCTTATCCCTTGTTTACCTTTTTTGACAACAGGATAGAAACATTAGAATCGCCTATAGCAAAAAAGAGATAGCAAATGGTAGAAACAATGAATGGTTTCGTAGAACAGGGGAATTTGGTAGTATTTTTGACATTAGTTACAGGGAGTACTGATATTCTCGTTCACATTACCAACCATAACAGAGATGCTACGCCTGCCTGTGTTATCGGTAGTCGCCGATTTTCATTATGCGATATAAGCTCCCTAATGTTAACGCAGTACTGGCCATGCGCCCGCTCGAAGCCAAAATATCAATATTGAACCTTCTTTTGAACAGTTTTGTTTGCAAAATATTATTTGATTTACATATGCTGTTTCAGTTATGAAGAAATGCCAGCCATCAATTTTACTGTGTAAAAATATTTTTAAAGATCCAAGTCGTTTTGGAGGAGTGACCAAAAGTTGCGAAAAAATATCGTATTGATAACTATTTTTTTAAAGCAAATCTATTAGATACACGAAAAAACTTTGTTACAAAAAATTTAGTACATGATTCAAACATAAAATATTTTTTTCAAACCTTGTAGTATCCTAGCCGTTACATAAAGTATGCTAAAAGTAACATAAAGTAACCGTTTTACAGCACTAAAACCCTTAAATATGTTTATTTTTGGGTACTGATTAATTTAGATTTTAATTGAACCAAAGTAAATCAAATTATCTTTTTGCGTTTGCTTAGTTCATCTTTACATTTTTTTTTAATTTACCTCGGCTCAAAATACGAGTACCCAGTTCAATATAACAATATCACTTTTGACAGATTTTGACATTAGAAAAAAATAAAAGGAAAATAAATAAAGCAACGTGTGTCGCGTGTAGTTTTAGTTTTCTTTAAATAATAGAAGTAAATGAAGCAGCAAAATGTCGCTTATTATGACTAAAGCCGCGCTTGCATTAAAGAACCCTGAGAGTAACTTTAAATTCGTTAAATTTGAAGCACACAAAGCTAAGAAGAAGGCAGCCGCTGACGGTAGTGAAAAAAGTGATTTACGACCTGAAAATCAGCATTCTAGCAAAGATTTGGACCTTAAAAAAATACGACATGAAGTTGTGAAGTTTGGAATGTCCGGTTTCGACCCCACAAAGAAAGAAGAAGCAAGAATTGCACTGGCCGTTAGTTTAGGTTAGTTTATTCAAACTCCTTGCCCACACTTTACATGTTATAATCACAATCACCCACTCTATACCAGCGACCCAAGTGAATATCATGAATAATAATACTAGGAGTGTATACCATTGCTTCTTATCGTCCCTTTATTGCCCCTATTAATCCACAAAGAGCATTTAGTTTAGTGTTTTTATGCTCTCTTTTTACTACTCTAGCGTCACTACCTCTACTTTCACTCCGTCTACTTTGCCATCACATTTCACCTTGAAGCATTAGTATAATCAGCTTATAATGTTTCCACTTTTGGAATACAGACCTCCTCCTCTGTGAGAGAATCCTATCACCTTGTAATCATTCGTAATTCTGTAATTAAAGTGTCTTTATTTTTTTATATATTAAAACTTTATGCTCAAGTACAAAGGCGGACTTAATGCTTTAGGCATTTGCCACCAGTCACCTTAGGGTGGTGCAGAGATAAAACATGGCAGGTGCAACAAAATGAAAGAACAAGTAGAAAAAATAAATAAAAAGGAATTATATATAAATACATACATAAACAATGTTATTGAGAAACCGAATCCAACAAAACTTTAGTTGACAGCTTTAAAATTAACAACATTTTAATTTAATGGGTGTTCATATTTTGCAGGAGCTAAACCTCCCAAAAAGGAATATTTAAACTACAAAGAACTTATGCAGAAGAGAAAACAGGAGAAAATAAAAGAAACAGAGGAAAAACAGCAGATGAGGTCCAAAAGTGTGTTACAGACTGGTGGTAAGAAGAAGAAGAAGGGGAATAATGATGTTGGGCATTTCCTTAGTAGTTATGGAAAGGTAACTATAGCCAAGTTTTTTTTGCTTCTCTATGGTCTATTATTTGTCAACCTGCTTGCTGGTCTGAACTGGTCTCATGTCACAAATATTTTTAACTGAGGCCAGCATCTGTATTGTTTTCTTTCTGTTAAAAATAATGCTGTTGTACTTATATGTTATAGTCCAAGTGATAAATACGGCATTATTCATATTGATCGGGCAATTTGAAAAATGGCCAATTTACTCATATTGGACATTTATTTAATTGCCCGAGTCATATGATAAAAACTAATTTTCTGATTAATTGATTGGCTTTCTGAATATGCACATCACTTATTGGGCAGGGTAATAAAAATATGTATTTCATTGTTTTAATGTTGACATTGATTTTAATATAGAATAGTTCAACTATGATTACTATTTAAGCAACAAAGTCACGGAGCCCCATGATGCCCCAGACGACAGGAGCTGAGTTCGCTGGCTTTTCTCGCTCACTTCAGTGCTGATCATCTCCTTCGAACTTAACCTATCCGTTACGGAGCTCGCGTCACTTGCTCTTGAACTAATTCATATACCATAATTATCAAATTGTCCAACTGTTACATAGCAGTATTCATAGTGACCAGACAATGTGATAAATATTGAAGCTTAAATCAGTATTCACATTGCCCGATTTGACTTAACTATATTTATAATGCCCTTGCATTATACACAGTGCCCCGATTAATCACTTGGTCCATGACATATTTGATTTTACGCGTAATGTTCTAAACTACGAACTCTTGTTAGTTCCATCATTTTCCTGAGGTCTGGTCTAGTTGAGCTGAGCAAAATGTATTTTCCAGATTACTTGTGAAGATAAGAACAGAAAGAATAGAAGTCAAATTATTGTTATGGGAGTGATCGGAGTGTTATTCGCTATTATCACTGGATATTATTCATTATCCATACTGTTTGATTGCTTGATGTGAAGTGAATTAGTCAAGACCTACTAGTATGAGAAAGTTTTTTTTTCTGTAATTTTGAATACCTCTATTTGTCACACATAAAATACTTCTAAAAGGCTTCAGTCTTTAGTGTACCCAGACATTTATGTAGAAAAGAAAAGGTCTTTCCAATGTTTGCTTGTACACATTCACCATGCAAAGAACACGGCGATTAAAATGTCTCCATACGCACGGCTGCTCCTGAAGATAGCTGACCGTTGAAGAGTTTGCTGCAGTCTAGTTTCACATCACCTGTGTATAACCGAAGTAGTTTCTGCCAGTGTTCTGTTTTTTTAATCCCAAGGGAACGTCCTGGATGAAAAGTAGCCTATGTGTTATTCCAGTCTATAATTTATCTCTGTGCCAAATTTCATCCAGATCCATTCAGCCGTTCTGGCGTGATTGAGTAACAAACATACATCCATCCAAACTTCCACATTTATAATATTTGTAAGATTGTGGCATTACAAAATTGCAAGCCATGCATTTTTCATTAATTTATGGATGGACGGATAATAGTTTGTAAATATTATTGCATTTTATTTTATCTTTAACCATTTTCAGCCCCAAAAAGATAGAAATTCAGTAGTCTGGATCATAGTAAAAAGTTGCAGTATTAAATAGTTTGTTTTTTAATAAATTTCCACCTGTACTGACATAATATTTTTTTCTTTTCAGGTCAATAAGAAAGATTTAAATAAAAAGGATGATAAGGGTTCAAAGAAGAGAAAGAAAAGTAAAATTATATGAATAATAAATTATTATTTTAGCTTTATGTTGGTTTTTTATTACATCACCACTGTAGCTAATAAACACCTAGGTACCTTGTTTTAGAAAAGAGGTGTTTTAAGTTGTGTAAATGTAGTTTGGAAATGGGATGTACATGCAGAATCATCTACTTCATGTTTAGACCTTTAAAAACCAAGAATATTGGTCAAATGTGCTTTTGCAAAAGGTTCCTCACATCTGTAACCGACAGTTCGGAGGCGTGATGAGTTATTAGAGGCAAACTACACGATTGGTGCGGAAACTATCTTGATGGCAAAAAATACATAGTCAGTGACGCCATTAGTGAACCAGTCATCGTAACGGAAGGAACGGCGCAAGGCTCGGTCCTTGGACCGCTGCACTACGTAACCTATCTAATTAGCCTTGTAAATCTCATATAAAAATCGAGATTTTTCAATTCGCCGACGACACCTGCCTCATAGCAGCCAGACGGAGCGGTAGTGATGCCCAAAGGCAACTACAAGAGGACTTCGACTTGTTGGCTAAATGGTCTCATGACGCTGGTCTAGTATTAAACGCTAGTAAGACCAAATTAATGTATATCAGTTCCAGACAAAATAGAAGCTCTTTATTGCCTAAACTAAAAAAACTACTAGCTCACTGTCATGAGTGTTTGCATGACAATTGCTCCAATAAAGTAGCCATCCCTTGCAGCTGTGACTCCATACACCTCGTAGATAGCCAAACATACCTAGGACTTACCATTGTTAGCCGACTTAAGGGCTTAAGGGCTTATTACACTACACGGTATTCAGGGCCCTGAATACCGGGTCCCTAAATCATTCCGAAGCAATAAGGTCGATATTATGAGAACCCTAACTCCCTAACAGTTATTACACAACCCTGAATTAGGGTTTAGGGCCCTGAATACCGTGTAGTGTAATAAGCCCTTTATTACACTACACGGTATTCAGGGCCCTAAACTCTAAATTAGGGTAGTGTAATATCTGTTAGGGAGTTAGGGTTCTCATAATATCGACCTTATTGCTTCGGAATGATTTAGTGACCCGATATTCAGGGCCCTGAATACCGTGTAGTGTAATAAGCCCTTTAATTGGAAGGAGCACATTAACGGGGTGTGTGATAAATTGAGATGCATGCTAGCTAAATTCTCTATTATTAAATGCAAAATTCAAAAGTTGCTAGTTCCCTTCGCATTAAACCATTAAGTGTAGTTTTTTGGACTGACTCCATGATAGTTCTGGGTTGGTTAAAAATGCTACCTATTAAATTAAATACCTTTGTTCGCAACAGTGGCGTAGCGTGCCCTGGCGGGGCCCCGTATAAAAATTTGTTTGGGGGCCCTTATGAAGGGTAAAGATTTCTCACAAAAGAAAAAAAAAATGTTTGCATAAAATCTTAGATAAAGTACCTATAGATTAAGCCTTAAAATGACCTTGATTGATAGAGCGAGATGGCTAATTGGCAGCTCCATGTAAATGATAAGGACAAAAGATTATTTTTTGTCTTTGTCACCGTGGCCGGTTTCTGTTGTTTGTCAAACTCTAATACAATGGCAGGTTTGACAAACAAACTCGGTTTTGTTTGATTTTCTATGATTTTGTGGTATTATGTGTTAATTGAGACAAGGAATTTGGGTTATTTATAGATAATAAGTGTCAGTGCGATGGTGGGTTGTAGTGTTCTTGTTCTTGTTGTAACACCAGAACAAACTATTGCTGTCTCATGTGCGGCCACGCCAGTGCTTAATCTATAGGTACTTTATCTAAGCATAAAATTAAAATAAATGTTTATTCATCATAATTATCTGTCACTTTTTCCAAAAAAATCAAATTAAATATACCCTCTCCTTGCCTTTTTTTCGGCAAACTGATTTATTAAATCATTTATAGCTGATGATGACTTACAGGCGTTCATGTCCCATCGAAGTTCTTAGGTAATTTTTTATTAGTTTTAATTATGGAAAACTTCTTTCAGCAGTTGCGGTTGTAACTGGAAGGGTCAAGAATAAAAAGCATGCTGTTATTACCTCCGGCAAACTATTGAATTGTATCAGCAATAATAAATCATTTACGTCGGGGGCCCCCGTGACCCGGGGGCCCCGTATAATTGATACGGCAGATACGGCGGTAGCTACGCCCCTGTTCGCAACCGTGTTGCCGAAGTATTAGAATTAACCGTCCCAGGTACATGGAGACATGTGTCGACACACGACAATCCAGCTGATTTAATAACCCGCGGGGCGGAACCTACCGCTATGCAAACACTGGATTTGTGGTGGTTCGGTCCATGTTTATTAAAGTATGACAGTGCTACATGGCCACATCCTGTAATTAATCCAGGCATCTTACCAGACATTAAATCTAATATTTTGATTAATTTTGCCCATGGTCATAATAACGCAGATTCATTTAAATCATTAATCGAGTTCAATCGTTTGTCCAATTTAACTAGATTACAACGTTCTATTTGTTACATGTTTCGTTTTATAAATGCATGTAAAAGGCATACAGCAATTAAGTCCTATTTAAATGTTCAAGAATTACAAAATTCGTTACCTAAACTTCATAATTATTCAATCTCAAAGGGAATCTTTTCCTGAATACAACTTATTATTACATAATAAAAAGTTACCACATAAAAACCAATTATTAAGCTTAAATGTGTTTCTAGATGAAAATAAAATTATTCGTATAGGTGGTAGATTAAACAATTCCGAATATTCATTTGAAAAGAAACACCCAATTTTATTACAGTC
This sequence comes from Anorthoa munda, assembly GCA_945859665.1. NCBI lineage: Eukaryota > Metazoa > Arthropoda > Insecta > Lepidoptera > Noctuidae > Anorthoa > Anorthoa munda. Next base: position 5,997,710 of record OX243893.1, read on the forward strand.
TACTCATCACTTTGTGATTCTTTTATTTAGATTTGAGCATATCAGATTAATGCACGCAGGTCCTCAATTAATAAAAAGTACAATTAGAGAGAGATTATTTGCCACTGGGTGGTCGAAATTTAGCCAGAGCCTGTTATCGTAATTGCGTTCGATGTCAGCGTCTAAAACCACAGACTGTTGTCCCTCAGATGGGTAATCTTCCATTGAGCAGACTCTCACCAGCTGACTTTCCCTTTCAAAGCGTAGGAGTTGACTACGCAGGCCCTTTAATCTTGTCTAGGCGTCAAGGTCGTGGATGTAGATTGGTTAAGGTATAATCGTTATTTTCGTGTGCTTCACTATAAAGCCCATTCATTTAGAGTTGGTAGGTGACTTGACGAGCAGTAATTATTTACAGTCGTTACGTCGGTTTATGTCTCGAAGAGGAAAACCTCTTAACATCTACTCCGACAACGAAACTTCGTTTGTAGGAGCCTACAATGAGATAGCTGATTTCTTGAAACGCAATTGTGACTCCATAACTGATAGTGCGGCTCAAGATGGTATTAAATTCCATTTTATTCCTGCTTACGCTCCACATTTTGGTGGTCTTTGGGAGGCGGGTGTCAAATCGACCAAATTTCATTTGTTACGAGTGTTGGGCAATTGTCATTTAACATACGTGGAGCTTAACTCCGTTTTGGTACAAATGGAAGCAATTTTAAATTCTCGGCCGCTCACACCGTTATCGTCAAATCCAGAAGACTTGTTGCCTCTCACTCCAGGTCATTTTTTAATTGGACGACCTCTCACGTCTCTTCCTGTAAAGGATATCCGGGATTATTCCACTCACCACTTGACGCGCCATCAACGTATTGAGCAGTTGCGGCAGCATTTCTGGTCAAGATGGAGCAAGGAATATGTCTCCGAGCTTCAACAGCGAGTAAAGTGGCGTACCATCAACGACAGTCTGAACCTGGACTCCCTCGTCGTCATAAAGGAGGATAACCAGCCACCGTTGAAGTGGAAGTTGGGCCGCGTTGTTAGTCTTCATCCTGGCACAGATGGCATAAGCAGAGTTGCCGACATAAGGACTCAAAATGGGACTATCAGACGGGCATTCTCCAAGATTTGTCCTTATTGGAAGACAACTGTTGAAAGGCGAGCTTCCAACGGCCGAGGGCATGTTAAAGCAGCAGTCAACACGGCGCAATTTGTAGATATTAAGACATTTAGCTATAAGTTTTTTATCAGGCGTTAATCCTACGGTTTAACGGATCGGGCACAGTTGCTTCGGTGAGTAGGTACCTGAATTGGTTTGGGTGAGAGGCCACGGTAAATTGCCATAATTGTAGAGGCAACTTGGATTCTGCACAGCACACGCTCGAGTAGTGCCTTTTTGGGCCTTTGAGCGGTGGGTCTTAGACAACAGGATCGGCCGAGATCGGTTTCTGCCAGTATTAGTGAGGAATATGCTGGCGGAGACAAAAAACTAGAGTGAAATAGCCACCGAGTGGAATCTTGAGAAGGCCAATCCCACTCGGAGAAGAAGGCATCGTGGAGGCAACCTCCTCCTGGACACGCCGAATCCTCGCCTGTATAATTTAAGGCTGGTGGAACGCCGGGTTTTCGGGTGCTCAGAGTGGGGTCTCTGTCCGTCCACCGAGTGACCTCATGAAAGACTGTGGCACAGTGATCACATGCTGCCAAGTGTGGCTCAAGGGAGACTTCTTTATAGTCTCCCCAAGGATGTGGTATTTTACGAAGTGATGGTGATCACCGGTTTGGTTTTAATGAGATACCACACTGCCTGGTTTTTCCGCAAAAGTTCAGGTGCGAGTTCAGGCGAATCTTGCGATAGCAAAAAAAATATGGGCCTTCCCAGCAAACGATTGTAGACCTTGACAAAGCATTCCCCTCACTGACCACCATTATTAAAAAGCTCGTTTTTTTTTAAATAGTCTAGGTACTTCCACTCTTTTTTATTTATTTAACACCATGGTTAGCCTTTGTTTTATTGTATTGTTAGCACACATGGTCACGAGTTGGCCCAACGCAACGGTCTAATTAATTGGCTTTAGATTCGTATTCAGACTCATTTATAGATGATCATCTTTTGGTTTCAATAATAAATTTCATAGTTGTATAAAAATAACATAATATTTATTATTAAACCCAGTTTCGAAATTTCGAATTTAGGGGTGACAATTTCGAAATTAATACTTAACATGCAAATATGGTCCGAAATTACGAAACTATGAAATTTCGAAATGCCTCCCCTGTGGTGAACCAATTATTTCGCAAAAAAGGCAACCAACGCTGGAATGGCGTCAAATCGGCGATGTTGAGGCGTCGCTCTCAATGCCGGGGCGGCCCGGCCCGGCGAATCAGCGCCGCCGATAACGAAGTCAGACATAAACATTCGAGTAGTGCTTGTGTGTGGCCGCCGTCAATACAAGCTCTAAACCTTTTACATAATTATTATTTAAAATTTTCTAGTTTTATTACTTTCGGTGTTGGAAGCTAACAATACCAGTGACAACATGGATTCAAAGGCCCTTTCTTCTGCTATTGTCCAGTTTTCAGCCAAATTCTGTCTTGTAAGTACCTACTATTGCTTTTTCTTCTACCTCGTACATTACCTACTATTCACAGGGCCTGATTTACCCACAGGTTAACCAGGCTATAGACTAGGGTGCCAGGATCGAGGGGGCCCTAAGCTTGCCTTTGCAAGAACCACTTATTTATAGAATAAAATTTACTCGTAGTTTTGAACATCGCGCGTAAAATCTTACAATATGTCATGGACCAAGTGATTAATCAGGGCAGTATGTATAATGCCCGGGCATTATGAATCTAGTCAAGTCAAATCGGACAATGTAATGATTTAAACTCCTATATTTATCACATTGTCCGGTCATTATGAATATTGCTACGTAACGGTTGGGCAATTCGATAATTATGGTCCCATCACATTGGATGCCGTGACTACCCCAGGGACCAAACCAGCACATGGGCGCTAGACGTCACCGTGGTGTGCCCTTGGTCCCCCTGTGACGGGTCAGGTCAGTGGTCCCGCCGCCTATCACATTTCGGCCGCAGGGGATAGGGAGAGCGGCCAACGTCATACCGCCATTCCTCAACCCCTGTGGTCCCACCGCGTCCGCCTTCAGACGGTGGCGACCCCTTCCAGGCCGTGGAAGGTAGGGAGAGCGGCGACCGCAATACCAGCACTCCTCTCCCGCCGCGGCCTCCAACCCTCAGCCGAGATGCCTCCCATACGTCATCCCCTCCCCCGCCTCGCCAATACTGGGGAGGACCATGATCTGCCTCAGTCAACCTCAGTCGCAGCCACGCTATAGCGTATTAAACCCTAGCCATCTTGGGACACAGCCAAGGGTGTCGCAATCCAGCACTATCAGCCTAGCATATTTTTTGCGATAAGCACTATTAAGTTCTTCTGGCTTGCTCCCCATCTTCTTGTCTGTCAAAAGAAAACCTAACTATCCGAGGCAGGGTGCAGTAACAGGCTGGTATTAAAATAATTAAATATCCTATAATTTATTGAGGATAAATAATAATCATATACAATTTTATATCGCTTACCATTTGGTGAGATTTACGTAGTTACCTAGTGTTTTTTTTGGAAAACGATTTAATTATTTTGAAAGATTTTATTTTTCTCTTTTTACGTTTGGGACCTCAAAGTACCATGAAAATCATTTATAGCCAAAGTAGCTACATCTCATGAACTTACGCAATTAGGCTGGGAATTTTCGACGTTTTATCTTTGTCAATTTTTATTTATTTGCATAAAAGCTAAAAGTACGGGTCCAATATTATTTGATAATCTCAATGACAGACTACATATAATTATCGTTTTTCTACCCAGGAAATATCCCAATTGGCGGCGTAATCGTGTAACAAACTTATAAAAAATATAGAATCGAATTGAGAACTTCTTCCTTTTTTGAAGTCGGTTGATAAGCTAATAAACTCCAATAAATTATTGTAGGTTGTTTATTAATCTTCAGTAAAATTTAACTAGTGAGTAAATCAGCTTAAACTTCTCATGTGTTAATTCCTTAGGAACTAGAGAAAGACAAGAGTGTGGTGTCGTCTCCCCTGTCGGCTGAGTTTGTTTTGGCTCTGCTGACTCTGGGTACCTCCGACCCGGCACATGCTGAGCTTCTTACAGCCCTTGGAATCCCAGATGACAATTCTGTAAGTATTTACTACAAATATAAATCCGTTAACATAATATTTCAAAATTCTATAACCTACTAAAAAAAACCGGCCAAGTGCGAGTCTGACTTCGCACATTTAGGGTTCCGTACCAAAGAAAAACCCGATTCTTTTTTTTTTATTTCATTAATAAAATAATAAACTTTGTCACCAAATTTCAAGTTCATAGGTCTATGGGAAGTTAAACAATTATTCTGAAAAAAATTGTGTGACAGACGACATATAGACAGTCACGTGATTCCAGCAACAGGACTCCGTTTGGATCCTTCGGGTACGGAACCCTAAACAGTCAGAATGTTAGGATGATTGTTCACCAATCACGCCTCAACAACTTACAAAGATTCCTTTTATCCTGGATATATGTGTGTATTGATGACATTTAAGGAACCAAAAGCCAAAAAAATTACAAAAAGTATAAAAAATATTGCATTCGTTTCTACGTGATGTTATATGTTTAGAAATAAACAAACTGAAGTGTCTGTTTTGTAATGAGTTGATGGCAAAATACTGGATTCAAATGACAGTAGGTATACCGGTTGAGTTTTTTAAGTGGGCGTGGATGGCCAAATCCGATTATGGGGAATAGCGGCAAACAATCAAAGGAGTCACGAGGCCGATTTTGATGAAAACTAAAAAGCATCAATGTATTTTTGAAAATACAATATTCCTAGCCAGAAATCGAAACTATTGATATTGAAAAACAAGCCATTCTGTATTATTACACCATTCGATAGTGTCGCTAAATAAGGATCAAATTCTGGGAAGTAGGTAATGGCATACGGCAAATTTAAGGAAAAGGCTCATTTTTTATAAATTTGGTAGCAAAAATAACACATGCAGTTTTATTAAATCATTCAATAGTGTCGCTAATAAGGATAAAGTTCTGGAAAGTAATGGCATTTGGCAAACTTAAGGAAAATGCTCATTTTTAATTAATTTGACAGCAAAATAATAGGTGAAGCAGTCACCATACATTTTTTATTCACTAAAACCATATTATTAAATATTCATGATCTTTTGCCACATAACTTATTTGCAGGCACCATAAAATAACTAAAATAAAACAAAACATTATAAAAACAAAAATAAAACGGCCAAGTGCGTGTCGGGCCACGCGCAGTAATCTAGGGTTCCGACGTTGCCTAATAATGCGGTCTAAGAAGAGGGTTTTGTTGTTGTTATTTGAACATTAAAACGGGTTCAGCGGCACACGTCTAAAAACGGGCCCACATAGGATGATGTTTTTTTTTAATCTATATGCTCGCGTTTGACCACTATCTCGCCTGATGGTAAGCTATGATGTGGTCTACGGTGAAGCACGCTTTCTAGGCAAGCGTAGTAACCTATTCACTCTTGACTTAAACTAAAGAAGGACTAACTGGTAACTGAAAAAGGAGTTATAAAATCCAGCTTCGCAATAGTTAGAAAAATATTATCTATTTGAGTACCACCGCGGGTGGGAATTGCGAAAGGAGCCGATACGAGCGCGCGTTAGAGCCACGGGGAATGGTATGGTTGGTTCCTGGCTCCTTGCGCGCACGCTCCTTGTTTATTTCTCTTTCAGAATTTAAAAAATTTCGTATGTATCCTCTAATCTGTGGTATTCACTATTTCTTTCTGGAAAGCTTTACGCTCAATTAGTGATGTAGTCGGGCCGAATAAGGACTTTGTAGGTGGATATCGACAAAAGAAAATAAGTCATTTGCTTGGCAATCGAATCTAATTTGACTTTAGATTACAAAACGTCGAAAATACTTCTGCACTAACACAAAACAGACTCCCCCGCGCGCATGCACCGTATGGACTACGGACCGTAACTGCCAACGACTCCGGCCATTCCAATGCGTTATTCGAGCTTAAACTTTAATAATTTAGAAATCATTATTATTAAGGATGGTATGATTTTATTGTTGTATATTTTTACATGGTTCATAAGCATATATTTACTGTCTGTTTTACACAGCTAACAACGTTATTTAAGTAATTTTTCAATGGCATCTGTACAAATTTTTTACTGTTCTAAGTACATTTTATAAGTTGGTCGACTATAATAAGTAAACTTGTAAAGCCTACTTATCTGTGATAGTTTTCCTTTTAATTTCGTTATATTCACTACACCCGTGAATTTTTTCACATAGCCAAGAGCTACCATTTCGCTGGCGGGGTGGGACACTTGACTCTAGAAGAAATTTGCAATTTAAAGCTTAATTTCAAGCAAACGGATCTCTGAATCCAATACTTTTTTTTAACTAATCCATAATATTTTTGAATGGCCTATCCAACGATACCCCACACCATGGTATAGACGAGAAAAAAAATCCCCACTTTACGTCTTATTTTCTTGATTTTATTAACCACTTTGTCGGAATTATTAATATATATACATACATACATACATACATAAACTCACGCCTTTTTCCCATGGGGGTAGGCAGAAACTACAGAACGCCACCTGCTACGATCCTTACATACTTCTTTTGCTTCACTCACATTCATACATCTAGTCATACACACACGGCGGTTATGAGTACTGCGCACCTGGCCTTTCTGAAGAACATCACATATAAGGTCTATGTATGTCTTTCTAGGGCGTCCCCTCCCGGCGTTTCCATTCACGTCTGCCATGTAAATACCTTTCGTTAGTCGCCTTTCATTCATTCTCTCAACATGACCAAACCATCTTAACATACTCTTTTCAATTTTAGTCACTACATCTTCTTTTAAACCACAACTTTGTCTTATTACCTCATTCCTCAATAATATAATATCATTAATATATATCCATGCCAAATTATAGCTTTCTAGTACTTAGATTCTCTGAGCTAAGCTGCGGACGGACAGACGGACAGAGCGAAACTATAAGGGTTCCTTGTTGACTTCGGAACCCTGAAAACCCGACTGCTAAAAAATAATTAACTGAAAAGAGAAAAACAAGTGCTACGAGTATTAAACTAGACATTAAATATTATGAGGTGCCGCCAGCGGTGAAAAACGCAATATTGGCAGGTTTCTCTATAATTTTTGTTTGTCCCCGCCTGCAGCAGGTTGGAGTTGGACTGTGAACCTGTTAATAATAGTTAAAAAGCTTTTTAACCGCGGTTTCACACCCGTGACTAACCCCACAGGAACTGTTGTTTTTTCGGGATAAGAAATAACCTATCACCGGGTTTCACAAACCTAAATTATCGGGATTCAGTTAATTCTACTTTGAGTTTCTCGAAACCAGTTCACATTTGTCACATTTGAGAAAAATCTTCGTCAACGAGCCTATGTTATAATTGTTAGATATTGGTCGATAATTCGCAGATTAAAATTAATTATGTTTTTAAAGACATATATTACGATAACAAGATAATAGGGGCCGGCGAAAGTTATGGAATGGGTTTCCGTATAAAAATATATGTTAATTAGATTACCAAGATAAAAAAATATATTAGATACTTTTTATACTAATAGGTTTTGAGCCATTTGGGGTTGAAAGTCTTGGTCCGTGGGGTCCGAGTGCTCACATAAAGTTCGGCGTGAACGCCTAGTTGATACTTCGCGTGGCAAAAATATTATAAATGCGAAAGTTTGGATGTATGTTTACTCAAACATGCCAGAACGGCTGTACGGATCTGGATTATATTTGACACAGGGATAGATTATAGTCTGGAATAGCACATTTCATTCAACAGTACGGTTTAACCCAAGGGTGTTGCACAACTGACGCTGGCGTCACCCTAATAAAGAACATCTTTAACACCTGGGAGGAAGCACAAGACGCCATTGATATATTTTGCGACCTCTCGAAAGCGTTCGATTGCGTTAACCATGAGACACTATTGTTGAAACTCGAGCACTATGGGTTTAGTAGTAAGTAGTAAGTATAAACATCTTTCATGGGGTACTGTGTTAAATTCTATAACAAAATACCTTGTGAGATATTAAAACTAAATGAAAGAAAATTTTAAACTATTGTTAAAAGCACAATTTGTAAACAAGCATATTACAAATTAGATGATTATATTAAAGATAAAAATGCTTGGAAACATGCTGGTCCTGTTCCATAGGGCAATATATTTAGTGTAGACAAAATCAAACTGGTTAATTTGTATTATATTCATAATTATAGCAAAGCTTTACTTTTTTTATTCTCTTTTAGTTTAAATTGACTCGCACACTGTTCCATTGTTGTTGAATTAGGTAATTTACCTATATTTGCAATATTTGGAAGTATATGAGAACCATGTTCCTATTTAACAAGTGAAGGAATTCACCTGTTAGTGCTTGTAATACTTTATACCTATACGTAGTATAGTAGTGCTGGGTGCAACGTCCTCACGTATATGAATTTATGTAAATGTTCTAAAACACTTTTTTTTAAGAGTAGGTATGGAGTTTCTTGTCCGTTCTTCTCCATAACAAGCTACATTTCGGAATGGACGGTAGAATCAATTACCATTAACTAAAAAGTTGTATTTTTGTGACGATCTAAAATGCCGCTTAATGGCTTAGTTAAAAAAAAAAATTTTTTTTCTTTGTCTTTGTCATCCCTGTAATATTTTCCTTTGGGATAAGAAAACAATTTTCACATCAGCGAATCCGCTGGCAGAAGCTAGTATTACATATTACTGGTGACTCTTCCATTAGTTGACCATGCATGACTACTAAAGCTGAAAAGGTTACCACCAGGTGCTCACCAACTAATTATCATTTCTAACCAGACAATTGTGAGCTGATCTCAAAAACATATTTCTCATCAACACAGTCATGCACAATTATTGTGTTGATTGTGAGAGGACCTATTGCACAATGTTCAATATCTAATGCCCATTTCCAGATCCGTTCATCATTCGCTGAAGTGTCATCCAAGTTGAAGTCTTTGAAGGGTGTAACACTAAATGTAGCCAATGCGGTGTATGTTATGGAGGGTCCTTATGACCTACAACTTCAATTCAAAGATGATGCTCATAAGGTGTTCAATGCTTCTATAGAGAAGCTGGACTTTGGTAATGGGGCAGCTGCTGTCGGTGTCATTAATAAATGGGTAGGTATTAGTACTGATAAATGCATTTGCAGAGCTATATTGCATTCTAAGTATTTGAAAATAAAGATAGTGTTAATAATGAACATGTTGGGTTGTATTTTCAGGTTGAAAACCAGACTAATCAGAAGATCAAGGATCTAGTGAGCGCAGACAGTGTGAATAAGGAAACTCGTCTGGTTCTTATTAACGCTCTATACTTCAAAGTATGTCTTATTGTCATATAATTTCTTATAAGATTATTAACATACTTCATTATTCATACTAAAGTGTACGTATACCAAATTTTTCTAGGGTAGCTGGCAGAAGAAGTTTCATCCCAATGACACCATGGATAAACCATTTCACATCACTTTGAACTCCTCAGTGAATGTTCCCATGATGTATAAAAAGGATGAATACATGTATGGTGTGAGTGGTGACCTTCAGGCTAAGGTATAAATTTAGATTGCTCTCTGATATGTCCAATGTTATTAACCTTATTATTCTAGTTTAAAAAAGAAAAAGAAAACGAGCACTCATATTGTAATAGTAGTTTATGAAACTGTTGCATAATAAGGGGTATTAAAACATGAGTGTGTGTTTAAAAACCGAGCCGTAGGCGAGGTTTTTAATAGTATTCACACGAATGTTTTAATACCTAGTTATGTGCAGTTTCATACACTACTTTATCTACACTCATACATTGGGATTAAACCTACTAAATACCTTTTTTGCATTTTCCATGCCATAAAGTCGTGATAGCATTTATCATATAATTTTCTCGACTTTGCTGGTAAAAAATTATGAGTAATTTCCTTCGCCGCATCTAACATATCGGGCGAAGTCAAATATTCTTCACATTCACTGATATCAGACATTTTTAAGCAAGAATTCAAAAAACTCATGAAATTCAATACAACTAAACCTGCAAAATATGAATGGCGCCAAAACCCAGCACATCACCGCATTGCGCATGCGCTAAGGTTTAGCACGCACTGCGATTTTTATTCGTGCGAATTTTTTTCGCCTATTCTGCGACCTATGGAATTGTATGAAGTTGCACGCATTGCGGTAAAAAATCGTGCAGAAATAATACCGCAAGAAATCCGTGTTTTGCCACAGAATCCACCGCACCGCGGCGCTAATTTAATTCGCGCGAATATTTTGAGCTCTATGAACATCTAGAAAGAGACAAAATTCGCGCGAATAAATATCGCAGTGCGTGCTAAGCCTGAAGCGGGCATTGTCATAGACAAGTAAAAATTGGAATCAAATCTTTTTAAATAGGTACTATAAAAATGGCATTACAAAAAATAATTGATGAAAACTCCTTGTGATTAACTTCTTGGATTTGTCCTGTATCGTAATAGAAAAAAAAATGTATTATAGCATTATTTTGTTAGAGAAAAAGTGTTATAATAAGATTCTATTTTTAAATTTTGGTATTGTGTTTATAAAGTATGTCAATATAAACTCGTTTTGAAGTTTATAATTCAAATATTACGATATGAGAGTAGATAAAATAATATTTTTGTCTATAGAATCTGCGAAAGCGCTGTTGCCAACAACATTATCATCTTGTATTCATTATGATAGTATTAAATGGCATATTTAATTACTTGTTTTTTGGATTTAATTGCAAGTCATAACCAAAACATTATTTTCTTAAGAAAAATTATAGATCTACCGCATATGAGATACTCTGACTCATAATTAATTATCCATTTTGTAAATATTGTATTATATTTATGGACTTTTTACATTTTTCAGCTGTTGGAAATGCATTACCAAGGTGGGGAGACATCGATGCTCGTCGTATTACCAAATGAAATCGATGGTCTGGATGGTGTTTTGTCCAAACTGGCTTCTGGTTTTGATCTCATGTTGGAGACGCGTAAGATGTGCAGAACTAAAGTACATGTAACTATCCCCAAGTTCAAGATCGAAACCGAAATCGATCTGACTCATGTGCTACCCAAGGTTCGTTTTTATTTTACAAAGCTTTTTTTTTTTTTTTTTTTTTATATGAGATGGGTTTGTTCTTGACTCTGAGCTTAGCCAGAAGGATCCTGTTCATTCTAACTTTGAAGAGATGCGGATTGAATGCGTTCGGAAACACAGACGCAGGTAGTGAGTTCCACTCTTTCGCTGTACGCATTATCAATGATGTTTGGAAGTGCTTGGTGCGAATTGGTGGAATGGCAACCAGTTAAGGATGTAACTTGCAGTGCGTCTAGAAGTCTGATGGTAGAAGGGAGCTGGTGGGATTAGGTCGTGGAGTTCTTGAGCACACTCGCCGAAGTACAGTCGATGGAAGACCGACAAGCAGGCAACCTAGTGGCGTAGAGCCAAGCTGTTAAGTTTGCTTGTTCTCTAATGAGCCTCATAGCTCTGCGTTCCACCGAGTCAAGCGTGGCTAGTTAATATTTAGCGAGTCGTATCAAAGGTGGCTGCAATACTCCATGCAGGATCGGACTTGCGCTTTGTATAGAGTTAAAAGCTATCCAAGCGTAAAGTATCGGTTCACTCTATTTAGGATGCCCAGTTTTTTAGCCGCAATTTGGGCTTTATACTCAATGGAGGCGCCGCAGTTGAGACTAGATGTCAACTCCATGCTTAGGACCTCGAGCCTATCAGTTACAGGAGCAGATGTACCCCGAAAAGTAAGAGTTTGATCGAAACACGCTGGTCTTTGCGCTGGACAAGTATTTCTCTGAAACAGTACTGTCATCAGCGTACCCAACATTACCAGGCTGAAGTAGGTCATTGATGTGCAGGAGGAAAAAATTTGCATAGAGAACAGACCCCTGAGTAATTCCGGCATCGATAGCCGTAAGATCAGAGGAGCCGCCGTCAATGACTGGAGGAAAAGATGAATACAAGTTAGGAGGCCTGTGTCCCAGCAGTTGTTCCCAATATTAAAAAAAAAACCGGCCAAGTGCGTGTCGGGCCACGCTCAGTAATAGGGTTCTGAAGTTGCATAATAATGCGGACTAAAAAGAGGGTTTTGTTGTTGTTACATAAACATTAGAACGGTTTCAGCGGTACACAAAGTCTAAAAACGGGCCCACATAGGATTTTTAAATCTATATTCTCGCGTTTGACCACTATCTCGCCTGATGGTAAGCTATGATGTTGTCTACGGTGAAGCACGCTTGCCTAGGTGTAATCTATTCACTCTTGACTTAAACTAAATAAGGACTAACTGGTAACTGAAGAAGGAGTTATAAAATCCAACTTCGAAACTGAAGTTAGAAAATTATTATCTACTTGAGTACCACCGCGAGTGCGAATTGCGAAAGGAGCCGATAAGAGCGCGCGTTAGAGCCACGGGGAATGGTATAGTTCGTTCCTGGATCCTTGCGAGCACAATTCTTGTTTATTTCTCTTTCGGAATTAGAAAAAAATCGTATGTATTCACCTCTAATCTCCTCTAATACCGCAGATTAGAGGTGAATCCTCTAATCTGCGTATTCACTATTTCATTCTGGAAAGTTTTATGCTACTCAATTAGTGATGAAGTCGGGTCGAATATTGACTTTATAGAAGGATATCGACAAGAGAAAATAAGTAATTTGCTTGGAAATCGAATCTAATTTGATTTTACTTTTACGTTTTAATTACAAAACGTCGAAAATACTTCTCTCGATATCCTACTCCGGCCACTCCAATGCGTTATTCGAGCTTAAATATTATTAATTTAGAAATCATTATTATTAAGGATATTATGATTTTATTTTTGTATATTTTTACATGGTTCATAAGCATATATTTACTATATGTTTTACACAGCTAACAACGTTATTTAAGTAATTTTTCAATGGCATTTGTACAAAATTTTTACTGTTCCAAGTACATTTTATAAGTTGGTCGACTATTACTCGTAAACATGTAAAGCCTTGTTATCCGTGATAATTTTCTTTTTAATTTCGTTATATTTACTACTGCCGTGAATTTTTTCACATAGCCAAGAGCAACCATTTCGCTGGCAGGGGGGGGGGACACTTGACTCTAATATAAATTTGAAACTTAAAGCTTAATTTTACGCAAACGAATCTCTGAATCGAAAAATGGTTCTAACAAACCCATAATATTTTTGAATGGCCTATCTAACGATACCCCACACCATGGGATAGATGAGAAAAAAAAACATCCCCACTTTACGCCTATGGGAGGTACCCGAAAAAAAATTATTTTTTATGATTTTATGTTACCACTTTGTCGGAATTATTAATATGTATATACATGCCAAATTATAACTTTCTAGTACTTAGATTCTTTGAGCTAAGCTGCGGACGGACAGACGGACAGAGCGAAACTATAAGGGTTCTTTGTTGACTTCGGAACCCTAAAAAGGCTGGTGATGACGATGATGTTTCGGATAACATCCTTAAATTGTGATGTCGATAATGCTCAATTGTTTTTTTTAGCTTGGAATACAGGCGATCTTCAACAAAGGAAATTCTTGTCTGACAAAGATTTTAAATGCGAAGGAACCTCTGTTTGTGTCGAAGGCAATGCAGAAAGCCTTCATTGAAGTGAACGAGGAAGGCGCTGAGGCGGCCGCAGTTACCAGTAAGCGTCATGTTTATAATCCTTCATGTCTTAGTACTGTAAAAATTTACTTCCTAATTTTACTTTTATCTTTACTTTGGTTGCTAAAATGGAAATTATATTAAAACTAGCTGTTGCCCGCGACTTCATCTGCGCAGCATTAGTACTTCGAATAGCCTATTTTTTATATCGCGCCATAATATTGAAGGTCTGGCCTTACTTGAGAAGTTAATTAGTTCACCATACAAACTTCCACCCCCCCTTTGCCACCCTAATTAAGTAATTCTGGGATGAAAACTATCCTATGTTCTTCCCAGGATCTCAAACTATCTCCATACCAAATTTCATCAAATTGTTTAGTGGTTTAGACGTGAAAAGGTAACAGACAGACAAACAGACACACAGATTTACTTTCGAATTTATAATACAAGTATGGATTAATAATTAATAAATAATTCATATTAATATGGATGACTAAAAATCCGGTCAGTGATAAGTATTAATTAAGACACTTTTTCAATATTATTCATTGACAGTGCGTAAAATAATAATACTGCATAATGCCTAATAGTTACAAAGAAGTTAACTGGCATTCATAAGAATCTAAATTATGTTTTCTAGTCTTAAAAAAATACGAGAGGAAAGCGAAACGCTTATAAAGTTCATACTAGTCAATATATTTTGGGATAAAAAAAGTCAACACATGTACATTGTAAACTGAAAGTTAACTTACATGCTAAGCTGTTCGGTGATCAGGAAGCATTGTTACCTGCTTCTAATGCATTATCATATTGTTTCAATACTTTCCTTGTTCGTATCTACTAAATCTACTTCTTACTAACTGTCAATGCACACGTTCCAAAATAAAAGCTTACTCAGTGTGTTTTGAGTACAGGATTGGCAGGCCATACTATCTGCCTAAAATCTACTTCTATTATTGTGTGCTCTTAGTTTATTACGCTAAGTATGTGTTGTGAGTTTAATGCTAATTTTGGGCTGCTGTCGCAAACGCGAGACACTGACAAACTTCGAGGCGAACCGGCTGGCGCGGCGCCGGGTCACCGTGCTCTCCACCGCGAGCTAATTTCCGGCCGCGCGCCCGCCGACCCGCGATTGTGAACTATAGATAGTGCTGTGTTTGGCGCAGGCATGAGGATGATGCCACTCAGCGCTCGGCTGCAGTCGCCGTGCTTCCGAGCTGACCGGCCGTTCCTCTACCTCCTCCTCGGCAATGAACGCATCCCGCTCTTCATCGGAGTATATCGTGGCAACAACTAGAGCGTATTTATACGCCCGTACGAGTATCAACACTACAAATTCCACACCGGCCTGGACATTTCGCGGCATAAACACTTAAATTTAAATCAATCCCGATGTTGTCTGTAACTAATTTTCCAAAAACAAATCCTTCAGGTTCCCGTGTCTTATATAAAAAGCTATAACATTGATCTATGATTGAACGTGAACCATTTCCAAAGATTTGAAAATGTTCGTTATTTCGGTTTGATCACATCGTTGTTTGCACATATACACGGTGTTAATAAATACTCGAAAATTTTTGTCACACTTATTGTATGTTTTTTGTTTCAATCCCTAAGCATTTAAAGTACTTTATATATATTTATATCTATCTCTCCAAAAACAATAACCACGGTGTACGAGGCGGACGTGATCGCTTGAGATAGATAGGTATTCTGGAGGTTGTAAAGCTCCTGCTCAAAGCCCGTTGACGCCCCTGTACCTATCGTTCACTTTCTTCAAGAATTCTGGAGCCTGGGAGTTAATTGATGTCTGCTATGTGTTGGTAGGTGATGGCTTGAGGTCCAGGATATAAAAGACTTAATTCTTCACGACTATTTGCGATGGTTTTTTGCAGGGTCTTCGTTACACAAAGTTGCGCAGATTTGACTAATACATGTATTGTGTAAAACAATTGTGTGTGTATGTATCATTATGATAATGGCTTCAAATTGCTCAGCGCGCTTGTGCACTATCCAACTACCAAACTTTACCGTAACGAGGACCCTGATTTCGCATGCGCACAAGATTTTTATTTACATAAATTGTATTTACAAACTTATGCTATAAACCAACAGAACCTCCCCTTATCACACAAAACAGTTAAAGAAAATAAAAAACAATTCCAAATCGAAATTTAGTGAATGGGCCACGGTGGGCATAAGAAAAAGCCGAGATATCTTATATAATTTATATTACGAAAAATCTTTGACTTCCGATCAAGTTTTTCATACTTATGTTAGAAACTATTCCAAAATATTCAAAAGAGTCTGCGCTCAAGCAAAATCTCAAATAATAATTAACAAAATATGTGTTTCTAATAATAAAATAAAAACGGTGTGGCAAATAATTAATAGAGAAACTGGAAAGACACAACAAAGCGATCAGAATGAGTTGTCTTTGAAAATATCTAATCAAACCATTTCTGGTAAACAAGAAGTCGCTGAGACATTAGAAAATTTCTTTACCAACATTCCGTTAGAGGTTACGAAGTCTCTTCCCTCCTCATCTAAATTAGCTGAAGCTCTTCTTAAAGAAAACTTTACTAAAGACATACCAAACTTTAAATTTAAATCAATATGTATTGATACAATTAAAAACGCGTTCAAAAGTCTCAAAGTAAAAAATACTGAAGACTTGTGGGGGATATCCGTTAGGGTTCTTGGAGATATTATTGACTCAATTGCTCCTGTCCTAACAGGCATATTCAATCAATGTTTGGACAGCGGCACTTTTCCTGACTTAATGAAACACAGTAAAGTAGTACCAATTTTCAAATCAGGCTGTAAGAGTGATCCCTCTAATTATAGGCCTATATCCGTGCTTCCAGCATTGAGTAAAATCTATGAAAAAATCATGCTGGAACAGATGTTGTCTCACTTCAATTCAAATAAGATCCTGCATAGGCAACAGTTTGGTTTCACTAAAGGTAGGTCGACAACGGACGCGGGAGTAAAACTCATCAGCCACATCTTGGAATCTTGTGAGAAGTCCCAGGATGCCATTGGCATTTTCTGTGATCTCTCGAAAGCGTTCGACTGCGTCGACCACAACACACTTATCTGTAAATTACACCACTACGGAATTCGAGGAAAATCTGCTGATCTTGTGCTTTCCTATTTATCAAACAGACAGCAAAAAGTAAATGTTAATGGGGCGACGTCCTCCGGGTCTCTAGTCAAGATGGGCGTGCCCCAAGGTTCAATTCTCGGCCCTTTCCTTTTTCTTGTTTACATTAATGATCTCCCTTTTATGATGGTCAAATTATCGGATATACTATTTGCTGATGATACTTCGCTAATTTTCAAAATAGATAGGAAAGATACGGATGTCTTACATGTCAACGAAAGTCTAATTGTTCTCTCTAAATGGTTCGCAGCTAACAATCTTTTACTGAATGCGAAAAAAACAAAATGTCTGAAGTTTTCCTTACCAAAAGTTCCACAACGTGACCTAAATTTAAATCTTGACGGCAAAAATCTTGAAGTTATAAAGGAAACTGTATTCTTAGGGATTACTATCGATTCAAAATTGCAGTGGGGCGCGCACATTAGAACTCTTTCGGGTCGGTTAAGTTCAGCTGCATATGCAGTAAGGAAAATAAGGCAGTTAACCGATGTAGCCACAGCAAGGTTAGTATACTATGCTTATTTCCACAGTATTATGTCTTATGGCATTCTGCTGTGGGGATCAGCAGCAGACGTTGACTCAATTTTCATCTTACAAAAGAGGGCAATCCGCGCAATCTATAAAATGAGTCCACGAGAGTCCTTCAGAGAAAAATTTAAAGAGATCGATATACTGACTCTACCTTCTCTTTATATATTGGAATGTATTTTGTATGTCCGCAAAAATCGAGGGATTTTCAAAACTAGAAGCGATTTCCATAATTTAAATACACGCAGTAAGCATGAAATTGTAATACCCAAATTCAGATTAACGAAAACTAGAAAGTCTTTTCTTATAAACAGTATACGCTTTTATAACAAGTTGCCAAAGCCAGTTATAGAATTGATCGATGGAAAGTTCAAAAACTACATCAAACGTGTCCTTATTAAAAAAGCATATTACAAAATCAAGGACTACGTTGAAGATAAAATTTTTTGCTTCTTCTGCGCATGCGGCTTCCCTGGTATCTCATAAACGGCACAAATATCTGGATGTCTCTAAGTATTCTCAATCTCATTTTTACTTTTTTTCTTTCTTTTAATTAGACTTTTTACAATGATTTCAATAATCTTTATAGCCCTTTCAAATCAAATCAAATCTTTTTTATTTCACATAGGCCTACATGGGCACTTATAAAACGTCGACAAAAGGTGCACGGTTCGGGTTAGTCGTTTCCTGTGGAGAAGAACCGGCAAGAAACTCCACGGTTACTCTTTTAAAAAAAATTGGTTTGTTTTTACAATATTTCCACGTTACAGTATTAGTGCTTAGATATGGGGGGACAACGTAGGCCCGACAATAAGTCGTAAGAAACTAAAAAAAAATTGTATAAATGAGAGAGTTAACAAATGTTAACAAGCGTCTAGAAATCTAGAAGGCCTACAATGTTCACACATTCACAAAACAATCAGTAAAAGAATCTATACAAAGGAAAAAATAAATAAAAATATATAACAAGACTAAATTTAACATGTGGCACAAATGTTGTTATCAGTGCTGTAACTATTCATAGCAAAGGGCTATAAAGATTATTGAAATCATTGTAAAAAGTCTAATTAAAAGAAAGAAAAAAAGTAAAAATGAGATTGAGAATAGTTAGAGACATCCACATATTTGTGCCGTTTATGAGTTACCAGGGAAGCCGCATGCGTAGAAGGAGCTAAAATTTTTATCTTCAACGTAGTCCTTGATTTTGTAATATGCTTTTTTAATAAGGACACGTTTGATGTAGTTTTTGAACTTTCCATCGGTCAATTCTATAACTGGCTTTGGCAACTTGTTATAAAAGCGTATACTGTTTATAAGAAAAGACTTGCTAGTTTTCGTTAATCTGAATTTGGGTATTACAATTTCATGCTTACTGCGTGTATTTAAATTATGGAAATCGCTTCTAGTTTTGAATAGCCCTCGATTTTTGCGGACATACAAAATACATTCCAATATATAAAGAGAAGGTAGAGTCAGTATATCGATCTCTTTAAAGTTTCTCTGAGGGACTCTCGTGGACTCATTTTATAGATTGCGCGGACTGCCCTCTTTTGTAAGATGAAAATTGAGTCAACGTCTGCTGCTGATCCCCACAGCAGAATGCCTTAAGACATAATACTGTGGAAATAAGCATAGTATACTAACCTTGCTGTGGCTACATCGGTTAACTGCCTTATTTTCCTTACTGCATATGCAGCTGAACTTAACCGACCCGAAAGAGTTCTAATTTTCGCGCCCCACTGCAATTTTGAATCGATAGTAATCCCTAAGAATACAGTTTCCTTTATAACTTCAAGATTTTTGCCGTCAAGATTTAAATTTAGGTCACGTTGTGGTACATTTGGTAAGGAAAACTTCAGACATTTTGTTTTTTTTGCATACAGTAAAAGATTGTTAGCTGCGAACCATTTAGGGAGAACACTTTGCTATGAATAGTTACAGCACTGATAACAACATTTGTGCCACATGTTAAATTTTGTCTTATTATATATTTTTATTTATTTTTTCCTTTGTATAGATTCTTTTACTGATTGTTTTGTGAATGTGTGAACATTGTAGGCCTTCTAGATTTCTAGACGCTTGTTAACATTTGTTAACTCTCTCGTTTATACAATTTTTTTTTAGTTTCTTACGACTTATTGCCGGGCCTACGTTGTCCCCCCATATCTAAGCACTAATACTGTAACATGGAAATATTGTAAAAACAAACCAATTTTTTTAAAAGAGTAACCGTGGTGTTTCTTGCCGGTTCTTCTCCACAGGAAACGACTAACCCGCACCGTGCACCTTTTGTCGACGTTTTATAAGTGCCCATGTAGGCCTATGTGAAATAAAATACATTTAATTTGATTTGATTTGATTTCCTGAAGGAATCATGACATGACCCATATGGTTGGATGCGCCCTGAAATGGCCCATCCAATGAACTCTCAACCAGCTTCTTCTTTATTTCTTTATTGTACACAAAAAAAACAACATTACATACAGTGTGATAATAAAGTACATGTACAAAGGCGAGCTTAACTCATTGTTGAGTTCTCTTACAGCAAACCCTATGATGACAGAGAAAGATGACAGTATAGAGGGCAGGATCCAGTGTAAAATATTAAAATAACCTATGACGAATTAAATTAAAACATAAATATACTTACTTAAATACATATACCTATATATATATATATAAATATATATACTAATATTACGTCATTGTTCAAGAAAATTATCTTTAATCTTCCTCTTGAAGATCTCCAGAGAAGGGCTGTCGCGTAGGGAGTGTGGGAGAGAGTTCCAGAGACGCACTGCTGTAACAGAGAAGGAGCCATCATACCAGCTGGAAGTGTGTCGCGGAGGACGAAGGAGAAGAGAAGTGGCAGTGCGACAGGTTTTAACTCTCGGCACGAGGTATTCAATGCGTTCACGAAGGTATTAAGGAGAATTAGGATTGTGTAGGATAGTATAGAGAAGGGATAGGATATGAGTATCTCGACTACGCTGAATCGGCAGTCACCTTATTCGGTTCCGAAACTCCGACACATGGTCGTATTTGCGGAGGCCAAAAATAAAGCGGATGCACAAGTTCTGCAGTCGCTCGAGTTTATTAAGGAGTACCTCCGTTGCATCTAGAAAACAGACATCAGCATTATTCAAGCTATCGAATAGTGGTACCCTGATGGGTGTACCACAAATTCTTCCGGTACTTTGGGTGCCGGGAAGCGGCTGAAATTTGAAAAAAAAATTCGTTGTTCCACAACTTGATGGATTTTGTGGTACGCGTGATGACCAGAGGGGTCGCTTACAATGAAGGAGTCCGGGCGCCTGCCTGCCGGTTCCCGAAGGTAATGCTTTAGAAAGCATATCTACAACCCTTCAGGGTCAGAAGGTGTTTGAAAGCGGCGAGCCCGCTGGCAAGCGCTCAAAACCCTTATACTGGTTCATACAAACACATTATCTCAAGTAAGTGATGTTACTAGAACTACATGAGTACTATCTAGTTACAGGGCTTAGGCAGAAGTCTAGGTTGCCTAGGAGCGCTAGATCGAACATAACAAGATTTCTAATTACTTACTTGAGGGAAATGTGTGCATATTCACCATTCCAGGGTGAAACTCTATTATCCCTAGCTATGTACTGTTGTTATGTACTGTTTTTCAGTCATAGCCTTAGGGTATCTAAATAAGAACACCTAGATTGTGTTTGCTAACAAACTAATGTGTGTAAAATAAATAATACAATTGGTATGTGAGTAGAACGCACATACCACTACTTGCACGCCCGCTTTTAAGTCTGCAAACAAATCAGTCACAATGCTTCCTTCTTCCTCAAGACATGAATACGGCTTTGACCTTCTGATTGAGGCCAAGTATTCTTCTGAAGAGAATGTGGTAGTTGGTCTATCAATCACAGTCAATCTCTCAACGGGTGTAGGTACCCGTACACCCGTTGAGAGATTGACTATGGGAGGACCTCAGGAGTGTCCAAGTCAATGGTCTCCCCCCATTGGCGATCCAAGGCACGGAAAGCAACAGTCAAATGCAGATGTAACTCCATTTTGAATTGGGTAAATATAATATGCTGTTGGAAGTCCGATGTGTTGCCGATGTCCGTGGTCTGGATTACCCAAAAACCCGACTGAAAATCCCCAATTTTGGAAAAAAAAATAATCAATATGCCCCTCATCTGCCCCACAATCTTTTAATCAAATATAAATCAATACTCAATAGACGTTACATATCTTATCTTATGGAGGGGCCGAGAAATAACTCGAACACTTGGACCCATTGAGATCTATTGTGGTCAAAGTTAATCAACGTTACATAAGTTAACCAACTTTTTGCGCCAATTTTTTTTGATTAATTTGTCACTTGAAGGATAAATTTTTACGC
This sequence comes from Anorthoa munda, assembly GCA_945859665.1. Lineage (NCBI taxonomy): Eukaryota > Metazoa > Arthropoda > Insecta > Lepidoptera > Noctuidae > Anorthoa > Anorthoa munda. The sequence goes on from OX243893.1 coordinate 6,019,552, forward strand.
TCCCTGCTTTTTTAACCGACTACCCGAAAAGGAGGAGTTTCTCAATTCAATGTGGTATTTTGTTTTATTATGTATGTACACCAATTACTCAAAGACGCCTGGACCGATTTAGAAAATTCTTCTTTTGTTTGAAAGGGTATACTTTCCATTTGGTCCCATAGTCTTCAGGTCAGGATGATGGGATCTTGAAGAAATCGAGGGTACGCCTCAAATATTATAGCCAAGACATATAGCGATTTTAGCATTTTCATCAACAACGCAATCATTTGCACTCAGTAAGTATAACATTTGGTAAAGTGGAACTGGTGAAGAAGACCACAGATTGCCAATGGAACTCCTTAATGCTAAATATGTCACGGGTCTACGATATCTCGAATAGTTAAACGACTATGATGAAGCAAATACTTATAAATAAATAATGAAAAACCATTGAACTGATCTGATGATGAAGCAGATAGGCGCTGGAACATCGAAATAAATCAATGTATCCTATAGTCGTGTTTGGGCTTATTGGAATCGTCATGAGATGTACTTTGGCTGTATATGATTTTATGCAATTGGAGGTACCTATCAAAACTTAAGAGAAATAAATAAATATTAAATTAACAAAAAAACAAACCGACTTCCAAAAAAGAACACTACAGAGTGCATAATAATTTTCTTGTCCTAAGTCGGTGTCGAAACACGGAAAACTATAGCACCAATGTCACCGACTTCGGAAAAGAAAGTTATTTTGCACTTTGTAGTGTTTTTTTTTGGGTGTCGGTTTGTTTTTTTTTGTTAAAAAGATTTTTCTTAATACCTTCTATAGTGGCCATAAGCGCTACAGTGTCAGAGTGGGCAATTACGATGCTCTATTTTCAAATTCTTTAAGACGCAAAATTTTCTTTCGACAGATGCGTTTGAGAAAGGTAGAACGAGCTATGGGCTTATTTTTCGCTTTTGATGTCGTGAATTTCGCCATAAAATAAACTTCCTGTTGGATAAGTTGAGTTAAGCTTGAATTAACTATACATATAGGTACTTCTAGTACTGCTTTTATTACTTCTAAGTGTAGTACTAGCGTAAATGTCTAAATTCCCCGGATTTTCCCCACACAATCGATCTCCCCACAAATTACCCAATCAAACTGAAAATCCCCGCAGTTTGGGAAATTCCCCATAGATTGGGAACGCTGGATATATAGCTTTGATTTCCTATGGCATTAATCACATTTATGTGAGTCACGGGAATGTCCAAAAAAAAATATATCGTATACAGGTTGAGTTTTTCAAGTGGGCCGAATCCGAAACTATGAGGAAAGCTACAAAGTCTGAAAGGAGTCTCGGGTCCATTTTGATGAAAACTTAAACTGCTTTATGAGATTTTTGAAAACTCAATAATCTTAGCCAGGAATCGAACCCAGAACCCGAATAATCAGCGTGTTCTGTGTGTGTTTGGCGCAGCCGTGAGGCACACTTTCCTGCAAACTCCTTGCGTCAGATTTTATACTTTTTTGTTTATTTTTATTTTATCTGATGTTAATATTTATTTTGAATGTAGTACTTATATTGTGTGTCTTTTAGTCTGTGCTAAATAAATGTATTTTCTTTCTTTCTTTCTTTTCTTCACGCTGATTATTACACGATCCGATTGTGTCACTAATAAGGATAAAATTCATATAAAATTCTGGAAACACACGGGAAACTTAAGGAAATACATCATTTTAACAAAAGTTTGTTAAACAGACGAAAAATAAAGTCGTCTGAAATCGTTTTATTTTTATTTTTTTTTAACGATTCGGTTCATTTTTCTCCATCCATTTGGATTCAAATAAATAGATATGCAATGAAAGGTCACATTATTCTCTTTAGGTTAATATCCGCCACTCTTCGCAAAGCGGGTCAATATGGCAAGACCAAGACCATAAGTTCTTAGGGTAAGGTTATTTTGAGTGCGCGTAAGGGACAGATGTATACAAGTCATATAAAGGGTCTTTCAACAAGGCCGGGTCGATGTTAAAATTGAATAAAACAAGATGTGTGTGAGATATTAACGAAATTTATTTTTTATTTAAAAGGCCTATTTATGCCATTATGGATGGAATATGACATCGTTCAAATGTCCGCCACGGCTTCGTATGGTGGCACGAATCCGAGAGGTCCAATTTTTAACAACTAACAACAAGTGTCAAAATTCTATGTATATGACTTGTATACATCTATACCTTACGATTGATTGTAGGGGCTGAATCACCCGCATCCGTAGGAGAGTTACCCCTATTCTTGTTACCCTACACGTGCTCCCTGGGTGGTGCTAATCAGGTGACACTAACTGGTGGAAGGTTTCGGCCGAAGGCTTGCGACCACTCACCGGGCAAAGACGTACCGCCAAGCAGCCTAGCCGTGTTCCGGTACGATGCTCGGTGTAGCCACTAGAGGAGTTGGGTCGAGATAGTTGTTCCACTGCATGCTGACCAGCCTGAAACGCGCTTTTTTGGGCGTGTTGGGTGACTAGTCGCTGAGGGTAGCGGGATCCGAGGCACTGTGCGCCGCTGGCTGACCGCAGGTAGTTGGGGTCCCGCACACACGAAAGGCTGCCCCGCCAACTGTCGAAAAAGCCCGGAATGCACCATCGTGCTGGTTAACGACGACGACCTGATGGGCCCGATGGACATCGCCGGGATTCGTCCTTTCAGTGCGTATCTGTAGGTTAGTAGCATGGAACCTCATCTCACTTCCTTCTCCTCTCCTTTCACTCTAACAAAAATGTCAGTAAATAAAAAGAAAACTGGAGTAAAACAGCGGCTGCACCCTCTCCCCCACAAAGTGCACCACACTAATATTAGAGGTCTGCCCTCTAATCTCATCTCAGTCCACCATCACCTGGAGACTGAAAAGCTAGCACTGTTTCTCCTTACGGAGACGCAGATAGGAAGTCCGTCAGACATCGTACTTATCCTACCCAGGGTTTACCGTGGAGCACAATTTCGAACTCCAGGTTCTCATTGCTGTGGGCTCTGGTGGACACAGGGCTGGATAATATTATCTAAGCATGTGTCTACCGCTGGCACAGCGGAGATCGGGAGACAACCAGGCTCACATAGTACCTCAGTGAGAAGGCTGATGCGGCACAGCAGCGGTACCCTTCCGTCCAATTAGTGCTACTGGGGGACTATAATGCCCACCACCAGGAGTGGCTCTTCCCAGTGCACTGATCATGCTGGACGAGAAACGCGCAAGCTTGCGCTATCGCTAAATATCACCCAGCTGGTACAGGGGGCAACGAGGGTGCCAGGTATTGATTCGCACACAGCCAATTGCTTGGACCTTCTGCTGACAACAGATCCAGACCGACACTCATTATCGATATCTTCACCTTTGGGTAGTTCCGACCACTGTCTGGTGAAGTCTGTATCCGTATGCTCCCGGCCCGATCCCAGCCCAAGAGGCAACCGGCGAGTATGACGGTACAAGTCAGCAGATTGGGATGGGATGCGATCTTTCGTCGGATGCTATCCTTGGCAGCCAACTTGCTTCTCTTCGGACTATCCATCACCATGCGCTGTGAAAGATGTGTTGCGTCGGGAGATGGAGTACTATATTCCATTCTCTGACGTAGCAGTGTCTTATGTTGACCTACCATGGTTTGAAGCCGAGTGTAACCGCGCCAACGCGGTTGTACACAAAGTCTACCAGGCAAACTTGCTTCATACTCAGCGGGTAGCAAAGCGTTTTGGTCCCTGGCTAAGTCGGTAGAATAAAAATCGCAGTGCGTGCTAAGCCTAAGCCTAAGACTTAAGGTACTAGAGGTAAAAAAACCGCGCGGCAAATCCGAAATCTGCGTCGCGGTACGGTACATACCACGGCGCAGATTAAATTCTCGCGAATATTTTGAGCCTTATAATCTGGTAGAAAGAGACTAAAATCGCGCGGAATTTTATTCGCAGTGTGTGTAAGCTATGATTCAGTACGGATAATAATACGCGCGAATAAAATTCGCGCGGCTAAAAATCGCAATGCGTGCTAAGCCTAATCAGCGATGTTGAGGCGTCGCTCTCAAGGCCGGCCGGCCCGGCGAATCAGCGCCACCGAGCGCCGGCAAGTGATATCACTTGCCGGCGCAATACACATAAACATTCGAGTAGTGTTTGTGTGTGGCCGCCGCCTATACAAGCTCTTAACGTTTTACATATTATTTTAATTGTTCTAGTTTTATTAGTTTCGGTGTAGAAGCTTACAATACCAGTGAAAACATGGATTCAAAGACTCTTTCTTCTGCTATTGTCCAGTTTTCAGCCAAATTCTGTCTTGTAAGTACTACTTCATTAATGACACCTATTGCTTTTTCTTCTACCTCGAACATTACTCACGGGTCTGATTTACCCACAGGCTGACCAGGATAGCGTAGGGCGGGAGGAGCGAGGGGGCGCCAAGCTAGCCTTTGCAAGAACCACTTATTTACAGAATATCTAAAATTTACTCGTAGTTTAGAACATCGCGCGTAAAATTTTACAATTATGTCATGGACCAAGTGATTAATCAGGGCACTATGTAGAATGCCCGGGCATTATGAATCTAGTCAAGTCAAATTGGGCAATGTGATGAATACTGATTTAAACTTCTATACTTATCACATAGAATATTGCCACGTAACGGTTGGGCAATTCGATAATTATGGTCCCATCACATTGGATGCCGTGACTACCCCAGGGACCAAACCAGCATATGGGCGCCAAACGGGTCAGGTCAGTGGCCCCGCCGCCTACCACTTTTCGGCCGCAGGGGATAGGGAGAGCGGCCAACGCCATACCGCCACTCCTCCACCCCTGCGGTCCCACCGCGTCCGCATTCAGACGCACCGCAATACCGGCACTCCTCTCCCGCCGTGACCTCCAACCCTCAGCCGCGATGCCTCTCTTACGTTATTGCGGCCCGCCTCAGTTGCGATGTCGCCCAAGCGGCACCTGCTGAACCTACTTGTTGGTAGCTACTTCGTCGGCTTATCGGCAAAAGCCCTGACGAACGGTCCATTTAATATTCGTAAGTTAATTCAGCAAGGCGAAGGATTTAACCCTATCAATATACCTTAAGCTGAACTCTGATGCGCTTTATCTTTGTCAATTTATAGGGTTCCGCAGCTCGAAAGGAAAAACGGGACCCTTATAGGATAATTTTATTTTCCGTCCGTCCGTCTGTCTGTCAAGACCCTTTTTCTCAGGGACGCGTGGAGGTATCAAGCTGAAATTTATATCAAATACTCAGGTCTACTGTTCCTTAAAGCTGTGAAAAAATCAAACTTCTAAACCAACGCAAGCAAAAGATACAGCCGTTTATTTTCGACACTCGCAAGGGAATCAAAACCTACAGGGTACTTCCCGTGAACTCATAATCTTGAAATCTGGTATGAAGCAACGTTTTATAGCACAGATAAAGGAAAAATTGCAAAAACCGTAAATTTTAGTTACATCAAAAACATTTTTATTAATTTTAAACTTACTACCCTTTTCCTCATGAACGCGTAGAGGTATTAAATTGAAATTCATATCAAATGCTCAGGTCTATAATACCTTTAAGCTGTAACAAAATCAAACTTCTATATCAACGTAATCAAAAAACAACAATTTAAGTCGCATATTTTCAAACTCGCAACTCGCAAGGAAATTTAAACCTAAAGGGTACTTCTATTTGATCTAGAATCTTGAAATTTGGCATGAAGCAATGTTTTATAGCAAATATAAAGGGAAAATGCCGAAAACCTTAAATTTTTTGTTACTTCACATATTTTTAGGGTTCCGTACCTTGAAAGGATAAAACAGAACCTACAGGTTACCTACAGGTTTGTACGAAACCCTCGGTGCGCGAGTTTGACTCGCACTTGGCCGGTTTTTTTATTTATTTGATAAAGCAGAAAAAAGCTTTCTTACAAAAATATACTACCGACTTCCAAATAAGAAAACTACAAAGTGAAAAATAACCTTATTTTTGGAAGTCGGTGTCTTTGGTAGGTACCAATTTTTTGCGTTATGGACACTGACTTCCAAAAATAAAAGTTATTTTTCACTTTGTAGTTTTCTTATTTGGAAGTCGGTAGATATTATTGTAAAAAAGTTTTTTATTTTTCACTTTTTAGTTTTTGTACCTATCTAATAGGCAAGTAAGGTAAAGATTACCCGAATATCATGAAACTGAATATAACCGGTAAAATGAGAGTGTACCAAGGTTAACTGTACACATCTGCGTACCTCTTTAGAGCGTACTGGCGTGATGTTATGTTATGAAATGGTATTTACAATAAACAGACATGCGATTGCAGCAATCCCGAGAGATTTGTCGTTATTCATTGAACAGTTATGTTGTAGGTATATCTCCGAAGTTCTTCTCATCAGATCATCAAAAATTAAAATGGGACCAATTTCGGAACAAACTCTTTCAAACAAAAAAGAATTTTCAAATTCGGTCTACAATTGACGGTGTTTGGAGGATTTTTTGGTATGTCGGTTAAAAAGTAGATACCTACGGGTACAATATTATTTGATAATCTCACTGACGGACTAAATATAATTATCATTTTTGTACCCAGGAAACATTCCTATTGGCGGAGTTATCGTGTAGGTTAGAACCTTCTCCTTATTGGTAAGTCGGTTAAAAAGTAGATACCTACGGGTACAATATTATTTGATAATCTCACTGACGGACTAAATATAATTATCATTTTTGTACCCAGGAAACATTCCTATTGGCGGAGTAATCGCGTAACAAACATATAAAAAATATACAGTCGAATTGAGAACCTCCTCCTTTTTTGAAGTCGGTTGAAAATCTAATAAACTCCTATAAATTTATTTTAGGTTGTTTATTAATCTTCAGTTAAAAACTAGAGAGTAAATAAGCTTAAACTTCTCATGTGTTAATTCCTTAGGAACTAGAGAAAGGCAAGAGTGTGGTGGCGTCTCCCCTGTCGGCTGAGTTTGTTTTGGCTCTGCTGACTCTGGGCACCTCCGACCCGGCACATGCTGAGCTTCTTACAGCCCTTGGAATCCCAGATGACAATTCTGTAAGTATTTACTAAAATTATAAATGCGCAAACAATATTTCTAAATTGTGTCTTCTCTTTTCTTTTCTCTCTTTTTCTTTCCATAAAAATACCGAGAAATTATTCATCCCTCGACTATCCCCACCCGCCATGGAGTGCTCAAGTGGCGATGATATGGTAGCACCAGGGATTAGTCGAGGGATAAAGTCTCCCCCTATTAGTTGCTCACGAGACTGCATATTTATTTATATAAACTTTATTGTACACCATAATAAATAAGAAAAAAGAAACTTAATACTAAAAACATACAATGGGCGGCCTTATCGCATTTCGCGAACTCTGCCAGGCAACCTAGCACTAACTCACACTGCAACCACTAGCGCTGTGAGCGAACACCGCCGTCTGCAAGCCCCCAATGGGAGTGAACTCGCCTGGGGGCCGTCTGACTGGACCCCGCAGCCGATCGACCGCAGCTGGCTAAGCTACGGCCTCTCGTGTAAGGAGAAAGCCCAGCCAAAGTGGAGTGTTGCCTTAGATACATTAAACCGCCTACGCTCATCGGCTCAGCCACCAGGATCACATCACCCTCCCGTACGGGTTCGTGCCGTGCGCGGGAGGTCATTGCTATCCATCATCTCATCTTGTTGGATAGTGGACACCCAGGGTCATGACCTCGCCATCCCTGTGTTAAGTAGCCCGGTGATTTTTGTTACGTCTATTTCATATGGAATTAGACCAATAATGGGGTGGCAACCTCGAGAAGGAACATCACCGCACTTGCCTTGAGGATCTACACGACCGTAGCGCTCTCTCTCAAGACTACGCCACCTTACGATCTCAGAAGGAGTAAGGCAAGGTAGGCCTGCGTCTAAAAAGCCAAACCAAGCAAGAAAGCGAATGAGCGAGCAAAGCGAGGCGTGTTGCTGGATACAAAGTGTTCGCGACGAAGCGACACATAGCTTATAGTTTATATACACGCCTATATACCATTGAAATTATTATAAGTAAGCAATGTATGTAATAGCATAGGTAAATAAAGAATTTATTGCTTTTCGATTAGGGGTCCCCAAAAAAGCGGGAGCGCAAGTAGCGCGGGGTGCGATCTACTCACGCACCGAGTCGTATTATTTACCTTACACACATTAGTTTGTTAGGAAACACAATCTAGGTGTTCTAACTTAGATACCCTAAGGCTAAGGCCTAAGGCCCTAAGACTGAAAAAACAATACATAACAACAGTACATAGCTAGGGATAATAGAGTTTTATCCTGGAACACTAGATACATATACATTTTCTCTCAAGTAAGTGGTAAGACAACTCGTTATAAGCGATTCAGCGCTTCTAGGTAACCTAGATATCTGCCTAGGTCATGTAAACAGATAGTACTCACATAGTTCTAGTACATAAAGGCCACTTGCTTGGGATAATGTGTTTGTATGCACAAAACATAAGGGTTTCGAGCGCTTGTCAGCGGGCCCGCCCGCTTTCAGGTACTTTCTGAACCTGAAGGGTTATAGATTTGCTTTCTGGAGCAATACCTTCGGGATCTGGCAGGCAGACGCCCGGATTCCTTCATAGGCCACAGGTCCTCTGACGTATCATAAAATCTGTTGGTTTTGCTGGGCCTCGCAAATATTCTCCCTTTCGGCCGCTTTCTGGCACCCAAAACACCAGAAGGGTTTGTGGTACACCCATGAAAGTCCCACCATTCGGTTCCTTGTTTCTTTGCCTCCCTAACCACACTTCTGTAAGGAGCCTAGCTCTGGTGGCTAGGAAGGTAACCCCCTGAATATGTTGCCTGGTCCCGGGACACTCTCATTTTCGGACACTACAGGGTGAATACTACTTCGAGGGTTGAAGCCACGCCCACCGGAGTACTACCACAGGATAGCCTGTCGTGATGGCTACCGACTGATACTTGGTGGGTGTGGATTCCACAGGTACCCTGAGTACAATCTAACTTTATGTTAGAAATTGATACCTTTCTCTTTTCTCACACACTTCCAGGCGGCTACACGCCTGAAGACTATAGATACAGCTATAGAAATACTAGATTTCTATTTTCTACCACCAGCGATCACGTCCACCCCGTATACAAGAGTGTGTGAACGCATGACCCTCCCCAAATGGGTTCAGTAATATATATGTTAATTAGATCTATTATAGTTGATTAACAAGATAAAAAAAATATTAGATATTTTTTAAACTAATAGGTTTCGAGCCGTTTGGGGTTGAAACTCTTGGTCCGTGGGGTCCGAGTGCTCACGCAAAGTTCGGCGTGAACGCCTACTTGATATTTCGCGTGACCTATGGGCTGGCTTTAACCTTGGTCAGAGGTTAAGTGCGGTAAGTTAATATTTAGCTGAGCCTTGTCAAAGGTGACTGCACTGCAATACTCCTATCGGACATGCCTAGCCCTTTCCATCATCGGACTACAAGACGTACGGCCATGCGCCATCGGTACATGGTGGACATCCCTCCCATACGCACAAAGCGTTTTGCTAATACTTTCATTGTGCGCACAGCTAATGAGTGGAACTCCCTTCCGGGATCTTTGTTCCCTGATAGCTACAACCTTGGGGCCTTTAAGTCAAGAGTGAATAGGTTTCTTCTAGGCAAGCGTACTTCACCGTAGACCACGTCATCGCTTAACATCAGGCGAGATAGTGGTCAAACGCGAGCCTATAAATTATAAAAAAAAAAAAAAACAAAGCGCTCAAGAGTTAAAAGACTGGACCCATGTCAAAAACCATAAAAAAATAACCTTTTTACTCCTTTCCTTTTACTTTTTTGTGTAGCTTTCTATTAGTGAAAGAATTTTCGAAATCGGATCAGTACTTCCAGAGATTACCGCCTACATCCAAACGTACAAACTTTACCTACTTCTTTTTATATTATTTGTTAAACCCTGACCAGATAGAAGGAAAACCTTACTAAGAATATTATAAATGCGAAAGTTTGGATGTATGTTTTTACTCAAACACGCCAGAACGGCTGTACGGATCTGGATTAAATTTGACACAGGGATTGATTATAGTCTGGAATATAAATTTTCATCTCTGTTATATATTCCTTTGGGATAAGAAAACACTTTTCACGCGGGCGAATCCGCTGGCAGAAGCTAGTATTACATATTACTGAAGTGCATAAATGTACTTAGCATTAAGAAACCTTTATGTTAAGTTTAGTCAGTAATAAACGCTTGTCTTGAACGAACGTGTTTCTATCAACCTCCATACTTCATGGCGACCCTGCCACACACGTTCCGGGAACTACGCTTGCGAGCTATCCGATAGCGGGCGCAAAGTGCAAACGCGGCGGATTCCTGTGTGCCTCGGTGCTCCAAGTTATAATGTTTATCGAATGGAATATTATAATCACGACGGAAATTGACTCTAACTGTGTAATACGGGACTTGAATATTAAACAAAATGGGCAAATATTACTCAAAAACTGAGGATAAGGAAGTTATCATCTCCCAAAACGCTTCGGGAGGTAGTAATAGTGCCAGCGATTCGGATCAAGAAATCCATATAAAATTTAATAACATATTAATTACGACGTTTCTGGTGCTGATGGCAATTGTGATTATTGCCTTAATTTACAAGAAAATATTAAAAGGACATAAGGATTGGATAGACCAGCAAGTGGATTCTGCATTTATAAGAAGGATGCGGCAGCGTTTATCCGGAAGGAGAGACCAAACTCAAGCTGAAGATGTTTGAGTGCAGCCCATTCAATTCGGGAGAAGAGTTGTGGTTACTTATGTGATAAGAAGAAAAAGTGTGTGAAGTGAAGTGTTTTACGCGCTGAGGGAGACACTGCCAAATGCGCTATTCTGAAACCAATAAATGAAAAAATGGCCGTGAAAAAGTTTACAGACGGACTTAAGAGTGAAAGGTTGGGCACGATCATCGCTGCACGCAACTACACAGATCTGAAGGACGCAATTCAGGCAGCCAAGGACGAGGCCCAGCCATCATCGTCTTCTGCCAGGCCTGCTGAGGTAATGGAGATGACCTCAACCTTTCGAGGTAGGCACAATTATCGTTTTTCTAAGCCCTCGAGACAAAATAGGGGACGTAGTCGTCAAATTTATCAAAATAACAGAGGTAATTATCAAAATAATTTTAATAATTATGGTTACCACTCAAATAGATACCAAGGCCATTCCAGACCTTTTCGGTACGGCCCCCGCGGCAGAGGACAGCATAACAGACCGGGTTATTACTATAATAGACATGGTGGCCAAGGATTTTACAAAGTGACGATACCACCACAGAGTGATAACACTCAACCACGAAGTACGAATAGTTTGGAACAGAAGTCTGATAAGACTCAGTTTTTTCGTGATTAATAATTTTGTTTATAATACCAATACAGGTAATTTTAAATTTGTTAACTTCTATATTAACGGTAAAAAGCTTATACTATTATTAGATACAGGCGCATCCATTTCGATTATTAAGGAAGAAGAACTTCCAAAGAGAACCCAGGTGTTTCGCAATAATTTAGCAGTTAATGGAATTGGAGGTAAGGTTTACTCCACAGGATATGTAGTGCTTGATTTATATGCTTCTGAAACTGATTCATTTCAAATTAAGTTTCATATTTTTAAAACTTTACCAATTACTGTTGATGGAATATTAGGATTAGACTTTATGAAAAGGTATAAACCTAATATTGATTTAGACACAAACTTGTTAACGCTACAGATAGGAGAAAAATATTATAATCAACCAATATTTGACAAACCGGATTACAGTAATTCATTACTGATCCCACCACGAAGTGAAACCGTCCATTACGTTTATTTAAATACGGAAGTGGAAGGTGATTGTTTTGTTAGCGCTAGAGAGTTAGAAAAGGATGTTTTCCTAGCAGGTACTATTGTTAGGCCTAAAAATAAAAGAGTGCCTATAAAAATTTTAAATACTCGAGATGAAGAAGTAAGTTTAAAAAAAATTGTATTAAAGCCCTTAAAAGACTACCACACTTTTGAATTTAGCAAACAGAAAGTAGTATAAAAAGAGCCACTACTTTATTACCTATTTTAGAATTACAACATTTAAACAGAGAAGAAAAAGAATCTATTGAGAAAATATGTACTAAATATTCTGATATTTTCTTTTTACCCGGAGATAAATTAGAAACAACGAACATTTGCGAACAATCGATAACGTTAAAGAGTAACATTAATCCTATTTATAATAAACCATACAGGTTACCACAAGCCTTAAAGCCGGAAGTAAATAAGCAAATCGATAATATGCTTAAGGATGATATTATAGAAGTATCAACTAGCGAATGGTCTAGTCCAATACTACTAGTTCCAAAAAAGACAGAGGGATCTCAAAAGTGGCGTTTAGTAATTGATTTTCGGAAATTAAATGAAAATATTGTAGATGACAAATTTCCTTTACCGAACATTACTGATATTTTAGACTCTTTATCTGGCTCAATCTATTTTACTCATTTAGATCTTCAACAAGGATATTATCAAGTGAAACTGGCACCTGAAAGCCGTAAATATACTGCATTTTCAACCAGTACAGGACATTATCAATTAAAACGATTACCGATGGGTCTTAAGACTTCTTGTAGTGCATTTAGTAGAGTTATGTCAATTGCGATGTCAGGATTAGCTTTTGAGAAGTGTTTTGTTTATTTAGATGACGTAATAGTTTTTGGAAGATCTTTAACTATACATAATCAAAATCTTATTGATGTATTTGAAAGACTGAGGAAGGTAAATTTAAAGTTGAATCCTACTAAATGCCAATTCTTAAAGAAATAAATTTTATATTTGGGTCATGTAGTTTCTGCTGACGGTGTTTCGCCTGACCCTGACAAAACTAAAGATTTAGAAAATTTTCCAACACCAAAAGACGTGGATGAAGTGAGACGGTTTGTTGCCTTCTGCAACTACTATAGGAAATTCGTACCGTCCTTTGCAACAATTACTATGCCTTTAAATCGTTTACTAAAGAAAGATGAACCTTTTGTTTGGAGTTTGGAATGTCAAAATGCATTTAATTTTCTAAAAACGTCATTAACGACGCCCCCTAAATTACAATATCCAGATTTCTCGTCAACCAATGAATTTATATTACAAACAGACGCATCTGATCTGGCAGTAGGAGCTGTATTGTGTAACAAGAATATGAAACCTGTTGCTTATGCCAGCAGACCATTAAATAAAGCAGAGAAAAATTATCCAGTAATACAGAAAGAATTAACAGCTATAGTATGGGCAGTAAAATATTTCAGACCATATCTATTTGGTAGAACGTTCACTATTATGACAGACCACAAACCATTAGTTTATTTATTCGGTATGAAGGACCCTTCTAGCAGACTAATTAAATTCAGGTTAATACTTGAAGAATATGATTTTAAGATAGTGTATGTGAAAGGTAAGGACAATGTGATTGCGGATGTATTATCAAGGATATGTATAACATCGAATGAATTAAAGAATATGAAAGAGCAAGTTTTAGCTGTAACAACTAGAGGACAAAAGAGGAGGTTGGAAGAGAGTTGTAAGGAAAAACAAACTGTGCCTAGTAAACCCACCGACAGTTGGCCTGATCAACCAAGGGTCGTGGAATTACTAAGACAGCCGTGTGATTCTATTGAAATGAAGTTAGTAGAAGAAAAAAATATAAGGAAGTATAAAAGAGAAAATATAATAGGGCAACAAAAGGATTGTTTTGTTTATATACCTAGCAAAATGCTATTGTGTATTAACCTTGACTTTAGATTGCATTTCTCGCGAGCCGAATTTGCGACTAAGTTAAAGGACTTTTGTAAAAGAATAGAAGTAAAAGAACTATGCATAGTGAAAGATGATAATAATAATGAATTTATCAGAGGTTTATGTAGTGAAATTAAATCCTTAAAGAAATGGACTGGGCCCCGAATATGTATTTTGAGAGGAATTGAAAGAATATATGATGAAAAGGAAAAAGAATTTATATTGAATAACTATCATTTATTGCCCACCAGTGGACATGCGGGTATGAATAGAATGGCGAATAATATTAAAAGAAAATATTATTGGCCAGGTCTTGATATGGATATTCGAAAGTTTATAAGTAAATGTGAAATGTGTCAGAAAATGAAACAAAGTAAATATACGAGACAACCCTTGACTATAACTACTACAGCATTAGCTGCCTTTGAGAAAGTTTTCCTAGACTTAGTTGGACCTTTGGATAGGGACGAGTCAGGAAATTGTTATATTTTAACCTTACAATGTGAGTTAACAAAATACATTGAGGCATATCCATTGCCAAATAAGGAAACGGTTACTGTAGCAAAAGCTTTCGTAAATAATTTTATTTTACGATTTGGTATCCCTAAATCCATAGCTACGGATAGGGGGAAAGAGTTTATTTCTCAAGTTATGGAACAGGTATGTAGGCTATTAGAGATAGAAAAGTTACAATCTACTGCATACCACCATCAGTCAATCGGTTCACTAGAGATAGCTCATAAACATTTAGGAGCGTTTTTAAGAACATATTGTAATAATGTGTATCATTCATGGTCAGATTGGTTACCTTTCTGGTGTTTTAGTTTTAATACTAGTGTAAACACCCAAACTAAATACACACCTTATGAGCTTGTATTTGGAAAACAATGTCGTTTGCCAAACAGTTTAGAATATGGTGTAGAACCACTTTATAATACTGATAATTATTGTTTAGATTTAAAATATAAGTTGCAAGTAGCTTTAAGAGATGCAAAAAATAATTTGTTAGCTTGTAAGGAAAAAAGAAAAGACAAATATGATAAATCATGTAATCCTGTATTTTATAAGAAAAATGATCTTATTTTAGTAAAGAATGAATGTGCTCGTAAATTAGACTGTATTTTTGATGGACCTTTTGAAGTGTTAGAAGATTTAGGTGTTAATGTAAAGATAATTAAAAATGGTAAGGTAGATGTAATACATAAAGATAGGACAAAAAAATTTAGAAAGTAAGTTTTTCTTTTACTTTTATTATGTAATTTTTTTTTTTCTTTCGCCCCCGGAGGTGAAGTGCATAAATGTACTTAGCATTAAGAAACCTTTATGTTAAGTTTAGTCAGTAATAAACGCTTGTCTTGAACGAACGTGTTTCTATCAACCTCCATACTTCATTACTGATGAATCTTCCATTAGTTGACCATGCATGACTACTAAAGCTGAAAAGGTTACCGCCAGGTGGTCACCAACTAATTATCATTTCTAACCAGACAATTGTGAGCTGATCTCAAAAATATATTTCTCATCAACACAGTCATGCACAATTATTGTGTTGATTGTGAGAGTACCTCTTGCACAATGTTCAATGATTAATGCCCATTTCCAGATCCGTTCATCATTCGCTGAAGTGTCGTCCAAGTTGAAGTCTTTGAAGGGTGTCACACTAAATGTAGCCAATGGGGTGTATGTTATGGAGGGTCCTTACGACCTACAACCTCAATTCAAAGAAAATGCAGTTAAGGTGTTCAATGCAGCTATAGAGAAGCTGGACTTTAGTAATGGGGCAGCTGCTGTGGGTGTCATTAATAAATGGGTAGGTATTAGTACTGATAAATGCATTTGCAGAGCTATATTGCATTCTAAGTATTTGAAAATAAAGATAGTGTTAATAATGAACTTATTGGGTTGTATTTTCAGGTTGAAAACCAGACTAATCAGAAGATCAAGGATCTACTGAGCGCAGACAGTGTGAATAAGGAAACTCGTCTGGTTCTTATTAACGCTCTATACTTCAAAGTATGTCTTATTGTCATATAATTTCTTATAATATTATTAACATACTTTATTATATTATATTCATACTAAAGTGTACGTATACCTAATTTTTCTAGGGTACTTGGCAGAAGAAGTTTCATCCCAATCACACCAAAGAAAAACCATTCCACATCACTGTGAACTCCACAGTGAATGTTCCCATGATGTATAAAAAGGATGAATACATGTATGGTGAGAGTGGTGATCTTCAGGCTAAGGTATCAATAAGATTGCTCTCTGATATATGTCCAATGTTATTCACCTTATTATTCTAGTTTTAAAAATAAAAAGATAACGTAGGTATTTATTCATATTGTAAAATAATATTTTTGTGTATCGAATCTGCGAAAGCGCTGTTACCAACAACATTATCATATTTTATTAATTATGATAGGGTAAAATGGCATTTTTAATGACTTGTTTTTTTTTGGATTTAATTGGAAGTCATAACAGGTCAGTTACCCAGACTCATAATTAATTATCCTGTAAGTAAATATTGTATTATGTATATGTATATTTTTTAATTTTTAGCTGTTGGAAATGCATTACCAAGGTGGGGAGACATCGATGCTCGTCGTATTACCAAATGAAATCGATGGTCTGGATGGTGTTTTGTCCAAACTGGCTTCTGGTTTTGATCTTATGTTGGAGACGCGTAAGATGTTCAGAACTAAAGTACATGTAACTATCCCCAAGTTCAAGATCGAAACCGAAATCGATCTGACTCATGTGCTACCCAAGGTTCGTTTTTATTTTATTTTGTTTTTTTTTTATTTTAGATGGGTTTGCTCTTGACTCTAGTCTAGGTCAGCGGTGACAGAGACAAAGTCGACGATGGAGTGAGCTTACCCAGAAGGAGCCTGTTCACTCTAACTTTGAAGAGATTCGGATTGTATGCGTTCGGAAACACAGATAGTAGTGAGTTCCACTCTTTCGCTGTGCGCATTATGAAGGATGTTTGGAAACGCTTGTTGCGAATTGGTAGAATGGCAACCGGGTAAGGATGGTAACTTGCAGTGCGTCTAGATGTCCGATGGTAGAACGGGGCTGGTGGGATTAGGTCGTGGAGTTCTTGAGCAAACTCACCGAAGTACAGTCGGTGGAAGACCGAGAAGCAGGCAACCTTGTGACGATGAGCCAAGCTGTTAAAGCATGGCATCCACCATTGTAACGTCGCTAATGAGCCTCTTAGCTCTGCGTTCCACCGAGTCAAGCGTGGCAAGTTGATATTTAGCGAGTCGTATCAAAGGTGGCTGCAATACTCCATGCAGGATCGGACTTGCGCTTTGTATAGAGTTAAAAGCTGTCCGGGCGTAAAGTATCGCTTCAATTCATTTAGGAGGCCCAGTTTTTTAGCCGCAATTTGGCTTTGTATTTAAAGGAGGCGCCGAAGTTGAGACTAGATGTCAAATCCATGCCTAGTAGCTCGAGCCGATCAGTTACAGGAATAGATGTACCCCGAAAAGTAGGTCCTGATCGAACGACTCCTTTTAGCGGAAAACAGACTCGCCTAGGTTTTCGTGGCGTTAAAAGAGACCAGATTGTCATCACCCCACTGGGAGACAAGGTTTAAGGTCATATGTGTCCGCTCTATCATAGCCTTCCCTCAAGGAACTAACTTCATCCACGCTGGTCTTTGCGCTGGACAAGTATCTCTCTGAAACAGTACTTTCATCAGCGTACCCAACAATACCAAGCTGAAGTAGGTAGGAGAACAGACCCCTGAGGTTTTCAATAGCTGTAAGATCAGAGGAGCCGCCGTCAATGAATACTCGGAAAGACCTTTCACTAAGGAAGTCTGATATCCAGCTACAAAAACCAGCTAGGATGCCATAGGCAGGCTGCCTGCTGAGTAGACTTGCGTGCCAGATCCTGTCAAAAGCCTTCGAGATATCAAGCGATACAGCAAGTGCTTCGCCGTGTTTCTCGATGATTTGGCCCCAGCAGTGCGTGACATACACAAGAAGATCGCCAGTTGACCGGCTCCGGCGAAAGCCGTATTGACGGTCACTGCGGTGATCATTGTCTTCATGTAAGGTCAGCAACTTACTGTTTAGTACCCTTTCCATAACTTTGCACAGAATGGAGGTAACGGCGATCGGACGGGTCTGCAATGTTGACTTTTTTGGGCACTGGTTGTACATTTGCAAGATTCCAGGATGTTGGCACCGTGTTTAAGGTTCCGTACCCAAATGGTCAAAACGGGACCCTATTACTAAGACTCCACTGTCCGTCTGTTTGTTTGTCTGTCTGTCACCAGGCTGTATCTCATGAACCGTGGTAGCTAGACACTTAGACAGTTGAGATTTTTACAAATGATATTTCTGTTGCCGACTTACAACATATACTAAAAAGAGAATAAAACAAATAGGGGCTCGAATACAACAAACGTGTATTTTTTGCCGTTTTTTCGATAATGGTACGGAACCCTTCGTGCGTGAGTCTGACTCGCACTCGGACAAGTGTGTCAACACAGGAGACAGTTCAGGCGCACACTGCCTCAACACTCTCGCTGGTATGCCGTCAGGCCCGTTGGCCTTATTCACGTCTAGACTGCACATTGCACAATACTCACCGGACCTCTTTAGTGTGAACTGCGATCTCCACCATCGGAGAGTCACAACGAGGTACAGTAGGCGGTTCCTTGGAGCCAGCATCCAGACGTGAGTGGCTTGTAAGGTTTCAACATTAGAGGTAAAGTGGGACGACAGAAATTCGTTTCAATCGCTTTAGGCAGGGACCTAATTACCCGAAGGGTGCGATGCTAGCTTGCCTTGCCAAAACGTCCAATTTGGTCAAAACGCGGCCCACGCAGAAACCGCTTGCAGAACTTGGCGGCAGAATTAAAGTCTCTTTTCCTCAGACGAATTCCCTACGCGTTCTGGGCCTTGACCCAGGCTTGGTAGGCAGACGAGAGATCGTCGTAGATCTTTTCGGGCCTCAGCGTAGTCGCATTCTGCATTTTTTGCTATATCTTATACCAAGGTCAGGATTTGTAACCGAGCGGGATGTCGCAGAATGTAATAAAATACTCCATTCCCTGCTGAATCACGTCCGCACAGCAAGAGGGGTCACACGAGGAGAAGCAAACAATATGCGACCAAGAATAAGATGCAAAAAAGTGCCGCATCTCGTCCCAGTCTGCTCACTTATATTGCCATACTCGGCTCGTGCCTCTACGTCTCTCATCTGGAGGAGAGTTGGTCGATACGGATTTCACAAGACAGTGGTCAGACGTTCCCAGCGGGGCTGAGACCGATACTGAATGACTGTCCAGATCAGTTGTCAGAAGAAGGTCTAATTAAGCAATTGAGTGTATGGCCCTCAACATCCGGTACCCGCGTTACCACATTCACCAACTGGGTTAGATCTAGCGTAAGAGCAAACTTGCGCGCCTCTAACCCAGTATCGTCAGTTTTCCGGTGCGGGAACAACCACTCCTAATGATGGGCGTTAAGGTCCCCCAAAAAACTAAGCTTCGCTGTTGGGTACCGTTGCTGGGCTACGTCAGCCGACTCCACGAGGCAATTAAAGAGCACTGTTGTCTCCTGATGGTCACTGGCGTGCGATCGGTAGACGCCGATGTAGAGGATTTCTCCACCCTGTGTCGACAAGTAGCCATATGGCAGTTATTTCGGATTAAGGAGCAGTGGTGGCCCAGTAGTAACGACCGCGACTTACAAGTTGTGGGTCGTGGGTTCGAACCCAGGTAGGCGCTTTACTTTGTGTAAATTATTCATTATCACTGCTCTCAAAACGGTAAAGGAAAACATCGTGAAGAAACCGGCAAGTCCTAGAACCAAAAATTCGAAGACATATGTGACATCCACCAACCCGCACTGGGCACGGGCTACGGTCCATTCCCAATCGCAGAGAGGAGGCCTATGTCCGAGTAATGCGATCATTAAATAGATTCTCTGAGCTAAACTGCGGACGGACAGACGGACAGAGCGAAACTATAAGAGTTCTTTGTTGACTTCGGAACCCCAAAAAAGACTGATGATGACGATGATGTTTCGAATAATATTCTTAATTTTTCAATAATGCTCAATTGTTTGCTTTAGCTCGGAATACAGGCCATCTTCAACAAAGGAAATTCAGGTCTGACAAAGATTTTAAATGCGAAGGAACCTCTGTTTGTGTCGAAGGCAATGCAGAAAGCCTTCATTGAAGTGAACGAGGAAGGGGCGGAGGCGGCCGCAGTTACCGGTAAGCGTCATTTTTATAATCCTTCATGACTTAGTACTGTTAAAAGATACTTCCTAATTTTATTTTTACCTCTACTTTGGTTGCTAAAATGGAATTTATATTAAAACTAGCTGTTACCCGCGACTTCGTCTGCGCAGCATTAGTACTTCGAATAGCCTATTTTTTATATCGCGCCATAATATTGAAGGTGTGTAATTAAAGATTTACGCTTTTGGTTGATAAAAATATTAATTTACTTTTTTTTGGAAATTCTACCCCTAAGTAGGCGGCAAGGTGCAAATTTGTTGGGCTTATATATTTGAAATTTGGCATAAATACTAACCTAAGTAAATAGTAAAGGTTTTCAAAACTACTCCTAATAGACGAATTCGAGGAGGTATTAAAGAATTTTATTGTACAGGCTTCTTTTTATGATGTGGAGGAGCACTAAGAAGGGATTTTTGGAAATTCTACCTTTAAGGGGATAAACTATAAAGTCATCCGCAAGATTTAAATTGTGATCACGCGAACGAAGTCGCGGGCGAAGTGCTGGTAATTAATATTAGTGTGGATGACTAAACATCCGGTGATAACATTGATATCAGACTTTTAGTGACTGGGCAGGGCATAAGATTTTACTTATTGTGTTACAGTTTGCCAATAGTATTGATTAGGTATAATATTATTTTACTACAAAACACTTTTTCAATGTAATTCCAATGAATTTCAGTGCGTAAAATTATAATACTGCATAATGTCTAATGGTTACAAAGAAGTTAACTGGCATTCATGAGGTTCTAAATTTGGTTTTTTTGGCCTTAAAAAATACGAGTGGAAAGCGAAGCGCTTATAAAGTTCATACTATGCAAGATATTTTGGGATTAAAAAAGTCAACACATCTTCATTGTAAAGTAACCTGTTCGGTGAACAGGGGGTGACCATATGCTCTTAGAGTAAGGTTATATTGAGTGTGTGTAAGGGACAGATGTATATGATTTGTATACATCGGTGCCTTACGCACATCACTCAAAATAACCTTACTTTAAAAGCTTATCACCACCCAGGAAGAATTATTACCTGCTCCTTTTGCATTATTATATTAATTCAATGCTTTCCTTCTTCGTTCCTTGCTTGCTTGCTCTTCTTGTTGGCCCCGCTCTTCATTGGAGCATAATATCATGGCAAAAACTAACGCGTACGCCCGTACGAGTATCAACACTACAAATTCCACTCCGTCCTGGGAATTTCGCGACTTTAAATCAATCCCGATGTTGTCAGTTACTCACTTTCCAATAACAAATCCCTCTGGTTCCCGTGTCGTATATAAAACACTGGCTAGATATTTAAAACTGAAGCTATAACAGTGAGCTATTATTGAACGTGAACCATTTCCTCAAGATTTTGAAAATGTTCGTTATTGACAGCATTTCGATTTGATCATGTCGTGTGCACATATATATAACTACATGGTGTAAAATAAATACTCGACAATTTTTGTCACACTTATTGCTTGTTTTTTGTTTCAATCCCTAAGCATTTAATAGTAGTTTATGCAATGGCCATATAATAGGGGTTATTAAAACACGAGCGTAGGTTTATCAAATGATCGCCTCATTTACATTCTTTTTTCTATTTACTTTTGTAAAATAAACTGGGTAAATTTCGCTTCTGCTGACTTTACAAATTTATTTACCAATATTTTACAAGTCCAAACTGGAGTAAACAATTTGAAATATAGCTTATTTCATCACGATTCCAACAACATAAGTTTCATGTAGGGTTCCCATACAAAACATTCGAGATAATGGCGTTTTAGACGCGAGCGGGAATTTCGCGCCATCGCGCCCGGCCAACCCGTCACAGATCTGTTAAAACGCGTGACAGCTGTCACGGACGACTGGTAATTTCTTAAAATTTACGGGTGGAATTTCCAAAAACCAAAAAATACATAAATTCTTTTTATCAACCAAGAGCGTAAATCTAAAATTTCATGTGTCTATTTCACAAGCTGTAAAAATTTCATACAAACCCCTTTTTACTCCCTTATGAATAGAATTAACTTCCAAATGTTTTACCTTCCAAACCAAAGAAATTATTTCCTTTATTTATCACTTTTCTTATTAATTACATTTTTAAATATTTTTATAAAATCCATACAATAAAGAAAAAAAAAATATATAAAAAAGCCCACCGGTATCGGGAACAGGGTCCAAGCTACCGGTGGTCAGGGCTCCTGAGAGAGGAACCTCCTAACGATACGCGCCGTGTCCAGGAGTACCGCTTTCTGGATCAAGCCCTTGATCCAGCTGCCCAACGAGAGCCTCCTCAGATGTTCATCGAGGCTCTTGGCTATTATGCCATTAGCCGTAACGACTATCGGCACAATGATCGCTGTATTCACATCCCACAAGTCGACAACCTCGCGAGCCAGATCAAGATATTTGTTTTTCTTATCTCTCTCAGCCTTCACGAGGTTTTCGTCATGGGGGACCGCTATATCAACAATCATTGCGCGAAGCTCTAGTCGGTCTATCACCACTATGTCAGGCTTATTGGCAACAATAGTCCTGTCAGTGATGATATACCGATGCCAATACAACGACATTGCCATTTTAGAGAACTGGGTCAGGCTCATACTTATAGTAAGGCACTTCCGATTCCACAAGATTGTATTTCAGAGCAAGTTGCTGATGGATAATCCTGGCTACAAGGTTGTGTCTATGCAAATAGTCTCCGTTAGCTAGACTAGAACAACCGGAGATAATGTGACGGATGGATTCCCCCGGCCGGTGACATGCCCTGAGATGAGATGTCAACCGTGCCGTCTTTCACAATATATTTCCGGTAGTTATTCGTCATCATAACTTCGTCCATAATCGCAAAGACAAAACCTTCGGTTTCCCCGAAAAGGTCACCAAATCGCAGCCAGGCCACGGATGCTAAAAGATCTACATCAGGCCCATGTAGGACCCGGTAGAAGCGTCCGTGAAGCTCCTTTTTGAATAAAACTAAAAATACGATATTGGATTTTACTCACCCTGCATGTCGACAACCAGAATTGATAGACAAAATCTATATTAACGCGGGCGAAGCTGCGGGTAACAGCTAGTTAAATATTAAACACGTTTCATCAAATAAACATCTCGATGAAGGTTGTTTTATATCGGGATCCTATACTAATAGAACTGCATACAATAAGAACAGAGACATAGTAATAGGAAGCTTTTCGATAACATATTAGACGTAGAAGGCTGTAAAAAAATGATGGAATCTTACGTTCTTCTTAACGCCCACTCATCTCGCAATCGCGATTGTTAAAATGTTAATTTTGTTCGATTAGCCAGTAAATTCCGAGGATGCGACGAAGACATCGGTTGACGAAGACCTGGATTTGGCGTGAGATGTCCTTTGTTACCTTCCACGTTTCGCACCCGTAGAGCAGCACGGATTTGACATTGGACCCGAAGATTTTTAGTTTAACCCTTCGGGTCAGTTTCCGTGATTGCCACACAGGTCTCAGCTGTGCGAAGGTAGCTCGCGCTTTGGCGATCCGTGAAGTGATATCCTCTTCAGTTCCTCCAGTCTCTGACACGACGATCCCGAAGTACGTGAATTTGTGGACGCGTTCCACAACCTCTGTGCCGATTAAAATCGGAGAAGAATTCCTCACTCCTGTACGCATCTCCTGGGTTTTCTGGATGTTAATTTTGAGTCCAGTTTTTTCCGCATCCTGGCGCAGGTCGTTCAGTTTCGATTGCATGTCGGCGTGTGTATGACTCAGCAGGCAAAAATCATCAGCATTGTCCAGGTCTTCCAAGACGTTGGTCAATCCCCACACAATCCCACGACGCCTGCTATCGTAAATGTGCAACATGATTCCGTCGAGGACGATTATAAAAAGGAGGGGCGAAAGAAGACAGCCCTGGCGGACTCCAGCGTGCACTGCGATGCCTGGCCTTCATGAGTCACCTTGCAGGAATAGTTCCTATAAATGCTCTCCTCCAATAGGCGGACTATTTTTGGCGGCACTCCAATGTCCAAGAGACCCGGCGGGACCAGATGCTGGACCGCTTCAACGTATCAAAGGCCTTTTCGAAGTCGACAAAAGTAAGATAAATTTCCCTTTGCCATTCTGTTGCCTGCTCGAGAATGTTACGAAGAGTGTTGATCTGGGAATCGGACATACCAGAATAAAACATCAATATTAGATAAAACAAATAACTGTAAATCTGCCCATATTAACATTATTGTTGAAGTTTCTTTATTTATTTCAGCAATGCGCATGCTTTGCAAGGCTAATTTCAAACCCGACCCAGTGTATCGCTTCGTGGCGGACCGACCGTTCCTCGTAGCTATCCTCGCAAACGGAATTGTTCAATTCATGTCCTTGTACCGCAACAAGTGAAGAATCGTTTACCTTCTGTTGGTTCAATTAAGTGTCTCAAAATAAATGTGAATCTTGATCTGAAACGGAAATTTTTATTTGAATAACCCTTTTTGTTTTGAATTTTATTCGTTGGTCGGTTTCATTGATGTATTTGTATATTTTTTCAGTAAGACAAAATATTTATTTATATATGCTTTATTGTAGGTACACCAAGTTAAAACATAGAAAAGGAAACTTATAACTAAAATACATTCAATGGGAGGCCTTATCGCATACCGCGATCTCTTCCAGGCAACCTGGAATCGACAGTGATACCGGACATGAAATGGGGTGGACATTGGTGTAACACATAACATTACGAATATTTACTTTAAATATACAATAATATTATTATAGATACACAAATACATACATACTTAATATATATAGGCAATGAAAGAAATTGTTGACTAACGACAATCACAGTGACAGGTAATGTTCTTTTACGAGTCTTTTAAATACAGGCAATGACTAGGCACTTTTTATTGGGTCGGGCAATGCATTCCACAGACGATCAGCTTGGACAGTAAAAGCTTTATCCAAGAAAGTATTTAAATGCATTGGCATTTTAAGTCGCAAATTATCCGATGATCTAAGTGATTTCGTGTGGGAATCGCAGATAAACTGAAAACGATCCTTGAGGTAAAGAGGGTTGGAAGGAGTAAAGAGCACATTATACAGAAGATAAATAATGAGCATTCCGGCTAAGGCGAATTGGCAACCACTTGAGCTTTACACGGAAATCGGAATCATGGTCATATTTGCGCAAACCGAGTATGAACCTTATACAAAAATTTTGAAGGCGCTCAAGTTGATCGAGTTGTTCTTGAGTAAGGTCAAGATAGCTGGCATCAGCATAATCAAGGATGAGAAGTAGAAGAGATTGTGCAAGCGCAATCTTGGTGGCAGTCGAAAGAAAATGCCGCAGCCTCCTCAAAGTTGCAGCAGATGCAAATAACTTGCGGCTTACTTCCTGCAGTTGGGCAGTCCAAGAGAAGTTCTTGTCGATGAATATCCCCAAGTTCTTAACTTTCTCACTAAAGGGAATAACTGAATTGTCAAAAAGAACTTGGGGTCCATTCGATCCTTGAAACCATTCTCGAACTGCCCACTACTATAACCTGCGTCTTGATAGGGTTGACCATAAGCCCGTACCGGGCAAATCGAAAATGCGAGCCCGATCCAGATTGATGGCAATGATAGCCTCAGACAGATTTCCGAGAGGAGCTCGCGAATAAATTTGTAGATCGTCTGCATAAAGATGGTAGGATGAATTGAGTTTATAAAAACTGCGAAAAGTAAAGGCGACAAAACGCCACCCTGTGGTACCCTGGTAGAAGTATTACACCAGTAAGACAAGTTCTCTCCGATGCAATACGTTGCCGGCGGCGAAACAGGTAACTTCGAAACCAGTCAACCACCGATGTAGATACATTAAGAGAGCGTAGAAAACCAAGCAAAACATCGAAATCAATAGTATTAAAAGCATTACTGAAATCTAGCAATGCTAAGACCGTCAGATTACTGCTTTCCAGCTAATCTGATATATTCCGTGATATTGAGTAGAGCAGTGGAGGTGCTGTGACCAGGACGAAAGCCAGACTGTAAGGGGTTGAGGAGATTATTTTTGGATAGGAAAGTGCTAATTTGATTATGAATTAATCGTTCTAGGACTTTGGACAGGAATGGACGGATAATGGACGGTATTCAGAATAGGATGTAGGATTGGACTTTTTGGGTAAAGTATTAATTTGCGCATCTTTCCATGAGCTTGGGAAGACACCGCTAGACGCAGAAAAGTTAAGGATGTGGCAAATGACAGGAACGATAACGTCCAGCACCGAGAGTAACATTTTGCGGCTGATACAGTCACATCCTACTGCATTGGAAGTAATCGATAGTATGCTCTTCTTAACATCACATGCGAAGAATTGACTAAAAACAAATGGAGAATAACTGGGAGTCATAAAATATTTAACTGTCATCGCTTTTTACCCGACTGCCGAAGGAGGGTAATGTGTTTATTAGCATTTCACTTAATAACTATTGAGTTGTTGTTTACGACATTTCATTTTTGTTGCCGACCTTTAAATTGTAAAGAAATCTTTAAAATTCAAACTGCATGATGAATCGCATGTAATTGTGGTAAAGATTTTTGTTCTCAAATTGGTCCCATTTAAATTTATTGAAGATCGGATGAAGAACTACGGAGATATACAACAGAAATCTTCAATAAATGACAGCGAATCTCTCGGGATTGCTGCTATAGCATGTCTGTCTATTGTTTATACCATTTAAAACATAAAATCACGCCAGTACACTCTAAAGGGATGTGCAGAAGTGGGCAGTTTACCTTGGTACACTCTTATTTCACTGGGTATGTTCAAGTTTCATGATATTCGGGTAATCTCTAAATTCTGGTATAATTACCTTACTATAGAACTTGTCTATTAGTTACCTCAACAAAAAGTGAATAATAAAAAATCTTTTTACAAAAAATACAACCGACTTCCAAATAATAAAAACACTACAAAGTGAATAAAAAACTTTTTTGTAAAAAATATTACCGACTTCCAAGTAAGAAAACTAGAAAGTGAAAAATAACTTTATTTTTGGAAGTCGGTGTCTGTGGTAGGACCAAATTTTTAAGTTATGGACACCGACTTCCAAAAATAAAGTTATTTTTCACTTTCTAGTTTTCTTACTTGGAAGTCGGTAATATTTTTTACAAAAAAGTTTTTTATTTTTCACTTTTTAGGGTTTCGTACCCAAAGGGTAAAAACAGGACCCTATTACTTTAACTCCGCGGTCCGTCTGTCTGTCTGTTTGTCTGTCACCAGGCTGTATCTCATGAACCGTGATAGTTAGACAGTTGAAATTTTAACAGATGGTCTATTTCAATTGCCGCTATGACAAATACTAAAAACAGACTAAAATATTTTTTTATGTGGGGCTCCCATACAACAAACGTACGTGACACATGATTTTTTTGCCGTTACTTGCGGTAATGGTACGGAACCCTTCGTGCGCGACTCCGACTGGCACTTGGCCGGTTTTTAGTTGTACCTACCTAATAGGGAAGTAGTTAAGTAAGTACCTATAACGACAGAATAGATTACCCGAATAACATGAAACTTGAATATAACCTGTTAAATGAGAGACCTGCATACCCCTTTCGAGCATACTGGCATGATGTTATGTTACGAAATGGTATAAACAATAAACAGACATGCGATTGCAGCAATCCCGAGAGATTTGCCTTTATTTATTGAAGAGTTCTGTTGTATATCTCCGAAGTTCTTCATCAGATCTTCACCAAATTAAAATGGGACCAATTTCGGAATATACTCTTTCAAACAAAAAAAGAATTTTCAAAATCGGTGCACAATTGACGGAGATATCGGTGAACATACATAAAAAAAAAAAAAAAAAAAAAAACATACATAATGTCGAACATAGAACCTCCTCCTTTTTTGGTAAGTCGGTTAAAAATAACTTCTTTCCGGAAGTCGGTGTCAAAAAAAGAAGAAAAGAAAATAGGAGCATATGAACAGTTTTAGAATATTTTTCATAGTCGATTTCATTCTTGACACTTTTTTCTGGTGATTTCTAAGTCCATCTTCGACTGGGTCTTCTTTTGAAGTAGGTTGTCGATTAGATGTACAATTTTATTGTATTTCAGCATTTTGCATTTTTTGTTTTTTGCGTTTTTGGGTAACATCAGCATCACACACAAAATGATGCTGTGCAGTCGGAGGTTGCTTATTCATGAACTGGCTAACAAAGAGCCTCCCCCTGCCGCTTATATACGCCTATGTAACTTGTTTAGATGAAAAAGGCTGTCAAAAAGTATTGGATCCTTACATACTCAATGTTGACTTTTCTCGCGACTGTTCTCTTCTTGAAATGTTGATTTCAGCAAAGCACAGCACGTATTGTTCGATGAAGGATTGCTTCGAAGCAAAGTTCACTTCATGTCGGACTTACCGAAATAAAACATTTTAATGAGACACAACAAATAACTGTAAACATATTATATTAGCATTATTATGTGGTATTAATATTGAAGTGTGTTATAATATTTATTTCAGCAATACTCATCAAGAGATGTTCGCGTAGAATCACAACCGAACCGGAGTATCACTTCGTGGCAGACCGGCCGTTCCTCGTAGCTATTCTCGCAAACGGAGTTGTTCACTTCATGTGCTTGTACCGCAAATGAAAAACAGCTGTTGATTAATTTCAGTTTTTTGAAATAAATGTGATACTAAACCAGAAAAGATTTTTTTAATGACTCTTTTTTGCTTTGAATTTTATTAGTGAGCCTGCCGGTTTTATTGATTTATTTGCTCTTTTTTGCAACAAGGGCAGGCAGATGATGATGATTTGTTTCCGACAAGAAAGGTCGGCAACAAGTCATCATCATCTTCCTGCCCTTGTCCCATGTTACTTGGGGTTTTGTATTATTGTATTAAAAAAATTAAAAAAATAACTTACTCACCTGGGAATCGAACCTTCCTCACGCTAATGCGCGTGAGGTACCAAGGTCAGCTTCTGGATAGGTTTGTGTTTAACTTGAAGTGGCAGGGGTGGTTACCGCGCAAGGGTAAGCAACACTTACCAAGGTCAGTCTTGGGATGGGTGAACACTTTTTTTTGGATCGCTTGTTTATGGATAGGTGACTCCGCCAGGGTGAGCAATACTAACCAAGGTCAGTCTTTGGATGGGTGACCATCACCACGAAAATTTTGATCACCCATCCTAAATTCACCCTGCTAGGTTAAACAACATCTATCAAGGTCACCCATCCAAAACAAACGAACCAAAAAAAAGCGGTCATACATCCAAAGAATAACCTAGGTAAGTGTTGCTTAACCTGTAT
Organism: Anorthoa munda; assembly: GCA_945859665.1. Classification (NCBI taxonomy): domain Eukaryota; kingdom Metazoa; phylum Arthropoda; class Insecta; order Lepidoptera; family Noctuidae; genus Anorthoa; species Anorthoa munda. The sequence goes on from OX243893.1 coordinate 6,048,851, forward strand.
GGGGTCACCTATCCAAAAACAAGCAAACCAAAAAACGTGGTTACCCAGCCAAAAATCGGTCTTGGTAAGGTTTGCTTAACTTGGCGGCTACACCAACCCAGCCTCTCAAGATAAATTACTATTTCAAGTTACTGATTACGTTATAGTAGTGAATGAAGTGAATGAATACCAGCTAGGGTAGCCAACCGAAATAAATTAATGTCGATTATTTAATGTAACAAGTGATTACGTAATTTCTCGATGATGAAGTGTTGAGAAACTCACTGACAACTGACGGCTGGTTAATTTGTGACAAATTGTCAGCTGATTTGAGATGTTACGTCGACTTCAGAAACTGGCCCCAAAAGAGTTATGAATATAAATGTGGATGGATGGAGAGGGAGGGGACGGCCAAAGAAAAGAAGATTGGGCTGTGTGGGGAGTGATATGAAAAGGGAGTCAGTGATGGCGTGACGGGGGACAGTACGGTATGGAAGAAGAAAACGTGTTGCTCAGACCCCAAGGGGGCAGGCATATGATGATGTCAAGTAAGGATGATATAAAAAAAAATCTCAAAAGAAAATGTTAAGTATAATTAATCTAGTTAACATTTTTCTTATTACCTACTGAACCCCTTTCATAGTTTTCGCCAACATCTTGTCTTTATTAGCCTTTATAATCATAATATTAATTTTAATCTACGGATAATCGACCAATATCCAACAATTATAAATTAGGCTCGTTGACAAGATATTAACATTGAAAAAGGTTCTAAGAAACCCAAAAATGCTGTAACATGTGGTTAATTCATGATTTTGGTCAAGTGTGACAAATTGTTAAACGCTTGTCACATCTGGGTTTTGAGAAACTGAAAGTAGAAATAACTGGCGATTATATTACGTACGTTTCATTCTTCAGATAAATAAAATACACATGTAGTACCTTCATTGTACTGGCAACTTCGCACTTATTAAAATATTAGGGTAGATTGAAAAACTTCCCTGCTTGCGTATGTCCGACCCGCCGCAACGGCGCTCCTCATTCTTTCTTTGTGCGCGGCAACAAGCACTCACTCTTCAATACTTTTATATATTCAGTGATATTTCGTCAGATTACTAATATTAGTTATCCTCAAATTACTTTTGCATTATGTCTAAGCGTAGCGCTGACAACATAATTCATCTTCGTCGGATTCTAAGAAAAAACAAGGTTAGTTATGATATATTTTTACTAAGTGATTTCGTGTACGAGTTACACAAAACTGTGTATAGGTACGTGATACCTTTTATACGCCTTTAAGTGGTTCAAAGAAATAAATTAGCATCTCTAAGCTAGCCTGGAGGATATCACGTTGAGGGTATCACGAAGGTATAGCACGATGTGTAAAACATGCCTGGAGGTTGACTGCGTGTCAACACATGGGTTTAAAATGTTTAGAAAACGTTTGGCCAGTTTGTTTACATTTGAAACTTTGGTAATATATGTTTATACGCTTTTATGTGGTCCAAAGAAATAAATTAGCATCTCTAAGCTAGCCTGGAGGATACCACGTTGAGGGTATCACGAAGGTATAGCACGATGCGTAAAATATGCCTGGAGGTTGACTGTGGGTAAACACGAAAAAAAAAAAAAGCGCTTGGCCAATTTGTATACATTTGAAACGATGATCGTTTCAGACGACGAAACCATGCAAGATGATATCATGGCGATGCAGTTTCGCGTTCCATTTGAATATTATGACGTTCAAAAAAACAGCTGCTCGATCTGGAATTACTATGAGCGCTGGGCGATACCACGGATGAATAGCCGATTTACGGCGAAAACACACACCAAACTTTAGCCCAACGTTGGATACAAAAACCAAAAATAAAAACTTGCCAAGGATCCTAAGGAAAAAATACTTAAAGAGTATCTGATACCGGAGACCTGCAAACTCCTTAGGGCGCCTACTTTGAATCCAGAAATTAAGACTGCGGTCTCAGAAATTATTATTAACTGTGATAAAAATATACAGTTGAAACAAGATAACTAGGCCTCGGTATAAGCGCGCTTAATAAACTATTACCCAGCTTCTAGGAGATGATAAAATTCAGGCTATTAAGATTCTTTCTGATAGCTGTAGGATTCTGACCGACCTACATTATACCGAAACTCAGGTGAGGACATAACTCCCTATCTGGACAAGTCTTTTACACCTCCTTTACAAGACCACGAAAGAGACGAGACGCTTTTCGGAGAAAAGCTCTCAGAAACCATAAAAGCGCCTAAAACTATTGAGCGACAAGGATCGCTAATTAAAACCCACAGCTGGAACATCGACGTCGAGGACTCGGTTTTCGAGAAACGGGGCTGGCCCCCCTAGGTACGTCTCTGCGAGCAGAGGGGGGGGGGGGGGAGCAGGATATGCGCGAGCAGCGAAAGCATACCGGCGGTAGCCGACGACGACGCGACCACGAGCTTCCCCCAGCCAGGGCAAGCACCGTGCCCAGACTCGACGCTAGCGTCGCAGGTCGTTTACCTACAATATTTTTACAAATGTTAGATGAACATCACTAGTAATATTACAATGGAGGACTATAAAACAGCTTGAAAATTAATTCCTCATAACGGCTTTATAACCTTAATCGATTTAAAGGCACCGTATTTATTGGTACCTATTAATCCATCAAACAGAAAATATTTAAGATTTCAATTTCATAATGAAGTCGGTGTAAATTTAACTTATGTATTCAAAGCGATGCCTTATGGCTTATTATCACAGCCCACCTCAGATATCGCGGCTATTCGGCTGTTATATATCTCTACGATTTGTTGTGTATTGGCCATACATGTACTTAATGCTTAAATAACGTAAAGAGACTGTTAAATTTCGATAAAAGCTATTTGCATCCCATCACAACAGACTAAATTTCTAGGTTTTAATTATAACACGAATAACCGAAAGTTAAACGAGTACATACTTCAAAATTTAAAAAAAAAAAACTCGTCGTTCACACACCATGTGTGCGTAAGCTATTGTTTTTCTATTGTCCCCTTAATTAGAGGCTCAATGGGTAATCAGTGTTTTAACATCCACCTGTCCTGCGGTTAAATACGGTTGGGTGTATACTAAACGTCTCGGGAGACAACATTACTTAGCATTAAAGACATATAAAACATACGAATCTAAATTTAGTCCTTCACATGTAATACTGCCGGATCTGGAATGGTGGTGTCAGAACATTTATTTTTGACATCTACTTCCATAAGGCCTTATAAGTTTCAACTAGAAATTTTTACAGACGCCTCCAGGTCTGGCTGAGGCGCATTTTGCGATAACGAAAGAGTTAACGGTAAATGGAAGTCAACTGAGTTAGAATTCCATGTCAACTATTTAGAGCTGCTGGCAGTATTTTTGGTATTAAATATTTTGGTCGCGACAAACGTAACTGTTCCATTCTATTACGTATCGATAACACCACAGCATTAAGTTATATTAATCGCATGGGTGGTATCCAGTACCCCCATTTAAACGACTTGACACGAGAAATCTGGTGTTGGTGCGAAGAGCGAATTTCATTTTAAAATGCCTATTAAAAGTAAAAATAATAAAGAAGCTGATCAAGAATCTCGCAAGATTAACAAAGATATAGAACTAAAATTGTCGGATGAAGTATTTGATAAAATTATAACTAAACCTGCAAACCAGATTATTCGCTTCTCGCACCAATGCCAAATGCCATCAACATGTATCACGTAAAGCAGACCCAGGTACCGTAACGATACATGCGTTCACAATTCCACGTGATAACATGTTCTTTTATGCCTGCCCACCTTTTTGCCTAATATTAAAATGTTTAGAAAAAGTCATAATAGATAAGGCTGAAGGCATACTTGTCTTTCCCTATTGGTCTTGCATCTGGCAATCACGGTTGCCTCTGTTACGAAAATAACAATATATGGTCTTCCTCTAGGAACCCACAAATCAAAGGAGTTACCATGGGTGCAGTGAAGCTCTCAGCGTTCTTAAAACGAGGTGTCCACGAGTTTCTTTGGATTTAATGATGGCATCTTTAGCCAAGAACACATTAAAAAAAAAATATCGTGTGGCATTAAGTATTGCCTTAACAATGAAATTTGTCCCAGACAAATCTTGTATACCGTCAGTGTTATCATTTTTAACGGAACAGTTAGATAAAGGTGCAGCTTACGACTCTCTTAATAGTTACCGTTTGGCTTTTAGTTTACTATTTGGCGATGATGTAGGATCTCATGAACAGATCAAAAGGTTATTAAAAGGAACCTATAAATTAAGGTCTAGCATCCCAAAATACGCATCTACGTGGAACCAAAGGGTTTACAACACATCGCTCAATGGGGCCTCGTAATATAAAATTACCTTTAAAAAAAAAAAAAAAAAATCCCAGAACCATATAATCTTATTAGCCTTATGCACAGCTCACAGAGCGCAATTAATTACATATTTTTAAATTAAATCACTAATATTTGTCCTAACGGAGTCAACATCATAATTTCTGATATCATTATAACATCTGCTGACGATCGTGACCAACCAATTTTACTACTGTCTTACTTCAAAGAATATATAAATATTTGACTAGAAACAACCTTGAAAGATTATTTATCGGTTACAAAAGATTTAAGACCAAATACAGTTGAAAACCTTCTGATGGCATACAAGCGACCTTAAGGTGCCACCTGCACACAGACCATCAGCCGATGGATAAATCAGATGCTCATCATAATGTATTGACCTTTGGTGCGCACAGCACCCGACAAGCTGCCACATCCACGGTGAGCACGCAAGGCGTCTCACTTGACGTCATCAAAAAGACTGTTGGTTGGTCACAATTATCGCAGACGTGTGCATAGTTCTAAATTTTTTGACAGAATCAGAATCATCATTTATTGCTAATAATGTAGGTATACATATACGATGGTAATTTCTGTAGATAGTCGTTACGGATAGTCGGAAGCCAGAAAATATGTCTCCATTCTTGCCAAAGGGCAAATAATACCCAGTTAGTGGGTTGTGGAGGTCAGATTGGAATCATCCAGTGAGGGCTGATGCTTGTTTTTCAAGATCAGTTTTTTCTCCCTGGATAACAAATGGGACTTTATAAGTTGCGATGATCGTACTTGATTTTCTTAACAAGTGTCTAGATGAAAGTTGTAAATTTACATAAGAGCAAAATAATAAAACGTTTTTGGTTTTGTACATATCTAAGGATGTTGGAGTTGTGTTGAGTAATTAAATGATTTCTAATAGTGAAAAACTAGTTTTAATCTTATCATTTAATACTATCTAATTACAAATTTTTTAATCTCTAAACATCTACATGTGTATTTTATTTATCTGAAGAATGAAACGTACGTAATATAATTGATGATTAAACGAACTTACCTGTAAGTGAAGTTCTATCCCAATTATATGAGTACGTTTCATTCGAAGATAAAGGTCCCTCCCTTCCCAGAGCCCTTAATAAAAAAAAATTGTAATCGGCGGACTCTAAAGAATGAGGAGCGCCGTTGCGGCGGGTCGGACATACGCAAGCAGGGAAGTTTTTCAATCTACCCTAATATTTTAATAAGTGCGAAGTTGCCAGTACAATGAAGGTACTACATGTGTATTTTATTTATCTTCGAATGAAACGTACTCATATAATTGGGATAGAACTTCACTTACAGGTAAGTTCGTTTAATCATCAATTATTCGTCAGTTTCGTTAACAGCCCAATAATCGTGTGCTGGGAAACCGGATGTTAAATAGCATAAAAAATTACTTTCGTTTCGGAAGTCGGTGTTGAAAAACGATGTAAACAAGAGGTACCAAAGACACTTTATTATACGGGGTGTTTATTTTTAGACCGTAATCATTGCTTTTGGAGAAAAATAAATATATATAATATATATATCTACTTTAAATGCAGTACTTCAGGGATTGAAACAAAAAACAAGCAATAAGTGTGACAAAAATTGTCGAGTATTTATTAACACCGTGTACCTATATGTGCACACGACGACTTGATCAAACCGAGATGCTGTCAATAACGAACATTTTCAAATCTTGTGCAAATGGTTCACGTACAATCATAGGTCACTGTTATAGCTTCAGTTTTAAAGTTCCAGCCAGTATTTTATATAAGACACGGGAACCTGACGGCTTTGTTTTGGAAAATTCGTTACTGACAACATCGGGATTGATTTTAATTTAAGTGATTTATGCCGCGAAATGCCCAGGACGGAGTGGAATTATTTTATTTATTTATTTATTCAGTAATATACATACATTTTATATATTTAAGTTGATGCCAACATAAATTAATTAGAGTTTTAACGTGCACCAAAAACATTGATTACATAATATAGACAAAATAATAACCACTTAAGTAGGTACCTAGGTAAAAAGTAACAACAAAAAGAATTAAAAAAAAAGAGCAGCGGGTATATGCCAAATATTATCTAACAAGTGCACAAAAGTGACCACTCCGGCCTTCCATCCTAAAAACAAAAGTGTTGCAGAGTTTTTGATACAGGTTGATCCCAAAAAAATACCTAAAGTTTTTAGTAATTTTCAACTTTATTTATTTATTTATTTATATAGGTATGCTTTATTGTAGGTACACCAAGTTAAAACATAGAAAAGGAAACTCAAAACTAAAATACATACAATGGGCGGCCTTAACTTTATTTGTGTTATGATATTATTGTAGTGTTATTTTTTATTACTTTGAACTCTTTATTTATAATTAATCAGATAATATACTTTGTTAGTGAATGTATATATCTATTTAAATCTTAGGTAAGTATATATATTTTGTAAAAAATGTTCCTTGAGTTTGTCTTTTATGTTTTTCTGGGTTATTTTCTCTCTCAGTGATATGGGTAGTTTATTAATAAGGTAAGGTATTATATACTTTATCGATCTGTTGCCGTGTAAATTTGTGTACTTTGGAAGTAACAGCTGGGCATTGATGACGAGTCCTAATTTCGTTACTGTTTACGCTTTTAGCTTTCTTTAGATTTTCATTAAAAAAAAATTCTTTTAACAGTGCATATTTATTTTGTTCATGTATATGTAATATATGTTACAGAATTTAAATAATTTGTGATAGTTATTTTTATATTTCTTCTTAATGTTGTGAGGGACAATTGCTTTCAATATACGTAGTTGGATTGCGTAAATTTGATAGATGTGTCCTAAATGTCCTGCCATAGCTCGGCAGCCCATAGGATATAGTTGATTCGTCCAGGGCTTTGTAAAGCATTAATAGAGTTTGATATGGCATTTTGCATTTAATAATAGAGAATTTAGCTAGCATGCATCTCAATTTACCACACACTCCGTTAATGTGATCCTTCCAATTAAGTAGGCTATCAACGGTAAGTCCTAGGTATGTTTGGTTATCTACGAGGTCTATGGAGTCACAGCTGCAAGGGATGGCTTCTTTATAGGTGCAATTGTCATGCAAACACTCATGACAGTGAGCTAGTAGTTTAGGCAATAAAGAGCTTCTATTTTGTCTGGAACTGATACGAGTATACATTAATTTGGTCTTACTAGTGTTTAATACTAGACCAGCGTCATGAGACCATTTAGCTTACAAGTCGAAGTGCTCTTGTAGTTGCCTTTGGGCATCACTACTGCTCCGTCTGGCTGCTATGAGGCAGGTGTCGTCGGTGAATTGATAAATCTCGCAAGTAGTCCAGCGGTCCAAGGACCGAGCCTTGCGCCGTTCGGTCCGTTACGATGACTGGTTCACTAGTGACGTCACTGACTCTGACTTTGTGTTTTTGCCATCAAGATAGTTTCCGCACCAATCGTGTAGTTTGCCTCTAATACCGTTGTCACGAAGACACTCCAGTAACCGTTGTCTGCGTGTATCGAATGCCTTGCTTTAGTCTATAAACACTTCTTAAACGTGCTGGTTTTTATCTAAATGATTATAAATACTATCTGTGAACGCTGATTACAGTTGTGTGGTATTCTTTTTTGGTTGAAAGCCATATTGTTTGTCAGTTAGTTTTTTTTTTAAATAAAATTCGTACATTTGTTTACAAATGTATTTTTCCATTATTTTATCAATCGTAGGCAGTATAGTTATAGGTCTGTAGTTATTATAGTCCAGCCATCTTCCTTTTTTGTGACTCGGTCTGATAATCCCTGTTTATGGATACTTGCATGTTTGTATACATACATTAATTAGGTTAGAAATCACTGCGGTAATTCTCGTACACAACATTTTTACATCCATGGCTCTAATTTGTAGTGTTGATACTCGTACGGGCGTACGCGCTAGTTGTTGCCACGATATGCTCCGATGAAGAGCGGGGCGCGTTCGTTGCCGAGGAGAAGGTAGAGGAACGGCCGGTCAGCACGGAAGTGCGGCGACGGCGGCCGACCGCAGAGTGGCATCTTCACCATTCCTGCGCCGAACACAGCACTATCTATAGTACATCATCGCCGGTCGGTGGGCACGCGACCGGACAGTAGCTAGCGAGCACGGTGGTCGGTGACCCGGCCCGGACGGTTCACCGCGAAAATTGTCGGTGTCGCGCGCTTGCGATGCGGCCCTACAGTCACGGTATAAATATGGACGAACAGTATGGAAACTACCTACTAGTTTCCATACTATTCGTCCATATTTATACTGTAACTGTAGCGACGCGTCGCACTTAAACGAGACAAGACAACACAACGCAACAGCCCAAAATTATCATTCAACTCATAACACATACTTAGCATAATAAACTAAGTCTACACTTCGTCCATATTTATACTGTGACCATACATTAATAGAAGTAGGTTTTAGGCAGATAGTATGGGCTGCCTTACCTGTATTGTATTCAAAACACACTGAGTGCTTACTCAGTGTGCTTTTGGAACGTGTGCATTGACAGTTAGAAGAAGTAGAATAAGTAGAAACGAACAAGGAAAGTATGGAATTAATATGATGCATTAGAAGTAGGTAATAATGCTGTTCACCGAACAGGTTAGAATGTAAGTTAATTTTCAGTTAACAATGAACACGTGTTGACTTTTTTTTAATACCAAAATATCTTGATTAGTATGAACTTTACAAGCGCTTCGCTTTCCACTCTTATTTTTTAAGGCTAGAAAAAATAATTTAGGTTTTTATGAATGCCAGTTAACTTCTTTGTAACTATTAGGCATTATGCAGTATTATTATTTTACGCACTTTCATTGAATTGTAATGAAAAAGTGTCTTGTTGTAAAATAATATTATACCTAATTAAATACTATTGGCAATCTAATCTAATTATCATTTATATAATATATATATTTTATTATTATCACTGACCGGATGTTTAGATGACTAAACATCCGGTCAGTGATAATAATAAAATTTAAAAGTTTGTATGGTGAACTAATAATTTCTCAAGTGAAGCGGCCCACACACCTACAATATTATGGCGCGATATAAAAAAGGGAATAAATATAATGACCACCAAAAAAAACTTTGTGACGATAACCCCTAACCACCAAATCTAGTAATATACTGACAAAAATAGTAAATGATCACCAAATTTAGTAAATTGATCACCAAATTTAGTAAATTGATCACCAAATTTTAATAGCAAATTATTGCGCTATTTAATGTTGTAAAATAGGTTAGGTTAGGTTAGAACTGTGACCAACCGCGCGCGAGCCGAGCGAGCAAAGCGAGCGGTGCCGCGGCAGCGGCCGGCGAGCGCTACTTCCAAGTTGCTCCCAGAAATTTTATAATCTTTTTGGTCATTGGTTTAATTTTGGTGATCATTTACTACTTTTGGTGATCATTTACTACTTTTGGGTTAACAATGATTTATTTGGAGATATGTTACTATATCTGGTGGTAAGTTAAACATAAGCCTATAAAAAATAGGCTATTCGGAGTATTAATGCTGCGCAGACGAAGTCGCGGGTAACTGCTAGTTTTAATATAAATTCCATTATAGCAACCAAAGTAATGAAAAAAATAAAGTATCTTTTTACAGTACTAAGACATGAAGGATAATAAATATGACGCTTACTGGTAACTGCGGCCGCCTCCGCGCCTTCCTCGTTCACTTCAATGAACACTTTCTGCATTGCCTTCGACACAAACAGAGGTACCTCCGTATTTAAAATCTTTGTCAGACCCGAATTTCCTTTGTTGAAGATCGCCTGTATTCCGAGCTACAACAAACAATTGAGCATTATCAACTGTAATATCAACTTGCCGCGCTTAACTCGGTGGAACGCAAAGCCAAGAGGCTCATTAGCGACGTTAAAATGGTGGATACTAAACTTATCAGCTTGGTTCATCGCTGCAAGGCTGCTTGTCGGTCTTCCACCGACTGTACTTCGATGAGTGTGCTCAAGAACTCCACGACCAAATCCCACCGGCCCCCATTGGACATCTAGACGCACTGCAAGTAACCATCCTTACCTGGTTGCCATTCCACCAATTCGCACCATGCGCTTCCAAACATCCTTCAAAATGCGCACAACGAAAGAGTGGAACTCCTACCTGCGTCTGTGTTTCCGTACGGATTCAATCCGAATTTCTTCAAAGTTAGAGTGAACAAACAGGCTCCATCTGGGTAAGCTCTCACTCCATCGTCAACTTTACCTCTGTCACCGCTGACCTAGACTAGAGTCAGGAGCAAACCCATCTCTCAATAGAAAAATAAAATAATAAAGCTCTGTAATATAAAAACCAACCTTGGGTAGAACTTGAGTCAGATCGATTTCGGTTTCGATCTTGAACTTGGGGATATATACATTTACTTTAGTTCTGAACATCTTATCAATCTCCAACATGAGATCAAATCCAGAAGCCAGTTTAGACAAAACACCATCCAGACCATCGATTTCATTTGGTAATACGACGAGCATCGATGTTTTTCCGCCTTGGTAATGCATTTCCAACAACTGAAATATTTAAAAAAATACTTAAATATTTTAAGTATTATTTTTTTTACAATTTTACAATATTTACTAGGAAAATTAATTTTGAGTCGGAGAAAATCCGCTGACAATTTGTCACAAATAAGCCAGCCCTCAAGCTTAGTGGGTTTCTCAAAACTGCATCATCGAAATATTACATAATCGCTTGTAACATTGAATAATCGGCATCAATTTATTTCGGTTGGCTACCCTAGCCGGTATTCATTCGCTTCATTCACTATTAATAGTATTCAGTATCTTTGAGTAGTATTTTATGTTGAGCGGCTGGGTTGGTGAAGCCGCCAAGTAAAGCAAACCCTACCAAGGACGGATTTTGGATGGGTAACGACGTTTTTTTTTATTTGCTTGATTTTGAATAGGTGACCCCACACAGGTTAAGCAACACTTAGGTACCAATGTCAGTCTTTGAATGGGTGACCCCTTTTTTTTATTCGCTTGGTTTATTTTGGATAGGTGACCCAGCACAGGTTAAATAAACACTTACAAGCTCAGTCTTTGGATGGGTGACCTTTTGGGTTCGCTTGTTGTTATATGGGTGACCCCGCCAGGGTAAGAACGCTTACCAAGGTCAATCTTGGGATAGCAGCCCAATTTTTTTTGGATCGTTTGTTTTTGGATGGGTGACCTTGGTAGATATTGTTTAACCTAGCGGGGTGACTTTAGGATGGGTGACCAACATTTTTGTGGTGATGGTCACCCATCCAAAGACTGACCTTGGTTAGTGTTGCTTACCCTGACGGGGTCACCTATAAGAAACAAGCGTACCAGAAAAAGTGGTCACCTATCCAAATACTGACCGTGGTAAGTGTTGCTTATCTTGACGGGGTCACCAATCCAAAATCAAGCGGACCAAAAAAAAGTGGTTACCCATCCAAATACTGACCTTGGTAAGTGCTGTTTACACAGGCAGGTTCACCACACCGGCCGCTACAAATGAAACACAAACCTATCCAAAAACTGACATCTGTAAGCAGTGTTACTAGGGCATGCAATATCGCAAGGTTAGTACTTATTAGGGCCTATAGTAAGTACAGGGTACAGTCAACATAAATGCGCGTGAGGAAGGTTCGATTTCCTGGTCAGTAACAGATTATGTTTTTTTATTTTTATTTATATACTAAGTAACTATTTTTGATTATTGTGTCAAGTTTTTGTGTTAATTACACACAAATAAACTTGACACAAAAAATGTACCTATATTTTTATAATCTTTATAATCAACTACTAAAATCAAAATAAAAAGGAATAGTTTATTTCAAATAAACCTTAGAGGTATTTTGAATTGCCAACCAAAAAAAGATGACTCTAGTTGCAAATTCGCAAGCGTCAGTAGGTCTCAATGGAGAAGAATTTTCAAGAAAACTGTCTTTATAGGTAACAGTTGGGATGTTGAAAAAGATGAGATTACTGAGTGTGTAACGGAGTTGATAAAGTTAAATTGTAATAATAATAATATTAAGATATTTTTATTTCTCACCACAATATTACACAATACATACTTTGGAATGTTTTAACAAGCTTATTACTATTGTGGGAGAGTGGTGCCTAAACTAGGCACCAGAGCACCGGGTAATAAAATCATATTGTGTGCTTTTCCATATTTGGAAAAAAAATCTAGTAGACAAAATAATTATATTCAAAAATTATATGCTAAATAAGCATGTTCGTTTTCTTGTCAGCCATTACAGTGACAAATTAGCTTTTTTGACATCAACATTTTTGTTGATAAATTAAAAACGACAGGCAATACAGTGTATAGGGACGGATAAGACGTTAAATTGCGAGTCTATTATCTTTTACTATAAACTCAGACATAAATAGTATGTCGAAGGCATGTACTGTAGTTGATATTAGTAGTAATACTAATTTACAGATGGTCAGTAAGTTTAATAACGTTAGCACTTCTGCTATTAATATTTATAGTTTGAACTAGTTTGTAGGACAAGGGAGGGTACCAACAACGAAATACACACACTGGCAAAATTTGAAAAAAAATATCGTAAAACTTATTTTTACCGTTACAGGCTGGTTTTTCTTTTGTTTTATATTAAAACCAATTATATCAAATTGATAACAACAATTGAACGTCACCTTTCATGCGATTGTTTTAACTTTATTCGAACTTATATCATTTTGAGAGAATTTCGCTTATGGTAGAGGAAGAATGTTGGTTTCAGGTAGGATATGTTTTGGAGCTCGTACGGACTTGATGGCAGAAATATTATTTAAGATTAAAATTGTGATATCATTTGCCCTTTTATCAAGGGTCACTTCGTTTTGATCCAGAATGCACGGCCACATAAAACTTTTTCAACTTCGGTCTATGTTAAAAATGTTAATATCGCAGATTTGGAATAGCCAGCGATAACACCAGTTAAGCATCCTAAATAACACTTACGAGTACAACAACCATCAAGAAGGTACCTTCTTGCTCTCACTTAATTAATTTAATAAAAGGAAAAAATCCTTAAAATTATTCCATCAAAATATTCAAAGATTTTCTACGAAGCAATTGGAAGTAGAACTGTCTTTAGAAAAAACAATTTTTGAAATTGTTTGTTTTACTGAGCATTGGCTGAAAGATCATGCAATGCTAATTAATTATGAAAATTATAATGTGGAGTTGATAATAAAACAAAACCTCGTAAAGATATTGTAGATCTATCAGCTGAACATAGTGTTGAACTGTCCTACGTTGAGCTGGATAAGCATTAGTTAGTGTGCGTTTTCAGACCCCCAATTATAAAAACTACTCTATATTTGAGTCAGTGATGGAAGATGTTTTGGAAAACTTGCAACTGGTAATAAACTAGTCATAATCTGTGGTGACTTTAATATAAATATTTTAGAAAATAATTCAGATAACAGGCGATTATTATTTGAGAAACTGAAAGTAGAATTAACCGGCGATTATTCATGAATTACCTTAACAGCCCGATAAGCTCAAGTCAGATCTATAATTTTTCTTAAGAAAATAATACTTTTGTTATGACTTCCAATTAAATCCAAAAACAAGTAATTAAATATGCAATTTAATACTACGAGTATCATAATGAATACAATATGATAATTTTCGCGGATTCGATAGACAAAAATATTATTTTACAATATGTGTGTTTACCTACATTATATTTTTAATTTTATAACTAGAATAATAAGGTAAATAAAATTGGTCATATCAGAAAGCAATCTAAATTTATACCTGAGCCTGAAGGTCAGCACTCTCACCATACATGTATTCATCCTTTTTATACATCATGGGGACATTCACTGTGGAGTTCACAGTGATGTGGAATGGTTTGTCCATGGTGTCATTGGGATTAAACTGCTTCTTCCATGTACCCTAAAAAATTTGGTAAAGTGTACGTAACACTTTAGTATGAATAATGAAGTATATTAATAATCTTATAAGAAATTATAAGACAAGAAGACATACTTTGAAGTACAGAGCGTTAATAAGAACCAGACGAGTGTCAATATTCACACTGTCTGCGCTCAGTAGATCCTTGATCTTTTTATTAGTCTGCTTTTCAACCTGAAAATACAACCCAATACGAGTATATTCATTATTAACACTATCTTTATTTTCAAATACTTAGAATGCAGTATAGATCTGCAAAAGCATTTATTAGTACTAACTAATATCTACCCATTTATTAATGACACCGACAGCAGCTGCCCCATTACCAAAGTCCACCTTCTTTATAGCAGCATTGAACACCTTAACTGCATCACCTTTCAATTGACGTTGTAGTTTATAACGCCCCTTCATAACATACACCCCATTGGCTACATTGAGTGTGACACCCTTCGAAGACTTCAACTTGGACGACACTTTAGTGAATGATGAACGAATCTGAAAATGGGCATTAATCATTGAACATTGTGCAAGAGGTACAATCACAGTCAACACAATAATTGTACATGACTGTATTGATGAGAAATATGTTTTTGAGATTAGCTCACTATAGTCTAGTTAGATATGGTAATTAGTTGGTGACCACCTGGTTGTAACCTTTTCATGCATGGTCAACTAATAATATGTAATAATAGCTTCTGCCAGAAGTGCCCGCGTGAAAACTGTTTTCTTATCCCAAAGGAAAATATTATAGTGATGAAATGTGCTATTCCAAACTATAATCTATTCCTGTGTCAAATTTAATCCAGATCCGTACAGCCGTTCTGGCGTGATTGAGTAAACATACATCCAAACATCCGGATTTATAATATTTTTAGTATGATTTTATTTCTATCTAGTCAGGATTTGCAGAATACATCAAAACTAATAATATAAAAAAGAGGTAGATAAAGTTTGTATGTTTAGGAGGTAATCTCTGGAAGTGCTGACCGGATTTCTAAAATTCATTCAATAATAGAAAGCAAAAGAAAGAGAATCCGCAGATAATTTGCCACAAATTATACAGCCGTCAGTTGTCAAAAGTTTGTTTTGGGTTTCTTGAAACTGCATCATCGAAAAATTACATTGAATAGGCTTTAATTTATTTTGGTTGGCCACCCTAGCAGCATTTATTCGTTTCATTCATTACTATAACGTAATCAGTAACTATAATAGTATTTTATCTTGAGCGGCTGGCTGGGTTGGTGAAGCTCACCAAGTTAGGCAACACTTACCAAGGACGGTATTTGGATGGATAAACATCTTTTTTTTATTTACTTGTTTTTGGATGGGTCACCCCGCCAGATTAAGCTACACTTATCCAGGTCAGTTTTCGCTTGTTTTTCCAATACGGGACCCCACCAGGGTAAGCAACTCTTACCAAGGTCAGTCTTGGGATAGGTAACCACTTTTTTTTGGGTCGCATGTTTATGGATGGGTTTTTTTATAGGTTTGTTTGTTTTTGGATAGGAGACCCAGCGCAAGTTAAGCAACACTTACACAGGTTAGTCTTTGGATGGGTGACAACTTATTTTTGGTTTGTTTGTTTTTTGATGGCTGACCCCGCCAGGGTAACAATTACCAAGTACAATCTTGGGATGGGCGATCAGTTTTTTTTGGATCAAATGTTTTTGGATGGGTGACCGTGATTGATGTTGTTTAACCTTGCGGGGTGACTTCAGGATGGGTGACTAAAATTTTTGTGGTGATGGTCACCCATCCAAACACCGACCTTGGTAAGTATTGCTTACCCTGGTAGGGTTACCTATCCAAAAACAAGTGGACCAAAAAATATGGTCACCTATCCAAATACTGACCTTGGTAAGTGTTGCTTACCCTGGCGGGTTCACCTATACATAAACAAGCAAACCAAAAATAAAAGGTTTCACCCGTCGATAAACAAGCGATCCAAAAAGAAGTGGTCAAACATCCAAATACTGACCGTGGTTAGTGTTGCTTATATTGGCGGGGCACCCATCCAAAAATAAACGAACCATAAAATGGTGGTCACCCATCCAAAGACTGACCTTGTTAAGTGGAGCTTACCCTGGTAGGGTCACCTATTCAAAAACTGCCAACCAAAAAAAGGTGGTCACCCATCCAAAGACTGACCTTGGTTAGTGATGCTTACCCTGGCGGGGTCCCCTATTGAAAAACAAGCGCATCAAAAAAATGTGCTCACCCATCCAAAGACTGACCTTGGTAAGTGCTGTTTACCCTGGCAGGGTCATCACCCCGGCCGCTTCAAGTTAAACACAAACCTATCCAAAAACAGACCTTTGTAAGTACTAAGTACAAGGTACAGTCAACATTAATGCGCGTGATAAAGGTTTGATTCCCAGGTCAGTAATAGTTCACGTTTATTTATTTTTATTTACATACTAAATAACAATTTTTGATAATTAAGGACTAAGGGACAAACCAGAGAATGGGCAGCAGCGTTCTCTGTGCTTCTATAACAACCATACTGCGATCGCCAACCCGCCTGCCAAGCGTGGCGATTATGGCAAAACCCCCCCCATGAATAGCACAAATAAAAAATGGCCCCTAGTGCCCGGCAGCCTGCCTACCCTCGACTACGGTAGCGGTCGAGGTTACGGCATGGCAAGGGGTGCCAAGAATCTCCGGACGGGATCCGGCTACCCCAACAAACATCGACGACTGGACCTGGCAACATACAACACGCGCACACTTCGGACCGACGAAAAGATCACCGAACTCGAAGAGGAATTGAGCAGGTTGCGATGGAGTATTATAGGGTTATCTGAAGTCCGAAGAGAGGGGGAGGACTCGATAATCCTCAAATCCGGCAACCTGCTCTATTTCCGAGAGGGTGACCGGCAGTCCCAGGGTGGTGTCGGGTTTATCGTCCACAAGTCCCTTGTGAACAACGTGGTGAAGATCGAGAGTGTGTCGACCAGGGTGGCGTACCTGATACTCAGAATATCCGCAAGATATTCGCTGAAGGTCATACAGGTCTACGCCCCAACCTCGGCACACCCCGACGACGAGGTAGAGACCATGTATGAGGATATCTCCAGAGCCATGCATGGTTTCAAAACTCACTTCACCGTTGTCATGGGGGACTTCAACGCGAAACTGGGCAAACGAGACGAGGATGAGCTGCAAGTGGGGCAATTTGGAGTTGGACGTCGGAACCACCGGGGTCACCTACTGGCCAGTTTTATGGAGAAGGAGGGCCTCTATATGATGAACTCCTTCTTCAAAAAGCGTGAACATAGGAAGTGGACCTGGCAGAGCCCCGATGGTGCAACAAAAAATGAGATCGACTTCATCATGTCAACCAGGAAGCAAATGTTCAATGATGTCTCTGTGATCAATTCGGTAAAAACCGGGAGCGATCACCGCATGGTAAGAGGCACATTGAACATTAATATTAAGCTTGAAAGGTCTCGACTGATGAAGTCCACGCTCCGTCCAGCACAGATTCAGGTCCAAAACCCCGAGAGCTTTCAGCTCGAACTCCAGAATCGTTTCGAGTGCCTAGGGAGCTCAGTGGACGAATACAATGACGGGTTCGTGGAAGCTGTCCATACGGTCGGGTCTAAGTTTTTCAAGACCCGTCGTACAGATAGAAACAAAAAGCTCTCTGATCCTACTCTCAAGCTTATGAAGGAGAGGCGTGAGATGATCCTGCAGTCTTCAGATGAGGCGTGCAAATATCGGCTGCTCAATAGACAGATCTCTAAATCCTTGAAAAGAGACCTCCGCCGCTTTAACACCGAGCGTATTAAAGACGCGATTGAGCGAAATAAAGGCTCCAAGGTATTTGCAAGGGATCTGGCTATTGGGCAGAGCCAGCTCACGAGACTGAAGACCGACGATGGCAGGATCGTATCCGCCAAACCGGAGCTTCTGAGGGAGATCGAGACATTCTATGGGCAGCTGTACACATCAATCAGCAAGCCCGTTGCGAGTCTAGCAAACGACCCAAGAGCTAGATTGACCCGACACTATACCGAAGATATCCCGGACGTCAGCCTGTACGAGATTAGGATGGCTCTGAAACAGCTTAAAAACAACAAGGCGCCGGGTGATGACGGAATCACGGCTGAACTCCTGAAGGCGGGTGGAAAACCGGTCCTTAAGGCCCTTCAGAAGCTGTTTGATGCCGTCATACTCGAGGGCAAAACGCCACAGGCATGGTGCAGGGGTGTGGTGGTATTCTTCTTCAAGAAGGGCGACAATGCCCGACTGAAGAACTATAGGCCCATCTCACTTCTTAGTCATGTCTACAAGTTGTTTTCAAGAGTCATCACGAATCGTCTCGCGCGCAGGTTTGACGATTTCCAGCCTCCCGAACAAGCCGGATTCCGAAAAGGCACCGTAGACCACATACATACGCTGCGGCAGGTCATACAGAAGACCGAAGAGTATAACCTGCCTCTCTGTTTAGCGTTTGTGGACTGCGAGAAAGCCTTCGATTCGATCGAGACTTGGGCAGTACTGCAATCTCTCCAACGGTGCCAGATCGACTACTGGTACATTGAGGTGTTGAAGTGTTTGTACAAAAACGCCACCATGTCAGTCCGTCTTCAGGATCAGACCTCGAAACCAATCCTTCTCCAGCGCGGCGTGAGACAGGGAGACGTCATTTCTCCGAAACTGTTCACTGCTGCGCTGGAGGATGTCTTC
Organism: Anorthoa munda; assembly: GCA_945859665.1. Lineage (NCBI taxonomy): Eukaryota > Metazoa > Arthropoda > Insecta > Lepidoptera > Noctuidae > Anorthoa > Anorthoa munda. The sequence goes on from OX243893.1 coordinate 6,067,837, forward strand.
AAGGTTCTGGATTGGAAGTCGCTTGGCATCAACGTTAATGGCGAGTACATCACTCACCTTCGGTTTGCCGACGACATAGTGGTCATGGCTGAGACCATGGAGAGCCTCAGTACAATGCTCGATGACCTCAATAGAGCTTCCGAAAGAGTGGATCTTAAAATGAACATGGACAAAACCAAGGTCATGATGAATGCCCATGTAACACCCACTCCTATCAAGATCGGAGACTGTTTACTTGAAGTTGTAGATGATTATGTCTACCTGGGACAAACGATCCAGTTGGGTAGATCAAACTTCGAGAAAGAGGTCAACCGTCGAATCCGACTCGGCTGGGCAGCGTTCGGGAAGTTGCGTGGTATCTTCTCGTCCAATTTACCGCAATGTCTCAAGACAAAAGTCTATGACCAGTGTGTGTTGCCAGTGATCACCTATGGGACCGAGACGTGGTCGCTCACAATGGGCCTTATCAGAAAGCTTAAAGTCACCCAAAGGGCAATGGAGAGGGCTATGCTCGGAATTTCCTTGCGTGATCACGTCAGAAATGATGATATCCGCAGGAGAACCAAAGTTACCGACATAGCCCGAAGAATTGCCAAACTTAAGTGGCAGTGGGCAGGGCACATTGCCCGCAGAACGGATGGCCGTTGGGGCCGAAAAGTTCTGGAATGGCGACCGCGAACCGGAAGACGATATGTTGGAAGGCCTCCCACTAGGTGGACCGATGACCTGGTTAAGGTTGCGGGAAGGCGCTGGATGCGAGACGCACGGGATCGGTCAATGTGGCGACGCCTGGGGGAGGCCTATGTCCAGCAGTGGACGTCTTTCGGCTGAAATGATGATGATGATGGCTCGCGCGCGATTTTCCAGCCGTTCACGTCATACATTCATCGTAATGGATTTTAGCGATGTAATACTATTTTGGACCGCATGTTTAGTGATTTACCGCATGTTTAGTGATTTTACATCTTTGCTGATTGGAACATTTACTAACAATATCCACATTTCAAATTCAAATCACTTTTAGTCCCTAGGGGATTAATGAGCTACCCTGGTCCCTGTTTACGAGGAACTAGCTCTTTTTGAATAGATGTGATAAAAACAAATTTTCAGTCAACTACCCTTATAGAGAAACCTCCCAAAACTGCGTTTGTCACCGCTGGCGGCACCTCATAATAATGAGTGTCTATTTTAATAGCACTTGCTTTTCTCTTTTTAGTTCTTTATTTTTTAGCAGTCGGGTTTTTAATTTTATAATAATTTGTTTTATTAATGATGCCTGCAAATCATTTATGTGGTAAAAGATTATGAATATTTAATAATATGATTTTAGTGAATAAAATATGTATGTGACTGCTTCACTTATTATTTTGCTATCAGATTTATTAAAAATTAGTATTTTTCTTAAGTTGGCCGTATGCCAACAGTATGTCGATAGTGTCGCTAAATAAAGATCAAATACTGGGAAGTAATGGCTACTTCCCAGTATTTGATCTTTATTTAGCGACACTATCGAATGGTGATTTTTTTTTCAAAATCCATTTGGTTCCATTGCTGGCTAGGAATATTGATTTTTCAAAAATACATTGATGCTGTTTTAGTTTTCATCAAAATCGGCCTCGTGACTCCGTTTAGTGTTTGACGCTATTCCTCATAGTCGGCTTTGGTCATCCACGCCCACTTAAACATATCAACCCGTTTCATATGAATTTAGTATCTAAAAAGCTTATTTATGACACGTTTTTATTAGCTTGGTATGTACGTATCTATGTATCTATGTAACGGAATCTTTAAACGTGATTTCTACCCCCTTCAAAACGTCGAATTAATTTGGAACTTTGCACCATTATCTAGGACCGATGACAGTGCAATAATTTAAATAATTTGTCCTATTATCTTCAGGATTATCGATTGAACTAAAACATAAAAATTAAATAATAGTTTAAAAAACTCAAAAACATGCTTTAAAAGAATACCAAACTAAAAAGTAGAACATAATTTTCAAGCACCCACAGCTTGATGTCAATTGTTGTAGATTCTTTTTGAAAATATCTTCAAAGGGACCCCGCGCTTTTAAAAAATAAAATATGTATTTTTTGTCAATCACACTATTCTTAGTTTAAATTTATTGAAAATTATTTTCTACTTTGTAGTTTGGTTTTCTTTTTAAACGTGTTTTTGAGTTTTTTGTCAATTGTAGATTCATTTGGAAAATATCTTTAAAGAACCCCGCGCTTTTATAAAATAACATTTTTTTTTTGTCAATCACACTATTCTTAATTTAAATTTATTGAAAATTATTTTCTACTTTTTAGGGTACCGTACTCGAAGGGTCCAAACAGAGTCTTGTTACTGACACTCACGTGTATGTCTGTCGTCTGTCACACAATTTTGTTCCGAAGAATTGTTTAACTTCTCATTGACCTATGAAATTGAAACAGATTATTCTTTGGTACGAAACCCTAAATGTGCGAAGTCAGACTCTCACTTGGCCGATTTTTTTTTAGTAGGTGATAGAATTTAGAATTATTTTGTTTGTGGATTTATAAGTTTAGTAAATACTTACAGAATTGTCATCTGGCATTCCAAGGGCTGTAAGAAGCTCAGCATGTGCCGGGTCGGAGCTGCCCAGAGTCAGCAGAGCCAAAACAAACTCAGCCGATAGGGGAGACGACACCACACTCTTTCCTTTATCTAGTTCCTAAGGATTTAACACATGAGAAGTTTAAGCTTGTTTACTCTCTAGTTATATTTAATTTTTAGATATTTTTTGTGAACTACCCTGGATTATGGACTAATTTGGAAATTTATTTTTGTATTTTGCACACTCTCGAAGTGGTCGCATTGTCACCAAGTCAGATTCTGAAGATGGGATCGAGAGAACTCTTCAATTATTATAGCCATATATATAGCGATTTTGGTAGTTTCATCAACAATGCAATGATTTGCACTCAGAATGTATCATAATTTAAGTGGAACTGATGAAGAAGACCACAGATGGCCACTGGAACTCCTTAATAATAAGTTTGTCACGGGTATATAAAATATCTCGTATAGTTAAACGACTATGATAAAGCATCCATACTAATATTATAATTGCGAAAGTAACTCTGTCTGTCTGTCTGTTACCTTTTCACGTTTAAACCGCTGAACCGATTTAGATGTAAGTTAGTATGGAAATAGTTTGAGAACCGGGACCTTTCCCGGTTCTCCAACTATCTCCATACCAACACGAAACACACGAAACGACGATCTTCATAAAACACGTAAGTGGGGAAATAGGGGGTGGGGTAGTTTTGTATAAAACTTCTTATTATGGCTTAAACCGCTGAACTGATTTAGATGAAATTTGGTGTGGAGATAGAGAGACCTTGAGAAGGACATAGACTACTTTGTTTGCATAAAACATGAAGGGGGAGGAATGGGGGGAGTGTTAATTATGTAACTTCTTATCATGCAACTTCTTCTTATTATGAACAGATTTAAATGAAATTTGGTATGGAGATAGTTTTAGAACCTGAGAAGGACATATGATAGGCTACTTGCATAAAACACGAAGTGGCATGAATCAAATCAAATCAAATGTTTTTTATTTCACATAGGCCTACATGGGCACTTATAAAACGTCGACAAAAGGTGCACGGTTCGGGTTGGTCGTTTCTTATGGAGAAGAAGAAGAACCGGCAAGAAACTCCACGGTTACTCTTTTAATAAAATTCGTTTGTTTTTACAATATTTCCATGTTACAGCATTAGTGCTTAGATATGGGGGAACAACGTAGGTCATAAGTCGTAAGAAACTAAAAAAAAAGTTTGTATAAACGAGATAAAGAGTTAACAAATGTTAACAAGCGTCTAGAAATCTAGCATCTACAAAAAATCGGTAAAAGAATCTATACAAAGTAACAGAAAAATGGAATGGGGAGGAGAATTAATTTTGTATAGCCCTCGCCAAACTTCTTGGCCGCCCTGAAGTTGGTTTACCGGATGCGCGAGGCACGAAACGGTGTGGCTGTAAAGGACATTGGCTACTAGCATAATACACGAAGGGGGAGATATGGAGGATGGGGCGTTAGTTTTGTATGAAACTTCTTAATAGGGCTTAAACCGATGAACCCATTTAGATGGAATTTGGTATAGAGAGAGTGGATTAATTTTGTATGTAACTTCTTATCATGCAACTTCTTATTATGAACCGATTTCGATAAAATTTGGTATGGAAAGTGTGTTTATACGTCGAATCCCAATAAAGGGATTATTGGGACTGACCTATCATTTCAATTCAAAAGACTCCAGTTTCTAATCAAACTTAATTTTGCTAATACTATTAACAAAGCTCAAGGGTAGGAGGGGTGCATTTGGAAAAGCCATGCTTTACGTACGGCCAGCTACATGTAGCTGCTGATGTTCGCCAGCATATGCCGTATACCCAGGGCCCAGAATGTGTATGTATTATATATGTATTATAATATGAATTCCACCCCTTAGGAGGTAAATTTCTACGTTTTTAAGTGTGATACGTGAAATTAAAGATTTACGCTTTTGGTTGATAAAAAGAATTCATGGTTTTATTGGTTTTTTGGAAATTCTACTCTTAAGGAAGTGAAAAGGTGGAAATTTGTTCGGCTTATATATTTGAAACTTCGCATAAATACTAAACTAAGTAACAAGTAAAGTTTCTCAATATTAGTTTTTCAAAACTACTCCTAAAAGACTATTTCAGGGATATTTTTTTTTGAAGATATTTGCTTTACTTTCAGCACTAAGAAGGGATTTTTGAAAATTCAACCTTCAAGGGGTGAGCTAAAAACTAGCTGTAGGATAAAATACGGATCATGCGAAAGAAGTCGCGGGCGAAGTTCTAGTATACTTATAAACAAATGGTACTGATAAAAATGTTATAATGGTAATGGTAGGGACAGGAACTCTGAAATAAAACATTGTATCCTAGTCGTGTTTTGGTTTATTGGAATTGTTATGAGATATAGGTACTTTGGCTATATAAAACTAAAAAGAGAAAATAAAAACTTAAAAAAAAATTAAATCCGTCTTCCAAAAAAAACTCTACAAATCTCACCTAATGGTAACCGATGAAATTATGTGTGATTATTACTTTGTCTCAGTCAATTATAGGATATTTAATTATCATATACCAGCCTGATATGGTGTTACTGTCCCATTGTAGTACAAAGGCCTCTACTCATAAGCATTAATCACCAAACTCAAGGCTGGTTCGATAGTGTAATACAAATAATCATGCATACGGAATGTAATAATATGAATAAGATCAAAAAACACTGTTTATTTATTTTAATATTTATATACAATAATGTCTAGACATGAAGTAATATACAATATATATAACTTTAAGGCCGTAAAATACAACTAATTTCGTCGATAAAAATCACAAAAGGGGTTTAAGACGCAAGATTTTACACGATGTTATTGTATTTCCTAAAATTCTGTAAAAAATATAAGGCAAAAATTGCGTAGAGTTCTTTTAAGGGAACAATAAAATAAAAACTAATTGGTTTAGAACTAAGATATTTAGTAGTAATATTGTGAACTACATATACAATAAAATAAAAATAGCCTTTATTCCCTGTAGTCTGTCATGATAACTATGCATTACTAACGTATCTATATTAAATCTTATCTTAACTATCGGCTACCAGGTCAGGTTGTCTTTTGACTTAGGCCTCCTCTAATTACCGCCATTGTTTCTGTCTTTTGCTGTTTTTCTCCACTCCTTTGGCAAATCGTCCTCCGATCTCTTTATCTGTCTTCCTCTTTGTCTCTTTCCATTTCTTGGGTACTATTGATTGATTTTGATGTGTGATGGGTATGTGTAAACATAAAAAGAAACCCATAAAAATGTTATGGGGTAAACATATGATCAGTGACTATAAATACTTATCAATATTTGTAACTTTAATTCTAAGGAAAGCATTTTCAAGCACAATTTAAAAATCTACCTATGGTCACGGGGTCTCATTGCTAAGAAAGAAAATTTGGTTCAAATAAATCTCACTAGATGGCGCGATATGCACCTCCATCTGTTATTGAATGTGTGTAAAATTAACATTTTTAGGAATTGAACACAAAAATTGTATGTGCTTGTTTAATTAACTCTCCTAAGTACAAAATTATGGAATATTGGGCTCTTAATTCACATTTCAAAGATTATTAGACGGATCATTTAAAATTGATGCCAATAGATGGCGCATTTTTAAATTTCTGAGGCATTCCATTCGGTTGTTAAAGTTTGCATTTTAACACATTTTGGTGTAAAAAAACTGTAAAAATGTGCAAATAAATACTAGAAAACAAACCTTCACTGTATTTAAAGAAAAAATATTCACGAACCTGCAGCGACTTGCAAGTAAAAGGGTTTACTCCTTTTACTTGCAAGTCGCTGCTAACACCATCCATCTATCACCGTGAAACTGAACCGAATGCGTTCGATGTACAAAAAATTGCCAGATTAAGCAGTCGAAAAACGCTAGTTACGTCGGCACGGTTTCTTTGTATGGGATGAGGTATCTGTATGCTAGTATTATATCGGCAGTGAGACAGTCTTACTAAGGAGGGCCAAATATCATAAGCGTATGTAGGTATGTTTGTATATTTGTTTGAATAATTTTAGCACCTTGCCTCGGAAGGTACCTAGGTTTTCTTTTGTCTTGACAGACAAGAAGACGGGGTGGCAGGCTAGAAGAGCTTAGCTCAAAAACCTACCTATTTTACGCGCGATATTGTAAACTACGAGTAAATTTTATTCTGTAAATAAGTGGTTCTTGCAAAGGCAAGCTTGGCGCCCCCTCTATCCTCGCGCCCTTGTTTTTAGCCTAGTTAGCCTGTGGGTAAATCATGCCCTGTGAATACTAGGTAATGTTCTAGGTAGAAAAAAAGCAACAGGTGTCATTAATGGAATAGTACTTACAAGACAGAATTTGGCTGAAAACTGGACAATAGCAGAAGAAAGGGCCTTTGAATCCATGTTGTCACTGGTATTGTTAGCTTCCAATACCGAAAATAATAAAACTGGTACAATTAAAATAATATGTAAAACGTTAAGATCTTGTATACTTAGGCGGCGGCCACACACAAACACTACCCGAATTTTTATGACATCACTTGCCGGCGCGCGGCGGTGCGGACGCCGGCGCTGAGCCGACGGCCTTGAGAGCGACGCGCGACGCCTTTAAATCGCCGATTGGACGCAGTTCCAGGGCAAAAATATTATTATAGGTCGATTGCCTTACTTGAGAAATAATTGGTTCACCATATAAACAAGGGCGTCGCCAGCCGATGGCTAAGGGGGGGGCAAGTTGATATGGAGAATGAGAAAAATGTGAATTGTAGGTAAAGTCGAGAGCACATGAAGCTTTTCACTTGTAGTACGAGCCTTACATCTACAGCGATTGTAATAATAACGGTACAGAGTCCAACGTGTAAAGCATCACGAGTTCTTGACTGTAAAATAAATAATATGATAAAACTTATAAATAAGTTATATACTGTTAGAAAAATTTAATAAAAATAATTTGGGAGTTTGATTATACAGTGTATTTTTTTGTAATTAGGTACCAGATTTTAATATTATAGTGGTCCCAGAAGATTCTTTTTTTGATTAGGTTAATTAAAACATAATCTTCGAAGACTTTAAAAAAATAAATCGACCACTTTATTATGAAAATCTTGTAAGTTTCCATGCTTATTTAGTTTTTCTGTCATTATGGCCATACTATTGAGGCAATTTTCACCCATAGTGCTTCTTAGCCAGGGTTTTAGTCTCCTGAGGCTGCTAAACGATCGCTTTCCCGTAAGTCAAAGACTGGGGAGGAATTTGGCTGCTTTACATTTGTCAAGTTTTTAGAATATCTAGGGGGGGGCAGCTGCCCCTCCCTGCCCCCCTTGGCGACGCCGTTGCATATATTTATATTCCTACCTTTCCTAATTATGGATGATTGCCGGGATTAAAACCTATTCTATGTTCTCCCAGGGTCTCAAACTACGAGTATCGTATCTATACTTATAATACTGATTACACGCTTGAGACCACACACGGACTTATTAGAGATAACAAACAAGTTGCGCAAGAATTTGTAAATTTCTTTACCAACATCCCAATTAAAACGACTGAAACCTTAAATTCTTCGCCCTCGATTGCTTTTGGATTATTAAACGCGAACGTTTCAGCCTGCCCAAATGTATTTAAATTTTCACATATAAATCCCATAACAGTAATAAAAACTTTTAAGCAAATCAAGGTTAAACCGACTGAAGATCTGTGGGGAATGTCCATCAAAGTTTGTACCTCCATTATTCAGACTATAGCGCCATACTTGGCTTTGATTTTCAATTTGTGTGTGGATCAAGGAGTTTTTCCGGATCTAATGAAATATAGTAAAGTTATACCACTTTTTAAATCTGGGGACAGTAAAGACACAAATAATTATAGACCAGTATCCGTGTTGCCGGTTTTCAGCAAGGTATTTGAGAAGATAATGCTAAATCAAATGCTCATTCATTTTAATACGAATAACATCTTGCATGATAAACAGTATGGTTTCACCAGAGGACGTTGTACAAATGACGCTGGTGTCACCCTATTGAAACACATCTTTAATGCGTGGGAAGAGTCGCAAGATGCCATAGGTATCTTCTGCGACCTGTCGAAGGCGTTTGATTGCGTTAATCATGAAACATTACTTCTGAAACTTGAGCATTACGAGCTAGGTCAAGCAGCGTTAAGTTTGGTTAAATCTTATTTGAATGATAGACAGCAATTAGTTCAGATAAACGGTGTGAATTCGTCGGGGTTAAACGTAACAATGGGGGTACCCCAGGGCTCAATTTTAGGTCCTTTCTTATTTTTAATATACATAAACGATTTACCCCGTTTATTGGAAAACAAACTAAACATGGTGTTATTTGCTGATGACACATCTTTAATTTTTAAAATAAATGGACGTACTTGTCGGGTTGACGACGTAAATAACGCGCTTCGGCAGGTTCAGGATTGGTTCACTGCCAATAATTTAGATTTAAATGGTAATAAAACCAAGTGCGTAAAATTTTCCTTGCCGAATGTCAAAAGTACTGATTGTGACATTATATTAAACAAGGAGAAGCTAGAATTCGTCGATAAAACGGTTTTCCTGGGGATCACGCTGGACTCAGGGTTGCAATGGGGTCCTCATTTGGTATCCCTTGCAGGGCGGCTGAGTTCGGCAGCGTATGCTGTTGCAAAGATTCGTAGGTTAACCGATGTGGATACCGCGAGACTAGTCTATTTTAGTTATTTTCATAGTATAATGTCTTACGGTATCCTACTATGGGGAAGGGCTGCAGACATTGAGTCAATTTTTATTCTGCAAAAACGAGCCGTCAGAGCAATATATAATCTTCGCCGGCGCGATTCTCTAAGGGAACTGTTTAAGGACATTAACATTATGACGGTTCCTTGTCAATATATTTATGAAAACATCATGTACGTGAGAAAAAATTTACATCTTTTTAGTAAAAACGGCGACAGACATAATTACGTTACTAGAAATAGGGACCAATTAGTTCAACCAGGTTTCAGACTGGCTAAAGTAGCCTCATCTTTCATGGGGTACTGTACAAAATGTTACAATAAAATTCCTCCCCACATTCTTGAACTGAATGAGACGAAGTTTAAGACCTGTATAAAACGCACACTATGTAGGCTGGCATATTATAAGTTGGGGGATTACATCACTGATAAAAATGCTTGGCTCGATGCTAGTCCTGCTCCACAATCCACAACCACTAGGGCGCAATAACAAGTGTTATGCAGAACATTATTGTTTTGAGGTATTGTTGGACCTGCTGAAGACTGTATGAATTATTAATATTTGCATTGTATAAACTCAATTTCCTTAGTATTGTATAACTGCACAGCACGTGTGTGAGTACTATGTACCCAACTGTAAATCTACCATTTACTGTACCTATGCGTCGTTCGTTGACTTGTGTGTGCCCTGGCCGTTGAGTGTGTCATGCTCTCTCAAATATCTCTCTGATGGTGGCGCGTGTGTTGGATCATCCGGTTCCCTTCATGATGGTTGAGCTGGGTGGTGCCAATTCATGCGTCATGTTCGTGAACGGACGCCGTCAGTTGGGATTGGTCATAACTTGACTGCTTCGGATGTTAATTTTTTTCTAGTATCTATTATATAACTGCGCAGTACATCTGTGAGTACTTCTAATACTTTGTCTTTAAGTGGTATGGTGGGTAGTGCTATTCTGGGTGCATTGTCCTCACATGTATGAATTTAATAATGTATGTTCCTAAATATTGTAAAAAAACAATTTTTTTTAAAAGAGTAAGTATGGAGTTTCTTGTGCATTCTTCTCCATAACAAGCTACTTTCCGAATGCACGGTAGAATCATTTTAATGTAACGTTCAAAAGTGCCGCTTGGTGGCCTAGTTGAAATAAAATATCTTTGTCTTTGTCTTTGAATAGAAGACGGAGCTATACAAGACAAATAGCTCTGTTCCTTTTTTCACTGTCGCACTTTTGATAGTTTTAACTCGTCATGGTTTAAGGCTCCTGGAGGGTGACCATAAACTCTTAGAATAAGGTTATTTTGAGTGTGTATAAGGGTCAGATATATATGACTTGTATACATCTGTCCCATACGCACACTCAAAATAACCTTACTCTAAGAGCGTATGTGAATTAACATATACAAAATATAGTTGATCTTCAAAGCCATTCTAAATCACGACCATGAGGAAGACAACTTTTAATCGGAAACCATTATGAGCAAGCTCTGTGAATATGCAAAATTGTCATCTCTTTGGATCAGAAAAGCCGCGAATAATCCTGGAAGAGACATTACACCCGCTCCAAGTTACTGCATGGTGTGTTGTTTTTCATCGATGAGTGCTAACGAGTGCCCGTATCCCCGCCATAAGTGGCACAGGAGGACACCGTGGAGTTTTAGTGGGTTCGAGTCCCACGTAACTGCGCTATCTCATGACCATATCCCCAGGCAATAAAAACGGTGTTTTATTTACGCTGGAGGAGTCCTCGGGCCGCCAAACGACTAATGTGGTTGACGAGGTTCCAGAGCCATAATCGACGTCTTTCTATAGGTGAGATAATTGTCTAACGCGAGCCTATAAATAATAAAATAAAATAATGGAACTGGAGAACATGTGGTTCCAACAGGATAGAGCAACGGCGCTTACTGCACGAGACACAACTGAAATTCTGAGGGCTGCATTATCCGGACTTGCTATCTCTTGCGTAAGATCTCCTGATTTAATTGTTCCAGGCTTCTTTCAGTGGGTTTTTTAAGCCACGTCTATGTCAAAAAGCCTCAGATTCTAGAAGCCCTCAAAGATAATATCCGCTGGAAGTTCTGGCAAGAGTGATGGAAAACGCCATAAATTGGGCCCGAATGTTTATCAACACTAGAGACGGCGCGGTCATATCATTTTCTCGACTAAATAGGAAAATAAATTAAGACACCAAATAAACATTATCCAAAAGCAGAGCCAAAGTTTTTCATTCATAAAAAGAAATACTGCCAAAGAACATCGGGTGATAACTTTTGCGCCACCCTGTATTAATATTCTATCGTGTCGGTAGTAGGATTCAGAAATTGAAAGCAAAGTGGTCTTTCACTGTTTGTACCTTCCCGTGGAAATCGATCCCACTAGACCGCCGCAATGAAATGCCTATTATTATCCAAACATAACATAGCTTTCCGCCCGTGTCTTTGTACGCGTAGACTACAAAATTTTCTCAACTTTATTATTTTATAGAATTATAAAAATGGCATGTAAATTGATATAAAATGAGCATATACTGAACAGCTGTCGTGTTCTAATAGCTAGAGTACAAATGAATTTCGCGCCACAACCCAAAGTGACAAGAAGGCGCTCTACACTCAATAGAAGGCCGTTAGTATTGGATCATCTATTAGCAGGGCCTGTTTTACCCACAGGCTAAGGGAAAACAAATTCGTGAGTAAAATACTAAAGCACGTATTACACAACAGCCCATTTCCACGATATACTGGTAAGTTTTGATTGTAAAAACATTCATGCTATTCTTGTATCCGAGTCATGGCTTAAACCTTGTCTCCCTTCAACTAGCTACTCTCTTTTGGCTTCGTACACATCGGGTGGTATTGGTGTTGCCATATATCACCGTGCGCACGTTCATTTTCTGTAGTCTATGGGTCAGTGCAGCCACTGCCGTGCTGGTGAACACCTGTTTCTTAAAGTCGAACTACATCACTCGAAACCACTTCTGTACGTATATTACTGTCCAGGAGGGACGCATTAATTTCTTTTCATCTTTTGAAAAGCTCTTAGAAATTCTGATAGCATAATCATGAGTGATTATAACACCTGACTCCTGAAAAAAGACCATCGGTCTTCTTCTCTGACTAATGTTGCAGTTTCTAGGAATCATTCCCTTCTTGCACTTGCAAGAAGGGAATGAGTACAGTTTGGAAAATGGTGAGTACACCACCAGCTCCTACCTACCTACCTACTTTCGAGTTTTAGGTACGTGAGGTCTGAAGTTGGTGGAGTAGCACATTAAAAGTCAGAATGGGGTACTCACTATTTCTATTGTTCATCACACAAAACTCATAAGGAAATAATAGTTAGAAGGATAATCACAGAGAGTTTAGAGTCACAATAGCAGAAATGTCTACAGCATAATACACACAGAACAGAAACACAGATGCATATAGTATTAGCACAGGTCGCGTAAACAATAAGGTAGCGAGAGCGCGATAGCCGTTGCGGGAGTTGACTGTAAAGGCGCCGGTCGTCGGTGGAGGACTGGACGTAAAGGCTGTGCCGGTCTCCCAGTCGTCCACCACTAAGTCGATGCGGGAGTGCCGCTGGGTTATTTTAGTGGGTATACTATACCATCCGGGGAGTCCCACATAGCCCCCCATACCCCCAATGGTAAATATGTAGGATAGGGTATGGTGTATAGGTAGGTTGATCGGTAGGGCAGGTTATAGGTAGGTAAGGTAGGTGGGTAGGTTAGTGGGTAGGTGGGTAAGGTAGGTAGGTAGGATAGATAGGTAGGTGGTAGGTAGGTAGATAGCCAGTAGACGGGAGTGAACGCGCTGGAGTCAGCTTGTACTAATATAAAACGCATGAGAAATTTAGTGGAATGCTAATAGGCGATCAGTATGTTGAAATATTTTGTCTTATGTCAATAAAATCAATAAAACCGGTGGGCCCACAAATAAAATAAAAAGCATAAAAATATATATTTTCCGGTCAAGTATCACATTTATTGCAAGAATCTTAAATTAATCTACAGCGATTCTTCATTTGCGGTACAAGCACATGAAGTGAATAACTCCGTTTGCGAGGATAGCTACGAGGAACGGCCGGTCCGCCACGAAGCGATACACTGGTTTGTGTGTGAATCTACACGAATAATTCGTGTAGCGTATTGCTGAAATAAATATTATAACACACTTTAATATTACTACCACATAATAATGCTAATATGGACCTATTTACATTTATTTGTTTTGTCTCATTATAATGTTTTATTTCGGCTTTATTATATAGGTATTTAAATCATGTAAAAAGCCCAGCTCTCAGGCAAATACTCGTCTGCATCCTTTCTTACATTTGAAGACTATTTTTTTATGAAAACTTCATGCAACATAAAAGTACATAGGCGGACTTAATACCTGAGGTATTTTCTGGCTGGCTAGGATTTTGAGTAGGTCATAGCTTGGTCCCTATAAGGTATATAAAACTGCGATTGGGCTTAAATTGTAGCAAATTTAATAAACTTTGAAAAAGTGCGGCTATATGCTTGTCGAAATACGCATAATTTATGACTTTTAAAGCAAAATGTGAAAAATGACCGAAAATTTGGGGTGATGCGCAGCGAGAACAAGTTTTAAGAAGTTGCAAATTTGGAGTACTAAGCTAGAGTACCTACATTTTAATTTCGCACCACAACGCAAAGTGACAAGTAGGTAATCTATTACGAGTAGCAGGGCCTGTTTCACCCACAGGCTATGGGGCAGTGTGCAAGGATAGATGGGGCGGCGCCAAGCTTGCCGTTGGAAGCAACACTAACTTATAGGATAACGTTTAGAAAACAAATTCGTGAGTAAACTACTAAAGCACGTATTACCACGATATGCTGGTAAGTTTTGATTGTAAAAACATGATATTCTTGTATCAGAGTCATTGCTTAAAAATTGTCTCCCTTTAACTAGCTACTCTCTTCTGGCTTCGTACTTATTAGAAACGACAGGACTGTTGGTGATGGTGGTGGTGTTGCCATATATCCGTGCGCACATTCCTTTTTCTATAGTCCATGGGTCAGCGCAGCCTCTGCCTTCAAATGCTGGTGAACACATGTGTCACTCGAAACTACTTCTTGGCGTATATTACTGTCCCTCCTTACGTATTTATTTCGATCGGACTATAAAATTAAGAACATTGAATTATCTTTCATCTTTTCCGAATCCCAGTTATTCTCCTTTTTTTTTTAGTAAATTCTCCGCATGTGATGTTAAGAAGAGCATACTATCGATTACTTCCAACGCAGTAGGATGTGATTGTATCAGAAGCAAAATGTTACTCCCGGTGCTGGACGTTACCCTTCCTGTCATTTGCCACATCCTTAATTTATCTGCGTCTAGCGGTGTCTTCCCAAGCTCATGGAAAGATGCGCAAATAATTCCTTTACCCAAAAAGTCTAATCCTACTGCCTACATCCTATTCTGAACACCGTCCAATATCCATCTAACCATTCCTGTCCAAAGTCCTAGAGCGATTAATTCATAATCAAATTAGCACTTTCCTATCCAAAAATTATCTCTTCAACCTCTTCCAGTCCGGTCAGGTCACAGCACCTCCACCGCTCTACTCAATATCACGACAGATCTCAGATCAACCATGGAAAGCTCAAAATATGTCTGAGGCTATCGTTGCCATCAATCTGGATCTAATTCGCATTTGCGATTGGAACAAGCGGTACGGGCTTATGGTCAACCGCTGGTTATAGGTTTCAAGGATCGACTCGTCCCCAAGTTCTTTTTGACAATTCAGTTATTCCCTTCTTTGCGAAACTTATCTGGCAGTGGGCAGGGCACATTGCTAGCAGAACGGATGACCGATGGGGCCGAAGAGTTCTGGAATGGTGACCGCGAACCGGAAGACGATGTCTTGGAAGGCCTCCCAGTAAGTGGACCGATGACCTGGTTAAGGTTGCGGAACTGCACCGGATGCAAGACGCACGGGATCGGTCAATGTCGACGCGACGTGACGCCTGGGGGAGGCCTATGTCCAGTAGTATTTCGGCTGAAATGATGATGATGATAATTATCATCATAATTTCATTTTTAGTAACTATGCAATTTTCATCACATTTTAACATTTCTAGTAACTATGCGAGATTTTAATTACGTATTTAATTGAGAAATGAGTATATTAGAGAAAGTTTGTAAGTGGCGCCAGTGACAGAAAAGTTGAAAGGTAACTGTTTGTCCTGGTATGGTCATGTGATGAGGAGGGATAAAACGCATGTTACTAAAAGAGTTATGAATATAAATGGGGATGGATGGAGGGGGATAGGACAGCCAAAGAAAAGATGGATGGGCTGTATGCGGAGTGATATAAAAGAAAAGGACAGTGATGGCGTTATGGAGGACAGGATGGTATGGAAGAAGAAAATGGGTTGCTCTGACCCCAAGAAACATGGGACATGGGCAGGCAGGTGATGATATCAAGTATGTAATTAGTTTAAAAAGTTTACACATACATACATACATAAACTCACGCCTTTTTCCCATGGGGGTAGGCAGAAACTACAGAACGCCACCTGCTACGATCCTTACAAATAAATCAATGAAACCGACCCATGAACTTACGAATAAAATTCAAAATCAAAAAACCGGCCAAGTGCGTGTCGGGCCACGCGCAGTAATAGGGTTCCGAAGTTGCATAATAACGCGGACTAAAAAGAGGGTTTTGTTGTTGTTACATGAACATTAGCACGGTTTCATCGGCTCACAAAGTCTAAAAACGGGCCCACATAGGATTTTTTAATTTATATTCTCGATTTTGACCACTATCTCGCCTGATGGTAAGCGATAATGTGGTCTACGGTGAAGCACGCTTGCCTAGATGTAATCTATTCACTCTTGACTTAAACTAAATAAGGACTAACTGGTAATTGAAGAAGGAGTTATAAAATCCAACTTCGCAACTGAAGTTAGAAAAATATTATCTATTTGAGTACCACCGCGGGTGCAAATTGCGAAAGGAGCGAACGTTAGAGCCACGGGGAATAGTATAGTTCGTTCCTGGATCCTTGCGTGCACGCTCCTTGTTTATTTATCTTATGGAATTTGAAAAAAATCGTATGTATTCACCTCTAATCTCCTCTAATACCGCAGATTAGAGGTGAATCCTCTAATCTGCGGTATTCACTATTTCATTCTGGAAAGTTATACGCTACTCAATTAGTGATGAAGTCGGGTCGAATATTGACTTTATAGAAGGATATCGACAAAAGAAAATAAGTAATTACGTTCTAGTACTGCCAACGACTCCGGCCACTCCAATGCGTTATTCGAACTTAAACATTATTCATTTAGAAATCATTATTATTAAGGATTTTATAATTTTAATTTTGTATATTTTTACATGGTTCATAAGCATACATTTACTATCTGTTTTACACAGCTAACAACGTTATTTAAGTAATTTTTCAATGGCATTGGTACAAAAATTTTACTGTGCCAAATATATTTTTAAAGTTGGTCGACCATTACTCGTAAACTTGTAAAGCCTGTTATGATTTCATTTTTGTATATTTTTACATGGTTCGTAAGCATTATATTTACTCTGTTTTACACAGCTATCAACTTTATTTTAGTAAAATTCCTAAGGAATTTGTAAAAAAAAATTACTGTTTCAAGTACATTTTATAAGTTGGTCGACTATTACTCGTAAACTTGTAAAGCCTTGTTATCCGTAATAATTTTCTTTTTAATTTCGTTATATTTACTACTGCCGTGAATTTTTTCACATAGCCAAGAGCAACCATTTCGCTGGCAGGGGGGGGGGGGGGACACTTGACTCTAACATAAATTTGCAACATAAAGCTTAATTTTACGCAAACGCATCTCTGAATCGAAAAATGGTTTTAACAAACCCATAATATTTTTAAATGGCCTATCCAACGATACCCCACACTATGGGATAGATGAAAAAAAATACATCCCCACTTTACGTCTATGGGAGGTACCCGAAAAAAAAATTTTTTTCGTAATTTTATGTTACCACTTTGTCGGAATTATTAATATGTATATATGTCGCAGGGATATGATGAAAACAGGGAATTGATCAAATCTCTAAGCGATTTGATCAAATCACGGAGGATGTTAAAATAATCGACACGGACAGGTTAGGTTCGAAGGGGATGACGGGAGCTGAAGTGAGCGAGCAAAGCGAGCGAACTCAGCTCCCGTCATCTCCTTCGTGTTAGGTTACTTTAGACCCTGCATACAGAAATAGGAGCCCCGCGCAGCGGGGCTCCGTCGGCTCTATTTTAACATCCTCCGTGATTTGATCAAATCGCTGTTTTCATCATATCCCTGCGACATATACATGCCAAATTATAGCTTTCTACTACTTAGATTCTCTGAGCTACGCTGCGGACGGACAGACGGACAGAGCGAAACTATAAGGGTTCCTTGTTGACTTCGGAACCCTAAAAAGGGTTATTCAAATAAAATTTGCCGTTACAGATTAAGAATGATATTTATTTTGAGACACTTATCTGAACCAAAAGTACGTAAACGATTCTTCACTTGCGGTACAAGGACATGAAGTTAACAACTCCGTTTACGAGGATAGCTACGAGGAACGGCCGGTCCGCCACGAAGCGATACACCGGCAGGCTTATTACGTATCTTTTGCAAGAGCAAAACGATAGCGATCAAACGTTTTATGTCATAAAATTCTGAATAACCTGCAGTGTAGGTATGGTAGGTCCTACATAATCGTTTGCTAATCGCTCGCTTTTTGTCAAATTCACTTATTAAACTAAAAAACCGCCAACAACTCTAAAACTTCTGTATGGAAGAGCACTTATTGCACAAAAATCGCTATCGTTTTGCTCTTGCAAAAGATACGTAATAAGCCTGCGGGTCGGGTTTGAATCTTGCCGAGCATAACTGTATGCTTATTGCTGAAATAAATGAAGACACTTTAACAATAATGTTAATATAGGCTCCCACCTCTCTTTTGACAAAATTGGCTGGCTTGAGTGGAGATTAGCAGAGCAATGCTCGGAGGAAGGCAGTTAACCCAGTAATATGCTGGTAAGGACCTTGACCGTACTTCCGAGATTGTCCTGATAGCGGTGATATACTTCACCACTCCTCAAGCACTTCCGGATATGTTGCCCCCTTGGCACTACGTCACTAAAATGCTAGCGACCCTGTATGGGGGCCCATTAATTGAGTGTGCAAGTCACCCCCTGCCATTGCCGCGTAGTTCAACAATGGTCCGACAGGGGCCAGTAGCCCTCCTATAGTTTTAGGCAATCGGTCCACTAAACCTACCAAAACCATAGCCCAATTCATTTTTTCTATAATTTTTTTCAATATATTTTGCAATATTCCTGCAACAAACGGGTGAATGCCCTTGGGTGCAGTTGCGTAGTGCATACAGGGATAATCGTCGGTTGGTGTCACATTTCCTGATACATGCCTAGCAAGGCCTCTGCGAGTATGTTTCGGCCCCTTTCAAAGGACCGGGACCCCAGGATCCCGAGATTGTCAAAATCATAAAAAATAAATTATTTCCATCATTTATATACTTTTACGTCGGAATTACTGACTGCACAGCAACAAAGGTCGCCAACAAAAAATATCGTATTACAAAAAAAAACAAAACTCATGAGACATTAAGTGAAATGCTAAAAAGCGATGAGCATGTTGAATATTTAGTCTTACGGAAAAAAGGAGCAAATAAATCAATGAAACCGACAGGCTCTTAATCTAAGAAACCAACGTAACCAACCCATGAACCAAAGAATAAAATCCAAAACAAAAAAGGGTTATACAAATAAAATTATCCGTTTCAGATCAATAATCATTTATTTTGAGAGACTTAACTGAACCAACAGAAGGTAAATGGAAAAAATGGTAAAGGATTCTTCACTTGCGGTACAAGGACATGAATTGAACAACTCCGTTTGCGAGGATAGCTACGAGGAACGGCCGGTCCGCCACGAAGCGAAACACCGGGTCGGGTTTGAATCTTGCCGATAAATTCATGACGGTCAATACTGAAATACATATTAAACACTTTAATTATAAGGTAATACTGCAAAACAAGTGTACAGTGTTTTTTTTTTTTTTGTGACTATTCCACCGCACTTTTCCCAAACCACTGCAATTCCTGAAAGCCAGAATCACCCCACTGTTGATTCACATTCAGACCACCAGAAAAGCGCCGAGGCAATGAGGCTCAACGAAGTCCCGGAGAAAGAATTTAACTGTCTTGGATCCCGCAACGAAAAAAATCAGAAAAGAATAACGGAGGAGTAGGTCAGTACAGGTACAGGTACAGTCATTTGTTTTATCTACCTTTTACCAATGCATAGGTAGATGCACCGAAACCTAGGTATATCACACAACAAAGTGAAAAAACGTAAGCATCACTGGAATATATTATTGTGCTTTAACCTAACTGGAAAATAACCTGTGCGGGGTCACCCACTCAAAAACAAGCGATTCAATAAAAAGTGGTCATCATCGCAAGACTGATCTTGGTAAGTGTTGCTTACCCTGGCGGGGTCACCTATTCAAAAACAAGCGAACCAAAAAAAAAAAAAACATAAACAAGCGATCCAAAAAATATGGTCACCTATCCCAAGACTGACCTTGGTACTGACTTGGTACTCTGGCAGGGTTACCCATCCAAAAACAAACGAATCAAATAAAGTCGGTCACCCATCTAAAGATTAACCTTGGTAAGTGTTACTTAACCTGTGTGGGGTCACCTATCCAAACACATACAAACCAAAAAAACTTGGTTACCCATCCAAAAATCGTCCTTGGTAAGGTTTGTTTTTTTTTTTTAATCTATTGGCTCGCGTTTGACCACTATCTCGCCTGATGTTAAGCGATGATGCGGTCTACGGTGAAGCACGCTTACCTAGAAGATACCTATTCACTCTTGACTTATAGACTCCAAGGTTGTAGCTATCAGGGAACAAAGACTCCGGAAGGGAATTCCACTCCTTAGCTGTGCGCACAATGAAAGTATTAGCAAAACGCTTTGTGTGTATGGGAGGGATGTCCACCATGTACCGATGGCGCATGGCCGTACGTCTTGTAATCCGATGATGGAAAGGGCTAGGTGGAATCAAATTGTGCAGTTCCGTTGCACACTCCCCGAAATGTAACCGATAAAAAACCGACAGGCTGGCAACTCGGCGTCGATATTCGAGGCTCTGGAGATTTGAGGCGACCAGTGCATCGTTAGCAATAAGCCTTTTGGCCCGTCTGTCAATCGACTCAAGTGCATCAAGCTGGTATATGGCTGATCCATCCCAGAGGTGAGTGATGCATGCTTTATAAAATTTGAGCAGCTGTTCAGGCGTGAAGTACCGTCTCAACTTTGCAAGAATCCCCAACTTTTTTGCAGCTAACTGAGCTTTCGCCTCAATGAATGGAAAGAAGTTGAGGGTCAATGTCAACGTAACTTCTCGGAAGTTCGAGATGGTCCGTTAACGGCACGGTTACACCACGGAAAGATGGAGCCGGGTGGAATTGGCTCTTTTTAGCGGAAAAAAGACACGCCTGGGTCTTAGCAGCATTGAAACTGACCAGATTGGCATCACCCCATTCGGAGACCGCTATCAAGGACAGGTTCAAGCGTTCAACCATGGCCTCCTGGAGAGACCGAATCTGAGGCCCAGTAGCCCGTGCGCCGGACACGTATCTCTCAGCAACAGTGCTGTCGTCTGCGTACCCAAATGTTCCGGGTTTAGCAGATCATTAATGTGCAGCAAGAATAATGTTGCCGAGAGCACTGACCCCTGAGGGACTCCGGCATTGATATCTAACTGACCGGACGAGCAGCCATCGATAACCACTCGGATGGATCGATCCCTCAGGAAGTCCGCAATCCAATCACACAGACCACTAGGCAGACCGAAGGAAGGAAGCTTACCAATGAGGCTTCCGTGCCAGACTCTGTCGAAAGCCTTCGAGATATCGAAGGAGACGGCTAGCGCTTCCCCGTGTCTCTCGATGGCCTCACTCCAGATGTGAATGGCATACGCTAGAAGATCCCCAGTGGACCGATTTCGGCGGAAGCCGTATTGGCGGTCACTGAGGATGTCGTTCGCTTCTAGGTATGCCAGGAGCTTACCGTTGAGCACACGTTCCATACTCTTACAGAGGATGGACGTTACAGATATGGGTCTGTAGTTCGCCGGGTCAGCTCGACTGCCCTTCTTGGGCACGGGCTGTACGTTGGCTTGCTTCCAAGCCTTCGGCACTTTTCCAGTCTCTATCGAAAGGCGATATAGGCGTGTCAAGATCGGAGACAATTCAGGCGCACAGGTTTTAAGTACAATTGCTGGTATCCCATCAGGACCACTCGCTTTGTTCACATCATGGCTACGCAGTACCCTACGGAAGTGCTTTTGATGGATGCGAATGTCTGACATTTTCGTCACACATCCATCAGGAAAAGGAGGAGGCTGCGCGCCATCAGAATTCAGATGCGAAGATTCCGCAAAAAGGGAAGCAAACAAGTTTGCCTTCTCCTTAGCGGAGTGGGCTAATGACCCGTCAGGTTTCAGCAGTGGTGGTAGTGAGGGGCGACAGAAATTTGATTCGACCGACTTAGCCAGGGACCAAAACGCTTTGCTACCCGCTGGGTATGAAGCGAGTTTGTTCCCGATTCTGCTAATGTGGTCAAACCGTGCTCTTTGCATCACTTTTTTGCAGGACTTGGCAGCCGTGTTGAAGGCTCTCTTCTTCTGACTCACGTCATTTGCCTTGCGCGTTCGAGCGTCAACCCATGCCTGGTAGGCCTTGTGTTTAACCGCTTTGGCGTGGTTACACTCGGCTCCAAACCATGGTCGGCCGACGTTAGACATTGCGTCAGATTACGTCAGAGAATGAGATATAGTACTCCATACCCCGAGCCAACAAATCAGTCACAGCGTCAGCGCATGACGTTGGATCGCCCAAAGAGAAGCAAGTGGTCTGCCAAGGATAGCATGCGAAAAAAGATCGCATCCTATCCCAATCTGCTGACATGTACCGCCATACCCACCGGGTGCCTCTTGGGCTGGGATCGGGCGGGGAGTAGACGGACACAGACTTCACCAGACAGTGGTCGGAACTACCCAAAGGTGAAGATATCGATACTGAGTATCTGTCTGGATCTATTGTCAGCAGAAGGTCCAGGCAATTGGCTGTGTGCGTATCAACATCTGGCACCCTCGTTGCCCCTTGGACCAGCTGGGTGAGATTTAGCGCTAGCGCAAGCTTACGCGTCTCTCGACCAGTATGATCAGTGCACTGGTAAAAAAATATGTAAATGTATTTTCTTTCTTTTCTTTCTTTGGTATGGGAAGAGCCACTCCTGGTGGTGGGCATTAAAGTCCCCCAGTAGCACTAATGGGGTGGAAGGGTATCTCTGCTGTGCCGCATCAGCCGCCTCACTGAGGTACTCTGTGAGCTATATAAAGTTACTGATTACGTTATAGTAGTGAATGAAGTGATTGAATATCAGCTAGGGTAGCTACCGAAATAAATTGATACCAATGTAACAAGCGATTACGTAGTTTTTCGAAGATGCAGTTTTAAAAAACTCAAAACAAACGGTTGACAACTGACCCAAAACAAACGGATAATTTGTGACAAATTGTCAGCTAATTCGAAATGTAACAAGATGGTGAGAAACTGGGGGTCGGTTTCCGAAAACGATGTCACATCTCAAATCCGCTGACAATTTGTCACACATTAGCTAGCCCAGCAAGGACGGTTTTTGGATGGTTCGTTTTTTTTTGGTTGCTTGTTTTTGGATAGGTGAACCCACACAGATTAAGCAACACTTACCAAGGTTATTCTTTGGATGGCTGACCACTTTTTTGGTTAGTTTTTTGTTGGATGGCTGACCCCGCCAGGGTAAGCATCTAAAGCAACACTTACCATGGTCAGTCTTGGCATGAATGACCACCTTTTTTTTGGATAGTTTGTTTATGGACGGGCTTTTTTATTTTTGGTTGTTTTTGGATAGGTGACCCAGCACAGGTTATGCAACACTTACCAAAGTTAGTCTTTGGTTGAGTGATAACTTTTTTCTGGTTTTGAAGTTTATAATTCGAATATTACGATATGAGAGTAGATAAAATACTTTAAATGCTTAGGAATTGAAAAAAAAACAAGCAATAAGTGTGACAAAAATTGTCCTGTTTTTATTAACACCGTGTAGTTATATGTGCACACGACGTGATCAAACCGAAATGCTGTCAATAACGAACATTTTCAAATCTTTGGAAATGGTTCACGTTCAATCACAGGTCACTGTTATAGCTTCAGTTTTAAAGATCCAGCCAGTGTTTTATATAAGACACGGGAACCTAAGGAATTTGTTTTTGGAAAATTAGTTACAGACAACATCGGGATTGATTTAAATTTAAGTGATTTATGCCGCGAAATGCCCAGGACGGAGAAGAATTTGTAGTCTTAATACTCGTACGGGCGTACGCGCTAGTTGTTGCCACGATATGCTCCAATGAAGAGCGGGGCGCGTTCGCTGCCGAGGAGGAGGTAGAGGAACGGCCGGTCAGCACAGAAGTGCGGCGACGGCGGCGGAAGGCAGCACAGCTCCATCACCATGCCTGCGCCAAACACAGCACTATGTATAGTTCATCATCGCGGGTCAGCGGGCACGCGGCCGGACAGTAGCTGGCGAGCACGGTGAACCCCTTTTCACACGCTCTGGTTGCCGGGTAGCCGGTTGCCGGGTACCCGGCGGCGAAAACTAACATACATGCCGATACACTTCGCCGCCGGTTACCCGGCACCGGCTACCCGGAAACCGGAGCGTGTGAAAAGGGACTGACCCGGTGCCGCCGCCGCCCGGCCGGTTCGCCTTGAACATTGTCGGTGCCGCGCGCCTGAGACGCGTCGCTGCAGTGAACGCCCACACACCACACGATCAATGGAGACAAGACAACACAACGCAACAGCCCAAAATAAGCATACAACTCTCAACACATACTTAGCGTAATAAACTAAGACCACACAATAATAGAAGTAGGTTTTAGGCAGATAGTATGGGCTGCCAATACTGTATTCAAAACACACTGAGTAAGCTTCTATTTTGGAACGTGTGCATTGAGAGTTACAGAAGTACAATAAGCAGAACCGAACAAGGAAAGTGCTGATTTGTTGAATTAATATGATAATGCATGAGAAGCAGTTAATAATGCTTCCTGTTCACCGATTTAATTTTCAGTTTACAATGAACATGTGTTGACTTTTTTAATCCCAAAATATATTGATTAGTATGAACTTTACAAGCGCTTCGCTTTCCACTCGTATTTTAAGGCATTATGCAGTATTATTATTTTACGCACTGTCATTGAATAATATTGAAAAAGTGTCTTATTGTAAAATAATATTATACCTAATTAATACTATTGGCCTTCTGGAACACAATAAGTAAAATTTTTGCCCTGCCCAGTCACAAGTCAGTTATCAATGTTATCACTGACCGGATGTTTAGTCATCCACACTAAAATTTATTACTGATCCGTATTTTATCCTACAGATGACTTTTTAGTTTCGCCCTCTTAAATGTTGAATTTCCAAAAATCCCTTCACAGTGCTCCCCTACATCATAAAAAGAAGCCCTGTACAGTAAAATTCTTCTTACACCGCCTAAATCGTATTATAGAAGTAGTTTTGAAAAACTAACAATGACAACCTTTACTATTTATTTAGGTTAGTATTTATGCCAAGTTTCAAATATATAAGACCAACAAATTCCATCTTTTACACCTCCGTAGGGGTAGAATTTCCAAAAACCAATAAATATTTACATGATTTCTTTTTATCAACCAAAAGCGTAAATCTTTAATTTCACGTGTCACACTTTAAAGTGTAGAAGTTGGGAACCGATCACTTTTCCGAATATTTTTGTTCGAATTTAATTTTACCGAAAACTATTGACCGACGTCTTTTTTGCTATATGCATTATTTGACATATTTTTAGATCATCGAAGTATCATGTGGCAAATGTATTATTTTACCGAACTACATTTCACCGATTTACAAAATAACTTTTTGCTTTTGGCCGAAGCCACTTTTGAACTTTTTGCATTTGCCAATTGATTTATTTGTCATATTTTCATCACACCGAAACAACATTTTATGGAATATTATTTGGACAGTTTTCATGCAAATGATTTATTAATAACTGGCATTAGATATTTTTATTAATTAATTATTTTAACGAATTAGTCCATGGACGAGCGAAGCGAGCTCGGGCATTTAGGACACCCCGACACGGATAGGTTAGGTTACTTTAGACCCTGCAGGCAGAAATAGGAGCCTCGCACAGCGGGGCTCCGTCGACTCGGTTGCTTAAATACTAATCGTACTTACACGTATTCTATATTAAAACCAATGTGAACATTAAAAAATAAATCGTTTGAAGAGCGTGCGAAGCGAGCTCGGGAGCTTAGGGCACCCCGACACGGATAGGTTAGCTTCGAAGGAGATGACGGGAGCTGAAGTGAGCGAGCAAAGCGAGCGAAGTCAGCTCCCGTCATCTCCTTTATATATTTGCATTCGCCCACTGTTTCTGTTTTGAAAGTTCGGGAACATAATACTTCGATAATGTTATTTCGGCTAAGTGTAACTTCGGTAAAAAGTGTTACGACCAAATGAAACAAAAAGGAGTAAAGAAAAAAATCGAATTGTTAATAGGTCAACTGAGACAATGGCAGACGTGACTTCGATGCAGTAATAAAAAAGAAAAATAATAGTTGAAAAGTTTTAGGTGAAATGAAATTCGGTCAAATGTTTTTCGAACTTATGATAGGTAACCGTTTCACACAAACTTTCAACCCCCTTTTAACCTCCTAAGGGGTGGAATTTCCGAAAACCAATACATGAATTCTTTTTATCAACCAAGAGTATAAGTTCAGACGTCCAACTTACAAACTGTAGAAATTTTATACGAAGTTTCAACTCCCTTTTTACTACCTTATGGGTAGAATTGCCGAAATAAAAAAATAATTCTCATTGTTTTTTTAATAACCAAGAGCGTAAACCAACAATTTCTGATGTTTTACCTTCTGAAACTAATAAATTTCACATTAAGTGTCAACCCCTGTTTTATCCACTTAACTAGGGGTAGAATATCCAAAAACCAGTAAATACATAAATAACAGCGTAAATCTAAAATTTCACGTGTCCAACTTACAAACTATAGAAATATCATATGAATTTTCATCCTCTTTTGGTTTTTGTTTGGGGTTACTCCCTTACGTGTGGAATTGCCAAAAACCAATTAATACATGAATTCTTTTTATCAATCAGAGCATAAATGTAAAATATCACGTACCCAATTTTTTACAAACTTTTGAAATTTCATTCATACTTTTAACCCCCCTTATACCCCCGTAAGGGTAGCATTTCCAAAAATCATTTCTTAGTTTTTCTAAATTAAATTTCTAAATTATAAAACAAATGTTAATTAATATCACTTAATTAATAAAAATTATTTAAAAAAAAATTAGGATATCACAATAAATTAATTACATCATAAAAACTTGACACAAATATCAAAAATTTTTATTTTGTATTTATGTAAATAAAAAAAAAACAAACTGTTACTGACCTGGGAATCGAACCTTCCTGACTAGTGCGCGTGAGGAAGGTTCGACCCCAGGTCAGTGTTGACTGTACCCTGTACTTAGTACTTACCAAGGTCAGCTTCTGGATAGGTTTGTGTTTAACTTGAAGCGGCTGGGGTGGTGACCGTGCTAGGGTAAGCAACAGTTACCAAGGTCAGTCTTGGGATGGGTGACCACTTTTTTTTGTATCGCTTGGTTATGGATAGGTGACTCCGCCAGGGTAAGCAACACTAACCAAGGTCAGTCTTTGGATGGGTGACCACTTTTTCTGGATCGCTTGTTTATGGATAGGTGACTCCACCAGGGTAAGCAACACTAACCAAGGTCAGTCTTTGAATGGGTGATCACTTTTTTTTGGATCGCTTGTTTATGGATAGGTGACTCCGCCAGGGTAAGCAACACTAACCAAGGTCAGTCTTTGGATGGGTGACCATCACCACAAAAATGTTGATCACCTATCCTAAAGTCACCCCGCTAGGTTAAAAAACATCTAACAAGGTCACCCATCCAAAAACAAGAGAACCCAAAAAATGTGGTCACCCATCCACACAGTGACCTTGGTAAGTGTTGCTTACCTTGATAGGGTCACCCATCCAAAAACAAGCGAACCAAAAAAAGTGGTCACCCATCCCAAGAATAACCTTGGTAAGTGATGCTTACCCTGGCGGGGTCAGCCATCCAAAATAAACGAACCAAAAAAAAGCGGTCACCCATCCAAAGAATAACCTTGGTAAGTGTTGCTTATCCTGTGTGGGGTCACCTAACCAAAAACAAGCAAACCAAAAAGAAAAGTGGTTACCCATCCAAAAATCTACCTTGGTAAGGTTTGCTTAACTTGGCGGCTACACCAACCCAGCCTCTCAAGATAAAATACTATTTAAAGTAAAGTTACTGATTACGTTATAGTAGCGAATGAATACCAGCTAGGGTAGCCAACCGAAATAAATTAGTGTCGATTATTTAAGTAACAAGCGATTACGTAATTTCTCGATGATGAAGTATTGAGAAACTCACTGACAACTGCCGGCTGGTTAATTTGTGACAAATTGTCAGCTGATTTGAAATGAAACGTCGGCTTCAGAAACTGGCCCTAAATCAACAGCCAACCACAGCAGATAACCAGCGATTACGATAACAAAGTTAACCGATAATGAAGTTTTGAGAAACCGGGAGTTAAACTCCCATTTGGTCCGTTGTGCGTGCAGGCCTCCTCTCTGTGAGAGAGAATGGGCTGTAACCCACCACGTGGGCCAAAAATTAAGGAGTTTCATACAAATTTGCGAGAGCCTTAGACCCCCTAAATACGGCCCTGTCGCAAAATCCGTTCTTAGCGGACGTCTACTAACTATAAACTACCTCTCTGCCAAATTTTATGATAGTAGCTTAAAAAATTAAGAAACTTGCGAGAGCCCTTAGACCCCCTAAATTCGGCCCTATCGCAAAATCCGTTCTTAGCGGACGTCTACTAACTATAAATGACCTCCCTGCCAAATTTCATCTTTATACGTCAAGCAGATGAAATTTGGTTTGGAGATAGTTTGAGACCCTGGGAAGGACATAGGATATTTTTCTTCCCAGAATTATCCTAAAGAGGGTGGCAAAGAGGAGTGGAAGTTTGTATGGTGAACTAATAATTTCCAAGGAACGCGGCCCACAGTCCTACAATATTATGGCGCGATATAAAAAAAAGGCTATTCGAAGTATTAATGCTGTGCAGACGAAGTTGCGGGTGTTAGAATCATAATGGAACTCCATATAAAAGTATCGATATATGTCAAGATGGTTATTGGTTATTTACTGTGTATCAGAGTTCCTATTATATGTGGTGTATAAGGGAAAGGTTTTATGAATAAAAGCACAGAAAGACAAGACTAGGTATTTATTTCAATTAGGCTTGTCAATTAATTCATTCAGGCTCGGAAAGCTTACCGCCCGTTCGCTAAACTAGTTCTCGTGTAGAAGAAGGGCAAGAAACTCCACGGAAGCAACTATGGTTGTAAAAGTATTCATAGACATCTTTTACAACCATATAAATATCGTATATAACAGATCTAATTATATTATGGCCATTATATGATGAATCTTGTAACATTTCACAATATTACATAATCAAAACAACAAGGATAAGGCAAGGTACATGACTAACCCTTAAATCAATTTAACATCATTATGAATAAAGGCCACAATATGAAAATAGAGTTTCAACACCACCATTAGCAATAATCAAGTTATAATATCAAATTACTTACATGAAGCTTGTGTAGTCCATAACGAAGTCTCTTAACTTACGAATTACACACTATTTATAGAACAAGTCAACTTGTCTCAATACGTCAAATGTCCCCACCATTTTCTACATTGCTATAAATAATCTCACAATTAAGTCAATAATCAATTCTTGAGTAATGAAACATTTTTAAAACGTATCAAGACAATTAAGGAATTTAATATCGCCTATTTAGTCGTTCTTAATCAATATTCGAAAGAATATTGATACTAACTGACAGTCTTTTATTAATTGTCTCAAAAGACTTATAATACTAAAATAGCAATATAAAATCCAGGATACATCACAATGATCATTACAAATTAAGTAATGTTTTATAGGAATATCATCACTATAGCTTATATGTAATTTTAGAGTTATTTCCTGTACACACAACAATATTTACTCAGGTGGGTACTCTAACAATTGTAGGTATTTGACAATAATAATTTAAGTAGGTACTTCGACATTTGTCGGTAGATGCTTAATGTGTGTGACAGTTTGTATTTTGTAGCAAACCCATTGTGCTTAAAAGTGTAAATTTATGATTTAATGACGTCACACGTACTTCCAATACTAACACGGCCATACTGACAAGTACTTCGCTCTCGAAGTACATAGCCATTTCTTTTTTATTTTTTTTTCGGCACAGCCTTTTCTTATTTTTTTGGTACCGCTTTTTCTTTTTTTTTAGGCACAGCTTTTTCTTTGTTTTTTTTTTTTTTTTGGGCACAGCCATTTCTTTTTTTTTTTTTGGCACAGCCATTGCTTTTTTTTTTTAGGCACAGCCATTTCTTTTTTTAGGCTCAGCCATTTCTTTTTTTAGGCTCAGCCATTTCTTTTTTTAGGCTCAGCCATTTCTTTTTTTAGGCTCAGCCATTTCTTTTTTTAGGCTCAGCCATTTCTTTTTTTTTAGGCTCAGCCATTTCTTTTTTTTTTTTAGGCACAGCCACAGGCACAGGCACAGCCACAGGCACAGCCACAGGCACAGCCACAGGCACAGCCACAGGCACAGCCACAGGCACAGCCACAGGCACAGCCACAGCCACAGGCACAGCCACAGGCACAGCCACAGACAGCCACGGGCACAGCCAAGGGCACACGCACAGCCAAGGGCACAGGCACAGCCAAGGGCACAGGCACAGCCAAGGGCACAGGCACAGCCAAGGGCACAGCCAAGGGCACAGCCACAGCCAAGGGCACAGCCACAGCCATTTCTTTTGTTTGTTCAATATCTCAGTGGTAAAAATAACAAAAATATGGGAATTTAATAACTCGATATTATTTCACCAACCAACAATACATCGCTCGGCCAATTCTGACAATATATTTGCAAATTGTACCGAACGTAGATATTTTCATCTGACTAAAATCAGATCAACAGAGGGTATATATTTAAATTCTTTATTTAACCAACTAACTCTGTCAAAATCAAAGGTCGCAGATCGTTGCTTGATCATAAAGATTCAGAGGCCCGTCTCGACTTGTTTAGACAGAATCTTATTCAAACAACTAGCTCTGTCAAACTCAGAGGTCACAGATCGTCGCTTGATCATAAAGATTCAGAGGCCCGTCTTGATTTGTTTTGACAGAATTTTATTTAACTAAATCGTTTTTCTAATGTACCATGCTGATGGTACGGCCTGGCATTATTATAACTCTTCTCTGTCTTTCTCCTGTCTTGTCACTTTTCAAAACAAACTACTCGGTAAGTTACACCCACATGGTTTTAATTATTCAAAAATTTACTTTTCATTTGTTTGTTTTATTCTATAACTATTTTTTTTAAATATATATTCATGACTCAATGATAAGAAGTTACTTATTATGTAGCTGTTCTGATAGAACCGAACTATGTTAGCTGTGTGGTCACAGACAAACACATTCTCAGACATTCACACACTAGTGTTCTTGTCAGTTCATCTTTATGTCCTAACAAAATGAATTAGCAAGCTGTGCTAATATTTTTAGCACTTTTGTTTAGTTTGCAAAAAAATATTGTAATTCTACCTCTGTATACCATTAGATCACGATTGGTTTATATCAAAATCTCAATCTCTAATAGCCCTAAAACTAATTACTTAAATTTATTATCCGATCGAGAAAAGCAAGGTAAGAATATATTAATTGGATTGTTTATTTTAATATTTCTGAAGATTAGAATATTTGTTTTATTAATTAATACAGACTTTTCATGAAAATAATTGCAAAACAGCTTTTGCCATAAATAAGATTCCTTTTTAATTTTACTCAAAAAAACAGCCAAGAGAAAACCAGAGCAGAGAGTTTCTTGCAAATTATTGGTGAAAACTACTATTCTGCCTCCATTAACTAATAACGATTCTTTGCAAATCCTTTGTACCTCACAAGTATGTAAGTGGCCACTAACTGTATTATTACCAAGTTGGGTACATTTTTGCAAAAATACCCTCTGATAAAAATTTCCATAAAAATTCTAGACCAATTTCTTATAATTAAACTGAAAACCTTGGGAATTATCGTTTTACGCTTATTGAAACATAATATTATATCTTTGTAACATCAAAGATATTCAACAGTAAACAAATAAAAACAAAGCCTCTGAAGGCCTTACCACTTTTAGCTGTTTCGTGCTGCAGCTGTCAGCTAGATGTCCATAGTCAGAATCCGATGCTCTGACCATAGTTTGCAGATCCATGTCTTACAGCTTCTAGATCCGCAAGCTATGCAGCTCGCAGTGCCGTCGGCTGGGTCGGCATCGCGAGAACATCCGTCTTGGTGAGAGTGGAGTCGGGTGACTCGTCGACATGTTGTTTATGAAAATGACAAAATGATATTCATTAGAAATCTTGTGTAAGCTAGAGCTGAATCCCACTTCTGATGTTAGAATCATAATGGAACTCCATATAAAAGTATCGATATATGTCAAGATGGTTATTGGTTATTTACTGTGTATCAGAGTTCCTATTATATGTGGTGTATAAGGGAAAGGTTTTATGAATAAAAGCACAGAAAGACAAGACTAGGTATTTATTTCAATTAGGCTTGTCAATTAATTCATTCAGGCTCGGAAAGCTTACCGCCCGTTCGCTAAACTAGTTCTCGTGTAGAAGAAGGGCAAGAAACTCCACGGAAGCAACTATGGTTGTAAAAGTATTCATAGACATCTTTTACAACCATATAAATATCGTATATAACAGATCTAATTATATTATGGCCATTATATGATGAATCTTGTAACATTTCACAATATTACATAATCAAAACAACAAGGATAAGGCAAGGTACATGACTAACCCTTAAATCAATTTAACATCATTATGAATAAAGGCCACAATATGAAAATAGAGTTTCAACACCACCATTAGCAATAATCAAGTTATAATATCAAATTACTTACATGAAGCTTGTGTAGTCCATAACGAAGTCTCTTAACTTACGAATTACACACTATTTATAGAACAAGTCAACTTGTCTCAATACGTCAAATGTCCCCACCATTTTCTACATTGCTATAAATAATCTCACAATTAAGTCAATAATCAATTCTTGAGTAATGAAACATTTTTAAAACGTATCAAGACAATTAAGGAATTTAATATCGCCTATTTAGTCGTTCTTAATCAATATTCGAAAGAATATTGATACTAACTGACAGTCTTTTATTAATTGTCTCAAAAGACTTATAATACTAAAATAGCAATATAAAATCCAGGATACATCACAATGATCATTACAAATTAAGTAATGTTTTATAGGAATATCATCACTATAGCTTATATGTAATTTTAGAGTTATTTCCTGTACACACAACAATATTTACTCAGGTGGGTACTCTAACAATTGTAGGTATTTGACAATAATAATTTAAGTAGGTACTTCGACATTTGTCGGTAGATGCTTAATAAATATGACAGTTTGTATTTTGTAGCAAACCCATTGTGCTTAAAAGTGTAAATTTATGATTTAATGACGTCACACGTACTTCCAATACTAACACGGGCAACAGCTAGTTTTAATATAAAATCCATTTTAGCAACTAAAGTGAAGGTAAAAATAAAATTAGCAAGTATCTTTTTACAGTACTAAAATTCATTCAACCAATCACAGCAGACAACGCGTGCTTGACAATTTGTCACATTAATTCTCCGATTATTTAGAGCTGAGAAACTTGGGGTAAGACATGAAGGATTATGAATATGAAGCTTACCGGTAACAGCGGCCGCCTCCGCGCCTTCCTCGTTCACTTCAATGAAGGCTTTCTGCATTGCCTTCGACACAAACAGAGGTTCCTTCGCATTTAAAATCTTTGTCAGACCTGAATTTCCTTTGTTGAAGATTGCCTGTATTCCGAGCTAAAACAAACAATTGACCATTATCGACTCAATAATTTAAGAATGTTATCCTAAACATCATCGTCATCATCAGCCTTTTTTAATGTTTCCACTGCTCGGACACAGGCCTCCTCTCAGCGATAGGGCATGGGCCGTAATCCACCACGCGTGCCCAGTGCCGGTTGGTGGATGTCACATGTCTTCGAATGTTTGGTTCTGGGACATGCCGGTTTCCTCACTATGTTTTCCTTTACCATTTTGAGAGCAGTGGTGATGAAATAATTTACACAAAGTAAAGCGCCTGCCTGGGTTCGAAACCACGACCCACAACTAGTAAGTCGCGGCCGTTACCACTGGGCAACCACTGCTCCTCAATCCGAAACAACTGCGTCATATTCAATGCAAAGTAGGTACATTTTATAACAGTCTAGCCAGTCTGTTGACAATGATATTTGACCTTCATGAATGCCAGATAAGTTGTTGTTACAAAAAACCGAGTAGGTATGTGCGATGCATCGTACAGTCCGATTATAGCATTAGTAAATAACAAAAGTGAACTTGTTTTTTGCTTTTATTTGTAAGAACGCGCTAATCTCTGGAACCAACAGCCAGATTTGAATATGTTTGTTTGCATTTTATAGCCAAGGCTATCTAACAACGTACAACGACCGAGCAGAAAGTCGAAAACAACGCATAACGCCCCGGTGCGCGGCGGGACAAAGCCTATATCCGGGGGGTCCTCGCGGTCTCAAGTGGTTCCCCATAGGTTGGGTTAGCTCCAGTGTTCCACTTGGTTCACTGAGCAGCGCCACGATAGTGCGATTTTTTCCACAGCAAACTCCAAGCAAAAAAAAAAATATGGTAAGAAAACGGCTGCACTTCCTCCCACTAATAGTGCACCTCATTAATCAGGAGGTTGCACTCTAATCATGATCGGTTCCCCACCATCTTGAGACCGAGAAGCCGCACCTGTTTTACCTAACGGAGACGAAAATAACAACCCCGTCAGACGTCGCCTTGTTTTTTCGTTTCGGGGTGGAAAATCCTCATTGAATGTCCTCCGCCCTGGGGGGGGGGGGGGGGGGGGTCGAAGGGCCGGACGGTCTGTCAGACTCCTACTGACTAAAAACCACCACGGTGTTCCAACTCACACCTACGCTGGGGGTCGCGGGAACAACGATACTTCCGCAGCCCCCAGCTAGAGCCCGTCCCTGTGGGCCTCGACCTTGGGTTGGGTGGGAGTGAAGTGTTTGACTCCCCCCGCGAGGTC
Source organism: Anorthoa munda (assembly GCA_945859665.1). Lineage (NCBI taxonomy): Eukaryota > Metazoa > Arthropoda > Insecta > Lepidoptera > Noctuidae > Anorthoa > Anorthoa munda. The sequence continues at coordinate 6,102,637 of OX243893.1, forward strand.
AAAGAGGGGCGCGCGTGGAACACTACGCACCGCCACCTCGGGTCAGACGATGCCTTTTTTTTTTATTCCGGTGTGGAAAATCCTCATTGGATGTCCGTTTGTCAGTACGGGTCTGTCAGACTCGTACTGACTAAAAACCACCCCGGTGTCCTATCTCACACATACGCTGGGGGTCGCGGGAATAGCGGTACTTCCGCAACCCCCGGCTAGTGCCGGCCCGCCTCTGCGGGCCTCGATCTCGGGTTGGGAGGGGAGTGAGGTGTTAGACTCCCCCCGCAACGTCTGAGAGGGGCGCGCGTGGAACACTACGCGCCGCCACCTCGGGTCCTGATGTGTGTGGGGGCGATGGACGTCCCCGAGTTATGCGACACAGGTACTTTCCGAAGCAACCATGCCCCGAGAGCACCTGCGTCACCCGAAACGACAGGGAGCCATGCCTCCTCCCGAGCCAGCGTTCGAGCACCGGCCGGACCGCCTCGATGGTGACGAGGCCGGCGGTAGGGCGTAAAAGCCTGTCCCGCCATTCCGCCACCAGGACCTCGTGGAGCTGAGACCGACGCAACTCCATATGTCGCTGCATCGGCCCTTCGCCCCGTGCCCAATCTTCCTCGCGCCACCTATACAGTGACGCGAGTCGCCTCCAGGTCCCAGGGCCTGGATCCGGCCAGTACGCAAGCCGCCTCGTAGGAGATCGTGCGATACTCCCTGATGACTCTGACGGCCATCGCTCTCTGCGGCTTCCGGAGATCTGCGATGCTACCGGCCGTCAGGTCAGCCGCCCAGATCAGGGCTCCATACAGGGCCATCGATCGCACGATCCCTACGTAGAGCCGCCTACAGGCAGCGCTTGGGCCCCCCATATTGGGAAGCAGCGTTGACAGCGCCCCAGCCGCGCCCAACAACTTAGGCGCCAGCCGCCGGAGGGTCAGACGTTGCCTACCTCAACTACCCGGGTTACTCTCTTGAACACAAGTTAAAGAGAGTCTGTGTGCACATCCGCGATAACCTTTGCTGTCGTCATCTTCGTTGCTTTGAGAAAATGGGTTTTCCTGCCATATGGCTACTTGTGAACACTGGCGTGAAGAAATCTCTTTACATCGGCGTCAAACGATCGCAAGCCGGTGACCAGGAGACAACAGCGCTCTTTAATTGCCTCGTGGAGTCGGCTGACGTAGCCCAGCAACGGTACCCAACATCGAAGTTTAATTTTTTGGGGGACCTTAACGCCCATCATTAGGAGTGGTTGTTCCCGCACCGGAAAACTGACGATGCTGATGTGGTAACGCGGGTACCGGATATTGACAGCCATACACCCAATTGCTTAATTAGACCTTCTTCTGACAACTGATCCGGACAGTCATTCAGTATCGGTCTCAGCCCCGCTGGGAACGTCTGATCACTGTCTGGTGAAATCTTTATCGACCAGCTCTCCTCCAGATGAGAGTCCTAGAGGCACGAGGCGAGTATGGCGATACGAGTGGGCAGACTGGGACGACGTGATTCGGCCGGGAATGGAATATTGTATTCCATTTTCCGATTCCATTCGCCTGAGGAAAAGAAACTTTGATTCTGCCGCCAAGTTCTGCAAGCGGTTTCTGCGTGGGGCATGTTTTGACCATTTACTAAAAACTTAAATACTTATTTTATTCTGTTTTTAGTATTTGTTGTATGTCGCCAACAGAAATACATCATCTGTGAAAATTTCAACTATCTAGCTATCACGATACCTGAGATACAGCCTGGTGACAGACAGACAAACAGACGGACAATTAAAAATTGCGGCTAAAAAACTGGCCATCCTAAATAGAGTGAAGCGATACTTTACGCCTGGACAGCGTTTAACTCTATACAAAGCGTAAGTTCGATCCTGCATGGAGTATTACAGCCACCTTTGATACGGCTCAGCTAAATATCAACTTGCCGCGCTTGACTCGGTAGAACGCAGAGCTAAGAGGCTCATTACCGACGTTTAAATGGTGGATGACAAGCTTAACAGCTTGGCTCATCGCCGCAAGGTTGCCTGCTTGTCGGTCTGCCACCAAGAGTACTTCGGTGAGTGTGCTCAAGAACTCCACGACCCAAACCCACCAGCCCCTTTCTACCATCCTTAGCTGGTTGCCATTCCACCAATTCGCACCAAGCGCTTCAAAAAATAATTCATAATGCGCACAAAGAGTGTAACTCACTACCTGCGTCTGTGTTTCCGAACGCATTCAATCCGAATCTCTTCAAAGTTAGAGTGAACAGTCCTTCTGGGTAAGCACACTTCATCGTCGATTTTGTCTCTGTCACCGCTGACCTAGACTAGAGTCAAGAGTAAACCTATCTCAATTAAAAATAAAATAAAAAACGCTTTGTAAAATAAAAACGAACCTTGGGTAGCACTTGATTCAGATCGATTTCGGTTTCGATCTTGAACTTGGGGATAGATACATGTACTTTAGTTCTGAACATCTTACGCGTCTCCAACATGAGATCAAAACCAGAAGCCAGTTTGGACAAAACACCATCCAGACCATCGATTTCATTTGGTAATACGACGAGCATCGATGTCTCCCCACCTTGGTAATGCATTTCCAACAGCTGAAATATGTAAAAACATACAAATGCATAATACAATATTTACTTATAGGATAATCCATTATGAGTCAGAGTAACTGACTTGTTATGACTTAAATTCAAAAAAACAAGTCATTAAAAATGCCATTTTATACTATCATAATTAATACAATATGATAATGTTGTTGGCAACAGCGCTTTCGCAGATTCGATATACAGAAACATTATAAGTGTTTACCTACGTTATCTTTTTATCTTTTAAATTAGAATATTAAGGTGAATAACATTGGACATATCAGAGAGCAATCTAAATTTATATAATATATAAATATATATTATAAAGAGTAACCGTGGAGTTTCTTGCCGGTTCTTCTCCACAGGAAACGACCAACCCGAACCGTGCACCTTTTGTCGACGTTTTATAAGTGCCCATGTAGGCGTATGTGAAATAAAAAACATTTGATTTTGATTTTGATTTATACCTTAGCCTGAAGGTCACCACTCTCACCATACATGTATTCATCCTTTTTATACATCATAGGAACATTCACTGAGGAGTTCACAGTGATGTGGAATGGTTTTTCCTTGGTATTATTGGGATGAAACTTCTTCTGCCAGCTGCCCTAGAAAAATTAGGTACTTACACTTTAGTATGAATAATGAAGTATGTTTATAATGTTATAGAAAATTATATGACAATAAGACATACTTTGAAGTATAGAGCGTTAATAAGAACCAGACGAGAGTCCATATTCACACTGTCTGCGCTCAGTAGACCCTTGATCTTCTTATTAGTCTGGTTTTCAACCTGAAAATACAACCCAATATGTTCATTATTAACACTATCTTTATTTTCAAATACTTAGAATGCAGTATAGCTCTGCAAATGAATTTATCAATACTAATACCTACCCATTTATTAATGACACCCACAGCAGCTGCCCCATTACTAAAGTCCAGCTTCTCTATAGCAGCATTGAACACCTTAACTGCATCATCTTTGAATTGAGGTTGTAGGTCGTAAGGACCCTCCATAACATACACCCCATTGGCTACATTGAGTGTGACCCCCTTCAAAGACTTCAACTTGGACGACACTTCAGTGAATGATGAACGAATCTGAAAATGGGCATTAATCATTAAAAAAAAACAAAAAACCCGACTGCTTGAAAAGCGAACTAAAAAGTTCTTGTTTACGTCTGGTTTTGGTCAGCCAGCTCGCGAAGATGTATCTTCCGACAGCACAGCATGATTTTCTCCTTGTTTACGTCTTTTTAGTTCGCTTTTCAAGCAGTCGGGTTTTTCGATTTTTTTAATTATCTTTTTTTATTTATAACTTTTATTTTTTTTATTTTTCAGGCGTTTGGTCTCTAGAACGCCACATAGGAACAAACATACATACATACATAAACTGATAAACACATTACCCTCCTTCGGCAATCTCTAAACTCTCAACTCAACTCGTGAATGTCGAAAATGATTCCACGGGAATATAATACCAGGATAAAAGTAATCTTTGTAAGTTGTTGAGGGGTGATTGGTGAACAATCATCCTAACATTCAGACTTTTTAGGGTTCCGTACCCAAGGTCTCCAAACGGAGTCCTATTGCTGTCACTCACGTATCTGTCTGTCTGTCGTCTGTCACACAACTTTGTGCCGAAGAATTGTTTAACTTCTCATTGACCCATGAACTTGAAATTTGTTAATAATGTTTATTATTCGATTAACGAAATACAAAAAAAAATAAACAGATTTCTTTTTTGGTACGGAAACCTAAATGTGCAAAGTCAGACTCGCACTTGGCCGGTTTTTTTTTGTAAATAGAAATATTATGTTTGCAGATTTAAAATTTTAGTAAATACTTACAGAATCGTCATCTGGGATTCCAAGGGCTGTAAGTAGCTCAGCATGTGCCGGGTCGGAGGTGCCCAGAGTCAGCAGAGCCAAAACAAACTCAGCCGACAAGGGAGACGACACCACACTCTTGCTTTTATCTAGTTCCTAAGGAATTAACACATGAGAAGTTTAAGCTTGTTTACTCACTAGTAATATTTCACTGAAGATTAAAAAACAATCTACAATCATTTAATGGAGTTTATTAGCTTTCCAACCGACTTCAAAAAAGGAGGAGGTTCTCAATTCAGGTTTATTTTTTTATATGTTTGTTACGCGATTACTTCGCCAATTGGGATGTTTCCCGGGTAGAAAAATTATAATTATATTTAGTCCGTCATTGAGATTTTAAAATAATATTGTACCCGTGCGTTTTGCTTTATCACATAAATAAAAACTGACAAAGATAAAACGCCTCAAAATTCCCAGCCTAATTGCGTAAGTGAATTGTCATGAGATGTAGGTACTTTGGCTATTTGAGGTGCCAAAACAAAATAGAGAAAAATAAAAACTTTCTAAAAAATTAAATCGTCTTCCAAACTAAATACTAGGAACGTAAATCAAACCTAATGGTAAGCGATGAAATTGTGTGTGATTATTACTTTGCCTCAGTCAATTATACGATATTGATTTATTTTAGCACCCTGCCTCGGTTAGTTAGGTTATCTTTTGACAGACAAGAAGACGGGGCGGCAAGCTAGAAGAGCTTAGTAGTGCTTATCTCAAAAAATATGCTAGGCTGATAGGCCTGGATTTCGGCACCCTTGGCTGTGTCCCAAGATGGCTAAGGTTAAATATGCTATTGCGTGGCTGCGACTGAGGTTGACAGAGGTAGGTGGTGCTCGTGGTCCCCGCCAGTGGGTGCCCGCATTGTCCAGGCGGGGGGGCTCAGTAGCCGTGACTTGGTCACCCACGGTGAAGTAAATAGGAACCCGAGGAGGGACCGCTCGTCAGGGCTTTTGCCGATAAACCGCCAACGTAGCATCCAACAAGTAAGTTCCGGTGCCGCTTGGGTGACATCGCAACTGAGGCGGGCCGCAATATCGTATAGCGGGATCGAGGCTGAGGGTTGGAGGCCGCGGCGGGAGAGGAGTGCCGGTATTATTCATTATATTCATAATAAACAGACAATGTGATAAATATAGAAGTTTAAATCAGTATTCATTACATTTGGGCGCACGGTTGGCGCAGTGGTTGAGTGATTGACTGCTGCGCTGCGTGTCGCGGGTTCGATTCCCGCACGGAACAGATATTTGTATGATTTCTCATTAGAAAAATTTGTTTTGATAACTCTAAAAAATATTTACAACAACCTTTCTGTGGTCAAAGCGACAGTACCTGGAACTTTGCAAACGCGATGCCAACTAACTGAAAGCTGATGTTGCGCTATTGTTTTTATTTTTAATCATTATAAGAATGTTAATAAAATTAACTCCAAATGATTGCTTGATTACAGTTCCAGAAATAACTTAAACATGATGACATTTAGATAATAATAAGTGTAGATATCTTTAACATTGTACTTTGCAAAGTCTATGTGAAATGCCTACGTGCAAAATGGCTAGATTTAGTTTAAGTTTTAATTACGTTCCTAATTCCAAGTTCTATAATCATTCAATACCAAATTGTTAAACTAATAAGAGAGTTTTGTATTATTATTTTCAGAAAGTAACCTTAATAAAGATATAAATATATATAATTCGAAAATAAAAAAACACGTATTTTAATGGTTTTATTAATATCCTAACAGAACTTGTGTTCATTACCGTGATCACGGTATTGATCACACTAATACCGGCACTGATACCGGTATTGAAAAACACCGGTATTTGAAAGCCCTTATAGTATGTTTGAGGTAGAAGGAAAATCAATAGGTGTCATTAATGGAATACTTACAAGACAGAATTTAGCTGAAAACTGGACAATAGCAGAAGAAAGGGCCTTTGAATCCATATTGCCACTGGTATTGTTAGCTTCTAACACCGAAAGTAATAAAGTAAACAATTAAAATAATATGTAAAACGTTAAGAGCTTGTCTAGGTGGCGCGGCGGCTACACACAAACACTAACCGAATGTTTATGACATCACTTGCCGGGCCGGGCCGCTGGCCTTGACCGACGCGCGAATTCGCGACCGATTGCATGCCATTCCAGGAAAAAAAACAATTATTTGTTGATAAGGCACTTACTTAAAAAATAATTGGTTCACCATATAAACTTTCTCCTACTAATTAATTATGGATAAAAACTGTCCTGTGTCCTCTCAGGGACAAACTATAGTATCTATACTTATAAGTGCTAAGGTTTATATGCCCAATTTAGTGGATGAATATCAATGACAGAGTGCTTATACTGGCACTGGCAATATATAGCTTAATAAGGCGTCGTCACTTCACAACATACTCAGAGATATTATAACTAATTTCTTGTAGGTAATAATTATACTTAGCAAATCCTTAGCAAATCCTTCTCCGCCTTAGTGCAACCATTCCCCTTGCTGTTGAGGCTGGTTGTGATTGCGATATCCAACTGGCGCTCTGACTGACATCTTAGAAATTCCAGGCTGAGCGAAAAAAAGAGAACAGAACTAAAGTAAAAGCAGCAAGGCACTCTCTTATACAGAGTGGGCATAAAATCGTGGATCAAACCTTACCCCTTGCCGAATTCACCTGCGCAATAAGGCTGCAGAAGGTAGACTATTTTTTTTTACTTTTATTTTACGGAGTGATTAATATGAATATCTGTGGTGTCCACTAATAACACCAGTTGAGGTTTGGGTTTTATAATAAAACAACCAGATCTATCAGTAAGTAGACAGTACGATATCGCGGCTGAGGGTTGGAGGCCGCGGCGGGAGAGGAGTGCCGGTATTGCGGTGCGCCGCTCTCCCTACCTTCCGCGGCCTAGACGGGGTCGCCACCGTCTGATGGCGGACGCGGTTGGGCCGCAGGGGAAGAGGAGTGTCGGTATAGCGTTAGCCGTTCTCCCTATCCCCTGCGGCCGCAAAATGGTAGGTGGCGGTGGCATGACCTTGACCCGTCACATGGGGATCAAGGGTGCCATACTCGCACCCTTGATCCCCATGTATGCACCAGAGTCATTAAAAAATTGGACCTCCCGGATTCGTGCCACCATACGAAGCCGCGACGGACATTTGAACAATGTCATATTCCATCCATAATGGCATAAATGGACCTTTTAAATAAAAAAATAATTTCGTTAATATCTCACACACATCTTGTTTTATTCAATTTTAACATCGACCCGTCCTTGTTGAAAGACCCTTTATTTTGTACGAAGTTATGAGTACCAATTCCGACAATTATTCTACGTACGCAGAATATGCAAGACGTTCACTATTGCGCCTTAATATTGTTAAAGGATTAAGCGCGATTAAGCGTGAGTTGACCGTTGCAATTATAATTCGTGGAATTACTGACGCACAGTGCGTGCCGCTGCAACTTATGCTCATCTATTGCTTAAAGATCTTGTTGAGTTCTTTTCAATTTACACAAAATCTAAATCTAGTGAGAATTCTGTGAAACCACAAGATAAGTTCTCAGACCAAGACTACAATGATAAAACCAGCGATCCTAAGTGTTTTTCATGTCTTTTGACTGGTCATGTGCAACGCCAGTGTCCCAAAAATTTGAAAACTGACACTGTATCCAAACCTTCGTCTTCATCCAAACCGACTTCGTTTTGTAAGAAAGCGGTATCCCTCGGCACGCTGAAAAAACCCGACAACTCATTCACACAAACCGACTATGAAACCAGCAAGGTCCTCCTCGAGACTCACTGCCCGGATTGTCAAGTCCTGGAGGACAGGACGTGGGAGGCTGAACCCGAATGGACCCCAACGGAACAAGACTGGTCAAGAGCCCACAATATAGTAACAGTAGACCGGATAAAATGGGCTATCAACACCTTTCAGCCGTACAAGTCGGCGGGGCTGGACGGCATCTTCCCAGCCCTATTACAGTGGGGGCCTATGTAGCCTATGTAGCGCCCGTGTGCAATTATTACCCTAGCGCCCTCAAGTAAGCGCACGGTCAAAATGGAATAGGTACAAATAACAGCACATAACCACAAACTGTCAAATTGCCCCAATGGATAATAAACTCTATTGTTTGAAAGTTAAATTAAAAATCTATTGAAGAAATTGGACTGTTCTGGATGCCATGATGTGCAGTTGACTTTATTTAGAATTATACAGAGTGTTTACCAAACACCTTATATTTTCAACAGTGAACGGATGTCCAGGTGCAAAACTGCAAATGGTGTAATTTTAAATGAGGTTGGTAAACAACAGATACACACACTAACTCAAATACTGGGCCTCGCATCAAGCTTCCCATATCTGTCAAATTTCTTCATTCTATCAGACAGAGAGCGGTCACGCTGTTAACCGTTCAAGACAAGAGCGTTCGAAGTGCTGTATTACGTTACATAGATATACCCACACAGGAGGCATTCTGCTATTTCGGTGACCAAAAGTGTTGGAAGGAAGATGGAGACTGAAAATCTAATTATGGCGGTTAAAGGCGTTTTTTATACGATGCGAAGGATAACGATTATAAAAACCGAAGAAAAGTAGCACCAATCTTTTCTTTTTCTGAAATGGCTTACCTCCAGAAAGTATCTTGTTTTACTAAGTCATGTTTATTTTTTTCATATAGTTCATCGAAGGAATCAATTGTCATCCGAAAAGAATTAAAAACATGTCTTCATCTTCAACCCATTTAGAAAAAAGTTATGAAAATCTCCATCTTGTTTTCTATCCTTATTTACTGGGCCACACACAGTATTTTCTTTTCGCGCTTGCTGCTGATAATGACCACAAAATCATTAATTCATCTTCCGATGAAGAACTATCTTTGACGATGAACATGGTGACAATAGGTGGTACCGCGTAGACCGTCCAACAGCTCGGAGTTCGTGAGCAACAAAGTCAAATATATTTATTTCAACTAGGCCAATAAGCGGCACTTTTGAACGTCAAACATTATTAATAAATCTAAATTTCATCTGCACGCTTGAACACAAAACTGACCTCTTGAACGCTTGACCGTGTGATCGCTCTCTGTCTGATATAACTCTATTTACGACCTCATGTCATACGTACAGAGTTCAAAATCAATATGGAATATTTGACAGATTTGGGAAACTTAATGCGAGGCCCACTGTACACTGGTAAAAAGTATTAGTGGCAAGAATAACAAAATACAACATTGTGGTTATTTAAAAGCTCTGACCGCGGTGCAAGACGCAACAGTTGTGGCAGCTTATAAAAAATCTTACTTAATAAGTATATTTTAATATAAAGAAAAGCCGATTTACTTCTTATGTACATGTTTACTCAAATTCAATATAATATACTACTAATCAAATTAATCTATACTAATAATATTATAAAGAGGAAAGATTTTTTTATATTATTATAAAGAGGAAAGATTTTTTTGTTTGTTTGTTTGTTTGTACCGAATAGGCTCCGAAACTACTGGACAGATTTGAAAAATTCTTTCACCAATAGAAAGCTACATTATTCCCGAGTGACATAGGCTATTTTTTATCCCGAAAACGGGTCCTGTGGGGTGGTCCACGGGAGCGAAGCCGCGGGCAACAGCTAGTATAATATAATACTTAATCCATTGCGTCAAGACTTACTTCGCAAAATTACGTGTAGCGGTAGAACACAATTAAAGTGCGGCACGCGCCACGCATACAGACGATTTTGGGAAATGCCACGCACGTGACGTTCGTCCATGGCAATTTGAACTTTATTTTTTTTTCTTCGAAGAGCACTAGATGCCATACAAAATGTAAGCAAACCGGAGCTCTTTTTACGTGGGTCATTGAAAGTGCCGCGGCCGGAGGGCGCGCGAGTTGCACTCGGCGCCCCCTAGGGCGCTGCGCCCGTGTGCTGCGCACACCCTGCACTATAGGTAAAGCCGCCCCTGCCAACGCCATGGCTGTTGGAGATCTATCGGGCCTGCATAGCACTTAGATACATACCTCTCGGATGGCGCGAGGTGTAATTCATCTTCATACCCAAACCTGGAAAAACTGATTACACACACCCCAAGGCATATAGACCTATAAGCCTCACATCCTTTTTACTGAAAACCCTCGAAAGACTCTGTGATAGGCACATCCGTGATGGGCCTCTCCGGGAAAAACCACTGCACAAGCAACAGCATGCGTACTCCACAGGCAAATCAACAGAATGCGCGTTGCACAACGTAGTTTCTAAAATTGAATGCGCAGCGGACCACAAATGCTCAGCACTGGCTGCCTTCATTGACATCGAGGGCGCCTTCGATAAGACTATGTTCAACAGCATAAACACGGCCCTCGAAAGACACGGCATAGGCCCGACCCTAGGGGGCTAGATCACCAATATGCTCAAACTGAGAGCGATTCCAGTCACGGTTAACGACACACTACAAGGGCCATCGTCACGAAGGATTGTTCGCAGGGGGGCGTTTTTTCGCCACTTCTGTGGAACCTGGTATTTGACAGCCTCATTAAAAGACTCAAGCAGTAGGGTTATTTCACCGTTGGCTACGCGGATGACATAACAATAATAATAAACGGGACCCACGAAAACACTCTATGCAATCTCATGCGTCAAGCCCTGAAAATAGTAGAGGAATGGTGCAACGAGCACCAACTCTCAGTGAACCCCACAAAAACTGAACAAATTCTCTTCACAAAAAGCTTTTTTACAAAAATATACTACCGACTTCCAAATAAAAAAAAACTACAAAGTGAAAAATAACTTTATTTTTGGAAGTCGGTGTCTTTGATGGGTACCATTTTTAACCGACTTCAAAAAAAGGAGGAGGTTCTCAATTCGTCGGAATCTTTTTTTTTTTTATGTATGTTCCCCGATTACTGTAAGACGCCTGGACCGATTTAGAAAATTCTTTCTTCTTGTTTGAAAGGGTATACTTCCCAGTTGGTCCCATAGTCATCAAGTCAGGATCTGATGATGGGATCTTGGAGAAATCGAGGGAACTCCTCAAATATTATAGGCATACATATAGCGATTTTGGTATTTTTATCAACAATTCAATCATCTGCACTCAGAAAGTAACATTTGGTGAAGTGGAACTGGTGAAGAAGACCACAGATGGCCAATAGAATTCCTTAATGCTAAGTATGTCATGGGTTATAAGATATCTAGAATAGTTTAACGACTATGATGAAACAAATAGTGCTGATGAAAATGGTACCATCGAACTGATCTGATGATGAAGCTGGCAGGTAGGCACTGGTACTCCGAAATAAAACAATGTATCCTAGTTGTGTATGGGCTTATTGGAATCGTCATGAGATGTACTTTGGCTATATATGCGTTATGGACACCGACTTCCAAAAATAAAGTTATTTTTCACTTTGTAGTTTTTTTTTTATTTGGAAGTCGGTAATATTTTTTTGTAAAAAAGCTTTTGATTCTTCACTTTTTAGTTGTACCTACCTAATAGGCAAGTTGGTTAAGGTACCTACCTATAACGCCAGAATAGATTACCCGAATATCATGAAACTTGAACAAAACCGGTGAAATGAGAGATCTGCGTACCCCTTAAGAGCGTACTGGCGTTTTGTTATGAAATGGTATGAACAATAAACAGACATGCGATTGCAGCAATCCCGAAAGATTTGCCGAAATTTATTGAAGAGTTCTGTTGGACACTGCTCACTGTTGAGTGAGCAGTGTCCCGTGACGAAACCGTTACGCACGTTCTCTTTGAATGCACAGGTGTCACCCAGATAAGAACAGGAACCCTCGGGTCACCCAGATCTTACACGGATGTTTTGAGGAAACCAGGAGCTCTAATTGACTTCTGGAGAGAGGTGGGCTGGTTGGAATGCCCACCCAACGGCCGCCATGGCCCACGTACAAAGGTCCATTTGAGGGACTAAGTGCGGATACCAAACCCCCGTAACATACTGTCTCACTCTCGTGTATTTCTAAATCTTTCATCCCGCTTAAGCGCTTATTACACGGTATTCAGGGCCCTACTATTACACCACCCGAAATTGGGGTATAGGGTCCTGAATACCGTGTAGTGTAATAAGCCCTTTACTGCGGCGAGCGAGTGTGCGTATTAGTGTCGTTTTCCACATAAAATATGAAATGTAACTGTTTGAGATGTCTCATGGAACAGAGTCTCCAGCAAGCTTGAATTTGGTATCAATTAACAAAGCATTCTCACATATCGGTCCACATCTGTATGAGAAAATCAATGACAGGCTAAAAATCCTCCCCATGACCAAGATTGGGTGCAAAAAACAAGTTCGCGATTGGCTACTAGGACTTACCTTTGATCGAAGCCTATAATGAAACAGGAAACCCACTAGAAATTTAGTGTTAACACACCACATGACCATACACACTATTGCATACGCACCACCACATACACAACATCGCATGCAATCCATCACTTTTATAGCACACTTACACTTAGACTTTTAGTTACCTTTCAGTTTTTGTTTATTGATTGGAACCGTTGCATTTGATATGTCTAATCAAACAACCATATTATTTGTCGAGAGAGACTAGATCCTGCAACACAGGGTATCCTAGTGCAGGATCCAGTGTCACATCTTAAAATTAACTATATCTATAACACTCTTTTATTGAAAAAATAAACTTTATTTCATTTTTTATTTTGTGTAATATTTGACTTTCTGCCTCTGGCAACACTGCGGACATATAAAAAAAATAAAAATTATACTCGAATTACTCTATTAGGCTGAACTTACACATTCTGAAATTCCTGTCTGAATTCAGAGTCGGAATTAATAATCTGAATCAAATAGTAAATCTTATTCTGAAAAAAATCAGAATGTGTATGGGGCGTAGTAAAATTGTATGCGTTGCGGGGCTTTCTTAATTAATGATATGAATTCCGAGTCTGGATTCAGAGAGGAATTCAGAATGTGTGTGAGAGGCCTTACTCTATACTCTATAGATTGAATTGAATTGAACCAGCGCAGCGCGCGAAAGCAACGAACGATATTACAGTACAGTACACTTGGGTTTACTTTACTCATACGTATAGAAAATTACTTGAAGAAAATAAGTAAGTAATTAGTAAACCTAGACCTACTCTAGAAAGGAGTAATACTAATAAGTTCCTTGCTTTTACTTTAGTTCTGTAGGTATTCTTTTTTCAGTCATGCCTGCAAATGCGAAAGTTTTGCCGGTAGCAACCAGCCCGAACAGCGAGGGAAAAGAGTGCCTTCAAGTAAGTGTAATTAATGCATACAATTATTTGTAGTATTTGTGAGTGTGTTGTGAATTGACGACGCCCTACCAAGCTATATATTTCCAGAAAAACCTGCCTGTTATTGTTATTTAAAGCTCACCCAATGAAGTTGGCAAAACCTTAGCACTTAAGTCACGGAGGACTTTTTTTATAAGTTGAATTTGACTTTATTTGACTGGTGCTATACCAATCTTACTGCTACTACTGCTAATCCATAGTACCTGGGAAGGACATATAGTTTTATGCTGGCCATCAGGTTGGTGTATAGCCTTAGGGGCGCTATGAAAGCAGACAGGTAATAAAAAAATATTTACCTAATCTTTTTTGTGCATAGAACCCATTTTACATCATGAAAAGCATGATCCTGAAATGCACCGTTTTTGGAAATAGCCCTTCAATATTTTTATTTCCAAAAGAGTAGCTTGGATGAAAAACTTTTGGGTAATGAAATTGTTGCTCTAGCCGTAAACTTAAAATAAAATAAAATAAAAATATTTATTTTATTTTATAGTGGCGTTGTTGGGGCGTGTAGCATTGTATGGCATTCCAAGCAACTGCCTTGTCTTTCACTGTTAGACAAATACTTAACATTTATAATCACTAGTGTATGTATGAGGTAGTGGTGTATGTACTAGCATTCTTATGTGTGGTAGTAGTCAGTAGAATGTTAGACTTTAATTAAAAGTATTTAAAACATATTTCAAATACAAGAAACTTTAATATATTTATTGATTAACTAATGGCCTGCCCGACTTACCTGCCTGGATTATAATAATTTATAGCCTATATTCATCTGGAATAATGTACCTTTCAAATGTTGAAAGAATTTTTCAAATAGATTTATAGTGTTTTCAGAAATTACCCGACACATCGGACAAACACACAAAATTAGGGCTCTCTCTTTGTAATATTAGTTAAGATAATGAATCAATAAAGTAATTATAGTAGCGTATGTAGTAAACAAGATGATAAATTTGGTTTAATGTTGCAGGGTGATAATGTAGCTCCTGGGCCACCACGCACCACATCAGCAGCAGTGGAGACATCGGCACAACATACTCTGGGACATGACGGGGATTTGCCGGAACGGATAAGAGTGCATCGCCACCATGCGGAGGCAAAACCACCATCTCCACCACAAGAGCCCGTAATTTTAACTCCACCACAAGAGCCCGTAATTGTATCCCTGCCACTGATGAAAGCAATGCCCAAGAGGCCTCCTTCATCTCGCCCAAGAGGTACAAACATTTAAGTCTAATATTCTTTTTCTTCTTTCTGTCTGATATAATAAGGCAAAATATGCATGATACAAAGTAAATTGTTCTAAAATTATTGTATTTATTTTGAATGACTTATTGTTAAAGTTGTAAAAAACAAAAGGCCCGTTTTGACAGCTATAAAAATAAATAATAATAATTAAACTTTCTGCTTGCAAATGATACTTAATGTCATAGTGTATCGGTAACATAGTATTTAATTTAGATTATGAATATTTTATAGCGGCATGTAAAATGAGAAATGTCAACGGGCTTCTTAGATTGTGACGACTATATCAATGGATTTGACATTTGTTTTATTTTATTTTTTAAAGGAATTCGACCAAGAAGGGTGCGTCCGTCTGTGCAACGGAGACCATGTATGTGTTACCGATTTGTTTTTTTAAACTTCAATATGACTGGGTCCTAACGCTAAGAATGGAGAATTTGGTTCAAATTAATTGCCTTAGATGGCGCAGTATACATCGATTTTATTTATTTATTAAAACTTCATGCAATATACACACTATACATAGTAATATATAGTACTAGCTGTTGCCCGCGGCTTCGCCGTTTTCGGGATTCAAAAATAGCCTATGTAACTCAGGAATAATGTAGCAATAGAAATATTGGTGCAAGAATTTTTCAAATCGGTCCAGTAATTTCGGAGCCTGTTCGGTACAAACAAACAAAAAAAAAAATCTTTTCTCTTTATAATATTATAAGTATAGAAATAGACATCACACACATCACAATATCAACCTATTAATGTTCCCACTGCTGGGACACAGGCCTCCTCTCTGTGAGAGGGAATGGGCCGTTATTCACCACGCGGGCCCAGTGCACGTTGGTGGATGTCACAAATGTTCGAATTTTTGGTTCTAGGACATGTCGATTTCCTCACAATGTTTTCCTTCACCGTTTTGAGAGCAGTGATGACGAAATAATTTACACAAAGTAAAGCGCCTGCCTAGGCTCGAACCCACGACCTACAACTTGTAAGTCGCGGCCGATACCACTGGGCCACCACTGCTCCCCAAATTTAATTTCTTAATATTGTGTAAAATTATTTTCTAGAATTGATCATATTGTATTTTCTCATTCAATCAACTCCTATTCCAGACTAATCTATGTCTGTGCCAAATGTTATACAGATCCGTTCAGCTGTTCTAGCGTGATTGTGACGCATCTACCAGTATTTTTATATTTGGTTTAAATTGAACACAACCTTATAAATCTTATTTTTAAATAGGACGCTTCTGCTATAATCTATATATATAAAAGAAAGTCTTGTTAGTTACACTATTTATTACTCAAGAACTGCTGAACTGATTTGGCTGAAAATTGGTAGGGAGGTAGCTAAGAACCAGGAGATGGACTTTTTCATCCCGTTTAGGGTAGGGTAGGTATGTAGGGTTGTTAGGGTAGGGTAGGTAGGGTAGATGAATGTTTGGTGTTTTTATGGCAAAACAAAGTTTGCCGGGTCAGCTAGTAAGTAATATATATACGAAATAGAAAAGTTATTTCTGACGTCTAAAATAATTGTTGCTTAAATTTTTCTCTAGTGGTTCTAGTCTGGCATTAACCAAATTTAGCAGACTATTCCGAACAGCAACACCTCACTCTGTAAAAGGTTTCGTTTGTTCAAATCCTTTCTGAATTAAGATTGCAATTGGAATCCTAAACTAGCAGTCACATACCGATCGCCACTAATCTCTTCAGTAAGCTTAAATGGGTTTAGTAGTACTATCAAGTCCTGTATGACACTTAATTCTGATAAAGTGACCATGGCAGGTGTATTTTGCATGACTTAAATTTTCCAACATATCAAGATACGTGTTGTATTCCGTAGCTCGACCATGAACGCATTCATTATAACTTTATATGACACTAAAATCCTTTTAATTTGTACTATTTGAAAAACATTTTCTGCCTATAAGTATGTGATTTGTATACTTGACACTAGTTGGCGTTAAATGTGGCAGAAAATGTTTTTTGTGCTTTTCTAACAATTTACCAGTAATGAAATAGAAGTACATAATGAGTACATATTTTTAGGCATGCTCCCGTTTCCCGTTTTCCGGCATGCTTCTACGCCAGCTGGAATTGTAGCGTGGTCGTGCTGGAAAAGAATCTTGCCAGCACGACCTTTATATCTGCGATAATTATTTTAATATTATACAATTTCTAATTAGTGGTACTAAATAGTACAAATTAAAAGGATTTTAGTACCACCTAAAGTTATAATGAATGCGTTCATGGTCGTGCTACGAAGTACAATACCAAGATACGAATTTCACCTTGTGCTTACTCATTGTGTAAGTGTTAACACTTGTCCCTCTTCCTTTTGTCCCTCTTGCTCTGGCTCTTGCTCTATTGCATTAACAGATTTTTGAAAATGTTACGATGGCTTTCACACTATAGCAATTTGTAGAACTGAAATAACATA
Organism: Anorthoa munda; assembly: GCA_945859665.1. NCBI lineage: Eukaryota > Metazoa > Arthropoda > Insecta > Lepidoptera > Noctuidae > Anorthoa > Anorthoa munda. The sequence continues at coordinate 6,120,074 of OX243893.1, forward strand.
TCTATGATTTTGAAGACTTACCAAGCAGTATTGAACTCCAGAACGAATATTTCCATGAAAGTAATGAATAAGGAAGATTTTTACCTACCAGTTTGAAGACTGTTCTTCAACATAATATCTTTATATATATTAATTCTACTGTACGTGTTATGTCACTGAACTCCTCCTAAACGGCTGGACCGATTTGAATGAAATTTTTTGTATGCGTTTGGGAGGCGCCCCGGATGGTTTATATTCACAATAGGGTAGGGTAGGTAGGATAGGTATGGTAGATGAATGTTTGGTGTTTTTATGGCAAAACAAAGTATGTCGGGTCAGCTAGTGAACCATAAAACACTTATCCTCGAGCACTTTATTCATTACTACACTGTCTTTTATACTCATTTGTTTTTCTGAGATTAAAAAAATATTAAATTGGGATACCATCTCCACCTCCAATTCCAATCAAAGAATATAATGGCATTATTCAAGAGCTCAAGTCGACGATCATACAAAAACTGACACTTTTAATGCCAGACAACAGAAGATCGTTTTGTTTTAATTTACTACTGATAAAAAAACTTTTTTGAAAAAAAATACTACTGACTTCCAAATAAGCAAACTACAAAGTGAAAAATAACTTTATTTTTGAAAGTCGGTGTCTTTGGTAGGTACCAAAGAGTTATAGATATAAACAATAAACAGACATGCGATTGCAATCCCGAGAGATTTGCCGTAATTTATTGAAGAGATCTGTTGCATATCTTCAAAGTTCTTCATCAGATCTTCACCAAATTAAAATGGGACCAATTTCAAAACATACTTTTCCAAACAAAAAAAGAATGTTCAAAATCGGTCCAGAAGTTGACGGAGATATGCGTGAACATACACAAAAAAAAATACTATCATAATGTCGAACATAGAACCTCCTCCTTTTTGGGAAGTCGGTTAAAAAACAGTGTTCATCTTACTCAAGTTTATAAAGACTGGTTTACAAGTAGTTCACTTCTAAAGCTGTGATAAGACAAACTCTGGTAGCTTTTTGTTTCTGAAAGAGTTTTAATTGCATTTAAAAAATCAAAAAAACCGACTGCTTAAAAAGCGAACTAAAAAGACGTAAATAAGAAGAAAATTATGCTGTGCATTCGGAGGATACATGTTCGCGAGCTGGCTGACCAAAACCAGATGTATCCTCCGACTGCACAGCATGATTTTCTTCTTGTTTACGTCTTTTTAGTTCGCTTTTTAAGCAGTCGAGATTTTTAATTTTTTTAATTAAGTCTTTTTATTTATAAATTTTTAGTTGTTTTTTTAGAAGTAGGTAACACCCTAACCACCTTCCACCGACCCTACCCACCGACTCGACACCGAGTCGGTGGTATGTTTTTACCACAGATAATATAATACTAGCATACAGATACCTCATGCCATACAAAGAAACCGTGCCGACGTAACTAGTGTTTTTCGACTGCTTATTCTGGCAATTTTTTGTACATCGAACGCATTCGCTTCTGTTTCACGGTGATAGATAGATGGTGTTATCAGCGACTTGCAAGTAAAAGGGTTTACTAGGTTCGTGAATGTTTTTTCTTTAAATACAGTGAAGGTTTGTTTTCTAGTATTTATTTGCACGTTTTTACAGTTTTTATTGCACCAAAATGTGTTAAAATGCAAACTCTAACAATCGAGTGGAATGCCTCAGAAATTTAAAAATGCGCCATCTATTGGCATCAATTTTAAATGATCCGTCTAATAATCTTTGAAATGTGAATTAAGAGCCCAATATTCCATAATTTTGTACTTAGGAGAGTTGATTAAACAAGAACATACAATTTTTGTGTTCAATTCCAGAAAATGTAAATTTTACACACATTCAATAACAGATGGAGGTGCATATCGCGCCATCTAGTGAGATTTATTTGAACCAAATTTTCTTTCTTAGCAATGAGACCCCGTGGTTTTTACCTTTTGTTCAGCGTATTTTTTTGTTTAAAATAAACAAATAATTTTATACTCTGTTTGAAACTTGAGGTAGAAACGTCCTTTTGGGTTATGGACGGCAGTACACATTCCAATGATTATTTGAACAGATCTATTAATATTCATTCCAATAAGTGGCGCTATTTATTTATTTTTAAATATTCCATTAGATTTTATGACTAAATCAAAACTAAAACTTTAGAATCCATTGTTATACATTACGTTTTCTATTTCAAAATATCTCAGAATCAAAATTAAATTGTTTTCAGACTATCGGATGGCGCCTGTATACCTGCGGGTCATCGAGATGCAGGAACGGCTGATGAACACTTTGCGCATGGCTGCGGAAGTCCTGCAGAAAATAGCTCGTATCTTCCAAAGGTTGGAAGAATTATTGCCTATTATTGCGCAGGCAGTGTTAGGAATGGCAACGAATTGAGATTTTCACGTGGGAATTGTTGGCCAAATCTGAAACTCGCTCGTTCGGAAGCCGGTGTAGCGGAACGATAAAAATATGAGGTACGAAAGACACCGACTTCCGAAACGCAAGTTTAAGCCGATTTATTTTATTGTAAATAAGATTTTTCAACATATTGACTTTGTCTTTGATTAGGAAAATTGTAGTTTTACCATGTATGACATGCGTTAATATTAATTTTGTTAGATTAGCTACCATTACACAGGGTCAATAGGAATGCAGGGGTGAATGGGAACAAAACTGTGATTAGAAATTTAACTGTGATACCACTTTATTGGTTTCAAACAAAGTTTCGTTCTTTTTAACTAATTATTTTATATATTGGAGTAAACAAAATGCTGTAAACAATTTTTAAATAACGTGAAAATTCCCTTCAACGTTTTGTTTCTATTCACCCCTGCGGTCCTATTCATCCCGTTTGACGGTACGGTTTAGTATAGGTGACGTTTTGTCGTTGATTAGGACAAGTGTACCTTTCGCATGATTACTATGTATGATATGGATATTATGTTTGTTAAATTCATCATCATATCAGCCGAAAGACGTCCACTGCTGGACATAGGCCTCCCCCAAGCGTCGCCACATTGACCGGTCCCGTGCGTCTCGCAACCAGCGGATCCTCGCAACCTTCACCAGGTCATCGGTCCACCTGGTGGGAGGCCTTCCAACGGAACGTCTTCCGGTTCACGGTCGCCACTCCAGAACCTTTCTGCCCCATCGGCCATCCGTTCTGCGAGCAATGTGCCCTGTGTTTGTTAAATTAGCTGCCTTAATTATAATATAGCATGTATGACATGCGTTATTTAATAAATTAGCTGCCTTAATTATAGCAGTGGTGTCTCATCCCACACAAAGAAACCGTGTCGACGTTCTATACTGATTATTCTGATTATTTTTTGTACATCGATCGCGTTCGGTTCCGTTTCATTCCACGGATATAGATGGTAATCTATTTATCGCCGTGGAACGGAACCGAAAGCGATCGATTTACAAAACAAATAATCGGTATAATCATACGCTAGTTACGCTAGTTACGTCAGCACGGTTTCTTTGTATGGGATGAGGCATCTGTATGCTAGTATTATATTATCTGTGATTATAGTGATATCTTTTTGTCATTGATGGACAATTATTGTAATACATGTATGACATGTGCTATTAAAATAAATATTGATTTTTCAGAATATATTTGTTTTATTTGATGGTGGATAACTGTTTATAAATGTCAGGTATATTCAATGTTTCGTTATCTTTTAACTGAATAATGAATACCTATGTCAGTAAGACATTTTCAATGAATAAAAAATACTACCGACTTCCAACTAAAAGTCTACGCTACAGAGAAGAGGTCGCACGATACATATTTGCGAACTGGCTGAACAAAACTATAAATATCCTCCAACTGCACAGCATGATTTTCTTGTTTACATCTATGCAGTCGGGTTTTATGATTTTATTATATTTTTTATTTACATTTTAGTTACCTATACTTTTTTTCCGAATGTCCTTTAAACATATAGGTGGTATATATTTTTGTAATCACATCTAAAAACCCTTCATTTTGATACATCACTCGATGGGCTTCGAAGAAAAAAAATCCAATCCTTACAATATGGCGCCCAAAAGCCGCCGTTTCGTTTTTTACCCGACTGCCGAAGGAGGGTAATGTGTTTATCATTCTATGTATGTAGGTATGTTTGTTCCTATGTGGCGTTCTAGAGACCAAATGCGTTAGCCGATTTTGATGGTTCTTACGTCAATCGATTCGTCTTAACCGGAAATGGCGGCTTTTGGGCGCCATATTGTGGGGGCCTAATATTTTTCTCTTCCAACCCCATCGTGTGGGGTTTCAAAATAAAGGGTTTTTGTTGATTTCAAAAACATAAAACACTTATATGTTTATATCTACTTGACTCGAAAAAATTTACTAAAAAGTTAATTTCAAAAATCTAAAAACCCGACTGCTTGAAAAGCGAGCAATAAAGACGTAAACAAGGAGAAAATCATGCTATGCAGTCGGAGGATACATCTGGTTTTGGTCAGCCTGCTCGCGAATATGTATCCTAATATTCATTTTTCAATTATCATATCCTGGTTCGAGAAGCCGGTTGGTTTTTCTACTCTGAATCCCCGACAGGCTTAATCCGTGTCTGAAGTATCTGCTATTTTTCTATTTTCCTTACTTTTGCCCTATCCCTTAGCAAATGCTGGAAACGTGGTGAGCGTAGTTACTCGCGATTGGAGGTCAACAGCATTTGCAAAAATTATAGCATTTTCCGAAGGGGTGATGACTTGCGGTACCTGTTAGATACAAATTCACCATATTTTAAATGCTAAGTTCTGACTAAAATTATGTGGTTCAATATTTTGACAAGTTTTATACTATTATATCATCATCATTTCAGTCCATAAAAGCATCACCTTAGCTGAAATACTGATTTACGCTAAATAAGACTGCGTCGCTGGTCTATGGATGGCAAGCGCATCTGGACATGTAGCCAAGTTGACAATCTACAATCGTTAACGCTAGTAGAAAACAAATCAATGTATGGGAATGACATTATCTGAACGTTAAGTCACGTGGTCAGAGTATACAAATAGAAGGCGATATTAGCACGTATTGCGATTTTTATTCGCGCGAATTTTGTCCGCGTACTGAATTTGACTAACACGCAATGCGGATAATATTCATAAACATCATAATAGCGGGACCAAGTCTTGTAATTGAAAGATTCTACCACGTTTATTTAGGTTAGGTTTTAAACAAATAAAAGCAATGAAGCGCCTGTAAGAATGTAGCTGCAACTTTATACTTGAAGTATTTTTGCTAGTCAAATTAATCAGGCGTAGAAAACGTCAAAAATTAAAAAAAACTTTGCAAAGAAACTAATTGGATTTTCGTCAACCACTGTTGATTTTTGGAGGTACTAAATCAGGTACTAGATACTGTTTTAATCAGAATTATGTAATTATTTGTAGTTTTGTAGTACAGGCATGGTCTCGTCATTATGACGCATCATAATGGCGGGACTAGTGTCTGTGCTTATGTTATAGGCGCCTATAACTCTGGATTGTTGTTCAGCACAATTCTCGGCTCGCACTTCACTGTATTGTAAGAGCCGCCGTTGCTCCAATATGATTTACTAGACTTAATATTTGAGTTTCTTACAGATTCAGTCTTTAAATTCTGTATATTGGAAAGATGATCATGCTAATTAGATAACTTAGCGTTTTCGAAGAGCCCTTGCTAAATGCATTGTTGTTATTTGCTAATTCCCTGTCGTTAAACATTTACCATGATTATATTATTAGCTATAATGTTGAGTTTGAGACCACCAATCAAGTGGAATCTAATAGTATTCAGGTATGAAATGATTAGTACACAATTAATTATTGATTAGATCCTAACAGTAACTGATTAATTAATGACATGGTTACTTTTAAATGAAACGTTATTTACAATGGTGTAGGAAATTTTATTTGATGAACACCTAATTAGGCATTTACTTTGTTAATTACTAAGCAAATAAATATATCACTTGAATACCTCACACACACTCGGCTTTGTACTCGTACCTCAACATTAGTTTAGTGGCCGCAAACGCTATTGCTGAACATAAGGTCCTGGTGTTATATTGTTAATTCAAGATGTGAATACCCATATCACATCTGGAACCCATCTTAGCAACAGACTTGAGTCTGGATTTCAGCCCGGTTGATGGCATTTGTTGGCCCCTTTTACTTGGGATTATTTAGGCCTGGGTTTGTTGGGCCATGTTGGACACTGCTATCGGATATTGCTTTAAGAATTTCAAAAAAGGAACCCTAAACGTGGTCGTTCAAAGGCATGAGGCAACCTGGCTCACCCTTTACTTTATATTGATTTAAAGCATCACATGCGAAATGTGTTTACTTAAATACTTCACCTTAAAAATCCTTCAGCTTTCAATCCTACGGAACAAGCGTAATGGTGCTAAGTTAATCACATATCTAGCCAGGTAGGCACTATTAGGTTCCATACACCTCATTTACCAGATGTGAAATATTAGCACTTGTAATATGGTCTTAATTGCTATCGATTAATAAATCACGCGTTGAACTGTCACACAATTAGTAAAGAATATATAAAATTTAATGACACCTAATTATTAACGAGGATCTAATGGTCACTGACACTAGGTGGGGATTAGAACTTGTATAAAAGGACGTACTTATCGTTAATTTCAACACTAAACCACCAACTTCTAACCGAGAAGCATATTTATAGTAACTATACCCAATTCAAAATGGAGTTACATCTGCATTTGACTGTTGCTTTCCGTGCCTTGGATCGCAAATGGGGTAAGCCCATTGACTTGGACACTCCTGAGGATCTCTCAACGGGTGTTCCCGCTGTGGTCGATAGACCAACTACTACATTCTCTTCAGAAGAATACTTGGCCTCAATAAGGAGGTCAAAGCCGTATTCGCGTCATGAGGAAGAACGAAGCAAAGTGACCGATTCGTTTGCAGACATCTCATGTGCAAGAATCCCATCGTTATCAGAACTTGAAGAGTTATCCAGTGATAGACGAGGTTCTAATTCAGGAACAACTGGTTTATCAGCTGTTCCGGACAGGAGCATAGAAGAACACTTCGGTGATGACGAGAAGAAATTCGAAGGAGGTTCCACTGTGGCTCTGGATTCAGGGTCAGAAAGGAGCACAGATCTCTCTGTGGAAAGAAGCAAAAACCACAGTGTATTCAGACTGTTTAAAGATAGTGCTAAGTCTTACGTCGATAAGAAGTGCAAGAGGTTATTTTTAAATATGTAAACTAATGTAAATATTAATGTTTAATTTAATTTAAAGTTATTTATTAATTTATCTTTTAGATGCTAAATCATTTTCTTACATGCTCTTGTCATTTTTTATTTATTGTATGTGTCTAAACTTAATTTTTTTAATTTAAATTTATTTTAGGATGTTAAGATACTGTTTAATTTAGTTTAAGTAAGAATATTTAATAAAATTAATTATTATTGATCACAAATCACTTCTTTTTTTTCTATCTACCTTCCTCCTTTGCCACTATTCCCCAATATTACTGACTGATCTATCATGTCGAGAGTATTAGATCTATTTAGTCCGGGTTGACAAAATCCCTGAAGGCTATCAAAGAAAGAAGTTTTTACTACACAATACAATATTGACTAGACTGAAACACGCCTTATGACTATTGACAGAAAAACAAAAGACGCCGAGACAAAACAACTTGAACGCCTAGAACCCAATTTTTCATCTGATTTATAATATTTTTATGGTCTTGTTGGTATCTATCGCCCATATACTTGTATTAATCCCCGTGCAGCTTCCATATGTCGGTTTTCATTTCATCTACTTTATCACTTCGTCTTGATTTTGTGATACCTAAAGAATCTACTCGTAATGGGGGCTACCGCGTTTGAATTTGCCGCTAGGGGCGCTGGTGTAGAGTGAGGTCTTCAAAACATCCAATATCATAGTTTTTTGGATTCGAGCGTGAATTATTTGACTACTTTTTTACCCGACTGCCGAAGGAGGGTAATGTGTTTATCAGTCTATGTATGTATGTATGTATGTTTGTTCCTATGTGGCGTTCTAGAGACCAAACGCGTGGGCCGATTTTGATGGTTCTTACTTCAATCGATTCGTCTTAACCCCGCGAGTGTCACTGGCTACATGAAAATTGGAAAATAGGAATATGGCGGTTTTTGTGCGCCATTTTGTGGGGGCCCAATATTTTTTTTTCTTCCAACCCTTTCGTGTGGGGTATCAAAATAAAGGATTTTAAGAGGTGATTTCAAAAATATATAACACTTATATGTTTAAATGTACCTAATTCGAAAAAAAAATGAACTAAAAAGTTATAAATAAAAAAAGTTAATTAAAAAAATCAAAAAACCCGACTGCTTGAAAAGCGGACTAAAAAGACGTAAACAAGGAGAAAATCATGCTGTGCAGTCGGAGGATACGTCTGGTTTTGGTCAGCGAGCTCGCGAAGATGTATCCTCCGACAGCACAGCATGATTTTCTCCTTGTTTACGTCTTTTTAGTCCGCTTTTCAAGCAGTCGGGTTTTTTGATTTTTTTAATTAACTTTTTTTTTTGTTATGAATATTTGGCAAATATGGCAGATAACGATAGGTACGGGTTTCAAGAGTTTTTATTATTTGAGAAAAGTGTTACAAATTAGTTAAATACAGATTATCATTCATATAAAAGATAAAATAAAACTAATACTTCATTAAAGGTGATTTTAATTACTCTAGATTTAGATTTGATTAATAAATAAATTTTATATATTCATTAAATATGTTTGGTACGTTCATGTATATTTTGCTCGTGCCTTTTTGCGTTACGACGTGACAGCTATTTGCACATGTGCAGTAGATATGCCCGAGGAACTATTAGTAAATCTGTGGATATGCTGAGCGCGCTTGAATAAGCCCACCATTTTATTAATTTCTTGCTTGGTACAGATATATTTTTTTATTTCCTCGCACAATGCATAGTAAAATGTTGTATGATACACGTACGTAAGATGATTCCCGACTCGTGTCGATTTATTCACGCACGCGCTTCGCTCGCCCGTGTATAAAAATGCCGCCCATCGGGAATCACCTACCTTCCGCACTTGTAGCATAAATAACTATTATTTGATAGCCTACAGGGATTTTGTCATCCCGGACTAAAATAGATCTATTACATCATAGATCAGTCAGTAATAATAAGGAGTAGTTGCAAAGGAGGAAAGTAGATAGAAAAAAAGAAGTGATATGTAATCAAAAATAATTATTTTTATTAAATATACTTACTTACAAACTAAACTTACTGTAAACTAAATTTAACAGTAGGTATCTTAATAAATAAATTAAAATTAATACAAACCTTAAAACTGTATTTTACAACAACAAAGTCTTAAATAAAATATCAATAACAACTAGGTTTTTACAAATACTAAAAAATACCTAAATAAGTTTAGAGACATCTAAGAAAAGTATTTGGCATCTTAAAGGATTAACTTATAAATTACTTAAAATTAAATAAAACATTAATATTTACATTAGATTATATATTTTAAAATAACCTCTTGCACTTCTTATCGACGTTAGACTTAGCACTACCTTTAAACAGTCTGAATACACTGTGGTTTTTGCTTCTTTCTACCGAGTGATCTGTGCTCCTGCCTGACCCTGAGTCCAGAGCCGCAGTGGAAACTCCTTCGAACTTCTTCTCGTCATCACCGAAGTGTACTTCTATACTCCTGTCCAGATCAACTGACAAACCAATTGTTACTGAATTAGATCCTCCTATATTACTTGATAACTCTTCAAGTTCCGATAACCATGGGATTCTTGCACATGAGATATCTGCAAACGAATCGGTCACTTTGCTTCCTTCTTCTTCATGACGTGAATACGGCTTTGACCTTCTGATTGAGGCCAAGTATTCTTCTGAAGAGAATGTAGTAGTTGGTCTATCAACCACAGCGGGAACACCCGTTGAGAGATCCTGAGGAGTGTCCAAGTCAATGGGCTTCCCCCATTTACGATCCAAGGCACGGAAAGCAACAGTCAAATGCAGATGTAGCTCCATTTTGAATTGGTAATTATGATATGCTTCTCGGTTGGAAGTTGGTGATTTAGTTTTGGAATTAACGATAAGTACGTGCTTTTATACAAGTTCTAATCCCCACCTAGTGCCAGTGACCATTAGGTCCTCGTTAATAATTAGGTGTCATTAAATTTAATATATTCTTTACTAATTGTGCTCACACTTAATTTATGAATCGATAGCAATTAAGACGATATTACAAGTGCTAATATTTCACATCTGGTTAATGAAGTGTACGGAACCTAATAGTACCTACCTGGCTAGGTATGTGATTAACATAGCATCATTACGCTAGTTCTGAAGGGTTATATTAGTGTACATATTTCGCATGTGATGCTTTAAATCTATGTAAAATAAAGGGTGAGCTTCATGCCTTTGAACAACCACGTTCTGGGCTACTATTTAGAAATTATTATTGCAAAATTCGATTACAGTGTCCAACATGGCCCAAAGAACCCAGGCCTAAATACTGCCTTGAAAAAGGCCGGGCTGAAATCCAGACTCAGGACTGCTGCTGAGAAGTGGGCTCCAGATGTTAATTTTACATCTTTAATTAACAATATAACACTTTGCCCGAATTCAGAATGTAATTAACCCAGGACTTCATATTCAGCTATAGTGTTTGCGGCCACTAAACTAATATTGAGGTACGACGCTGTGTGAGTAGTTTAAGTGATTTATTAATTTGCTCAGTACCTAATGATCTAATTAAATACCTAATTAAGTGTTCATCAAATAAAACTTCCTTCACCATTGTTAATTACGTTTCATTTAAAAGTAACCATGTCATTAATTAATCGGTTTCTGCCAGGATCTAATTCATAATTGGCTGGGTGCTAATCATTGCATACGTGAATACTATTAGATGCCAGTTGGTCGGTGGTCTCAAACTCCACATTATAACTAATAATATAATCATTGTAAAAGTTCTACGACACGGAATTAGCAAATACCTAACGACACTGCACTAAGCGTTTTTGACGAGCTCTTGCTAAATTTTTCTAAATAGTAGCCCAGAACATGGTTGTTCAAAGGCATGAAGCTCACCCTTTATTTTACATTGATTTAAAGCATCACATGCGAAATGTGTACACTAAAATAATCCTTCAGAGCAAGCGTAATGATGCTATGTTAATCACATACCTAGCCAGGTAGGTACTATGAGGTTCTTTACACTTCATTAACCAGATGTGAAATATTAGCACATGTAATATGGTCTTAATTGCTATCGATTCATAAATTATGTGTGAACTGTCACACAATTAGTAAAGAATATATTAAATTTAATGACACCTAATTATTAACGAGGACCTAATGGTCACTGGCACTAGGTGGGGATTAGAAATTGTATAAAAGCACGTAGTTATCTTTAATTCCAACACTAAATCACCAACTTCCAACCGAGAAGAATATCATAATTACCCAATTTAAAATGGAGTTACATCTGCATTTGACTGTTGCTTTCCGTGCCTTGGATCGCAAATGGGGGAAGCCTATTGACTTGGACACTCCTGAGGATCTCTTAACGGGTGTTCCCGCTGTGGTTGATAGACCAACTACTACATTCTCTTCAGAAGAATACTTGGCTTCAATAAGGAGGTCAAAGCCGTATTCACGTCATGAGGAAGAAGGAAGCAAAGTGACCGATTCGTTTGCAGACATCTCATGTGCAAGAATCCCATCGTTATCGGAACTTGAAGAGTTATCCAGTGATAGAGGAGGTTCTAATTCAGCAACAACTGGTTTATCGGTTGATCCGGACAGGAGTATAGAAGAACACTTCGGTGATGACGAGAAGAAATTCGAAGGAGGTTCCACTGTGGCTCTGGATTCAGGGTCAGAAAGGAGCACAGATCTCTCTGTGGAAAGAAGCAAAAACCACAGTGTATTCAGACTGTTCAAAGATAGTGCTAAGGGCCAGTTTCTGAAGTAGACGTCACATCTCAAATCAGCTGACAATTTGTCACAAATTAACCAACCGTCAGTTGTCAGTGAGTTTCTCAACACTTCATCATCGAGAAATTACGTAATCGCTTGTTACATTAAATAATCGACATTAATTTATTTCGGTTGGCTACCCTAGCTGGTATTCATTCGAGTCATTCACTACTATAACGTAATCAGTAACTTTAAATAGTATTTTATCTTGAGAGGCTAGGTTGGTGTAGCCACCAAGTTAAGCAAACCTTACCAAGGTTGATTTTTGGATGGGTAACCACGTTTTTTTTGGTTTGCTTGTTTTTGGATAGTTGACCCCACACAGGTTAAGCAACACTTATCAAGGTTATTCTTAGGATGGGTGACCGCTTTTTTTTTGGTTCGTTTGTTTTGTATAGCTGACTCCGCCAGGGTAAGCAACACTTACCAAGGTCGGTCTTGGGATGGGTGACCACTTTTTTTGTTTCGCTTGTTTTTGGATGGGTGATCCTGCCAGGGTAAGCAACACTTACCAAGGTCCGTGTTTGGATGGGTGACCGCATTTTTTTGTTTCGCTTGTTTTTGGATGGGTGACCCTGCCTGGGTAAGCCACACTAACCAAGGTCACTGTTTGGATGGGTGACCACTTTTTTTGGGTTCGCTTGTTTTTGGATGGGTGACCTTGTTAGATGTTGTTTAACCTAACGGGGTGACTTTAGAATGGGTGATCAAAATTTTTGTGGCGATGGTCACCCATCCAAAGACTGACCTTGGTTAGTGTTGCTTACCCTGTCGGAGTCACCTATCCATAAACAAGCGATCCAAAAAAAAGTGGTCACCCATCCAAAGACTGACCTTATTTAGTGTTGCTTACCCTGGCGGAGTCACCTATCCATAAACAAGCGTTCCAAAAAAAAGTGGTCACCCATCCAAAGAGTGACCTTGGTTAGTGTTGCTTACCCTGGCGGAGTCACCTATCCATAAACAAGCGCTCCAAAAAAAAGTGGTCACCCATCCCGAGACTGACCTTGGTATGTGTTGCTTACCCTGGCGCGGTCACCACCCCAGCCTACCCGCCCACCTATCCAGAAGCTGACTTTGGTAAGTACTAAATGCAGGGTATAGTCAACACTGACCCGATCGAACCTTCCTCACGCGCACTAGCGTGAGGAAGGTTCGATTCCCAGGTCAGTAACAGTTTGTTTTTTTTTATTTATTTACATAAATACAAAATAACAATTTTAGATAATTGTGTCAAGTTTTTATAATGTAATTAATTTAAAAATTTGTAATATCCTAATTTTTTTTTAAATCTTGGTAATCAACTATAATTGATTTATTTAACATATTTTTTATAACTCAACCCATTCCATAGTTTTCGCCGACCCCTATTATCTTTTTATCGTAATATTAGCCTTTAAAGTCATAATTTTAATTTTAATCCGCGAATAATCGACCAATTTCCAACAATTATAAATTAGGCTCGTTGACAAGAGATTAACATTGAAAAAGGTGCTCAGAAACCCAAAACTGCTGTAACATGTGGTTAATTCGAGATTTTACTCAAATGTGACAAATTGTCAACCACTTGTCACACTTGGATGTTGAGAAACTGAAAGTAGAATTAACAGGCGATTAATCCTCGATTACGTTAACAGCCCGATAATTGAGAGCTGGGAAACTGGCAGTAAGTCTTACGTCGATAAGAAGTGCAAGAGGTTATTTTTAAATATGTAATCTAATGTAAATATTAATGTTTAATTTAATTTAAAGTTATTTATTAATTTATCTTTTAGATGCTAAATCCTTTTCTTACATGCTCTTCTCATTTTTTATTTATTGTATGTGTCTAAACTTAATTAGATATTTCTTGTGTGTGTGAAACTCTAGTTATTATTGTTATATTTAGCTAAATTTTTTTAATTTATATTTATTTTAGGATGTTAAGATACTGTTTAATTTAGTTTAAGTAAGAATATTTAATAAAATTAATTATTATTGATTACAAATCACTTCTTTTTTTTCTATCTACCTGCCTTCTTTGCCACTATTCCCCAATATTACTGACTGATCTATCATGTCGAGAGTATTAGATCTATTTAGTCCGAGTTGACAAAATCCCTGAAGGCTATCAAAGAAAGAAGTTTTTACTACACAATACAATATTGACTAGACTGAAACACGCCTTATGACTTTTGACAGAAAAACAAAAGACGCCGAGACAAAACAACTTGAACGCCTAGAACCCAATTTTTCATCTGATTTATAATATTTTTATGGTCTTGTTGGTATCTATCGCCCATATACTTGTATTAATCCCCGTGCAGCTTCCATATGTCGGTTTTCATTTCATCTACTTTATCACTTCGTCTTGATTTTGTGATACCTAAAGAATCTACTCGTAATGGGGGCTACCGCGTTTGAATTTGCCGCTAGGGGCGCTGGTGTAGAGTGAGGTCTTCAAAACATCCAATATCATAGTTTTTTGGATTCGAGCGTGAATTATTTGACTACTTTTTTTGTTATGAATAGGTGGCAAATATGGTAGATAACGATAGGTACGGGTTTCAAGAGTTTTTATTATTTGAGAAAAGTGTTACAAATTAGTTAAATACAGATTATCATTCATATAAAAGATAAAATATAACTTAATTTTCACTTCATTAAAGGTGATTTTAATTACTCTAGATTTAGATTTGATTAATAAATCAATTTTATATATTCATTAAATATGTTTGGTACGTTCATGTTTATTTTGCTCGTGCCTTTTTGCGTTACGACGTGACAGCTATTTGCACATGTGCAGTAGATATGCCCGAGGAACTATTAGTAAATCTGTGGATATGCTGAATAAGCCGCGCTTGAATAAGCCCACCATTTTATTAATTTCTTGCTTAGTACAGATATATTTTTTTATTTCCTCGCACAATGCATAGTAAAATGTTGTATGATACTCGTACGTAAGATGATTCCCGACTCGTGTCGATTTATTCACGCACGCGCTTCGCTCGCCCGTGTATAAAAATGCCGCCCATCGGGAATCACCTACCTTCCGCACTTGTAGCATAAATAACTATTATTTGATAGCCTACAGGGATTTTGTCATCCCGGACTAAAATAGATCTATTACATCATAGATCAGTCAGTAATAATAAGGAGTAGTTGCAAAGGAGGAAAGTAAATAGAAAAAAAGAATTGATTTGTAATCAAAAATAATTATTTTTATTAAATATACTTACTTAAACTAAATTTAACAGTAGGTATCTTATAAATAAATTAAAATTAATACAATTTTTTTACAAATACTAAGATACCTAAATAAGTTTAGAGACATACAATAAATTAAAAATGAGAAAGATCTAAGAAAACGATTTAGCATCTAACCCTCTTACAAATAAACGCGGTATAAAGTTATACCAAGTATAAACCTATGAAAATGTATGGTTATACCTTTGTTATACCTGGTATAACTTTATACCGCGTTTATTTGTAAGAGGGTAAAAGATTAACTTAAGAATAACTTAAAATTAAATATAACATTAATATTTACATTAGATTTCATATTTTAAAATAACTTCTTGCACTTCTTATCGACGTAAGACTTAGCACTTCCTTTAAATAGTCTGAATACACTGTGGTTTTTGCTTCTTTCTACCGAGTGATCTGTGCTCCTTCCTGACCCTGAATCCAGAGCCACAGTGGAAACTCCTTCGAACTTCTTCTCGTCATCACCGAAGTGTACTATACTCCTGTCCAGATCAACTGATAAACCAATTGTTACTGAATTGGATCCTCCTGTATTACTTGATAACTCTTCAAGTTCCGATAACGATGGGATTCTTGCACATGAGATGTCAGCAAACGAATCGGTCACTTTGCTTCCTTCTTCTTCATGACGTGAATACGACTTTGACCTTCTGATTGAGGCCAAGTATTCTTCTGAAGAGAATGTAGTAGTTGGTCTATCAACCACAGCGGGAACACCCGTTGAGAGATCCTCAGGAGTGTCTAAGTCAATGGGCTTCCCCCATTTGCGATCCAAGGCACGGAAAGCAACAGTCAAATGCAGATGTAGCTCCATTTTGAATTGGGTAATTATGATATGCTTCTCGGTTGGAAGTTGGTGATTTAGTGTTGGAAGTAACGATAAGTACGTGCTTTTATACAAGTTCTAATCCCCACCTAGTGCCAGTGAACATTAAGTCCTCGTTAATAATTAGGTGTCATTAAATATAATATATTCTTTACAAATTGTGTAACAGTTCACACTTAATTTATGAATCGATAGCAATTAAGACCATATTACAAGTGCTAATATTTCACATCTGGTTAATGAAGTGTACGGAACCTAATAGTACCTACCTGGCTAGGTATGTGATTAACATAGCATCATTACGCTTGTTCTGAAGGGTTATTTTAGTGCACACATTTCGCATGTGATGCTTTAAATCTATGTAAAATAAAGGGTGTGCTTCATGCCTTTGAACAACCACGTTCTGGGCTACTATTTAGAAATTATTATTGCAAAATCCGATTACAGTGTCCTACATGGCCCAAAGAACCCAGGCCTAAATACTGCCTAGAAAAAGGCCGGGCTGAAATCCATACTCAGGACTGCTGCTGAGAAGTGGGCTCCAGATGTGATATGGGATTTTACATCTTTAATTAACAATATAACACTTTGCCCGAATTCAGAATGTAATTAACCCAGGACCTCATATTCAGCTATAGTGTTTGCGGCCACTAAACTAATATTGAGGTACGACGCTGTGTGAGTAGTTCAAGTGATTTATTAATTTGCTCAGTACCTAATGATCTAATTAAATACCTAATTAAGTGTTATGAAATAAAACTTCCTTCACCATTGTAAATTACGTTTCATTTAAAAGTAACCATGTCATTAATTAATCGGTTACTGCTAGGATCTAATTAATAATTGGCTGGGTGCTAATCATTTCATACGTGAATACTATTAGATGCCAGTTGGTCGGTGGTCTCAAACTCCACATTATAACTAATAATATAATCATTATAAAAGTTCTACGACACGGAATTAGCAAATACCAAACGACAATGCACTTAGCGTTTTTGACGAGCTCTTGCTAAATTTTTCTAAATAGTAGAACATGGTTGTTCAAAGGCATGAACCTCACCCTTTATTTTACATTGATTTAAAGCATCACATGCGCAATGTGTACACTAAAATAACCCTTCAGAACTAGCGTCATGATGCTATGTTAATCACATACCTAGCCATGTAGGTACTATTAGGTTCCGTACACTTCATTAACCAGATGTGAAATATTAGCACTTGTAATATGGTCTTAATTGCTATCGATTCATAAATAAAGTGTCAGCACAATTAGTAAAGAATATATTAAATTTAATGACACCTAATTATTAACGAGGACCTAATGGTCACTGGCACTAGGTGGGGATTAGAACTTGTATAAAAGCACGTACTTATCGCTAATTCCAACACTAAATCACCAACGTCCAACCGAGAAGCATATCATAATTACCCAATTCAAAATGGAGCTACATCTGCATTTGACTGTTGCTTTCCGTGCCTTGGATCGTAAATGGGGGAAGCCCATTGACTTGGACACATCTGAGGATCTCTCAACGGGTGTTCCCGCTGTGGTTGATAGACCAACTACTACATTCTCTTCAGAAGAATACTTGGCCTCAATCAGAAGGTCAAAGCCGTATTCACGTCATGAAGAAGAAGGAAGCAAAGTGACCGATTCGTTTGCAGACATCTCATGTGCAAGAATCCCATCGTTATCGGAACTTGAAGAGTTATCAAGTAATAGAGGAGGATGTAATTCAGAAACAATTGGTTTATCAGTTGATCTGGACAGGAGTATAGAAGTACACTTCGGTGATGACGAGAAGAAGTTTGAAGGAGTTTCCACTGTGGCTCTGGATTCAGGGTCAGGAAGGAGCACAGATCACTCGGTAGAAATAAGCAAAAACCACAGTGTATTCAGACTATTTAAAGGAAGTGCTAAGTCTTACGTCGATAAGAAGTGCAAGAGGTTATTTTAAAATATGTAATCCAATGTAAATATTAATATTATATTTAATTTAAAGTTATTCTTAAGTTAATCTTTAAGATGCTAAATCGTTTTCTTTGATCTTTCTCATTTTTTATTTATTGTATGTCTCTAAACTTATTTAGGTATTTCTTAGTATTTGTAAAAACCTAATTGTTATTGAAATTTTATTTAAGACTTTTTTGTTGTAGAATACAGTTTTAAGGTTTGTATTAATTTTAATTTATTTATTAAGATACCTACTGTTAAATTTAGTTTAAGTAAGTATATTTAATAAAAATAATTATTTTTGATTACAAATCACTTCTTTTTTTCTATCTACTTTCCTCCTTTGCAACTACTCCTTATTATTACTGACTGATCTATACCTATTTTAGTCCGGGATGACAAAATCCTTGTAGGCTATCAAATAATAGTCATTTATGCTACAAGTGCGGAAGGTATGTGATTCCCGATGGGTGTCATTTTTATTCACGGGCGAGCGAAGCGCATGAGTGAATAAATCGACACGAGTTGGGAATCATCTTACGTACGTGTATCACACAACATTTTACTATGCATTGTGCGAGGAAATAAAAAAATATATCTGAAACAAGCAAGAAATTAATAAAATGGCGGGCTTATTCAAGCGCGCTCAGCATATCCACAGATTAACTAATAGTTCCTCGGGCATATCTACTGCACATGTGCAAATAGCTGTCGCGTCGTAACGCAAAAAGGCACGATCAAAATATACGTTCAGCCAAACATATTTAATGAATATTTAAAATTAATTTATTGATCAAATCTAATTACTCAGGACTGCTGCTGAGAAGTGGGCTCCAGATGTGATATGGGATTTTACATCTTTAATTAACAATATAACACTTTGCCCGAATTCAGAATGTAATTAACCCAGGACCTCATATTCAGCTATAGTGTTTGCGGCCACTAAACTAATATTGAGGTACGACGCTGTGTGAGTAGTTCAAGTGATTTATTAATTTGCTCAGTACCTAATGATCTAATTAAATACCTTATTAAGTGTTCATGAAATAAAACTTCCTTCACCATTGTTAATTACGTTTCATTTAAAAGTAACCATGTCATTAATTAATCGGTTACTGCTAGGATCTAATTAATAATTGGCTGGGTGCTAATCATTTCATACGTGAATACTATTAGATGCCAGTTGGTTGGTGGTCTCAAACTCCACATTATAACTAATAATATAATCATTGTAAAAGTTCTACGACACGGAATTAGCAAATACCTAACGACAATGCACTTAGCGTTTTTGACGAGCTCTTGCTAAATTTTTCTAAATAGTAGCCCAGAACATGGTTGTTCAAAGGCATGAAGCTCACCCTTTATTTTACATTGATTTAAAGCATCACATGCGAAATGTGTACACTAAAATAACCCTTCAGAACTAGCGTCATGATGCTATGTTAATCACATACCTAGCCAGGTAGGTACTATTAGGATCCGTACACTTCATTAACCAGATGTGAAATATTA
This sequence comes from Anorthoa munda, assembly GCA_945859665.1. Classification (NCBI taxonomy): domain Eukaryota; kingdom Metazoa; phylum Arthropoda; class Insecta; order Lepidoptera; family Noctuidae; genus Anorthoa; species Anorthoa munda. Next base: position 6,139,620 of record OX243893.1, read on the forward strand.
GCACTTGTAATATGGTCTTAATTGCTATCGATTCATAAATTAAGTGTGAACACAATTAGTATGTGAAGAATATATTAAATTTAATGATACCTAATTGTTAACGAGGACCTAATAGTCACTGGCACTAGGTGGGGATTAGAACTTGTATAAAAGCACGTACTTATCGTTAATTCCAACACTAAATCACCAACTTCCAACCGAGAAGCATATCATAATTACCCAATTCAAAATGGAGCTACATCTGCATTTGACTGTTGCTTTCCGTGCCTTGGATCGTAAATGGGGGAAGCCCATTGACTTGGACACATCTGAGGATCTCTCAACGGGTGTTCCCGCTGTGGTTGATAGACCAACTACTACATTCTCTTCAGAAGAATACTTGGCATCAATCAGAAGGTCAAAGCCGTATTCACGTCATGAAGAAGAAGGAAGCAAAGTGACCGATTCGTTTGCAGACATCTCATGTGCAAGAATCCCATCGTTATCGGAACTTGAAGAGTTATCAAGTAATAGAGGAGGATGTAATTCAGAAACAATTGGTTTATCAGTTGATCTGAACAGGAGTATAGAAGTACACTTCGGTGATGACGAGAAGAAGTTCGAAGGAGTTTCCACTGTGGCTCTAGATTCAGGGTCAGGAAGGAGCACAGATCACTCGGTAGAAAGAAGCAAAAACCACAGTGTATTCAGACTATTTAAAGGAAGTGCTAAGTCTTACGTCGATAAGAAGTGCAAGAGGTTATTTTAAAATATGTAATCTAATGTAAATATTAATGTTATATTTAATTTAAAGTTATTCTTAAGTTAATCTTTAAGATGCTAAATCGTTTTCTTTGATCTTTCTCATTTTTTATTTATTGTATGTCTCTAAACTTATTTAGGTATTTCTTAGTATTTGTAAAAACCTAATTGTTATTGAAATGTTATTTAAGACTTTGTTGTTGTAAAATACAGATTTAAGGTTTGTATTAATTTTAATTTATTTATTAAGGTACCTACTGTTAAATTTAGTTTAAGTAAGTATATTTAATAAAAATAATTATTTTTGATTACAAATCACTTCTTTTTTTCTATCTACTTTCCTCCTTTGCAACTACTCCTTATTATTACTGACTGATCTATACCTGTTTTAGTCCGGGATGACAAAATCCTTGTAGGCTATCAAATAATAGTCATTTATGCTACAAGCGCGGAAGGTATGTGATTCCCGATGGGTGTCATTTTTATTCACGGGCGAGCGAAGCGCATGAGTGAATAAATCGACACGAGTTGGGAATCATCTTACGTACGTGTATCACACAACATTTTACTATGCATTGTGCGAGGAAATAAAAAAATATATCTGAAACAAGCAAGAAATTAATAAAATGGCGGGCTTATGCAAGCGCGCTCAGCATATCCACAGATTAACTAATAGTTCCTCGGGCATATTTACTGCACATGTGCAAATAGCTGTCGCGTCGTAACGCAAAAAGGCACGATCAAAATATACGTTCAGCCAAACATATTTAATGAATATTTAAAATTAATTTATTGATCAAATCTAATTACTCAGGACTGCTGCTGAGAAGTGGGCTCCAGATGTGATATGGGATTTTATATCTTTAATTAACAATATAACACTTTGCCCGAATTCAGAATGTAATTAACCCAGGACCTCATATTCAGCTATAGTGTTTGCGGCCACTAAACTAATATTGAGGTACGACGCTGTGTGAGTAGTTCAAGTGATTTATGAATTTGCTCAGTACCTAATGAACTAATTAAATACCTAATTAAGTGTTCATGAAATAAAACTTCCTTCACCATTGTTAATTACGTTTCATTTAAAAGTAACCATGTCATTAATTAATCGGTTACTGCTAGGATCTAATTAATAATTGGCTGGGTGCTAATCATTTCATACGTGAATACTATTAGATGCCAGTTGGTTGGTGGTCTCAAACTCCACATTATAACTAATAATGTAATCATTGTAAAAGTTCTACGATACGGAATTAGCAAATACCTAACGACAATGCACTTAGCGTTTTTGACGAGCTCTTGCAAAATTTTTCTAAATAGTAGCCCAGAACATGGTTGTTCAAAGGCATGAAGCTCACCCTTTATTTTACATTGATTTAAAGCATCACATGCGAAATGTGTACACTAAAATAACCCTTCAGAACTAGCGTCATGATGCTATGTTAATCACATACCTAGCCAGGTAGGTACTATTAGGATCCGTACACTTCATTAACCAGATGTGAAATATTAGCACTTGTAATATGGTCTTACTTGCTATCGATTCATAAATTAAGTGTGAACACAATTAGTATGTGAAGAATATATTAAATTTAATGATACCTAATTATTAACGAGGACCTAATAGTCACTGGCACTAGGTGGGGATTAGAACTTGTATAAAAGCACGTACTTATCGTTAATTCCAACATTAAATCACCAACTTCCAACCGAGAAGCATATCATAATTACCCAATTCAAAATGGAGCTACATCTGCATTTGACTGTTGCTTTCCGTGCCTTGGATCGTAAATGGGGGAAGCCCATTGACTTGGACACATCTGAGGATCTCTCAACGGGTGTTCCCGCTGTGGTTGATAGACCAACTACTACATTCTCTTCAGAAGAATACTTGGCCTCAATCAGAAGGTCAAAGCCGTATTCACGTCATGAAGAAGAAGGAAGCAAAGTGACCGATTCGTTTGCAGACATCTCATGTGCAAGAATCCCATCGTTATCGGAACTTGAAGAGTTATCAAGTAATAGAGGAGGATGTAATTCAGAAACAATTGGTTTATCAGTTGATCTGGACAGGAGTATAGAAGTACACTTCGGTGATGACGAGAAGAAGTTCGAAGGAGTTTCCACTGTGGCTCTGGATTCAGGGTCAGGAAGGAGCACAGATCACTCGGTAGAAAGAAGCAAAAACCACAGTGTATTCAGACTATTTAAAGGAAGTGCTAAGTCTTACGTCGATAAGAAGTGCAAGAGGTTATTTTAAAATATGTAATCTAATGTAAATATTAATGTTATATTTAATTTAAAGTTATTCTTAAGTTAATCTTTAAGATGCTAAATCGTTTTCTTTGATCTTTCTCATTTTTTATTCATTGTATGTCTCTAAACTTATTTAGGTATTTCTTAGTATTTGTAAAAACCTAATTTTTATTGAAATTTTATTTAAGACTTTGTTGTTGTAAAATACTGCAGGTAATTCCGACTTTTATGACATAAAGCGTTTGATCACTATCGTTTTGCTCTTGCAAAAGATACGTAGTAAGACGGATCTCCGTTCACTGTTGAAAATAAAAGGTGTATGTTAAACACCCTAATAAGCCAAAACGTACATGGGTACGTTTTGGCTTGTTATGGTAAACACCCTGTATAATTCTAAATACAGTCAACTGCACATCATGGCATCCAAAACAGTCAAATTTCTTCAATAGATTTTCAATTTAATCTCCAAACAATATTATCCATTTATTTGTACCCATTCCATTTTGACCGCGCGCTTACTTGAGGGCGCTAGAGTAATGATTGCAGACGGGCGCTACATAGGCTAGGGACGCCTCATTGTATATCTCCAAACTTATTTAGGTATTTCTTAGTATTTGTAAAAACCTAATTGTTATTGATATTTTATTTAAGACTTTGTTGTTGTAAAATACAGTTTTAAGGTTTGTATTAATTTTAATTTATTTATTAAGATACCTACTGTTAAATTTAGTTTAAGTAAGTATATTTAATAAAAATAATTATTTTTGATTACAAATCACTTCTTTTTTTCTATCTACTTTCCTCCTTTGCAACTACTCCTTATTATTACTGACTGATCTATACCTATTTTAGTCCGGGATGACAAAATCCTTGTAGGCTATCAAATAATAGTCATTTATGCTACAAGTGCGGAAGGTATGTGATCCCCGATGGGTGTCATTTTTATTCACGGGCGAGCGAAGCGCATGAGTGAATAAATCGACACGAGATGGGAATCATCTTACGTACGTGTATCACACAACATTTTACTATGCATTGTGCGAGGAAATAAAAAAATATATCTGAAACAAGCAAGAAATTAATAAAATGGCGGGCTTATGCAAGCGCGCTCAGCATATCCACAGATTAACTAATAGTTCCTCGGGCATATTTACTGCACATGTGCAAATAGCTGTCGCGTCGTAACGCAAAAAGGCACGATCAAAATATACGTTCAGCCAAACATATTTAATGAATATTTAAATTTATTTTTTGATCAAATCTAATTACTCAGGACTGCTGCTGAGAAGTGGGCTCCAGATGTGATATGGGATTTTACATCTTTAATTAACAATATAACACTTTGCCACAATAGGAAACTATCCGAAAAGCTGAGCTCAGATGGCGCCACAGAAATCAGAGAAAACTAACCAAACTGTCAATGTCAAGCGACAAAATTTCGCAGTTTAAGCGTACACAATATAAAACTAATCATAATCATAATCATTTATTTATTTGCGAATATGGGTACATAAAAAAAAGATCTTATACAAACAATAGTGTCCATTAGCCATATCCTACCATAAGGCATGCAAATTTACAAATACACAGGTATCCTTTAAAACTAGAATTTAAAAAGTAAAAAGATATTTTTTATGTATGGAGATAAATCGTATGGAGTAACATTATATAAGTTTATCCTGTAAATATTCAGTGACAGAGTAATATGCTTTTTTTAGTAACAGTGTTTTTATATTGTTTTTAAATATATTTATATCACTTATCTCCAGCAGTGAATTTGGTAAATGGTTATATATGCGTGGAGCCATACATAATATACTTTTATTTAATAACGCTGTTTTGTTGCTTGGGAAACTTATATCGAATCTGTATCTTTTGCTATATGAATTATCAAAGTAGTTTGTATTTTTCCTGACGAACATTATAACCTCTAATATATATATACACGGTAACGTAAGAATATTTAATTCCAAAAATGATGGTCTGCAGCTGTCAGTTACTTTAATACTAGTTATGGCTCGTATACATTTCTGCTGGGCTTTAAACACCGCATCTTTATTAGTAGAATTACCCCAAAAAATAACACAATACCTTAGAATAGGTGCAACATAGCCGTTGTAGGCTGTTTGGACTGTAGGAGTGTTGACCGTTTGCTTAAGTTTAAACAACGCATAAGAAAATGTGTTCAATTTAGTGCATAATGTATGGATATGTTCTTTAAAATTCAAATTATTATCTATCTGTATACCCAGAAATCTCGTCACGTCAACTTCTTGGATGCTATTATTTTGGTAATTTATGTTCATGTTTGCTATTTTACTTACTCTACTTCTAAATGTCATGAAATTTGTTTTGTCGAGATTAATATGTAAATTGTTTGATGTCAACCAGTTTACAATGCTATCTAAAGTCATATTTATCTCAAGTTCCATGTGTGATTTATTATCTCCTGTGAATAGTACTGTACTATCATCAGCAAATAGGATTGTGTTGTATTTTGTCGCTTTGGGAAGGTCATTGATGTATATTATAAAAAGAGGCGGACCCAATACACTTCCTTGTGGAACGCCAGATGTAACCTGTCTACATGAGGATGAATAAGTTATCATTTTTTTTACATACGGACATATCCTTGTTATTTGTGTTATTTGCGTCCTATTACTCAGGTAAGATTTAATCAGGTTATGAATGTTTCCTCTGATACCATAAGCGTATAATTTATTTAAGAGTATATTATGATCCACATAATCGAAAGCCTTTGTGAGGTCCATAAACAATGCACACGTTTGTTTACCTCTATCCATGTGGCTTAATATGTTCTGGAGAAAATTATATACTGCTATATTAATTGTTTTATTTTTACGAAAGCCAATCTGTTCTTTGCAAAATAAATTGTTTCTTTCAAAGTAATTATAAATACCATCATGGATCACTTTCTCGAATATCTTCGATATGACTGGTACAAGTGCTATTGGACGATAGCAGCTCATGTCATTTTTATAATTTTTCTTAAATAAAGGTTTAATTATAGTTAATTTTAACCTTTCTGGGTAGACTCCATTTGCTATACATAAATTTATTATATGACTAAGTATAATCGATAATTTAACGGCTACATGTTTTATGACTTTTGTTGATATATTGTCATATCCGGTACTATTTGTGTTCTTTAAGGCTCTAATTATTTTTTTAATTATTTTTTTTCTAATTAATATATCATTTGGTATAATAGTGAAAGAAAAATGGAGAATAACCAAGAATCAAGGAAATCAGATCACACTGCAGCTAAAAACCCTTATTTATTTATTTACTTTAACATAACATGGCCAAAGGCCAATTACTTTCTATAAATATAAATCTCTTTCTATCTTTAGTTAAAGACATGTTTAAAAAAAAAACCGGCCAAGAGAGAGTCGGAAATATTTATTTTATTCTGTTTTTAGTTTTTGTTGTTATAGCGGCAACAGAAATATAGTCCCCGGCATGTAACTTGGCAAGGTTTTGGCGTAGTAGGAATAAGTTCGCGCATAGTGCGTGAATTGACCAACCACCATATATAACGAACAGAACGTGGACGCGACGCGATTGGTCAGTCTATCCTTGTGTCAACTGACCAACCAATTGCGCGCTCGGAACAGTGCTAAACGTCCTCCGCGCCCCGCTTGGTAACCAAAGAGACCTAAAAAACGACTTCTGCGCATCTAACGACTCTTGCTAAGTTACGTGCCGACCACATACATCATCTGTGAAAATTTCAACTGTCTTGCTATCACGGTTTTGAGAAACAGCCTGGTGACAGACGGACAGACAGACAAACAGACGGATCGTGGAGTCTTAGTAATAGGGTACCGTTTTTACCACAAAAGGAATTTAGCTTTTTGAAGCACTATTTTTAAGACATTGTTATGACACTTATTTAAAAGAGTCCTGATGGTTTCGCCTCAATTTGATCAAAGTTTAATTTTCTGTTCATCTTTCAATCCAAACAATGGTAGGAACCTATAGCCCCTTATTTAATATTTTTTCTTTCTAGTTTCAGTCCTGTAAGTATAAATTAGGTTTTATTAATACAACAAGTGATTTATTAATTTGCTTAGTAATGATCTAGTTAAATACCTAATTAGGTGTTCATCAAATAAAACTTCCTTCACCAATGTTAATTACGTTTCATTTAAAAGTAACCATGTCATTAATTAATCGGTTACTGCTAGGATCTAATTAATAATTGGCTGGGTGCTAATCAATGCATACCTGAATACTATTAGATGCCAGTTAGTCGGTGGTCTCAAACTCCACATTATAACTAATAATATAATCATTGTAAAAGTTCTACGACACGGAATTAACAAATACCTAACGACAATGCACTTAGCGTTTTCGACGAGCCCTTGCTATTTTTTTGTAAATAGTAGCCCAGAACGTGGTTGTTCAAAGGCATGAAGCTCATCCTTTATTTTACATTGATTTAAAGCATCACGTGTGTGTCATCATCAATGTGTGGAGGGATGAACTGTGGTCGACGCTATCCGGGTACGGTGTGGACTGGCGCTTGGTATTTTATATTATTATTATTACTGAAATCTCTATATAGGGATTCCAGTGCTTGTGTTAGGATTAATGGGGCGTATATGGACTGGTTTTCCATCTCAAGGGGTGTAAGACAGGGCTGTGTAGCGTCACCGTGGCTGGTCAACTTGTACATGGATAGTTGTCTAATAGGTTTGAAAGAGCATGAGTGCGGATTGAGGATGAATGAGTCGCCTGTCAAATGCCTTCTCTATGCAGATGATAAAGTTCTACTTGCATCGTCAGCAGAACAGTTGCAAGACATGGTGACTGTGATGAATGAAGCTTTTAAGTTAAAAGGGATTAGTATAAATGTGAACAACACTAAGGTAATGGTTTTTGAAAGAGAAGACGATGTATCGGAGTGTGAAGTGAAAATAAATGATAAGAGTGTGGAGCAAGTGAACAAGTTTGTATATCTGGGCAGTATGTTCACAAGGGATAGAAAGATTGAAGAGGATGTGGAAAGGAGAGTGAATGCAGGGAATAAAGTGAATGGTGATATACATATATATACATAGGATATATACCTACCGGCAAAAAGTGAATTGTGCTTTTATATCGCTCCGCAGTAATAAATAGTTTTATACAGTTTTAAGTTGTTCTCGGTTCAGTGTTGGTGATAAAATTGTTTTTGGACATATGTACTAACTGTGAGTGGAAGAAGTTAAACAAACACATCACAAATAAGACTTTTCTTTCGAAATAATTAAGTGAACTTTTTGGTAATATACCCAACCGCACTTAGGATACAGAGCCCTCGACGCAAACGCGTAAGCGACGCCGTCTTCCGCGCACTTAAGACCTTTTGGTCGCGAACTCCGTCACTAACTCGGCGACTAGCTCAGCGTCGGCCTTTATTAGTGTGCACTTCTCGGTGTGGGCATTTGTTAGTGTGCGCTTACAATTAATCAAATAATAAAAAATAAAGCAAGATTATTTTTTAAATTATTATGGCCGAATCAGAATCTTCACCTTCAATAGAAAACTCTGAAAGTACTGTGTCCCCCACCAGACCGGGTGAAAATATAAGCTCGCGTGCCTCACGTGCCAAAAAAAGAATGGCCCTGTCGTCACCACCGGTTAGCAACTCTAGTACCTTGACTAAGGCCGATGTACAAGGCATAGTAGAGGCAGTAATAAAAACTGCAATGACAGACATGCTTGCACAATTAAATAGTAATATGAACTCAGAGCTTAGATCAATCAGGGAAGAGTTGAAGGAAGTAAACGAGGCTATGACTTTCATGAACAGTCAATATGAAACTGCTATTTTGGAAGCCAAAAAGTCTGCACAAACAATAAAGGATCTTGAAACCAAAAATGAACTAATGTCCAACGCCATTATAAAGCTCACGAATCGCGTAAACCAGATGGAACAACATGCTAGATCCAGTAATATTGAGATTCAATGCGTTCCAGAGAACAAAACAGAGAATGTCATCAGCCTGGCAAAACAGCTGGGGTCGGTCATAGGCTGCACCATTGCGGATAATGATATTTTAAGCTGCACACGAATTGCTAAAGTAAACCGTGACTCTCCGCGGCCTAGATCAATCGTCACTCAGTTCAGCTCCCCAAGACTCCGTGATCAATTTTTGGCAGCTTCGGTCGACTTCAACAAGAAAAACAGTCAGGACAAATTGAACTCTTCTCATATTGGATTGGCGGGACCTAAAAAACCTATCTACGTAATGGAGCATCTGTCGCCGACCAACAAGGAAATCCACGCCGCAGCAAGAACCAAAGCTAAAGAATTAGGATTCCAGTTTGTGTGGATCAGAAGTGGCCGTATTTTAATGCGTAAAGACGTTACATCGGAATATAAAGTGATAAAAGATCTGGCCACTTTGGACAGGTTGAAATAAGTTTAACCTTTTAGAAGCTTTTTATGCATGTCAATTGTATTGCACTAACAAAATTCAACTTGTTTAATCTTGAGATTTACTATCAAAATGTAAGAGGCCTGCGTACGAAAACGCACGATTTTTTATGTAAAATAGCAACATGTAACTACGATATTCTAATTCTGACAGAAACTTGGCTTAATAATAGTATATGCAATAGAGAACTGTTTGATGATAGGTACTTGGTCTATAGAAGAGACAGGGAAAACTCGGGCTACCACTGGGATAGGGATGGCGGAGGTGTCTTGATTGCAGTATCCAAAAAACTAGTTTCGAAAAGATTATTGAATAGACAAAGTAATTGTGAGGATCTATGGGTATCTGTAGAAATACCATGCGAGTGCTCGAGGCAACTCCGCCGTCTTGATCTTTGTGCAGTATACTTGCCACCACCGGTCTCTAAATCAATGTTGGACCATTTTATTGCTAAATGTAATTCTTACCAGGATAACCAAAATGCGTACACATGCATCGTGGGCGATTTTAATTTGGGGACTATAAACTGGAATGACTTAAATAATCCTCTTAAAAGTCAGCACATTAGCAGTCTTGATCAACTTCTTATTGATTTTGCATCAGTTAATAGTCTCCGACAATGCAATAATGTTACCAACAAAAACAGTAGACTACTGGATGTTGTATTGGTGGACGTTCCAGGTTGTTGCGTTAGCGAAGCGGATCCTTTAAGTGTTATAGACCCTCACCATCCTCCATTAGATATACAAGTAACATTGACGGAGTCGCTAAAACTAAAATCTAATAGCATTGCAAAAAGAAACTTTCATAGGGCCGACTATAAAGCAATAAACAGGTATTTGAAGGATAAGGACTGGGAAGACTGTTGGGGATGTTGTCAAAATGTTGACGAAATGGTTGAAGTTTTTTACAGCATTATCGGATCAGCTATCAATGCTTTTGTACCAATCATCCGAAGGCAGAGTAGTAGTGTGCCAGTATGGTTTGATAAGAAACTTCTTAATTTATTAAAAGAAAAAAACAAACTTCGTATTAAATATAAAAAGTACAAGAATCCCCTTGACATGCTATCACTCAGATTAGTATCTAAACGATGTGATAATTACGCTAAAAAGTGTTACAATAGTTACATTGAGAGTACAGAAGAATCTATTGCCAGATGTCCTAAAATGTTTTGGTCATATGTCAAGAGTAAACGTGGTGGAGAAAGTTCATACCCAGCATCAATGACTAATGGTCCGATAACATCTTCGAATGGAGAAGGAATATGTGAACTATTTGCTTCAAATTTTAGCAGCATTTATAAAGAAGAAACAGCATCACCTTCAAGTCAAAACTATGTGCCCTCCGAATACCTGGAAGCAATAGCCACACAGTCAGACAGTATAGCTTCAGTGGACATAAAATGTGAAATTGTTGAGGAAAAACTAAAAAGCCTTGATACTACTAAGGGGGCAGGCCCAGATGATATACCGCCACTATTTATTGCCAAATGTGCACCTAACCTGGCTGTTCCTTTGGCGAAGATATATAACGCCTCAATCCGATCTGGTCAATTCCCTAAAGAGTGGAAACAGGCGAAAGTAGTACCGGTCTACAAAAGTGGTGACCCTAGTGACGTAAAGAACTATAGACCAATATCCATCCTTTCGATTTTTGGTAAAATACTGGAGTCGTTGATTTGTCCACATATTCAGCGCTATTTTTCGAAGTTCTTAAGCCACCATCAGCACGGCTTTGTGAAGAACAGATCCACGAGTACAAACCTAGTGTCCTTTGTTGAAGCCACATGCGAAGCCATGGATGGAGGGGTACAGGTTGACGCTGTTTATACGGATTTTAGCAAGGCGTTTGATAAGGTTTCACATGAACTCCTTGTTAAAAAACTAGCTACGTACGGCGTCACCGGTAGTCTTCTAAAGTGGTTTGGCTCTTATCTGGCTGGTCGGGAGTTTTATGTGGTTGTCAATGGGTACCGGTCGGGCGGGTATGCAATTGCCTCGGGTGTCCCTCAAGGTTCTCATCTGGGCCCAGTATTATTCATCATATACATAAATGACGTGATATCTTGCTTTCACAATACTGGCATATTCCTTTTTGCAGACGACTTGAAAATTTCAAAAGCCATTAGGTCTCAACAGGATGTAAATCTAATGCAAGAAGATATTGACCGATTATCTGCATGGTGTTATAATAATAAAATCTCGTTGAATAGTTCGAAATGTAGCCACATAAAATTCACTAGGAAAGTAAATATAGTGAATTCGGCGTACCAAATAAATGGAGTGAACTTATGCGAGGTGGATATTGTACGAGATCTAGGAGTTATCTTAGACTCTAAACTCACATTTGTACCACATATTGAGAACATAATCAGTAGATCCCAACGTATGCTTGGATTTGTCATTCGTAATGGAAAGGTATTTCAACGCCCACATACTAAATTGGTTCTTTACAATAGCCTTATAAGAAGCATCCTGGAATACTGCAGTGTAATATGGAGGCCTCACTACGCAACCCACTCGCTGCGGATGGAACGAGTCCAAAAAAGGTTTATCCGGTACCTAGGGTACTCAAAGGGAAGGCAATTTAAATATCTCCCCTACCTTGATAAACTAGGCTGCTACAAAATGAGTACCCTGGAAGCTCGAAGGAAGCTCTTGGATTTGAGATTCGCATATAAACTGCTCAATAACACCATTGACTGCCCACAATTGGTATGTAGGTTCAATTTCAGAGTACCCCGTAGACCACCTCGCAAACCCATAACTCCCTTAGCTCCACCTCCTCGCCATACAGTGTTTGGTGCTAATTCGCCTATACCCCGCATGTGCAAACTCATTAACGAACGCAGCGACCTGGTTGACGTCCACGCAGACTCAATATCGAAGTTTGTTAGACGTAATTAGTATTATTATTAGTATTTAATATAATATAATTATCTAGAATTTTAGTACATTAAGTTTTTTCAATTACAAAGAGCAATATGCATGTGGTGTTTGCCTGTAATTGGTTGTGCAGTTAGATTTAAGACACAATTACTTATATGTTCCTATCTGTGTAATATCTGTAACAACTGTTGGTGAACCTTAATTAAATAAATAAAAAAAAAAATAAATAAAATAAAATACATGCGGTTGTGACCAGCAAATCGATATCTCCGGAAGCTCGACTCGCCGTTCACAACAGCGTGCTGGTGCCTACACTTATGTATGGAAGTGAAGGTTGGGTATGGCAAAAAAGACATGAAAGTAGGATTAATGCAGTAGAAATGCGTTCCTTGCGAAGTATGTGTGGTGTAACTTTAAATGATAGATTGAGGAATGAGGTAATAAGACAACGTTGTGGTTTAAAAGAAGATATAGTGACTAAAATTGAAAAGAGTATGTTAGGAATAGATACTCCTTTAACATCTATCACCAGCCAGAGATGTTACCATAACAAGCAAAATGTTGTTGACTGTCTTTTATGTCACCATCGTACTTGACTAAAATATTTTCTACAGTTTACGTCAATAATATTCGTATATTTATAGTAACTGGTTTTATTCGATCCCACAGTACTTATATCTACTTTAACATGGTAGCAGAGCGTGGTTCAATTGATTGAGTTACAAAATAGTAGTGGATGCGTAAAAGTTTACCTCTTGGAAAGAGTTGTGAAAAATTCTTGCAAAAATCTGTACCCGGTCTGACGTCACCATGGATAAGGCGATTGCAGAGGCCTCAAAGGTACAAATAATGCACCTTGATGGAAAGAACTTTAAGCATTGGAAGTATAGGATCGAAACAGTATGTAGAGCAATTCCCGGTGCTGAAGATATTTTGGAAGGGAAGATCTGTAGACCTGTTAAACCTGTAGATGTTAAAAATGAATCTGCAAAAATAAAATACGAATCGGATTTAAAAGAATTCCGGAAAATTGACTGTATACTTTTGACTCTGATGACGTCAAACATGACGGATGAGATACTGGAACAAGTCATGCGGTACAAAAGCGCTAAAGAAGTATGGGACGAGCTAGAACGCCTCTACAATGCAAGTAGCGAAGATAAAAGCTATGATCTCTGTTTAAAATTCTTTGATTATAAAAAGGATCCTGAACATGACATAAGAAAGCATATATCTACGTTAAAAAACATTTGGCATGAATTGAACAGCCAAATTGATGCGACTTTGCCCGAGATATTACTAATCTGTAAAATACTTGGAACTTTACCAAAAGATTATTTCGCTTTTAAGTCAAGTTGGCTCCTTATAACAAAAAAGGATCGGACAGTAGAGAACTTAACTTCGCAGCTTAGTGCATATGAAAAAGCGTTAAGTACTAAAGATGAGACAGAGAAAACTGAAGAAGTATTAATCGTGAAGACACAGAAGAAGAAAAAAGTTTTTAAATGCAATTATTGTGGAGAAGTTGGACACTTTGTAAGAAAATGCCAAAAATGGATAAATGATGGACGTCCACGAAAGCCGTCAAATGACAGTAAAACCTCAAATGTTAACCTAACAGTGTTAGCTTGCGATGATGGAAAGCCAATAGATAAAAATTACTGGTACGTTGACAACGGAGCGACAAGCCATGTTACGAATTCAGGCGACTTCTTCGAAAGCTTCGAACACTTTAAGAGTTCACATACGGTTACTGCAGCGAATGGGCAAACCATTGAAGCCATTGGAATGGGCAACATTCGAGCTGAAGCCAAGGTCAATGGAAACGTAGAACACGTACTATTGAAGGACGTTTGGTATGTTCCAAAAATTAAAAGAAACTTATTCTCAGTTCTTTCTGTGCACGATAACTCATCCATGAGTACGTTTGAGTCTACGCCTAAACAATGTATAGTGAAAGTAAATGGAGGCATTAGAGTAATTGGGACTAGAGCGATTAAAGGTGGACTATTTAAGCTAGAGCTTACCTGCGTTGCGCCCAAAAATCGAGAAGTCAATCAACTACTGTCAAATCCATTACAAGTATATCATGAAAGGCTAGCACATCAAAACAAAAGACACGTTAGTCAAGTCATCGAAAACGAGCTAGGGTTTAAAGTGGAGGATAAGCAATCGGACATCTGCGAAGGATGCGTTTATGGAAAGGCTCACAGGCAATCTTTTGGTACAAGGGTTAGAGCCACTAAAGCTGGAGAACTAATCCATACCGATATTTGTGGACCGTTTCCATATTCAATTTCGAAGTTACGATATTATGTCCTGTTTAAAGACGACTTTACACGCCATCGTTGCATCTATTTTCTTCGAGAAAAGTCTGAAGCAGCTTCAAAGCTTGATATTTTCTTAAAAGAAGCTAAAGTTGTAGGACACGTTATCAAAGAAATATTAAGCGATAATGGTGGAGAATTTATCAGCGAAAAATTCAAAAATATCTTAACTGAAAACGGCATCAAGCAAAGGTTCACGATGCCCCACACCCCGGAGCAAGCAGGTTGCGTAGAAAGAGAAAATAGGACGGTGGTAGAAGCCGCGCGAGCCATCATGCATGCACATGAGAAGATTCCTGATGGCTTATGGGCAGAGATAGTAAACGCAACAGTCTACGTGTTGAATCGCACAGGGCCATCTAGCGTGCCATGCAAGTCACCTCATGAACTGTGGTACGGAAAGAAGCCAGCGATCAAACATCTAAGAATCCTAGGTTGCACGTGCTATGCCCATGTTCCTAAAGCTAACCGCAAGAAGCTGCAACGGAAAGCTGTAAAAGGGATTCTTATTGGTTATGAAGGAGACGAAGGCTATAGAATCTGGAATAAGGAATCACTCAAATTGATTAGATCCAGAGACGTGACATTCGAAGAGATACCATTACTGGGAAAATCTAAAGAGGTTGAGCCTAAATCAGAAGAGCCGAAAACTCTCCAGAAAAACTTATTCCATAATTTTCCAAGTCTACATAATGAATTCGAAACCAACGATATTAGAGAGATTGGAGAGCGGAATATTACAGAGTTCGGATCTGAAGTTATTGAAGAACCTACTTCATCAAGGGCACGTCACGAAGCCGATAAAGGTATAGATGATGATTTAGATGAATCAATGTTTGAATCCGTTCACTCTGAAGAAGAAAATGGAGAACTCGCTGAAGGTAATGAAGCCGATGATCCTGATCTATCCGATGACGACCATGAAAGAAAAGGAAGTCGGATGACTCTCAGAGATAGAGCAAACCTTAGACCTCATGTACGGTTCAATGACTATATTATGGCATTAGAAGCTGAAAATTTGTTTGAACCGAAAACCTTCAAACAGGCAATGTCATGTAAGGCTAAAGAAGAATGGAAGAAGGCTATCGAAAGCGAAATGAACTCGCTGAAAGAAAACCAGACGTGGGAGCTAGTCGAACTACCTAAAGGTCGGAAAGCCATTCCATGTAAATGGATATTCAAAATTAAAACTAATCCTGATGGCTCTGTTGACAAATATAAGGCTCGACTGGTTATAAAAGGATATTCTCAGAAGAAAGATGTAGACTTTCATGAAACTTTTAGTCCTGTTGCTAGGAGTAGCACAATAAGAGCTGTTCTGAGTGTTGCTGCTAAAGAAAAGCTGAGATTAGCACAGTTTGACGTGTCCACAGCCTTCCTTTATGGCATTTTAGACGAAGAAATATACATGAAGCCGCCTGAAGGTTATACAGAAGAGAGGTATGTGTTTAAATTAAAGAAAAGCCTGTATGGTTTAAAGCAAGCCCCACTCTGTTGGAATAGATGTATTACAGACTATATCGTAAAGACAGGGTTCAAGCAAAGCCAGTCCGATCCTTGTTTGTTTGTGAGAAAACATGGAAAAGAGAAAATTGTTCTCGCCCTGTACGCCGATGATGGTCTTATTGCTTACTCAAGCGAGAAACTAGCTAACTGCTTCCTAGAAGAAATGAGGGCAAATTTCAAAATAACAAAGAAACCAGCAAGCTACTTTCTTGGAATGGAGATAGAAAGGTACTCTGATGGTTCTATTTTACTGCATCAGAAATCGTACATCACTCGCATATTGCAAAGGTTTGGCATGGAGAAATGTAAGCCAGTGCCAACACCAATTTTAAAAGCAAATAATGCTCAAGATGTCAATGAAGTTTCAATGAGCTTCCCGTACCGTGAAGCTGTTGGATCACTAGCTTATTTGATGACAAGCACGAGGCCTGACATAGCCTTTGCTGTCAGTGTTGTATCTCGAAATTTAGATAAACCTACAAGGGAGAACATCATCAATATCAAGAGGATAATGCGTTACTTGAAAGGGACTATAGATGAAGGCATCGTTTACAAGCCAGGAAATAGTCATAACTTAGAATGTTACAGTGATGCTGACCACGGAGGTGATCCTGAAACTGGAAGGTCTACCTCAGGCATTCTTTGCATGTATGCTGGAGGTCTAATATCCTGGAATAGTAAACGCCAGAGCACAGTAGCGATTTCATCCACCGAGGCAGAAATAGTGGCAGCCAGTGAAACTGCTAGAGAAATTATTTGGCTTCGAAAGATTATGAAAGAAATCATTGGTGAATGTCCAGCGTCCCTATGTGTTGATAACGAATCAGCAATTAAGATGGCTAAGAATCCACCAGAATTCCACCAAAAGACCAAACACATAAGGATACGATCATTCTTTATACGAGAATGTGTTCAAGATGGAAGCATTACCATCTGCCATGTGCCAGCAACCAGGCAGATTGCTGATATGCTCACCAAACCACTTTATGGGCCTAGAATTGAAATTCTCAAGAAGATGGCTGGCATTATAAAGAGAGGTGGATGTTAGGAATAGATACTCCTTTAACATCTATCACCAGCCAGAGATGTTACCATAACAAGCAAAATGTTGTTGACTGTCTTTTATGTCACCATCGTACTTGACTAAAATATTTTCTACAGTTTACGTCAATAATATTCGTATATTTATAGTAACTGGTTTTATTCGATCCCACAGTACTTATATCTACTTTAACAAGTTGGTTTGGTCATGTTGAGAGAATGAATGAAAGGCAACCAACGAAAGGTATTTACAGGGCAGACGTGAATGGAAACGCCGGGAAGGGACGCCCTAGAAAGACATACCTACATAGACCTTATAGGTGATGTTCTTCAGAAAGGCCAGGTGCGCAGTACTCATAACCGGAGTGTGTGTATGACTAGATGTATGAATGTGAGTGAAGCAAAATAAGTATGTAAGGATCGTAGCAGGTGGCGTTCTGTAGTTTCTGCCTACCCCCAATGGGAAAAAGGCGTGAGTTTATGTTTTTATGTATATACTAGCTGACCCGGCAAACTTTGTTTTGCCATAAAAACACCAAACATTCATCTACCCAACACTACGCCACCTACCCTACCCTACCTACCCTACCTTACCAACCCTATCCTATCTACCCTACCTACCCTACCCTACCCTACCTACCCTACCCTACCTACCCTACCCTACCTACCCTACCCTACCCTACCCAACCTACCCTACCCTACCCTACCTACCCTACCCTACCTACCCTACCCTACCTACCCTACCCTACCTACCCTGCCCTACCTACCCTACCCTACCTACCCTACCCTACCTACCCTACCCTACCTGCCTTACCCTACATACCCTACCCTACCCTACATAAGAACCTTCTCCCAACAATAACGAACACAACAAAAAAAGAATAAGCGAAATCGGTCCAGCTGTTCACGCGTGATGCCGTGACAACGGAAAACGGGTTTCATTTTTATATATATAGATGTTAAAGCATCACATGCGAAATGTGTTTTTCAATACAGTTGTTAAACATGGCGTACTTTCAGAGGCTATAAGTATGATTCGAAAATTAAATCTTATGCATAGGCATCTTTCTATTACGCGGTCGTGACTTTTGTTTACGAGCTCGATCTTTAGTTTTGCAGTTTAGTTTTAAATTTATAAGTCAATTTAAAAAGTTTAGTAGCAAAGAGTTTTCATACATAGAATAAAATGGGATAGATTTTATACGAGGATAAATGAATAATTCCGTACGTTTTAGCATTGAACTCTCAAAAGTCTTTTAAATGGTTGTTTAATATATTTAATTACCAGTTTTAATTTAATTATTTTCACATCAACATTTGATTTGTTCCGGTCGGATCCCCTCGATCTGATCCCCTGCTGGTTTTTTTTTTATTATTTCCTTTCTGATCCACTATAAACTTTGACATTCCGGTCTGATCCCCTAACTCTTTTTGACAGGTAAGTACCTACAGTTAAGAGAAAACAGTTGTTTATGTAAATAATATTTGTTTTTGTTTGTTATGCGTTGAATATCACCACAACGTCAGTCAGACGTCGTCGTTCTTCACAATTTCACATTATTTGCCATATATTGTGAAGGTCTGGAGTATTCTTTTTCTTTTTTTTTACCAATGTAGCACAATGCACATCTATATTTTTGCAGGTAAACATTATTCATATCATTTTCATTTGCATAGATCTTTATTATACATGAACTTTAACAAAAATACCTAAGACACATTTACACATTATACACAGAAAGCACTTTATGAGGCCACTTTCGCCTTTCAAAGTTTTTAACAATATGAATTTATTAACTTTTAACACAATAACATGGTAACTTTATAACATTATTTGCAAATATTTAGGAAAAATCATAATTTTGCTGCTTGCATAAAACAGTAAAAGGTTCAAACCGGCTGCGGTGACTTGGCTAAGACGAAAATGTAGAGTCGTTGTTCCTCAATACACGTTTTCATTACAATAAGAATTACGAACATAATTATTTATTTAACAATTTTAAACCCTATACCTATATTTTGTGGCTGACTGTCCAAAAATCTGTTAATAGATAACTAGGGGATCCGACTGGTATAAAATATTGAAATTTATTTGTGATACCCTGCACGGTGGATCAGACCGGAATAGAAAATATTATAAAAAAAACTGATCCCCCAGGGGATCAGATCGAGGGGATCAGACCGGAACAAATCCAACATTTGTCTAAAATCGAATAGGCTGTATAGACTGTTCTCGTTGTAAAAAAAATCCAGTTGCAAAAACGCGCCTTTAGTTATAAGTCAATTTAAAAAAGTTTAGTAAAAAGGAGTTTTCATACATAGAATAAAATGAAATAGATTTTATACGAGGAAAAATGAATGATTCCGTACGTTTTAGCATTTAATTCTCAAAAGACTTTTAAATGATTGTTTAATATATTTAATTACCAGTTTCAATTTAATTATTTTCACATCAACTTTGTCAAAAATCGAATAGGCTGTATTTGCTGTTTTCGTTGTAAAAAAAATATGTCCATTTTTTTGTCAAATAACAAATCTAATTCTTTGATTTGTTTTTACTATTTCCCACAACTGTATTGAAAAATATCGTGTGATACACGGGCGTGTAGGTTATTGCAAACTCGTGTTATTAAAAACCCTCGCCTTCGGCTCGGGCTTGTTAATGACAACTCGTTTGCAATAACCTACTTTCCACCCTTGTATCACAATGTACTATTCTAAAATACTTCACCTTTAAACCCTTCAATGATAGAGGGGTATCTAATTCAGGAAAATCTGGACAGGAGTATAGAAGTACACTTTGGTAATGACGACAAGAAGGTCGAAGGAGTTTCCACTGTGGCTCTGGATTCAGGGTCAGGAAGAAGCACAGATGACTCGGTAGAAAGAAGCAAAAACCATAGTGTATTCAGACCGTTTAAAGGTAAGAAATCTATATATAGAAAATCCACAACGAGATAAGGAAGTTAGACAGAAATAAAGGTCCAGATTTTTGCTTGATTACAGCGGAAGTGCTACAACAAATACCTAGAAAGGAGTTAATTTTCCTAAGGTAGTTTTTCAATAATATCTTGAGGCTGTCGTACTACCCAAAATTATGGCAAGTCTCAAACCATCACATCTCGCATCATCCTATAGACCATATAAGTCTAGTACCGGTAATTTCTAAACTATTTGAAAAAACATCTATGTTATAGATTAAGGTTGCACTAGTCGTTCATTCTTCCATACAAACGTAATCTGGCGATTACTCCACTGGTTGACAATGTACGTTCAAAATAAAAATTATATCAATTTGTCTCATTATCATTATCTAGCCCAGTATGGAAACAAAAAAGTAAAAAAGAAGTATTTGAAAGTTATGAGCGTCGAAAGTTCCATATTTTAACATTAATTTTAACGCATTTTTGGGCGGCAATAAATACCATAAGAAGAAAGAAAATTGCAAAACAGCCACCATACTGTGATAGATTAGTAGTTCAACAATGCAAATAATTTTATTTTGAAAATATACATTTAGTCATTTTTTCATGATATCTGGACTCCCAAAGGTTTGTTTATAAAATTTCAGGCGCTCGTTTTCGTCCTAAATCAATCCATTTCGCTACAAACTTGCAAAAGTACTAATTCGTACGCGAACTAGCTTCTTAATGCTCGTCACATCACCAATCTCAATCGCACATGTTGTCGGATAAGATAGCATGCATTTTAACCCCACGCAATAATAGTTCATGCCGTCGATTAGAGCTCTACAACAGAGCAAGTCCATAGAGTTGTCACCAAGATAAGAAATGCACTGGGGAAAAAAGAAATATTGCTCTGTAGTCTTATTTTATGTCCAGCAACCTTCGACAAAATGTGGCACCCAAGACTTTTGTTTAAGCTTAAAAGTTACGTTCCACACGAACTTTACCTGCTTTTGGAATCGTACTTAAACTACAGAATTTTTAGAGCAAAGATTAATGATTCATACTCCTCCTGCTATGATATCAAACCCAGGAGTGCCACAAGGCACGCTATTGGGCATGTAGTGTATTTGTTATACACAGCTGACCTACCAAATACAGACAGGGTTCTAAAGAGAAAGTAGAGACTTTCGCGGACGACACCGCAGCCCTTAGTATCGATCAAGACTCGAATAAAGCCTCGCAAAGACTTCAAGTACACCTTGATGGATTAATACTTAGATGGAGAAATGGCAAATCAAAGCGAGTATTACTAAATCAGTACACAAAACGTTCACTCTTCGAAAGGGATATTGTGCACCTGTAAAACTTGATATTACCACGATGTATTACCACAAGATGACAACAGCCTAATACCTCGGTATGCATCTGGACCGGAAACAGACCCACAGACACTTATTACGTATCTTGCAAGAGCGAAACGATAGCGATGGTTGCGCAATAATTTCTCTTCAATACAGAAGTTTTAGAGTTTTTGCATTTTCTTTTTAAATAAGTGACCAGACTCATTTGACCAACAGCGAGTAATTACTAGGGAGCAGTGGTGGCCCAGTGGCAACGGCCGCGACTTACAAGTTGTAGGTCAAGGGTCGAGGGCCACCAACTCGCACTGTGCAGTGGGAACATTAATAGGCTGATGATGGGATGATTACCAAACGATTGTGTACGATCTACCATACTTACACTGTAGGTAATTCCGACTTAAAGCGTTTGTTCACGCGGAGATTGCTGTTTGCTGTTTCTTACGTAATAAGCCTGCCGGAGGCAACACAATGAGAAAAAGCGAGATGAGCTGAACCAACGCCTGCAAATACTGAAGTGGCTACCAGATAGACATTCACAATCTGGCGGAGAGGCTGTTAGGTTTCCGCAGGGGTCGCTCTACGGTGGACACCATCATGCGCGTGCGTTCCCTCACGACGGGAGACGCAGTGGCCTGGGGTGGAGTCGTCTTGGCGGTGTCTCTAGACATCGCCAAAGCTACCATGGGGCTGCATCAGGAAGGCACTACGGTATCACCGGATGCCGCCCTACCTCTGTCGCTTGGTCGAGCCCTATCTGACGGACAGCGCCGTCATCTACCCCGGTCACCAGGGAGAGTGGAACTGGCAAGAGATGTCGTGCGGTGGCCCACAGGGATCGGTCTTGGGGCCGCATCTGTGGGACATCAGTTACGAATGGGTGCTGCACGCCAATCTCCCTAGTGGCGTCAACGTAGTTTGCTACGCTAACGATACGCTGCCTGGTCCTGGCACAGGGGAAGTCGCACCAGGCGGCTGATGAAATAGCGACACGCGGGGTTGCGACAATCGTCGAGAGGATCTGGCAATTGAGAGTCAAGGTGGCCCTCGAGGTTCTCAAATAACGGTAGCAGGGGTTCACATCAGCGTCAGGTCGACGATGGAGTACCTGGGACTTGTCCTCTATAGCCGGTGTAATTTCGTGGAGCATTTTTGGACGTTTGGCTCCCAGACTGGAACGGGCCGTGGCTGCCCTCAAGCGGCTCCTGCCCAATCTAAGGGGTCGTTAAAAGTGTGTTAAAAGCCTTTTCAGATAATATGGGTCTCATTACTGTTGGTTAATCGTCGGTCTTATTTAACTCGCCAAATAATATCCGATTAGACTCGTTTACTTACATATTTAAAAAGCGGTAGTGCACAATTGATCTTAGCTTCAAGAACATAAAATAAAGAGCTTAAAAAGTCCTTTTAGAAAATACAAATAGATCCTATTTATTTATTGTTATCATTCACCATTACACATTTACTTCATTATTTAGGAACTGGGGCAAAATCAATCGTAGTTTTCATAACAAAAAATAAAGTTCTTTCAAAACCCTTTTCGATAGAGTAAGTTTCCGTCGGTTAATAATTGAGGTATTAATGTACTACGTTAATTGGTTTGTCTTAATTCATCGTAAATTGTATGAGTACGTTTACCTAAATATTTAAGAACTAGGACACAATTGAGCTTAACTTCCATAATATAAAACGGAGTGTTTAAAAAGCTCTTTCGGAAAATATGAATCAAAATGCTGGAGCAATTTGTCGCATCCGCCTTTATATTTCTACTATGCTAGCTTTTGCCCGCGACTTCGCTGCGTAGCATTAGTACTTTCAATAGCCTATTTTTTTATATCACGCCATTATATTAGAGAGCAGTAGTGGCCCAGTGGTATCGGCCGCGACTTACAAGTTGTAGGTCGTGGGTTCGAACCCAGGCAGGCGCTTTACTTTGTGTAAATTATTTCATCAGCACTGCTCTCAAAAACGGTGAAGGAAAACATCGTGAGGAAACCGGCATGTCCTAGAACCAAAAACTTCGAAGACATGTGACATCCACCAATCCGCACTGGGCCCGCGTGCTGGATTACGGCCCATTCCCTCTCATAGAGAGGAGGCCTGTGTCCCAGCAGTGGGAACATTAATAGGCTGATGATGTGTGTGTGATGTGATTATATTATAGGTGTATGGGCCGCCTTACTTGAGAAATTATTATTTCAACATACAAACTTCTGAGACGGACTTCAAACCTTCCCAGGATCTCTTAACTATCTCCATACCAAATTGCATCTAAATCGATTCAGCGGTTTTAGCGTGAAAAGATATAGCCCTCGCCAAACTTCTTGGCAGCACAAAACGGTGCTGTTTTTGTATGAGATTTACTACTGCGCAGCCATTGTAGCCAACTTCAGGGCGGTCAAGAAGTTTGGCGAGAACTATAACAGAAAGAAAGACAGAGTTACTTTCGCATTTATAATATTAGTATGGATTATAATATATTAATTCAGTCTCTATTTAATTAAATCCAAATAATTAACTATATTAATTCAATCTTAAATTTGTTAATTCCAAATAAATTATCTGCCAGTAGGTTACCTATTCGTATAGAAATGAAACAATTTTATAAATGTTAAATATTTTATAATTCAAAAATAACTAGGTATAATTCTAATATTTACAATAACATAAATACATTAGTACATAGTATTACGCCGGCAAGTTCATTTTTTACAATAAATAGTTTTAAGCATTTCATTAGAAATAAAATACACAATAACTAACAATTAGTTTACACATAGGGCTCGAAATATTTAATAGCAGTCGTCATAGGTTTTTCGTTGATTTTGTTCGTTGTATTATTATTCTTCACGCGCATCTTTATATCTCTAGGCTTCAACACACTCTTGTGGTTGGCACTCGGTGGCCTCAGGCCCAGGTAGTGTTTGCTCGGCGTGAAAATAGACTTAGAACTAAGACCAGACGTCTCTAAGAAGAAATCGAAAGTGCCTTTTGTTTTCGGCGTGTTTATCTCTGGATTGTTGTTCAGCACCATCCTCGGCTCGCACTTCACAGTGTTGTAAGAGCCGCTGTTGCTCCCAGACGAATTACTGGACTCTATATCTGAGTTCCTTACAGATTCAGTCTCTAAATTCTCTATATTTGAAAGGAGATCAGGCTTATTGGACAATTTAGCGTTTTTCGACGAGCCTTTGCTCAAGGCACTCTCATTATTTTCAAGAAAATTATCAGCGTTTCCATTGTCATCCTTAGGAATAGTATTTTGCTGTTTATCTTTATCAGGTACATTGGTAAGATTTTCGGTTACAACGTCCGACATGGAACCGTCACTGCTACCGGAGCTGATGCGGTATTCCTCTGCAACTATGCTGCCGAGTTCATCGTCTATCTTAAATTCCTCAAAATTCTGAGACAAATCGAATTTGTCCATGTCGTCGAAATATTCTGCTTTATGCAATTCTGCGTTATTTGATTGATTTTTCTCGGGTCCATGGTTGAACTGATTGTCCAGTTCTGTCAAATTGATCTGCTTGTTGCCGCCCTTACCACCTTTGTTGATCTCCGATAGTATAGAAGACACTGTGTTGCCCATTTGTATGGAAGCACGAGGGTCCAATTTTGGTTGCAGAGGATGCATAGCAAAGTTAGTCAAGTAACTGTCAGTAGTTTGCTGGAAGGAGCGGCTTTGTTCATCGTTCGGCTTTTCATCTTCATCCGGAATGATGATTTCAGTGACATGAGGAAGTTTAGGAATGTCTTTATCACTGATCTTGTTCTGGATCCTTGGCAAAGATACCACTTTGGCAACGCTGTTCCTTGGACTGACAGCGTGCACTGGATACTGCTCGTTGTGTATCTCAACCGTTGGCTGTGTGAGTAGCAACTCCCTCTTACCATTGCTGACTACTGGAACATTTATCTCTGAAATGGAGCAGTAGTCAGGCTCTATACTATTGACAGTTGCTACTTGTCCCACTTTTCTCGTCTTAACATCTGCAACCCGTTGGTTAGCCGCAACGGCTTCAGAGTCTAACTGCTCTGTCATTTGTTTGACAATGTTTTCAGCTTTCCATTTAGCCGAAAGATTCTTTGGCTTTGGTGGTAGGGCGGGCGGAGTTCTAGGTACTTTTCTCTTATTAAATATCTTCATAGACCCGAGCTCATTATCAATTTTTCTTTCAATGACATTGTTATTGTTACGATTTTCTAAGTTAGCGGCCATGTTTTTCACTATAGAACCTCTTATTTTAGGAACGGCTGGTTTTTCAGTAGCTTGCACGGTGCGCGGAATTGGTGCAAGTTTAGAATCATTACCTTTCGTAATGATAGGCTCATATTCATTGCTGTACAAGCTCTGTATCTCGTACTGGAAGCCCTGAGCTGTGTTTGGCACTTCATAACTGTGTTCAGATGCAGTCTCTAAGCTGAACTTTACTATTTTATTTGCCCTCTTATCTGATCTAGGCAGCGTGTTGCTGGTGTTATTGGATCTTACTTTTTCATCATAGGAGATGCTGTTGAGAGTGGAGAACTGTACACGCTTTGTTGATGCTTTAGGGCTAGGTGCTTCACTAGATTTAGAATTGTCATTGCTGCTATCATCTAATGAATTTTGGAGCAATATTTGATTGACACATTCTAGTACCGGGTTATTTTTATAAATCTCATTAGTCGGGTTCTCATCTGCATCACTAGTGCTAGCATACCAATTTTCATTTACTTCTGCATTCGCCGCTTGTCTGTTTAAATTTGATTCTATGTTATTGTTCTTATCGTCAAACCTGGAACTGAATCTCTCATTGTTGTTCATCATATTATTGCACAATACTTCGTTCTTAGCGGCTACTACTCCAGCATCAACTAAGCCACTGTTAAAGCCAACTCCCAACAGGTCATCTGTCGATTTTGATTTATTGCTTAGTGGTCTTTGATCCAAACAGTCTCCTTCTTGTTCAGGATCACTAACATTACAATACCAAGGTTTCTCATTGCTCTCTTCGCTGAGAACATTACTCAGGAATAGTTGTCTGTTGGCTTTAATTTCATCTGACGCTTGCCGTTTGATTCCGTGTAATCTCTCCATTTTTGTTGAATAAGTTTTTTCGGATTCACTGGCGGTGTTTTCTTGGTCTTTTTTAGCAGCTTCACCAATAAGCTGGTCAATTTTCAAAGAAGCTTTTCTTATATCATTGGCTATTTGGTTCGCGGTAATTTCATCATCGTGGTTTACTTGGTAGCTCATACCAATACACTCTTCAGCACTACTGCTGTTGTTGGCTTGGTTATTGTAACCCTTCTGCATGTTGTCTGCATATTTGTTGTTATTTTTTCTTCCCGAGTATTTCCTCGACCTTCTGAAGACGTCTCGTCTCACAAATGCTTGTTTGTTTTTGATAAACGTGCCCTTACTGCCGACACTAGCAGTGTTTCCTTCTTCGCTAGAACTCGTGTTGCCATAAACAATCTCACTCTTCGGCAACTGGTACTGAAAGCTCTTACTTAACCTAGTATTTTTTTGGAATACCGGTGGAGAATTTCTTTCACGATAACTACAGCTTCTAACGAACGTATTTTGAAACCTGGAATCCGTGCTTTCTAAGCTCTGGAATTCGGGATCTGTTTCAATGTTGGTCTGTTCGCTGGTAAAGCCGAGCAGTTGCTGGCAATTGCTGCAGTATGATTTTCGTGCCTTTAGTTTTGCGATTTCTTCCTGTTGTGTTTTGATGATTTTTTCTTTTTGATGGAGTGCAACGTGGATTTGTTTCTGTTCCCTGGTGAGGCGGGATTCTAGGAGGACTAGCGATCGTAGTACTAGTGCGAGTTGGTCTTGTCTGAGTCGCCTCTCCTGCGCCGCCTTCTTGTCCCTGGCGGCGAGGGCGTGGCCCGCCTCCACCAGCTGATGCCGCTGCTTCAGGACAGACTCGGACTGCTGTTGCAGCGCATTGCGCACCGCGTCCAACTCCCGCCTCAACTCCATTGCTTCTGAGCTGCTATCCATCTGGAAAGAGAGACAAGTATTCGTTAGTAAACAGTTAACTCGTAAGTCGTAACAATTATTGCAATAACAGCGACATTTAACTTCATAAAAGGTTCGTACAGTCTATTTAGAAGATTGTTTCGATAGCGGTGAAATGTCAAGTACGATTGATACACGATTCCTTATACGACTGGAAGAAATTAATGTCGTCTAATGACGGTGCGTCTTTGATGATCGCATAAACGTTGTTATGATGGTTATCTCGGATGTAGCGATGCAACGTGCAGTCAAAGTCCAACACGCAATACAATTAACGAGGTCACTGGCCAAGAAATAACGTCTTATGTTAAGAAATCAAAAGCAGAATATTTTATTATTAATTTAATTAAGTTTGTATTTGCTGATGGACATCGGTGAATTCTCAGTTCTATTACGTGACAATAAAGTTTAAATTTTAGAGCAGTTTTTTCGTCGCTGCTTTGAATGTTTGATAAGAAGAAAATCAGAGCATAACTGAGCTTATCGTGTGCGCGGACGCAGATAAGGCGTTCAAACGCGAGAGAATAATGTTTTTCATAGTGTTATCTTACTGTAATCTCAGCTTCCTTATTTTTTTGTGAGTTTGATAATGTCAGTGTGCTAAATATGAGGCCACGACGCGAGACAATGACTCATACAGAAGTCAGGGTCGATAATACCAATGGCAATTATGTCATTATATTGATTCTAATTTTATTGAGGTAAGTATCTATCATATTTCATATTACAAGAGGATAGTTTGAAGTAGTACGTATGTACTTACTATATACAGGTATACTTGCCTACTACTAATTATGGTTTTGCAGTTCATAGATCTTTGTGTAATTTACAGATTTCTAATCGTCGATAGGTGCCACCTTTCCTAATGCAAAACACTGAAATGCTAATCTGTTTAAATCTTAACAAAGGTGAAGTAAGCTATCAAATTATCAATCCTTAGTAGGTAGACAATTATCCCTAGGTTCAATGGCACCTCATTACAAGCTCACTTCACTTAAAGCGTATATATTTCCCAATATTTGTACTGGCTCTCCGCCGGCTAAAAAAAAAAATTAAATATCCTTTTGGTTAACATAACCAAAAATTTCTTCTTAACCTACATAAGGTTAAGAAGAAATTTTAACCATACATTTTTCTGAGTTAAAATATTTTTAAACATCCAAGTCGTTTTGGAGGCGCAGGCAAAAGTAGTGAAAAATTTCATGTAGTTAATTATTTTTTTAAAGCAAAACTATTAGTTACACGAAAAAACCATGTTTCACAAATAATGTACATGAATGAATAATAAATATTTTTTTTTTTCAAACCATTTACCCTAGCCGTCACTAAGGAGTATGCGTTAGAAAGTATCCTTTTTACGGCACCAAAGCGGAATAAGGACTTAAATTTTCACGATGAGATTTTACAGAAGAGACCAGTTGTTTGTGTAAATGCTTAGAAATAACATAACATCACGCCTGCTTTCTTTGGAGGGTTAGGCAGAGGTACCTATAGTTATAGGAGGGGAGAGGGGAGCCAATTGCCATCAAGCGGGTACAAACAAATTTAGGCCTTATATAGAAATAATTAAGATATGAAAATTCTTCGCCAACTCAGGACCGGCTGTTCTCCATAAGCCATTCACATACGAAGGTAAGAATAAAGAATGTGGTATTCTAATACTTTAATCATGTTAGAGGCAAGGTAAAAGTCGTGTCAATGGCGACTCGACAATGTCCAAGTGTACTTAACCTCTATGAAAGTATGTTGTAGCATTGACGAAAGTTTAAACTGACCTGTGTGTTACTAGCCCCCGGCTTTAAAACAAGTAGCTACCTATCATAGCTTAAGATGAATATATTATATTCCCCATTGTTAACGCGGTACTGGCCGTGCGCCCGCTCGATACTAAATTATCAATATTGAACTTCCTTTTCGACAGTTTTGTGTGCAAAATATTTTTAGATTTACATAATCTATGGAGATTAAGAAGAAATTCTAACCATTAATTATTCTGAGTAAAAATATTTTTAGACATTCAAGTTATTTTGGCAGAGTACGCAAAAGAAGAGAGAGCAGTGTTGGCCCAGTGGTCTCGGCCGCGACTTACAAGTTGTAGGTCGTGGGTTCGAACCCAGGCAGGCGCTTTACTTTGTGTAAATTATTTCATCACAACTGCTCTTAAAACGGTGAAGGAAAACATCGTGAGGAAACCGGCATGTCCTAGAACCAAAAATTCGTTGACATGTGACATCCACCAACCCGCACTGGGCCCGCGTGGTGGATTACGGCCCATTCCCTCTCACAGAGAGGAGGCCTGTGTCCCAGCAGTGGGAACATTAATAGGCTGATGATGTGATGTGGTGATGCAAAAGAAGCGAAAAATATCGTATTGTTAATTTTTTTTTAAAGCAAATGTATTAATCATACGAAAAAACCATGTTTCACAAATAATGTACATGAGTCTATCTATATACTTATATAAAAATGAATCCCTATTTCCCTTGGTCACGGCATCACGCGTGAACGGCTGGACCGATTTCGCTTATTCTTTTTTTGTTGTGTTTGTTATTGTTAGGAGAAGGTTCTTATGAAAAAAAAAATATGAAAAAAAAAATTTGGTAGGGGGAGAATTGGTTGGGTAGGCAAAGGTAGGGTAGGTTGGGTAGGTAGGGTAGGGTAGGTAGGGTAGGGTAGGTATGTAGGTAGTGCAGGGTAGGTAGGGTAGGGTAGGTAGGGTTGGGTAGGTAGGGTAGGGTAGGTAGGGTAGAGTAGGTAGGGTAGGTAGGTTAGATGAATGTTTGGTGTTTTTATGGCAAAACAAAGTTTGCCGGGTCAGCTAGTAATAAATAATTAAAGAAATTCAAATCTTTTAACCAAGCCGTTACTAAGAAATATGCTTTAGAAAATAACCATTTTACGGTAATAAGCGGAGTAAGAGCCTTAACCGTGATTTAAAATGTATGTAGGAGTATGATGATATATGCTTTAGGAATACTTCGAAAATTAAAGTTACCAACAAATAATGGCAAATAACACTTTTTGTCAACAAAAGCTAAAGAAAATGGACAATGTTTGCCAAACCTCCAGTAGCCCATTATTTAGTTTTGAGATAGAATAATACAAAGAGCAAACTGTTCATCATAACCAAACAGGTTAACAATAATGATTAAAACTTGAAGGTTTTCACAATCATGAAATTACAGATTCACAGTTCACATAACACAGTCAGATCACAGATCAACGAGGTTAAAATATCACTTTTGAGAAGTACTTTCATTCTTATAAGTAAACGCTATTTACTTACATGCTTGCCGTGCATATTTCAATATTTTCCCACTTCGTAGTTGACTACTACTTTCAGAATTTACAGGTAACGGAACTCTTATTAATAATAAGTTGTTCTCGCGTCAAGTTCGCGAGCAAACTGGCCAGGCAATCCCAATGCACATGAGTTTACACTAAGCAATTAATTAATTATTGAAATTTCACCTACAAATCAAAGGTCGCTCATAGCCAATGAATTGGACTTTGATACCGTTTGTTTTGAATCGCTATTAATTAAATTGTCAACGTATTGAATTATCATGTCAACAAACCGTTGGTGTTCATGAAATCAGCGGAAAATATTGTTTCGTAATCATTTTAGGCCCAAGCATAGTAAGCGTACTAAATATAGCGGCGTCCCGGATGGCGCCGTAGTAAATACGACGTAGAGAGAAAGCTGCCAGCTATAAAAAAAGTAAAGTAAGAAAAATATGTATTATATTGATATACCTACGACACATGAAAAGCACCAGATCTGTATTCCTGAAGAGTTAGCCAGAAGACACATTACAATCAAGTAAGATTTAACATTCAATTAAACTTTCAGTAAACACGCTTTGATCGACAATCCATCGAAACATGATATCTTGCGAAAATAAATGCGATTCAAATATTAAAATTCCAAACAACGTTTCCAGTCAAAAACGCTGCGTATGATAACTGGAGCCCCATGGTACATGACCAATAATCGCATTCACCACGATCTAAAGATGAAAACTGTAAGAGAGGAAATCAAAGACTCACTACTGACGTATACTAAACGAATCCATAAACATCCCAACCAACTAGCAAGAAGCTTAATGGAAGAACAAGCAACGAAAACGTTTAAAAGACTTAATGTCGACAAGACAGCTTGCAGTAAAAGGAAGAGATAAAAAAAAAAAAAAAAAAAAAAAAAAAAAAAAAAAAAAATTGTAATGCGCATAACTTTTGAACAGCTGAACCGATTTACATCAAACATAGCTAAACACACTCGATAAAGTCACCTTACAAACAAACTAAAGCGTAATCGGTTCATCCGTTTAGGAGCTATGATGCTACAGACGGATACAAAGCAAATTTATAAGAATTCTCTTTTTCCGTCGGGCGTTAAAAATAGAAGATGCTGTTGCTAAAACGAGAAAACTCAAGTGGAGATGGGCAGATATTATGGTCAGAGAAAATAAAAACGAAAAGTTGGAAACGCACCTTCTGCCTTTTCATAAAGAGAACTCGCACCATAATTCACATAGAACGCAAAATTGATAACTGAACCTCACTGTGTCATTTACGTACATATTTTACGAAGTCGGTAATGCATTTTAATATGCATAATTAAGATCGATACTTAAAACACTAATTACATAATTACTTACTCATTATATTGCAAAATAATTTGAATTAAATCATCGAAACAACGATTTAAGTTTTATGTTGACTCGTAATGTCTTTTGCATGATTCTAATTAACATAGATAAGTGATAAATTTATATAATTGACATTCATAAACGTAAAATAACTCTTTAGTGTATTGTTGCAGTTCGCTTTCGTTGATGATGCAGTGGGAACATTAAAATGCAAATTATAACCTTTATTACAAGTAGGTAATTGCAATTCTATTACAAACATTGTGTTTTACTGTATGTATGTATGTTTATTCCTATGTGGCGTTCTATAGACCAAACACGTTGGCTGATTTTGATGATTCTTACGTCGATCGATTAGTCTTAACCCCGCGAGTGTCACTGCCTACATTAAATTTGGATAATAGAAATTGTGGAGGCCCAAATTTGTTTTCTTCCAAACCCATCATGTGGGTCAAAATAAAGGGTTTTAAGAGGAAAATATATTAGACTTATATGTTTAAATGTAACTAATTCTAAAAAAAATAGCAAAAAAGTTGTTTTTTTTTTAAATAGCATTATACCCGACTGTTTAAAAAGCGAACTAAAAAGACGTAAACAAGAAGAAAATCATGCTGTGCAGTCGCGAGGATACATCTGGTTTTGGTCAGCGAGCTCGCGCATATGTATCCTCCGACTGCACAGCATGATTTTCTTCTTGTTGACGTCTTTTTAGTTCGCTTTTTAAGCAGCCGGGTTTGTTGTTATTTTTTTAACAATATTCTTTTCTTTTCTGTGTTTGTTGTTGCTATTGTGTTGTGTCTGTGTCAAATAAATGTTTTCTATTCTATAATATTTTATGATATATCGGCAGCATGGCTGGATGTGAAACGCACGGGACCGATCAATGTGGCGATGCTTAGGGGGGAGGCTATGTCCAGCAGTGGACGTCTTTCGGCTGATATGATGATGATGATATCGGCAGCTAAAATGCATAAATAAAGCTACCTAAGACAGCACTAACGATCTTCAGATCATGTACTATTTATGCAATTATTGGCAGCTGTTCAAATACAAAACTACACTCTAGGAGGTACCCATAAAGACCATTTCCTCAATGGAAAAGGATCTTTCAGAAAACAGCACATAAATCTAACACTTGACTAATGAATAGCTGCGTATCTATCTTTAGCCATCCTTCGGCCGGAAAATGCTACTAAACATACCAAAGACTATTTCTACTATTTGCATGTAATTTCATCCATTAACAAATGTTTTACATGAAACAAAACTCCCCTGCATCCGTTGACAACGCCATAGCAGATAATATAATACTAGCATGCCATAGTTACCAGCCGGAGGAAGTCGCTTGTTAGGTGCGTATGCGCATACTGCTGCGCAAACCTATAGGTTATTGCTACAGGAAATTCTTAGGAATAACGGGGTATATTTAATTTATATTATAAATCTTAATTTTAGATTATAATTATGCAGGCGTACAGCGAAGTGTGGAAGTTTGCTATAATTGAGTAATTATGGTGTTGTTAAAAGTTGCTGTTTATGGTGATGCATAATAATACTTTGCGAGAGTGTATATCCGTACAAGGTACAGGTGATTCAAACATAAAGGCGGCTGTGAGGTTTGTTTTTCACCCGCTGTCAATTGAAGTCGCTACTGCGCAGCGACTCGCCTCGTGTTCCGACAAGTCATACGGTTTGAATCAACCTGTACAAACCTACTTAGAATATTTTTCACTGACGGCCTGTTGTACCGACTTCAAGAATACCTATCATGATAAACTATGAATATGTAAATATGTCCCTGAAGACAATAACTCCATTTATCATTGCCACTTTTGTTAGTCGATAACGCGTTTAGGTAAATTGCACAATACCTTGTAGATCGAGTTACACTTTGAAACAAAAACACACTTCTATTGCTAAAAGGTCGCCATTCGCCACATCTTTTCAAACACGCACTGTAAGGGTTTTGTACACATATTTGTTCAGCACGTTATTGATCCACAAAGAACTGTTTGCTCAAACCTGGCATCATTATATTGGATAGTTTACACACGTGCCACGATAACACACGATGGTAGTGCCTACTGTAACCACTGCTTGTTGACTGAATGTCGATAAGGGCGTCCTTTTACTAATAAACACTAGCCTACCTTATCAAGGACTTGTAAATCGTGTAAATGTATCTTTAGTAAACAATAAACACTATTTACTAGTGACGTGTTTACCTAGGTACTTCTATATTATCTATCCTCGACCTTTTATACTTTTGACTCGTCAGTTTGTCCTCCATGCGTCGGAGAACACGTTAAGCCGTTAGTCCTGGTTGTCATTTGAAGATCCTTCACAGTTTTTAGGAGTCAATAAGTCTTGTTAAGGCGCAGATACCCCTCAGTAGCTAGCAGATTTTAAAATGAGAATCACGTCTAAACGGCTAGACATATTTTTTTGGAAAAAATATATGTTGCTTTATATAATTTTTTTAATAATATGATCTGAGAAAATTTTGAGTTTTATTCGTATAACATAGTGTAATTAATTTTTAAAGTTATGTCTAACACGGACAAAAACACCGCCGGGCGTAGGTATTTATCACCATCTCAATGACAATTTAATTATCTACATTTTGATCTAAGGCTTTTTTCAAACTCATAGAATAATAAGGAAAGTACAAAAAAAAAACTGAATTTGGGTCTCGCGGGTGTGAAACGAGTGCGCGTTTTGTTCCCTCAAGAGCGTTGGCGACTGAAATCTTTGATAGTCTTTACGAGTAACCAGTATTGTTAAGGGGTTGCCTGTTACCCAGATACTGGATTGCGGAATTCATATACCCAGTCGCTTTATGTCAAATTCTGGTATTTCGCTCAATCCAGTAAGAGTGGAAGCTGACTTAAATATACATAGTTGAGAATAGGACCAGGCAGATTCATTGACTAGCCAACTGGCCAGCCAAGCCACTTCTAGGCTAGGTTAGGTTGCTAGTAGCAAATGTTTTAACGCCCGACGGAAAAAGAGGAGTGTTGTATGTTTTTGTATATGTGTATCTGTCTGTGGCATCATATCTCCTAAAAGGACGAACCGATTTTGATTTAGTTTTTTTTGTTTTAAAGGTGACATTATCATCGTTCTTAGCTATGTTTGGTGAAAATTGCTTCAGCCGTTTAAACGTTTTGGGCTCTTGGAATCGGGGTATTTTCGCAAGATATCCTGTCATAATTACGTGTTCGATAGCTTGTTGATCGAAGCGAAGATCTAACTACATTATGTACCTACTTAAAAGTATACATTATAAAAAAACATCGGTGGTTTCGGAAATTTTAAATTTTTACTTGTTATCTGACTATGGAAAAATTGTTTCTATTTCTAGGTCACACTTTTAAACCTGTTGCCATGTAGCTGTCAGACACCTGTCTACCTACTGAACTATGGAAACATCTGTTTTGGAAGAGTCTGATGACCTTTCTCATCTGCATAATTACATTAATTAATTCTTATTTCTTCGGGTCGATGACAATCTAAATAAGAGTTGACACCAAATTCAGCTGCGAATTTAGCGTCGTCGCGTCGGTAGCGCCCTTTCGTTCCTGCAACGTGCACAAAACTGGACAAGATTTAAATAACTTATCGTCTCGAGACGATGAGGAAAGTGTCCGAGATGGAGAAGACAAAAGTAACAATGCATAGACTGTATGATAGATGATACGGCTAAGTATGGGCGAAAAAGAAGATTTGCGCCAACCCCAAATAAGTTGGGACAAGGGCTTTGATGAGGGCAAAATGATGTATGAGTCTAGACCTAAGCACATTTTTAGTTAAACATTCTTATTCTTTATTGCACAAAAAACATGGACAGCTTATGTACAAAGGCGAGCTTAACCCATAATTGGGTTCTCTAACAGCAAACCTCAGTTGTTATTGGAAATTTGCGTATGAGGAGAGTGATCCAAGTGCACAACAAAATTCTAAGGGGGGTTATTTCATTATTAAGGTAAGGGTAAAAACGGGACCCTATTACTAAGACTCCACTGTCCGTCTGTCTGTCTGTCTATCTGTCACCAAGCTCATGAACCGTGATAGCTAGACAGTTGAAATTTCCACATAAGATGTATGTCTGTTGCCGCTATAACAACAAATACTAAAAACAGAATAAAATAAATATTTAAGTGGGGCTCCCATACAGTAAACGTGAATTTATTGCCGTTTTTTGCGATATTGGTACGGAACTCTTCGTGCGCGAGTCCGACTCGCACTTGGCTGGTTTTAAAAAAATAGTTCTCTCAAAGAAAAGTAATGCCCAATGGCTCTAGATGACACTTCCAAAAAACCATGACCACTTATGTTTCCCAAGGTGAACCCACACTAATTTGCGGCATAACTTCTGTCAAGATTGCGCACATATTGCAATATATTACAATACATACCCATTGGTAAGTAATTAGTAATTAAATATGTAACGCTTGCCTTGAATGGTCGGAGGAAGTCACGGCCATTGACTTGCGATAACTAGGAGTGAGCGAGCGTATTCGTGGCTATGAAACAAAACATATATGCTAAGTTTATAATGTTAGATACGAATATTATGCAGAATCGTCTGTCCGTTTTACGGGCTAAATTAATAAATCCATTATGATGCATTTAGCTGGATGGTAGCTTGCGAGTGGGAATAAGTAAAAGACAGATGAGATATTTAGTTTTCGGCAAATTGCGAATTTTCACGACTAGAGCCGATGCTCTGGTGCCCGATGGCACAATGGCACATCCAAGATTTGTTTTATCTGTTTCTTGGCTGACTGTTTGCCAGCCTATAAACACAGTATTATGAATATAGAAGGATTGTGTTTTGCAGGCGTGTAGTAATTTTTCAAAACGCTTTGAGCCAAAGTGGCGCCAGTGGCAGAAAAGTTGAAAGGAAACCGTTTGTCCTGGTATGGTCATGTGATGAGGAGGGCTGAAACGCATGTTACTAAAAGAGTTATGAATATAAATGTGGATGGATGGAGAGGGAAAGGAAGGCCAAAGAAAAGATGGATGAACTGCGTGAGGAGTGATATGAAAGAAAAGGGAGTCAGTAATAACGTGACGGGGGACAGGACGGTATGGAAGAAGCAAACGTGTTGCGCCGACCCCAAGTAACATGGGATAAGGGCAGGAAGATGATGATGATGCTTTGAGCCTGACCAGGTGATCTAGAGGTTTTGAGACACAGAATAAAAACTCTAGTATCTAGAAGCATTAATTTAAAATATTTGTGTGGGCATCGAGTCAAGCCACGGGCAAGAAGCAGTTGTATTAATATATTCCACTTTCTGTTTGCGAATCAGGATATGTATATATTGTGTTTTACACACCTAACGGATTATTTACTGTTAGCTGCAAAAGAAATGAATATGCGTATGTATTATTAAGATTTTTTTGTGCACAATTTGCGTGTTAACCAAATCATGAAAAGAAATTTGTGACAATGTTCGGCGGTTGAACCATACCGTATAAGTTCACGTTTGGGCCTTAATCTAGAACCATGATTTGGCTTTCGTCAATGGCCTCATACAGTCCCATAATGGGAGGTTCGAATTTAGGACAGTAAAATAATAGTATGAATAGGTGTTTCGAAAGGTCGATCAAAGGCGAAGATCGAAGGCGAGGCTTAATAAGGCGATGATAGCTCAGTGGTAGTGACGTCGGATACCGAGACGAAGGTCGCGGGTTCGAATCCTACAATGAGCTTGAGCTTTCGGTGAAGGAAAACATCGTGAGGAAACCATAGCACGGTGGTAGGGTACTTTGTAGTACCCGCCTGGCTGGCAACCACCCTCAAGTTGAAAATCTGTCGCCAAGCACCTTCCGGTGTGTTCCGACAGCAGCACTTGAGAGCCAGTTCCCTTCTAGGCTTTGTGTGCTTACCACCATCGGCCACATCATCACTGACCACGGTGAGATTGTGGTCAAACACAGGCCTATACATAGTAAAAAAAAAAAAAAAAAAAAAAAAAGGATGTAGGTTACTGATCCAATACGAAGATTTTTTTTCAATGAGTATGCGCTGTGTATCAAAGGCTAAAAAGGTGAAAAATGCATTGTTTCCTGCAGAATAGACCATGGGAAGCTACTTAGTAGTATCTTAAGCATTTATGTAACAAAATATAGACAAGAAATCGCAATCAACTTCAAAATATTTCCTTTAACACAATTCCCAAGCACACATGAAAATAATTTTAAAGCTCACGAAAACCTTCTAACTTACAAACAAAACAAAGCGACAAGACTCGAAACATTCTAAAAACCAATTACACTTATACACATGCGCCCACGCAACGAAAACGTGAAACTTCGGGAAATCGAAAGTGGCCGGGAATGGGCCATTGTCTGTTATGATAAGTTGAAAGAATTTATTAGCACTGAGTAAATGGGTTATGGGAGTGGAAATCATTTACTTACCTAGTAAAGAAAGATAACTTAGAAGTTTGGCGGGTTAGGTGGGTAGGTAAACTGGAAATAGTATTTAGTTTTATCGAAGCGAAAGTTTTATAAAATCATAAATAATATGCATTATTATTTTTGAATCTAGGATTGATTTATATAATAAAAATAAAAAAAATACCGGCGAAATAACGAACTGAAACTACTGAAACGCAAAAAAACAAAACAAAACTTGTAGTCTAGCACTTTGAGTTGGCGTCACACAAACATGCAAATTAATTACCTAAAGCGTAGAATGATTGCAGCTAGGTTGATTTAGTTGATGTTTTGATTTTCAGTTCGTTGTTTCGTCGGTGATTTTTTATGCTATTTTCTTCAGTTCAGAAAATTCAATGCGAAAAATAACAACAAATCCTTTTTTTCTACCTTTAGAGGTGGATTATATTTATCAAATTTAAATGGGATCAACTTTGAGGTACACCCAATCAATTAAAAAAAAAATCGGCCCACTCTACAAAAAGTTATGCGTGGTCATACATACTAAATAAAATATACATGTCGAATTGGGAACCTCCTTTTTTTTCGTCGGTTTAAAAGTCACTGGAAACACCTGTATGACGAACGCAAGGAATCGGGCAGTATGGCACAAAGAAAAGAACACCTAGGTTAGGTTGTAGTATGAAGTTTTCACAGTATCTTAATTTTTTATTGTACACCAAAACAAAACATTTACACAAAGTGAGATCAATATTCATGTACAAAGGTGACTTAACTCCAAAAGTTTAAATTTATTTAAACTAAATATATATATTATATTTGTGTGATAGTGAGGAAAATAAGCAGTCGAAAGAGAATAATAAAGGAGCAGAAAATCTACTATTTTCCATTCCCCATTTTCGATCGATTTTATTAACTTGTGCGTGATGAAATAAAATTAAAAACCCATAAAAAGGTGAACTAGTACCTATACAAGTTTCTCAAGATCAACACTGGGTTGCAAGCTACAACATTCTATCTAGGTTTGTTTTTAGACCTAAATCCTAGCGACACTATGTCGCCAGACCTAGAATAGCAAGTCGAGTCAAGTTTTTCATAAATCTCATCTAAAATACAGTTCCGTGTTGACTGGCTCTGGTTTAAAAACAGTGTCACAATACAGAATAACGGATCTACAGGGCTAAGAGAACCTATACAATTATTGTTAAGATCTAAAGACAACCTAATCAAGATGTAATTAGGATTGAAATTCATAGTAATTTGTTTAAAAACTACAGATTTAACAAAACATCTTCTGAAGTACAAAATTCTACCTTATTATCAGGTATGATGAAGGTTTATTTTGAAGAAACAACATGTTGACTCAGAAGCATATCTTAGCAGTCGATTTTCGCCGCTAACCCGTTAATTTAAGTGTTATTAACATTAATTTAGTCCACAAAAGGCGTGAGACCCGCAGTCTCATGCCACGGGCAGATGGTGACCGCGATTTCATTAAAAGGGTTAATATCAGTAAAAATGTGCAGTTTGTGTTTATTTGGTACAGTCACGTCTGCGTTACCGGTTGGCCATTAGGGTTAAAAGTGTTAAAACGTGCAAGAAAATTTCGTGTTCATGAAATAACATAATTTATTTATATAATACATCATGCACACAAACGTACGGAGGTGGACTTATTGCCCTGTAACATTCATGATACAGGAGCGTAGTTCCACATATTAAATTACAATAAAAAGGGAAATAATTATGAAATAAGAGGATTCAATAAAAGCCGATTATGGTCTTCTAACTCCTAAGAAGGGATAGATAAAGAGCTCGGAGCTGAAACGGAGTTCTCAGTATGAAATCAACTTCAACAACATCAATATATCACTTAATATGCCTGTCTATTTCAGGACGTTTTTGCAGCCTTCACCCATAAACTTTAGCGAACCATTTCCATTTATTACAATTAACACGATCAAGAAATTGAATATAACCGTCTCCGTAAAGGTTAATCAACAATAAAAAATATTTATAACTAGGGCCAGATCTGAAGCAACGAACAAAAATACTATAAAATCAAAAAGTTAATAAAACATCAAAATATAGCCTTAACTTGTTTTTC
The DNA here is from genome assembly GCA_945859665.1 of Anorthoa munda. NCBI lineage: Eukaryota > Metazoa > Arthropoda > Insecta > Lepidoptera > Noctuidae > Anorthoa > Anorthoa munda. Next base: position 6,180,287 of record OX243893.1, read on the forward strand.
TGATAGTTTTATATCACTGTGAAATCGGATAATGCATCCGGCTACGTCATATTATTGGTATATATCATCGTTATATGTATCTTTGTTTTACGCAAAGTCTCAAGGATCTTTGCGGTTAGGTTTCCCTTTACATGGTAACTGTATCTACCTTCGTTTTCCGTGGCAATAGGAATAGGTTATTTTACGAGTTTCTCTAAATAAATGTTTGTTTTTTAATCCAATTAATTAACAGAAATAATATGATGATAAATATGTAAATATTTCTATGTCTTTATATTTCACCACAATGTGCAAGTCTCGCAAGATAAGTAGTTTGACGTCATTATTTATTTTTAAGATTGCATGATTTGAATTGGTTGTTGCAAATTCTGCAGTGTACAAAATATGGAGAGTGTTCGAATTGTTCTTATCGACAACTACAATATCTCTTACACTTTCTAGTTTGAAAATCCACTTAATTTAAAATAAGAAGGATTAATAACTAAGTACTTATAAAGCTAAATGGATTGGTATGGATTAAGAAATAAAGCTAAATGAAAAGCAAAAAATTTAAAAAGTTTCGCCTATACTTTTCTTAAGCCAGAACAAGCTAGAATTTTCAGGATAAAGTTTCAATAGGTTACTGTGCCTGTTTTAATAGGTTACCTACCAGTAGTATGTGATTTCATACTTATACACAATCATGAACTTGCTTGAAGAATGCCATTGTTCTTCAAAACTTTTAAAGTCGACCTAATGCTGAATCCGGTTTGAGTTTCCTTAGCAAAAAGCATATACAGAAATACAGTTTAGAGATCGAGGTAGACACAAAGTTGACTGAAGTGTTGTTATTACAGAATGCGAAGAAGAATAAGAAAATTAAGAACATGTAAAAGACAAAGTTGATAATTAACAAGAACTTTCGTCCATCCTTCAATCAGACAAGCAATCAGAAATTCCTAACGAGAGTCCGGATAGCTGCACCCGCTAAGTAGGACCTGACATTTAGCCAGTGAATGTGGTAGTCTGAAAACCAATAAAACCTAGCACTTTCTACAGTAAACCTTTAAGCTCCATTCAAAACATTACTCGTTTCGAGTGTATCGGTAATAAACAAGTGAAAACAGCGATCGATAAACAAATTAACGACGAAGACTAATCTTCGACACGTGGTGAAGTGTTTCTCTTTATAGTTGATCATGCAAATGCCAGATTGCAGCAAGGCAATTAAAATAAAATTCATTGGCTTAGTTTCGTGTTTAGTGATGTACATCAATGTTAAGATTTATTCGATCGTCAATTCGAATTGTCTGAGCCTGTTTTCTCTTTTATTTTCATTTCTGTCTACGCTCAAAATAGTGTGTTTCTTTTCTTTATATTTACATAAGTGGTGAGTATTTTTGGTTGCATTAAAGACATATGTTCTTTTGTATTGAATTTCAGTTAAGGTTATTTGGGTCACATTCTAGTTTGTCATGTTTGATGAAATTGAACAGTACGAACAAATATTTAGGTTTACGAGACAAAATGATCAACAGAGCAGTGCACGGAGTAAATAATAGAGCAATATTATGAATTAAAAAGAGCCACAGGTTATTGACTGAACTGTTCCCAAGGCGAACCAGTAAGTAAAACAATACACTCCACTTATGCCATAAAACGGTCCATAACTCCTGATATGTAGGGGAATGAAGTCAGCTGTTAGGTCGTAGAATATATGTTTCACTTACGGCTTAGAAAAAGCTTGAATTAAATGAAACAGACGAAGAAGAATCATTTGAAGCAGAGGCAATTGACCTCTCTCACTGTGAAAATTAATGCAAAAGCATTCAATATTTAAATGAGTTGTTTATAGCATTCATAAAGAAGACAAAAGCTATAAGCTTTATTAACAAACTTGCTTTTCCAGTATTTCTTTCTAAACCAGACGAATAAATTTAAATTTTAACAAAACACTAATGCCTAGCGGTTTCGTCTGGTCAAAACACGGAATGAACTTAATTGGCTAAAGCGAAGTGCATCAATAAAGGGCTATTGTGTGAATTGACGGAGGGCAGACATTTGTAGGTCGCGTAGAAAGCGGTAAAGGACAGACAGACAATCATGTGCTCAGATAACATTAATTGGAAAATGTTACGACTTTCCAATCGAGAAAATTTGAGAATGGCTACAATTTACATTAGTACCCAGTATAATTGATAGATAGTGAAATAGGGAAATGAATTCTGAACATGACCTAAATAGACATAAACTTCATATTTGTCTATGTAAGCTATAAATGGGAATTATGATTGGGACTATTTGTGACATACCCCGGGCTTTCAGTAAAGTTGCTTCTCACAGGATATACCTATCTACTGCTGCTATGGACTGCTTTGAGCGACTCTGACTTATCTCAGATTTCTAACTCCAGAATGTTAAATGGATATGTTAAGACCATAAAATGAAATGGCATTTAAAACAATAAGTCTTTAGTTTATGAGGTACATTACAACTTTTATGAGATACTTATTAGACGAGTATACCTGCATTTAACGGAATGGAAGCTGATTTCTAGAGAATGCGGATAATTTATCTAGGACAGTTATTAAAATCTATAATATTACTTGGTTAGTATGAAATTAAACCATTATTATATTATGTCAGTAGGTTATGGTAGGTGTCTTGTATTTCAAGAAAAGGGATATGAATCATAATTACTGTTGGTTATTAATAAAACGAAATATAACAAAGAAAAAGAGACAATACAGGGATTATTTATGGGGCTTAGTAAAAACTGTGATGAGGACAGATGAAATTAAAATGGTTCGTCTCCAAATAGAAGTCGACTGTTTACACAATCCGTCCGATGTCATGACATTTGACCAATACCATTGTTTTCACTGGCCGACGAAATTGTTAATAGTTTACAAACTTTCACTGAGTACTCTTTTATTATACTGCCGCCATTTTTCTGTTACAACACAATGCTTATGTCAAAAATTAATTGCTAAACTTAATTTTTGTAACGACTTTTAAAAGGTGTCAAAGTACACGCGATTCGGGCATTAGAATAATGTGATAGTTTTCATTGTTTATTTCATTTATAAACATACCATTGAAGACACTTTTCTTTTTATAAGTGTAGAATATTTCCTGGTTATCTTTACGGAAACTGTATCATTATTTGTTTGAGAAGTGTTTATTACTGTACCTATAAGTATTAAATATTGGCAATGAGCCAAACACCGTTAATTGTTGACACTGTTGGGTTTAACTGAATGATTACAAATCTGAACGAAACCTTACCATTCTTAGTTCCAGTTTCCGAAACGGTAATTTTTTGCAAAATTAATGTCACAAATTTTCAAACAATTAGTTGCTGCGATTGTTTGATTAAATTTACAAAAGCCTTGCTAATTTGACTTGCATGTACTTTTAAGAAACAGAAGGTTAGATACCAAATTTAATAATTAAGTAATTTATAGTATAATTTCTTAAGTAGATAGTAATAATTATTCTTCGAAGTAGTAAGGTACATACTTCTTCAAACCGCCACTATTTGAATCTACTAACAAATTGTTTATTATATAATTTCTGGATGTTTTCTTCTGAAAAGGAACTGAAAACTTTTCTTAAATGTAATTTATAATAACTTTTTTTGTACCAATACATAAGTCGTAATTCAGTCATACACATCATTGGCAGTAGGAAGCTATCAATTGCATCATTATTCTTCGAAATTTCTACAGTCAAAGGACAGCTTTCATACACATACAACATACATATATGAAATCATACTGTCCGTCGTTGAGTCATCATCATTGAAACCCGGTCAGGGTCACTGTCATCACGTCATCAATCTTGCACTTGATTTATCGAAGGTCACCGATCCGGACTATCAGGAAAACAGTTTTTTGATAAGGAAAACAAATAGCCTTATTTGGAAACCAGGAAGTGCTTCAACATGGCCTAGGTAAGGAACTACAATTGTTTACAAATCATCAATGTCCATTCTTAAATTTATACGGTTTATCTTTCAATGTAAAATTTACTGTAGACTAGTGTAGATCATATTATATGAGACGTATATTCTTATAGATATTATTAAAATAAAGAAAGCTTCAATCAACCTTGAACGTAGCTTTCGCTGTTCGCAACTCCTACTGGGAGACCGGTTCAAATAAGGAACTTAAAAAGCTACTCGTGCGCACTGTCCGAACCGAACGCTGCTGGCAACATTCCACTAAATATTATAGCAATCGTAAGTAAATTTAACTATTCCGGAAATGAATACAAAATTTCGAGCTTGTCATCACAGCCCGGCTAGCTCAGTCGGTAGAGCATGAGACTCTTAATCTCAGGGTCGTGGGTTCGAGCCCCACGTTGGGCGCATCTTTTTGCGTTTTACTTTTTTCATTCAATTTGAACACGTGGCGGTCTATATTGTGACCTCAAATGAGTGTATTTGTAATAAGAGACGCCACAAACACAGGCTAGCATACTTAACTACATTATTGATCTTTCGCGAACCTACAAGGTATAAAAAATAAGATAACGAAAGAATATACTAAATAGAGACCGGATTTATGCTTTTGCTAATGGCCGCGACACACAGTACTCCATACTAATGCGTCTGTTAACGAACTCATTCTTGTTCCAATAAATATATTTGATTTTATTTGCATGTTTGCATATGAAATTTGCATATTTACTCAGTGAAAATTGAATATTATATCTAATATCTAGTGATGATGGATATTTTGGCTATATTTATCGGTAGGTTACCCCCTAAAAAAGTATATATCCAAAATTTCGCCTATATACACTAAGACAGTTATAAAAATATTTTGGTTGATTAAAGAGTATATATGTCGCAGGGACATGATAAAAACAGGGATTTGGTCAATTCCCTAAGAGATTTGATCAAATCACGGAGGATATTAAAATAACAACACAATTTTATCATTTCCCTAAACAAATCTAGTGATTTGAACAAACCCCTAAATTGATTCAGTGAAAAGATAATAAAACATGTCCAGTTCTTGTTCATGTCGTGTATTGAATAGGTGCAAGTTGAATTAGTATTTGTGTGGCAGAGCCGACGGAGCCCCGCTGCGCGGGGCTCCTATTTCTGTATGCAGGGTCTAAAGTAACCTAACACGAAGGAGATGACGGGAGCTGAGTTCGCTCGCTTTGCTCGCTCACTTCAGCTCCCGTCATCCCCTTCGAACCTAACCTGTCCGTGTCGGGGTGCCCTAAGCTCCCGAGCTCGCTACGCTCGCTCTTATAAACCTTTAAATTACTACAGAAAAGTTATTTTTGTCATTTCACTGAACCAATTTTGAGATTTGTTCAAATCACTAGATTTCTTTATTGGGATTTGTCAAATCACCAGATTTGTTTAGGGAAATGATAAAAACGTGTTATTATTTTAACATCCTCCGTGATTTGATCAAATCGCTTAGAGATTTGATCAATTCCCTGTTTTCATCATATCCCTGCGATATATATACATGTAGAACTACCTGATTTTTACCGTTTACAAAAAAATTAAATAATTTTTCTTTTAAGTGCATTATTATCGTCTACAATTTTTTTATATCTTGGTATTGATAATTTATGATTGAATAATTCACTAATTGTTTGCTAATTTAGAAAATAAAAAAGAACCTACCACTTATTTCCTTTTCTAAAAAATTTTGCATATTTTACAAATTTTCATGCATATTTTACGTATTTTGCATGCTTATTTGTATGCATATTTCAAGCTTTTTATGTTGCATATAATCCGGTTCCTAATAATAAACAAGCGAAGTTTAGAAAATAATTGAAGCCATTATTTAGATAATTTCGTCGTTTAACAACTTTGGCCCAGATTTTGTATAACAAGAACTTTCTTTAACGATCAAACATTATCATAAAATGTGTAGCAATTTTTAATAATGACTCACGAATCAAGCAATGATGGAAAGTGCTCGATAATCGACTAATGACACCGACCTGGATTTGCTCGATATTAATGAATAAGATAACTATCAAGTGACAGATGTTAAGCTTATTATTTCCGATGTTGACATTGAGAATTATCGATAATTTATTTAATACTTTCTTCAAGTTAAAATAGCCATTTCTCCGTCAGTGGCGTGTGCGAAATATTTCGTATAAGAAAATAAATTAAGATTGGTTATAAAGATAATAAATATTATTTTACGATAGGTCTTAATCGTGGGGTCAAATATAAAATGTAGCCTTTCTATTTCCATGTTCTAAACGCTATTGTAAAGAAATGGTATCTACAGAAAGTTAGTGCCTACTTTCATCATCGTTACCAATCTTAGAAGCATTTAGACTTTTTATGTTTTAATTTTCAGGAGCTTTTTGTATTATAATTCCCTGATTTGTCTCATCCATTTACCATCAAATTAAATTACCTTTTGAGACCCCATGTGTCGGGTGTCTATCGACATCTCATGACGACAAAACAATAGAAAAAGCTTATCACATCTGCGGCGTTTGGTTGATTAATTAAATTATACACTATATTTTTTGGTTACTATGCTTACAAATTCGTATAAAGCTCGAATAGTGTTAATTCTCGAAATTCGGTATGTATGGATCATTGAAGATCATTGGTTGATGCAACCTGTAGGTAAATTCGTTATCGCAAAGGTTCAAGAACCACAGAACAATTTCCTATAAACGATACCACTAAAATTGAATACCATATTGTTTATTATATAATATCAATTTCATAACAGTACTTCTCTGATATAGTTGACATTTTGTACTAAAATTGACCGCAGCGGGGAGCCAAACGATGCACTATGAAATAGCATCGTTCAAGCGACCATTTTGTTTTACGTAACAGCTCATGATTTAGGGATCGTTTTATGATAATACCAGTCTATAACTGTCCTACTGTAGGGTAAAGGCCTCTTCTCATAGAGAGAAGGCACGAGCATTAACCACCATGCTTGTTAAAAGCGGATTGGCGATTTCAAGATGAAATATGGGCAGAGAGCGCCGACTGAATTTCCTAAAAAAATAATCATCAATCATCATAATTCGAGGTTTAGCTCTCGTCTATTGCCTCCTCTAATATAGGACCAATTTAAAAGATATTCCAAAAACTGGAAAAGTTATATATATACTCTCTCTCTCTTCAGTCGGTCCCTCATTACTGAGGATCGTGGTCACTGGACCCCTTTAAGCGGACTATCTGCCTCCATCGACTCCGGTCCAAAGTTGCCATCACCACCTGCTAGAATTTGCTTGAGGACGTAGCTTCCTTCACTTGGTCAGACCATCGTGTTGGCGACCGGCCTCGTGCTCTCTTTCTTTCGGTATTGCCAACAATGACCAGCTTTTCAAGGCAGTTATCTCCTCTTCACATTATGTGGCCAAAGTAAGTCAAAATATGCTGTAAGCAAACCGTAGACAATCGGGTCTTGATATTGTTGTTGAGTTGTGAAAGCACAGACACATATATATACTATGCCCTTATGTTTTCCTTTTTTCATTTATATTTGTCAAATTTGTATACTAAGCCTCTTTTGACAGCGCAATTTTGAGCATTTTTTGAGGGTTCTAGTGCTTCTCAAGATTACGTAACATCAAAAAGGAAAACATAGGGGCATAGTATATATCCTTCATTTTCAGTTTATGAAATATCTTTTAAAAAGGTCTAATATTGGAGGAGGAAATAGACGAGAGCCAAACCTCGAAATATGACTTTTTATTAAGGAAATTCAGTCGGCGCTCTCTGCCCCTATTTCGAGGAGCTCGTGGCTAAATAATAACAGCCGCACGGGTCGATCTTCAAGGTTAAGCAACGCTTGACGAGGTCGGTTCGTGGATGGGTGACCATTTCAACATACCGAGTTTCCTCCGTGCCTCGGAAAGCACGTTAAGCCGTTGGTCCCGGCTGTCATTTGAAGATCTTTGACAGTCGTTACGAGTAGTCAGAAGCTTGAGATCTGACACCAGTCTAGCCAAGGGGTTCCGTGTTACCCAGTTACTGGGTTGTGGAGGTCAGATAGGCAGTCGCTCCATGTAAAACACTGGTACTCAGCTGAATCCGGTTAGACTGGAAGCCGACCCCAATATAGTTGGGAAAAGGCTAGACAGAGGGTCTCTGCCCCTATTTCCTCTTAACGATAAGTCCAGGTTTCCTCACGATGTTTTCCTTCACCGATGTCAAGGCTGTCCAAGATAAACTTAGTAAGTACAGTCAAGGGTCAAAAGTGCAGTCATACTCTCCCATAACTCAAATGGCTAGTTATTGTAGAAGAAGTTAAATTATCCACAACTGATTTAAAATTTTGTATAGAAATTAATGTATAGATTATTCCTACTAACCGCGAAAAGTCAAAAATCTGCTGTCTACAAAAAAATTGCTTTTCTGTTTTGGTAGAGTGTGACTGCACTTTTGACCCTTATAGTATATAATATGAGTTGGAAAGTCACATCGGTACTTGTCCGGATTTAATATGATATAATATTCTTAATCTTCATTATTACGCTACGTCGTTTGTTGTTTATTAAGTAATGTTTACGGACAAAACAGTTGATGAATGAAAGAGTTGAATAATAAGCTTCTATTGGCTGTAATCCGTAGGATTAGTTAGTTCATTCATTCAGGTAGGATTTGGAGCAATCCGGATTTGGTTTGCGTTTGTTTATTTATGTGTTTACCTTTGTTACTTTGTTTGTAACGACATTAGTGGGAATTAGTAGAGCTTTAAGACATTTTAAGTATTTATTTCATTTCTGCCTAATTGGTTTTCCCTATTATGAAGCTATTTTTGATATTTGCAATTTTGAATGGAGTGACCGTCAATAGACTCTAGCAGATTGGACAAACAAGGAGGTTGTACCCGATATACTAAAAAAGTTCTCGCATCCTGTATTAGTCACTACCGCCATATTGTTTTCTAACGCGGGCAAAGCAAATGGCAACACCAAGTTCTATAAACCTTCAACATGGCTGCAGTATTCCGTTTGGCGCCGTTGAGAACGTCGGAATGTTAATTAAATCCCGCAGTGCTGATCGATGCAAAAAATAAAAGGTCGTCGAAGCACGCGCAGGCGCAACGGACGAACACGTCAAAGGGTTTCTGTTTTTCTAGCAAACTACCGAAGAAAAACAGTTGAAACTTGTTTTAGAGATTATGTTGAATAATCATGGAGTGCTTTTTGCTGCCAATGCCTGTTGTAACGACTGCTGCTCGCGACCGTGACCGATTAGTAGTTGAAATGGCGGGAAATGCTATCGTTAATAAAATGTTGATAGGTCGTTTCGTAATTCTTATTGAAGAACCTAGAATACAAAGTACAGTAGTACTTACTAGTTCCATAGCTCTAGCAGTGATTAATTTAAGAACTATAAAAAAGATTCAATAAAGCATATTTTAATTTGCAATGAATTTGATCTTTATTTTTATCATTGTACCCTTCACGAAATATTTGTGGCTTTCAATTAAAACAGATGCTACTGAATATAGCATTTGGTTACGTAACAGTTACATTAAGTTTTTTTTCTATTCTAAGTTTGATGTCATATGATAAATAGCAGCAAATTAAGTTGATGCCTGAAGTATCATTTGCAAAGATTTGCATACATTTTCGACTTAAACGACATCATTGTACCTCATTTATTTAATGATAACCATATATCACCTACTGCTTCTTTTCCTATAGTGTTTATGATATTTTCATACAAGACTTGAACATTAATACTATTGCCAGCCCATCTTACACTTGTGCCACTTCCAGAACTGCTATCTTCAAGGAGAAAGTATTACAGCCCATAATTGGTAATTCATTAAAAATACTATCGATTTTACAGACGAATCTATTGACAGCTCATTTACCAAATATGGCTAATAAGTTCGGGTCAAGACTTGAATCATTCAAAAGATTTTGTTAGAGAACTGGGAGTTTTCTTTTGTATATATAATACTAGCTTATGCCCACGGCTTTGCTCCCGTATAGTACCCATTTTCGTGATAAATAGCCTGTGTTACGCAGGAAGTATGTAGCTTTCTGGTGAAAGAATTTTCAAAATCGGTTCAGTAGTTTTTGAGTTGTTCCATTACAAACAAATCTTTCGTCTTTATAATATTATATAAGTGTAGATTATAAATGTCTTCACTTCTTCTTTAATGAATCTATTAAACGGTTTAGCCTCTGTTTCTTCTTTTAGCAGCCCACAGTATGTACTGTGTGCCCGGTCGATGGCTGGTCTGTTACATAGGACGTATGAGCACTTCTGCTTTACCCTTCGAAAAATATAGGCGTATTATAATTATGTGTTCTTCTTTTATGTCTTCAACTCATTTATCCTTATTCATTAGCACTACATTTCCTATTCCCTTAAGTATTTAATTAAAACTAAATGCCTAATTTAAGGTTGGCAACAATTCTATAGTTGCTTAGTAACCCGTTTACTTGAAATAATCAAAATATTTTTCTGGTTATTTGGAGATTTATTTTTCGAAACACGTCTTTTATTTTCTTTGTCTATTAACTCATTTGGCCTCTCATTGTTTTGTTCTTCGTGTCTTCAACGCATTTATCCTTATAACCTAATTACCATTCCCCTAAGTGATTAATTAAAATAAGGCCCTAATAAGGTAACTTCGATAGTTGCTTAGCAACCCGTATCACAACACAACGGATGTCGATTGTCAAACGCGTATGCAGTTGTAATTATGTTATGACTGCCATGACTCATTCCCTGGCTGCAATCATTGTAGGTTATGTGAGGTAGTTACGAGTATTAGAATCGCTTACCTGTGATAATGTTATTATTTAACTTTGATTTTACTTTTAGTTTTTGATTCTAGGTAGTTTTTTAAAGTCGCGGGGATTTGGAAGACGTATTGAATTTTTATGAGTCATCTTAAATCGTTGCACCAAAGTCTGAAGTAAGTTGCTAGCACGAGGTTAAATAACAAACAATTATGGCATACATAATTGGCCACGGAGTTAATAAGGTAACCCAAGCTAGCGCAAGTGGGCATAATCTGTTGTTTCGTTTATTTTATTCGCAGGTTTTATCCTTAATTCAAGTAAAATCATAGCCAGCATTGATAATTAAACACAGTAAAGTGAGTTGAGTTTCTTCAAAACTACTGCAAATCTATTTTTAACTGAAAAACATTAATTTAACGCCGATTGCAGTACAAAACAGGAACCCAGTTAGGTGATACACATCGTTCTTACACCACAGTCGACTCGTGCGATATTTACGGTGCTGAACACAGAACATGCCAGTTTTCCGCAAACCACAGATATGGAGAATGGATTGAGCAATACCCTTATAAAATTTACCACCCCGTAGAAAGAGTCAATTAAAGTGATTGTGGAGCAATACATGTCTTATCTCTGTAGGTCATCGTGGTGACAAAGGTGACACTGCAACCCAGTAACATACTCCAATCAGAATGCTAGAAAACTACAACTACTGGCCGCACGATCCCTGTATCCCAATCATATTTTTCTGAGCGTACCGTATTCATACCTGCTGCCTAATTGCGTAAGTGAATTCAGCAAGATAAAGGGAATGACAAATACTATTTTTATAATTAGGTACTGCCAAAAATTATTGGACTCTTTCGGAAAGAGTATCTTCACCAATGAAAGCGTCCAATAATTTTTGTCAATACCTAATTATTTAAAGATAATTTGCATTACTCTTTCATTGGGTCAACCCCTTTGCATTGCCGCAATTAGGCTGCTGTACGCTCAGTCTATTTTCCCTGTTCAAGGCGCAAACAGACATACAGACACACAGTATATAAACATTGCAGGAAACCGCAACGACAACACACGCTAGCAAAATGATAATCAAGCGAAATGAATCTAAAATGGGAACTTTGGACATTTAGTATTGGTCTATGAATATTGATGTTTAGAAGAAATATCGCTGCTTGCCACAATTTAGATGTTAATGGAGACTTGTATATCTTAAGAAAAACTAAGATATAAATAGTGCTAGGTTACACAACAGTATAGTGTCAAGGCAGATCAAGAGGAGCGAGGAGAACGAAACGATTAAGGGAATATGTGAAAATTATATGGTTGAAAAGGAAAGGAATATTGAGTAGATGACATTTTGCACCGATCTCAAATAAAATGGTATAAATAAATGATGATGGTATCAGATTAAGAAAAAACTATTTAAGAAGAAACAGCTACTTGCAAGCTATTCTTAAATACAAATGATAGATTAAAATTGATAATCCTTAGTAATTTGAAACAAGAGACGAAAGCATAAATATGCTTAAATACTTAACTAACTTTGTACGCGTCATAGTAATTTGAATTTTAACTAAGATTGCATTTGAACGAAAATTACCATTTAGTTAAGAAGGGAACCTTTATGTAAACTTTAACAGTGATAACGCTGCAGTTAACGGAGGGCTGTTTAAATTAACTACAAACGGATGATGGCCCTTGTAATGTGAGTGATACAGAAATTATATGCATGAGAGCATGCATCATAGGGATATTATTTCTTACTGTATAATATGAAAGATTGGGAACAACGTGAAAAGAAGAAGAATATATATACTTTATTAAAATTAATGATTCGCAATGAAGAAATGAGTTGCAAGAGTTTGAGTTTGAATCGAAGTCTTTGTAAAAGTAGGACGGCATTTCTACCAATATAATTTCGCTTATACTAAGATTAACTAACTAAAAAACTAACTTGAAAAACACAACTAACTAACTTGGAAATTAACTTGTCGCATAACAATAACAGAGTCCGTATCGAAAGGACCTCATCTCTACGCAATAACATTTCCAGTAATTATTATGTCAACATCTAAACTTAATATTAGATCGTCAATGACGTCAACATTACGTTAGCTCACATCAATTCCTCTATAAATCAACCTTATCCTTGTCATGAGGAAGTTGAAGTTATATTGCCCTCAATGATAACAACTAACAAAGGAACAGCAACTGTTAATGTAGCATTATCAGCCTTTAATAATCACACTGCTGGGACACAGGACTCGAGAGAACGAGGCGTAAACCACCACGTGGGCATAGTACAGTTTGGTAGCTTTCGTATTTCTTCAAATTTTTGGTTCTAGGTCATGCTGGTTTCCTGTTGTTTTCCCTCACCGTTTTGAGAGCAGTGTCTGTGATATAAATTACACAAAGTAAAGAGCTTGCCTGGATTTGAACCTATGATAATTTGAGATTTTATAACACAAATGAAACACATGCAGTTAGATGTGATAACTTACTTTAATTGAAAGAAAAATGACAGAACATTGATGACAAAAGATTACCTAATGACAATGGAATATTAGTGTATACTGATCGATATATTAAACTGAATCGAAGAGATGAAGCAAGGTTTAAAATGGGCGATTTCTAATCCCTTACTATAATACCCACAGATCATAGAAACAACAGTTGTTTCTATGATCTGTGATAATACCTCTGTCAGGAACAAGATTATTAAGACATTTCGTGTCATTGACATAAAAGAAACGTCAAACGTGATAAACTGTTAAATGTATGAGGAGAGAACAAAGGGTTTGTGACAACGACAGTACTAATACATGAAGAATGTAGCTTAGAAGCTGAACTGACAAGCGATCATTGTCAAATGCTTCATCAATCTGGCTGGAGTTTAATTAGTTTATTTTATGGAACTATGTGTGGAGATTTAAAAGGATTGTAGCATTTACATAGTCTTAGTTATATCTTTCAGCATTTATTAATAACAATATTATGGGGTTTTATTACAAGCATAGCAATAATACCATATTTTGGCCTTTGTGAGTAGGTGACAATAGGAAGCCGAGAGTTGTAATTGACATTGTTGTCAATCACAAGTGAAAATTATTGGTTCTATCAAAGATTTATGTATGGGGTCTAAACTCTCTGAAATTATATTTATATCCACTTCATCATCAATATTAATACATATACGTATAGCATTATGTTATTTGTTTATTTATATTATACAGTCATCCAGTTATGATTTCTCTGTTGTCATTTACAGGTATTTAATTATACAATCAGATTGATTAATTACTGATTTCAATATTAGATCATCTTGGTTGAGAGGTGTTTATGTGACTTATTGCCAGAAAGTTGTTAGTTGTTATTTAATATTGTATAACTTGGTGAAAGATATGTTAATTTTATTCTTAATTAAGTGTCCTGATCGTTAATCATTAAGAACAAGCACAATCTATTCATCACGAAGTGCGATGAATATTTTTTTGTGGACAACAAACAAAAATATCCATATATGAATATAAATCATGAAGATTGAAGTAATTAAAATCATCAACTATTCATGCATAACGATCCACAACTCTTAATTAATATTACGAAATCGAATAACTAAATCAAACCTCTAGATTTTGGAAATCTGGATCAATAAATCTCTCTCGATCGGTGCGATATTAATGATCTGGTGAAAGACGTAACATATTATGATAGTGATGATAACGATCCGATTATGTCACGAACTTGACATGCTAATGACAAAGAAATTGAGAAAGCAGCAACAGATTCTTTCGAAACAAGTTATGAAACAATGACGGATACAAATACTTGGGACTTGTACCATGTCAACACTTATCTATCGGAATCTTAAAACCAGTAGGAACACTGCTACACATGTTTTCAAGTGGTTCCATCCATGTTGGGATTTTGGGTTCATTTTAAGTGGTGGTGAAAGGAAAAAATATATATTTCAAGTTGTGGATAAAATAAGTTGTTTCACTGGTAACGTGATGTAAGTAGGTAGAGTAAAGTTGCCGAAACTAGACTAAAGAAAGAAGTTTTAAATGTACAATTATCATTTTAATAGGTTGGGTTTGTGCCCATAATGACTTCCTAGAAATAATTTATTTGGTGTTAGAATTTATTCATTATTTGACTCAGAAATCAAATCATTCGCTTTTATTTTGCAGCTTGTCAATGTCAACCCACAGAAACGATAAAATACCAACAATGCTTTAGACAACATTTGACGCGTGCTACATTCGATTGCCCCACATATTTATATGGAGAAAATTCTATATTGTTCCGTTTCTCGGCGACTAAATAAAATCTAACTTTCTCGGAAATAAGTATGTTAAGCAGAGTGTCATATACACCACGGATATCTATGATATACACACATGCCATGTCACCAGTATCGTAGTTATTGGTGAATCTTCTTTAATAAAGAGGTTAATGACTTTACAATGATAAAGTATTGTGAGAGTGATAATTATTTATGTTTTATTGCCGGATCAGTATGGCTGGCCTTGATTTGCTATGGGTTTGAGACTCTGAGCCTGTTTTCTCTTGCAACATGGAGTAGCTCTAGCATGGCATAAATTAAGCCCACTATTCCCATTTTATTATTGGACACAAGGCCGCTTCGTGCAAAAAGGTTTGTTGTATGAGTTAGCTTACTAGATAATAGAACATGGTTTTCTTCTGCATTGTCAGCGTGCTTTATATCTGTATTATATATGTAGCACGAGCGGACGAGTCTGTCTTTCTAACTGTAAATGGTCACTTGCATTTGGGAAGAATAAATGCAAGAGAGTCACTCTTAATTTTTTTCATCCCAAATGCAAACCTAATTTGATACAATGTTACTTACAGGTAGTAAGTTACCCATTATCACTCCAAACACGTTGTCCCCAAAACATTTGAGTAAAAGTTTACCAAACATCCTAACTAAGTATCAAAACTAAATATAGAATTGATATCAATCGATTATTAACAAAGACAATCGCATGTTTTATACAAACTAACTAACATTTCCCCATTGTTAGACAATAAACAAACGTATAATTTTAACGCCATAACAGTTAAAAACGTTCATTGACATAGTTCGAATCAATTAATTACTTAACTTTGAAGAAATATTCAATACTAGTAACAGTTTTGATATTGCAAGTTTTGTTATCATAAGATTTCTCGTGCATCGATCATGTTTATTAAGGTAAATAGGTTATTGAAATGCCCCGAGCAACTTTTCACCGGTGCATGGTGTCAGTAGTAATATTAAGTTTAAGCCTGCTTTTATTGATGTGTTTGTAAGTAGCAACTTTTACGGCTTCACGGGATAATACGTTACTGTCAATAGTTTAGCTATGTTTTCTCATTTTTCTTTTAATATCTTCAGTAACCTTATATGCGTAGTTTTCTAAATTATCTTTAGTTGTTCGTATTTCATTCTTATGCTTGTTTATTTTTTTCTATAGTGCCTTCGTGCCTCCAATTTAAGCCAACATTTAAGTTCACGTGGTATTTTACGGTTTATCAGATGGAACTATTCTCCAACCCCAAAAAACAACAACACGCGAGTTTTATTCTTGAGGGGAATACCAGAACGTCTTTAAAATTCACAGTAACACATAAATATTGCGTTTGTAATTGTTTATTGTATTTTGTACTACCTTCAGACATGACAGGGCTTGGGTTTTCATTGTCCTTTCTGACTTTATTATTGATGTCCCTTTGTGTTCCTTGGCTAGGAAATATTGTTTTCTTTTTGTATTATTTATTGCTAGTGACACGAGCTTTTTAAGTCTGGTTATATCTTTATCTTTGACCAGTGCTTATGGAAGTAATTGGTATAGTTACTGTAATTTGTTTTATTCTATCTTTAACTTCGGTTACTTGGCTATCTATAATTCTAATACGTCCTTTGTTAAAAAGAGTCAACGATTGTCGATCATGACATTAAATATTCATGAATTAATACATTTAGGGCTCAAATTAAATACAATTTTGAAAGTGTTAACTCAACCAGCAACAAGTACTTTTCCATTGATTTAATTATAGCCGCTTCACTTGTTCTTTAGAAATCAATTCTACGAATAAATGTAACCGGTATGAATGTTTGGCATAAAAAGCTTATACAATATGTAAGTAGAACTAGTCAGTAACTTGTGAGTTTGTGTGGCTTCCAAGTGAACGGATCCGTTTAAAACTATCGATCTATTCCATGCTGGGTCGCTTTGTTGTGTAACGAAACATTTTTGTTGCTTTCTTATCCTTTAATATTGCTATGGCATTATTACCTTTACCTTTATTACAAATCAACTCGAAAAAAGTTAAAACGAGAAAAGTTTATAGATCTCACTTTTATAATCTCACTTACACTTACTCTAAAGAAATTTTCTTGTTTTTGATAGCTAGCTATCTCTAATAACCTTGGTCAGACACTTCATAATATACCTCGCTTCCATAAATCATCTAAATCAGGAATGGGCAAAGTACGGCCCGCGGGCTAGCTCCGGCCCGCGAAAGCATTTAATCCGGCCCGCCGACGGTCCTTCGACATAAATAGTATATGGCCCGCGATAATTATATTTTGACGGTCCAGAAGTATAAAGTAGATTCTACTTAGTAGAATAATAAACGCATAGGTAAAGGAGCCAGCTAGACTAGCCACGTATTTCATGATTGTGTTGGGGGTCTATTAGGCCGAGTCGGGATTATTACTCGTAGGCCCATTTAACAGCCCATATGTTTTTTTGCTCCTTTGCGATTTTTATGGAGTTTTCAAGCAACGTTACTGCTATTACAATGAACGTAATTCTGGTGAAAATACTCGTACTTAACTAGGATTTCTTCCACAGATTGGCCTCTAATTATAGTATCTAATATCATAATCTAATTCCTGGACAAATAGCATAAATCATAATGCTTAATAACCATTTCAAAAAACGTACATTACATACGTTTAGTCTTGTCCTGTTAAACACTGACCGCGAACAAGAATGAGTAATTTGTAATTCTAATTAATATGGCAATCACTTTGAAAACATGTTTGTGTCTCGTCACAAGACTTTAGCTGGAACATTGAGTAGTAAAGAATTGGAACACACACTTTTAATTGTGGTTGAAGCCGTAGGAGTCGCTAATAAGGAACACCCCAAGTTAAAAGCGACAAAAGCCGTCCAATCTCAAACGCATCTTTCACTGGTGCACTTACCGAGAAACATGCTTATACACACTCCATTTACATGCATCTCCTTTGCATCGCAGCAAGTTTCTCGCGCGGAAAATTAGATGGGCATAGAAACGATACAATCTATTTTATTAGGTCACACGACGACCTGTGCGTATGCAAATCTGCGTGAAATTGCAATGAAATAAGAACGAATGTCCAACTAGAATGATTGAGAAATTCGCTGTCATTTATAGATCGTATAGATTCGTCGAGCTATATTCGATGGATTTTGTATAGGGTTTGTAAAATTACGGCCCTTCTTGTGGGTCTATTAGCTTAATCCATGTCTATATAAATATTATTACCGTTAATTTGATATGGAGAAAGGTGAATAAATTTACGATTCTATTCCTATTTTCTTATTGATATTGTAGCACCTGCAGTATATTTTTAGAATAGACTTGATCTGCTGGTTTTTTGATTATTCATTACTTATTAGAAGTACCGTTTTTTATTCAAAACTTGTTTTTGTTTCCACCTAATGCACTGTTTCTACCTAGAAACATTAGACTATTCTTATTTTTCGTTTAGCTTTACTTACGCTAATCTTGAGCCATCTATTTCTTCACGAAACCATTGTGAAGAACCGAGCACGGCGCGTTGTGAAATGTAGCAGAAGAAAATGTTGAAAGATTCTACAGTCACTAGAGCCAAGTGCGTGAAGATGGGAGATATTATCTAAGATAGTCCAGGTCTAAGTGAAGCGTGTTATTGCTCGAGTTAGAACCGTCACTGATCTTAGAGGATATGAAAATAAATTAAATTATATAGAAACACAAATTATTACTAAAGCAACATATAGCAGTGAAAGCAATGTTGCAACAACGACATAGTTTTGTCAATCAAAAATATACTGATATAGTAAACAATAAAACTATTGATGGGTCAGCAGAATTTACAATCATTGGTAAACAATAGGTAGATATTATACAAATATTTGTGTACGAAATAGATAATACGAAAATAGTTGTCAATGAAAACAATTTTCATAGTAAACACATTTAATATTGTTGAAGTCAACCAAACAAAAACTGCACCTTGTTTATCAAAACATGGTAATGATGAATTAACAAACGATAATGCTGACGCTAAACTCTATAACCCCGTTCATACTATACTACGAATAAAAAAAAACAAGAAACACAACACCAAGTTTACTTGTATTTAAATACATTTTCGTGAACATCTGCAGTGTACCGGAAAGGCCCACATTTGCAAATGAATGTCTTACAATAGGGGTAACAGCAGCGTAACGAAACACCATGATATACGGGCTCTTCCTAACGTAACAGCTAGTTACTTGGTGATTTTAACATACCAAAATGCATTGTGGGAATCGAGGTTACATCATAAGAAGACGTGTTGACAAGGGAGATGGTGTTTCAAAGATGTGTCGCATGTGAAAGGGTTCATGAGAAGAACTTTGGACATGGAAATTAGATCAATGTAACAAGGGTTTATTTCTTTGTTGAATGGGAGCTACATGGTTGTTTTCACTATCCCTATAATTTTGTAAATAGTCGGAGTTTTGGTATTCAAATAACTAGCAGAAATTATAAGAATGTAATTGTAGCATTGACATTCATCGTGCTGAGTTGCAGACCGAAAATTATAAGTTCCAGCTAAAGTAAATTACAATTAAATAAATTACATTTGCATATGTTTGCGCTAGAAACTACATACAGTATAATTTAGGCATGACACGCTTGATGATTATGGAAATTTATAAATGGCATATGGCGCATATCATATACACTACAGAATACAAGGTAAAGGTAACTGCTTAATTTTTCGCTTAAATATTGTCTAACAATACTAAAATCAGTAAAGTTCTATCTACTAAATTACAGAGATGTTGACAGCGAACAGTGCGTGAGTGCGTATGTATAATTTAATAATAATAAGTAACATCTGCTTTACAGAAGTAAAGATTATGATAACATAGTGTGTGTTGACGATTCTGTAGGTAATAGAAGGTAAGAAAGATAAAGAAGCTAAAGTGTATGTAAAAGCTCTCTCTAGAGTAACAGAGTTGAAAAACGTTTTTCAAACGGTGAAATTTTACGAGAAGTATCTAACCAGTCGTAAGAAAGCGACTGTCAGCAAAATCACCAGTGGGATATAAGAAGTCGAAACAGCAAGTTTTTATAGCCGTGCTCAAAATATCATAAAATACAAGCATGTCTAACAAGATAATCCGTAATATATACGAGTTGTTCTTTTTCAATGTACATTCGCGTAAAAGTTAGAAATCATAGATAACTTGTGATTTTTTTATGTTACACTGGCAGCTACAATACCTGTTCTTTTTTTTAAAGATTTCTAAAAGAGATTATAATTATATTACTTTCTTAATCGTTGTCTTGTTTATCAATCGACAAGAAATGGTCTAGATTCTAGATTGTTTATGCGTAAGACTTACTCTTTTTGATATGATATTATTATTAAATTGGCTAATTAAGATCGTGTTATTTCATAATTTTACTTCTTTCAGTACCCATTTAAACGTGTATTATTACATGATAATAAATTCGTTTCGTTACCAGCGATCGTAAAATTGTTATAACTGTGCAAGATTTATTTTAGCATTTAACTAATGTTAATGGTCACGATATATCTATCACTAGGCAGCCTATTACTATTATTATTTAAATAGAAAGTTTTAGTAGGGAAAAGTATCATTTAATAATAAAGGCGCAAATAAAAAATACTATTATGGAAATTATATATTCGGTAATCGAAACTACAAGTGAATAGTGAGTCTATACTGTAACTGTTTGATAATGTAACGAAATTAATAAACTTAAATAGTATGAGGTCACGCTTCAAGGCACCTCTTTTTGTTACAGGTAGGAGTTGTGTTCATCCTGCATCGAAGAATGGATGTCGTAATTTCGATCAAAATTTTAGTCTGTTATATGTACGATGCATGTGTCTTGAAAATTACAAAAAGGCTGGTAGTACGACTGGAGCAGCCATAATACAAAAAAAAAACCGGCCAAGTGCGAGTCGGACTCGCACACGAAGGGTTCCGTACCATTATCGCAAAACACTGCAAAAAAATCATGCTTGTTGTATGGGAGCCCCCCTTAATTTATTTTATTTTAATTTAATAAATTAATTTTATGAAGTGAATATACAACTAAACATTCTGTGAATATTTGAAGCGTCTACCTGTTGCCGTTATTAATATCGAGCAAAAAACGTCAAAAATATCACGTTTGTTGTATGGAAGCCCTTCTTAAATACTTATTTTATACTGTTTTTAGTATTTGTTGTTATAGTGGCAACAGAAATACATCATCTTTGTAAATTTCTACTGTCTAGCTATCACGTTTCATGAGATACAGCCTGGTGACAGACGGACAGACAGACAGACAGACAGACGGATTGCGAAGTCTTAGTAATAGGGTCCCGTTTTTACCCTTTGGGTACGGAACCCTAAAAACGACATTCTAGACAGAATTGATGAATGCAGAGCAGAAGAATACCAGGACTTGCATACAAAGCATTTAAAATATGTATCTATTCAAATACAAAGAATTTCTTTTTCAGAGAAAGCCATGTTTAAATGTAAATGTTGACGACACACAACACATAATCGTGCTAAGATAAACTCATAACATGCGCGATGAACAACAGAACAAGGCAAACATTATAATGAGCTCTCATGAGGTCACACTAGATGAAAGTATTGATAGCAAAGTTTAACAAGCCGTGAAAATAGCAAAACACGACTATCACAATAGACATTAAACAAACTAGTGTCGGTTCACAGGACAAACGTGATACTACTGAACTCGTTGACCCAATCTACAAATTGGACACAGAAGAAAAAACATAACAACTAAACGGATAAGCAGTATCTTAATTCCAAGAAAAGAAACTTGAGATTTGAGCGTACTACGTTTCCCACGTAAGACAAAGTCAGAAAAATCTCTTACCAGATGAATTTCTTGGTATTTCCAATACCCTACGGTAACTATCTCACAAGTTGATGTAAATAGCAACTGTTAGAAAAAGAATCGTGCGATTGTGCACGCTTCACTCAAGGACGACCACGCGACGCCACGCCACTGTTATTACAGCACTGAAAAGCTTATTAAAATAATGGCCCGATAGCTATGGAATTAGAGATTACAATGAGGAATGCGAACATTCCTGTTCTTGTTGCCAGGTGCGAGCAGATTCTGATGCGAATGGAAGTCGATCGATTAAGGAAATTATGTGCTCCCGTGGGAGAAAATTTTCTGGTTATCCTCAAGCTACACCCGCAGGATTCTCATGCATTATTTACTGCTGATTGATTATAAAAGAATGTGCCTACAAAACGTGAATGCACTTTACAAAAACGGAAAACATGATCACATTTTTGTGCTATCAGATGTAATCACAATGGTAGATAAGACAAGCGGTATCGATAAATCGATATTTATTGTCTGGCGACGTTTAGGACGGGCACTGCAAACAATAGTCAACAAGGTGGTGCACAATGAGGTAGACCCGACTGCGGTAAACGAATTCGTATCAGATTACTATAAAATAAAAGGAGCGTAAATATACAGTCCGATAAACAAGCAGAACGGAGTTAAGGTCGCAAGATGAAAGCTGTTGGAAATACTTGTAAATTGGGGTTTTCGTAGCAAGTAATGACAAGTTAAGTCAGTTAATTTCACAGTTGCTTTCATTCATGGAATGTGCACAATTCTGAGAAGTAGGTAAGTTTAATTGGAGATGAATAAAGTTACGGACCCATCTGGTAACATTGAAAAACATACCAACCAACATAGTTAAGAAAAGGAGGGATAGTAATGGAACTATTTATACTAATAACAAGCTAAGAAGCTGACTTGAATCTGTACGTCGCCGTCGATGTCGTCATAAGTAACGTGTAGTGTAACATAACGTATTGGGTTCAATGGACACGATAGTGTAATGACAGGTTGCTAGTCTCTCGACTATGAGCACAATAATAGAGGCCTGTTTATGTTCGTAAGAATAATTTAGAGTACATTTTGTAAATACTCAGAGTCTCAGACTATACACAGGTGTAGTTTAGATTTGAATGACTACATAAAAGAGACTTATTTAAGAGTCAAGGACCAAATAGTCAAACAGACAAAAAAGAACTTCTACATATTCTTCAATCAATCTGCGCAAAAACCACACTTACCAAATTTCAAGATCTTAGTCATCGCCTTTGGGCACCGGGTTGCTGACCGCAGGACCCTTTTGAATCTAGTCAAAACATGTTTATATCTGACGTCATAATCTTAGGCTTGGTAAAGTTATACCAACGTGACACACAACTGTTGTTGCAATTTGTTACGCGACTTGTTTTATGCGCCAATTTTATTCGAAGGCTGAGATAACGTTACGTTAAACAACCAAGGCTTTTCCACGACGAGAATACAGGCGAAAGATTATTTTGCATTAGATTCAACTATTTAAGCTACTTATACGGCAATTCCCCACCAAGCCTTATCATATCGAAGACTTCCATTCGATCTCTTGGCAGAGGTCACCGCTAGCCATTCCTAGGGTCACAGTCGTGGCAGGCACCATCGTGACAGTTGTGTAAGCGGCAGGCGATTTCACCAACACACCACAAAAAACTCGTGACGTCACACCAGCACGAGATCAAGCAATAAACAATACAAGCCGACCATCAATAAACATCAAGTCGATGACAACGATAACGTCCATTACAACCGATCACTTCTCTAAACTCACTCATTAAAACATACTTTCTTTTCATCCAGTAAAAGTTCATTAGCCGCTGAGAGAACAATAGCCGATGAATAAATACCAGATAATAGTTCTGATACGATGATTGAACACCCACGCGCTGACGGCGAAAGTGATGGCTGGCTGGGTGTCGTATGAGGTAATTGAAATCTCGACCACTGTATTACGTAGAAGATAATCTTAATAACAGACAAAAAAATGCAGCGTAAGATTAGTTTGTTAAGAGGTATTATCACCGTAACAGATGGAAACGATATTAAAGTTACAGTTGATATAATTTGAGATTAGTTAGACGCGTAAGCAACGCTAAATAATAATTTCGAAAGTTGATTGAACGACTATTTCTGTGCAGTAGAACAGTCTGAATTTGTGAAGTAAAGCGACCTGACAGAGGCGTGGAAACAAAGTGTAATAACGTTTCGTATGTGGTATTTAAGACAATAGGGACCTTGAGGCCATGCCATGAATATATTTCGATCGTCCGGACGCGAATAACGAAATAAGCAACAACAATACACACGATATTAGCCAATATACAACCATTTTGAGATGAACCAGTCATTAATCAAAGGTTTATTGTAAATCTTCTGAATGTCAAATTTCAAGATCATGATTCATTTGTGATTGAGTAGATGAATCACTTCGAAATAAAGTTCGATGTAATTCAAGGTTGGAAAGAATACATAATATGTAAACAAAACTTCATAGTTCAATATAGATTTTTGAAAGATTGTCGCGTAAGCTATGGTACGAGTATATTGCACACGTAATTTCTGTAAGCGTTGTTATTTGTTCCTGAATCATGAATTCATAAAAGCTTTAAATTTATACCTAGTAACTGCATTAAAAGGAATAAATCGAGTATCAAGTCAGAAATCAAGTATTCGCGGATTAATTATGTAGTAAAAGCGACAAGGCCAGCGCAGCGTTTAAAATTTAAATGAGAATTTATTGATGCATAGCCATAAAAGAGCTGAGGCACCGAATAGGGCTGGACACAATGCGAAAAAATAAATATTCAAGGTGTTGCAAAATAAGTTTGGAGCCAGTGACCAGGTGGCTCGCCTCTTGGCGAGTCGCTGTGCCAGAGATGACATGCTACTTTCTCTCGGCTGGACCAAACGCACCGAACTCTCCAACCCGGACTCGCGGCTTTTTGCATTGTTTTTGTTAATGCGAAATTATTATTATCGTTGTCCGAAATTGAAAGTTTTAATGTACTATACTTGGCTGTGGAAAATCGAAAGCAAATTGCCCAGATGCTTGTCTCCCATAACATTAAAGTTACATTACCTTTATCGGTGAGAACTTTCGTTTTTTGGCCTTATAGCCGAATAAATCTACAATTTAAGCGCCTAGTATTGGAAAAGCCTACATTTTATGGTGCCTCCTACTAAGGAAGCTTTAAAATATTGAATATAATGACGGTGTAGAATAGTTCGAGCGTACTCACTCTTTCGCAAGGCGGCGGCATAGTGGGTGCATCGACCTCCGTGTAGATGCATAAAGTTGACTTCCTCGACAGCGAATCGCTGGCAAGACTGCTCGAGCTGGAGCCAGTTGAGAACTTCATGGTTCGGCCTCATCCAGGAGTGGTGGGGAATCAGGTGACGTCTACCTGCACATCAATGTGATGTTGCCGGCACATCACACGGGTGCGAGTCACCTGGGCTCCACCGTCCTCGTCGGTTCTCAGTCGGGCTCAACTTTCGTATCGGGTCGTAGGTGAACCACTTGCGCGAGTGACAGCGCGGTACTGTGTTCAAAGTCAGCTGCGGACTACCAAGGTCTTCCGTTGTCAATGCGGACGGAATTTTCGATGACTGTTAGCCTGCAAATAAAAGAAACATGATTCAGCTGTGCTACATTAGGCAATACCACATTTTGCGGGCCATAACCAACACCGTTAAAATAGACGAGTATCTTTATATTCATAGTATCGTAAAATGCTAAAATAGGTTCTCCGTGTAAGATTTTCTATAGATCATTATGTTTAACATTAGAGAGCAATAACAACGATAATGTCAGTGAGGATGGGAGGATTGATCACGTTATATCGATTTGTAATCGACAGATACGCAAATTGTAAAATTTTATTGCTATCGATAATATTAGAAACTATGATCTTGCGTAAGTTTGTGCAGTGTTTTTTGTATCTCATTGATTCTCATTGCCTTTTTTTGCATTGCTCCACTTTAAACTGATGTGTTGAAACTGTACAAGGACTCGAGTAATTTAGATAAGCCACATCGATACATCGATGGACGGATCGAATCAATTAAGTGTAGATCGTATGATCGATATCGGAGGCATTGTGTGCAATAGTTGCAGCCATCGTAAAGGTGAAGTATGTAGATGATTTCATTGTGTTGTGTATTTTAATATAGTTCGATTGAATCAAGATAAAGTTTATTATTAAAGTCAGCCGTTCTATTTACAGAACGTCCTTGCTTCTGTCTGTTTGAACAACGTTTTTGTTTAGCGGTACTTAACAAAGTGTTTAAAATTGTGCCACTGTTTGAACTGTCGATTTTACACACTTTATTATATTTACATTACACATGCCTGAATTCCCAATTCATCTAATACTCATGGTGGGACCGCTTTGAGATTTTCATCTGTTTCGTTGTGAACGATCTCAATCTTACTTGTATCAGTAGGATCTAAGTCAGTTATCAACTCCATGGTTTCGAAATACTATAAAAATACTACTAAGATAACTTTTATCCGATTTATCAACCCAACACCTTCTTCAAAAGGATGCTGATAGTTTTGAAATGATAAGATTGTTATGTTTCTTTATCGAAGAGATTAGAAACTCCAAGCGTATTCGTCTTTGATAATATAATAGTCTGAGGTGAAAAAACACGATGGTTTTATTGAACCGGGTCATCGGAAATTATATAGTTATTCAATTTAAGCGAAATTTGAATCCGCACAAATATTATTAGAACGTTTATTTGCTTGATCACTTCCTTCGACTATTTTGTAATTAGCCTCTTATTTTTGTTTTCACTAATCTCAATATTGTCGTTTTGGCTTACAATTTCTCTACATCCTTATTGCCTGATTGCCGATATGTACCTGAGTTTGATTTTTTAAACACATATATATATTTACCTTGAGACATTGTATGTCTGTACACACAGCCATCTTCGCTTTCATATTTATCAAATCAATTGAGAGTTTATCTGAGTACCTAAGAAACCGGGGAAGCAAAAGTGATCACTGGTGATTAATAAGAAGGTCAAAAACAGTAGAATAACTTACACAAATTCAATAACCCGAAATCTCTTTAAACCTTAGACCAATTTAGTTAAAACGATTAAGCAACAAACTAATCTCGATCATAACAATAGTCGGGATAATCCGCTCCATATTTGGAAAGTTCATATTAACAAAGTAGAGCATTGTAGAAATATTTACTGTCATGTCATTGTGTGAAATCAACGAGTTGAACTATTCCACCATTACGCTGTGGTACAAAGTTCTCAGGCTACAATTGAGTCATTTTTCTTAAGAATTGTCGTGGCCATATTTGGATGCGTAGCTATTCTTGTTTAAGTTCACGTGAAGGGCTTCTGTGAATGACGTTGGCAACTGTTACTGGTTAGCCTCAGGTTTTGGAAACGCAAGTTTTTTTACACATGTTGTTTTATTCTGTATATTTATAGCTGTTTTCAATAACGTGGTGATTCGTCAAGCTATTACGAATATTTCAGGCTATGAAAACTTGGAAAATCACGGAAGGAAAACATTAAGGAGAAGATTAAGTCTATAGAAAATGAATGCGTACAAGTATGCGCGAGCGCACGACTGCCATATAAAACAGTCTTTACCGTAAATACGCCAGTTTCGAATTTCGAACGGTTGAAGGAATTTTAAATAGTGCTTACTGCATGATTCACATTTTCGAATCAGGCTCCTTTTGTTTTGCTATTTTCAACCTTAACGCTGTCGGTATAAAGAGAATTGATAGATTTTGGTAGCATTGTGGCAAGGGACAAAAACAGTTATGTAATAGGCTTTAACTTGAGCCTGGTGAATCAAAGCTACCGGGCGATGACCATGGTTACCTAATGTGTACGGAATGAATAAAGTGGTGAAGCGAGTTCAATCTGAGCGGAGGGTTCCGCAGACTAAACTCTTCTTTAAGGGTACACTAGTCGACGGCACGAAATATTTTGTGCGCGGGGTTAAAATGCATGCTATATCAACCGACAACACGTGCGGAACAGATAGATGCTGTTATGAGCAGTAAGAAGCAATTTCGCGTACGAATACACACTTTTGCAAATTTGTAGCGAAATGGATGATGATTTAGAACGAAAACGAGCGCGCGAAGTTTTATAAACAGACCTTTGGGAGTCTGGATATCATGAAAAAACAACTGAATGTATCTGTTCAAAATAAAATTATTTGCATTGTTGAACTACTAATCTATCCCTGTATGGAGGCCGTTTTTAATTTTTTTTTCTTCTTATGGTACTTATTTGCGCCCAAAGATGCGTTAAAATTAGTGTTGAAATATGGAACTTTCGAAGCTCATAACTTTCAAGTAAATATTTTTTTTACTTTTTTGCTTCCATACAGGGCTAGATAATGATGAGACAAATTGATATATTTTTTTTATTTTGAACGTACATCGTCAAACAGTGGAGTAAAAGCCAGACTACGTTTGTATGGAAGAATTTTCGACTAGTGTACCCTTAATACAGAGAATAGAGCAGCTTTTAAGTGGTAACCATTATTGTAGCAGATGAAGCCTTTATTTTTTACGATAGAATCAAGTAGATCTTTTGAAAGAATTGAAAGGGGCACCTATGTATGTGATTTAATTTAAATCTTACAGTCACAGTTGAATGCTATTACGTTATTTGAGGTAACAAAAACTTACCTAACATTCAAGGAACTCCAAAGAAACTTATTGTTATGATGCGAATTCATTAGATAGTGAACCGCATTTACTATCACCCGACGAAACTCGTTGTAAATCTCAATCGTGTTATACCTTTCTAATTTGAATTCTTTGATTGCTTTCCTTCCACACAGATGGCATATCTTTGCATAATAATCTTATCTACAAGAACAGTTGCCCACTTGCATGTAAAGTGTCTTGTTAATGTTGAGGAAATTGAAAGAAAACCTAATGCGAGATGTTAATCTAAAGTGAATCGTAAAAGTCAAATGAATGGAACAGAATGTTGATACAGGTAGATTTCTGATATATTGCCTTTTGTGTTTATCAGTATATTTATTTTTGTATGTTTGTTCCTATGTGGCGTTCTAGAGACCAAACGAGTTGGCCGATTTTGATAATTCCTACGTCAATCGATTCGTCTTAACCTTGCGAGTGTCACTCTGGCTACATTAAAACTGGAAAATAGAAAAATGGTACTTTTTGGGCGCCATATTTTGGCCTATTTTTTTTCCTTCCAAACCCATCGTGTGGGATATCGAAATAAAGGGTTTAAAGAGGTGATATCAAAAGTATATATCACTTATATGCTAAAATGTACATAAGTCGAAAAAAAAAGTTAGCAAAAAAAGTTGGTTTGTTCCCACTAGTTCTACTGGACAGTTCTACGGTAGCTTCAAAAAAAGTTAATTAAAAATATCAAAAATCCCAACTTCTTCTCCTTGTTTACGTCTTTTAGTTCGCTTTTTAATTTTTTTAATTCTCTTTTTTATTAGAGACATTTTTATCGCAGCATTTGATGCAATCATGCAATCATTTGATGTGAGAATGGTAATGCTGATAAGGCTGAGGGAATAGATGCTGAAGGCTGAAAACAAAAACAGTGAGAAAACAAAAAGTGATATTTATGAAGCTTTTACAGAGGTAAATACAGAATTCCTAGTGAAATAATATTACAGACTCACTATAGAAGAAGAAAAACATATCCTAGTCTAACTGAAATTGAACCATTGAGAGTTCATAGTTATTAAGAACCAACCCCAAAAAGCAGATAAATAACTAATTTAAAAAAAAGAATAGCGTGCCTTATATTTGAGACATGCTATTGATCGCTTACGATCAGCTGAGATAATGGTCAAGCGCGAGCCTATCAATTTTTTATTTTTTTTTATTGTTTTGAATTTCATGTCAACCTTTAGTTATGACAATTGAAAGTGGCCAGTTAACTAAAACGCAACTTCATATTTGAAGACCTAACAAATCCAAACCAAGAAAAGGTTGAAGCTGAAGAAATACCGCCAACAAAACTTCAATGGAACCTAACTACAGTAACTGTTAACCCGTCCTTCACATAGTAAAGAAACCCGTGCGTAAAACAATGCTTTACGTATTATGAGAACTCTGCGCTTGCGCCGACAATTAAACGAACTATATTGACGGTATATTGTGCTGCGTGGGATTTGTAGGCAAATAGGTTAGCACGGCCATTTGTGCTTGAACACGGGTTGAGAAATGATAAACTTGAAAACACCAATCTATATTCGCATAATGTCAATAGATAAATTGATAGGTAAAGAAGAGAAAATTTTAGGGAAAGGGACAAAAGTAAATTTAAAAAGGCCCAAGTCGGTAAGAATTGACCATTAAAACAGAAATGATCAAACTAAAACAACGACCAAGGTAAATGAAGATTATAATTTTCAAGATTATGAACTATATTAACTTTTATCAACGGCCACAGTTGGAATTGAATTCTTCGTTGGAATGCTATTGTTTCAAACACTATAATTATGTTTACTAGAAAACTATACCTAGAAGCCAACTTGATGCAGTTCCCGATAAGTCGATACGTTATCGCAGAATGCAACTTACTGTAAGTGGTTCTACATACCTCAAGTTAGTACCGTTTAAACGGATTATACAATAAGGTAAGAAACGACAATAAACCTACATTCGAGATGGCAGTAATTAAACGTTCCTTTAATTGTAATTTATTTTGTTCCATAGAAAGTCACTGTTGGTTAGATAAATCAGAATATCCAATAGAAACAAAAGGAGCAATGTAAAACCCATAAGAATTCTAACTGATGATGAAGTTTGGTTAGATACTCTAGATATACAAGAAACGAATATTTCAAATATGTATGAAAATGCCAAGTGCTATTGAAATGTCACGTGACAATCTGAGATAAAATTTACAAAATAAAGAAGCTTGAAAGAAGTATCTATAGAGCCGTCATGCATACAGGCCAGTAACAGCAGAAGCAACGCACACATATCTTGATTCACGCACAAACACAAGGACAAGATAATCCTCCACCACTAATCCACACACACAAGCTTTTTCACCGCGATATATAACTCTGATTTAAAAGCAGCACTCACACTTCCGATAACCGAATCTTCAATTCCACATTCCTCCCTTTTTTGAATCCGGATACAACACACACGCGGTCACGAACCGAACTGAATCCTAACCATCGAACACTTTATATAAATATGATAATGTCCCACTTTTTCAGGAAATTGAAGCGCACACGCAACGCAGTAAAATGCATATTGATTCAATGATTAGTGATTAGCAAGGCGAAGAGACAGGAAATGTGCGTAGCGACGATTTATTTTACTATATTTCGTAGAGAGGATGTCGAATTGCTTAGCACTCTAGACGATAAATTGATGGAAATGATCCATATTAAGATAAATGGCAGTTCTCTAATGCCAAGCTATAGAAAACGATATTCACTGCACACGAAAATGAAAAAGTTTAAATGCAAAAAAAGATTGCAAAAGTACAACAGTGTAAAAATACACTTTAAATCCACAACGAAAATCAATTTAAAAGGAACTAATTGAAGAACAATAAAAACAACAATACGGTAGCTATTTCGGTAGCAAATTAGCTGACAAAAGAAAGTTCAAACGTCCCAAATACCGACGCGTCTACCGTAAACATTAACTAACTGGATATGCAGATGAGCGTAGGTAGTGCCTTCTGAGGCTGCAGGTCCACTAGCCAGCCGAGCAGCGGGCGCAACCAATCGTCTGGAACAGCACGCAACGACAACAAATTAATGCTAGCAAAACACGCAATACACGCAAGAAAATCAAAATTTGTAGCTTAACGGTGTCTCTCGGCACTAACTTATAACATCTCTGAAATAAACGCCTACAACATAAAGTCGAAAATCCAAAAGCGTATAAGGATAAACCGTTCGATTCGTAAATTGATAATCAAGACCATTTAACAAATGCACCATCCCGAATTGGGAAGAATTTATAAAGATTATTTACTTCAAGTGTTATGGTCTTGCGGCAAACATTAGCAAGTGGGGACTAAAAATAGGACCACGTCAGTGCTGATAAGCGAACACCGCTTATTATAAAAGCCGTAAAGTTTGCGTTACATAAAGAGAGAAATGATTCATGTTCGAATGCATACTTGAAAAAGTGCAGCGGCAACAATTAGATACAGCAGCTGATCAACACTGTGATGAGGCCCTTTTATTAATAAGATGGTTTCTGAACACGCAACGTCTGAGAGTAGATCAGGAGCAATTTTCTGGTTAGCTTATTTCTTTCTCCAATGATGCAAAGTGATTGACTGGTCATTTTCTTTGAGAACACGCGGCGGCGCGTGACGTTGCGCCGTTCGGTCTACGTGATATTTTCGTCAAGCCTAAAGCTTCAAGTTCAATGACCACGGAGGTCAGGTGCGAGATAAAAAAATATCCAGCAGTTTCCGCAATATCTAATTTTCGGTCGTAAGCGTTAATTGCGCTTATTAAAGTGCTCGTGTTCGGCTCCGTTTGCAAACTGGATATAGTTCGAATGATTTTTTCGAACTTATTGCGCGGAATTTAAATGGCGGTTGAAATTAAAAGGAATCGGGTCGGATTCCTTACGTAATGTAACATGTACAAGTCTTATCTGATTTTATCCGTTTCCGATGTGATGTTTGACTTGTTAACACGGCATCTCATTATCGCTGCTCTCATAACTGCGTTACATCTAGTTCCGCAATGAGATCCGTCTCGACGGACAACTTGGCGGCATAACTTGACGGACAAAAAATGTCGCCCACGTATTTTGATCCGCATGAATGCTCCCTGTAATCTCAAAGGGACTGCATTCCTCTGCTGTTGTATTTCAAATTTTACACCCACATTCATTTTCGCAAGGTCCACTGGTAACCACACCCGCACCGTTATCACAAACTACACCTTTATCGTACCCATATAGCTTTAAGTTAAACTAAGTTTTATTAATGTTGCCCGTATCTATCTATGGGTACGGGTACAGTACGCATAATAATGTTCCATTCCCTGCGTCGTGTGCGGTCTACCTTCTAAGTAGATAAAGATCGCGCAAAAAATCTGTGACATTTAAGATAGACCACATTTCACCAATGATATATCTTGTCTGAAGCAAGAAGTTGGCTTGGCGACAGATATATTTGACCTGTCTGTCTGATCAACTTGATGCCATTCGAGGCTGCATTACTTGCGATTGAAAAGCAAATGCCTAGGTCACGATCGGCACGTCTAAAGAAACTTTACTGCATGTGTGTAGTTACCCTTGAAGATTTTTAAGTCCAGGACGTTGTCAAAAATGGCTGTCCATTCGATTCGGTTCGTACACCTTGAGCACAAATAGGCCAGTCACGACTTTTGCCTTATTAAGATTTATCGAGCATTTTGTTACTTGATTTGTTGTTTTATTGTGGTAACAACCATACATATTTAAGCCGGATTCGGTTTGAATTAAATGGCCACCTATTCAATTTAGAACCATTTGCTTTTGACAAGTGGTTGGTTGCAAAACATTTGATAAAAGGATATGTAGATTACTCAATTTTCAAACTAAGCGAAATGGCAATTGAAAACTAGCAAAATATGTTATTGTCATATACAGTTGAGAGTAGAGGCTCAATTCAGGCATATCATTAAGCTATGCACGTAAATTCATTCGCAATTGCTTCATCATTGCAACTATAACTTTACCTAATTAAACCATAAAATTAGCACCACGAGGGTTTACAAAGCATCAATAAAAGAAACGCGCGTCAAAACTGTAAATTACAAAGGTGATGAACTCGTTATCACCATAAACACGATAAATATGTCACAAATGTTGACAATTTCACCCCTAATTAAACGCCAAGACAGCTATTAAAAGTCACCATAACTTTTATGGCATTTTAACTAATAAATTAGTTGGTTGGTAAAAAAAAAAGGTTTGGAGCGAAACCTGTTTGATGGCCCGTGGTCTTCCCGATTACCTGGGCCATGACTTGAGCATTCCACACATATTTCCGATGTCCCTTTTGTGAGGTTTAACTTTGCTATATAATATTGCGTTTTGTCGCGCAAAATCATGCCTAAAAAGTGATGTAAAAAATAAGGTAGTTGGAGATACTTCATTTGAAAGGGATGTACAAATATTGCTACCTGTTAAGACTGATAGATACATTACGTGATGGACATCCTTTTATTATTGTACCACTGTGGGAGCCTCATCTCAATGCAAAAAATGACAAAACAAAGAAAACAAGTTACTCCTACCCTGGTAGGTAGAATAAATAACTATTATAAATATGTAAAAAGGGAATAAAATACAATACTGGACGATCTGATTTTCGACCCACAAAAAATGGAACAACCTTGTCGTTATCTGGTCAGTAAAAACATAACAGACATACCAATAATAAAGTCTCACACAGTCGATAGCGTATTTACAATACTATTTAACACCATTCACACCATAGTACTGATACTACACTTGATACAAATATTACCAACGAAATATTTCTAAAGAAGTAACAGTAAAAGCACTATCATGAAAGATAGCTGCAATGAATAAAGAAATTAATACCACAAGAGAAATTATTAATATCGACACACAATTAATAAACACTTAAAATTAGATAACAAAAAAACGAAATATAAAACACTAGACATAACTACAAGACAAGAGCACAATAATAAAACATGGCTGTACTAACGAGTTCTAATTTCGACTGACACGTTTTTTTTCAACATCTCGACAGGATTTGTTATACTAATTAGTTGACAGTTATTTTGAACAGGTTCCCGAGAAGAAAGGTTTGACAATGCACAACGAAGATGACGAATTTGGGACGAGTGTTTAAGAGTTGACACTGTTACGGTCAGTTTTCATATTTTATAATATACCTATGTTTGGTTCGAATGAGGTATTAGAAACTAAAGTACCAAAGGTTGAAAATAAAATGTATTTATTTGCAAAGATCCAAAAAAATTACACAATAAACGTCCATCCTTACAAATATACTTAGTAGGTGTCTATCATTGCCAGAGCCATAGGAAACATAAGGAAATTAAATAATGTGATTTACCTACGGCTATCACAAAATTACAATCTAGTTGATGCAGTTTCGGACTAAAAGAAACAAGGTTCCGTAGATGTCTCGTTGACTATGATAACAATCGAATGCGTTTTAACAGCTTATAAATACAAAAATGTCGCTTTCAGTTCGTTCCGACTCCATAACCACTCATTTATTTTTGCATTGCTCTCAAATTCTAACAAGATTGTACACCCATTACTACATTCGATAAAGGCTTCAACGTTTTGCGATAACTTACTTCTGTTTTTATGCACAAACATATAGTTGGTCGTAAAAACAGTCGTTATAGTTTGTTCTACAATAAAACTGAGTAAATCATAACTCAAATCGAAATCGGTGTAGTTAAAACCCTTTGCTTTCTATACAACATTATCTTGGGTACCGTTATTCGAGACAAATTGCAGTATGTCCACTACGGCATTAGTGTTACGTGGAGGCACTTTTTAACTTTGAAGATCATTGTCTGGTTGTTACAAAAGAATGCGATCAGTACTCCTTTCCTATTTATCATTAAAATGCACCCATTATTCTTGACCATAAGCTAACCGGATATCCATACATGTGAAAACGGGTCATGCGTTGTTGCCTTTATGGTGGGCTTCGCTGGCATTCCGACTCTCGAACACCATTACGGATTCTATGAGCATTGAACATCGCCTAGTTTCCATAGTACGATTAGTTAGCAGTACTTCTACGCTCGGAAAAGGGCTTCGGCCATTTCTCTTTAAGTATTAGAATCGTTAGAGTGTTCCAGTAATGTTAATTTGAAATACTTCATTTAATCGTTTCTTGGATTAGTTTTTTGCGTCGAATGCATATTTATCCTCTTTTATGTCTTTGTGTTATATGTTAATTTGAATTCGCATGACGCCATTAAATGAGAATCATCGTTGGTTTTCAGGTTTTGCGTTGTGGTCTTTTTTTCAGACGAGGCAAAAAAGAGCAATATTAACAAAGACATTTAAGCAAATCTTAGCATTTGAAACACCTACGTTTTACCTTCATGCAGTAGACTGTATATCTGCGCAAAACCCAAGTTTGCACAGCTGTGGTGACGTCATGAACCAGAAAAATAGACTGGCCTTTATGATTTCAACTTTGTTATAATGGCTTGAATAAATAAACATTTATAGGACGGTGCTCGCTCTAAGGGTGACGCAAATATAATCGGGCAATTAGGCAAATATTTTGGTGTTACGTCAGACAATGGTGTCTTCAAAACGTTTTATTTAAATAACGTCTGCGTGGTCACGACAGTCCAATTACCCGAATATCTTAATTTTGTTTTCTGTTTACGTAAAAATTTTTGTGTAGAGTTTCAAAATTCCAACGATGCATTTACAAAGCTTCACGGGGCGTACGCAAATTAGATTTGTGTTCCAGTTTCTCCGGTAGTCCAAGGCCTCTTGTACTACTCACGCTTATTTTGTAAGCTGAAGCCAACAAAGATGGAAAGTGGCCTTTTTACGACAATATTGTACCTTGGGCAAAAGAATAGGGAACTCTGATTCGTCCAAATTGGGAATATTCATCGTCAATTTATGAATCATTTCTGTAGCTATCTACACCTAGGACGGTGATAGCATCTGTATTCTCACTTTAAATATAGTTCTTACTCCTCTAAATCGAGCAAAACGATCTTAAAATTATCAAATAAGCTCTATTAAAGCTTATCTTAATTGAAACTGGATTAATACTGTTACAGTCTTGTTAGCGTGAAACCCAGTTAGTGCTTTGTTTATTAGTTAGAAAATTGGTGTAACAAGCAACTAGGCGATTGTGATCAACAACTTGTAACGACTGCTATGTGAAGTAATCAGTTTTCATATAATCATAATTCTTTATTGATAATAATTGCTTACGCGAAAAATAACACACCTAAATATTCTCGAAAATATTTATGATTATACCTGCATACCAGACATACAAGTTATAGAAGAAAAAGATCTCTCTTTGGTAAGATCACTGGAAAATGTTATCTTGGAAGTATTTTCTTCTCCACCTATTAACGTTTTAAAATATGGTTAATAAGTGCTTATAGCATTATCCACAACGGTAAAAGCAACTATAAATAATTTCGTATTCCATTCACAGGTGTACGCAGACGTTTCTCTGATAATTCTTGTCATAATAACATGGTCGCATCTCGAAACTCCCGTGGGAAAATCAGTCATTACAATATATACTTTGCAGAATGGCCTGCAGCTGGAATTAGGATTGTTTCTGGACTTCGTCCTAATTTACTCAGACTTAACAATAGTTGTGACGCAAATTAGCAGTCAGACCAAGATTATAATTCATACCAGGAAAACGACCACATTCCAAAATTCTTAGAAGGATCACAAAGATGACCCGTTTTGGTGCCTTGAACTTTTTGGTCAGAGACATACTTGCATACATATAAAAACTCACGTCTTTTTCTCATGTAGATAAGCAGAAACTACAGAACGATCTCGATCTTGGTCAGAGACCTTAAAACAAAAACAGTATTATCTAAATGCAACGATCAAAATCAATTTTAATGTTGATGTCTTCATATCTAAGTCAAAATCAAAATCAAAATCAAAATCAAGGTATTTATTTCAATTAAACTTTAGAAGTACTTTTGAATTGTCAAACAAAAAATTAATAAAAAGATGACTCTAGTTGCAAATTCGCAAGCGTCTGTAGGTCTCAATGGAGAAGAATTTGCAAGAAACTCCCCGGACACTCTTTTCCATCAGTTTTAATTACAAGTTTTTGGTTACATCATTCTTGTTGAAAAAATACATATATGTGAGAACGATGTAAAAAGACGTGTACGTAAAAGCGTCTAGAGTAACAAATAATTAAAAAAAAGCACTTTAACAGGCCGAGACAGCTAAGTTATGACCAATCCCAACTGATGGCGCCCGTTCACGAACATGACGCATGGATCGGCACCACTCAGCTCAACCATCATGAAGGGAACCGAATGATCCAACACATGTGCCACCATCAGAGAGAAATTAGAGAGAGCATGACACACTCAACTGCCAGGGCACACAGAAGTCAACGAACGACATATAGGTACAGTGAATGGTAGATTTATCTACAGTCGGAACATAGTACTCACACATGTGCTGTGCAATTATATAATACTAAAAGAAATTGAGTTTATACAATACAAAAATTTGCATACAGTCTTCAGCATGTCCAACAATACTTCGATACTTTTCTGCCCATCACTAATTGTTCTTGCGCCCTAGTGGCTGCGGAGCAGGACCAGCATTGAGCCAAGCATTTTTATCAGCGATGTAATCCCCCAACTTATAATATGCTTGCCTACATAGTGTGCGTTTTATACAAGTCTTAAATTTCGTCTCATTTAGTTGTAGAATG
Source organism: Anorthoa munda (assembly GCA_945859665.1). NCBI lineage: Eukaryota > Metazoa > Arthropoda > Insecta > Lepidoptera > Noctuidae > Anorthoa > Anorthoa munda. Next base: position 6,218,660 of record OX243893.1, read on the forward strand.
TGGGGAGGAATTTTATTGTAACATTTTATACAGTACCCCATAAAAGATGATGCTACTTTAGCCAGCCTGAAACCTGGTTGAATTAGTTGATCCCTATTTCTAGTAACATAATTATGTCTGTCACCGTTTTTACTAAAAAGATGTAAATTCTTTCTAACATACATGATGTTTTCATAAATATATTGACAAGGTACCGTCATGATGTTAATGTTCTTAAACAGTTCCCTTAGAGAATCGCGCCGGCGAAGATTGTATATCGCTCTGATGGCTCGTTTTTGCAGAATAAAAATTGACTCAATGTCTGCAGCCCTTCCCCATAGTAAGATACCGTAAGACATTATACTATGAAAATAACTAAAATAGACTAATCTTGCGGTATCGACATCAGTAAACTGACGTATTTTTCTAACAGCATAAGCTGCCGAGCTTAGCCGCCCCGCAAGTGATATTAAATGAGGCCCCCATTGCAACCTCGAGTCTAGCGTGATCCCCAGAAAAACCGTTTTATCGACGAATTCTAGCTTCTCCTTGTTTAATAAAATGTCACAATCATTACTTTTGACATTCGGCAAGACAAATTTTATGCACTTAGTCTTTTTAGCATTTAAAACTAGATTATTAGCTGTGAACCAATTTTGAACCTGTCGCAAGACGGTATTCACATCGTCAACGTTACTCGTACGTCTATTTATCTTAAAAATCAACGAAGTGTCATCAGCAAATAACACCATGTTTAGATTGTTTTTCAATAGATGAGGTAAATCGTTAATGTAGACTAGAAACAAGAAAGGACCCAAAATTGAACCCTGGGGTACCCCCATTTTCACGGTTAACCCGGACGAATTGACACCGTTTATTTGAACTAATTGCTGTCTATCATTTAAATAAGATTTAACTAAACTCAACGCTGATTGGCCTAGCCCGTAATGCTCAAGTTTCAAAAGTAATGTTTCATGATCAACGCAATCAAATGCTTTCGACAGGTCGCAGAAAACCCCTATGGCATCTTGTGCCTCTTCCCACGCTTCAAAGATATGTTTTAATAAGGTGACACAAGCGTCAGTCGTACAACGTCCTTTGGTAAAACCATACTGTTTATCGTGTAGGATGTTATTCGTATTAAAATGAATGAGCATCTGATTTAGCATTATCTTTTCAAATATCTTGCTGAAAACCGGCAGCACCGATACTGGTCTATAATTATTTGTGTCTTTACTGTTCCCGGATTTAAAAAGTGGTATAACCTTACTATGTTTCATTAGATCCGGAAAGACTCCTTGATCTACACACAAATTAAAAATTAAAGCTAAGTACGGCGCTATAGTCTGAATAATGGAGGTACAAACTTTGATGGACATTCCCCATAGATCTTCGGTCAATTTGATCTTGATTTGCTTAAAAGCTTTTATTACTGTTATTGGGTTTACATGTGAAAAGTTAAATTCTGTCGGGCAGGCTGAAACGTTTGCGTTTAATAAACCAGAAGCAAGTGAGGGCGAAGAATTTATGGTTTCAGTAGTTTTAATTGGGATGCTGGTAAAGAAATCCACAAATTCTTGAGCAACTTTTTTGTTATCTCTAATAAGTCCATGTGTAGTTTCAAGCGTGTAATCAGTATTATTTCTTTTGTTTCTGTTCGTTTCATTGTTTATAATTTTCCAAACAGTCTTGATTTTATTTTCTGCGGTTTTAACTTTATTACCAATGTATAAAGCCTTAGCTACTTTACACGTATTTCTAAAAATTTTTGAATAAGTAGCAACATACTTGTTAAAAGTTTCAGTGTTAATATAAGGCTTAAGGCCATAGAGCTCGTAAAGTCTTTCCCTACTTTTCCTGAGTCCTTCAGTCGCCCAGTCACTGAATAAAAACTTAGGGCATACAGTTTTAGTTTTTTTCCTAAAAGAATTATTGAACTCCTTTTGGATTACTGAGAAAACTTTTTTATATAGAATATTACCATCATTCACTGTAAGGTCTTGATCACTTAGCTTACTAATTAAACTGCTGTTAAACTGATTTAATTTACCGGATGTTATTGGTCTGGATTGAATCTGCACTTGTTGAATTGGTATGTTGGACTCAAAGTTTACCAATAGCCCACTATGATCCGAAGGCAGACAATTTATAATGGCTTTGTCTAAGTAGTCGCAGCAACAAAATACATTATCAATACATGTAGCAGAAGTTACAGTTTTTCGTGTTGGTTCCATAAACACATGTGACAAATTAAATGATTTGAAGAGATTTAATAATCTACTGCTATCTGAATTACTCTCTAAAATATTTATATTAAAATCACCACAGATTATGATTAGTTTATTTCCAATTGCAAGTTTTGCCAAAACATCTTCCATCACTGACTCAAATATAGAGTAGTTACCATAATTGGGGGGTCTGTAAACGCACACTATGACATGCTTATCCAGCTCAACGCATGACAGTTCAACACTATGTTCAACTGATAGATCTACAATATCTTTACGAGGTTTTGATTTAATACCATTTTTAATTAATATAAGTGAACCTCCACGTAACATAATATTTCTATTAAAACAACTACCTACGGTATAATTTTCATAATTAATTAGCATTGTATGATCTTTCAGCCAATGCTCAGTAAAACAAACAATTTCAAACATTGTTTTTTCCAAAAACAGTTCTATTTCCAATTGCTTCGCAGAAAAACCTTGAATATTTTGATGGAATAATTTCAAGGAATTCTGCTTAGCCCCTTTTTTTAAATTAACTAAGTGAGAGCAAGAAGGTACCTTCTTGATGGTGGATGTACTAGTAACTATTTCGTTGTTGGTACCCTCCCTTGTCCTACAAACTAGTTTAAACTATAAATATTAATAGCAGAAGTGCTAACGTTATTAAACTTATTGACTACCTGTATATTAGTATTACTACTAATATCAACTACAGTAAATGCCTTCGACATACTATTTATGTCTGAGTTTATAGTAAAAGATAATAGCCTCGCTATTTGACGTCTTACCCTAATAGGCAGATACACTGTATTGCCTGTCGTTTTTAATTTATCAACAAAAATGTTGATGTCCAAAAAAACTAATTTGTCGCTGTAATGGCTGACAAGGAAATGAACATGCTTATTCAGCATGTGTATATAATTATTTTGTCTACTAGACAATTTTTCCAAATATGGAAAAGCACACAATACGATTTTATTACAATTTAACTTTAATAACTCCGTTACACACTCAGTGATGTCATCTTTTTTTACATCCAAACTGTTACCTATAAAGACAGTTACATTGGTATCTGGTTTGTATACATTATTTGTTACAGATTCCATGATATGCTTGTAAGATGACCCAGGCATACAACAATTCAAAGTTGAATAACTCTGATTGCTATTTAATAATTTACCTAAACCTCTTCCAATACCATCTGCAAACATAACCGAATTAAAACCATGATGACAATTATTTGTTGGAAAGGATGCAGTCTCAGGCCGGTCAACTTGAGACACTTCCTGTGAAATATCAGGAATGTCTAGGTCAAAGACACTGTCCTGAGACACCCTCTCAGCACGAGGCTGGACCTCCATTGTCTTTGGCTGAACAGCCTTCAGGTTTGAGTCTATCTGACAATTACATTGACACATCAGCAATTCGTTTGCGGCCAGAATGTGTTCCTTAATTTGTAACTGGGAGCTAACATATTTACTGTAAAGGGAGCCCAGTTTATCCTCAAGTACCTGAATATCATTTTGTAAGCGCTGTGTGTCAATTTCATAGATTTTTTTTTTTTTTTCTAAGATAATGAAACAATCAGAAGACGATGTTCGATCGCAAGATAGTTTTAATGGGAGATTTAATAAACATGTTAATGTTACTAACGTTAATAGAGACGTAAATAATGACTAGCAAATCAATCGACATTACATTTTATGGTTGGTATGACCCCATTAAGGATGACTAATGATTTTGAATTAGGATGCGTAGAGTAGCACTTTAGATAAGTTACTGACTGTTGAATGGTTTTGACTACTGGTATGACATATAATAGAAGTAAGGAGGAAAAAGAACGTGATGCACCGACCCCTTATTATTGAGATAAAGGCAATTAGACAATTCAGAGTTGCATGATAGTTTACTGACAGTATAAATATATTTTTCGGTCTTGCAAAAATGTACGGTGACATCGCAGCAGACCCAGGTGAAGATAGCGGGCGAAACTTGTCACCTCCAGAAAACACTGGACTACAGTTGTCCAAAACCGGGCGAGAAGAAAGGAAGAAAGGGAAGTGTTTGCCCTGCAGGCAGTGGGTCAATTCAGGCTGTAAATAAATAATACAGCAGCGGAGACAATAATTCTTTGTAATGCTACTGGGTCATCCGCATGTTTTTGAAATAAGTTTTTATTCATCAACATTATAAATGATTATGACACTATTACGAGCAAATGTCAGTTACACACAGTGCGCTTTTATTGTTACGACAGTGAGCTTGTAATGCGCACGATTTTCTTTGTAAAACAGGAAAAATTCTTTCATCTGTCGGTCTGCCCACTTTTCTACTTTTGTTACTAACAAGAGGATTATTATTTTCACAAGTTTACTGTGTGCAGTGAAGATAACGAGATGTGAGCTGTGATAACTTCGTGATAGCACTATTTAGATTATAATTTTGCTTGGAATGTCTGTTGAAATACTTCTTTGTGGAACCGTAGTGTCTTAATGACGTCAGTTCTTGTTAATAATTATAAAAGTATGGTGATTGATTATAAAAACAACAGAAAAAAAATACATTTCAATTAAGCCAGCATTAAAATTATCTTTGAAATATTCATTTGGAGATAAGATAATGTTAAATTTCGTTTCAGTTTTATTGATGACTAAACATTGAAGCTTCTACAATCGTATATTGAATACTAGATCATTTATTATTGTAAACTATAAGAAAATTAAGTTGGGAGTGTATTGTTACAAATATCAAAAATGACTGACTACATATTAAATTATTTGGTTCATGAATACGGCCAGTATTTCGCAAGACAAATCGTGATCGATCAGACCATGAGATGTATTTGAAACATGTCTGGTATACAAACGTCTTCGACATTTTTCTAGCGAAACCTGGGTAGGGTTGAAGACAGTACTTTTTGCAGAATAAAAACTTAGTATTTTTCCGAAACATCCCGAATATAAGTCGAGAATTAGTGAAGTGTATGAATTATATGCAGAAAGTCTGGACTGGTACATATAAACATTTGCGCCAGTTTAGATCAAAAAGCTGACAGATGCAATTTTTAAGATATTAAAAAGATATAAATTCAAAACTTAAGTTGGAATTCCACAGGGAGCTATTTATTTGAAGACCCCAGCTGGGATAGACTCAAATAAAGCGGAAGGCAGTGAACCGATAGTGGTGTCGCAATTTGAGGTCTATGACCAACAGTAAACTGTCATAGGCAGAGGTGATTGATTGATCGAAAATGAAAAAGTCAAGCACCAGTATCTTACCAGGTCTTTAGATGATCGTGGATTAAAAATAACCGTTACAAGTATTTTAAGGTGCAATGTTACGTAATGCACCTAACACGAATGTAAGCGATACTCTGATGGACCGTTAAAATACCATAACTGTGGAATTCCTTAAACTATCAAAACTTATCGCTTTGTTTATAGCCTTGTAGATTATTTTACAAAACAATTTTATTTGAGGTTCAAATTTCTCTGGTATTTTTTTGGTGCTTGTTGTTGATACATACCCCTATTTGGTTTAACAAGTGAACAAAGTGTTTCTCGCATAAATTCCGATGTAACTCAACACCGACCGGCCTTGCTTTTGTTATTATTGATACTTTGCTTGCACAATACGTGTTATGGACGGGATTCTGATGTATTTGTGCTGAGTACGCTTGGAAGCGTGACGTGGAATGCGTAGGAGTGCGTACTTGCATACTGTTATCTGACAGTTCGTGCGTTAGACGAAAGATGGCTTTGTTTCTTTTTAATTACGAATTCCATGGATAATTGGATATCAGCACATATTAGTTTTATCTTTTCTTTTGTTGGCTGCTAACATAAATCAATTCTCAGTTAGAATCCAAGGTAATCTAACACACATTTCGAAAGAACACAACAAAAGAGCGAAACGCAAAAATAATAATGTAAATTGCCATAATGCTCGGTATACTTGCAACACTCTCTCGTCCCTAATTGCAACACCGTAATTATACAGAGACCACCTCGTATAATAAGTAAGACATACTCTATGAATGAAGCACTTTGCAATGTTGCTTCATATCTTGGTACTGTAGATGCCCATGCGCATCAAAGAATGAAATTAAAACATGAAGAGAATTAATCAGCTGCTCATGGTCTGGTGTAGATGGGGAATCATTAGAGAAATCATTTGTTTTATCGTGGTCTTGATGAAATAGCATGTTAAACTGATGTTAAACAGATCTGCAGTAATTAAAGAGCACTGAAGCCTGAACGATAGAAGACAAGTATTTTCTTACTTCAGTTTTTCCTTACCCATAAACAATTTCATCACGTTTTCTTTCGACGTCATTAGGTCTGCCGTCTCTTTCAAGTTCAACCACAGAGTTTTCCCAAACGTCAGAACCGGATGTATTTAAGAATATTTCAATACTATCTAAATGGCTATTCTCATTGTCAGCGGTAGATAAGAAGGCGAGAAATTTTACACGTCATCAATAGTCTTTTTACTAAATTCCAAGAAAGGCAAGACCTCAGATAAGGCTTCTATTGTGGAGACAAGATGCAACTTGTTTTGCCAAGACAATGAGGGGTTCCTATATCTTTTATACAAGTCCATTCAGGTCTAATGAGAATATCTCGTTGACGTGTTTTTGTTTTGTCTACACTTGCAGATTTATTGGCAGGTCGACTTGGACCATTTCTTGGAATGGGTGCGAAGGCTTTTACTTTGATTTTATTGATCATCATCGTGGATTTCGTTATCGTGAAAACTTTGCTACCTTTATCAGAGTGACTTACCTTATAAATATTTTTAGATACAGTTTGTAAGTCAATTGCCGGAACATGTTATTGAACTTTTTTTAATGGAAATTCCACACACCTGAAAGACATGAGGCGTGACCGAAGAAAATCTGCATAATAATAATACACTGAGTCATAGAAGCAAACTTTACACAGCTAAGCAATCCATCTGATGTTCACCACAAAATGATTGAGCGCTGAGGTAACCGATATTGTTTTTGCGGATTCCATAACTATTTATTTCATGAAGTTATTTCCCAAAAGTGATGTCAGAAACTCGTCACCATGTCGATAATTGTTCGTTAACGAGTCGAGACGAATTTAAATAACGATTTCTATTGGAATCTTTATAATTGATTGGCCAAATCGCTTCTCGAATACTTTGCGGCAGTAACCATTCGTGTTAACACACAGTTTTTACGAACGAAAGTACGAACAAATGATTACGTGGCCAATTGTTTCTCGCTCGCTGGACTAGTTTTTATGAGATTCTTACCATTAACGCCTCTAATGATCGCAGGATGTCTAAAAACGCAAGGCAGCACGTGTTTTATTTTGCAGCATAATAGTGATTCTTTCCTGTGAAAAGGAATGTTGGAATAGGGGTCAGTGATATTTAAAATTTGTCATCTCTTTATTAATAGGTACCCGACGCATCGTCTGTCTGTGGTCTAGAATGTCGTTCTCAAAACCTACTTATAACAAGAGGTTTACTGTCTCTTTCATCGCAGACAAGCGTTAACACTGTGACACTGGTGACTTACTCGGTGTCAATGTCAACACTGTTTCCAAATATCGCTAGAGTGCAACTTCTGCGATGGTACAGTGATTGGTCGCAATTTTTCTTTCAATTATTCGCACCCTGTTATCTTCGGTGAAAGTTTAACTTTAGCGAATCATTAAATGATTCGCAAATCATAAATTCGCATGTTTACCATTGGGTTGGTCGGTTGGTCGTGCACCTGCAGACGTCTTCAGTGAAATGTCTGGTTGGCCGCGTCACGCACGGGAGAAAGTGTACTACAAAAGCGTACCTGCGACCAGCGACTGGTCCCCAATTGGGTTGTGACCTCGAATATCAGCCGACACGGGTCTTCTTTTTAGAGTTCCGTACCCAAACTCTTAATTTATTGGCTGTTGAGACTAAAGTACCGATATATTAGAAGACCCCTTCGACAAAGATCAACAAATCTTAACAAAAACCGGTGTTTTTGTCTAAAAGCTTGTTGATTGAGAACACTTAATCAAACATCCTTGAATTATTCTTTGTCACAATTTCGTCGGGCTACAAAGCCCCCTAAAAGGCACAAAATCGAACTAAGCCAGTTTTTAACATCGCAAACCGCCGTTCGGAGACTTCCTCTAAACCGGTCTGCTCCGAAACTTGCTGGAGACGCGGAAAACTATTTCTGAACGATTATGTGCTCTATGCTTTAGAAAAAAACGTGACCTATGTTAATTCGGATATCGACATCATCAGTAATTGGGTTTCATTATTAACAGACAATTTGAATTAAACGAACTTGAATACTTTCCGTTTTTATCTGAAAGCAATCTATTTGGAAGATAAATGTTGGTGCTGACTTGGAAAGCGGTTTGGACAACCGTTCAATAGTTATTTACAGCGTATAGAAGTCTAATAACAAAAACAAAGAAGCGGCTAGTTTCTAGAATGGTATTTGCAGGAATATTATCAAGTGCTTCATGTGCAAGCTGTACTTTATGTGGAGGGTGGTAAGGTTGAGATATGTTCGTCGGTGGAGGTCTCCCATGTTTGAACGACGACGTCGCCACGATGTCGTCGCGGGGTTTTGTTTCTCCCGGCCGGTGGCCACCAAACAGGATTCCTTTGAAACGTTTTACTTGAGACTGAATGGGTGCCTGTTTCATTGTTTGGGAACGTGTTATCTTTTATTGGAAGGGTAACGGCGATTTTATGTACAGAGTAGACGAACTTCTAACTTCTATATCAAATTTTCCTGTTATTAAGTCAATGGCTTCTAATAACTAGCTATAAATAATTGGCAGAACGTAATTGAAATTGACGAAATCAATTAGCAATTTTAGCAGTTAATTCGGTCGTTAAATTGATTTATCGTTCGAAGAAGAAGTATTTAGCTCAATGTCACGTTATTTTCCATAAATGAGAATCATGGGGGCATTGTGGTCTCAATTCGTAAATAGAAGTCATGATGTGAATACTAAGGTGACATTCTTATTGCAGAAAAGATAATTGAATCAAGAAAACAAGAGGAACTTGACATGTTCCGAACTTCACCGGTGATTGAAAGGAAGGTCAATAAACAATGATGAAATTGATTGTAAGAAAATCTAAAAAGAACATCGAAGAAGATCTTTCCAAACGCTTAGTTGACACTTCGCGTGACCCAAGGGCTGGCTTTTACCTCGGTCAGAGAATAAGCATTGCCATACAACGTGGCAATGCTGCCAGTCTTTTGGGCACATTACCAGTGGACAACGATGTGGAGGAGTTTTTCGACGCCATATTTTAGATTAGTATATTTTTTGGTTAGGTAGTGAGTAGTTTTTGGTTTAAGTGTTTATGTTTGTAGTCTTAGTTAATTAAGTATTTTATACACTGTATATACTTGTATATATGTAATAAGAGAACATTCTTTTGTAACATATGGACATGATATAGATGAACAAAATCAACGAGAAACGAATGATGGTGTATTGATTAGTAACTGTACTGAATTTGCAACAACCGTACATAAAGGTGCATTTTCTATACACATAGTCTAGCATTTCGTCATGTCTAAGGTAATTAAAATATACGATAGTATCATTTTGCCTTATTTTATGATTACCAATGAGTTTGCAAACAAGAGCAATGAAGGACAATGTTTCAATAGAAACAAAGTCAGAGAATTCGATATTGCCCAAAATATTATATTTACCATATATAACGCCAACAACTATTGGGTCATTTGTGTTAAAATGTTGTCGCAAACTCGCATTCCATCTAAATTGGACAACATCATCTGTTATGATGAAACTGATAGACGATAACCCAGATAGCATCTGTTAAAGTGGCATTATCTCTTTATCTCCGACAGCTTCGCGAATATTTACAAGATTGTATTTTTTGTCCCGTTCATTTTAGTATTTTTGGTCTTGTGGTGATCTGATGATTATGTACCTAATTTTAAATGCATATTTTGTTAATAGGTTTTCCTCTTCTTCTTTGTATACTGATTTCTTTTTAATTATATCCATTTTGTGAAAAATTTTGGCCAATTGTTCAAGATTCAGAAGTTTCGTTGAATGGCTTGCCCTTGCTTTGCATTGTGAATCTATCTGCCTGCTTTCTGTGACTGTAAACAAAGGTTCTTCAAAAGGTATTTACGATCTTTTCCTAACGACTATGTCTTTTGAATTTTTTTTCAGTCTGTATTACCGATTGCCAAAATCTTCAACCGTTCGAAAATTAGGTTGCTTTAAGTGATAGCAATAAGTTGATTTGAATAAAAATCGAGGTTCTTAGGTGACCGGTAAAAACAGGTAGTGATTTATTTAGGAGAAGTTTATAGCTGTAACGTTTACCATCTTCTAATTAAAGATATTTATTGATGGTCTAAGGTGTGTCCGGCAGATTCGAGTTATTGGGTAAGTAAACACGCAGGTAAAGTAAAAAAATTCAGTTAAGTAGGTCAGAGGGTTCAAAAGTGCAATCTCATTGGTAAACGAATGAATTGAACGTTCTCCATTGGAATGGATTTGTTCGGGGTTCTGCAGCAGACGAATTTTAGATGGGTTGAAGAAAACTATGCTGTTGACTTCGCCATTTTCGCGGTTTTGACAATTCATTTGACAATTCCTTCTTTATCTGAAAGTTAGTTTCAGATTAGTGCATTATTTCTACGATCTTACCTTGAAGGTTTCGGCAATCCCTAATCAGCTTTTATTGCTAACTTTGATAACACAGTCTAATCAACACATAACACTATAAATATGTAATATTTATTATATAATGTCTTTATATAAAAACCATAGTTCACGGCGAATGAATTATAAAAAATATACTTGATAAGAATCAAAATGTACACCGAACGAAAAAAAAATAAAAGTTCAACAGTCTCGATGGAATGCATGCATTTCAAGTCGCTGGATCAGTTATAAATAACGAAACTATATTGTTTAGAGGTAAATATGTAAGATCACTTCACAGTTTGTTGGTTTATTATGTTAAAGGAGCACTTCGAAGCACAAAGTTTTTGAAAGTTATGTATTCATCGATAGCAGACTGTCACTGCGCGGAGCGCCACCAAACACACCCGACCGCGACGGCGGTTACATTCAATATGGCGGCTGAACAAATGAACGAAAGAACGAAGTCCGAGCGAACGAATTGCGAAAGAGCACGAACGATGACCGGTGAAGTCCGAAGCCTGCGCAGGCACCGAATCGTCGAGTCTTGTTTTGTTTTGAAGTTTTCGGTTCTTCGGCGGTAGTTCAATAGTTTATATTCAACAATTTCAACATCTTAATAAGTTTCTGTATTCGGCCGATGCTATTTAATAAACATTTACTAAAATGTTTCAATATTTGTCTTTTGCGTTGTTAATTAATAATTGTCTATTAGTTAATTCATTGTTATGTTACTGTTTCAGTTGGTTTGATACAGACCTTTTTTTTTGCCTCAATTATCTTTATGCTCTTGCACTTTTAAAATATTTTACGGAAAAGGTTTGAATTTAACGAACTATTAGGTCTCCAATGAACTGGCCACCTCAACCTGTAACGTCAGGACAATAACAACAATGCCAATCCTGTCAAAATTTCACGTCAAACCTAATCAGAAGTCCAAAATCAACAAATGTGTGGTGTTTATTAAATTTTAGCGTCAGTAACAATTATCCGATTTTTATGTGGAAATTATGAGTTGATCCTTTTCCGGTAGAGCAAGAAATAGCACAAAATGGCGTTGGATTTAGTTAGCATAGCCCAGCCCCATTACATACCAGGGTTAGTGTTGCTATGCAGTTTTTGGGAAGCCTACAGTGGGGATGGTGACAACAGTTATAATTGCTTGCCCTTCTGTTAGCACAAACGTTTTCTTCAAACATAGTTTCAGCTTGTTCAATCCAGTACAAATTCGCTTTAGAACGTTACAGTTGTCTCATAACTTGACTGATGATGAGAGTACTGCTTAGAGACATTTATCTAGTAACCGTACAATGCTTTAACCAATCCAAGTGCATATAAGCAAGCATTCCGTTTACTTAGCACTGCAAGGCGTTTATATTCGACTTCCACACAACTTTTAGTAGGTAGCCAAGATTTCAATGCCTCATGCCCATATTAAAATATTTTAATTTACGATTGCACTTCGTACATTCCTTTTACAAGATTAAAGGTCCAAAAACTGCCAACATTTGCGTATGATGAAATTAAACTAAGTAAGACCGTCTGGCCGTTTTTCATCAGTAAAGTTACGATTGTTGCCAAATTGGCGCCAGTGATGTAACGACTCTGGTTTACTTTTGACGCCACATATTTCACCTTGTCAAGAGTGCGTTACAAAAATATATTTTATTGATGAACCGAGCGTCCGTTTGTACGAATTTACTTATAAGGATCGTTAGGTAATTCTTGTTGTGTTATATTTCTTGTTGACAATGTATTTAGGGCGTTGCGTTGGTCTTGTCGCGTGTCCAAATATGATAAATGATCTCGTTTATTATGTATTTCTGGCGCGTGTTTGTAGTTTTCGTAAATGATCGTTTTTTTTTATATTTTTGGTGTTCCGTACCTCGATAGGAAAAAACGGAACCCTTATAGGATCACTTTGTTGTCCGTCCGTCCGTACGTCTGTCTGTCTGCCAAGACCCTTTTTCTCAGGACGCGTTCCTGGAGGTATCAAGCAGAAATTTATATCAAATACTCAGGTCTACTATCCCTTAAAGCTGTGAAAAAATCAAACTTCTAAGTCAACGCAATCAAAAGATACAGCCGTTTATGCCGCAAATTTCCGCAAATTTTCGACACTCGCAAGGGAATCAAAACCTACAGGGTACTTCCCGTGAACTCGGAATCCTGTAATTTGGTACGAAGCAACGTGTTATAGTACAGATAAAGGGAAAAATGCGAAAACCGTAAATTTTTTGTTACATCATATAATAAAAATATATTTAATAATTTTAAACTTACTATCCGTTTCCTCATGAACGCGTAGACGTATTAAATTGAAATGCATATCAAATACTCAGGTCAGGTCAGGTATAAAACCTTTAAGCTGAGGTTTCTACGGAACCATCGGTGCGCGAGTCCGACTCGCACTTGGCCGGTTTTTTTATGTAGGGACAGCATGTAAAGTTACATTCAGTCGATTAATTTGTTTGACCGTGTTATGTTGTTTGAAATCGATGAGGGAAGCCTACAAACCTAGTTGGGTCACATCAAAGACAAGGTTAAATCTTAACTAGACATATTTCTTCACATCAAAGACATATATTAACCGTTTCAGTTGTTTACAGGTACACAGGCCACTGTCCCGAGTACAAATACCGAATAGGCGATACATATGGCTCGACCACTCACAAGATCCTGCTGGATCCCAGTGTCCAGCATTCAGAGAGGCTCGTGCTATCAGATCGAACAGCTGATGACTTTCAGGTTAGTAACTCTGAGCTGGCTATACAGTTTTTAGCTGTAGGGTTAAATAGAACAGAACAAAATGCCACGATCAATGATGATAAGTTAGTAGAAAGGCAGCAGCGCTGGCCCTGGTTCTCGGTGCCAGTCGCCAGATGGAAAGACGTGCCAAAAAGCTAAATGCGTAAAACAATTTCCAGCGCACAATAACATTTGATGGCGCCTTTTAAGAGGCGCAGTATTGCCAGATTAGATATTTTATATCAAAAAATTTGGGCATTATTCTTTATCACACTAATATTTGTAAAGGCGAAAGTTTGTTACTTCTACACGCCAGAACGGCTGAACGGATCCCGATGAAATTTGGCACAGAGATTTATCCCAGGAATATTTTCGTTCGGGCAAGATTTTCAACTGTCTTTTTCGACTTTTTCAACATGAAACAGAAGTAAATTCTTTACGGGAAGTGAAAGCGTCAAGCAAAGGGCGCTGAAAGACAATCGCACTCTACCCTGATCATGGACTAGGGCTGGCGCTGAAAGGCAGTATGACTTGTGGGTATTAGACGTCAGACTAGTTGCGATATTTGGATACGAATGTTTAGCACAGTATCGGGCTGGTTGGTTAGTCTATGCTTGGCACAGAAATGGCCTATTTTCACCTGTCAGATGATGAAAGTCTTAAATTATGAGGAAAAAAAAAAAAAAAAAACCGGCTCATATCTTGCATAAATGTGAAAGTTTGGGAGGATGGATGGATGGATGTTTGTTACTGTTTCACGCAAAAACTACGGATTTTGCTGAAACTTTACAAAAATATAGCTTATACGTCAGAAAAACGCATAGGCTATATATTTACAAAGATATTGGGAGAAGTACTAAAACAACACGGGCGGAGTCACTGGCGGCAGCTAGTTAGAAATAATTGGCAAAATAGAAAGCTGTAATTCTATGTTCTATGTTTGGGGGTTTGGTTTCCGCACTAAGTCCCTCAAATGGACCTTTGTACGTGGGCCATGGCGGCCGTTGGGTGGTCATTCCAATCAGCCCACCTCCCTCCAGAAGTCAATTAGAGCTCCTGGTTTCTTCAGAAGTCAATTAGAGCTCCTGGTTTCTTCAGAACATCCGTGTAGGATCTGGGTGACCCGAGGGTTTGTGCTCTTATCTGAGTGACACCTGTGCATTCGAAAAGAACGTGCGCAACGGTTTCCTCAGCCTCCATGCATGCCCTGCACAGAGGACTGTCCGTTATGCCTATTGTGTGGAAGTGTTTGTTAAGTGAGCAGTGTCCCGTGATAGTCCCCGTCACCAGGCGGAGGCCATTCCTGTCTGGGCGTAAAAGACGCCTGGTAAGCCTACTGTCCAAGGAAGCTGTAATTATTTTAATATGGATGAATAATTACGTTATGAATGTTAGAATAATGCAGTGCTCAAACGCGATGCAACAAACTAATCGACATGATTCATTCTTAGTATAATAGGTACGGTTCAATTATCACAAAACCACTCCAATTACATTAATTTTTCCTCAAGTGCTCAGAATAGTATTTCCCCTATTCCTACTTACTACATGTATCTATGTATAGGATGTTGGTTGAAGTTCAGTGTCATCTATGATATCAGGTATAGGTAGTTTCAGACGCAATGGCGGCTGTAAATGCCTTTTGCGCTGCTCAGACGCCTCACTCTCGTTGTCATTTGTTGTCTATAGGCTTGCGCTTGATCACTATCTCACCTGATGGTAAGCGATGATGTGGTCGACGGTGTATCACGCTTGCCTAGAAGTAACCTGTTCACTCTTGACTTAAATACCTCGAGGTTGTAGCTATCTGGAAACATAGACTCCGGCAGGGAATTCCACTCCTTAGCTGTACGCATAATGGAAGTATTTCCAATACTTTTAGTGCGTATGGTTGGGATGTCCACCATGTACCGATGTCGCATCGCCGTACGTCTTGTAGTCCGATGATGAAACGGGCTAGGCGGAATTAGATCATGCAATTCTATCGCACATTCCCCCGAAATGCAACCGATAAGCTGGCAACTCGAAGACGATATGCAAGGCTCTGGACCTTTGACTCGACCAGTGCCCCATTGCCGATGAGCCTCTTGGCCCGTTTTACGATCGACACTAGTGCATCAAGCTGGTATTTGGCAGATCCGTCTCAGAGATGAAAACAGTATTCCATGCAAGATCGAACTTGCGCTTGATACAACTTAAGCAGCTGTTCTGGCGTGAAGTACCGTCTCACCTTCGCAAGGATCCCCAACTTTTTTTGTAGTAGAGTAGCAGTGTTCCGAGCCGCCTTTAGGTTTGATTCTACCAATAACTAGTTCACGTGTTTTTCAGATAAAATATCCCCTCGTCCCCTCCTGAAACGTGTGCATCCACGTGCTCATTCAATTAACCCCAGTTAATCTCTTATCATTTTATTTACCATTGCGACTCAGTGTAGGTGTATCTAATCTGTTCATTTAACTTACCTGATATAAGGTCAAATATCTGCTACATGGTTTTGAAAGTGCCTTATCTCATGGAAACGTTTGCAAATCAATAACATCGACGATAAATTAGGATATCTAAATTATATCAAGTTTTGATCGGTAATCGTGGTTGGTTTGATCCTAATAAGTACAAAAATTGTTAGTTTTATATTGTACTAGCTGCTTCGCGCGGCTTCGCTCCCGTGGGTCTCCCCACGGGACCCGTTTTCGGGATTAAAAATAGCCTATGTTATTCAGGAATAACGTAGCTTTCTACTGGTGAAAGAATTTTTTAAATCGGTCCAGTAGTTTCGGAGCCTATTCGGTACAAACAAACAAACAAAAAAATCATTCCTCTTTATTATATTAGTAATGATAAGTACACAAACACACCCACCCCTAGGGCCCTAGCTTAGTGAAAAGTCTCTAGGGTGAATGCCGTGCGAAATATATATAAACGGCAAAATTACAAAAGGATGAAATAATTTGTTCTCCAGATCGCAACAGAGAAGTGTGAAGTGATCATGCAAATCACAAGAATAATATTCAATAAAGATGTTAATTAATAAAAATTAACTGTTATTTTATATCCAAACAGATCTTTCGGCCGCCACAAACAGACATCGATATCGTCAACGCAAGATTTCGGAATGGAGACCCAGTGTATAAGCATCCTATGATACCTGGATATGAAGGTATGAACCAATATTTCTTGTGTCTGCTAGAAGACGAGCCATAAGCGGAGCAGTAGAGAAAGCTCTCCCTCACCTCATTGAGGTCTTTGTTTATTTTTACCCCTGTTATTCGCACCAGACCTGACTAGACCCTAAGGCGACCATGACAAAAACTGACAGTCTACTCTCGATTTCTCATTAATTAAGAGATTTTTTCTACTGGCTCGGTAAGACCACTTTCCCGTTTTAATTAAACCCTGTTCTGAATTTTGATTTCAAGAACAGACAGTTAACGTTTTTATTTTGCGCAAAAACTTAACATCATTATGGAATTCGAAAAATCTCACTGAACATGTTATTCAAATACAAAATCCCACATAAACTAAGTGAAATCTCAAAGAATTTGTCTCGAATTAACTCGATCTCGATGAATCAGTTTGGTACATGAGTCACTTTAGACCGGTCCGAGCCCCCAAGGCATGCCAACGTTTCCTGAGAACCTAGAGTCCACAGATGTTTACATTCGCTATTACTATTAAGACACGTACATTTCAAATTAAAGTGCCTATTATAAAAAGTTAAATAAAGAGAATTGAAGGGAAATCTATTAAATGTGGTGTTGTTTGTGGGATAGGTAACAAAAACTTTTGTAATGTTGTACGCCGCTCTTGATATGCGGTTACAGTAAAATGACTATTTGTTTTGTCTGTTTTTCTCTTTTGGTGCAATTGGCCAAGAACCCAGTAAGATTCAAGAGATATTATCAGGAAAGATAATTTTAAAATGGTTTCTTTTTCTTTTCCAATTTGTTCTCCCGTTCTGCGTGAAGCGGGCGGGTGTGTCAGACGTTTACTAACTAAAACCCACCCGTGTTCCTTCAGTTGCTTGTGTCAGGGCCGCGGTAACTCTCTTTCAAAATTCTCCGCGAGCCAGACAGGCATCGGCCCTAGCGGACCCTGTCAGTATTGCGGTCATCTCTTTGAGGCGCGCGTGGAACACTACGCGCCGTCGTCTTGGGCATGGTACTTATCGGAAAGCGAGCTTACCCATTACTGGCCGTCCGCAAGCCCGCTTTAAAATCATCCTAGACTAGACCTGCCCAATATTGTGTCAATAAACGTGTGTTGAGAAGTTCTGAATCTTACTTTAATTGCAGCCTACATTACTTTGGTTGGTCACTAGACGAAGACATCTTAGCAAACGAAGTCACCCTGCTTACCCACCTGGGTAATAACTATTTACTTATTTGACTATTTTACTCAGTTTTTGGCGATCCGGAGGTGTTCGGCTAATGCTGGTCTTTACTCTCGCAGCATTCTGTCTGACTTGACCATTGAATGTAGGAGGTGGGTATGAGTAATTGTTTAAAGCCTACAGTACAAAGCTGCACTATTTACGTAGGCAGTTGCTAGTGGCTATTAATTCGCCAAAGATTTGCATATACAGTCGTTGCCAGACAGGCCATATTTATTGCTGAACTGACTGTTAGATTGTTTGAGCGTTGATTAGATACCAGAAAGATATTGCAGTGGAGACAACAAATCAACTCGCACAAAGACGTATCGTCGAGGTGTGGATCCAAGCAATCTAAAGAGAGGTGTCAAAACATCATTATGTACTATAATTTGTATACTTAGGGTTAATGTACATACACATTCTGAGACAGAGTTGAAGATAAAAGCAAAAACATCGAAGGCGAAGGTATTAAGTTGTGGCGCTAGAGATGTTCTGTAAATTTTCAGCGATTTTTGTTTTTTTTGCCTCGATTTTGTGTTAATTTTATTTCAGCCTTAGTTCGATCGGTATCCCAATTCAAGAGATCATAAAAAGTAACTCGACATCTCAGTTAGAAGTTGAACTGTGCGTTTACTGTTGGAAATTGTTACGAAGAACTTTATTTATAGACTTCTCTCCAAAGTGCCAATAAATCATTCAAAACTGATCTAGATTTCATACATTTATGATAACTGTCATAAAGAACGGCCACCTGATCTCTTCCACAAACTGTCTTTATATCAAGATGAATGTACTAAACAGATGTCTGAAGACCTCAAATTCTAGCGGATCATTGCCCATATTTTAGAGCTTAGACTCGTTGATATTGTAGATTAAAAAGGGCGTATTTTCATTGCTTATGATATTTTTTCTATCGTCCTTTATTGAGGGTCGAGGTAAGCATGGGTTTGTGCACACATGAGCGAATTTATGCTCACAGATAAAGTATTTAGTGTAGCTACTACAAAACTGAATGCACACAAACACGAATACAGCACACTCATAAATGTCTGGTGAAGCATATAAGTGCACATGATCAAAGATATTCTTGAAACGGAAAACGTTCCCAGTGTTGTCTCCCGTGTGTCATTTTATAAAGGCCTACAAAATATGTGCATATAATCTTCGAATAAAACGGTACTCGTTCTTTATCAATCGTTGCTCTAGTTATGTCATGGGCTCTTGGTATCTGATGGCGAGCAGTTGTTTTGTGACTAGCGTTCGTAAAACTAACGGGCTGTGTTTTATTTAGTGTTTATTATACAGCTATCGTAGATCGCGACTTGGTTTGGTTGTTGTAATTTTATATATCTTTATAAATATTTAGTTGAAGGTGCAGGTTTTTGTGCACTTGAATGGGGCCAACGACAGAGCTATCTAGATGGCCACATAGTGGATGAAATTTGAGTAGAATTGACGCGTAAAGAAGAAAACTGGCCAAGTTCGAGTTGGACTCACGCTCGAAGGGTTCCGTACCACACGCAACGGCAAAAAAAACCACGTTTGTTGTATGGGGGCCCCACTGAAATATTTATTTTATTATGTTGTTAGTATTTGTTGTTATAGCGGCAACAGAAATACATCATCTGTGTAATTTTCAATTGTCTAGCTATAACGGTTTATGAGACAGACGGATAGTGGAGTCTTAGTAATAGGGTCTCGTTTTTACCCTTTGGGTACGGAACCATTAAAAGTAATATTTAGTGTAAAATACTTTAGCACAAATCGCAGATTTATAATCTAACTAAGAAGGAAAGCCACCCAGTTGAAATATATACCCGTCTTGCACTGTTAAAAGCTATCTAACTAAAATAATTTCAAAAATATAGGATTCCTCCCTCGACTGAACAGTCACTTTGGACAGCGATACACTGTCGCTGCAACAGAAGCCCTGTCAGAGTTTCAAAGAGTACAGCTCAACCAGAGAGCAGCAAGAAACCAGTTAGAAAGAGTGGTCGACTTACAAGCCGGGAAAGGACAGCCTTGGGATTTGGTCGACAGATATGTAAGTCCTAAGGACTATTTTCAAAACACATGCAAGCACATTGAAATTATAGAAATATGTATGCTTTTGGACATATTGCAAAAGAGCATAAATAAACATCAAGAATAGAATCAGTAAGAATGGAGATGGATAAAGAAAGAAGAATGGACGGAGACGAGAAAGAACACCAGAGTAGAGCATTCAGAAAAAGAAGTTTCTGATAAACAGTGCCAGCCAGTATACCAACGTATTTTACATCCACAGTCCGCGACAGCCGAGTTCAAGCTCCCATTAGTCACAGTGAGACCAGAATGTGCAGGAATATTACGAGACGTGCCCATGGACGAACCAAAGCTATCCCCAGCATCGCATTCTGTTAGTCCCTTCTTCATGGAAAACGGACATCCTGACAAATACATCAAGAAAGGTGAGATTAACAAGGATGGAATCCTCGAATCATTTGTGTATCAAACTAAAACACAACCTCCTCCTCCTTTATACAAAACCTATTTGCGTGGGAAGCATTTTTGTGACACTAGCCGTCATTGACGTCAATTTCTCGTTTATTTGTTGTTTACTTATTTAGGTTACGTAATATTTTTTATTTAAATGTCCTACGGAAAAATACACGGCTCTTTTGTGCGAAATCAAATATGGGGGTTTAATCCGTCGGAATCAGTGCGTAAGTTCTATAAACTTAGGTAAATAATTCAATTTTTTTTTTAAGGTTAATTAATTGATGAACTCTGTGTCTTTGTTTAAAGGTTTTGCGGGACATGTTCCATACGGTTTCCAAAGATTCGGTGAGTCTTCTAAGAAACTCACAAACTCGGCGCTTTGTGACTTTTCATCTAACTACAGACGAAGACAGAGTACTGAATGGGCACCAGTAAACGTAGTCAAGTAAGTTTCAAACAATAACGTAAGTGGAACTATTATTAATGTGCATTTATAATAATAGCAAGTAAGAGTAATTGTGAAAATAATTATGTATTTATTTGTAAAATTATTAAAATACTACTACGTTTTTGTGAGAATTTTTAATCATTTTTGAACGAGTGTTTTGATGACATCTTAGATGTCAGTGTCACTGTCAAAATAATTTCTGTCAATGTCAAAATGATATCAGTCAATGTCAACTAACTAATGTCTTATAGTGGAATCAAAGAGGCCACACGCGCAATTTATTTATTTTCGTTGTATCTTGAATAAGAAGTAATAAACACTCACAAAATGGCAAAAAAGAAACTGATGCCAAACCTCTCTAAAGAGGAGAAAATGGTGATGGTGATATCTGAGATAATACAAGAGTTATTAGTGGCACATCGTCAGGGCAAAGATGTTAACCTCAACAAGATGAAAACAAGGATTTCTTCGAAGTATGGACTGGGGACTTCGCCGAGACTGGTGGATATAATCGCGGCTGTGCCTGCCGATTCTAAAAAGATTCTGTTGCCTAAGTTGAAGGCGAAGCCTATTCGTACGGCGTCAGGCATTGCTGTTGTCGCAGTGATGTGTAAGCCCCACAGATGTCCTCATATAAACTTTACTGGTAACATCTGTGTGTACTGTCCTGGTGGTCCAGACTCGGACTTTGAGTACTCGACACAGAGTTACACAGGCTACGAGCCGACATCTATGAGGGCGATCAGAGCGCGGTACAACCCGTACCTACAGACGCGTCACAGGGTCGAACAGTTGAAGCAACTCGGTCATAGTGTAGATAAAGTTGAGTTCATAGTAATGGGTGGCACTTTTATGAGTCTCCCTGAAGATTATAGAGACTATTTTATAAGGTAAGTTGTTTCAAGGTTCAATTGCAAGTAAAGAGGCATAAGTAATACAGATTCTTATTAGTCTCCATCATGACACTTAGTGGCTACTTTTGTGATTATCTTATTTAATTTGTTTGTTATTTATGCATTGTTCAATGTTATTTCAGGAATCTCCACGATGCCCTCTCAGGCCACACTTCAAGCAGTGTTGCCGAGGCTGTGAAATTCTCTGAGAAGGCTAAGACCAAGTGCATTGGCATCACAATAGAGACAAGGCCAGATTACTGCCTGCAGAGACACATGAGTGATATGCTTAACTATGGATGTACTAGGTCAGTAATAAAACAATTCATAAAAATGCAGTCATTGCTTTCTATTCAACATTTCTTCGAGGAATGTAACTGAAAAAAAACTGGCCAAGTGTATGTTCGACTTCACACATTTAAGGTTCCGTACCAATTTATCACCAAATTTCAAGTTCAAGGTCAATGAGAAGTTAAAAAAATTCTGTAACAAAATGTGTGACAGATGACGCACAGACAGACGGACACATGACAGTGACAGCAATAGAGTTCCATTTGAACCCTCTGGGTAAGGAACCCTAAAAATCAACAACAATGAGGTTGCCCATGGTTTCTGATAGGAGTCGTCTTACAAGTTTTATTTAATTTATCAAAGAAAGAGAAGAGAGAGAAACTATTTTGGTGTACAATAATGTTCTTTCGGAGCTTACTCTAGGGCACACGGTTGGCGCAGTGGTTGAGCGATTCACTGCTGCGCTACTTGTCCTGGGTTCGATTCCCGCATGGTACAAATATTTGTAAGTTGTTCCGGCTCTGGGTGTTTGTGTATGTGAGTTTATATGTTTGTAAACGCACCCGCGATACAGGAAGTGGAGGCAATGTTTTAAAAAAAAACAATTATCCTGCTGTATTATAACAGGTGTTTCTAGGACTTGAAAATACATAGCTAGTAGTAAAGAAATATATATCTTTTTATAACATTTCAGGCTTGAAATAGGCGTGCAGTCTGTATACGAGGACATTGCCAGAGATACAAACAGAGGACACACTGTGAAAGCTGTTTGTGAGAACTTTAATCTGGCCAAGGATGCTGGATATAAGGTACTATTCCTCATCAATACTATAATATTATCAAGAGGAAAGATTTGTATTTTTGTATGTAATGAATTAATTTAAAGACTACTGAACCGATTTCAAAAATTCTTTCACCGTTGGGAAGCTACAATATCCCCTGGTGACATAGGCTACTTTTTATATAGCGGGAAATACTCAGGTGTAACCGCAAGGCGTTCGCTAGTCATAAATATTTTGTTATAATGTGGTGTTCCTAAATATGGATATAATCATTTCTGTCTGTGTTTCTATGATATTTCAAGAGTTATTGGACAAGAAGTGCACAAACAATCAAGAATTTAATGACACTTATTCATCAAGTGTCATATTATAATGATTCATCTCAACTATGGTCTTATCATTTAGATTGCATTCAAATTTCTTTTCTATCTGTATTATGTAAACATAAATAAGCCATCACTATTCATAATAAATTTAGGTTTCTTTCAAGAGTGAAATAAAACAATGATTAATTTCTACTTCCAGATTGTAGCACACATGATGCCAGACCTACCAAATGTAGACTTTGAGAGAGATGTAGAACAGTTCATAGAGTTCTTCGAGAACCCTGCCTTCAGGGCTGATGGGCTGAAGATATATCCCACACTGGTGATAAGAGGAACTGGTCTGTATGAGCTGTGGAAGACTGGAAGGTACAGGAGTTATCCTCCGTCGACTCTTGTGGATCTGATCGCTAAGATATTGGCTTTAATTCCGCCTTGGACTAGAGTTTATAGGTAAGCCATTATAATTTTCTCTTTTTAATCTGTTATAATTTTAAACAAAAATTTAGTTGCCGACCGGAAGTTCGGTTTCGGTCGAGTTTCGGTTTCGGCGGCAAACCTGTCGAAACTATGACCGAAACCGAAACTGCATTCGGAAGTTCTGATCGGTTATGATCGACGCGTTAAATTCCATCCAAGCGAGTAAGCGACGAAGACATTTTACCGCGTCCACGTGCCTAATCATGTCGTGACTGGCTTGTGTTTGCAGTTCGTTTTGTTTGTTGTGAGTTTTCGTGTGATTTATTTTGATGAAGATAAAAAAATAAAGATTGACTGATAACTGATGACTGATAATAACGTTTTCTTTATTTTTTCCTCAAAACATGATGATTGTAAGGCAGTCTCGGTTTCGGCCGAAACTGAGACTGTTGCCGAAATTCGGTTTCGGTTTCGGTCGGACACTACAAAAATTACAAAGTTAATTAATAAGTAAGTTCAGACATGAGAAATGGCGTGCGATTGGAAAGGCTTATGGTCAGCAGTGAACTGCTAAGGTTTATGGTGATGATGATGAAGCCAAATAAGAAATACAAGCTTCATAAAATTCTTCACTATTGGATAGAGTTCTTAACAGCGCTGAATTGACATTCTTAAGTGCCTTGTAATTATATAATTGAAATAAAGGATTTATGTTGACTTAGACAAGGCAGGGAAGAGAGAGATAGAGATGTTGAAGTATTATTGCAGTTTGACAAATATTGTAGCCGAAGAAAATATTTAGCCTGACTGATGTTTAAACTCTTTTTAATTTGAGAGATACACCCACAGAACCTGAAAAAATTACCGCTTTTAGGGTTCCGTACCCAAAGGGTAAAAACGGAACCCTATTACTAAGACTCTGCGGTCCGTCTGTCTGTCTGTCACCAGGCTGTATCTCATGAAACGTGATAGCTAGACAGTTGAAATTTTCACAGATGATATATAACTGTTGCCGCTATAACTACAAATACTAAAAACAGAATAAAATAAATATTAAAGGGGGACCTCCTATACAATAAACGTGATTTTTTTTGCCGTTTTTTGCGATAATGGTACGGAACCCTTCGTGTGCGAGTCCGACTCACGCTTGGCCGGTTTTTCCTCAACTAAAACAATTTTTTTTTTTTTTTTTTCCTCAACCCCATCTTCGCTTACCATCAGGTGAGATAGTGGTCAAGCGCGAGCCTATAATAGATAAAAAAAAAAAAAACCTGTTTATTTTTATTTGTAATTTATGTTTTCAGAGTTCAAAGAGACATTCCAATGCCCCTTGTCTCATCAGGGGTGGAACATGGCAATTTGAGAGAGTTGGCACTCGCTCGCATGGCTGACCTGGGCACTGACTGCAGGGATGTCAGGACTAGAGAGGTCGGCATACAGGAGATACATAATAGAGTTAGACCTTATGAGGTAAGTCTCCATCTGAGTATTATGAATGCATGACCGTTATTGAAAAACAATGGAACAGTGAATTTAATTAATAGGTGATGATAATAGTCAACATATGATTTTTTTTTTCATCATCTTCACATTTACAGCCTTCACCCACTGCTGGGTACAGGCATTGGTGTCTCATCCCATACAAAGAAACCGTGCCAACGTATTGTACTGATTATACTGATTATTTTTAACCACGGATATAGGTGGTGATCTATGTATCGCCGTGGAACGGAACCGAACGCGATTGATTTACAAAAAATAATCGGTATAATCAGATGAAAAACGCTAGTTACGTCGTTTCTTTGTATGGGATGAGGCATCTGTATGCTAGTATTATATTATCTGTGGTACCAGGGCTCACTTTACTTGTGCCAATGCCCACACTCCTGTGGCAGAAATGTCGCCTGCCCATCTTACGCGTCTTCTTATATTGCCGGACAAATAACACCGGCAGCCTAAGTGAGTTTGACAGGCAATGGGTATAACTCCATGAAAGGATATGACAAATTCCCTTTAAATTTTTTCGGTATTGCCATAAATTTTGGACACTTTCATTGGTAAAGATACTCTGCTGGTCCTCGGACATGGACTCGTTCATTGTCTTACTCCACCTGCTACCACGGCTCCTAGCCTTACTTTGAAAGTTGGTTGTCTTCAAATATGTACTTAAGTTTGCCCATACCATCCATTCCATTCTTCCATACTCCACTGTTTGACTATGTACGTTCAAAATAAAAAATTATATCAATTTGTGTTATCATTATCTAGCCCTGTATGGAAACGAACAAGTAAAAAAAAATTGAAAGTTATGAGCGTCGAAAGTTCCATATTTCAACACTAATTTTAAAGCATCTTTGGGCGCAAATAAATACCATAAGGAGAAGCAAAATTGCAAAACAGTCACCATACAGGGATAGATTAGTAGTTCAACAATAGAAGTAATTTTATTTTGAATAGATACATTTAGTAGTTTTTCCATGATATCCATATTCCCAAAGGTCTGTTTATAACGTTCTAAATCATCATCCATTTCGCTACAAATTTGCAAAAGTGTGTATTCGTACGCGAACCAGCTTCTTACTGCTCATCACAGCATCTATCTCTTTCGCACGTGTTGTCGGATGAGATAGCATGCATTTTAACCCCGCGCACAAAATAGTTCGTCTACTAGTTGCCTTAATAATTTATTATACATATTACTCATTTCCAGGTAGAACTAATCAGACGTGACTACACAGCCAACGGTGGTTGGGAGACTTTCCTAGCATATGAAGACCCAGACCAGGACATATTAGTAGGTCTGCTGAGGCTCAGGAAGTGTGCTTCAGCCACATACAGGCCGGAACTGAAGCCAGGGCCGAAGGATAACTTTAAACAGTGCAGTATTGTTAGAGAACTGCATGTTTATGGATCTGTTGTGCCGGTAAGTTGGTTAAGCAGTTTTGTAAGTGCTGGATTCAATGTAAAACATGAAAATACTGATTTCTGTACATACAAAAGGTAGATGTCTAATCAATACACGGAACAGAAAAAACAGTGGAAATGCAAAGTAGGCGTGGCACGCGTGTCACTAATAAGCGCTTCCACGCAAATCTGATTCCAGTCGTGTTCTAACATCGCGTCGAGTTGCTAGCCTCGCGACAAATTAATGTTTCCGTAACTATGCCGTTTTGTTCCATTTTGGAGAGCAAAAATGATAGTAGGAAAAAGTATCTTAAAAATGGAGGTGTTTCGTATCATCGGTATAATAACGATTTTATTTGTTTACTAATAAAATTTCAATTTACTAATAATTTAATAAAACGTCTAGTTATAATCAACCTTACGCAATTAAAATAAAGTTTATTTTGGCTTGAATGTATTCACTATTTCGTTCTCGAAAGTTCTTCGCTACTCAATTAGGGATGTAGTCGGGTCGGGTATTGATTTTAATGATAGATATCGATAAAAGAAAATAGGGACCTATAATATTTTCTTTTATATTAGGAGGATCAAATCAGATCACATTTTTTGAATTAAGAAATCGGGTATCTATCGATATCGATAATGTAATTCAAAATGCAATGTTACTTCCATGGTCGAGTAGCAGTAGATATCGACCTATGACACGAATGTCAACCTTACATCAAACGCAATAAAGTTTATAATTGCAACCACTGAGAATACCGCCATCTATGGTCGGGTAGTGGGATTTACTTTGCAATCGATTCTGGTTTGACTTTTGATTACAAAACGTCGTAAATACTTTTTGCACTAACGCAAAATAAATCCTATTTAAAGGGTGTGAAGATTTCTTTCCAGATGTAGGATCTGTGACTTATGCTTGTTTTGACAAAAATTAAAACGACAAATCACACGATCGGTTTATTTGTAGTGCATTATATGATTATCAGTTTACTTGTGTGAGTTTGGCGACACCGGTTCCCATAATAATTTTGCTGCATTGCACTTCCACTGTTTTTTCTGTTCCGTGAATCAATACATAATAATAAATCTGTAGAAAAGTCGTTTTTGTACATAGAAATATTTTTAAATCCGGACCGCCGACCTATTTTGTGTGGACCTAAAGTAAACAGTACAATATAATTTACTTGTGTTACATGAGTACACTAGTAAATTATATTGTAAATGGTATATCCTACTATCCTACTAATATTATGCGAAAGTTTGTGAGGATGTATGTATGTTTGTTACTCTTTCACGCAAAAACCACTGAACGGATCTGGATAAAATTTGGCACAGAGATAGATTATAGTCAGGAATAGCACATAGGATACTTTTTATCCCGGGAATATGTTCCCTCGGGACAGTTTTCGATATACACGCGGGCGAAGCCGCTGGCAGAAGCTAGTATAAATATATATACGTAAATTGAGAATGTCGTCGAAATCCTCAGCAACATTTACTCTCTGTATCCTGATTGTTAATGGAGCAATGAAGCTGCAAATGTTTTTGAGAGTAATAAAGGTATTCTCCAGACGGAGATTGTCGATTTTCAAGAAAATAAGGTTTCGAACTGGATCCCAAATGAAAGTAATTTATGACTCCTGTTACAGTACAAAATTTTTATTGACTATATTAAAATTTTGTCTTATCTTGAATATGCAATTCTTTATCATTTTCTTTTTCAGTTTATTTATTTTTATGTCGATTTTAACTCTTATTGGTCATTTTAGGTAAATGCCAGGGACCCTACAAAGTTCCAGCATCAAGGTTTCGGCATGTTACTGATGGAGGAAGCTGAAAGGATTGCCAAGGAGGAGCACGGCTCCGACAAAATAGCTGTCATCTCAGGTGTTGGGACCAGGAATTACTACGCCAAGATCGGCTACCATCTTGAAGGACCGTATATGGTCAAGATGCTTGTGTGACATTAAAGTTGACTATAATGATACGTGTTTTTACTTTTAATACAAATTTATTGCCTAACCTATAATTACCTAGAAAAGATTTCTTAGTATAAGTAGTAATCTGTGGAAAATGTAGTGGGTAGTATATTTGTTAAGTCATATGTTTAAGACAATTTGTATATTTTTAGTATACTAATGTTTGTTTTCCCTAAAATAAATAAATACATAAAGATTTGATAGTATGACGAAGGCAGAAACGAAACGAATTGCAGATGGCGCCACAGTACGTCTGGCCTCGTAGAAGTAAAATCACGAAAGGGCTGGCAGTAGTCTGCCAGCCCTTCAAGCACGCGTATCTTCTGTGATTGGCTGTTGAAAATTCATTCAACCAATCACAGTAGATAACGCGTGCTTGACAATTTGTCACATTAATTCTCCGATAATTTTAAGGTGGGAAACTGAGGGTAATATTCGCAGGAGTGATTTAGGTTAACCACGGGCACCCAACGCGAAGAAAGAAAATTTGGCTCAAATAAATTGCACTATACTGTGATTTTTAATTTCGTGGACTAAACTGACAGCTGCTATTAACCTTATTTTTTTTTAATGTTGCAAGCGCGGAGCAAAGTGTTGTAGGTAAGGCTCAATCATATGTGATTCATCGAATCGATATGACATGACTCCTGAATTTATTTTTACTAATTGGTGTAAATAAATGTTTCATGAATATAAACGTAATATATTTAAATATAACAGTATTCATACACATAGTACGTGAACTTTTATTGTGTTAAATATGAAATCAACAATAAAATAAATGCAATCAATAAAATTAAGTCTGACATAAATGAGTATAAACTAAATATGGGCCGCTAGTTTCTAAACAAATAATTTTTTTATGCCGTGAAATAGTTTCATTTTCGATCTTCGATTAACTTTCGATCACTCAGGATAGTTAGGGTACGACACTATTTTAATGTAACGATAAAGTGACAACCCCCCAAATGTCAGTTTAGTCCACGAAATAAAAAATCATATTATAGATGGCGTGATAAGCTTCGATTTGTTATTGAGTTTTGAGAAATATTAAGATTTTATAGAAACGATCATAAGAAATGTATGTTCTTGTTTAATTAACTCTATTAAGAACAAAATTAAGGGATATTGGGCTCTTAATTCACATATCAAAGATTATTTGAATGGATCATTTAAAATTGATTCCAATAGATGGCGCGGTTTTAAATTTCTGAGGCAACAACTCGATTTTCTTAAATTTGTAACACATTTTTTTTGCACAATGAAACTGTATAAACGTGCAAAAATACTATAAAACAAACCGTAGCTGTTCTTAGATAAATAATCAGTTTAATCAGACGATTAACGCTAGTTATGTCGGCACGGTTTCTTTGTATGGGTTGAAGCATCTGTATGCTAGTATTATATTATCTGTGCCTTAACTAAGCACCAACATATATTTAGAGCTTGCGAGTTCACTACAAAAATAGGGCATAACTAAATAACATTCTTGCAACAGATGCTAACGGTGTCGACATGGTTGAATTCTGTAGGCTTAAGTTTTTACTCGTGCGTAAACGTGAATTTGTATTCAAACTGGATATGCGCTGCCTGGTGACAGTAAGAGGCAACCATCATAAAACTTCTTTGTATAAAAATTGACATAAGAGAACGTCTACGTTAACGCGATCGAGTACATCGCGCTATGGTCTGGGCCTCTGGTCAAAATACTTTTAATTTGGAATTGTTCAATACAATGTGAACATATATGTTGGTTGTTCTGAATTATTATGGATTGACGTGATTAATCTATAATAATTTAGAATTAAATTCAATATTTTTGTTAATATTTATTGTTTTTATGTGTGCAACATTTATGTGCCTTAAAATTGTTTATGACGTGTGGCAACACACGTTTTTTCTTTGTCTCTTGTGCAAATTACGTCGAGTGTAACGGCCATTGGTTTTTTCTCTATTTTAAATAAAAGTAGAATCCATATTTTACTTTATCTCTTTGTTTTATTCCAAACAAAGAAGTGGTCCTTCGAGCATCAGTGTATGTTATTCTTCGAATAACAGTGTTTTCGGTGATTAGTCGTGGATTGTGTGACCGCGCTGAATTTTTCGGAGTGGGACTATGTCTCAATGCCCCGGCGCAACCTCACCCTGACAATATTTTGGGTGATCACATCGAATCACGAAGATTTAACTCCGGTTTCACGTCAATAATCGTGAAACATCGCAAAATTGGTGCGATCTTGGAGTTGGAATATGGATCATCAAGTTCATCAGCATTTTTATGGATATGGATGTGGGTAGACTTTGCTAACCCACTCTGGTATGTACCACGGACACAAAGTAAAAAGTGGGTAGGTATGTCAGTACCTACATGATTCTAGCAATTTCAATACCTTACGTCACGTGATCGTAGTTCTTCATTCATTCGTCGTGAAGTTGGCACTTGGTCGGCGCTTCTTGTCAAATTGTCAGGGCAAACCATCAAGTGTCATTGTCTATCTACGTCATTTGAGTTTGACACTCGTGACATATTGTTAAATGTCATTCGACTTTGACAGTCCATCGAAGTAAACAAAGTGAAAGTGATAATATAAATAAAATATATCGCAAAGTTGTGTGAATAAAATAAACAAGTGATAAAAGTGTTTGTGCGGTATACATACTAATTGTGAGCGGATAATATAGTACTAAAATGTCTGATTTAAAGAAGCTGAAATTGTCGCGAGCGTCATGCAAAGCAACTTTGACCCGTATTCAAAACTTTGTAGAGGATCCGCTAAACCTCGCCTCGGCTACAGTGGACCTTTTAGAGGCAAGGAAAGATAAGCTTATTACTTCATTAAAACAGTTTGAAGCTCTTCAGTTAGATATATTGAGTTTGGATGAACAAGATTCTGAGGATGTAGGTATATTTGAGGAACGATTTTTTAAAACCCTGGCTAAGATCAATGAAACTATACGTATGCTTACCCAATCGGAGGCTTCTCAATCCACATGTACATCAACTTCTAAATTACCCACTGTAGAAATTCCTACTTTTGATGGCCAGGATTTTACAAAATTCAAACCCTTTTATGAACTCTTTATAGCGGTAATAGACAATAACCGCACATTGACCGATGTCCAAAAGCTATTTTACCTGAGAAAGTATCTAATTGATGATGCTTTGTCAATAATAGTTAACTTACCGCTAACTAGTCAATCTTATAAGGAAGCTTTAGAATTGTTGAGAAAGCGTTATGATAATAAGACACGCTTAATATGTAACCACATTAATTTAATTTTGGATATACCAATAATGCAAAAGGGAACGGCGGTTTCTATAAGAACCTTTGTTTCTCAAATTAAGCAACAATTATATGCCTTAAAGAATCTTGATGAACCAGTAGATAGCTGGGATCGTCTTCTATTATGTCTGCTCTCTAAAAAGCTTGATTTATATACACACAGAGCATTTCATTTAGATAGGGATGCTAGAATTTTACCAACTATGACAGAGTTTTTAGACTTTTTAGAAAAGCGTGCTATGGCGCTGGAAGATACTATTCCCCTTAAAAGTCATACCAATGAAAATAAATCCAAGACTGCAGTGCGAGTCTCAAATATAGCTGCACAATCCAATGTATTGTGTGCCTATTGTAATAAAACTGATCATGCAATTTTTGCTTGTCCCAAATTCAAGATGGTTCCTATAGAAACACGTCTGACCTTTGTAAAAGATCACAAATTGTGCTCAATATGTTTAAGATTACATGACAATGTCTGTAAGTTCAAATTTAAATGTAAACTTTGTAAAGAATCTCACAACACACTTTTACATGAAAGTAAGAAAGAGACTTCGGTCTCACTATGTTCAAATAGTAACATTTCAAATTGTAATGTTTTATTACCTACAGTTAAGGTTAAAGTCACTGACAAATATGGTCGTGACATTTTTGTAAGGGCCTTGCTCGACAGTGGGAGCCAGGCTTCCTTTGTAACTAACTCTTTAGTAAAAAAGTTAGCAATTGTTCCTACTTTGCAATCTACCAATATTATTGGGATTGGTAATAAAAGTACAAATATAAATCAGGTAGTTAAGTTACCTGTAATTTCAACTGTTTATGATAATATTACGTATAATGTCAATTGCTATGTAGTTGATACAATTACAGCACCACAGCCGCAGCAAATATTAGATATTTCTAAATTGTCCATTCCAGAAAATATTAATTTATCAGATAAAGAATTTAACATCCCTACTGAAATTTCTATATTAATAGGGGCTGATATTTATTTTGATTCTTTGTTATGTGGTTGTTTCAAAATATTGGATGGTCTTGTATTGCAAAATACTGTTTTTGGTTATGTGGTTGCTGGTAAATCCTGCATAAGCAGTAAAAATTTATGTTCTAATTTAGCTTCAAATTTAGCAATCTTTGATGATAGAAAATTGGAAACTGTTATGGAGAATTTTTGGTTGACTGAGAAAGTGTCTGAACTGCCATTGAAGAAAGATACAGATGAATTCAAAAAAACTGAAAATATTTTTAAAAGGTCCCTTCAAATTGTTAACAGCACATTCCATGTAGATATTCCGCTTATTTGTCCTAAAAATGATTTACAGCTGGGAGACTCTTTCTCAGTCGCACTGCAAAGATTTTTAAGTTTGGAAAAAAAACTTAAACTAAATCCAATTTTATTGGCAGAATACAAAAAATTTATAGAACAATATGTAGCTTTAGGGCATGCCAAGGAAGTTGATATAAATTCTTATGATCTTAATAATGGTTCTGTTTACTTTTTAGCACATCATGCTGTCTTTAATCAAGATAGTAAGACTACAAAATTGCGAGTGGTTTTCGATGGAAGTATGAAATCCAAAAATAAAATTTCCTTGAATGACGTCATGCTGAACGGGCCTGTGGTACAAAGTGAGCTCTTTGATATTCTTCTTTTATTTCGAACATATTTATTTGTTTTAATATGTGATATACAAAAAATGTTCCGTGGTGTTTTTATTAATGAACATCACACTAGCTTACAGAACATACTTTGGAGGGATGATCCTAATACACCCATAAGTTGTCTGCAGTTGCAGACAGTAACATATGGGTTGAAAGCCTCTACCTTTTTGGCCACTCGTTGCTTAGTAGAACTTGCAAATAGGTATAAGAATGACTTACCTCTTGCTGCACAAGCTATGCTTTCAAACACATACGTCGATGACGTACTTGCAGGTTGTGAAGATATAGAGCAACTTAATTTATTAAAGAATCAGCTTATTGAATTACTTAAATTTGGTAATTTTAAACTACACAAATGGTGTTCAAATCATCCTATAGTTTTGAATGATATCCCTAGCGAAAATAAATACTTAGACGAAATTGACTTGAATAAGGATAATATTATTAAAACTCTAGGGTTAAAGTATGATGTTGTAGCTGATAACTTCTATTTTCAGGCTCCTTTAACTCAACCTAATGAACAAATGAACACTAAAAGAAAGATTCTTAGTTACATAGGGAAATTTTTTGACCCATTGGGTCTTATCAGCCCTATTATAATTGTTGCAAAAATGATTATGCAGGAATTGTGGAGTATTAAGATAGGTTGGGATGATATTCTTCCAACAAAATATTCCCAGCTGTGGGAAAAATTTCTAAATAACTTAAATTTGATGAATAGAATTATTGTACCTCGGTATGTTCAATGTAACAATTTTTTATCGATTGAGTTGGTTGGGTTTGCTGACGCATCATCAAGAGCTTATGGTGCCTGCCTTTACATAAGGATTTTAAAATCTAATGGGAGTGTTGAAGTAAATCTTCTCACTTCAAAGTCACGTGTGGCACCTCTAGCTAAAATACTTACTATACCTCAGTTAGAGTTGAATAGTGCATTATTGCTTGCCCAACTCATAAAAAGAGTCAGTGATGTGATAGGCACTAGATTTCCGCATTACACACGCTTGTACAGTGATTCTCAAATAGTACTAGCGTGGATACAGTCAGGTAGAGTCAGATCTAATACCTATGTGAATAATAGAGTTCAACAAATTGTTTCTTATACTGATAGCTCATCTTGGTATTATGTTCGCTCCGCTCAAAACCCTGCTGATATTATATCCCGCGGAGTAGAGCCACAAAAGTTAAAAGAAAATAAATTATGGTGGCATGGTCCACATTTCTTATTAAACCCAGATCTAGCTCATAAGCAAGAAAATTTTACTGAAACAGAAACTGTACCAGACAAATCTTGTCTTATAATTAATGTAGAGCCTTCTCTACCAACCTATTTATTAGAAAAATTTTCAAATATAAATAAGCTACAAAGCGTTGTCTCATACATGTATAGGTTTATAAATAATTCTCAGCAAAGAAACATTATAAAGGATAAAAATTTAACCCCTAAGGAGATACAACTGGCTCTGGAATTTATAATTCGTTCCATACAAAAAATATCATTTTCGGAAGAAATTAATTCAATCATTAATAATAAAAAAATCAAGTCAGGACTGGCTAATCTTCATCCATTTATTGATGCACACGGTTTGCTCCGTGTGGGTGGCAGGCTGCAAAATGCAGGCATTCCCCAAGATAAAATGCACCCTATCATTTTGCCAAAACATTCTAATATAACTTCCTTAATTATAGAAAGAGAGCATTTGCGATTGTTGCATGCAGGTCCTAGGTTGGTGCTCAGTTCATTATCACAGAAATTCTGGATAATCAATGGCATACGAGAGGTTAAAAAGGTAGTGCATAAATGCTTGAAGTGTTTTCGTTTGAAAGCCGATACTGCTAAGCAGCTCATGGGTTCACTTCCAAAGGAACGAGTCACAGCAACTAGGCCCTTTCAGCATGTCGGCATTGACTTTTGTGGTCCCTTTAATTTAAAGGTATCAAGAATCAGGAAACCACTCGTTATAAAAGGGTATGTAGCTTTATTTGTTTGTTTTTCTACCAAAGCTATACATGCAGAGGTTGTGTCTGACCTTACAACCCCAACTTTCTTGGCATGCTTTGATCGCTTTATTTCTAGGCGTGGTATACCGTCTAAAGTGTATTGTGATAATGCAAAAACCTTTAAGGGGGCTGACAACCAATTAAAAGAATTATACAATGTACAAGCTTCGAGAGCTCATAGAGACTCTGTATATAATTATTGTAAAGTTAACTACATAAAATTTATGTTCATTCCTAGTTACTCCCCTGAATTTGGTGGTCTTTGGGAAGCCGGGGTAAAGAGCGTAAAGCATCATCTCAAACGTGTCGTCGGCACTTTGTGCTTGACTTATGAAGAATTTAACACGGTGATAGTTCAGATAGAGGGTGTTTTGAACTCTAGACCTCTGCTTTCCAACCCCAATGAAGGTGGATATTTAACTCCAGGTCATTTTCTAATTGGTACGGCTTTGTCTAGTTATCCAGAGGTCGATTTATTGGAAATTCCAATAAATAGATTGAAATTTTGGAAAATTGTTTCTAAACTGAAACAACACTTTTGGAAGGCATGGTCAGTAGACTATCTCACACAACTTCAGAGCCGTCCCAAGTGGAAGTATAGCTCTATTAACCTAAAGGTAGGTGATCTGGTTCTCGTTAAGGATGTAAATACCTCTCCTTTACAATGGCCTATGGCAATGATTGTCAAGGTCTTCCCTGGGCCAGACAACAATGTTAGAGTAGCGGAAATAAAATTTAAAAATAAAATTTATTTAAGATCCATTGCTAAGTTATGTCCTCTGCCAGTGGAATAACGATATACCTAATTTGAAAATATTTTTAAATGATCATGTCTCATTGTCCTTTTGACAGATTGTCAGCCTCCCCCCCCAACTATGTTCAATACAATGTGAACATATATGTTGGTTGTTCTGAATTATTATGGATTGACGTGATTAATCTATAATAATTTAGAATTAAATTCAATATTTTTGTTAATATTTATTGTTTTTATGTGTGCAACATTTATGTGCCTTAAAATTGTTTATGACGTGTGGCAACACACGTTTTTTCTTTGTCTCTTGTGCAAATTACGTCGAGTGTAACGGCCATTGGTTTTTTCTCTATTTTAAATAAAAGTAGAATCCATATTTTACTTTATCTCTTTGTTTTATTCCAAACAGGAATCATTGCTACGACGAAGAAAAATAATAGTTTAGTCTTGTTTGGCTTAATCCTCCCCACACATACTATTTATGACCTAACCCATATATCCTTCCCCGCCTACAGGCCGGACCCCCCATTGTCCATCAACCCGACGGAGATCTACCACAAGCACGTTGGCATGCTGCCTAACTACGCAGGACACGTTCCTGGATGCATGTTCAGGTAAAATATAATATATTTCGGATGTCTGTAGTTCATACAATGAGGGGTTTCTGGCAAATTCATGCCGCCAGTTGGCGCCAGTTTGTTAAGAGATCTTCCACTTGGAAAATTTTACTTAAAACTCGGTCAAGAAGTTATCTGAGCACCCGATAAAAAAAAAAACGAGTGTCAAATGTCTGAGTGACATTGACATTTCGGGTGTTCAGTCAGAAACACGCATTGCGATTTTTAGCCGCGTGAATTTGTATCCACGTACTGAATCGTAACTAACATGCACTGCGGATAAAACACCGCACAATTTTTGTGTATGTACGTACCTGTTCATAGAGCTCAAAATGTTCGCGCGAATTTAAACCGCGTCGCGGTGCGGTGGATTCTGTGGCAAAACACTGCTTTCTGGCGGAAATTATTTCCGCGCGATTTTTTTACCGCAATGCGTGCATCTTCATACAATTCCATAGGTCGCAGAATGAGCGGATAAAAATCGCGCGAATAAAAACCGCAGTGTGAGCTAAGCCTAAGCGTTTTGACTGACGCCTAGACGTGGCCCTGACATCACAGTGCTGCCACCTGTTTAGGGCTCATCATTTCTTAGAACTCATTTGTCGAGTGCTATGGACAGAAACATCAATTCGATCATTTGTATCTAAATTTATTCTGACCTTGTACCTAATACTTGGCAAGACTAATCAGATTTTCAGGCTTGATTGGGGTCGGCAAGTAATTTTAACCGGGTTCCGGATACTGTTCAAATATTTTATCGAGAGGTCCAGAAAAAAAACTCATTTCTATACTTCATAAAAGATAGCTTGATCTCTGCGACATATGTCAAACTGATGTATACGTTATTGTTAGTCTGTCAAGCGCTATTGTTACTGTATTGCTACTGGCAGCTGTCGCAGAGATCAAGCTATCTTTTATGAAGTATAGTTGAAAAATATGCGAAAAATGATACCTGCGGTCTTGAGACAGTTCTTTTTTATAGTTTGGATCACGCTTGGAACACGTTTAATTTTTTTTATTTCCTTTTTCAAGTTTCAATTTTTTTATTTTGTTTTGTAGAAGTTCAGTAGTGTTTTTATTTGTAGGTGTAATCTGTATCAGATTAAACACGTCAAATTCGTACCGATTGTGCAGGTACGGTCCTATTGATATTTAGTTTTTATTATATTTGCCCACAATGCCCCACTACTTTAGAAATGGTTATTAATAGTCTTGAACCACCTGGTTTTTAGGGTTCCGTACCCAAAGGGCGACCCCATTAAGACTCCGCGGTCCGTCTGTCTGTCACCAGGCTGTATCACATGAACCGTGATAGCTAAACAGTTGAAATTTTCACAGATGATGTATTTCTGTTGACGCTATAACAAAAAATACTAAAAACGGAATAAAATAAATATTTAAGTGGGGCTCCCATACAACAAACGTGAAATTATGCCGTTTTTTGCTCGATATTAATAATGGCAACAGGTAGACGCTTGAAATATTTACAGAATATTTAGTTTTATATTCTCTTCAAAAAATAATAATTATTAAATTAAAATAAAATAAATTAAGGGGTCGCCCATACAACAAACGTGATTTTTTTGCAGTGTTTTGCGATAATGGTACGGAACCCTTCGTGTGCGAGTCCTACTCGCACTTGGCCGGTTTTTTTTGACCCTACCCTACCTACCTACTCTACTTTACCTATGCTATGTAGGTAAGGTGCCAAATTTATTTATATTTTTTATAAGAACCGTCTCCTAGCAATAACAAACACAAAAAAATAATTAGCGAAATCGGTCCAGCCGCTCAGGCGTGATGCCGTGACCAAGGGAAATAGGGATTCATTTTTATATATATATAGATATTTAGTATTATATTATGCCCATATTTATCTCTTTGTATTCCTATTTCCAGGTTTGGGAAAACGTACGGGAATGACACAAGAGACGCTAAACGTTGGCTGCGCGGAGATTTCACCTCATAAAACCCAAATAACGTATGTCAGACAAGCGATACTGAACTTTATTGTAAGTGCAATACGGTCCAAATCGAAAGTGATACATTTTGATGAAATCAAATTATACTGTTTTATTTTGGAATTTATATTTGAAATAAAACAAACGAATAAAAAGTATTTGTTTTTTCTTTTTTATTATATAAACACAACTAAAATAATTGAGTGACATTATTTAAAAGTCTAGTTGGTTTGGTTCCAGCCAAATGAAATATAACACCAAAAATGAAAAATGTAAAAAAATAAAATATTAATTATCAGATATGCGCCGACAATTTAATAAGTATAACAATAACAATGTATAAAAATATCAATTTATATCACAATAATTAATTTTAATTCTTCGCGTTCCATTCCTTCATTAGCTTGTTGGCAAGATTCAGGTTTTCGTCTTTCTGTAAACATAAATTATAAACATAAGCAAATCGGGTACAAAAAAAAATACAAAATTTAAAAAACCCCCGGCACATTTTTATTTCATGCTACATAATTTATCTAGTACATAGTAGATACGCTTCGATCGGCAATCTATTGAACACGTAATTATGACACGATAACTTGCGATAACTTTTTAATTCAAACAGTGAAACGCCCATAACTTTTGAACGGCTGAACCGATTTTATTCAAACATAGCTAAGAAAACTCTCGACAAAATCACCTTTCAAACAAAAAAAAATACTAAATCAAAATCGGTTCACCCGTTTGGACGCTACGATGCCACAGACACACACATGAAACTTATAACACCCCTCTTTTTTCGTCGGGGGTTAAAAACACCAAGCTGCAATCGACTGCATGCTATTATCTAGACCATAGATGCACTTAAAAACGTATCGTAACATAGTATTTAGGTATAAGGCCGTTTGTTCACGACACGACAAAATGCGGTCACGATTCAGAGCTCCATATATTCGTATGCACCGTTTGTTCATTGCACAACATCGCACCACACGCAACACGATTCACAAAAGGTTTTTCGGCTATGTCGTCGATGCCGTTATGTCGTCGCGACTTTTTTGCGGTGACGGTTTAGTGGCTGTACAAACCAAGTATGAATTTGTTGACGACACGACACACGGCACCGCACGGCTCACGCGTGGTTTTCGTTATACACGCGCTTATGAAACAATACAAGTGCACTGCAGTGTCGTTGCCGAATCGTGTCGAGTGTACAAACTATCGGGCGACATACCGTCTGCGGTGATTCGTGTGTTAAAATCGTTACCGGAAATCGTGTCGTGCGGTGCCTCGTGAACAAATTACTGTTGTTGGATCCTGTCCTTAGTTTCATTGGTGAAATGCGAATACAGCGTTCGGATTGGTAGTTTCTCAGCGGTCGCAACTAATCAGAACGCTGAATTTGCATAAACTGAGTTTAGTTGAACTAATCGTGATTAGCTTCATTGGTGAAATCGGCCCTTAATTCCTAACTGCATTTAGGCCGAGTTTCTCACCTTTAAATTATCGCAGAATTTATGTGACCAATTGTCAAGCACGCGTTATCTGCTGTGATTGGCTGTTGAAACTTAATTCAACCAGTCACAGATGATAACGCGTGCTTGAAAATTTGTCACATTAATTCTGCGATAATTTAGAGGTGAGAAACTCGGACATAGAGGCGAACATTAATATGACACAGGTACAGGTGTAATCGTGTTGCCAAGCAAACACAATTATACTGAACCTGCCTACGCCAAACTAGTTAAGCCTAAATTATTTAGGCCTGGTCTAGGTATTTCCCGACACGCGTAGGACTAACCGATTAGGACAAACTATACTGTGATTTTTAATTTCGTAGACTAAACTGACATTTGGAAGTTTGCCACTTTATCGTTACACTTAAATAGTGTCGTACCCTAACTAACATGAGTGATCGAAAGTTAATCGAAAATCGAAGTAGATCGAAAATGAAACTATTGCACGGCTTAAAAAAATTATTTGTTTAGAAACTAGCGGCCCATATTAAGTTTCTATTAATTTATGTCAGACTTAATTTTATCGATTGCATTTATTTTATTGTTAATTTCATATTTAACACAATAAAAGTTCATGTAGGTACCATGTGTACGAATACTGTTATATTTAAATATATTACGTTTATATTCATAAAATATTTATTTACACCAATTAGTAAAAATAAATTGAGAAGTCATGTCACATTGATTCGATGAATCACTTACGATTGAGCCTTATCTACAACACTATGCACCGCGCTTGCAACATTTAAAAAAAACAAGGACAATGGCAGCTGTCAGTTTAGTCTAGGAAATAAAAAATCACAGTATAGTTTGGCCGGTAACATGTATACAAGATTAGGAAGAACGGTGACTCCCAAACCAGACATTTGCCTGCATCTTTAGGACATTGTTACAATATGTTTGTAGATGATGATTATTATTCTTAATAATCACTATTTTATTTTTCTGCTCATAATAAAAATGTGGGATGATTCTTTTTTATTTAATGTAGTTTCGCGCTTAACCACTATCTCACCTGATGGTAAGCGATGATGTGGTAAATTATTACAATTAAATAACCAGATATCCATTATTAAAACAATATTATAACAAGTAATACTTTATCCACTCAAAAAACATCAAATCAAATCAAATAATCAAGACGCAACAAAAATAAATAGAAATATATTCGAAAAAAAAAAGAAAATGTGTTAACGTTATAACGGTTAGATATATTTCTTTAGTTCATTTTTCTTTTTTCATTAGTGGTAAGTATAGGCTATGTATGGCTAACAATAATAACAGAAAATTATAATTGTGTAAAAAAAAAACTATTTAGTCCATCAAAACATATTGGACAAGTATTTTTTGCTTTATCAAAACAATAGAAAATTGCTCAGCGGCCGTATTGCTTAAGTGAATACGGCAACGCATAGAGTTTGACCGCTATCCAATCGACCAAATCGACCAATCACATGCGAGATGAATGATGCTATGTGGATTTCCGTCTGTGTGATTGGTCGATTGGATAGCGGTCAAACTCTTTGCGTTGCCATATTCACGTACACAATACGGCTACAGGAGTGGGAGCTTGTGACGTCACTTCTAAGTAAAAAGAGTGCCAAGGTATGACGTCTCGCAAATTTTCAACGCACTGTATCGTCGTTATTTTTTTGGTTTACGTGACAAAAGAAAACACCAATATTTTTGAATTATCTAACTGATGGACTAAATAGTGTTTAGTAATCATCCCAACTTGTAAAGAAAATGATCTCAAACAGTAACAAAATCTCTAAATAGGATGTCTTTACCTTGATGAAGCAGAACCTGGCGAAGTTCTCTCCGAGATGCTTGTGTCCTTCTGAGTAGAAGGCGGTGGGTGGAATGGTGAGTACGCCAGTCTCCTTGGCGAATTTCTTCGTGAACTTGTAGTCTTTGTACTTATCAGGCTCTGATGATAAGTCGATCTTGTTGGCTGAAAAGAATAAATTATTCGTTAAATCTTTTTTAAAACAAGTTTTTATCATATTCTTCTCAGCTTCCTTTCATTTGATACCCATATCATGGCAGTGCACAAAAAATAACTAGTCCGCACTCTTGGGCCGTCCGCCATATTGGATTTAGAATGACGTCATTAGCTAACCATGCATTGTCATCCAAACAAAAAGTGTATGCAAAATGTCATCTTAAGCGGTGGAGGTCTACTTCATATTATTATAAGACTTCTGCCTGCATTAAACCACTGCAGTTTGTACTTAGTTTTAATTTGAAGTCAAAGTGGACTTAAAAATCATCTTTATCGACTTTCTCATAAGGGTCATATTAGTATTAGACTTCTGCCAACATTAAACCACTGCATTTTGTACTTAGTTTTTATTTGAAGTCAAAGTCAACTTAAAAACCATTTTTATTGACTTTTTCATAAGGCTCATATTAGAATAAGGCTTGCGCCTTTCAAGTTTTAATATCGGTTCCAAACAGGTACATTGGAAGTAGCATTATTCTTCTAATACCACTAGAGGGCCGACTGAAGGGACCGTCGGGAATCACAGGTTTTGGCTCACGTGGCCCATATCACACCATGCATTTGCCGGGATAAAAAGTACCCTATGGCACTTAGCGATAGGGTAGCTTTTTATCTGTGAAACAATATTGTATTTATTACTTCTAGAGATTACAAACAAGTTTAGTCGGTCGATTTATATGACTTACCTAATTTAGTCCAGTCAGCAACAATGAAGTACCCTGCTTCAGGAATGGTGGGGTTGAACCCGTTCTCCCTGAGGGTCTTCACCAGGAAGTCCCTTTTAGGTAGCAGTTCCCGAGCCAAGGATTTGAAGTAACAGTCGGGGGAGTCTCGACGAGCCAGCTCGTACTCGAAGGAACGGGATATTGCCTCCTGTGAATAAAGATGAGAAGTAAATGGATGTTTATGGTGGTGAGTGAAAGGGAGAGTAATTAGTGATCCTCTGTGACATGATTTAAAACGCTCCCAGTAGGAAAACTGGGAAGAGTAGTACCAGTGGGAACGGCAATTCCAATTAGGTAACTAAGACGACTTCTAGTTCGGTAACTGGGAACTGGACTCCGAGGTAGGTACTTAGAAATTACTGTCACAGTTTGGTAATTGGGAATAATTCCCTCAGTTAATATACTGGGAACCGGAATCCGAAGTAGGTTATTAGAAATTACTGTCACAGTTTGGTAACTGTGAATAATTCTCTTAGTTAATTTACTGGGAACTGGACTCCGAGGTAGGCAGTTAGAAATTACTGTCACAGTTTGGTAATTGGGAATAATTCCCTCAGTTAATTTACTGGGAACTGGACTCCGAGGAACTATTACAGTTTGATCATTGGGAATAATTCCCTCAGTTAATTTACTGGGAACTGGTCTCCGAGGTAGGTAGTTAGAAATTACTGTCACAGTTTGATAACTGGGAATAATTCTCTCAGTTAATTTACTGGGAACAGCACTCAGCTGGGTGTCTGAGAATGGCACCCAAATTTGATAACTGGAAATGACACAGCGTGATGACATTCTTGACGAGTTTAAAGTCAACCCACAGTTCAACTTGACGCAG
The DNA here is from genome assembly GCA_945859665.1 of Anorthoa munda. Taxonomy (NCBI): domain Eukaryota; kingdom Metazoa; phylum Arthropoda; class Insecta; order Lepidoptera; family Noctuidae; genus Anorthoa; species Anorthoa munda. The sequence continues at coordinate 6,262,550 of OX243893.1, forward strand.
ACAGTTACAAAATATCTTATCACGTCACTAAACTAACCTGGATAGGTGTGCAACAAGTGTACACACAGTTCTGATGCACCACTTGCAGGTTCAACATGAGTGCAGCTGGTCCGTACGCCCAGCCTGTCTTCCAGCCGGTCACTGAGAACGTCTTGCCCGCTGAACCTACTGTTATTGTGCGTTCCCACATATCGGGGAGTGTTGCTGTGGAAATAATATTTTACATGATTTTTTAATATCGTAAGTACGCCTCTGCTCTACCCTGATTTTTAAGCACTGGTTAACACCGACTGCTGAAACGAAAGTTATTTTTGCACTTTTTAGTGTTTTCCTTTAGAAGTCGGTTTATTTTTGATTTGATATTTGTTTACTTTTTTTTTTTTGATCTCGACCATGAAAGATTTATGTTAATCAGTTACAAAACTTCAGAGAACAATAAATCATTTTATTTTTTGGATGAAATGTAAAAAAAATCCTATTGATTATGTATTTCGCTTAATTACTTGACTGTGCCGATCATCAGTTGGAGCCCGGGACCCAGGTCCCCATCCTAAGTCCCCGTGCCAGCACAGTCACCCTGGTGGAGAATCTATAACACATAAAAACTTACCAATCCTAATATGCTTTACAGGTTCATAGGCCATCCACTCATACACCTCGTCAGACAAACACAGCACATTGTGCTTCTTGCATAAGTTAGCAATCAGCTCCAGTTCCTGCCTGGTGAACACCTTGCCCAGGGGGTTGTGGGGGGTGTTCAGGATGATCATCTTCGTCTTAACGTTGAAGAGGGATTCTAGTTCCTTCTCGTCTAGCACCCAGTCTGCTGAAGTTACTGTGCCGGATGTTTTTTTCTGGTGAGGGTACAATTTAAGATTAGGGATGGGTTCTGTATAGGTATACTTGTAAGTTGTAGCAGGCTGGTAATTGTTGGTAAAAAATGAGTGAACCGTATTTTTCTTCGAATTAACCAACTTCAAAAAAGAGGAGGATTTTTCAATTCGACTGTATTTTTTATTTGTGTTACCTCAGAACTTTTTACTAGGTGAACCGATTTTGATGATTATTTTTTTATTTAAAAGCTGGTCATGCGGTCCCAGTATGCTGGTGTGAACAGTTCACACTAGTATACTCTCATTCCACTGATTTTGTTCAAGTTTCATGTTATTGGGTTAATCTATTCTGGGCATTATCATAGAAGTGGTTCATTATGTACCACAACAAAAAAAAAAAAAAAACTTTTTTACAAAATAATACAATCGATTTCCAAATAAAAAGACTACAAAGTGTCGGTGTAAAAAAACCTAAGATCCGAAATCAGGAACACCGACTGCTGAAATTGAAGTTATTTTGTGTTAGTTGAAGTTTGTTAGTGTTTTTATTAGGCGAAAAATATACTGAATGGGCGACTATTATACTAAGTAACTATTTATCCGGTTTGATAACTACCTTTTGGGAGGTTTATGACAATATTATCGCAGCTCACAAAAGCTGCGATAATATTGTTACATACTTTAATTGTGTTTGGGGTTCTATTTTAGCATATTATATATATGACAAGCTGACCCGGCAAACTTTGTTTTGCCATAAAAACACCAAACATTCATCTACCCTAACAACCCTACACTACCTACCCTACCCTAACTACCTACCTACCCTACCCTACCTACCCTACCCTACCTACCCTACCCTACCTACCCTACACTACCTACCCTACCCTACCTACCCTACCCTACCTACCCTACCCTACCTACATACCTACCCTACCCTAAACGGGATAAAAATCCTATGTCCTTCTCCTGGTTCTTAGCTACCTCCCTGCCAATTTTCAGCCAAATCGGTTCAGCCGTTCTTGAGTTATAAATAGTGTAACTAACACGACTTTCTTTTATATATATAGATATGCTAAATGAAATGGATGTTCAGCTATTTACTTTTGAAAATAGCTGAACATCAATCGAGGCGACATCGCTGTTCAGCGCGTGAGTTCCGGTGTATTCGAGTTTTCAACGAATTAGTACAAGGGCGAGCGACGCGTAATATTACAGTAGTATTTCAGTAAGCCATATTCAATATTTTTTACACCTTTAATTTGAATTTATTTTCGCTAGTTTAAATAGTATCCTTTTCTTTTAAAATTCTTTTCATCTCATCATAACCAGGGCTCATGATTATAATTCTATCTTGTGACCTTCTATGTTTCGTGTCTAAATGAGCTCGCGTGACAAGCAAGTCCATTATCATCACTGAGCACGGGTTAATTAAACCATTACTGTCTTATCATGACTATAAAATCGAGGTTTTTAGATAAAAGGTTACCTCAGGCATATTGACGCGGAGTCGAAGCCAATTTCTAATAATATAAGTACATAGAATATTAACCTTTATCTCCACATCGTAAAGCACACATTACTATCACGATAAATAAGAAGCGCGCTTTCAGTATTCGAATTTTCAAATTCGGTCGCCTTTTTTATCAGGATAGAAATGTGTGCATTATATTAGTGGAGATAGAGGTCAGAATGCCATAATTATATATTAAGAAAATCGACTCTGTCTGTGCTTTGAGCTTAATGGTGCACTAGTCGATAATTTTTGCATACAAACTTAGTAGGGCGATTAGTCCACTGTTTGACAGTTTTACGTTCAAAATAAAAAAATGATATCAATTTGTGTCATCATTATCTAGACCTGTATGGAAGTTAGGAGCGTCGAAAATTCCATATTTGAACACTTATTTTAACGCATCTTTGGACGGAAATAAATGCCATAAGAAGAAAAATTGCAAAACAGTCACCATACAGGGATAAATTAGAAGTTCAAAAATGCAAATAATTTTATTTTGAAAAGATACATTCGAGTTGTCGGATGAAATAGCATGCATTTTAACACTGCCCACAAAATAGTTCGTGCGTCCGACTAGGGCACCCTTAACGGTTCTAAAGTAACGTAAAGAAGAGATTTACTCACAGGATTAAGGGCAATGAACCTAGGGATGCCACCTGCTGATTTGATCATGAAGTCGTAGCAATCGAAGAAAGGCTCGATGACAATCACTTCATCACCCTCATCGACATGACCTGGAATTAGAAAGCTATATTTTAGATGTTTTGTGTGTGTGTCTATGTTATGTGTTTTTTAGGGTTCCGTACCCAAAGGGTAAAAAAAAGTTAATTCAAAAAATCAAAAAACCCGACTGCTTAAAAAACGAACTAAAAAGCCGTAAACAAGAAGAAAATCATGCTGTGCAGTCGGAGGATACGTATTCGCGTGCTGGCTTACCAAAACCACTGGCTGACGTATCATCGAATTTTTTAGTTTTTGTTGTTATAGCGACAATAGAAATACATCTTCTGTGAAAATTTCAATTGTCTAGCTATCACGGTTCATGAGATACAGCCTGGTGACAGACGGACAGACAGACAGACGGATCGTGGAGTCTTAGTAATAGGGTCCCGTTTTTACCCGACTGCCGAAGGAGGGTAATGTGTTTATCAGTCTATGTATGTATATATGTAAGTAAGTATGTATGTATGTATGTTTATTCCTATGTGGCGTTCTAGAGACCAAACGCGTTGGCCGATTTTGATGGTTCTTACGTCAATCGATTCGTCTTAACCCTGCGAGCGTCACTGGCTACATTAAAATTGGAAAATAGAAAAATGGCGGCTTTTGGGCGCCATATTGGTCGGTACAACATTTTTTTTTACTTCCAAAACCATCGTGTGGGGTATCAAAATAAAGGGTTTTAAGAGGTGATTTCAAAAATATATAACACTTATATGTTTAAATGTACAAAAATCTAAAAAAAAATTACTTAAAAGTTATAAATTAAAAAAGTTTTAGTTATTTTTTTTTAGATTTTTTGCCAGTGACACTTGCAGGGTTAAGACGAATCGATTGACGTATGAATCATCAAAATCGGCAAACGCGTTTGGTCTCTGGAACGCCACATAGGAACAAACATACATACATTCATACATAGACTGATAAACACATTACCCTCTTTCGGCAAAAAATGAATAAAATAAAAATTTAAGTGGGGCTCCCATACAACAAAAGTTATCGTTTTGTTGTTTTTTGCGATAATGGTACGGAACCCTTCGTGCGCGAGTCAGACTCGCACTTGGCCAGTTTTTTGGCAGTATTATCGTCGCAGCGCAATTATTATTTTTCAATTATCTATTAATCTATTTCAACTAATTGTTAAGTATATTCCTGTATTTGGTTTAATTGTTTAAGTATTTATTGTATCATAAAATTGTATTTATTTATAGCTTATAATGTATGCCTTGTATTCAAAGCCATTGTTGACTGGTAGTAAATGCCTAAGGCATTAAGTCCGCCTCTGTACGTTTTTGTGCTATAAGTAATAAATTAATAAATGCACGAAATGTAACTTTGATAGTTTTGTTTTTATGCAATTTGTCTGACAATAGATTATTTTAAAACGTCGGTATTATTTTTCGAAGTAGGTAACAATATGTATGAATCATAAAGAAGTCATGGTATGATCTTATCTCAGCCGGGTCAAAGTTACACGGCAATCATGTATAAATACAATAAAATAGATACATGAAATAATGATGGTAGTCAATCATTCTGCCATACAAACATAGTCTGGCGATTACTCCACTGTTTGACGATGTACGTTCAAAATAAAAAATGATATCAATTTGTCCCATCATTATCTAGCCCTGTATGGAAACAAAAAAGTAAAATATTTGAAAGATACGAGCGTCGAAAGTTCCATATTTCAAAACTAATTTTAACGCATCTTTGGACGGAAATAAATACAAGAAGAAGGAAAATTGCAAAACGGCCACCATAGACCCAGGGATAGATTACTAGTTCAACAATGCAAATAATTTTATTTTGAAAATATACACTTAGTAGTTTTGAAAATTAAATCTTATGCATAGGCATCTTTCTGTTACGCGGTCGTGACTTTTGTTTACGAGCTCGATCATTACTTTTGCAGTTGAGTTTTTAATTTATAAGTCAATTTAAAAAGTTTAGTAGCAAAGAGTTTTCATACATAGAATAAAATGGGATAGATTTTATACGAGGAAAAATGAATGATTCCGTACGTTTTAGCATTGAACTCTCAAAAGTCTTTTAAATGGCTGTTTAATATATTTAATTATTTTCACATCAACATTTGTCAAAAATCGAATAGGCTGTGTAGGCTGTTTTCGTTGTAAAAAAAAATGTCCAGTTGTAAAAACGCGCGAAAATATTTATTTGTGAATAAACAAATCTAATTCTTTGATTTGTTTTTACTATTTTCCACAACTATATTGAAAAATGTCGTGTGATACACGGGTGTGTAGGTTATTGCAAACGAGCTGTCATTTACAAGCCCGAGCCGAAGGCGAGGGTTTTTAATGGCACGAGTTTACTAGTACTTTCCACCCTTGTATCACAATGTACTATTGCCTTATCTCTTCGTCTTTCAGAAAGACCAAATTGGCATACAACTATTTTTATTTATTTATTCATGCCATAAATTTTTTCACACTGTACATATAGCATTGATAATTGAAAGAAGTTTATTGCAGTAGTTGGCAGTAAATCTTATCACTAGTGATACAATGTTATAGTGTCTAAGGTCTCTGATAAGAAAAGAAATAAAGTGTATATTTTCTTGTTCAGAATACAGTAGTAAGTCTTGACTATGTCAACTCTAACGATTAAAAAGATCTCTTGTAATTATCTATACTATAATATTATAAAGAGGTAAAGTTTGTGAGGTTGTAGGGGGTAATCTCTGGATCTACTGAATGATATTTGAAATTTTTTCCAGTAGAAAGCTACATTATTTCTGACTGATATAGGCTATTTTTTTAATCCCGAATACGGGTCCTGTGGGGTGGCCCAAAGGAGTGACGCCGCGGGGAACAGCTAGTCTATATATATAAAAATGAAACCCGTTTTCCGTTGTCACGGCATCACGCGTGAACGGCTGGACCGATTTCGCTTATTCTTTTTTTGTTGTGTTCGTTATTGTTGGGTAGGGTAGGGTAGGCTAGGGTAGGTAGGGTAGGTAGGGTAGGGTAGGTAGGGTAGGGTAGATAGGGTAGGGTTGGTAGGGTTGGTAGGGTTGGTAGGGTAGGGTAGGTAGGGTAGGGTAGGGTAGGGTAGGTAGGGTAGGGTAGGTGGCGTAGTGTTGGGTAGATGAATGTTTGGTGTTTTTATGGCAAAACAAAGTTTGCCGGGTCAGCTAGTATCTAATAAAAATATTATGTCTAAATTTATTGTTGTTGTTGAGATAATTAGTCAAGCACAGATTAGATTCTAAACTTAATGGCGGCTTGGAATACTCTGCGAGTGGCTGCGCAGCAGCAATTTCATGTAACAGTGGGGGTGAAAGGTGGGGTATTGCGCTGCAATGTTGACAGCTGTTAGACAGTTTGAACTAACCTGTACCTACCAACTTTATAGAGCCTTTAGTTTACCTTTTTATTAGATTCTGGAGTATCTAGAAAGTAAAGTCTATTTGCTTACCTAAAATAGCTGAATACAGGGCTTCATAAGCACCATATGTGACTAGGATCTCATTCTGTGGGTTTATCTCCTTGCCTATTAACGGAGAGTACACCTTTGCTAAGCTTTGGATAAGTGACGGGTGGCCCTGGAAATTAAAAAACCAATTACAAAGAAACAATGACATTTGACAAAAAAAAATATGTCAAATTATTATGTTTAGGAAGTAATCTCTGAAACTGCTGATGTAATAGGAACCTTACTGCCATTACAAGGAGGAATAAATATTTCGCCAAGCTTTTGTAAACTTTTTCTTTTTTTTATTATTAATAGGCTCGTGCTTGACCACTATCTCACCAGATGGTAAGCAATGATGTGGTCGACGGTGCAGCAGGCTTGCCTAGAATTAACCTATTCACTCTTGACTTAAAGACTCTTAGGTTGTAGCTATCAGGAAATACAAACTATAACTTTTTCTGTTAACTCTTTATTTAAGTGGTGCTATTTGCTTGATCAGCTTTGTGTAATGGAAAGAACATTTCACAGATAGAAGCCTACATTATCACCTTGTACAATAGACAATTTGTTCACTAAAATGCATGGTTGCCTCAATAAGACTCGGAACCCATTACAATCCCAAATTTCTTTTTTAAAATTAATGTCTTTGATAGAACGGTACTTACAAATCCCCTAGTATACTGGTTCAGTAGTGGGTTGTCACTGGTTGCGATCTCCCCCAGGGCCTTTGTGACATGTTTAGGTGCATGGTAGTCAGGGAAACCCTGACCTAAGTTCACTGCAGGCTTATATTCAGCAGCCAGTTGTATGTATTCCACCCTAAAAATTAAGATAAATTGGAGTTGAAATTTTTCAATCTGTTGAAAGTTACATTAATATTATAAACTAGCTGACCCGGCAAACTTTGTTTTGCAAAAAAAACAACAAACATTCATCTACCCTACCCTATCTACCCTACCCTACCTACATACCCTACCTATGTAGGTAAGGCACCATTTTTTTTTTCATGAGTACCTTCTCCAAAACTATAGCAAACACAACAAAAAAAGAATAAGCAAAATCGATCTAGCCATTCACGCATGATGCCGTGACCAAGGGTAATAGGGATTCATTTTTATATATATAGATTTTTAATTCTATAGACAGTAAGTTAAATAAAGCTGGAAATTACTGCCTTTATAGACTTAGAAGTTTTGTTCTTAATTATTATTTCTTTGCATCCAACATAACAGAGACTGTCAGATTTATCAAAATTACATTCAGTTAGAGAAATAATAAATTGTTGTCTATAACATTAAAAACATAAGTGGCAGTTCCCCAGGGCAATATTATTTCTCATTTGCATGATAGTTATTATTAGTCTCATTTATTCAATAATTGATACATCCTACTCATAAACTGTTACAATAGTACTAATATAACAGCTATACCAGCTAGAAGAACAATTGTACATTTGATATCTTGTTTCCAAAATTACAAGTACAATGTAAACTAAACATATTGCTTTCTAGCGCCAGTTATGTAACAAGAACGAAACATTCCGACTATGATAAAATGTTCTACAAAGACTACACTCTTCGTGAGAGATAAAAAAAATGCAAATATTTCATAGATTTTACTCACCAAACACTTTTTTCGCCGGCCCCATAGCGCGCAGGTAACTTGAATTTGTCGGTCATTTGGCTAGCGGTACAACTCAGTGTCCTAAATATTAAATTCAAATTCTTTAGGTCTACAACACTGCTCTGGCCTCGCACAGCCGTGAACCACGATTGTCCCAACCTAAACATCACAAATAATGATAAAACAGATAAACGAGAAACAGTAAACTTAACCTATTATGACATGACAGTATAAAAAAACGCTAGGGATTGTCAAGTCATGAAGTCAAATAATGATAACGAAAACAGACAAAACTCACTGAATTTTTATTGGTTCACCACTGGAAGTTAATTAGCTAATCAGTAATCTACTGCGTACGTAAACAACAATATCAGATGATTGAATATGCGGCCATATTACGAAGTCGTAAGCGTAACTATTTACTGTAAATAAACCGACAAAAAAGTTGACGTAACTACTATCTCGACACGATAGGTACATCGTAGTACAGGAATCGGTATTAGTATCTCTATAAAACGATTATATCAGGAATCTTATAAAGTAATTGAGTAAAATCCAATACGAAACTTATTTCACTGAAAGAAAGCTGCATTATGGGCGACAAAGCGCTTTTTCGTCAGATTCAGATTTATAATGTTTGTAAAAACATACCGATCGAATACCTATGAGTAAGTGTACAAAAGCCCTTTCGAGCCGAGTGCCACAAGCTACTGTGTAGCTACTAGCTAGTAATCCCAGAAAATAGGAAAAGCACAGTTCTTGTGACATAAAATATAGGAGCGACCTGCGACAATCTGAATATATAATAGTTTTGATATAATAATATATATGTACAGTTCTTCGCCAAACTTCTTGGTCACCCTGAAGTTGGCTACAATGGCTGCGCAGTAGTAAATCTCATACAAAAACAGCACGGTTTGTGCCTCGCGCATGCGGTAAACCAACTTCAGGGCGGCCAAGAAGTTTGGCGAGGACTATACCTTAGGGTTAATTTCAATAAATATATTATTTTTTAAACTTTGGGACCTACTGATAATTTTCCATACCTTTATTCCAAAAGAATGTTTTCAAGACAATAAGTTAGATTATATTTTATTTATTTCATAAATTACAAGATCTATAAATATTTATTGTATCGATTTTAACGTTTCATGATTCAAATCGATTCATGTCATGAAATTGAAATCTCTAGTGTAGCTGTCATAACTGTCATGCAAGTTGCGTGAAAATGCTTATCTAGAAACTAATCGCTTTATTATGTATGTGCAATCTACTATCTACGTAGTATTAACTAAACGCACTTTATTACAAAAGTTTGGGAAAAGGCCAGGTAGTGGTAGAACAAATAAAATTATACAAAAAAGTGAAAGGATAAATATGTAATTTCCTAGAGATTTAGAGATAAAGTAAAATGATTAAAAAGCGTTAATTATTGGGGCAATAATGGAATTAAAGATGTGAACCCTCTTTGAGAGTTTCTATCGAAATATGCGCAAATTGCACATGATGTTCTACCTGCTGCTTGCAAAATAAAATATTATGATATTCGCAATTTCAGCCATTTCATTCATTTCATTTTCAGCCATGGTGCGGCCTTCTCCATTATCATCAGCATAAATCAGCTTAGAATCACATAGGTACGTCTAGGAAGGATCAATCAATATAGCCATTTATTGGTCCTTCCGTGGGATTTTCTTCTTCTTCGCGTCGCTGGCACGATCGTATCTAACTCAGATTTTTTAGCCCAAACTAGCTGGGTACTATTTTTTCTGGGCTCAGATGGCTGGGTATGAGGTGGAGCATGGTGCACGACTGGGCTCTAAATTCACACCCTTCTGCTGTTTCGTCGTGGTTGTCCCATTTTGCGAGGTTGTCGAGTTACACCTTCCTATTTGGGTTCTGAGGCGGTTCAGGGACTTCCAAATAGGCCACGATAGTTCAAACCCTGTGAATGAGGGTCGTTTGGTAGTATATTATAATGGGTGGGAGGTAAAAAAGTGTCCTGCCAGATTTTGCAGCGCGTGTCTGCCGGGTTTTCTGACAAAAAGATTATCCAATTTAAAAAAACTTTTTTTAAACAAGCTTTTTAGCTTACCATGCATTGTCATCCAAACCAAACGTGTATTCAAAATTTCATCTTAATCGGTTGAGGAAAACTGCTTTAAAATTCAGTTGTAAGATTTGACCCGAAAACACTTACATACATACATACATGCATACATACATTGCAAGTTAATAAAAAGCTTGTACTAAAATATGTCATGTTCGTGAACGGGCGACGTCAGTTGAGATTGGTCATAACTTAAATGCCTCGGCCTGTTATATTTTATTATTGAGCTGTTTGTTGATCCCTAACATAGGTTTTTTATGTGCTGAGATCTGCATCCTAATTGTGTAAGTTCAAAGATTAGTGCAGGGTATATTCATTGCTTCAAAAATCCGTCAACTCGACAGCGTAAAACACGCAATGAATACTGTTGAGATATCAAAAAAAAGGGCAAAGTGTGTTTCAGCTAAACAGATAATAGGCAATTAAGGGGCTGAAATCAAAAACATGAAAGCGGTAACAAAACTAATTTAAATAGGAACGCCATCTATGCCACAAGTTGCACAGCTCTCAACTAAGTTGTAGGCAGTCATGCGCATAGATTTTATAAAAGTTCATCTTTAGATACAGAGATGGCGTTTGAAAGAAGCGTACCTACAATAAATTATCTTACACGAGTTGAAAACTGGTCAGGCGCGGGGCTTCCCTGGTCCTTCAATGCAGTGTGATTGGTCGACGCGCACTTTCGAATTAGAAACCAAAATAACGAAAAATAATAGAAATAATGACAGAAACACAATAAAAATATAAAATAGAGTTTTTATTTAAGTAATATTTTACTAAGTGTGCCAAGAAAATAATAGTAGAAATGTTTCCCCAGAGGAGAAAATGCGTTATGTTCTACATCGCGCAATCAAAGTTTTCCTGCGAATTAGCATAAATATGAGTGTCGAAGCTATTCCTTCGGTCTTCCCCTGGGCAACCTTCACCGACCGACCCGCCTGTCGCGGCTTGATCTAGCGACGCGACCTTGCAGGCCTCAGACGCCATCAGTGCGCGAGACTCATCACAACACTTGTATGTCTCTGTGCACGCTATTAATCTCTCCACGGGTATAGTTAGGCGTCTGGGGCGCCGCACGGTAGCTCGTAAGGAGCCTCCGAAGCGACTGGCGGGGGCCTGCGGGCCTCGGCGGTGCGTGGTCGACAAGCCACGTGCCGCTCGCTTGGAAGGCGAAGCGCCCGGGGAGGGACTCGGGCTGTGTGTGTTAAATACACAGCATGCCCTCAATGAAAACCTCAAAACTTTTGTCGAATTGAGTATTGATCAGGATCCCCCACAGTCAGTAACTGCATATATAACTGCTCCGGTAGGTGATCCTTTTCTTTCACGTAATTTTTTTTTTACAAAAATTACTATCGACTTCCAAATAAAAACACTACAAAGTGAAAAATAACTTTCTTTTTGGAAGTCGGTGTCTTTGTTTAGCTACCAATTTTTTACCCGACTGCCGAAGGAGGGTAATGTGTTTATCAGTCTATGTATGTATGTATGTATGTATGTATGTATGTATGTTTTTTCCTATGTGGCATTCTAGAGACCAAATGCGTGGGCCGATTTTGATGGTTCTTACGTCAATCGATTCGTCTTAACCCCGCGAGTGTCACTGGCTACATGAAAATTGGAAAATACGAAAATGGCCGTTTTTGGGCGCCATATTGTGGGGGCCCAAATTTATTTTTCTTCCAAACCTATCGTGTGGGGTATCAAAATAAAGGATTTTAAGAGTTGATTTCAAAAATATATAACACTTATGTGTTTAAATGTAACTAATTCGAAAAAAAAATTAACTAAAAAGTTATAAATAAAAAAAGTTAATTAAAATAATCAAAAACCCGACTGCTTGAAAAACGAACTAAAAGACGTAAACAAGGAGAAAATCATGCTGTGCAGTCGGAGGATACGTCTGGTCAGCCAGCTCGCGAAGATGTTTTCGTTTTGGACACCGACTTCCAGAAAGAAAATTATTATTAAGTGTTTTAGTTGTACATATTAGGCAAGTTCTTTGATAATGTACCTATAATGCCACCATAGATTATCCGAATATCATCCAACTTGAACATAGCCGGTGAAAAGATAGTGTGACAAGGTGAGCTGTACGTACATATCTGCGTACCCCCTGTTTTGGCCTTCAGCTGTTTTATACGAAAGCAAAATAAATTAATAATTATAATGGTTTCGGAATAAATAGCAAGCACAAATTCTTAGTTTACGGTGGCATTTGTGGTGAGAGTCAAAATGGCGGGTGTACCATAACGAATTAAATTATACCAATTACCAAAAAAATATACCTGAAATATACTATTTTGTACCTAGATCTAAAAAATCTGTAGGTACCTCCTTCAGAACGAAATTATTTAGAAATTAAGATACACCCGCCATATTGACATCAATATGTCAATCGATCGAGTGTTCTATAATATTTTATTATTTAACCATTAATCATAAAATATAATTACACCAAAAAATTGTATCTAAAAAGTACCTCAAGTAAAAAAACACACACACTTGATCAGTCGGATAGTTCCTCAGAAATAAAACAACCGTATCTCGTTTACATATGTTTATTATTATCTATCTGATCAAGTGTGTTTTTTTTACTTGAGGTACTTTTTAGGTACATTTTTTTGGTGTAATTATATTTTATGAGTAATGGTTAAATAATAAAATATTATAGAACACCCGATCGATTGACATCTTGATGTCATTATGGTGGGTGTATCTTAGTTTCTAAATAATTTCGTTCTGAAGGAGGTACGGATTTTTTAGATATAGGTACAAAATAGTATATTTCAGGTACATTTTTTTGGTAATTGGTATATTTTAATTCGCTATGGTACACTTGCCATTTTGACTCTCACCATTTGTGTTGATCTAAGATTTTGACGCGGACAAAGGCGCGGGCAACAGCTGGTGTATATCTAAGATTAAACTACATACTAGGAATGCCAGCTTATTCACAAGCGAAACCTTACAGAATACAGAGAAAGTTGCGATATGAAGATTTATAGTTCTCAATTAATTCAGCTCACGGAGTCTACACGAGGAACATCCAACGAGGTCAGAAGCTTACTATACGGTCTAAATTCTGGTTATACATTAAATTTTCGTTGATAATAGAAAGGGTACGAGGTTTGTAGCGAACTGTATTAAATGGTAGTTTATATTGGTAATTTCCTTATTTTTTCTACAGACCTACCTTAAAGTCAAACTGAAAAATTATCATAATAATATCAAGCATAAGACGTCGACCAGACCTGTGCTTCTCGTGTCCAGCGTATGATTAGTATTATACTGCAATTTCGGAGAGGCTTGGGTATGTCCAGCGATACTGGACTACAGGGGCGGCTCTAGGGGGTGGCGAACAGGGCAATCGCCCGGAGCCTCGCTCTTGCAGGGGCCTCAACCTACAACCCAAAAAGCTTACAATTTTATCCCTAGCAAACAATAAAATAAAGTCGGTCAGTTAATTATTGCATAGGTAAAAGATAATAAAGGCGAAAGTTTGTGAGTGTGTGTGTTTGTATTTTTGTTACTTCTGCACGCTCAAACGGCTGGACGGATCTGGATGAAATTTGGCAAAGAGATAGATTTCAGTCTGGATTAGTACATAGGATACTTTTTATGCCGAGAATATGTTCCCTTGGGCTAATTTTTGACATTCCCGCGGGTGAAGCCGCTGGCAGAAGCTACTTAATAATAAAAACAATAAGTGCCAAGTTTTCCTTTCTCGTATCTCATATATTGTAAAAAGAACCAGGGCCTCACAAATATCTACCGCCCCCCGGAGCCTCGCAGTGGTAAAGGCCACCCCTGCTAGACTACGGTAGGCCGAGTTCATCGATTGAGGGTTATCTTAATAATTATTATTGGTAGTGCGTATGGGACGGATGTCCACCGTGTACCGATGGCACATCGCCGTAGCTCTTGTAATCCGATGATGGAACGGGCTTAGGGAATATTTTCTTAATTTGAATCATCGCAACAAACAACAGTATATAATTTAGCATGACCACGCATGACATAGTGTTGAGAAGCCTTTATAGCCGATCGAACATTGCAATTTCCGTCTGAACGCAATGCCAATTCAAACGCAAATTCCACGTGCCACGATTAGCAAGGCGTTGCTAATCGTGGCACGTGGAATTTGCCGACTATTTATAGAAGCAGTAACGTTTATGGTGATTCCTGTAGTGCACGTGTCTCATCTATTTCTGATTTATTTATAAATTTACTTCAGGAAAATTGTATGTTTGTCGACTTAAGGTTGAATGCCACTTGCATGCTATAAAACGAAAAGGTATATTTGCAAGGTAATTTACAAGCTTTTATTTAACGTGCAATGTATGTATGTACGTGTGTTCGGGTCAAATCTTGCAACTGAATTTTAAAGCTGTTAACCTCCACTGAATAAGATTTTTTTCTTTTTTTAAATCTTTTATAGGCTTGCGCTTGACCACTATCTCACCTGATGGTAAGCGATGATGTGGTCCACGATGGAGCACGCTTGCCTAGAAGTAACCTATTCACTCTTGATTTAAAGACCCCTAGATTGTAGCTATCGGGAAACACAGACTCCGGCAGGGCAATTCCACTCCTTAGCTGTACGCACAATAAAAGTATTCTCAAAACGCTTAGTGCGTATGGGTGGGATGTCCACCATGTACCGATGGCGCATCGCCGTACGTGTGGTAGTCCGATGATGAAAGATGATATTTTGCATACACATTTAGTTTGGATGACAATGCATGGTTAGCTAGGTAACGTCATTCTAAAATATGGCGGACTAGTTATTTTTTGTGCACTGCCATGATATGGGTATCAAATGAAAGGGTGTGCTGAGAAGAATACG
This sequence comes from Anorthoa munda, assembly GCA_945859665.1. NCBI lineage: Eukaryota > Metazoa > Arthropoda > Insecta > Lepidoptera > Noctuidae > Anorthoa > Anorthoa munda. The sequence goes on from OX243893.1 coordinate 6,277,636, forward strand.
AAAAAGCTTGTTTTAAAAAGGTTCTTTTTTTTTTTCAATAATATTATTTGATAAAAAGTAGTTCTGGCCGTAGTAAATTTATTTTACTGGGGATTTATGTAAAGGAAAATTTAGGTAGGTAAAGCAATTATTTTATTATACAATTTTGAAAACCTGAGTTTACATAATTAATTCTACCTAACTGAATGGTGGTATTGGAATGTTGAAAATTTCTGTGACCTAACGTCTTCCTTCTTCGATAAAGTTTATAACAACCCCTTCTACCATCGGACATATACACGCACTGCAAGTTACCATCCTTACCTGGTTGCTATTCCACCAATTCGCAGCCCGCCTCAGTTGCGATGTCGCCTATTACCAAGCGGCACCGCAACCTCCACCGGCCCCTCCTCGGGTTCCTCTTCGCTTCACCGTGGGTGACCAAGCCACGGTTACTGAGGCACCCCGCCTCGACAATGCGGGAACCCACCGGGGGGGGGAGGGGGGGGGGGAACGGCTACCTCTGACCTAGAATAGAGTCAACAGCAAATCCATTGCAAAGTCAAAACAAATTGCCCATAAAAAATCTGCTATGTTTAACAAAGACAAATGTCGTTTTCAGAGACTTATTCCTGAGGATTGAATATATTGGTTCTTAACAAACACATCCCACGCTACACATCCTCGCACATTTCTAGCGAAAACGCAGCCTAATACAGGCTGACAATGCTCATTGGGAAGGAAGCCCCTTCAAACCACGTGACTTGTGTCTTGGAAATATAAGAATATGTAAATTAAACATTTTTTCAAAAGAAAAGACTTTTCAATCACTACCGTGTTACAATTGGCGCCGTCTGCATTCCAGTCACGTTTTCCATTTCCGTTTAATATCTTCTTTTACGAAGGAAACTACACTTTTTAAACGAAATGATTCAATGAAAGGTCCAGGAAACCAAATGTGTTAGCATGTCGTTGTATTGAAGAGTATCAAATTAGACTTGTTTTAGATGAAACCCCTCTATTAACAAAATATAGTAAAAGCTGTTTAGCTATGGCTGTACACATATATAACAAATTACCATGTAAATTTAAATATTAAATAGCAGATTCACTTGTTGAATGATAATATTATTTATCTACACTCAAAACGTAATTTTCCAAATATGAATTCAAAAAATATTGTATAAACACGTACTCTATATTCATGGATAGGCAAAATTAAAAAAAAAACCATTATAGTGCAACATTTTCCTTCGATTTTTAAACAACTGCATCATAATAGTAGTTTATGCAATGGCCATATAATAGGGGTTATTAAAACACAAGCGTAGGTTTATCAAATGAGGCGAAGCCGAATTTGATAATAATATTACGCGTGTGTTTTAATACCTAATTATATGCCGTTGCATACACTACTTTATCTTCACTCATACAGTTGAAATAAAACAAAAGTGGAAAGGGAAAAATATTTCGCGTGCTGCGCAATGAGAATCTAAATTGCCCGCCATAGGCAATTTAGATTCTCATTGCGCAGCGCGCGCATCCACAGACAATGAAACTTCTTTACTACAGCCCATACGCGCCAGAAAATTAAAAAGTAAAAGTGTGCTATAAAAATTAAAAAGTTATTTTATGATGCAGTTGTTTGAAAATCGAAGGAAAATGTTGAACTGTAATGGTTTTTTTTTAAATTTTACCTATCCACGAATATAAAGTACGTGTTTATACAATATTTTTTGAATTCGTTTTTGGAACATTACGTTGTGAGTGTAGATAAAATAACTTTTTAATTTTTACAGCACCCTTTTACTTTTTATTTTATTGGCGCTTATGGGCTCATTGAAGTTCTGTCATTGTCTTAGGAGGCGCGCGCTGCGCAGTCATGCGCAATGAGAATCTAAATTGCCCACCATACCAAATATTTTTCCGTTTCTACTTAAATTTGTTTTATTGCAACTGTATGAGTGTAGATAAAGTAGTGTATGCAACGGCATATAATTAAGTATTAAAACACCCGCGTAATATTTATTTATATTTATATTCGGCTTCGCCTCATGTGATAAACCTACGCTCGTGTTTTAATAACCCCTATTATATGACCATTGCATAAACTACTATTATAGCATTGAGGAATACTTTGAACATAAGTTGTGTTAATCATTTTGCATGCTTTAGTCTTAAGCAAAACATGTATGATCTCATCCTTAACTTAACTCACGTTACACCTTTGTATACGATGTTTTATGCAATTACATAAATAAATAAATAAAAATAGTCAGTTACAGGTAAGTGTTATTTTAGTGCTAGTTAACCTACTTCAAAAATGAAGAGGTTCTCAATTCAACTGTATTTTTTATGTGTGTTACCTCAGAACTTTTTACTAGGTAAACCGATTTTGATGATTCTTTTTCATCAAGATCTGATGAAGAACTTCGGAGATATACAACAGAACTGACTCTTCAATAAACTCTTCAATAAATGACGGCCAATCTCTCGGAATTGCTGCAATCGCTTGTCTGTTTATTGTTTACACCATTTCATAATATAACATCACGCCGGTATGCTCTAAAGGTACGCAGATGTGTGCTCTGATACATTCTAAATTCACCGGTTGTGTTCAAGTTTCATGTTATTCTGGTACTCTATTCTGGCATAACTGTGGGCATTATAGATATGTACCCACCACAACTAGAAATAGCAAAATAAAAGACAAACTTGCTGTAATTAAAGTTATTTTTCACTTTGTAGTGTTTTTATTTGGAAGTCGGGTGTTTTTTTTGCAAAAAGTTTTTTTGTGTAACTTGTTTGCTGTTATTTTGACCTCTGAACCAAGACTCAGCCTTGGCCAAAGTACCTTTCAAGATTACGAGTTATTGTATTGATAAAATAATTTGATTAGACTGCAACAAAAATTCTAACCATAAACATGCAATCCTATTAAAAAAGAAAAACTATTTTATTATGAGACGATTTGTAGCAGATTGATTTACTCCCAAATTCTTGCACTCCTTGCTACGACCGAGTACTACGCGACTACGCTCCTTGCTACATCCGAGTACTACGTGGCTACGCTCCTTGCTACGTCCGAGTACTACGCGGCTACGCTCCTTGCTACATCCGAGTACTACGCGGCTACGGGCCGCCTAGCCGTAACGTTGTCGATGATTTCGTAGACCGTCCCTGTAAATCAAAATTGTACCTAACCTAATTATGATATTTTGATTATAATTATTTTGGAAAAAAAAGTATATCAATAAAAATATTAAAAATATTTCATTCTCGTTATCAAAGGAGTGATGTGGCAATTTTATTTTTATTTTTAATTTAGCCACATGAGTTAAGTTATACTAAAGGGTCTTTCAACAAGGACGGGTCGATGTTAATAATCTGTGGCGGCCATTTTGTTTTGGCGGCATCTGTCAAATCTGTTATTTCTTATTCAGTCACTGATGCCAAATCACCATGGCAAGTTACACGGTTGAGCAGCATGTGCAAATGATAAAACTTTATCTTTTAAAAACTTCATCGTTCAGATCACCGTCAACGGCGAGCGCTACAGATCAATGAACAATATGGACGTGAACGACATGTGGTTTCTGCAAGATGGCGCTACTTGCCACACAGCGAACGACACAATCGACATTCTGCATGAACGGTTTGAGGGTAGAGTTATCTCTCGCAGAGGTGACGTGAATTGGCCACCAAGATCGTGTGATTTGACTCCGCTAGACTTTTTCTTGTGGGGTTTTCTGAAGTCACAGGTTTATGCCAATAAACCACATTCAACCGTTGCCCTGAAAGCCAACATAACGCAGGCCATCGCTCGGATTCAGCCGGATCTATGCAGCAGAGTCATTAAAAATTGAACCTCTCGGATTCGTGCCACCATACGAAGCCGCGGCGGACATTTGAAGGATGTCATATTCCATCCATAATGGCATAAATGGCCCTTTTCAATAAAAAATAAATTTCGTTAATATCTCACACACATCTTGTTTTATTCAATTTTAACATCGACCCGTCCTTGTTGAAAGACCCTTTAGTATGCCTAATTATAGAAATATCAGAGTGTAAATTCCAATAAAATAATTTAAGCTGTAGCTGTAAAAGATATTTTGAACTCTTGAATCTACCTTTTTGCGTTCATTCTTGTCGTATCGCGGGCTCCCAATTCGGGATTTAATCAAAAAAGGACTTCGCATTTCCATGAAGTACCTATTTATTTTGGTATTACGATTTGTTCCAATGTTTAAACATTTTTGTATAGTTATTTGTTTTGTAAAATATATCAGGCACACGCTTTGAATGAGAACTGATTGAACATTTCACGGATTTCGAATAACAGAAAAATGTCACCATCACCAAATGTTTTCTTGACTCTGTTACCCCTACTTATTGAACCAACTTCAAAAATGTATAAGGCAGGCCAACTATCAGAAAAAACTGTTGCCAAGTCGGTGTACCTAAGTTTACATCGCATGATAGCCAAATTAAATTTTGCGTATGAAACTGTGAACGAAGCAAAGTGAAAACTAAATAGTAATTTATAAAGGCTGCAAGTATTTTTAGCCAACTTCCCAAAAAGGAGGAGGTTCTCATTCTCAAGTCGGATGAGTGTGTGACGGAGTTCGGGCATATCTCCGTAATTTATACACGGATGTGCAAAGAATAAATATACAAACAGTATGGAACCTACAAACATGCGCAACGACGAGACCCCTAAGGCCGAGTTTCTCACCTCTAAATTATTGCAGAATTTATGTGACAAATTGTCAAGCACGCGTTACTTGCTGTTATTGGTTCAAAGAATTTTCAACAGCCAATCACAGCAGATAATGCGTGCTTGATAATTTGTAACATATATCTACGATAATTTAGAGGTGAGAAACTCGGCCTAAGCGGCTCGTACTACTGACAGCACTGCAGAAGTGCCTTAATGGTCTCGTCGTTGCGTATGTTTGTGTGAGTGTGCCGTTTCGAGCGTTTGTAGGTAGTTTCCATACTGTTTGTATATTTTTACTGTGGTAGAACTGTTTTATCTTGAGCCAGATCCTCTCCTTAGATACAACCCACTTATTATTCTAGTCTTTAAATATATATCAGATCATTATTATTTTATTGGCGTAGGTAACTAGTTCCCTTCAAAACAGTTCTGTTTACTGAAGCAGTAAATACAAACTGATGCCGTTCTACTAAATATTAATTGTATTATTCAAATAATTCATAACGAGTTAGTGTTTATTGTGATTTAGATCATGAATAATGTTATTTTTGTTATGTTGTTCGTGCTTAAACGAATAATTTACCTCTAGACGATAGGTACTTGTTAATGAGTGTGCTGACTTCAATTAATTAAAATATTAATAATAATAATAATAACGATACGATACGTTCCCGATACCGGTGGGCCTCTATTTTTTATATTATAAATATTTTTGTTTTTAAATTTATTTTATAAAAATATTTAAAAATGTAGATAATAAGAAAGATAATTAAATAAAGGAGATAATAATAATAAAATCGTTTATTTCTCACCACAAACCAAGTACAAAACAAAACAATATGTTAAATGTAATTAATAATTTTGGTTGTGGATCGCTGATGCCTGTGGTAGGTTAATAAAACCTGTGTTACAGGTCACCAGGCCTCCACCTCACATCGCTTTTTATAAAAAAATACAATTGCATACAAAAGTAGCATATACAAGTATACAATGACAAGATTAGAGATCAGAAAACGGTTGGTTATTACATGAATTATACGAATATTTTGTAAGTGTTGTAGAAATATGGGATACTAGATTCTCTTGCGTGAAAGTCGGCAATTATACCAAGGAAATATACTCGTGGGATAAAAAGGTTATCCTGTCCTAATTCAGGACATAGCCTACCCGTTTGTCAAGATTGATCCGATTAGCCGATAATACGTGATAAGGCTACAAACAGACAGAATTACTTTTACATTTATTAATTAACATAAAAAACCTTTTTACAAAAAAATAGTACCGACTTCCAAATATATTACCATAACGCTATTAATTGTACCTACGAAAGACACCGACTTCCAAAAATAAAGTTATTTTTCACTTTCTAGTTTTCTTATTTGGAAGTCGGTAGTATTTTTTTGTAAAAAGGTTTTTTATTTTTCACTTTTTAGTTGTACCTACCTAATAGGGAAGTAGTTAATTAAGTACCTATAACGACAGAATAGATTACCCGAATAACATGAAACTTGAAAATAACTGGTGAAATGAGAGATCTGCATACCCGTTTCGAGCGTACTGGCGTGATGTTATGTTATGAAATGGTATAAACAATAAACAGACATGCGATTGCAGCAATCCCGAGAGATTTGCCGTTATTTATTGAAGAGTTCTGTTGTATATCTCCGAAGTTCTTCATCAGATCAAATTAAAATGGGACTAACTTCGGAATATACTCTTTCAAACAAAAAAAGAATATACAAAATCGGTCCATAATTGACGGAGATATCGGTGAAAAAAAAAACAAAAAGAACATGCGTAATGTCGGTTAAAAATAGCAACATATCCAAATCCAAGCAGCCTGGCTGAAATGGACATCGCTGTCTGGCATACTATGCGACCTCCGTATGTGTAAAAGCGTATGCGTGTGCGTTAGTCAAAGGCAATGTATGTAAAAGGGCAGTAAGACCAGCCTTGCTGTATGGTTCTGAGAGCTGGCCGATGAGGAAGACGGATGTACAGAGAATTCACACAACTGAGATGAAGATGCTACGCTGGGCAGGTGGTGTTTAAAAAATTTACAAAATAAGAAACGAGTATATTCCTGGTACTTTTAAAGTCACTAAAATACACGATAGACTTAGCGAAAACCGCTTAGCGAAATCGAACAAGAAAGAGTTTTTACGGGTACCTAGTAACAAATCCGGGATACTTACATAGGTTTTACAATCCCTTTGTAATCGACATGGACGATTGTTTCCTGCATTCTAACATTGCTCTAAGCATTTTAAAATATTTAAATGTGCCACTTTTTAACCCACGACGGAAAAAGAAGGGTGTTGTGTTCCAGTTTCTGTATATGTGTATCTGTCTGCGGCATCATAGCTCCTAAAAGGATGAACCGTTTTGGTTTCGTTTTTTTTTTGTTTGAAAGGTGACTACTAAGGTACGGACATGTGATGAGGTGAGAGGATGACCATATGACCAAAAGAGTCATGAACATAGATGATAGAAAAAGAAGCCGTGGACGACCACCAATGACCTGGCTTCGAACAATCAAGAATGACATGATCACAAGCAACACAACAGAAGAGACAACCCGCAACCGAACGGTGTGGCGCAGAAGTACTAGGAGGGCTGACCCCAAATAAACAAGGACATCAGTCAGGAGAAAGAAGAATTAACAAAATAACAAGTAAGTATTTAGGGCAGTATCTACAGGATAAAAATATATATAATATTAAATATATATAAATTATTATATAATATTAAAAAAAATAATATGATAATAAAAGTATTGCCAATTTTTATCGATATGTTTTATGATATATCCCATCACTAGAAGCTACCGCACCGTAGGTGCTCAAAAGGGAATAAAATTGTATATTTTTCATTGTTCCCCATTGAGCACCAAGCTGTTATATTGATTGGTGCTCAAATAGGAATACCTTTGGTGCTCTAAGAATAGGTGTTCTAAAAATAGGTGCTCAAACGGGAATACTTCAGTTTGTTTCTAGGTGAGTGTACGTTTTTTTTTGTTTTCAGATGAAACAACAAACCTTTAAAGATAACAGGACTTCTGGGGATTACCAGGGAGTGTGCGATTCTTGTTTTACTAAAACCACCCCGATGGCAACCATCAACAGATGAAAGAGCCCCGTGATCTCTTTATGGACCACCCCGGAACTCTCTCTGTGCAACTCCTTTTAGGGCACATCCCTGGAGTGACTATGTAAAAGGGTATCTTCCTAAGGTGACTATAACTGATTTAAATACAAATCTGATAATGCCTTATGTGAATATTGTACATAAATGGAATCTAGAGATGATTTGGAAACATTGAACATCTTTATATATAAAACAAAGTCGTGTTAGTTACACCATTTATAACTCGAGAACGGCTGGATCGATTTTCATGATCTTTGATTAGTTGGATTTATTTCCACCCCGAATAATAAATTATGAAGAAAATTCATTTGCCCATACTTTATGGGAGCACAGCACCATCTCTGATACATGACAAACAAAACACGGACTAAAATGAACATAGCATTGTATTCTGTTTCCGGTAATGCTAGTAGATGGCATTGTCGATTATTCTGAAATTCAAAACAAAGTCGGGTTTATTACACACAAAAAACATACGAAAAACACCAAGAGCACATTCACCTAGCTAGAGGAACGGAATAAATGACACGTCACCTCCCACAAAATGGCGGCAAACGTTCCGTTTCATGATGGTTAATATGTATATAATATAATATATCTATTTTTTTCTAAAATAACAATGAATTATTATTAAAAAAAACAATAAATAATTATAAAACAACAATAAATAATTAAAAAACAACGCATAATGACGTTACATTGCCCGTAATTTTAAACACGACGCGTGTGCTACGGTTAGTGATGGGGATAAGGGGGGGGGGGGGTTGGGGTCATTTGAAAGGGGAAACGCAACTCCTATAAAAAACAACCCTTAGCAACCTCAAAATCGTGCTACCGGATACTAAAACCAACCGAAAGGAAATGCTAGGTATTTTGTCCCGAATAACGGGTTATGGTATCCAAAGAATGTAATTTATGTTTCTAAAATCTCGTTATTACAGAACTAGATCAAAATTACTCAACCTTATACTGTCCGATAAAATTGTAAGTATCTACCTTTATATTTCGGTCCGTCGTCGGTATCGTATTCCCGGTAACAACTACGGAATTTAATTTGGCACCTTTTCATGCTATATATCCATTTAACTTAATTTTCAAAATACAGATTATGTCAAAGTAACAAAATTTAAATTAAGTCAAATTTAAATATACATAATGTCAAATAAAAATAAATCAACTTAAAATATACAATGTCAAATTAAATAAAAAATATATCTATTTACAACAAACTAATTTGTGCTCTTTATAATAGTACTTATTTGGAACTATATAAGGCCTACAATCTAAGTAATTTTAAAGAAAACTTCCTCCATGTCAATCTGATTAAGTCGACTATCACGAGTGGAAATGGCTTAGAATAAAAAAACCGGCCAAGTGCGAGTCGGACTCGCACACGAAGGGTTCCGTACCATTATCGCAAAACACTGCAAAAAAATCACGTTTGTTGTATGGGAGCCCCCCTTAATTTATTTTATTTTAATTTAATAATTATTATTTTTTGAAGAGAATATACAGCGTCTACCTGTTGCCGTTATTAATATCGAGCAAAAAACGGCAAAAATATCATGTTTGTTGTATGGGAGCCCCCCTTAAATATTCATTTTATACTGTTATTATGTATTTGTTGTTATAGCGGCAACAGGAATACATCATCTGTGAAAATTTCAACTGTCTATCACGGTTCATGAGATACAGCCTGGTGACAGACAGACAGACAGACAGACAGACAGACAGACGGACAGCGAAGTCTCAGTAATAGGGTCCCGTTTTTACCCTTTGGGTACGGAACCCTAAAAAGGTAAGAAAATTGAAAGTTGAAGCTTCCAACATAATAACTAGAAACAGGGTTGGAAGCTCGAAATGAAACACGGGTCCCATCTCGTATAGCCGTTATATGTAAGTTCACGTACCTTCTTCAGGAGCCTTACTTTTATTATCCAGTAATAAGAACGTACTGAAACTTTACTAATAACATCAAAACTTGCTGGTAACTCCACTAGACATACACGTGGGACCTTCGTACAGACAAACTTCAGACATTTTCCTTTACATATGTCATGTTATATCACTTTCCGCAAGAGGGCGTCGGTTTTACGTCATACCTTTTAAAAATACGGCTAGGGAATATCGGAATATCCACAGAGCTCGGAGTCGCCTCGATGGCTACTGCTGCAAACGCCATTGTCAAAACTTTTCATACAAACCAGGCTGTTTTTGTTTGTCACCGTTTTCTCGTAGAAATTGACGGCTCGTGAATTATTCATAAGTAGTTATGGAGCCGATACTTTTGCTCAGCGCAATGGCGCGCCCGTAAGACAAGCCTTAAGGGCCTACATACCCTTTAATGCCGTAAAACGGTAACTTTCTAAAGCAAACTTTCTGAAAATATATATCATAATTTTGAACACAAGGTTTTTTCGTGTAACTAATAGTATTGTTTTAAAAAAAATATTAACAACACGATATTTTTTCGCAACTTTTGAAAACTCCTCCAAAACGACTTGGATGTTTAAAATATTTATACACAGAAAAATTAATGGCTGGAATTTCTTCATAGCTAACATAGCATATGTAAATAAAATAATATCTTTCAAACAAAACTGTTCAAAAGGTCGTTCAATATTGATATTTTGGCATCGAGCGGGCGCACGGCCAGTACTGCGTTAACATTGGGGCGTATATAGCGCCTTAATTTAGAGTTAGTTGCTAGCATAATGTTAAATTGACAGTTTTTCATACAATATTATAACTTTTAGTTATGTTAGGTACTTACTCCGATTTAGTAGCTAACCCGGCCAATTATGTTATGGTATGTACAGTAGCTGTGTTGTTGTGTCGTTATATTATGTTGTGTACATTTGTTGTTATGTTGTTGTGTTTGTATTTAACCTTGTGTTAGTAGCTAACTCTGAGTTAAGTTTTTGGCGCAAGTGGAGCTAATTCTACTAATAATACAAATGTAAAAGTTTGTAAGTAGGTATGGATGTATGTTTGTTACTTTTTAACCCAATATAGCTTATACATCAGAATAATACATAGGCTATAATTTATATTGAGGACTTACTAATGCCACGCGGGCGTAGCCGCTGGCGGCATCTATTAATTTATTTCAAAGTCAAATATATTTATTTCAACTAAGCCACGGCACTTTTGAACGTCAACATTTAAAATTTACAAATAATAAAAATTGATTCTACTGTCCATTCGGAAAAGTAGTTTGTTATGGAGAAGTACGCACAAGAAACTCCATACCTCTTTAAAATAATCCTTTCCTTGCAGCCGGGTAAAAAATAAGTGTTTTACAAAGATAAGAAGAGATTTGAGATTATGAGATTTTTTACACGACTGCCAATGGAGGGATAATGTGTTTATCAGTCTATGTATGTATGTATGTATGTTTGTTCCTATGTGGCGTTCCAGAGACCAAACGCGTTGGCCGATTTTAATGATTCTTACGTCAATCGATTCGTCTTTACACTGCGAGTGTCACTGGCTACATTAAAATTGGAAAATAGAAATATGGCGGGTTTTGGGCGCCATATTGTAGGGACCCAAATTTTAGTTTTGTTCCAAACTTATCGTGTGGGGTATCAAAATAAAGGGTTTTAAGAGATGATTTCAAAAATATATAACACTTATGTTTTTAAAATTCAAAATGAAAAATAACTAAATAGTTATAAATAAAGAAAGTCATCTGAATTTGGTCAGCCAGCTCGTGAATACGTATCCTCCGACTGCACAGCATGATTTTCTTCTTGTTTACATCTTTTTAGTTCGCTTTTTAAGCAGTCGGGTTATAAGATTTTTTGAAATAACTTCTTTTTATAAGAAGCAATGGCGTCTCTGTGCTCTGTGGGAATATCTTACGTGTTCTTGACGTGTAAAAAATAAGGTTTGGTATAGTTGTTTTAAGATGTTATTTCCCTTTGAATAGAGTATAAAACCTTTGTGTTTGATGTTTGAATGAAAACGTCTGGGAAAGTTTTTCTCACTTAGGTTATAGGTCAAGGTGGCTTAAGTCCCTGTTCATGCAAAGGTTTATAAGAACTAGGAACACAAGGTTGCTTGCTGAATATTATTATGAAAGCTTTCAGAACATTATGAAGTTTTTTGATGTTGGTTGTTAAAGAAAATTGCTTGTTTTTATTTTGCTTTGTTTGAGGTAAAATTAAGGTTTAGCCACACATATCACGGCCGTGCCAGGGACGTGCACGGGACGTGGACAGACCGTGCCCCGTCAGGACCTCAAAAAATATAATATAATATCGGTACGTACATTTTGTATAAACTCGTTCACACACGTCAGTTTCTTTGTCAGTCACTTACTATTTTAAAAAAAAACTGACTTCTAAAGGTCTATCCACACATATCACGGCCGTGCCAGGGACGTGGACGGACCGTGCCCCGCCAGGGGCTCAAAAAAATATCGTTGGGTAAATTTTATATGAACTCGTTCACACACGTCCGTGCACGGGCCCGGGCACGTTACGTGCACGGACGTGTGTGAACGAGTTCATACAAAATGTACGTACCGATATTTTATTTGAGGTCCTGACGGGGCACGGTCTGTCCACGTCCCGTGCACGTCCCGGGCACGGCCCTGATATGTGTGGATAGACCTTTAGAAGTCAGTTTTTTTTAAAATAGTAAGTGACTGACAAAGAAACTGAGTGTTATATACACTTTGCTCACAGAATCAGCAAGCGGAATTGGCAATGGGCTGGCTATATTTGCTGTAAAACCGGTGATCTGTACTAGTAGACGTGTTCTGAAGACCAAGCATCGGCAAAGGTAGAATGCAGTCAGCCGAAAAAGAGTGGCCGGGGATCGAGCTAAGTGGCAAGCAGTTTGAATAATATGTCCAAAAAAAAGTCAATTAATAAAATCAAAATCCCAACTGCTTAAGAAGCCAACTAAAAATACATAACAAGAAGAAAATCATGCTGTGCAGTCGGAGGATACATATTCGCGAGCTGGCTGACCAAAACCTGATGTATCCTCCGACTGCACAGCATGATTTCCTTCTTGCTTACTTCTTTTTAGTTGGTTTTTAATCAACCGGATATTTTGATTTTTTGAATTGAGTTTTTTATTTATAAAATACATACCATACAAACATAAACTCACGTCATTTTCCCATGGGGGTAATAACTTTCTAGTTATTTTTTTTTTCGATTTAGGTACATTTAAACATTTAAGTGTAATATATTTTAAAAATCACCTCTTAAAACCCTTTATTGTGATTCCCTACAGTGCTCTACACGACAGGTTTGGAAGTAAAAAAAATTGAGCCTCCAAAATATGGCGCCCAAAATTCGACATTTCTCTATTTTCCAATTTTAATGTAGCCAGTGACACTCGCGAGATTAAGACGAATCGATTGACGTAAGAATCATCAAAATCGGCCAACGGGTTTGGTCAAACATACATACTTACATAGACTGATAAACACATTACCCTTCGTCGCTAGTCGGGTAAAAATAGACTGCCAAAATGTTGATGGTAATGATGAAAAATGTTTTGAAGTTTTCTCCTCACTTATTTAGGCACTTTTGGGGCCGTGTTAAGTTTTTTTATAGACCTCTATTTGTTACTGCATACTTGCTGCTGGGCACAGGCTTGTTCTGATAAATGGGAACGTTTATCCCAAGATCATATTAGATTAATTGAAGATTAATAAATATTCTTGCCAAGGATACTAGTTCAATCACCCGCGTCTCGGGTACCCTCACTCACAATGTCGCATGTGGTCACAGCTAAAACGCGTGGGAGATACTTGTAATTATTAATGAAAACTGCAAGTTCAATGTCAGCTAATGGATATTTAAATTAAAATCCTAATACGTATAAATTCTCATTTTTTTAATGGAAGTTTAATGAACAAACTGCTAATGGCTTGCTATTATTTTCATATTAGGTTAGGTTAGGTTACAGAACATCAAATATTGTATCTTTGTTTTGCGGGAGGCATTGGCCCAATCCAGCGATAATACAGAGTACAGACTGACAGTAAAATTTTGTCACAAGTGGCAAACTCTCTTTTAACCGGACAACAAAAAGGAGGAGGTTCTATGTTCGACTTTGATTGTTTATTTTTTCGATAATGTCTTCGCTTTCGGCTCGGACCGCAATACCGCCTCAACTGCAATGACAAATTTCTCACACATGCATCCAAATATGAAGATACCATTTTCAATGCAAAGCAAGTATACTATTAATTGTATATATAAATGTATATTACTAGCTTCTGCCAGCGGCTTCGCCCGCGTGACAAGTGTTTTATTACCCCAAGGGAACATTATACCGGCATAAATAGCCTATGTGCTAATCCAGACTATAATCTATGTCTGTGCCAAATTTCATCCAGATTCGTTCAGATGTTCTAGCGTGTGTACCTAATACATTCACATTACATCACTTGATAAATGTAGGAAGTTCACTAGCAAACAAAATACACCAGCAAAACATGCACACTATAAGTAATAGGCAAAACAATACACTCACAGCTACCAGTAGTCCACATTCATTTGCTCTCATAGACACAACTGAAGAGGAGGTAGAACGTCTCATCCTCGACTCAAAATCGGACTGTGCTAGTGGTGGAGACAATATCAGTAATAAATTTCTGAAAACTTATAGAAAAATCATTGTACCACCTCTTACAAAGATCATAAATGATTGTCTGCAAAATGGAGTGTTCCCTGACGTCCTTAAAAAAGCAGAAGTTTGTCCAATCTATAAGGGCGGGGACAGAAATCGTATCAATAACTATCGACCTATATCTATTTTACCAGCAATTTCAAAAATACTAGAAAAAATTATAAATTTACGATTAGTTAATTATTTAGAAAAAAACAAACTGCTTTCAGTTAACCAATATGGTTTTCGACAGGGAAAATCAACTGAGCAAGCAGTAAATAAACTTATAAATTTTGTTACTTCCAATTTAGATAAAAAGAAAAAATGTCTCACTATCTTTCTAGATCTCACAAAGGCATTTGATACGATTTCTGTTTCCCTCTTACTGGACAAGCTCGAAAGACTGGGCATTAGAGGTGCACAGCTGAAACTTTTTACTAGTTACCTGACTGGCCGATCTCACTGTGTTCGTGTAGGTAAATATAAAAGCTCTCACCTTCAGGTTACACACGGCGTACCACAAGGTAGCATATTGGGACCCACCTTGTTTCTTGTGTACATGAATGGTCTCACGAGTCTTCAACTCACCCATGGTGAAATCATATCTTTTGCAGACGATACTGCCCTTTCTTTTGCTGCCAATACATGGGAGGAGGCTTTCGGTGCTGCGCAGCGGGGCTTCGATATCGTGGGAAAGTGGCTTCAGAGTAATATTCTTACATTAAATGTGGACAAAACCAAGTATATCTGCTTTAGCATAAAAAAATTAACTGGAGATGGCATCGTGCGAAATATTATATCGCACCAGTGTCGCGACGGAAAAGACTGCAATTGCCCTTCATTGGAACGCGTGCATACAATGAAATATTTAGGAGTAAACATAGATAGCAACCTCAATTTCAAAGAGCATGTCAAGCTGCTTTGTTGTAGAATACGAAAGCTCATATATATTTTTAAAAACCTGAGGCACATTGCTGATTTTAAGTTGCTAAAGCAGATTTACTATGCTCTCTGTCAATCGCTTCTAACATATTGTCTATCATCTTGGGGAGGAACATCTAAAACAACTTTGAAGTCTGTCGAGGTCGCTCAGCGTGCAATACTGAAAGTCGCGTCGTTCAAGCCTATCCGTTTCTCTACAACATCATTATACGAAAACTGGGAGGTCATGACCGTGAGACAATTATACATACTGAGCGTTGTCCTCCTACAACACAGTAAACTGATTTACAACCCACTACTCCTCCAAAAACGAAGAAAAGATATGGTTTGCGAAGGAAGTGGGCAATTTAAAACTAAATTTATTCAACGCTTTGCCCATTCCATTGGTCCATTGATCTACAATAGGTTAAACAGAGTCCTTAAAATATACCCATTAACAAAAATGCAATGCAAAAAGAAACTTTCCGAATATTTGAAAAGTCTAACCTACGAACAGACTGAACTTCTTCTGTATATTGCATCCTAATAAAAAGCCTGTGAATTACAATATTACATACATTTATCATATCACATACAAGCGCACGCACGCTCTCTCACAACACAACACACAGCAGAACACTAAACAACACCACATACACCCTCTTACACATCAGTCACGTACATTCCCAGCTCACACAAATAAGAGGACCTGCATGCAAACACTACACAAATTTTTCTCATTTTTATTATATACCTTTTTCTTGCCATAAAACCTAAGTATATACTTTACTTAGGTATTACATTATTTTGTAAATAAATTATGTATATGATACAAATTAAATGGCTACTATGTAAGTATAACACTCGAGGGGTTTGGCACTGATAGCCGAAATACAGGCTCTGCCTAGTTCGGTTACAGATGACTACACCACTTAATCTCGACCTAAATTAGCCTGTTAAAAGTTTTTGTAAATTATGTCCATGTTTCTTTAAATAAATAAATAATAATAATAATAATCTATCCTCACATTTATTATATTCGTCATCATCAACATCAGCCTTATCAAATTCCCACTGCTGGGACACAGACATCCCCTGTGAGAGAGTTAATTGGGCCTTAATGCACCACGCGAGCCAAAAAACCAACACTGACTGGTTGGTGGATGTCTTCCAATTTATGGTTCTAGGACATGCCGGTTCCCTCACGATGTTTTCCTTCACTGTTTTAAGAATATTAGTATGATAATGTAAAGCCTTATCAAGCACTTTCTAGATTACCTGTATCTATGTGGATTGTAGCAACTATTTCCATCATCGACATTACTCATAATAAGCTAAAACATATCATGGAGTTACTGACGTCACAGATGATACGAGGTTCAACAAACAGCCTCCATTACCCCAGTGAGGTCACCACTCCTCTGTATCCCCTGAATGGTAAATATTTGTACAAGCTCAAGTACTGTGACGCATTTCTCAGTACACACCTTTTAGTATTGTTGTTGTTGTTTTGCTGTTGGGAATGGCATGTGGGACCATTGTAATTATAGAACTTGTGAGTCTGCGGGATCGATCTTGTGGGATTTGATATGGGCTGGTATCGCCTCCACCCAGATGATGTAAACAAGGGTTATTAATAAAAAAAGTTAATAAAAAAAATAAAAAATCCCAACTGCTTAAAAAGCGAACTAAAAAGACGTAAACAAGAAGAAAATCATGCTGTGCAGTCGGAGGATACACGATCGCGAGCTGGCTGTCCAAAACCAGACGTATCCTCCGACTGCACAGCTTGATTTTCTTCTGGTTTACGTCTTTTTAGTTCGCTTTTTAAGCAGTCGGGTTTTTGATTATTTTAAGTAACTTTTTTTTATTAATAACCCTTGTTTACATCGTCTATAAAGACACTCACAGGGTTAAGACGAATCGATTGACGTAAGAATCGTCAAAATCGGCCAACGCGTTAGGTCTTTAGAACGCCACATAGGAACAAACATACATACATAGACTGATAAACACATTACCCTCCTTAGGCAGTCGGGTAAAAACCACTATTGCATTGTAAATATAGTACCAAGTTCAAAATTCAGAAATATTGCTTACCCATATTAAGTATTTTACTAATTTAGTTGCTCCAAGTTTACGTGACCAATAAGGACTGGATGTAGACTTTTAGTAATTAGCTTAGATAAAGTACCTATAGATTAAGCACTGGCGTGGCCGCACATGAGACAGCAATAGTTAGTTCTGGTGTTACAACAAGAACAAGAACACTACAACCCACCATCGCACTGACACTTATTATCTATAAATAACCCAAATTCCTTGTCTCAATTAACACATAGTACCACGAAATCATAGAAAATCAAACAAAACCGAGTTTGTTTGTCAAACCTGCCATTGTATTAGAGTTTGACAAACAACAGAAACCGGCCACGGTGACAAAGACAAAAAATAATCTTTTGTCCTTATTATTTACATGGAGCTGCCAATTAGCCATCTCGCTCTATCAATCAAGGTCATTATAAGGCTTAATCTATAGGTACTTTATCTAAGGTAATTAGTTACATTTCTCGACTCGATCTTTGGGCACACGTTGATTCGGGAAATAATTTGTTTGGTCAAAAGATTTCGGGTGAACGTTCTTCTGTGTAGTGAACATTTGCTTTAGGTAATAAACAGACTTTGAACAAAAAAACCTTCGTTCCCAGTCTCAGTGGCCATAAATACAGTGATTTTAGCAATCACATTTGTAAACTGCATATGATGCAAAAATATTAGCTCTATCCCCTTGAACGGTATTCTGAACCATTCTTTACCAGCTTATTAATCAAGTTCCCGTTCCAAGAATCAGCTGTAATTGTGTACTAATTAGCTAAGTACTCAATCAAGTGAGCCACATCACTGGGTTCGGTTCAACTGCATAATAAGGGTGCTTTTGCATTGCTAAATGGTAGTGGTTAAAACATATTAAAACTAAAACAGTATCTATTATAGCAGTAGAACACATTTTTAGAAGAAAATATATTTGTTTGTTTGAGTAGGTTATACTGATTGGATTTAAAAAAATCCTGAACTTATAGAATCTGTGAGGCTATGAGATTGAAATATCTACCCGAAATATATAATACACTAACGAGCAATGAAAAAGTTCCAGTGACAGCACCAAATTACTCCTAAACGGTAAAGGCTAGCTTATTGACGCCGCCTGCAATATTGAAGTACATTCAACAGCGCATCAGAATATTATCATCTAAAAACGTAAATATTGTGTTCAAATTTTAAATTAAATGTGAAAAAATTAAATTAAGGTGTTTGTCGGCATTTTGTGGGTGGAACTTTTTCATTGCTCGGCAGTTTATCATGATTCCTATTATATTTTAAACTTAGATCCAATGATCCACAAGCTATAGATCGATATGCTTTACTGGAATAGGTCCGGGTGCTCAGCAAACCGCATTGCACCCACGTAATGAGTTCAGTCACAAAGCAGCGAAAACATAGATGAGCTATCATGTTTCGTATTATTAATATTACAAGTACCTATTTACTGTACTAATGAAGAAACGCCCTTATGAAAGGTGTAGCGTGGGTGTACGGTGCGCCGTACAGCTTAAATAATGAGCTAAAATTAGATTTTCTAGCTAATATTTGGTATTTTAGTGGTCTTTGTAGTCTATGTTTGCAGTTAAGAATTTAAAGTTTAAGTACAACAACCTGTTTAAACTTACTAAAATAATTAACCTGAAAGTTTGTGAGGACGGATGGATTGATCTTTCACGCAAAAAATTCTGTACAGATTTTGATGGAATTTTATAGAGAAATATAGCTTACTAGCTTGTACCAGCGGCTTCGCACATTTGAAAAGTATTTTTTCATCCTAAGGGAATATTATACCGGGATAAAAAGTAGCCTATGTGCTATTCCAGACTTTATTCTATCTCTGTGCCAAATTTCATCCAGAGCCGTTCAGCTATTCTGGTGTGATTGAGTAACAAACATTCGTTCATCCATCCAATAATTTCATTTATAATATCACATCACACTTAATATTATGTAGGCAATAGTTTGTGAGTGTGAGTGTGTTTGTATGTTTGTTATTTATTCACGCTCAAACGGCTGGAACAAAAACAACAAAACAAACAAATAGTAGCAAAAAATAGTTGCGGAACAAACCACCTCTTCAGGTTCTCTGAAGCCGCGACAAATCGCGGCACGACGACGGTCAGAGCTCCGGCAGAGTCTCATGGTGACATGGAGAGGGCGACTGTCGCAACCCAGCGATGGGCATGCCACAATTGCGGCGATAAAGCTTCTCATTGAGGGTTGGCTTGAAAGGCGCCATGGCGTCGTCATCTTCCGCCTGACGCAGGTCCTCACTGGACACGGCTGTGTCGGGAGGTTTCTGCTTAGGATAAGGCGGGAGTAAATGCCCGGGTGTCATTGTGTGGATTGCCCGGAGGACACGGTGGAGCATGCGGTGGAGGTCTGCCCCGCTTGGGCGGAGCACTTCTGTGTCCTCGTGTAGGCGATCAGCGGTGGTGACCTCTCACTTCCGGCCCTGGTTCAGTCCATGGTATGGAGCGAGAGGGCATGGGAAGCTGTCACCTTCTTCTGCGAAGATGTAATGCTCGCGAAGAAGGAGGCAGAACGCGTGAGTTAGATGCAACGGACACCCTGCCCTCGCAACCGCAGGTGACGCCCTAGGCGTCGGGAGCCGTAAGCCGATGCCCGGCCTCCGTAGGCGCGGGCTTGCGGACGGCGAGTAATGGGTAGCTCGTCGCCCGTTGAGGACCAGGCCCGAGTCGACGGCACGTAGTGTTCCACGCGTGCCTCAAAGAGAAGTCATCAAAACTGCGGGGTGTCTGGGTCGCGGATAAATTTGAAAGAAAGTTACCGCAGCCCTGGCACAAGCAACTGAAGGAACACGAGTGATTTTAGTCAGTAAAAGTCTGACACGCCCTCCTGCTTCACCCAGAGTGGGCGAAGTCATTGGATGATTTCCCACACAAAAAAAAAGTTACAAGTCTGAATAATAACCCAAATGACAAGTATCAGAATTGAAAGTTATTTTGAAGCTTATTAGTGCCAATTCCGCAGAAATTAAGAACGGCTGCGACTTTTTACCTTGCTTTTTAAAAAAGCAAGACGTCTTGTACTTTTTGATTAAGAAAATGAAAAAATATGGGTTTCTACAAGGAAATGCACTTTCAAAGAAAAGTACCAACAGAAAAACCCTTGACAAACTTTACTTTTAAAATAAAAAATAGGTAGATTTACCTAATCTGTAAATAAAATTTTGATGTTTTCTTACTCGATTATGAATACATCCACTCTCAAGAAATATATATGCATTCAATCATCACTTGTCTCAAACTACAGTACGGCTTAACAAAACTTTCAAGCTATTTCAAGATCTTTGAGGTAAAGATGATAAAAGAGATAGACCACTTTCTTTGCAGCTTTGTTACCTTCTTTGTACAGCAGGCACCGACGTCGTACAGCAACAAAACTTAATTCAATATAAACCTTAATGTACAAGAATATTTACAGAATTTACTTGCTTTTGATAACTAGTTTGATTGTTTAGATAACTTGTTTCAAATGTTGATGAAATTTTTTTTGTGCATATGTATCTGAATTTTATCTTTTTTTGTTAATTATTGAATCGCATTAATATTCGGCCCGACCCCAACCCCCCCTTAAATACGCAGCTGCAAGAGTCCCTGGATAGAGTTGTTCTCAGACAGGCTTCAGGTTTCCAGTTCTTCCTTTCCGTTTTCAGTTTTCCTTTACAGAAATAAAATACGATTTCATATTCCAGTTCTCCGATGTGCCTTTTTATTTTATTTTCCGTATTTTTAGAATGCAGTTTATTTAAAAGTTGTTGTGCAGTTTTCTGCACGATGTTGTGAATGCTGCGTCAATTCTTCCACTTGAGGAAAGCTTTCAACGCTTGCAACATTTTCAAACAATATTCTGTTTTAAAGAAAAGATTATTGGCGTGTCATTTCCTTATACAAGATATAACTGAAATAAAAACCTGAAAATGGGACCATTCTGTAGAGTTGTGCAAACATAAAGGTTTGAGGTAGTTAAATTGTGTTGTTAGTGTTATATCCTGTACACTCAGACATCCTGCTTTATAGGGTGATCTCAATCTGATTCTCATCGTCTCTCAGGTTTCATCTCTCTAATTTGAGGAGAGGATCGTGCGTATTGGAGCGAGATTAGACCTGAGTACCTACTGCATAGGTCATAGAGCATTCAATTGTTGTCACCTGAACATCTCCAGAGACCCATAGGCATAGCAAAAGCCTATTATTCTGTCACCTGTCACACGAGGCGACGACGCTTTAAATGTAGGAGGTTCTATTTTCGAATTTATGTTTGTTTTTTTTTGTGTGTTGTGTTCACCGATATCTCCGTCAATTGTGAACCGATGCAGTTTTTTTTTTAATTTGTTTGTTTGGAAATTGGTCTTATTTTAATTTGGTGAAGATCTGATTAAGAACTTCGGAGATATACAACAGAACTCTTCAATAAATAACGGCAAATCTCTCGAGATTGCTGCAATAGCATTTCTGTTTATTGTTTATACCATTTCATAACATAAAATCACGCCAGTACGCTTTAAAGGGGTACGCAGATTTCTCATTTCATCGGTTATGTTCAAGTTTCATGTTATTCGGGCAAACTATTCTGGCGTTATAGGTACCTTACTAAACATCTTGCCTATTAGGTAGGTAAAGCTAAAAAAAATTGCATAAAAATACTACCCACTTCCAAATAAAAAACAACAAAGTGAAAAATAACTTTATTTTTGGAACTCGGTGTCCATATCACAAAAATTGGTACCTACGACACTGTTAAAGTTATTTTTCACTTTGTAGTTTTTTATTTGGAAGTCAGTAGTACCTTTTTGCAAAAAAGATTTTTGTATTTTTTTACAATTTTTTTTTAATTCTCTCAAGCAATTTTAGAACAATTCCTTTAAAACGCGTCATCACGTCATTGTCGTATTGTCATGTCAACATGTCGGTGCAACCCTAACCCTACTATAAAGCGCAGTAAATGTCGTTCTATGGACTGAACATTCCTGTTCAAATTAATCTCCTTCTCTAATTCCCTCAACCCTCTGGCAATGCAACGAATCACCCAAAAACCAATGAAGACAAACGACGATCTACATATTTTGCGAACACTCACGTACCCATCACTTTCGCGTAGTTACGAGTACGACTTACGACGCATGGAGTCTTGGGAGCACTTACGGCCAAATTAAATTCCTCGATCGGGCTCCAACATTACACTGGGGTGGATTCGACCTGCAGATACTTAATTTGGGAGCTATTTTTAAACGTGCGTGTATCTGTAAAGGTTGAAGGAACTGTAGACTTGTTCGGGTTGTGTGTGGGCTGTCTTTGTAGGTACGCTTTTGAGTGTACTGTGCATATAGACCTCGGCACTTGACGTCAGCGGTAAGAGCTAATAATATTTTTTTATTATTTACTACCTGTTCCCCGCGGCTTCGCTCCCGTGGGACACCCCACAGGACCCATTTTCGGGATTAAAAAAAAGCCTATGTCATTCAGTAATAATGTAGCTTTCTATTGGTGAAAGAATTTTTTAAATCGGTCCTGTAGTTTCGGAGCCTATTCGGTACAAACAAACAAAAAAATCTTTCCTCTATACAATATTAGTATAGACTAGTGGGGTCAAATATTATTATATTTAAGACATTGTACAAGATAATATTGTAGGTGTGTGGGCCGCCTGACTTTAGAAATTATTACTTCACCATACTAACTTCCACCCTCTTAAGCGTGATGTCCGGGATAAAAATTATCCTATGTCCTTCCCAGGGTCTAAAACTATCTCCGTACTAAATTTTATCTAAATCAGTTCAGTGGTTTACGCTTGAAAAGGTAACAGACAGACCGATAGATAGTGACTTTCGCATTTATAATATTACTAGCTGATCCCCGGGACTTCGCTCCTGTCAATTGGCTACATACCTACTTACCTACCCTACCTACTCTACCCTACCTACCATACCTTACCGACCTCCCTAACCTACCCACCCAACCCTACCTACCCTACCTAATCATGTAGTACATATTTTATATGTACCATCAATAGTTTTCTCAGAGCACGCCAAAGAATCAATTTTATATGCAACATTTTGCAACTTTGGGTAACATTATTGCTTATGACACTCAGGAATAATATAGCTTTTAACACAACCTTTTTCACAAACTTTTTAATCTCACAATTCACAAACTTTACCTCTTTATAATATTAGTAAAGAAGTATGGATTTAATAAAACTTTATGCACAAATACAAAGGCGGATTTAATGCCTTAATTCGTGGTAATGAAGGTTTTCTGAAATGATGTCCGCTTCTTGGAAGGACTGAGTCGTCGGATTTAGGCACCGTCCAAAGCACAATTTTAAAGCCTGTTCAGGTTCATACGTCTATTTTGAAACTCATTAAAAAGTTTACCTCGTTGTTTGTAGATCTAAGTACTTAAATAAACAAAGATATTTATATCCTCAAAAGGACTTTGTCACATGTCTTCGAATTTTTGGTTCTAGGACATTCCAGTTTCCTCACGATGTTTTTTTCACCGTTTTGAGAGCAGTGGTGATGAAATAATTTACACAAAGTAAAATGCCTACGACCTACAACTTGTAAGTCGCGGCCGTTACCACTGGGCCACCACGGCTCTTCAACGATAGTATATATTACTTACCCTAAAAATACAAACCGGTACTCAACCGTACAGTACTTCCTTTTTATTTAATTAATTGGTGACCCAATCACAAAAGAGTTTCGTTCCCCTGAGAGTCCATAATAGCTATATTTTGGGATTCTAAGTGGAAAGAATTTTGGGACAGGTATTGTCCCTATGGATTAGTTGATTCAATGGCTTTTTATTAAGTTACTTTAAGAAATTGTACCCTCGAGTGGTGCCCTCATGGTACCAAACTTACTCTAATTTGTGGAAAGGGTCAGTCGGTTTTAGAGGAACTTGCGTGGTCGCTGTTATGCTTGAAGTTATGGTTTTGTCGTGATAGGTGAGCTCTTTTGGTGAATATTATTGTTCTGACGTAGTTTGTTGGTTTTAGTACAATTTAGGTTGGTTGGGCAGGGCACATTGCTCGCAGAACGGATGGCCGATGGGGCACCGCGAACCGAAGTACAATGCGTTGGAAGGCCTCCTACTAGGTGGACCGATGACCTGGTTAATGTTGTGGGAATCCGCTGGATGCGAGATGCACGGGGTTGGTGTATGAGATGCCGCCTGGGGAAGGTCTATGTTCAGCGGTGGACGATTTTCAGCCGAAATAAAGAGGATGAGGAGCTCACTCCTTCCGCAAGATATCTGTTTATTTTTTTAGAACCAATGATTTCGTAGATACTTTTTAGTCAAGTTTCGAAGTACGGACGTACGTAAGGAGGTAAGCATGAACTTATCAATACCTTTCTCTAAAATTTGAAATCTTTATATTATAGTACAGATAGTTCAAGTCATCATTGCGCGTCGCTCTATGTGTGGGTAAGCATGTGTGGGTGGTTGTTGGCAAGCGTACGCACAGCGCACGCACACATGGCCCCGCGCGCAAAGATGGGTTGAATTATCTATATAAGCTGCCCCGCGACTGCTTATCATATTTTCGTACTTATCTCGGTTCCCACGTTAGGCATAGTTATTTTTTTTTCCGTAGTAGCGTTTGGAATTGTTTATAAATAATGTTATATAAAATTCTCGTGTCACAATGTTCGTTCCCGTACTCCTCCGAAACGGCTTGACCGATTCTCATGAACTTTTGTGAGCATATTGAGTAGGTCTGAGAATCGGCTAACATCTATTTTTCATACCCCTAAGTGGGTAGGGTAGGGTAAGTAGGTAGGGTAGGGTAGGGTAGGTAGGGTAGGTAGGGTAGGTAGGGTAGGTAGGGTAGGTAGGGTAGGTAGGGTAGGTAGGGTAGGGTAGGGTAGGTAGGGTAGGGTAGGTAGGGTAGGTAGGGTAGGTAGGGTAGGTAGGATAGGTAGGGTAGGTAGGGTAGGTAGGGTAGGTAGGGTAGGTAGGGTAGGTAGGGTAGGTAGGGTAGGGTAGGGTAGGTAGGGTAGCGTAGGTAGGGTAGGTAGGGTAGGGTAGGGTAGGGTAGGTAGGGTAGGGTAGGGTAGGTAGGGTAGGTAGTGTAGGGTTGTTAGGGTAGGGTAGGTAGGGTAGATGAATGTTTGGTGTTTTGATGGCAAAACAAAGTTTGCTGGGTCAGCTAGTGTTATATTAAAATTCCATAATCCCGTGAAACAAAAATATGTGCAAAATTTCAGTTCAATCGAACACCGTGAGGTGGGTCAAACTTTACGTGCAAGCTTTGATTTTCATACATAATTATGTATTTGGATGTATGGGAACAGGGTGTAAAGTCCCGCAAACCTCCATAGAAAAGGGAGGCTTCTCCGACCAGACTGGTGTTGTGTCTGGTCCGGGCAACTGCCCAACGGTTGATGTTGTACTGTTTATATACGATCAAATCGCGGCTAAAACATCACCATCAGTTCGTTGATGCCGCTACATGTACCTCTATTGCTCACAGTTTCACCTGCCCCAGTGGGGCAGTACACTGGGGCAGTTGAAACTGTGGTTTGGTGGTCATAAATGAAATCAATTTTAGTTGCCCCCCGAAAACATGTAGAGGCGTTGTTCCTGTATCTGTATCTCCCCGATCATGTTGGATTGTCGTGCCATCGGCCAACGAGAGTCATACAGAGTGCAACTGTGTTTGCGTACACATTTCGGCACGGTACTATGTTCTAGGCCCAATCCCTGTTGAGTTTGGCCACCGTAATCGAAATTTGATCGGGAGAATTAAATACCTGTCGGCTTCCAGTGTAATCAGATTCAGCTGAATACTGGTATTTAACGTAGAGCGACTGCCTATCTGACTTCCACTACTCAGAAACTGTAAACCAAGATACTCCTTAGCAAGACATTTTTTTTTTTTTTTTTTTTTTTTGCGTTTTTTTATGCTCATGCATACTGCACTACCACGGGGAGATAGTGCAGTTATGTGGGACTTTGACCCACTAAAACTCCACGGTGTCCTCCTGTGCCGCTTATGGCGGGAACACGGGCACGCGTTAGCACTCACCGCGAACCCGCCGCGGCTGTCCGTCACCGGACCCTCCTCGGGGGATTACCACCCATCACCGGCGCACCAGAACACACTGTACGCCGTGACCACCCCAGGGACCAATCAGCACATGGGCGCCAGACGACCCCGTGTATGGCGCCCTTTCCTTAGCAAGACTGGTGCCAGATTTTATGACTTCTGAGTACCGTAACGACTGTCAAAGATCTTCAAATGACAGCCGAGACTAACGCTTAACGTGCTTTACGGGCCACGGAGAAGTATCGGTATGCACCTAATGGTTGACAAGCGTTGCTTAAGGCGTATATATTCCCCAATGTTTACGCAGTACTGGGCGTGCTCCCGATCTTAGCCAGAATATCAATATTGAACCTCCTTTCCTTTATTCGGCAATTTAAGTTTTGAGGCAAGTGTGGTTTTTAGTTGGTAGGCACCTTTAGTGAGTCCGACACTGCCCAGGTAGGCTGGCTCTGCGCGAGGCAGTTTGGGGCGTCTAAGGAGGTTTTCCCACAAGTGCCAAAAAAAAACCTCCGTTTGGACAGTTTTATTTGCAAAATATTCTTTGATTTACATATATTATATTCAATTCCAGTTATGAACAAATTCTCGTCATCAATTTTACTGTGTCAAAATAATTTGAAACATCCAAGTCGTTTTAGAGCAGTGGTGGCCCAGTGGTATTGGTAGCGACTTACAAGTTGTATGTCGTGGCGCGTGGGTTCGAACCCAGGCAAGCGCTTTACTTTGTGTAAATTATATCATCACCAAATATCGTGCTATCCTAGAACCAAATATTCGAAGACATCTGACATCCACCAAACCGCACTGGGCCCGCGTGGTTCATTACGGCCCATCCCCTCTCACAGAGAGGAGGCCTGTGTCCCAACTGTGGGAACATTAGGCTGATGATGAAGTCGTTTTGGAGGGGTATCCGAAAACAGCGTACCGTTTTACTGCACTAAGGCGGTGGAAGGCTCAGACCCAGAGAACTGCTCTTTCATTCAAAGAAGTGCCTTCAAAATAAATTCAGATCTATATTTCCTTTTGCAGTTCGAGACAAAACACGTTTACCATTGAAACAGCAAACAAAATAAATTGCATTTCCAATCTCTCTTAACCGTACAAAGAAAGTTAGCAGTATTCTGCTATCAGCTTATTTTCACGAGCGCAACAAGCACAACTGCACAGAACTACAATAAATTGGTAGAGTCCTGAGTATCTCAAAGCGAGTCTTCGGCGGGTGGATTCAGTAATTATAGAGCATCAAAATATCGAATTGCACTTCGAACTATTAGTTAGGTGCAGGGACATAGACTAAGAAATTAGATTAGATTCGTCTACACCAAAACTAACTTCTACCTACTTGAATCAACGAAATATTCTAAGAAATTGATTATTTTCCCTCATGAGCCTTATCAGAAGTTACACTAATTAGTAACTATAAGGCTAGGAGAGGGCAATGCTTTGAGTTCCCCTAAGCTATCGTATTAGAAATAAAAAGAGATCCATAGGAAAACCAAGGTAACTAATATGGCTCGAAGAATTGCAGTAGGTAGCGACATCTCGCGTGCGGGCAGGCCATGGTATGGAGCGAGATGGCATTGGAAGTCGTCACCTACGTCTGCAAAGCAGTAATGCTCGTTAAGGAGGTGGTGGAACGCGTGAAGGAGACGCAACGGAAGGAGACGCCCTCACGCCCCTAGCTACCGCAGGAGATGCCCTGGGCTTTGGGAGTCGCAAAACGATTCCCGGCCACAGTAGGCGCGGGCTTGCGGACGGCGAGTTACGCGTATCTCGCCGAGAGGTAAAGACCAGACCCGAGTCGACGGTGCGTAGTTGAAACACGCGCGTGTTAGTATTGGAAGTACGTGTGACGTCATTAAATCTTGAATTTACACTTTTAAGCACAATGGGTGTGCTACAAAATACAAACTATCATATTTATTAAGCATCTACCGACAAATGTCGAAGTACCTACCTAAATTATTATTGAGTTGTCAAATACCTACAATTGTTAGAGTACCCACCTGAGTAAATATTGTTGTGTGTACAGGAAATAACTCTAAACTTACATATAAGCCATAGTGATGATATTCCTATAAAATATTACGTAATTTATAATGATCATTGTGATGTATCCTGGATTTTATATTGCTATTTTAGTATTATAAGTCTTTTGAGACAATTAATACAAGACTGTCAGTTAGTATCAATATTCTTTCGAATATTGATTAAGAATTACTAAATAGGCGATATTAAATTCCTTAATTGTCTTGATAAGTTTTAAAAAGGTTTCATTACTCAAGAATTGATTATTGACCTAATTGTGAGATAATTTATAGAAATGTAGAAAATGGTGAGGACATTTGACAGGTCGACTCGTTACTATAAATAGTGTGAAATTCGTAAGCAAGATACTTCGTTGTGAACTACAAGCCAGTACAGACCAGTTGTTATATTGTGATATTGATATTGTTTGCCTGAATTGTTATATTCTGTGAAAGATGGACTACACAAGCTTCACGTAAGTTATTTGATATTATAACTTGATTATTGCTAATGGTTGTGTTGAAACTCTATTTTCATATTGTGGCCTTTATTGATAATGATGATGTTAAATTAATTTAAGGGCTAGTCATGTTCTTTGCCTTAACCTTGTTGTTTTGATTATATGACATTGTGAAATGTTACAAGATTAATAATGGCCATAATAGAATTAGATCTTTATTGTGATAAAACGATATTTATATGGTTGTAAAAGATGTCTATGAATACTTTTACAACCATAGTTGCTACCGTGGAGTTTCTTGCCCTTCTTCTCCACGAGAACTAGGTCTAGCGAACGGGCGGTAAGCTTTCTGAGCCTCAATATGAATTAATTGACAAGCCTAATTGAAATAAATACCTAGTCTTGTCTTTTTGTGCTTTTCTTCATAAAACCTTTCCCTTAAACACCACATACATAGGAACTCTGATACACACTAAATAACCATCTTGCCATATATCGATACTTTTATATGGAGTCCCATCATGATTCTAACACGTGCGCGTGAACTGAAACTGATGGAGTCCGCTAGGGCCGATCCGATACCTGTCTGGAATGCGGATAAATTTGAAAGAGTGTTACCGCGGCCCTGGCACAAGCAACTGAAGGAACATGGGTGAGTTTTAGTCAGTAAAAGTCTGAAACACGCTCCCGCTCGCAAAAATAAAGAACGGAAAATTGCTTATAGAGTGAATGGCTGACGGAATGGAGCCGAAAGGTTCCTAAGCAGCTTATTCTTTGTCAAAATACTAAGCCCTACTCCAATTACTGAGAGACAGGCTATGATTACTGCTTGATTACTTAATTGAAGGTTTACAGGCGTTAACCTTTCATACCAGACGCTGCCCGATTGCCTCTTAGAGGACCTCTGTTGTATTATATGTAGCAATAACATATTTTTGTCCAAAGTAATTTTAGTTAGTCCGTCAGTTATCAAATAATATTGGACACGTATTTTTACCCGACTGCTGAAGGAGGGTAATATGTTTATCAGTCTATGTATGTATGTATGTTCCTATGTGGCGTTCTAGAGGCCTAACTTGTTGGTCGATTTTGATGGTTTTTACTTCAATCGATTCGTCTTAACCTTGCAAGTGTCACTAGCTACATTAAAATTGGTAAATAGATAAATGGCAGACTTTGGGCGCCATATTGTGGAAGCCAATTTTTTGTTTAAAGGTTATGCATTAAAAAAAAAAATTAAAAAAGAAAGAAAAACACGGCTGCTTAAGAAGCGATCTTAAAGATGTAAACAATAAGAATATCATGCTGTGTAGTTGGAGCATACATCTGGTTTTGGTCAGCTAGCTCGCGAATATGATTTTCGATTTTTTGAATTAACTTTTTTTTGTTGTATCAAACTAAATAAAAATTTACGAAGATAAAGCACATCAAAGTTCAGGAGACACGATATTTCAACGCACCGTATAGTTGTATTTTTTTGGTTACGTGGAAATAGAAAAAGATACGCGTCCAAGTTCATTTAAGTTGTCTAACTGACGGAGTACATAGATATTGTTTGTCAATATCCCTAAGCGCCAGTTTCAAATATGGAATTATCGGGTCTCGGTCCAAACATAATGTAATTAGTGAACGCTCTATTGTAATTATCGGCTTTTGCCCCGGTACTTCCAAACTAACCGAAATATTTAACTGACTTTCCAAAAAGTAGGAGGTTCTATGTTCAGCTATATGTTGTTTTTAGGGTTCCGTACCCAAAGGGTAAAAACGGGACTCTATTACTGAGACTTCGCTGTCCGTCTGTCTGTCTGTCTGTCACCAGGCTGTTTCTCATGAACCGTGATAGTTAGACAGTTGAAATTTTCACAGATGTTGTATTTCTGTTGCCGCTATAACAACAAATACTAAAAACAGAATAAAATAAATATTTAAGTGGGGCTCCCATACAACAAACGTGTTATTTTGCCGTTTTTTGCGATAATGGTACGGAACCCTTCATGCGTGAGTCCGACTCGCACTTGGCAGGTTTTTTTTGTATTCACCAAGTTCTCCGTGAATTATAGACCGATTTTAATTATTCTTTAGTTTGAACGATTATGTCCCCAAATTGATCCCATTGAAATTTGGTGATCTGATGAAGAACTTCTCTCTCGGGGTTGCTGTAACCGCATGTCTGTTTATTGTTTATACCATTTTATAACATAACATCACACCGGTACGCTCTAAAGGGATACGCAGATGTGTACAGTTCAACTTGGTGCACTCTCATTCCTCCGGTCATGTTCAAGTTTCATGTTATTCGGGAAATCTATTCTGGCAATATAAAAGTACCTTATTATGGAAATTGTCCAATAAGTACCAAGACTTAAAAAAAAACGTTTTTACACAAAAATACAATCGACTTCCAAATCAAAACACTAGAAAATTAAAAATAACTTCAATTTCGGAAGTCGGTGTAAAAAACGAAGAAACTAAAAAACACCGACTACCGGAGAATTTTTTATCAATGGTATTATTCTGTTGAAAGAAGCTCTGTAACTATCACCCCACAATGTCACTTGAGTCAAGTATCCAAATAAAAACAAACATATAAGTAAATAATATTTTTATTGACTATTATTAAGAACAATATAAACTTACGAGTTTAAATATTGACTAAGTATAAGAACTTACAGTCGGGTTAGATCATCATGACACTAATTTAAGTTTAAGCTTGAAAAATACTTTCAACACTAGAACTGATTAACTTTTTACTGATTGCAAACAAAACAAATTCAATCATGAGTAGGTAACGTTTTTAGTAGGCAGGAGTTTGTCAAAAACTTTGCATTCCATATTTCATAATTAAATCTCTCACAATTTTCATTCAAACTTTGAAAACAATTCATTCTAAAGAAGGCTCATGAGCATTAAAAGTTAAAGCAACAATGCCTCGTAACTTCGTCAGTAAGTCTCAATGAGGTTTCTTGAAGAATTCAAAGGATTATATCTGTCAAAGACGCCATTTTCGACGACTTCCTACGGTATTATCCTAAGAAAATTAATACTGGCCAGTAATAAAATGACAAGCTGTTAGTCAATTTTTGTCGATGGAAATATTATAATTCCGCCTGCCTTTTGTCATTCTTTTTTCAAATTTTATTAAGTTTTAAATCATTATCTAAGAAATATCAGGCGATATACCTACGTGTATGGTTTGAAAATTGGTAATTATTTTGTTGTTTCCTACAGACATGTTTCTATTAATAGTGAAAAATATAAAAAAATATAATTAGTATTGCCAACGTCATACTACATTGAATACACAAGATCTCATCTGATCTTCGAAGTAAGAAAGAATAATAATCGCATTATTAGGAAGTTTTTTTCATGCCACGATGATACAACCCGACAAAAATTTCGCCTGATTCACTTACTGAGTATTACTTTAGTTTCACGGCAGTATTTTACACTTAAAATTAATAACTAAACTAGTTACACGACTAAGTAAAAAACAATGAAGTATAAATTACTTCTAATGGAGAAGAGAATACAATGGTGGGAAAGACTTTCAAAGAGGAAGAAGAATTTGGAATGAGGAAGGTGTTCTAGAAGATTCTAGATGATGGAGACTTAATTTCTAGATTGTTGTCTTTGGCGGCCTTGCTCCTGGTATTCGCCGCTCGGCCGCTTGTGCGGTTGTTGATTCTGAAACAGAGAGATTGAACATTATTGCAAATATAATTAGGATATAAGATTTTAAACAAAATTAGTGGAACAATTGCACGAACTATTTTAACGAGGTTAGGAAAATCTTGTACCTAAACAGTGAAAATTTAATTCAAGTGCGAAGTTTCAATACCAATCACTCGCAGATCGCCTAGTTCATAGATTTTCAAAAAAGTTTTAAGCTAGGCCTTTTGATAACTTTTGATGGCTAATTAGATGTTCCAACCACGGTCGATACAAATTAATTAAGACATTTCCAAAAGTAAATGTTTCCTTAACTTTAGTGACCCGGATCGTAGACTTCCATTTAAATACAAATGACTCAATATATTGAATCAATCGAGCAAGACGATCTAAGACAGATTACTACAGAAGATCAGCCCTTAATAACAAGAAAAAGGATATGTAAGGTGTAAAGTGCTGCAGCAAGTTGTTATTGAGTTTTGAAGAAACAAAACGCATATAAAGAAAATAAGGAACACAAAGTTATATCAAAATGGACGATGGCTCACAAAGGCCAAGAAAAAGCAAGAGAGGAATACTTATTCAATTAAATTGTGTACGTATATATTGACACAACTTATAGTCTGGTCAGTGCTAGGATTATTCACTATAATCTATTCGCTGCGGAAAAAAATAAAAGGTAAACAAACAAAAGTCAAACGGTTAAGCAGACTAATTTTAAAAATACAACCTTACAACGCATAATGGTTACTATTGTAGCACTCTTTAATTTATTATCATAAAAGTTCCGAACGCCAGGCTTTTGACATGCTTTAATGTCGGCTATTGGTTTTGGTTTTATTAATACCAATTTTTTTATACATTAAAAATATTGTTATTGTTGTAAAATACAGTTTAGAAAATAATAATTGTAATGTTTGACATATTTGTGCATGTGTGTATTGGTAGTTGTATGAAATAAAAATCTTCTCATGATATTTTTTATTTTAGATTATAGTGACAGCAAAGGCGACTCTGTAAAATCCTTTTTTTGGTTGTTTATCATTCATTTTTTGCCGCAGCGATTAGAGTATAGATAATACTCGTATTATATAGTCTATTTCACCGTACTCGGTGACAACGACCCGGGCTAATTTTCCTTCCTACCATAAATCCTCTTTCGAGTAGGAATTATAATAAAGTATCAGTAACGTCCAGCTGATATTAGTGGTTTTGCACGATTATGATCTAAGCAAAATGATCAATTATACAGTTAGCATTTTACTCTAAACCTTCTGTACTTCTCTACATCATGAAGTAAGAAATCTAGGCAACTGCCAAAACTCACAAGTTCGGGCGCGAATCAATAGGCAATTCGATTTGCCAGTCGATTTAATTAAGATCAGTTGAAACTCTCGATTCGGAGGCCTCTTCCAATCGGTTTGGAATGTTTCTGTACCTTAGTTGAACAGCTGTGATTGGCGTGTTAACTGCGGGCTCGGCGCTTCAAGTATTTTGAGAGGAACTCGGGTATTTCTTTTTATATTTTTTTTACTTTAGCGGAGTGTGTAAGGATCGCAGGCGATGGCGTTCTGTATTTTCTGCCTACGCCAATGAGACAATGCCAAGAGTTTATGTATGTATAGGGTTGCCATCTCTAAAATCTGCCAACCAGGAAAAGAAACGTGAAATCCCCGAATTTTGGAGCTTGCAGTCCGGACATTTGAACAGAGTATTTTTTCTAAGTAAACTAAAATATAGTTTTAATAGTTATAAATCAACACTGCATTTATTGTCATAAGTTTTTAAAGTAAATGTAGTTAATTTTTTTTTTTTAAATGTTCAACCGACTTCCAATTAAAAACAGTACAGAGTGAAAAATAATTTCAATTTCGGAATTTGGTGTTTATGGTTTTGTTCCTTCGTTTTGTGACACCGACTGCCAAACTCAACTTTAAAACCCGGTGTTCAAATTAAACACCGCCCGGACGCTCCCCGGACGCCTGCTAAACTAGGACATATCCTGGGAAACCCGGACGGATAGCAACCCCATGTATGTATGATTTCTGTTCAAAGAAAAGATGGTATGTGTGTGAGAACTGATGTGAAAGAATCCTTGGAGTGAATGACAGCGTGATGGCCGATAACGGACAACGTAACATAACGTGTTGCACTGACGCCTTGTTATACCACAATAGATCCCAATGGGTCGAAATGTCCGAGTTATTACTCGGCCCCTCCATAAGATAAGATAAGACCCCTTGCAACACATCAGTTTCCTGTCTTTGCCACAACAGGGGCAGGAAAATTATGTGGGTACTTTGGTGATGGTACTTGTGACTAAATAACAGTATGTTTTAAGTGCCGTCTCAGTTGACAAAAGTTAACAATGTCATAAGCAACCAGGTATTTTGAAAACTTTAACTTTTTAAGCAAAGAATGATTTGTTTTAAGATCAACCTTTAAAGAAGACCCAAATAAAGGCGTTGGAATCGTCAAGGAAAAAGGAAACGAGGCCGTCCCCGTCAAACCTGGCACCGTATTTGCTGAAGCGACAAGTATCAGAATGACGTGGAGCGAGGTAACGCGCGAAGCGCAAGACCGGTCTCGATGGCAGACTACTGTGAAGTCCCAGCTAGAGTTCATAGGATCTTAAGTCAAAGAAAGGCGTAACTACCTATTTATACATTAACCAATACTAAACAAGTTGTGATACACAGAACCACTTTATGAACGCTTGTCAAGCTCAATATTAAAATCTATTGCTAACAGACAACCTAACGAATCCAATCAGTTTAGGCAAATGGCGAATAGGTGTGTTTATTCATAGAGGAATTCGGAATATTCAGGTGTCAGTCACACTTCTAAATCCAATTTTGAAATATCTCGCAAAGGCCATTTTGATTTTAAAATAGATGTCAGCAAAACTGATTGGAATTATTTTTCAATAGTGGCATTTAAGTTATTTCGAAACTACAGGAATTATTTCTGCTCTCATAATTTTCGGCATATTTGTATATTTCGTAATGCTTCCCATTCGTTCAGACTATATTTTTTATTCGGGTACCTAGCGGGCATTATTTTTTAACAATTTTGCCAGATACCTATTGATTCAACGCTACCAGTAAAAGTTTTACATTTGAAAACATACGTAAATAAAAATACTACATTGAAAAGCCCGCAGAGAAGCAAATGAGAGGTTTCTTTTTAGGGTTCCGTACCCAAAGGTTAAAAACGGGATCCTATTACTAAGACTCCACTGCCCGTCTGTCTGTCTGATCTGTCACCAGGCTGTATCTCATGAACCGTGATAGCTAGACAGTTGAAATTTTCACAGATGATATATTTCTGTTGCAGCTATTACAACAAATACTAAAAATAGAATAAAATAAATATTTAATTGGGCTTCCATACAACAAACGTTATTTTTAGGGTTCCGAACCCAAAGGGTAAATACGGGACCCAATTACTAAGACTCCGCGATCCGTCTGTCTGTCTGTCTGTCTGTCTGTCTGTCTGTCTGTCTGTCACCAGGCTGTATCTTATGAACCGTGATAACTAGACAGTTGACTTTTCACAGATGATGTATTTCTGTTGCCGCTATTACAACAAATACAAAAAAAAACAAAATAATGTGAATATTTAATTGGGCTCCCATACAACACACGTTATTTTTTTACTGTTTTTTTTGCGATAATGGTACGGAACCCTACGTGCGGGTTTTTTATTGGTTGTTGAAAAAAGCTAAAGTGATACATGTATTTCGATCTCCACATGAATTTCATATAACAAATAAAACAACTGACGATCCTGTTCCTAACTCGAGGCGTTTCGAAAATAGAACCCTACTCGATTCGGTAAATATATCCGGTATATATATATATACCGGTATATATTCTGGCACGTTTCGTTCAACTAATGGGGAGTAGAACTTGAGTAAATCAGTACAATATACCTAGCTGAATAACTTAGGAACATAAACAAGTGATTTAGGGCTTGTTTTTCCTACGTCAGATTTATTTTATCCTTGGAATAAAATTGACTGTTGATTACGTCCAAAATTGAATTCAAAATTATTCCTTGTAAAGAAAAAATATTTTTGAAAAATATCTGGTATTGAAGAAATCAGACCCTGAGTCAATTAAATTTAGAAGTATTCAAATCTTCAAAATCAAATCTGCTTTGTTAAGTTAGCCACACAGAGGATGAAATAAAAACTGTCCCTCTTGGTATTCTCTCAAAAATATTTCGAATCTTGACAAAAATTGTAGATATAGCCTTTAGCGGTAATACGAGTACACTACAACGTACATTGCTTTCACAGCAGTTTTTAGTGGAATTACTAAAGTTCTCCTGATGGAAAGTGATGAACGGAACGTGCGTGTTCAGAAGAAGCTGGGGCACGCTACGCTGAGAATGGAAAATAGGGTTGTATATAAATACAATTATTCAATAAAAATCTTTTTTTTAAACAGGCTTTTTTTTCTGTCTCAGCAAACCAATTCATTTGATACCTATATCATGGCAGTGCACAAAAAATAACTAGTCCGCCATCTTGGACCGTCCGCCATATTGGATTTAGAATGACGTCACTTAGCTACTCATGCATTGTCATCCTAACTAAACGTGTATGCAAAATTTCATCTTAATCGGTGGAGAATAACTGCTTTAAAATTCAGTTGCAAGATTTGACCCGAGTACACTGTTATATACATACATACATTGCAAGTTACAATAAAAGCTTGTAAAAAGAATATAGTCTTGCTTCATCTCCATACCTGTCTTAACTCCTGCTGGTTCTCTTCCTCCGGTGGCGGGGCGGTAGTGGTGGGCACATCACACTCCTCAGTAGGAGGCACCACACACCTCAGAGACCTCCTGTCGAAGACCAGCATGGCGGGACACCTCTGCAGACGCGGGTAGCCTCCCTGGCACTGCCAGTAACGGTTGCAGGACTTGCCGAGGGGAACGTTGCCGTTGGGGTCTTCGTTGCAGAGGGCTGGAAGGAGAATAGAGAATGTTGAGTCTAAATGTGTGGTTTGCTAAGAATAGCTCTTTGTACAGTCTGTAAAAAAAACCAGCCAAGTGCGTGTCGGATTTCGCACTTTTTTAGGGTTCCGTACCCAAAGAGTAAAAACGGGACCCTATTACTAAGACTTCGCGATCCGTCTCTCTGTCTGTCTGTCTGTCTGTCCGTCTGTCTGTCTGTCTGTCTGTCTGTCCGTCTGTCTCCAGGCTGTATCTCATGAACCGTGATACCTAAATTGTTGAAATTTTCACAGATAATGTATTTCTGTTGCCGCTATAACAACAAATACTAAAATCAGTATAAAATAAATATTAAAGGGGGACTCCCATACAACAAACGTGATATTTTTGCCGTTTTTTGCTCGATATTAATAACGGCAACAGGTAGACGCTTGAAATATTCACAGAATGTTTAGTTATATATTCACTTCAAAAAATAATAATTATTAAATTAAAATAAAATAAATTAAGGGGGGCTCCCATACAACATACGTGATTTTTTGCAGTGTTTTGCGATAATGGTACGGAACCCTTCATGTGCGAGTCCGACTCGCACTTGCCCGGGCTTTTTTTTTACTTGCGTACTGTGAGGACTCGCCTATTTAGAGGCAAATTCCTTGCCTATCATAAGACGTAACAGATAACTGTTTAGTTTTGGAAGGTGATTGAAAAAGGAACGCTTGTCAAATAATAGAAGGTGTATTTGTTTAATTTTTGCTTGACTTCGGTTCAAGCCGCCTGAAGACAAGCGCGTTGTTGAAAAATATAACATTTCAAAGTAATTTCTGCATTTAATTTATAGCCCTCTGAGTTACCCGGGCGCCTCAAACCGCAAAATTAAGTTCATGTTCATCTTCTCAAATGAGGGAATTTTAAATAAAAATCTGAATTATAAATATATTGGTAATTGTTAATAAAATAGCGAAACTTTTTAGTAGGCATTTTACGAGTCGTCGAGCACAGCGGGACTAGAGCATAGGGGGACTAACCGGTTGAGATTAAAACACTACACTTTACAATAAAAAACTTTTTTACAAAAAAATACTACCGACTTCCAAATAACAAAGAAAGTGAAAAATAACTTTATTTTTGGAAGTCGGTGTCCATAACTTATAAATTTGGTAACTACCAAAGACACTGACTACTGACTAACAACAACAAACAAAAAAAAAACATACATAATGTCGAACATAGAACCTCCTCCTTTTTTGGTAAGTCGGTTGAAGAGATCGTATAGATTAAAAAAGCACGCTCTTGTTTCTTATTTCTAGATCTAGAAAAACAGTCTTGATATTGTTTAACGCCAAACAAATACTTATCCGGCTTATCTGATGAAATTAGCAGCCGACTTTAGCGACGCATTCTCATCAATAATAAAGTCAGAAACTCGAAGTCGAAAGTTAGCTCGTGCATTAATAAGAGCAAATTGGTAGCCCACTGGAAGTTGGCTTATATCATTAGTATTGTTTCAACTTGGAGCAATAAACAGTACCGATATAAGTCTGAGTAACTTTCTCGTTTTCTTTATTAAGTTTCTCTAAGTAGGATAAGTTTTATTTGTGTTCTTATCTTGTCACACACTGTATACAAGTTTGAGAATTTATATGTATTTTTTCCTTTGAGATTTATGGCCGGTTTCCGATTTAAGTATTTGAGGTTATGACAAATTCACAGCCTAAAGCATAGTTTGATAAAAAATTAAAAACTATAATTTAAAATCTCGCTACAAAATGTATCTAGTAATAGACGCGCTCCGATCGAAAATCTATTGAACACGTAATTATGACACGATATCTTGCGAAAACACCCCGATTCAAATAGCAAAACAGCCAAAACTTTTGAATGGCTGAACCAATTTTGACCAAACATACCTAAGAACACTCTCGATAAAGTCACCTTTCAAACAAACGAAATCAAAATCGGTTCATCCGTTTAGGAGCTATGATGCCACAGACAGATACACAAATACAAGCGTCAAACATAGAAGACCCTTCTTATTCCGTCGAGCGTTAAAAAGTAGTCTATGGTACTTAGCGATAGTGTAGTATCTTATCAATAAAAGCGAATTACCGTCATCGGATCAGTACCTCAGGCGATTACCTCCAAAAAACAAACAATTTTACCTATGTATACTTTTTTTTTTTTTTGGTTTTCCCAATACACAAGAGCCTTTGATCGTTTCGTCTTTTAGATTCACATTTATCAAAATATTTTCTTTCAATAAGGAAAACTTTCTACTAAATACAAGAGCAAACATTAAAAGCTTCTAGCAAGTCTATCCGTGTTTCCGAGAATCGAGGACAATGCCTAAGTCGTGTCCGGACTCCGGAGCTGACCATTGAATCGAGGCATCGATTGAATTAGTTATAACATTATATTATCTGTGGTTATAACCAATAAGCTTGACGTCCTATAGATAGAGTGCCGCTATCTGACAATTGACCGATTTTAGTTTTTTGATGCCATCGTAATCTGCAGAAAATTCTCTATCGATCTGTCTAGGTAGTGTTTTTCTACTATCACTAGGTTCCGGATAAAAAATAAAGGCGCTTCAAATTGCAAACCGTCAAACCTAGTTTTTATACGTTTATGTGAGCATATTCAAAAGCGCACAATTAAAAAAAATAAACTAATTATTGATATCAGGGAGATTTCTTGATATTAAAAAATAGTCTAATTGTATTTGATTGTAAATAGTCTAAAATTGTCTTGCATATGATTTATGGTTCACTAGCTTCTGTTAAAAGGATTATCCGCTGGATCAATCTCTGAAAATTTCATTCATTATAAAAAAAAAAACATTTCACTTTTTTTCTGTGTGTGCCAATTTAACTAGGTCTCATTCTTTCTTTCTTTATTAAAATCGGTCCAGCCGTTTCGGAGTCTATAAGGATCATACATACATACTTTCACTTTTATATATATAGGTAGATAAACAGCATCGATTTTTTATTATTTCTCGGTTGTTGGGTTATCGTCTATAACTCAAAATATGATTTCGTCAGATAGCAACACTAGCTATAGGACCTTTGTTAGGTTTACTGTCTGTTTTTCTTGTTCTTGTACCTATTTATGAACACTCCTTTTTAAACGACAAAGTAAAATGTTGTTCTTTCGTCTTAGAAATTATTTCTTGAAACTTTTGGCTATCAAGTGTCTTTCGAACTCATGAAATGCCTCTTATTTTCAAGTTGTTTTCTCAAGGTAAGGAAGCTTAAAGAAGGTATACCTTTTGATTTGTTTTCGTGTCCTTATTCTGTTATATCTTGACCTTGATCATGATCGATTGTTTTTGTTATTTTCAAATTCTACTCGAAGATTGGATGTTATTGACTAAAAACTCTTTACCCGACTGCCGAAGGAGGATTAAGTATTTAATATTTTGGTGGTCATATATTGTACTACTTGACCCCCGCGGCTTCACTCTACTTCACTGGGTGACTGGATCTACCTACCTACTTATCTAACCTACCTATACCGACCCTACCATACCTACCTACCCAACTACCTTACCCACCTACCCACCCTACCTTACCTACCTACCAATTTACTCACCTGCCCTACCAATCAACCCACCTACCCTACCCTATCCTACATACCATACTTACCCTATCCTACATACCCTACTTACCCTACCCAACCTACCTACCCACATACCTACCCACCCACCTACCTACCAATTTGTTAAACTATTTTTAGTTGAATAAATACGAATGTAACCAACTTTTGTTTCTACCAGCGATCTAATTAAATTTTAGAACACAAAAGCTGCTATTGTGATTTAACTATGATAGTAAGATTATTCTTCTCCCAGAGATTTTTGTAGTTAATAATGGGTACTTTAATAATAATCATCATAATTTTGATGCATCATCAATAGATATCTCAGTGCACGCCAAATAATGAATTTTACATTTACAGGCAACATTTTGCTACTTTGGGTTACATTGTTGCAGTTTTCATAAGGGTATCTATATTTTTTTTTAAATCATTTATAGCCTATGTTACTCGGGAATATGTAGCTTATATAGGTGAAAGAATTTTTTAAATCGGTTTAGTAGTTTCGGAGCCTATTCGGCACAAACAAACGAACACACAAACAAACAAAAAAAAACTTTCCTCTAAATAATATCGGTATAGATTAATTGCAGTGTCTGTGGAATTCATCAAATCCTCTAAAAGGCTGGTGTACGGAGGATTCTGCAAAGAGGCATACTGCACTCACATTGGGTATTGAACAAAAAAAAAAAAAAAAAATGCGTTTATTTCTTCAACTTATATACATAGTTACAATATAATGATAGAAAGTACCTTTTAAGCAAAAAATTGCTTGTATTAGGTATTTCCGCTCTTCTGGTTTACATAAGCAATACATAAGTGAGAAATTTTAAAATTAAATTAAATTAAAATCAATTGGTTCCACAAAATAAAAATAAAAATAAAACTTAATGGCAAATATTAATTAAATTAAAATCAATACCAGAAATAAAATGAAAATTAAAATCAGAATGAAAATTAAAATTAAAATCAAATTCAAACACAATCTCAAAATTAAAATCAAAATTAAAAACAAAATCAAAATCAAAAAAAAAATCAAAATTAAAATAGAAATTCCAATTAAAATCAAAATCAACATCATAATCAAAATTAAAATCAAAATTAATAAAATTACAATCAAAATTAAAATCAATTAATGCCAAATTCAAAATGAACTAACAAAATTTAGTGTGCGCACCGGGTGTGTGTGAGTGTGTGCGTGTGTATGTGTTTGTGTGTGTGTTTGCGTCAATGTGTCTCTCGAATTATGTGATCGTATGTAGGATTGACTCGACTTCTTCGTAACTTTTATTTACCAGCCATTCAGTGAGTGTTTTTTTGCAGTCGTGGCCTGTCATAGGATAAATGTTTAGCTCTTTATTTAGAATATTGTATATGTGTGATGATTGTTTTGTATATTGTCTCGTGGCAAATGTGGTTTTTACTGAAGTTTCTGGAGCAACATTATTCTTCCTCCTAGATTTTGTCCTGAAAGAGGTGAAGGGAAGTGATTTATGTTTTTTTAATGCAGTCTGAAGAACATATAGCTTTCTAACGGACAAAAGATTCGAGGTTAAGTAAAGGCTTTCAGTGGGGAATCTCAGTGGTTTGAAGAACATGACCTTTAGTAGCGCTCTCTGCGCCCTCTCTAGTTCCAAAAATTTTGTTTTTGTTGCACCACCCCAGATTGGTAAACAGTAAGTTATTATTGACTGACCCAGGGAGATGTAGATTTGTCTGATTAGATCTTTAGTAGCCACATGCCGAAGCAACTTAAACGTCCATATTAGTTTCCTGACTCTACCCATTATTAGTTCTAAGTGCAAATGCCAAGATAGTCGTTGGTCGACCATAACACCAAGGTATTTAGTTTTATTGACCTTGTTTATTTTTAGACAAGTGCAGGTGTTGTTGGAGGAGTCGGAGCATGTATGGATTTTAATCTGGAGGTCTTGTGATGGCTGGGAACGGTTGTAGATGGAGAAACAGATGTAATTCGTTTTTGATATATTCAATGTTAAAAGGTTGCGATCGAGCCAGGCAGCTATCGCAGACAAGCCACGTTCAGCAGTGCGGCTAACGCTGTCCCACGATTCTCCCGAAAAGACTATAGCTGTATCGTCAGCGTAAGAGAATATATGAGCGTCTTCAATAGACAAGTTACACAAACTGTTTATATAAACGAGGAACAATGTTGGACCTAGGACACTACCTTGTCCTACTCCGTATGTGACGATTTCTTCAGAGCTAGTGACCAATCCTATTTTAACAACATAATTATCTTCTCTCGCTCAGATATTCCTGAAACAGCTTAAGTGGGACTCCTCTCACGCCAATGTCTTCTAACCTGCGTAGAAGTACAGGTACCTGTGTACAGGTTTATAAAAAGCCATTTTGCCAAATTGTGTTGTGCAATGTTGCCACAGATAACGTTTACTGTCACTGACAATCCTACAGTCCCATCTCGGCTAAACTGTATCACCTATATGTATAAAAATGTTTTCATTTTTTTTCTAAACCATATTTCTTTCCAACCAGTCCTACGCTTCTATTTCCTATTCAGACTGCGATCGTGTACACTACAGGCATATTATACTTTTAATTATCAGATAGCCTGAGAACTAAGATCCGTTTATAGGCCACTTCTGTCCCACGCCTAAGTTCACGACTTTACCAATGTCAGGTGGCTATTATA
The DNA here is from genome assembly GCA_945859665.1 of Anorthoa munda. NCBI lineage: Eukaryota > Metazoa > Arthropoda > Insecta > Lepidoptera > Noctuidae > Anorthoa > Anorthoa munda. The sequence continues at coordinate 6,321,625 of OX243893.1, forward strand.
TTAAGATATTCTCACAGATGGACTTAGTTTTTGTGGGATGTAGTTCTGTATATTTATTTATATATGGAGACCTTGTAATGGCATAACCCTCAGGGCCCTAAACAGGTCCTGTTGGAAGAATGGGCCAATATTCCCCAAAATTGCCTCAAAAACTTCATCTTCGGTAAACCCGCTTGAAGCTGTAATCAGTTGAGTTTTTGCCAGTAAGTTAAAAATAGTTTGTTTTTGGTAGGTAAGTATTTATTTTTTCTAAGTCAAAAGCGTTACTAATGTAGAATAAACTATAATTTATTACAAATGGAAGTTGATGAAATCTATACTAATAAGAGGAAAGATTTTTTTGTTTGTTTGTTTGTTTGTACCGAATAGGCTCCGAAACTACTGGACCGATTTAAAAAAATCTTTCACCGATAGAAAGCTACGTTATTCCTGAGTAACATAGGCTATTTTTTCATCCCGAAAACGGGTCCTGTGGGGTGGCCCACGGGAGCGAAGCCGCGGGCAACAGCTAGTTTTCTATAAAAAGATTTTTATTCCTTAGGCGAAATTGCAATTTCAAAAGAGTTTTCTTCACGAGTGTACATGCACGAAAGTTCGCAAAGCCTGTGTTCAGACGGGCTACGACTCATCGTTCGTACTGTATGTTCAAGTATGAGGCAGCATCCTATTCGTCTCAGGACGAGGTATACGCATTTATTTTAACCTCAATTTTGATCCGTAAAATATATATTAGTTTTAATTATGATTTTATATCAAGGTGGTGTCCGTAACTCAAAGTCCAAGCGCATATTTCTGGTTTTGTATAATTGAAAGGGCAAATACTTTAGCTACATCAATAATGTATGACCAGAGAATTCAGCCGCTATTCGCGTGGGTTGACAAGACCGTTATGTTGGTGATAAATGATTTAATTTGCATTTGGATTGGCACGGAAATGAATACCAAGCCAGGCATGCTCCTGCAAATCTTGTAAATCAAACTGGAGATATACTCAGTCGTTTCCATAACTGTTATAGAGTTGCGGTACATAAAAGGATATTCTATTCTGAATTCCAGGAAGGGAAACGAAAGCATGGGGGACAGTTGTATAGGCATATGAAGAGAGGCGACATTGACCCCACAGTTTGGGCGCAATATCGGCCCGAGTAGAGACAGCGTGTGCAGCGGCAGATGCAGGCCTTTGAGGAGAGAAGAAGTTCCAAATTAGACAAAAAAGCGAGGACCTGAAAGCTAGACCAACAGCTACCATTTCTCATTTCGTTAATGGTGTTTTGACCTGTCCAGTTTGTGCTAGAAATTTTTCGGCCAACATGATATGTTCACGCCCGGTCCCGGTAGGTGAGTGGTCGTAGGGGCCTGGTCCACGTCACGCGTTGTACAGGTGGATGGACGAAGGGGCCCAGCACGCCCGGTCCATGCCACGCTGCACGCTGTTAGAAGGTGGGTAGTATGCCCGGTCCACGCCACGTGTTGTACAGGTGGACGGTCGAAGAGGCCAAAGCTGGATATGCGAGTCACATGAGGGCACATAACAGAGCAGCAAATCTGTTCTCGCAACCGCCATGAGGAGCCATGAAATGCGGTCGCTGTGGTCGAAATCGGCTTCATCATCATTATCGTAAGATACCGATTATGATATTTCTCCCTGTTTTGGTTGGTCTTCACCGTTATTTGAAGATCTTTGACACTCTTTAAGGGTAGTCAAAAGCCTGAAACTCTGTGAACCAGTCTTATATATGTTTTTTTAATTCTAAACCGATTCCTGAGTATTCGCGTAGAATAGGGAACATTACTGCTAATGTCTTCCGCTAGGTGGCTTACTGTGTTAAATAATTAAAAAAATATGATTACAATGAAACAATAAATATTAAAGTTAAGTTAAGCAAGTTAATAAAAAAAAAATTAAGCATTAAAAATCTTTTTCTAAAACAAGCTTTTTTCGTATTCTTCTCGGCAAACCCTTTCATTTGATACCATATCATGGCAGTGCACAAAAAATAACTAGTCCGCCATCTTGGGCCGTTCGCCATATTCTATTTAGAATGACGTCAATTAGCGCCATGCATTGTCATCAAAACTAAACATGTATGCAAACTTTCATCTTAATCGGTTGAGGATAACTGCTTTAACATTCAGTTACATACATACATCCTTTGCTAGATATATAAAAGCTCGTAAAAAAAGAACTTGTAAATTAGCCATTGCGGTCTAACAAGCTATGATTTAGCATTGCATTGTTTTCAAAATGAAATCCGCATAACTATACAATGAATGAACGATTGTAATATTGAAAGTATTTCCCATGCGAACACATAGTTCCTTTTATGCTTAGCATAATAACCTTTGTTCAACAACTAGGTTCAAACTAATGACCCAACAATCATGTACCATACCTGTCATTTCTCTATGCCATAGACTATTGACAGGTATGATTGTGTCTATGCTAAACAATCGATCACTGTGCACTTTCGATTTCGTTCGAGTCGATGGCCCGATACACCATTAATGTCAAACTGGCGATTACTGGGTTACATAAGGAAGCCGCCGCACCTATTATGCTATTATACGCTTTATTAACCGAAGCAATTAGTGTGAAAGTTGCGTGATTGATCGGTGAAACGATTGCCGTTCATTCACTAGTATTTGCAGTAGGTAGGTACAGTTGGGTGGAGAAGTTTTAATTGGAATTTTCCAGTTACGTGAAGTGTAGGTGTCGTGTTGGTTTTTTTTTTTTAATCTGCCTTGGTTTTAGCTTGGATGTGTTTTAAATTTTTGATATATGGGAACAAACAAAATTAATCTAATCTATATTTCATTAAGGAGTAAAAATGTTGTTAAAATCCAACACGGACTCAATACATCAATCAACTGTGTCAAGTAGAATGTAAACTTATGAAAAAAATGTATATGTGTAGGCCCTTAACTACGGATCAAAAAACTGGGCCGTAGTGTATATTTTTCGATACTTTGAGTTAGAAACTAGTGTTAAAAAGAAAAAGAGTTTATTGCGCTAGACACGAGTTGATTGCATAGTAGAATAAGTTAATATCCATGAACACTATACCCCCTGGAATAAAGCCAAATATTTGAAAGCCAATCGATAATAACGCAGAAGAGTAAGTAAAGGCAATAGCTTTGAGATTTCATTAGGGCCTACATCCGCTTTAGTGCCGTAAAACGGTAACTTTCTAAAGCGTACTCCTCAGTAACGGCTAGGTTAAAAGTTTTGAAAAAAATGTATATTTATTATTGGTTCATGTACATAATTTTGAACGCAAGGTTTTTTCGTGTAACTAATAGTTTTGCTTTAAAAAAATAATTAACAACACGAAATTTTTTAGCAAGTTTTGGAAACTCTTCCAAAACAACTATCTAAGTCGTTTTGGAGGAGTTTCCAAAAGTTTATTAATTTTTTTATACAGAAAAATTTATGGCTGCAATTTCTTCATAACTAACATAGCATATGTAAATCAAATAATATTTTGCAAACAAAACTGTTCAAAAGGAGGTTCAATATTGATATTTTGGCATCGAGCGGGCGCACGGCCAGTACTGCGTTAACATTGGGGCGTATATGTCGCCTTAATAATTATTGGGAGTAAAAAGGAGCTTTAAGCTTAGCCTCCGACGATTGTAAGCAAGTACAAATAACTCTAAGGAACCCTCCGACCGATTGCGACCCGCAAATGGTGAGTTGATAACCCTTTCAGTGTGGGCACGACCAGCGCATTTCTTGAACTCTGTTTGTACTTTTTTACTATTCAACTCTCATCTGGGAATGTGCAATCCCACTGAGTAAAAATCGCTTATTGATCTATACTAATATTATAAAGAGGAAAGATTTTTTTGTTTGTTTGTTTGTACCGAATAGGCTCCAAACCTACTGAACCGATTTAAAAAATTCTTTCACCAATAGAAAGCTACATTATTCCTGAGTGACATAGGCTATTTTTTTTATCCCGAAAATGGGTCCTGCGGTGTGGCCCACGGGAGTGAAGCCGCGGGGATCAGCTAGTGTGATATAAATTGAATCGCGTCGAGCTATGGAAGGTAGCTAAGTTATTTGCGGTATTTTTTAATCGACTTCAAAACGGAGGAGGTTCTCAATTCGATTGTATGTACGTGTGTTACGCGATTACACCGCCAATTATGAACAGATTTTGATGATTCTTTAAAAAAATATTAAAGTTGATCAAGATCTAGCAAAATTAAAAAAAATAAATAAAAAAAAACAAAAGGAATATCCGACTTCCAAAACAAAACACTACAAAGCGAAAAATAACTTTCTTTTCGGACACCGGTATCATTCGTAGGTACCTATTTTTTTTGTTTTCGACAGTTCCGAAAAGTAAGCAATTTTTCGCTTCGTGGTGTAAAACAAAAATTTTAACCGACTTCCAAAACAAAAGTTTTGGAAGTCGGTTAAAATTTTTGTTCTTTTTTTAAAGTTTTTTGTTTTCCTTGTGTGTTCTCTTATTGTATTTACTACAGAAATAATCTCTCAAATTCAATTCTTATTTATTTAGGTCCATATTTGTTTTTGCTTAGGTTTCTTCAAAGAAATAAAAAGTCATTTCGCAGACCGTTTTTAAAGAAAGTATAATAAAATATACCTCGTTTCTTGTCAGCCAGGCAATATTATGTTTTATGAAGTACCTACTGAATACTCGAGCGAATTTTAAAACGCGAGCCAAAGGAAGTGCTTTTTAAGAATTCAAGATATGAAAATGTTGACGCCGTTTTTGTGAAGGAATTCCCTAACATTTTGTTCGAGTTGTTTAACCAACAAAATGAGGGTTAATAATGTTTTTTTCTGCCTTTTAGGAAATATTTACGCTAAAAATATTATTACGACGACTTTTGACTTTGTGTGTAAACTAAATATTACGCAAGCAGACTTTTTTAGTTTTAATTTTAATTGGATGGCTCTTGCGAAATCTACAGTCTCTGTAAACGTAGAACAAGGGTTTTAAGTATGAAGGTCTAAAATTTAATATCACATATTCAAGCCGACATTTCCCGAAGCGTAAGGCATAGGCACAGATAATATAATACTATAATACAGATTCCTCATCCCATACAAAGAAACCGTGCCGACGTAACTAGCGTTTTTCGTTCTCAAAAACAGTGAAAATTTGTTTTATAGTTTTTGTTTTGCATGTTTTCACAGTTCATAGCACCAAAAAGTGTTACAAGTTACAATACAAATTGAAACAATAGACTGGAATGCCTCAGAAATTATATTATTTATTATTAATTATATTAAAACCACGCCATCTATTGGCATCAATTTTAAATGATATGTTCAAATAATCTTTGAAATGTGAATAAGAGCCCAATAAATCATAATTTTATGCTTAGGAGAGTTGATTAAACAAGTACTTACAATTACTATGTTGCTTTCCAGAAAATGTTAATTTTACACACAATTCAATAACAAATCGATTGCATATCGCGCCATCTTGTGAGATTTATTTTAACCAAATTGTCATTCTTAGCGCTTCGACCCCGTGGTAGAGGTATACACCCACATTTCAACAGATATTTAAAATCCAAAGGGGAATTCAGGTTGCTTATAAAAAAAACCATATGGATAAACCCAATATCACTTCGCACAACCTGGGGATCGAACTCAGGACTTAAAGTTCAGCAGTAGCACTTACGAAATCTAGACTAAAGAAGCAGTTCCAAAAATAAAACAAATTCTAGCCCTACCCGAGCACTACATAGTTTCGCACTCATTTTAACCCGACTGCCCCAGAAGGAGGGTAATGTTTTCTCATCAACACTTGCGTAGGCAACTGTACATCATTGCGTATGTTGTTTGAATAGCACGCATTATTTATATGGGCTTTTCATGTCACCAATGTAAGTCGTCTTATTAAACGCGTTATTGTGTGAGCCACATTGTGAGCGATGACAAATTATGGTAGGTAGGTCTATATATGTGTAATGTTTGTGAGCTGCAAGTATGTGTAATAATGTTTATTGCTATGTGGCATGGGTAACCATGATCACACATTATTGGCGTAGGAATGGTGGCCGATTCACTGTATATATATATAGGTACAATAAACTGTATTTATGTAACAATCTACCTAAAAAAGTAAAATCTGTTTTATAACTTTTCTACATTTCCTACCCCTTTGTTTAATGTATGCCTAGGCAGCCTTTAATTAAGGCTATACTATAAAAATGTAAAAATGTGAGTACTTTAACATGTATTTTTGGTGTATGCTTTGTTGGTTGTACTTAAATAAATAAATAAAATAAAATTATGTAGCCTATGAGCTGAAAATTATGTGGTTATGGCTTTTCAATTGTCTATGTTGGGGCTTTTGAGATGTATGTGGTGGAGCTTTTCAATTGTCTATGTTGGGGCTTTTGGGATGTCTGTGGTGGGGCTTATCAATTATCTATGTTGGAGCTTTTGAGATGTCTATGTTGGGGCTTTTGAGATGTCTGTGGTGGGGCTTTTCAATTGTCTATGTTGGGGCTTTTGAGATGTCTATGTTGGGGCTTTTTAGATGTATGCGGTGGGGCTTTTCAATTGTCTATGTTGGGACTTTACAGATGTATTGGGCTTTTCAATTGTCTATGTTGGGGCTTATGAGATGTCTATGTTGGGGCTTTTCAGATGTCTGTGGTGAGGCTTTTCAATTGTCTATGTTGGGGCTTTTCAGATTTCTGTGGTGGGGCTTTTCAATTGTCTATGTTGGGGCTTTTCAGATGTCTATGGTGGGGCTTTTCAATTGTCTATGTTGAGGCTTTGCAAATGTCTATGTTGGGGTTTTTCAGATGTTTATGCTGGGGTCAGCTTCCAGTTTAACTGGATGCAGCTTCTTTATGAGCCTTTACTGTGCCGCTTCAGGGCTCGAGCCTCTCTTCCCACTTTCCAATTTGCCGATCTTGTGGATGCAGTTAAATTCCAGTATTTTACATGGATTAATCTATCTGATCTCCACAACTTAGTAACTGAAACTGGGTAATCCCTTGGTAAGACTGATTGACAGGATTCACGCTCACGTTCAGATGTATGTATTTAATGGATGTATAAAATCGCTGTATTTAATGGATGTATGTAATGGATTTATGTAATGAATTTATGTAGTGGATGTTGGTAACGGATGTATGAATAGATGTGTGTTAATGGATGTTATGTATGTAATGGATTTATGTTAATGGATGTGATTTATGTAATGGATGTGATCTACCTATGTAATTGATATGCGTAATGGTTGATCATCCATCCACAAACCTACAACGGCAAGCGTTGTTTTTTTTTCCAATATCTACTCGTGCGACTTGCCTCAAAGACTGATGCCTTTCTTCAATCTCAAATAAAGGAGATAAATACCATTTCAAATGAGAATGTCCTCGAAACAAACCTGCCCCAATTACTGCCGGGAGTCGTGTGGTTGAATAAGGGTGGAAGGGTGAATGTGTCTTACAAGGAGTTAAATTAATTAATTCCTCAAAGTATTGTTCATGGCTTCTCGTTCCCGAGTCGGTTCTCATTTGGTTTGGTAATGTTATTTGTTAGGGAAATAGGGCGGAAAGTCTTTGATGGGGTAGAGAAATTGATGTAGATTTAGAGTGTGAACTGGTAATACACGTTCCTGAATTATAGAAAATCTTAATTTTTGCTTCTAAACGAATTGTTTTTTATCACAATTGCCGTATTACCTAGGTATACCAGGACAGTTTTGTCAAAACTTTCCATCCATTGTCACTATTTTTGTCGGGAATATAGAAGTCAGCTGCACAGCATGAGAGAGCTATGAGAGTTTCAAGACGCAATATAATCCATTAATGATCCCATGAGCCACATATGGTCTGTTATATTGTTTTAACTATTGTTTTACTAATTGGACAGTAAACCTGTTAAGGCAGACACAAAATTAAGGATCGCGAATTAGTGCGCTTTGATCAAGTTTCTTTTCTGTCTCTAAGAAAGAACTGCATGTTTACTTAAAGACCCCTAGATTGTAGCTATCGGGAAACACAGACTCCGGCAGGGAATTCCACTCCTTAGCTGTACGTATAATAAAAGTATTCTCAAAACGTTTAGTGCGTATGGGTGGGATGTCCACCATGTACCGATGGCGCATCGCCGTACGTCTGGTAGTCCGATGATGAAACGGGCTTGGCGGAATCAGATCATGCAATTCCATCGCAAACTCCCCGAAATGTAACGGATAAAAAACCGACAAGCTGGCAACTCGGCGACGATGTTCAAGACTCTGGAGCTTTGCCTTAACCAGTGCCTCATCGACGATAAGCCTCTTGGCTCGCTTTTCGATCGACTCTAGTGCATCAAGCTGGAATTTGGCAGATCCGTCCCAGAGATGAGAACAGTACTCCATGCATGATCGAACTTGCGCTTGATACAAGCTGATAATTGCGTTTGATAATATCATATTTGCGTAGACCTAACTAAAACATATCAGAATATTAAACAGTGCCTCCTTTTATCGCTATCATAGACCTGGAAAATCACATACATGAACAAATAAAGTCAAAGTCAAAGTCAAACTCACGATGTTTCTGGCAACCATCAACATTCTCGGGCCAGTCGCAGGAGTGGGCGTTCTCGTTGTACAACAGGCCTCCGATGCAGAGCTGTTCCGTGGCGGTTCCATTCCAGCAGGTCCAGTACCTGGTGCAGGAGGTCTCGTGGCCGAAGATGCCGTAGAGCCAGTCGCAGTGCTCGGTGCCGAGTGGGGGGTCTGGAGGTGGAAAAAAAAATTACATGAAGGTTCGTAAATAGTAATGTTGAAGATCCAGTATATGCTGCTGAACGATAGCCTTTTTGAGTAGAAGTGAAGAATATTTTCCATATTTGATTACTTTTCTTGTAGTCATCTGCCTAGCCTTTTTCCCAATTATAGTTGGGGTCGGCTTCCAGTCTTACCGGATTCAGCGAGTACCAGTGTTTTACATGGAGCGACTGCCTATCTGACCTCCACAACCCAATAACTGGGTAACACGATACCCCTTGGCAAGACTGGTGTCAGATCTCAGGCTTCTGACTACCCGTAACGACTGTCAAAGATCTTTAAATGACAGCCGGGAACAACGGCTTAACGTGCTTTCCGAGGCACGGAGGAAACTCGGTATGTTGAAAATGGTCACCCATCCACAGACCGACCTCGTCAAGCGTTGCTTAACCTTGAAGATCGACCCGTGCGGCTGTTATTATTTAGCCACTTTTCTTGTAGTATTAAAAAAAATGTGTCGTAATTGGCGCAATAAATTGTTTTTCTTACTTTTTGCTTTGAAAGTCTTGAAGATAAAGGTGTAATATAGATGAATATACTTGGGCTGTTAGATTTAAAATTTTAGTTTTAGTAGTACCTACCTACAAAAAAAGAAATTTAAATTAAGTCCGTCGTTGGTGGTCCTGTAAATGAGTGCGCCAAACTTTCATGTAACCAGAGCCAAATGCACATAGATCGTGCGAGTTACCACACCGGCGATTGGACAAAATTAATCGTCAAGAGCGATACGAAGAAGAAATACCTGCCTAAGTACCTACTCTACCTCTATACCGCTACAAGTACAAATTAGACCTAACATCACAAAAATCCTATATCGCGCAAGCAGAGTTATCTGCGCTATCACCAACCAACAAGCGCGTCGCTAGCCGATGGCCAAGGGGGGGCCAAGTTGATATGCAGAATGAGAAAAATATGAATTGTAGGTGAAGTCGAGAGCACATGAAACTTGTCACTTGTAGTACGAGCCTTACATCTACAGCGATTGTAATAATAACGGTACAGAGTCCAACGTGTAAAGCTTCACGAGTTTTTGACTGTACAATAAATAAAACTTATAAATAAGTTATTACTGTTAGAAAAATAGAATACAAATAATTTGGGCGTTTGAATTTGAATATAAAGTGTATTTTTTATTTTGTAATTATTATAGTGGTCAACAAAGATTCTTTTTTTATTACGTTAATTAAAACATAATCTTAGGGGGTTTTTTTAAAACTTTTCGACCACTATTATGAAAATCATGTAAATTTCCATGAATAAGTTTTCTGTGCACACTCATCATGGTCAGACCTTCTTAGGACTTTGGTTGCTTTATATTTGGCAACTTTTTTAGAATCTCTCGCAGCTGGCCCCCCCTTGCCCCCCCTTGGCGACGCCCTTGATCACCAAACCATCACATCACATATCATCAGCCTATTAATGTTCCCACTGCTGGGACACAGGCCTCCTCTCTGTGAGAGGGAATGGGCCGTAATCCACCACGCGGGCTTAACTAATAGGCAGTTGCCCACCAAACCCAACATGAGTTTGGTTAAAGGATGTTTCCTGTTCTATGAAAATTGAGGAACTTTACACCCTATTCTATCGAGATACCATACCTAAGACGATAACTAAATTTGTGAGGCAAAAAAGCATTTCGTATACCCGAATATAACGTGTTTATTGATCATAATTTATCACATTCCGTCGACCACGACAACGGTAAATAACTGGCATTCTCACGCAAACGCATATATTAGAAAAAAAAAACGTTGATATGATTTACAACTTTATTTGTCAACTCGAAGGATGCTACAATAAAATGCTGTTTTCTACGTGCAAGTGCAGTGAACATAACTAGTGCGAACACTGATTGTAAACGGGACATAGCTACGTCACCTATATCTAAAACTAGCGGACGCCTCGCGGCTTCACCCGTGTAGTTCCCGTTCCCGTGTGAATACAGGGATAAAAAGTAGCCTATGTCTCCCGGGGATAGTGTAGCTTCCCAACGGTGAAAGAATTTTTGAAATCGTTCCAGTAGTTTTTAAGTTATTCGTTTCATACAAAAATACAAATCTTTCTTCTTTATAATATTAGTATAGATAGATATAGACGTGTCGCTTTAGATTAGAAGACGTGTAGCATTTTTGTATCTTTTTGGTCCGGGAGCATGTACGGTGAAACCATACCATTCATGAATTTTTACCTCATTTCACAAATTAATATTAGTCGAGCAGCAGCCTAATTGCGTAAGTGAATTCTGCAAAGCAAACAAGTTGGAACCTTTCCAAGAACGACTTTTCGTATTGCATATTACACTCTGAAACGGAAAGGTTATGCTCCTTTCATTACCAATATTTTGACGTAGAATTGATTGTAAAAGAATGAATGAAAGCGGAAGAATCGAGATAAAACTTCACTATTAGTATTGTGTAATGCAAATGTCATATATCTTCAACTCCTTAGTATCTCTAAGTAGTCTGTGTTCAACTCAAAGAAGGATTTGGAAAGCTAACGCTAGCTTTCCATATTAGTTTCGCAATACCGAAAAAGTTGAAAGAAATGATGAATCGACTTGTTACGCAGTTAAGCTGCAGTACTCGATTAGCGGTCAACGCGTGTGCTCCCTCGCTCCTTTGTATTACTAAACCTTTGGTCCGGATAATATATTTAATTTGACTCATAAGCAGCAGTATCATTTAGCCATCTGCCTAACTTTTACTATTGTTTTTTGTTCATATGTTTGCAAGAGGTTACCTCTGGAAGTGAACTAATTTCAAAACAACAAATCACTATCAACAAAAAAAATTCATTAAGTGTGGTTTTTAGTGAATATTACTCCGGCAAAATGTTAATTTCTAGTGGAACACGAGAGTAAAGATGCGGGAATAAACAAGTATAGAATAATGAGAATAATGTTTAAATATTTAATTGAATGTCAACCCCAATATATAAGACGGAGTAAAATCTTCGCACTTGATTCGCTGCTTAGAAAATATTAACAAATTCCTAAAATCAAATAAATGGAGATCATTTCAGAGCACCCCTATATACCATCACGTAGAGTCTGGCATTTATACAGCCTCCTTTGTGCCACCTACGTTTAAGGAATTCTTCTTAAGGCGCCGATTACCTTGAGTAGCTGATTTTAGAATGAGAATCACGTATAAATGGCTAGTCGTAATTTTTTTGAAAAAATATATTGTTACATTAGACCTTTTTATTTCATAATTTGATCTAAGAAAATTCACCCATCCACGGACCGACCTCGTCAAGCGTTGCTTAACCTTGAAGATCGACCCATGCGACTGTTATTATTTACCCACGAGCTACCATCGGGCCATAAAAATAGCATTACAATTTGCAAACAATTTGGAGATACTTACTTATTTGAACCTTAGGATATTCGCAGTAATTGGACCTCCACGGATAGTCGCATCCCTCCGTCACTCCTCGATGCTTGCCAGCGAAGACCAGTCCATTGGGGCAGTCATACTGGATAGACTGTCCATTGTCGCACTCCCAGTATTTGTCACAGTACTTGTCGTCTGCCACCACCCTGGACTTGGTCTTGCAGGGGTCTTCGATCTGGCCGCATGATGCGAACGTCACTGCCAGCAGAACTGGAAAGATGGAAAAGGATGGTTAAAATCGTTTATTTCCACATTATTCTTATTCTGTAAAATGCTTTTTGATCCAAACATGGGTACATAGTCAACGGACGACATGTCCATGTGAGGGAATTCAGTCTTATTCCCATTATTTCTGTTTTTTAGTGTTCCGTACCCAAAGAGTAAAAACGGGACCCTATTACTAAGACTCCGCGATCCGTCTGTCTGTCTGTCCGTCTGTCACCAGGCTGTATCTCATGAACCGTGGTAGCTAGACAGTTGAAATTTTCACAGATGATGAATTTCTGTTGCTGCTATATAGCAGCAAATACTAAACACAGTATAAAATAAATATTTTAGTGGGGCTCCCATACAACAAACGTGTTTTTTTTTGTGGTTTTTGGCGATAATGGTACGGAACCCTTCGTGCGCGAGTCCGACTCGCACTTGGCCGGATTTTTAGTGCTTTTCCTAACTTCACGTCAACATGTTACAAATAAAAGATTTCTAATTCTAAGTATTGGGGGTTTTATCCTAATAATAAGTGTAGTTGATTGGTGTCGCATTTCTTTTAAAGATGTCTAACGGGGCCTCTGCGAGTTGCCTTCGGCCCTTGCATTTCAAAGGTCCAGAGTCCCGAGATTGCCAAAGACATGTACATATAAGTGTAGTCATAGAAAAGTGTCCACGTTTTTGTCATTAGCAGTGAAGGATGACCCTGAACCTTCAATTTTGAGGCCTGCTGTCAAGTCAAATGTCAACAACCCTTGAAAAGGACGTCGCGCCGATTCAGCACAATTTCACCACCTCAGGATGTCTTTGCCGAGTCATTATATCTGATGCTTTAATTACTAATCCCTATTGCGGTGGTATAAGGTTTGAAATACAAGAGCAATCAAAAAAAGAATCCTTGAATAAAAGAATTTCAGCAAGGTACTCGTAAGTAAGCATATTTCTTTGTCTACGTTTTTTATTATCTTGCTGGTATTTTTAATGCCTTTACGATTTGAGTTATGGAAATGTACATTTTTACATACGAAAACATTTATATTATGTGTTAACCTTTTCTGTTAAGAGGTATGTTTTTTCAAGATACTTATTCAAATACTACTTACATATGTTAGCTATTCATAGTCGAGTCGAATATTCTTTTACAAGATTGAATAAATCATGTTATCAGTTTCAGAACTAAAATCATATATCGGATTTAACTGAGAATAAATCTATACAAATAAATAAAATTGAAGTGTCTGTATGTTATATCAAAATAACAACGTTTTATTGAATGCACGTGTAAGAATATACGGAACTAACAACAAATAAGCAATTTTTAAGATTTTTGTCTGTCTGTTCCGGGTAATCTCTGAAACGGCTGGACCGATTTTGACGGGACTATCACTGGTAGATAGTTGATGTAATAACGAGTAACATAGGCGTATACGTTTGAACACGAGAAAATTCATAGTTCCGGCGACAAACCAAAAAAATAAAAATGTATTTTTACGAGTGTGACGCGGACTAAGTCGCGGGCAACAGCTGGTAATTCATAAACACTAAATATTACTAAAATTCTCCTCCACCCTCACCACGATCCTCAGTAATGTGGGACCGACTGAAGAGAGAGAGAGAGATTACTAAAATTATTTTAGATCATTTCAATTAATCAACACCAACTCAACTGTCGACTTTACTACTGTGTACTTTAAGTTGATTAAAAGGTGACCAATTGTATTAAAAAGTCCCTAAAAAATTATGTGTTACAATTTAATGTACTCTTTCTTGTTCCAAAATTTGACAGTTGTCGAATTCTGAATTCAAATAAAAATAACCGTCGTTTAGAAAGTAGATTAATTAAAAACCTCTTTCAATTCAGCTTTTACGTCTAGTGCTCCCAGTTAAAATAATTTCTAATAAAGGCTCTAGATTGGCTCGGCACGTGTTACATTACGGCCTAAGATTATGTCTATCGTAAATCTTTTATTAAACGCGTAAGGTATGCCTTTGATTAGTTTACGATTACATAAGCAGGTAAATACATGCTCTGTTTTAGGTGAATTCGTTAGTACTCCTCTCCATAGATTTGATTTCTCTAGAAAATTAGATCCCCACTAGGTCCCCACCAGAGCCTTGAACATCGCCACCGAGTTGCCAGCTTGTCGGTTTTTATCGGATACATTTCGGGGAGTGTGCATGATCTAATTCCGCCCAGTCCGTACCATCATCGGACTAACAGACGTACGGCCAAGCGTCATTGGTACAGGATGGATTGGATATCCCAACCATACGCACAAAAAGTTTTGGGGACACTTTTATTATGCGTACAGCTAAGGAGTGGAATTCCCTACCGGAGTCTGTGTTTCCCGATAGCTACAATCTAGTAATCTTTAAGTCAAGAGTGAATAGGTTTTATCCAGGCAAGCGTGCATTACTGTCGACCACATCATCGCTTACCATCAGGTGAGATATTAACCAGTGTGAAGGTAGACCGATGACCTTATTAAGGGTCCGGGAATACGCTGCATACAAGACGCACAGGACCATAGATATTTTATAGTTCTATGCACAGGACCGAGGTGAGGCGATACTTGGGGAAATTCTATGTTAAGTATTGGACGTCTTTCGGCTCAAATGATGATAATAACCAACTCATAAAATCATTCTCTTAAAAAACAAAAATACAAAGTTACGAAGATAATTTGCCTCTACCGGTTTCTGAAGCTAGAATATGAAGAAAAGAAATGAAAAGAATGTGTCAAACTGTACTTTAATACTTTGTGACTGGTTTTCATGCTAAATTAGAGTATTTCAAGAAAAATAGTTATCTGTGACAGAAAAAACGATTGCAAGAATTTTCTTTCATCATGCATTTTGACAATTTCAGCGCTAGCACAGCTAGCGTAGCTCTACCAGAAGTTCGTCGCGAAGAAGCCAGCCGCATCGAGAAGGACAAACAAGAACGGGACAGTCGGTACCCGCTATAAGAGCATCAACTCCAACCTGCACGCCTGAAGAGTCGTAAGAGCTTCTTGAGACATACAACCTACTCGAAAACCAGCGCAACTGACGAGAGATGTGAATTATGGCAACATACACACCTACTACTCCACACTTCATCACTCCGGCAGAGCATCTGCCCCCTGGAAACGAACTACAGTGGCCAATCTGGCAATCCCTAAACCGATTGCGGACCCAGGTTGGCCGCTGTAGAAACAACCTGGCCAAATGGAGTATCATTGACCAATCCAAAATACAGTGCCCCCTTCGCAAGACATGGCCTACCTCCTTGTGTGCCCTTCATGCCCGACCACCTGCACCTTACGGATTACGGGATTTGAACGTAGCAAATGGCAGAGCTGTCCGAGTAGCTACTTACTGGTTGGACAAAATCTGAATGGTTTGATTTTATCGACACGAAAGAAGAAGAAGCGCCAGCTAGTTAAACGGCAACGGCATTTCACGTCGCTTGAAATTTTAAGCTGACATCAAAGGATCATTATAGACACTGGTCCTCCCATCAACACCATGTACAAATTAAAACTTTCAGGTCTTCAGAAACTAGACAAATTACGGTTAACGAGTTACTGACGACATTCTAATTGACGCATTTGCTATCCTTTCATGCATTTTCATGACGGCAACACCATCAAAGGGAAACTATAAAGAAAACTCATGTAACTATCGACGCTAGACTTACAATCTAAGTTTCATTGTCGGTGAACCTAGTCTATGGAACCAGAAAATAAGGAAGCAGACATATTAGTGTTCTGTCACGTATCAATTGATAATAAAGCGCCGTTATTTGCGTGACAGCGCATAACTTGGTGATTTCTGAAGTTTATTTGGCAATATCGTGGAGTGGTAAGTGGTAATGTGCTTGGGAGGAACGATGGAGAAAGTCCACGCATAAAAAAAACAAAAGAAAGTTGTCGTTTTACTGGACCATAATATCGTTGCAAGTTTAAATGGAATGCGGCAGAGTAATATTATGATGACACTTTAAAGTACTGTGGGATACAATGATGATAAAATTTCAGGCTCCACGGCAAAACATTGTTATACTCGTAAGTATTATGTAAATATTTATTTTTTAAGCAACGTTTTTGAAGTGAAAGGTATTAAAAGTAATATCATTTTTCAATACACTTCCAATGAGCTCAAACACGATGGTGATATCTTGTTTAGTTGAGGAGTTGCTATGAGCTCCATTGTATCATATTATTTCAATGTATACAAAGTTACATAATTACTCCAAGTTCAAGGTCAATCGGATGCCAGGAAGTGATTGCAAAATGGATTGCTATTTGCCGGACTAGTTGTAAAAAAATTATTCATTAAAAATTCTTTTTTTGAACTAGCTTTTTTCTTAATCTTCTCAGCAAACCCTTTCATTTGATACCATATCATGGCAGTGCACAAAAAATAACTAGTCCGCCATCTTGTGCCGTCCGCTATATTGGATTTAAAATGACGTCACTTATCTAACCATGCATTGTCATCCGAATTAAACGTATATGCAAAATATCACCTTTATGGGCTGAGGATAACTGCTTTAAAATTCAGTTGCAAGATTTGACCCGAACACACTTACATACATACATTGCAAGTTATATAAAAGCTAGTAAAAAGGACGAGAAAGGGAGTAATCTAGACAAAATTATTGTTCTGAATGTTTTTCCTTGATTTAGAGACAGTTCGTCAGTTTGATACACTATCACTAAGGTTCGTAAATGTGGTAAAGGCCGCAGGAACGACACCGCTGGGACAGCTAGTATGTCATATGCTAAGATCATGAAAAAGTCTACAATATGAAAAAAGAGTGGGTTCTTGTTCATCATAGGAGGTATGACATACATTGTAATCAATCTGCCTAGCCTTTGCCCAACTATATTGGGGTCGGCTTCCAGTCTTACTGGATTCAGCTGAGTACCAGTGTTTTACATGGAGCGACTGCCTATCTGAACTCCACAACCCAGTAACTGGGTAACACGGAACCCCTTGGCTAGACTGATGTCAGATCTCAAGCTTCTGACTACTCGTAACGACTGTCAAAGATCTTCAAATGATAGCCGGGAGCAACGGCTTAACGTGCTTTCCGAGGCACGGAGGAAACTCGGTATGTTGAAAAGGTCACCCATCCACGGACCGACCTCGTCAAGCGTTGCTTAACCTTGAAGATCGACCCGTGCGGCTGTTATATACATTGTAATCTGTGCCACAAAATGGTAATCCTACCATGACACTGGACCGGGACTTCTGAACATCTTTGCAATACCCAACCATATTGTTTAGTCGAGTCTTTAGTGACAAAGTTGGTAATTGTTTCTGTGTTTGTTGTACTTATCGCTCTTGTATGCTCCTACGCATATTTGTAACTTTGCAAGAAGTTGTTTTGTGCTTTTGTTGTTGTTTGAGAGAGTAATTTAGCAGAGCGCCCACATTTGCTACCCGGATAATGACTAGAACACAATATGAAAGGTACTGGTAAGTGTATAATTTTGCTGGGGTTGTAAGTTTAGTATTATATTTGAATTGTATTAAGCTAGCCACAATACTACGGCAAAGATCAGAAGTAGTTGCTTCTTTTTTACAAGCTTGTAATTAACTTGCAATGTATGTAAGTGTGTTCGGGTCAAATCTTGCAAATGAATTTTAAAGCAGTTATCCTCCACCGATTAAGATGAAATTTTGCATACACGTTTAGTTAGGATGACAATGCATGATTAGCTCAAATTCAAAATTCAAATTCAAATTCAATTATATCATTTTTTGTGCACTGCCATGATATTGGTATCAAATGAAAGGGTTTGGTGAGGAGAATACGAAAAAATATTCCTTTAAAAAAAAAAATGATAATTTATTGCTATTGTAATGAGAAAATTAAATATTACGATAAGGTTCAGTGAACTCCTTTTTTATCATCCCCTAAAATACCATATTTTTATCTGCTCAGAGCATTATCCACATCCACCCAGGCCATGATTCTGGACAGAGGGAGTGATGCACCATGATTTACTATTGCAAATAAAATTATTCAAATTATAACTAAATAAAAACTTATGAAATGGTTTGTAATGCCGTGAAAACCTAAAATGATTCCAAAATGTCACACATCAAAGTATCTTCGCGACTCTTGCGCAAGGAGCGCTTTCACCGCGCTTGCGCACCCGTTCGCGCATCTGACGTAACTCGCGTAACTTCGGGTAACTCCGTGAAACAATACAACGCGGTCACACCGGTTTGTTTAATAAATATTGTTTTATGTTAGGTCAACTGTGTTTACATATTTTATTATACAAGTGATGACAGGAGACAGAAATAGGCTACGAATTTTCATGCGTGCGTGAAGTATTGTAAAATCCGTAGTTACATTGCGTTTGTAAATTTTGTTTTCTACATATTAATTATACTGGTTGGTGTTATACGAGTTTCTAGTATAAATGTTAATTCATCCAACCGAACGAACAAGGTTTTGAATATTTTAGTTCGTAGCAATGCACGTTGAACGTAATTTGCATATTGCGTTCTGTGTAAATGTTTATTAAAATTATAATTATGCTTTGCGAGTGATTCTAGCTAATGAATGAATTTAAGTAGCTTTTTACGACCACCGAAGGCTTACTGGTCGTAAAATGATACATACATTTGTTTTATTACGGCGGTGTTTAAAATATATTCGATCTAGGGTCGATATACTGAAAACCTAGGCACAGACTTATAAGTCCATAAAAAAAAACCTGATTGCTTATGCGAACTACAAATATGTAAACAAGAAGAAAGTCGTACTGCGCGGATTTTTGAATGATTTTTAAACATATTATTGCTATACATTTATGAAATCACCTCTAAAAACCCTTCATTTTGCTACTCCACTTGATGGGTCTGAACGAAAAACAAAATTGCAGCACCCACAATATGGCGCCTAAAATCCGCCAAGTTTCATATTTTTAACGTCACTTAACTAAGTAAAGTTGGGTCGTCAAGAATCATCAAACGATGTCTTAATTATTAAAATCCGTCAAGTGGTTTGAAAGATATAACGTAAAGACCAATATTATGGAGAAATGGGTTCATCCGTTTAGGAGCTATGATGCCACCGACAGAACCACAAAGACACTAATAGAGTGATGGAGCTTCATAGCGAAAGCACTATCTTCTATAATCTCTGATACTATATGTTCACACTGCAAAGCAACGTAACTGTGGATGCATATTATGAGATACTAGCTTTTACCTGCGGCTTTGCTCGCGTAAAACGTAGAAAAGGAAACACAGAGTAGAGTAGCATATTTCAAATCAAATCAAATCAAATGTATTTATTTCAACTAGGCTATTATTTTGTCCATCCCAGGGTCTCATACTATCTGCATACCAAATTTCATCTAAATCAGTTCAGCGGTTTAAGCCATAATAAGAAGTTTCATACAAATCTAACCCACCCCCCTATTTCTTCCCCTTTGTGTTTTATGCAAAAAAGAAGTAGCCTAAATCCTGCCCAGGGTCTCAAACTATCTTCATACCAAATTTCATCTTAATCGGTTTAGCGGCTTAAGCCATAATAAGAAGATTTATTCTAAATTAACCCCCCTCCCATTTCTTGAAAAAAACGTAGCCTATGTCCGTTTCAAGGTCTCAAACTATCTTCTTACCAAATTTCATCGAAATCGCTTGAGCGGTTTAAACGTGAAAAGGTAGGTAGAAACAGACAGACAGACAGACAGAGTTACTTTCGCATTTATAATATTAGTATGGATTTAGTAGTTCTTTCACATATCGGCCTAATACAAAAGTATATGTCTATAATCCATTGAAGAGGGGATAAACATAGTGTTGACCAATGTCATGTTTCATAGATGATCCTATAATATGGACACTTAGAGTTGTCAAAAAATAGAAGGCCCGTTATGACAGCTACGAATATACTTAATAATAATTAAACTTGATGCTTGCAAATGATACTCGTTGTTATAGTTTATGGGTAACATAGTAATTAATTAGGAGTATGAATTTGTTTTTTCAATTTGTTACGTAGAAAGTTATCGCGGCATGTACAATGAGTAACGTCAACGGACTTCTTGGATTGTGACGAGTCGTTTCCTAATTTAGATATTGGCAGAATAGTCGACATCGGCTCCGCTTGCAATGGCAAGCGGAGCCGATGTCGATACTTTATCTAAGGTAGAATTGAAATACAATATTCTATTCTGTATTAATATATATTAAAACAGAATAGAATATTGTATTTCAATTCTACCTTAGATAAAGTACCTATAGATTAAGCCTTAAAATGAGCTTGATTGATAGAGCGAGATGGCCAATTGGCAGCTCCATGTAAATAATCACTCTGCGAGTGAGAAAGCAAATTTATTTGCATCTCTCTTTGCTAGCAATTCACTTCTGGACGCTGGCTCCAAGCAACCACCTACTGTACCTCATTGTGATTCTTCGATGCCGGAGATCACTGTGCACACTAAAGAGGTCCGGAGAGTATTGTGCAGTCTAGACGTGAACAAGGCCAGCGGGCCTGACGGCAATCCAGCGAGAGTGCTGAGGCAGTGTGCGCCTGAACTGTCTCCTGTATTGACACGCTTGTTCCGCCTCTCTCTTGTAAAAAGAATGGTGCCGAAATCCTGGAAGCTTGCAAATGTGCAACCAGTGCCCAAAAAAGGCAACCGTGCAGACCCTGCCCATTACCGTCCAATCGCCATTACCTCCATTTTGTCCAAAGTTATGGAAAGGGTACTCAACAGTAAGTTGCTGACGTACCTTGAAGACAATAATCTCGTAAGTGACCGTCAGTATGGCTTTCGCCGGGGACGGTCAACTGGCGATCTTCTTGTGTATGTCACGCACTGCTGGGGCAAAGCCATCGAGAGATACGGCGAAGCACTTGCTGTGTCGCTTGATATCTCGAAGGCCTTTGACAGGGTCTGGCACGCGAGTCTACTCAGTAAGCTTCCTGCGTATGGAATCCCCGCTGGTTTTTGTAGCTGGATATCAGACTTCCTCAGTAAGTGGTCGATCCGAGTAGCCATTGACGGCTGCTCCTCTGACCTTATGGCTATTGATGCCGGAGTTCTTCAGGGGTCTGTTCTCTCTGCAACTCTTTTCCTGCTGCACATCAATGACCTACTTCTGCCTGGTATTGTTGGGTACGCAGATGACAGTACTGTTTCAGAGAGATACCTGTCCAGCGCAAAAACCAGCGTGGATGAAGTTCGTTCCTTGAGAGAGGCTATGGTGGAGCGGACAGATTTGACCTTAAGCCTTGTCTCCCAGTGGGGTGATGACAATCTGGTCTCCTTTAACGCCACCAAAACACAGGCGTGTCTTTTTACCGCTAAAAGGAGTCTTTTCGATTATACTCCTACTTTTCGGGGTACATCTGTTCTTGTGACTGATCGGCTCGAGCTCCTAGGCATGGAGTTGACATCCAATCTCAACTTCGGCACCTCCATTGAGTACAAAGCCCAAATTGCGGCCAAAAACTGGGCATCCTGAATAGAGTGAAGCGATACTTTACGCCTGGACAGCTTTTAACCCTTTACAAAGCGCAAGTCCGATCCTGCATGGAGTATTGCAGCCACCTTTGGGATGGCTCAGCTAAGTATCAGCTTGCCGCGCTTGACTCGGTGGAACGCAGAGCCAAGAGGCTCATCGGCGACGTTGAACTGGCGGATGCCAAGCTGCATAGCTTGGCTCATCGCCGCAAAGTTGCCTGCTTGTCGTTCTTCTACAGACTGTACTTCGGTGAGTGTGCTCAAGAACTCCACCACCTCATCCCATCAGCCCCCTTCTACCATCGGACATCTAGACGCACTGCAAGTTACCATCCTTACCTTGTTGCCATTCCACCAAGCGCTTCCAGACATCCTTCATAATGCGCACAGCATTGAATGGAACTCACTACCTGCGTCCGTGTTTCCGAACGCCTTCAACCCGAATCTCTTCAAAGTTAGAGTGAACAGGCTTCTTCTGGGTAAACTCACTCCATCGTCGACTCTGTCTCTGTCACCTCTGACCTAGACTAGAGTCAAGAGCAAACCCATCACAAATAAAAAAAATAAAAAATAATAAGGACAAAAGAGATTTTTGTCTTTGTCACCATGGCCGGTTTGACAAACAAACTCGGTTTTGTTTGATTTTCTGTGATTTCGTGGTATTATGTGTTAATTAAGACAAGTAATTTGGGATATTTATAGATAATAAGAGTCAGTGCGATGGTGGATTGTAGTTTTCTTGTTCTTGTTGTAACACCAGAACTAACTATTTCTGTCTCATGTGCGGCCACGCCAGGGCTTCATCTATAGGTACTTTATCTAAGAATTCTACAGATATTTTGCTATTCGATATCTGTGATATCAACATGAACCTGTCTTTAATCTAGTAAGCCTGGTTCCGCCAATAAAATGGATGACGGAAACGAATGTAAAATGAAGGCTTTGACCTTTGACCATGATACATGACATTTTGATTGCGTGGGTGTGTGCAATATTAATTAGAATATCCAAGCGGCGCCAATTAACTTAGAATATATTGGATTGGACCTGCAAACGGTAAGGGACGACAGTTTGATGAAGGGACGATAGTTTGATTTGATTTGACCTATAGGTATTGATTTGTTACAAGTGGTATTGTAGGTACCTTTATGAAAATCTTCGTCAAGGGAAATTACCACGTCTAAGTTCTAAATACTATTATGAAGAGGTGTAAAACTGTTTGTTTGTAAAAGGTACGTAATCTCTATCTATCACCAAAAAGCCCGTCTAAAAGCGGCATAACAATTTCGAATAGCAAAATCCTTTTTCATATGCTCTTTACTCAGAAATGCTGCATGCCAGTGATTGGAGACGGTATTTTGTCCTAAATGCTCGTGATCAAAGTTCAACTTGTCCTACCTGCAGCCTAAAGAATGTTAGTCCTAACTTTATTGGTTCCCCCTTTTTTGCGACCTACGACCAAACTACGCATGTTTTAGTAGATATAAAGGCACAGTTTCCAAACGAAAATGATTGCAAAATTAATGTGGAACATTGTCAAACGCGCTTGAGCTTCTGTGACTGGTGGAATGAATTTACAGCAGCCAATCGCATCTCTTGACTTGCGTTTAGTTTGTGACGCGTTGTTTTCCAGAAACCATGTGTTACTCATAGAAATAACAGTATTTTTTAAAGGTCTCTCACATTACATAAAATCACGCCTATATTTCCCTTTTATTGAAGGGTTGGGCACAGACCGGGTGGAACCCTAGTAGAGTACACCCAAAGAGACAGAAAATTTCTTTAAATTTATCTATCTGCGTAGCCTTTTCCCAACTATATTAGGGTCGGCTTCCAGTCTTACCGGATTCAGCTGAGTACCAGTGTTTTACATGGAGCGACTACCTATCTGACCTCCACAACCCAGTAACTGGGTAACACGGTACCCCTTGGCAAGACTGGTGTCAGCTCTCAAGCCTCTGACTACTTGTAACGACTATCAAAGATCTTCAAATGACAGCCGGGACCAACGGCTTAACGTGCTTTCCGAGGCACGGAGGGAACTCGGTATGTTGAAATGGTCACCCATCCACGGACCGACCTCGTCAAGCGTTGCTTAACCTTGAAGATCGACCCGTGCGGCTGTTATTATTTAGCCACGAGCTCCTCTCTCTGCTCTCTCAAATTACATACAATCAATAGAGATGAAAAAAATATGTATAAGGTTTTTAGCTTACTGTGCATTGTCATCCAAATCAACCAAGCGTGTATGCAAAATTTCATCTTAATCGAATGAGGATAACTGCTTTAAAATTCAGTTGCAAGATTTGATACATACATACATACATTACGAGTATACCTACATATTGCAAGTTAATAAAAAGCTTGTAAAATAGCTTTTACTTTTCTCACTGCATAACAAAAGCAACGAAAATATCTTTAAAAAGAAAATTAATTTAGTGTCGTTTAAATAGTATTTGGGCTATTAATAAAAAACCGGCCAAGTGCGAGTCGGACTCGCGCACGAAGGGTTCCGTACTATTATCGCAAAAAAACGGCAAAAAATTCACGTTTTTTTGTATGGGAGCCCCACTTAAAAAAATATCTTATTCTGTTTTTAGTATTTGTTGTTATAGCGGCAACAGCCGCTAAAACTCCCCGTCACGAGAAGCTATAAATTGTGTAAATAAAGAACTTCTACTAAACGTAGCGACAATTCAATCAACAACAAATTTTAATAATCCAAAATTCAATTAATTTAAAGTAACGTAAGTGTAATACAAAACTAACAAGCAATTTCACTTGGTCGTGTTATATTTTAACGATATAAAACGCTGTCGTATAATGTTGTGTGGTACTGGAACGTGTCTGACTTATGGAACGTTCCAGTATCAAAAAACATTAGACGCTACGTAACTTGTAGAAGTTCTTATTTTTCCAAAATTTATATCTTCTCGTGGCGGAGACTTTAGTCCTATATACGCCTCTACAAGATAAACGTACACACTATGCAAATGATAAGCGATTCAATAAAGGTTAGTGCTCATTAGAGTCAGTGCTTACTCCTAATGCTGGCAAATGACCGGTATTGAGAAATTAATGGGATGCTGTTACGACATAAGTAGGAAGGTATGTAGGCTAGCGTCTTATGTTGTTGGTACTTGATGTGAGTAATAAGCGGATTGAGGAAGAAGAATAGTCCTAATTAGGCCAACTTTCACGAAAAACATAACTCAAGAGTTAGTTGCTAAAACGAGGCTAAACATACAGTTTCTCATACAAATTGTCGAT
The DNA here is from genome assembly GCA_945859665.1 of Anorthoa munda. Classification (NCBI taxonomy): domain Eukaryota; kingdom Metazoa; phylum Arthropoda; class Insecta; order Lepidoptera; family Noctuidae; genus Anorthoa; species Anorthoa munda. The sequence goes on from OX243893.1 coordinate 6,346,765, forward strand.
TTAAACTTATGTTAGCTACTAACTCTGAAAAGTGATTTTAGTACAATCAACAGGATTGAAACCTGACCCACCTTAAGCTAAGTTTCAAACGAATTTTATCGGCCGAATGGGTCATAAAACAAACAGCTTGACGGTACAATATGCTGCTGTGCCCTAAAATGGTCTACAATGGTGCCTTTTTTATATCTTCTTGTAGCAATTAAAATTAATATGATTTAGTTATAAAGTTAGCTACTAACTCTGAAAAGTGATTTTAGTACAACCAACAAGATTGAAAAACCTGCCCACCAGCTAAGTTTCAAACGAATTTTATCGGCTGAATGGGTCATGAAACAAACAGCTTGACTGTATAATATGTTGCTGTGCCCTGAAATGGTCTACAATGGTGCCTTTTTCTACATCTTATTGTAGAAAGTAAAATGAATATATTTTTTTTGAAGAAAGAGGGTGTGTGTGTTTATAACAGTTTGTATACGTGAAATATATTACAAGGAAAATGCTAGGCACAATATTATTTTAAAAAATGCATAGAATTTGTTTTATTTACGCTGTCAAATTATGAATATGGCAGACTCCAGATTTGTCGCAATATTCTTGGTAAGACACTTAAATGTGGTAACTATTAACTAAAAATTTTATTAACATAAAACTAGATACGTAATATGTAGATTTCCTTGACCATGTGTTATAAACAAAATAAACTATTTGCTTTGAAAACCACCCATATTATCAAAGTGATAAGCAGCAACATAAAGCCTTAGATATGGTGGTGTTTTTCTCTGCTTAACGGTAAAAGAGGATTGCCCCATTCCATGTGTGTTAACCATACCTTTTAAAATCTCGTTCTTATTTTAAATTTAAATGAAATGTAACGTACAAAAGTGCTACCAAACAAACACAAGAACGAAGTGTATCGGCCTTAATAAGAAAAGTGCTATTAGACACATTCTTAGTAAAGACAATGTAACAGTATCGTTTATAATTAAATTACTTATTAGTCTATTTATAAGGCTAGATTGTAATAGAATTAGGGTCCATGCTATTGATGAATTATAGAAAAATAATGTTGTTAAATTCAAAAATCAGACGCCGTTATAAAATCCCCTACTGGCTAGTATTAAGAATAGACTAAAGGCGAACCATCAGCTGTCTAAGTTACAGACTTAGACTTAAAGTTTATAACTTAGACAGCTGATGGTTGCGCATGAGTTCACTAGAGATCAGCAATGTAGTGTGACAAGATGCATTCACTGACATTTTTATGTTAAAACGGTTACACGTGCTTTAGATGTGTACTGATCTAATCAGTTTACTATGATTGGCCACCCAGCTTACTATAAAATGAGATAAACTGCAGGCAATTATTAGTCCATATACCAAGCAAAACGATATAAATTAACGCGAAATAGCCACCATCTTTTCCAGCATATCAAGTAGATTGAAAATTATATCAAATCTACAAATTCTTTTTTGTCTAAAACCAATTTATTTATCACATCGCATCACACATCATCAGCTCTATTAATGTTCCCTCTGCTGGGACACAGGCCTCCTCTCTGTGAGAGGGAATGGGCCGTAATCCACCACGCGGGCCCAGTGCGTGTTGGTGTCATGTCTTCGAATTTTAGGTTCTAGGACATGCCAGTTTCCTCACGATGTTTTCCTTCACCGTTTTTGAGAGCAGTGGTGATGAAATAATTTAAACAAAGTAAAGCGCCTGTCTGGGTTCGAACCCAAGACCTAGAACTTGTAAGTCGCTGCCGATACCACTGGGCCACCACTGCTTCTAAAATTATTTATTCATAATGCAAGAATATTACCTACGCTTCGTGTAATAACGTTATATGCACTCCTTCAAAATAGACTAAAATCGGACTATTGACATCGGGAATAGTATCTACATCGGTAAATATTGTCATCATATTTTATTGCCATTAATAATTATAAACTTATAAGGGAACAAAAAATGTTATCTCCGGTAAGAAAATTAAGTGCCAGTATAAAATATGCTATCTAACTTACATATATGTATTAGCAAAGGACCAAAAACAAACACTAAATTCAAAAGGCATACTGTTAGTCACTTCGGCATTTTTGGGTTCTTTCCAAACATGCACCTAAGATCAATGACTTCGCTAAATGTAAAATAAATTGCCTTCTAAAGAAATTCAGGCTTCAAAATAAATTTAAACCTAACTTAAATGCACTAAAGCAGCCTTTTTCGTAAGAAATAAGATCCCAGGAGCAATTTATGAGACTCGAGTTTGGGCTTAAGATAAATTTATTTTGTGGTGTATATAAATCTTTGCATTTTATGTACTTTTTTTTGCTATAACCTGATATATTTGCGAGATTTTCGGATGAAGGAGATGGTAAAGTATCAGAAAAATAGTTGAATAAACTGCCGAGCAATGAAAAAGTTCCACCCACAAAATGCCGACAAACACCTTAATTTAATTTTTTCACATTTAATTTCAAATATGAACACTATATTTACGTTTTTAGTTGGTAATATTCTGATGCGCTGTTAAATGTACTTCAATATTGCAGACGGCGTCATTAAGCTAGCCTTTCCCGTTTAGGAGTAATTTGGTGCTATGTCACTGGAACTTTTTCATTGCTCGTTAGTGTATATAGTTTGCTTTGGTTATTTATTTAAATTTTACTGTAGTTATGTTAAAAAAAATTGAGTAAATAGCTCAATTTTTTATGATAAAAATTATTTTAGAAGTTTCAAAAGCTTTTTCTTTGAGGTTGTTTCTGGGACTACTAATCCGATTGCGAATTCGTTAGCTGATAGAAGGCTAGACTATTCTATTAATCCATAAAATGCTTAAATGATTTCTAGCATAGAAATATAATTTTAGTAGATGGGCTACTAGAGCGAAATCGCGATAAAGCTAGGTATAAACATAATGATGGCATGTTTTTAGAAGTTTCCGTAAGTATATACAAAAAAGCTTTTTACAAAAAAATACTACCGACTTCCAAATAAAAAGACTACAAAGCGAAAAATAACTTTATTTTTGGAAGTCGGTGTCTTTGGTAGGTACCATTTTTTTGCGTTATAGACACCGACTTCCAAAAATAAAGTTATTTTTCACTTTGTAGTCTTTTTATTTGGAAGTCGGTAGTATTTTTTTGTAAAAAGCTTTTTATTTTTCACTTTTTAGTTGTACAAGTTGTTGAGTAACGCCAGAATAGATTACCCGAATATCATGAAACTAGAGTATTACCGGTGAAATGAGAGATCTGCGTACCCCTTTAGAGCGTACTGGCGTGATGTTATGTTATGAAATGGCGTTTACAATAAACAGACATGCGATTGCAGCAATTCCGAGAGATTTGCCGTAATTTATTGAAGAGTTCTGTTGTATATCTTCGAAGACCTTTATCAGATCTTCACCAAATTAAAATGGGACCAATTTCGAAACATACTCTTTCAAACAAAAAAAGAATTTTCAAAATCGGTCCAAAATTGACGGAGATATGCGTGAACATACACAAAAAAAAAAGAAAACAAACATAATGTCGAACATAGAACCTCCTCCTTTTTGGTAAGTCGGTTAAAAAATATAAGGCAATAAAATAAACGTCAAACGGTTATAATCCGTTAATATAATAAAATTTTATAAATATAACCTTACAACGCAAAATTGTTACTTTTGTAGCACTCTATAATTCATTATCATAATAGTTCCGAACTCTAGGCTTTCGAGACGCTTTTTAATGTCGGCTATTGGTTTTGGTTTTAATAATACTATTTTTGTTTGTTTATACATTAAAAAATATTGATGTTGTAAAATACAGTTAAGAAAATAAGAATTGTTTTTTTTTGACATATTTGTGCATGTCTGTATTTGGTTGCTGTATGTAATAAACATCTTCTCATGATATTCATTGTTTTAGATTTTAGTGACAGCAAAAAGACAATATTAACTTTAAAACTTTCGCGTTTCATAATTGAAAAACAATATAGTCTACCCGGGTCCACGGTCGTTGCAACACGGCCAAAACGTCGGGTGAAATAGGTAAATAAATAGTCTAAATCATCGCGTTAAATTCCCGTGATATATTGATTTAGCAAAAAAGACACTGTAAAAACCTTTTTAACCGACTTCAAAAAAAGGAGGCGGTTCTCAATTCGTCGGAACCTTTTTTTTATGTATGTTCCCCCATTACTATAAGACGCCTGGACCGATTTGAAAAATTATTTTTTTGTTTGAAAGGGTATACTTCCCAGTTGGTCCCATAGTCATCAGGTCAGGATCTGATGATGGGATCTTGGAGAAATCGAGGGCACTCCTCAAATATTATAGGCATACATATAGCGATTTTGGTATTTTTATCAACAACGCAATCATCTGCACTCAGAAAGTAACATTTGGTGAAGTGGAACTGGTGAAGAAGACCACAGATGGCCAATAGAATTCCTTAATGCTAAGTATGTCATGGGTTATAAGATATCTCGAATAGTTTAATGACTATGATGAAGCAAATACTTATAAATACATAGTGCTGATGAAAATGGTACCATCGAACTGATCTGATGATGAAGCCGGCAGGTAGGCACTGGTACTCCGAAATAAAACAATGTATCCTAGTCGTGTATGGGCTTATTGGAATCGTCATGAGATGTACTTTGGCTATATATGAATTCGATGGCAATTGGAAGTACCTATCAAAACTAAAAAGAGATAAATAAAAAACATTTTAACAAAAAAACAAACCGACTTCCAAAATACACTGCAAAACGAAAAATAACATTTTTTTTTCCGAAGTCGGTGTCGAAACACGGAAAACAATAGGTACCAAAGACACCGACTTCGGAAAAGAAAGTTATTTTTCGTTTTGCAGTGCTTTTTGGAAGTCGGTTTGTTTTTTTGTTAAAAAGTTTTTTTATGCTTTAATTACCTTTTATTTTTTGCTCCAGCGAATTGAGTATAGGTAGGTAGGCTCTTGCGACAGCCCATTGTACTGTTTGCCCTACAAGTCATCATAATCAATCATAATGATAGCCCTCTTCAGATTACTGATGATTTTTAAGACCTTTACTAACAGCAAAGGTACAAGGGATGCGTAACAACACCAGTGTCCGTGAACTATAAAAGGTAATAAGTCACTTATTTCAAACCGCAATAATAATTATTAAGGTCGTTATATCATGATGTAAGATGCTGTGGCCCGATGTTCGGTCATGTTGTAATGGCCGCAGGGAGAAGTGATGAAACTAAGATATGAATGGAAAGTTCGATGGGTTTCGAGATTGGCACATCTTGGTCTAGTTGATGGCTATTAAGAATTATGTGATTGGGGTACCATAAAATACACAAGTCGTGCCAAAGGGTATCGTGTTATTCAGATTCTGGGTTGTGTAGGTCTAATATCTTAGCATTATAATAAATGACCCAAACTTTCGGTCATAAACTGAACCGAACCGGACTGAACCGGACCGTTTTAGTTGTAAGTCGTCCATAATTGATTAATAAAGAAATAAATAAATAAGGGCAGTAGTTATAGAATACCCGTAAGTGCTTTAGTGGCGGTATCTATGTTTTTAGGGTTCCGTACCCAAAGGGTAAAAACGGGACCCTATTACTGAGACTTCGCGGTCTGTCTGTCACCAGGCTATATCTCATGAACCGTGATAGCTACACAGTTGAAATTTTCACAGATGATGTATTTCTGTTGCCGCTATAACAACAAATACTAAAAACAGAATAAAATAAATATTTAAGTAGGGCTCCCATACAAGAAACGTGATTTTTGTGCCGTTTTTCGCGATAATGGTACGGAACTCTTCGTGCACGAGTCCGACTCGCACTTGGCACTTGGTTTTTTTTTAATTTCTTAAACCCAAAAGACGACAAAATAAAACTTGGAACTCACACTAAAGAATGAAGGCTTAGTTTTTCGCTAGGCCCGTTTATACTAAACAAGCACAAGATTTGCGAAAAATTTTGTTAGGATTTATATTTGAAATTGATTCGACAAACGTTATTGACATTATTGTTGAATTGTTAAACCCTTTAAAACATTTAAATCTGTACGTTTTAAAATACATAACTGTTTCGATTCCGAATTGAAAACAAAATCAAATAAACGTTAAATTGAATGTGTGTTTGTTGAAATAGACTGAATGAAACCTATCTGTCTGCTTTATTAAAGTCTTTCTGAAACGGTTTACATATTTATTGTTTGTTTTAACTTCGGAAATTAAATTTTAATCGAACATATTTTGTTTATTTGACGAATAACAGGTTTCTGAATAGAGTAAACAGAGACAATATTGTGAGTTTTGTTCTTCCAAATGTTATCTATGAATTTGGCAAAAGGTTACGAACACAATTTACAAGTTTATCAAGTAATAATAAATAATAATAATAAATAACTTTATTTATATAAGAAATCATACAATACATGGATTCCCTGACTCCTGTGCTAGGTGATTGACCTGTGTTACAGGAGCCAGTTCTCTCTTCCGGGGAGGAATTACAATACATTCTTATGCAGATTAACAAAGTAAAAATTAAAACTAAGGTACATATATTTAAACTAATAATAAAATTATAATCAAAGTCCGGCGCTAATGTGTATGTGTGTGAGTGTGTGAGCGAGTATATTTGTGTGTGTGATTGTGTGTGTGTGCACGTATGTGATAATGGGTCTACGTGTATTGCACTAATGGAAGGATTTGTCTCACAAGATGGTTACTAGTATTTGCTCTGTTTCTTCGTAGCTGAGGGACAATAACCATGGCTTAAGGCTCTGCTTGACTTTATGCACAGTAAGTCTGTAAATTGCGAGTGTCTTGTTGACCCTATTAAGTACATTACTTTGGGCATGGGTTTTCTAAGAAAGCGGTGCCTTAACTATAAGGATCGTCGTAAAATCTGATGGGATTATCGTTGTCATTACGGACCAAAACGTCAAAAATATTCAATGACGTCTGTTATAACTATTCCGATGTTTTCTTAAAGTCGTAATTTCCGGATAAGTGAACCCGAGCTGATTCTCCCCGGCCCCCTAGGAAGAAAATTTGGAGGTGTTTTTGAATACATAAAATATATCGGCGAGAATTTCTGCTGTAGTAGCCGCAAAATTAGTTGCAGCAACCATCTTGCTATCTCCCATCTATGAAGGTTGCAGGCAGATGCATCAGCTTTGATCTCTTGGCTGTCCGTTAGTTAAAGGATCCCGCAGGCAGACGCGATACGTCAATGCGACCATCATTATCCATGGAAATTGTTCGACGGGATTATTTCATTGGGCGCACGGTTGGCGCAGTGGTTGAGCGATTGACTGCTGAGCTGCGTGTCGCGGGTTCGATGCCCGCACGGAACAAATAGATAGTTGTTGCGGCTCTGGGTGTTGTGTATGTGAGTTTATATGTTTGTAAACGCACCCACGGTACAGGAATAAATTCATAGGGTGGGCCAATGATTTAAAAATAAATCCTCTTCTGCCTGCCCTTGTCTCATGTTACTTGGAGTCGGCGCAAGCGCAACGCGTTTTCTTCGTCCTTTCTACCGTCACGCTATCACTGACTGCCTTCTATTTCATATCACTTCTCATCCACAATGGCATTATATACCACTTATAATTCTTTTATGAAATAAAAGCTTGTAAAATTGTGGTCGCATCATTGTCAGATTGTTGAGTAACTCCTACCCGCAGCCTTCGACCTTGACCCTTCATCTATCGGTAAGCTAACACGACTGCGCCGGCGCAGCTAACCTCAGCATTGATCCTCGCCTTGAAACTAGACACACAATACTTTAGAACTGATAGCTCTAAGACAATCTAGGTATTGTTTGCTAACGGAAACTGTAATTTGTATGTCCTTGTAAAAAGAATGGAATGGTTTATGCTGGTTTAATATGCCTTGGCTATGATTCACCAACTGAGATCTCCGTCAATATTACAGCATCAAGTGAAAGACTCGTCGTCTCCAATTTCTACACGGTCGTAAGGGACGCGCTGGACAGAAACCGGTGGAGGCAGATCATCCGCTCCAGATGTAACCCTGATGCTGACCACGATCCTCAGACATGAGGGACCGACCAAGAGAGAGATATGCCTTCTTACTATGTCATTCTACAGAAGTTTTCCCAGTTTGGTCAGGCTGGATTGGATGCTTTTTAAAAGGACAAATTGTAATTTATCACAAAATTATGTACGGCAATACGCCATCGCATCGGTTTATGGTGGACATCCCACCCATTTGTGCGTACACAAAGCGTTTTGAGAATACTTCCATTGTGCGTACAGCTATGGACTGGAATTCCCTGCCAGTCTTTGTTTCCTGATAGCTATAACCTAGGGGTCTTGAACTCAAGAGTGAATAGGTTACTTCTAGGCTTGGCGAGGCCTATGTCCAGCAGTGAGCTGCTGTAGGCTGACGATGATGATAAAACAATTTTTTAACAAAATAATAAAATACTCTTTCGAAATTCGCAAATTTACGCCTCTGATACCGTAATATCTAAAGAAATAAACCAGGATATTAGATAACAATGGCAGTTTACGTTCAAAGCCCACACTTTCCACTTTCATGCGTCGATAGCATCGCATTGTGGAGTCGTGCGACCATCGTGAGACCGCGTTGTGATCATCATGGATTTGTTTTATGTGATGTGATCTCGTTAGACGTTGCGGTTGCGAAATGAGGCACGGAGAACGGTCATTATCGTTGTGGTATTTTTTTCACAGATGTTTGTCTCGTATCTTAAGTCTATACATAATAATTTAATCATACAAAATTTAATGTTTTTAAAACAAGCTTTTTTCGTATTCTTCTCAGTAAACCCTTTCATTTGACACCCGTATTATGGCAGTGCACAAAAATAACTACTCCACCATCTTGGGCCGTCCGCCATATTGGATTTAGAATGCAGTCACTTATCCATGCATTGTCATCCAAACTAAACGTGTATGCAAAATTTTATCTTAATCGGTGGAGGATAACTGCTTTAAAATTCTGTTGCAAGATTTGACCCAAACGCACTTACATACATACATACATAGCAAGTTAAATAAAATAAAAATCTTGTAACTGGTAAAAAGGAAAGGATTGCTCTGCGTTTTTCAGAAAACTGCTGTGAATGTGTCTAAGTTCTGGGCCAAACGATTTGAGTAATTGTCGTGCCAGTGACATGAAAAAAAAGCTTGATATATCAAACAGAATCCTACCATTCATGTTTTTCTACACAAAGAGCAAAATTGCTTTGGTTCACTTGAAAAGAATGCCTAAAAACATTAAGTCCGTCTTTTTATATAAATAAATGATTTGTTCACCCTCGAGACACTTTAATTTTTCCATGAGTAATTTTTCATAATTTGTTTCTCCATTCTAGACATTTATAGCAAAACAAACAACATCACCTTATGCCTTCATCCATACTAATATTATAAATTCGAAAGTAACTCTGTCTTCTGTTACCTTTTAGGTAGGTAGGGTAGGTAGGTAGGGTCGGTAGGTAGTTATTTAGGTAGGCAGATTGGGTAGGAATGGTAGGTAGGTAGGATAAGGTAGGTTAGGTAGGTAGCCAGTTGACGGGAGCGAAGCAGCGGGGGATAGCTAGTACATACATAAACTCACCTCTTTTTCCATGAGAGTAGGCAGAAACTACAGAACTTCAACAGCTACGCACTCCTCCTATCCCTACATACTCCTGGTGCTTAATTTACGTTCATACATCTAATCATAAGCGCACACAACATTTCATTACTCTGCATTAAATCCTCATCCCATCTAAAAATAACCCAAACACTGCACTAGCAAAATTTTACCCCTTACCAGGAAATATTGCCGAATAACTCCGAGATATTTCCAACGAGAGATTATTACAATATCTTACGGAGCCTCGGGCCTCCTATTTGTGGTTGAAAACTCTTTTTAATATAAATAGCTGTGTATCGTCGTTCCTAGATAGGGATTATGGTGGCCATACACCATCCTGCCTATCGTCCAATCGGCATGACGCTGCAGGTTTGATGCAATCTGCAGTTCGTCTATATACACCACACACGATCAATCGGCAGCCACGTTCAGTTGAAGCCATGACGTCACCGGTGACAGACGACGATATTTTAGCCGTTTTGGGCATTTTACTCGTGAAAATGAAACAAAAAAAATAAAGATTGAGCAGAGTGGTGCAAACAGTGGTTAATGAAAAGAAAACGGTTTACTCATACAAATTTATTAAAAGAATTGAGGATTACGCCAAAAGATTATTGTAATCGATCGCCGACCGCCATACACGGTCCAATCGGCATGATCAAGCCAAAAGAATCGAAATTCGATTGTGCCGTCAAGTAGACTTGTCATGCCAATCCACTCCCACACACGGTCAATTCTAACTGATCGAATCGGTCGCGTCATGCCTATTGGACGATATACGTATGGCTACCATTAGTTGGCTGCTACATTCTAGATCGGCTGCGAAAGGGAAAATGTGTAGTAAATATATTTGTAGTTATGTGGCAATGAAATAAATGTGTAAAGTTTGAATTTTTTAACCTGGTTTTTGTATCACCATCCACATTAGTTGTTCAGTACATCTGTTTGCAATTGAACGGACTTTTTAAAATATATAATGCACACGGGCAGACTATGACTGTTCTGTTTTAGGATATAGGATATGTTTTATCGCGGGAGTCTGTTCCCTTGAGATGATATCCGTGTTAAACGCGGGCGAAGCCGCTGGCTGAAGCTAGTGTGGAAATAAAATAAATATGTGTTGTTGAGATTTTAATTGGCAAGTGCATGAAGGAGATTTTCAAGTGTATGTAAAACAAATGGCCAGTTCCCGAACTCAGAATTTGTAGTTATTCGTATTAAGAACATGCCAGTTTTATATTATCTGTGCTACAGGGTTTTCCCGGGTCAAGATTTATCAGAATCTTGTTTAACCTATTATTGAGAGTTTTTATCAAGAAGTCGCTTATCACTAGTTTAGCTACTGACGTGGTATTTTTATTTTACGTAACGTGACGTGGGGCTTGTGAGGATCTTAATGTGATTTTTTTATCAAATCAAGATGCTTTATGGTATATATAATTAATAGCTATGTTCAATACGCATTTTTTTTGTAAAACAAACTGAATTATCTAACAACATCATCATCAGCCTACTAATGTTCCCACTGCTGGGACACAGGCTTCCTCTCTGTGAGAGGGAATTAGCCGTAATCCACCACGCGGGCCCAGTGCGGGTTGTTGGATGTCACATGTCTTCGAAGTTTTGTTTCTAGGACATGCCGGTTTCATCACGATGTTTTCCTTCACCGTTTAGAGAGCAGTGGTGATGAAATAATTTACACAAAGTAAAGCGCCTGCCCGGGCTCGAACCCACGACCTACAACTTATAAGTCGCGGCCGATACCACTGGGCCACCACTGCTTACTATCTAACATTTTTATTTAAATGGCTTTTTAATATAAATTATCTACGTTCCTAGACGGGGCTTAGGTTAAGTGGGTGACTATACGTTCTAGTCTTGTTGGGCTCGGGGTTATTTGAAGTGGAGATGATTGTAAATGAAAAATCTGTGATATACCAACACCAAAATTTATCAGGTTTAAAGACTTAAAAAATTAAATTCATTTATTTATATTTATTTGTACCTAAAGTAAAATTAAAAATGTCTATTCAGGAATGTTGCTACGGGCTAGTTTTGTTATGCTAGTATTATATTATCTGTGGTATTGTATTATCTGTGGTTTTCCCGCGGCGTCAGCAAGCTGATGCAGCGCTCAATCTCTGCTTAGTGGTCAAAAGTTATCTGAATGTTGAAATGACCTAATATTGAGACCTTTTTTATCAAAGAGTCTCTTATCACATAAGATACGTTTTTATGTTTTTGGAAAAACCATAGTTGTGCTTTACTTAGTATATTTAAAGAGCGTTCATTAAGGGTGAACCAGTACAACAGAATATTCTGTAGTGGACGCATCTTCCTCTGCTGAAACAACATTATATTTGGAAAGAAAAATGTGCAGAGCGCAGACAGTGTTGTTGGTAGCAATGTTCGTCGGCCTAGTAATGGCGCAACCATTGGGTGAGCATACGAAAAGCTTGTATTTTATTGTCACTACCAACCTGTATTAGCAGATTCTAAATTCAAAATCACAATAAAAAATAAAATAAAACTTAAATTACATCGCCTGTGCTGTGTGTATATAGAGTGTGTTTGTCTCTGGTGTTCCTGTTGTGTTGTGTCTGTTTCGAATAAATGTTTTCTATTCTATTATTCGAAGGCACACCTACATTTCTCCTCTTAATTTGAATTAGGAATCTGTTAATCAGTGCTTGATCTAAGCCGTATGTAATATTTTTTTTATTAATAAGTCCTATTATACGGTGGCGTTTTGATAAGTATGTGACTTTTTGGTAGAGCATATCATACCATGGTTTTTCGACTTTTAACCAACTTCAAAAAAACGAAGTTATAAATTCGATATCTACGTACGTATATAATATTGTTGGAATTGAACAATAATCACATAATATGTTACTCTATGTGGGCTTACATGTGTGTTATATTACATAGGTTTATGTGTGTATGTTTGTCTACGCATTTCGCCGAAACTAGTTATCGGATCGTGATCATTCGTTTTTTATTGGAATAGTATCTCTCAACTTAGGGAATAGTGTAACAGCAGTTAACAAGATAATAATATGGAACATGCAACCTATCTCCTTAGTGTCAAACAGCACGAGCGAGTGTGTAAATTCAGTTATTATGGTTATTTTGTCCTTACCATAGAACTTGCTAACGTTTTAGTGATGGTGTACCGAAACTTAAAAGAGGAAAATAAAATCTTTACAAAAAAAAAATACCGACTTCAAAAGCAAAAAACTTAGAAGTACGAAAATAACTATTGTTTTGGAAGTCGGTGTCGCAAAACGATAAAACATGAGGTACCAAAGACACCCGACTTCCAAAACAATTGTTTTTTAACTGCCGAGCAATGAAAAAGTTCCACTGACAAAATGCCGACAAACACCTTAATTTCATTTTTAGGGTTCGGTACCCAAAGGGTATAAACGGGACCCTATTACTGAGACTTCGCTGTCCGTCTGTCTGTCTGTCTGTCTGTCTGTCTGTCACCAGGCTGTATCTCATGAACCGTGATAGTTAGACAGTTGAAATTTTCACAGATGATGGTATTCCTGTTGCCGCTATAACAACAAATACTAAAAACAGTATAAAATTAATATTTAAGGGGGGCTTTCATACAACAAACGTGATATTTTTGCCGTTTTTTGCTCGATTTTAATAACGGCAACAGGTAGACGCTTGAAATATTCACAGAATATTTAGTTGTATATTCTCTTCAAAAAACAATAATTATTAAATTAAAATAAAATAAATTAAGGGGGCATTTTTTTGCAGTGTTTTGCGATAATGGTACGGAACCCTTCCTGTGCGAGTCCGACTCGCACTTCGCCGGTTTTTCACATTTAATTTTATAATTTGAACACAATTTGTTTACGTTTTTAGTTGGTAATATTCTGATGCACTGTTAAATGTACTTCAATATTGCAGACGGCGTCATTAAGCTAGCCTTTCCCGTTTAGGAGTAATTTGGTGCTGTCACTGGAACTTTTTCATTGCTCGCGAGTGTATTTATTACGTCGGTTTTTATAAATCTTTAATGCTATGATAATGACATTTAGTCTAGAGCCCTTCATGTTTCATTAACTTTATAATTATTGTGTTTTCAGACAATAAATGCCCACGTTTCGAGCTATGGTCTTATTGCGCGAACGGAGCCTGTACTCCATTATGGTTGTACGCAGAGAGAATTGCCAATGATCTGCCCGTTAGTTAAACAGTGCGTACCCGGGTGCCTATGTCAAGATGGTTACTTGCGAGAAGAATCCGGAGATTGTGTACCTAAAGAAGAGTGTACTGCTTCTCCCCTTCGGCTTTAAATTAAAACCCAGCACGCATGATCGGAGCCAGGATTTATTTCTGGGGCACATGGGACAAGCATGTAGTATTTTTTGATGTTGGCTAAAATGGGTGGTGTGGTAGAGTTTGACAAAAACTCAACTTGAAATGGTTAATTTAGAAATTGTGTCTAGGACAACAACAACCAAAAACTATCACTAGGTCAACTTGGTTTTTCAATAAAGTTTATTATAAAAAATCTATGAAGTTTTATATTTATTAGCTTACCCGCCTAAGGAGTATATTGTTCATTGGATTGTGTTGAAGCGGCGTATTACCTACTTACAATGGTATCAAGTAGGTTATTAATCAGTTTTAAAACCTTACTATGTCAGCTAATAACAGATATTCTAAAAACTCACAAACCAGCAAAGAACACAAAAGAAAGCAAACACAAGTAAAAATTTAAAAAATCCATAATCACTGACATTATTTTTTACTTGTTACTTTTTAAACTACAAAATTTATTAAGTAGTAGACAATAAACAATCTATCCAACACGTAATTATGACACGATATCTTGCGAAAATGCCCCGATGCAAACAGTAAACAGCTCATAACTTGAACGGTGAACCGATTTTCACCAAACATAGCTAAGAACATGTCCAATAATGCTACTTTCAAACAAAAACAAACTAAATCAAAATCGGTTCATCCCTTTAGGAACTATGATGCCACAGACAGATACACAAACACTCAGGTACCCACGTCAAACTAATAACATGCCTCTTTTTCTGTCGGGGGTATAAAGAAAAGTGAACATTCATTGACACCACATTGATTCAGTATACTGTTTTCACATTCATTCGCGGAACGCTAAAAACCCCGCGCTATTGTCTCGGATGAGAGTTCATCTTTTGTCTATTGTCTTTTTGGGATATTATTTTCCCGCTTTTCTTCTAGTACTAATTCAGAGCGGGGTGAAATGAAACTTTTAATTGTAAGATATCTTGCGGAAAACAGTTTTCTTTTGGCGTCGTAAAAGTTTTATAGCAAGAAGGTACCTATTTGTAAAATTGTATTGAATGCATTTTTACTGAACTGTGGTTTACGAGCTTTTCCAAGCGTTGTTCATTTTTCTTGAAGTTGACGAGATTTTGGGTTCTAGATAAAATCATGTTTGTAAAACATTTGTTGTTTGTTGTTGCATTTTATCTTCATATTCAATTGTTGCCTATGTAGCATTTTTTTACATTTAATATCTTTTCAGACACACACATCAATGTTTTGAACAATATTATTTTTAATTTTTTTTTTAAACTTTTCCCCACACTAGGAATTTCTTCCTGTATCGTGGGTGCGTTTACAAATATATAAACTCACATACACAAACACCCAGAGCTGGAACAACTATCTGTAGGTCATACAAATTTTTGTTCCGTGCGGCAATCGAACCCGCGACACGCAGCGCAGCACTCAATTGCTCAACCACTGCGCCAACCGTGCGCCCGAAAGTTAGAATATTAATAAATGGTGATCCAACTTCTATAGTAACGTAAATATTTTTAGTCTCTCTCTTTATTTTGTTATAACGATATCCTGTACACTATTTCACAAAACACAATATTAAATTTAACGCTCATGACCTTGGTCCTTCCTCCCTCAAGTTTAAAGATCGTGACCCAATTGCCGTCGGTTCTTAGTTGAAAATTAATCTCCAAAAAATCTAGTCTTACTTCAAGCCTTAGGCTAAGAACGTGAAGTAATTATGTGCTGACTTGTTGAGTGGTTCACGCTCTTAGTGAGATGTCTTCGTTAACCTAAGATATCCGAGCCCAAAAAGGCCAAAATTATTTGCAGAAAAAATACGGTGCTATTTTTGTAGGTCGTCCATAATGTAAGTACTGTAGATTGAGGCAGGGTTAAAGAAAGAAAGAAAGAAAGAAAGAAAAAAAATTTTATTTGTGACCCGCACAGGAGACACGAGAAATAAGCATAAAAATTACACAATAGTCAAAATAAAAAACCCCGTGCGAGACCAAAAAGGCTCCTATCTCAGCATACATAACTATCTTATATATACTTATAAGTATATGGATCCAGGCAAGGATTAAGTTAGTAACAGCATCCCAAAGAGAAAGAATTTGACGTGAAAGTATTGACTTGCAGCAGATACTTCTAATCATAGTAATACCAAAGTACTTTTTAGGGTCCCGTAGCCAAATGGCAAAAAACGGAACCATTATGGATTCGTCATGTCTATCTGTCTGTCCGTATGTCACAGCCACTTTTTTCGGAAACTTTAAGAACTATGCTGTTGAAACTTGGTAAGTAGATGTATTCGGTGAACCGCATTAAGATTTTCACACAAAAATAGAAAAAAAATCAATCAATTTTGGTTTCTCCATACTTAGAACTAAAACTCAACATTTTTTTTTCATCAAACCAATTCGTGTGGGGTATCTTTGGATAGGTCTTCAAAAATTATATTGAGGTTTCTAATATAATTATATCCTAAATTGAATAGTCTGCGCGAGAGACACTTCCAAAGTGGTAAAATGTGTCCCCCCCTGTAACTTCTAAAATAAGAGAATGATAAAACTAAAAAAAATATATGATGTACATTACCATGTAAACTTCCACCGGAAATTGGTTTGAACGAGATCTAGTAAGTAGTTTTTTTTAATACCTCATAAATCTTAAGCCGCAATTTACCAAGTACGGAACCCTTCGTGCGCGAGTCCGACTAGCACTTGGCCGGATTTTTTTTAAACTTAGGAGAACCTTCAAGAGACTCCTGGAATTTTGGGGTAAAGGCTGAGGAGTTTTTTTGCTCACTAAAACCACCCCTGTGATCCCATCAGCACGTACAAGACTGTTTGAATATCTACTATTGCAGTCTTCAACAAGTTTTTATTTGTATTTAGTAGTTCAGTAGTTTTACTTACATATACCACAGCATCTATATCTGACAAATATTTTTATAAAAAACCTTGGGTCTTTTAATTTAATTAAGAAGAATTTTAGCAAACTTCAATAAGATTAGGAAAATATTTTGCAAACCCAGGTTCATTAGGTAACATTTATTTAGTTGGAGCGGCCTATCTCTTAATTGTGGTAGGCAGGGATAGATGTTTTGGCTCTAAGCAAGATAACCTCTTAGTACAGTCCTGTAACTTACGTAATATTTGAATCAAATACTTTAAGAAATTATATCTATATCGTTCAACTTAGCAAATGGTTTTTAGGGTTCCGTACCCAAAGGGTAAAAACGGGACCCTATTACTAAGACTTCGCGATTCGTCTGTCTGTCTGTTTGTCCGTCTGTCTCCAGGCTGTATCTCATGAACCGTGATAGCTAGACAGTTGAAATTTTCACAAATGATGTATTTCTGTTGCCGCTATAACAACAAATACAAAAAATAGTATAAAATAAATATTAAAAGGGGGCTCCCATACAACAAACGTGATATTTTTGCCGTTTTTTGCTCGATATTAATAACGGCAACAGGTAGACGCTTGAAATATTCACAGAATGTTTAGTTGTATATTTACTTCAAAAAATAATAATTTATAAATAAAAATAAAATAAATTAAAGGGGGCTCCCATACAACAAACGTGATTTTTATGCAGTGTTTTGCGATAATGGTACGGAACCCTTCGTGTGCGAGTCTGACTCGCACTTGGCCGGTTTTTCTTTAGACTTTCGTTACTGCTTCCCTTCTAAGGGCAGAGTTTATAATAGTCAGTTAGCCGTTATCTGAAGAATAAATATGGTGTCTTTTGAGATTTGTTCTAAATATATCAAAGCTGAGCAAACTACCAATTTTATTCCCCAGGTTAATGTGATCATGATTGATAAATCGGCCCTTAATGGAAACCATGTTCATTGGTACCAATGTGACTTTAAATTTATATGTACTTTCTGACTTTATCTAGGAAATCTCTGGCAACGCTGCCGCCGTAGAAAAACATCTTGAGGAAACCTGAACTTCTTAGTAGCTAATTTAGTTTGTTTATTTTTGTGGTGTAATTACTGTACGGATTGAACATTATAGTGCAAGCGAATAAATAATAAATAGTTGGGTATTATCAACTTTGAGTACCTTCTCGATGCCCTTAAACAATTTAATTTTCGTCCTCTCAAAATTCATCGACCTCAATTCAACCTTGTACATAAGTTGACATGTCTAATTGATCACATGCCACCGAGTTGCAAGCGTAGGTACAAATCGTAGCCTACATAACGCACTTGCAAGTCACACACAATTCGCTTGCGGTGTATATACATATATAAATTAATGAGGCATTCACTAGGCTCAGCTCAAGGTCGTGAGAACGCAACCTAACAAGTACGGTACACACTGGAAGATAGAAAGCGATGCTATATAAAAGCTAACGTGGCATAACAAGAATAAAATAGGGACAGGGATTTGGAGACTGAATGCCTGAGTTTGTTTCTGCTTGTCGGTATTTCTCTTGTCTATTTCAGAAATAATCATCATCAGCTTTTTAATTTTCCCACAGCTGGGACAAAGGCCTACTCCCTGTGAGAGAGAAAATGCACATTAATCCACCACGTGGGCCCAGTGCGGGTTGGTGGATGTTACTAGTCTTCGATTTTTTATGCCGGTTGCCTAACGATGTTTTCCTTCACCGTTTGTAGAGCCTTTTTTTCAGATGCTAATGTTGGGGTCGAGTTCCAGTCTAATCGACAGCGCCTGAATACCAGTTTTTTTATATGGAACGATTGTAATTACTAAGTGATTCGATACCCCTAAGCATGGCTTTCAGATTTTTTTAATTTCTCATTGAGTCTTGGTATTTATCTCAGTTCTTCTCAGCAGAGTGTGTTACCTGACTTAAAAAAGTATAAAACCAAACATCACGTCCCCGTAAGTTTACTAATACCACAGATAATATAATACTAGCATCTAATACGAAACACTTAACATAAATCTCAGGTGGACGTTGAGAATTAGTTGCGCAGTGATTATAAGATTTATTAGATCGAACAAGCAGATCAGTCATGTTACGTACTGTAGCGACTCCAAGAAATTTGGAACATGGATGCGTTCCAGTGCGAGGATAAACGAAACGAATAGGAAAAGTGTAAGAAGATGATGACAATGACGAAAACAAGCAGTTGAATCATTTTTTATTGAACTGTTTTTATGTTGTAGCGTCACACAAATCATACTTCACAACTCGCTACTCATCGCGTATCTAGCAGTGATTGAAAACCGTCAACGTGACGCCCACCGTACATTGTTGTACAAACAATGGCGAGCTTCTGTCGGATCCGACAAGATTACAAGATTGCCCATTCTATTGGGCAATGTTTAACATCCTACGCATGCATTGTCGGGTTACCTATGACAAGGGGAAAATTAATTAGTAATTAGATAAATTGCCTATTTAGTGTGTGATTTTGGTACATGGTGCTAATGATTGCATACTCTTTGAAAATTTGCAAATGTTTGTTTTCTTTTTTGGGCTTTTTGCCTGTGTTGTTATTTTATTGTTGTTAAGCTTGAGTTTGACTACTATCTCACTTAATTTTGTGTTCAACTTAGGTATTTATTTTTATAGCTGTAGTCAGGAATCTAAAGACTTTATAATGATGATAAGGTTGGGTTAAATGGAGTAACGACTAGTAAGGAACATAGAATTGCCCATTCTATTGGGCAATGTTGTAACATCCTACGCCTGCATTATCGGATTACCTATGAGAAGGAAAATATTAATTATCAAGTCGTTATATTGGCTATTATGTGATTTAGGCACGACGTATGATTATTATCATTAGGAAATTTATAAAGTTTATTCTTTAAGAAGTTTCGAGATTGAGAACTTTTTATGCCTGTGTAGTTTGGTTGTGTAAGTCCCTAAGTATATATTTTCAGGGTTGTAGAGTCAATATAATCTAAACGTCTTCAAATAATGAGGAGAATGATACGAAATGGAGTGCACTTCTTGTGTGAATTTATACTACAATTGAAGTTGTGATATATTGTCTACAAAATTACCCATTCTATTGATTCTAATAGGCAATGTTAAACATCGCATGCATTGTCGGATTACCTATGACGGGAATACTTAAACAGCAATTAGTTTTATTGCCTATTATGTTATTTAGGTACGAGAAGTATGCTAATTATAATATATTGCCTATTCTTTGGGAGTTTTATAAGCTTTTGGTTTGGGTGTTTTTTCAACTGTGTCAGTGGGTTTGGTATTCATTTTCAGGGCTACAGCCCAGAATCTCAAAAAGGTACTTTACTTTGATGTCGAGGATATGACCTAATACAGTGCATTTTTGTGTGTCTATAGTAACGATATAAGAACGTATAGAGATATTGTTATTATTTAGATTAAGATGGGTACTCCTAAAACGGTTGACATTGTTAATTATATCGTAAATATTATATGTTTTTAGTTACAAAGCGTAATTAATTTGATGGTTTTCGTATTATACAAGTCAGCAAAGTTTTGGGTCAAAGAATTTGTAAATTTCAGTATACTTACAGGTTATAATAGGCAACTCAAAGTAACTGTATAGTAACTTTCTTAAAGGCGTGTCTACTAAGGCTTCATAATATTAATTGTTTCAATATAAATTCCTTTGAAAACTAGTCCATTGCTAACCCAATGTAGCCTCTGATAATTTGATAGATTGTCTAAACTAATATTATTATGAGGCAGAACGGTTTGTTTGACTATGTTCGCAACGGGTAATTTCTGGAAGTAACTACTAACCCGTTAATAGAAAATTCTTGAATGTTTATAAAACTTTTATTGCATGCGTCATACTTAGCGCAAATAAACTCGATTTTACCAACTTCAATAAAAGAAGGAGGTATTCAATTCGACACGTATGTATTCTTTATTCAATATGTTATTCTATGTGGGCTTCTAAACACGTGTGCCAAATTTCATAAGAGTATGTTTGTATGTATGTTTGTCAACGCATTTCTCGGAAACTACTCATCGGATCGTGATCATTCTTTTTGTGTTACATAGTGCAAGTTTCATTAAAATCGGTCCAGCAGTTTTCAAGATATGAAGCATACAACCGAACTCCTTAGCGACAAACAGCACATGTGTAAATTGTGTTATGATGGGTATTTTGTTATATAATTGCTAATTTATAGTGATGGTGTATTAAAACTAAAAAGAGAGAAATAAAAACATTTTACAAAAAATAAACTAAATCGTTTCGAAAATCGGTGTCTTTGGTACCTCTTGTTTTTATTATATTTTTCGACACCGACTTCCGAAACGAAAGCTTTTTTGCACTTTTTATTGTTTTGCTTTAGAAGTCGGTTTATTTTTGTGAAAAGGTTTTTTTTCTTTCTATCACTGTGTGTATAAGCTAAATTTTATCCAGGAAAAAAATCAAGGTACCCGTGGAATAAGCTACGGGATCGAATACGAGGGAAAAGCTAGTAAAAACAATTCCATAGATGTTTTAAGATAGATGCTTCTAGAACAGGTGGATGACTACATACTTATAACCTAACCATGTGTATGTTTATATATTTTGTTCTCAATTATATTCTGCGTTCTTCGTACATGATAAAAGGTCTATGTCCTCGTGAAGACTGTTTTGTACAACCATATGGCTAAACCACAGATATAAATCTAACTAGATAGATCGCAAGTCTCTCCATGTGTATGAAAACCAAGCGTGCCACTTTTTCACACACAATTTAATAACAATTTTTTTTTTTTTTTCTTTGTTACCGAGGAAAGGACGTGTTTCTATTGTCTTCGTAAACTTTTTTTGTAGTTTTTACAGCTCAATGCGACAAAAGTAGGCATTGTTTACAAACTTTTAATTAACTTGCAGTTGCAATGTATATATGTATGTTCGGCAGGCTTATTACGTATCTTTTGCAAGAGCAAAACGATAGCGATTTTTGCGCAATAATACCTCTTCAATACAAAAGTTTTAGAGTTGCAGGCGGTTTTTTTTTTAATAAGTGCATTTGACAAACAGGGAGCGATTAGCAAACGATTGTGTAGGACCTAAATACCTACACTGCAGTTAATTCCAACACGTGTACTATGACGTCTCAATGCCATCATGGTGCCCGCGTGAAAGAGAGACGGAGCTAAACAGGACGTATGGTACCATCCCTTTTTGACAACAGTATCGTGATGGCATTGTCACGTCATAGTACGGCCCCTGACCATATCGTTTAAACGTCAATATTTGATGACAAAAAGCGTTTGATCGCTATCGTTTTGCTCTTGCAAAAGATACGTAATAAGCCTGCGGGTCAGATTATGCAACTGAATTTTAAAGCAGTTATCCCTAAACCGATTAAGATGAAATTTCGCGTACACCTTTGGCTTGGATAACAATGCACGGTAAGCTAAAAATATTGTTTTTTTTTTTCACTTTTTTTTTTTTTTTGGAATTTGATGTCCGGTGCCGATAACGTCAACGAAACAGCGTCAAAGAAATAGCATTGCTCTCCTATTTACTCTATTTTTAGGGTTCCGTACCCAAAGGGTAAAAACGAGATCACGAAGTCTTAGTGACTTCGTGATCCGTCTGTCTGTCTGTCTGTACGTCTGTCACCAGGCTGTATCTTATGAACCGTGATAGCTAGACAGTTAAAATTTTCACAGATGATGTATTTCTGTTGCTTCTATAACAATAAATACTAAAAACAGTATAAAATAAATATCTAAGGCGGGCTCCTATACAACAAACGTGATATTTTTGCCGTTTTTTGCTCGATATTAATAACGGCAACAGGTAGACGCTTGAAATATTCACAGAATGTTTAGTTGTATATTCACTTAAAAAAATAATTATTAAATTAAAATAAATAAATTAAGGGGGGCTCCCATACAACAAACGTATTTTTTAGCAGTGTTTTGCGATAATGGTACGGAACCCTTCGTGTGCGAGTCCGATTCGCATTTGGCCGGTTTTTTGACACGCGATGTACATACATTTGCGTTGTCTAGTTAGATTTATGTCTGTGTGGTAAACCTTCTTTATAAGGATAGCAATATTCTTTTATGAAGTGAATCCTAGCAAATACACTTTTCTAATCTTATTTATAGAGTTTAAAAAGGTTAGCTTTTGATATTTTGAATTAACATTTATAAATAAGTTAAGTTATTTTGAAAAAGTGCCTGGTATTCCCTTTGTTATAGATACATTTGCTTATAAAAAGAAAATCACTAAACAACAAAAGAAAAATACATAAAGATAAATACATAAGAGGTAATCTCTCGAAGTACTGATTTTTTACCCGGCAAGGAAAGGGTTATGTTTTTCGCGTGTATCTTGTATGTAATATTCTTTATTACCTCGTATCTTTCAAACCACTTGACGGATTTTTATAATTAAGACATCGTAAGATAGGTCTTGGCCGCACAAGTGTTCTTAGATAAGAGCCGTTAAAAAAAAAGAAACATGGCGGATTTTGGGCGCCATATTGTGGGAGATGCAATTTTTTTTTTGGGCCCCTCGGT
The DNA here is from genome assembly GCA_945859665.1 of Anorthoa munda. Lineage (NCBI taxonomy): Eukaryota > Metazoa > Arthropoda > Insecta > Lepidoptera > Noctuidae > Anorthoa > Anorthoa munda. Next base: position 6,370,164 of record OX243893.1, read on the forward strand.
TTGGGTATCAAAATGAAGGGTTTTTAGAGGAGATTACAAAATATGTTTAAAAGTCATTGGAAAAAATTGTGAATAAAAAAAGTTTATAAAATCAAAAAACCCGATTGCAAAGATGTAAACAAGAAGAAAATCATGCTGTGCAGTCAGAGGATACATATTCCTGAGCTGGCTGACCAAAACTATATACTATGATTTCCTTCTTGTTTACATCTTTGTAGTCGGGTTTTTTGAATTTTTTAAATTTATTTTTTTCTAAAGTAAATGTCAGTGTCATACCATCCGACCGATCCGACAAATCTTACCACAACTTACATAAGCAGCCATAAGCATCTGGTGAGATAAGATACCAAAAGTTAATTAGATAACTTTTAAAGTGAGTAAAAAGTCCCAAGTTCATTACAAAGTAAATTAACCACGTTCTGAATTAATTCATTTTATTTCCTTGGCAAGGGAAATTAAAATGTTTCTCAGAATGATTCATTACTAAGCCGAGTAAGTTAACAAGCCAGTGCTTTTACTAATACATATTTAATTGTAGGATTTGTTACAATAAATCGAGTACAACATGAAAAACGGCCGAAACGGGCAGCTCTCACCGAGACGCCACGCCACACCTGTCCTGACGTGCAATTTTTAGACTCCACGGTCCGTCTGTCACCACACCAGGCTGTATCACATGAACCGTGATAGCCAGACAGTTGAAATTTTCAAGAATGATGTATTTCTGTTGCCGCTCTAACAACAAATACTAAAAACAGAATAAATTAAATATTTAAGTGGAGCTCCCATATAACATACGTGATTTTTTTGTCGTTTGTTTTCGATAATGGTACGGAACTCTTCATGCGTGAGTCCGACTCGCACTTGGCCGGTTTTTTAAATATGTAGCTATAGAATGAAGAACTTTCTTTACAACACAAAAAGATATACTACTCATTTGAATAATTGAAAGAATTTAAATAAATTCGAATTTGAATCCCGCAGAGAAGTGCGCATAGCGTCGCGTCAATTCTAGGATTTGTAACAATACATCCAGTACAACATGAAAAACTAAGCCAAGTGCGAGTCGCGCACAAAGGGTTAGGAACCAAATCGCAAAAAACGACAAAAAATCACGTTTGTTGTATGGGAGCCCCACTTAAATATTTATTTTATTCTGTTTTTATTATTTGCTGTTATAGTGGCAACAGAAATACATCAACTGTGGAAATTTCAACTGTCTGGCTATCATGGTTCATAAGATACAGCCTGGTGACAGACGTACCGCGCAGTCTTAGTAATGGCGTCCCGTTTTTACCCTTTGGTTATGGAACCTTAAAAACTACCGAAATGGGCAGCCCTCACCGAAACGCCACACGACGCCTAACGTGAACTTTTCAAGATGTTTCTATACAATGAATAACATTCTTTACAATACAAAAATATATACTACTCATTTGAATAAGTGAGAGAATTGAAATAAATTCGTATTCGAATACCGCAGAGTAGTGTGCATAGCGTCGCGTCGCGTCACGTTGCGTCTCAGTATCAGCTGAACCTTAGTTAAAATTAATAAAAGCTTGGAAAAAAATAAAGAGTTTCAACCACCCGAACTGCCAACTTTGTATTCAATTTTGTTTCGTAGCAGTAAGGTTGTTTTTTGTAGCCATGGACTTGTGGATAACAGTACCGTACGAGTTTTTACGACCAATCCGAATCATCCATCACTAGGGGCTGTTATTAATTTACCAAAAGTCCATTTAGTGTAAACCTAATCCAGTTAATGGAAGAAAATAATAAAAAAGTTTAACATTTACAGTCGTCCATAACTTTTAAGCTGGACAATTTCAGACAGAAGTGTGGACGTGTATCGACGTATGAGTAATTGGACTTAACAGTTGAGAGGTCAACATTTTAGCTGCCCGTTCGAATATTTTTGTATTTGTTGAGGTTTTTAAGTTTTACTAGCGAGTTAAGCTAAGCTATGCTTTTATGCTACAGCTACTAGTTGAAGACTCCGCGGTCCGTCTGTCTGTCACCAGGCTGTATCTCATGAACCGTGATAGCTAGACAGTTGAAATTTTCACAGATGATATATTTCTGTTGCCGCTATAACAACAAAAACTAAAAACAGAATAATATAAATATTTAAGTAGGGCTCCCGTACAAAAACGTGCTTTTTTGCCGTTTTTTGCGATAATGGTACGGAAACCTTCGTGCGGGAGTCCGACTCGCACTTGGCCGGTATTTTTGCTACATCTTCGCTCGTACCTTTATTCGAGATACAAAGTATAACAATAGCAATGGATTTTTCTTCACTCTTCACAAAGGATCACATAATTATAAAGTTTACTTAAGGTTACACTAGTCGACGGCACGAACTATTTTGTGCGCGGGGTTAAAATGCATTTAATATCAACCGACAAAACGTGCAGAAAAGATAGATGCTGTGATGAGCAGTAAGAAGCTAGTTCGCGTACGAATTAGCACTTTTGCAAGTTTTTAGCGAAATGGATGATGATTTAGGACGAAAACGAGCGCGCGAAATTTTATAAACAGACCTTTGGGAGTCTGGATATCATGAAAAAGCTACAGAATGTATCTGTTCAAAATAAAATTATTTGGATCGTTGAACTACTAATCTATCCCTGTATGGAGGCCGTTTTTCAATTTTCCTTCTTCTTATGGTACTTATTTGCGCCCAAAGATGCGTTAAAATTAGTGTCAAAATATGGAATTTTCGAAGCTCATAACTTCCAAGTAAATTTTTTAAAATCGAGTATACTGCATACAGTAAGCGAGATAGGACGATGCGACATACGTAAGCGAGTGAAAGAGGCAGTAATACAATCTTCACCTTCAACATTTACACATAAATAGCTACTGCGCAGGGACTTGCAGGTAACTTCGGAAACACAAAGATCCGCTGTGAGTATTTTAGGAGAGAATAATAAGCAGCTGCTCTGTGGTATCGTAATCTAAATTATGTAACCAAGCTGAGAGTTTTTTTTTTTTTGCAAAGTATCTAACCTATGTCACTCAATGATGGTTTAGCTTTTAAAGATCAATAGGTACTTCCAGATATAATGTCCCAAAAACAAAATATAAACTATTTACAATAAATAAATAAATAAAAAAATATAATTCGTTTATTTACCATACACAGTTACATTTTGTTAGGTGATAGTTTTATCGTGAAGCATTGATTAAAACTAACAATGACATTAATAGGTTAGCGACGGGTCCCAAACTAGGCACAGCCTGTATCTTGGTGACCCAGTCATAACACAGAGTTTACAATTAAAATTGTCCTGCTAGCGCAGCGAGGCATTTGTTTATGAGTTTTCCTAATAATACCAGATAAGATTTAAAAAGCAATTTATTGTTATTTGAATCTTAATAAAAATGTTGCTACACTTCTTAAGATGCACTTGTAGACGATAATAACAAATAATAATAAAAATATATTGAACTGCAATAAACATTTAGAAACGTTCTTTGACCCCGAAATATTAGTAATTCGGGGTAATATTAGCAATTAACATCGTTCGCACAATCCAAAAGCTATTGTGATCAACCAATCGTTTGATATGAACTTTTAATGATTGGAAATAAAGTTTATTTAAACTTGCAACTAAATATTTTGTTAGTTTAATGTCTGGTAATTAAAACTTATGTTTATGATGGCAATCTATGTTTCTGACAAGATTTAAAGAGGTTTTTATTTTTGATTTGATAGGTTGAACGTTCATGCCATTTTGATGGCCTACAAAAAAGTAGCGTCTAAAGGCGGATCCAGACATTGCGAAGCATGTGCAGCGCACGCCTCGCAACGCACGAATTTTGCTTTGATTTGAGTTGTCTTAGCACACGCCTCACCAAGAATATGAACGTCCACACATTAAGGGAATTACAGACTTTGCGAGGCATGCGCCATATTCGTGGTGAGGCATACGCTACGACAACTCAAATCAAAGCAAAATGCGTGCGTTGTGAGCAAAAGGCGTGCGTTGTGCGCCGTTTGTGGCGCATGCTTCGCAAAGTCTGTATCCACCTTTTCGCACATAAATTTATGATGGTGAATTATTACTTCATTGGCATTACTAAAGTTTTTCTACCTCGTAAGGCTAAGGTGTACCTGTACCCAATGAGATATTACCAACAAAGACGTCATACTCATTATAAAGAAAAAAAAACATGGCGATATTTTACTTTAGCTGTACATAGGACCAATGGAACTTGGAACTTTATTTCTATCACTGAGTAGGTTAAAAGATCACAGAGATATAAATAGGACCCCGTTGCTAGAAAGAGATAAACATACTGTGCAAACGTAAAGATCGTGCCACGAAAGTTGAGACTTGACCGCGCCTCTCAGGCTTCCCCCTTCCCGCACTCGGACCTCATACCGCTAAAGAGATCTAAAATCGTCTACAACGTAAGTCAAACCACGTGGTGTGTCAAGTCTCATCTTTCGTGGCACGCACTGTACGTTCGTGTTGCGGCCAGACGCAGGCCCGACTGGTTTGAGTTCACTCAAGCTGGTCAGCTTGTGTTTGTATTGCGCAGACGTCGGTAAAACGTATCTACCTCAGTATATATATAAAATCATTGCCTGTACCTACATTTCGAGATTGTTATGTTTAAGGGCTATGAAATAGGAGGCGATTACCACCCCCAAGCAGAACAGAGAAATTCCAGATAGATTAATCCAATAAACTTTGCAGAACCCGGGCATCGAACTCAGGATATCAAACTCCGACCATAACATAATTATACGAGACTTCAAAGCAAGGGTGTTATTTCTAATCGTGTTGAAAGCAACATCCACAACATCGCAGACATGTTTAATCCAAATTAGTATTTTAAATGTTTATCTTTGAAGTTTATACCCACAAATAAACTGTAAGAAAGATAATAAAACTTGTCAGCAGACGACAGACTTTAAAGTACTTTCCATCTCGGAAAATTTAAACTTTTCACGTGGGCGAAGCTAAAGGGAAAACAAGTTTGAAATGTGACTTGGAAATTAATGGAGAGACGACTGGGCTCACAAACTTTAAACGGTTAAAATGTAAAAGTTGTATTGGCTCAAAATGGTGAAACTGCAGGAATATTGTCAAAAAGAAATCTCTTTTCCTAGTTTAAGCAAAGGCTACGCTCGTCTTTCAGTCTAAGCTAAATCTGGCAGCTAAATCACAATTCACACTAAAATTATAAAGGCTAAAGTTTTTGAGTGTGTATGTTTGTTACTTCTTCACGCTCAAACGGCTGGACGGATCTGGATGACATTTGGCACAGAGATAGATTATAGTCTGGAATAGCAAATAGGATTTTTTTTTTTCCCGAGAGTATGTTCCCTTGGGATAATTTTCGACATTCGCATCGCAGCTGATTTTAAAATAAGAATCACGCCTAAACGGCTAGTCGTAATTTTTTGGAAAAAATATATGTTATATTAGACCATTTTCTTAATAATTTGATCTAAGCACATTTTAAGTTTTATTCGTATAACACAGTGTAATTAATTAGTAAAGTTATGTCTAAAATGGACAAAAACACGACAATCGCACCAAAACCGCTGGGTGTATTTGAATGAAATCGACACCATCTCAAAGACAATTTAATTATATACATTTTGATTTGAAGCTTTTTTTTTTAAGTTGTAGAATAATAAGGAAAGTACAAAAAACTACTAAATTTAGGGGCGCGCGGGTGCGAAACGGGGACGCGTTTTGTTCCCTCAAAGTCGTTGGCGTTAGTCGTCGTCTTAAATCCTGAAGATCCGCTGGATGCGAGACGCACAGGATCGGTCAATGTGGCGATACTTGGGGGTGGCCTGTGTCCAGCAGTGGACGTCTTTCAGCATAAATTTTGATGATAATGATGATATCCCACTGCTGGGCAAAGGCCTTCCTCACATTTTCCCACCCCACTTTGTCAGACACATGGTCAGCATACAAAAGCGAAAGAGTCTTTAGAGACAGCTCTAAAAGTTAATAAATAAGTAACTATAGTATGTTCAGTCTGATGATCAAGTCTGATGGCATCTTACTGATTGATTACTGAAAGGGTTCCTTATCTAGATAATATACACAGTCATCACAGAACTCTATAAATTAGTTTCCACAACAATGTTATCTTTTCTATTAAATTTCATTGTGAAAATTACAGGCCAGACAATCTAGCAATATTATTTTCAGGAGCGGTCCGCACCGCAATTTTCAGGCGTGCTAATGAAATCAAAGTTTCGAGGCAATTTGCCGTTGTTGACTCAACTCAAAGCTATCTAAAATTACTTTACTTTATTCTTCAATATTTTATTTACTATTGATTTTGGTGATAAGACTGCCTGTTATTATACCTTTTTGACTGAGTGCGAAAATACACATGCCTGTAACTTGCATTAAATTGAGCAAGTAGCTTGCATGCAATTGTAACATTCGCCAATCAGACAACAATCGTCTTTATTACACAATGGGGTGCTTTTTTTTTAATATTTTTCTCGTCTCACAGTTAAATCAAAAGATTTACCTACAGACTCTCCTGTGGAGACTAAACTAGGGCCTCCTGCCAGGCACAAAAAGCTTAATCCTAAGCAACCACGCTGAGGGCTACCACCTATGGGGTCGCTGGGGCGACAACAAGGGCTGGATCGTGATTAAGTGATTCTACCATCCGTTCGGCAAATATCTACGTGGAGAAGAACGGACAAGACAATGGCGAGCAAGATACTAGCACATTTTCATGCATGTTACAGGCCTGAATATTTTTAAAGTTTTTCTAAAGTTCTTGATTGCAATTTTTTATGATGTACAATAAAGAGTTCATCTAGATAAATGTCTATTACAGCCCTTTTTCACGAAAAAAAGGTACATGATTCGCATCAATGAACAAAAGAAAAACACGAAAGATGTAGATTTAATCGCGATGTAAAAGATACGAAAAGATACGTTTTCTTTCAGTGTTGAGAGAGAAATAATTCGTAATCGGATGGCTGTCACTCAAGGTATTTTTCATGCAAATTGAATCTTGTATGGGGTGTGTTGTGCGAGATTTATTTTAAGACAACAACTCGTGTTTTTGCTATATATATTTTATGGTAAGCAGTACCTTTGTGACGATATTATCGGATTCGGTTCAGCCGTTGAGACGTGATTGATTCAAAGTCAGAGTTAAAGTCAAACAAACAAATTTCAGATTTTCTTTGTTTATTCGAAGGGCTGATTTCAACATCGAAGGTTTCAACAAAATTAGTGTATTTTTGTGAATTTTATGAAGTTTATGTCCCACTTGGTTATATAAATGGTAAACAAAACAGATTTTCTGAATAGTAATGTTTAATATTATCTTGTAAAAGGACAATGTTTAATTAAACGAGACCAAATTATTTTCTCATTACTCCAATTTTGTTAAAGAAATATTCATTAAGATTAATCTCACTAATTTGCATCACCTACAATACAGTTAGATTAAGATCAGTGTTCTCAAGTTTGGGAACAATGTATTGTGTTATAATTCCTTATTAACTTTTGCCCGCGACTTCGTCTGCGTAAGTTTAGTAGTTGAGAAAATTTTAGCCTTCATCATGCAAACTGCCACCACTTTTGACACTTTAAGGTTACACTAGTCGATCATTCTTCCATACAAACGTAGTCTAGCGATTACTCCACTGTTTGACGATGTACGTTCAAAATATAAAATGATATCAATTTGTCTCATCATTATCTAGTCCTGTATGGAAACAAAAAAATAAATTACTTGAAAGTTATGAGCTTGAAAGTTCCATATTTCAACACTAATTTTAACGCATCTTTGGGCGCAAATAAGCACCATAAGAAGAACGAAAATTGAAAAACGGCCTCCATACAGGGATAGATTAGTAGTTCAACAATGCAAATAATTTTATTTTGAACAGATACATTCAGTCGTTTTTCATGATATCCAGACTCCCAAAGGTCTGTTTATAAAATTTCTCGCGCTCGTTTTCGTTCTAAATCATCATCCATTTCGCTACAAATTTGCAAAAGTGTGTATTCGTACGCGAACAAGCTTCTTACTGCTCATAACAGCATCTATCTGTTCCGCACGTGTTGTCGGTTGATATAGCATACTTACATTTTAACCCCACGCACAAAATAGTTTGTACCGTCGATTAGTGTACCCTTAAGGATGATTTCCGAGATTAAAACTATCATATATCCTTTCCAAGGTTTCAAACTAAATCGGTTTAGCGGTTTAAGCGTGAAAGGTAACACACATACAGAATTACTTTCTCAGACAGAGTTATTTTTGTGTCTTTTTTTTGTGTGATTGGAGACTGTAAGTCTGAGGCTGATTGTTATCTATGCCACAGATAATATAATGCTAGCATACAGATGCCTTATCCCATACAAAGAAACCGTGCCAATAAATTTAATAAATCAAGTGGATGCCTCAGATATTTAAAACCGCGCCATCTATTGGAATCAATATTAAATGTCAAATAATATTTGATATGTGAATTAAGAGACCAATATTCATTAAAATTGTGCTTAGGATAGTTAATTAAACAAGAACATAATTATTTTTTTTATGATCGTCTCCAGAAAATCTTAATATTTCACAAAAATCAATAACAAATCGAAGCTTATCACGCCATCTAGTGCAATTATTTGAACCAAATTTTGTTTCTTCCCGTTGGGTGCCCGTGCCTATGCCTAGGCTAGGATACGTTATATATACAGAAGCTGTAGGTAAAACTTAATAAATAAATAAAACCCATACTTTAATTTCAAATTATAAATATTAATGTAACTCTGGTTGTTATCTTTTTACGTCTTAATGGCTGAAGGGATTCCGATGAAACTTGGCACACTGGCAGAACATGCCCTGTATTAGGAGATAGGATGATTATCGCGGGAGAATATTCCCTTCAAATAAGAAATAATAAAATTGTTGCCACAGAAATTGGCATATCAATAAATTCCTATAATAAAACTTTTAACGTGGACGGAGTCTCGGACGGCAGCTAGTAAATCTGTCTGTTAAAATGCAAAGTAATTAAGTTAAAATTTAAAGTAAGTTGACTTTGAAAGTATTCCTATCAAACTTTCGTTCAGGCTTCCTCGGGTTGGTTTTGTTTACATTATAAATCGATCACAATGTAAAAGTGATTACGAAGTTTGGTTTTTCTTATAGATTGATGTCGTGAGGCAGATTATAAAGAAAAAATTGTTAAATAAAAAAAATACCCAGCCATGTGCGAGTCGGACTCGCGCACGAAGAGTTCCGTACCATTATCGCAAAAAACGGCAAAAAAACATTAACTTTATTCTGTTCTTATCGTATTTGTTTTTATAGCGGCAACAGAAATACATCATCTGTGAAAATTTCAACTGCCTAGCTTTCACGGTTCATGAGATACAGCTTGGTAACAGACGGACAGACAGACAGACGGATCGCGGAGTCTTAGTAATAGGGTCCAGTTTTTACCCTTTGTATACGGAACCCTAAAAAATTACACTTATATTTATCTCTATCTACTCAGACAAGTTTTGCTAAAAATCCTGATCGAAATATGCCTGAGGCCATTAATTTTTCTGATAAAGTTTGACACTACAACACGACAATTCGATTAGCTAATCGATTCATTATCTTTCTCAAATAAAACAATTATTATTCTTTACGAACCACAGAAAAGAAAAAACACCATACGACCAACGATATTTATTCGTATTTTATTTTTTTATTTATGATGTTTTTTCTCTTGACTCTAGTCTAGGTCAGAGGTGACAGAGACAAAGTCGACGATGGAGTGAGCTTACCCAGAAGAAGCCTGTTCACTTTAACTTTTAAGAGATTCGGGTTGTATGCGTTCGGAAACACAGACGCAGGCAGTGAGTTCCACTCTCGTGCTATGCGCATTATGAAGGATGTTTGGAAGTGCTTGGTGCGAATTGACTAAAAACATTTGTACAATTACGAACTTATGCAAAAATAACAATATTTTATTAGCGAGTAACAACGTATTTTTTTATTTTTTTTTATTTGTAGGCTCACCTTTGGTGACCTACGGTGTATGTCAGTAGTATTGTATTTGTTGATACCAGGACAATTTTCCGTACTTAACTTGGGTTATTTATTCACCAACTCGACATGAGAGAAAACACGCGTATGTCCAGATGGTGAAACTAAAAATTATTATCACTGTTTATTTCGTCATCTGGACACGCCAATATTTTTACGGGTGTCCAGGTAGTGAAAATTAAATTAAATCACTTTTATGGTTTCGCCAACTGGACACACACAGTTTTTAAAAAACGTCACTTCACTTCAGGCCGGAGAACAAGATAGCATAAACCCCCCCCACCGTTAACTCTTTACCTTGCCCCCCGCAAAAAAATTTTTACTTCAGTCTAAAAATATCAAAATGAAACTTCTATAAAATCGCGCAAGAAACACCTCCTGCCCCTCCCCCCTCACCCGCTCACACACTCGAAATCCATCATCCGATTTCGGAGCAGCTCGGGGTGTCAGGTTTATTTTCGTTACGGAATTTCTTGATTCGGTCGCCGCGCTCAAAGCCCGCGATAAAAGCTATGCAATAGCTTAAAAATGGTACAGTCCGGTTAATTCGCATTTTTAATTATGTTTAGGTTAGTTTTCAATAATCAGCCAAATTTTACCCTAGATAGGTTCGCGCATGACCACTATCTTAACTGATGGTAAGCGATGATGAGGTCGACAGTGAAGCACGCTTGCCTAGAAGTAACCTACTAAGAAGTAACTCTTGACTTAAACTTGAGTTCCCTAGGTTGTCTCTATCGGAAAACAAAGATTTCGGCAGAATTCCACTCCTACATGCCCTAGCAAGACGGTTTAAAAAAAATGGCGTCGCAGTGTGGTCGCGTAGCTAGTCTGAGAGTTTCTATCTAGAGGCAAATATGTCTCGCCTCCAAATGCGTTCTTTAAAAGTTATTCCGCTTTAAATATCGAAGCGTTTAATTATGTTGCCTTCTGCATACAGTCCAATATAATAGGAATCACAGTAGATATTAAAATGGACTCACCAACGAGAGCCGTCCAATGATGCCTGGATAACATGTTCAAATCTTGACTCCAATAAACACTGCAACAAATGAGAGGACAGGTTAATTACAGTAGGACAGGTTGACACAACGTTTAAAACCGGTTATGCCAAGATATAATATATGTTATTATCAGTTGACAACCCTGTTATTGTTGTGCATATCACAGATAATATGCATAGTAAATAATGAGTAGTGTACTCGTAATAACAGCTGAAAGAGTTGATCTTCAAGGTTAAATTATTACTAAGATCAGTTCGTGAATGGATGAACAGATCATCTGCATCATACCGAGAATCCTCCGCCACTCGAAAAGCACATGTCGCTTGACCTTGAGGGAACAAAACCCGCACTCGTTCTGTACTTCTTTGTACAGCTTGGCAAAAAAGAGTGACGCGGTGACAGTTGGAACTAAAAATAAAACTAACTAGTTAATTAAAATAACCTACCTATTACTTGCCTATTATTACCTATTAGTACTAAGAGTAGTTAGAGTAACTAAAAATTAATAACAAGTATCAAAAACTGTTGAATCATAGTATTTCGGGGTATACAGGTGCGATAGTGGCGACCTCATTTATTCCACACTCTTTTTTGCCAAGCTGTACTTTCCGTATTATTCTATGACATAAAAAAAGCCTTATATCAAAATGTAGATTAATTAAATTGTCTTTGAGGTGGTGATGATTTCATTAAAGATACGCGTTTTGGTGTGATTGTCGTGTTTTTGTCCGTGTAAGACTTCATTTTACAAATTAATTACATTATGTTATAAGAATACAACTCAAATTATTAAGAAAATGGGCTAATATAACATATATTTTTACATAAAATTATGACGGGCCGTTTAGACGTGATTCTCATTTTAAAATCGGCTGATTGGGGAGTATCTGCGCCTCCGGGTAGGCTGTATTATTTTATATATATGGCAGGCTATATATATTTGTAGACCTTTATAAGTATTTTTTTGCAGATAGATGCCGAAGTCTGACAGCAGTCTTACCAAGGGACGTCGTAGTGTGTTAACCAGTCAGTGTGGAGGTCAGATAGGTAGTCACTCTATGTATTATACTGGTATGCAGCTGATTCAGTCAGTACGCAGACGTTTCGAAGCTTGTGAGGTAAGGTCTTAGCACACTTTGCATATCTATCCATAGTTATTGTATTCCATTTTTTCACACACTGTTCCGTTGTTGTTGAATTAGGTATTTTACCCATGTTTGCAATATTTGTAAATATGTGAGAACCATGTTCCTATTTATCAATTAATGAAACCTATACGTAGTTTAGTATGTAGTGCTATTCTGGGTGCATCGTCCTCACATAAATATGAATTTATTAATGTATGTAGGTACTTATGTAAATATTATAAACCACTTATATTTTTAAAGAGTAAGTTTGCAGTTTCTTGTCCGTTCTTCTACATAACAAGCAGTGGCGTAGCTAGGTAACCAAGGGCCCTGGGGCAAATAAAAAAATGTGGCCCCACTGCTATATAAACTGGTTAGGTTTTATCAAGTAAAAATATTAAATATACAAATACTTAAAAAATGCTAAGCTACTTTATCATGAGCTCTTTTTCGTACACTGCAGGGTAGGTAATAAAAATATTAAACAGTAACAAAATAAATTACAATTAATACTTGGTGTACGTGGCAATAAAATGAAATTGAAAAGATTCAAGGGTTTACTATATAAAGATCGGACCTATCAACTGAATAAATAACAATTATATTTACAATCTTTTCCTAGCTTTAGTTTTTGCAAAAGTATCAATGACGTCGGTTAAATCCAGGCTTGATGCGGTTTTGTTTTCAATTGCTATTAGCGATAAATGTCGGAGTCGAGTTTGGTCCATACTATTTCTTAATTTTTTTTTTTTTGCTAAATGACCTTTTAGCTACTGCAGAAGTGACAGGAATTGTAAAGAATAATAACATTGCTGTAAATACTTCCGTTAGGTCGCATTCTGGCACTCCATATTTGCTTATTATTTCCTTACATAATTGGTGAACAGTCCATGCTAATTCTATGAAAAAATACTTTTAATATGTACAACTGACTATTTCTAATCTTATGACTAATAACAAAACAAACTTACATACAAAAGGGAGAGGGAAAAGGACTCATAGCGCATCAAAAAATTCTTCCACATCGATGTCAATGGGAAACGTGCCCAGAACGCTGGCAGCATTGCCACGTTGAATAGCAATGCTGATTCTCTGGCTGAAGAAAAGGCCAGCCCTCTGGTCACGCGAACAGTCGACTAACCGTTTACTTATGTCTCGAAAAACTCGATGAGCACTCGGACCCCATGGACCTAATGTCTCAACCCCAAACGGCTCAAACATATAACTGCCAATAAGGTTGTTATATTTGCGCCGTTTGAGGTTTTCTGCACCAGCAGCAGCTGCCCCAGCACAGCCCGCCGTGCTAAGAAGATGGGATGGCGCAAGGGTATCGACACATCGCACCCCTAGATGAAGACTCCGGCAACTCAAAAAACCTCATTTTTCAGAAATGACGAAAAACTGTTTTTAGGGTATATAAGAAAGATATCAAAGATCTAATGAGAGATTCGTAAAGGTAACGTTTTCTGAAGCTGTTTAATTAGCTTATTTGTATTTTATCAGTTAAAAACGTGGAAAATAACGGGATTTTTGAGTTACTCTAGTTTTGCAGCGGGAGTAAGCAAATTTTTTGTGTACTAAGTCAAGTTACTTTACTTTATCTGAAATAAAATTGAGTTACGTTACTTTTCACCCCAAAAATAAGATAACTTTTTGTCGGGGGTTTTGAGTTACTTATGCTATGAACGGGTGATTGCAACGTGCTAATCTTAGGAACGCAAGCTTTAGTTTTTATAGATCTAAAATAGTTGAAATAAATAAAATGTGTCCTCAAATAGAAAGTTATTTATTTAAGTACTAAATGAATAACAAAGAAAACTAAATACAATAATTAGTGTTATAAAATATTAGGTAAGTCCTTTTTATAACAGTTATTACTTAAATACTAGACATTTTCATGAAATTGAGATCGTACACGTACAATAATGAATAATTATGCGTTTTTAAATAATCACAGCAATAATACCTTTAAAAAAAACTCTTATCTCCCATAAAAAAATATAAATTTGAGTATTCTTATCTCTTTACGCACTATCAGAACAATCTTAAAATAAGTACAGCCTCTGAACAAACATTAATAAAAGCCAAAAACTATAAAATCAACCAGTCTTTATAAAATTCTCAGGCAGTCTCTATTTTCATCTTAGTTTTACTTACTTAAGTAATAGTACCTACCACAGTCTTAAAATTGCAAATCACAGTTTATTTATTGGTCTATTATTCTTAATCAGTACTCTCTAATCAATTAAATTTGTTAATGGCACAGAATTCTTAAACTAGTCTACCTACTTCTACTATAAAAATTGTAATGGCAACGTCATTACAAAACATTTTTGTAAAAACTATCATAGTAAGGCTTCGGAATCACATCTTTGTCTACAAGTTCTTTAATATCTTTCTTTTTTGCTTCAGACAAACGAATTTTTTCTGTGTATGCTCTACTCAAACTCAAATTTATTGTATTACCAGGTGTTGACTCTACTGTGCGTCTAGTCTTTCTCTTGTTCACCCAGCATTTTTTAAATTCAGTCTCTGCAAAGGAAGTTTTATAGAAAAAGGCCATTGGACTTTCTTTTTCTACTTTGAGGAGTTTTATATCATGCCACTTAACTTGGTTGTTACTTTCATCGGTATTAAAATTTGTACCCCAAGCTTCTTGCAACACTTTTAAGTCATAGTGCGCGGCTAGCTGCTTTCATGGGTATGTCGTACAATGTACTCCCTCTGTCGCTGAAGGTCACCGAGTTTCCAAAATGCTTCAAACCATTTTTGACGAGTTGTTAAGGTGATCTTGGTACTACATTTCAAACGACACTTTTCTCCGCAAGGTGGTCGAATTTTGCGAGCAGGAATTTCTTTTTTTAGTTTACCCCTCGACTTGTAAGATTTGCCTGAATTTTTGAGGGTTTTGTTTATATTGACCTTCCATGTGTCCGGTTGCCTTAGTTTCTTTTTACATTGTTTTGGCCCTTCTTGCGCTAGAGTCTCATCACTTGGATTAATATTTTGACCCAGATTGTGATCCTCGTAGTTATTATCGGCATTGTTATTTTCGTTGCGTTGAATCTCGCAATTAGGGCCAGTATCGTCATGTTCATTCGTTGAGTTACTACTGCTGCTGCTAGAGCTACTGCTCGAGCTACTACTCGAGCCTGATGAACTCGAACTGCTAGACGAAGACGAAATGGAGCGAGTTCGTGGCATTTGTGAAATAGGCGAGTTACGCAAGGGAGAGAAAATTATTTTTCTTTTGGGAATAGGGTCTTGATAGTGCGGATCTGCATCGGAATCGTCGAAATCGCTTTCATCGCCGCTATGAACTGGCGAGGTAGCATACTGACGTTTAGGAGCTCGTCGTCGTTCCTCAGCGTTTGTAGGCTCATTAAGACTCAAAGAAGATTCTAAAATGCTCGGTGATGGAGCTAACCTTCCTTCAGCTGGCAACTCAGGCTCGTTAATACTATTGAGCGTTACTATACCAGGAGATGTAATAGGTCTTGAATCATCTGTTGCTGCTGGTTGCTCAGGATCCTCTTTTTCTTCGTTAATCATTTGTACCATGAGTTTTCCTCGCCCCGTCATCATCCTAAAAATAAATAATATTCAAATTCAATAATGAATCAAGTAAAGTCAACCAACTCAAAAACCCTCAAAAGCACGTACTGTGTTTAGTTACTGTATAACAAATAAAATAAAAAAATTGAACCTTTCATAAACAACCTATTTTCTCTTTAAAAATTACAAATTTCATTGAACAGGCAAAAATAAACAAAGTTAAAGTTAGATTCAACAAAACTACGGTAAATCGAAATTTACTTTTACTTTCATGTAAACCTGAGGAACTCGAAATATTTAAAAAAATATTGCAACATAAAATCATCAAAACCCCCGTAAATCAAAATTAACTATTACTTTTTACAATGAAATTTCAGCAAAACTCAATCAACTCAAAATAAATAAGAAACTTACTCAATAAATTTCGTGTAAACTCCAGCAACTCAAAATCTGCCACTATTCAAACGTGTGTCACTTACGCGAATCCGAAGACAACTAAAAATGGCGGACTAGTACTCGCGCCTGTCGGGGCAAGGTCATTTAAGTAAAGCAGCGTTTAGCGCCATCTTTTAACAATGGTTGAAGGTATCGTTACGCGAGTTATATTGATGCATAAGTCTTCGAGTCAGGAATTCGATAAGGCCACTAACTCAAAACTCGTACTTTTTGAGTTAGTGGGGTTTTTATCTAGGGGTGCGACATGTTGCATCCCACACCAAAGGCCTACCCAACTTCCAAGGCATTATGGTCATCCCATCCGGTCTCTTCCCATCGTCGCGTGCCAAGCCATTGGGTTCTAAAACAGCTGGCACCCCGGCGGTGACAAGAGCTCGACGTATGATGTCATTAATGCTGGCGTGCCGTGCTATCCGACCAGCGCTCCTACTGCAGGATAGGCCATGGTGTCCGAGGCGGTCGACTGCTTCACCACATTGACAGCGATGTGGAGCTCCGCTGGGAGTACCTAGTCGCAGACATGTAGCGATGCGGAAGGTAGTGTCACTCAACATTGTGCCTATGTTGGGTGACGGTAAAGCCTGTAGCCAGAGGCCCGACTCCCACTCACCCACAGCCAGTAGGCGAGCACGCTCAGCAGTATTGGTGCTCGTCCATGCTTGAGTAACTTGAGGTAAAACTAGGTGGTAAATATGAATAAATTGAAATGAATAGCTAGGGCCTATTTAACTGAATATTTTCTTTGGAATTCGTCACACTTTTGTAATAAAGTTGCTTCAGTTGATGAAGCAACTTTATTACAAACTACCAACCAATGGGCGAAATTTTAAAAAGTTCAGTTCGATCGAGATTTTCAGGTAAGGTTTCGAGGGCCCCCTGAGCTTGAGGGCCCCGGGGCACAGCCCCGCCTAGCCCCTAGGTAGCTACGCGGCTGATAACAAGCTACTTTTCCGAATGGACGGTTGAATCAATTACTTGTAAATTTTAATTGTTGACGTTCAGAAGTGCCGCTTAATGGCCTAGTTGAAATAAATATTTTTGATTTTGACTTGAGATCTACGCGGCCATAATACAAATTTACAAAATTCCATAAAGAACGACTACTTGAGCTAGGGGATAGGTTTGAGAACAATACCCAGCCCATCCTGTCCCTCGTCCATGGATGCCGCGCTCCCACGTGCACTCAGAATTCAATCGTCCCGTTTTGTGTATGTTTCTGTTCTCGGCGTTCGTGTGAAAACAAAGACTTTAACAGTGAATATTTATTATTATGCGTTTATATTGAAAGAAAAAGTTATGGATCCTGATACAATAGGTAATAATCAACTAATTAAAATAGAATTTGGATATTTTTTGTAATTTAAAAGATTAGTATACTGAAAAGCTCGCTTATTATGGAGGATTTTTTAGCTACGATTTGTGTTTAATAGGAAATTTGTTATACTTCCAAGTTAGATCCTGTAATAATTCTTGATACAGTCGAAAGATTAATGTTTTCAGTAGTAAATAATAAAAAAATCAGCCACGGAAAGTCGCGGATAAGTATCTATATTTTAGTTTTTTTTTTTAAACTTATAAAACTTTAAAACTTATGTGAAGTGCATTACTGTATAAAGTCTGTTTCTATTTTATTTTAGGTTCACAAAATATCCCGGGAGCAAGAATTGTGATCCGTAAATACTTGTTCGACCTTTTTGCGGTCGAACAAGTATTTCGATTTACCTAATTTGGAAGAAAATCTGACTTTCTTAAATGAGGAGCTTTTGCCATGCGAAGGAATTCTCGTTTGTTCTTTTTTTTCAATATTTCTTTAAATATGACTCGATGTAATATTAAAACGTTTGTTTTGTTTACTAATATTGTTTAGAACCAATATTGACAATGAAATAATTTTGGCCGCGTAGATAGATCATTCAAATACCCGTATGTGCAGGGGTCGGCGAGCCGTAAGCGTGGCGTCACCTAGCCGTAGCCGAGTAGACATACCGGAGCTGCTGATCCGCATTGGTTACGTACTTACGTAGGGTTAGCGTCTGTTTGAATGCGAGGCGAAAGGCGATACGGTTACGATCCCTTTCCAAGTTGATAAGTGTGCTATGACCTTTACTAAATAAGAAACAAATGAATGAAGAACTGGAGTTGTTGTTTATAATTTTGCTAACGTTAGACATAACTTATCTAGGCGTCGCTTTGCGTTGGTTAGTGAAAAGAGACATAAGTTGAACTTCTTCCCTTCTGTCTCTAGAGTAACATAGAAATCCCAACCAGACACTGTAATTGCATTTCATTTGCTGTCCGCACTAGCATTGATTACAAACTGCCGCGATGACCTTTATAATACGTTTGTTTAGTCACAATAAACCTTCACATGTTGAACTTAAGGTAGAAAATTGTATACCCGGTGCCATAGGCGAAGGCCTCCTGAAATGCAGACCCATTGACTCTTAACATCTTTGAAATAAAGTGGAAAATTGAATGGATTTGTCGTTAAGGCTCCTGAAATGTATTGCCCGTGACGTGAAATGTAATTCAGTGTTACATTGAGTTGAATAGAGCCGTTAAATAAACACATACAAACATATAGCAAGTAGTTATCTACCTGATTTTCAGTGAAATTCACTGTAATTATGTTTTGCTTTGAGATTAATGATTTCATTTGTTTGGTTGTATGCAGAGGAAAATTGAATTGTTGCTGTGGGATTTTGGGTTTATTTCCCTGAAATAGGTAGCTAAATTATGATTTCCTAAATCCTGTTTTCGTATCTTCTAAGTTATTTTAAATACCTAGGTATCTCAAATACATTATGAGTTTAAGGTTTTTTATTCAGGTAGTTATTACATTGGTAGTAGGTAAATAAGTACCAAGGTACTGAAAATACTATAACGTACTTCATAAAGATGTCTTAATTAAAAAAAAAAAAAAATAGTTTTTTTTTTTTTTTTTTGCATAAACATCATAAACTAAGCTAATTAGGCTTCAGTATTTTTTAAACTAGACCTTATTAACCTCCAGTCACTTATTAATTTTAGCAATCAGTATAAAGTGCAATTTATTTCCTCACTCCCTTTTACATAAATATTCCCAGATCCCAACAACACAATCTAGGGGTTTTTAAGTCAAGCGTGAATAGGTTACTTCTAGGCAAGCGTGCTTCACCGTCGACCACATCATCGCTTACCATCAGGTGATATAGTGGTCAAGCGCAAACCTATATTAAATAAATAAATAAATAAAAGATTATCAAAATAAATAAAATATTATCAAATTAAATAAATAAATAAATACATTAAACAGAAAACAATCGAGATTCTTTATAAAACAAACCACACCACAATAGAACGGAAGAGAATATTAATTCAGGTAATAAAGTGAATATTTGTTTAATAAATCTGTATTGCTATTGAAGTGAACTTTGCTCAATACTGCTCAATATGACAAGCGAAATTAGTAAGTTATTACCAAAACTTAACTTTGCAATGGCAGAGTAGAATATAAGTAGGATTTACTATGAAGTTTAGAGGGGGATTAGTCTCTAACTACTGCAGACACTATAAGCAGGTAAGATGCTTTAACCTAGGTTAACTTTAATCCGATTATAGATCAAAGTTTGTCTTGAAATAGTAGGTGACATTAAACTTTATTCACATGGGTAGGTTCACCTTATTGATTAGCCGATTCTTAATTCAAATTTGAATTTAGAATCGACTGTTCAGTTGGGTTTACCAACTGAATAGTCGATTCTAAATTCAAATTCTAAATTCTAAGCTCAAAGATTTTATAAATACGGGTAATACGAGGATAATACTCACAGCGGATCTTTGTGTCTCTGAAATTGGCTGCAAGACCCTGCGCTGTAGCTATTTTTGTGTCAATGTTGAAACTGAAGATAGCATTGTATAATTGCCTCTTTCACTCGTTTACGTTTCGCATCGTCCTATCCCGCTTACTGTATGCAGTATACTCGATGACAAACTGATTCTTGCGCAATGATTCGCAGAGCCAACTTCAGAGACACAAAGATCCGCTGTGACTTCTATAATACATGCTTGCAAGCAAGTTACTTGCTACAAGAGAAGGAGAAGATCAAGAAACGTTGTATGGTCTGTGTGGAAGATGATGTATGATTAGAAAGGGAGGGACTCAGAAATGACGACTTACAGATATGGAAGAAGAATATATATTGCGCCGAACTTAAATAAATTGAGATAAGAACAAGACATTATTAAACAATGTTTTATATTAAAAATTGCATTGTCACTAGAAACAAATTTGAGTACAAAATTACATCTCATTCGAACACCGGGAAATGGATTAAATTTAGTTTGCTAACATTGATTACATTCTCACAGATACCAGGACAAATCCAACTAAATAATAGCTTGTAGGAACTGTAAGCAGTATTAACCAAGCGCAAGTCAACAGTCCCAGGTGACGAAAACTTTACAAGTATATCTGACTTAGGCCACCACACTACGCTCCAGTTATGTTTGCTACCCACACATTATAGGGTAAACGGTATAGTTATTGGCCAGTTAAGCTACCTCAAGACGATATTTATAATATAAAAAAATATAAAACTGATAAATGTAAAGGAAATAATTTTTAAAATATACAACATTAAATTATTTATTCAATGGTATGGCTTGCATACTCCTTTTTCATACACTTTTATTAATAAAATCTACATAAAGATACAAATATTGAAATAACAGTTATTGGCCACCATAATCACAGTAATTGGCCATGTAATCTTACAGTTATTGGCCATAGAAAAACAAAATAATTATTAATATTCAAAAACAAAAACTACTAATTAAAAATGTTGTAATCATCAGAAGGCTCGGAATCATCGCTAATTACGTAACTTTGGTGGCATATAAAATCAACAAATTCGTCAGCATCCGGGATATTTTCTCGATGATTATTGGGTATGCAGTGATTAGCCATTCTTTGAGATTATTGAGTAGCGATTCCTTGATGGAATCTTCTTTTTTATGAGTCAATTACGGCGTCGGTCCAAACGCCGATTTAAAGTGGGATTTTTAAGTTTAAATTGTAAAGTTGTCCTGGTAATATTATATTTTTTCGCAACTGCTCTCAAAGACATTTTTTTATTCTGATTTTTATCGAACACCTCATCTAGGGCTTCTTTGGTGTACTGAGGTCTTTTTGGCATGATTATTTTTAATTTAACCTGATAGAACAGAAAAATAAGCATGAGTGATCTTGTCCAAAATAAAAATATTATAGTTATTGGCCTCCTTTTTTGTATCGAAAATTATTCCAGACTTCATAGTACTTGGCCTAGGCCAATAACTGTTTACACAGCCCTAAAATTAGTGACAAACGAATATGATGCCTAATATAACAAACGGTAAAGATTTTATTCATTATAAACGCATTTTGTTTTGGATGAAATGAATATAGTTATTGGCATAGGTGGCCAATTACTGTAATGTTATTTAAATTATTGGTGCAGTAATTGGCCACTACATTTTTAAAGTTTATGTTATGATTTTGTCATTTTACCCTTCAAATACGCGTAGTATGCATTTCACTCTATATATTTTACAGATTTTGAATCACTGAACTATGTAAATTTACTTCAAAATATCACATCCTAAAATTGTATGAACTTAACATTTTTTAAACAAACTTACCCGTTTTCGATACCGCCACGAAAAAATCACAGGCTACAAAAGAACTTAATCCATCTAGCGGTGTTTTGACGAAACTTTTAGACAGTCAACAATTGTGTTGCCTTAATGCATTTTAATATTTACCATTTAGTAATGTGGCTTGCTAGTTTTTCAATACCGCTGGTGAAATGGCTAATAACTATATAGGGGCCAATAACTATACCGTTTCCCCTATACGGCAGTCTACAATCAACATAGACATGTAATGAATGTAGACACACTGAGCTAACTGACCGTACGTCAGCCTTTGTATTGGATCTATGTTGATTGTAAACGAACTAGACAATACACATGCCTGAGATCGCTCCTATAGTGGCTAAATGGAGGGAACAGTTGCTTTCAGCCAAATTGGCACACGGTCTGGATGTGTTGACTAAATGATGTGGCCTGGTTCCTAGTAGTGATTGCTAGTTTGAAGTGCATGTCCTAGTAGGTTTCACAGTAAATCAGATGTGAGTGATGTGTGTGTGTGATCTGTTTTCATGTTGTATGTAGAATTCACCGCACCAAACAGATTTTCACAGAATGAAAAGTTGATGTGTTGATGTTTTCTTACTTTCTATAAATATGAAAAACATGGTGATAAACTTCTGAAGGTCTAAGTCGAGGATAAACGATCTAGAGGAAGAAGTCCTCTATGCTGGTCAGTACAAATCCGCACCTTCTTCAACATGAAAGCCTCAGAAGCCGTGCATGTTGCTGAAAGTTGGAGCAAGTTTAAAAACATAATCAAGGAGAGGGTTTTGAAACCATGATGTGGTCACGACCCCCAGCATTGGGGAATCGACGCAAGGAGGAGGAAGATAAATATAAAAAAAAACTTTTCTTTTGATTCCTGAAAACAACACAAAAAGTTTCAGCGCGGAGCACTCAGACATAAATTGAAACACATTACGTCTGTATTTTTACCCGACTGCCGAAAAGGAGGGTAATGTGTTTATCAGTCTATGTATGTATGTATGTATGTTTGTTTCTATGTGGCGTTCTAGAGACCAAACGCGTTGGCCGATTTTGATGATTCTTACGTCAATCGATTCGTCTTAATCCTGCGAGTGCCACTGGCCAGATTAAAAATGGAAAAAACAAAAATGGCGGATTTTGGGCGCCATTTTGGGGGGAAAAATTTGTTTTTTTCTTCCTAACCCATCGTGTGGAGTATCAAAATAAAGGATTTTAAGAGGCGATTTCAAAAATATATAACACTTATATGTTTAAATGTACCTAATTCTAAAAAAAATTACTAAAAAGTTGTAAATAAAAAAAGTTAATTAAAAAATCAAAAACCCGACTGCTTTAAAAGCAAATTAAAAAGACGTAAACAAGAAGAAAGTAAAAGTAAGTAAGTCTTCTTGTTTACGTCTTTTTAGTTTGCTTTTTAAGCAGTCGGGATTTTGATTTTTTTTTTCGAAAGATTAAACTGAGGGGTAGGTGTATACTTGTAGTTCACCCACTCTTTAAGTATGTTCAAGTCCCACGTAACAGGAAGCCTTAATAAAAAGCTTTAAATAATTGTACATGCATTTAATGAACAGCGTCTCCTAGAAAATGGCGTAACCTGGAAGCGGCCATTTTGCACTACACCTCGTTAGAATGTTCAAAGTGCAGACGTAAGTACAGAAGCCGATAAAATAAATCCTTCAAATGGAAAGCAATTAGCTCTTAACTCTCACTTAATTACTTACCCTGGACTACTTCTAAGAGCTAATTACTTTATTTCAAAAGAACTTTAAAGGCTTTAAACCAGGAGTTAAAGAACGATAAACTAGCCTTTTCCCGCAGGTTTGCTCTTGTGACCTCCCATATACTTATTACCTTATCTATCTAACCTACAAGCTGCGGGAAACAAAGCTGTCTCATTGCTGAGAGTCCCTGTTCTTTTTCCACACATTTCTGTCTTTTGGAGGCAACTCCTTTCAGTAGGAGTCGAACTCGTTCCATAGGAACTATTCAATTTGCCGGGATAAAAGTGGCGTATGACATTCAATGATAGTAGATACCTAATGACGGATCGCGGTCCGAATCCGGACCGCCACCCGGCCTATCTGTGGGGACCTCAAGTTGACAGTCAATATAATTGACTTGTGTTACTGTAGCACGTAATTTAATGATTTATCCCGCGCTTTGTAATTCCAGCCGTCAATTTGACAACGGAAGAGCGCGGAGCGCAAGATCGTCGGACGACGAGTAGACTTGTTGATCACCATGCAGGCTATTGCCGATGAACATGTCCAAGTAGCCTGCACCAACTTTAGTCCGAACTTCGGACGGATACCTGGATCAAGGCAAATTATGCACATTCATATTTGTTGTGTTTAAATATATTCAGGTATCCTTGATGGGGGCGAGGGTAGATGGCTGGCTTTAAACCACACGGACCGCGAAAGTCATATTATTCAAACTTTTTTTTTTATCCCAATTAAGTGAATAGGTTTCTTCTAGGCAAGCGTGCTTCACCGTCGACCACATCATCGCTTACCATCAGGTGAGATAGTGCTCAAGCGCAAGCCTATCAAGAATAAAAAAGAAATAATTGGTGACCCCTGGTATAGTATTATATCAGTGAAAGAATTTTCGTAAACGGATCTATTATATAACTGCACAGTACATGTGTGAGTACTTCTAATACTTTATGTCTGTAGGTGGTATGGTGGTGTGTAATGCTATTCTGGGTGCATTGTCCTCGCATATATGAACTAATAACTATATATGTACCTATGTTCCTAAATATTGTAAAAATACATTTTTTTTTAAAAGAGTAAGTATGGAGTTTCTTGTGCATTCTTCTCCATAACAAGCTACTTTCCAAATGCACGGTAGAATCATTTGTATGTACGTTCAAAAGTGCCGCTTGGTGGCCTAGTTGAAATAAAATATCTTTGTCTTTGTCTTTGATCAGCATTTACAACATTCTCAATCACACAAACAAACTATTTTACCTTTTCTTAATATTACTTTAGAAGAACTTTTAAGATTGCATGCGAATACGTAACGTTACTGATATAAGACTAATTGGAATGTGGGAGTAATTTCAATTCCAAATCATAAAATAAGTCCATAATAATGTCATGAGCTCAATTAATTAAATTATATTTTTAGACTGTTATTTGTGATTTTAATAAGAAAACTCGTTCGTGTAAAAAAATAGGCGACTTTGAATTTGTTTAGTGAGAAACCTCGAAATGAACTCAAAACTTATGAAAGGCAATTAAAGAGGATTTAGTAAAAAAATCTTGATTTATTTCAGTTTTATTACGTGGAATGTTAAGTTGAGAAAGGCCCTGTCTATAAGGTAAGCAGAGGATAAACGAATTGACGTCTGAATCTGGAAAATCTAGATCAGTTTTCCCTTTCAAGTTGAATGAACAGCGACTAATTAAGTATTCAAATCAGAAATGCCAAATTCAATGCCAATTTCGAATCAGAAATGTAGAGATCCGCAAGAGAACCAGGGTTACTGACATAGCCCGAAAAATTGCCAAAATTAAGTGGCAGTGGGCAGGTTACATTGCTCGCAGAATGGATGGGCGATGGGGCAGGAGTTCTGGAGTGTTGACCGCGAACTGGAAGATGTTGAGTTGGAAGGTCTCTCACCAGGTGGACAGATGACCTGGTGAAGGTTGTGGGGATCCGCTGGATGCGAGACGCAAGGGAGCGATCAATGTGGCGACGCTTGGGGGAGGACTATGTCCAGCAGTGGACGTCTTTTGACTGATATGATGGTTGTGATGATGAACAAGAAGAAGAAGATACTTTACTTTACTAGAGATGCCGATGCATTCCACCAGCTTTTACGACAAATCTTTTACAGTTCAAGCGGTGCGGTTGTGGAATGCTTTGCCCGTGTCAATAAAGCGTGCTCAATCTCTGCCCACTTTTAAAACTATGATAAAGAATCACTACCTCTCTCTTTAATAGTTGTTTTTCTTGATTTCTATGCTTTTGTTCCATACTTATTACTGTATATATTTTTCTATATAATATATATTTATTTATTTTATATATAAATTGTACACCAAAGACTACCTACAGTACAGTCTTTCCTTTTAGTTTTAAAATCCATCCAAAGGTTGTCTTGAAAAGATCGCTTTTAGCGATAAGGCCGCCCATTGTGTCACCCAGTGTAATGTTTTCTTTTTCTACACTTTCTGTAACTTATATGGGGTACATAATAAAGAGTATTCTATTCTATTTTATTCTTTAAGGGCCTGCTTCTGAATTGAGAAATTTGAATTCAGATCGTGTCAAACTCCACTGTAGTGACCAGCTTTGGCTTTGGCAGATACAGGTTAGAGTTTTAACAAACAGTCAATGTCAAATTCTTAATACAGTAATCGGTGTAAACCCAACATTCTAGAAAAATATACAAAGAAGTAAAACTACATAAGAAATGAGTAAATAAAAAGTTAACACAAGTTATTAGGAACGAGACGCTAAAACAAAATAGAAAGTGCTAAGACTCACTCAAGTCTAGAACGTGTCTAAAAACTGGGTCTATACACACTTATGCAGCTTATTAACTACTAGCTGTTGCCCGCGGCTTCGCTCCCGTGGACCACCCCACAGGACCCGTTTTCTGGATAAAAAAATAGCCTATGTCACTCAGGAATAATGTAGCTTTCTATTGGTGAAAGAATTTTTCAAATCGGTCCAGTAGTTTCGGAGCCTATTCGGTACAAACAAACAAACAAACAAACAAAAAAATCTTTCCTCTTTATAATATTAGTATAGATAATATTATTATACATTCGTCGAGTTTCTATTTTAATTTTAATGATAGCTTCTAAAATAAGTGATAATTTGTATGAGTCATCGTATTAGAGTGTTTGTCAAAATACAAGTAGCAAACAGATAAAGTGAGATATTTTTGAGATAGAAAAACAAAATCATGTTTTATATATCAAATAAATAACTTATATCAAGTTATCTATATCTATAGTTTGTTTGGACGCGCTAATCTCAGGAACTACTGGTAGGAATTGAAAAATTATTTTTGTGTTGGATAGCCCATTTATCTAGGAAGGCTATATAACATCACGCTACGACCAATAGGGGCGGAGCATAATGAAATATGTTGCAAAAACTGGAATAATACACCTTTTTGAGAGCTACCGTTGCGCGCGCTGCGTAAACGGAAGAAAACATTACACTGGGTGACACAATGGGCGGCCTTATCGCTAAAAGCGATCTTTTCAAGGCAACCTTTGAATGGATTTAAAAAAAAAGGAAAGACAGTACTGTAGGTAGTCTTTGTAGTATACACTATTTATATATAAAATAAATACATATATATATTATATAGTTAAATATATACAGTAATAAGTATGGAACAAAAGCATAGAAATCAAGAAAAACAACTATTAAAGAGAGAGGTAGTCATTCTTTATCATAGTTTTAAAAGTGGGCAGAGATTGAGCACGCCTTATTGACACGGGCAAAGCATTCCACAACCACACCGCTTGAACCGTAAAAGATTTGTCGTAAAAGCAAGTGGAATGCATCGGCATCTCTAGTCTCAAGTTTTCCGATGACCTCAGATATCTATTATGTGTGTCATGAAGGAACTTAAAACGTTCTTTGAGATAAGAGGAAGCAGCCGCGTGGGGCATCTAGTTAATAAAATGTAAACAATAATACACAGAAGTCAGGGCGCATTCTGTTGCATATTGTCATTGCGCATGCGCCCTACATTTCACACTGATTATTCTAAAGCTTTAGTATAACTAATTATTAATAATAGCCTATCTGCAATCAAAATAGTCATTTATATGAACAACATGCTTAAACAAACTATAACGACTGACCCGCATATTTTCAACACACATAAAATTAATATTTACGAGTACACAGTTGCGACAAACATAAACGACGCTAAACTACACAAAATCACCCATTCATCACACCATAACAATAAAAAAACTATATTACGTCACTCGGATCGGTTCACATTGTCGTAACAGTCGCAGTCGCACATGCGATTCGCACGATATCGTTGCATCAGATGATTCCCTCGACCTCGACAAAAAATGACGCTACTGACGCAAGATCGCAATTCGCAGGTTCGCAGGTGAAAGCACTCAGCTCCTCAATTAGTCCGTATTACGCAAGCGATCGCACCGAATTTGGCGACCTGTCGTGGAGTATGCGGCCAGACTTATTCCGAGAAAATGCTTAGATGTGGTTTGATTGGGCACTTATGCCGATGTTTGCTCATACTTAGCTATTTGGTTAACAGAATTTTCCTAGGAGCGCATGTCGAGACTGTAAAAGGATGGAATCGTTTAGTATTGAGCGGTGGATGACACGAAACCGTAAATATTGGCAAGATTCTCGTTTTATTTCAAAATAAAGAGAGTGGAGGGCTTTCTGACACAGGGTTTTTCAAAAAGATTAAATTGCTGTTTGAATATTTACACACGGTTCAGTAAACGTTGATCAAAGTTTCTTTTCACCATACCGTAGCAACTCTGATGAGATTCAATAAGATGCAGATAAGATAAGGATTGGTAGTTCCTACGCGTACACCATGCGCGTCCGTGTCAAGCATTGGGGTCAGTGACCCAATGACTTCTTGTCTTGCATCGCTGACAAAGATATGAAGAATCGGAGAATTCATATCAGCCAGTGCCTGGAATATCGTTATCCGCGATCTAACTTGTCAAACTGCTGGTCATAATAGACTGTCTTTTTGTGCTTTTTAGGGTTCCGTACCCAAAGGGTAAAAACGGGACCCTATTACTGAGACTTCGCTGTCCGTCTGTCTGTCTGTCTGTCCGTCTGTCTCCAGGTTGTATCTCATGAACCGTGATAGCTAGACAGTTGAAATTTTCACAGATGATGTATTTCTGTTGCCGCTATAACAACAAATACTAAAAACAGTATAAAATACATATTAAAGGTGGGCTCCCATACAACAAACGTGATATTTTTGCCGTTTTTTGCTCGATATTAATAACGGCAACAGCTAGACGCTTGAAATATTCACAGAATGTTTAGTTGTATATTTACTTCAAAAAATAATAATTAATAAATAAAAATTAAAAAAATTAAGGTGGGCTCCCATACAATAAACGTGAGTTTTATGCAGTATTTTGCGATAATGGTACGGAACCCTTCGTGTGCGAGTCCGACTCGCACTTGGCCGGTTTTTCTGGGATGGGCCCATGTTTTAGCCGACTACGCCTGAGAAATGCGACAGGATTAGATTCTTTGTGTGTGGGATACTTCAAACTAACGGTTGGATATATGGACTTTAACAATTGAGGGTTTTTAAACTCGTCGGGTGCGTTCAAATTATGATTATCGAGAACTGAATGACCAAAAATTTTTCCTTTATATAGTTGTCAAATTTATACAATAGGCCTCTGTAGACAGCGCGATTTTGAGAATCTTTTGAAGATTCTAGAGCTTCTAAAGAGAATGTATGATCAAAATGGAAAACTTACGGGGATAGTATATATGTTTCTTGTCAGTTTATCGAATATCTTTTAAATTGGTTCAAAATTGGAGGAGGAAATAGGCGAGAGTCTAACCTCGAATTATAATTTTTTACTAAGGAAATTCAAGTGGATGTCTGCGACCGCATTTTCATATTTTAAGTTCATTTTATTTTCTATACATATAATCTTATTTTCATCAGTTTAGCTCGCTTTGGAATAAGTAAGATTTGTTTTTACCCGACTGCCGAAGGAGGTGTTTATCAGTCTATGTATGTATGTTTGTTCGTATGTGGCGTTCCAGAGACCTAACGCGTTGGCCGATTTTGATGATTCATACGTCAATCGATTCGTCTTAAGAGTGTCATAGGCTACATTTTTGGAAATAGAAAAATGGCGGCTTTTGGGCGCCATATTGTGGGGGGCCAATTTTATTTTTTCTTCCAAACCCATCGTGTGGGGTATCAAAATAAAGGGTTTCAAGAGGTGATTTCAAAAATATATATAACACTTATATATTTAAATATAACTAATTCGAAAAAAAATTTTTTCAACCTTCTCGCGAATATGATTGTATCCTCCGACTGCACAGCATGATTTTCTTCTTGTTTACATCATTTTAGTTCGCTTTTTAAGCAGTCGGGTATTTTGATTTTTTTAATTAACTTTTTTATTTACCTATTGTTTTGTCACAAACACCTGGGCGTGTCCTTTTGATTAAGTAAGAACCTGATTATCATAAATTCTTGTCTAGGTTATAAGTACGGCCTTAGAATCTGGACAAACTGGTTTGCAAGGTGGTCACAATTGTATAAATATTTATGCAGTTTCACTTGGTGTGCAATCAAATGAGAAACTTAGCGTCTAATGACGGAGTTGCTATGTCCACACTAACATTATTAAGAGGCAACGTTTGTATGTTTAGATGACCCCTATATTCAAAGTCATGTCCTCCAATTCGACTCCACTTCGAATCTAGCTTTAATTTGTTATTTATTGATGACAGTCATGATGACTAAGTCGAGTGGAGGGCCCTCAAACTGAATTGGAATATGCATAAATGAAACAATGTCTGAAAGTATGAAGAAGAGAGAGAAGAAGAGTGAGAGGGTGATGAGAGTGGGTGAGAGTGTGATGAAGTATGAAGTGTGATGTGTGGTGTGGTATTGATCCCGTAAGGAAAATGCTTTCAATGGCAGAAAGCTACAATTGTCATCGAGTGTCATAGACCGCTTTTTATTTTACAAGTAAAATTTAAAAACCTCCGACTAAAATACCTCTTTGAACTACTTATTGTATCTAATAATAAACACGCATTGATCGATAATGTTTCGAAACAAGTAATTATAACACAATATTTTGCTAAAATATCCCGATTCAAAGAGTCAACGGCTGAACCTCGATAAAGTGACCTTTCAAACAAAAAATTAAATCACAATCGATTATACCATCTAGGAGCTAAAAGTCACCTTTCAAACAAAAATTAAATCAACTTCGGTTCATCCATTTAGGAACTATGATGCCACAGACAGATACATAAATACACACGTCAAACTTTTAACACTCCGAATTTTCCGTCGGAGGTCAATAAACGGTTCCTGTGGGATTGGCCAAGGAAGCAAAGCCTGGAGCAAAAAATACTTGCGATTAAAGGCTACAATATGTAGTTGTTCAATGATTGTACTAGTGCACCCACCAATAAAACGAAGGTTTGTATCCTGAAACGGGTTCTTTAAAAAACTACCACATTGACTACTTAAATAACTTTTAATACACATATTCTCTCGAAGATAAGATAAATACACTCGCGAGCAATGAAAAAGTTCAAGTGACATAGCACCAAATTACTCCTAAACGGGAAAGGCTAGCTTAATGACGCCGTCTGCAATATTGAAGTACATTTAACAGCCCATCAGAATATTACCAACTAAAAACGTAAATATTGTGTTCAAATTATAAATTAAATGTGAAAAAATTAAATGAAGGTGTTTGTCGGCATTTTGTGGGTGGAACTTTTTCATTGCTCGGCAGTTTACTATTCAGCACCTGTAGCCAAGTTGACAATGTACAATCGATAACGCTAGTAGGAAAACTAATCAATATATGGGAATGACCAGGGCCGGATTAAAATTTGTGCCGCCCTGGGGCACTGAAGAAAATGTCGCCCTATGACGTTCTTTTTAATTAAAATTAATTAGTGTTATTGGATAATTCTCCAATTTTACAAAAATTCATTAATCAATAAAAGTTTCTGTTATTAAAAAGACATACGTAATTTGAAAATATTTTTAATTATTCAAAAAAACTACATAAATTTATCAATTCCAGAAAATAAAAATATCAACTTTAATTTTTTCAAACCTTTATGGAAATAAATTAATTAAACTATTTGAATAGTTTTTACTTAAATTTCCTATATTATAATATACAAAATTTTAATGTGATACATAATACTTGAATTATATTTCTTGAAAGATAAAATGTTTATTTAAAAGAATTAGTTAATTATATATTATATAGAAAATTTTATCTCACTTTCCAAATTTTGCCGCCCTAGAAAATTTGCCGCCCTGGGCACTAGCTCCGACTGCCCCTAGTATAAATCCACCACTGGGAATGACACATCTGTACGTTAAGTCACGTGGTCAGAGTATACAAATAGAAGCCGTTAACGATTGTAGAAAGATATTCGATATGAAAAGTTTGTAATTTGACTAGGGAGCCAGGATTAGTTGTTTAGATTTCAGCCGTGGTCGTAATTGGCAGTAAACCTTTCAGATTAACCTTTAAAGTCAATTTATTAGGCAGAACTAAACGGTTTTAATTAAACTTCCACTGGATTAGTTTCAGTCTATTAAGCTAAATGATCTTTTTAAATATTCAAGAAAGTTGGTAGATACCTACTACAGAATAACCGTGCTAACCTTTGATCAACAATATCAACTAGATGTAGGGTCGGCGACGCAAGAAATTCGTCTTGGTAAATAACAGCTCACTTGAAACGTGAGCTCTTATTTTGTTCAGTTTGTCATTGTAAGTATTGTAAATGTCGGGTAGTAAGTAGGTATTTATCACGCGGACAGTACGGTAGAATCAATTTTTATTACAAGTAAATTTTTAATTGTTTGCCGTTCAAAAGTGCCGCCTTTTGGCCTAGTTGAAATAAATATATTTGACTTTGACTTTGACAGAATAGGGATGTTTCCTGGGTAAAAAAAATATATTTCTACTTAATCCGTCAGTAAGATTGTCAAATAATATTGGACATGTATTTTTTGCTTTATCAAATAAATTAAAATTGACAAAGATAAAGCGCATCAAAGTTCAGGAGTGGGGGCTTGTGACGTCACTTTGTCAGTATAAACTGTAGCGCACCGTGATGTCACACGATATTTCAACGCTCTGTTTTGTCGTAATTTTTTGTTTATGCGGCAAAAGTAAAAATACATGTCCAATATTTTTAGATTATCTAACTGACGGATTAAAGTTTTTATTCAACTACCCTATTTAGCATTGATTTTGTACGTGACCCGTTATCTAGTTGATTATTATTGATCGAAGGTGCTAACCTTAGAAATTATTAACCGATATCAGTACGTTTTAAATAATGATTGTTTTATATCAACAATATAAGGAACGCATGTTTCAACACCTACTGAAATGCACTCTGATGATAATGTCAATCACGACTTTTACTGACTTCGGTGGAAAAAACATATTGAATTGAATTAATATAAGTTGCAAATTGTCTACCCGTCTTAAGCAAGCATGTGAGGATTAGTTAAAAATTAAACTTAAAAAAATAATACATTAATATGTTCGTGCCTTCTCCAAATGGAAAGAGTCGTTTGACTTGTATGAGGACAGTGATGTCTCCCGAGCTGGCGTCGCATGGTGTTTCCACGCGCCTCTCTCAATGAAGAAAGGGTGAGGAGCAGCTCCCCTTGGCCATAGATGACGATTGCTAGCGCAAACCGTCACTGCTGCAGTGATTATCGAGAATACGTCAGTGTACCCGCAACGCACCGAGAAGTGACGAAGAAAATCACCATGTGGTATTAGTCAGTAGGGGCCTGATAGACCCCTCCACATGCCCCAAGGTGGAGGACATCCATAAGGATAAATAGTATAATTATTACTAAAGGAGAATGCCCATTTTGTAAGGGAACTTGGACCCCTTTGAAAAATTGGTTGTATGTTGATGAATGTGGTTGTTATATTGTAGAAAAAACATGTTATATTCATAATTAGAAAACATTTTTTATTTATTTTGCGGGGTTTACGAGATATAAGGATGTTTCTGTTCTTGAAATGAACCCTTATTACAACGCAATAAGGTGCATACAAATGTCCAAGTGATGTAACCTGATCTGTTGTTGTCTGTACATATAAAGTAAAGGACACAGATGAAAAAAATACAAAATATAAATCCTATTTATGGATAATATTGAAATCGCAGACACGATAACTCATAAGGGGCCTGTGTATGGGCAATTACCTTTCATAGTGATTTCTGCAGTGTGTGTTTCATGTACTATTGCTAAATAAATTGTATTCTTCTTTTCTTTCCCGTTTGGCGCAGCGGCAGAAAACATCTCCCTTAGAAATGGTCTAGAGACTTCTCTGCTTAGTTCTTACCTTATTTGTTTTTACCGTCATAATCTGCCTAGATTTTTTCCAACGGATACGGTTTTTGCACGGTTGGCGCAGTGGTTGAGCGATTGACTGCTGCGCTGCGTGTCGCGGGTTCGATTCCCGCACGGAACAAATATTTGTATGACCTATAGATAGTTGTTCCGGCTCTGGGTGTTGTGTATGTGAGTTTATATATTTGTAAACTCACCCATGATACAGGAAGAAATTCCTAATGTGGGGCAAGTTTAAAAAAAAAACTGTTTTGGGGTCAGCTTCCAGTCTTACCGGATTCAGCTGAGTACTAGAGTTTCACATGGAGCGACTGCCTATCTGACCTCCACAACCCAGTAAATGGGTAACACGGTACCCCTTGGCAAGACTGGTGTCAGATCTAAGCTTCTGACTACTCGTAACGACTATCAAAGATTTTTAAATGACAGCCGGGACCAACGGCTTAACGTACTTTCTGAGGCACGGAGGAAACTCGGTATGTTGAAATGGTCACCCATCCACGGACCGACCTCGTCAAGCGTTGCTTAACCTTGATGATCGACCCGTGCGGCAGTTATTATTTATCTACGAGCTCCTCTTAGTAGTTCTTAGTCGTCGTAGTAGTAGTAGTTCTTACCTACTAATGATAGAAAATATCGTAGCTCTTATAAATAAACACCATTTCTATAATATAACTAGCTGTTGCCCGCTGCTTCGATTCCGTGGACCACCCCACAGGACCTGTTTTCAGAATGGCCTATGTCACTCAGGAATAATGCAGCTTTCTATTGGTGAAATAATTTTTTAAATCAGTCCAGTAGTTTCGGAGCCTATTCGGTACAAACAAACAAAAAAATCTTTCCTCTTAAATATTATAATATATTAATATTACTAATAATTATAATATTAGTATGATTGGTAGGCTGCTTAACTATCAAACGATGACAAAGCCCCAATCAATTGAGCTATGAATTAATTATACGCTACATAATTTGTAAAGAGAATTGATAAGCGCTCAGAGCAAATATTAAATATTCATTATGCGTATAACCCAAAACATAATAGAGCTTGATTGATAGGATAACTGAATATTATTTGGGCATTCATTGTAAGTTTTACATGGTAACATTGAAGAGTAAATGTACCTAATATAAGACTATGTAGTTTTTATTTTAGTAACAGTTTTTTAAGACCCTGCCAACGCTTCAGTGCCGTAAAACGGTTACTTTCTAAAGCATACTCCTTAGTAACGGCTAGGTTAAAAGGTTTTGAAAAAACCGGCCAAGTGCGAGTTGGACTCGCGCACGAAGGGTTCCGTACCATTATCGCAAAACAACGGCACAAATATCATGATTGTTGTATGGGAGCCCCACTTAAATATTTATTTTATTCTGTTTTTATTTATTATAGCGGCAACAGAGATACATAATCTGTGAAAATTTCGACTGTCTAGCTATCACGGTTCATGAGATACAGCCTGGTGACAGACAGGCAGACAGACAGACAGACGGACCGCGGAGTCTCAGTAATAGGGTCCCGTTTTTACCCTTTGGGTACGGAACCCTAAAAAGTACATTTGCTTGATTGATTCATGTATATTATTTGTGAAACATGTTTTTTTCGTATGACTAATAAACATTTGCTTTGAAAAAATAACTAGAGTCTGGCAAATGAAAGTAGACACTCGAATTATTTGCAAACTTTTTATATGGCAATGCTATACTAATATCAACATCAATTTTTGGTGATTTGTTGTGGTCTTGATAATAGCATTTATTTAAGTGAAAAATTAATAAAACAGTTCAAAGTGGATTACGGAAAATGTCGTTTCGCATGATGTCTAAATATCAAGAAAAACATCAGGAGAAAGACGTCGAATTAAAAAATTACCAAGATTTTTTACGTGTGGTGTTAGATTTCATCAGTTAGTATGACGCTAATAAGTTGAATAAACCAAAATTGTTATAGAATACTGTTGTTTTTTTATTGAGATCGATACATAATGTCTAAATTATTACCTACCTCAATTAGCTATAGTATTTTTAGTCAGATGAAATAAAATAAATAATGCTAAAGTATCAAATTAGGTTATTCATACTACTTTTGGGGTTGCTATGTTGATATTTTCTAAATTTTCCGCACTTTTTCAGTCTCTACTTTCGTTTGCCAGACTCTATGTAACATTAGACCATTTTCTTAATAATTTGATCTGAGAAAATTTTGAGTTTTATTTGTAAAATTATGTCTAAAACGGACAAAAACACGACAATCGCACCAAAACCGTTGGGCTTATTTTAATGCAATCGACACCATCTCAAAGACAATTTAACTATCTATATTTTGATAGCAGGCTTTGTTTAAGTCGTAGAAAATAAGGAAAGTACAAAAAACTACTAAATTTTTTGTCGCAGGTGTGTGAAACGAGTGCGCGTTTTGTTCCCTCGACGTCGTTTACGACAGTCGTCGTCTTAAGCAGCTTCGCTTCAGTGATCTTTCTCACAGGAACTGTGTAGCTTACCGCACTCAGCCATGATGTAGCTTTTTATCAGTGAATAAATTTTCGCAATCAGATCACTATTTCTAGAAATTTGTATTACAAAGATACAAAAATAATCTCTATGATATTGGATTTCAAGAGGTACGAGTAGCATAATTATCAATTATTACAGGCGGACGCTCCAAGTAAGGGAGCACCTTAACGCTACTCGGTCATCAGCTTTTATTTTAATTGGTTTTCAATCCGAAACTCTATACATAATTATATTGCCACAAACACACTAAAACTCGCTTAAAAAAGGAGCACGTGGCTAAATAATAACAGTCGCACGGGTCGATCTTCAAGGTTAAGCAACGCTTGACGAGGTCGGTCCGTGGATGGGTGACCATTTCAACATACCGAGTTTCCTCCGTGCCTCGGAAAGCACGTTAAGCCGTTGGTCCCGGCTGTCATTTGAAGATCTTTGACAGTCGTTACGGGTAGTCAGAAGCCTGAGATCTGACACCAGTCTTGCCAAGGGGTATCGTGTTACCAAGAGATACTGGGTTGTGGAGGTCAGATAGGCAGTCGCTCCATGTAAAACACTGATACTCAGCTGAATCCGGTAAGACTGGAAGCCGACCCCAACAATAATTGGGAAAAAAGCTAGGCAGATGATGAAACACACTAAAACATCGATATTTCCTCCACTACAAACAATATCAGTTCTATCTTAGTCAAGAGCCTTTTCAGTTTATCGATAAAACGTCTCGATATCTCGATATTTTCCACTACACTAGCACTTTGTTAAAGGAAATTTTGCTTGGCAGGCTTAAAGGTGGCTTTGTGCACCGACTTGGCAGCTCGTTGGCTTGTCCAAGCAATAATATGGAGGGTCACTTTGTAAATGTTATTTTAAACTTGGCCTCTGCGTTATAAACTTGGCAAAGACTTTGGTATGATTAAGTTGAGTTTTGTTAAACAAGTGTCTTTGGACTTATTTGCTCTTTGGTTGCATGTTTCGGGTGTTCAAATACTTAATTTGAGTTCTGAGTTCTACGATATTTTACTTAAGGGCCTACATCCGCTTTAGTGCTAGGTTAAAAGGTTTGTTAAAAATATATATTTATTATTGATTCATTTACATTATTTTTAACACAAGGGTTTTTTCTTGTAACTAATAGCTTTGCTTTAAAAAAATTATTAACAACACGATAATTTTTCGCAACTTTTGGAAACGCCTCCAAAATGACTTGGATTTTTAAAAATATTTTTACACAAAACAATTGATGGCTGGAATTTCTTCATAACT
The DNA here is from genome assembly GCA_945859665.1 of Anorthoa munda. NCBI lineage: Eukaryota > Metazoa > Arthropoda > Insecta > Lepidoptera > Noctuidae > Anorthoa > Anorthoa munda. The sequence goes on from OX243893.1 coordinate 6,407,900, forward strand.
TACATAGCATATGTAAATCAAATAATATTTTGCAAACAAAACTGTTCAAACGGAGGTTCAATATTGATATTTTGGCATCGAGCGGGCGCACTGCCAGTAATGCGTTAACATTGGGGCGTATCGTATATATCACCTTAATTTATTGGCAGTCATCAGTGGGCAAATGAAAATGGGAATTTAATTTCATAAAAGTGAGCTTTTTTCATGTTCATTTTGATGATGTTAAATTGAGATTTATTTTCATGAAAAAATATTTAGGCTTTATGTAATAATATTATAGAATAACAGGTTAATTTTATTTCAGCGAAATATTTTATTTTGTTTTTAGCTTTTATGCGTTTTTATTTTCGTAAGTAAGTATTTTAAAAACGCAATATGTTATAAGAGATATCTTTCGCGAATTGTTGTTTGCAGGAGTCTTTTATCGTCACTAAAAAATAAAATTTTCTGTTTTTAACACACGTGTGAGAATACTTACCTGCTTGGTCAAAGTAGGTAAATTTTCACTAGTCTGACAAAGGATATCACACGGACAAAGGAATCACAGATGTACCATGGCAGAGCAATATTAATTGATCACTAATTACTATACCGGACATGGACTTCCAATTATCCACGTTAGTACTGGGCAATTCTGCCGCTTCCCAGTAACCGACCACAGTTACTGGTCATAGTAAGGCCCAGTTTACAGCACGAAAATGATCGAATATTAACGTGACAAATTAACCACAAACACACGTTACCAGCTGTATTTGGTTGAATGAATTTTCAACACTCAATCCAGCATCACTTGATTTGTGTTAAGTTTGCATCGATAATTGCTTTTCAAGAACCTGGTGATGGACTTCTAATTAGGTACATAGATTGCCAGTAATAAAGTTCAAATTACTCAATATCGTCTGTGAATAATTGGAGTTAGTGAGCAAACTATGTATTAGCTTACGGATTCAAGCGTTCACGCGAACTGAGAGCGGTCACGCGGTAAAGCGTTCAAGAGGTCAGTTTTGCGTTCGAGCGTGCAGTTGCTCACAAACATCAAAAATTCGTGTTCCGATCATCAACATCATCACTCTTTTAATGTTCCCACTGCTGGGACACAGGCCTTCTCTCTGTGAGAAGGAATGGGCCGTAATCCACCACGCGGGCCCAGTGCTGGTTGGTAAGTTATGCTTAGCGTGGGTTGGTAAGTTACGCTAAATGTAATTAGTGTTCCTTCATTACTATTCACTGAGGAAGCGCATTCTTATTTCTGTCATACACTGACTCGCTATTTTGACCTCTATACCAAATATGTAAAGTTGAGTGTCGCATACAAATATAATGGTGTAATGACTTTCTTCGTAGTCAGTTTCGAGCAAGCATACTATAGTACAGATGACAAAAGCGATAAGTATACACATAGGCCGGGTAACTAGAATGACATATCTATCAGGGTATTAATTAGTAAATCAATTCATGCATGTGCTGAAACTTTGACGTAGCTTGTTTGAGTATTCTTAGTAATACATGTTGAAAAAAGGTATTCACAAATATACTACACTGTTTATAAGTACTTAATAAAATAAACCGTACTGACTGTCGCGGTTGCGAGACGCACGGGACCGGTCAATGTGGCGACGCTTGGGGGAGGCCTATGTCCAGCAGTGGACGTCTTTCAGCTGATATGATGATGATGATGATGATGATGACTGTCGCGGAGAAGTGCGTTATCTATAAAATTCTACAAACTATTTAGACTGATTTAAGTGACATTTAATTCGTTAAGTTTTTCCAGTTCTGAACTTCTTCGGTGGTCCTATCAGCTTCTCTCTGCTCCAATGCACAGACAGCCATTAGCGATATTGTCAGCGAAGTGCAAATAAGTCTTTGTTTTTTGAGTGAAAACTTCTTAAGGTGCACTTTGCGCTCTTCCTGAACGGTGAAAGAAACTGAACGGTCACGGTCGGATCAGTGATGCTAGGTCAGGAATGTCCGGGTCCTGTCGTCATCAGCTGTCATCAGCCATGTTAAGCGCTAACATAGAGTGTCTCTTTTACAAAATTTGATTAATAATTATGTATTTATAATCAGTGTGATATTTATCTTGTATAAAGTTACCGACTATTTCATACATTGTTTACAAATATATATTATATTTTAAACAAACTATTGACCCACACTAGGAATTTCTTCCTGTATCGTGGGTGCGTTTACAAACATATAAACTCACATACACAACACCCAGAGCCGTAACAACTATCTGTAAGGTCATACAAATATTTTCTCCGTGCGTCAATCGAACCCGCGACACTCAGCGCAGCAGTCAATCGCTCAACAACTGCACCAACCGTGCGCCCAAGTTATAATAACTCACGCGTTATTGTAAACTGCCCGTTTAAAATAATACGCGTGTTTTTTTCATATTTTGTGCTGTGCTTTAATATAATTTCACTTCTATCGTGTGTTCATAGCCTCTTTTGTATTAGCCTACACACCTAACTCTTTCATTGACTGTAGCAATCCATATCTACGTATGTGCATATGTGTGCATGATCGTGCATACTAGTGAGCGTATGTGTATCTTCACGTTACGCTGTCTAATAAATAATGTATAGTGAAACGTACCAAATAGTTGTTCAAATTATTTCACGGTTGGCATCAAATAGCGGTCTCGCAACATTTTTGTTGAATATGAAGATTTTTTAATGCTTTGTATTCAAGTGTTGTGATTGTGATGTCATTTTGTTTTGCCGGTCGTTAACTCGTGTGCGTTTATTATTATTTACTTCGCGATTTTACTTACTGACACGGGGGTAACTGTTTTCTGAGACTGCATAACTTGTTAAGTTAGCGTAGCACGAATGGTTCTGTACCATTTTCGCAAAAAACGTCAAATAGAATCACGTTTGTTGTATGGGAGCCCCATTTAAATATTTATTTTATTCTATTTTTAGTATTAATTGTTATAGCGGCAACAGAAATATATCGTCTGTGAAAATTTCAGCTGTCTAGATATCACGGTTCATGAGATACAGTCTGGTGACAGACAGACAGATAGACGGGTCGTGGACTCTTAGTAATAGGGTCCCGATTTTACCCTTTAGGTACGGAACTCTAAAAACACAATCTTTAAGATAGAATCATTCATAAAGTTTCAAAAAGCATATAATCATCTGCTTAGCATTTGAGCAGCTGAACACTTGTACGTTTTACAAGGAGTGAATGTCAATTTCCAGTTTCTAAAATGTTACAGAAGACTAAGCAAAATTAAGATGAAACAAAGATTATTTCTAGGACAAAACATAACAATAGAAAAGTTTTGACGCCTTGTTCAGCTTTGACAGTAAGTTAAACAATACAAAGCCGACATTTCTCCATAATCAACTTTTAATCTTAGATCATTCAAATTTCGATCACGATCAAGACTCAAGAGACCATTCCATTCATTCAAATCGTTCTTACATAAGAAGGTAACGGGCTCACTGACCGACTCGCAATTTTATGAGCACCATCATTATTCACGCACCATCGAAGAATTTGTAAGACAATGCCGCAATGGACATCGAACATAACCAGCAATGAACATCGATGGGTAAATTAAGTAGTGTTATGTAATTGATCGAGGTGTCGGTGAGATTGTGAGCTGAATTTAAATAGTTTGAAAACTTGATCAACCTTGATAGGCTTGTTGGGCATTTTGTGGCAAATGCAGTGTTACCAGTGGCAGATTGTCAAATTTAACATGAGACATTTCAAAAAGTTACATTTTTATGAAAAAAGTTACATTACCATTAGAAATACACGTAAGTGAGTGAGTGAATATGCAATACGTCTATTTATGTGTCACAAAATCAGGTGCGACAACACGACGAATGAAAACTTTCTTAGATGCGTTCCGTTTCACGATTGTTTTTTTGTTTGCTGGCAAATATTTCCATATTTTTAATTAAGTCCTAAAAGTAACGTAAATGTTACAGTTTGAGGTGTTACATGGAGGTTACATGAAAAGGTCAAAAGTAACGTAAATTGTAACAAAAGTTACATTCTGGCAACGCTGGGCAAATGTTTTTACTAAAGATAAATTGGATTTTATTTATCTTGGCCTAACATTAAGTTTAGACGTCTATCTTCAAACTGAAGATTAGTCGCTGTAATCGAGAGAGATTTCTGAAATGTTTCCTGAGGCAACGGTTTGTCTTTTGAAGTTCTGTTTGAGTTATTACTTTATTTTAGTTCGAAAGCGGATTTTGTTCTATAGTCTTGACTAAAGAAAAATGAACAACTTGACAAAAGAGATCTAATTTAAGAAACTGTCTGGCTTAAAATTTTTTTTTTTAACCCACAATGGAAAAAGAGGGGTGCTATAAGTTTGACGTGTATCTGTGTGTTTGTCTGTGGCATCATAGCGCCTAAACGGATGAACCAATTTTATTTAGTTTTTTTTGTTTGAACGGTGACTTTGTCGAGAGTGTTCTTAGCTATATTTGAATAAAATCGGTTTAGCTATTCAAAAGTAATTCGCATTTAACTCTTTGAATCTGGATTTTTTCACAAGATATCGTGTCATTATTACGTGTTTCGATAGATTGTCGATTGAAGCGTGTCTGTAGGTATATTATATGTAGTTTAAAAAGCATGAAATAAAAATTAAAATCGGGGTTTTATAAATTTGTAATTGTATCTTGTATGTTAATCAAAGAGTAACGAGGTGTCATTACTTTCAAAGATGGCGGACAGAATACACTCGCGGCCAGATTTATTGCACAACAAAATAACTCTAAAATACAATCATCATTAAAATAAACTGCAGTTACACAATAAAACAGCTATTTACATGCATAACGCACAAATATCTAGTTATATACAGTTGCTTTTATTTCTGTAATCAAATCATCACATTCACGACTTATTACGAGCATCAAACTGCTATTTTTATACTTTCGCCAAGTTTTTATTACGGCATAATGAATTGCTGTCGTTTTTGACGCGAATGTGTACGAATTAGAAGCTATTAGTCTTGTTATATAAATGTTTATATGCGACTGTGAACATGATATGAGTTTACGATGGATTGTAAGATGTTTTTAACTTGAAATTCAGTCGGTAGTTAGTAGCACGTAGCTTGCCAGTTTAAAAATAAACGATTACCCGAATAAATATGCTGTAAGTGAATGTGGATGAGAATTGTGAGTGAAAGAGGAAAGTTTTGTATTTTTGTATGTAACGAATATACTTAAAAACTACTGAACCGATTTCAAAAATTCTTCCACCGTTGGGAAGCTACACTATCCCTGGGTGACATAGGCTACTTTTTATCCCTGTATTCCCACGGTAACGACGCGGGTGAAACCGCGAGGCGTCCGCTAGTCTACACTAATATTATGAAGAGGAAAGATTTTTTTGTTTGTTTGTTTGTACCGAATAGGCTCCGAAACTACAGGACCGATTTAAAAAATTCTTTCACCAATAGAAAGTTACATTATTCCTAAGTGACATAGGCTATTTTTTAATCCCGAAAACGGGTCCTGTGAGGTGGCCCACGGGAGCGAAGCCGCGGGGAACAGCTAGTAATTAAATATAGTTGGCAACGCAAAGGTTATTATGCGAGTAACATTTTAGTAACACTAGTATTTTATTATAAGTAATTTCACATTTGGTGATCTATTGTTATTGATTTCTACTGAAATCTCCATAGAAATTAAGAATGGGTAATTAGGAAATTAGTCCCGTTTTTACCCTTGGGTACGGAAGTACCCAAGGGTAAAAACGGGACCCTATTACTGAGACTTCGCGGTCCGTCTGTCTGTCTGTCTGTCTGTCACCAGGCTGTATCTCATGAACCGTGATAGTTAGACAATTGAAATTTTCACAGATGATGTATTTCTGTTGCCGCTATAACAACAAATACTAAAAACAGAATAAAATAAATATTTATGTGGGGCTCCCATACAACAAACTTGATTCTTTTGCCGTTTTTTGCGATAATGGTACGGAACCCTTCGTGCGCGAGTCCGACTCGCACTTGGCCGGTTTTTCTTTTTTTTTTGTACGTAAGTGTAGACTTGTAATTGGCTGACTGTCAAATTTTCTGTTCTTGGACTGTTTGTTTTTAGCTGCATGTCTTCCATGTTATCTAAATAAATAAATATGTTGTGCATTATATATACTGTGTATAGGAAAACATAATTATTATTTCGCTAAGTGATAGTTATGTGAATTGACGGAAGTGTATGAAATTACGAGAAGGTAAATGAACATTTAACTTAACGTCGTAAAAATAAATATTAATTGGTTGTAAAATAAAATCACTTTAATCGATAAAGTTAGCTTAGTAAACCTATTGAAATGTACAAAACTAATTCCTGCTTCACGTAATACTTAATAGGTAATTATTTGAAGACGTAATAAAAACAAAAAGCAATGTAAGTATTTAACTCAACAAAAAGAACAAATAAAACATACTTGGCAATAAGTAATTGTTTTCCAAACAGCAACTTTAAAAAAAAGAATAAAACCTCGTTTCTAAAAATCTCACAAACTTCTTCTATTTAAAATAAATGCCGTTTATGAAATTGTATAAAAATGGAAATATGCGGTTTAATAACGAGCGAGAAAATCCGGGAGCAATGATCGGACCCTTGCCTGACCTTTACTGGAACCAAGTATTGAAGTAATATGGTTGTCAACAACCTATCCAGGCGATAGAGCTAGATGACCTTGCAATCCATACTATTAGGTAGATATAATAAATACGAAAGCAATTATGTCTGTCTGTTACACCTTTTCACGCTTATACCGCAGAATCGATTTAGTTGAAATTTGGTATGGAGATAATTTGAGGCCCTGGGAAGGTCATATTATAGTTTTTTATCCCGACAATCATTATAGGGGATCCCCATAAGGATGAATACCGGGATGAAAACTCACACTTAGTCTGAGTGCGGACAAGGGAGTCCCCCCAGAGGGTTTGGATGGTGAACCAATACATTAAATTATATTATATATATTAGACTTTCTATGGTAACTAAGACTATTATCCCAAGGTAACATATTCCCGGTATAAAAACCTTACCCTATGTGTTACTCCAGACTATAATCTATCTCTGTGCCAAGTTTCATCCAGATCCGTCCAGCCGTTTGAGCGTGAAGAAGTAACAAACATACACACTCACAGACTTTCGCCTTTATAATATTGAATATAATGAATATATGTATGAATATATAAGTGAGATGAGGCAAAAGCGTTGCCCAGTTGCCCCACACTAGAAATTTCTTCCTGTATCTTGGGTGCGTTTACAAACATTTAAACTCACCTATCACAAGACACCCAGATCCGGAACAATTATCTTTAGGCCATAAAAATGATTTTTTCCGTGCGGGAATCGAAGTCGAACCTGCGACACTGCTCAACCACTACGCCACCCGTGTAGTCGTAGTTCTCAATTAAGAATATTATATCTATTGCTACACAGACGAAGTCGTGGATAAAGGCTAGTAGAAAACAAGATCTTGGTCTCCCAAGATCCTTAACTTGGCTAGATTTTATAGGTGCACTTACACTGATTAAATTGTTCAGAAAATGAAATGTCTGCTTGATGAATAGTTTCCAGAGATAAATTTATATTTGACTGTTTTATGTTATCGACTTTTAAGAAAATAAAAGTGTATTTTTTCTAGCTGAGTGTGTACTAAGACTATTTATTTATATTGATAGTTAGAATTTTACGAGCAGTAAAAACTTGCTTTTACTAAATGAAAAGGTTCCATGGAGAAAAGACACGTTATTAGGGTTCCGTATCCAAAGGGTAAAAACGGAACCCTATTACTAAGACTCCGCGGTCCGTCTGTCCGTCTGTCACCAGGCTGTATCTCATGAACCGTGATAGCTAGACCGTTGAAATTTTCACAGATGATATATTTCTGTTGCCGCTATAACAACAAATACTAAAAACAGAATAATAAACATTTAACTGGGGCTCCCATACAACAAACGTGTTCTTTTTTTCGTGTTTTGGGATAATGGTACGGAAACCTTCGTGTGCGAGTCCGACTCGCACTTGGCCGGTTTTATTTTACTGGTTGTTTTAGAAACCACAGACATGGCTAATAATAGACAATAGTAATACCTATTCTTGTCATGTTACGATTTTATTTGACAACTGAGCATTTTTTGGGATTGGAAGTAGCGTATGACACTCAGAGATAATGTGGGGGTCTATCAGCGATGATAAGAAAAATCGCAAATCTTTATAATATGACAAAAGTAGTGAAAAAGTTTATTTACATAGAAAAAAATTAATCCGTGTATAAAATACTCAATTGTTTTTGTCTACAAATATATGTAGGACTCTAAAAGCCGCTGATTACGAACGCATCAAGGCATCAAAGATGCTGCATCCCTCGTGGACGGCATACAAGACGAACATCTCTATATTGCAGGCCACAAAATTTAAAAAGTACCAAGATTGTCTAATGTGTGCCTCCGCAAGATATTTGACTTCTCCGACGGCCATATTGCCCGTAAACCTGGTGACAACTTACTTAAGGTAATTGTCACTAGCAAAGTCGAGGATAAATAGTCTAGAGGTCGAAGTCCTATACGCTGGTCAGATCAAACCCGAAACTTGTTGCACATCAAAGCCTCAGAAGCTGTGCAATTGCTGAGAATAGGAGCAAGTGGAGAAACATCATCAAAGAGAACGTTTTGAAATCAAATTGTGGTCACCAAACCCAGTATTCTTCTTTTTTTCGTGTGAGGTGTGGCCACTTCTGGTGACAAAGTTAATTAAGCCGCCTCTGGGAAACCCCACAGGCCTCTGACTTGGCTATTTCAGACTTACATTAACTATATAAGTCTCCTCACGATGTTTTCCTTCTCCGTTGCTTGTGATGTCCAAGATAAACTTAGAAAGTACATATGAATTTGAAAATGTCTCATTGGTATCACTTGCCCATATTTGACCCCACGACCTCAAGCACGACAGGCGATGTCTTAGCCACTGGGCCACCACGACATTTGAATTGGTGGAACCCCAGCATTGAAGAATCGACGCAAGGAGGAGGAGGGACATACATACACACTTAAATCATTTTATAATATTAGTTCACAAGTTTAGCTAAATCACCATCATCAGCCTTATAATTTTCCCACTGCTGGGACACAGGCATCCTCTCTGTGAGAGGTAATAGGCCTCAATCCACCACGCGGGCCCAGTGCGGGTTGCTGAATGTCACACGTCTTCGAATTTTTGATTCTAGGACATGCCGGTTTCCTCACGATGTTTTCCTTCACCGATTTAAGAGCAGTGGTGATGAAATAATTTACAGAAAGTAATGCGCCTGCCTGGGTTCGAACTCACGACCTAAGTAAGCCGGGGCCGTTACCACTGGGCCACCACTGTTTAGCTGAATACTGGCAACATACTCGTAATTTATAAAATGTCTCAATATTTTTTCCGCACACTGTAATTAGGTATCCAGCATCTTTTAGAATACTTAAGCGACATACGCAACCGTATGCGTTTCCCTTAGACGATTGCAATAAATTTAATATTACTTAACACACTGGACATGGCAAAGTTAGCTAAGGTGGCTAAATATTGCTTGGTCCAAGCGACCGGTTGACAGTTTCCTCATACGTGGTGTTGGAATATTTGCTTCTGAGTATATAGTTGAAGTGATCTTGAGGACACTTGGTTGATTCTTAGAGTTTACTTGAGTATGCAGTGTGCAAGCAGGATAACTAAGTGTCAGAGCTTTTTAGAAACTGACGAATACTTGTGGTCACTATAAAAAAATACGGAATCGAAAGGATGTTTTTTTTTTAATCTTCTGCTATTGGCGATCCCAGCTATTTATTAACACGCTTTTATTAGCTTGGTATGTACTTATCTATGCAACTATGTAACGAAATCTTTGAACGTGATTTTCAGCCCCTTTAAAACATCGGATTAATTTGAAACTTTGTACAATTATCAAGGACCGTTGACAATGCAATAATTTAAATAGTTTGTCCCATTATCCTTACCAGGATCTTAGGATTAGCGATAGAATTAAAAATAATAAAATAAATAGTAGTTAAAACTAGAAAAAATCGCTTTAATAGAAAACCAAAATAAAAATTAGGAAAAAATTATCAATTCATTTAAAATAAGAATAGTGTGATAAGCGTCGGGGTTTTAGATGTCAAGTGTTATATAAAATAAGTTTATGTATATAAATATTGGTAAAAGTAGAGTCATTTGGAAAATATCTTAAAAAACTCCACCGCAAAAACCTTTATAATATTTTTTTTAATCATTACACTATTCTTAATGTAAATTAATTGATAATTATCTTCTACTTTTTAGTTTGGTTTTCTATTCAAGCGTGTTTTTTAAACTACTATTTAATGTCTAGCATTCCCTGGGCTGTCGTCTATCTTAATAATTATATTTCTACCAGGATATAAGAAGGTACGATTAAAAATATAAGTGGAGTTATGAAAGAAGAGAAGTTTTGGTATATTTTAGAAAACCATGTTTGTTTTCACAAATTATAATTTATCTACCATCATGTTCCAGATGACGCAAGAAAAGAGTGCCTAGAAACATATTGGGGAGGCATTTTCCCTGCATTTTTTCTGGCCGAAAAACTTATAAGTATACTTTCCGTTTCTCTTTCCCAGGATAGAAGAAAAATATAAAAAATGTAGAAAGTTGTCATAGTGAGAAACAGTTGACAGTAACTACTAAGTTTCCTGTTTAAGTTGAACATAAGCCAATGAACCGATAAATTGAGAATGTTCTCGGGAAACCTGTCGCCATCTGTTAAGTTACAGCTAAGTTTGAAATAAGTTATCTTAGAGAAATTGTGATAAGGTGGCAGCTTGACGTCTGCCATTTAAATTCTAGGTAAAATAGATAGCCTAATTGGATAGGTATATCGTCAAACATGTTATGTTTATTAAAGTTCTGTTATAATGGTAACCTTATAATTCGTAGAAATTGTAAGAAAGTAGGAAACAAAGAAAGAAAGAGAAAAAGAAAAAAAAAGACAAAGAAAGAAAGTAAGGTTAAAAGATAGAAAGAGAAAAAGAAAGATAAAGAATGACAAAAAGAAAGTAAGAAAAAAAAAGAAAGAGAATAAGAAAGAGAAAGATTGAAAGAAAGAAAGAAAGAGGAAAAGAAAGAGAAAGATATAAAGAAAGAAAGCAATAGAATTTAAGAAGAAAAATAAGTAGGAAGATGTCTCATGATCTTTGCATTTCACTGGTTACTTCTAGGCTCCGTCGTTGACCACATCAGTGATAATTATAGTACTACAGTAACTACATCCTGTGCCACATCATAGCTTACCATCGGGTGACGTAGTGTTCATTTGCAAGCCTTTAAATCACCCTGAACATATCTGTTCCCGAACAAAAGTTTTCAGGATGTGATGTTTGTGAGCTATTATTGCTATCAGTTAGAGCTGCATTGTAGATCCATGTAAGAACCCATATTTGTTATTAGCAGAAAGGAGGCCGCAGCTGCTTATCCTCTTAAAGTAATCCCTTATTTAGTTTAAACAAACTGAACTGGTCAGGAAGGGGTAGCTGGCTTTGCCGGAGATTATGAGAAACAAATGAGGATCTTAGTTTCATGGTTTATCTAAAGTAATATCGTAATCGTAAACCTGCAAAATTGTTTTGTTTAAATGTTTGTAAAAGTTAATTTCTGGCAGTTTTAAGCAGATAATTCGTAACTGTTAGAAAGCTAAACTGATTTCGAGCCATAGGCTTTTTTTACCCGACTGCCGAAGGAGGGTAATGTGTTTATCAGTCTATGTATGTATGTAAGTATGTATGTATGTTTGTTCCTATGTGGCGTTCTAGAACCCAAACGCGTGGGCGGATTTTGATGGTTCTTACGTCAATCGATTCGTCTTAGCCCCGCGAGTGTCACTGGCTACATAAAAATTGGCAAATAGGAAAATAGCGGTTCTTGGGCGCCATATTGTGGGGGCCCCAATTTTTTTTTCTTCTATACCTATCGTGTGGGGTATCAAAATAAAGGATTTTAAGAGATGATTTCAAAAATATATAAGACTTACATGTTTAAATGTACCTGATTCGAAAAAAAAAATAACTAAAAAGTTATAAATAAAAAAAAGTTAATTAAAAAAATCAAAAAACCCGACTGCTTGAAAAGCGAACTAAAAAGAAGTAAACAAGGAGAAAATCATGCTGTGCAGTCGGAGGATACGTCTGGTTTTGGTCAGCCAGCTCGCGAACATGTATCCTCCGACAGCACAGCATGATTTTCTCCTTGTTTACTTCTTTTTAGTTCGCTTTTCAAGCAGTCGGGTTTTTTGATTTTTTTAATTAACTTTTTTTTATTAGCCAGACAAAATCGACAGCTCATGTGAGATATGCTACGGGAACGAAACCGCGAGAATAAGTTAGTAACGTTCTCGCTGACAAACTGCTGGGCTGCCCTGAAGTTGGGTTTACTGATTAGTTAGGCACGAAACGGTGCTGTTTTTGTATGAGATTTACTACTGAGCTGCCATTGAAGCCAACCTCAGGCTGGCTAAGAAGTTTGGTGAGCACTATACTTTATGAAGATTGTGTTCATTCCATACTCAAATGTATGAAACTAAAGATAAGCTATCTATACTGATATTATGAAGAGGAAAGATTTGTATTTTTGTATGTAACGGATAAACTTAAAACTAGTGGACCGATTTCAAAAATTCTTTCACCGTTGGGAAGCTACACTATCCTCGGGTGACATAGGCTACTTTTTATTCCTGTTTTCCCACGGGAACGGGCATTACGCGGGTGAAACCGCGAGGCGTCCGCTAGTAGTTCATAATTCAATGCGATGTGTATTGTGGTGTGACCGAAGCTTACATGACGACCACACTAATCCAGTTGTGTTTGAATTGCAAAAATAATGGCAATACAAGAACCAGTTTTTACAAACATTCAGGTTTTATACCGTTCTGTAATTAATGATATCGATTAGCATAACAGCTATTCTGTCCATCGTCTTTATTTTATCGTTTTTATTATCTTTTTCGTTAATTATAAAATACTAGCTTTGTCCTGCGGTTTCGATCGCCGGTAAATAATTTTAAAGACAAGCCTGATGGAGAACAGCCAAAAAATTGCCACCTTCCTCAAGATTTGGGCTATCAAATGCAAAAAAAAGACATGGACTGGTAGATCCAGAGATTAACGTGTGTAAATAAAAAAAATAGGCCAGAGGCGAGTCGGACTCGCGCACGAAGTTTTCCGTACCATTATCAGAGAAAACGGCAAAAAAATATACGGGAGCCCCATTTAAATATTTATTTTATTCTGTTTTTACTCTATCTTTAGACCTACTATGGAGTTCATGGGCTAACCCTGAGTTTCTCAGCTCAAAATTATAGCAGAATTAATGTGACAAATTGTCAAGCACGCGTTATCTGCTGAGATTGGCTGTTGAAAATTCATTCAATCAATCACAGCAGATAACGCGTGCTTGACAATTTGTCACATTAATTCTGTGATAATTTTGGGCTGAGAAACTCGGGGTAAATTAAAGAACTCATTCCATGGTTAGAAAATAAACCTTCAGTTATTGTTTTAAACATAAAATAAGGAAAGTGGAGAAGAAAATCTTCAATACCTTCTGTTTTAGTTTCTGAAGTTAGTTTCTGTAAGTACTTTGGTATTTGGTGTTTTCTTCAATTTATATATTTTTTTGTTTTTTTTCCTAACTATGTAATAACATAGTTAAGTTTTCTCCCGTATAAAATCCTCTTGATAAATGCCCTTATTAGGGCTTGCTAGTCAAAAGGAATCTAGCACTGGACTCAGCTGTGTAATCTTAAAAAGGTTTTTCTTCATAAATCTTCAAAAAAGATTCATAACTACGTAATCCATTAAACAATTGCGAGTCGGATTCGCGCACCGAGGGTTCCATACAATCCTCAGCATAAAGGAATACTTTTGAGCTGAGGATTGTACGGAACCCTGAAAAATTTATATCAAATACTCAGGTCTATAATAATAGACCTGAGTATTTGATATGAATGATATGAATTTCAATTTAATACCTCTACGCGTTCGTGAGGAAAGGGGTAGTAAGTTTAAAATTATTAAAAATATTTTTATCGTTTGATTACGGTTTTCGCAATTTTTCCTTTATCTGTGCTATAAGACGTTGCTTCGTACCAAATTTCAAGATTCTGAGTTCACGGGAAGTGCCCTATAAATTTCGATAGCTTGATACCTCTACGCTTTCCTGAGAAAAAGGGTCTTGGCATACAGACGGACGGACGGACAACAAAGTGATCCTATAAGGGTTCCGTTTTTTCCTTTCTAGGTACGGAACCCTAAAAAATACCTAAAACTGGCCGTGCACGACCAAGTTCAAATCCTTATAATTATAGGCATAACTTTTACCTTCTTAGTATTAAAGTTATTACAAGTTATTACCTACTTCGAAACAACATCGTGCAAAAAAAACAAGTAACATAACTGTACAACAGTCACAAGTTCGTAATACATTAGATAATCGTGTGTGTACGTATAAATGAACGCAAGTGTAATAAGGAAACTCTCGGCGTTCTCAGTCAAACTTCCCCTCATCTTCTGCGCATGGGCAGCTTGCTTCACTTTCACTCACAAGTTACCTAGTGACATAACGTGTGATACAAGTAATACTACCTTTTTATGCTCATATGGGCACTTATTACATATTGGCCGGTTATTCGAAGTATTCCCGATTGAGCATCAATTTTTTGAGCACCTATGCTTTGAGCACCAAAGGTTGCTTGTTTGAAAATGGAAAAACGAAAAAATGTGTTCGGAATTTAAAATAATCAAAAAAAAAATTATAAGTAGATAGTAGTTATTCAATAAAGCTGGTTTTTAAAACTCCAATATATCAAGTTTTTGCAAGAAGGTAAATACTCGTTAACTATATCTTCGCAGAACTCTTCTAAAAAAATTAAGCTGCCTTTTTTGCCCACTCCATTATTTATTTACATAATTTGAGTTGCATCGAATCAAATTACAACAAAAAATACTAGACGTTATTGATTTCTTATTTTATTTTTATTGTAGGTACCATAGTGTTCACGTCTCCATACGTCTTGGTCATAAACCGGCCTTACTTCTAGTATATTCTATAAAAGGAAAAACATGCAGAATATTGTCTGGATTGAGTGAATTTATTGCACTGGCTCCATTTTCAATAGTCATCTTATTTTCGGTTCAATTATCCATTAAAAACAAAAACAACATACTTACCGAAAAAAAAATACTTGCCAAATGGCCGTACAGAAAAAAAAGAAAAAAGAGAATACTTACGCGTAAAAAGTTCCGTCACCGTTGACAACACACACTTAAAAAAATAAAGATCGAATTTTAAAAACCGTTCTAATAATGGCGTCTGTTTGTGGCGCGTTCGCGAGGTACAACTGCGGAATCGTCGTCGGCGCAGGTGAATGTGCACGTCACACCACCACTCTGGTTTCGCGTACTATCAACCGCGTGTAGATGCTCCTTCCCTTCTAGAATATTTCACTTAAAAAGGGCCTTCTTAATTTTCCAGGATTACACCACTTGTTATGTACGTTGAACTTTGCCTATTTGAATGGACGATTGTTCTTGCGATGCGTCTCCCATTTTTATTAGGCTTTTTTATGCACTTGTAAGTTTTGTCGTTTGTTGTTGCTAACTGTCCGGTTTCTAAGAAATAAAAGCTTTAAAGTCATCGGGCATAAGTGCGGTTTTCTTCTTTCTGTGTTAAAAAAGACATCTTAATTAATGCACTCATTTCTTTTGTGAAATAAACTTTTAATTGTTATTTATGCTACAAGTGTGGAAGGTAGGTGATTCCCGATGAGTGGCATTCATGATCGAGCGAAGCGAGTGAGTGAATAAATCAACACGAGTCGGGAATCATCTTACGTACGTGTATCCTAAAACATTTTACTATGCATTGTGCGAGGAAATAACAAAATATATCTGAACCAAGCAAGAAATTAATAAAATGGCGGGCTTGTTCAAGCGCGCTCAGCATATCCACAGATTAACTAATAGTTGCTCGGGCATATCTACTCGCGCATGTGCAAATAGCTGTCACGTCGTAACGCAAAAAGGCACAAGCAAAATATACGTTCTTCCTAACATAAATGAATATAAAATTAATTTATTGATCAAATCTAAATCTAGAGTAATTAAAATCGCTTTTAATGAAGTATTAGTTATATTTTACCTTTTATATCAATGATAATCTGTACATAACTAATTTGTAAAACTTTACTCAAATAATAAAAAATAAAGTAAAGTAAAAAGCACTAGTGAAAAAAAATGACACTTTCCGCACAGTTTGGCTTCTTGGGAAACGCTATTTTCGAGGACATGCATTGTAAAACAAATAGCTGATCCATCAACGTATTTTAGAAAAAGAAAGTAAGTAATGTTCGAAGTGTTTAATGTTCCCATTTCACAAAAACTTTACGGTTCATAAACAAGATGATGAATGACAGAGCACGTTTGCTTTCGCGACTGCACTCCGGTTAATCATGTGTAATTATTCAGACTACCCACCTATTTCAACATTGAAAGAAACTTCAAAAAGGATTTGCACAGCAAGCGCACCGCACTCTGTTTTTAACCGACTTCAAAATGTAAAAGGTTTTCAATTAAACTTTGTGCATTATATGTACCTTACTATAGAATTGCCTCATTAGGTAGCACAACAAAAAAAAATAAACCTTTTTAAAAAAAATACAACCAACTTTCAAAAAAAAAAACACTACATAGTGAAAAATAACTTCAATTTCGGCAGCCGCTGTCAAAATACGATGAAACGAAAACAAAACAGGAACACCGACTGCCGAAATTGAAGTTATTTTTCACTTTGTAGTGTTTTTTTTGGCAGTCGGTTGTATTATTTTGAAAAAGGATTTTTAGGGTTCCGTACCCAAAGGGTAGAAACGGGACCCTATTACTAAGACTTCGCGATCCGTCTGTCTGTCTGTCTGTTTGTCGGTCCGTCTGTCACCTGGCTGTATCTCATGAACCGTGATACAGTTGAAATTTTCACAGATGATGTATTTCTGTTGCCTATAGCGGCACAACAAATACTAAAAAGATATAAAATAAATATTTAAGGGGGGCTCCCATACAACAAACGTGATATTTTCCCGTTTTTTACTCGATATTAATAACGGCAACAGGTAGACGCTTGAAATATTCACAGAATGTTTAGTTGTATATTTATTTAAAAAAATAATAATTATTAAATTAAAATAAAATAAATTAAGGGGGGCTCCCATACAACAAACGTGTTTTTTTTGCAGTGTTTTGCGATAATGGTACGTGCCCAACCCTTCGTGTGCGAGTCCGACTCGCACTTGGCCGGTTTTTTTTTCTTTAGAAGTCTCTGTTTTGGGGTATTCCTCGAAGCGCACCAAAAGTATTCCTCGAAACGACCCACCATGTAACATAGAAAAGAGCATGAAGGTTTCGTAATAAATAAAATCGATAGACGTTTTAAAATTCAACTTTACTAAATGTTTATTTATTAAAACTACCAGGAGAGCAGAAATGAACTGGAACTAGGTGCTTAAGCAAATTACTGGGTACTTAGCTCAATAATGGTAAAAATACAGGTTTTTATAAGCAACTAGCTGTTCCCCGCGGCTTCGCTCCCGTGAACCACCCTACAGGACCCGTTTTCGGGATAAAAAAATAGCCTATGTCACTCAGGAATAATGTAGCTTTCTATTAGTGAAAGAATTGTTTAAATCGGTCCAGTAGTTTTGGAGCCTATTCGGTATAAACAAACAAACAAATCTTTCCTCTTTATAATATTAAGTATAGATTATTAGTATTAGTATAGATGTGTTTGTAAAAGCTGATCTCTGGAAGTACAGATCGGATTCCAAAAAATATTTTATTGATAGAAAACACAGAAAAAAAGAAATAAAGAAAACATTTATTGCCAACTGTAACAGAATATGAACAAACACAAATTAGCTCTGAGGCATAATATTATTTCAGAGAGAGAGAGTGCTTACGAGGCTTCTTTTGTAGCAGAAAATGTATGACCATGGAAGCGAAGCCTTGGGACAAAGCTAGTTGTAAATAAATGAGTGACAGGCTAAATTTAGCACCATTCGGATGTCCAAAAATAACTTTCTTCGAAGTGGATACTTGAAAATTAATTAAAGATTGTCTGATAAACTTGTTCCTCTTTTCCTTTTTCAACAGATCAGCAAGGAAATAAATATATATGTTAATGAACCTTTTTACTTGTCCACACGTATATGGTTTTTTTGCATTTTGCCAGGAATGCGGCATACCCTTTAGTTCGAAGACAATAAAAGGAGCCAGCCAAGTCACTCACCGAGTGACCGACCTTCACTTAGCAGAGGATCTTCAAGGTAAAAAGAACAATTAATGTTGACTTAACAATTATTTTGAACATCCAAAGGTATTGCAATGAAATTGGTGTTAAAATTGTTGGTTGTAAAATTCTCTTTGGGTTTGGGACTTTATTACTTGCTAAATATTGTGGGTCATTAGATAAAGGGTGTCTATCGACCCTTTTCATCTCGGTACCCTCTCCTGCCTAACTTTGTATGGGCAAAGACTGGGGAGAGAGGCAGTTAGGTTAGCACATTAATGTAGGGATGAAGATGGACTGTTGTCGCAACTATGGATGGTTACCTCTGGTCAGTAAAGACGATTTCATATTGTTATATTTGATTGCGAGGAACACGAGCAATGCAATGCCCCTGAAAAAAAAATCCCGACCCTGAGTAATGTGCATTGTGTCCATGAAAAGATCATTGCACATAATCTAGCCGGATTTGTGAAGAGTGGCGTATACCTTAACCAAAATAGTTTGATGTGAACCTTTCATTAATATGTAATATTTATTTGATTATATCGATGGAGAAAAATGTATCCAGTCATACAAAAATTTTAATATCGATTTCAGAGGATTTTATTTCTCGTCTGTATATTTTGTTAAAAATGAGTTTGCCATAGTCATTACTACCCAGAATAAATCCTTAATAGCGACTCTATCAAATCTACAGATCTAAAGATTAAAGCTACAAATATTTTTACGGTTTATTATTAGTTTAGATAATTTCATAGAAACCCTTTATTTAAAATACTTTTACTCTTACAGTTTAGTTGTACCCCAGTGTAACATTAGTTTTAGTCTCAAAGTTACTAATAATTAAAAGTAATGTCTAAAGTTAACTGAAACATTGTCAACTTAATTATATAAATAACTAGCTGACCCGGCAAACTTTGTTTTGCCATAAAAACACCAAACATTCATCTACCCTACCTAACCTACCCTAACTACCTACCCTACCCTACCCTACCTACCCTACCCTACCCTACCTACCCTACCCTACCTACCCTACCTACCCTACCCTAACTACCTACCCTACCCTACCTACCCTACCTACCCTACCCTACCCTACCCTACCCTACCCTACCTACCCTACCTACCCTACCCTACCCTACCTACCCTACCTACCCTACCTACCCTACCTACCCTACCTACCCTACCTACCCTACCCTACCCCACCCTACCCTACCCTACCCTACCCTATCTCTCAAGTTGGATCGAACTGCACATGGTGTGCGAATTTTATTATAATCGGTTAAGTGGTTTAGGAGTCCATTGAGGACAAACATTGTGACACGAGATTTATATATATTAAGATAGTTGTTCTGTCACACAAATACGTTTTCTTTTAAGAAAGCGTTATGTGTCGACTGTCTAGCAGTCGTAAATAAACGTGTGAAATATGAGAGTATTGTACTTACGTGCTAGTATTTACTTTGTGCTATTTATAACAAAACTGAAAGAGTCATTAAAACCGCCGTATGGGTAAGTACATTTCGTGGTTTAGAATCTCGATGTCTTTAAGTTCCTCGCGTTCACCCTCAATCTATGTGTATTCTCTGTGCCCTCAATCCTTATTTATACAAATGTCGATTTTGTGCACATTCTATATTCAAATTTTCCATAGGGAATTTGAATTTACAATCTGCTATTGCTGAAATGGTAACGGCCCCGACTTACGGTTCGTAGGTCGAGGGTTTACTTTGCGTAAATTATTTCATCACCACTGCTCTAAAAACGGTAAAGGAAAACATCAGGAAACCGGCATGTCCTGGAACCAAAAATTCTAAGACATGTGACCAACTTGCTTTGTGCCCGCGTGGTGGATTAAGGTCCATTCCCTCTCCTGAGGAAGCCTGTGTCCCAGCAGTGGGGACATTAAAAAGCTTTTAATGATGACGATGATGAATCAACTATTATTCAAGTCCCTAAAAACTTACAAGTTCCTAAGCTCTTCATAGAACATCGTGGCAATGTCTGTGGAATATTAAGTACGTATTTCAAGAGACAAATGACACAGATTTAATCTGGTTTTGTCGCTTCTCATTGTTATGGTAACCTGGTAGATAATACTGTTTTATTTGGGGTAATATGAAAATTCTTTTTGCGAAAAGGACCTACAATATACAGAGTCTAAAGATTCACTGAAAAATGTCTCTTAATTCAAGTAGAACAAGGGCGGATATTGTTGGGATGGTAAAGATTCGTCATCTGAAATGGTCGTAAAAAAAATTGGATTCTTTTTTAATGTTTTATGGTTTTCAGGCTGTTTCCGGGTATGAATGTATGCGTGGTGATGTTATACATTTGAAATCACTTTAGTGTGATAACGTGGATGATATAGTTAAGATATTGAACGAGTGTATGAATACGTAATAGATTTTGAATAGAATTCATGTTTCTAATAGTGACGTACTCGTATCATCCTATAAATTATTATTATATTTCGTCAGCATATTACCTCCGATTTCTGATTTAAGAATTCGAAGTTGAGTATTTGTCAATTGTAGAAATTGACAAATACTTAACTTCGAATTTTAGCCTGAAAACCTGTCAAAATTTGGCATTAAATTAGGGTTTGACACGGTCTTAAATTCAAATACTCAATTCAGAAACCCGCCCTTAAGCCACCCCAAGCATCGCCAGAATGATCTATCCTTCTCGCTTCCAGCATACGCCCACCCTGGTAATGTTAACGCCTTTAAAAGGTTATGTTTAGCAAAATTACAAAAACATGGTTTCGCGGCAATTCGGCGTTTGGCCCTTCATTGATTCTGTAATTGAGAAATAGTAGATGTTTACGGGCTGAGGTTCATCATCATCATCATTATCAGCCTATTGATGCTCCCACTGCTGGGACACAGGCTTCCTCTCTGTGAGAGGGAATGGGCCGTAATCCACCACGCGGGCCCAGTGCGGTTTGGTGGGTGTCAGATGTCTTCGAATTTTTTGTTCTAGGACATGTTTCCTCACGATGTTTTCCTTCACTGTTTTGAGAGCAGTGGTGATGAAATAATTTACACAAAGTAAATCGCCTGCCTGGGTTTGAACCCACGACCTACAAGTTCTGTTCTGTTCTATCGGGCTGAAGTTACCTACTCGTAATTAGGTATCTACTTTGCAGTACTAATTGTCTAGCTAGAGTTTTGAGTGCGGCAGCTACATCAATTACATTTAGCAAAACAACAATAAATTACTTAGTTCTGAATTCAAATTATTATACACGATAAATCTATTAATTGATGGTCATTCGTATGTATTCGGAAATGCGATGATTGCCGAAGGATATGAGATGTAATATTAACCTCTTCTCTGAGTAGATTTGAATCACCACAGCATGTTACCATGCTTGTAGGAAAATATTAAAACATTACATCATCATCTCTCAGCCCTTTTCTCATAATACTTGGGGTCAGCGCAACATGTTTTCATCTTTTATTCTCCCCTTTAGTTAATATGTCCTGTCATATTATATCCCAATGCAAAAAAAGTGATTATTGATCGTAGAATAGACTAATGCAGAGTTGTCTCTGCCTCACGCTCCTAGCCACTGCAGGAGACGCCCCGGGCGTCGGGAGTCGCAAGCCGATTCCCGGCCACCTTAGGCACGGGCTTGCGGACGGAACGTAATAGGTAGCTCGCCGTCCGATAAGGACCAAGCCCGAGTATACGGCGCGTAGTGTTCCACGCGCGCCTCAAAGAGATGTCAGCAAAATGACGGGGTCCGATGGGGCCGATGCCTGTCTGGGTCGCGGATAAATTTGAAAGAGAGTTACCGCGGCCCTGGCACAAGCAACTGAAGGAACACGAGTGGGTTTTAGTCAGTAATAGTCTGACACTCCCTCCCGCTTCACCCAGAGTGGGGGAAATCATTGGATGATTTCCCAACCAAAAAAAAAAAAAATGCTTTCTCTGTCGCATCTGGCTGCATACAGATTTTTTTAAAATTTTGCCTTACTCAAGGAATTTCTGCTGTTTCGTGGGTGCGTATGGAACATCATCTAGCTCTCAGTTAGCTGCTATTCATGTGTTACCAGGTTTAGCAGGTAAACTGGCAACTTTTATTTTTTCCTATTTGTTATACGACTGTCTTCCAAATGACGTTGGTTCACGGTTGGTTCGTCATTGTTAAGTTGTTAGGTTAACAATCAAACATTTATTTCATGATTTGTGTTTAATCAAAAACCCTGTTTCCTGCAGATTTCTGCAGTCGGATCTTAGGCTATGTGAACAGTCCCGCTATCTCTTCCTTTTGTTTCATATCATTCCTTACACAATTTATAAATTTCTTCTTTGGCCTCGTTCTCTTCCACATTTGTATGCGAAACTCTTGTAGTCACACGCGTTTCAAATTTATTAAACTTCATACTACAAATCAGTGTTATCGAAACAACTATAATACTAAAGCAGATAGTGGTCATAACACTATTCAAATTACAAAAACTACACCTGTTACTGGTAACACCAGTCGGTTTCAACATTAAATATACCATCCACCCAGTTAGAAGTTACGAAAGACAAAGCACGGCCGTACTACGAATCTGTTTTATTTACATACAAGTTAACTACGGCCCTGATGCAATATGCAGACGCCAATGATTTAACCGATCGTGCAAAAATGTAAACGATAAATGCACGTGAATTTTTACACATGAACGTTATTGAGATTTCGTAAAAGTCGAAAATTGTTGAGGAATGTTGAACGAACATGTTTATAATTTCATTTGTGTTCTGTTTGGTAAAGGCTCATGGCTAAATAATAACAGCCGCATTGGTCGATCTTCAAGGTTAAGTAACGCTTGAAAAGGGCGGTCCGTGGATGGGTGACCATTTCAACATACCGAGTTTCCTCCGTGCCTCGGAAAGCACGTTAAGCCGTTGGTCCCGGCTGTCATTTAAAGATCTTTGGCAGTCGTTACGGGTAGTCAGAAGCTTGAGATCTGACACCAGTCTTGCCAAGGGGTACCGTGTTACCCAGTTACTGGGTTGTGGAGGTCAGATAGGCAGTCGCTCCATGTAAAATACTGGTACCTAGCCGAATCCAGTAAGACTGGAAGCCGACCCCAATATAGTTGGGAAAAGGCTAGGCAGATTGATTGTTCTTTTTGGTAAGGAATTTATTTTTATATAGTACCGTTGTTTGTTAAGATATAAAGTGCGTTGCGATTATTGCCGAATATTTTGCAATATCTAATGGATGTGTGTGGATTGATGCACATAGTTTGCAGCAATTATAATAATTGCGTATACTTTCAGGGCACTTTATACTTTTCAATTGCTGCTTCCAAGCTAAAGTTAGTCACTGCTCCTGGAGTAACCTAATTTAGCCATTGCCTGATTTATCCGCACAATTGATCGTCACGATAGTCATTGACTATATTTACATATAGGTAGCTTTTTGGACAAAACGAAATTCCATCTCAATAACGATTGTCAAAAGTCCTTTTTACCTGACTGCCGAAGGAGGGTAATATGTTTGTATGTATGTATGTTTGTTCCTGTGTGGCGTTCTAGAGACAAATCACGTTGGCCGATTTTGATGGTTCTTACGTCAATCGATTCGTCTTATCCCTGCGAGTGTCACTGGCTACATTAAAATTGGAAAATAGGAAAATGGCGGATTTTGGGCTCCATATTGTGGGGGAGCAAATTTTTTTTTTCTTCCTTGTCCATCATGTGGGGTATCAAAATAAAGGACTTTAGGAGGTGATTTCAAAAATATTTAATACTTATATGTTTAAGCTACTGGTACTTATGTGTTTTTGTGTACTCAATTCGAAAAAATAACAAAAAAATAAAATTCAAAAAATCTAAAAACTGCTTGAAAAGCTAAATTAAAAGACATAAACAAGAAAAAAATCAAGCTGTGCAGTCGGAGGACACATCTGGTTTTGGGCAGCCAGGTCGCAAATATGTATCTTCCGACTGCACAGCTTGATTTTCTCCTTGTTTACGTCTTTTTATTTCGCTTTTCAAGCAGTCGGGTTTTTAGATTTTTTGAATTAACTTTTTTTTTTATAATCGTTACCGCTGAGAGTTAATGATGACAATTTGTCGAAACTTGCCCGAGTTATTCGAGTCTTTAAGGCTTCCGGATGCTCATACTCGACTTAAACTCAAAATTGGCCACACCTACCACTCAACTGCCATCCAATCACAATGCCCGAGTTTGGCATAATGATTCTTCAGCTTGACAGAACAAGACCCCAGGCGCCTCAGACATTACAGAACTCTTTTAACACAAAATGTGTGGAAGGTATTGACAAGTTAGCAAGTACGTGTACTTTCCAAGTCCATGCTAACATTACTGAATTCCACAGATTTTGTGTTAAAAGAGTTCAGTAAAGTTAGGGTGTCTAGGATCTTGGACTTGGGCACGTTGATGTAAAAAAAAATCGGCTAAGTGCGTGTCGGGCCATGCGCAGTAATAGGGTTCTAAAGTTGCATAATAATGCGGACTAAGAAGAGGGTTTTTTGTTGTTACATGAACATTTTAATCGTTTCAGTGGCTCACAACGTCTAAAAATGGGCCCACATAGGACGATGGTAACTGACTTTGCAAGAGAAGTTAGAAAAAAATATTATCTATTTGAATACCACCATGGGAGGCAAGCATTTGTAATAAAGATTTATTAGCCGTTACGGAGATAGTCTTCGTTAAAATCTCCAAATATTTACAAACTGAAAACAAATATTTTAGTATGAATATTTTCAAACAACCTACTCAACTCAAATTATTAAATGATAGGAACAAACAACCAACGTAAATAAGCTGCAATCTATATATATAAAAATGAAACCCGTTTTTCGTTGTCACGACATAACATGAAAACGGCTTGACCGATTTGGCTTATTTTTTTTTTGTTGTGTTCGTTATTGTTATGAGAAGGTTCTTATATAGGGTAGGGTAGGGTATGTAGGGTAGGTAGAGTAGGGTAGTTAGAGTAGGGTAGTTAGGGTACGGTAGGTAGGGTAGTTAGGGTACGGTAGGTAGGGTAGGTAGGGTAGGGTAGGGTAGGTAGGGTAGGGTAGGGTAGGTAGGGTAGGGTAGGGTAGGTAGGGTAGGGTAGGTAGGGTAGGGTAGGTAGGGTAGGGTAGGTAGGGTAGGGTAGGTAGGGTAGGGTAGGTAGGGTAGGGTAGGGTAGGTAGGGTAGGGTGGTAGGTAGGGTAGTTAGGGTAGGTAGGGTAGGTAGGGTAGGTAGGGTAGGTAGGGTAGGTAGGGTAGGTAGGGTAGGTATCAAAGAGATGTCAGCAAAAGTTGACGGGGTCCGCTAGGGCCGATGCCTGTCAGGGTCGCGGATAAATTTGAAAGAGAGTTACCGCGGCCCTGGCACAAGCAACTGAAGGAACACGGGTGGGTTTTAGTCAGTAAAAGTCTGACACGCCCTCCCGCTTCACCCAGAGTGGGAGAAGTCATTGGATGATTTCCCACCCAAAAAAAAAAAAAAAAAAAAAAAGGTAGAGTAGGTAGGGTAGGTAGGGTAGGGTAGGTAGGGTAGGGTAGGTAGGGTAGGTAGGGTAGGTAGGGTAGGTAGGGTAGGTAGGGTAGGTAGGGTAGGTAGGGTAGGTAGGGTAGGTAGGGTAGGTAGGGTAGGTGGGGTAGGTAGGGTAGGTAGGGTAGGTAGGGTAGGTAGGGTAGGTAGGGTAGGTAGGGTAGGTAGGGTAGGTAGGGTAGGTAGGGTAGGTAGGGTAGGTAGGGTAGGTAGGTAGGGTAGGTAGGGTAGGGTAGGTAGGGTAGGGTAGGTAGGGTAGGTAGGGTAGGTAGGGTAGGTAGGGTAGGTAGGGTAGGTAGGGTAGGTAGGGTAGGTAGGGTAGGTAGGGTAGGTGGGGTAGGTAGGGTAGGTAGGGTAGGTAGGGTAGGTAGGGTAGGTAGGGTAGGTAGGGTAGGTAGGGTAGGTAGGGTAGGTAGGGTAGGTAGGTAGGGTAGGTAGGGTAGGGTAGGTGGGTAGGGTAGGTAGGGTAGGGTAGGAGAGTAGTGTAGGGTAAATTAATGTTTGGTGTTTTTATGGCAAAACAAAGTTTGCCGGGTCAGCTAGTAAATAATATGTATGAAGTACGTCAATTGCGATACGAATGGTTGGTTTGTTCCTGGATCCTCTCACGCACGCTCCTTGTTTTTTTCTCTTTTGGAACTTGAAAAAACTTGAATGTCATTATTTATAGTCACTATTTCGTTCCCGAAAGTTGTTATTTAAGTAATTTTTCAAGGTAAAATTTTTTTTTACTCTTGCAATCACATTTTAATGTTGGTCGACTATTACTCGTAAACTACTAAAACCTTCTTATCTGTGATAGCTTTCCTTTTAATTACGTTATATATACTATACCCGTGATTTTTTTCACAAGCCAAAAGTTAAAAAAAAAAAAATGTGACACCCACACTTGACTCTAACAAAAAATTTCAATTTGAATCTTAATTTTAAGCAAACGGATCTCTGAATCGAAAAATAGTTTTAAGAGACACATAATATTTCTAAAGGGCCTATCCAACGATACCCCAAACCATGTGACAGAAGAGAAAAAATAATCATCCCCACTCTACGTCTATAGGAGGTAAACGATAAAAAAACTTGATTTTATTTTACCACTTTGTCAGAATTATTACTATGTATATCCATGCCAAATTATAGCATTCTAGTACTAAGGCCTCTGAGCTAAGCTGACAGACGGACATAGCGAAACTATAAGGGTTCCTTGTTGACTTTGGAACCTTAATAAACTTGATTGTTCAATCCCAACTGCCCATTCCCAGTTTGAGTTGAGTGAAGCATGAGCATCTGGAATGCCACCCTAAATCTCGTGAGAAGTCTTCTGATAATTTTCTATTTTCATTAATAATAATAATGCTATTCTTAGACCTTCTTGGATAGTATTAATTAAATCAGTATATACAATAATCCTTTGAATATTCATTAAAATCTAAAATTTCAATTGGCCAGATTCCACTGTATTTCTAAAGGAATTTACAAGGCAGAAAGTTATTTTTGTTAGTGGTGTAGAATTTCATTTTCATAGATAACGAAATGTAAAGAGGGGTGGAATGGAAAGTCTTCGTCTTTTATTAAAGGAGTAACATAGAACACTGCAAAAGAACTTCGTAGAGTTGCATTTACTGACATTTCTTCTACTTCTACTCTTTGGTACTAGCCAAAAGTATCCATATTTCTCAAATATTCTCAAATACTCTGCTTAAGGTAGTGACTTAATGATTGTCTGATAATAAAAAACATTTACATACACACCGAAGAGAAAAGACAGTTACAAGGCTTCTATGCCAAAGATCTTGACAGTTCTAAAGTGTCTATGTCGCAGCTATCTGGTTAAATTAGCCAGGTAATTGGCTAAAAAAGTGCGTATTATTCGCAAGTGGTTGGTGTGATTGAATAATCTGAAAACGAAAATAAGACTGGTTGAAGTTAGTTGGTAATTTAATTTGTTATTAAACCTTTTAGTTCACGCTGGCCATTTTTAGTTTTTGGGCAGTGAAAATCTGCAGATTCAGTGATGATATAGTCATTTTTAGGGTTCCGTACCTCAAAAGGAAAAAACAGGACCCTCACTTTCTTGTCCGTCCGTCTGTCTGTCAAGACCCTTTTTCTCAGGAATGCGGTGAGGTATCAAGCTGAAATTTATATCAAATACTCAAGTCTACTGTCCCTTAAAGCTGTGAGAAAATCAAACTTCTAAGCCAAACCAATCAAAAGATACAGCCGTTTATGCCGCAAATATTCGACACTCGCAAGGAAATCAAAACCTACAGGGTACTTCCCGTGAATTCAGTATCTAGAAATTTGGTACGAAGCAACGTCTTAAAGCACAGATATAGAAAAAATTGCGAACACCGTAAATTTTTTGTTACATCATAGAAGGTACAATAAAAATATTTTTAATAATTTTAAACTTACTATCACTTTCCTCATGAAGGCGTAGAGGTATTAAATTGAAATTCATATCAAATACTCAGGTCTATAATACCTTTAAGCTGAGGTTTGTATGTTACCCTCGGTGCGCGAGTCCGACTCGCACTTGGCCGGTTTTTTAGTCTGTACTACACTACGTACAACTTAGATAAAATACCTATAGATTAAGCACTGGCGTGGCTGCACATGAGACAACAATAGTTAGTTCTGGTGTTACAACAAGAACAAGAACACTACAACCCACCATCGCACTGACACTTATTGTCTATAAATAACCCAAATTCCTTGTCTCAATTAACACATAATACCACGAAATCACAGAAAATCAAACAAAACCGAGTTTGTTTGTCAAACCTGCCATTGTATTAGAGTTTGACAAACAACAGAAATCGGCCACGGTGACAAAGACAAAAAATAATCTTTTGTCCTTATTATTTACATGGAGCTGCCAACTAGCCATCTCGCTCTATCAATCAAGCTCATTTTAAGGCTTAATCTATATGTACTTTATCTAAGACGTACAACTACGTAAAGAGTGAAATGAAAATGTTGACACGGTAAAGAATATCTTAAGCAATTATATGAATCTACAATGGAGAGAATCAGGTATCAATTATTATATTTTATTATATTACGAGTATGCTTTAATGTATCATAATAAAACAAGACTGGTTACTTTGTATTGTAATTCTTAACATACTGCTGACTTACTGAGAACCATCTGCTACAAACACGATTTGAACCAAATTATACAAAATAATTGCTACTCAATAAAATGAAGTAATAAGCAAGAAGTAGAAGTGGAAGTTAGTCAACTTTCAAAATGCCCTCGTTTTGGAAACAGAGCAGTCAAAACAAGGTCCATCGCGCCTTCCCTTCTAAATGCAAGATAGTCCCATCCCAAGGTCGACTCATAAATGTCCACTGAGCTGAGCTGGTGGCGCAAGTTACAAGCAAAGAGCGATTTGGAAACGGCTTTAATTTTTTTTATGGATTTGGTTTTTGTGACAAGCAAATCATGGGAAGTATTTCCTCCTCTTATATCTTGTAATCTTCATCATCATCATCATCAGCCTATTAATGTGCCCACTGCTGGGACGCAGGCCTCCTCTCTGTGAGAGGGGATAGGCTGTTACGTAATCCACCACGCGGGTCCAGTGCGGGTTGGTGGTTGTCACATGCCTTCGAATTTTTATATCTGGCATGTCCTAGGTTTCCTCTTAATCTTCTTGTAATCTTATATGCAGTTAATTCAAATCAATTTGCTTTTAAACCGAAAACTTCTTTAACTGCGTTGGGCAATTTTTGGTAGGGGCAAAACTTAAAAGTTTGCTGTCAAGAGCATGCTAATCTGACCACATATCCAGACAGATACTCTGTGTCAATAGCTTCACCTTTAGGTAGTTCCGGCCACTGTCTGGTGAAGTCTGTGTCCGTTTATTCCCCGCCCGATCCCAACCCAAGAGGCACCCGGCAGGTCTGGCGGTACAATTCTGCAGATTGGGATGGTATGCGATCTTTCTTCGCATGCTATCCTAGGCAGCCCCTTTTTCTTCGACTGATCCATCGTCGTGCGCGGACGTCATAACGGGTGTGTTGCGTCAGGGAATGGAGTACTACATTCCGTTCTCTGACGTATCAATGTCTAGCGAAGACCGGCCATGGTTTGGCGCCAAATGTAAGCGCGCCGACGCGCTTAAACATGGGGCGTACCTGGCTTGGGTCGACGCTCGATCGCGTAAGGCGAGTGACGTGGGTCAGAAGAAGAAGGCCTTCAACAGGGCTGCCAAGTCATGCAAGATGATGTTGCGGAGGGCTCGGTTCGACCACATTGGCCGAATAGGAACCAAATTTGCTTCTTACCCAGCAGGTAGTAAAGCGTCTTGGTCTCTGGCCAAGTCGGTCGAGTCGAACTTCTGCTGTCCCTCACTACCGCCACTGCTGAAACCCGACGGGTCACTGGCCCACCCCGCTCAGGTGAAGGCAAATTTATTTGCCTCTCTTTTTGCGGCATCTTCGGAATCGTGGTGACGCGCGGCCCCCTCCTTCTTCTGATGGATGTGAGACGAGATTTTTTTTTTTTTTTAATTATTCATATGTTCGCGCTTGACCACTATCTCACCTGATGGTAAGCGATGATGTGGTCGACGGTGTAACACGCTTGCCTAGAAGTAATCTATTCACTCTTGACTTAAAGACCCCGAGGTTGTAGCTATCTGGGAACGCAGACTCCGGCAGGGAATTCCACTCCTTAGCTGTACGCATAATTAAAGTATTTCCAAAAAGTTTAGTGCGTTGGTTGTGATGTCCACCATGTACCGATGGCGCATCGCCGTACGTCTTGGAGTCCGATGATGAAACGGGCTAGGCGGAATTAGATCATGCAATTCCATCGCACACTCTCCGAAATGCAACCGATAAAAAACCGACAAGCTGGCAACTCGGCGACGATGTTCAAGGCTCTGGAGCTTTGACTTAACCAGTGCCTCATCGCCGATGAGCCTCTGCCTATAAACATTGACGGTCGGGTGAAAGAAAGATAGAAACATACTTATTACCTTTAGGACATCTCTTTGAGCCCTTTCGATTTTCATCAAGTAGGTTTTTGCTGATACACCCAGGCAGAAATACAGTAACTAAGCTGTGACTGAGCAAGTGCAAGGTAAACTGTTTGTATTAAATTCTTGTTAGCTACGGGCTGTAAATTTCTAAAGATATTGATTAGTTTGCTTGTTCTTGCTGCTAACATGTCAATATGTTCTTAGAAATTCAATCAATTATCCAGCATGATGCCTAGATACTTGATTGCATTGGTCCTTTCAATTCTAAGACAGTCTACGTTTTTGTAGTCTCTCTCTCTCTCATTTTTTTCTCTCTCATTACTTGTTATTTTATACTTTCTGCTTACGGCTTTTTCAGTTAAAATGTTATCTATACTTCTATACTAATATTATAAAGAGGAAAGATTTTTTTGTTTGTTTGTTTGTACCGAATACGCTGCGAAACTACTGGACCGATTTAAAAAATTCATTCACCAATAGAAAGCTACATTATTCCTGAGTGACATAGGCTATTTTTTAATCCCGAATACGGGTCCTGTGGGGTGGTCCATGGGAGCGAAGCCGCAGGGCACAGCTAGTAATGTATATTTTGTCTTACCTACATTTAGAGCCAGGACATTGTCGTGCAACTATTCTGTTACTCTATGAAAACCGGACCGTACGCTCGAAAAAATATCGTCCCATGATTCACCGCTAAAAAGTAATGCGGTATCATCCGCAAACGTGTCAATATTCATATTCTTTATTGTACACAAAACAGACATTACAAATACAAAAGGATAACTTATGTACAAAGGCGAGCTTAACCCATAATTGGGTTCTCTGGCAGCAAACCTCAGTGCTAAAGAGAGATTTACAAAATTAGGACAGTTAACAAAAGTGCACAACAAATACAAAAAAAACATTTGAATTCTTTAGGAAATTTACCTGACAGAGATCGTTGATGAAGGCAAAAAATAACGTCGGACCTAAGATGCTACCTTGTGGAACCCCAAAAAGAACTGTGGCATCGTTACTTGTTAGGTTATCAAGTTTCACACATTGTGTTCTTTCCGTGAGGGAACTTTCCAACAATTACAACTGAAGGTAACTAATTCCTAGACAGTCAAGTTTTTTTGCAGGATAAGAAATAATGTAAGTTTAGTAGTCACAGCAGATCTTTGTATCTCTGAACTTGGTCTGTGAACTTGGCTCTGCGAACCATTGCGCAAGAAACAGTTTCTCATCGAGTAAACTGCGACAAACGTTTAAGCGAGTGAAAGAGGCAGTAATAAAATGCTATCTTATACTTAAATACTAACACATAAATAGCCGCTGCGCAGGGTCTTGTTGCCAACTTCAGAGACACAAAGATCTACTGCGTCTACTATAATCTTTGGATACGGAGTGACGTTTATTGACATCGATTGAATTTTGATGGGAACACGATCAAAGACCTTAGACCTTTTTATCCCAGTATAATTTTCGGTTTTCACGGAGGTGAGCTCGCTGGCAAAAGCTAGTACCTTAATATTCTCTCGCTATCCGCTCACATCTTGAACCCACCACAACCCATCAAAGCGCCCGCAGAAATAGTATAAGCGCACCGCTTGGGAGTTTCCCACCATTGTGGCCGCAAATGAGCCATTGTGTGGCCGCCTTGGCCCAATCTAGCCGAGCTGGTGATAACTGTGATCAGCAGCTATGCCAGCCACCAGCCATGGTCTCGGGAAGTCGGATTCCTTAGTAATTAACGGATTATTGTGCTTCAAGGGAGGATTGTTAGAGACAACATATACAACGCATGATTTTTTTTTCTTAATACCTTCACAGTTCTTGAGTAAACGATCAAAACATTTATTTTAAAACCCCGACTGCTTAAAAAGCGTAGCCAAAAAGAAAATATTGCTGTGCAGTCGGAGGATATACGTATTCGCGAGCTGGTTGACCAAAACCAGTTGATCCTCCGACTGCACAACATGATTTTCTTCTTGTTTGAATTTTTGTTTTTGTTATTTTTTTTTCAATATTTAGGTACATTTAAACCTATAAGTGTTATACATTTGTAATTGCCTCTGAAAACCCATTATTTTGATATCCCACGCGATGGGTGGATGGAAGAAAAACATAAATTATGTCCCCACAATATGGCGCCCAAAATCCGTCATGTTTCTATTTTCCAATTTTATGTTGCCAGTGACACTCGCAGGGGTAAGACAAATAGATTGACGTATGAATCATCAAAATCGGCCAACGCGTTTTGTCTCTAGAACGCCACATAGGTACAAACGTACATACATACATACATAGACTGATATTAACTTTAAAACTTTCGCGTTTTTATAATTGAAAAACCCGGGACCACGGTCGTTACCCTCCTTCGGCAGTCGGGTAAAAAATGAGAAATATCCAGTACGTTTTTAGCTTAGTCTTACGTCCAAGTCTTGCGCATATAATAACGTGGACTTGATTTTCATATCAGATACGTAAAAGAATATTAGATGACGACTAGTAATTTTACGAGAGGTCACCGCGTGATATCATCTATCACTTTAAAAATAATTTTTGATCCCCGGCGAAGATATTCCCCATAACTTAATCGCATCCTTTGCAGAATACATTTAAGAGTAATTTTATGTTATGTGGACAGAGTAGGTACCTACTACTTACCTCTGCTGTATCTTTATCTCTGGATATAGTTATAGCACAATCCTTTGTTTTTGGGCATTTGATTTCGCCTAATAACTTCTCCCGCTTTGGGTGAAGCGGGAGGGCGTGTCAGACTTTTGCTAAAAACCCCCGTGTTCCTTCAGTTGCTTGTGCCATCTTTCAAATTCATCCGCGAGCATACAGGCATCGGCCCTAGCGGACCTCGTAAATTTTTGCTGACATCACTTTGAGGCGCGCGTAGAACACTACGCGCCGTCGACTCGGGCCAGGGTTCTTATCGGACGGTGAGCTACAACTACTGCTCACACGCATTTTGCCTGTTATGTTTAAGTTCCAATAAGGGTAATTTCGGGCATAAATCCAGACTCAGATCATCTACTGAGAAATATCATACTTAAAAATCTAATTGACCTAAATTAATTAATCTCAGGGACCCCATGGTCAGTTAGCGCTTGCGATTGACTACACTAGCATTCACTTTAGACCACAGGTAATATAATACTAGCATGCAGATGCCTCATCCCATACAAAGAAACCGTGCCGACGTAACTAGCGTTGTTCATCTGTTTATACTGATTATTTTTAAACGTATATCAATTGCGTTCGGTGCCGTTCCACGGCTA
The DNA here is from genome assembly GCA_945859665.1 of Anorthoa munda. Classification (NCBI taxonomy): domain Eukaryota; kingdom Metazoa; phylum Arthropoda; class Insecta; order Lepidoptera; family Noctuidae; genus Anorthoa; species Anorthoa munda. The sequence goes on from OX243893.1 coordinate 6,442,030, forward strand.
TAGATGGTGCTAGCAGCGACTTGCAAGTAAGTTTTCTCGGTTCTTATCAACTTTTTTTTTTTGATACAGTGAGGGTTTTTTTATAGTTCTTTATTGCACGTTTTTACAGTTTCATTGTACCAAAATATGTTACAATAGAAATTTAAAAAATCAAGTGGCATGTCTCAGAAATTTAAAACCGCGCCATTTATTGGAATCAATTTTCAATAATTCTAAGAGCCCAATATTAATTAATTTTGTGTTTAGGAGAGTTGACTAAACAAGAACCTACAATTATGATGATCAATTTTACAAAATTTTAATTTGAAATACAACAAATCGATGAATATTGCGCCATCTAGTGATATTTATTTGAACCAAATTTTCTTTGCTAGCACTGGGACCCTGTGCTTTAGACCAACGAGGAAATCTTACAAAAGTTTATATCAAATATATAGAATAGTACCTTTTAAAATCCTTAAGAGAATATGAGCTGCAAAGAGATACTTGTCGTTTATGACTTAGTTAACTACAGCAATATTACCTAGGAGGTCATTTGAGAATCTCGACAATGTTCCTTGATATTAACTTCACAGTTTTAATTTTCTTTACACCTAATGGAGTTGACCTACTTTTGCTCTTTATAATTGTTTCTTTTTTAATTTTTAATAAGCTCACAATTTTTTTAGCCGGGAACAAAAAGTACATATTAACATGTTTTAAATTCCTTGCAAGTTTTAACAACATAAAAAAGAAATGTTTTGATTAAAATATAAAGCAAAAATTGCTATGCGGAGAATTCAGTACGTAAGCTCTAAATTAAACTATTCAACAAAAAAATTCAACCGATTAAAACAAGAGACTAGTAAGCGAAAAATAACTTACTTTTCAGAAGTCGGTGTCCTTGGTATCTATTCTTTTTCGTTTTTGACACCGCTGTCAGACAATGACAGAAATAATTTATACCCAAAGGGATTCTCATAACAATTCTAACAAGCCTAACACGACTGGGATACATTGTTTTTTTATGGAGTACCGATGCCTACCTTCCAGCTTCATCACCAGATCAATTCGATGGTACCATTTTCATTAGAACCATGTGCCACAGTCATTTAACTATTCGAGACATCTTATACCCAAAACATACTTCTCACTGAGAAGTTCCAATATACCAAATGATACTTTCTGAATGCAAATACTTGTCATGTTGATGAAAATACCAAAATCGCTACATGTATGCCTATAAAATTTGAGGAATTCTCTCAATTTTCATGGGTTCCCCTCATCAGATCCTGATTTTGTGATGATGGAACTACCTACCGGAATAATCGGGAAAAACATATAAAAAAAAACCGGCCAAGTGCGAGTCGGACTCGCACACGAAGGGTTCCGTACCATTATCGCAAAACACTGCATAAAAATCACGTTTGTTGTATGGGAGCCACCCTTAATTTATTTTATTTTAATTTATTAATTATTATTTTTTGAAGTAAATATACAACTAAACATTCTGTGAATATTTCAAGCGTCTACCTGTTGCCGTTATAAATATCGAGCAAAAAACGGTTAAAATATCACGTTTGTTGTATGGGATCCCCCCTTTAATATTTACTTTATACTGTTTTTAGTATTTGTTGTTATAGCGGCAACAGAAATACATAATCTGTGAAAAATTCAACTGTCTAGCTATCACGGTTCATGAGATACAGCCTGGAGACAGACGGACAGACAGGCAGACAGACGGATCGTGAAGTCTTAGTAATAGGGTTCCGTTTTTACCCTTTGGGTACGGAACCCTAAAAACAAACGCAAACAGAACCTGGGGGTGACCATAAGCTCTTAGAGTAATGTTATTTTGAGTGTGCGTAAGGGACACATGTATACAAGTCATATACATCCGTATAACCTTACTCTAGGCGCAGGCCACATAGAAATGGCATAAGGCGCGGACATGGCACGGGCGGCTTCCAATTCCATTCAAATTTCATACAAAATGCAAGGAAATAAAGCGCAATTTAGAACATGGTATGTCGTTGCTCGGACGTGGTTATGACGCGCCAGGTCACCAAGGTTCTGTTTGTATTTTTTTTCAAGCACCTGCTCCTATCTGAAAAGTTGATTAAAATAGGACTGATGAGTATTGGTAATTCTTTCTTTTCAACGAACTTATCTTGTAAGCCATATCAGAGATAATATTACGTCACTTATGTATGCCCCGAAAGGTTTATCATCATCATTTAAGCTGGAAGACGTTCACTGATGAACAAAGTACTCCGATGGCGATACTTGGGGTATGGCCACATCGACCGGTCATGTGCGTCTCGCATCTAGCAGATTCCAACAGCTTAACTAGGTCACCGGTCCATTTAGTGAGAGGCCTTACTAAAGTTAGCCCGACCTTCCCTATAGTATTTAGCAGAGAGTATAATGTATTCAGAAACTTTTTTAATTACAACAGAACATTCTGAAAATCCACAAAGGGATTTCCGAATATCTCCCCAGTAGTTAAATTCCTTGTTTAAAGCATCAGCTTTTACTCCACTTTGTGGCACTTCCGTGAAAGCTTTGGGATAGATTTGCTACGTGTTTCCGTATTGAACGTCGGTATATAATCGGCTTTGAGAATCTTCATCCTGCATCCTGCAAAAATGCCTTGTGAATATTTTGAATGTATGCAACATTCTCTATATTCACAACGTACTCTCAAAAACCACGAACGAACTGTAGGTTTGTTTTTAAGGGTTTCGTGTGTCGTAACATCAAAATGAAATACTAAACCAGACCTTAACCTATTCCAGAAGTTTTCTTAAGATCTATGCAACTTAGGAATTTGAATTTTACTATCTTTTTCTTGTCAGGATTGTAGTGGTTTTATCATCATTGCAAGACATCTTAAAATAATTGAAGACCTATACAAGATGAATAACGATATTCCTTTATAACAAACTTCAAAAAAGGTGAAGGTTCTCAATTCGTTGTTTTTTTTTAAATATATGTTCCCCGTTTATTCAAAGACGCCCGGACAGATTTGGAAAATTCTTCTTTTGTTTAAAAGGCTATACTTCCCAGGTGGTCCCATGGGCATCATGCCAGATTCTGATGATGGAATCTTGGAGAAATCGAGGAAACTCCTCAAATATTATAGGTATACATTACATAAAGCGATTTTGGTATTTTCAGTAACAATGCAATCATTTACACTCGGTAAGTATCATTTGGTGAAATGAAACTCGTGAAGAGAACCATAGGTGGTCACTTGAACTCCTAATGATGATTATGTCGAATAGTTAACCGACTATGATAAAGCAAATAGTTATAAATAAATGGCACTGATGGAAATGGTACCATCGAACTCATCTAATGATGAATCCGGAAGGTAGGCACGGGAACTCCGAAATAAAACAATGTATCCTTGTATCTAGTATCCGTGTATGTACTTATTGGTATCGTCATGATTTACTTTGCCTATAAATAATTTTCATAGTAATTGGAGGAACCTACCAAAACTAAAAAGTGAAAAGTAAGTAAAATTTTAACAAACAAATCAAACCGACTTCCAAAACAAAACACTACAAAGCAAAAAATATTTTTCTTTTCGAAAGTCGGTGTCAAAATCGAAAAAAAAAGAAACCAAATAAAAAGACTTTCGAAAAGAAAAATATTTTTCGCTTTGTAGTGTTTTGTTTTCGAAGTCGGTTTGATTTTTTTGTTAATAAGTTTTTTTTATTTCACAACGGAATCATGATGGCGTTGACACGTCGTAGTACGGTCCTTGGTCTTTGTTCGTTAGTTTTCGAACTAGACACAATAATTAATTCAAAGTTTGCTAAGCCGTCCTCTTCACTCAACTAACAGTCATAAAATAACAACCCACACGTGTGATACTGACATAGTAATCTCCCCAAAAGTTTCATACGATACCACAAAATATCTTTTTGAATTACCACCTTATTTACATCGTGATAGAGTTTGATTCCGTGTAATTTGTAGCTCACGGAAAATAAAGTTTTCGACGTGACAATCCTTTAAGTATCCTGTGATATTACAAGGGATTAACAACAAGATCGTGTAGGTAGATAGGTAGGTACCTAAATATGTAGTTTGTAATTTCGTGTGTTTGTTAAATGAAATACTTATTAAGACGATGACTAACGCCAACGACTTTGAGGGAACAAAACGCGCACTCCTAAACCTAAGCGTTTTAAAGACATATGTTTAGACGACATTTTCACATGCAATCGAAAAAATAATATGTATCTAAGGCCAATTGATAAAGAAAGGACTTAGCTCAAAGCGACAACAAACTCATTTTCTAAAAAATATAAAAATATTTTTGTCGTGTGAAAATATGTCTTAGAATAGTTTTATTTAGCGTAGATATTTGATACAAAATGTAAATATATTTTTTGTTATTTAATTAAAAATGGTTATAAGTATGGTCATCAATTAATTATTGCATTTAACAATTCCTCGAAAATCAAATAAATCTAAGAAGGTCTTAATAATTATAACGTTATATTGACTATTAGAAATATATTATTATTAACATTTGTCTAATAAATCGGTGCAATAATAACTATAAGTATAACAGAAGTTCTGTGACATCTATAATGAATAGAACAAGCTTTTTATACTGAACATTGAATACAAATCTAAACTGGCAGTTTATTTATACATGGATATTATTTTTTAAAGATATAATCGAAGCATGCTTTCAGAGAGAGTGGTTTGTATTTTCCATCACATTTTCAACACCCACAATTTTCCCAGTCATACTAAACATTAGGAATTTTTTTACACTTGTCTTTCTTAAGACAAAGAGTAATATAGATTTCAACGGTTTTACTTTGAGATTCTCAAATCTGAAAACACGCTTATTTTTTACATAACTTGGCGATCTATCAGCTTTTTTACAACTATTCAATTACGCACTAAATAGTTTAAATACATAATACTGCATCTCACTAAGGTGATCTGTCGTGTTCATTAAAATACACCCAGCGGTTTTGGTGCGATTGTCGTGTTTTTGTCCGTTTTAGATATAACTTTACTAATTAATTACACTGTGTTATACGAATAAAACGCAAAATGTGCTTAGATCAAATTATTAAGAAAATGGTCTAATGTAACATATATTTTTTCCAAAAAATTACGACTGGCCGTGTAGACGTGATTCTCATTTTAAAATGAGCTACTCAAGGGAATCTGCGCCTTAACTCCAGTAAACAATTTTTTTTGAATAACTTGATCAGTGACGAAGTTATAAAGCTTTAAAGTTGTAAATTAGAAAGAGATTAGTCCGACATGCCATCTGACGTCAGATAGCAAGACGCCCATACATCTGCCATAGAAAACGGATATATTTCTTAAAAAAATTATATCGGTCGTTTTTTGATCAATTTTGATTCTGTTTTTCTATTTTAGTGTTTTATTGATAAACTGGTCACAACATCAATACATAAAATAAATCTGTAGAAAAGTTGTTTTTTGCTACCGAAAATATTTCCAAATAAATATAGCCAGGGTGTTAAAGGATAACCAACAGAACCCATTTACAGCATTTTTAGAATTTTTATCTGTTTAGTTGTGCACAAATCACGTAAAATGTTCGAAACCAACGTAGATAACTTTTATACATAAAAATTGTGCGTAACTTGAAGTATTACTTAGTTTTTGTTTCATCGCAATCGGTTCACTCTGTCAAAAGTTAGATCAATTTAAGACGATGACTGTCGCCAACGACCTTGAGGAAACCAAACGCGCACTCGTTTCACACCCACGCGACTCAAAATTTTGTAGTTTTTTTTACTTTCCTTATATTACTATGACTTTAAAAAAAAGCCTCAGATCAAAATGTAGATAATTAAATTGTCTTAGAGATGGTGTGAATTTGATTAAAATAAGCCCAGCGGTTTTGGTGCATTTGTCGTGTTTTTGTCCATTTTAGAAATAACTTGTCAAATTAATTACACTTTGTTATACGAATAAAACTAAAAATATTCTTAGATGAAATTATTAAGAAAATGATATAGTGTACAACTAGCCGTTTAGACGTGATTCTCATCTTAAAATCAGTTACTCAAGGGAATCTGCGCCTTAACGTGTTCAAGAAGTAAAATATTACAACAGTTTAACTCCATATTCGATTGATTTGACGTGATTTTCTGAATGGCGGTGTTAATATTATATGCAGAAGAATGACAAGAAAAAACATTGGTAGAGGTAGGTAAGCCAGTAGCATTATAGGCACTGTAGGCAGTTGACAGGAGCGAAGCCATAGCACAGCTAGTAACAAAAACTTTTTTCATGATTACCCATTAGTTTCGAATAGTTTCGGTTACGAATATTAGATTTTTATGATATTTTAAAGGAGAAACACAAGACTAGTTATGACTAAGCACTAAAAATAATAAATAAACATGCAATTGACGCGCGCGGCTTGTGTGTGCGCACGGCTGGGCATAAAAACATTTCATAACGTGTCTCATTTAGACTCCATCCCTATCCGAAATTATCCGAAACTATTATATCGGATTCGGTTATGACAACGGTTAAATTATTTTTCGGATGTCCGGTAGTTTCGGTTACGGTTACGGAGATCCTTATTATTCCTGTTAAATATTATGGTGAATGAAAACATCTTGAGGAAACTGGCATGTGCTAGAACAATAAAATCGAAGACATTAGTGATCCACTAACCCGCTGGCCCTGGTTTTGGATTTAGGCACATTCTCACTCTCACAGAGATAAGGCCTGTATCCCAGCAACGAGAACATAAAAAAAACGATGGTGATAATGTTGATGAATTCAAGCCATGATCTAATCGACTGCCAAGAGTCATCTAAATCAGTTTAGCTATTGAGGCCTGATTAATTAATGAATATCAAACCATTCATACTTTCACAATTCAGTAGGATGGGATAATAGAATTTAAAGCTATTTACTTTGGTTACGGAGTTTGTTTTGGACCTGTGCCATCTACCTGTATACCTAATACCCAGATATTAAAAATTCATCAACTATGCTCAGGGTATGACTTAATTTGAACGTTAATAGCGTACTGATTACTGATTCTGTTTTAGGCTACCCACGAGCCTCGGCCTAGTTTGCTGGGACCCAGTTAGGCTCCCTGGGGCACGCCAATCAGTTTTGTGTTGCCCCGAGAGTTGTAGGCAGGTACTTACTTTGAAAAGTAATCCGATTAGATTAGGAATATTGATAACTTGGGTCTTTGTAGTTGTATCATACAAAACTCTTGTTCATAATTATTTATGTACCTTTTATTTATTTATTTATTAAAAGTTCATGCAACATAAAGGTACATAGGCGGACTTAATGCCTGAGGCATTCTCTACCAGTCAACCAAGGGTGGTGGAGAGATAACATGGCAGGTGCATAAAAAAAAGATACAACCCTCCGGTCGTTTTCAGGTAATAATTTTGAAAACCCTTGATATACACTCGTGAATTAAAAAAGGTTGAGCCATTTTAAAATACCTGCATTTCCTGCATCATTCACGTCACTGTAAAATAGTTAACTCAGGTTAAATTAATATATGTCATAAATATTATATTATTTCATTTTAATTAAAATTTTAACATAGTGATTTTTTATTGAATTTAAATTTTGACATTGTAATTTCAATTTAATTTAAATTTTGATATTGTACTTTATTGTTTGTCTAGTGCAACTAATTTTATACGCCATAAATGGCAAAACATGTAGCCACCTCATATTAATATAAGACCTTCTTACTGTACTCATGTTTTACAAAATAAATAAATCTTATCTTATCTATAACACGGGGCTAGCTAATAACTCCGAGTTAGTAAGATAACCCAGAGAGGCGTAAACGGGGCTAACAAGGTGAGTATTCCAAGTGGGCGTGGATGGTCATATCCGCAGCTATGAGGAATAGTGAAAAACACTCTAAGGACACTGAAATATCATTGAATTAAAAAAAAACATTATTCCTTGCCAGCAATTCAACCCTAGATTTAGAAAAAAATACCGCAGGCCACATTGCTCGCAGAACGGATGGCCGATGGGGCAGAAAGGTTTTGGAGTGGCGACCGCGAACCGGTAGACGTTGCGTTGGAAGGCCTCCCGCCAGGTGGACCGATGACCGGGTGAAGGTTGCGGGAAACCGCTGGATGAGAGTCGCACGGGACCGGTCAATGTGGCGACGTTTGGGGAAGGCCTATGTCTATCAGTGGACGTCTTTCGGCTTATATAATGATGATCCAATAGCTAATAAGGATCAAATTCTGCGAAGTAATGACCCACAGAAAATTTAAGGCAAGAGGTCTTTATTAACATCAATGTAACGTAACACCTATTTCTATTCGCAGCTATCACCTCAGATTAAAGAACAGTGAGATATCACTAACTTAACTTATTTTTTTTTGTATTAAATTTGGTAAGGCTTGATGCTTTATCGTGGGTGCGTTAACAAACATATAAACTCACATACATAAACACCCAGAGCCGGAACAACTATCTGTAGGTCATACAAATATTTGTTCCGTGCGGGAATCGAACCCGCAACACGCAGCGCAGCAGTCAATTGCTCAACCACTACGCCAACCGTGCGCCGCGAAAATATGATATGGGAAGAGAGTCGTTTTTTATGATTTGAAAACATAATTAAATAGATGGAAAATGCAAGAGCTATTAGAATATTCTCTTTTGTAGGCTCCTCAATACATACGAACATATTCAGTTGACGGCAAATTCAATGACTCAAAGTGAAGGTAGTACCCACTTGCATTGCTACAAACGTCTGTGTTTTAAATTAAATTCTTCCATTGACTGTACTATAGAGGCTAGCGAATAGAATGGATGCGACAATACGACAAGAATTCAACAGAACATTTCCATAGAAATCGTTTTGGTGTCCACGGTGGGACAACGATGGTACAACCATTTTTCATAGCATAATCATAAATCTGCCTATAATGTTCTCACTGGAGGGAATAGGCCATAATGTACCACGCTAGCCCAGTGTGGGTTGGTAGATGTCACATGTCTTCGATTTTTTAGGTCAAGGACATCCCGGTTTCGTCGCGAACTTATCCTTCACCGTTCACAGTGATGATGGAATAAATTACACAAGATAATGGGTCAGCTTTGGTTCGAACTCATGGTTTACGATTCGTAAGTCGGGGTCGTAACCACTTTACCCACCACTGTTCTTTTTTCTAATTTTTCATAGACTACACAGAAAATATTTGTCGCACTCACGCGTCACGCCTTTCTGGTGTCACGGGACCAGAGGGAAGACTAGAGGAGAGAAAAAGGATACTAGAGAGTATCCTTTTTCGTGTCGTCTAGTCCTCCTTTTCTCTCCTTCCCTCTTCTCTTTCGTAGAATCTCTCTCTTCTTCTTCTTCTAGTCTAGGTGATCTTAGTAGTCTAGGTGATTATTTTTACCTCTAAAAATAATAATCTTGTATCCCATAAAGATTCCCCATAAAAATAAGCAACTGATTCATACGGCTGGTCTTGCAAATTTTCCATACAGCAGATTGTGAGTTACGATTAGTAGTTTTATTGCCGACTATTGGCAGTTATTGCTTTTCTTGACCGTTAATGTGTCCCGAAAAAGTAATGTGAAATGTTTCGGAAGATTTGGATATTTGGAAAAGCTGCAGACACTGAGTGAAAATGGAGTTCTCTTAAGAAGAAAAGAGAGAATGATTTTATTATATTTATAATTAATTAAAACTATACACAGTAATTAACATAGACATAGTAATAAAAAAAAAACCGGCCAAGTGCGAGTCGGACTCGCACATGAAGGGTTCCGTACCATTATTGCAAAACACAGCACAAAAATCACGTTTGTTGTATGGGAGCCCCTCTTAATTTATTTTATTTTAATTTAATAATTATTATTTTTTGAAGTAAATATACAACTAAACATTCTGTGAATATTTCAAGCGTCTACCTGTTGCCGTTATTAATATCGAGCTAAAAAATGCAAAAATATCACGTTTGTTGTATGGGAGCCCCCCTTAAATATTTATTTTATACTGTTTTTAGTATTTGTTTATTTGTTATAGCGGCAACAGAAATACATCATCTGTGAAAATTTCAACTGTCTAGCTATCACGGTTTATAAGATACAGCCTGGTGACAGACGGACAGACAGACAGCCGGATCGCGACGTCTTAGTAATAGGGTCCCGTTTTCACCCTTTGGGTACGGAACCCTAAAAAATACAATTGTGTCGCATAAAATCAATAGTTCACATAACAATACAATTGACATGGCACAGTGGTGTGGCAATGTACAATCAATAATTTATAATTCAAAAGTAATTAAAAAATAACAATGCAAATAACATGGAACAGTGTACATCCTAGCATACTTTGAAACCCTTCGCACTATGTTGGAAGTTCATCATCATCATCATCATCATTTCAGCCGAAAGACGTCCACTGCTGGACATAGGCCTCCCCCAGGCGTCGCCACATTGACCGATCCCGTGCGTCTCGCATCCAGCGCCTTCCCGCAACCTTAACCAGGTCATCTGTCCACCTAGTGGGAGGCCTTCCAACATATCGTCTTCCGGTTCGCGGTCGCCATTCCAGAACTTTTCGGCCCCAACGGCCATCCGTTCTGCGAGCAATGTGCCCTGCCCACTGCCACTTAAGTTTGGCAATTCTTCGGGCTATGTCGGTAACTTTGGTTCTCCTGCGGATATCATCATTTCTGACGTGATCACGCAAGGAAATTCCGAGCATAGCCCTCTCCATTGCCCTTTGGGTGACTTTAAGCTTTCTGATAAGGCCCATTGTGAGCGACCACGTCTCGGTCCCATAGGTGATCACTGGCAATGTTGGAAGTTAGACTTGATAAAAGGGTCCACTGTTGAAGTTTTCATAAAAACCGGCAAAGTCTAGTCAAACATTGTTTATTTAGGGTTCTGTACCAAACTGCAAAATCAACTTGGTTGTAATAGAAATAATGAGGGAATTTCAAAGGAAAACCTGATTTATATTGGTATTTGTTAGTAAAATATACGTAATAATAAACATTATCACCAAATTTCAAGTTCATAGGTCAATGGGAAGTTAAAAAATACTTCGGACCATAATTTTGTAAAAAAGCTGACTTTGTTGGCTTCTCATTCCTTTGTTTTACAATATTTTTTTAAACAAAAAGTACAGTATTTATCTAAACAAATCGTTGTTGATCGATGGGCAAGGTAATTCTTTTTATTTCGGCTCCTTCCTTTAGCTGTATGGGAGTCCCCCTAAAAAACATTTGAAAATATTATTTGTCAACTTGTATGGCTTTGGGTCAACAAGATGCCTATACTGTGAAATTTTGAAGACTGTAGCTCCAACCGTTTGGCTGTAAAACCTGTGACAGAGGACGGGCAGACAGACACGTGACCCCGATTGGACCCTTCGGTACGGAACCCAAAAATTTATTTGTATGTGCTACTGATTGTTTTTTTATTTATTTATTACTAGCTTTTACCCGCGGCTTCGCTCGCGTATAACGTAGAAAAGGAAACACAGAGTTGTAGTACAAAAATAGTGTATTTTGCGTTACATAAAATACAGTAGGTACTAATTTGATTTTTGATTCTTATAAATATTGTTTAGGTCGTCAAAACTGTGGAAATGGGTTCTGAGCACAGAATTGTAATTTTTAATAACTTACTTTAACACAGTCGTGTAAACAATATTTTTAGTTTTACCAACTTTTGCTAAAACATATTGATTATGTTGAGTTGATACTCGTGAACACGCTACATACAGTTGCCCATGGTAAAAACAGTTTTTTTTTAAATGCACTCCTGCAACTTTCAGTGATTGCCCTTGAGCTTTATTTATGGTAATCGCGAATGCGTCCAGATTTCTCATTAACAGGACTGGGACATCAACTTTCAGCCTCAACGTATGGGACCACCCCTGATAATTCTAAAGAGTTAAGAAACTCTATAGGGTAGAGTTTCTCACCTTGAAGAGTTTCAGGGTGAGTCACTCTGCTGCCAATTGTTTCAAGCTTGCTTGGAAGCATGTATTATATTTTCTTATTCTGCTTAAAAAACGGCGAGATTCATCACTGTCATACAAAAGCAAAGATTTGAGTGGTTCTCCTGGCTCACCAAGCGTTGGAACTGAAACTTTTCCACCAGAGCAACACATACCCGGTGTCTCATCATTCCACTTGTGTGCTTCACAATATCTAAAACTTTTATCCATGTTCCCCATGAGAACTAATCGATCGATGGTTAGTGTAATCAATCAATGGGTCATAATCAGACGCAGCGTTGTGGAACGACTCCCATGTATTTCTTGCTAACGTACATCTCCTTTCAGACTGCCGTTGCGCTCATAAAATACGCCGTATTTGGGATTGTTCAGGCGTCTCAGCAGCTATTGATGACGCGTGACGTTCGGCATCTAAAATCCGACGGGCCTGTGTTTGATCAAAAGTCTCACCAGCCTTTTAAGTTGCGTGACGCTCAGCATCTGCCAGTTGGTGAGCCTGAGTCTGGTTGAAAGTCGCAGCAGCCCTTACAGTTGCGTGACGCTCAGCGTCTGCGAGTTAGCGAGCCTGAGTCTGGTCGAAAGTCTCAGCAGATCTTTGAGTCTCGTGACGCTTAGCATCTGCGTGTTGGTGAACCTGTATCTGGTCTAAAGTCTCAGCAGCTCTTTGGGTTGCTCGACGCTCAGCATCTAAAATTAGACGGACTGAGTCTGCTCCTCTGTTTCTTGGCTTCTAGTTACTCTTGCTGTTCGAGCTCTGCTAGAGCTACGGCTGAGATGAGATTTACACTTGCGAGGCATATCTACAGCATAAAAATATCCCTCTAATAAAAATAAGCAGTAGAATATTTTAAAGTTTTGCTTAAATTAGGTACCACTTTCACGGATACTGACATTAAGTTGACTTTTTCAAATTGACACTAAAAACTTTCATAAACAATAAATATATTACGCCTTCAGCCGACTAAGAAGGACGCCATAAAAAGAAGTTACATATCATTTTAATATTTTATAATTACTCCACCCCATTTCTCCCGCACCTTGTTTTATACAAAAAAGTAGCCTATGTCCGTCTCAGGGTCTCATACTATCTGCATACCAAATTTCATCTAAATCGGTTCAGTGGTTTAAGCCATAATAAGAAGTTTCATACAAATCTAACCCACCCCCCTATTTCTTCCCCTTTGTGTTTTATGCAAAAAAGAAGTAGCCTAAGTCCTGCCCAGGGTCTCAAACTATCTTCACACCAAATTTCATATTAATCGGTTGAGCGGCTTAAGCCATAATAAGAAGTTTCATTCAAAATTAACCCCCCTCCCATTTCTCCCCCTTCGCATTTTTTGCAAAAAAAAGTAGCCTATGTCCGTTCCAAGGTCTCAAACTATCTTCTTACCAAATTTCATCTAAATCGGTTGAGCGGTTTAAGCGTGAAAAGGTAACAGACAGACAGACAGACAGACAGACAGAGTTACTTTCGCATTTATAATATTAGTATGGATTCTTACGGCACACCAACAAATGTTTCACAAAAAACATTGATAATAAATAAATCCCAATTTGTTTATTAACTACAGCGAACTATGGTGTCCACAGCACTTACATATTTAATTACATAGAGTACATTAAATGTCGATAAATGTGGTGAGCAGTGGTGGCCCAGTGGTATCGGCCGTGACTTACAAGTTGTAGGTCGTGGGTTCGAGCCCAGGCAGGCGGTTTACTTTGTGTAAATTATTTCATCACCACTGCTCTCAAAACGGTGAAGGAAAACATCGAAGACATGTGACATCCACCAACCCGCACTGGGCCCGCGTGGTGGATAACGGCCCATTCCCTCTCACAGAGAGGAGGCCTGTGTCCCAGCAGTGGGAACATTAATAGGCTGATGATGTGTGATGTGATGTGTTATTCCTTAAGAAATAATAGATAATAATACCAGCCAGATAATTTTTTTAATAAATACATAAACAAAATGTTGTTTATTGTGTGGATCTCAATATTTAAATTGCTACTTTACAAATATGTAGTTTCTTTAATTTTAACTATGTATAGCTAACGAATTAAAAAGCTAATAGTAGAGAAATCGGGATTTAGTACGCATCATCATTATATCTTATTAAATGTCAGCACGCTAGATAAGAAATCATTCAACAATCAAAATGTCTTCCAAAAATACTGAAATTAGGCATAGTCATCGAATTGAGCGTGTTCTACGGAAACAATAGATATCCTGCATGTACAACATTGAACAATCTGGCACTTGATACATTGCCTCCCGCAAGGAAATAATAAGTCGATTAAGTTATAACGAACGCATTCAATTGATTAAGGATGTAATCAATTTAATTTATACCGAACCAATTAAATTGATTACAAAGAAATTGCGTGCGTGCGGAAACTTTGATAATATAAATACGAGTAGGTACAATTTACCAACAATCAGGTCGCCTTTTTTGTTATTGAATGAATATTGCTGATGCTACAAAAATGATTAATTAATTTAATGCGTTGGTGGGTTTATTAAATAGACTGTCATTCACGAAATGGACGCATCGTGTTTTATAAGTTTTTCAATTTAATTTTATGAGTAGGTGCAACTTTTAATAGACTGGCTACTTAATAAAAAAATTATAAAAATCTATTTTATTTATTTCTAGATAGGAACTCTATGGAAAAACATTTTTAATTAGCAACTGAGTGTAACTCTAGGAGATTAACGTTATTATAGTACTGAGTCGGCAAGACAGTGAAGCAAATTATATCATCACTAAACAAACGAAAACCGACCTTATGGAGACGAATCTATTTTTACTGAGACTTTATATACATAAATATTATTTTAAGATGCAGTTCACGCGTCTAAGTAAAAGTAATTTCATGTTAATCTGACAATTAAACATCAAAATATAAAATAAAAACTCAAAAAACACCCAAGTTGCATATTAACAAAGTTCAAGCTATTATCCGCATAAATTATTAACTATTACGATATCATAAAGACTGGATACTTTGTAGTTACGCCTATCTTAAAAAAGTATCGCAAAGTGCCAGCATTATTAGCAAAGAATTTCACTATAAAGTTTAATAGAGTTCTGTTCTTGATAGATGTTACAGAATATGAATTGAACGAGAATTTCCAGTACACAAGCGATTTGTTATAATACTGTGTACAAAACACACCCATATTTTAACCAAAGCTTAGATAAGACCATGCAACAAGAAATATTACACGTAATACGGGGTTCCAAGGAACCGTTATCAGATTTTTCGTGTGTATAAAAACGTTGAGTTAAACCACCTAAGCGCCTGCATGTACGATTTTTAAGGCAATTTTTCACGCGCTAGCGTTATTGCGTTTTGCAATTTTTATCCGGAAGGCTCTTTGTGCCCTTCTGAGGACATAAGAAGTGAAAACATTGTGAATTACTTATGTAAATACATAAAGCGGTGGTGTTTATGCTTATTTTGCTTGCGGAACATATAAGACTTAAAAATATTATTATTATATACTTACTAAATGAGCACTACAAAACAACATAGGTACAGGACAAATCAGCCATAAAAAAAAATACCAACAACCAACCTGCCCTAGATCCGCGTGATTGATTAAGGTCCGTTTGGAGAGGAGGCATGTGTCCCAGCAGTGGGATCATTAAAAGGCTAATGATGATGATCATAAGTTAAAGGAGGTCGTGGCTAAATAATATCAGCTGTACGGGTCGATCTTCAAGGTTAAGCAACGCGTGGCAGTCAGATAGGCTGTCGCAACATGTAAAACACTGGTACTCAGCTGAATCCGGTTAGACCGAAGCCGATCCCAACTTAGTTAGGAAAAGGATGGCCAGATTGATGATGTGAGTTAACAGTCAAGGAATTAAATTGTATAAGTGGAAATGCGGGCAGATAGCTCCGACTGTATTTCATTAGTAAAAATTCGTAATTCGAGGTTTGGTTCACGCCTGTTTCCTCCTCCAGTATTGGACAAGTTTAAAAGGCATTCCATAAATTGAATAAAAAAGATATATGTTGTGCTTCTAAGTTTTTCTTTTTTCATTTTCAGTTGTCAAATTTGTGCACTAGGCCTCTGTTGACAGCGCAAAACTGAAAAGTTTTTGAGTGTTCTAGTTTTACTAAAGATAATGTATCAACAAAAATACCGGCCAAGTGCGTGTCGGGCCACGCGCAGTAATAGGGTTCCGAAGTTGCATAATGCCGTATGGACTACGGGCTGGTACTTCCAATGACTCCGGCCACTCCAATGCGTTATTCGAGCTTAAACATTATTAATTTAGAAATCATTATTATTAAGGATGTTATAATTTTATTTTTGTATATTTTTACATGGTTCATAAGCATAAATTTATTATCTGTTTTACACAGCTAACAACGTTATTTAAGTAATTTTTCAATGGCATTTGAACAAAAAATGTACTGTGCCAAGTACATTTTATAAGTTGGTCGATTATTACTCGTGAACTTGTAAAGCCTGTTATGATTTCATTTCTGTATATTTTTACATGGTTCGTAAGCATTATATTTATACTGTTTTACACAGCTATCAACTTTAATTAAGTAATTTTTCAATGGCATTTGTACAAAATTTTTACTGTCCCAAGTACATTTTATAAGTTGGTCGACTATGACTCGTAAACTTGTAAAGCCTTGTTATCCGTGATAATTTTCCTTTTAATTTCGTTATATTTACTACTACCATGAATTTTTTCACATAGCCAAGAGCAACCATTTTTCTAGCAGGGGGGAGGGACACTTGACTCTAACATAATTTTGCAACTTAAAGCTTAATTTTACGCAAACAAATCTCTGAATCGAAAAATGGTTTTAACAAACCTATAATATTTTTGAATGGCCTATCCAACGATATCCCACATCATGGGATAGATGAGAGAAAAAAATACATCCCCACTTTACGTCTATGGGAGGTACCCGAAAAAAAAATATTTTTCTTGGTTTTATGTTACCACTTTGTCGGAATTATTAATTTGTATATACATGCCAAATTATAGCTTTCTAGTATTTAGATTCTCTGAGCTAAGCTGCGGACGGACAGACGGACAGAGCGAAACTATAAGGGTTCCTTGTTGACTTCGGAACCCTAAAAAGGAGATCATTGGGCACAGTAAATATCTCTCTTTTTCAATTTATAGAAGATCTTTTAAATTTGTCCAATACTAGGCGAGAGCCAAACCTCAAATTATGACTTTTTACTTAGAGTACCTGGGCGACCGAGCTCTGCCGGGTGAAAATAGAGAAAACGACGTTTTCTAAAAATGAAACCTAGCTAGATCGATTTATCGCCTCCCTAACCCCCTGCATACTAAATTTCATGAAAATCGTTAGGAGGCTCTAACGATTTTCATGAAATTTAGTATGCAGAGAGAGTATCCGAGATTCAGATTATATATATACATATATACAAGAATTGCTCGTTTAAAGGTTTTATATATATATTTATAGATTAGATAATCAGTCGAATGTCGGCGACCACATTTCCTCTTAAACAATTTATTTAAGTTTTATGTTTATTGACTCCGGTCATAAAATGCACAAAAAAGTCACTTGCGCCTACTACATCGATGTATTGGTAAACAGTTTTCTTCGAAAAGATTTTCTAAAAAAACTAACGACCAAAAGTTTTTCCGCGCATAAATCTTTTCGGATGAAAAGCCTTTTAGAAAATCTATTTTAGGGCTACATTATCGCTTGGTTCCTTTGTGATTCTGTGTTAGTAGGTCGAAGGACATCCCCCCAATAGTTATTGATTTCGCCATTACAATACAGAATAACCTAAGGTTTGGCAACAAGCTTTCAATACTTTTTTGTGTTGCCCGGCTAGATATTATTTGATAAATTGATGCTTTTGTTAGGTACACAATGGCTAGGTTTTACAAATGACGTCACATTATGTCAATAATACTGTTTACTTGTTAGGTTCATACAAAGTCCGAGATAGAAATCTAGATAGAAAACTTAGAAACCTTTTCAATATTTCTTGAAACATTACACTCATCATCGTCATCATCATATCAGCCGAAAGAACCATTCCTGGATATCACCGAAGTCCATTGCTGGACATAGGCCTCCCCCAAGCGTCGCCACATTGACCGGTCCCGTGCGTCTCGCAACTAGCGGATCCCCGCAACCTTTACCAGGTCATCGGTCCACCCGGTGGGAGGCCTTCCAACGCAACGTCTTCCGGTTCACGGTCGCCACTCCAGAACCTTTCTGCCCCATCGGCCATCCGTTCTGCGAGCAATGTGCCCTGCCCACTACCACTTAAGTTTGGCAATTCTTCGGGCTGTGCCGGTAACCCTGGTTCTCTTGCGGATCTCTACATTTCTGATTAGATCACGCAAGGAAACTCCGAGCATAGCCCTCTCCATTGCCCATCTGTCAATGTTGCGGTTTTAAAAGTTATCTCCGAAGATAACTTTTTACACCGCGATACATTTAGATATTATTTTAGAACCCTATTCTCAATAACAGCATAACACAATGTTTACGTGACCCCTTACGGTCACCGAATTATCTATGTTATAATGAGCAGTGTTGTTTTTAATCAGTCTGTATTATCACTGAACAATATCTAAAATACCTTAAAACATGTTCTAAAAAGCCAGTGTTTTACATTAGTATTTCAAAAGTGATCGCCAGCTGTGGTCGTGTTGTCTAAATTTGGAGTTCTGAAGAATAATATGTGTAGAATACAGTTCATGCTGGGGTTGGTGGCGTGGTATGTCGGTTTGGCGCACTCCTGGAGTAAGTACGAATTGAATTCTACTATTTTGTTTTATATAAAAAAAAACGTTGCCCCACACTACGAATTTCTTCCTGTATCGTGGGTGCGTTTACAAACATAAACTCACATACACAACACCCAGAGCCGGAACAACTATCTGTAGGTCATACAAATATTTGTTGCGTGCGGGAATCGAACCCGCGACACGCAGCGCAGCAGTCAATCGCTCAACCACTGCGCCAACCGTGCGCCCCATATTTTTATATTATATTAGTTTATATTATACTAGCTTTTACTCGCGGCTTCGCTCACGTAAAACGTAGAAAAGGAAACACAGAGTAATAGTACAAAAATAGTGTATTTTGCGTAACATAAAATGCAGTAGGTACTAATTTGATTTTTGATTCTTATAAATATTGTTTAGGTCGATAAAAGGGTGTCGGCGATGTTTTCCGAAGTCTAATTTGTCCAATTTCTTATTCCTTCATATTCTTATTTTTCCGAATTCTTATTTTTACATAATCTGAATTTTCCATATTCATTTATTTACACTTTCTCATTATTACATGTTCCATTTTATTCCACATTCTGTATTTTCCACATTTAAGTACAATCACAATAAAAACTAAAACAACAAACAGATGAAACAAAGAGAATAAAAATGGGACTCAAATTTGGCGTTGTTCAAATAAAACCCTCCGATGCAATGCTTCTGTGACCTTGAATGCCGAATTGAATTCAATATTAAGGGAAAGCAGTCATACATGCGCACCTAACTTTTCAAAAAATAAAATCACTGAGGCTATAGACCTGCAAAAAATGATGCCGTACTGAGTGGAAATCAGTTCGTAATCAGTACGTTGAGGCTGAAAGTTGGGGTCCCAGACCCCAACTTTCAGCCTCAACGTATGGGACGGTACCCCTGATAATTCTAAAGAGTTAAGAAAATCTACAGGGTAGAGTTTCTCACCCTGAAGAGTTTCCAATCCTTTTAACCTAGCCCTTACTAAGGAGTATGCTTTAGAAAGTAACCGTTTTACGGCACTAAAGCGTTGGAAGGCCCAAGTTAAGTTTCTCAATCTGAAATTTCTCAGCAGCCCGGAGTCTGGGGTTTGTGCGGGCTTTGTGCTCGGTTAATGGCAATTGACTCGTTACCTAATATATTTGGTTTAAACCTTTGGGGAATACAGTCATGGTGTTTATGAATTTTAGTTCCTGGTTACGAAGCATAGCTTGGAATTAGCCTCTGATTACACGACATAAAATATTTCTTCTGAATACCGCGTGTACAGTTTGTGTTGTAGGTGTGTGTTTTTTTTTCTATTTTAATTCATATCTTAGCTATCAAAGAAATAGAGCATATTTTGCCGTAACAACGTGATTGCCGGTCAGTTTTCAAGGTCAACTGCGCGGTAGCCAAAAACTAAAAGCTCTCAATGGGACCGAGTAATATGTAATTCTTTTCTTTCAGACTTCGCCGTAAGCTTTGGAGATCAACTTAAATTCTATACTAGCGACGGAACCAAAACAGACACCGTATATTTTGAGTCCCAAAACATCACTGGATTAGCTTACGATGAAATTCATAATAGAATGCTGTACGTCGACAAACATAGGAACAACGACGCCATATGTGGATATTATATTTCATCCAAGGAAAACAAATGTTTCATGGAGAGAAACGGTCGTAACATTCATAGCATCGCCTACGATCCGGCAACGGAAACAATCTTTTTCACTGATACCAATGATAAAAGCATTAATTGGTTTTCATTAAAACGTGGATCTATTAACAATGTTTATGGGAATCTTTTAATAAAGATGGACGATCGGACCCCCGGCGCTATTACCGTGGACAGCTGTAGAGGGTACGTGCTCACATTTTTTTATAATTGCTTTTATTTCCAAAATTTGGGTACGCACATTGTTTGCTAATAAGAAGTGTTTAGGTAATTAATTATAGGATGTCCCGCACTTCGACGTGCCTCTTAGCATAGGCCTCCTCCTATTCCCTCCATTGTGCTCTGTCCTCTGTAACTCTAGTCCAACAAGGCCTCAAAGTTATGCGGATGTCGTCTTCCCATCTTGTTTTAGGACGTCCCTGTTTTCAAGTTCTGTCTCTTGGGTACCATAGGGTCACTCGTTTGCTCCATTTATTTATTTTACATCAAAAAATATGTCCTGTCCAGCCCCATTTCAAATTATTGATGCGAGTTAATATATCCGTGGCTTTAGTTTTCCTTCTTATGTCTGAATTTAAGATTTTGTCCCGTAGTTTAATTCTTAGCATGCTTCTCTCCATTGCCGTCTGACATTTTGCTAGTTTGTCCATAAGCTTGTCTGTAAGCGACCAAGTTTTGCATCCATATGTTACGCATGGTAGAATGCAACTGTTGAAAGTTTTCCTCTAAATATGCATGCATATGTCTTTGCTCTTCAGTATTTACTTGAGGGACCAGTATTTTTCCACTCGCAGGCTATTCTTTTATCAACTTCCTTTAGCATTCTTGTAATAGGATTATATCGTCTGCGAATCTCAAATGGTTAAGGCGGATATCGTTAATGTTAAGAGCGAACTCATCCAAATTTAATTATCTAAAAATATTTTCCAGCACTTGAAAAGTTTGGGTGATAACGTGTGTCCTTCTCGGACGCCTCTGTTTATAGACAAGACAAAACAAAGATATTTTATTTCAACCAGACCACCAAGCGGCACTTTTGAACGTTACATAAAAATTTATTCTACCGTGCATTCGGAAAGTAGCTTGTTATGGAGAAGAATGCACAAGAAACTCCATACTAACTCTTTTAAAAAAATAGTATTTTTATTAATATTTAGGTACATACATTATGTGAACAAATTCATACATGTGAGGACAATGCACCTAGAATAGCACTACACACTATACTACGTTCAGGCATAAAGTATTAAATGTACACATGTACTGTGCAGTTATATAATAGATACTAGAAAAACATTAACATCCGCAGCAGTTAAGTTACGACAAATCCCAACTGACGGCGTCCGTTCACGGACATGACGCATTAATAGGAAAAGGGTCTCCTTTCGTTTCCAGTTTTATTCGGCTTTTACTTTCCTGTATATGGTTTTGATTAGTTCGATATAAGTATTTTCTACTCCTTGTTATCTTAGGCTGAACCAGATTTAGTATTTGAGATTCAGGCTGTCGAACGCCTTGGAATAATCGATAAAGGCGATGTTTAAGGGCTTCTGATATTCGTTGTACATTTCCATGACTTGTTTAATTGTATGGATATGATCGATAGTACTGTAGTTCTTTCGGAATCCTGCCTGCTCTATAGGTTGACTTTCGTCCAACGTAGGTGTTATCCTATACAAAATTATATTTGCATAGATCTTGTAAACATTCGAAATAAGGCTTATTGGTCTGTAATTACCAATTTCATCTTTATTTCCTTTCTTATGGAGGAGAATAATATAGGATTCTCCCCGTTGATCTGGAATGTTGCATGTAGTTAGGATGTCATTAAATAACTTGGTTAAGATTGGGGATAATTGTTCAACCGTGCCTCTCATCAGCTTGTTCGATAGATTGTCTGGTCCGGGTGCTTTATCAAATTTTTGTGACATGATGCTAGTATTGGTGGGACCGCTCCCTTTTATATTGTGCTTGGATTTTTGTAGGTATAGGCGTTTTCTTGGTTCGCATCTTTGTTGTAAAGTGTTCTGTAGTAGTCTGTAGCAAGCTTCTGGACTTCTATACGTTTAGTCACTTGTTTTGATCCGTTGTGTTTTACTTTTTTTAATTTAGCTTTCCATTCCATGCCTTGATCCCTTAGTTCCTTGAAAGATTTTTAGATCCACCCGTTTTTTGAATTTCATGTTCTGGTTTTTTCATTCTTTTGGTTTTTCTATATTTCCTTATGTTTTCTCTGATCTGTTTGTTTAGGCTTGATATCATCTTGTAGTTATCATGGCTGTTTCCTTTATCTGCTATAAGTGTTTTTCTTTTTTCTAAGAGTTCTGTTATCTTTTCGCTAAACTTTGTTTCCTTGACTATATTTGCTTTGTATTTTTCTAGTATGTTAATATCGGAGTTTACTATTTCTTGCAGGAGCTTTATATAAGAGGATTCCATTTTTTCCATATTGTTCTAATATCAACGATAAGTTATTTATGTTATTTCTGGATGGCTTTGTATAATACATTTTTAGGCAGCAACGTACAATGCGGTGGTTGGTATTGAAGTTAAGATTTTGTACAACGTGTGCGTCTCTGAAGAACTTTGGCTTGTTGGTTATTATGTAGGCGATTTCATTTTTGTACTTTCCATCGGGTAATAGCCATGTCCATTTGGATTTGGGTTTTTACTGAAGGTTGAATTGAGCAGTGCTAGGTTGTTTTGTAATAAAAAATCAATAAGTTTGTATCTGTTAACACTACTCTTTTCATGGCTATACTTTCCCATTATCAATTCTTCACCCGTTTCTTTGATACCAACCTGGGCATTATAATCGCCCATAACTATAAGGTAGTTGTTCTGATATTTCCTAACAATGTCTGATAGATTGATATAGAAATCTTCGATGTCACTTTTAGATGCTAGCTCGGTGGGTGAATATACTTGTAAGATTGTCCATTGCTTCTTGTAGCTTGGTATATTAATGTTGAGAATTGCTAATCTGTCTGCATATAAGCTCTTGTATGAAGTTTTTCAATGTTCTTTTAATGATGAAGCCTACTCCTCTTTGTCCTGCTGTTTCACCTTTATGGTATAGTATGTAGTCGTTGTTTTCTACTGTTTTTTCGCCCAGTCTCCTCATTTCGCTATGCCTTTATAGGCTGTCGTAGTTTAAGCTTTCTAGCGCTATTTCTAATAAGGTTTCTTGCGTTCTTAATGTTCTTGTATTAAGCGTTGTAATTTTGAATTTTTCATATCTTTTTGTCGGTGGGTTTCGGTCTAGTGCTCCTTAATGGTTTCATTAAACAATTTTGAATCACAACAAGATCACTTATAAAGCTGTCAGATGCAGTTAGGGTTGCCCGACATCCGGATAAAGCTGGACATATCCGAATAACCGTATAGAAGCATGCAGAACAGGGTGTAAAGTCACTTAACCTCCATTGAAAAGGGAGGATCCTCCGACCAGACACATGTTGTGTCTGGTGGGTACCTGCATAACGGTTGTTGTATGCGTTCAAATCGCTTTGCTTGAGCGATGTGGAATTTCTGTGGAACAGGTGGGTTTTCGTAGTTTGTATGTGGTAGCAACGGCGGAACCAAACTAGTCGAATCACAACAAAACCGGGAGTTAGTCCTACTCGTGCCATAAGGACAAATTTAGGACGACTAATTTCACAGAATCGGTATATTCAGTGAAGAGTGAATACTGAGATAAGAATAAAGAAACATTTACACTCATGAATACGAACTACGTATTATTTACAAATTTGACTATAATATTATTTAACTTTCAGGTACATTTACTGGTCCAACGGAAACAATATGGAGAGGGCTCGTTTTAACGGTTCCGGGCGACAGGCTATATTCTACAGTTATGGCACGACATACAAAGTTTTTAGCTTAGCCATTGATCAACAAACACGAAAAATGTACTCTATTGATAGTGCTGGGTACAAAATAAACTTCTTAAATTCTGTAGATCTGAACGGATATAGCACACGTATCTTGAAGCAGATTGAGACTAACGGAAAACATATGGCCATCTCAAAAGATTTCATCTATTGGTTGAACAGTGACAGTTACGATTCTGTTTGGCAATACGGTATCTACGAGTATCCAGAAGACCTCAAAGAGATAAGTATGTTCAATACTGACAAGATACTTGGTATAGCTGCAAACTATAAAATAGAAGACCAAATCAAGGGAATTCACGATTGCGAGTCACTGTCGAGTCTGATAGCAATCACTGAAACACTTGGTACCACCGAGCGGAGCGATGGCTCAAAGTGTGAGAACTACTGTTTGCAAGGTACCTGCAGCGTCAATGATGAGGGACATCCTAAATGCAGGTAAATCATATTCGACATTTCTACTCTTTGTGTTGGTCTTCTTGTTAAAATAATTTGAAGGCCACATTCATCATCATCACTTCAGCCTAAAGACGTCCACTGCTGGACATAGGCCTCTCCCAAGCCTTGCCACACTTATCGGCCCCGTGCGTCTAAAGACCACACTGACTGTAGATTTATTTATTTATTAAAGAACAACCAACAGTTTCACATTAAATCTTTTAACTTACTTATAAAATAAGCACATGATATAAATACATAACTCACACCGTTATCCACATAATATATAATTGAATGTTAGTTTTGAGTAAACGATACAAAACAAAGAAACGACTTATTTTTAACCATCTTTTCAAAAAGAAGGAGTTTCTATGATCGACATTATGTTTGGTTTTTTTAGGGTTCCGTAGCCAAATGGCAAAAAACGGAACCCTTATGGATTCGTCATGCCTGTCTGTCTGTCCGTCCGTCCGTATGTCACAGCCACTTTTTTCCGAATCTATAATAACTATGCTGTTGAAACTTGGTAAGTATTCTTTGAACAGCATTAAGATTTTCACACAACAATAGAAAAAAAAAACAAAATATTTTGGGGGTTCCACATACTTAGAACTGAAACTCAATTTGGAGTATCTATGGATAGGTTTTCAAAAATGATATTGAGGTTTCTAATATATTTTTTTTCTAAACTGAATAGTTTGCGCGAGAGACACTTCCAAAATGGTTAAATGTTTGAAAAAATATATGATGTACATTACCATGTAAACTGCCACCGAAAATTAGTTTGAACGAGATCTAGTAATACGTCATATACGATTTATGACGTATTAAAAAAAACTACTTACTACTGCTGCCATGACGTCACGGAATCCATCAATGCCAAGCTAATATTTAAGATCATTTCTTGCGAGAAGATTCATTCCATATTCCTACATCGAGTAGGATGGATTCTCGTAGGCTAGTTAGTTGTAGTTAGTCTATTTAATTATTGTAACCATTTCATGTCCTAATATCGGTTTGGAATGGACATCTGTAGGTTAGCTAGTTGTAGTTAGTAGTTGTAACCATTCCATGTTCCAACCTCGACTTGGAATGGTCAGTTTTAGGATATTTAATTGTAATTAACTTTAATAATTAAAAGTTTAGAATCATTTCGGGTTTCTTTCCAATCCCCCGGCTGTGGTAAACGTAATTGGCGTTAGTAAGTAGTTTTTTTTAATACGTCATATACGATTTATGACGTATTAAAAAAAAACTACTTACTAAAAGAGAGAGAGAGAAGTGGAGAGGGCTATGCTCGGAATTTCCTTGCGTGATCACGTCAGAAATGATGATATCCGCGGGAGAACCAAAGTTACCGACATAGCCCGAAGAATTGCCAAACTTAAGTGGCAGTGGGCAGGGCACATTGCTCGCAGAACGGATGGCCGTTGGGGCCGAAAAGTTCAGGAATGGCGACCGCGAACCGGACGATGATATGTTGGAAGGCCTCCCACTAGGTGGACCGATGACCTGGTTAAGGTTGCGGGAAAGCGCTGGATGCGAGACGCACGGGATCGGTCAATGTGGCGACGCCTGGGGGAAGCCTATGTCCAGCAGTGGACGTCTTTCGGCTGAAATGATGATGATGATGACTTCCTAAAAAACTTTTAACAAGTGTTTGTTTTCTTACTATATTTTATATTACTACTCTTACTATAGTTTATCTTACTAATATTATAAATGTGAAAGTTTGGATGGATGTAGGTATGTATGTCTGTTACTCAATCGCGCCAGAATGGCTGAACGGATCTGGATGTGGCACTTTTTTATCCCGAGAATGTGTTCCCTTGGGATAATTTACGACATTCACGCGGGCGAAGCCGCTGGCAGAAGCTATACTCCATTTATTATAACATTAGACAATAGAGGCTCGAAGAAGCAGGAGTACGAAACCATTTATTTTCAAGTCAAGTTCAAACAATTTTAATAAATAATGTATGTGATTTTTTTGTAAGTAACAATGTATGGCATACAATAAAGCGTATTCTATCTATCTACTCTTCCCGATGCTTGGATAGGTAAATGAAATGAAAAAAAAAATAGTACAGTCAGTTTATAAAAAGCAACTTTTTCACAATATGTCCGTATTATGTTTTCAATAAACCAAATAATTTCGATACAAAACACCACTTAACAATTTAGTCACTACTACCATCAGTCATCACAAATTTTAATAATTAATTGACATGGGTGGTAACAAAAGTCGTAATTTTAACTATAATAATAAAGTGGCCCTAAGATCTTTTTCCTCAATAGTAATATTTTTGTTTTTTAGCCACTCCTGAATATCTGCTGTAGTTGGCAGCTTCTCCAATTTCCTCGAATGATATGGAGCATTATCCATAACAATAACTGCACCACTCTCGACTTTTGATAATATTAATTTAGACCACTTTTCAAAATTGTGTGCATCCATTTCAGAATGGTAGTCTCCATCACCCTTTTTGGTTTCAAATATTAATTCACCATCCATCAAAAACCCATACGTTGATCCTGTGAAATGAAATAAAAGCAAATCAATA
Organism: Anorthoa munda; assembly: GCA_945859665.1. Lineage (NCBI taxonomy): Eukaryota > Metazoa > Arthropoda > Insecta > Lepidoptera > Noctuidae > Anorthoa > Anorthoa munda. Next base: position 6,469,353 of record OX243893.1, read on the forward strand.
ATTGTGTACCGGTGGCGTAGATTACTTGATCGCTGGAAATAGATTTTAACCTTTAAGTAGCAACCGAAATTAACTGCATCATTACTGTCATTGAACAGGTTAATCTACAAACATAAACATCTTTCTCCGAGGGGAGGCATTAAGACGTAACCAGTTTTCAGTGACGGAGAACGGAGTGATCATTTTATTAATGATTTGGTAATGTCACATTACCAAATCATTAATAAAATGTGACATTACCAAATCATTAATAAAATGATCACTTGTTGATCAGTTCTTGATTTACTTTATACATTTAAATCAAGTTTTACCAATATGGCCAATTATAAGCCGTCTTCCAATTTGTTCTAAATTAATTTGTATAAAGTGCTTCTTTTAAAATCAGGTAGAGACTCATCGCTATTAACGGCTTCCAGAATTTTGTCCAACGTTGGTAACTCATTATCAATTAAAAAAGAATTAATTTTTCTTCGTATTCCACTTAACGTTATATCATTATAATCGTCAGATTTTGAATATTTCCGTTGGCGAGGAGGGGGTGATTTCAGGCGATCTTCTGTATTGTACTCTTTCAGTACATTATAGACTGTTGCACGAGATATGCCTATAAAATAAGATTAATAATGTATGTTATTACCTCACAAAGCATGTTAAATGTTAAATGAAGGTCTTGTAATTTCAGAAGGTAGATGGGTTAAATAGATGCAATTAAGTGTGACAGCTGTTATTTAAATTGATTATATTTAACTCCACATCAATCTTGACTGTAATAGTGTTTGTTGTATTTTTATTACAAAGTGTGCACCTAAAAGAGCCTTTTTTAACTTCTGTCTAATGCTATAGTAAATGGAGTATAGTAATATCATTAATCCAAAAGTTTAGACGTATGTATGTTACTCAATCACGCCAGAACGCTGAACGGATCTGGATGAAATTTGGCACAGAGATATATTAGATTATAGTCTGGAATTGCGCATAGGCTAGCAGGCAGAAGCCAGTTATCCATAATTTATAGGCTTGTATTGCTTTAATAAGGCAGTTGCGAACCCCATTAATGAAAAGTTAATTACAACTACTACAAATACGACGATCGGGTTTGCGGACTCCAGCGTTCGTTCGACAGGAAGAAACAGCGGAAAGTGTTGTGTTCTTGCAGGTGATGACAATCCGTGTGATTTTTAATTGTCTTGAATATTTTCAAGTCGTCAGCATATAACAAGAATTTTGAAAATTTTAAACAATCATTGATGTCATTATTGAATAGGTAACCCAAAATCGATCCTTGTGGTATGCCGGTAGTAACGTTTAGAAGAACTCTGTGAAGAGTTCAATCATCTGATATCTAATTTCTGAGTTCTTTCTAAAATATAAGACGAGAACCAACGAAGTAAATCACCGCAGATACTATTATAAATATACTTTTTTTGTTCCTTGTTAATGTTCTTTTTTGTTTTTTATTAATGTCTATCTTGTCGAAAGCTTTTCGGAAGTCTAAATAGCATTGACTTGAACTTGCTGATCAATTTGATTAAATACTAGCTGCTTCGCGCGGCTTCGCTCCCGTGGGCTACCCCAAAGGACCCGTTTTCGGGATTAAAAAAAAAAGCCTATGTTACTCAGGAATAACGTAGCTTTCTATTGAGAATGAGCTTTCTAATAAGAATTTTTTAAATCGGTCCAGTAGTTTCGGAGCCTATTCGGTAAACAAACAAACAAAAAAATCATTCCTTTTTATAATATTAGTATAGATTTGTAGTTGTAGGTAAACTTTTTTTTAATAAACCCTTGCTGTAGCTCAATTTATTTTTAATTTCAGTTGCAATGCTGGTTACACCGGACCAAGATGTGAAGTCAACGCGTGTCTTGGCTATTGTTCGAACAACGGAGACTGTTCCTTGAATGAGAACAGTGAACCAGTGTGTCAGTGCAAAGGAGATTATTTAGGAGACAGATGCGAGATATCAGAGTGTCTGAACTATTGTGTCCAAGGCAACTGTAGTCTAAGTTATGAGAGGCATCCTACGTGCAGGTAAAACATTAGTATTATTATGGTTTTTAAAGTTTCTTACGTTAGATCCTGATGTTTTTGAAGGTGAGATCGTAATTGTCTTCTTGAGATGGTAAATTGCTTTGTACTGCAGTCAAATACTATCAAAAGGTAACTGATTATAATTCTTTGGAACCTTTTATTTGTGTGTGGATGTTTGTTACTCAATGACGCCAGAACGACTAAACGGATCTGAATGAAATTTGGTACAGAGACAGATTATACTCTGGAATAGCACATGGACTACTTTTTGGTGGGCGAATTTCTAGCCAGTTAAATTTGAGATCTGCTGGTCAGGGTCCGATGGCCCCTGATCTTGGGGACCCCTCTAGCCCTCCGGTAGCTACGCCGCTGCCTGTAATGTTATACATGTAAACTTAAAAAACGTAATCAAATAAATACAATTTCAGCTGTGAAGCCGGTTATATAGGAGAAAGATGCGAGATCTCCTCCTGTTACAACTTCTGTCTGAACGAAGGCATCTGTTCTCTTAACGAGGAGGATGAGCCAGTCTGCCAATGTGATGGTAACCACGAGGGATCGAGATGTGAAGCAGATTTAAATGACACTGACCCTGCGTTAGACTTAACGAAGAGAAATTTCACTCTAGCTGATTAATTCACTTGGTGAAAACCTTCATCAAAAATGTGTTAGTGTTGAAGTGTTATAATTTAATTTAATACAATAATTAAAAAATCTTTATTGCTTATTTTTTATTTTTAAATTATTTATTCAAAGTATTTATGTCGTTCTGGCGGTTTGAACCATCATTCAAACCACCAGAACGACATTTGAACACGAGATTGGAATTCCTGTAGGGGGCTATATATAATTTTGAAATCGCCAACCCGCATTGAGCAAGTGTATTAAGTAATGTTTGTGCCTTCTCTGTATGAGAAGAGGTCTTTGTCCTGCAGTGGGACCATTCAGGGTAAACAAAAAACTATGATAAAAACTCCAAAATAATTATTTTTACAAGTTTTTAACTATATATTTAAGTCAGTTTTGAACTACACTTTTAGTGATTTCGTTCAAGTTTTCGAAAACTTCATTAGACTGGACAACTGCAAAGCTAACGGGTTCTGGTATCGTCACATTTTCATTATTTTGACTTATCTCTATTTCGTACTTCGCAGCCACTGTTTGCGGTTCCAAAGCCATTTTATTAGTAAGTATCTGTTTAATGATTACTCTCTGTAGTTGATCAGAAACACGTTTAGGCAATTCTTTTAATAATGAAACAACATATTGGCCTAAATAATCTAAGGTGCCCATAGTGTTGGATGCATTCATCGGTATTTGTTTTCTAGGGAGTTCCATTTCTTCGGAACGGGTATATCTGGATCGGCGTACCTGTTCTTTTTAGGGTTCCGTACCTCAAAAGGTAAAAAAGGAACCCTTATAAGATCACTTTCTTGCCCATCTGTCCGTTTGTCCGTATGTCCGTCTGTCCGTGTACCACCACCGATATTCTCAGGAAGGGGTGGACCTAGCAAGTTGAAATTTATACAAGATAGCTATTCCCCGCGGCTTCGCTCCCGTGGGCCACCCCACAGGACCCGTTTTCGGGATTAAAAAATAGTCTATGTTACTCAGGAATAACGTAGCTTTCTATTGGTGAAAGAATTTTTTAAATCCAACTATTTTAAGTACCAACAAACAAACAAACAAATCTTTCCTCTTTATAATATTAGTATAGAAGTATAGATACTGAGGTCTATAGTCCCTATAAAAATCAAGGTCCTGAGTCAACACGATAAAAGATATAAGCAAATGCAGATTTTATCAAAACTAGTAAATACCAAAATAGAACATAATTTCCAAAATATGTTTTTTTATTCATTGTTTTCCCTTTACTTGTGCTGTAATACCTTGTTTTTAACCAAAAATGTCAATTCTTGGTTTCCCGGAAGTACCCTGTAGGTTATGGGTCGAAGACCTATATGGTAGTTCCCGTTGACCTAGAATCACGTAATTTGCCAAAAAGTAAGGTCTCAGCACAAATAAAGGAAAAAGCCCATAAAACTAAAAAGATGAAAATTAAGGTAATTTTAGGTACTTACAAGTTTTCGCGAAAATCTAAATTTTCCCAAAATATTTAAAACTTAGCCACTAATAAAAATGATACCAGTTTTATATTATGGCGGTTTAATAGGTAGGTAAAGAACCCTCGGCGCACGAGTTCGACTCGCACTTGACCGGTTTTCGGGAACAAATCTTTTAAAGTTACTTTTCGTTAGTCGCCTTTTCTTTGGGCTTGGTTCGTCAAAGTCTAGTTCTTCTTCATTAAGGTATACCGAGTCTGTGGCCATTGGATCCTCTTATGGACAAAATAATATTTCATGAATATGTTGAAAAATCTTTTATAATTTGCTGTATTTACTTACAACTACATCTGATCTCGGGCGGATTTTAGTAAAATTTGCTTATAATGTACCCAGCGCTGGGACTGGGACACAGGTCTACCCTCTAGGAAAGGGAATGGGCCATAAACTACCACGCGGACCCAGTGGGGTTTGGTAGATGTACATATCTTCGTGTCTTTACTAAGCGGAGAGCAGTGGTGATGAAATAATTTACACAAAGTAAAGCGCCTGCCTGGGATCGAACCCACGACCTACAACTTGTAAGTCACGGCCGATACCACTGCACAGTGTTTTATAGACCCAAAAAAAGTGACATCGGCTTTTTATTGGCTATTTCTACTTAATAGTTCATTATAAATGCACGAGTAGAACTCCCATGTGCCAATTTTGAATACCTGATTTTTTAAAAAATCGCAAAGTTTTTGTGACCTTCAAGGTCAAAAGACCAAAAAAAAATCGTATAAAAAAAACTGTACACAATTGATTTTTTTTCGTATGGCAGTTTTATTAAGCAAGTCAAGGAGAAAATTATGCCGTGTTTATGTGGTACAAATGGTCAAAATAGAGACAACCCTAACACATATTTTTGAAAATCATTTTCTCAAAACCTAGGCCCAAGTTGAAAGTAATATTTTTATGGGTGATAAACCTTAGTAAAAGCAATCTATTTGTACCAGACAGAGGTTCTACTTCGAGCTAGAATATGAGTAAAAAAATAAATAATGATTTCGCTAAAACATTTTTTTTCGTGTGTTCTATTATCGTTTTTGATTACATAATTACCGGATAATTTTCTCCTTAAATTGCTTAATAAACCTGCAATATGAATAAAGCTCAATTATGTATAGTTTATTTTTTACGAATTTTTTTTGGTCTTTTGGGCTTCAAGGTTACGAAAACTTTACGATTTTTTTAAAAATCAACTACACTAAATTGACACATGGGAGTTCTACTCGTGCATTTGTAACAAACTATTTAGTAGAAATAGCCAATAAAAAACCGATGTCACTTTTTTTGGGTCTATAAAACACTGTGCACTGGGCCACCACTGCTCAAAAATACATAATTTGCATTTAGTGAAGGTGACCAAAAATAAGCTATTGTTAAATCAATAATAAATGGGGTATCGTAAATATCTACGGTTTAACTTAGGATTCACGAAAATTTAATGACGTGTCCGATAAGTTTTAGCTAAATAAAGGGTTCGTGGATAAAAATCAATCACACCGGTCATTCGATCAAAACCTCAGTCATGAGAGGCTTAACATTAAGATCCATAGCGAGTACACCACTCATCATCTAATACTATGAAGAAGACAGTGCAGTGGACCTTTTCACGAGTCTTACGATAAATAAGGATAAAACTAAGGTCATTTTAAATACCCATGTAGCACCCATTCTCATGAAAATCGGTGACTTTACAGAAGCTTTATGCTTTTCGGTTTTGAATCCGACTCGGACAGGAAAACTGAGTTAACCGACATAGCTCCAAGAATGATCTTTGGTTGCATTAAGTAGACCAGACTGTTCGCTAAACAGATGGCCTATGGGCAACACAATACAAATCATCAGCTAATGTACGTTAGTTACTGTGAGAACTCCATGCTTATATTAAGACTGGCAACAGATAAACAGTCTTGAAATGTAATTGAATTTCGAACATTAAATAAATGAAGATGTTTATGCTAGACTTTTTCCGTGCATATAAAGGCACCTCTGTGCTTTGATGGGAATTCGAGGGAAGCCGCCTAAGGGCAGGCATATTGTGGAATTAATATAAATATATCGGATAAAAGTAATTAATTTGCCTTTCATTACGTAGCGCCCTGGCCTGCCTTACGCTCCCTAAATTACCAAATTTTAGTCTTACAAAACCATTTCATAATACGCAACTAAAACTGACCCAAAGACGAGTGACAAATGACTATCCTTCAACATATAACCCTGCACATTGTTCCCTCACATAATATGACCCTTCAGCTTATACCCCTCGTAAATAATAACCCATCGTCACTCATGCTTCTTCAGTAATGTAGCACTCGACTGGGGTGATGGGGTCGTTTCGACCATGACACTCACAGTGATGGGATTTTTATATATTTTCTCTGTCCTGTCTTCCTTATTTTTATTATGGTTATTATTGTCAACAGGAGGGTTGAGATTGAGTAGAGTTGCTGTTAAGTTATTGCTTGCCGAAAAGATTTAGGCCATTCGCTATTAAGTGAATTCGTTTTAGCATGGGAATAGCTGTCATTGTACTCTCCCTAATATGTTTCTTAGTATGTAGCCGAGTAGAAAAAAAAAACATTAAAATCGCAAAGTTTGATGTAGTTCTGCATTTTTGGTATGTTGTATGGACCAGTACTTTTTTAAAGTTCATTGAATTTGCAACAATTTATGCCCAACCATTGCTGTATAATCCGTTTTGGGACCAAGCTATGGTTCTTCGATGGTGGTCCATTTTACTCGAAAATAGAAAATTTTTAGTCCAGCTCCCGTCCGGATCTAAATCGCTCGTCCTATTTAGATCCGGACGGGAGCCTGACTAAAAATTATTAAAAACAAAGTCTGTGAGACTAACACTTACTTACTCGAAAAACGAAAAGGAGTTAGGTCCATACAACATACCAAAAAAGCAGAACTATATCAAGCTTTGCAATTTTAGCCTATTGTTGTGTCGATTTCTACTGGGCTAATGGAGCTGAACAATAAACTGAGTATCGGTCGTTCATGTCAATTTAGAACGGCTTTATATCTTTTTTTAATTCTGAAATTGAGAATGTTATCAAAGGTAGATAGTTCAGTGACCTCAAACGAAAATGCCATGTCAAAACGCAGCAAATTTAATACCATTTGAAAATGAGAATGTAATAATTTGAATATAATTTGAAATAATGTCTTGCTGAAAAAAAAAACAAAGTAAGAAATTTTCAACTATCTTTACAACATTCCAGACGGAAAAAAGAAAATATTCATATTTTAAATCAGCTGAAAATGCAAAAGTCAAAGTCAATAAAAACCGGCCAAGTGCGAGTCGGACTCGCGCGCTAAGGGTTCCGTACCATTATCGCAAAAAACTGCACAAAAATCACTTTTGTTGTATGGGAGCCCCACTTAATTATTTATTTTATTCTGTTTTTAGTATTTTTTGTTATAGCGGCAACAGATATACATCATCTGTGAAGATTTCAACTGTCTAGCTATCGCGGTTCAAGAGATACCTGGTGACAGACAGACAGACAGACGGACCGCGGAGTCTCAGTAATAGGGTCCCGTTTTTACCCTTTGGATACGGAACCCTAAAAAAGTATAAAATATTGTCTTTCAATTACAGATGCATGTTTACAGCAACATTCACAAACATAAATGTTTATTTTTAAATGAGCTGAGAGTACAAACAACATTTTCTATCGAACGTATTTTTCCTAGAATATATTTTTATTATGTCTATGACTGTCAGCCAAATGTAGCTATTAGCTGAAGGTTTCATACCGTTACTATTGAAATATCTGTCTGGTCTAGACGATTGTTAAGTTCCACATGGCGCTCCTTTGTGGTGAACGACAGTGGAACACGAAAAAATAATGTTTGATTAAAAGGGGTTCGCGGGTACGGTGCTATATGTGGCTGTGCGCAGACACAGTCAATTATATATTAGTCTATGGACACAGTTCCAAGGCCTTATTAAAAAAAAACTTTCTATTGATTTTGATTTGCAGATTCAAAATTAAAAAATTCTATGGAGAATTTGAATTAAGAATCAAATTCTTTGTTTAACGTAATACATAATGGTAATGGTAGCCAGTTTTTATAAATAACTGAACGTTTCAAATAATAACAAAAGTTCCAATAACTACATGTCCTAATTTCATATAACGAACGATCATATGATATAATAAATTATTGGTAAAATTTCATTTTACCAAATTTTATGTATTTGAAGGCAAATTTTATATAATGCTATTTGAAATAATATTTAATTAGTACTTACTTATAATATTCAGTTACTATAATATTCAAATCCTTTAAGTAACGTTTAATATAATTTAGAATCGTCTACTTTGTTTTGTATTTTATTGCAAATACTGATTAGATTTTAAACGCCTGCCATTTTCGTGCTAGTAAAAACAAGCACCACATAAATATTGCTTGTTATTAGTTTGCTTTTATGCGGGTGGATATTGTTTTTTTCTTTCGTCGAATCTGTTCCAAAACCGACTCGGGGCACCCCAACTTCACGTAATCTTTTGGATCTACCCCTAGATTGTACATAAAAACCTGAGGCGCGATGAAAGAGCAACCCCCGCCCGCTGTATCAAAGCACAGGCTCCCGTGCGAATCGTAGCAGCTGAGGCCGGGCACCGGCAGCGACCGGCAAGCCGAAGTTGCTGTAGTGAGCATGGTAACCTATCCTTTGTTACCTAAGGGTGAAGGGGTTGCACTTCTCGCAACGCCGGAGACGATGATGAAGCAAATTTAGTGTTATGAGTCAAGATTACAATAATTTGATTTTCCCAAGAACCTTAGAAAATTTGTTTATATGTAAATTTGGTCAAATGAATTTTATATAAAAATTGATAATTATATGAAATGTACGTTATACTAAATGTTATTAGAGCAAATGAATGTTATTTGAAATATAACATTAGATCACATGAAATTAGGTTATTTGTTTTTATAGCATATGAAAATTATATATTTGAACGTTATTACAAGTGATATTATACAATACATCGTATTCGTAGTAATATAAACTATCGATGATTATACAATACATTACACACCCTCCAGTAGTAAAGTTAGGTAGGAATTAATTGATTATATAGGTACTCTATGTAGACTGGCACAAAAACTTTGAACTACGTAAACGAAGTTACCATTCCGAATCCAAATAATATTTTGCAGACGTGTTTGTTTGTTGGAGGTAATCTCGTCAGTGAGGTATGATATGATTACAATAATCATTCATTGATCGAGTGCCTAAGCCTCCTTAAACACGTCGCGTCGACAGATTCTACAGCAGATGTCATCTGCGAACGCGTCCGCCGATGTGTAAACAGGGAATTTTGCTCGTCTGTGGTAGGTATTTATCGTCAGCAGATGCGTCGGCGTATGTTGTCGGGTTATGTGGCACGCAACAAAGGGCTTCAGCGCGAGCGCCCGGCGGCGTCTGTCTACACGTCTGACGACGCTCAGATCTGTTCTGTTTCTATATATATTATAGCCAGTACCACCATCTTCTTTTCCATTTCCTTTTAATAACTTCACTGCGATGCACACTGCATACTTAGCTGCTGCAGCTATTTATTAATTTAGTACTTTAAATATATATCTATTTTATTCAATTTATGGAATATCTTTTAAATATGTCCAATACTGGAGGAGGAATTAGGCGAGAGCCAAACCTCGTATTATGACATTTTTCTGAGGAATTTCAGTCAGAGCTCTCTGCCCGCATTTCCTCTTAAGGCCTTCTTTTACCCGAAGCAATGCATGCTTTCTGCGAAATAGACCACGGTAGTGACAGTGCAGTAGCAAAGCCGCGGGAAAAAGCTAGTCACCAACACGAACAAATTAAGTTCTTAGTCAATTTATGAAACAATAATTGCCCCGATTTACATCCATACTAATATTATAAAAGCGAAAGTAGCTCTGTCTGTCTGTCTGTTACCTTTTCACGCCTAAACCGCTAAACCGATTCAGATGCAACTTGTTATGGAGATTTTTTGAGACCCTGGAAAGGACAAAAAATAGATTTTATCCCAGAAAATATCCTTAAGGTTGGTGGAAAAGGGGGGTGGAAGTTTGTATGGAAAACCTACAATATTAATGCGTAATATAAAAATTAAGCTATTCGAAGTACTAATGCTACGCAGACGAAGTCACAGGCAACAGTTAGTAATTCATATGGGCGGGCCATATAAGCCGTAGAACCAATGACCTTTGGGGTAGACGTGTTCTTGAGTGGAGGCCGCGAACTGGTAAACGTAAGGTACGACGTCCTCAGGCTAAGTGGAGCGACGATCTTCGCAGGGTGGCTGGTAGCAGCTGGATGACAGTTGCCGAAAAATGAAGCATATGGCGTGCAATTGCAGGGGCCTATGTCCAGCAGTGGACTGCTATAGGCTGAAAATTATGATAATGACATAAGTCATCTTCATATAAACCTATAGAGAATATATGGGGACCAGTAGTGCTGCGGCAACACTGCTGCGTGCAGTGGAGTTCGGAATCATACCGCTATGGTCAAACGACTATTATTTACTTTATTCATTCCAAGCCTCATCATCTGCCTAGCCTTTCCCCAACTATATTGGGGTCGGCTTCCAGTTTTACCGGGTTCAGCTGAGTACCAGTGTTTTACATGGAGCGACTGCCTATCTGACCTCCACCACCCAGTAACTGGGTAACACGGTACCCTTTGGCAAGACTGGTGTCAGATCTGAAGCTTCTGACTACTCGTAACTGCTGTCAAAGATCTTTAAATGACAACCGGGACCAACGGCTTAACGTGCTTTCCGAGGCACGGAGGAAACTCGGTACGTTGAAAATGGTCACCGATCCACGGACCGACCTCGTCAAGCGTTGCTTAACCTTGATGATCGACCTGTGCGGCTTTTATTATTTAGCCACGAGCTCCTTATCATTCATTTCAAGCCTAACCTCTCCGCTGTCAGGTTTTTACTGAGACCCCGGGTCGAAACCGCAATGTATAGGACATTTGGCCAATGCTCGAGCGCCAAGCGGGACAGCGGAGAGGCTAATCCTTTCTAATTGCTTTACGTAACAAATAAAGACGTCTAAGTCCAGATTACTTTCAGTACAGTCACGAACGAAAACTTTGTTGGAACATAATACTTTATTTCCAAGGAAGAAGCGAGTGCTGAATTGTTTACCTATTGAAAGTAAACGTCAAGAGCTCTAAGACGGCTAATAACGTCTCTAGATTGTTATTAGAGGAATGGATTGCTTGTTCAAGGACTTATTTTAAAGGTCATTAATATTAGTCTATTTCAATCAAAAAATGAACATAATTCGTATAGGATAGAATAAAAAAAGTTAATTCGGGTTTTTAGATACGCGACTGCTTAAGAAGCGAACTAAAAAGTCGTAAACAAGAAGAAAATCATGCTGTGCAGTCGGGGGATACATGTGGTTTTGGTCAGCCAGCTCGCGAATTTGTATCATCCTCGGGTATTTTGATTTCTTGAATATATATTTTTATTTATAACTTTACAGATTTTTTTTTCGAATAATTTTCATTTAAACATCCAAGTGTTTTATATTATTGAAATCACCTCTTAAGGGTACACTAGTCGAAAATTCTTCCAAACAAACGTAGTCTGGCTTTTACTCCACTGTTTGACGATGTACGTTCAAAATAAAAAATGATATCAATTTGTCTCATCATTATCTAGTCCTGTATGGAAGCAAAAAATTAAAAATAAAAATTACTTGAAAGTTATGAGCTTCGACAGTTCCATATTTTAACACTAATTTTAACGCATCTTTGGGCGCAAATAAGTACCATAAGAAGAAGGAAAATTGAAAAACTGCGTCCATACAGGAATAGATTAGTAGTTCAACAATGCAAATAATTTTATTTTGAACAGATAAATTCAGTCGTTTTTTCATGATATCCAGACTCCCAAAGGTCTGTTCCTAAAATTTCGCGCGCCCGTTTTCGTTCTAAATCATCATCCATTTCGCTACAAATTTGCAAAAGTGTGTATTCGTACGCGTAATAGCTTCTTACTGCTCATAACAGCATCTATCTGTTCCGCACGTGTTGTCAGTTGATATAGCACGCATTTTAACCCCGCGCACAAAATAGTTCGTGCCGTCGACTAGTGGAACCTTAAATCCTTTATATTGATACCCACAAGATGGGTATGGAAAAAAAAATGTGGGCCCTCACAGTTATGGCACCCAAAGTCCGCCATTTTTCTATTTGTCAATTTTAATGTAGCCAGTGACACTCGCAAGGTTAAGAGCAAGACGAATCGATTGACGTAAGAATCATCAAAGTCGTCCTAGGCGTTTGTTCTCTAGAACGCCATATAGGAACATACATACATACACAGATTGATAAACACATTACCCTCCTTCGGCCGTCGGGTAAACATAACAGACTCGACAATCGGAAAGTAAACGACAAGAATAATAAATAATTGGAAAATCTAAATTATGTTGTTCGTCCATTCCGAAAGGGTTAACAACTAAGCATTTGCAAATAGAACAACTATCCCTTGACATTTTAATTTCATCACTTTAGTAATTAGTCACATACATTCATAAACTCACTCATGGGTGCAGTAAAAACTATAGACCGGCAATAATACTAAATTAATACTAATTAGTCCTTCTATAATAAAATGGTCGGGACCGCGAGGCACCAGAATGAGAGATCGGCCTTATGCTAGATCATCATCTGCCTAGCCTTTTCCCAACTATATTGGGGTCGACTTCCAGTCTTACCGGATTCAGCTGAGTACCAGTGTTTTACATGGAGCGACTGCCTATCTGACCTCCACAACCCAGTAACTGGGTAACACGGTACCCCTTGGCAAGACTGGTGTCAGATCTCAAGCTTCTGACTACCCGTAACGACTGTCAAAGATCTTTAAATGACAGCCGGGACCAACAGCTTAACGTGCTTTCCGAGGCACGAAGGAGACTCGGTATCTTGAAATGGTCACCCATTCACTGACCGATCTCGTCAAACGTTGCTTAACCTTGATGATGGACCCGTGCGGCTGTTATTATTTACCCACGAGCTCAGAATAAGAGAGCTTAAGAATCGGCCTTATGCTAGATGCGCAGAAGAAATAGCGGCGATGGCGGGCCGAAGATGGCTGGAGTGCAAAACTCAGAGAAAAGTGGAATAGGGATGTTTCCTGGGTAGAAAAATGATAATTCTATTAAGTCCGTCAGTGAGTTTATCAAATAATATTGGACACGTATATTTTGCTTTACCAAATTAATAAAAAATTACAAAGGTAAAGCGCATCAAAGTTAAGGAGTCCCTTGTGACGTCACTAAGGCAGTATAAAGTGTACTAGGCGTGACGTTTCACAATATTTCAGCGCATTATATCGTCGTCACTTTATGTCTACGTGTCAAAAGAAATAAAAAAAGTTACTTAAAAAAAATCAAAAATCTCGACTGCTTAAAATGCGAACTAAAAAGACGTAAACAAGAAGAAAATCATGACGTGCAGTCGGAGGATACGTCTGGGTTTGGTCAGCCAGCTCGCGAATATGTATCCTCCGACTGCACAGCATGATTTTCTTCTTGTTTACGTCCTTTTAGATCGCATTTTAAGCAGTCGGGTTTTTTGTTTTTTTTTTATTTTGTTTTTTTATATAAAACTTTTTTTATTATTACATTGAAACATATAAGTGTTATATATTTTTGAAATCACCTCTTAAAATCCTTTACTTTGATACCCCACACGATGGGTCAGAAAGAAAAAAAATTTGGTCCCCCACAATATGGCACCCAAAAACTTCCATTTTTCTATTTTCCAATTTTAATGTAGCCAGTGACACTCGCAGGGTTAAGACGAATCAATTGACGTAAGAACCATCATAATCGGCTTACGCGTTAGGTCTCTGGAACGCCACCTATGAACATACATACATACATAGACTGATAAACACATTACCCTCCTTCGACAGTCGGGTAAAAAATACGTGTCCAATATTTTTATTAATCTACATGACGGACAAAAAAAAATCACTAAACTACCCTATTCCTTGGAGGTGGCTTTTACCCGAAGGGGTCCATACAAACTTACATTTCGATAGCAATATTAGTTTTTATTATATTATTTAATCACTTCAAATAATTATTGTAATAATAATAATATATATATATATATTTATTATATATATTGTATTAATTGTATTATTTTATTTATTATTTATTTTTGTTGACATATTTTAAATTGATTTATTTTTAATGTAATCTGACATGTAAATTGACATGTTACCTTAATTGTATTATTTCATTTATTATTTATTGTTGCTTGCTAATTTTAATTTGCATGCTATTGTCAATTTTGTACGCCAGATATTGGCAAAACATAGTGCACATATTATAACAATACTATCTGTAACCATACCTATGTTTTACAAAATAAATGATTGATTGATTGATTGATTTATATTATTATTAAATAACAATTATTGCTAAATTAATAACAAATTGTTTGCATGGAATTATATAAAACTTTTTATTATTATATTTTTATTTATTTAATACGTCCTTCATTCGTGAGGAAATATCTTAGAACCAAAAATTCATAGACTTGTGACATTCACCAACCAGCACTGGGCCCGCGTGGTGGATTACGGCCCATCTCCTCTCACAGAGATGAGGCCTGTATCCCAGCAGTGGGAACATTAATAGGCTGATTATGATAATTATGACGTTCTTCATTATTAGAATCTAGCTATATTCAAAAGCACGCAGCTTCTATCGTTCATTCATCAAATAACCGTGTTCAATTCCTCCAACAGAAAACTGACATTTAAAATCCAACCAGTTGAAAAGTTCATCCATACCTAAACTGCACCAAAACATCACAAAACACTACTCATTATTAACTAGCAAAAAGCATTTAAAACTCAAAACAAATTATGAAATGCAGTGCATAATTACACTGAACACCCGCCGAGCTTAGCAAAGCCCACATGTCGTTATCATATATAGCAGTACATAAACATATGTACTTGTTGCATGAACGGTGAAGTTTCAGTAAATTCTGATTCGAATTCTCTTCAGTTGGGCTCGAACACTTGCGGCGTGCGATCGCGTTCGTTGAGTCTCCGACGCGGTTCCGAGATTCGAAGTACACGTTTGTCCTGTACGTTCTTTTTTCGAATAGTGAATAATAAAAATAAGTATGAATTGAAAACTTTTTTGGTGTGAGCTTAGTTTTCTGGAACTATCGGTGACTTTTTTTGTTTTAAATTTAGAACTTATGATTATTAGTGTAGTTCAAATATTTAAATTAAAAGTGTAGTTTATCTCGGCTTTATTATTGACAATATTGACTGAACAGTGTAAGTTTAAAAATTATCTTTAATATACAATAATTATTGCATTCTTATTTTTAACTGAACTAAGTCAGAAACTTTTCGAATTACGTGTATTGTGTGAAATAGTTCATAATGAAAATAGTGAACTTTTAAATGAAAATTCAGTGATTGAGACTTCAGAGGAAAGTTGAAAAAGCATTTTCTTTACAAAGGTAAGACTTTTGATTATCTTTTCATAGTTTAAAGTTTATTATTATTTTTGAAAATTATAATAAATGTATCGGTACTCTGTCCTCCTACTTTGGCACACTTTCACGAAAAACTTAAATCAGAGTTAGTTGCTAAACGAGGTTAAATTGACAGTTTGTCGTACAATATTGACAATTTGACCTCGTGTTAGCCGCTAAATCTGAATTGAGTTTTTGTGCAAGTGGGCCTTATAGAATTATTTATTTCCGACATTATTTTCAAATATATCTTACATAATAATTATTATTACCAAAACAAACACGATTTTTCTTAATTTTGATTAAATGATTGTAGCCTTATCTATTTAATCGGAAGCCAGTATTAATAAAAGATAATTCTATCACGCTCTGTGGATGTTTCAAGTCGTGATTTGGAGATAAAAGATTGCCAGAATTCATGGCTTTGAATGGATGTTGTTTTTAATCAATATACCTGCCTATTATTTTCCCATATGTTGGGGTAGCTACCACTTTACCTGGATGCATCTGAATGCCAGTATTTTACACGTAGTGACTGCCTGTCTGACCACCTGAGCTCAGTAGGTCCTCAGCTCAATAGCTCCTCAGCTCAGTAGGTCCTCAGCTCACTAGCTCCTCAGCTCAGTATCTCCTCAGCTCAGTAGGTCCTCAGCTCACTAGCTCCTCAGCTCAGTAGGTCCTCAGCTCCTCAGCTCAGTAGCTGGGTATCACGATTAAATTTGGCAATGCTATTTGTCAAACCCTCTGGTTCTACTTTTGATATTTACTCTTTTTGGGCTGTTATTTTCGTGACCTATCTTGTAGACTGCCTTATCTTTGAAACACACACATCACACATCACATCATCAGCCTATTAATGTTCCCACTGCTGGGACACAGGCCTCCTCTCTGTGAGAGGGAATGGGCCGTAATCCACCACGCGGGCCCACGCGGATCCTTGAAACACAGGACAAAGTAATATCGGGCGGTGTGACTCGAAATGAACACATACGAGGAAGCTTCGAAGTAAGAAGTTCCTATCACCGATAAAATGCCCGAAAACCGCCTTCGTTGGTATGGGCACGTCAAGAGACATAATGAGGACATTGTGTTACAAATCGCTCTGCATCTACCAGAATTAAAATCAGGTAGAGGCCGCCCGCCAGAAAGAAAATGTAGAAAAAGTGCAGACTTGACTAGATCCTATGTCCCCCCCCTAGCTGGGGCAGAGAGCTTCAACAATAGTGCCCCATCGCGACCGGTCTTGAGCTTCGCGCTTCACCTCGCTCCACGTCATTCCGATACTCGTCGCTTCTGCCAACACGGTGCGTCGCCAGGTTTGACGGGGACGACCACGCTTCCTTTTTCCTTGAGGATGCCAATCCAAGGCTTGTTTAGGAATGTGATCGGAATCCCTCTGGAGCGTGTGGCCAATCCATCTCCATTTACGACGCTTGATATAGCGGTGGATCGTCACCATAGCAATATAAAGAAAACATTTATTAGGGACACGAAATGCAACACACAATGTTAGTAGGTACAACTATTAAGAAAGATTGAATTAAAGATAGTATCATTAAAAATATACAATATCTCAATAGGATTATTTTAGGGTCCCATTATGGACCACTAATTATCGTCAAGGTTATTATTTTTTGTCTCGGGAGTGGCCAGTACTCAGCATTTTTCGTTTGAGGTCAAAGTTAGGCAGGCGTGCTCCGTTCCTAAGAATTTCGGCTTCAGTGAACAATGGAGATCGCTGAAGTTGATTTCAGCGTATTTTAATGGACCGTAAAGATCTTTAAGCAGTATTACTGAAGTTATAAAAAAGCTTTCAGTGTTTTCAGCAAAAATATAGATGCAAATATTGTTGTTTTGTTTTTTATGCACTGAATTACGCGTTTTCGGAATTTGAAATCTTTTACGGAGACTTTATAAACGGAATAATTTTGTTAGCCTGGAAATGTTTTTCTTACAGAAGGTATTTTGATTTATTTTGGAAAAGATATTAAGGGCTCGTTTCTGAATGAATTAAGTTTTTGAAGTTAAGAACATGTGAAACCCTGCTTTAATGCCAAAGTTTGTCCGATTTACAGATTAGAGTTTGACAAAATACTTAACACAGATATTCTTAATTCAGAAATCATGGATAAAGCTTGTTTTGAACAAAGGGACATTGTAGGCAAGTGAACTTTATATTTATAATATTACTATTTATTATATAAGTTTTTAAACTGTCATGGTCACTAACATTAACATTAGAAACGGGCTATTTACCATGTTTACTGTTTTTTGCGAGTTCCCGATATTTCGGTGCTGTTGCAAGCACCATGATCACGGATAAACTGAAAAGTCATTGCGGGTGGGTGTTTATGAGGAGGTGTCGATGAATATCGGGAACTCGCAAAAAACAGTAAACATGGTAATTATCCCGTTTCTAATGTTAATGTTACTATTTATATTTTTTCATTTTTTTTAGTTTTTATTGTGTTTGGTTTATTACCTGGAGGCCTATGTCCAGCAGTGGACGTCTTTCAGCTGAAATGATGATGATGATTATATTACGTATACAATATCACTGTTTTTTTTGTAAAGGTAACATTGTCTTAAATTATTGAATGGAGATTCTTTTTATTCTATTAAAGACTTTATCTACAAAGTTAACTCTAATTCTCGTAAAGAATGGAGAAAAATTCAAAGGGCCATAATGTGAATGTTTTATTCAGAGGAACGTTTATCATAAATTCGTCATTAATATTTATCGGATTTTGTTTTTCGGTAAGTGGAATGTGTACATTAAGTAAATAGCTAAACAGTTTAAGTTATATTCTGTAATATTGGATTAGGTATTAAATTAAATTTTGTGCATATCATTTTGTTTTTGAAAAATTATTTTGATTTGAAGTTAATAGTTAGTAATAAAATATTTGAGAATTGCCAAACTAAAGTGGCAGTGGGCAGGGCATAGGCTCGGCCGATGGGGCAGAAAAGTTCTGGAGTGGTGACCGCGAACCGGAAGACGTTGCATTGGAAGGCCTCCCACCAGGTGGACCGATGACCTGGTGAAACTAGCGGGGATTCGCTGGATGCGGGACAAACGGGAACGGTCAGTGTGGCGACGTTTGGGGACGCCTATGTCCAGCAGTGGACGTCTTTCGGCTGATATGATGATGATGAATAAAATAATAAATTAATTAATGTATAAACAGTGGAGTACGAAAAATTTATTGATTGAATAGGTTTCAAAATCAAATGAAAACTCACCAGCAACATAATTTTTTTGATTATTGGATGATTTTGATTATTGATTATTGGATGAATCAGCAACTCTTTTTTACAGCATTTTACAAAAGTAAAAATTTTAAAAAGTATAGCGAAATCTTATGAAAAGAAAGTGCCCATAAATTTGTTTTTACAGTAAATTTTATCCTTCACTAGGAATTTCTCCTGTATGGTGGGTGCGTTTACAAATATTTTAACTTACATACACAAACACACAACTATCTGTAGGCCATTAAAATTTTTGTGTATTGCTGGAATGGAATCCGTCAAAATCAGGCAATTTTTTTGGGTTCCGTATCCAAAGGGTATAAACGGGACCCTATTACACTAAGACTCCACGATACGTCTGTCTGTTTGTCTGTCTGTCTGTCCGTCTGACACCAGGCTGTATCTCATGAACCGTGATAGCTAGACGGTTGAAATTTTCACAGATGATGTATTTCTGATGCCGCTATAACAACAAATACTACAGAATAAAATAAATATTTGAATACTTGAAGTTTTTCTTAATTGTGAGTTAGCTGGGGCCCACGGTTGGCGCAGTGGTTGAGCGATTGACTGCTGCGCTGCGTGTCGCGGATTCGATTCCCGCACGGAACAAATTCTTGTATGACCTGCAGATAGTGGTTCCGGCTCTAGGTATTTGTGTATGTGAGTTTATATGTTTGTAAACGCACCCACGATACAGGAAGAGATTCCTAGTGTGGGGCAATGATTTAAAAAACCGGCCAAGTGCGAGTTGAACGAAGGGTTCCGTACCATTATCGCAAAACACTGCAAAAAATCACGTTTGTTGTATGGGAGGCCCCTTAATTTCTTTTATTTTAATTTAAAAATTATAATTTTTTAATTTGAATATATAACTTAACATTCTGTGAATATTTTAAGCGGTAGACATTTGAAATATGTTGTTGCCGTTTAATATTGAGCAAAAAACGGCAAAAAAATCACGTTTGTTGTATGGGAGCCCCCCTTCATTTATTTTATTTTAATAATTATTATTTTTTGAAGCGAATATATAACTAAACATTCTGTGAATATTTCAAGCGTCTACCTGTTGCCGTTATTAATATTGAGCAAAAAAAGGCTAAAATATCACGTTTGTTGTATGGGAGCCCCCCTTAAATATTTATTTTATACTGTTTTTAGTATTTGTTGTTATAGCGGCAACATAAATACATCATCTGTGAAAATTTCAACTATCTCGCTATCACGGTTCATGAGATACAGCTTGGTGACAGACGGAAAGACAGACAGACTGACAGACGGATCGCGAAGTCTTAGTAATAGGGTTCCTTTTTTACCCTTTGGGTACGGAACCCTAAAACAGAAAACTTATTCTCCTTAGTAACCGGAACTGTGTCAAACTATAAATCATTTCCGGTTAACCGGAACCTGATAGGCCTTTTTCAGTAAAACATTTCTGCGTATCCGTTTAAGACAAAAGGTGCTCTGTATAATCAAATATCGGGCGTCGAAACGGACCGTTGGGAATCCGATACGATCTGATTTCGGTTCGACTATTAAACGAGGGGGACGGTAAAACATTGATTCTGTGGGTAATTCCGGACAGTTTGCGTTGTGTATTCATTTGAGATAAGCTATCACGCCTGTAGATTACAGTTGGGTAGGCAGGGACTATGAAGTAATCTAAACTGATATTATAACGGGGTAACATTGGTTGATTGGGGGGTTCTCTGGAAGTCCTGATCCGATTATCAAAATTAATTCACTAAAAATAAAGCTATGCAGTGAGTGAGTTAGTTTTGTAGACTTCTTTTTACCTACAGGAAAGGGTTATGTTTTTCGCGCGTATCTTGTATGTTTGTATGTATGTAATATTCTTTATTACCTCATATCTTTCAAACTATTTGGCGGATTTTTATAATTAAGACATCGTTAGATAGGTCTTGACCGCCCAAGTATTTTTCGCTAAGCACCATATTGTGGGAGTTCCAATATTTTTTTTCTTCCATAACCATCGAGTGGGGTATCAAAATGAAGGGTTTTTAGAGGACTTTTCAAAAATATATAATACTTATATGTTTAAATGTACCTAATTCGAAAAAATATGTTAACTAAAAAGTTATAAATAAATAAAGTTATTAAAAAAATCAAAAAACCCGCCTGCTTAAAAAGCGAACTAAAAAGACGTAAACAAGAAGAAAATCATGTTGTGCAGTCGGAGGATACATCTCGTATTAGTCAGCCAGCTCGCGAATATTTGATGAATTTTTGAATTAACTTTTTTTATCATTGACATAAGGGCGAATCCTTTAGTGAGAGCCACGGGAAGAAGCTAGTGAATAGAATATAATAGAATTTACTTTAAAGATTCCAATGTCAATTAGCAGACACAATAGAAATTACCTTTATTTTAATCCGATTCGGCAATATGAACAGTTGAGCGGTGTTCACCATAGAGGATGTAACCTTTATGGTGTACAATAAATAGATAGATAGTACCTAGATAGATTTATAGAAGTTGAGTTGGTACTATGTATAGAAGTTGAGTTCGTCCGATGAAGTACTTTAACTTTCACTAGGGTTTCAAGGTTCCGTACCCAAAGGGTAAAAACGGGACCCTTTTGCTCGACTTTTGCTAGACCCCGCGGTTCGTCTGTCTGTCTGTCTGTCACCAGGCTATATCTCATAAACCGTGATAGCTAGACAGCTGAAATTTACACAGATGATGTATTTCTGTTGCCGCTATATCAACGAATACTAAAAATCGAATAAAGTAAATATTTAAGTGGGGCTCCCATAAAACATACGTGTTTTTTTTGCCGTTTTTTGTGATAATGGTACGGAACCCTTCGTGCGCGAGTCCGACTCGCACTTGGCTGGTTTATTTTATTAGCATAGTCTCTCTTGCACCCAAATCGTAGTCGGTCCAAAATAAATTCAATGCTAGCTTCAACCAGTGGCTTCGCTTGCTCTCTTATAGTCGAAAATTTCCCCACCGGAACCCACTAACTTGATACATAAGGAATCCTATTTTCGAATCCATGTTATGGGCTAACTACCTTTATACAAATTTAAATTCTATCTAAATCCATTCAGCTATATAAGTATGATATGCTATCAACAAACTTCTAGACTTTAAAATTTATAATATTGATTCGCCCGTGCTAAAGCCCAAAATTCATCAAAATTGGTACGGCAGTTTAGGCGTGAAAACATAACATATAAATAAATGTTAAAGACAGATAGAGTTACTTTCACATTTACAATATTAGTTATATTTTAGTTTGAGTAGGTACTATTTAAATGACATATACACAAAGCCTTTTCTCCCGCGTTTTGGTGACAGGTCCAATACAATGACGAGTAGGTCACGTTTTAAGTGCCGTGACCGAAGATGTCACTATGGTGTCACCCACTGTTGTCTTCGCTTCGAATCTGCGATGTAGCTCTGTTGTATCGCCGCCTTGAATCTACCGGCTCCTTAAACGTATTTGGAAGGTCATTATTAAATTCGATAATGGAAGTCTATTAATATCTATTGTTTCGAAGAATAAATTACATTGTTTTAGGCCTTAAACGGTACCTGAATGTATTTGCTATTTGGTTCCTAGAATATTTTAGCCTTTACAGGAAAAAATGTGATTTCAGCATGCTCTTACCACTTTGCTTACCCTGGGCATAATTAACTGCTATACTCGTACCTTTAATAATATTCCATTATATTGTCTCGTAAGTAGACCCGAATGACGACTTCACTTCTTATGGACTAAAGTAACAGATCCCAAGAAATAAAATTAACATGTCGGCATTTCTAAGATATCGTTCTGAAGAGCGCTATGGTTTCAAATGACTTTGACAGATGTCAACTTGACGTTAACACTATACGCTAGTTTTTGGCGCGAACTGAAAATGACACAAGGGATCGAGTGAGAATATGGCGGTTGGATTGAGTTGTGAATTCGTGATAAAAACCTAAAGAGAATACAGTCAACAGTGAGAGTTACCGATTGTTCGTGTAGATAAAACTACGTGTTATAGTGGAATGTCGTTTAAGTTATTCGCCAATACATAACGTGATTAGTTACATTGTGAGCCTACATACAAGCAAAGAAGTTGGTTTGTTTAACATCTAGCCCGAAAGAACCCATGCAATAATGGCTTTTCCTGACAATTACACAGTCTTCCCTACAAACACATAAAATAAAATAAGTATCTATTTGAGATTGTGGTCAAACAAAAGCCTGTACAAGATGGCGGAAAAGCCAAGAAAAATTAAAAGCACGACGATACGCGACTCGACGTAGCGAAAAATTCCAATAAAAACTAGGGTCCGGTTTTACACCTCGTTTAATACGTTGTATTGTTACATCAGGCGTCAAGGCTGTCTGGCTAAGATTGCTGAGATTGCTGATAGCGATAAGCCCTTTGTACTTTTGTTTTATTAACTTTTTGTGGGATAGTAAACGGCGTGATTTGTCTAGCGTGATTGAGAAGAACAAATCTGATAAAACGAAATATTGTTCTTTGAGTTTGGACTGTGTAAGTTTGTAATCGTTTTGCTATTATATTCCAAGTCTTCCAACTCGACTACACCTCGAATCAAGACCATTAAAATATCTTGTTATTACAGTGTGTAATACACATACACCACAACACGACGGCATAGTACCGATCGACCGTGACGACAATTGGAGAAGGCGTATCTCCAGCAGTTGACGTCTTTCCGCTGAAATTATGAAGATGATCAAAGCTTGTTTTTCATTCATTGATATTAATCCGGGGTTTCCGTTGTCATGATGGTGACTGAGTCCTTGAAACTGATTTGGAATATAAGGCTCAGACAATGAGGGACTTAACAGTAAGATAAATAGTCAGTGACGCCTAATATTTATAATGGCATATGTGCAATGAGGAAAATATCATGGCTGGGAGATATGAGCAGGGGTAGGTACCAAAGACACAATGAATGGACAGCCCATTGATGAAAGTGAGAGATGATATGGCAACAAAAGAGGTGACAATTGAAATGTCGACTTAAAAGAAGAGGTAATCGCATCAACCTTAAATAAATTAAGATATATGCAAGAGAATAATAATGAAACAGAGATAACACGAGTAGAATCATAATGGCCACGCCTGGCATATCACCAATATATTGGCGTCGTTCATTGATGAAGAGGAAAAAGGCGGGCTGATAAACTTATACATTTTAATAGCATGCTTTATTTAGTTGCTTTTTAACCGACTTAAAGAAAAAGGTGGAGGTTCTCAATTCGTCGGCATCTGGTGCCATCGAACTAATCTGATGTAAAAGCCGGAAGGTAGACACTGGCACTCCGAAATAAAACAATGTATACTAGTCGTGTCTGGGCTTATTTGAATCGTCATGAGATGTACTTTGGCTATAAATGATTTTAATTGTAATTGGAGGTACTTACCAAAACTAAAAAGAGATAAATAAAAAACAAACTGACTTTCAAAACAAAACATTACAAAGCGAGAAATAACTTTCTTTTCAGAAGTCGGTGTCGTAAAACTATAGGTACCATAAGACACCGACTTCGGCAAATAAAGTTATTTTTCGCTTTGTAGTGTATTGTTTTTTAAGTCGGTTTGATTTTTTTATGGATGGAAAAATGAGTACACTAGGTTATTCTTCAAGATTCTATTTTCTAACTCAATCGTGACAAAATACCTCGGTAATAGTTATTTATGCTACAAGTGCGGAAGGTAGGTGATTTCCTATGAGTGGCATTTTTATTCACGAGCGAGCGAAGCGAGTGAGTGGATAAATCAACACGAGTCGGAAATCATCTTACGTACGTGTATCATACAACATTTTACTATGCATTGGTCGAGGAAATAAAAAAAAATATTTAAACCAAGCAAAAATTAATAAAATGGCGGGCTTATTCAAACGCGCTCAGCATAAACACATATTAACTAAAAGTTCCTCGGGTATATCTACTGCGCATGTGCAAATAGCTGTCACGTCAAACCGCCAAAAGGCACGAGTAAAATATACGTTCTGCCAAACATATTTAATGAAAATTTAAAATTAATAATTTATTGATCAAAATCTAAATCTAGAGTAATTAAAAACGCCTTTAATGAAGTATTAGTTTTATTTTACCTTTTATATGAATGATATTTGTAGTTAACTAATTTATAAAACTTTTCTCAAATAATAAAAACTCTATGCGTCGGCCTGACGTTGGCGTAAAAATTAAAGAAAAACAGGAAAGTAAAAAGCACTAGTGAAAAAAAGTGACACTTTCCGCACAATTTGGCTGCTTGGAAAACACTCTTTTCGAGGACATGCATTGTAAAGACCTTTAGAACAAGTGCCTAGTATTTCTTAGACGAAAAATGCAAAAGGTAATTAAAAGCTAAGTATAACCACGCAAGACGCAACCATATAAAGTAAGTAGGTTATAAAGTAAGTAAGCACAACAATTTGCATGTACTCATAAAAGGAATGTCGCCTAGTTAGAAGTGTGATTACATTAAGACACGCCCAACCCTACTGCATAAGTCCTAGACCCAGGGGTAGCCAACATTTTTGCAAAACATAATATTTCAAAATAAAAATGTCAAGCTGAAATCAATACTGGTAAAGGCAGTTGAAGGATTACGTCAAGAAAATCGGAAAAGCGTCTTACTACTATTAAGAATTTCAAACAGCTTTTATTTTATTTATACAAGATTTTTGACATGCCAAATTTTGCGGTTTGTGCGGGTGTGTATTGTTAACAGGAAAGTGGAAACCTGATTATTATAAAGTAAAGCAGAAAGCGATTACCAATAGGTAAAAGTAGAAGTACATAGTATGATTTCAATCAAAGTTCCTTTGATCGTTCATTGCGACAGTCATTTGTAATCAATCAAATGCTCAGTAACGGAACCGTCCATTACAGAGCAGTTGATTCGAAATTTGAAATCAATGATTTCCATTCCCAAAACCAATTAGGGTGGAAATACCGTGAACAGAGAATTATCCTTGCTATTCAACGTGGCAATGCTTGCAGCGTTCTCGTGGGTTACCATAAGCTCTTAAAGCAAGGTTATTTCTATTGTGCGTAAGGAACAGATGTATATGACTTGTGTACATCTGTCCCTTCACTACAGTCACACAATTATAGTTTTGACACGTCATGGTATTGCGCATGGGCTCTTTTCCCGTTGACATCGATATGGAGCTCCTTTCTTTCCCTCGGCCATTTGGCAATTTGAATAGGTTAATTTCAGGCAAGTCTCCTTTTATACGTTTTAAATAGTTTCTTAACTTAACAATCAACAATAGCCTTACAGACTTATGAACATGGAGTTTACTTCCCCATCATCTACATCAAGATGCACGCTTATGAATAGTTGACTAAACTCCATTTGAAATAACATTAGACATGTTTCCGAATCTTTTTACAGTCCGTTCAACTGATTTTGAGTTCTATCCCGTAAACATAAGGATGACATAAAAATCATAAACCTGTTACCAAAACCAACTGTTTACTACAGCTACCATTTGTCGTATCACCAACGCAATAGAAGTCAAAATCGGTTGAACGGGCTGTAAAATGGGCTAATTTAAACGTCTAATGTTATCGCAAATGGAGTATAGCTTCAAAACTTTTTGACCGATTTGTTTCCTTCACAATTCAAAAGTGCCTGTAATTTAAATAAATGCTTTGAGTTTGATTTGTCTGACCAAAACATAGGACACACTCAATCAACCTCTCTTGTTCCAAATTAATTGATTCTGTCACTTACCACCATAATACCGAATGTTTGTCTCCCCTGCACCCCATTACCGCGATAGCTATTGATAAGCATCTTTACGGCAGGGGTAAAAAAGCTCGCTTTTGTTCCGTCACTGTTAATTACTATGGCCTACATAGTTCCCGGTACGTTTCCGACTTAGGGGAGAGTCGGTTACATCGTACCAGTTTTAGGTTAGATTCAAATTAAATAAATAGAGTGAATGTGCATGGCTAGGTGAACAGAGAAATTAGTCGCTAAGATTCAAGTAACATATCCAAATTTCTTTGCCCCGTGATTGTAACATGCAATAGTACTTAAATTGTACCTCTGGTTTTCTCAGTTATAATCACTATTAAACCCGAGAAAACTTTTAGGCCCGCTTGCACCTTCTCTGGGTTATCATACTAAATTCTAATTAGTAGCTAACATGGCTATGTGCGACATATTTGTTATTTAAACGAGGTTAAATTTAGTCAGAGAGATTTGAGAGCAGTGGTGGCCCAGTGGTATCTGCCACGACTTACAAGTTGTAGGTCGTGGGTTCGAGGCCAGGCAGGCGCTTTACTTTGCGTAAATTATTTCATCACCACTGCTCTCAAAACGGTGAAGGAAAACATCGTGAGGAAACCGGCATGTCATAGCACCAAAAATTTGAAGACATGTGACATCCACCAACCCGCACTGAGCCCGCGTGGTGGATTACGGCACATTCCCTCTCACAGAGAGGAGGCCTGTGTCCCAGCAGTGGGAACATTAATAGGCTAATGATGTGTGTGTGTGTGTGTGATGTGAAATTCAGTAGCAATTATCTATAAGATAAGTTTTTGCCGTTAGCGAGCCTAAGTAGATTATGAATTACCGCTTTAGTGTTTTGTTTTCCACAACGAAATCAAGCTGTGGTCAATATAGGTAGCTCTTCCCTACCTTTGTGTAGAACGCGGTTGATCAAGTATTGCCAAGTAGGGTGCAATAGGAATGTTTTTGTTGTTGTGTTGTCGTGTTAGGTAATGTTTTTATTTGTTTTAGGTAAAGGATATATGTAATAATATGTATGATTAATTAGTTCCATTATAAAAGGGGATTAAGAAGAGGCCTACGAGGCATGTAGACTTAAACATGGAGAAATTTTATATTAAGATGTCCGAACTTAAAAAGGTTAAATATAAAGGCCACGTTGGTAATTGCCCGGATTTCAACCTATTACCACGTACATGAGAAGCAAGACCTTAACCAGTGGACCATCACAATAAAGGCACAAATTCGTAACCAACTTCAGGCAACAGCAGCAGGTGTCGTGTCGCCGCGTCAATACTGGTTTCTATGTACTTCTGTGAAATACCTTCCGCAGTGACACGTCACCTTCCTAGAAATGGGTACATAGAAACCACTCATATCGCTTGAACACGTCGCCTGCTGCTGCCACCTGCAGTCGGCTATGAATTTGTACCGTATGAATATTCTACAGTTCTGTAAATATTGTCTTTGTTGTCGCATCAAGGCTGGCCGATAGATGCAAACCATCGGGAAATCAGGATGTATTCCCTTAGGTTAAGACATCGTGTGTGGGCAGGTCGGTGGGTACAATCGTGAAAATGAAATCATACAAATTATTCGATACACTGGTTTTATAAAATAGTCACAACTCACAGTTACAATCTTGCTTACTAATATTACGGATTGATTCTACGATGTGTTAGCTTTAATGCTGCCATATTATGCTGTCCCCACCACGCAAGTGGTTAGAGAAAGCGCGCCAAAGTGTAGTTGTTCTTGATTTGCCGACAGGTGGCGTGCTTGTGATTTGTTTTGACGTCCATACTATTGACTTAACCCGACATATAGGTGAGTTTGAGTTATGGAAATTCACAATACTCCATTTTTGCCTCTGATTTCGATTCGTGGATGAGTTATTCGAGTAACAATGACATCTGGGTCATACAATATGAAACTCTCTAATTTAGAAAACGTACCTACGTAGGTGATGTATTATGTAGGCTATAAAGGCCTCTCTGACACAATAGATCCCGGAGGGACTCAACATCGATTTGGGTCGACAAGCAGCCTAATATCGTAACTTTGCGGTCATCGGCAGCAGGTAGGAACGTAGGTACTAACCTACGTCATCAGTTGTTTGAACATGTTCAAACACAATGGATTGAAAGGTATTGAGCCTTTATTGTACCTTCTGCTCATTCGTGTTCTTCATTGCTGAAGGTCGTGATCGTCCTGAAAAGGTTTGATGGATTAACTGACGAGCTGCTTCCAGGCCACTCTGTATTCTGCTTTTCTAAGGGCAGTGAGTGCTGTAACGCCTCGATTTTGTCTACTTACCTTTAGAATATGTAACCTAACATGATTTTTTTAATATAAAAAGCTAGTCACCCTTGATCCCAGTTGACAAAAGGGACAGTTCTAATATTCCCAAAAAGCAGATTACCTAATTCTTTAGGTATCATATTGAAGTCCTCTTTAAAAATGGTAGGAAACACAACTTTTTTTACCTGTTGTAGATAATCCTGTAATCCTGTTATTGCAGTTTACCAATCTATGGCATAAAAAATATTTTTACAAAAAAATACAACCGACTTTCAAATAAAAACACTACAAAGTGAAAAATAACTTCAATTTCGGAAGTCGGTGTCAAAATCAAAATGAGAAAAAGCCGAACAAATTAGAAAGCCGGAGGTAACCCTAGCCATGATTCGCCTGATGCGATGCCTCTGTCGTCGCCTAGTGCAGACTTGATCTGGTCGGTCCATTGCATATATTACGTTAGAAACGTAATCTTATCTGTTTTATAATAAAAGCTGTCTAGGAAAAAAAAAACGATAAGTAATTTGATTTCAAACTGCACGATATTGTGTTTAAAAGTATAAACAAAGGTCAATATTTTAATATTAATGCGTAATACTAAAATAAACTATGTAGGTATGTTTTGTTTCATAATATTTTGATAGTTATATCAGTGTTATCAAACAAATAGATATTAGACGACCAACCGCAACAAATAAGTAGTTATAGATACGTTCTTATCTTCATCCATACCTATTTATCTACATTAGGAAGTAAAAATAACACGAAATAATGTTTTTGTCAATCTGTATGTCACACGTTTATCTCTAACATAGAATGATATAATGTTTGTTTTCATTATGACACGGCAAAAAATTATCTTCAACGTTAGATCGGCAAGCTATGTTCTTCATAAGCGACGTACGTAACTTAATATATATTTTGTTATATAAGTTAATTTTGCATACATAAATTTCACACTTATTTTGTTCGAAAGGTACGGTAAGTAAAAGTACCGTAGTAGCACTACATGTTATAAACAAAGTCCCCCGCCGCGTCTGTCTGTCTGTTCGCGATAAACTCGAAAAGTACTCAACGGATTTTCATGCGGTTTTCACCAATAGATAGAGTGATTTATGAGGCAGGTTTAAATGTATAATTTGTTAAGGTTTTGTGTAAATTGGTTGAAATATGACAATAATTGGTGAAAGTGTCGACAAAATATCAAGCCACATGGGAGCTTTCATTGAAAACGCTGGCCAATCTCTTTGAGATATACAAAACAATGTATGGCGGCATTGTTACTCTTTTATAGATCTATTACCTTCCGAAAAGCCTGCGATGGCATATGTCTATCTTTTAATAATTCCTTACTATACCCCTTCTAACTTAAAAAAAAATGGTCATGTAAAATGCCGTCATTAGAAAGCTATTTAGTCGGACACAGTATTAATCCTCATCAATTTAAATACTTTAGTTACATTAGGCGTTTTATGCACATTATAATAATCCATTACACCATATAATTTAAATGAATATCTTAGGAGTTATCGCAAAATAAAAACTAACCGAGCGAAAATTTATTCAAGCGCGGGTCTCACACCGGTTGTGTTGATAACTCGTCACACTAGCTATCTCGTCGCTATCTCTTTCACTAATACGTCACTTTCGATGACGGGACCCTATGATAGAAAAAAGCTTTTTACAAAAAAATACTACCGACTTCCAAATAAAAAGACTACAAAGTGAAAAATAACTTTATTTTTGGAAGTCGGTGTCTTTGGTAGGTACCATTTTTTTGCGTTATAGACACCGACTTCCAAAAATAAAGTTATTTTTCACTTTGTAGTCTTTTTATTTGGAAGTCGGTAGTATTTTTTTGTAAAAAGCTTTTTATTTTTCACTTTTTAGTTGTACAAGTTGTTTAGTAAGGTACCTTAACGCCAGAATAGATTACCCGAATATCATGAAACTAGAGTATTACCGGTGAAATGAGAGATCTGCGTACCCCTTTAGAGCGTACTGGCGTGATGTTATGTTATGAAATGGCGTAAACAATAAACAGACATGCGATTGCAGCAATTCCGAGAGATTTGCCGTAATTTATTGAAGAGTTCTGTTGTATATCTTCGAAGTCCTTCATCAGATCTTCACCAAATTAAAATGGGACCAATTTCGAAAAATACTCTTTCAAACAAAAAAAGAATTTTCAAAATCGGTCCAAAATTGACGGAGATATGCGTGAACATACATATAAAAAAAAAAACATAATGTCGAACATAGAACCCCCTCCTTTTTGGTAAGTCGGTTAAAAAGCATGTAGGCATAATTATGCTCTACAACACGTGCCAAGCCGGGGCGGGTTGCTAGTAGTATATAGTGTGTATTCTATTTCTATAACCACCTGCACCTTGTGCACCTTCGCCAACAATACAGGTTAGGTAAGTATAGGTACCTTATGTATTTAGCTTGTTATGTTTAAATCCCATCTATTGGAGTGAGAATACATTTATTACTTAGGCCTTTTTACTAATTACTTTTCAAGATATAGAAAATTGGCTGATGGAGAGCAGGTAACCTACACATAGTTAACCGATTTATTTTTATTTAATTTTATCAGCAAACTTGTAAACTATTATCACAGAAATGTAATAAACAATTTATTTTTAAGACATGATTGCTGATTTGAAGTTCTTTCGACATATTTTTACACTAGATTTCACGATTTTGGCTGTTTTGTTTTTTCCAGTTGTGGCAGGATATTGCAAATTATTAACCAAACATAGCTTTCCGACCGCGACTTTTTTCGCGTAGAACAAAAAATATAAAAATTACATGTAAATTTATATAAAATGATAATGAACTGAACTGCCTTCGTGTTCTAATAGCTTTTTTACATTATCTGCCTTTGTTACAGGCACGGTTAAGACCCCACTTAGACAGGTGCGGTGCGACAGTAGGTACGCCACAACTAAGCGACAGATATCCCTTAGTCATGCCGTGGAGTTAGAATCGATTTTCCGATAATGTTTTACATAAGAAATTGTGCGCAATTGTACCAACATGCATACGCCGCGATTCTCACGCGTCGCTGACTGCAACATCGCCCAGCTAAGATTTCTTGAGAAATTTCTCCTATGTAGGTAGCATGGATGATATAGAAATTTTCTATGGATTGTAAATATATTTAAACAACCTTGTTCATGTTGCTGGAGAAGGCTGCTTTATTACGACAGTCGCGGCAAACTTGATACGTTTATTTGCTGAATAGCTGAGTATGGTACGAGGAAAATTCGACAATTGCTACGAAGCATTTTAACACATTTTCTTCTTTCAAAAAAAAAAAAATGCTAAGCAATTGCAGACAGGTGAACTGTGACAATACAACACCGTTGTGATGATGATTTTTCATAGTAGGTATCTGTTTAGAGCTGTTCGTGTAAAAAACGCGTCGTTGCCGCGCCTGTCTTCAGGAGCCTTTAACTTAGGTAAAATCCATAAAACCCTATACTGCTTAAACAAAGCAATTAGCCGTTTAGCCTCAGAAAAACAAACAAAGTAATATGCCCTGTCGTTAACTCTAAGTATACAATTGTCTAAGTTCTACAAGTTAAAATCACCCAACTTGAGGCCATTCGTTACGTTCAACTTAACTGTCTCGTGCGGCTATTAAGTTTTATCTTAAGTACTAAGTTGTACTTGGTCTATGTATTAAGTTGAATGACGGGCGTGTGGGTGGCCGATTGCTTCTTCACATGATGGGCCATGGTGTGCCATACTGCCGTCTTATAGCTATACTCTGATTTTTTATTTCGTAGTCTAAACTGACATTTTGGGGGTTGTCACTTTATCGTTACATGAAAATAGTGTTGTATCCTGACTATCCTGAGTGATCGATAGTTGATCGAAAATCGAAGTAAATCGAAAATCGAACTATTTCACGGCATAAAAATTACATTTATTAAGAAACTAGCGGCCTTTATATAGTTTCTACTCATTTATGTCAGACTTCATTTTAACTACCGATTTTTTTTTCGCGTCGGTTCGATGAATCCCTAATGTTTGAACCTTACCCACAACACTATTCTCCGTGCTTGCAATATTAAAAAATAACGTCATTGGCAGCTGTCAGTTTAATCTACGAAATTTAAAATCGCAGTATAGAGTGTCACATTTTGACAAAATCATATTTACTCCCGCACTCAGAGTCATTTAACGGTTACTGAAGGCGCTATTTAGTAGAGATTTTGTACTAAAAATATATCCTAAGGAGAGCTTTAAGTAACCGTTAACGTTTCTGAGTGTGACAAAAAACAAAAAACCGCGAAATAATAAAAATCGTTGCTGTTTGTCAATTATAAATCATATGAGAATTATGAGAGGATTTCCGGTGTCAAAAATAGATTTAAATGCATAATTTCGAATAGGCTCATTATTAATTTAAATCAATAAAATAATCTTATCAATAGGTTTGTAAAGATGGCAATTTATCATTATTTATTTTATCATCCGGAATCTATTCATAATAAAAAATACTGCTAATACAGATCAATCCTCGTTTTAATACATCAATGTCAATACTGAATTCTTTGCTGATTACGGAGGTATTAAAAAATCGGCCAAATGTTATATTGACTCTACTGCTATAGGACGGCCAGTGGTCCATGCTGGGCCATATTGGACCATCCTGGGCCATTCAAGGCTAGTCAAGTTTATCAGCTGCTCGGTTGACATCATCGTGAAAGTTATAATTAACTTGGACCCATGTCAGTTACATAGTTTGGTCTATTATTAGTTTCGTAATTAGAAATATCAATTCTGCATATTGATATATTTAACCCACAATTAAACCTATCTTTAGATAATTACTAATCTAAGATCAGGCATCGACCAACAGCTTATTTTAAGAAAGCCCTTATGTTAACGCATATTAATGGGTACAGTTGTTCTATCTGACGATGGCAAGTTGGTTTTAGTCGTGTGTGTAGATGTACATGCACATTATTTCTGTGTGCTCATGTGATACTAAGCGCTCCGAACTTACGCACACAGAACCAGTGTGCATGTGCTCAGGCGATACTGAGCGCTTCCGAGATTACGCAGCCAGAACCAATGTGCATGTGCTCAGGCGATACTGAGTGCTCCCGAGATTATGCACACAGAAACAATGTGAATGTGCTCAGGTGATACTGAGCACTCCCGAGCTTAACAGAAACAATGAGCATGTGCTCAGGCGATACTGAGTGCTCCCGAGCTTAACAGAAACAATGTACATGTGCTCAGGCGATACTGAGCGCTCCCGAGCTTAACAGAAACAATGTACATGTGCTCAGGCGATACTGAGCGCTCCCGTGCTTACGCATTGTAGCGTTACGTTAAGCTCAGA
Source organism: Anorthoa munda (assembly GCA_945859665.1). Lineage (NCBI taxonomy): Eukaryota > Metazoa > Arthropoda > Insecta > Lepidoptera > Noctuidae > Anorthoa > Anorthoa munda. The sequence continues at coordinate 6,503,702 of OX243893.1, forward strand.
CGAGCTTAACGTAATCCACGTTATTAAAAAAAGATAAAAATAAGGGCCGGCTTCGTACGACGTGTCGCCCGTGCCAAACGACTGACAGGGATCAGCTACGGCCGTTGCCGCTCGCCTCTTCTACGTTGGTGAAGGGGCCGGGGTACCGGTGCGATGGGATGGCTAGTGGAGTGCTACCGTGGCATGTAGGCACTCGTGATCAGCGTGCGTACCTTGCGCGTACTGCTGGAGGTCGTGCGCGGCCTCAGCGCGCATACCTCCGTGCCGCTGAGGTTTTGTCTGCCGCAGATCATACTCCTTGTGCCAGACTGGCACATAGTGTTATTATAACAGTAAAAGTTCACTTGAGGGTAAAATTGTTATTTATTTATAGGCTTCAGGGATTTGATAACATTCACAGGTCATATATATTATAGTTTAAAGAGTTTTCAGATGCAATAGTACACTTGGTAGTATTAAGTACTCAACCGACTTTCAGCGGTCAGTGCAG